>CM060366.1:123638490-126264740 GCA_030545235.1 Helianthus tuberosus
AAATTGACTCAGCTCCTCTTGCATCGCGTTGACCCAAGAATCTTCAGATAGCGCATCTTTATATGTTCGCGGTTCAATCTGCGAAATAAAACAACTAAGTGAAAACTCAGTTTGTAACGGAGCTAATGTAGAATAAAAACAAGTAAGGCCTTGGTCAATTTGATGTCTAGTGCGAACGCCTGATTGTAATTCTCCAATAATCAACTCTTCTGGATGGTACGAAAGAGTTCTCGGCATCACCTCGCCTGGAACATCTACCTCGCCTTCCAAATTTGTGACATTCTGATTTGCACCTTGTTCACTGACTGGAATTGTTTGACTTAAAATCTGGATCTGCTCCCCCTCAGAATCTGAATCACCGTGATCAAATATAGGCATATTATCAGATTCTTGATTATCATTGACTGCCGTCTGATTGTCAAGAGTTTGCTGAATATCGTCATGCTCTCCAGCATTACTAGGATCGGCTTCATTGTCATTAGAAGCTTGATTTTGACATCTAGAATACTCAGCTGGGAATCTTTCTTGTGATTCTTCATACTCTCTCAGAATATCCAACTCGTCAAAGAAATCCGGTTCTTCTTCTTCCATGTCAAACGAATCCCACAAAGTATCATAATTAAAACGCCATGAGTCGCCTGGATTCTGTGGTGGCATTGTGTAACCTTGGCATTCAACATTGTGTGCTTCAATAATTCGCTTCAAACTTGGAACAAAGACTCGTTTCAATGGACTTGAATAACCTACAAAAATTCCTTCAATGCTCTTTGCACCAAACTTTCCAAAAGGCTCTAGAACTGTGCAGGGAGACCCAAACGGTTCTAAATACTTCAGGTTAGGTTTGCGATTATTGATCAACTCAAAACACGTCTTGTTGAATTTCTTTACTGTGAGAACCCGGTTAAGAGTATAGCAAGCAGCTGATACGGCTTCTGCCCAAAAGTTGACAGGTAATTTGGAATCAGCAAGTATCGTCCTAGCTGTTTCAATTAACGTCCTGTTCTTTCTTACTGCTATTCCATTTTGCTGTGGAGTGTAAGGAGCACTAAATTCTTGCAGTATACCTCTCTCATCACAATACTCTTCCATCTTGTTGTTCTTAAACTCAGTACCATTCTCACTCCTGATTCTTCTGATTCGAGTTTGGTACAAGTTTTCAATTTTCCTGAACAACGTCATCAAACTTTCAAATGTCTCATCTTTTGTTTTCAGAAATGATACCCATGAAAATCTTGAGTAGTCATCTGTTACTACTAGACAGTAGATATCTCCAGTTATGCTTTTGACGTTTACTAGACCAAACAGATCCATATGAAGTCTCTCTAACGGTCTTGAGACTGAGTTAACTTTCTTTCCAGGGTGAGATTTCTTCTTTTGCTTGCCTTTGACACAGCTAATGCACTTCCCCTCAAGATGAAAACCTTTCACATGAACACCAATTACTAAGTCATTATGCACCAGGTGATTCATTTTTCGCAGGTGTATGTGACCCATCTTTCGATGCCACAATTGTGATTCTTTTTCCGTTGCTCTTGACATAAAACAGTGTGCCTGACCCGTGGTAGTAGTTGCTACACTCATGTCCAACACGTACAAATCATTCACTCTGGGTGCTCTCATGATAACCCACTCTTCGGGAACAACAAATCCTGGTTTCAAGATCAAACATTCTTTGTCTGTAAAGTGCGTTGTATACATACGATCACAAATCTGAGAAATGCTCAGAAGATTGTTTTCAAGCTCGGCGATGTAGTTTACTCTCTCAAACGTAACAATACCATTCGATAGAGTTCCTTCACCAACTATTCGACCACCTTGATTGCTTGCAAATCCCACATATCCTCCATTAAAACCTCGAACATCATCTTCTTCCCCGTCATGTGCCGAGAAGCTCCACTATCCATAATCCAATGTGAAACGGATCTTGGAAGCTCCTGCACATATCACAAACACTTAGTTAGAAGTTGATGCCACCCAAGCCTCTTTTGACTCGGGTAACTTGACATTGAGGTGAGTTTTTGCAATGTAAAGTGGCGGAAAATTCTTGTCATTCATCTTTAAGCTCTCCTCAGACCCAATCTCAACCTTTTTATATAAAAAGAAATCATTTTGAGAAGGTTGACCAGATGGTTGGTCTTTCTTTGGTACATTCTTCTTTTCAGAAGTAGTAGCCTCTTGTGGTTCAAGTTTCTCATAGTAATCCAAAGGTACATGCATCTTCTTAGTTGAAGATGATGATTTTGCAGTCTCAGAAACCTTTGGTTTTAGAGAACTTGACTTCTTGTCAACTGATTTTGGCTTCCATGCTTGTTGAGGCGAAGCAACTCGTTTGTAAAACTTGTCAGTTTTAATTACCAAATTCTTTACAAATTCAGTTTTGAGTTTGGTGTTTTCATTTTTCAAAACTTTCTTCTCAACAACCATTGGAGCTTTGCCTTTTGCATTAGCTTTCTTTTTCTGACTCTCAGCAACTTCAGACTTAGGCTTTAAGTTGGCGCACTTTCGTGCAATGTGTCCAACTCTGTTGCACTTAAAGCATGTACGAGTATCAACTACCCGACTTGTGCCTTCAGTCTGAGGCTGTGAGGCCTTTTCCTCAAAAAACTCTTCATTTGTTTTTGAAAAAATCTCAGATTCCTGCTCGGAATGAGAACTCGAGCTTTTTACAAACACCTTTTTCTCAACAAAATTCTTGTTTTGAAAATTCTTCCTTTGATTATTCTTACCACCCTTATAGCCACCCAACCATTTGTTTTGATAGTTGTTAGAAAAACGCGGCGGTACAACATGTTTTTTGTAGTAAGCTTTATCTTTTTCAAAATTTAATTGCCGTTTTGAACATTTCAAACCTTCAATCTCAGACAAATCAATTTCAATTAACTTGAACACATTTCTCAATTTACCAACATTCACATTCTCTAAAGGAAAATCACGATCCGAATACAACTTATCAGATCCCGCCATCTTGTACATCACAAGACTAGGTTCATCACTTAAGTTGTTTTTGGATTTTGATTTTGGAATGTATTTATCCAAAAAGCATTCATCATCCTCAGTAGTGTCACTTTCAGACTTTAAAACATTTTCAGCCATATTTTTAACAATTTCAGATTGGACACTATCTTCATCAGATGATGTGGTAAATGTGACATCAATCGTGTCTGGAAGCTTAACTTCATTTTCTTCTTCATCATTAACCAACCCTGATTTTTTCTTTGAAAAATTGTTTAAAACTGGCGGTGGAACCTGATGAAACCCAACCCCTGTTCCATCAAAGTATACATCTTCGCCTACTTTGTTCTTCCCAATTGGTTTCGGAACGATATGTTGAAGAACAAAACTTGCGGAGTTGGAACTGTTCAATTTCAACTGGATGCGTTCATTTTCAATTTTAGCTTCTTGAAACTGAAGCTTCAACTTAGCAATTTCATCCAGTTGTTGATTGATTAACTCTTCTTTAACCCTAAGAACTCCTGACAATTGAACATTTTCTTTGTATGTCTTACCATTTCTCTCATCAGAATCTTTTACCGTTCGTTTTAGCTTCTCAAAATTTTCTGAAAGTTGACGATTTTCATGAATTAGCTTTTCGTTTTCTTTCCTAATTCTTTCTACGTCACTTTTATCATTTTCAATTTTCTCAGTTAATTCTTTTAAATGTTCATTTGAAGCTTTCAACATTTTGTCACGGTTTAAGATCTGATCTTCAACGTCTCTGACTCTTCCTGTCAGTTCTTCAACCTTTTTAATGTTGAGGTAAGCAACTGTACTACAAACCTTGCAGTCTTTCATGCAATTTTTGCAGTCGCTCTCATTTTTAGCTTTCTTACCTGACTCATTAATTGCATCATTCTGACTGACCTTGCTTTTAGACTCAGTGCCAGAACCAAAAACTACCTCTAGCTCTTTCGCAGCAAACACTTTGTCAGCCATCTTCTTCAAATTCTCAGCCGTGAATTCTTGTGACGTGTCAATAATCCCATCATCAACTTTCTTTGTCTGCAGCTCCTTCTCTTTTTCTTTTTCCTCAGCTTCTTCTTTAACTTCTCCTCCTCCCCACCACAATCTCTGATTTGCTTCTTCTTCATCAGCAATTTGTTTGATGAAAGTTTCAACATCAACAGTAGTTGGATCAACAGCAATGTTTCCATTTGGATCTAGGTAACATTCTCTATCAGCATCCCATCTTTTCGCCTGTTTAGCTTCTTTGTATGTACGATAGATTCTGTTCATCCTGTTCTGAGCTATCATCTTTCTGTTGACATATTTCACTTCTTTTGTTCTTGAGTCTTTGAAAGGAACAATCTTTGTCACAAACGCATAGCCCACTGCGTCTTCTTCTGATAACACTTCACTCCAATCATATCCCTCATCGTCATGGATAACAGCAAGTGCTCTGGATTTTCTTTGGGATTTTCTTCTATCTGCTTCATTCTGGGTGATTCAGATTTGTTCTGATGGTAGATAGCTCTTTTGTAATAATCTTCACGGAACGGATTTGCTGTATCATCAGCATATGCATTTCGACATTCTCTTTTAAAGTGACCTTTTTTGTTTACATTTAAAGCATGTGACCTTCGACTTATCAAACCCAAGTTTTGTGGAAGGTCCTCCGATAGAATGTCTGCCTGTAATCTCCATGAACCTTTGAGCTCGTCTGACTGCACTAGCCATACACCACCTGATATCGATTAACTCCATCTCCCCTGGGTCAATCTGGTCATAGTCCTCCTTGGTGAGGTTAGTGTTTCCAATCTTTCCTGCAACAAGGCTCTCATAAGACTCTAACACAGAAGCTAAGAACACCATTTGCTGCTTTGCGGATTCTTCACTGAAATTTTTAGCTCTTCAGATCCACAGCAATGTTGCATTGAAACAGATCAGATTGGTTTGAAGTTGTTGACGATGAACCACTATGAAAACCACTGCTTGAACTCTCTTGATTTGATGTGTTAGAATTTTCTGCTGAAAAAGCTGTCTTAGGAGACACATTATTCGGGATCACACTTCCTCGATAATACCGCTCCACATTCTGCTGGTATGAGGAATTATTGACTTTGTTTGATTTCTTGATCTCTAATTCATGACTCTCCAGTCTTTCGATTAACAGATCAACCGTCAGATCCTCCGACTTGATTGTATTCTTCAACATCAAAGCAAAGTATTGCCAGTCTTTATCATCCGGCAGCGAGTCAAACAGTTTGTCAACCAATTCTTCTTGAGTGTACACGATTCCGTGTCTTGCAAGTTCCAGCTTCAAATGCCCGAATCTTTCTATCATCTTTGACACAGATTCATTTTTCAAACATCCAAACAAATCAAATTCTTTTCTTAACAATTTCTTTTTGTTTTTAACTATCTCAGCACTACCCACACATTTCACTCCAAGTTTCTCCCATAGATCTTTTGCATTTGTGTACTCGATCAACGATATTTTGTCGTCTCTCACAGATTGATGAAGCAATGCAATGCACTTTTGTTCAGCAACAAAACTTTCAACATTATCAGTGCCTTCTAAATTTTCATAATCTGATCTTCCGATATTGTAACCATTCTTCAAACTTTTCCAGCTTGGATACGCAAACGCTTTTAGCCACTCTTCAAACCTTTTAGCCCATCTATTGTATTCTTCAATCGCCATAAGTTTGGGAGGTTTGTTGTATGTGCCATATGCACTCTCCACACTCAAAGCATCAGACAGGGTTTTCTTTGCACTCGGATTAGGAACATTTTCATTGGTGTTGTTTGATGTATTATCTCCGGTGTTTCCCGTGAAAGCAAACATGTCACTGAAAGGATTCATAAACTCATCCATCTTCACGTATCTGAAACAATCAACAAACACTTAGAAAATTTTTTGAATTTTATCAAACACAGTTTCAAGCGAAATCAGCTTTCAAGCGAAATAAGCTTTCAAGCGAAATAAGTCTTTTCACACGGAATAAGGTTTTCAAACGAAATCACCAAACGGAATTAAGTCACTTTGGAGCGGAATAGCTAATTTCGTGTGAAACGTTCAAACGGAATCTGATTTCGTTTGAAATCAAACAGCACTTTCAAACGGAATTAGTGATTCCGTGTGAAAACAACAGTAGTTTCAAACGGAATTAGTCACAAAAGCTAATTCCGTGTGAAATCACAAGTGCAATTTCTAGCGGAATTATGATGACATCATCATTTCGGCAGCCATTTTGTCAAATTGATCCAGATTTAGTTCGAATTTTGGTCCAATACTTTCAAGGATTCATTAAAACAGTGTTTCGCGTGTAATGTGAGAAAATTAAGCCATTTTGTCCGTTAAATCTTTTTTAATTTTGAAAAGAATGAGTAGAAGTGATGAAAACAAGCTGAATTGGTATAAACTCTTCTTCCTGAGCTCTGATACCACTTGTTGGATCATTGTGTGACCCTAACGAGTCAATCAGAAGAGTTTAGCATCTATTTCAAAGGCGGAATCAGAGAAATAGACGTGTAACAGCTTGATATTCCCTAATTATCTTCTTTTTATTGATTCCAAAGCTTTTACAGATCGTTTGACAAACTAGCAGCACCTCGGCTCTGAATCGGAAAAGTTACAAATGAACAAACAACTCAGCTATTTATAGATGTGCTAATTTCGTTTGAAAGTGGCACTGGCCATTTCAAGCGGAATTAGAATGTTTAATTTCGTTTGAAATGGTCAGTACCATTTCAAGCGAAATTACCCACTTAAACACAAACCCTAGATTTTATCCTGCTGAGCACTGGTTTATCCTATCTAGACATAAGACTCGATAAAGACGAAGTTAACAGACATTTGTGCACCAACACAAAGCCTTGGATTTAAAGTCTTTTGTTTTAAAAGTCCTTTATGGAACTTATTACTACTTTGAATGGTTGTAAACTTAACTTGAAGTTCGTGGTTTGAAACTTAACAATTTATGGTTATATTATTTTGGAAACTTATGAATGGATGATCGTCACGTTTTTAATCATATAGTTGTTTGTTATAATTGAATGCAATGATATTGAGCAAGTCACACATCATACGCTTCCACAAAACTCAGGGTGTGACAGTTTGGTATCAGAGCTCCGATTGTAGTGCACTAGGATTCCTTCTCGAGTCTAGACTACAATAACTAGGACTCTCTCACAAAAATATTTTTACAAAATATTTCTCATTGCATTTACAAAACGCCAAGATCCATGGAACAAACATTTTCAAAGGAAAGAAAGAAACACGAGCAAGGACAAAGTCGATGGTTTAGTTTGCATGGGGTAGACTTGTTAAGTTAGAAAAGACTCACGTAGGAATGACGTGAATACATGTTACGTGATGCCTATCTTTGCCTGCCTATACCCAGTGATAGTAATTAATATAAGTGCATATGCCATGATTATTATGTTGCATGTACACATGTCCTCATCCGAGAGTGGTCTATCAGAGGAGCACGATCCGATGACGATCGTCTCTGACGACGAGGTGGCGCCTATACCAGAGGTTTTGACTTCGGACACCAACAGCAACCCAGATATGTTATCGGATGACGACGATGATTTTCAGACCTTTGCACTACCAGATTTTGGAGACGACGCTCCGTTTGCTGATGGTGTTCCTGTCGATGACGTTTTTGCACTTCCTATTCCGATTCATGATCACCTCATCATCGGTCACCCCGATGGTGAGCACCTTGTTGCGCCCATTTTGGATGCAATTCCCCTTGTTGCCGTCCCTCCTGAGGACTGGCCATTCGATGATTTGGACATTGATGACTTTGACCTTTTCGCGGGCGACCACCCTGTAGGTGATCAGGGCGACAGTGTGGTAGACGATGTCGTTGTGTTGGACATACCATCCCCAGTTGTGTCGATTATTGACATCTCCTCCGATTCCAGTATACACTCTGTTGCAGACTCCTTCGAGTCTGTAACTTCTTCGGCTCTCTAGGCTGCAGGACTCAGACTTTATGCCACTGATCTGGACGACGAGGACGCTATGTCCGCCGCTCCATCTTCCCCCATCCGTGCACCCACACTTCCACCCGTCCCCGATCATGTCCCTGATTACGTTCCTGAGCCTATTTCTGCACCTCTCGATCTTCCACCCGTTGCTCCAGTCGTTCTACAGCCCCCACCCACTATTGATGTTTCCCCTCCTTTTGTTTCTGATGAGCACTGTACCGATCTCCCTGTTGTTTTTCGACATGAGATTCCTGCTCCCCGCCTGAGGGAGGGCACCTTGGGACAACCCCCGAGCTTTGATCCATTTGCATCGGCTGATTTTCCACCCATTCCACAGTTCACTCCTTTTACATCAGATTCACTTGACCAGCCGTTTAGATGGTTTCCTCCTTACACTATGCCCATTTCAGATCCGTATCACCCTTCACACCATAACGGCTATACCCATGATGATTTACTCCTATCCCTGCAGTTGCAGTTCGAGATACTCAGCCGCAGAGTCCTTGAGCTCGAGTTGACTCCATTACCATCATATCCATCATCTGTTCCCCCACCATCATCATTGATTCCTTTTGTCCCTCCATCTGCTGCACCTACTTTCATTGAGAGCTTCGATGCCCATTTCCTCACGGCGGAGCAGCAGATCAACTATCTTGTCCACCGTGTTCACGAGCTTGAGGAGGAGCTCGCTCACATTCGCAGCTTGATCTTTTTCCCTCCTCCCCCACCGCCATCAGCATCCTAGATTTTTGGTTTTATGCAAGTACCATATTTTGATGAGAATACCACAATTGAGCCCAAGACTTACGAAGATAAGAAAATATGATTGTTACTTTTGTACGTTACAGACTTGTATGACCGGGGTAGTGTGACCTCGTGTCCCTTTTGATATGCTACTAATTAAAAACAATGTATCATGTGGTTGAATATTAATGAAAGCTCAATGGTCATGTTCTCATTAAATCCATTGTTGATTTATCTATTCATGTGATGATTATGTTATTGTGTGGTTGTTTGTTGTGACAATTATTTATATTATATATATGTATATACACCTTCTAGAAAATTATTTAATGAATAAGGCCTAACCTACCCAATACTTCTTACTAGAAGAACAATGCCGCCCCGACGAAATATCAATACCAACAACGCACTGACCAGGACAGAGGCCGAACTGCAAGAATGCATATCACAAGCTATTGCTCAGCACGAGGCCATCCGCTCAGAGCATAGTGGTGGTACCTCAGGAAATAACCCCCCAACTGGTAATGTTATGTCACCCAAGACACATTACAAATCTTTTGGATATTTCCAATTGTGCTTTGCCAATGCTCACGTGTGAATTGTGTTGCTTGTGTTACAGGCTGTACCTACAAGCAATTTCTGGATTGCAAGCCTCTTAACTTCGATGGCACTGGAGGTGCTGTCGCTTTTGTTCGCTGGGTAGAGAAAACCGACTTCGTGCTGAGGATGAGCAAGTGTGCTCCTGAACAAAGGGTTACTTATATTTCTGGATTATTTATGGATGGAGCGCTTTCATGGTGGAACCTCCAAGTCCAAACACTGGGCGAAACTGCTGCATACGCGCTAACCTGGGATGAGCTTAAGGAGCTAATGCGCAAAAAGTACTGCTCACGAGCTGAAATCCAGAAACTGGAGACAAAATTCTGGAACCTGAAGATGGATGGTCCGAAAATAGCCAAGTATATTCAGCGATTCCATGATTTATCAAGGGTTGTTCCTTACCTTGTTGAGCCAAAGTTCAAAAGAATCGATCGGTTTATCTGGGGATTGGCACCTCAGATCTTAAGTATGGTTACAGCTTCCAAGCCTCCGACTATTTCTGAGGCCATTGATCTGAGTGTGGCACTTACAGAAGAAGCTATCTGTTTGGGAAAGTTTTCTATCTCTGAGACGAAAAAGAAGGAAACCCATATGGAATCCTTGAGGGATAATAAGAGTAAGTTCACAAATTTCAAAAAGAGCACCCGAGCAAACAACAACACCAACAAACGTAGGGAGACCAATCAGCCAGCTGTGGCCCAGACTGGCGCGACCAACACTGAACCCAAAGGAAAAGGGTATATGGGCACCCTACCTAAGTGTGACATCTGTCAACATCATCATACTGGACGGTGCAGATATGGAAAGTGTGAAAACTGTGGCAAAGTTGGACATGCAAGGGAGGCATGCTGGTATGGTGTGGGACGTGGAAATGGAAATCGTGGCGGAAATGGAAATCAGTCTGGTAATCGGAACCAGGGTGGAAACGGTAATTACGGAGGAAACGGAAATCGGGGTGGATATGGGAACCAAGCTGGTAATGGAAATCGTGGAGGAAACAACAACAACAACAATCAGGGCGGAAATGGAAATGATAATGGACGTGGCCAAGGCTGTTTTGACTGCGGTGACATGGGGCATTTCAAGCGAGATTGCCCTAAAAACAATCAAGCCCGAGGAAGAGTGTTTACTATTGGAGCCAGGGAAGCACGCCAGGATCCAAATGTGGTTACTGGTACGTTCCCTATTAACCAATGCTATGCATCTGTTCTGTTTGATACTGGAGCCGATTTTTGTTTCGTATCCATAGACTTTAAGAATGCACTTGGCCTAGTTTCAAGTAAGCTAGACGTCCCATATTCGATAGAACTGGCTAATGGAAAGTTAGTATAGGCGAATGAGGTGATTAACGGTTGTACTTTGGAGCTTGTAGAGCGTGAATTTTCTATTGATCTTCTACCTGTTGATTTGGGAAGCTTCGATGTTGTTGTTGGGATGGATTGGTTGTCTAACAACAGCGCGGAGATAGTTTGCCACGAGAAGACCATTCGCATTCTATTGGTGAATGGAGAGACGCTTGTGATTCATGGAGAGAAGCGCGAGACGCCCTTGCGGATTATCAACTGTATGAAAGCACAGAAGTGTCTACGGAAAGGATGCGTTGCCTTCCAGCACATGTGGTGGATAAGAAAGTCGAAGAGCCGAAGCTTGAAGACATTCCAGTGGTGAAGGACTTTCCTGAAGTCTTCCCCGAAGACTTACAAGGATTACCACATCATAGACAAGTCGAATTCCACATTGACTTGGTTCTAGATGCCGCGCCTATAGCCAAGGCACCGTATCGACTTGCGCCATCCGAAATGCAAGAGTTATCTACGCAACTCCGGGAGTTGTTGGACAAGGGATTTATAAGGCCGAGCTTCTCGCCTTGGGGAGCTCCAGTGTTGTTCGTTAAGAAGAAGGGTGGTAGTTTTTGCATGTGTATCGACTACAGGGAGTTGAACAAGTTAACTATCAAGAATCAGTATCCGTTACCGAGGATTGACGACTTATTCGACCAATTGCAAGGATCGAGCTATTACTCCAAGATTGACCTTCGGTCTGGCTATCATCAGTTAAGGATTCACGAGGAGAGCATACCAAAGACTGCGTTCAGGACTCGTTACAGACACTATGAGTTCCTTGTGATGTCGTTTGGATTGACTAACGCCCCAGCAGTGTTTATGGATCTGATGAATCGTGTACGCAAGCCATATCTCGATAAATTTGTGATTGTATTTATCGACGATATTCTGATTTATTCACGAACGAAGGAAGAGCACGAGCAACATCTCGGAGCCATTCTGGAACTACTGAAGAAAGAGAAGCTCTATGCAAAGTTCTCAAAATGCGAATTTTGGATTCGCGAGGTACAGTTCCTTGGTCATGTGGTGAACGAGAATGGTATCCATGTGGATCCAGCGAAGATCGAAGCGATAAAGAACTGGGAAACTCCCAAAACACCGACTGAAATTAGACAGTTTTTGGGATTAGCGGGCTATTACCGCAGATTTATCGAGAACTTCTCCAAAATAGCTCAACCGCTAACTTCCCTTACTCAGAAAGACAAGAAGTATGACTAGGGAGACAAACAGGAAGAAACCTTCCAGCTACTCAAAAACAAGCTATGCGATGCACCGATACTATCCCTACCCGAAGGCACTGAAGACTTCGTGGTATATTGCGATGCTTCGCGTCAGGGGTTGGGTTGCGTGCTCATGCAACGCCAAAAAGTCATTGCTTATGCAACACGACAACTGAAAGTGCATGAGAAGAATTATACCACCCACGACCTGGAGCTAGGCGCAGTGGTATTTGCCTTGAAGATTTGGCGACATTATTTGTATGGTACTCGATGTACTATCTTCACAGATCACAAGAGTCTGCAACACATATTTGATCAAAAGGAGTTAAATATGCGTCAGCGACGATGGGTTGAGTTGCTGAATGATTACGACTGTGGGATAAAGTATCATCCTGGAAAGGCAAACGTGGTAGCAGACGCATTGAGTCGAAAGGAAAGGGTTAAGACCCTAAGGGTTCGAGCTTTCGAAATGACAATTCGGACGAATCTCACTTCACGCATACATGACGCACAACAAGAAGCCCTTAAGAAGGAAAAACTTAAGGCTGAATATCTCCGAGGCATGGAGAAGAAGTTGGTGCCAAATGAGGAAGGAACCTTATACTTCATGGGACGCATTTGGGTTCCACTCTATGGCGGTATTCGAGAGGTTATTTTTGACGAGGCATGCAAGTCGAGATACTCAATTCACCCAGGATCGGATAAAATGTACCAAGACTTGAAAGAGTATTATTGGTGGCCAAAACTCAAAAGCGACGTAGCCGTTTATGTTGGAAAGTGCCTAACCTGTGCCAAGGTCAACCTTCCGGTCTATTGCAACAACCTGAAATTCCTGTATGGAAGTGGGAGTAACTTTCGATGGACTTCATAACGAAGTTACCCAGGACTCCTAGAGGGCACGATATGATATGGGTAATAGTGGATTGATTAACAAAGTCTGCACACTTCCTGCCAATTCGAGAGAAAGATAGCACTGGAAAGTTGGCTTAACTATACCTCAAGGAGATAGTGGCACGCCATGGAGTGCCTATCTCGATAATTTCAGACAGAGATGGACGATTTGTATCAAGGATTTGGCAATCCTTTCAAGAGGCCTTTGGATCTCAATTAGATCTAAGCACGGCCTTCCACCCGCAAACAGACGGTCAGAGCGAACGAACCATACAAACACTGGAAGATATGCTTCGCGCATGTGTTATGGATTTAGGTGGCAGCTGGGATACTCATTTACCCCTAGTTGAGTTTTCGTATAATAACAGCTACCACACAAGCATAAAAGCCGCACCGTTCGAAGCTCTATATGGTCGTAAGTGTCGCTCACCGTTGTGTTGGGCAGACGCTGGAGATAGACAGTTGGTTGGTCCCGAACTTGTTCAAGAAACGACCGACAAAATCATGCAGATCTGAGAAAGCATCAAGGCGCCTCGTGATCGAAAAAAGAGCTATGCCGATCGAAGACGAAAACCTTTGGATTTCGAGGTAGCAGACATGGTTTTGTTGAAGGTCTCACCTTGGAAAGGTGTAGCAAGGTTCGGAAAACGTGGGAAGTTGAATCCACGGTACATCGGACCATTCAAGATCTTGGAAATGGTTGGTACCGTAGCATACAAACTAGAATTACCAGAAGAACTGAACGGTGTACATGATACGTTCCATGTGTCGAACCTTAAAAAGATTCCAACCCAAGAAACAGTTATCATCCCTGCGGATGAGGTGCATATCGACGACAAACTCCGATTTATAGAACAACCTGTTGAGGTAATGGATTAGAAGATCCAGAAAACAAGAAGGAGTCGCATTAAACTTGTCAAGGTACGTTGGAATTCTAAGCATGGGCCGGAGTACACGTGGGAACGCGAAGACCAGTTCAAAACCAAGTATCCCCGCCTTTTCGAGAAAGCTCCTACGAGAGATAACTCAGCTTAAATTTCGGGACGAAATTTTCTTAGCGGGGGGAGAATGTGACAACTGTCACTTTTCCATGTAATTCCGTACATGTAAACAGTAATTGTTCTTTAATGACTGTGTATGCTTGAACCAATGATATGAATGATTTTCTGATTATTGTCATATACATACAAATGCATTTCATGTTTCATTTCATGTTTATCATTATTACATGCAACACAATGTGTTCAATTAGTGCACAGAACAAAGTTAGCACAGTTATCAGACAAACTAGAAGTACTGACGGGAGTTCAGTACTCAGACAGACATGATGTTAAGACACAGAATGAGCCCCGGAACCAAGAGTTACACTAGAATACTAGGTAGGAAAGTAGGGATCATAAAACTGCCTTCCGAATGATGATTTAAGTGCCGGAAAGTGCCCGAAACACACTAAAACTGCAGAATTCTGCAGAAAACAGCAAAATTCAGCTTTTTAACATCAAAATATAATGCAGAAATGTGGTTTAATGGTCCAGAATACCTTCATAAGTGTCGGGAGTCAAAACTGTCATAAAAGACAACATAAAGCACACTAAACTGCGCAATTTAGCACCTTAACGAACCGGTAACCAACAAAACAACCGGACACTGCCCGAAACACCAAAATTTCACTAGAAGCATTGTTTTAGTGTTATGAAGCTAGTCTTGATCAGCAAACACCATATTATATCCTAAAACACTATAACACATAAAACACTAACTAATACACTTACATTTCAACTAGATTACTTAACTTAAACTTAAAACCCAACAAGACACCCCCCCCCATTTGACGGTTCATCAAGGGGTCCCACCCCCTTGATTTTCTTGTAATATTTTATTTGATATGAAACATAAAGACCAAGAGATAATTAAATGTTGGGAGAATTTCTTTATAAACCACAAGGCCTTAACAAATGATCATTTCACCATCTTCACCACACTCCAACCTCCTTCTTCCCCTCTCCATTCTCGGCTCATAAATCACTCCCACACACTTCCATTTTCAACTCATTCTCATACAATCCAAGGGTTCCCTAAGGTGTCTTAAGCATATCTAAGAAGCTTGGAAGCAAGGGAGCTTGAAGGACCTCATCTAGGAGCTTTTATCCATCACTTTTCTCATCATCTTCATACTTGTTTCTTCCCTAGCCTTAGAGCTAGTAGTAAGCCCCTTTAACCTTGTTTTTACTTCTAATTTTAGTGGTTAAAGTGTCATGTAACTTGTTAATCTTAAGAATCTCAACAAAACATGAAGATGATCTTGAACATAAAGCTTAAAAACAAGAAAATGAAAGATGTTTTAGTGTATGTGTTAAACTTGTTTGTTGATTCCTTGTGTTTATGATGTAGATCATCATATGAAGCTTGCTAGATGATGATTAAACACATGATCTAGCAAGTGTAAGGATAGATCTTGAGAAATTTGTGATGATCATCCTTTATGTAAATCATGAACTTGAAGATGAACTTGTTTTAGTGTATGATGATCATTTCTACAAGTTATAAGTCTTGAAAATAAAAGATTTCAAAAATAATATTTTCAAGAAACTAAAGTTTATTACAAGATTTAACATGAAGTTGGTCTTTAAAGGAAGTAATCATGTTTTAAGGGTTAAAACAAAGCTAGTAAAGTATTTGTAACAAGAAAAATACAAGAAGATTAATTTTTGAAAAATCATCATACAAGTTGTGAAGAATGAAATTCCATAGAAATGAGTTTTATAAAATAATAACCATGGATTTAGTGTTCTTAAACCTCACTAAACAACATGTGAAATTACTACAAATTTTTACAAACTTTCAAGTTCATGTCTTAGTGTAAAATGCATATTTTTGGCTCATGGTAAGTTATGTGTGAATTGTTGATGATTGATGATGAATTTCTAAAAGAAAATGATATGCTTTTAAGCATGAAAACCTCCATTTTTAAGGGGAACCTATGGCAAATTTTTTGTAGAAATTAAACACTTAGAAAAATATTTTTAAACAAGTATTTACAAGTAAATTTTGATCATGGTTTTCATATAAGAATTTGCCATAATTTTTATTACAAAAATTACAAATATTGGAGGTTGGTTTTTGATAATAAAAATTACTAAGTATATATTTAGGAAAATCTATATTTAGATGTCACAAATTATGTGTTACTTGTATATTGTTTGTATTAGTTATATTAAACTAGGAACCTTGAAAATAATATAACACACCAAAATACCAAAATTTGAAATATAAAATATTACCAAAATTCCAAGGAAATAAATATATAAATTATACCCGAATATTGGACAATCGGACAATCGGACAAACGGACATATGGACTCTAATTATATATATTCCGGAAATAAATTCGTAACCCGACAAAGGTGTTAAACGGTATTTTGAAACCAAGGAAATGACAAAATATGAATTTTTACAAGTATTACAAAATATATCATATTTTGTCAAATAGAAAATATATTATTTTTGAGTGGAGAAAAATATATATTTTCTCAAACAATTTAAAAATATATTATTTTGGGTGAAAACTAGGAATATAAATATTTTCTAAGTTTAATCTTAAAAATATACTATTTTTGTGATTTATATGGAAATATACTTATTTTTGCCAAGTAAAATTTATAGATATTTTTCTATAAAAATTCTCTTAAAATATGTATATTTTAAGAATATAAATTTGGTGATTTTTGATAATATAAAAATAAAATTCCGGAAAATTATACACAAATTAAGTATAAAATACTTAATAAATACAAGAAGACACGTATTCCTATACGTATAAATACACACCGGAATACACCACCAATACTTGGCAAAATACCCGTATAGAAATACACAAGTATGAAAATACATATGTGGAAATATATAATAAACCAAGTTAAAAATATATTGTATTGACAATATTTCAAATAATTGAATAA
Source organism: Helianthus tuberosus (assembly GCA_030545235.1). Classification (NCBI taxonomy): domain Eukaryota; kingdom Viridiplantae; phylum Streptophyta; class Magnoliopsida; order Asterales; family Asteraceae; genus Helianthus; species Helianthus tuberosus. The sequence continues at coordinate 123,655,189 of CM060366.1, forward strand.
AAAAAGTTTAAGTTAAAATAATTATTTTAACTAATAATTATATAATTTGGAATTATATAATACATATCCAACGTATAACTCAAAGTACACCAATTCCTAAAATAAGTCGTAATAAATAAGACTAAGAGTCGTTACACGACCTAAGCGTCTAATTAAACATAACACGTGTGTAGGTAGTGGTACGACACAAGGAAAAGATCTTTGAGTATACGTGACAGCAGGACGCAAACTAGTGAGTTCATGTCCCCCTTTTCTTTTAACTGTTTTCAGATTTATAACTTCGGGGGTGAAATACATGTTTCAAATGTTTCAAACGTTTACAAATGGTATGGTTATCTAAGGAATGAACTGTTAGATCATGTGAATGGGTAGACGTTAACTTAAGACCATTAATCTTCATATGAAGACCGTGGGGCATGAGTGATAGATCTATTTGGGTGTTGCGGGCCCCACCCATGGGTCCACGAGTTGGCCCATGTGGTGACTATGTCGTTCCAGCCGGGTGGCCCGGTACGAAATCTGCTAGGTTTGAGCCTTCCTACACCATTGCACACATATTAATGACCTTGCAAATCATTAATTGATCTGTTCATAGATGCTTTTATACCGGTTTACAAAGACATACATACAAATGATTACAAGTTTATACGAGCGCGGATACAAAACACATGAACTCGCTCAACTTTTGTTGATGTTTTCAAATTACATGTATTTCAGGAAACTAATGGATCTGGCGGCTTGAAAAGTTTCAAGAAGTGTTTTCAAGAAGTGAGGTCATCCTATTTTGGAAGGGTTTGATTTGGATATCCTATCTTAGATAGGACATACGAATCAAAGCCTTGGATTTAAAGTCTTTTGTTTTAAAAGTCCTTTATGGAACTTATTACTACTTTGAATGGTTGTAAACTTAACTTGAAGTTCGTGGTTTGAAACTTAACAATTTATGGTTGTATTATTTTGGAAACTTATGAATGGATGATCGTCACGTTTTTAATCATATAGTTGTTTGTTATAATTGAATGCAGTGATATTGAGCAAGTCACACATCATACGCTTCCGCAAAAGTCAGGGTGTGACACGCTGTGGCACTGATTTCTTCCAAATGGCTAGAAAATCAAGAAACCGCCACCACCACCACCTCCAATGCCGAAGTTCTTGACCTCCACCACTTTCCACAATCGCCGGTAGGCATCACCACCGGAAATGAAAAAGGTGACTGGGAAAATGGGGATTCCAGCCGTCGGTGGTGGTGGTGGTCCGACGGACTTTGAGTTTAACGGTGGGTTTGGTGTTGTAGATCAAGGGTTTCGAAACCACCATTCAGAAAATCATGGAGAAACAGTTTCCATAATCTTATGCATTGTTAGTTAATGAGAGATAAAATTCCAAAAATAAAATAAAATGTCAAATTACACAAGTGCCCTTTTAGTTAAAATCCATCCATGCCACGTGTCACATTCTTATTGCTTCCTAGACTTTCTAGGAAAAATCCACTTTCTACCCAACTCATCCCCTCTCTCTCTCTCTCTCTATATATATATATATATGTGTGTGTGTGTGTGTGTGTGTGTGTGTGTGTGTGTGTGTGTGAATTATACACAGAAATCCCAGTCTAGTTCAAGAAACCCAAAAAACCCAGTTATGTGGTTAAGAAGTAGCCACGTGTTTTTTGTAAGAGATTGGCTAAGGGGTAGATTGAGAATTTTGCACTAGACAAGGACAGTAAGTAGCCATGTGTTTTTGTTTATTTGTGTTTTAGTTTATATTGTTAGTTTTTATAAAATCAAAAATCCAAAAATAGAGTGCTTATTTGTTTTATTAAAAATTTTTAACTGTTCCTGAAGATTTGATTGATCATCATAAATTGAAAGAAAATTGAATTGTGAAATCCGAGTACAAATACTTGGATGTACCAAGTGTTCATGTGGTATTTCCCTCTGTTGTTTAGAAAGTTTTGCTTATGAATTTCTGAGCATGTGCAGAATTTGATTCAAATCAAGAAACAGGGGTTGTTGAAGATTGAGATGTTGTTGGCTGCTGATAAAGCATGAAGCATCACAACAACAAGATGTACATGAGTCAGAAGAACCAGATACGAGTCATCATCTGATAGTGATAGTACATTTAAAGAAGTATCTGTGAACCTGCTTGAAAGAGAAGACATTGACAAAGAAAAGAGTTGATAAGAATCCTCCTCTTGCATTCTTTTCAACAAGATTTTCAAGCAAAGCTGATCGTGATCAAGAAGAACAAAGAGCCCAAGTTTGAAGATAAAAAGATGAAGTATCTTCCCACAGAGACATGAGATAGACAACAGTTTGATAAAGACAGCATAAACCTAGGGGGATATTATAAGGCCATATAATTGAGTAGGTTTACGCTTATCTTTATCAAACACAATTACAAGCTATTAGGCTTGGTATTCTAGTGGGTTAGATAGCATTGGGATAAGCCATGTGGGCTAATTAATGATTTGGGCCTGTTTAGTTAAGAGTGTGCTTGTGGGCTTGACCAAATTTGTATTTAGGTCACCCTATGTAACTATAAATAGGGTGAACCTAAGCCATTTTAGGGTGGTTGTTCATTATTGTTCTTCATCATTTTCGAATTCTTGTGTCAAGTGTACCAGACGATCCCTTTGAGATCGTGTGCACTTTGATATTCAGTCAATACAAATCGTTCTTGTTCTTATCACTTTCTTAGTTTTCCGCACTTTGATTGTGATTTTGATATCCAGTTGATAGTTTTGGGACTTACAATATGTAACAGATTAATATTTACCCTATTGATACCCAATGGGTTCTGGGTCAGATATACTCAACGGGTAATTTTTTAAATTAATAATAGGTTTACCCGATACCCGAATGGTATTTACCGGCTAGAAACCCAACAGGTTTGGGACAAATTTATCTAATTGGGTTTGGTGTTGGGATTACTTAAATGCGTCCCAAACCCGACCCATTGCCATCCCTAATTCTTATCTTAACTAAAGTTAAAGTCAACGATGTGGTCAACGTCAAAGTGGAATTTCTAGCCAAATAAAAAAAGTTGCCAAGTAAATGACTGGAATAAATAGAGGGATTGTATCGTAAAAGTTGTGTTGGTTTGAAACAAGATTTGCTACAAAATGATGTAAAGTAGCAAAAGTGAAAACTGGTAGAATCAGAATCAAGTATTGATCAAAATATGCAATTTTAAGGAGGAACAAAAAAGTAAATTTACCCATTGTTCCAGTCCGGATTTATTAAAAGAGTTGAGTAAGGAATTATCAAAAATGAGAAATTGGTGAAGAAGTTGCAATCTCCTAACCAATAATTGGAAATAATCGTGAAGGTTTATTATGACTTTTAGCTCATAATTTGACGAATTAAGACTTGTGAAGAGTCTAAGAACTTTGTCATGTATCGAGCGTCAATCCTGAGCTTACCAGGTGTTGGTTGGTCAAAAACTGGCATCATGGTTATGACCAAACTTCTAGATCAGCGAACACAGTCCTTATCATTAGCATCTTAAACATATTCAAGAAAATGTTCGATATGGAGAAATTAAGGCAGAGTTATTACATTCCTGATCAATGCTTCCAATAAAAACAACTTAAGTTGGCATTGGAATTGGATATCCATAAAATATAACACATATCGTTTTAAAAAGACTAAATTAACTAAACTAGAAGAGCGAGGCCATTGAACTCTGATAAAGCCAACGATTTTTGGGCTCTCAACAACACAGCTATGCATATTTATATATGGAAAAAAGATACTACAATGATCAGATATTTATACTGAAAGAGATGAACCATTATCAGCCATTGTGAGATTTAGTATCATATCAGCAGCCTTGGGAGCCCTGAAAACAGAAAAGGTAACAAAACAAATTAGAACAAATGCAACCCTGATTTCCAAGACTCAGACTGTTTGATTATTCTAATGCGGATTTACAAATATACTTATACTGTACCATGCGTCAGGTGCCTGGTACAGACTGGATGAAGAGCCAAAGCATGATGCAAGCATGTCGGTGTTTATGACACCCGGATTAAGTGCAACGGCTGCCATGCCGCTTGGCAACTCCTTTGCCACCGACTTGGTCAACCCTTCTACTGCCCATTTTGAGGCACAGTAAGGGGCCACCTGTTCCATTTTTATACAAGAAAAAGATCCATGATGACATATTCACAAGAATTGTTAAAATTTTTATTTTGTTTTTTACCTGTGCTGCAGCAGATCTTCCCCACCCAGATGACATATTCACAATAATCCCTTGTTTTTTCTCAATCATAAGGGGAATAAAATGTCGTAACATATTTGCTATTCCCTTTAGATTAGTATCTATCACAGCATTAAATTCCTCCTCAGGAACCTCCCATAGTCGGTTGTTTTTGTTTATGGTACCTGCATTATTTACTGCACAGATATGCTTCTATAAGCAAACAAAATGCTACCAGGATCACAAATAGTGCATCACAATGAGCATTCACTTGCTTGCAGTATATTTTTTTAAGAATGTCACGAAATTAGCCATTTTTGATATATTTATACACAGGTGAGCATGTCAGACAAGTTTTCACATCTCTAGGTATGAGTTATGCGAACAAATTTCGTCTATCTACTTTAGTTTCACGTATGCTCAGATTCTCTTCAAAAGTATAATATTATTATGACCCCCCCCCCCCCCCCCCCCCCCTAATAAATTACTTTCAGGTATATTCTTTTCACATATCCACTTTATTTTTAGAGTAAACTTCCGTTTTGCTCCCTGTGGTTTGGTCATTTTAACGGTTTTGCTCCAATAGTTTAAAAATAGCCATTTTCCTCCCTGATTTTTCTAACTTATCTTCATTTTGCTCCCAGCCTCTAACTCCATCAGGGAGGAAACTAGCGACAAACTCGAAAGATTAGGGAGCAAACTGGCGACAAACTCGAAAGATCAGGGAGGAAAATGGCTATTTTTAAACTATTGGAGCAAAACCGTTAAAATGACCAAACCATAGGGAGCAAAACGGAAGTTTACTCTTATTTAAATATATGCTTTGTCTTAATAAGTGGCTCAACTTTGTATATTCCAAAACATTTCTAACGAATATCGATAGGTGACATAACTTAGCGTTTTTATGGCAATGGAGGTTTAACCTTGTCAGGCGTGTGTAAATACCCAAAAATGGTTGTTTTCGTGATTTTCTCTGAAAGAAAACCCCTCAAAGCTAACTCTTTCAATCTCAGTCCATATTACATATAACCATATCCAAACATTGGTGAGAAAGGTATAAGAATTTAGCATGAACATACATGAGAGAAGGTACACACTAGTATTTTACAGACTCTAAGTTAGAGTGTTTGCCATTGCTTATGCTTTATAGGAAACCATGAGATGGAAATGTGGATGCTATTGTACTTGTGTAGTTGTGTTTATTATCAAATGCATCACAAGTAGGCCTGTATAAAAAGCGAACGAACACAAACATGCCACGTTCTTTTAACTTTAACCGAACAAACGATCGAACAGGAAGAGGTACATGAAGGGGTTTTTCTTGTTTGTGTTTGTTTGTGAAGAAAATGAGTGTGTGTGTGTTCATTTAGGCTCATCCGTTAATAGTATAAACGGACGGGTCACGAACACAAACAAACAACATAACTGAGATAACACCAATTAAAAGTGAATGTGAATATCAATCTGTTGGGCCTAAAAAGTTAATATAACTAGGTTAGATTGTGATGGCTGATAATTGTAATGAGGCTACAAAACTTAGATGGATACGTAACGTAAACTAACAAAGATAAATGAGTGAACATAAACGAACAAACAAAAACAAATTTCAATGAAGGAACATAAACCTGTCCATGTTGGTTCATTCAATTAAATGAACAAAAAAACTTGTTCATGTTGATTCATTTACAGGCAGGCAGGCAGGTGACAAGTGAATTTAAGAGAGTGTTAAGTACAAGGAGTCACATAATCCTAAACAAACAAGAAAGTAAGTAGTAAACATAATTCAATTAAAAGTAGGAAGAATCTGAAAAGTGAATCACCAATAATATCGGGAACCCCCTTCTTCTCCATGACAAGGCGTGCCAAATCCTGAACACTGCTATTTGAACACTGAACAGCATAATAATAATACTTATTATTTAATTTAGGGTTCCTACATAAATTAGGGCTCAATTTGACATAAAACAAACTGAAAATGAATAATAAGTAAGAAACTAACGACGTCAAGATTGAAGAAGAGGTGTTTGTCGTCGTCGTCGGAAGAGAGTTGGGTCTGGAGAGATTTGAGTTTATCCGGAGAGCGAGAGCAGCCGATGACGGAATGGCCTCTCTTGGCCAATTCTAGGGCTAGGGCTTTTCCAAGTCCTCTGCTAACGCCTGTTATCAGCACCGTCTTTTGCCCACCTCCGCCCTTCATTGCAACACCAACACCCGTCTGAGTCATCATTCTGACCATACAATTAAATATGTGTGTGCCCAGCTAACTTCCTTCCTTACCAGTAAACTCCCTTTCCATCCATACACTTTATTTTCTTTCTTTCTTCCTTCCTTCCTACAAAAAAAAAAAAAAAAAAAAAAAAAATTACACAAATCAACCTTTATCTTATACCTAAATTACAGTTTATACCTTTCACTATAAAATCACCCAAATCCAACATTTATGTTCATGTTTAATGAGTATAACCTTTAACACAAACGGCATTAATTAAATCACCATGTTAGGGCTTCTTCTTCAAATGTTAGGGCCAACTAGCGAATTTTAGGACGAAATTCCCATTCAACGTGGGGATGATCTGATACCCGGGGAAAATCCTCAGACACTTTGATTTCTTTAGTGACTACTTACTAAATTTCGGGACAAAATTTCTTTCAACTTGGGGATGATGTGACAACTCGCATTTCAGGTTTTTACTGTTAACTCTCTATGTTAAATCTTTTTGATCTTCCAGCATATACGTATATGCATTCACGTTATACGTAGGTTATAACACGTGACTTAACATAAAGTAGTGGGTTGGGGCGGTGGGTTGGGTTCAACATCGGCTGCTCCACCCCGGTTTTGCGTTGGGCATGGCGTTGCCTGCTTGGCGTGGGGATTGTGCCTGGCGTGGGGCAGGGGGCGGGGGTGACGTTGTTGGCCATGGTTTGCTAGTATGTGATGGCCGTTGGGCTAGCCGTTGGCCAACGACTATTTAAAAAAATCTTTTAATTATTTCCTATATAAATCTCTCATTTCTTACTCATTTTTACCATCCAAAAATTGAAAACCCACTATCAAACTCCAAAAATATATATAAAATGGATTCTTCAAGTTCAAGCGATTCGTATGATAAATTTGTTTTGTCATCCTCATCCGAAGATGGGGCGGAATTATTATTATCAGCAGTGTCGATTGTGGTGAAAGCTATTGTTGAAGATGCAGATGAAGGGACTTCCCAACCCCAACCCAAACCCAAACGGAGGAAGTATATATTGTTCGTGAACGTGAAACCGCAAACGATTTGCTGGTAAGCGATTATTTCTCACCCGAACCAACGTATGATGAAAGAATGTTTAGGCGTCGTTTTTGTATGAGTAAAATTTTATTTTTAAGAATATTAAAGGATTTAGAGGATAATTATGTTTTTTTCCGACAAAGATTAGATGCGCGTGGTAATTTAGGATTTACCACGTGGCAAAAGGTTACGGCCGCCCTAAGACAATTGGCTTATGACAATAGCTCTAACATAATGGACGACTATTTAAAAATGTCGCCACGAGTGGCTAGGGAAAGTCTTCACAATTTTTGTGTGTATATCATTTAACTATATATGAAAAGATACTTGAGAAAGCCGACGTTTAGTGATATGCAACAAATTTTGGAACATCACGTTGAATATCATGGTCTCCCCGGGATGATCGGTAGTTTAGATTGTATGAAATGGGAGTGGGAACTTTGTCCAACTGCATGGGAAGGCTCTCACATAAGTGGATATCATGGAATGCCGGCTTTGATGCTTGAAGCGGTTGCATCACAAGATCTTTGGATCTGGCATGCATTTTTGGTATGCCCGGTTCATATAACGATATAAACATTATACACCACTCGCCCCTTTTCAATGATCGAATAAATGGTATTGGACCGAAAGGAACATTTTTTTTGTGAATGGGGTTGAATACAAGTATGGGTATGATCTTGTTGATGGAATTTACCAGGAGTATGTTGTTTTTGTGAAATCATTTTCAAGAGATAGAACCCTAAATCCTAAAAGAATAAAGTTTAACAAACTTCAGATGGCGGCACGCAAAGACGTCGAGCAAGCATTTGGTGTTTTGCAGAAAATGTGGCGCGTTTTGAGCATGCCTTGCCGATTGTATGAAAAAGATCAAATAAGAAACGTGATGTACTGTAACACCCCTAAAATATTAAATTATATATGCGTGTATACATGTATAATTACTAATATTGATAATAAAACAGTGAAATTAAAACTAGGAATGACTAACCTAGTTAAAAGTTTGTTATAAAAGATAGGAATCAAAGGGTTCTAACCATTTTATATATCTTGAAAAACTAGAGGGACCAAATATGACAATCATTGAAAGTTATGTTTAAAAATATAAGATAAGCATCAAAACACATTTGTGTGTGTCCCTGTAGTTCGATCAAACCTCAAGAAACAGAGAACTCCTTTGCTTGAACCCTAAACCACCAAATTCTATCAAATTCAAAGAAGGAAAATCGATTAGAGATCAAATTCAAGTTAAATTAGTGATCACTATACTTAGGAGATCACAAGGTATGTTTAATTTTGATCTTTGATGATGTTTTGATTCTTCTTGAATTTTCATAACTGAAATTATTGAAGAATTAGTTGATGTTATGGTAAAATTAGGATGATTAAAGATCAAGGACACAAGTCTTAGATAAGAAAGTGATGAATTCATGTCATAACCTAGTGATTTCAATGTGTATCATATGTGGGTTATGTGGGTTTTGTGAGTAATATGAAGAACACTTGAATCATAATGATGATTTAGTGTTACTTGATAGATATGATATAAGTTTAAGTGTTAAATTGGTATTCCTGACCTATGAATTGGAATATTATGAATTAACATGGTTAAAACTATTAATCACGAACATGATAGTGTTAGAATATTAATTTCGCACACAAGATGTTTGACAAAATGCTTAAATGAACTTGAATTAAGTGAGAATAAGAAAGAATCGCTTAATTGATTCGTTAGAAGCATTGTGTATGGAATATTGACTTATGAGTTCTAAGCAATATGTACAAATTGAATTCTATAGGCAATTTGTCACACCCAACCGATGGCGGAAACATCGGGGCGCGGCACTAAGCGTTCAGATTGCTCAAGAGTTTCCATAACGCTAATAGTTTCAATATAGATTAATTAAATTCAAAACATAGTCTAAAAGTCAAATACTTTCAACCACCACATAAAGTATCAAATTACATCAAAACTCAAATATTGCTTAATTTTCTTGATTTAACTAAGTGAGCTTCTAAGCATCATCCTAGCTTGTTTCTTCTGCGTCCAAACTTATCAACCTGCAACATGTATTAAAATACTATCAACAAAAATGTTGGCGAGTATACAAGTTTGAGTATGTAATAGCATAACAGTTTGAAAACGTTCCAAAAACTCGTATCCAACATAAACACACGTAACAAGTTTCACCATGCTATTAAACGCAGTCCAAGTGATAGCCCAAGTTTCCAATGCATTAAATGCATTCCCCAAGACTCAAGGGAAGCTAAATGTCTCCTCCTAATAATACCCCAAAGACTAACGAGGAGGTGCATTAACCCTATAGCGCTACCATTGTTAAGGCGAAACTACACACAAGGATTAAACATTCACATAGCATAAAAGTCTCAAGTTTCACAAGTATCAAGTTTCCATGTTTACAGCGGATAGAACAACAACAACAACAACAACCATACCCAGTAAATCCCACAAATAGCAGAGCTACTTATAGGGTCTGGGGAGGGTGGGATGTAGGCAGACCTTACAGCGGATAGAGTATGTTTCAAATAAGTTTCAAGTGTCAAATGTCAAGTTTATAGAATACATGTTGCATCCCAAAAGTGTCCAAAACAAAAAGGGATCGAGTATACTCACAGTGGGTGCTAAGTATCAACAACGACTAAATGGATCAAAGGGAGCGCTGGAGTTAGCCTGATTATAGTACAACAGTATGAGTGTCGAACAGAATGTCGAATCGTGCAAACAATCGTGTACAAGTGTCTGACAGGGTTCCTGATCGGATGGTCATCCGGATGGATGGTCACCCGGTCGGATGACCATTCGACCCAGATGGGACCCATCCGATCGGACGGTCGTCCGATCAGTAGTGTGTTTATGAACTGATAAAGTTTCAAGTGTTGAGATCATAGTGCCCTGTAAAACAAACAAGTGTAATAATGATCAGACCCTCTGGACGGATGGTCATCCGATCGGATAGCCATCCGGACAGACGATCAGTGATGTGCTTGCAATTTGTTTCAACTTTTGAAGTTTTCGTTGTAGTATAAGTTCAAGTCATTCGGTCGGAGGGTCATCCAGACGGATGACCGTTCGGTCGGATGACTGTTCGAGTGTAAGTTTGATAGTTACAAGTTCTTGATTCAAAATAGTTTAAGTGTTGAAGGCTACGGGGAAGGCTGTTCGGTCGGATGGTCGTTCGATTGGAGGATCGTCCGATCGGACGATCATTCGGCTGTTGTGATATTGTTCCCTTGAACCTTCGTAAAATTTCTAAGTTGATTTTAACGGAGACAACGTGGTAACGTACCAAGGCAACGGAAACCCACCAAGGTTCAGCTTGTCTGATCGGGTGGGAATCACCCCGTTCGATCGGATGACTGTTCTTGATGAAGTTTCATGTTTGATCCGTAATTTGGTCCTCCCTTCGGTGGAAATCTGTCATCGAGCTGACTCCAGACTAAGGAACAAGTCCTAGGCCTGTTTTGGCTCTAGATTTCACCGTGTTTGAGTAGATAGGTTAAGAAAAACATATAATCGACCGAAAATGTTTAGATTTCGTATAGTTTCGTAGTAAAACGTGTAGAAATCCCTTAGATCTGGCCTAAATCTTGACGGAATGACATCACACAGCTGATTGTACAACAGCCATGATGACGTCATCGTCAAGGTGCCCAAATCGGGTGATTTCTTGGTGAAAAGTAAGATTTTGATGAAGAATCTAGTGAGAAAGTGTGTAAAGATGAAAGTTGTACAAGAATTACGGAAAAAACTTACAAGAATCGCTTGAAAATCGAAGAAAAGTGCCTTGGAACGAGAGAGAGTGCGTCTGGTAGGAGGAGGTTGTCACATCAGTGAATAGTGATGTGACAGCGGGTATTTATAGGTGTCAGAGAGGATAAGGCGGTGGGATGGCTGGATCGGATGACTATCCGATCGAATGGCCATCCGATCGAATGGTCATCCGGTCGGATGGTCATCCGATCGGATGTCCATCCGGATAGCCAATCCTCGTTTGCTTGACTTCTGATTTCGGTTCGATTTGTGAGCTAGACTAAGTGTTGCGTTGCGTATTATTGTGTAATATCATCATATGATAAGATTGTATAACTAACACAAAAGTTTCCATGTTTAAAGTCTACGTAAGCTAGCTAGTAAGTGTCAAGTTTCAAGTTTCTTATTTAGCAACTATGCAGTCAATATCAGCGAGATCTCGGTGATATCTTGGTGAGATCTCGGTTATCGGTCATTCGGTAAGTTATCGGTTTCAAATATCGGTTTTTATCTCGGTACCGAGAATATCGGTGATAAGTACCGAGAAATCGCTGAGATTATGTATGTTTCATATCGGCCATCTCGCCGAGAATATCGATTGGGCCCAAATTTGTTATTTTCTCTTTATAATCTGCCTAATCCTCAAAGCCCATTCCATCTTCATTACTTTTGGCCCAATTAACTTAAATAAACTACCAGTCCAGTCCATTCCAGTCGCACATATGCATCTACGGCATTTCTCATATGATTCATGAACCCTAAATCCATGGATGCTCCCATCGAAGCTCCTGCTCCCACCCTCCTGTAGCATCGCACTTCCAATACAGATTGCACCAGCCAACAGGTAAGTTTTTAACTTCAGTTTTCTGCATTTTTTTGTCAATTTTTTCTTTCTTAATTGGTCGATTCCCCCTTCTGTTAATTATTGAAGGGACCAAAGTCCAAACAAGTTGTTGTGGGAAGTTTTTCTAGTGTATTTGGTGCATTGCTTAGTTTATTATCTTTGTAAGTTGGTCTAGACACATTAATTGAAGTACTAGGTATGGTTACATGGTTGCACTAATTGTTCCAGACACATTAATTGTTCCAGACACATTAAATCTTGCAGTAATTGTTTATTGTTTGCATTAATTGTAGCTTTTTTTGCACATGGTTGCAGTTTGTAGTGTTTATTAATGAATTTTTTTTATCATGTTAACACTTCACAGATTTTTTAATGGATGGTACAAATCCATCTTCACATACATCAGCATCGGTAAACCCTACAAACACAAATACAATTTCGTCTGATGCAAACACTGTCCCAAAAAGTTCAAATAGAGATATGGCTTGGGAATGGGGAGAGTGTAGAGATCCCGCTAGAAAACAATGTGTATGGTGCAAACTTTGTGGTCATAAGATGAGCGGAGGAATTACACGACTAAAGCAACATCTTACTCATACTGGAGGACAAGTCAAAGGTTGTTCGAAAGTGAGTGTGGATATCCAGCAAAGAGTCTTAGTGTCAATTAAAGAAAAGGAAAAGGTACAACTAGAAAAGAAAAGAAATATGGAGATTCTTAGATCACATTCAATTGATGTTGATGAAGACGAGGATGAGGACGATCAATATAATGTACAAGAAGTTGTTACAAAAAAATTGTTTCAAAGAAAAAGAAATTTGTAGGTTCTAGCAATGTGCGAGGTTCTATTGATAGCATGTTTAAGACCGATCATGGAAAAATAAAGCAAACTACAATGGATAGAAATAATCCAATAAAAAAGAAGTTAAAGATGGAAGCTTGGGATAAATTTGCAACTTGGGCTTATTCGGTTGGTTTACCCTTCAATGCCGTACGTGATGAAGGTTTCCAAGATATGATCAATGCCATTGGAGATTATGGAAGAGGTATTTAAATGTGATAAAGATTTAATGATAGTTTATTATTTATTAATTTGTTTATTACTTAAAGTTTATAAGTTATTACATTATTATAGGTATGCCAGCTCCATCTTATCATAATATTCGTGTGTCATTGATGAAACGAAAGTTGGAAGAAACGAAAGAATTTGTGGATTCGTTTCAGCCACATTGGGAAGAATATAAGTGTAGCATCATGTCCGATTTTTGGACAGACGGGAAAGGAAGGTGTTTAATAAACTTCCTAGTCAATTGTCCTTTTGGAACGGTATTTTTGAAATCAATTGATGCATCGGAGCATGTGAAGAGTGTTGATTTAATTGTGAAGATGATAAATGAGGTGATAATAGAAGTTGGAGAGGTGAACATTGTGCAGGTACTTTTACATATTTTTTAAAAATGCCATAAAATATTATTTGTTATGTTTTGACTTATGTTTTTACTTTGTTTCTTATAGTTCATTACAGATAACGGGTCAAACTTTAAATCCGCATGAAAGATTTTACACGAACCTCATGATTCAAGATATTGGTGAGAAAATACCAAAGATAAAGACTACCCTGGCTGATGCAAGAGCAATTGTGGTTTTCATTTATAACCACGGAAGGATTCTTAATCTAATGAGGAAGTTGACGAGAAACAAAGAGTTGCACAGGTCTTGTGTAACTAGGTTTGCAACTCAGTTTTATACATTCAGAGTGTCCACGAGAATCGACATCATATTCAAGTATTGTTTGTCTCTGAAGAATGGAGTAAAAGTAGTTTTTCAAAGAAAGTGGCTGGATAGAGAGTCGAGCGAATAGTGGGAAGAACGGAATTTTGGGACAACATACAACTTGCTTGTCAAGTGCTAGCTCCTTTGGTTGATGTGGTTAGATTGGTTGATATGGAAGAGAAGCCAAGTATGGGTTATATCTATGATGCAATGGTTAGAGCAAAGGATCAAATCAAGAAAAATGTAACTGATGAAAGACTTGTCCATAAAATTTTAGGTATGATTCAAGCAAGATGGACCGACCAACTTCATCACCCGTTACATGCAGGTATTAATTATTGAACTTAAAATTTATTTGTATAAAATTAAATTAATATAGATCGTTTACTTTTAATATTAACTCTTTATTTCATGTGTTGAAGCTGGATATTACTTAAACCCCGCTATTTTACATGGGGAAAATTCGAAAGATAAAAAGAAGAACGTGAAAGTTTTGACAGGACTTTACGAGGCTATTGACTGTCTAGTGCCCAATATAGAGGAGAATGATAAAGTGAGGCAGGACTTGAATCTATACATTGATTCAGTTGGGCAATTTGGATCCGCGGCTGCTATAAGGGGTAGAACGAAAGTTGCACCATGTAAATATATATATATAGTTTATCACTCCAATTATTTATAACAAATATGTAAATGATTAAACGTAGATATATGGTGGCGTACATATGGGATCGACACACCTTTTCTCCAATCATTTGCTATTAGTGTCCTCAGTCAAACTTGTAGCGCTTCACCTTGTGAACGCAATTGGAGTACATTTGACAATGTAAGTTCTTTCTATTAAATTACATTTAATTTAACTTATTTACTTCGTTAAGTAATTCTTTTATTCTTTATGTTCAGTTACACTCAAAGAAAAGAAATTGTCTTTTGCAACAAAAACTCAATGATCTTGTATTCATTCAATATAACACAAGGTTACAAAGGCGCTTCAACTTATTAAAAGCCAACAGATCTTTGGATCCTATTTTGTTGAGAGATGTAGAGGAAAATGATGATTGGGTTATGACGTGTGCGCGACTACACATATTTTTACAATGAAATTACACACGATTTGGTTTTAAATTTATAAAAGTGATTATTACTTTTACATCAAAACACACACGAAAGAGGCAAGTGTACCCCGTCATATATGTAGTAAAGTATCGGTAAGAACCAAGTATCGATCCAAGGAAATGGGCGGAGAAATAATACTAGACCTTTGTCACTAAACTACCGGTAAAAACATAAGTTGTTTGATTTTTAATAAACTAAAGTAAGCATAAACAACTACTTATAAAAACATAATAGATTTCAAATATGAAAATAGATAAATAGCCTTGCTTAATACACAACCAAAGTATGTGAACTAAGTCGGTTTTGGCACTAGAAGCATTTGATCAATTCTCCAATTTCAAGACAATTAGTATCCCTTTCGGGAATCCTAACATGACAATCATTCGGAAAGTTAAAACGATAAACACACTTTAGCCACCTAAAATTGTTCTTTAACGTGCAATTGATAAATGTCTATGAAAATCTCTTAAAAATAAGTTAGTCATCCGTTAGGAGTTTTCTAACCTCACTTTAACAAGGAAAGCAACACCGATAAACACAATGCAACCACCGAGAAAAGCATAAACTAGATTAAATCACAACCGAGTTCATTTTACAAATCTTGCACATAAATTCACCAAGATAGCAATTTTGGCCTAAACTACTAACTAAGCTGTGACAACCCGAACTTTCTAGGTTAGTGCCGTTTAGTCTCGTGATCCTAACTTCTCTCATTATTTCTCTTTAATGTTCCTCGCTATGTTAAACTTGTTAGACGTGGACGTAATTGGGTACGATTGAGTGTTAAACTTGTTATACACTCAATTTGAGTGTATACTTGAGTTATTTTAGTGTCTAGTAGTTAGCTTGGGTCATACATATCTTTAAACCATCTCGGCCCACATACCCGGAGCCCAACCCGAGCACACGCACACACATAGTTATACCACAATCATGTATGGGCTATGTAAAGTCCAAACAAAGTTTGGAAGTGGGCTGGGTAGTTTAGAATTGGGCCGGTTAGTATGGAATTGGTATATACACGCACGCACATAAGTAGATTGTACATGGTTTTCTTAAGTTACCATTCTCATAATCACAAACCCTAAACTCCCTCCCACACGTGAACGTTGGCAGCCCTTCTGATCAATCGAAGCCCTCTCCTTCGAAGGGTCAACTCTTTCTTAGCCTAGCAATCGGCTGGTATGCTATTATCTTTGATTGTTTCTGATTATACATTTATGTGTTGAATGTATGTGCATGTGTAGGGTAAAAGCATGAGTTAGAATATTGTTTGCAAATTGAATTGAGCATGATTGATCTATTAACATGTTGTAAACGGCTGTTATGGGCAATTAATAAAGGGATTTCCAATCACTGTTTCGTTACCTCTTAGATTGTGTTGATTTGATTTGATTTTTATCATACGCTAACGATTCGGTAACGATTAGGGGTATTAGTGAACCACAAATAGTGTGAAATCATGATTGTTACTCAATAATATGGTTGATACTTGATCTGAATGTCAACCTAATCGCTAAATGGTAACTTGTTATTGCTTGAATATATGAAGGCATAATGAATGCTGTGATTATGATTTCAATCAGATTTGTTAGTGATAGGTTAATATTAATCAATAAACTAATGGATTGTTTGTAGAAATCTATCGGGTTACTTACCTAGAATCAAGCATTGTTGGTTAATGTATTATATGTGTTAGTCTGAATTTGATATCGGAATAAAGTCCCATAAGTTAAATAAGGTGCCTTTGAAATTGAGGCTGATGTCGTTGTTGACTGATCATTTGAAGTGGGCCGATAATAACTTTGAGTAGGCCGCACATGGTGCTTATTAAATTGTTAGAATCTAATGATTGTGTATAGATCATAATGTATAAAATCGGTGGTCAACACCTACGTTTACTATGTGAGAGTTTAGGAAAGGTTAGGATGTTAATAAAGGTTCATGCATGTGCATGTGGTAGGAGGCATCGATGTTAAAAAAATATATAAAATATATGTGAATTGTAATGATCAGTAAAACAACTTGAAGTGATTATGTTCCTTTTAAGGAAGTGATGTCATAAATCAATTTAGTTTACATGATGTGGATTGAATTAAATACATGTATGCTAGTCATAATTCGTTTAGTATGTGTATGAATGATAGGATTAACTGATTAAGAGAAGTGATTATACATTTCCAATATATGTAACAATGTGGGCCTATTACCTCGAATTATAGAATAAGAGAAACCCATTGTGAATTCTATGTGTTACTATATGATAGTTTGCATTCTGATTTAAATAAACACGAGTTGTTTGGACATTAGAGTGTTGCATGACCCTACATACGTGTACTTACACTTACCATACCTTAGGTTGCGTGTAACGGACATAACAGTTAACGAACATTAGAAGTATACTATCAAACCGAGCAAACCAATGTGAGTTCACACTTTCCATAAGGCATGGGATTCCCAAGGGCTGGGAATGGGTAAATGATTTAAACTAAAACTGCATGATCTCCTGGTTTGGAACACGTACACACCCTCTTTATTGAAGGGTGACAACATGCGATAAGGGATTGATTGGAACCTACGTAATCTCCTGGTTTGGGGATTTCGTACACACCCTCTTTATTGAAGGGTGACAACACGGATACTAGACCAAAATCTCTATCATGAAGTCCCTCCTTTTATATCGACTTAATCGCCGGGCCAATGGCGAGCGGGTCATTAGTTAGATAGCGCTATTTAGGTTTGACAAGCCTCACACCGTGCCGCAGAGGACGGGCGTGAACTAATGGATCTGGGCACGTCAATGATGATAGACATTGACGCTAGGGCACCAACTTACTTTAGTCAGTGGTCGATATGGTAAACGGGTCTAGTGGTTCACATGGGGAAGCCCCCACTGGTTATGGACATGGTTTGGGAACAAGGAAACGGATTAACTTATGGTTTACAAACGAACTCATGGTTT
Organism: Helianthus tuberosus; assembly: GCA_030545235.1. Taxonomy (NCBI): domain Eukaryota; kingdom Viridiplantae; phylum Streptophyta; class Magnoliopsida; order Asterales; family Asteraceae; genus Helianthus; species Helianthus tuberosus. Next base: position 123,673,135 of record CM060366.1, read on the forward strand.
TGAACAACTTTAAAATGAACACCAACTGTGAACTCGCTCAACTTTGTTGTTGACTCGTTGTTACATGCCTTGCAGGTCTATATGCTTGTATTAATTGGAACTTGCTGTCTGGGAGGCTGGAGTGGTCATGGGTCGAGATACATGGAATCTCAATACAAGCTTAATGGTTTATGTACTCTTGGTTTACTAAACACTTAACAAATGATTTATGCTTCCGCTGTATACAATGAATGATATGTAACGTTTGTAACGTTTTATGTTAATAAATGAAAGTTTTATTTAATTATGATGATGAGTTCAATGTGATTGGTGGCTTGGATCCTGGTATGTCACACGCCTCGCGGGGGTTTCCGCACGTGGTATTTTGGGGGTGTGACATAAGCTAACAAATCATGGCAATAATTTATAACGACACCATTTAACCCGTTAAGGTCCTTACGTGAAGGCAAGCTTTCTTGATTAACAATAATTACATTTTATTAAACCACTAACCATTTCTAGTATCATGGTGCATACATTTTAACCAAGCTAAACTAGTTAACCAAGTTTAAAGTTTACTAATACAAGATTAATTAAGCTTCATTTTTCAACTATCTTAACTAACCAAATACCAATCATCCAACACAATTGTCACACCCCGACCGCGTAAAACAACAAATCGCGGCGGAAACATCGGGGCGTGTTGCAACAGAATTAATGTTTCATAACCATGGATACCAAAAAGTGTTTCGTTTTATTAAACATTGAATAATTACATTGTCTGGAAATCTAAATACACAATTTAAACATAGTCTATCATTATTATTGAGTCACTAAGGCCTTGTCCAGTCCTATGTGAGCATGCATCCTATCAATCGATATCTTTCAACAATACCTGAAACATATGTGAAAACGAGGTCAGCAAAGAAATGCTGGCGAGTACATAGGTTTTGTGAAAAATAAGATTCATGACTTCTGTTTTAAGAAAATGTTTAGTCACGAACCTTGTAATTTGCTTTGTCTTTGTAAATCATTTGAAAAATAATAAGTTCAAGTGATATGTATAAATAAGAGAATAATGCATGATTAAATGAATAACCATGTAAAATGAGTTTGTATAAGATAAGTTGTTTGTAAATAATTGTCTTGTGAAAAGTATGTTACTTGTATAAAATGTTCTATGTCTCAAACTGAAATGATTCAAATAACGCTACAATATGTAATACCATACAAACACTTATATATAGGAAGTACCAGCGGCGTATCCACCATGTTTGTATCATATTACACACGCATCATTACTTAATCACTTAATCAAACCAAACCACCAAAGTAATGTTCATGCCCAATGTAAATCATGTAATATGTATAACCAAAACCCAATCGTATATCGCTTTGAAGCCAATCGTTTACCCAATCGTTAAAACATCGTGTGAAAACCAATTGTTTACTCAATCGTTAAATTCGTTTTAGGTCGTGAAACTACTTATATGGTCGTCTCGCTAATAACATTCAAACCTTCTTGACTCGCATTAATAAACCCTTACCAAAGGATAGATTAACAATTCGCATTAATAAACCCTTACCAAAGGATAGATTAACAACTCGCATTAATAAACCCTTACCAAAGGATAGATTAACAACTCGCATTAATAATCCCTTACCAAAGAGTAAATTAACAATTACAGATTCAGTCGCTACCCACAACACCCACACATAACTACGGGTGTAGTAAACAACGGGATTTGTCAGATCCTATGGTACCATAACCTAATACTGGTCGGCTTGATCATTGCTAATGAATGTCATTTGTTATGTAACCCAACCAACAAGTTCATTCACCTTATCGAAATCGTTATTAGTTTTGTATAAATCGTCTTAATCGTTTTTGAAACCATCGTTATAATATCGAAAATCGTTTTGATACCATCGTTAAAACCTTGAAAACATTTAGCACATATGAGTCACCCCAAAACAATTGAAAGCAGTAAAATAGGGGAATAATGTACTCGCCTGAGAATGCTTAGAGGTCTTGAACAACAACCAAACAAAGCTAGAGAGAGCACGGAATCAGTCGACAATCTAAAACTATATAAATAAACCGGACATAAATCGGGAGATCGGATAGGATGAGGCTTGGTAAACCAAATGAGTATTGGAACTCATATGATATAGTTTAACAAGGCCTACATACTACAATGAAACCAAACCTAAGTGCTTTCGACCCATCGCGACCCATTAAGGTAGCTTATGCTACTTTAACGCGTCGTGTGCGTGAAACGCGTTCGGACCGCCTAACTAGTCCTATGACAAGTAGAATATGCCTAAACATTTTACATAATCAGTTATGTGACAAAGGTTTAGGTTACATATGCATAATTACCAATTATACATGAAAAGGGTATTCTGGTAATTTACCTAAGGCATATAAACTACCTATCATACAACTACTCAAACGATGTGACCATAGGGTATAACCTCGGAAGGTTATTCCCTACCTACTATGGTCACCTAATGTATTTGGTTGGATCCTAATGATCGACCAAATGGGTCGGGTTCGAGGTATAAGCGATTTATTAGATCGCTTACCCTACGACCCTAGACAACGTGGTAATCAGTAGGCATAGTCCCAAGGGACTATAACCAACGTGATTTCACTCACGTTGCGAAGTTCAAACGAACTTCGCATTGACCATAACTGGTCAATGTAGAAAGTCAAACAAAGTTTGACTTTCAGACTCGAAAGACTCGAAAAGCAATAAAAGAACGAAAGAATACTTACGAAGGGTCCCCGAATGCTAATTTCGATCCGAGAATCTCAGGTATGAAACAATGGTTTCAACTTAGAGTTTCTAAGATCAAAATTCTAGTGATTATGAAGCATGGGGGGTGGGGTATTTCTAGTAAAAGGTCCACCGTTAAGATCGTTTCTTGGAAACCGTGCTTTGATCTTGGCCTTACACTTCAAGATAATGGTTTTACAAAACCATGTGAGCCCATGGTATTTCCCAAAACCATGTGCACATAAAAACAACCCCTAGTATTGCCCAAAACCATGTGCAAAGGTGGTATAGACCAGATTCAATGTTTCTTCACAGAAAGTTTAAAAAATGGCAGATTTGGTCCCTGTAGTGTAATAAGGCCTTTTCCGACGCGTTTAAGGCCCGTTAACCCCATTTCAAAGCTCTAAAATGAAGTTAAAGTAAAGGGAACTTAAAATGTTCTCAAAAATATCTCGGATGTCGGTTCGTTTAGCCGTACAGTTGCGTTGTTCGGCTAATTACGACGGAATGCGCATAAGCGCGAAAAACGATCCAAATGCCGCGACGAATGGATTTTTCTTAAGACAAACTCTAAAGCATGATATAGTCATGCTTACATAAATTTTTGGATGTCCGGATGTATTCAGAACGTAAGTTATGCGCGAAAGTGCAAACTTGTGCACTTTTTGACACTTTTAGTCCCTGAATGACCCAAAAGTTTATTTTAGCATACCGAACACCTCAAAGCCTATTTCTAAGCTATGAGAAGGGTATTTATGGTATGTTTAACTTATGGTCATGCTCCGGAATGTCTGTTACAGTTCGAATTGGCATACTTTCGCAGTTTGTCAAGTTTAGTCCCTGTAAGCGATTTAACTTGATTTTGCCATACCAAAGCCTTCAAAACTTATTTCTAAGTTATGTAAAGGTTATTTAAGGTATGTTAAGCCTATGTCACTATTCCGGAGTGTTTGTTGCATTAAACTGGTTATATTTACGCATCGGTGCGCGTATAACCTTCCAGAAAGCGATTTAGAGTTTGAAATTGAACAAGAATTGATATGTGCAAATGATACACATATTTTTACAAATCCCAAGTATGAAATATAATATTTCATTGGTTTGGTATTTGTTTGATGGCCTTGGAGGCACAGGTGTTACAGTCTCCCCTACTTTAGGAAATTTCGTCCCGAAATTTATTTAGAGGAAACTTGTGAGAGTTTAAAACATGAAGTTGAAAAGACCGAACAACATTGGTTAGGGTTCTAAACTTCTAGTAACTTTAATAACATCATGCTTGCAATGTAAGAGGGATACTTATATACAAGTATATGAAGCATCATTGGTGCGTCCACCGTGCCTCCATTACATTGTTATCATTTTATTATTGTTGTCACTATCGGTTCTTACACATAGTAAACCTTACTGGGTTTCTGTGCACTAAATTTCATAATTATGTACGCGTCCATAATTAGACAATTCCTTGCACAGTTTACACAGTCTATTTTATAATGTGTAGGGTAAAACCAAATGAACAATCCTGTGATGTGTGTAACTAGACCGCCATAGAGTCCTTTTAATTAAATCAATAAATGATCTAAATAGACTATCAAGGAGTCTGTTCAGCTACATCATTAGATGTCGTTCTTTAACCAAATTGTGAATCAATCTTTTAGACTAGACCACTCAAGGGTCTATCATCGAATCCTGGAATGGTACTATATAACCCAAGGGTCTTAACTACCACGTAGAAGCCCATAAGGATTTAAGGTAGTACCTTTTTAATATCCTACTATGAATCCCTCATATGAAGATATAAAAGATTCTATGAGGATTTGAAAATCGTTTACCACACAAAAACATAGAGGAGAACACATAAACACATATCACATAATCGCATAATCGTATACTCGCATAATTGTTTAAATTGACCTTTAAATTTGTTATCTTTGGACACGGGTATTTAATGCATACAAGGAATCAATTCTTAATTGCATCAATTTGGATGGATCCACATGAATACCCTGCTTGTTGACTACATGACCCAAAAACTGAACTCCTTTAAGCCAAAATTTCCTCTTGGAGGATTTAGTGAAAAGTTTGTTCCTTCTTTAAGGGTTCCAATGTCAACGAAGGTGTTGATCGGGATCGGCTCGTGATATGAATAGATCAAGATGTCATTAATAACAATGACGAACTGATCCAAATAAGGCTTGCAGACTCTATTTATTAAGTCTTTGAAGATGGCTGGAGTATTTGTCAACCCAAAAGGCATGACTGTAAACTCGTAATGGCCATACTTCGTGCAGAAAACCGTTTTGGGAATATCTTCTTCGAGAATACAAAGTTGATGATACCCAAAACGCAAATCGATCTCGGAAAATATGAAACGCTATGCAGTTGATCGGAGAAATCGTGGATTTAAGGTAGGGGATATCGATTCTTGATGATAAGCTTACTAGGCTTACGTTAATCGATATACATTCGAAAAGATCCATTTTTCTTTTCACAAGGAGGACATGAGTTTCTCCAAGGTGAAAAGTTCGGACGGATGAATCCTTTATCAGACAACTCGTGAAGCTGTTTTGATAATTCTTGCATCTCGAACGGTGCAAGATGATAAGATACTTTAGATTTAAGAGAAACTAGTGTCTGAGGTTCTTAGGGAGATCACAAGTGATCATAAAAATGACAGAACCACACGAGTAGTTTCGTCTTTGTGATGACATCACAAGGTTGAATCAAACATTCATACAATTGCATTAGTTAGAAAATAAAACCACAAATTTTTATTTATACAACAACCGCATTGTCTTTAAATGTTACAAGATACCAACTAGAGGAAAAAAACAAAATACTAATTGTTCACTCCTTCATCATTGAGTGCCTCATTGATGTTAAACACTCGACCACGTGCTGGATTCACATTGACGTTGACATTCGCATTTGGGTTTGCGTTAGCATTTGCATTCACCAGTCTTGGGCAGTTGTGGCGGAAATGACCAATCTCTCCGCAATTGAAACATGAACCCAGTGGGAATCTCGCAGCATTCCCTTGAACCTGAGCTTGAACCTGAGCAGCCTGATTTTGTCCCAGACGACAAATATTGGCCAAATGCCCAAGTCTACCACACGTTGTGCATTTCTTGCAATCTTGTTGTGCAACGTGATGACCATTGCAACGGGCACAATGTGGTGCGGTACCAGCATATGCCTTCTTTGCAGCTGGCTGTGCCGGTGGGTTTTGCAAGTTATGAGCAGTCTGTGCTGTAACAGCAAAATTTTGGGCACCCTTCCGCTTCTTTGATTTCTTCGAAGTCTCAACTTCCTTATCCTTCTTGTTTTGACCTTTCTTGCTATCCTCCTTGTCAGACTCCTGCTTCTTACCCTTGTCACCCTTTCTGTGTAACTTATTCTTCCGAATCTGCGACTCAGTCAATGTCGCAGCTAACTCGATCGCCTGACGGAGTGTGGTAGGGCTACTACCAGTAAGGATGTCTTGTACCGTGTCAGGTAGGCCGTTAATGTACCTTTCGATTGCCTTGTCGAGTGGGGTAACCATTGTCGGGCAAAGCAGACTCAACTCCTCAAAACTATCAGTATACGCCCTGTGCTCACCACTATCTTGCTTCAGCTCATCAAATTCCTTCTCCAAAGATCGTTGCTCATGACGAGGACAAAATTCCCTCATCATAAGGGCCCTAAGTTCAGCCCAGGTCTGTGCTAGAGCAACTTCTGCACCACGATCCCTCATAACACCGTTCCACCATGTGAGAGCCCTCGTCTGAAACACACTCGAAGAAAACTCGACCTTGCGATTGTCAGGACACTGCACGTGGCGGAAAGTATTCTCAATGCTCTCGAACCATTGAAGAAGCCCAGTCGCTCCTTCAGAACCACTAAACTTGAGTGGTTTAGCCTGGTTAAAATCCTTGTATTTGCATGGAACGTTGTTGTTGTTATTACTGCCGTTGTTGTATATCTCGTGGACTTGGGTTACAACCCCGGGAAGCACAGCAGCCACCTGCTGAGAGATCAGGGCTGCGAGTTCTTCAATAGTAAAAGTCCGAGCATCGGTTCGAGCATCGCGTCGAGGAGGCATTGTCTAAAAAAGGAAACATGAAATGAAACGAGTGAGAGAATTAGACGAAAAGAATGAGATGAACAAATCTGATGAAAGCAAGGATAGTGGTCATTTGTTTGTTACTACAAAGCAACAAACGACACACAGAACAAATCAAAGTAAATGGGTCAAAAATAATGTATCGCGAAGACATGCTCGCCTATAAATGAATACTCATCCCAAGAATTCCCAGGTAAGCACAACTGGTCTCGCGTCTGATGAGATGTATACGAAGTGCTTGCCTAGACAGAAAACCCAGAATACAGGCATTCACCCTTCCAGTTTGCACGTGTTCACATTATTTAAAACCCAAAACTTTGCCGAGATTTTGAAAATTCAAAGGGGTTCAAAACCATATAACAGAGGGTTCAAAACCTTACAATAGAGGGTTCAAAACCTTACAATAGAGGGTTCAAAACCTTACAATAGAGGGTTCAAAACCTTACAATGGAGGGTTTAAAACCTTACAATAGAGGGTTCAAAACCTTGTAATCAATCATCCTAGAACAGATGATTAGTTTTCAAAGCGGTTTTGAAATTTATGTTCTTGTTGTGGTCGTCACCTAAGGATAGGTGACGGTATTGTTTTATGACTAAACGCAAGTAAACTCACGTTAGGGTCCTAGAAAGGTTATAGACTAGGTCAAAGCATTACTAATAACCTAATTCCCTATAACCATTGGCTCTGATACCATCTTTCTGTCACACCCCGACCGCGTAAAACAACAAATCGCGGCGGAAACATCGGGGCGTGTTGCAACAGAATTAATGTTTCATAACCATGGATACCAAAAAGTGTTTCGTTTTATTAAACATTGAATAATTACATTGTCTGGAAATCTAAATACACAATTTAAACATAGTCTATCATTATTATTGAGTCACTAAGGCCTTGTCCAGTCCTATGTGAGCATGCATCCTATCAATCGATATCTTTCAACAATACCTGAAACATATGTGAAAACGAGGTCAGCAAAGAAATGCTGGCGAGTACATAGGTTTTGTGAAAAATAAGATTCATGACTTCTGTTTTAAGAAAATGTTTAGTCATGAACCTTGTAATTTGCTTTGTCTTTGTAAATCATTTGAAAAATAATAAGTTCAAGTGATATGTATAAATAAGAGAATAATGCATGATTAAATGAATAACCATGTAAAATGAGTTTGTATAAGATAAGTTGTTTGTAAATAATTGTCTTGTGAAAAGTATGTTACTTGTATAAAATGTTCTATGTCTCAAACTGAAATGATTCAAATAACGCTACAATATGTAATACCATACAAACACTTATATATAGGAAGTACCAGCGGCGTATCCACCATGTTTGTATCATATTACACACGCATCATTACTTAATCACTTAATCAAACCAAACCACCAAAGTAATGTTCATGCCCAATGTAAATCATGTAATATGTATAACCAAAACCCAATCGTATATCGCTTTGAAGCCAATCGTTTACCCAATCGTTAAAACATCGTGTGAAAACCAATTGTTTACTCAATCGTTAAATTCGTTTTAGGTCGTGAAACTACTTATATGGTCGTCTCGCTAATAACATTCAAACCTTCTTGACTCGCATTAATAAACCCTTACCAAAGGATAGATTAACAATTCGCATTAATAAACCCTTACCAAAGGATAGATTAACAACTCGCATTAATAAACCCTTACCAAAGGATAGATTAACAACTCGCATTAATAATCCCTTACCAAAGAGTAAATTAACAATTACAGATTCAGTCGCTACCCACAACACCCACACATAACTACGGGTGTAGTAAACAACGGGATTTGTCAGATCCTATGGTACCATAACCTAATACTGGTCGGCTTGATCATTGCTAATGAATGTCATTTGTTATGTAACCCAACCAACAAGTTCATTCACCTTATCGAAATCGTTATTAGTTTTGTATAAATCGTCTTAATCGTTTTTGAAACCATCGTTATAATATCGAAAATCGTTTTGATACCATCGTTAAAACCTTGAAAACATTTAGCACATATGAGTCACCCCAAAACAATTGAAAGCAGTAAAATAGGGGAATAATGTACTCGCCTGAGAATGCTTAGAGGTCTTGAACAACAACCAAACAAAGCTAGAGAGAGCACGGAATCAGTCGACAATCTAAAACTATATAAATAAACCGGACATAAATCGGGAGATCGGATAGGATGAGGCTTGGTAAACCAAATGAGTATTGGAACTCATATGATATAGTTTAACAAGGCCTACATACTACAATGAAACCAAACCTAAGTGCTTTCGACCCATCGCGACCCATTAAGGTAGCTTATGCTACTTTAACGCGTCGTGTGCGTGAAACGCGTTCGGACCGCCTAACTAGTCCTATGACAAGTAGAATATGCCTAAACATTTTACATAATCAGTTATGTGACAAAGGTTTAGGTTACATATGCATAATTACCAATTATACATGAAAAGGGTATTCTGGTAATTTACCTAAGGCATATAAACTACCTATCATACAACTACTCAAACGATGTGACCATAGGGTATAACCTCGGAAGGTTATTCCCTACCTACTATGGTCACCTAATGTATTTGGTTGGATCCTAATGATCGACCAAATGGGTCGGGTTCGAGGTATAAGCGATTTATTAGATCGCTTACCCTACGACCCTAGACAACGTGGTAATCAGTAGGCATAGTCCCAAGGGACTATAACCAACGTGATTTCACTCACGTTGCGAAGTTCAAACGAACTTCGCATTGACCATAACTGGTCAATGTAGAAAGTCAAACAAAGTTTGACTTTCAGACTCGAAAGACTCGAAAAGCAATAAAAGAACGAAAGAATACTTACGAAGGGTCCCCGAATGCTAATTTCGATCCGAGAATCTCAGGTATGAAACAATGGTTTCAACTTAGAGTTTCTAAGATCAAAATTCTAGTGATTATGAAGCATGGGGGGTGGGGTATTTCTAGTAAAAGGTCCACCGTTAAGATCGTTTCTTGGAAACCGTGCTTTGATCTTGGCCTTACACTTCAAGATAATGGTTTTACAAAACCATGTGAGCCCATGGTATTTCCCAAAACCATGTGCACATAAAAACAACCCCTAGTATTGCCCAAAACCATGTGCAAAGGTGGTATAGACCAGATTCAATGTTTCTTCACAGAAAGTTTAAAAAATGGCAGATTTGGTCCCTGTAGTGTAATAAGGCCTTTTCCGACGCGTTTAAGGCCCGTTAACCCCATTTCAAAGCTCTAAAATGAAGTTAAAGTAAAGGGAACTTAAAATGTTCTCAAAAATATCTCGGATGTCGGTTCGTTTAGCCGTACAGTTGCGTTGTTCGGCTAATTACGACGGAATGCGCATAAGCGCGAAAAACGATCCAAATGCCGCGACGAATGGATTTTTCTTAAGACAAACTCTAAAGCATGATATAGTCATGCTTACATAAATTTTTGGATGTCCGGATGTATTCAGAACGTAAGTTATGCGCGAAAGTGCAAACTTGTGCACTTTTTGACACTTTTAGTCCCTGAATGACCCAAAAGTTTATTTTAGCATACCGAACACCTCAAAGCCTATTTCTAAGCTATGAGAAGGGTATTTATGGTATGTTTAACTTATGGTCATGCTCCGGAATGTCTGTTACAGTTCGAATTGGCATACTTTCGCAGTTTGTCAAGTTTAGTCCCTGTAAGCGATTTAACTTGATTTTGCCATACCAAAGCCTTCAAAACTTATTTCTAAGTTATGTAAAGGTTATTTAAGGTATGTTAAGCCTATGTCACTATTCCGGAGTGTTTGTTGCATTAAACTGGTTATATTTACGCATCGGTGCGCGTATAACCTTCCAGAAAGCGATTTAGAGTTTGAAATTGAACAAGAATTGATATGTGCAAATGATACACATATTTTTACAAATCCCAAGTATGAAATATAATATTTCATTGGTTTGGTATTTGTTTGATGGCCTTGGAGGCACAGGTGTTACAACAATTACTTATAATCAAGAAATCAATATCAATAACAAGGTTGCAAATTAATCATCAAAGATTAATCATAGAAAATACTTCCAAGTGTCATTACAAACAAAGATTAACACACTAATGGTTATAATCAAGCAAGGGATTGTTGTGTTTTTGCCCAAAGGCTACAATAATACATAAACATTAATCTAAATGCTTGAAAGATTAACAAAATTATGGAAAGATTAGAAAACCAAACCATAAACAAGCATAAGATTAAGAATCTGGAAGATAACGAAGCTAATCGGCACAATGTGGCTTGAATCCGGGTGAAAGCAGAAGCCTCCGGAGCCTGAAAATTGCCAGAATCGCTTCCAAAATGTCCAGAGTTACGAGCAGAATGTTTCTGCAAGTTTTTATATAATTTCGATGTCGCACGGTCGTGCGTCCTGTTGCACGACCGTTCACTTTTTGCATTATTGGAGGTATGGTGCACCATACTGCATGACGTCATCAGATCTTGACCAGTCTTCGGTCTCGCACGACCGTTCTTCCTACGGTACGACCGCTCCATTCCGGGTTTTTGTTGCACGGACAACTGCACTGGTCGTTCAGTTCCGGGGTTTGGCTGGTCATCGAATCCGCACGGGGTGCAACCAACCGCACGACCGTGCGTCACCGGGATTGCCTTGCACGCCAAGTCGCACCCTCGTTCATTGCCGGGCTGGTCTTGTTATGTCGGAAATGCACGGTCGTTCCTCAGACCGCACGACCGTTCCATTTGCCCAGGTCAGAATTCCAACAGAAGGTTCGCAGCTTTGTCGTTTCGTCCAGAAAGTCCTCGTTTTCACTATCATCTTGTCTGGTATGCTGTTTTAGGCCTGTAAACAAAAGTATACATAATTAAGTATCCGAATGACGGTTTTACGGCCGAAAACGCATAAAATGGGGATAAAATGGGGGACTAAAATATGTGTAAATTAGCGAATATCAAATCTCCCCACACTTGAACCTTGCTTGTCCTCAAGAAAGCTAAACTAAAATGCAATAAAAGATAGAATCAAACAAGAACGATAATTTACACATTATTTATTGAAACAACTACAAACGGTTAGCCGGTTTTTCGAAAGACAACATCAAAAGAATCAAACCCAACAAGCATATGCAAATATGTGGCGATAACCAAAAAGCTGTGACTCACTTTCAATTGACTTAACATGTTAATCTTCACACAACTCACAATGTTCACACACACTCGGTTTTATTTATGAAACATACATAAAATGTGTATGTGCAAACACTCAATGCCTCGTCAATGAAATGTGTAATATCATAAGCTTGTCATAAGATCTCGTCTCCACCAACTAACATGCGAAAAAGTGTAAATCAAGAGGTCTTTACGAGGTGTAACGTAAGGCTAGGGCGAAGGGTATGGAAATGGAAGTTTAAAGTGGCGAAATGGTTAAAACTCGGTTGCTACGTTTAACAAGCGCAATACAACAAAACTATACATACAAACGCCTTAAAAGGCTACTTACGCGACAACGAGCTCATAAACAAGATTTCATCATTTTATCAATCAAAATTGCTCGAATTTTGTCTACTTCACCCTATTTTAGGGTGTATTATTTTCTTTCTTTTTTTAAGCATATAAACTAATGGATTTATACAATGAAACATAAACAATAACAAGCGCTAGTTAAACGATTATTTTGACCGAGTTTCAACACTAAAAGGTTTAAAACATAAAAAGGCTAAATATGGCTAAGTGGGCGATAATATTGGGTAGACAAAGGTAAACGGGAAGGCTCGACATGGTTAATCCTAAAGGGTAACGTAGGGTAAACGGGAAACACAACACAAAGAACAAGGCTAACAACAAAGGGGTAATCTAAGTGCCTCTATCACTTCTACACAATTCCGCAAGTTCATGGTCTTAACAAGCATACTAGTGACAAGTTCTAAACTACACATGACATCCGGCTCACTCCTATCCGAAATGAACAAATATATAACAATTTCAAGGCTCAAACATGCTCACGTAACGGAAGGAATGGGTAAAAGTGTGAAAACTATCATGCAAGTCTTTCTTTGTTTGTCACGCTTTCAGGTTTTCTTTTCAAAATTTATTTTGCTTGTCGAGTTTTCATCAATTCTGAAGCTTTCTAAAACACAACTAACCGGTTTATTTACTAATATATATATATATATATATATATATATAAAACAAATATTTTTGAATGATTTTTCTGATTTTTTGATTATTTTTTTAGAGGACAAACAAAGTTAACCCCCTCCCCACACTTGAACTTCGCATTGTCCCCAATGCGAAACCCAAAATATAGAGAAAAAGGATAATAGTACTCCCCTCAAGATGATTTCTGATGAAACGAGACTTCCAAAGCTATATCTGTCATGTGCTTCGATCCAAGATTTGATAGCCGAAATCTGCAAGTATGTCATATGGTGCAGCAAAACAGAACAAAAACAAATAAACCAAATAAACCATAATGTACATAGATAGTACTAAAATCCAAACAAATACAAGACATAAAGTAAAGTGTCTAAAAATAAAGTACAATCCGAGGGTGTTTGAAATACTACCCAAAATGAACCCCCGAAATATAAAGTACTGAAATAATAAAAACCACCAACTGTCAACACCACTACCTCCTACTCATCGTCAGCATCATCTCTCATGAAGGACGGGCCCACATCTCTATGGCCAGGTGGGTTCCAGGGTGGGAACTACGGAGGATGCTGAAAGTAGTCGGGATAGGCGTGATGCATCTCCCCGAACAGGTATGAGAACCCAGCACTCACCCCCTGGTACAAGTGGTCCTAGTTCGCCCTGATCTCTTGGAACCGCTGCTCCTGATTAATTTGCATCTGTTGGAACTGCTGGTAGAACTCAGGGTAAGGCGGGATACCCTCGGGCCACTCCTGGTGGTGGTATCCATGGTGCTGCGGTGAATGTGGTGGTGTCGGTGGATGTGGTGGTGTCTGTGGTCCGTGCTGCTCCTGATGCTCCTGATCATGCATCTCCTCATCCTCGTTTCCCTCCTCAGCTGGGGGCAACGGGTCCCAGACCTCATTGTTTAGACCCCTCAATCTATCCCCCCGATCCAACTCAGCTATCAACCCCATGGCTTTCAATGACCGAATATCAACATAAACCCCTTCGGTCACCAGAGTGAGAGTCGCAAGTACCTCATCAATCATCAGGCCCAAATTGTAAGCAATTTCGGTCACATATTGACCGCCGTGAATTTGACTGTTTGGTTTCCTCCATGAGCACTTCACAAAGTATTCAGCCATCCTTGCGGCTAGGTTGATGTGTACTCCATCAACCAGCGCGTATAGAAAAATCAAATCCGGTGTTGGACAGTTCCCTAAACTGTCCATGCGGCCACAAATGGTGTGGCTAAATACATGATGCATCACTCGAACCAAAGGGTCTTTCAACCACGAAGCTTTAGACATTCTCGGGTCGTAAGGGCCACCAATTGCATTTTCAGCCCAAAACTCGGCCCGTGCTTCATCAGTTGGAAAGGTAAACTGCTCCGTGAAAAATTCGGAATCCATGTCTTCTCTTGTATAAATTCCAAGCCTCCTACCCAATCGACCCACTGACCAAGTGTGCCATTGTCCACCCAACCTGAAAGTTATCCGATCCTTGTAGCGGAATTTTGGCCTTCTATGAGCAATGGGTTTTTCGTAGGCATATGTGGAGAAGAACTCTATTGTTGGCTCAAGATAGATGGGTCGGTTGATAGATACTAAGCGCGCAAGTGGGATAGTGATCATGTTTTCAAGCCTATCGTACTAATTTAACTCCCTCATAACCTCCCAATCCAGCCTCCTAGGAACTTCGAATTGCCCTCGCCTTCTCCATAAGGCATCACGCCTTGGGATACAAAGAGCTTCTTTCTCATCATTGGGGTTAAATTGCAAGAATGGATGATCCATCTGTAAGAGGAATATTGTTAGAATAGCAGGAACAGGAAAATTTTCACTCAAAAACAGCAGCACACGTATTTATGAAGATTCTGTCTTCTGATCTGGGCCTGTCGCACGGACGTGCGACGAGACGCACGGTCGTGCGTCGCCGAGAACAAGCAAAGATGGTCAACAAATGTCGGATCTGCACAGCGTGCGACCAACGGCACAACCGTGCATCACCGAGACCAATCAGCAAACATCGTGAACAGCCGGATCTGCACGGCGTGCCAGATGTGGAACGACCGTGCAACCTGATTTTCTGCAGATTTCTAACCCCGGCTCTAAATAGCCAGATTTTTCCGAAAATTTTCAAATTTTTGGCAAACAGGGACTAGAAAGCTGACCGGGTGTTCACAATACGCACGATTCAAACAAGGGTTAGGGTTTCGCTTGTGTTTATGAAGGGAACCCTAAAAAGCCTTGAAGAATCGGAAGAATCTAACCTAGAAAGCGAAGAAACAGAAAATCTACAAGAAGGAACGTACCGTGCGAAGAAGTGTGTGAAACCGTGCGAAGAAACCGTGCGATTTGAGGCGAAATCGCTCTGGAACGGCCGTCTGCAGTTAGGGTTCGTGGATGGGGGGAATGGAAGCAGATGGAGGTTTTTATAATGTGCAAAAGACCAAATTGCCCCTGCCTCTCGCACGGTCGTGCGACAGCTCGCACGGTCGTGCATCACCGACATTTTTCAAACCTACAAGCTATTCTCGGAGATGCACCGGGGGTGCGACTCGTCGTGCAAGCCAGCCCACAAACGCACGATCGTGCGACACGTGGCATGGTCGTGCAACAGCTGCAGATCAGTTTTTTCTGAAGAAGCCATTTCCAGCAACTGTTTTGGCCGTTTTTTGCCATTTTTTCAACACGCAAACTGTTTAATCAATATCGCAACATAGAACCTTCGCCCGGCACGTCTAAAAATTGTACAAACTAACGGAAACTACGAAATACACCTAAATTACGCTAAAACTAGAAAAACACATAAAAAGACGATATTACCCCTAAAGCGTAAAATACGCTCTTGCTACATTTTTTATCCGCGAGTCAGTAGCGTAGACTCTCTCCTCCCCACACTTATGATGTGTGCAGGGTTTGGAGCTCAATGACCTCCACCGCCGACTCTATCGGCCCGGCAACGTACAACTTCAACCGATGTCCATTTACTTTGAATGTAACGCCATCTGCGTTCTCTACTACAACAGTACCATACGGAAATACCTCCTTAACTGTGTATGGTCTTGTCCAGCGTGAATGAAGCTTCCCTGGAAATAAGCGCAGTCGTGAATTATAAAGAAGAACAAGATCACCCGCTTGGAATTCTTTGTGGTCCTTCAAGCGTTTGTTGTGAAATTTCTTCGTGCGCTCTTTGTAGAGGACGGAGCTCTCATAAGCTTGTTGTCGCAGTTCCTCCAATTCATGAATCTGGAGAAACCGGTCTTCACCTCCGGTTTTCAAGTCCAGATTAGCGGTTTTCAAAGCCCACGTAGCTTTATGCTCCAACTCTACCGGTAAATGGCATGCTTTTCCGTATACCAACCTAAAGGGAGTAGTCCCAATAGGGGTCTTATAAGCTGTACAGAATGCCCACAATGCCTCATCAAGTTTGTCCGACCACTCCTTGCGGTTTGCACCAACAGACCGCTCAAGGATGCGCTTTAGCCCACGATTAGTGACTTCCACCTGCCCGCTCGTCTGCGGATGATAAGGCGTGGACAAACGGTGATGCACACCGTAACGGGACAAAGCCTTTTCAAGCTGTATATTACAGAAATGAGTCCCTCTGTCACTAATAAGCGCTTTCAGAGTGCCAAATCGGGCGAACAAACTTTTCAAGAATCTCACGACCACCCTAGCGTCATTTGTGGGTAAGGCTTGTGCCTCTGCCCACTTTGATACATAGTCAACTGCGACCAGGATGTACTTGTTACCTCGTGAGGGGGGAAACGGTCCCATGAAGTCTATCCCCCAAATGTCAAAGACTTCACAAACTTGTATCCAGTTCTGGGGCATTTCGTCGCGTGCCGATATATTCGTCGCCCTCAGACAGGCATCGCACGCTTTTACCCAACTCTGCGCGTCACGAAAAATAGTCGGCCAATAAAACCCGGAATCCAACACCTTCTTGGCGGTGAAGTTGGCTCCATGGTGGCCTCCAGTAGGTCCCTCGTGACAATGGCGCAGAATATCGGTCGCCTCTTTCCCTGATACACATCTTCTGATCACCTGATCAGCACCCACCTTGAATAAGAAAGGGTCGTCCCAAATGTAGTGCTTGAGATCCAAAAAGAATTTCCTCTTTTGTTGGTGAGTCAACCCTTTAATCAGAATTCTACAAGCTAGGTAGTTCGCAAAGTCAGCGAACCAAGGCGACTCGTCGCATATCTCAACACCCATCAAAGACTCATGTGGGAAATTGTCATTGATTGAATCCCAAAGCGCGTCCTCGATGTCTCCATGCTCTAACCGAGATAGATGGTCAGCCGCTATATTCAATGCACCCTTTTTATCTTGGATTTCGATATCAAACTCTTGCAGCAACAAGATCCATCTGATGAGACGCGGTTTTGCGTCCTGTTTGCTGAAGAGGTATCTGATGGCTGCGTGATCAGTATACACAACGGTTTTCGAAAGCACCAAATACGATCTAAATTTATCAAATGCGAAAACAACTGCCAAGAGCTCTTTTTCAGTCGTGGTGTAGTGCTCCTGAGCGTCATGAAGAGTCTTGCTCGCATAATAGATCGGGTGAAAGTGCTTTTCCTTCTTCTGTCCCAAAACGGCCCCTATAGCGTAATCACTCGCGTCGCACATAATTTCAAATGGCAGACTCCAGTCCGGTGCAACTAAAATAGGGGCCTCAATCAACTTTTGCTTGAGAAGGTCAAAAACCCTCAAGCAATCATCTCCAAATACGAACGGAGCGTCTTTCTCTAACAAACGGGTCATAGGCCTAGCGATTTTTGAAAAGTCCTTTATGAATCGCCTATAGAACCCTGCATGACCAAGAAAGCTCCGTATCCCTCTCACAGAGGTGGGAGGCGGAAGTCTTGAAATAACGTCAACTTTAGCTGGATCGACTTCCATACCCGCACGAGAAATCTTATGTCCCAAAACTATGCCCTCCTTCACCATGAAGTGGCATTTCTCCCAGTTTAGGACCAGATTCGTCTCCTCGCACCTCTTCAACATCTTTCTCAAATTTTCCAAACAATGATCGAAGGAATCCCCAAATACCGAAAAGTCATCCATGAAAACCTCCATAGAATCCTCGATCATATCATGGAAAATAGCAACCATGCATCTCTGGAAGGTCGCTGGTGCATTACACAACCCAAAAGGCATCCGCCGGTAGGCGAATGTGCCGAAGGGGTAGGTAAAGGTAGTCTTCTCCTGATCCCCAGGAGCGATAGGAATTTGAAAGTACCCAGAGAACCCATCCAACAAACAATAATACAACTTCCCCGACAGACGTTCCAACATTTGGTCGATGAATGGAAGCGGGAAGTGATCCTTACGAGTAGCTTCATTGAGTTTGCGGTAATCAATGCAAACTCGCCACCCAGTGACGGTACGGGCAGGAATTAGTTCATTCCTATCGTTTGAGACTACGGTCATACCACCTTTCTTGGGTACAACCTGCACTGGACTCACCCACACAGAGTCAGAAATAGGATAAATCATCCCGGCATCCAACAACTTAATCACTTCTTTCTTCACCACGCCCTGCATATTTGGATTTAAACGCCACTGATGCTGTGCACACGGTTTGTACTCGTCTTCCATCAGAATCTTGTGAGTACAAAAAGAAGGATCGATGCCCTTGATATCCATGATTTTCCACGCAATAGCTCTTTTATGAAGTCTCAGAACCTCGAGAAGCTGATTTTTCTCATCTTTTTCCAATGATGCCGAAATTATGACCGGTAAGCGACGCTCCTCGTCCAGAAATGCATACTCGAGTTGTGGCGGGAGTTCTTTCAACTCCAAAGACAGCGGATCTTCAACCGACGGTTTTGCTTTCTCTTCTTCTACATGGACAATTTCAAGAAATCTCTCCGGACTCTGGGAACCGTCGTCACCAATCTGATAGACTGGCTGCTCGAAATCGTGGCCCTCCTGCGTAATGCCAATCAGGTCCCCACACGACAGACGTGTGTCCGAATCAATCTCGTCAACAGTACCTTGAAAATGAGAGCACACACATGCATCGACAATGTCGACGTAATAAAGCTTGTCATCGTGACTTTGCGGATGCTGCATCGATCTTTTGATATCGAATGTCACGTGCTCATTATTCACTCGGAGCGTGATCTGGCCAGCTACCACATCAACAATCGTCCTCGCTGTATTGAGGAAAGGGCGTCCAAGTATCAAAGGTACTCTTGAATCCTCGTCCATGTCAAGAATAACAAAATCCATGGGGAAATCAAATTTATCGATTTTTACAAGCATGTTTTCCACAAATCCACGCGGATACTTGATTGAACGGTCTGCCAACCGAATGCTCATCCTAGTAGGTGACGGCTCACCCAGATCCAGTTTAGTAAAAACCTTATATGGCATAAGGTTGATACTCGCTCCCAAGTCAGCCAATGCATGGCTAACAGACATGTTTCCAATCAAATACGGGAGCGTAAAACTACCCGGATCTCCCATTTTCATGGGCAGACGGTTTTGTAGAACGGCAGAACAAGTTTCATTCATCACCACACATGATATATCCTCGAGCTTCTGTTTATTCGAGAGGATATCCTTAAGGAATTTCGCATACTTTGGCATCTGGGCCAAGGCTTCAACAAACGGTATATTAATGTGTAGTTGCTTGAACAACTCAAGGAACTTACCGTATTGTTCTTCGTTCTTCTGCTTCTTCAGCCTGCCTGGATAAGGTACTGGAGGAGTGTAATCTTTGACCGGCTCCTGGACTTGTGTTGTACTTGCTGGGCGTAGCCTGGCTTGCACCTCGTCCGGTGTGTCAGTCGGGACCGCTTCAGTGATCGGTGATGAGTCTGATATGACGGGTCCGGTAGTCTTTCCACTCCTGGTCATGACAGCATTCACATCCCTGTGTCCGCCCGGGTTTGGTTCTGTATTGCCCGGAAGACCACCTGGGGTCCTTTTAGACATCATTTGTGCCAGCTGACCAACCTGATTCTCGATATTTTGAATCGAGGCTTTGTGACTCCTCATTTCTCCCTCGTGGGAAAGAAAACGATCCTCGCTCTGTTGGTAGCGTTTTTCAGCCAACTGATTCGCACTCGAGGAGCTAGTAAGAAGCTGAGCCATCATATCCTCCAGCTTAGAACTAGACTGAGGGGCCTGCTGCTGGGAGCTACTCCCAGTGCCCTGATTCTGATATGAATATGGACACTGCTGGTAAGGTTGGTTGTATTGCTGGAACTGCTGACCCTGACCCTGCTGCGGTGCTGGAGCGCGCTGAGTGAACCCCAATGGGTTTTGATTGCCTGTATTCGCTCGCCACCCAAAATTTGGGTGATTTCTCCATCCGAGATTATATGTGTTGCTGTACGGGTTATTCTGCGGCCTCACCTGATTACTCACAAAATCTACTTCTTCGTGGCTCTCATATACGACTCCCTGAAAGCATGCACCAGGCTCGTGTGACACTCCACACTGGTCACACCCCGAACCAACTTGCGCGGCTATCTGGGACTTATCGAATTTCGCTGCAAGAGCTGAGATTTGTGCAGTAATGGTCGTGTAGTCATCCACCGCGTGCACTCCTGCGCGAGATGATGATGATGATGTTGCTCGGCCTCTATCTCCTTCCCGACACGAGCTGGATTTCAATGCAGCTTTTTCTATGATATCATACGCTTCAGTCGGCGTCTTAGTTCCTAGATCGCCTCCTGAGTTCACGTCTAAGCGCTCCTGCGTGTGGTAACTGAGCCCCTGATAAAACGTCAAGACCAGCTGTCTCTTGGAGAAGCCATGATGTGGCACATCTATCAACAAATCTTTGAATCTCTCCCAGGCCGAATGCAATGACTCTCCCTCGTCCTGTCTAAAGGAAACAATCTGGTTCCGTAGCTTGTTTGTTTTCTCAGGTGGAAAATATTTCTGCATAAACTGCTCCGCCAACTGATTCCAGGTCCTGATGGACCCAGCTGGAAGTGACATAAGCCAAGCTCTAGCTTTGTCACGCAACAAGAAAGGAAACAGTCTCAACCGAATTGCATCCTCCGAAACATCTCTGATCTTGAATGTGGAACAAACTTCGAGAAAAGACGCTATATGTCGTCCGGGATCCTCATGCTCACGCCCGTCAAACTGCACCGAATTCTGCACCATATTAATAATACTAGATTTAATTTCAAAAACAGGTGCATCTATAGTAGGTCGTATGATACTAGATTCCAGGCCTGCCCTTCCGGGCTGATTCGTCTCATTCAAAGGTCGCTCATCGTCCGCCATGGTTCTGTCTCCTGCTGCCCCTGAGCCCTCGGCTTCAGCGGGTACCACCGGTTCTGGCTCGCCTCCTGCGAGCAGTAGCCCAACCGCACGAGATCTCGCGCGAAGACGTCTCCTCAGATTGCTTTCAGGCTCGTCTGACGGTTCAACAACTTCTGGAGCGGGGGTCGAGAACATCAACCTACAAACGAAAAATTGACACAATGAATATTTTATTAATATAATAATTTTTTTCTGAAAAGAAACAGAATATTATTTTAAATGGGCTGAAAATTTTATAAAAATTCGAAAATGGGCCCGAAATTTTATAAAAATTACAACAATAAAAATAATCGAATCGGCTAATGTAGAAATGATTTTTAGGAGCCGAAAACTCAAAGAATAAATAAATAATAAATCCGGATTAAATAAATAAATGGATAAAAATTTACAAGTGTACAAAATAATCTCGAAAATGAATAAAATGAATTAAAAGCAAGAAATATTAACAAATAAATAAACAAATAAAGAATCAAGAAATTATACACAAATATTACCAAGTATATACACCGATAACACAATGACTCGGGTCGTTCCTAAAACTCGCCATTTCCCCGGCAACGGCGCCAAAAACTTGACGTGTGCGCGACTACACATATTTTTACAATGAAATTACACACGATTTGGTTTTAAATTTATAAAAGTGATTATTACATTTACATCAAAACACACACGAAAGAGGCAAGTGTACCCCGTCATATATGTAGTAAAGTATCGGTAAGAACCAAGTATCGATCCAAGGAAATGGGCGGAGAAATAATACTAGACCTTTGTCACTAAACTACCGGTAAAAACATAAGTTGTTTGATTTTTAATAAACTAAAGTAAGCATAAACAACTACTTATAAAAACATAATAGATTTCAAATATGAAAATAGATAAATAGCCTTGCTTAATACACAACCAAAGTATGTCAACTAAGTCGGTTTTGGCACTAGAAGCGTTTGATCAATTCTCCAATTTCAAGACAATTAGTATCCCTTTCGGGAATCCTAACATGACAATCATTCGGAAAGTTAAAATGATAAACACACTTTAACCACCTAAAATTGTTCTTTAACGTGCAATTGATAAATGTCTATGAAAATCTCTTAAAAATAAGTTAGTCATCCGTTAGGAGTTTTCTAACCTCACTTAAACAAGGAAAGCGAAACCGATAAACACAATGCAACCACCGAGAAAAGCATAAACTAGATTAAATCACAACCGAGTTCATTTTACAAATCTTGCACATAAATTCACCAAGATAGCAATTTTGGCCTAAACTACTAACTAAGCTAACAAATCATGGCAAGAATTTATAACGACACCATTTAACCCGTTAAGGTCCTTACGTGACGGCAAGCTTTCTTGATTAACAATAATTACATTTTATTAAACCACTAACTATTTCTAGTATCATGGTGCATACATTTTAACCAAGCTAAACTAGTTAACCAAGTTTAAAGTTTACTAATACAAGATTAATTAAGCTTCATTTTTCAACTATCTTAACTAACCAAATACCAATCATCCAACACAATTACTTATAATCAAGAAATCAATATCAATAACAAGGTTGCAAATTAATCATCAAAGATTAATC
Source organism: Helianthus tuberosus (assembly GCA_030545235.1). Lineage (NCBI taxonomy): Eukaryota > Viridiplantae > Streptophyta > Magnoliopsida > Asterales > Asteraceae > Helianthus > Helianthus tuberosus. The sequence continues at coordinate 123,696,005 of CM060366.1, forward strand.
ATAGAAAATACTTCCAAGTGTCATTACAAACAAAGATTAACACACTAATGGTTATAATCAAGCAAGGGATTGTTGTGTTTTTGCCCAAAGGCTACAATAATACATAAACATTAATCTAAATGCTTGAAAGATTAACAAAATCATGGAAAGATTAGAAAACCAAACCATAAACAGGCATAAGATTAAGAATCTGGAAGATAACGAAGCTAATCGGCACAATGTGGCTTGAATCCGGGTGAAAGCAGAAGCCTCCGGAGCCTGAAAATCGCCAGAATCGCTTCCAAAATGTCCAGAGTTACGAGCAGAATGTTTCTGCAAGTTTTTATATAATTTCGATGTCGCACGGTCGTGCGTCCTGTTGCACGACCGTTCACTTTTTGCATTATTGGAGGTATGGTGCACCATACTGCATGACGTCATCAGATCTTGACCGGTCTTCGGTCTCGCACGACCGTTCTTCCTGCGGCATGACCGTTCCATTCCGGGTTTTTGTTGCACGGACAACTGCACTGGTCGTTCAGTTCCGGGGTTTGGCTGGTCATCGAATCCGCACGGGGTGCAACCAACCGCACGACCGTGCGTCACCGGGATTGCCTTGCACGCCAAGTCGCACCCTCGTTCATTGCCGGGCTGGTCTTGTTATGTCGGAAATGCACGGTCGTTCCTCAGACCGCACGACCGTTCCATTTGCCCAGGTCAGAATTCCAACAGAAGGTTCGTAGCTTTGTCGTTTCATCCGGAAAGTCCTCGTTTTCACTATCATCTTGTCTGGTATGCTGTTTTAGGCCTGTAAACAAAAGTATACATAATTAATTATCTGAATGACGGTTTTACGGCCGAAAACGCATAAAATGGGGATAAAATGGGGGACTAAAATATGTGTGAATTAGCGAATATCAGGTTACACCAACACAAGATGAGCTTCAAGAGTTTGTTGAGGGTACGTATGGTCTTCGTTGGTCGGATGTACGAGAGGCAATGGGAGGAAATGAAGAAGTTGGGCCAAGTACTAGGACCAAAAGATTGAGCTATAGAGATGATGATGATGTTCCAATCAATGTGGAAGATGATCTTAATGTACAATTGGATGAGATGGTTGATGTGGACTCGGAGGAAGATTTTATGGCTTATGATTAGGTTTTAGTGTTTTTGGTTATGAATTATGACGAACAAATGAACAATCGGATGCCTTGGGTTGATCTTGATGAACACTTCTTTATTTTGCTATTAATATTAGATAAGTTCTAGACTTCTAGTATATAAATATATGCTCTAGATGTGAATATATATATATATTTATGCATGATATTATAAATTACCGATATCTCACCGCGATAAACGATATCTCAAATATCGGTACTTGACCGATAACCGATATTAGTCCGGATTAACTGCATAGTTTAGCAAGGTCTCAAAGTTTCTCGTTCCATAAGTATCAAGAGTCTCATTCAATAAGAATCAAGAGTCAAGAGTCAAGTATCTAGTATCAAGTATCAAGTATCGAGTATCAAGTTTCACCAAGAATCAAGATTTATATGTATCAAGCATCAAGAGTCAAGTTTCAAGTATCGCAAAGTTTCACAAATAGTCTAACATAGTTAAGCCTAAAATAGTATGAGGACTAAACTTGCCAAAAGTTAAAAGTTCAGGGACGCAGGGCATTACAGTCTCCCCTTCTTTAGGAGATTTCGTCCCCGAAATCTAAGAGGAAGACTGCTCGAAGAGCTGCGGGTACTTGGTCTTCATCTCACTTTCGAGTTCCCAAGTGAATTCGGAGCCACGATTTCCTTCCCATCGAACCTTGACTATGGAAATTTTGTTGCGCCTTAGCCGCTTGGTTCCTCGGTCCATGATTTCGACCGGTTTCTCCACAAAATGTAAAGTCTCGTTTATTTTCAAGTCTTCAATGGGAACCTGAAGTCCTTCGTCGGCTAAGCATTTCCGAAGATTAGATACGTGGAATACTGGATGTACATTGCTAAGTTCTTGTGGCAGGTCGAGTCGGTACGCCACCTTGCCAATCCTTTTGAGTATCGTGAAAGGACCCACATAGCGAGGGGCGAGCTTTACCTTCTTACCAAAGTGAACTACTCCCTTCCAGGGAGATACCTTGAGCAGCACTCTATCTCCAACATCAAATTCCAGAGGCTTACGCCTTTTATCAGCATAGTTCTTTTGTCTGCTCCTAGTCTTGACCAAGTTATCACAGATCTGAAGAATCTTATCCATCGTCTCTTGAATTATTTCAGGGCCAGTAAGTTGCTTGTCACCAATCTCATGCCAACTGAGGGGAGATCGGCACTTGCAACCATACAGAGCTTCGAATGGTGCCATCTGAATACTGGAATGATAGCTGTTGTTGTACGAGAACTCGATCAATGGTAAATGTACATCCCAGTTACCACCAAAGTCGATGACATAAGAACGGAGCATATCCTCTAGGGTTTGGATAGTGCGTTCAGTCTATCCATCCGTTTGAGGATGAAAGGCTGTACTAAGATTCAAGTGAGAACCCATAGCGGATTGAAATGTTTGCCAAAGACGGGAAGTGAAACGACCATCGTGGTCTGAGATTATGTTGAGTGGTATGCCATGACGGCATATAATTTCATCGGTATAGATTCGAGAAAGTTTCTACACTTTGAAATCTTCACGAAAAGGAAGAAAGTGGGCTGATTTGGTCAAACGGTCCATGATTACCCATATACGATCATGAACAGCTGGTGTATGAGGTAGTTTAGTTATAAAGTCCATAGCAAGGCTATCCCATTTCCGAACAGGGATTTCTGGTTATTCGAGAAGACCTGAAGGACGTTGATGCTCAGCCTTAACCTTTGAGCAAGTAAGACACCTAGAGACGTACGCGGCGATCTCTCTCTTCATACCAGGCCACCAGTAAGTCATACGCAGGTCATGGTACATCTTATCGGCGCCTGGACGAATAGAGTATCGAGATTTGTGAGCCTCATTCATAATGAGCTCACGAAGGTTGTCGCGAGCTGGCACCCATATGTGATTGAGATAGTACTGAAGTCCATCAGACGTTGTCACAAGTTGGTCTATAGTAGCGCCTCATATTTCAACGATTAGACTACCTTCGTTGGCTGACGAGTACTGAGCTTCACGGATACAAGCATGAAGATCACTAGAGATGTGAAAACAATGGATAGTATTAACATGAGTCTTACGACTAAGAGCATCGGCCACGACATTCGCTTTGCCAGGATGATAGCGAATCTCACAGTCGTAGTCGTTAAGCAGTTCCACCCATCGTCGCTAACGCATATTCATTTCCTTTTGGTTAAAGATGTGCTGCAGGCTCTTGTGGTCAGTGAAAACCACACACTTAGTACCATATAGGTAGTGTCGCCAGATCTTTAATGCAAAAACAACTGCACCAAGCTCTAAATCATGGGTACTATAGTTTTTCTCATGTAATTTGAGCTGTCAGGAGGCATAAGCGATAACCTTGTCCCGCTGCATGAGCACACAGCCCAAGCCACGGTTCGAGGCATCACAATATACCACCAAATCGTTATTCCTATCAAGGAGAGCAAGTACAGGAGCGTTACAAAGAAGATTCTTCAGAGTTGAATCGATGGTAATAACCCGCCAATCCTAAGAAGGAATGGATCTTAGATGCAGATTTAGGTTTGCTCCAATTCTTCACAGCTTCGATTTTAGAAGGGTCAACATGAATTCCTTGCTTACTAACAACGTGCCCGAGAAATTGAACTTCATCGATCCAAAACTCACACTTAGAAAATTTAGCGTACAAGCGTTCACCATGTAAGAGTTCTAACATAAGACGTAAGTGTCGTTCCTGATCAGCTCGAGTTTTCGAATAAATAAGAATATCATCAATAAAGATTATCACAAAATGATCCAAATAGGGTTTATAAACATGATTCATAAGATCCATGAACACGGCGGGTGCGTTGGTCAAACTAAAAGGCATAACCACGAACTCGTAGTGCCCATAACGAGTGCGAAATGCAGTTTTGGGGATATCATCTTTAAGAATACGGAGCTGATGATAACCAGATCGAAGGTCGATTTTTTAGAAACAGGACGCTCCTTGTTGTTGGTCAAATAGGTCGTCGATACGAGGGAGAGGATAACGATTCTTAACGGTGAGTTTATTAAGCTCGCGATAGTCGATACACATACGAAATGAACCATCCTTCTTCTTGACGAATAACACAGGAGCACCCCACGAGGAGGTACTTGGACGTATAAAGCCTTTGTCGAGAAATTCCTGGAGTTGACTGGATAGTTCTTACATCTCGAAAGGTGCAAGTCGGTAAGGAGCCTTGGCAACAGGAGTTGAGCCAGGTATGAGATCAATACGAAAGTCGACAGATCTAGGAGGAGGAAGACCGGGAAGATCTTCAGAAAAGACATCGGGGAAATCACACACTACTGGAACATCGCTTACGTTCTTTCCCTTGCCCTTTTATTCCACCACGTGGGCCAAGAAGGCAAAGTACTATTTACGTAAGCACCGATTCGCCTGAGTGCATGACATCAACCTCAGTCCTTTAGAAGGTCGATCTCCATAGACATGCAAAGTTTCACCAGACGGAAGAGGTACATGAACGTACTTCTCGTGGCAAGCGATCTCGGCATGATTCTTACGAAACCAATCCATGCTGATTATGACATCAAAACTACCCAATTGCATCGGTATGAGGTCAATAGTAAAGACGTGGTCGTTAAGAGTCAAGGAACAACCACTGAGGATAGAATCAGCTAGGATAGACTTACCATCGGCAATCTCAACAGAGAACGATTTAGGTAGTTTAGAGCGTGCACAGTTTAACAAAGATTCAAATTCTATGGACACAAAGCTTCTGTCGGCACCAGTATCAAATAGTATCGAAGCGTAAAGATTATTAACGAGAAACGTACCATTCACGACGTCATTGTCATTACGAGCTTGGTTTGCATTGATGTTGAACGCTCGTCCTCGAGCAGCTGGCTGTTGCTCCTGATTCAGCTGGGGACACTGGTTACGGAGATGACTAGTGTCTCCACACTTGTGGCTTGCACGAACATTGTTGACTGGTCTGGGGTTCTGTGGAGGAGCTAGAAGAGCTGGTAGAGCTGCCTGAGCTGGTTCTTGCTGGGCTTGGCAGCAATAGGGAGTTGTGTGACCATAGCGGTTGCAATTGGTACACAAACGACAAGCAGAGGTAGCCGGATGATGAAAGTTGCAAGTAGCGCACTTGGTATGAATCCCAGTTTACGACTTCTTATTTTCTGGAGTCGGAGGGTTAGCAGCAGCAGCAGGCACAATTGTATTGCCTGCAGTGTTTGCATTTACAGCAGGGACAATGGCATTGCAGCCAGAACCCTGAGACTTTTGTTTCTTGTTTTTGTTGCCACTAGGCTGCTGGGTAACTTGGTTTGCTGATTTCGAGGGAGCAGGGTTTCCAAACTGTTTATCACGGACACGGTTGTTGTTCAAACTTGCTGCAAGACGATAAACTTCTTCAATAGTTCCTAGCTGAGCTGCTTCAATCGAGTCACGCATGGCAGGAGGTAATCCATTAATGTACTTGGTTATCATGCGCTTTGGAGTAGAAACCAAGTGAGGTACGATTTTGCTGAGTTGTTTAAAAGGGGTAGTGTAAGCCAAGTTGTCATCTCCAACCTGCTTAAGGTGCCAGAACTCTTCCTCAAGCTTTAGTTATTCATGGGGAGGTCAGAATTCGAGAGCTCTGCCTTGAAACATGCCAGTTGCATAAGCTTCTTCGTTGGAGCGGATGTTTCTCTCGTTTGCCCACCATTCTAGAGCTCTGCCTTGAAACATGCCAGTTGCACTCCTAGTCTTTAAGTGTTCTAGGCACTCACTGTTGATGAAAGTAACCTCGATGCTGTCAAACCACTCCGGCATAGCTGTCACCCATCGCTGCCCGTGAAGGGCTTAGGGTTGCAAGAGACAAAGTGCTTGTAGTTGAAGCTCATAGGCTTTGGTTTCTCCGCTTTAGAGTCCACAGAAGCGGGAAGAGTGTTTGATCCTTGGATCTTAGAGATGATCTTAGGCACGATGCGAGCAATCTGATCGGCCATGAAAGACATCATTTTCTTCTGAGAGTTGGCTCTGGATCTCTTGAGAGAGTCGGATAGTTTATGGGAAGACATCTAAAGATCCAAGAAAAGGATCGTATAAGTCTAGTTCATAAAGTCGCATAGTATATAGTTTCACACATGATCGCACAAAGACTCAAGTTTCACACATCACAAAACATTCAACAAGTTTCACATAGCATAATACGTTCAACATTCCCACCACAAGTTCGCAAAACCCCGACTTTCGCATGGCACGTGGTACGAAAGTTCGGTAACATGCTGGAAACGCTTATATATAGGAAGTATGTTAGTGCATTATGTCTGTAGCTTCCGTCTATATTGAGTCTTATGTATTTTGTCCTGTATGTGTGTTTTGTATATGTATGTAAATGTATGTATTTTGTATATAGACAAAACAGGGAACGGTACGCAAACTGTTAAGTGTCATCCATTCGGATGGCAATCCGATCGGATGACCATCTAATCGGATGACATCCTCATCTCCCTTTATTTGCCTATAAATACGAGGTTAGGCCCATTTGTCTAGAACTTTTGGGCCAGATCACTGTAGCGAAGCTCTGTCTGACTTTCATCCGGAACTTTTGTATTTTCACAGTTTATCAATGAAATCAGACATGTTAAGCGTTGAGATTGTTGTATGTGATTCTCAGATATTGTCGAGGGATTTCGTACCTCGCCAGTGATCGATTCCGTCACATTCTTGCACGAGAACAGATCCTGCGAAAGGCCTAACAAGTGGTATCAGAGCCACAGGAGGTCGAATCGGAGACATCTACAGCAGTTTCACCGAGATTTTAGCCATTCTCTATAGATTTCAGTCAAATCTCACCGGAGATTCTGACAATTTCTTCATCCTCTTCTACATTTCTTGTTGTTTTCATACTTTCACACCTAAAAACCAGAAAAACTCAAAATTAAGCCAGATTTTACGAACGAAATTGATTGAATTTGGTATCAAACTGATCGGAATTCATAACAGAACAATCCTACAAAATTTCAATCCAAAATTTGGACTAAAACAACTTCAAATTGATAAAAAACCATGCCGTGTTCTTCGTGTTTGATGACGTCATTCATCCGACCGGATTGCAATCCAATCAGATTGGAATAGATTTGTTCTTAACTTTCTTGCTGACGTCATAGCTCATTCGATCGGATTGACATCTGATCGGATAAGCATTGTTGTTTAGAGTTTAAAGGCCAAGTCACACCATTCGAACTACCATCCGATCGGATCACCATCCGATCGGATAGCCATTCGACACTTGTGCCATCCGACACTTGTGCACTTGTTTCATTGCTCATTTGTGTCATCCGATCGATCTGACATTCGATCAGACGGGCATTCGATCTAAGTGTTCAGTTTTTGAAAGTTGTGAAATTTTTCTAAGTGTTTGATTTTTCCAGGTGTTTCAAGATGGGAGACGACTTTTTGAACCCATTCAGCGACATCTTCGCATACAACACTGGAGAAACATCGACAAACACAAATAACAATACCAACACAAACCCAAAAAAGGCAATCGCAGATTCTTTAAGCGTCGACAATGCCTATGGAACTTATAACAAGCCACCTAAGTTGATGGAGATTGAAGACTACAACCGATGGGCCAATAGGTTTGATGGATGGTTGAAGGCTTTTGCATACACGAGCTGGAGGGGCATGAAGAATGGTTACGATATTGCAAGACGAGATTTTGAAAACTTGGCTGAAAATGAACAGGAGACGTTTATTGCTGAACAAAAGTGTATAGCCTTGCTTCATGAATCAGTTCGAGACAATATTATTTCCCTGATTAACTATACTAATTCAAAAGATTTATGGGCTAAACTGGAAAAGAAATGTATTGGGGGAGATGATATTGTGAAAAACAAGAAAAGACTGTTGAAAAAGGAGTTTGATTTATTTGCTTGTATGAAAAATGAGAGTGTATTACAGATGATTGAAAGGTTTTGCCACCTGAAGATAGAACTCGTCAGATACGGGATCACGATAGCTGAAGATGAGATGGTTGAAAAGTTGTTTGAATCTCTGCCAAATGAGAAAGATTGGCAATATTATGGTCTGGTATTGAAAAATACCAAACCGATGGCAGAAATCACAGTTGATTGGTTGATCGAGAGATTTGAAAGTCATGAATTGGAGATCAAAAAGATGAATAAAGTCAACAACACCCCATATCAACAGAATGTCGATCTCTACTATAGGGGAAGTATGATTCCAAAAACCACATCTCCAAGAACCACCTTTACTGCTGAAAGTACAAACACTATGAATCAAGATAGAAACAACAGCAGTTCTTCGCAAAGCAGTGGTTATCATGGAAGTGGTTCTTCTTCGTCTATTCCAAACAATCAGCAGCAACAAAATGTTCCCAAAAATGTTTTTCAATGTAACATCGCTGTTAACCTGAACAACGCTCAAAACTTCAATGAGGAGACAGCAAAACAGCAGATGGTGTTTCTTGCTTCTATCTTAGGGTCGTATGAAAGTCTGTTAGCCGGAAAGATCGGGAACACCAATCTTACAAAAGAGGACTACGACCAGATAGATCCTGAGGAAATGGAGTTGAGCGATATACGTTGGTGTATGGCGAGTGTAATCCGCAGAGCACAACAATTCATGGAGATCACAGGAAGAAATTTCATTGGAGGTCCTTCGACAAAACTTGGATTCGACAAATCCAAGGTGACATGTTTCAAGTGTAAGTAAAAGGGGCACTTCAAGCGTGAATGCAGAAACTCAGCAGCAGATGAAACAGCTAACCCTTTTCATGATGATTATTACAAGAAATTTGTTTATCACAGAAACCGCGAAGAGCCACCCAGAATGAAACAGATCGAGGAGACTCCAAAAGAAAAGTCAAGAGCTTTAGCTGTGATTCAGGATGATGAAGGTTTCGATTGGAGTGAATTCTTTCCAGATGAAGATGCAGTAGGTTTTGCATTTATGGCACAAATTGAACCACCACAAGTTTCGAAGGAAAAACAAGAAGAGAGAACATACATCCATCGAAAGCTTATAGCTCAAAATATGAAAGACAAACACTACGCAGCTTGGAAAGAGGCCAAAAGAGCAAAAAGATGGGATCCAGATCGAGAATGTTACTTAGATCCAAAAGGAAACATCATTGTGGAGCCATCATCAGTTTAAGTCGAAACTCTCATAAAATCGATAGCAGAAACAGAAGAACAAAGAGAGAGAGATGAGGTAAAGAAAGCCGAAGAAGAAAGGCTAAAGTCAGTGAAGGTAGACAATGGGATCATTGACACCACTAAAGAAATAACGGAAGAAAACCTGACGAAAATAGCCGACAAAGTTTATATGGCAAAAGCACTCGAGGTAGATTCCAAATCTACTTCTAGTTCTGAGTCAACAAGCAAGGCCAGTAGTAGTGGTTCAAACAATGAATCAGGTAAGACTGATGGTGCTAAAACAGAAAGTGATTGCAGAAATTGCATGAAAGAATGCAAAGTCTGCAGCACATATGCGTATCTCTCACTCAAAAAGACCCAGGATCTGGTTGAAAAAGTCAATATGATTGAAAAACAAATTTTAGATCGAGATAAACTTCTTAGAGCTTCAAATGAGAGAATCAAAGAATTAAACGAAAAGATTGAAAAGGAAAAAAGTGATGTTGAACGTTTTCAGAAAGAAAATGAAAAATTAACTCTTGAAAACAGAACAATTTTAGAAAATTTTGAAAAGTTAAAAAGAACGGTAAAAGATTCTGATGAACGAAATGGTAAAACTTACAAAGAAAATGTTCATTTGTCTGGAGTTCTTCAGGCAAAAGAAAAGCAAATCAACCAGCAACTGGATGAGATTGCAAGTGACGTGTGAGCGTATATACATATTTTTATAATGAATAAACACACGATTCGGTTTTAAATTTATAAAAGTGATTTATACTTCAACATCAAAACACACACGAAAGAGGCAAGTGTACCCCGTCATATATGTAGTAAAGTATCGGTAAGAACCAAGTATTGATCCAAGGAAATGGGCGGAGGAATAATACTAGACCTTTGTCATTAAATCAATGGAAGAAGGATAAGTTGTGTAATTTTATAAAGACTAAACTAAGCATAAACAAATACTTATAAAAACATAATAGACTTCAAATATGAAAATAGATAAATAGCCTTGCTTTATACACAACCAAAGCATGTGAATTAAGTCGGTTTTGCCACTAGAAACATTTGGTCAGTTCTCCATTTTCAAGACAATTAGTATCCCTTTCGGGAATCCTAACATGACAATCATTCGGAAAGCTAAAACGATAAACACACTTTAACCACCTAAAATTGATCTTTAACGTGCAATCGATAAATGTGTACGAAAATCTCTTAAAAATAAGTTAGTCATCCGTTAGGAGTTTTCTAACCTCACTTAATCAAGGAAAGTGACACCGATAAACACAATGCAACCACCAAGACAAGCATAAACTAGATTAAATCACAACCGAGTTCATTTTACGAATCTTGCATATAAATTCACCAAGATAGCAATTTTGGCCTAAACTACTAACTAAGCTAACAATTCATGGCAAGAATTCATAACAACACCATTTAACCCGTTAAGGTCCTTACGTGACGGAAAGCTTTCTTGATTAACAATAATTACATTTTGTTCAACCACTAACCATTTCTAGTATCATGGTGCACACATTTTAAACAAGTTAAACAAGTTAAGCATGTTCAAAGTTTACTAATACATGATTAATTAAGCTTCATCTTTCAACTATCTCAACTAACCAAATACTAATCATCCAACATAATTACTTATAATCAAGAAATCAACATCAATAACAAGGTTGCAAACTAATCATCAAAGATTAACATAGAAAATACTTCCAAGTGTCATTACAAACAAAATTAACATACTAATGGTTATAATTAAGCAAGGGATTGTAATGTTTTTGCCCAAAGGCTACAATAATACATAAACATTAATCTAAATGCTTGAAACATTAACAAAATTATGGAAAGATTAGAAAACCAAACCATAAACAAGCACTAGATTAAGAATCCGGAAGATAACGGAGCTAATCGGCACAATGTGGCTTGAATCCGGGTGAAAGCTAATGCCTCCGGAGCCTGAAAATCGCCTGAATTGCTCCCAAAATATCCAGAGTTGCGAGCAGAATGTTTCTACATGTTTTTTATAACATTTTGCAATCGCACAGTCGTGCCAATAAAGTGCACGACCGTTCACTTTTTGAATTATTGGAGTAACTGTTCACCATACCGCATGACATCATCAGATCTTGACCAGTCTTCGATCACGCACGACCGTTCCGTTGGTGGCACGATCGTGCATCTCCGGGTTAAGGTTGCACGTGCAGCTGCACTGGTGGTGCAGTTCTGGGCTGGGCTTGGTCATCGGGGTTAATCCTAAGGGTAATGTAAGGTTTACGGGAAACACAACACAAAGAACAAGGATAACAACAAAGGGTTTTCTAAGTGCCTCTATCACTTCTACACAATTTCGCAAGTTCATGGTCTTAACAAGCATGCTAGTGACAAGTTCTAAATTACACATGACATCCGGCTCACTCCTACTCCGAAATGAACAATCATATAACAATTTTACGGATCAAATATGCTCACATAATCGGAAGGAATGAGTAAAAGTGTGAAAATTCTCATGCAAGTCCTTCTTTGTTTGTCACACTTTCCGGTTTTCTTTTTCAAAATTTATTTTGCTTGTCGAGTTTTTATCATGTCCGAAGCTTTCTAAAACACAACCAATCGGTTTATTTACTAAAAATATATACAAATTACTGATATTTTTGAATGATTTTTCTGATTTTTAAATAATTTTTTTTTTAGGACAAACAAAGTCAACAAGTTAAACCTCTCCCCACACTTGAACTTCGCATTGTCCCCAATGCGAAACCCGAAATATAGAGATAAAGGAGAGTAATACTCCCCTAAAGATGATTTTGATGCAACAAGACTTCAAAGCTGTATCTGTAATGTGCTCCGGTCCAAGACTTGCTTCTGAGATCTGTAAGAATGTCACAAGGCACAGCAAGACAAAACAGAAACAATATAAACGCAAATAAACCATAATTTACATAAATAAAAGTACTAAATATCCAAACAAAAGAAAAGACAAATAAACTAAAGTGTCTGAAACATAAAGTACATATCCGGGGGTGTTTGAAATAGTAACCAAAATGAACACCCGATAAATAAACTACTGAAATAACAAAACCACCAACTAACAGCTCCACCTACTCCACGTCGTCGCCACCTGCATCTCCTCCCGTGCCAGATGGGCCTGCTCCATCATAACCGGGTGGGTTCCCGTATGGGAACTGTGGGGGCTCCCCGAAGTAGTTCGGGAAGGCATTATGAAGACCCCCGAAAAGATATGAGAACCCAGCCTGCACCTCCTGGCGCATAAAGTCCTGGTTCGCCCTTAGCTGGTCCTGACCTACTCGCACCTGCTCTATACTAATCCGCTGCTGCTCCTACGTAGCATACAGCTGCTCTAAACTGGTGCGCTGATGCTCTTGACTCACCTGCATCTGCTGAAACTGCTGGTAGAGATCAGGATAAGACGGGATGCCCTCAGGCCAATCCTGGTGCTGGTGGTATCCTTGATGTTGTGGTGAATGTGGTGGTGTGTGTGGCTCATGCTGCTCTCCCATCTCCTCATCCTCATCCTCCGCTGGTAGTGGAGGCAACGGGTCCCAGACCTCGTTGTTCAAACCCTTCAATCGATCCCCGTGATCTGTCTCAGCAATAAGCCCCGTGGCTTTCAACGAACGAATGTCAACATACACACCCTCGGTCACCAAAGTAAGTCCCTGAAGTACCTCATCAGTCATTAACCCCAAGTTGTAGGCGATCTCGGTCACATACTGACCGCCATGAATTTGACTGCTGTTGGTCCTTCCAGAACTATTCACAAAATACTCTGCCATCCTCGCAGCGAGGTTGATGTGTACCCCCTCCGCTAACGCATATAGAAAGATAAGATCCGGTGTTGGACAGTTTCCCAAACTGTCCATGCGCCCGCATATGGTATGGCTGAATATGTGATGCATGACTCTATGCAAAGGGTCTCTTAACCTTGAAGCCTTTGACATTCTAGGATCGTATGGGTCACCAACAGCAATTTGAGCCCAAAACGCGCCCCGCGCTTCCTCGATTGGGAAGGTGAACTCATCTGTGAAGAACTCTGAATCCATATCTTCATTTGTGTAGATTCCAAGTCTCCGACCCAATCTACCCACCGTCCAATTGTGCCAACGTCCACCCAATCTGAAATTTACCTTATTCCTGTAGCGGAAGTTTGGAACTTTATGCGCCTTTGGTTTGTCATATGAATAGGTGGCGAAGAATTCTATCATAAGCTCACGATAGATTGGGAGATCGATGGCTACCAAACGCGAAAGTGGAAGTGTTAACATGTTCTCTAGTCATTCGCGCTGATTTAAATCAGTCATGACATCCCAGTCTAGCCTTCGAGGGATGCCAAACTGCCCTCGCCTATTCCACAATGAGTGAAGTTTTGGGATGCAAAGACTTTCTTTCTCATTATCGGGGTCAAATTGTAAGAAGGGATGATCCATCTGCATGAGGGAAGATAGTTAAAACATGAGAAACAGAGAAAATTTTATTCGGAACAGCAGAACACGTAGTTATGAAGCTACTGTCTCGCTGATCTGGGCATTTGGCACAGGCGTGCGACCAACTGCACGGTCGTGCGTCACCGATAATCAGCACTGGTGGCCGGCGTTTGTCGGCACTGCACGGCGTGCACCCAATGGCACAACCGTGCAACATCGAGACCACAACAATTCATCGTGAACATCCGGAAATGCACGACCGTTCCACCCGAGGAACGTCCGTGCGACCACGTTTTCTGCAGTTTCTAACCCCTGCTCTGAATAGCCAGATTTTTCAAAAATCAACAAGTTTTTGTCCAAACAGGGGTCAGAAAATCAACCGGTTGTTCACGAGACATATGATTCTTGCAAGGGCTAGGGTTTCGCTTGTGTTTATGAAGGGAACCCTAAAAAGCCTTGAAGAAATCAAATGAATCTAACCTAGACAAAGATGAAACAGGAAATCGACAAGAAAGAACATACCGTGCAAAAAGATCTGTGAAACCGTGCGAAAAATCGTGCGATTTGAGGCAAAATCGGTCTGAAACAGCTGGTGCAGATAGGGTTTTCGCGACTTGTGAGAAATGGCAGCAGATGGGGGTTTTTATACCGGATAAATGACCAAACTGCCCCTGCCTCTCGCACGGTCCTTCGACCACTCGTACGGTCGTGCGTATCCAACATCGTTTAACCCCTGCACGATGATCTCGGAACTGCACCGGGGGTGCGACTCGTGGTGTCGATCAGCTCGCAACCGCACGGTCGTGCCAAATCTGCAGATATGTCTGTTTGCAGCAGAAAGCTGTTTCAGTAGCCGAATCGACCATTTTTCGCCATTTTTACTATCCGCAAACCGTTCAAACATTTTTCCCACATAGACCCTACGCTTGGCACGTCTAAAAACTGTACAAACTAAAGAAACCTACAAAACACGCCTAAATTACGCTAAAACGACAAAAACACAAAAAGGACGATTTTACCCCTAAAGCGCTTAAGTCGCTCTTGCTACATTTTTAATCCACGAGTCAGTAGCGTAGACTCTCCTCCCCACACTTATGATGTGTGCGGGGCGTGGAGTTCGATAACCTCCACCGCCGACTCGATCGGCCCGGCAACGTAAAGCTTCAAACGATGACCATTTATCTTGAATATAACGCCGTCCGTGTTCTCTATTGCAACAGTCCCATATGGAAATACCTCTTTTATTGTGTATGGTCCTGTCCAACGTGAATGTAATTTTCTTGGAAATAAGCGCAATCGTGAGTTGTAGAGAAGAACAAGATCGCCCGCTTGGAATTCTTTGTGGTCCTTCAAGCGTTTATCGTGTAATCTCTTTGTGCGCTCTTTGTAGAGGACGGATGTCACACCCCAACCGATGGCGGAATCATCGGGGCGCGGCACTGAGCGAAACAGATTATCCGGAAGTTTCCATAACAACTATCATTACCATTTAATTTAAGTTAACATGTCCCATACCATGTCTCAAATAGCAAACAAGTTATTACAGACAAAAACTAAACAAATATTCTGTTCCGACAACTCAGATTTAAACATAACTAATTTATTCGTTGGTTTCTAGGACTCCAGTTCCTAGCTTCGATTTCATCACAGCACAAAGAGCAAACATGAAACCTAAGCACCTGTCACATACGTTAAAATAAAGTCAATACATAAAATGTAAAGGTGAGCATACAAGTTTGATAATAGCATATAGAGTTCGAATTCGTTTACGCATAACCAGCACGTACACATAGTGAAATGAAGCACGTTAGTTATCGACATAGATCCATCGATACCAATGACTGCGGGTTGACTGCCCGAGGCAGTTCGCAATACATGATTACCACTGTAATCCATGCAAGTAAAAGATCCTTAACAACCCCCGTGTGAACGGGTGCTGAGTCCAAACTATAGTACTATCGTTGCTAAGGCAGGTAGACAGCATTCCATGTGTAAACATAACAAACAAGCATTCATAAGCCACGTATAACATGCAATGATGGTTAAGCGTTAAAATAGCTTGAGTAGTGTGATAGTTGTAGTTTGAATAGTCGTAACGTATGTAACACCCAAAAGTGCTAAAGCAAAAAGGGTTCGAGTATACTCACTGTGATATGGATTGAAGGGAGCGCTTTACAGCGAGTACGATTAGCCTGAACAGATTCGATAACGTAACGATAAGTGACGCGTAAAACAGTACAAGTGAGAGTGGGTAAGATGGCTGATCGTGCGGATCAGACATCCGTGAGTAGAAGTCATCCGTGCGCATGACCTATCCGTGTGGATGGTGATGCGTGCGGATGGTGTTCCATCCGGATAGGTCATCCATGCGTGTGACTGTCCGTGCGGGTGGCAACCCGTGCAGACTAGTTATACGTGCGGATGACTTACCCGTACGGTTAGATTGCTCCTGTGGATAAATGTCCAAGTGGATTGTTTCTTCCTAAGATGTGTTTGTGTATGATGGCTTGTGCTTTGGAGTTTTCGTTGTAGTATTTTGAAAACACCAAAGTGTTTCTACCCTTCAAGCCGACCGCGCGGATGGCGGTCCGTGCGTGTGGTAGTCCGTGCGGACAGCCTGTGCGCGCGGGCAGAGACAATCCGTCCGGATAGCCTGTCCGTGCGCACGGCTTGGCCGTGCGGGTGAGGTTTGCTCGATTTTCATTTTAAGGCCTTAGTATCTCATGATCCGATGAGTAATCCATTCAGAGGTCGTCTGTCCGGATTGCTCGTTCGTCGATACTCAAACCTCGCTTGGAAAGTGGGTCCCAAGGGTAGTCCGTGCGGATGACAACCCATGCGTATGACCTGTACGTGCGTATGGCTTTTACGTACGTACGGCTCGTCCGTGCGGACAGCTAGCCCGTGCGGATAGCTTGTCCGTGCGGACAACTAGTCTGGTTGTTCCGTTCGTCTACACCTGGTTTCTGTTGTCGTTTATCGAGACGTTCTGGACACGTGGCAACCATTTGGAGTTGTGTTCCTACCCGCGTGACTAGGCCGATCAGGAACCACCCTAATTCGGCCTGTCGGCGACTCAGGACGGTCATCCCGGTTAACCCCGAAATCAGTTGTCTATGGGTAGGAATCCAGATCCGGAACTAGGGCATCACTATTGACGAGTAGAACACTAGGACCGATCGGATTCGTACCGGTTTTTAGGGTAAAAGAAGGAGAGAACTTAGGTTTATTTCTTCCAACTCTTTTATCCTTAGAAAAGTTTAGATCTAGGTGAAATTATTGTAAAAAAAACTTGTAGAAATTGTTCAGATCTGAGATATTCTTGGTGGAATGAAGCCAAGCATGAAGTTCTTACGAACTTCATGATGACGTCACCCGTGAATACCTCGAATCCGGATGATTTCATGGTTAAAATCGATGATTTGAAAGATAGAAATGTGTCGAATGGTGTAGTGATCAAAGATGTACAAGAATTAGTGCAAGATCTTACCTGGATTGAGAGAAATCTGGGAAAAAGGTGAAGAATGCGTGTGGTTCGGACGTCACTTGCCAAAAGTGGAAAAAGTGGAGAGTGACCCGTGTATTTATAGGATGTCCAAAAGGGAAAGGGGGTGAGCCGTGCACATGGCACGCACCCGGGTAGGCTATCCGCGCGGACTGGCCATCTGTGCGGACTGGCAATCCGTGCGGATTGGCCATCCGTGCGGATGGGCCATCCGTGCGGATGCCGCCTCCTAGGGTGAGCTCGGCGCGATGTTGATTTGGTTTCGATTTGCGAGCGATTCGATAGGGTTTCCTAAACAAATTACTTTCAGTCCCAACTACTTCTTATATGGTTCGATTCGGGGTTCGGGTTCGATCATATTCAAGTTAGACTTCGAGTTCGATTGAGTTCGCTTGATTATCACCACACAACATAAAATAAACATGCACAAGTAACACGTAAGGCACACACACACGTATAACTGACAAATAAAATACATAATTCGAGTTACGATTTGATGTCGATTTGATTAGCATAGCTTGATTAACTTTATCGCATTGTTACTTCCTATCCTTCACAGTCGTAGGTCGATTGTGATACGGGGTGGTGCTTGCAATGTACGACACTTACTCCACATAATCTAAATATCATACAAACAATTCTACGAGTCACGTCGCGCGAAATCGGTCGTTGACTTTGACCTTGACTTTGACTTTCACTCGTGAAAACACGGGGTGTTACAGCCTCCCCTTGTTTAGGAAATTTCGTCCCGAAATTAAGCCGGAAGCTGTAACTAATTCGTGAATCACGTGTGAGAGTCCTTTGTTTGGAGCATTGAGAATTGTTAAATTTACCAGGGTTTTACGGTTAAAATTCGCTCATTTTTGGGTATGATAAGCGAAAGTACCGGATTTAAAAGCCTATAAAGTTTTGATTTCAAGACCTTTTTCTTTTTCTTTCAAAACCTTGATTATTGTGGGCTCTGAATTGAATTCGCTTCGATTGCGATCCGACTCGTACGACGTGCGGAATCTGTGAACGATCGTGACCAAACACACAAGCAGCAATATAAATTGTGATTCTATTGATTAGGTTCCGGTTTGATCCGTTTCGATTGCGATTCCGACTCGTACGACGTGCGGAATCCGTGCACGAGTGAGATCGAACAGACAGAAACGTATAATTTTAGCGTGGTTCGCTAGATTCACATGACGCGTACAAGCTTTCTCTCTCTAGTTTCTCTCTCTAACCTCCCAAGGGGTCCTTATTTACATGTACGCCACCTTGCTTTCTTAACTGGACGTTGCTCCTTCGTTAAACAGCTGTGGATACTTTGCCTTCATGTCGCTTTCGAGTTCCCACGTGAACTCCGCGCCTTGTTTGCCTTCCCACCGGACCTTCACAATAGGAATGCGTGAGCGCCTGAGTTCTTTGGTTTGGCGATCCATGATTTCGACAGGCTTTTCCACGAAGTGTAATGTTTCGTTCACTCGTAAATCATCTAGAGGAACATGTAAATCGGGTTCGTAGATGCTCTTTCGGAGGTTTGACACGTGGAAGATTGGATGGACATTGTTAAGTTCTTCCGGTAATTCGAGTCTGTAGGCGACTTTTCCGATCCTTTCCAGAATCTTAAAAGGTCCCACATATCGAGGCGCAAGTTTCCCCTTTTTGCCGAATCGGACCACACCCTTCCAAGGTGATACCTTTAGGAGTACGTAGTCACCAACGCCATACTCACGGTGTTTGCGCTTTTTATCGGCGAGAAGCTTCTGTCTATCTCGAGCCTTCGCTAGATTGTCCCGAATTTGGAAAATTTTGTCTGTCGTTTCTTGTAGCAGCTCCGGACCGGTTAGTTGCGAGTGACCGATCTCGTGCCACACAATAGGTGATCGACATCTTCTTCCGTATAAGGCCTCGAAAGGTGCCATCTGGATGCTAGCCTGGTAGCTGTTGTTGTACGAGAATTCGACTAACGGAAGGTGCCTATCCCAATTACCACCGAAGTCTAGAACACACGAACGGAGCATGTCTTCAAGCGTACGAATCGTTCTTTCAGTCTGACCGTCGGTTTGTGGGTGGAACGCAGTACTTAGATTAAGCGTTGTACCGAGTGCCGTTTGAAACGTTCCCCACAATCGCGAAGTGAATCGAGCATCACGATCAGAGATGATGTCACGAGGCGTCCCATGTCGACAAATGATCTCGTCGGTGTAGATTCGGGCTAATCGTTCCACCTTGTAGTCTTCTCGTATCGGCAGAAAGTGGGCTGATTTGGTCAAACGGTCAATAACAACCCATATGCTGTCGTGACCTGATGACGTGGTTGGAAGCTTGGTTACGAAATCCATAGCTATGCTCTCCCACTTCCACATGGGAATTGGAGGTTGTTCGAGCAAGCCAGAGGGTCGTTGATGTTCAGCCTTGACTCTAGCACAGGTTAGGCATCTCCCGACGTAGAGTGCGACATCCCGTTTCATGCCCGGCCACCAGTACCTATATCGTAGGTCATGGTACATTTTGTCGGCACCAGGATGAATAGAGTATCGGGATTTGTGGGCTTCGTCCATGATGATCTGTCGCAGGTTAGTTCGCTTGGGAATCCAGATTTTGTCTAAGAAGTTGAATATCCCGTTTGATTTGCTCTCAAGTTGGGCTCCATCGTGGTAGATTCTTTCTTTCTTCAAGGTGCGCTCGTTGAAACATGCATGCTGGGCGTCGCGAATGAGAGCTTCGAGATTGTGCTGGGCTTGAACATTTCGGGTGCTAAGCAAATAGCTTCGTCTGCTAAGCGCGTCGGCAACAACATTTTCCTTGCCTGGGTGATAACGAATCTCGCAGTCGTAGTCGTTGAGAAGTTCTACCCATCGGCGTTGACGCATATTCAGTTCCCTCTGATTAAAGATGTGCTGTAGGATCTTATGATCGGTGAAGATCGTACACTTGGTACCATACAGGTAGTGTCGCCAGATCTTTAATGCAAAAACAACTGCGCCTAGCTCGAGATCGTGGGTTGTATAGTTCTTCTCGTGGATTTTGAGCTGACGAGATGCGTAAGCTATAACCTTGTCTCGTTGCATCAAGACACACCCGAGACCAAGGTTGGAAGCATCACAGTAGACAATGAAATTATCGTTTCCGTCGGGTAGTGTCAGAACAGGAGCATTGCAAAGCATGTACTTGAGGGCTCGGAAGGCAGACTCTTGTTTGGTTCCCCAGAAAAAGGGCTGATCCTTATGAGTGAGAGAGGTAAGTGGTACAGCAATCTTCGAGAATCCTTCGATGAATCGTCGATAATAGCCCGCTAGCCCGAGAAAGGAGCGGACTTCAGTCGGGTTCTTAGGCGTAACCCAGCTCTTAACAGCTTCAATCTTCGCAGGATCGACGTGAATACCCTGACTATTCACGATGTGACCCAGAAACTGGACCTCCTCCAACCAAAACTCGCATTTGGAGAATTTGGCGTAGAGTTGGTTCCCCTGGAGTAACTCGAGAACCAAACGTAGATGTTGCGCGTGTTCGGCTCTCGTTTTGGAATAGATCAAGACGTCGTCGATGAACACGATGACGAAACGGTCAAGATACGGTTTACACACTCGATTCATCAGATCCATGAAAACTGCTGGTGCATTGGTTAGGCCAAAAGGCATGACAACGAATTCGTAGTGGCCGTAACGAGTGCGAAAGGCGGTTTTGGGAATATCCTCCTCTTGTATACGCAGCTGATGGTATCCGGAACGTAGATCGATCTTCGAGAAACACGTAGCGCCTTGTAACTGATCAAACAAATCGTCGATTCGAGGCAGAGGATAGCGGTTCTTGATAGTCAACTTATTCAATTCCCGGTAGTCGATGCACATCCGGAACGTCCCATCCTTCTTTTTGACGAAAAGGACTGGTGCGCCCCACGGAGAGGTGCTCGGGCGAATAAAGCCTTTTTCAAGCAATTCCTGGAGTTGGGTTGAGAGTTCGCGCATTTCGGACGGCGCGAGTCGATAAGGGGCTCTGGCGATAGGATTAGCTCCAGGAATAAGGTCAATGCGGAAATCGATATCACGCTTTGGAGGTAGCCCGGGAAGATCCTCTGGAAAAACTTGAGGAAATTCTCGAACCACTGGAACGTCTTTTACTTTCTTCTTCTCTTTCTTTTCCTTCTCCGCTGCTATGACATGAGCCAAGAAAGCCCTGTATTCCTTACGGAGATACTTGCTGGCTTGTAGGCATGACATAAGCTTGAGACCCTTTGAAGTAGTATCACCATAAACGCACAATGAATCTCCGTTGGCGAGCGAAAAACGAATCATTTTATCGAAGCACACGACTTCGGCATGGTTTTCACGAAGAAAGTCCATGCCTATTATGACATCGAAACTTCCTAGTTGCATTGGAATGAGATCGATTGAGAATATGTGATTGTTGAGTTCGAGAGTGCAATCACGAATAACAGAGTTTACAGCGACGGTTCTTCCGGTAGCGACTTCAACTTCGAATGCAGAGGAGAGTCGGGAACGCTTACGACTAAGGAGTTTCTCAAACTCGAGCGACACAAAGCAATTATCGGCTCCAGTATCAAACAAACATGAAGCATAAATACCATTCACAAGGAACGTACCATTGACCACATTGTTGTCGGCCTGGGCTTGACGCACGTTGAGATTGAAAGTTCTGGCTCGTGCGGCCTGTTGCTGCTGCTGTTGTTGCTGCTGTGGTTGTTGCTGTGGCTGCTGGGGTTCTTGTTTCACCACCCTGTTTGGGCACATGTTGGCGAAATGGTTCGGGTCGCCACATGTGAAGCATGCTCTGGCTTTGACTGCAGGTGCCGGAGGAGCTTGTTGGCCCTGTGGGGCAGCGAGTAGAGCTTGATTGGCAGGAGCTTGACGAATACGGTAGTTGGCAGTAAAGTGGCCGTAGACGTTGCAATGAGCACAGAAGCGGCATTGAATAGCAGTTGGGTGGTGGTAGGTGCAAGTAGGGCAGAGTGGGTGTGGTCCAGTATATGCACGCTTTGCAGGCGGTGCATTGGCCACAGGCGCCACTACTTGACGCTGTTGAGCAGGTACAGCTTGGATCGGTGCAGCAGAAACCGCACAGTTCTTGTTGGTGGAGTTGTTCTTTCTCTTGTTCTTTCTCTTGTTGCTTGATGACGTGGGTTCAGCAGTTGGCGTAGCAGTAGTGGCTTGATGCAGATGCTTGGAGGTCTTATCCCACATCCCAGCCTTGACCCTTTTGTCATTGATCTCAGCGGCCAACAGATAGGTTTCTTCGATCGTGGTAGTCTTAGCCGCTTGCACGAAATCAGCAACGCAGTCGGGCAGGGCTCGGATGTATTTCTTGATGGTCATCTCAGGGGTCTTGACCTGGTCAGGACAGATAATGCTGAGCTGTTTGAAGCGAGCAGTGAGACCAGCATTGTCTCCGTCCTTTTGATGTATGTGCCAAAATTCATCTTCAAGCTTTTGACGCTCGTGAGGAGGGCATAATTCTTCCAGCATGACTTCTTTGAGCTCATCCCACGACAAACCGTAAGCTGCATCATTCCCTCTCTTGTTCCTCTCGGCCGTCCACCAGTCCAAGGCACGGGACTGAAAGACGCCAGTAGCGTTCAGAGTTCGAAGGTCATCAGGGCAACCACTTTGTCGCAGAGTAACCTCGATAGAGTCAAACCAGTGGAATAGAGCATTAGGACCTCCTTCGCCTGTGAATTCTTTCGGTCCACACGACTTGAATTGTTTGAAACTGAAAGGTCTCGCGGTAGCTTTAGGACCTTCAGTCCTCGATTCCTCGGATGATTTGCTGGCGTTCTCGCAGACACCGCTCACAGCCTTTGCTACAGCTTTCGCGACGATGGAAGCAAGGCGTCTGTCCCTCTTTTCCTGACGAGAGAGTTGATGACGGGATCCAGACGACATTGTCTGCAATAGACATCGCCATGGAACTCAACACATGTATTCGAATCTCACCTCACACGCCTACTACTACTAAAGCTCAGTAACACGTACCATGTAAACGCATATGATCACAGAATCACAGAGTCGCACAACATCACATAAGCATGTAGAGCACATAATCACAACATTCCCAACCACATAAGCACAACGGCTAGAAACACATATACTTAGTTACTAAAAAAAAAACACCTACGAGCGTACAAGGTATTCTGATTGCTCCTATTGTTGATTTGCTAGCGAGGAGAGGTGTGGGTTTTTGTGTTTTAGCAGAAGCAATAGTGTTGGGTCGGAACTAATAGTATCTCAAAACGTTAACAAATAACAGAAAAAGCATAAAATTTTCATAAAGATCGAAAATCGAAGGTAGATTGTCTGCGGCTAATAGACTTCGACTAACCAAAGTAGCTCGACTATTCTCAAGGATCCTGCACAACGACCTCCAGGACTATGCCTTTGCCTCGATTCTCGGGCGTTGGCGCAATTCCCTTTGGTTAGGTTGTGTCTTTAGATCGTTGGAGTCCATCGAACTTTGGTGGAGTTTTGTATAAAAGCGGGGCGAGTCGCCAAGGTTAGGGTTTCACCCCTATCTTGCAACTCCCGTCCTCGTTTCTGATAAAAATTGAGGAGATTATTCATCAAAATATGGATTTCACTCCTGATTTGGTATAGTTCCCCTCGTTTGTAGCTAAAAACGCAAGCTGGCTAGGCAACTTAGTCGAGAGTTTGCGGTTTTCACACCTATTCTCGGCCTCATCGCCCGTTCACAACTTGAAAATTTCGAGTGTAATGATAGGAAAGAGTGAGTGATAGTGGCGAAAGTACGCATACGCGTGAGTTGGTCTGTTGGTTCTTAACTATAGTCTAGGTCTCTAAGACTTCGACCCGGACTAGGTCGAGTCTTGCCTAATTCCCTATAGTTATGGCTCTGATACCAATCTGTCACACCCCAACCGATGGCGGAATCATCGGGGCGCGGCACTGAGTGAAACAGATTGTCCAGAAGTTTCCATAACAACTATCATTACCATTTAATTTAAGTTAACATGTCCCATACCATGTCTCAAATAGCAAACAAGTTATTACAGACAAAAACTAAACAAATATTCTGTTCCGACAACTCAGATTTAAACATAACTAATTTATTCGTTGGTTTCTAGGACTCCAGTTCCTAGCTTCGATTTCATCACAGCACAAAGAGCAAACATGCAACCTAAGCACCTGTCACATACGTTAAAATAAAGTCAATACATAAAATGTAAAGGTGAGCATACAAGTTTGATAATAGCATATAGAGTTCGAATTCGTTTACGCGTAACCAGCACGTACACATAGTGAAATGAAGCACGTTAGTTATCGACATAGATCCATCGATACCAATGACTGCGGGTTGACTGCCCGAGGCAGTTCGCAATACATGATTACCACTGTAATCCATGCAAGTAAAAGATCCTTAACAACCCCCGTGTGAACGGGTGCTGAGTCCAAACTATAGTACTATCGTTGCTAAGGCAGGTAGACAGCATTCCATGTGTAAACATAACAAACAAGCATTCATAAGCCACGTATAACATGCAATGATGGTTAAGCGTTAAAATAGCTTGAGTAGTGTGATAGTTGTAGTTTGAATAGTCGTAACGTATGTAACACCCAAAAGTGCTAAAGCAAAAAGGGTTCGAGTATACTCACTGTGATATGGATTGAAGGGAGCGCTTTACAGCGAGTACGATTAGCCTGAACAGATTCGATAACGCGGTCCGTGCGTGTGGTAGTCCGTGCGGACAGCCTGTGCGCGCGGGCAGAGACAATCCGTCCGGATAGCCTGTCCGTGCGCACGGCTTGGCCGTGCGGGTGAGGTTTGCTCGATTTTCATTTTAAGGCCTTAGTATCTCATGATCCGATGAGTAATCCATTCAGAGGTCGTCTGTCCGGATTGCTCGTTCGTCGATACTCAAACCTCGCTTGGAAAGTGGGTCCCAAGGGTAGTCCGTGCGGATGACAACCCATGCGTATGACCTGTACGTGCGTATGGCTTGTACGTACGTACGGCTCGTCCGTGCGGACAGCTAGCCCGTGCGGATAGCTTGTCCGTGCGGACAACTAGTCTGGTTGTTCCGTTCGTCTACACCTGGTTTCTGTTGTCGTTTATCGAGACGTTCTGGACACGTGGCAACCATTTGGAGTTGTGTTCCTACCCGCGTGACTAGGCCGATCAGGAACCACCCTAATTCGGCCTGTCGGCGACTCAGGACGGTCATCCCGGTTAACCCCGAAATCAGTTGTCTATGGGTAGGAATCCAGATCCGGAACTAGGGCATCACTATTGACGAGTAGAACACTAGGACCGATCGGATTCGTACCGGTTTTTAGGGTAAAAGAAGGAGAGAACTTAGGTTTATTTCTTCCAACTCTTTTATCCTTAGAAAAGTTTAGATCTAGGTGAAATTATTGTAAAAAAAACTTGTAGAAATTGTTCAGATCTGAGATATTCTTGGTGGAATGAAGCCAAGCATGAAGTTCTTACGAACTTCATGATGACGTCACCCGTGAATACCTCGAATCCGGATGATTTCATGGTTAAAATCGATGATTTGAAAGATAGAAATGTGTAGAATGGTGTAGTGATCAAAGATGTACAAGAATTAGTGCAAGATCTTACCTGGATTGAGAGAAATATGGGAAAAAGGTGAAGAATGCGTGTGGTTCGGACGTCACTTGCCAAAAGTGGAAAAAGTAGAGAGTGACCCGTGTATTTATAGGATGTCCAAAAGGGAAAAGGGGTGAGCCGTGCACATGGCACGCACCCGGGTAGGCTATCCGTGCGGACTGGCCATCCGTGCGGATTGGCCATCCGTGCGGATGGGCCATCCGTGCGGATGCCGCCTCCTAGGGTGAGCTCGGCGCGATGTTGATTTGGTTTCGATTTGCGAGCGATTCGATAGGGTTTCCTAAACAAATTACTTTCAGTCCCAACTACTTCTTATATGGTTCGATTTGGGGTTCGGGTTCGATCATATTCAAGTTAGACTTCGAGTTCGATTGAGTTCGCTTGATTATCACCACACAACATAAAATAAACATGCACAAGTAACACGTAAGGCACACACACACGTATAACTGACAAATAAAATACATAATTCGAGTTACGATTTGATGTCGATTTGATTAGCATAGCTTGATTAACTTTATCGCATTGTTACTTCCTATCCTTCACAGTCGTAGGTCGATTGTGATACGGGGTGGTGCTTGCAATGTACGACACTTACTCCACATAATCTAAATATCATACAAACAATTCTACGAGTCACGTCGCGCGAAATCGGTCGTTGACTTTGACCTTGACTTTGACTTTCACTCGTGAAAACACGGGGTGTTACAACGGAGCTCTCATAAGCGTGTTGTCGTATCTCCTCCAATTCATGAATCTGGAGAAACCGGGCTTCACCTCCGGTTTTTAAGTCCAGATTTGCGGTTTTTAGAGCCCACATCGCTTTATGCTCCAACTCTACCGGTAAATGACACGCTTTTCCATATACAAGCCTAAA
This sequence comes from Helianthus tuberosus, assembly GCA_030545235.1. Taxonomy (NCBI): domain Eukaryota; kingdom Viridiplantae; phylum Streptophyta; class Magnoliopsida; order Asterales; family Asteraceae; genus Helianthus; species Helianthus tuberosus. The sequence continues at coordinate 123,722,661 of CM060366.1, forward strand.
GGGAGTAGTCCCAATAGGGGTCTTGTAAGCCATACGGAAAGCCCACAACGCCTCGTCGAGTTTGTCCGACCACTCCTTTCGGTTTGCACCTACAGACCGCTCAAGGATTCGCTTTAGCCCACGGTTTGTGACTTCCACCTGCCCGCTCGTCTGTGGATGATAGGGCGTGGATAAACGGTGATGCACACCGTAGCGGGACAAAGCTTTTTCAAGCTGGGTATTGCAGAAGTGGGTCCCTCTGTCACTAATAAGCGCCTTCGGTGCGCCAAATCGGGCGAACAAACTTTTCAAAAATCTCAGGACCACCCTGGCGTCATTAGTGGGTAAGGCCTGTGCCTCCGCCCACTTTGATACATAGTCAACCGCGACCAGGATGTACTTATTTCCTCGTGAGGGGGGAAATGGTCCCATGAAGTCTATCCCCCAAATGTCAAAGACTTCACAAACTTGTATCCAGTTCTGAGGCATTTCATCACGTGCCGATATATTTGCCGCCCTATGGCAGGCATCGCACGCTCTAACCCAACTCTGCGCATCACGAAAAATAGTTGGCCAATAAAACCCGGAATCCAGCACCTTCTTGGCGGTGAAATTGGCTCCATGGTGGCCTCCGGTAGGTCCCTCGTGACAATGGTGCAGAATATCGGTCGCCTCTTTTCCTGAAATGCATCTTCTGATCACCTGATCAGCACCCACCCGAAATAAGAAAGGATCGTCCCAAATGTAGTGCTTGACATCCGAAAAGAATTTCCTCTTTTGTTGGTGAGTCATCCCTTTAATCAGAATCTGTAACACCTGTGTCATTTCAACCATCAAACAAATACCAAACCAATGAAATATTGTATTTCATACTTTGGGCTTGTATAAATATGTGTATCATTTTCACATATCAACTCATGTTCGATTTCAAGCTCTAAATCGCTTTCTGGAAGGTTATACACGCACTGATGCGTAAATATAACCAGTTTAATGCAACGAACACTCCGGAATAGTGAAATAGGCTTAACATACCTTAAATAACCTTTACATAACTTAGATATAAGTTTTGGAAGGGTTGGTGTGGTGAAATCAAAGTTTAATTCGCTTACAGGGACTAAATATGACAAACTGCGAAAGTATGTCAATTTGAACTGTAACGAACATTCCGGAACATGACCATAAGTTAAACACACCTTAAATATCCTTTACATAGCTTAGAAATAGGCTTTGAGGGGTTTGGTGTGCTAAAATAAACTTTTGGGACATTCAGGGACTAAAAGTGTCAAAAAATGCACAAGTTTGCATTTTCGCGCATAACTTACGTTCTGAATACATCTGGACATCCAAAAATTTATGTAAGCATGACTACATTATATTTTAGTGTTCGCCTTAAGAAAAATCCATTCGTTTCGTCATTTGGATCGTTTTTCGCGCTTATGCGCATTTCGTCGTAATTAAGCGAACATCACGTTCGTACGACCAAACGAACCATCATCCGACCTATTTTTGAACATGTTTCATGTCCACAATGTTTAGGCAACATTTTAGGGCCTTAAAGATGGCTTTACGGGCCTTGGAAGTGTCGGAAATGCCTTGAAACACGTGCAGGGACCAAACATGTAACTTTTGAAACTTTCTGGATCAGGTGAGGCAGTCGCGTAGCGCGAGCCCTAGGGCTCTACCTGTCGCGCTACGCGAGTGAGTGATCTGGGCCAGATTCAATGTTTAAACACAAGTTGCAACCAAATCAATTCTTAACCACATGTTTAGAGATGATGTGTCATTAAGTTATGGAGCATTTGTGGCACCATAACATTCCGACAAGTGTACGGCCTTGATCGTTGCCTCCTTTTCCAAGAAACAATCCTAACGGTTACCCGAAAACTATAAATACCCCACCCCCACAACTCCAAAACTCACACCTTTGAACCTTTGAACCTTTGAATCTTGGACCCTTCGTAAGTATTCTTTCGTTCTTTTCCTTATTTTATTGTTTTATCGAGTCTGAAAGTCAAACTTTGTTTGACTTTCTGCGTTGACCAGTAATGGTCAATGCGAAGTTCGTTTGAACTTCGCAACGTGATTGTAATCACGTTGGTCATAGTCCCTTGGGACTATGCCCACTGATTACCACGTTGTCTAGGGTCGTAGGGTAGGCGATCTAATAAATCGCCTATACCTTCGAACCCGACCCAGTTTGGTCGATCATTAGGATCCGACCAAACACATTGGGTGACCATAGTGTAGGGAATAACCTTCCGAGGTTATACCTTATGGTCACGACGTTTAAGTAGTTGTATGATAGGTAGTTTATATGCCTTAGGTAAATTACCAGAATACCCTTTTCATGTATAATTGGTAATTAAGCATATGTAACCTAAACTTTTGTCACGTAACTGATTATTTAACATGTTTAAGGCATATAATACTTGTCATAGGACTAGTTAGGCGGTCCAAACGCGTTTCACGCGCACGACACGTTAAAGTAGCATAAGCTTCCTAAACGGGTCGTAATGGGTCGTAAACAATTATGTTAAGTTTCATTTAGTATGTAGGCTTTGTTAAACCATATCACACGAGTCTCCACACTCGTTTGGTTTACAAACCCTAATACTACCCAGTCTTCCGATTTAGGTCCGGTTTATTAATGTAGTTACCTATATTAGGTGCCGTTTGATATTCCGCGATCTCTAGCATTGTTTAGTTGTTACTCAAGGACTACTGAGCAATCTCAGGTGAGTACATAGACCCCTCTTTTACTGTTTTCCAAACTGTTTTGGGGTGGAACACATGTGCCTACTTGTTACATTCATGCTTTCCCGTTTTCACATCATATACCTGCTATGTTCGTTAGTACATTATAGTACATGATTTCATTACATTTTATGCTATGTATGTCCATTGTGTGCATACTTAGTACATCGTTTTACATTACATTTTGTTGCATATGCTCATCCAGTATATGGACACATTATATTACATTTTGAACCGTTTGTATCTGTGAACTGTTTGTATCTGTGAACCGTTTATATCTGTTAACCGTTTGTATCTGTGAACCGTTTGTATCTGTGAACCGTTTGTATCTGTGAACCGTTTGTATCTGTGAACCGTTTATATCTGTGAACCGTGTGAACCGTCTTTAACCATACATAAACATTTCTACAACTGTTAAACATTTCTTTGGTGGTTTGGTTTGATTAAGTGATTAAGTAACGATGCGTGTGTAATATGATACAAGCATGGTGGATACGCCGCTGGTACTTCCTATATATAAGTGTTTGTATGGTATTACATATTGTAGCGTTATTTGAATCATTTCAGTTTGATACATATAACATTTTATACAAATAACATACTTTTCACAAGACATTGTTTTACAAACAACTTATCTTATACAAATCCATTTTACTATGGTTATTCATTTAACCATACATTATTCATTTATTTTATACATATCATCTGAACTCATTGTTTTTCAAATGATTTACAAAACAAAGCAAATTACAAGGTTCATGACTAAACATTTTCTCAAACATAAGTCATGGAACCTATTTTCACAAAACCTATGTATCTCACAGGCATTTTTATGCTGACGTACCTATTTTCACATGTGTTTTTCAGGAACTGTTGCATAAGATGATCAAGATACATATAGGCAGACTTGGGCTTTAGTGACAATAAAAGATGCAAGACTAGTTAATTATGTTGTATTTTCCTTGTTTGTTAAGACATTGTAACACTTTTAATCAATAAAACGAAACTTCAATTACCATGGATTTGAAACATTAATTCTGTTACAACACTCCCCGATGTTTCCGCCACGTTTTGTATGTTCTGCGTGGTCGGGGTGTGACAGAAAAGTGGTATCAGAGCCAATGGTTATAGGGAATTAGGTTATTAGTAATGCTTTGACCTAGTCTATAACCTTCTTAGGACCCTAACGCGAGTTTACTTGCGTTTAGTCATAAAACAATACCGTCACCTATCCTTAGGCGACTACCACAACAAGAACATAATTTTCGAAACCGCTTTGAAAACTAATCATCTGTTCTAGGATGATTAATTACTAGGTTTTGAACCCTCTATTGTAAGGTTTTGAACCCCTTTGAGTTTTCAAAAATCTCGTCAAGGTTTTGGGTTTTAAATAATGTGAACACGTGCAAACTGGAAGGGTGAATGCCTGTATTCTGAGTTTTCTGTCTAGGCAAGCACCTCGTATACATCTCAACCAGACGCGAGACCAGTTGTGCTTACCTGGGAATTCTTGGGATGAGTGTTCACTTATAGGCGAGCATGTCTTCGCGATACATTATTTTTGACCTATTTACTTTGATTATTCACCGAGGTCGTTTGTTGCTTTGTAGTAACAAACAAATGACCACTATCCTTGCTTTCATCAGATTTGCTTCATCTCATTCTTTTCGTCTAATTCTCTCACTCGTTTCCTTTCATGTTCCTCTTTTAGAATGCCTCCTCGACGCGAAAACCAGATAGCGACTGCCGAGCTGGCAGAAATCATTGCGCAGCAAATGGCTGCTCAATTCCCAAACCTCTTTGCTCTGTGGAATCAAGCCAACAACAACAGCAATGGTCCATGCAATTTCAAGGGTTTTAACTCGGCGAAACCACTCAAGTTTAGTGGTTCTGAGGGAGCGACTGGGCTTCTTCAATGGTTCGAGAGCATCGAGAATACTTTCCGCCACGTGCAGTGTCCTGACAATCGCAAGGTCGAGTTTGCTTCGAGTGTGTTCCAGAAGAGAGCCCTTACGTGGTGGAACGGGGTTATGAGAGATCGTGGTGCAGAAGTTGCTCTAGCACAGACATGGGCCGAACTTAGGGCTCTCATGATGAAGGAGTTTTGTCCTCGTCACGAGATCAGGGCTCTGGAAAGGGAATTCGACAATCTTGAGCAAGACAGCGGTGAGCATCGAGCCTACACGGACCGTTATGAGGAGTTAAGTCTGTTATGCCCAAACATGGTCACGCCTTTGGATAAGGCAATCGAAAAGTACATTGATGGCCTCCCTGACTCAATACAAGACATTTTGACTGGTAGCAACCCTACTACAGTTAGACAGGCCATTGAGCTATCTGCAACCTTGACTGAATCAAAGATCAGGAAAGGTAAACTTTTCCGAAAAGGTGACAAGAAGCCGGTCGAAGAATCGGAACCAATCGAGGAATCAAAGATCATGGATGAACAGACTGGATCCCCTATGAGGTCAAAGAAGCGAAAGGCTTCTCAGAACTACGCTGTGGTCGCTCACAGTGATCAAGCCGTCTTCAATCAACCAGCTCAACCCCCTGCCAGGAAACCCTACAATGGAACTGCACCCTTGTGCAACCAATGTGGCCTACATCATCATGCTGCCGTGAAGTGCCGCAAATGCCAAACTTGCGGACTCATAGGCCATACGGCAAGAGTCTGCCCAGCTGCAGCTGCACCAAATCAAGTTAACAACAATACCGCTCAAGGTCGTTTTCTACCAGGTTCTTGCTTCAACTGTGGCGAGATGGGTCATTTCCGAAGAAATTGCCCAAAGCTTGCTAATGCAAATCCAGCTCAGGGATGAGCATCTGACCGAATGGAAGACAACGCTGTTTAGAAATAATCAATCCTTATGTATTATTTTCTTTTGTTGTCACGATCCAAGAAACAGTTGTTATCATTGTTTATAAATAAATCTTTTATTTACATTACAATGTATTTATGTGATTGTATGTGTAAACAACATATCCCCTACAATACCGACAATCAAGGAACCGCATTCCTTGAAGAACAGACTACCCCCGAATTTTTTCCATTGTATGATCTCTTGCGTTTTCCACGAAAATCCTAAGTACCCGTTTCTTCCAAGAGAAACGAAGTACGAGGTGCCAAGTTAATAGCAATCTTTAACAAATTAATAACCAAGTTAAACAATTATGTGTTTATGTGCTTATGAACATTACAAGACAAACTGTGCGGACTATGCAAGGAATTACGTAATTATGGATGCATACATAATTATGGAATTTAGTGCACAGAAACCACAGTAAGCTTTGTAATGTGCCTAGAAGTTAACTCCATTCATTTCCGTTTCTGAGGAAACAACCGTAGAAAATGACTCCGTTTGTTCATTTTCGTTTCTGAAGATTTTCCGTTAAGGAAATGAATATCCGTTTGTCCATCCTTTTCATTTCCGTTTCTGAGGAAGCAACCGTAGAAAATGACTCCGTTTGTTCATTTTCGTTTCTGAAGATTTTCCGTAAAGGAAATGAATATCCGTTTGTCTATCCTTTTCATTTCCGTTTCTGAGGAAGCAACCGTAGAAAATGACTCCGTTTGTTCATTTTGCGTTTCTGAAGATTGTCCGTTGAGGAAATGAATCCCCGTTTGATTATTCCTTCATTTCCGCTTCTGAAGAATACTCGTTGAGGAAAATGACTCCGTCTATTCATTTTCGTTCTAAAGAATGTCCGTTAAGGAAATGACAGGATTATGCCTTACATATCTCTGGTGGTTGTTTTGACGCAAAGTCACAAATAGACTCCTACGAATTAATTTCGGGACGAAATTTCCTAAAGTAGGGGAGACTGTAACACCTGTGTCATTTCAACCATCAAACAAATACCAAACCAATGAAATATTGTATTTCATACTTTGGGCTTGTATAAATATGTGTATCATTTGCACATATCAACTCATGTTCGATTTCAAGCTCTAAATCGCTTTCTGGAAGGTTATACACGCACTGATGCGTAAATATAACCAGTTTAATGCAACGAACACTCCGGAATAGTGAAATAGGCTTAACATACCTTAAATAACCTTTACATAACTTAGATATAAGTTTTGGAAGGGTTGGTGTGGTGAAATCAAAGTTTAATTCGCTTACAGGGACTAAATATGACAAACTGCGAAAGTATGTCAATTTGAACTGTAACGAACATTCCGGAACATGACCATAAGTTAAACACACCTTAAATATCCTTTACATAGCTTAGAAATAGGCTTTGAGGGGTTTGGTGTGCTAAAATAAACTTTTGGGACATTCAGGGACTAAAAGTGTCAAAAAATGCACAAGTTTGCATTTTCGCGCATAACTTACGTTCTGAATACATCTGGACATCCAAAAATTTATGTAAGCATGACTACATTATATTTTAGTGTTCGCCTTAAGAAAAATCCATTCGTTTCGTCATTTGGATCGTTTTTCGCGCTTATGCGCATTTCGTCGTAATTAAGCGAACATCACGTTCGTACGACCAAACGAACCATCATCCGACCTATTTTTGAACATGTTTCATGTCCACAATGTTTAGGCAACATTTTAGGGCCTTAAAGATGGCTTTACGGGCCTTGGAAGTGTCGGAAATGCCTTGAAACACGTGCAGGGACCAAACATGTAACTTTTGAAACTTTCTGGATCAGGTGAGGCAGTCGCGTAGCGCGAGCCCTAGGGCTCTACCTGTCGTGCTACGCGAGTGAGTGATCTGGGCCAGATTCAATGTTTAAACACAAGTTGCAACCAAATCAATTCTTAACCACATGTTTAGAGATGATGTGTCATTAAGTTATGGAGCATTTGTGGCACCATAACATTCCGACAAGTGTACGGCCTTGATCGTTGCCTCCTTTTCCAAGAAACAATCCTAACGGTTACCCGAAAACTATAAATACCCCACCCCCACAACTCCAAAACTCACACCTTTGAACCTTTGAACCTTTGAATCTTGGACCCTTCGTAAGTATTCTTTCGTTCTTTTCCTTATTTTATTGTTTTATCGAGTCTGAAAGTCAAACTTTGTTTGACTTTCTGCGTTGACCAGTAATGGTCAATGCGAAGTTCGTTTGAACTTCGCAACGTGATTGTAATCACGTTGGTCATAGTCCCTTGGGACTATGCCCACTGATTACCACGTTGTCTAGGGTCGTAGGGTAGGCGATCTAATAAATCGCCTATACCTTCGAACCCGACCCAGTTTGGTCGATCATTAGGATCCGACCAAACACATTGGGTGACCATAGTGTAGGGAATAACCTTCCGAGGTTATACCTTATGGTCACGACGTTTAAGTAGTTGTATGATAGGTAGTTTATATGCCTTAGGTAAATTACCAGAATACCCTTTTCATGTATAATTGGTAATTAAGCATATGTAACCTAAACTTTTGTCACGTAACTGATTATTTAACATGTTTAAGGCATATAATACTTGTCATAGGACTAGTTAGGCGGTCCAAACGCGTTTCACGCGCACGACACGTTAAAGTAGCATAAGCTTCCTAAACGGGTCGTAATGGGTCGTAAACAATTATGTTAAGTTTCATTTAGTATGTAGGCTTTGTTAAACCATATCACACGAGTCTCCACACTCGTTTGGTTTACAAACCCTAATACTACCCAGTCTTCCGATTTAGGTCCGGTTTATTAATGTAGTTACCTATATTAGGTGCCGTTTGATATTCCGCGATCTCTAGCATTGTTTAGTTGTTACTCAAGGACTACTGAGCAATCTCAGGTGAGTACATAGACCCCTCTTTTACTGTTTTCCAAACTGTTTTGGGGTGGAACACATGTGCCTACTTGTTACATTCATGCTTTCCCGTTTTCACATCATATACCTGCTATGTTCGTTAGTACATTATAGTACATGATTTCATTACATTTTATGCTATGTATGTCCATTGTGTGCATACTTAGTACATCGTTTTACATTACATTTTGTTGCATATGCTCATCCAGTATATGGACACATTATATTACATTTTGAACCGTTTGTATCTGTGAACTGTTTGTATCTGTGAACCGTTTATATCTGTTAACCGTTTGTATCTGTGAACCGTTTGTATCTGTGAACCGTTTGTATCTGTGAACCGTTTGTATCTGTGAACCGTTTGTATCTGTGAACCGTTTATATCTGTGAACCGTGTGAACCGTCTTTAACCATACATAAACATTTCTACAACTGTTAAACATTTCTTTGGTGGTTTGGTTTGATTAAGTAACGATGCGTGTGTAATATGATACAAGCATGGTGGATACGCCGCTGGTACTTCCTATATATAAGTGTTTGTATGGTATTACATATTGTAGCGTTATTTGAATCATTTCAGTTTGATACATATAACATTTTATACAAATAACATACTTTTCACAAGACATTGTTTTACAAACAACTTATCTTATACAAATCCATTTTACTATGGTTATTCATTTAACCATACATTATTCATTTATTTTATACATATCATCTGAACTCATTGTTTTTCAAATGATTTACAAAACAAAGCAAATTACAAGGTTCATGACTAAACATTTTCTCAAACATAAGTCATGGAACCTATTTTCACAAAACCTATGTATCTCACAGGCATTTTTATGCTGACGTACCTATTTTCACATGTGTTTTTCAGGAACTGTTGCATAAGATGATCAAGATACATATAGGCAGACTTGGGCTTTAGTGACAATAAAAGATGCAAGACTAGTTAATTATGTTGTATTTTCCTTGTTTGTTAAGACATTGTAACACTTTTAATCAATAAAACGAAACTTCAATTACCATGGATTTGAAACATTAATTCTGTTACAACACTCCCCGATGTTTCCGCCACGTTTTGTATGTTCTGCGTGGTCGGGGTGTGACAGAATCCCTTTAATCAGAATCCCGCAAGCAAGATAGTTCGCAAAGTCGGTGAACCAAGGTGACTCATCGCATATCTCAACATTCATCAACGACTCGTGTGGGAAATTGTCATTGATTGAATCCCACCGCATGTCCTTGATGTCTCCATGCTCCAACCGAGATAGATGGTCAGCTGCTACATTCAACGCACCCTTTTTATCTTGAATTTCAATATCAAACTCCTACAGCAATAAGATCCATCTGATTAGACGCGGTTTAGCATCCTGTTTACTGAAGAGGTATCTGATGGCCGCATGATCAGTATACACAATTGTTTTCGAAATCACCAAATACGATCTAAATTTGTCAAATGCAAAAACAACCGCCAAGAGCTCTCTTTCAGTCGTGGTGTAGTTCTCCTGAGCGTCGTGAAGAGTCTTGCTCGCATAATAGATCGGGTGAAAGTGCTTTTCTTTCTTTTGTCCTAGAACGGCCCCTATAGCGTAATCGCTCGCGTCGCACATAATTTCGAATGGCAGACTCCAGTCAGGTGCAACTAAAATAGGGGCCTCGATCAACTTTTGCTTGAGAAGGTCAAAAACCCTCAAGCAATCATCTCCAAAAATAAACGGAGCGTCTTTCTCCAACAAACAGGTCATGGGCCTAGGGATTTTTGAGAAATCCTTGATGAATCGCCTATAGAACCCCGCATGACCAAGAAAGCTCCGTATCGCTCTCACAGAGGTGGGAGGCGGAAGTCGTGAAATAATGTCAACTTTAGCTGGATCGACCTCCATACCAGCATGAGAAATCTTATGTCCCAGAACTATGCCCTCTTTCACCATGAAGTGGCACTTTTCCCAGTTTAGGACCAGATTCGTCTCTTCGCACCTCTTCAACATCTTCTTCAAATTTTCCAAACAATGATCGAAGGAATCCCCAAATACCGAAAAGTCATCCATGAAAACCTCCATAGAATCCTCGATCATATCATGAAAAATTGCAACCATGCATCTCTGGAAGGTCGGCGGTGCATTACACAACCCAAAAGGCATACGCCGGTAGGCGAATGTGCCGAAAGGGCAAGTAAAGGTAGTCTTCTCCTGATCCCCAGGAGCAATAGGAATTTGGAAGTACCCAGAGAACCCGTCCAAGAAACAGTAATACAACTTCCCCGACAGACGTTCCAACATCTGATCGATGAATGGAAGCGGGAAGTGATCCTTACGAGTAGCATCTTTGAGTTTGTGGTAATCAATGCAAACTCGCCACCCAGTGACGGTACGGGTAGGAATTAGCTCATTCCTATCATTTGAGACTACAGTAATACCACCTTTCTTGGGTACTACCAGCACTAGACTCACCCACACATAGTCAGATATAGGATAAATCATCCCGGCATCCAACAACTTAATCACTTCTTTCTTCACCATGTCTTGCATATTCGGATTTAAACGCCTCTGATGCTGTGCACAGGGTTTGTACTCTTCTTCCATCAGAATCTTGTGAGTACAAAAAGAAGGATTAATGCCCTTGATATCCATGATTTTCCACACAATGGCTCTCTTATGAAGTCTCAGAACCTCGAGAAGCTGTTTCTTCTCATCCTTTTCCAATGATGCTGAAATGATGACCGGTAAGCGACGCTCCTCGTCCAGAAATGCATACTCGAGATGTGGCGGGAGTTCTTTCAACTCCAAAGACGGCGGATCTTCAATCGAAGGTTTTGCTTTCTCTTCTTCTACATGGCCAATTTCTAGAAACCTCTCCGGACTCTGGGAACCATCGTCACCAATCTGATAGACTGGCTGCTCGGAATCGTGGCCCTCCTTCGTAATGCCAATCAGGTCCCTACACGACAGACGTGTGTCCGAATTAATCTCGTCAATAGTGCCTTGAAAATGAGAGCACACACATGCGTCGACAATGTCGACATAGTATAGCATGTCATCGTGACTTTGCGGATGCTGCATTGATCTTTTGATATCAAATGTCACGTGCTCGTCATTTACTCGGAGCGTGATTTGGCCAACTGCCACATCAACAATCGTCCTCGCAGTATTGAGGAACGGGCGTCCAAGTATCAAAGGCACTCTTGAATCTTCGTCCATGTCAAGAATAACAAAATCCACGAGGAAAACAAATTTATCGACTTTAACAAGCATGTTTTCAACAAATCCACGCGGATACTTGATTGAACGATCTGCCAACCGAATGCTCATTCTAGTGGGTGACAGCTCACCCAGATCCAATTTAGTAAAAACCTTATATGGCATAAGGTTGATACTCGCTCCCAAGTCAGCTAATGCATGGCTAACAGACATGTTTCCAATCAAACAAGGGAGCGTAAAACTACCCGGATCTCCCATTTTCGTGGGCAGACGGTTTTGTAGAACGGCAGAACAAGTTTCATTCATCACCACACATGATATATCCTCGAGCTTCTGTTTATTCGAGAGGATGTCCTTTAGGAATTTCGCATACTTTGGCATCTAGGCCAAGGCTTCAACAAACGGTATATTAATGTGTAGTTGCTTAAACAACTCAAGGAATTTACCCTATTGTTCGTCGTTTTTCTGTTTCTTCAGCCTGCCCGGATATGGTACTGGTGGAGTGTAATCTTTGACCGGCTCCTGGACTTGTGCTGTACTTGCTGGGCGTAGCCTGGCTTGCACCTCGTCCGGTGTGTCAGTCGGGACCGTTCCAGTGATCGGTGATGAGTCCGATATGTCGGGTCCGGTAGTCTTACCACTCCTGGTCCTGACAGCATTCACATGCCTGCTCGGGTTTGTCTCTGTATTACCCGAAAGACCACCTGGGGGTCTTTTAGACATCATCTTTGCCAGCTGACCAACCTGATTCTCGATATTCTGAATCGAGGCTTTGTGACTCCTCATTTCCCCCTTATGGGATAAAAAAAACGATCCTCGCTCTGTTGGTATCATTTTCTGCCAACTGATTTGCACTCGAGGAGCTAGTGACAAGCTGAGCCATCATATCCTCCAGCTTGGAACTAGATTGAGGGGCCTGCTGCTGGGAGCTACTCCCAGTGCCCTGATTCTGATACGAATATGGACGCTGCTGGTAAGGTTGGTTGTATGGCTGGAACTGCTGACCCTGACCCTGCTACGGTGCTGGAGCACGCTAAGTAAATCCCAATGGGTTTTGATTACCCGTATTCGCTCGCCACCCAAAATTTGGGTGATTCCTCCATCCGGGGTTATAGGTGTTGCTGTAAGGATTGTTCTGCGGCCTCACCTGATTACTCACAAAATCTACTTCTTCGTGGCCTTCATACACGACTCCCTGAAAGCACGCACCAGGCTCATGTGACACTCCACACTTGTCACATCCCGAACCAGCCTGCGCGACTATATGGGACTTATCGAATTTCGCTGCAAGAGCCGAGATTTGTGCAGTAATGGCCGTGTAGTCATCCACAGCGTGAACTCCGGGGCGAGGTGCTGATGATGATGATGTTGCCCGGCCTCTATCTCCTTCGCGACGCGAGCTAGACTTCAACGCAGCTTTTTCAATGATATCATAAGCCTCATTCGGCGTCTTCGTTCCTAGATCGCCTCCTGCATTCACGTCTAATCTCTCCTGCGTGTGGTAGCTAAGCCCTTGATAGAACGTCAAGACCAGCTGTCTCTTGGAGAAGCCATGATGTGGAACATCAATCAACAAATCTTTAAATCTCTCCCAGGCCGCGTGCAACGACTCTCCCTCGTCCTAGCGAAAGGTCACAATTCGGTTTCTTAACTTGGTTGTTTTCTCAGGCGGAAAGTATTTCTGCATGAATAACTCCGCCAGCTCATTCCAGGTCCTGATGGACCCAGCTGGAAGTGACATAAGCCACGCTCTAGCTTTGTCACGCAGTGAAAATGGAAACAACCTCAACCGAACTGCATCCTCCGAAACACCTCTAATCCTAAACGTTGAACAAACAGCGAGAAAAGCAGCAATATGTCTTCCGGGATCCTCATGCTCACGTCCGTCAAACTGTACCGAATTCTGCACCATATTAATAATACTAGATTTAATTTCAAAAGTAGGTGCATCTATAGTGGGCTGTAGGATACTCGACTCCAGGCCTGCCCCTCCGGGCTGATTTGATTCATTCAAAGGTCGCTCATCGTCCGCCATGATTGCGTTTCCTGCTGCCCCTGAGCCCTCGGCTTTAGCGGGTACCACCTGCTCCTGCTCACCAGCTTCGAGTAGCAGCGCTACCGCGCGGGATCTATCACGAATACGTCTCCTCAGATCGCGCTCGGGCTCGTCTGACGGCTCAACTGGATCGAGAGCGGGGGTTGAGGACATCAACCTGCAAACGAAAAATTGACACAATGAATATTTTATTAATATAATAATGTTGTTTTTTTTTTTGCTGAAATGAAACAGAATATTATTTTAAATGGGCTGAAAATTTTGTAAAAATCCGAAAATGGGCCCGAAATTTTATAAAAATTAAAGCAATAAAAATAATCAAATCGGCTAGTGTAAAAATGATTTTTCGGAGCCGAAAACTCAAAGAATAAATGAATAATAAGTCCGAATTCGAACAAATGAATGGAATAAAAATTTACAAGTGTACAAAAATAATCTAGAAAACGAATAAATTGAATTAAAAGCAAGAAAAATTAAGAAATAAATAAACGAATAAATAATCAAGAAAATATTCACAAATATTAACAAGTATATACACCGATAAAACAATGACTCGGGTCGTTCCTAAAGCTCGCCATCTCCCCGGCAGTGGCGCCAAAAACTTGACGTGTGCGCGTATATACATATTTTTATAATGAATAAACACACGATTCGGTTTTAAATTTATAAAAGTGATTTATACTTCAACATCAAAACACACACGAAAGAGGCAATTGTGCCCCGTCATATATGTAGTAAAGTATCGGTAAGAACCAAGTATCGATCCAAGGAAATGGGCGGAGGAATAATACTAGACCTTTGTCATTAAATCAACGGAAGAAGGATAAGTTGTGTAATTTTATAAAGACTAAACTAAGCATAAACAAATACTTATAAAAACATAATAGACTTCAAATATGAAAATAGATAAATAGCCTTGCTTTATACACAACCAAAGCATGTGAATTAAGTCGGTTTTGCCACTAGAAACATTTGGTCAGTTCTCCATTTTCAAGACAATTAGTATCCCTTTCGGGAATCCTAACATGACAATCATTCGGAAAGCTAAAACGATAAACACACTTTAACCACCTAAAATTGTTCTTTAACGTGCAATCGATAAATGTCTACGAAAATCTCTTAAAAATAAGTTAGTCATCCGTTAGGAGTTTTCTAACCTCACTTAATCAAGGAAAGTGACACCGATAAACACAATGCAACCACCAAGACAAGCATGAACTAGAGTAAATCACAACCGAGTTCATTTTACGAATCTTGCATATAAATTCACCAAGATAGCAATTTTGGCCTAAACTACTAACTAAGCTAACAATTCATGGCAAGAATTCATAACAACACCATTTAACCCGTTAAGGTCCATACGTGACGTAAAGCTTTCTTGATTAACAATAATTACATTTTATTAAACCACTAACCATTTCTAGTATCATGGTGCACACATTTTAAACAAGTTAAACAAGTTAATCATGTTCAAAGTTTACTAATACATGATTAATTAAGCTTCATCTTTCAACTATCTCAACTAACCAAATACTAATCATCCAACATAATTACTTATAATCAAGAAATCAACATCAATAACAAGGTTGCAAACTAATCATCAAAGATTAACATAGAAAATACTTCCAAGTGTCATTACAAACAAAATTAACATACTAATGGTTATAATTAAGCAAGGGAATGTAATGTTTTTGCCCAAAGGCTACAATAATACATAAACATTAATCTAAATGCTTGAAACATTAACAAAATTATGGAAAGATTAGAAAACCAAACCATAAACAAGCACTAGATTAAGAATCCGGAAGATAACGGAGCTAATCGACACAATGTGGCTTGAATCCGGGTGAAAGCTAATGCCTCCGGAGCCTGAAAATCGCCAGAATTGCTCCCAAAATATCCAGAGTTACGAGCAGAATGTTTCTGCATGTTTTTTATAACATTTTGCAATCGCACGGTCGTGCCAATAAAGTGCACGACCGTTCACTTTTTGAATTATTGGAGTTACTGTTCACCATGCCGCATGACATCATCAGATCTTGACCAGTCTTCGATCACGCATGACCGTTCCGTTGGTGGCACGATTGTTCATCTCCGGGTTAAGGTTGCACGTGCAGCTGCACTGGTGGTGCAGTTCCGGGCTGGGCTTGGTCATCGGGGTTGCACGGGAGTGCCTCCATCCGCACGATCGTTCCCATCCGAGAAAGGCTTGCACTCCGGATCGCACGGGCGTGCACTGCCAGTCTAGGCTATGTTGTCGGATCCGCACGGTCGTTCCATGCGTTGCACGACCGTGCCAATCGCCCAGGTCAGAATTTCCACAGAATGTTCGCAGCTTTGTCGTTTCGTCCGGAAAGTCCTCGTTTTCACTATCATCTTGTCTGGCATGTTGTTTTAGGCCTGTAAACAAAAGTATACATGATTAAGTATCCGATTCACGGTTTTACAGCCGAAAACGCATAAAATGGGGATAAAATGGGGGACTAAAATATGTGTAAATTGGTGAATATCAGCAAGTCTTAAGCTTCAATTCCAAGAAGCTAAGATTGAAAACGAAAGAATCAATCTAAAATTAACCAGTTACAACTCCGCTAGCTTTGTTCTTCAACACATCATTCCCAAACCAATTGGGAAGAACAAAGCTGGTGAGGATATTTACTCGGATGGAACGGGGGTGGGTTATCATCAAGTTCCACCACCGGTGCTTAACAATTTTTCAAAGAAAAAGTCCGGGTTGGATAACATTTGCGAAACAAGTGAGAAAACTGATGCTGAAAAACTTCCAGAAACAATTGATGTCACATTCACTTCATCATCTGATGAAGATAGTGTCCAATCTGAAGTGGTAAAAAATGTTGTTGAAAAGGTGCAAAAATCAGATAGTGATTCCAGTGAAGATGATGAATGTTTTCTGAACAACTACATTCCGAAACCAAAATCCCAAAACAACTAAAATGACGAACCTACTCTTGTCATGTACAAGATGTGTGGATCCGATAAGTTGTACTCGGATATTGAGTTTCCAATTGAGAATGTGAATGTCGATAAGTTGAAGAAAGTTTTCAAAATTGTGGAAATTGATGTTTCTGTGATTGAAGGGTTAAAAAGTTCCAAAAGGTTTTTGAACTTTGAAAGAAACAGATCTTACTATAGGAAACCTGTTGTACCACCACGTTTTAATAAGAACAACCAAAACAGATGGTCGGGTGGTTATCATGGTGGTAAGAACTTTCCAAGAAGAAACTTTCAGAAACAAAAATTTGTCGAAAAGAAAGTATTTGTTAAAAGCTCAAGTTCAATGACTGAGCAAGAGTCAGAAATCTTTTTGAAAACAAATGAAGAATTTTTTGCAAAGAAGGCCTCACAGCCTCAGACTGAAGGTAAAAGTCGGGAAGTTGACACCCGCACTTGCTTCAAATGCAACAAAGTTGGACACATTGCACGAAAGTGCACCAACTCAAAACATAAGTCTGTGGTTGTTGAGAATCCAAGAAAGAAAATTGATGTCAAAGAGAAAGCGCCAATGTGTGTTGAGAAGAAGTTTTTGAAAGATGAAAACATCAAAGTCAAAGCTGAATCCGAAAAACAGTCGGTAAAGAAAACTGATCAATTTTACAAACGGGTTGCCTCTTCACAACAAACATGGAAGCCAAAATCTGAGGCTAAGACATCAGTTGAATCAAAACCAAAGGTTTCTGATACTGCAAAACAATCATCTTCAACCAAACCGGTCAAGATGAATGTGGCTTTGGATTTTTACAAGAAGTTAGAGAAACAAACTTCGACCCCCCCTGGGAAGAAGTATGTTCCAAAGAAGGTTCAACCTTCATTTCAACCTCAAAAAGACGAATTTTTCTTGTACAAATAAGTTGAGGTTGGAACCGAATAGAGCTTAAAAGTGAATGATAACAACTTCCCACCACTATACACAGCAAAAACTCACCTTAATGTCAAGCTACATGTGTCAAAAGAGGCTTGGGTTGCTTCAACTTCTAACTGATTTCATGTGAAATGTGCAGGAGCTCCCGAGGTCTATCTCGAAGTGGATTATGGACAGCGGAGCATCCCGGCACATAACAGGGAGAAAGACCATGTTATACGATGTTAGAGGTTTCAACGGTGGATACGTCGGTTTTGCATGAAATCAAGGAGGACGTATTGTTGGGGAAGGAACATTATCAAATGATGTAATTACATTTGAGAGAGTCAACTACATAGCCGAATTGGAGAATAACTTACTCAGCATTTCTCAAATTTGTGATAATATGTATTCAACTCATTTCACTAGCAAGGAATGTCTGGTCCTGAAGCCGGGGTTTGTCATACCCGAGGAGTGGATTATCATGCGAGCACCAAGGGTTAATGTTCTGTACGTGTTGGATATGAGTGTTGCTACGACTACCACGGGTCAACCTCAGTGCTTCGTATCAAGAGCTACTGAAAAGGAGTCAGTGTTATGGCATCAAAAGATGGGCCATATTCACCTACGCAAGATGAACTACCTGGTGCATAATGATCTTGTAAAAGGGGTTCACTTGAAGAATTTTCATTTGGAGGGAGAGTGTATCAGTTGCATAAAGGGAAAACAACGAAAGAAATACCATCCATGTAAAAAGATGAACTCAGTCTCAAAGCCACTAGAAAGACTTCACATGGATCTCTTTGGTCCTGTGAATGTCAAGAGCATT
Source organism: Helianthus tuberosus (assembly GCA_030545235.1). Classification (NCBI taxonomy): domain Eukaryota; kingdom Viridiplantae; phylum Streptophyta; class Magnoliopsida; order Asterales; family Asteraceae; genus Helianthus; species Helianthus tuberosus. Next base: position 123,741,106 of record CM060366.1, read on the forward strand.
ACTGGTGATCTTTACTGTTTGGTGGTCACTGATGACTATTCGAGATTCTCGTGGGTGATGTTCCTGAAGTCAAAAGACGATGTTGAGAAGCAGACTGCAATGGTTTGTCGATTTTTTTAGTTGTTTTCGTATTTAGGGGGAGATAGATATATTTTCTGAAAATACAAAAACAATAAAAAATCCAAAAATCCAAAAACATGAAATATTTTCAAAATCCAAAAACATTAGAAAATAAAAAAGAGTTTGTGTAGAAAGAGGAAATGATAGTACATCAGCTAGAAAGTTACAGTATGCTAAAGAAATGAAATGTTTATAAAGCGTTTAGCAGTCTCGCTGATGATATGCCGATAGGTTTTTACACACTTAGTAGACTGTTTCGGGATATAAACATAAAATCATTTCTTGCTTATTTTGTGGGGAACATCTCTCGGATATATAGGTAACCCCTAAAATCTTGTTTGAAAGATTTTCTATTTCTGACATACTAGGTCTATGTGCTTGATGATATCTGGGGTATTATACCAGGTCTTCTGATTTTGCGGAAGCAATAGCCTAGTCCTCGTATAATACTATGCACAGCTTTAATCTTTAAAGCCTCCCCTCAGCATAAAAAATGATAAACATTGCAAAATGCTAATCATGTGCTGTTGAAGAAAAGATCCCCAAGAGGGACACACCGAAAGTCGAGCCATCATCTCTTTGTCTGAACGGAAGTTCTAACCTGAGCTCTCATGGCCTTGCATTACCCATTACAGATATCATTATTGCATGTTCACCTGTAAGACTGAATGTAGAGATCTGGATATGAGAGTATATTCTGAGGTGGGACACGCGTATAAGTTAAGTTCTTAAAACACTAAATCGTATCCTGGATAAGTTGAAATTGGTGTGAAAATTAAAAGAATCAGTATATCGGCAATCTAAGTGAATTGTTTAATACTTAGTGTGTAATTAAGCTCAACGGTACTTGTAACTTGTCAGCAGCTGATATGATCCTCTGTCACGCTCACCAAAAATATGTTTGTAATATTTTACTTTTCTTTACTGCATTTCATTTCAGTTGAGCACAAAAACCCAAAAGATTTCATTGTGTTCTAGCTTAAACTTTCATAAAATTCCAAAAAGATTTTATATTCTGCTTTAGTTTTTCGACAAGCCAAAGTGGAAAGCTGATCTTCAGACTTTGAGTCATGGAGCAAAGCACGAAGTTTTTGGACTGGACAACAGGGTTGGGAGCTAATCTTGATAAGTTTGAGAAATTTCAAAGTCAAAACAAGTTCATTAAGTTGTTACTTGTACTTATTTCAGAAAAGTGTTTGAAAATTTTTGAACAAAAATGTCAATAGTTTTGTTTCGGGTCAACCAAGATCATTAACTTGGACTTGGTAGGCAAATTAAGTGCCTAGGGTCATTAACTTGGACCTAGATACTCAAGTGGATGTCCACCAACTGACCAAACACCGATTGAGAAGGAAGAGAACAAGATCCCGCGATGGGATAAGAAGCGTGATGGTGATCCTGAATACAGAAAATACTGGAATGAAGTTGGTAGGCCTCTGAGGAGGAAAATGATTGCTGAACGAGATGAACAACGCAGACAGAAAGCTAAAGCGAAGAGACGCAACAGGAAGACGACTTAAAAGACTATGTAGGAAGGAAGACTATAGCTACATCCAAGGGGGAGTCTGTTAGTGCATTATGTCTGTAGCTTCCGTCTGCATTGAGTCTTATGTATTTTGTCCTATATGTGTGTTTTGTATATACATGTATTTTGTATCTAGACAAAACAGGGAACGGTACGCAAACTGTTAAGTGTCATCCGTACGGATGGCAATCCGATCGGATGACCATCCGATCGGATGACCATCCGATCGGATGACATCCTCATCTCCCTGTGTTTGCCTATAAATAGGAGGTTAGGCCCATTTGTCTAGAACTTTTGGGCCAGATCACTGTAGCGAAGCTCTGTCTGACTTTCATCTGGAACTTTTGTATTTTCACAGTTTATCAATGAAATCAGGCATGTTAAGTGTTGAGATTATTGTATGTGATTCTCAGACATTGTCGAGGGATTCCGCACCTCGCCACTGATCGATCCGACACGTTCTTCCATGAGAACAGATCCTTCGAAAGGCCTAACAAAGTACCAGCGGTGTATCCACCACGTTTCAACCATGTCACGTCCGTCTCGTCATTCGGTGTCATGTTACGTATCGCGTCTTGCCAACCATAATAGTACTCTCCATCATTTTCATGCGCTTTAACCGGTTACATTCACATAGATCAAGCAAATAGTTTCACATAGCTCAACATTCAACATTCTCATCACCGGTCTGCAAAACACTAAATTTCGCATGGCACGTGGTACGAAAGTTCGTAACATGTTGGAAACACTTATATATAGGAAGTACCAGCGGCGTACCCACCATGTTACTTCTGTCTCGTCATTCGGTGCCATGTTACGTATAGTGTTTTGCTACCCACAACAGCACATTCCACAAGTAGTTTCACATAGCATCACGTTCAATTATGTTTCACATAGTTTAATCAAGATTCTCATGTAGTTTATTATGACGAATAAAGCATCATTGATTTAGTTCGATCCTGAGAGATTATGATTATTGTTTTAGATTGCGAAAGTACGTGCGATTTGTGTAAACGTCTCGAAACGAACAAAGAATCAAGTTTAAAACCACATGTAAAATCGAGATAACATAAAAGATAGGCTCATAAATCATAGGATTGTTTCGGTTAGAGGAACGTTGACTAACCAAAGTGAATCGAATCCTTCTCGAACTGAGGCAACGTGCCTTGAATTACTTAGACAAATACGTCATCAATGTTAGGCCTACGATATTTGCCCTTTCGATCACTTCACGTTCCTAATTGATCGGAAATTTCGAGACTTTGGCGAGACAGAAAATCACAGAGTGGGATTAGTTATCAAGATGTGAGTTTCACCTCTAACTTGATAACATCGTGCCCTAATAATGTCGGTACTTGTCATAAGATAAGACCCACTTAAAAAATGATGTGGAAATTTTCCCGTCAAGGTTCGGATGTCACTCCTGACTTGAGGGTAAATCTCGTGCAAAAATACAAACACTGCTCAGCAGCGTTTTCAAAGCGTTCAAGTGTATATTGTGTCAGACTTAGGAAGGGCATGTAAGTTTAACAGGAAATGTGTTGCTAGGAAGCAAGTACGGTAGAATGCATAAGTCTTAAACAACAGATAAGTGTCAAGATTCCTAGAACTATAGACTAGGCAAAGCATTCCTACTTTTCCTAATTCCCTATAGTTATGGCTCTGATACCAATCTGTCACACCCCAATCGATGACGGAAACATCGGGGCGCGGCACTAAGCATTTAGATTACTCAAGAGTTTCCATAATGCTAATAGTTTCAATATAGATTAATTAAATTCAAAACATAGTCTAAAAGTCAAATACGTTCAACCACCGCATAAAGTATCAAATTACATCAAAACTCAAATACTGCTCAATTTTCTTGATTTAACTAAGTGAGTTTCTAAGCATCATCCTAGCTTGTTTCTTCTGCGTCCAAACTTATCAACCTGCAACATGTACTAAAATACTATTAACAAAAATGTTGGCGAGTGTACAAGTTTGAGTACGTAATAGCATAATAGTTTGAAAACATTCCAAAAACTCGTATCCAGCATAAACACACGTAACAAGTTTCACCATGCTATTAATCGCAGTCCAAGTGATAGCCCAAGTTTCCAATGCGTTAAATGCCTTCCCCAAGACTCAAGGGAAACTAAATGTCTCCTCCTAACAATACCCCAAAGACTAACGGGGAGGTGCATTACCCCTATAGCGCTACCATTGTTAAGGCGGAACTACACACAAGGATTAAATGTTCACATAGCATAAATGTCTTAAGTTTCACAAGTATCAAGTTTCCATGTTTACAGCGGATAGAGTATGTTTCAAATAAGTTTCAAGTGTTAAGTTTATAGAATACATGTTGCATCCCAAAAGTGTTCAAAACAAAAAGGATCGAGTATACTCACAGTGGGTGCTAAGTATCAACACCGACTGAATGGATCGAAGGGAGCGCTGGAGTTAGCCTGATTATAGTACAACAGTATAAGTGTCGAACAGAATGTCGAATCGTGTGAACAATCGTGTACAAGTGTATGACAGGGTTCCTGATCGGATTGTCATCCGATCAGTAGTGTGTTTGTGAACTGATAAAGTTTCAAGTGTTGAGATCATAGTGCCCTGTAAAACAAACAAGTGTAATGATGATCAGACCCTCTGGACGGATGCTCATCCGATCGGATGGCCATCCGGACAGACGATCAGTGATGTGCTTGAAATTTGCTTCAACTTTTGAAGTTTTCGTTGTAGTATAAGTTCAAGTCATTCGATCGGAGGGTCATCCAGACGGATGACCGTTCGGTCGGATGACTGTTCGAGTGTAAGTTTAATAGTTACAAGTTCTTGATTCAAATTTGTTTAAGTGTCGAAGGCTACGGGGAAGGCTGTTCGGTCGGATAGCCGTTCGATCGGAGGATCGTCTGATCAGACGATCATTCGGCTGTTGTGATATTGTTCCCTTGAACCTTCGTAAAATTTCTAAGTTGAGTTTAACGGAGACGACGTGGTAATGTACCACGGCAACGGAAACCCAACAAGGTTCAACTTGTCTGATCGGATGGGAATCACCCGGTTCGATCGGATGACTATTCTTGATGAAGTTTCATGTTTGATCCGTAATTTGGTCCTCCCTTCGATGGAAATCCTTCATCGAGCCGACTCCAGACTAAGGAACAAGTCCTAGGCCTGTTTTGGCTCCACATTTCACCGTGTTTGAGTAGATAGGTTAAGAAAAACATATAATCGACCGAAAATGTTTAGATTTCGTATAGATTCGTAGTAAAACGTGTAGAAATCCCTTAGATCTGGCCTAAATCTAGATGGAATGACATCACACAGCTGATTGTACAACAGCCATGATGATGTCATCGTCAAGGTACCCAAATCGGGTGATTTCATGGTGAAAAGTAAGATTTTGATGAAGAATCTAGTGAGAAAGTGTGTAAAGATGAAAGTTGTACAAGAATTACGGAGAAAACTTACAACAATCACTTGAAAATCGAAGAAAAGTGCCTTCGAACGAGAGAGAGTGCGTCTGGTCGGAAGAGGTTGTCACGTTAGTGAATAGTGATGTGACAGCGGGTATTTATAGGTGTCAGTGAGGATAAGGCGGTGGGATGGCTGGATTGGATGACTGTCTGATCGAATGGCCATCCGATCGGATGGTCATCCGATCGGATGTCCATTCGGACAGCCAATCCTTGTTTGCTAGACTTCTGATTTCGGTTCGATTCGCGAGCTAGACTAAGTGTTGCGTTGCGTATTATTATGTTATATCATCATATGATAAGATTGTATAACTAACACAAAAGTTTCCATGTTTAAAGTCTACGTAAGCTAGCTAGTAAGTGTCAAGTTTCAAGTTTCTTATTTAGCAAGGTCTCAAAGTTTCTCGTTCCATAAGTATCAAGAGTCTCGTTTAATAAGAATCAAGAGTCAAGAGTCAAGTATCTAGTATCAAGTATCGAGTATCAAGTTTCACCAAGAATCAAGATTCATATGTATCAAGCATCAAGAGTCAAGTTTCAAGTATCGCAAAGTTTCACAAATAGTCTAACATAGTTAAGCCTCAAATAGTATGGGGACTAAACTTGCCAAAAGTTAAAAGTTCGGGAACGCAGGGCATTACACAATTTGGGTGGAACCTCAAGTAATCAAGGCGGAGCGGATAATTGTCTAAAATGAAAGCTTTGAAAGGTACGTAGCTTTATGCTTCTTAGAATTTCGTTAATATATTTTATTGATATACGTTGAATAATGAAGATACATTCATGAAATTCGGTTCATTCTTAAGCGGTGGATTCTGTATGAATGAACCGAATGGATACATACGATTAACGATAAGTTTGGGTGTTGAAAGTGATGGATTTCACTAAAATGTCCAAACGGGTCAAAATAATAAATATATGAAAGGTTTGTTTGTTTGAAAATGATGGACTTCACTTGAACATTCAAATGGGTCAAAATGATGAAATGATAAAGTTTTGGTTGGATAAAAGCGATGGATTTCGCTAAGGGCAAACCAAACAGGTCAATTAAGGGTAGGTGCAAACCGGGTAACGGGAGCACTTATTCCATAAATGTTAAACCCGAGTGACGGGTAGTGATCGGTTAAACATGCAAACCGGTAATAGAAGCGTGAGTGTCGTAAGTAATGAACCCGGGTAAATGGGTTGTAGATGAAAAACTAATAATTCCATGAAAGGAATGTGAATGACTCAAGTTTATGAACTTGAACATCAAACGGGTCTAATATGTATTCTCGCAAACCGAGTATTGGGAGTGTGGAATACAAAGTTATTAAGCCCAGGTAATAGGTATAATCATGGAAAATAATCCCACTAAAATGTTACGGATAATTTGAGCTTAGGTGCTTAAACATCAAAACGGGTCAAAATAAAGTAAAACGCAAACCGGGTAACGGGAGCGTAAACTATATGAATTATGGATCCGGGTAATGGATTACAGCTTAGATATGCTAAGATATGAACCCCAAGTGATTAAAATGAGTTTGGAAAGGTTTGGATGTAAAATGGGTGAAAAATAAACGTGCAGAGCTGACACGGCTGGGTGGACACTTGACACGGCCGGGTGTAGGTTCTGTGAAAAATATATGTTTAGCTGACACGGCCGGGTGGAGGGGCTGAAAAAATATATAATTTATTGTGTTTAATTCTTTTGTTCAAATGCTTTGATTTCTAATCGTTTAAATGAAATTGTATGATAGGTAACGATGCGCTTTAGACCTCGGAGGATGATCAAGCCATGTCAAGAACCGAACACACGATCTAACGAAGCTTCCCCTACTTTAATAGTCTCTTTTGTTACCAAACTTATGTAAAACTTTTATAACCATCTTTTGGATGTTTTAAACTTTTGTAAATATCGTTTGAAGGTTTTGAACTCTATGTAAACGTCGTTTCATCGATGTTTTGGAAAAAAAAATGACGTTTAAAATGCACTATATATTATATGAAACTAGTTTTTGCCCCACCCGCGTTGTGGGGCAATAAGCCAAATATTTCTCTCTCACAACATGTATATCTGTACAGAGGGCAAAATCGTTATTATATTTTAAACTGGAGATGAAATCATAATTTTAAACTAAGGGCAAAATCACAATTTTGAGCTAGGGGGAAAACATAATTTTATTTTGAACTGTGGGCAAAAACGTAATTTTGCGCTAAGGGCTTAATCGTAATTTTGAGCTAGAGGAAAAAACAACATTTTATTTTTAACTGGGGGAAAACGTAATTTTAAACGGAGGGCGAACCCGTAATTTTAAACTGGGAACAAAATTAAAAATTAGTTTTTGAACCGAGGGCAAAAGCGTAATTTTAAGCTAAGACAAAATTATAATTTTATTTTGAGTTGTGGGCAAAAACGTAATTTTAAACAAAGGACGAAAGCGTAATTTTAAACTGGGAATAAAATTAAATTAAAAATGAGTTAGTCCAATAGGGAAGTGACAGACAGCTAATAATTTTGAGCTAGGGGGAAAACATAATTTTATTTTGAACTGTGGACAAAAACGTAATTTTAAGCTGAGGGCAGAAGCGTAAATTTGAGCTAGCGGGAAAAACAACATTTTATTTTGAACTGGGGGCAAAAACGTAATTTTAAACGGAAGGCGAAAACGTAATTTTAAACTGGGAACAAAATTAAATATGAGTTTTTGAACCGAGGGCAAAAGCGTAATTTTGAGCTAGGGGAAAAAGTATAATTTTATTTTGAGCTGGGGGCAAAAACGTAATTTTAAACGAAGGACGAAACCGTAATTTTAAGCTGGGAATAAAATTAAATTAAAAATGGGTAGGTCCAATTGGGAAGTGCCAGGCAGCTACCTAACACTATTCCCCTTAGCTTGTAATTGTATATGTAGGTAATATTCAATATTCAATAAATTTAAGGGTCTTACAAGTTGGTAATCAGAGCCTCAGGTTAAGACGAAGTGTGTTCGATTCAAAGCTTGATCAAGACATCCGGTAAGAATTAGTTATAAATGAGTCTAGATTTAAAAATGTAAATGAAGTAAAAGTGTATGGGAGGAGTGTATAAATATGCTCGAACCCGGGAGATACACTAAGTAAGAAAGGTAAGGCAAGTTATATACTTGACCAAACCGAAAAAGAATAACACATTACTTATGATCAAGTATGTGGTATATAAATTTCCACGTAACAAAATGGAAATGAATTGAATACTTATTAATTAACTATTATGGACGTTTCAGTTAAAGAAATGTCTGGAGTCACTGGAGGTGATTCGACATCTCACTTAACTGACGAAATGAAAGCTAAGATTTCCGAGGAGGTCGGAAAGGCTTTAGAAGCTAGTCTACCGCAGTTTATCGATAGACTACAAACCACACTTTTATCGGTAATGGATGATAAGATGAATGAAATGAAAGAAAGTCTCACCCAAGAAAGAGACAACGGTAAATCGAAAGCATGTCCATATAACAAATTCATGGCATGTAAACCCCCAATCTATAATGGCGAAGTTGATCTGATCGTTTTTCAATGATGGATTAGTGACATAGAAGGGGTATTCGAAAGAACCCATTGTGATGAGACCGATTTTGTGGCATATGGGACCGGTCAATTAAGAGGCCAAGCTAAGGATTGGTGGGATAATCTGAAGAAGGAACAAGGAATAGAGGCTACGAGAACTATGTCATGGGAGGAATTCAAGACGTCGTTCCTTAAACACCATAGCCCCAAAGCTGTGATCAACAAGATCAAAGAAGAGTTTATTCAGCTGAGGCAGAGGGGTGAGTCGATAGAAAAGATCACGGGAGTGTTTCTTAACAAGCTCAGGTTTTGTGATGAGCTAATTACAACATAAGAACAAAAGATATACTATTACTACAACATGTTAAGTGCGGAATATCGGGAGTTTATGACTCCTTCGAAATACGGGCATCTTACAAAGATAGTAAACGCTGCACGCGAAAGAGAGATCGAGCTGAAGAAACAGATCGAAAGAGGTGAAAGGAGGGTGTTTGATGTGAACCCAAATCCCGCGAAGAAATCAAAGCCTAGTGAAACTCCTAAGAAAGGAGTTATAAAAGGGGGGATACCTCAGTGCAAAATATGTGGAAAAAGTCGAAAAACTCATAAGGGCGAATGCTACTTTAAAAATAAACCATGTCCTACTTGTGGAAAAGTGGGACACGTGGTTGCTAATTGCCCGGGAAAAGTGTCAGTGTGTTATAAATGTTATAAGCCGGGACATAAGAAGTCTAAATGTCTGGAGCTGGTTGGAACCAAAGAAATAACTAACACAAAGTCCGATGCTCAGAAGTCAAGGGCAAGGTCTTTCCACATGACAGCCACAGAGGCTAAAGTTGAACCTGATGTTGTTTCAGGTATATTTCTTGTAAATTCAATTCCAGCACGAATTTTATTTGATACGGGTGCGAATAGATCTTTTGTTTCACATCGATTTATTCAACACCGTACATTCACGTTAACGAAATTACCTATGCCTCTAGAAGTAGAAATAGGTAATAATAAAAGTTTTATTGTGTGAAATATGTGCTGGAACGACAAATTGAACATTGACGATGAAGAATACTTCATTGATTTAATTCCCATGTCGATGGGAGAATTTCAAGTGATAATCGGGATAGATTGGCTAGCTCGATATCACGCGAAAGTAATATGCAATCGGAAGGAGATACAACTAATGTCTCCGAGCGGGAAATATGTTACTATCTATGGGGAGAAAAGTTGTAGTCCCATAATATGCTTGTTTATCGAAGCTTATAAGCTTGTTCAACATGGATGTAAGGCGTATCTGGCTTACATACATGATTCGACTAAAGAGTCTCCGGAAATTAAAGATGTACCAGTCGTACGGGAGTTTGAAGATGTTTTCCCAGAAGATTTACCAGGGATACCACTCGAGCGTGAGGTGGAATTTGGCATCGAATTAGTTCCGGGTGCAAAGCCGGTAGCCAAGGCTCCGTATCGACTAGCGCCATTGGAACTACAAGAATTGTTGTCGCAATTGCAAGATCTTCTTGACAAGGGATTTATTCGGCCAAGTGTTTCTCTGTGGGGAGCACCGGTATTATTCATAAAGAAGAAAGACGGAAGCATGCGAATGTGTATTGATTACCGGGAGTTAAATAAACTCATGGTAAAGAATCGATACCCACTTCCGAGGATCGACAACTTGTTCGATCAGTTGCAAGGCGTAAGTTGGTTTTCAAAGATCGACTTAAGGTCGGGTTATCATCAGTTAAAGGTGAAAGATGAAGACGTACCGAAAACGGCGTTCCGAACGCGTTATGGACATTACGAATTTTTAGCTATGTCCTTCGGGTTAATAAATGCACCTGCGGCTTTCATGGACCTCTTGAACCACGTCTGCAAACCAATGTTAGACAAGTCGGTGATAGTATTCATCGACAATATTCTCGTGTATTCGAAGAGCGAAACGGATCACGTGTGTCATTTGCGTGAAGTACTTGAAACAGTTAGACGTGAAAGACTTTACGCGAAGTTTTCGAAATGTGGCTTTTGGTTACGCGAAGTGCAATTTCTGGGGCATGTTATAAGTGTTGATGGGGTATCGGTGGACCCATCCAAAATAGAAGCTGTGTCGAAATGGAAACCTCCGAAGAATCCATCAGAGATTAGGAGTTTCCTAGGTCTTACGGGTTACTACCGGAGATTTATACAATATTTCTCCAAAATCGCAACACCATTAACCAAGTTGACCCGTAAAGATGAGAAATTCGTATGGGGAAGCGCACAAAAAAGATGCCTTTCGAATACTTAAAGAGAAGTTGACCAGTGCTCAGGTATTAACGTTACCAGATGGAACTGATGACATGGTCATATATTCTGATGCATCCCAGCTTGGTCTCGGGTGTGTACTTATGCAAAGGGGAAAAATGATCGCGTATGCTTCATGACAATTAAAGATCCACGAAAAGAAGTATCCGACACACGACCTTGAATTGGCGGCAGTGGTTTTTGCATTAAAGATATGGAGGCATTCCCTGTATGGTGTGAAATGTACTATTTTCACTGACCATAAAAGTCTCAAGTACTTCTTTGATCAAAAGGAGTTCCATATGAGACAAAGACGGTGGTTAGAGACGGTGAAGGATTATGATTGTGAGATTCACTATCATCCCAGAAAAGCCAACATAGTTGCAGATGCATTGAGTTGAAAAGAAGAATATTCACCCATTCGGGTGCAGTCGATGCAGTTAGTAGTGACCCCAGGTTTACTCGAACGAATCAGAGGGGCACAAATCGAAGCTGCAAAAGAAGAGAATTCGAAAAAGGAAAGAATTGTAGGCCAGATGAAAGACTTGATAGAAATGGATTAAAAACCCGTTTCGGTAGAAGCTGAGTTCCAAACACTTGTAGTGTTAAAATACCTCTTCATGATGAAGCTCACAAGTCACGCTATTCTAATCATCCGGGAGCTACCAAAATGTACCAAGATTTGAAACAAAACTATTGGTGGCCCGGAATGAAGCTAGACATAATTAAGTATGTTGAAAAATGCTTAACTTCTTTACAAGTAAAAGAAGAACACTAGAAGCCTTCCGGTAAACTTCAACTGTTAGACATTCCGGTGTGGAAATGGGAGCACATCACTATGGATCTATTAACTAAACTACCAAGAACAACATGTGGATTTGATGCCATTTGGGTAGTAGTTGATAAATTGACCAAGAGTGCTCATTTTATTCCGATTCGCGAGACATACACGTCTGAGAAGATGTCGGAAGTATATACGAATGAAATCGTATCTCGCCATGGAGTGTCGGTGTCCATCGTGTCTGATAGAGATACCCGGTTTACTTCCAACTTTTGGCGTGATTTTCAAGAGCAGATGGGTACTAAGTTGTTTATTAGTACCGCGTATCATCCGCAGACAGATGGGTAAAGCGAAAGACCTATTCAAACACTTGAAGACATGCTACGAGCATGTATTATTGATTTTGGTGATAGCTGGGATATCTATCTACCACTAGTTGAATTTTCATGTAACAACAACTATCATTCCAGCATTGGAATGGCTCCGTATGAATGCTTTACGGCAGAAAATGTCAGACCCCGGTGTGTTGGGGTGAAGTGGGTACGCGAGAATTAGTCCACAAAGATGTAGTTAGGATCACTAATGAAAAGATTGAAATGGTCCGGGCTCATTTGAAAGCTGCCCAAGATCAACAAAAGTCTTACGCGGATAAAAGACGAAGACCAATCGAGTTTCAGGTTGGTGATATGGTTATGCTCAAAGTATCTCTGTGGAAAAGATCTGATTCCGAAAAAGGGGGAAATTGAGCCCAAGATTTATTGGGCCATTCAAAATCATGGAACGTGTGGGTAAGGTAGCTTACCGACTCGAACTGCCAGAAGAATTGAGCAGTATACACAACATTGTCCATGTTTCACATCTGCGAAAGTGCTTAGCTGATGAAACGAGTTATATAAGCTACGACGACATCGAAGTTGACGATAAACTGAACTATATCGTAAAGCCTATCGCAATTTTTGATCAAAAGGTTAAAAGCTCAAGGAATAATGAAATTGATCAAGTAAAAGTCAAATGGGAACATCGGAAGGGATCAGACACCACTTGGGAGTCCGAAGAAGATATGAGACGCTTATACCCTTCCTTATTTGGTACGTATTACGATTTCGAGGACAAAATCATCTTTAAGGGGGGTAGACTTGTAACACCTCTAAAATATTAAATTATATATGCGTGTATACATGTATAATTACTAATATTGATAATAGAATAGTGAAATTAAAACTAGGAATGACTAACCTAGTTAAAAGTTTGTTATAAAAGATAGGAATCAAAGGGTTCTAACCATTTTATATATCTTGAAAAACTGGAGGGACCAAATATGACAATCATTGAAAGTTATGTTTAAAAATATAAGATAAGCATCAAAACACATTTGTGTGTGTCCCTGTAGTTCGACCAAACCTTAAAAATAGAGAACTCCTTTGCTTGAACCCTAAACCACCAAATTCTATCAAATTCAAAGAAGGAAAATCGATTAGAGATCAAATTCAAGTTAAATTAGTGATCACTATACTTAGGAGATCACAAGGTATGTTTCATTTTGATCTTTGGTGATGTTTTGATTCTTCTTGAATTTTCATAACTGAAATTATTGAAGAATTAGTTGATGTTATGGTAAAATTAGGATGATTAAAGATCTAGGACACAAGTCTTAGATAAGAAAGTGATGAATTCATGTCATAACCTAGTGATTTCAATGTGTATCATATGTGGGTTATGTGGGTTTTGTGAATAATATGAAGAACTTTTGAATCATAATGATAATTTTGTGTTACTGATAGATATGATATAAGTTTAAGTGTTAAATTGGTATTCTTGACATATGAATTGGAATATTATGAATTAACATGGTTAAAACTATTAATCATGAACATGACTATTAATTTCACACACAAAATGTTTGACAAAATGCTTGAATGAACTTGAATTAAGTGAGAATAAGAAAGAATCGCTTAATTGATTCGTTAGAAGCATTGTGTATTGAATATTGACTTATGCGTTCTAAGCGATATGTATAAATTGAATTCTATAGGCAATTTGGGTGGAACCTCAAGTAATTAAGGCGGAGCGGATAATCGTCTAAAAGGAAAGCTTTGAAAGGTACGTAGCTTTATGCTTCGTAGAATTACGCTAATATTTTGTATTGATATACGTTGAATAATGAAGATACATTCATGAAATTTGGTTCATTCTTAAGCGGTGGATTCCGTATGAATGAACTGAATGGATAAATACGATTAACGATAAGTTTGGTTGTTGAAAGTGATGGATTTCACTAAAATGTCCAAACGGGTCAAAATAATAAATATATGAAAGGTTTGTTTGTTTGAAAATGATGGACTTCACTTGAACATTCAAATGGGTCAAAATGATGAAATGATAAAGTTTTGGTTGGATAAAAGCGATGGATTTCGCTAAGGGCAAACCAAACGGGTCAATTAAAGGTAGGTGCAAACCGGGTAACGGGAGCACTTATTCCATAAATGTAAACCCGAGTGACGGGTAGTGATTGGTTAAACACGCAAACCGGTAATGGAAGCGTGAGTGTCGTAAGTAATGAACCTGGGTAAATGGGTTGTAGATGAAAAACAAATAATTCCATGAAAGGAATGTGAATGATTCAAGTTTATGAACTTGAACATCAAACGGGTCGAATATGTGTTCTCGCAAATCGAGTATTGGGAGTGTGGAACATAAAGTTATTAAGCCCGGGTAATAGGTATAATCGTGAAAAATAATCCCACTAAAAAGTTATGGATGATTTGAGCTTAGGTGCTTAAACATCAAAACGGGTCAAAATAAAGTAAAACGCAAACCGAGTAACGGGAGCGTAAACTATATGAATTATGGATCCGGGTAATGGATTACAGCTTAGATATGTTAAGAAATGAACCCCAAGCGATTAAAATGAGTTTGGATGTAAAATGGGTGAAAAATAAACGTGCAGAGCTGACACGGCCGGGTGAAGGTTCTGTGAAAAAATATATGTTTAGCTGACACGACCGGGTGGACACTTGACACGGCCGGGTGAAGGGGCTGAAAAAAAATATAATTTCTTGTGTTTAATTCTTTTGTTCAAATGCTTTGATTTCTAATCGTTTGAATGGAATTGTATGATAGGTAATGATGCACTTTAGACCTCAGATGATGATCAAGCCGTGTCAAGAACCGAACACATAATCTAACGAAGCTTCCGCTACTTTAATAGTCTATTTTGTTACCAAACTTATGTAAAACTATTATAACCATCTTTTGGATGTTTTAAACTTTTGCAAATATCGTTTGAAGGTTTTGAACTCTATGTAAACGTCGTTTCATCGATGTTTTGGAAAAACGGCGTTTAAAATGCACTATATATTATATGAAATATTCAATAAATGTAAGGGTCTTACATGTACGCATGCATCATTCTACACAACATGATTTTAGAGGATGTAGGGCGTGCAATCGTTGAATATTATGGCGAGGAGCCCGAATCAAATAACGAAGATATTAGTGACGAAGAGAGAACACAAAACCAATATCTAATCGAGTCAAGACAAATAAATTCAAACCTTCGAGCTGATTTGGTAGAACATGTTTCGACACTTCCTAGATTCGACTTCAATGAAGATAAAGATGTTTTTTTTTGGTAATGTAATGTATTTTTTTATTTTAGTTATTTAATATAAATAAAAGAGTGAATTACAAGTTTTGTCCTTTATCTTTATATCAAATTCCAGGCGATGTTCTTTGTCTTTAAAACTGATGAGTTTTGTATTTAATGTTTGAAAATCTTACACGTTAGGTCACATGCAAGGCACATGGGGACATTTTTATCAATTCACCTTTTTATCAATTCGCATAAAAAAATTTCTCTCCCTCTCTCCAACTTACCACCACCATCCACCCATCTTCAAAGGAATCAAACTAATCAAATAACATATCATGAAAATCGTCAAATATATCTAATTCAATAACAGATCCATATCATGTCCAATTGTCCATTCTATCATTAAAAACCATTATATTTAAAAATTATGTATTTACTGCTAACATGTTTACTTGAACTTGAACAGCTTTAAATCCTTATATATAAAATTGCAAATCGTCTCTCTAGGAGTAATTGTAGATGATGATGTGTCCCAAACATATTCAAGTATTTCAAAAACTCCAATTATACAACACCACTGCCGCTGATATAATTAAAAGAAAATCAAACTAGATTCACTTGAACTTTAATAGTAACGAGAACAAATTCTCAATTAAACAAATCTAAGAATAGCCCACATATAATTTGGGGTTTTATTTGACGGTTTCTATTTTGGGTTTTATTTTGAAAAAGCACTAGCCCACACCGATTTGCAAATAGAGAAAAAAACATCGATTGCTCATTTCTACTTTGACAGTTTTATTTGGGGGTTTTAAGAAACATGTCCGGCAAGTGTTAAGACGGTTTCCAACGATCTCTACTTGATTCAGACCCGGATCTCTGCTTGAATTAGACCCGAATATGTTCTTGTTACCATCGCTATTGGAGCTCACCATGGTTGTCGATGACTACAACACCAGTCGACACTATTTCGTAGATGGCCGTCGGAAAAACGGCTCTTTCCGGCCCTTAATCTCCCCTACTCGGCGTCGGCTTTAGAAATTCGACCACCCTCCTCGTGGTGTGACAGTGGTGGTGTGGGCGTGTGCGGTGGTGGTGCTGGTGTGGGGATGGTGGCGGTAGGTGGTGGTGCTGGTGTGGGGGTGGTGACGGTAGGTGGTGGTGTGGGTGGGAGTTTGCAGAGGAAGAGAGTGTAAGAGGAAGGTGTTGTTTGTTTTTTTTTGTAGGAAAAGGTCTGCAGTCTGCGGACCACATCTGCAGGCATCTGCAGGAGAAGAGGTGGACCAAATGTCTGCAGTCTGCAAGGAGAAGAGGGTTTGTTTGTTTTTTATATAAAACCTCTTCTCTAGGTTTAAAACACACACAACACACATCTACTCTCTCTCTACAATCTGCAGGTCTGCCATCATCACCACCGCCACCACTTCACCACCGCCATCATCACCACCACCGTCACCACCGTCACCACCTCCGCCTTCACACCTCCACTTCACCACCGCCACCACTTCACCACCGTCACCACCGCCACCACTTCACTAACGCCACCACCGTCACCACTACACCACAGCCACCACCGTCGATGATGCAGATCGATGATGATGATGATGGAGGTCGATTTGGGGTGTTTTGTTTGCCATCGATTTAGGGTTTCGGAGGTGGAGGTCGATGGGTGTCGGCGGAGGTGGGGGTTTCGGAGGTGGAGGTGGTGTCGATGATGATCGATTTGGGGGTTTTGTTTGCAGGGGTTTTGTTTGCAGGGGTGTCGGAGGTGGAGGTGGTGTCGGAGCAGGGGTGTCGGAGCAGGGGTGTCGGAGGTGGAGGTGGTGGCGGAGTGGAGGTGGTGGCGAAGTAGTGGTGTCGGAGGTGCAGGTGGTGCCTAGAAGAGGTAAACGTCTGCGAGGAGAAGACTTGGGTCCATGTCTGCTCCAAGAAGAGGTCTCGCAGACCTTTTTTAATGAAAGGTCTGCGAGAAAACAAACAAGCTGCAGACATCAAACGTCTGCGCGCGTCTGCGTCGCGCAGACATAAGTGGCCAGAAGTACTTCTGGCCAAAAAACAAACAGCACCGAAGTGTATGTTTGGTGAGAGAGTGTTATATATAATTCATTTTGTTTTAGTTATTAAATTATGAAATGGATATTTAAATAAACAACTAAAAAGACCAATTTCCCTTCATTTAACAGTTAAAATTAATTGAGTTAGGGCTAAATGACATACTGTGTAATATTTTGAAACAATAAGTACAAAATTTGTCAATTTTAAAGATAAAGGATACCGGCTGAAATTTGGTATATAGATAAAGGACAAAATTTGTAATTCACTCCAAATAAAATGTGGTTTTAAAATTACTTTACTAAATTCTATGATTAATATAAAAAAAATTAGGTGTCACATGGCACCCCATACCTCCTCCCAGCCCAGCTGGGTAATCCCATGGGGTTTGGTTGGGCCGGTCTCCGGTTCGATCCCCGGTTGTGGCATTATGGGGGGGGGGGGGGTGGTCCCAATGATAGATCGTATCCTACCGAGGCATGGTGCGGTCTTGAGGGCAACCCGGTTTTACCCAACTGTTACCCCAACGAGTCTCTCGTGTGGGGGCAGTATGGTTTCCGGGCGGAAGTCAGCTTGCGCGGCGGCCGGGGCCCGATCGAACATCGCGTCCGAGAGTGCGGGGCTGACGGGGGATTGTCTTCGACATGAACCCGGTGACCACTGGTCCAGTACATAGAAAGTCACCTTCCAAAAAAAAAACATGGCACCCCAACGCCGCCTAGGCACGCCCCTTCTTCTACACACATTTTTTTGGGTGTGGACTGGTGAAGCCCACACCTACCACGTGTCGAGCAATGCCCCCAACCAAGCCCCTCCACACCCCGTTGTCTAGGTATCCAGACTTCATCATGAACGGGAATCTATATCTATATATATAATAAACGAATAAGGTTTGGGACACGTGTCGCGTTGTGGTGCAACCTCACTAGATTTTTGGCGGGAAAATGTGGGAATCCTTATATTTTTACACGGGATCCGAATTGGGACAACCATACCCGCATAGTTTGACCCGGGTATATAATGAACAAAAAACCCTAATCATTCTAATCCCTCATTTTCACACCGTCGTCTGAAGAATTCATCACAGCCGCCCTATTCTTCTCCGTCTTCTTCTTCGATTTTCATCTTCATGTTAACGGTAGAATCTTCTCTTCTTATTTGTTTGTATGTTTTTATTTTCTCATTCAAGTGTCTTTGATCATGTCACACCCCAACCGATGGCGGAAAAATCGGGGCGTGGCACTGAGCAAAACAGATTGTCCAGAAGTTTCCATAACAACTATGATTACCAATTATTTAGAGCATCACGTCCCATACCATGACATAAAGAGTAACATAATTATTACAGACAAAATCTAGTCAAATTGTTTTGTTCCGACAACTCAGATTTCAAATACAGACAATTCGTTTATTTGTTTCTAGACCTTTCCTAGCCTCGATTTCACAGCAAGCCAAGCATCTAAACATCTTAAGCACCTGCCACATACGTTAAAGTAAAAGTCAATACACATAGTGTAAAGGTGAGCATACAAGTTTGATAGATATAATAGAGTTCGAAAATCGTTTACGCATAACCAACACGTACACAGTGTGAAATGAAGCACGTTAGTTATCGACATGAACCTATCGATACCAATGACTGCGGGTTGACTGCCCAAGGCAGTTCGTAATACACACTCACCATTGTGAGCCATGCAATTAATTGTCCTTAACAACCCCTGAGTGAACATGTGCTGAGTCCAAACTATAGTACTATCGTTGCTAAGGCAGGTAGACAACATTCCATGTGGAAACATAACAAACAAGCATTCATTAAGTCACGTATAACATGCAGTAATGGTTAGCGTTAAAGTATTGCGTAGTGTGTTCGATGTGATTTAGTATAAGTAACGTATGTAACACCCAAAAGTGAGTTAAAGCAAAAAGGGTTCGAGTATACTCACAGAGATGATGGATTGAAGGGAGCGCTAGAGCGGAAATTAGCCTGATCAGAACGATAGCAATAATGATAAGCGACGCGTAAAAATGGTGTGATGTGTTAATGGATCGGATGGTAATCCGATCGGGTGGCAATCCGATCGGGCGGGCGGTCGATCGGGTGACAATCCATTCGGACGGTCATCCGATCGGGTGACCATGCGAGTGGATTGTTACCTCGTTTGGATGGATGTGTTTGTGTATGATGGCTTGTCTTTTGAAGTTTTCATTGTAGCATTTTGAAAATAGAGAAGTATCTCTACCTTTCAGGTCGGTCGATCGAACGGCCATTCGATCGGGTAGCAATCCGATTGGCGAGACTTCTCAGATTGAGAACAAGTTCACAGCAGGACGGTCACTCGATCGGATGGCTATCCGATCGGGTGGCAATCCGTACGTAATGAACATGTTGAAAGTTGTTTAAGTGTTAAAGTCAAACATCACATGGTCGGGTGGCAATCCGATCGGATGGCAATACGATCGAGTGGCAATCCGTTCGATGTTCAAACCTCACAAGTGGGAATAATAGTTAAGTGTGGGACCCTAGGTGCAAGCCGATCGGGTGGCTGTCCGGTCGGACGGCAATCCGACCGGACGGCAATCCGATCGGACGGCAATCCGTCCCAGTTGACCTGATCATCTTCATACTTGGTTGTTTTGATAGTTTGAAGTTTTCTCGAGTCTGCACGATAACGTGTCAGGCAATAGAAACCTCGTCAAGACTTAGTGACCCGATCGGACAGGAACCACACTAGTCCGACCAGTTAACTGTTCGAGACGGTGTTTCATGTTCAACCCGAAATCAGTATTCTCGTGGATAGAATCCAGATCTTGAACCAACGCAACAACAAGAAGGAGTAGAAGGTTAGAACAAGCTCCGATTCTATCGGTTTTTGAGTTCATTGAGTGTAAAAGAGTTGAAAGAAAGCTTGAAAACCATCTTTCAATCCTTTTCATCATGAATATGTTCAGATCTATGAAAGATCTTTGTTTATTCATGTGGAAATCGTTCAGATCTGAGTTGTTCTTGGTGGACTGAGGCCAAAACATGAAGTTCTTATGAACACCATGATGACATCATCCTTGAACACCCCAAATCTAGTGATTCCGTGGTTAAAAGTTAAGATTCAAAAGATAGAAAGGTGTAGGAGTGTGTGTAGATCAAGAAAGTACAAGATTTAGGTTGAAAACTTACAAGATTTGCGAGAAATCGAAAGAAATAGCGGTTGGAGCGAGTTGAGAGGGAGAGAGCTGTCAACATCAAGAGATGTTGACATATGAGGGTATTTATAAGGTTTCCATAAATGGAAAGGGGGAAAGGTGGCTGGTCGATCGAGTGGCAACCCGTTCGGGTGGCAGCTTGATCGAGTGGCACCTCGATCGGTTGGTAGCTCGATCGAGTGGCACTTCGATCGGGTGGCAGCTCGATCGGCTGACAACTCGATTGGAGTGATTCGCGCGACGAGTTTTGCAGTTTCGATTTGTGTGTTGAGCGTTGCGATGCGATAGAGTTCCTCATCAAATTACTTTTAATCCCAACTACTATATCTAACATACAATCACTATAATCACTGCGTTTAGCGTTTCGATTCGATTGCGATGCGATAGATTTGCGATTGCGATTAACACCTCAACATAAACATAACATGCACATGTAACACATAAATAGCACACACACGTAAAACCATATCCAATACACATAATTCGAGTTGCGAAGGCGATAGCGATAAGCGATAAATTGATTAAACATGCGATAAACATCGATTAAACCTCGATTAGTAATAAATACTCCACATAATAAAACTAACGTAAAAGCATTAAAGACTATCTACAAGTCAAAGAAGCCAAAACAAGAATTGAGCAAGGAGTGACAGATCGCAATTAGCAATCTTATCTCCCTTTGACTTCAACCTTGACTTTGACTTTCGAAACACGGGGTGTTACAGATCATGTAGTCCTCTCCAGATCTCTCCTGCGAACTCATAGATCTTGGATTCCATTATCATAGTTTCGTCTCAACCAAAAAAAAACGAATACTTGATTGTTCGAACAAAAAAAAATGGATGAACTCAGATCTGCTATTACCTTAGTGTAGTTATTCGAACAAAAAAATCTGAGTTGTTTCTATTATTTTGTAAAAAATGAATACTTGATTGTTCGAAGAGTATTGCTGCAATGCTTAACGTCATCGTTATATCATTACGTTCTTGTGTATCATCGAGATTTCAAATCTGAGAGGAATAGAGGTGTTTTTGAATAAATCTGAGTCTGAGAATTCTTAGATCTGTTTTAAGCTGTAATTGTTGTTAACAACAGCTTCAGCGAACCAGATTTGTAGCATATCATACAATTCGGATCTTATTTCAAGTTGGATTTAAAACGAATCTGAGTTGTTGATGATTTCACTGTGAAAGGAACTTATGATCCTTTGCGTGTTGGGTAATTCAACTTCCATCATTTTGTTATTTAATTTTTATTATTATTATTATCATTCATTTTTTAATTTAATTTACTGTATGTTGTAATTGAAATTATTGTTTTAGGCTTTATTATACAAAAGTCCAGTTTGGTTCTCCTGCAAAGGACTATTATCTACAAATTGACACAGGAAGTGATGTGTTATGGGTTGGTTGTACACCTTGTGATGGCTGCCCTACATCAAGCAGTTTGCAAGTATGATTATTATTATTATTATTTGTTATGATTAAATAGAATATTGTGAAATGATGGTTGTTAAATGTTTTTTTTTTGTGAAACAGATTCCTATGGAGTTTTATGATCCATCAAGCTCATCAACAAGTCATGCAATTAGTTGTGCGGACCAACGGTGTTCTCGAGCGGTCGAATCGTCTGATTCGGGCTGTTTAAACGACCAGTGCACTTATAAGTTTAAGTATGGAGATGGTAGTGGGACTTCAGGTTATTATGTATTTGATTTAATGCATTTAGAAACGATTGTTGAAGGTTCAAGGGAATTAAGTTCTTCGGCTAATGTTGTGTTTGGGTGAGTTAGTTATTAGCAAGTCTATGTCGTTTTTTAAAGTTGTATATTAATTGAAGAATTGAAATGTTGTTAGTTTACTGTTTTACTGATGTGTGCAACAGTTGTAGTACAACTCAGACGGGAGATTTGACTAAATCTGACCGAGCTGTTAATGGGATCTTGGGGCTTGGTCAAAACGGGTTGTCGATAGTATGAGATTGCTAGATGTCCAAGTGTTCCTGTTGCAAAAGGTTGACCAGAACCACTAAAGTTCTATTTAATCCATACAATCTTAATGATTTGTTTCAATCCATATGAACTGGTAAACCTTTATTGTTTATTTATGTGATAAAGTTGTGTTACTAAAATTTTAGAGAGTAAAATGCCCTTTTTATCCCTGTGGTTTGGCCAGTTTTGCGACTTTCGTTTAGTTTTCATATAACCTGCGTTTTAATTTATATTATGTGCTAGAAACCGGAGTAAACCCACAACTGTTTCTATTCATGAAGGGGGAGGAGTCAGCTGATGTGGCGTGTTTTCTTCACATCTGCAGTAGTGGCGGTAGTAGTCCGTACTGCTATGGGGTGGTGTAAGAGTGGCAAGTGTGGGCATTTCGGTTCTGGAGGTTTCATTATATGGGACGTTTCAGAGTGAGAACCGGAACCTCATGTTTTCTCTTTTTAAATTCTTTTCTTGTTCTTCCTATCGATTTCTCATTAAATCCAATTTAGTGGTCAAGAGGACTACTCATTTGCAAAACTGTTACCAATGGCCACTATAGGTGTTATAGACGGTCTTCTTGGTACGTGATACGTCACTTATAAACTTTTTCCACTAGCAAAAAAGACTATTTCTATCATGTTATATCGGTAATCACTTATAAACTTTTTCAGGAGCATTATTTAACCAGCTGACACTATATATAACACATTGGCGTCGGAATTATCTACACAAGATAGGAAACCGGGTCAAAGTAAGTTTTTTTTAATCTTTCAAAAGTTCTATTTCATTTGAATGTCGTTGGAATATATTATATATGGTATTATTATATTAATCTCTGACTTGTTTTAATCTTTATATGAACTTACTTTCTTACCCTATTTCACGGCTAATCTTTTTACGTCAAACTCCAAATTACAACTGCAGCCAGTTAGAGAAGTTGATGACACAAAGTCGATGTATAAGGATGTCGTGCTATGTCACGGCCCCCGGCCCGGTTTTACCCATTCCAGGAGCCGCGGGACAGAAACCCGTGGTAATTATTATGTTGGCAGCGGAATTTTTAACAAGATCTTTTAAAACTTGAAAATGCACAATTTATTTTATTTCACAAATTGGGAATTTCACCCATAATTTACAATAACGGTGATTTCACTGGGAAATCCCTATTTTTACAAAAAACATGTTTCTTTATTTTATTAAGCCACTTCTTCAAGCTTGGAGTGCTACACGGCACTTTTTCTGGATCACAGCAGATCACCTGAAACATGTTTTAAAAAAGGTTTTATCAGCAGGGAAATACTGGCGAGTCATTCAAGTTGCACAAAACGACACATTGTTATAATATACAGTATTAAGGGTGATTACATTGTTTTTATCAACCAATTACCCCAAATCGGTATTTATCACTCGACTGTATATGTGACTATGGTCAGATCACCCATTGGCTAACCCGTTGTCCAATGGTGACGGGTATCAAGTAATGTATACAAAACCCCATATACCGGCAGTAATTGAAGATTACAAAAACTTAATCCCTGTAATTATAACTGGAAAACATTTAGGGTTTTGTAAAGCACTTTGATAAAAAGAGAATGACTCACATTGCAAGTTTAGAGGAGCAGCGTTTAGCCTACTGATTTTAGCCTGGTTAACCAAATTCAAATAACAATGCACACGAAAAACTAGGTCAGTAACTTAATACAACTTTTATGACAACTCACGAGATCAAAACCTTCACGACGAATGACAAAGTATAGCCCAAATACGGGCAGCACTTAAACATCCATCGGACTGGTTTTGATCGATCGGACATTAAATCATAGCAGTGATCGAGTTATTACACTGTTATCGCGGCAGAATTTCGTGCTGTGTGTGTTTTTGAAGTAAACAGATGATATCTCAGTGTAGGAAACGAGTTTTTACTTCGAACCAATGCCAAAATTCAAGTGCCAAAACCCTGCATTTGTACTGGAAAAACGGCGCCCTCGCATGGCGCGAGGGCCTGGCGCGTGGCGCGAGGGAACCCCCTCTAGCATAGGGTAGCCACGTCTGTTTGTAGCCTGGGTGAGTCGACGATTCGATAAAATTCGATTTCGACAACGAACTGTGAGGATAATAACAATTAGGGAATACCCCCTAGTTTTAGGGGCCCTGATCCTGATTTCGATTGTTCTGAAAATTTTAGGGGCCATGCAATATTACTTGGGGGTCTCAATTAGGGTTTCCTTTTGGGCAAATTAAAATAAGAAATAGGGTTTTTAATGAGAGTTGTTACATCCTCCCCACCTTATTAAAATCTCGTCCTCAAGATTTACTGGAACAAGTACGGATATTTTCGCTTCATTTCTGATTCCAGTTCCCAAGTGTACTCAGGTCCTCTCTTTGAATCCCACTTAACTTTGACCAGTACTAGTCTTTTGTGTTTGAGAAACTTGACCTTTCTGTCTTCTATCTGCAGTGGCTTCTCAACAAATTTTAATTTCTCATTGACCTCTATATCTTGAAGAGGTACTACCAGGGATTCGTCAGATAGACATTTCTTGAGGATGGATACATGGAATACGTCATGTACTCCAGCCAATTCTTCTGGTAGTTGTAAGCGATAAACAACTGGTCCTATTCGCTGGATTACTGGGAATGGTCCTACGTACCTTGGACTTAACTTTCCCTTCTTCCCGAACCGCACTACTCCTTTCCAAGGAGAAACTTTTAAGAGTACCTTGTCTCCAACTTGAAATTCTAGCGGCTTGCGTCTATTATCTGCATAACTCTTCTGGCGATCTCGAGCCGTCTTTAGTCTTTCCTTGATTTGAGTGATCTTGTCGGTGGTTTCTTGCACGATTTCAGGACCTGATAGTTGACTTTCTCCTATTTCTGCCCAACAAACTGGAGTTCTGCACTTTCGTCCATACAGTGCTTCGAATGGGGCAGCTTCAATGCTTGCATGGTAACTGTTATTATAGGAGAATTCAATTAAGGGTAGGTGGTCATCCCAATTTCCACCAAAATCTATCACACATGCTCGAAGCATGTCTTCCAGGGTTTGGATCATCCTTTCACTTTGTCCATCTGTTTGGGGATGATAAGCTGTACTTAAATTTAATCGCATCCCCATGGCTTCTTGGAAACTTGTCCAAAAATGTGAAATGAAACAACTATCCCTATCCGATACAATGGAGAGTGGGACTCCATGTAAGGATACTACTTCGTCTACATATAGCTTGGCTAATCTTTCCATGCTAAAGGTTTCTTTCATGGGTAGAAAATGAGCTGATTTGGTTAATCGATCCACAATTACCCAAATCGCATCATTACCTTTTCTGGTTTTGGGTAACTTAGTAACAAAGTCCTTGGTTATTAGTTCCCATTTCCAAACAGGCATTTCTAATTGTTGCAGTAGACCTGAAGGTTTCTGGTGTTCTGCCTTAACTGGTGAACAAGTTAGACATTTAGATACATATCTAGCTATATCTTTTTTCATTCCTATCCACCAGAAGTTATTTCTTAAATCTTGGTACATTTTATTATTACCAGGATGCATGGTATACCTAGATTTATGGGCTTCCTCTAAAATCTTATTTCTTAAGTCTCCTTGCTTAGGTACCCAAATCCTTTTCTTATGGAATCTCCAAATTCCATCAGCTCCTTGCTCCAAGTCTTTTATTCTTCCTTTCATTCCTTCAGCATCATCCTTGCTTGCTGTTTCTTGAATGTTTTTCAATTGTTCCATTAAATCTACTTGAAGATTTAATCTAAGAGCACGAACTCGCTTTTGCTTTTCATGATACTTACGACTTAAGGCATCTGCAACTACATTTGCTTTTCCTTCGTGATATTGAATATCACAGTCGTAGTCACTTAGAATCTCCATCCATCTCCTTTGCCTCATGTTTAATTCTTTTTGCCCAAATATATATCTTAAACTCTTATGATCTGTATAAACAATAAATTTACTTCCATACAGATAGTGTCTCCAAATTTTAAGGGCAAAAATTATGGCTCCTAATTCTAAGTCATGAGTCGTATAATTTTCCTCATGCTTCTTCAATTGCCTTGAGGCATACGCAATTACCTTTTTGCGTTGCATTAACACACATCCTAATCCTAGCTTTGAAGCATCACAGTAAACTTCAAAATCTTATGTCCCTTCTGGTAAGGAAAGAATTGGGGTGTTTGTTAACTTTTGCTTTAAAACCTTAAAAGCCTCTTCTTGCTTAGGTCCCCATTCAAACTTAACTGTTTTACAGGTTAGTTTCGTTAATGGCATAGCTATCTTAGAGAAATCCTTAATAAAGCGCCTATAGTACCCAGCTAATCCTAGAAAACTTCTAACTTCCGTAGCTGATTGCGGGACTTTCCATTTGGTGATTGCTTCTATCTTAGCAGGATCGACGTGAATACCTTCGTGATTCACCATGTGACCTAAAAATTGCACCTCCTGTAGCCAAAATTCACACTTCGAGAATTTGGCGTAAAGCTTTTCCCTTCTTAATAAAGTTAAGAGTGCATGCAGGTGCTTACAATGCTCTTCCTGGTTTTTGGAATAAATAAGTATATCGTCGATGAAGACAATTACAAATTTATCCAAGTACGGTTTACAGATCCTATTCATCATGTCCATAAATGCTGCCAGAGCATTTGTTAGTCCAAAAGGCATAACTGTAAACTCGTAATGACCATACCTAGTTCTGAAAGCGGTTTTAGGTATGTCTTCTTCTTGCACCTTCAATTGATGATATCTGGAGCGTAAAACTATTTTAGAAAAATATCTAGCTCCCTGTAGCTGATCAAAAAGATCATCAATCCTAGGCAATGGGTATCGATTCTTAATTGTAACCTTATTCAGTTCCCTATAATCGATACACATTCTCATCGAACCATCTTTCTTTTTCACAAACAACACTGGTGCTCCCCAAGGGGATGAACTAGGTTGTATGAATCCTTTACTGAGCAATTCATCTAATTGCTTTTTCAGTTCTAACATTTCGGTGGGTGCTAATCGGTAGGGTGCTTTAGCTACGGGTGTAGTACCAGGAATCAAATGAATCCTAAATTCTACCTCCCTACCTGGTGGTAATCCTGGTAGTTCTTCTGGGAATACATCCGAGTATTCTGATACTACAGGAATTTCCTTAAGTTCTTTACCCTTAGTGCTAATTATTACCGAAATCATATACACTATTCCTTGCTTTCGTTCATAACTAGCAACTTTCATTACTGAAATGAACTTCATTGGTTTACGCGGCTTATCCCCTGTAATCATAATTACTTCTCCTGTGGGTGCACGAATTTCTATGGAATTCTTATCACAGAGGATTCGAGCATGGTTGGCTACTAACCAATCCATTCCTAACACGACATCGAATTCAGCTAAATTCATGGGTAATAGGTTTGCAGAAAAATTATGACCTGAAAGTTCTATATTTTCTTTTTGCAAAACCGTATCTATATTAACAGAGTTCCCGTCTGTCGTTTCTACTGAATAAACTTGCCTAAGTTTCGTTAAAGGTTGCTTAAGAGCTTGGCAGAATGAAGTATTTATAAAACTTTGGTTTGCACCAGAGTCGAATAATACTTTCGCATAAACATTGTGAACTAAGAACGTACCAGCTATTACGTTAGGAATCAGTTCGGCTTCCTGCGTGGTTAATTGGAAGGCTCTTACGTTCTTCTTATTAGTCCATTCAGCAGGTTTAGCCTTGTTATCTGCTAGTTTGACCAATTTAGGGCATTATGGTCTGAAATGGCCAGCTTCGCCGCAGTTGTAGCAGATCTTTGTTTTCTTTCTGCAATCTTCTTTACGATGTCCTGTAGCTTTGCAGAAGTTGCAGGTTTCATTACATTTTCCAAAATGTTTCTTCTTACAGTTTCTGCAGAACGGCGGAGTGGAAGATGATCCAGTTCCCTTTCTCTTGAAATTGCTATTATTACCCACACGAAATCCTTGGGTAATTTTCTGAGCCAATTCCTTCTTCCTATTTTCTTCTCGCGTACGCACCAGTCCGTCAGTCAAAGTGTTAGCTAATTCCACCGCATCATCAATTGTGCGGGGCCTCGCAGCTTTGACAATATCATGGATCTCGCTAATTAAACCCCAAATGTAGCGAGAAATAAGTACCGGTTCTGGCGAAGCCAGAGTAGGCACAATTCGAGCATATTCGAAAAACTTCGAAGTATACCCTCGACAATCAACATCCACCATTCGGTGGCTTAGGAATTTGTTCGCCATTTGTTCTTTTTCATATGCTTGGCAGAATTTTCTTTCCACCAGACGCTTAAATTCTTCCCAGTTCATGGCATAGGCCATGTCGCTTCCCTTGGCTTGCAACACTGTGTTCCACCATTCTAATGCTTCTTCCTTGAAAAGGTGAGAAGCATACATAACTCTATCCTCCTCGGCACATTTACTTATTTTAATTATTGCCTCACTTTTCTCCAACCAACGCAGTGCTGCAGTTGCCCCTTCATTACCTGCGAACTCGACAGGTTTACAAGCAAGAAATTCCTTGTAAGTGCAACCAGGCGTTGTAGCTTTCATTCTCTTAAATATCGGGGCTTGAATCAAGTTGTCGTTATCGTCGCCTCCGTTAACACTATTACTAAAATCATCGTTGCGCGTGTGTTTACTAGGGTGAGCTTGTGAAGGCTCAACAGGACTTTTAACCGCAACGACGATTGCCGGAATAGCATTGGCTATTCCTTGAGCGACGATGTTTTCTATGTCTTGCCTATTAAGAAAATGATCTTCATTGTTTTGCTCAGATTGATTAACCTCGTTAACTGGGTCATTATCAGCGTGTTCCATCTAGTAATTAATATATATAAGTCATTAGCATAAAATAAATAATGACTAAATTCAAAACAATCGCACAAAAATTACGTCACACGTACAGCCAAAATTGTCGATTTTTCGACTTCCACATTTTATATATTACTATGTGTCCGTACACACCAGTTATCTTACAAGAGTTTTATTTTAAGTTATTTTACAGGATTATATTTTTATTACTATTATTATTATTTTATTATTATACAATCACAACCACACAGTCACACCATCCCCGTCAGCTGGCATTTCAAAAACGACGTTCCCTCTCGTCGTACTTCCATGATATCCTCTCCCCCACATCTCGTATTCTATTCCCGGCGTCCACCAGCTCCTCGCCATAGTGGCGAAGTTCAGCCAAGTTCTCATTGCTCATTGGTGGGTGTAGTGGAGACTCAGGGTCAAACTGAGGGAAAAAGGTATTAGGGTTATTCAAAAGGTTCTGAAATTGCCAGTCAGTTGTCCACCATTCTTCCAGCTCTCCTAGAGGTCGGGGGTTAACAAGGGGATCTGGAATAGCCGGTTCCAGATTGACTGGAAGTTGGGCTTCCGCTGGGTAATTAAAAAGGTTTTCATCGGCAGGTCCGATGAGGTCACTAAGTGCCAGTTTATGATCCAACTCTTCCCATGATGGCATTTCCTGGGCTTGCCTGGAACTTTCCCCGATTTCGATTCCTTTGCCTTTATCCTTCGGATCCTCAGTCTTTATCACTTTCTGTACCGCTGGTTTCTTCCTACGCACACGCCTCCAGCCCACGAGTCTTCTTCTCTTTTTCGGTTTTGGTTTCTCTTGAGGTTGGGCTTGGAATACCATTGGTTTCTCAGTGTCGGCCCAATAACCGGAAAAACCCTCAGAAATTTCCATATCAGAATGGATAGTGATATTCTGAAGAGCTTCAGATAACCCATTCATGCTGTTAGCATATATAAAGAA
This sequence comes from Helianthus tuberosus, assembly GCA_030545235.1. Taxonomy (NCBI): domain Eukaryota; kingdom Viridiplantae; phylum Streptophyta; class Magnoliopsida; order Asterales; family Asteraceae; genus Helianthus; species Helianthus tuberosus. The sequence continues at coordinate 123,771,387 of CM060366.1, forward strand.
ACACACAAAATTCTAAGTTAAAATTTTGTAAATTGAATTTTCACATAACCACAGAATGGCAATCAGAAAAATTAAGTATTTCTAAATACTTAATTGGCTTAAATCAGTGGCTCTGATACCACCTGTTTCTGTCACGGCCCCCGGCCCGGTTTTACCCGTTCCAGGAGCCGCGGGACAGAAACCCTTGGTAATTATTATGTTGGCAGCGGAATTTTTAACAGGATCTTTTAAAACATGAAAATGCCCAATTTATTTTATTTCACAAATTGGGAATTTCACCCATAATTTACAATAACGGTGATTTCACTTGGAAATCCCTATTTTTACAAAAACATGTTTCTTTATTTTATTAAGCCACTTCTTCAAGCTTGGAGTGCTACACGACACTTTTTCTGGATCACAGCAGATCACCTGAAACATGTTTTAAAAAGGTTTTATCAGCAGGGAAATACTGGCGAGTCATTCAAGTTGCACAAAACGACACATTGTTATAATATACAGTATTAAGGGTGATTACATTGTTTTTATCAACCAATTACCCCAAATCGGTATTTGTCACTCGACTGTATCTGTGACTATGGTCAGATCACCCATTGGCTAACCCGTTGTCCAATGGTGACGGGTATCAAGTAATGTATACAAAACCCTACATACCGGCAGTAATTGAAGATTACAAAAACTTAATCCCTGTAATTATAACTGGAAAACATTTAGGGTTTTCTAAAGCACTTTGATAAAAAGAGAATGACTCACATTGCAAGTTTAGATGGGCAGCATTTAGCCAACTGATTTTAGCCTGGTTAACCTAATTCAAATAACAATGCACACGAAAAACTAGGTCAGTAACTTAATACAACTTTTACGACAACTCACGAGATCAAAACCTTCACGACGAATGACAAAGTATAGCCCAAATACGGGCAGCACTTAAACATCCATCGGACTGGTTTTGATCGATCGGACATTAAATCATAGCAGTGATCGAGTTATTACACTGTTATCGCGGCAGAATTTCGTGCTGTGTGTGTTTTTGAAGTAAACAGACGATATCTCAGTGTAGGAAATGAGTTTTTACGTCGAACCAACGCCAAAATTCAAGTGCCAAACCCCTGCATTTATACTGGAAAAACGGCGCCCTCGCGTGGCATGAGGGCCTGGCGTGTGGCGCGAGGGAACCCCCTCTAGCATAGGGTAGCCACGTCTGTTTGTAGCCTGGGAGAGTCGACGATTCGATAAAATTCGATTTCGACAACGAACTGTGAGGATAATAACAATTAGGGAATACCCCCCTGAGTTTTAGGGGCCCTGATCCTGATTTCGATTGTTCTGAAAATTTTAGGGGCCATGCAATATTACTTGGGGGTCTCAATTAGGGTTTCCTTTTGGGCAAATTAAAATAAGAAATAGGGTTTTTAATGAGAGTTGTTACATGCTAGGGGGAGAGATGTGTGGGATCTTTTGGATGAATTAATGATTTACATACGGAATCCTATGCAATATTATGAAAAAGAAGTGAAGTTTGTTCGGGTAATCTTTCTTTTCTGAAAGAAGGGAAATGGGCTATCCGGTTCAGGGCAAAATGTGTAGGATTGAGTTGGTTTACATATAGTTTTTGTCCTTTTTTTGGTTTCGCAAATGATTTATTTGTTACATATTGTTTAATAAACAACATTATTATAGTTTGGAGATTCCCGACCCGCTTAGTACATTTTACGGGCTTCTATATTAGCTATTGTGTTAGGTTACCATTCAACCCGTTAGGTGTTAATATCCCGAAACAATCGGTTCACATACAAATGAGTCAAAATTTTCACCTCTATGCTTTTCGCATTATAAGATTTTGATGGATGCTTTGTCGGTTTTAGCAGGAAACTCAAGCATCAACTCAAATACAAAACTTGGCTTTTTATGGTCAAGGACTTCTGAGGTTGAGCGGTTGGGGTGATGCAATCAAAGCGCAAAGACTTTCACAGGTTTGACCAGGTTCTAAATCTTGAAGCCCCATTAAATGATGACCAGAGTAAAAGCATGTGAGTGTAACCTTCTAACCAATAACTATTTTGGCATTTTTATAGCTTAACACACACAAACAATGTATCAGCAATTCTAATTACCCTTTTGTTTTGACAGGGTAACAAAATCCCATTGTGAGAATCTAACATGCCTAACAGATTTGATTTATCCCCCTGACGATTGTCATGTTAACGACACACTTTCGTTTTCACTACAAGTAAGAAACACGTAACACTTTAAAACTTTTGAAACTGGATAAACTTGGTACTGATTTTGGTGGTTACATTTTAACATTTCGCAGATTTGTCGTGTTGAAGACATAGTTGTGGATGACAAGTTAAACGGGGTATCATTCAGATACACAGAGTAGTGAGTGTCATCGTCAGCACATAAGGCATGATAACCTAAAGGACGAGGTGTTATAGGCCAATTTAGTGGTCAAGAGGACTACCCATTTGCAGAACTGGTACCAATGGCCACTATAGGTGTTATAGGCGGTCTTCTTGGTACGTGATACGTCACTTATAAACTTTTTCCACTAGCAAAGAAGGGTATTTCTGTCATGTTATATCGGTAATCACTTATAAACTTTTTCAGGAGCATTATTTAACCAGCTGACACTATATATAACACATTGGCGTCGGAATTATCTACACAAGAAAGGAAACCGGGTCAATGTAAGTTTTTTTTAATCTTTCAAAAGTTCTATTTCATTTGAATGTCGTTGGAATATATTATATATGGTAATATTATATTAACCTCTGACTTGTTTTAATCTTTATATGAACTTACTTTCTTACCATATTTCACGGCTAATCTTTTTACGTCAAAATCTAAATTACAAACGCAACCAGTTAGAGAAGTTGATGACACAAAGTCGATGTATAAGGATGTCGTGCTAGGGGGAGATGTGTGGGATCTTTTGGATGATATGTTGATTTACATGCGGAATACTATGCAATATTATGAAAAAGAAGTGAAGTTTGTTCGGGTAATTTTTCTTTTCTGAAAGAAGCGAAATCGGCTATCCGGTTCAGGTCAAAATGGGTAGGATCGAGTTGGTTCACATATAGTTTTTGTCCCTTTTTTTGGTTTCGCAAATGATTATTTGTTACATATTGTTTAATAAACAACATTATTACAGTTTGGAGATTTCCGACCCGCTTAGTACATTTTACGGGCTTCTATATTAGCTATTGCGTTGGGTTACCATTCGACCCGTTAGGTCTTAATATCCCGAAACAATCGGTTCACATACAAATGAGTCAAAATTTTCACCTCTATTCTTTTCGCATTATAAGATTTTGATGGATACTTTATCGGTTTTGGCAGGAAAACTCAAGCATCAACTCAAATACAAAACTTGGCTGTTTATGGTGAAGGACTTCTGAGGTTGAGCGGTCGAGGTGATGCAATCAAAGCGCAAAGACTTTCACAGGTTGGACTGGCTTCTGAATCTTGAAGCCCCATTAAATGATGAACAGAGTAAAAGCATGTGAGTGTAACCTTCTAACCAATAATTATTTTGGCATTTTTATAGCTTAACACACACAAACAATGTATCAGCCAATCTAATTACCCTTTTGTTTTGACAGGGTAATAAAATCCCATTGTGAGAATCTAACATGCCCAATAGATTTGATTTATCCCCCTGACGATTGTCATGTTAATGACACACTTTCGTTTTCACTAAAAGTAGGAAACACGTAACACTTTAAAACTTTTGAAACTTGATAAACTTGGTACTGATTTTGGTGGTTACATTTTAACCTTTCACAGATTTGTCGTGTTGAAGACATAGTTGTGGATGACACGTTAAAGGGGGTATCATTTAGATACACAGTGCAGTAAGTGTCATCGTCAGCACAGAAGGCATGATAACCTAAAGGACGAGGTGTTATAGGCCAATTTAGTGGTCAAGAGGACTACTCATTTGCAGAACTGTTACCAATGGCCACTATAGGTGTTATAGGCGGTCTTCTTGGTACGTGATACGTCACTTATAAACTTTTTCCACTAGCAAAAAAGGGTATTTCTGTCATGTTATATCGGTAATCACTTATAAACTTTTTCAGGAGCATTATTTAACCAGCTGACACTATATATAACACATTAGCGTCAGAATTATCTACACAAGAAAGGAAACCGGGTCAAAGTAAGTTTTTTTAATCTTTCAAAAGTTCTATTTCATTTGAATGTCGTTGGAATATATTATATATGGTATTATTATATTAACCTCTGACTTGTTTTAATCTTTATATGAACTTACTTTCTTACCCTATTTCACGGCTAATCTTTTTACGTCAAAATCTAAATTACAACCGCAGCCAGTTAGAGAAGTTGATGACATAAAGTCGATGTATAAGGATGTCGTGCTAGGGGAAGATGTGTGGGATCTTTTGGATGAATTAATGATTTACATGCGGAATCCTATGCAATATTATGAAAAAGAAGTGAAGTTTGTTCGGGTAATTTTTCTTTTCCGAAAGAAGCGAAATGGGCTATTCGGTTCTGGTCAAAATGGGTAGGATTGAGTTGGTTCACATATAGTTTTTGTCCCTTTTTTTGGTTTCGCAAATGATTATTTGTTACATATTGTTTAATAAACAACATTATTACAGTTTGGAGATTTCCGACCCGCTTAGTACATTTTACGAGCTTCTATATTAGCTATTGTGTTGGGTTACCATTTGACCCGTTAGGTGTTAATATCCCGAAACAATCGGTTCACATACAAATGAGTCAAAATTTTCACCTCTATGCTTTTCGCATTATAAGATTTTGATGGATGCTTTGTCGGTTTTGGCAGGAAAACTCAAGCATCAACTCAAATACAAAACTTGGCTGTTTATGGTCAAGGACTTCTGAGGTAAAGCGGTCGGGGTGATGCAATCAAAGCGCAAAGACTTTCACAGGTTGGACCGGGTTCTAAATCTTGAAGCCCCATTAAATACTTAATAGAGTAAAAACATGTGAGTGTAACCTTCTAACCAATAACTATTTTGGCATTTTCATAGGTTAACACACACAAACAATGTATCAGCCAATCTAATTACCCTTTTGTTTTGGCAGGGTAACAAAATCCCATTGTGAGAATCCAACATGCCCAAGAGATTTGATTTATCCCCCTGACGATTGTCGTGTTAACGACGCACTTTCGTTTTCATTACAAGTAAGAAACACGTAACACTTTAAAACTTTTGAAACTGGATAAACTTGGTACTGATTTTGGTGGTTACATTTTAACCTTTCGCAGATTTGTCATGTTGAAGACATAGTTGTAGATGGCACATTTAAAGGGAGTATCATTCAGATACATAGAGTAATGAGTGCCATCGTCAGCACAGAAGGCATGATAACCGCTTCCGAGTTAGCTATTTTTCTTTAAATTTTTTAGCGAGATCTACTTTATCCAAACTGCATGTATATTGACATAATAAATACTTGAGATCGTTTCTGCAGGTTGTAGAAATGGTTTCGGTTTGGGAAACTATTCAAATGGTGCTGGCGGTGGTAAGAAAGTATTGGGGGCAGAAGGGGATACTGGGTTGTACCATGGAAGGTTGAGTGAAGGTGGTAGCGTTTAAGGTAAACCGGATCTTCCCTGTGAGTTAGGAAGTGGAAATATTGGCCCTAATGAGTCTGTTGGTCGGGTTGCTGGTGGAGGAATGATCGGTACTCTTTCCTTTCTAAAATAAAACTATGACATCATTTTTCAAATTTAAATCTAGCTATGTGGTTATAATAGTAGTAATGACAGTGATGATAATAACAGTGGTAGTGGTAGTAATAGTAATAATAATAATAAATCATTATATTAATATAACATTTAATATATAATTATGTTATTTTCTATGTACATGATGTATAATTGTACCATAACCCAACCGGTTAATTGGATGTCATTAACCATATAATGAAAATGGAATATAACCGAATGGGTCAGTTCTATTATATTATCATGCCGGCACATTTGGTTATGGGTAAGTCATAAAGCAAAGACTTTTTGAATGAATGTTTATAATCGGAGGATCATTTGATTTAAGAAGCTGCTGAGTGGGCCAAATAGGCCATAAGTCGCGCTATTTCTATTTGAGCGTTCTGCTATTTGGTACATACTTTTCCCTCTTTTTGAATGAAATATTGCTCGATTGGAATGAAATTGCGCAAGAACATGGTAATGAGAATTTTTGGGACTATATGAATTTAAAAAACAATAATCGTATATTTCCTTTTATAACTTTTTGTAAATTCCTTACTTGCAAGGTAAGTTCATGTGGGCTTTTCATACCTGAAACGCAAGATTATAATATATGTTTAATTTTTAGATGATTGTTATAAATATTTTTTGCTCTTTTCATTCCATCTTACTTTTGAGGAACGACATATTGGAAGCGTATTTTGGGATCTTTCAGGGTTTTAAGTACTCTCCTAAAACTCAGTTGTTAATTCCTTATGCCCCACATATCGTTCAGTTTCTACATCTGATCTACATGGAGAACGACATGTGAGTAATTGCTTTTACTTGTGATCTTCACTTATTTTTATTTTGTGGGTCAAAACTATGGGTGTGAATTTCTGACACGACACGAACCTAATACAAAATTCGCGTGTTTGGGTTTAGTCTAAATGGGTTCGGGTCAGTTTCAGGTTGAACCTGTGAACCCTTTTAGCTAAACATGTCGGGTTCGGGTCAACACAGTCGGGTTGGCGGGTTGATATGTTTAACCCATTTATATTATATGATATTTTTAACAATATTTTTATGTTAAAATAAACAAGCATAAACTGGTTGACGTCTACAACTCTCCAACTTCAAGTAAGGTCAAGGATTCGGAGAAAGTTAGCAAGAAAGAGATTGAGCTTCGTATATCTACGAATTGAAAATTAGTTTTTATTTTTCTTACGTCTTAAACATTATTATTTTTTATTATTTCTGTTTGTTGAGTTTACTGTTTGATGTTTATTTTGTTTTCATATGTGTGAATAACTCTATCATTTTTAAAGCAAATAATTTTGTTTTTATTTAAGCTAATCGTCCTTACATTTGACGTTAAGGCTTTTATCACATTGGTCAAAATACTATATTTAACATAAATCAATGAATCTTTATAAAAGAAAAACCAAAACCAATTACATAAGATTTAAAAAAAAACGTTTATTATAATTCCTTTATTAATGTATTTTGTTGCAAATTCAACTAATAACGTATTCTAATATAACTAGGGATTTAACCCGTCGCGCGTTGCGGCGGGCAAAAACAAACTGTTACAAACGTTTTATATACAAATCATATCCTGAATGGGTACCGACATGAATGCGCTCAAAGCCCTGAGTGGATCAGTTTGGGTAACGGGTAGAAATGGGCCGCCTAAAAAACATGTTCAGTATGGTTTGGGTGAAATGGGGTTATGATCAAAATAGGCTCGGGTGGGTTTAATTAGTTGAGCGTTACATTCTGGTCCATGAACGAAAAGCATAACTCACTCGTCCGGTCAGGGACCCACTTTTTATAACTTGTATTATTACAGATAAATATGAAGTCTCTTTGTTTCAGCTTTGAAATTCTTTTAGATATCATTGGACCTGTCATGTTACAAAGTGTAGCGAAAAAAATGTTAGCCCCAATAAAATGTGTAGAATGTGGTAATAGCGTTTTATGTGTACAATTTATGCACTTGTGAAAGGTCCCTTTAAATCTTTAATGTAAATAGACAGAAAACTCTGCAGTTAATGTTGATATTATTCCCAAGTATTCATTTCTAACTTCAAAACAAAAGATTGTGCTATTAAGTACATGGTAACCAATCGATAATCAAGTCAACAGTATCAGTTTCAAGAATGCATGTAGGTGTATGGCGCTCAGAAGAACTTAAGTTGTGCTAATCCATTTATTTCATCTGAAATCAGTTAAGGTTATATACTAAATTAAATCTAATACCAGCATTACTTGTCTTGTCATAAAACCTATAGCGATTGTAACATAATAGATGGATTGAGTAACGAGTAAATATGTATTCAAAACAAAAGATGCGAGGGCTAATCACTATTCTTGAATCAAGTAAACGACAAACTACGGTTATAAAACATAAGAATGAAGTCATATATCTATAATTGAAAAGAAAATTATGAAGATCTTAAGTAAATGAACACTCGGAGCACATATTCTGATTTCTATAAACTATAAAGAGCGACATCTATATAACCTGGTATTTTTGTGTTTAAGCAATATAATCGGTTGTTAAAACCACATACTATAATTGATAAAAAAAATATGACGATGAGATATGTATGTGTGCAAAGAGTTATTTTTTAGAGGTTACCGGATCTCATGTAACCTCCATTTAAGCTACATTCGTCCCAACTTGGAAAACCTTGATTTCTTGGTACATCATCATAACTCTGTTAAGATCAAATAGTATATGCAGTAAGACTATAAGGTAAGTTCATTTTGTTATAAAAATACCTGTAAGTTTATTCCAAAGAGTGATTTGTATTCAAAGAGACTATTTGCATCCTATTAACACGGAAACTCAAGTATACATACTCGATTCACCAAAGCAATTTTACATAAACACAATATCTTAACATAAACTTGAATAATACGTCATTATTAATGTAATTTAAATCTAAAACCAAAGTCGTAAAAATGTAATTCGATTTTATCTCTGTGTAAGAATATATGTTAATTTTTAATGAGAAATCACCAACACCAATAGACTCAGATCCGAAAAGACCATCATCGTCGCTGAAAAAGGGAAAAAAGGTCACACTTCCTCATCGTTGTCAAGAGAAGCCGGCTCAGTGGTGTTATGGTTGCAACCGGAGTTGCCATACCAAATAGCAACTCACCATCATCACCGGGTAGGTGACAGGCCAAAAACTCGCTGGAACCCTAGACGTCGTCGCCTAAAACACACTCGCTAAAACTCCAGCGGTCGAATGGAGGTTGAAACCCCCAAAAAGGACAAGAGGGCGGCAGCTGGCCAGAGACCATGGCCAGTTCCTCCATCACCGCCACTCTCTCTCTTTCTCCCGTTTTTTTCTGTCCACCGCAAAAGATTATGGAACGGGAAGCAGTGGAATTTTAGCGATGTGGCTTCACAGCCCAAATAAGACATTGCCCAAATCACAGAGAATACCAACAGCCCACACATAAATAATCATCTTTAGAGAATAACATCACAATCCCAAATACATGCTAATTAATTACTCATGGAGATCCTTCTCCTTGCATTCCAAAACTAACACAAAAACATTCATTTTGAGAATTAAATAGACAAATTTCAATAACAAATTTGAAAATAATTGTTTACGCTCATGTTTAATGCATTGAATGTATTACTCTCACTGCTCAAAAATTACGAAAAAAAGGAATAAAAAAATCAAACGCTTCAATTTCATAATAAAATTAGTTGTTTAACTAAAATGATTAAAAAACTTGTGGTAAGTTTAATATCCAGATTTCTATTTCAGTTACAACTGATGTATGCATGTTAGAAATACCTAGCAATTCGATAAGTTATGGTCAAAAACCAAAAGGAAAAGAGGTATCGTTTTGCTTTGAATTTGGGGAAAAGTATGACAATAACAAACACCAGAACTCAAATCATCATCACTTTTTAGTTACTAACATAGCAAATGAATGGAAACCAGATATTGCTATACAAATATAATACTAATTAGATTGTGGAGTTACCTGCTTAATTCTCAGGAATTCATTATGTATGAATTGATTCGTATAATAATCCAAACAATACCCAAATTTATCCACCACTTGGAACCCGACTATTGACAGTTGGTGCGGTGACTGGACAACCCAATACCACCGAAGATGCCGTAGATTGCGCCGGTGCGGTGTGACCTCTGGTTTCTCTATCTATAAACCCACCACAAAAAACCCCAAATAAGATCATCAATTGCGCAAAAAACCCTAGAATAATTAGTACCTGTGTTAAATGAGAGGTGGTAGAGACAGTCTTCGGCTTTGGTTCCGCCAACCGAAGTTGTCGGAACACCAGATGTGGCCGGGATATTCTAACCCTACCGAGAGCATCAGATGAAAACCCTAATATCATGTGGTGATGAAGATCTTGTATGCGTTTCAACGAAGGTCGGTGAAGGATGATAATAACCTGCCACGCAGGTGTGTTGCAGGCTACCTCATCTGCCTAAAAAACAGAAAAGGGGGACAGAAAGACTATTTGCATCCTATTAACACGGAAACTCAAGTATACATACTCGATTCACCAAAGCAATTTTACATAAACACAATATCTTAACATAAACTTGAATAATACGTCATTATTAATGTAATTTAAATCTAAAACCAAAGTCGTAAAAATGTAATTCGATTTTATCTCTGTGTAAGAATATATGTTAATTTTTAATGAGAAATCACCAACACCAATAGACTCAGATCCGAAAAGACCATCATCGTCGCTGAAAAAGGGAAAAAAGGTCACACTTCCTCATCGTTGTCAAGAGAAGCCGGCTCAGTGGTGTTATGGTTGCAACCGGAGTTGCCATACCAAATAGCAACTCACCATCATCACCGGGTAGGTGACAGGCCAAAAACTCGCTGGAACCCTAGACGTCGTCGCCTAAAACACACTCGCTAAAACTCCAGCGGTCGAATGGAGGTTGAAACCCCCAAAAAGGACAAGAGGGCGGCAGCTGGCCAGAGACCATGGCCAGTTCCTCCATCACCGCCACTCTCTCTCTTTCTCCCGTTTTTTTCTGTCCACCGCAAAAGATTATGGAACGGGAAGCAGTGGAATTTTAGCGATGTGGCTTCACAGCCCAAATAAGACATTGCCCAAATCACAGAGAATACCAACAGCCCACACATAAATAATCATCTTTAGAGAATAACATCACAATCCCAAATACATGCTAATTAATTACTCATGGAGATCCTTCTCCTTGCATTCCAAAACTAACACAAAAACATTCATTTTGAGAATTAAATAGACAAATTTCAATAACAAATTTGAAAATAATTGTTTACGCTCATGTTTAATGCATTGAATGTATTACTCTCACTGCTCAAAAATTACGAAAAAAAGGAATAAAAAAATCAAACGCTTCAATTTCATAATAAAATTAGTTGTTTAACTAAAATGATTAAAAAACTTGTGGTAAGTTTAATATCCAGATTTCTATTTCAGTTACAACTGATGTATGCATGTTAGAAATACCTAGCAATTCGATAAGTTATGGTCAAAAACCAAAAGGAAAAGAGGTATCGTTTTGCTTTGAATTTGGGGAAAAGTATGACAATAACAAACACCAGAACTCAAATCATCATCACTTTTTAGTTACTAACATAGCAAATGAATGGAAACCAGATATTGCTATACAAATATAATACTAATTAGATTGTGGAGTTACCTGCTTAATTCTCAGGAATTCATTATGTATGAATTGATTCGTATAATAATCCAAACAATACCCAAATTTATCCACCACTTGGAACCCGACTATTGACAGTTGGTGCGGTGACTGGACAACCCAATACCACCGAAGATGCCGTAGATTGCGCCGGTGCGGTGTGACCTCTGGTTTCTCTATCTATAAACCCACCACAAAAAACCCCAAATAAGATCATCAATTGCGCAAAAAACCCTAGAATAATTAGTACCTGTGTTAAATGAGAGGTGGTAGAGACAGTCTTCGGCTTTGGTTCCGCCAACCGAAGTTGTCGGAACACCAGATGTGGCCGGGATATTCTAACCCTACCGAGAGCATCAGATGAAAACCCTAATATCATGTGGTGATGAAGATCTTGTATGCGTTTCAACGAAGGTCGGTGAAGGATGATAATAACCTGCCACGCAGGTGTGTTGCAGGCTACCTCATCTGCCTAAAAAACAGAAAAGGGGGACAGAAAGCATGAACACTCTGGCTGATCCACCATCGTCAGAAGAACGGAGACGAAGAGTGCTGCAACGACGGAAGATCTGACGATGGGCCGCTTTGGGAGCGCCGGTACTTGCGATTCCGGCCAACCATAGGCCATTGTCGGCAGCGTCTCTTCCAATCGCCTCTCTTTCTCATTTTTTGGGATATAAATGGGGGAAAGGGTTAAAGGAGTGTGGGGAGGTGTCCGGTAGGGTTTCTTAGATGAGATTAGGATGGAGAAGATGAAGTGACGATGGGTGTACGTGTGGGGTTATGATGCTCTCTCTGTAAATGGCCTAATACTATTGAAAATTACGAAAATGCCCTATTAGCACTGTTCATTCCCTTCTTCTATTATCATATAGTAATTTAAAAAAAACATGTTTAGGAAAACTTGAGATACTTATGAAACCAAAATTAAAATTTCTTGTGGAGAAGGGAAAGAGGATATTAAATATGTTGAAAGTGTTGTCTATGTACTTTTTATTATTGAAAACTAAAGTTTCCTATCCCGGGATGTTCCCGGGTGATAGCCTAGTAATAAAATATGTCTAGAAGAATTTGAATTATCTAAAAATGTAGTTGGTGAGCCGATATTGCGTAAACAAAAAAACAAATTTGATGTACGATGATGATTTATGAATGTAAAATAATTCTATTACGACCTCCTAAAAATATTTATAGTTCGTTTATGACATGTTTTCAAATATCTCACGACATGGGCTATCTATCATTGGGTCATAAGTTTTGAGTCGAGTCCATCCTAAACGTGGTCAAGCTCAAAGGTGATGTTTGTTTTTTTTATGAAAAGTACTCCAGAGCCTCTTATGTCTATGTCTGCCTCACACAGACGTTTATATCGTGTTTGTTTTTTGAATTCCTCATATTAACATGATGTTATCTGTATCATTCTCTCCTAATCCTTCCGATTTGGAAGGAAACAAATGAGACATAAAATCCCCTTCGCTTCTTTTCTTTTCTCCCAAAAAAAAAAAAAAAAAAAAAAACAAACCTCTGGAACATCAAATTCTTTCAATCCTTTCAAGACTCTTCAAAACACAAATCTTCAAACCCTAGGTTCCTTCTCCAGCCAAACTTCAACCTCTCCAGCCGCACATCCACCTCCTCCTCCACGACCTCCACCTCCGCCGCCCCCCCACGTTCTCAGTCGACCCTGCTCCGCCTCCTCCGCCCCTCCACTCCAGCCGACACCCACCTCCATCGCGACTCCACTCAGCCGACTCCCTCCACTCCAGCCGACTCCCACCTCCTCCGCCGTCTTCTCCACCACGGCAGCCGACACCCACTTCCATCAGGTATGTTTTAAGTTCTATTTTTTTTTCAACTCTTTGTTAATTTATTGTTAATTTAATTCTGAATTGCTTGATTATTTTGTTAATTTAATTCTGAATTGGTTGATTATTTTGTTAATTTAATTCTGAATTTTGTGTATAATTGTTAGTTTGTTTGTTTGATTAGTTGTTCAACTTGATGAATCGGTTGATTAAAGATTGTGTGATTAGTTTATAATTGTAAAAAAACAGTCTTCTTCTTGCAGACAGCAGGAGGTTTGGTCCAGCTCTTCTGCTGCAGATGTGGTCCGTGTAGACTGCAGACTTACCCCTGAAAAACAAACAGCACCAAAAACATATGTATTTAATTATTCGGGTTTGAGACCAAAAACCCAGGATGGAGGAACAGCCGAAAAGCTTTAGCCGGAAGGAGAAGCGTAAGGCGTTGAAGAAGGAGAAGCGGAAGCAAATACGGAAGGTGATAGCCGAGAAAGCTCGCGCCCAGGAAGAAGCTCGCCTCAATGATCCTGAACTGCAACGACAGATTCAGATGGAGGAGGAGAGAGAGAAAGAGAGGTTAGAGAGGGAAAGAAAGGACTTTGAGGAGAGAGAGAGGATCTTTCTAGAGAACAAGAACAAGGAAGAAGAATTAGAGCGGATCGAAAGAGAATCAAAGCTACAGCTGGTACGTCATGTATGACCTAATTTAATCAAGTAGCTCTAGAAGCATGTGTACATTCACTGGATGGGGTTTTTTCTAATAACTTTAACTAGGACCAACCAAATAAGACATGGTCCGTATAGAAGCCTCTGAAGGGCCAGGCCAATGCTTGTGTTGAATACTACGTTCCTGGTCTATACTCATGATCAAGCTCAATTCAACTAATCATCTATTACAAAACAAGTTTAAGGTTTTATGAATATGCTTCAGCTCGTATTTAAGTCATGGGCTTTCTTTGTCTCTGCCCTCTGGATCTGCAGCCACTATTACAACTTACACGTTCACACATACATTTTTGGTATCCGCAAATGTCTTATGCATATGAGCTTGAGGTGTTTCAAATAATATATGAAATTGTCTTAGCATAATATGTGACGCTTCCTGATAACAACATGGGCTGTAGTACTTTATTTTAATGGATAGAAAATAAACAGGATACTGCCTACAACTTGACAAGTATCTAGCTTACATAATGGACAAGTAATCTTCGTAACGGGTAATACGATAAAGGAAACTAGTTACAAACAATTAAATAAGTAAAATAATTCCTATGCCCTATGTAAAATCATGTAAGTGCCTGGATCCATATGGACAGTTTAACTTGTTTGTTGCTGTGGTTATGATGTTCATATGCTGTGTAATGTTTCAATATAAGCTTGGTCTTTTGTGTCCTGGGGAAGTCTGATTTGCCCAACACCGTTGTTTGACTTGTTCCCACAAATATCTCTGGATGCTTGCAGTTCAATCCATTAACATGTTCGTGTGCAGAACACATTGTGATGTTTGAGTGATTATTCCTTTTTCAGTCACTGACTGACTCAAATAGCAAGCTTAGATAATGAATCTTCATGTGGTTTAAGCTATCATGTATAATCTTACTGCAATTTGTTAGCATTGTGTTGACTGCTTGTGGCATTCTTGAGTTGCAGAGCCTGTAAAGATTATATTACTTTATAATTATAGTAAAGTAATGTGTGTGTGTGTGTGTGTGTGTGTGTATATATATATATGAGAGCAAAGTTGCTTAAAAGGTAGTGAATAAAGTTGTGTATATCTAAAATTGTTATACTTATATAGGAAGGAGCTGAGGAAGGTCGTAATGAAGATGATGAATGGGAATATGTAGAGGAGGGGCCTCCTGAAATCATTTGGCAAGGAAATGAGATAATAGTTAAGAAGAATAAAGTCAGGGTGAAGAAGAAAGAAGTCAATCAAGAAACGAAAGAAGAGGTATGAAAGTCAAGCCTCCATTGAGTTATCCTTTTTTTTTGAGTTTGTTGCTATGCACAAGTGGGAATTTAAGCCCTTATTTTATTTTTCTTCCGCAGGATCCTAATAGACCTACATCAAATCCACTTCCTCCACAACACGAAGCCTATGCTGCTTTCAAGAATGCACCCATGACATCAGCAGAGTTGCTGAACACTGTTGCCCAGCAGGTCCCAAACTTTGGTACAGAACAGGTTGGTCTTTGGTAGCCACTTTCAGTTGGGTCACAACAGGTTCTGTTTGAAGTGGGTCATTTTTAGTACTGGTCCAAACAGGTGCTCAGGTTGGGTTGACCATGTTACTTAATAATCTAGTAAGATGATTTAGTAAGTTGGATGCTTTAGACCGGGCCAGTCGAGCGAATTCACCCGTTCGACCCACTCTCCGTTTAGCTATTTTTTATTTGATCTGTTTTGACCTTTGAAACAAAACACAACACAACACAATGGGTCGAAATTTCGGCCTCTTCTGTTCATAATATTGTACCGAAAACAGTTTTGTGGACATCTGTTTCTTGATTTTGCAGGATAAAGCTCATTGTCCATTTCACATAAAAACCGGAGCATGTAGATTTGGGTTGCATTGTAACAGAGTTCATTACTACCCAGATAAATCTAACACGTTGCTCATCAAGAATATGTACAATGGACCTGGCCTTGCTTGGGAACAAGATGAGGGACTTGAGGTCTGTTGTTGGGTTCAGGCTGTGATTCTAGTATCCTAATCATAAATATGATGAACATATAATTATCTTTATTAGAGTGGATTCTTATAACTAGTGGTGACTGATAAAACTAACTTAAGGGGTCATGGCTATGCAAAACTGTTAATTCACACACATAAAAAATGAGTTGCTGTATGCATATAGAAATCTGTTACAGTAACCTTAAAAGAACATTTTCATATCGAAATGTCATTTTTCATAAGTTAACACTTTCATGTTTCTGGTACTCTCTCTCTCTCTCTATATATATATATATATGCGTGTATGAGTTGTTTCAAGTATACGTGCAATTTGAGTGTAACTTCGATTCTTTAGTACAAACCGTGATTTACTGTTGCTTGCTTCTGTTGTTCTTGACATTATGATATCAGAATTTTCCCAAGATCCACAGTGGAGGTTCGTGGTTTGAGGATCGGAGATGAAACGTTACTAGCAATTTGTATCCTACCGTGTAACTTGATTATTTTGTTTATTTGTTTTCCGTGGTGATTCGTTGATCTTAATAACATTACCATACAAGTAATTGCTCATATAAACTTCTGGTCATTTCTGTACCTAGTGCATGTATTAAAATCGCTTCTGGATAATTAACATACGAGTTTCCCATCCTAATACTGTTTCTTAGTGTTAAGTTTCACAGGATCAGAGATATGGACATATAGTTTGTGTTAAGGAGTCATATTTTTCCATCTGCCATTCCTGACAGTGTTTTATATGTGTTTTTCCTTAAATTCAGTTATGTGATGATGCATCTTAGAAAGACAGTTTATGACTGATGGAATTCAGTATGGTTAAGTTAAGCTCAATTGATATTTGCCATATTATGTGTACAATGGCTATTGATTAAGGTCTACTTTATAAAGGTGGGAAGATCTACCAATTATATTTTAAGTTTGTATGTGCTTGCCTCATACACACGTGACACACATTAGTATGGATACTATATATGTATATCTGATATATGTATATAATTGCATATGCATCTATATGTGCTTATATATGTGTGTGAGTGTGTGCACGCGTGTGAAATCGTCCTTGATCCATCTTTTAGACCTGCAGTATCTAAGATTGATTTCTAGCTCTCTTGTATAGATGGTTCTACTCGTGAGTATCACCCTTGATGTGTCTAATTAAAACTCCCTTAGATCTTGACATAACTTCACTTTTCATGAAGGTGATAAAGAATTAGGTTAGGTAAATCTGTTATTAAACATTCATATTAAACGGTAATGTGTATTTGGTTGGTATGTTATTGGACCATGCTCATTATATATATAGGTACCATTTTAAGTTATTAGACCCAACTACCAAGTAAGTTGTGCTGTAATGATATAAATTTGCATAAGAATAAAAAATGATGTTAAGTTTTATTTTTGGTCTTACTGTCTTAGAATATGATTTCTATTGATGTCTATTGGTTTTGTGGTGTTTTCGTAGTTTGCAATAGCTTATTTTCAAATCATATGAACATTTGTTATTTTCCTCACTTTTCTTTTTTACAATCAACTATTATTAATAATATACTCCTTGGATTTTCTGACCATACAGTATACAGAGGAGGAAGTGGAGCGCAGTTATGAAGAATTTTACGAAGATGTGCATACAGAGTTTTTGAAGTTCGGAGAAATTATAAATTTCAAGGTCTAAATGAATATATCTCTTTAAAACCCACATGGAGTAGTTAATATTCTTGGATTTTTTTTTTTTTGTTAATAGCATGTCTGAATTTACAAAAAGTAGACTAACTGGAGTAGTACTGAACAGTTAACATGTCAGACCCATTTACGTATGAATGGGTCCGCAGGTGAATTCGGTCTTGCGGGTTGGAGGTTCCCAAATCTTGTTTTTTTAATTTAATGAATAAAGTAACCTTCTAAATATTTTATTCAAAATCATTATGTTATTACTGAGATATTGTAACTTTTGTAATCATATTTGACGCATGACTTGTATGTAATAAAATTGGACGAAGAGTGCTTTGGGTCAACCCACCGACCCTCAACAAGTTTTCACCCAAATTCGTTTTGACCCGTTAATCCACCCATCCATTTTGCCACATCTAAGTGGAGCTATACTTGTTCCTGCTTTATGAACTGACATCCGTCACTTTCTTCCCAATATGAGAAAATTTACCCAGTTATAAAAATCAAGTTCAATCATGTTGAACAGCTCTGAATCAGCTACAGAGAACATATGTATGAGACCTTTGGTAACAACATTAAATATGGCAGGATTTTTTTATGGTTACTATGTCGTGGTTGATGATGTTTGTTTGCAGGTGTGCAGAAATGGTTCTTTCCATTTGCGAGGCAACGTATATGTCCACTATAAGTCGTTGGATTCAGCTGTGATGGCTTACAGTTCTGTACATGGTCGTTATTTTGCTGGCAAACAGGTATGATGCGTTTTTTTTCCATGCTCAAGTTGCATAATTTATGTTTAACCTTATATATGTATGCAACTTCTATTATAGGCAGATACTGGTATTCAACTTTATTTTTATTTATCTTAAAGTGGCTAATCATAGGATTTTAGGGTGAAAGCCACTTTTCTATTTATGCCATTTTTGGAACACAAAATTGAAAGTCAGAAATGTAACGAGATGGCCTAATAGACTTGGCCCTCATAAAGAAATATTTGGCTTTAACTATTGTTTTTCATGTCCAAATCATGAATGCATATTGCCGTTTTTATCCAGTTCTAGTCTGTTAATGATTTGTATAATGAAGCAAATTCTCAAGTTAGTCTCCATTAGATTTGGTAGTTATTGAAGAGTACAGAGTATGTGGATTTGTTCATACCTAAATAAAACTGAGATTAAACTTTTCTTCGGTGAATACATGAATCTAGATGTCAAGGTTTTTTCTCTTTGTTCTTTCTATAGGTTATTGATCGTTTATCACTCAGGAGTCTTTGTGGAAATTCAATAGGATATATAGAGATAATGGGGCGAGTCTTATTACATGCAACGAAAAAAACCTTAAATGGGGGGTGGGGTGAGGAAAATGATACCAATCAATAAAATTAAATGGTTTGATCTGGGTCATGATTAGTTGGTTCATGGGTCCGATCAAGATCTAATAGCTAGTGGGCCAGATCTAGATTCATTTAGTTGGATCATGGGCAACGTCAGATTTGTTTTTTGAATGGCAAAATTCCTCATTTTGAGCCACCCCAAGACTCGAACTCCCACCACTTGGTTGGGAGGAGCACACCTTTACCACTCCACTGTCCTCATTGGGACGGGCGACGTCAGATCATTGGCAAATCTGGTCTGATCCTCCCCAGTGACAGGCCTAATCTATTAGTTCTATCCATTGTTACATTCAAAGATATTTTTCTAAAAGCAGAGGAAGAAGTAGCATTTATATGCTCAATTGAAGTTATTACAAAAGAACGTTTCTCTTTTTATGTGTTAGCTTATATTTGCTTGTAAAGTATGAATTTAAATGATCTATATCACTGAATCATTGATGTGCTACTGGATTTGGCTTTAGTTACTTTGGATTGCTATTGATAGGTTAAATGTGAGTTCGTTAGTCTAACTAGATGGAAGGTTGCCATATGCGGGGAGTACATGAAATCAAGGCTCAAGGTAAGTCAATCTATTAACTGACTTCTGTAGTATGTTGATTAAAGGTGGCAATATCCACCCATTCAGACATAAAAGGGCTGATTTGGATTATGTTATATCTCTAACGGGTCGAACGGGAAAAAAAAAAACTGTAGCTAAAATGGAAACAGGTCAAATGGGTTGAAAAATTCCAAAGCATATTTGTAGTGCATGCAGTCCCTAAAATCGTTCTATTCAATATATCTAGATACTTGTTGTTATAGCACACTTATTATAGTCATATTTCACACTTACTTTTTTGCAAAAAAAAATGAAAAAAATTGGAAAAAGTTTCTCGAATCAACCCAAGCCACCAGACCTGATGCCCTGAATCAAGGCATTTTTTGTTTTGACCCATTACCCAGCTGACCCAAACCCCATTTTTCCACCTCTAAAGTTGATATATCTTCGATTCACTTGTTTTTTACAGTTAAAAGTGTTTTTTAACTGAAAGTTTGTGATTAGTATTGATATCTGGTAACCAGAATCTCATTTCTCTATTTTTATTAATGTTTTGTGCCTGTTACCAGACATGTTCCCGAGGGTCTGCTTGCAACTTTTTACACTGTTTCAGTAACCCTGGTGGAGACTATGAATGGGCTGATTGTGATAAAGCGCCGCCTAGATATTGGGTCAACAAGATGACTGCTTTGTTCGGGTATTCAGATGAGAGTCCAAAGGACCAGCAACACTCCACGATATTTACATCAGACAGAGACAGGTTTGCTTTTATATTTCATCACATAACGTTAAAAGCGGGGGACGGTTAACCATGCATCATGTGGTGGCTTTGATAGCCGAAAGACAAGGGGGTACATGCATTAATCAGCCTTTTGCTGAGTGTTATGTGCCTTATGTCCAAGGCTTGATGCAAAACTACTATCGAGCCGGGGGTCTCACTGGAAGCAGCCTCTCTATTCCTACGGGGTAGATTACGGCTGTCTGCATCTTACCCTCCTCAGACCCTACCTTAGCTTTGCTATTGGTGGGATTTGCTGAGTATGAGGACGATGATGATGATCTAAATACTTTCTGTTCAAAGGAAATATAGTTATCCAAATATTTTTTTTTCAATGGTAGTATTTGAATAAAATGATAAAAAACTATCAGACTTTCTTATTTCGCATGAAAATGTTTTTCAAATTTCAACCTGATTTTGACCCCAAACTCATATAAAATACATGGAAATGTCCCTCAACCCAACTTGTCTAGAATGCACTTGTGATTTTTATTTTTAAATTATGACTTTACCTTTTAATTTGGTCAAAAACTGAGATACTTATTTAGTGTAATCTACTATTTTTGCTAGTTTAGGTACTTTAATATTATCAGAACTTGGGCAACCTTTGATCATTTGGCCTGTTTTCTTTCAGTTTCGGTTTCAAGTTATGTATGTATCTATTGTTTTTTCTTTCTATTGGAATTTGTCTGAGATTTGAACTTTGTTGGTTGACAGTTATCACTACAAAAGACATCGGTCTATTGACTCGAGTCAACACAACGGAAATTCCAGTAGAAGCTACTGTGAAGAAACTCATGCACGAAAGAGCAGACACCGTGAACGCCAAGAAGATGACAACGTTTATGAAGATGGAACGGAATATATAAATAATCACAACCCGGAAACTGATTCTGATGGAGACCGGTTGGACAGGAAGAGGCACGGTGATCGTTCAGAAATACACACCCGGAAAAAGAGTAAATCGAGAGATCATCATAGGAGAACTCCTGTCTCTCGTGGCAGTAGTTCTGATGAAGATTTATGCACACACGCTCACACTAAAAGGAAGTCACGACACAGAAAGAACATCGCAGAGTCATCTAAAGATGTGAAAACCGAGCCTAGTGAAGGCGACTTGTTAAGACAGAAAACCAAATCCACCCGTCGAAGATCGCGGCATGATGATCGCGTTGAGGTGGACTACCAAGAATCTAAGAAAGCTGAGGGCCGTAGACAGCATCGGCCCAGGTCACATGAAAGTGCAGACAAAAATGACACAAGTGACCGTTGGCAGCCGCACATTGAACATGATTATGATTATGAGATATCTGATGGTAGGAAACCGAAAGACAGGATGATAGATCATGAAACACCTTCGGGTAGTGTTGTGGAAGACACATCAAAAGAAATGCAGCATAGTTGTGAGCGTGACGACAGAACAAGGGAGAAGAGAAAACGAATTTGAGAAAAGTCGGTCTTGACTGACAAAACTGACTGACCAGACTGGAACTGGCTATGTTCGGTTTGGTTTTCGGCTATAGAGTCGGTGAATTAACTTGAACATGTAATTACTTTTCAAATCTGAGACGATGTCGTTTTATGTTTATTTTCATATAAATTAGAATATTCCGAGTTCAAATTTGACAACTTTTACTTATAGGGCCGCATTGGTGGGGCGGAAAAGGTGATAGAGACCATATTGGTCCTATCATTGTCACATCAATCATTTCTTGTCAGGTGAAAAAGTGACACGGGCCATATTTGTCGGCAAAAAAAGTGACATGGACCGTATCGGTGGGGGAAAAAGTGATACGACCCGTACCACACTATCACTTCTGGTGTTAGCAACCTAATTTAATTATACACTTCAAAACTTTTAGAACTGATCATAAACTCTGTTATCATCTTTTCAAATAATCATACAGTATACACGTGCAAGTAAAATCAACATATATATTCGACATGTATCTGGAATTTATTTTATAAACTTTAATTAGTAAAAGGATTTAAACATTGAAATTATGCTGGACATCTCTAATGCGAAAACAGGGGAAGAAGCAGCTGAACAGATGAGCACCGATATTAAACACACATCCAACGGCACCCGCAGACCTCTCTGTTTCTGTTGACTGCAGCACAGGCACTCCGTAAACTGGATTCTCAACCATATATTGCTGATAAGAACAACCAGTTTCCACATCGCCAGATGAAGACGATGGATGCACATTGCTGATGTCATGTTCTTTTGGCAATGCAGAGAACTTTACATCAGCTGTCAACAGATGTTGAGTGTAGGTCTGCTGTTCGTAATCTAACCACGAGGGTAATGGCGGAGCTGACGGCTGAAACGCAGGGCTGCAGCTGTTGTGGTGGATGTGGCTGCCGCAGCATGGTGGTGGAGAATGGTGGTGGATGGCTGTGATCCTTTTCTTCTTCTTTTTGGACCAGAACTTGAGGGATTTTAGGTGTTTCATCACTTTCATGGTGTTGATGAATTGGGTTTTTTGAGAGATAAAAGTGTGCTGTGAATGACTTTTGAAATTATGCAGATTATAAATTCAAAATTGTAATCATTTTTCAGATCACATAGCCGTTGCTAAAAGGAGGGGTGGATAATTCAAAAGGTGGTGGAGCTGCTTTGAAAATGAGTTAATCATATCATTTCAATTTTAATTATGGTTCAGTTTTATTATACAAAAAGGGTTGTGGCATTAGTGGCGGAGTTTGACCGAATAATTAGTGGACACTAGACTCTCAAAATCTAAATTAGCGAGGGCTGCACTCTAAAAAATCCAATATATTACACTATAAAAAAATTCAGAAATTTTCAGTAAAATTAACACCGCTGAGCGAAAAATCAGTAGGAGCCGGGACAACCCAGGCCACAAGAAACCTCCGCCACTATGCGGCACACTTGTTTGTAATTGGTTATTTTTGCATGAATTTAAATATATAGTTTTAAAAATAATTCTCAACCCAAAGAACGCTGAAAAGTAAAAATAAAATTATTAAAATAGGTTTAAGGGATTCAGATTATACTGTGTAAGGTTAATTTGAACTTTTATTTACTTTTTTTAAGTGGTTCTTTCAATAATTGAAGCCAAACAAGATCAGATCGAGATCTTACAATCATATAAAAAGACCTTGTCGAGTTCAAAAAAAAAAAAAAAAAAAAAAAAGAAAACTTCATCTTCACCACCCATTCAACTAATCTGTGGTGGAGATTGACAGAGTACAAAAAAGGTGTTTTCAAAGACTGTAACATATCTGGCACACAAGTGTAACAACTTTTACACCTTCTCTCTCCTTGTCAACATGTCTGTAATTTTTACACAAAAATATTTCTATAAAATATATAACATATTTGTTACATGTGCTGCAAATTAAACACTTCGTAAATTATAGGTTCTAAAATCTATACACTTCATATAAATTCTGAAAAACTACTATCAAAACCTATAAAAAGTGTAATAGCTGAAATTGTAACATGTTCTCTCTCCTCTGACACAAAAGTGTAACGGTGTCAGACAAAAAGTGTAACATGCGGCATGTTTGTGTCCACCCATTGAGTTTCATGAGTTTTATTTAACTCTTAAGCGATTTCTCCAAGCCCCTAACGTGTGTGTGTGTATATACATAGTGGCAAGATCTAGGGAAAATACCCCAAAGTGTGAAAATAGTGAGAACATTTCATAGCTGTTGGAACAAAACAATATACGAACTAAATTGACGTGGTGGCGTTTTCGTAAATATCTGTAACTTTCGAATGTGCGCGGGCTTCATTAAGGGTAAAAAGGTAATTGTGCATATACATAACCTTACAAACAACACCGTAACATATAAACTTCCCACAAAACCTCCCCAACTTCTACGGAAAACGCGAAAACCCTAGATGAACCCGAAGACTTATATTATGGCGTCTGAAGATCAATCACGATCCAAAAATGGAAAACAAAGTGAGTTAACTGGGTTGTAGATTATATTAGTTATTTGATGTTATTGACGTTTTAATTTCAAGAATATTTGTGCAGTTTCTAGAGGAAAGGAAACCAGAAAGTCACCTCATCGTAAACGCCAAAGTACTTACGAACAAATGAAGAAGGCAACATCAAAACAAGGTTATAGTTGTTACATTTTGTGTCATTTAAAACACCAACATATGGTTACTATGAAGCATGTACATGTTAACTATCTTGTGTGTTTGTAAACGCCGTATAAAGGCTAACTTTGAAATATATTTGACCTAAAAATGCCAACTACTGCTATGATGTATTGTATAAAATTTGAACGCCATATAGGATGTGTTATGGAACAATGAACTGAAATAAATTTACCTTTTACATGTATACTTTCAGTCAACTTTGAAAACACCATATAAGTCATATAAAGCTAATGTAAAGATGTTTGGGAAAACGCCAATGAATTTTATCTTGTTTTTAGGCAAAGACTGTTTGAAAGTCAAGATAAAGATGCATACAGATGAGGCCCAAAATGCCAAGAAAAGAAAGGCTTTGAGCCAGGATGTTGAGGTTCAAGAAGAACCTTATTATCAGTTCAGTGGGGCTAGAGTTTTATTAAGGGTGGAACATACTTGATTGTTTGGTTTGTCAATTTTAATGCAAATCAAATACAAACAGTACAAAACATGGGATTTGGTGCTGCCCTGAAAATGAAGATACACAGTATACCAACAATGCTTGGGTACTGGCTTGTAGAAAATTACAATGCAGAAACAAACAATTTAAATGTCGGCAACCATACGATACATATGAATGCGGAGTTGATAGACTCTTTAACGGGTATACCAAATGGAAACATCGCCGTGATGACCAAAAGATCATCAAAGAATGACAAAGTAGTGGCTGAATGGAGAAGACAGTTTATAGGGACAGCCTAGATTAAACGACCAGGTGTGAAGGCATACTTTGATGACATTTTACTTGCGATGAATGATTATGGGAGAAACTTTTGTCTAAATTTTCTTGTTGCATTCTTCACTATCATTGGGCATGCAAGTGATAACGCTGCTGTAAACCAACAATTTTTGCACAACGTTAAACCAAACATTCAAATCAACCATCCACCATGTCCTTATCAAATTTCATCGGCTTCGTTATCCGGTTTTGATTGGTTTTATGCGACGACTCGACCTAAAACCTACTTACTAAATAAACATAACCAAAACTACGACACTTGAGTCTCTAACCCAAAAAGGGCGTAACTAATGATGGCAGTACCTACATCCCATAATCATGAGAGAAAGGTCAGTCTAAGAAAGTGAGACGATACCCACATCCCATGGTATGAGGTGTGACAACTGTCAAAATTTCAGGTATCCGTACAACTATTAAATCATGATTAGTGCTTAATGACTATGCTGAATTACAATTAATGCCTTGAACTGCTTTCTGATTACTGTTTTATACATACATGTGCATCACATATTGTATAATGTCTTATCATTATTGCATGCAAACCTTGTTGATTCAAATGATGCACGAAACACAGTTAGCACAGTTATCAGACAAATCAGAAAAATGCTGACGGAGTTCAGTACATAGACAGACAATGTGTTGAGACACAGAATGAGCAAGAAACCAAGTATTACACTAGTATAGTGTGTAGGAAAGTAAGGATCACAAAACTGCCTTCCTAGAGATAGTTTAAGTGCCGGAAAGTGCCTAAAACTCATCTAAACTGCAGAATTCTGCAGGAAATCAGCAAATTCAGCATTTTAACACTCTAGTATCATGCAGAAATATGGTTAAATGGTCCTGAATGCTTTCCTAAGTGTCGGGAATCAAAAGTGTCACAAAAGATAACATAAAGCACACTAAACTGTATAGTTTAGCACCTTAACGAACTGGTAACCAACCGAACAACCGGACATTACCCGAAACACCAAATTCTCACTAGAAGCACTGTTTTAACATTACCAAGCTAGTTATGGTCCCCGAACATCATAACACACTATATAAATATCTAATAACTAGATCCCTAACTGAATACTTGATTTCTAACCATGAACTAACTTACTAGATACAACCTACACCTATACCCCCCACCTATTGGACGGCCCAACATGGCCCCCACTCTTTGATTTGTTTTAATATTTTAGTAGATCATGTTTTTACTTTCCTAAACATAAGAACCAATGGAGAAACTCATGAAATGGATTTATAAGTTAACCATAAGCTTCATTTCTCATTCATCACAACACACCACACTTCTCTCTTGCTTGTTCACGGCCGAGAGAAACATCAAGCACCATCATCATCATCATCATTCATCTTCATCCAATTCCAAGTATACTCAAGGGTGTTAGAAGGTGCACAAGGAAGCTAGGAGCTTTCGGAAGTTGAAGGACCTTCACCATTTGCTTTTATTCTCTTCTTTTCTTCTCTTTATCATCCCTAGCCTTGAGCTAGTGGTAAGAACACTAATCTCTTCATTTTACATCTTGTTTAAGTGGTTAAAGAATGATAGATACATAATGTTAATCTTGAAGAACACCTTAATGAAACATGAACATAAGCTTAAATCATGAAGAAATCATGTTGTTTATGTGTTGTTATACTTGTTGATTGTTGTTTACTTATGTAAAAGATGTAGATCATCATATGATCTTGCTAGATCATGATTAAAAACATAATCTAGCAAGATGAGAGGATGAAAGTGTTAAATATTAATAGATCATCCTCATGAAAGACATGAACTTGAAAGAATATATTGATTTCTTGTAAAATGATGATTCAAGTGAGTTGTAAGTCTTGTAAATCTAAGATTTCAAGAATGATTTTTCAAGAAACCAAGTTAAAAATACAAAGTTTGCTAAATATTGGTTCTTAAAGAAAACAACCATGTTTTTGGAGGTTAAACAAGTGTAGAAACACTTATGTAACAAGAAAAATCCAAGGAGAAGCATTTTTAGAAAATGTGATTGTAAGTTGTAAAGAACTAACTTCTTTAAAAATGATGTTTTTAAGGAATTAACCACACTTTAAAGGGTAACTAAGCTTACTAAACACACTAGTAAGTTACGACACATTTTTATAAATTTTCAAGTTCATGAAGTGGTAGTCTATGCTTGTTTTTGGCAAAATTGGTAAGTATAGATTGTTTATTGTTGATTGTTAATTGATTGTGTTGATTTACAAAAGAAAATGATATGCATTTAAGGTATGGAAACCTCCATTTTTAGGGGAAACTATGACAAAAATTTTCTAAAAATTAAACACTTAGAAAAATATATTTAAACAAATATTTACAAGTATATTTCAAACCATGAATTTTTACATAAACTTTGCCATAATTTTTGTTACAAAAAGTATAAATATTGGAGGTTGGTTTTTATAAATAAAAGTGACTAAATATGTATTTAGGAAAATATATATTTAGATGTCACCATGTGTGTGATTATTTGTATATTATGTGTATTAGTTATATTATTTTAGGACTTGAAATAATATAACTCATCAAAATACCAAGAAATTACAATCCAAAATATTACCAAAATTCCAAGGAATAAATATACAAAGAATACCCAAACTATTGGAGAAACCGAACAAGGGAATATAACTTACAAAATATTCCGGAAAATTTATTCACAAATATATTTTGGTAAATAATATTTTGGACACCGAGTGAATGAAAATGTGATTTTCACAATTATTACAAATTTATATCATATTTTTGACAAGAAGAAAATATATTATTTTTGGGTGAATGAATATATATATATTTTCTTGGAATTAATAGAAGATATATTATTTTCGGAAAAAAATATATATTTTCTCAAACAAACTTGAAATATATTATTTTTGGAAAAAAAATAAGTTTATATATATATTTTCCAAGTTAGACTTGAAAATATATTATTTTTGGGACTTATATGGAAATACAAATATTTTTACCAAAGGAAAATTATAAATAATTTTTCTAAGTAAATATTTCTTAAAATATATATTTTTGGAAATATATATTGATGACATTTTGTTAAACATATTATTCCAGAAAAATAATACAAAGTTAAGTATAAGGATACTTAATAATTACAAGAAAATACGTATTTTCGTACTTATGAATACACTCCGGAATACGACACTAATACATGGCAAAAATATAACAAGTATAAGAATACGAATACAAATACACCCATCCTTGGGAATGATACACATGATTGAGCACATAAAAGATAACAAGTTAAAATATATAATTTTAACGATTATTCCAAATTTAATAAATATAATTTAAGTTAAAATATTTATTATTTTAACAAATAATTATATAACTTGGAATAATATTGAAGGCATGAAGAACGTAGCTCAAATACACTAATTAATATGAAGTCAAGGCACGACCCGCTCGTCTAATAGATCATAGTACGTTGTAGGTAGTCGTGTACATCCGAAGGAGCTTTGAGTTATTGAGATTACGAAGAACGCAAGACTGTGAGTTCATGTCCCCCTTTTCTTTTTACTGTTTTTAGTTTTATAACTTCGGGGGTGAAGTACGTGTTACAAACTGTTTACAAACGTTTATATGTGGTATGGTTAGCTAAGGAAGGGTACTGCTAGATCATGTGAGTGGTGGGTATAACGCTTAAGACCATTAATCCTCGTTGTAGGACCGAGGGACATGAGTGATAGATATATTTGGGTGTAGCGAGCCCCACCCATGTGGACCAGGGTTTGGCCCATGGGATGACTATGTCTTACAGCCGGAAGCCCGGTGCAAAGTCTGTTAGGTTTGAGCCTTCCTGCATCACGTCACACATATTGATGGCCTTGCAAACCATTAATGGATCTGTTTTCCTTGTTGCTTTCATACCAGGGTTTACAAACATACATACATACTTACAATGATTTCAAAGGTTTATTCGCGCACACAAACAGACACATGAACTTGCTCAACTTTTGTTGATGTTTTCAAACTACATGTATTTTAGGGAATTAAATGTGGATCTGGCGGGCGGTTGGAAGTTTCAAGAAATGTTGAGAATAAAAGATGTCATCTGATGTCTGAGGATTTGGATAGTGTGTCTTATCCTAGATAAGACACATCTTTCAAAGCCTGGTTTTATTTAATGTCTTTTGTCGAGTCCTTGTGAACTCTAAAAACAAGTTGCATGGTTTGTACTCGAATTTGAAGTCTATGTTTAAAACAATGTTGTTATGATTTTAAACTTAATGAATGGATGATCATCTTTAGTTTATCATATAGATGTTTGATATGGTTGGATGCAATGATATTAAGCAAGTCACACATAATCACGCTTCCGCAAAAGTCAGGGTGTGACAGTTTGGTATCAGAGCTTTGATTGTAGCGAACTAGGATTCTTTCTCGAGTCTAGACTACAATCATTAGGGCTCTAACGAAAATATTTTTACAACATGTTTTCATTGCATACACGAAACGCCCAGATCCAGGGAAACAAACATTTTTACAAACAGAAAGACACGGAACACAATGCAAGGTTACATTTGTGGTTTAGTCTGGGTGACTAGGTGGTTTAGTCTGGGAGACTAGGAAAGATAGAAAGGGTTCGTGAGGAATCACGAGGATACATGATTTCATGATACGTTTTCTTTGGTTGCATACTAAATGTTAGTGGTTAATATATGTGCATATGTTGTGATTGTTCTGTTACAGACACTATGTCTTCATCCGAGAGCGGACTGTCCGACGCCGATGACCCCATGGCTATTGTTTCTGACGACGAGATCGTCCCAGAGCCTGAGATCTTTACATCCGATACTGAGAGTGACCCAGATATGCTATCAGACGACGACGACGACTTTCAGCCGTTTGCGTTGCCTGATTTTGGAGTTGACTTACCGCTTGCTGATGGTATCCCAGACGAGGATCCTTTTGTTATTCCCATTCCAGTCCATGATCATCTTATCATCGGTCATCCAGATGGTGAGCATATTGTGGCACCGATCTTCGCTCCTGTTCCTTTAGTGGTCATCCCTCCTGAGGATTGGCCTTTTGATGATCTGTTTGACGATGATGTTGATCTGTTTGTTGATGGTCCTCCCGATGTCGCTCATGGCAATGGAGAGCTATATGAGGACGTTGTTGCTAGTCCACCTCTTGAGGTTCCTGTTATTGAGATTTCCTCTGATACTAGTTTGCACTCTGTCTCAGATTCCTTTGAGTCTGTGATGTCTTCAGCCTTGCAGGCAGTTGGATTACGACGCTATGCCACTGATTCTGATGATGATACAGCCATGTCAGCTGCACCATCCCCTATACACGATCCCGAGCTTGATCTTGAGTTAGATTTCGTTCCTATCGATCAGCCCGATGTTGCACCTGCTGATCCTGAGCCTTTGCTTGATCATGACCCTATTCCTTTTGGCTTACCTGACATTGCACCCCTCATACCTGATCCAGTTCCTGCACCCATTGACCCTCCCGTTGTTGAGCCGTTCATTCCCCCGCCTGCACCCGCACCCGCTGATGTTGCTCCTTTTCACCCAGTAGAGTCTGATGTTCATCGTGTTGATCTACCTATTGTTTTCTTGTAGGACATACCCGCACCTCGTCCTGGGGAAGGCACTTCAGGCCAGCAGCCTAGTCATGACCCTCATGTTTCAGCAGCTTTTCCACACATACCCCAGTCTGCACCTTCTGCTACTTTTACCACTTCACCACTTGATGAACCACTTCGATGGTTCCCACCGTACACCATGCCGATTTCAGATCCCTACCATCCCTCACAGTTTGTTGGTTATACACGGGATGAGTTACTTTTATCCTTTCAGCTCCAGTATGAGATTATGAGTCGCCGGATTTTGGAGCTTGAGATGACACCGCGTCCTTTACCATGTCCTTGTCAGCCTACTTTTGTTCCCCCTCATTCATCACCGTCTCCATTTTCACATCTACCTGCACCTCTTACTCCTTTTCCCGAGTTTGATGCTCGATTTCTCACTGTCGAGCAGCAGATCAATTATCTGCTGCGTCATGTATATGAGCTTGAGGAGGAGCTTGCGCATGTGCGTAGCTTGCTTTTCTTTCCTCCACCTCCTCCTCAGCCACCACCATCAGCATAGTTGGTTTTTGGTTTTATGTTGGTTGCATTGCTTTTGATGAGAGCACCACTATTGAGCCTAGCTTGTGAAGCCTTTTGGAGACCACCTTTTGATTGTACGACTTTTGTAGACTGATAGACTTGTTGGAAAAGGGTAGTGTGACCCTGTGTTCCTTCTGATATGATACATTTTGTAAAACATATAACAATATTTGTGGTCGATGATTAATGAAAGCTCAATCGTCATGTTCTCATTAAATACGTTGTTGAATTACATATTGTGCTATGATTGAGATGTTATATGTTTGCTTGCTATGATAACTGCTATTATACATACGTACTATATTTATTATACGAATAAGGCCTGACCTATATAATCTTCTTTTAGAAGATGCCTCCTCGAAGGGACACTCAGTTGCCCACAACAGAGGCAGAACTGCATGAACGGATTTCACAGGCAATCACACAACATGAGGCCCTACGCTCCAAACACAGCGGAGGTACCCCAGGAAATAACCCACCTCACGGTAATGTTTAAGTCACTTAAGACACATTATAATACGTTTGGACATGTCCATGTGCGTTTTGCTAATTGCTTTCTGTGAATGATGTTGCTTGTACAGGCTGTACTTACAAGCAGTTCCTCGACTGCAAGCCTCTGAACTTTGACGGCACTGGAGGTGCTGTAGCTTTTGTAAGATGGGCTGAGAGGACAGATTCTGTGCTGCGGATGAGCAAGTGTGCGCCAGAGCACCAAGTCACTTACATTTCTGGACTATTCCTAGATGGAACTCTGTCATGGTGGAACCTTCAGGTTCAGACTCTAGGCGAGGCTGCAGCATATGCTATGATGTGGGATGAGATGAAAGAGCTAATGCGTAAGACGTACTGTTTAAGGGCTGAAATTCAGAAGTTGGAAACCGAGTTTTGGAATCTGAAAATGGATGGTCCTAAGATCGCGGAGTACGTGCAAAGATTCCATGATTTGTCTTGTGTTGTCCCCTACATGGTAGAACCGGAGTTCAAGTGATTCGAACGTTTCATTTGGGGATTGGCACCCAAAATACTGAGCATGGTGACTACTTCTAAGCCTCCAACGATCACTGAAGCCATTGACTTGAGCGTGGCCTTAACCGAAGAAGCGGTCAGATTGAACAAGTTCTCGATTTCTGAGGGAAAGAAGAAATAGACTCATGTGGAGTCGTCTAGAGAGAACAAAAGGAAGTTCTCGAATTTCAAGAAGGGTACCCAAGGAAACAACAACAGTGCTAGTAAGCGAAGAGATGCGAACCCACTAGCCGAGGTCAGGACTGGTGCTGTAGGTTCAGAAAACAAGGGGAAATGATACATGGGCACCCTGCCCAAGTGTGATATATGCCAGTTTCAACATGCCGGCCAGTGTAGGTTTAGGAAATGTGAATTTTGTGGAAAGAATGGTCATTCGAAGGAAATGTGCTGGGCTGGTACTGGTCGTGGGAATGGTGGTCAGAGAGGAAATGGAAATGGCAATGGAAACCATGGTGGAAATAGTTATGGGAATGGGAACCAAGGTGGAAACAATAATCAGGGAGGTAATGGAAATCATGGTGGTTCTGGAAATCAAGCTGGTAACGGAAACCGCGGAGGAAACAACAACCAGGGCGGAAACGGAAATGGAAATGGTCGCGGCCAAGGTTGTTTTGGTTGTGGTGATGTAGGGCATTTCAAGCGAGATTGCCCGAAGAACAACCAAGCTCAGGGAAGAGTCTTTAACATTGGAGCTAGGGAAGCTCGTCAGGATCCGAACGTAGTCACTGGTACGTTCCCTATCAATCAACATTTTGCATCTGTGCTATTTGATACCGGTGCCGACTATAGTTTCGTGTCCCTAGAATTTAAGAATATACTTGGGTTAGTTGCAAGTAAGTTAGATATCCCGTACTCTATAGAACTAGCTAATGGAAAGCTAGTAGAAGCAAATGAGGTGATTAGAGGCTGTGTGATAGAGCTTGGAGAGCGAGAGTTTACGCTTGATCTACTACCAGTTGAATTGGGAAGTTTCGACGTGGTAATTGGAATGGATTGGTTGTCAAGCAATCGAGCTGAGATCGTATGCCATGAGAAGATTATCCGCATCCCGATGGCGAATGAAGAGACGATTGTGGTACACGGAGAAAAGCATTATACGCCTCTACGAATTATCAGCTGTTTGAAGGCACGGAAGTTTATGCGGAAAGGATGTGTTGCCTTCTTGGCTCACATTGTTGATAAAGAAGCCAAAGAGCCGAAGCTGGAAGATATCCCTGTGGTAAGGGAATATCCTGAAGTCTTCCCATAAGACTTTCTAGGATTACCACCCCAACGACAAGTCGAATTCCATATTGACTTGGTTCTAGGCGCCGCGCCTGTAGCCAAGGCACCCTACCGACTTGCGCCTTCAGAGATGCAAGAGTTGTCGACGCAGCTTCAGGAGCTACTAGACAAGGGATTCACTAGACCAAGCTTCTCGCCTTGGGGAGCTCCAGTTCTGTTTGTTAAGAAGAAGGAAGGTAGTTTTCCTATGTGCATTGACTACCGGGAGCTGAACAAGTTAACCATCAAGAATCGGTATCCTTTGCCGAGGATTGATGACTTATTCGATCGACTTCAGGGTTCGAGTTACTACTCCAAGATCGATCTTCGATCAGGTTATTACCAGCTGCGGATTCAAGAAGAGAGTATACCGAAGACTGCCTTCAGAACTCGATACGGACATTACGAGTTTCTAGTAATGCCGTTTGGTCTGACAAACGCACCTGCAGTGTTTATGGACTTGATGAACAGAGTTTGCAAGCCGTATATCGACAAATTCTTGATTGTGTTTATCGACGATCTTTTGATCTATTCCTGGTCGAAGGAAGAGCATGAACAACACCTTAGAGCCATCTTAGAGCTGCTTAAGAAGGAGAAGCTCTATGCTAAGTTTTCGAAGTGCGAGTTCTGGTTACATGATGTATGATGTACTGTAAAGTACATATGTTTATAGTGTATATTTTGGTCAGTTTTCAGTCGTTTCGAGTCTGTTTTAGGTTAGAATTATGATACTGCTGACGTTAAGCTTTGATTTCAGGTCCCGTAGCTTAAAGTGATGAAAAACGAGTCAAAACGAGCAGTTCGGAAGAAAAACGGGATTCGTACGCGCGTCGAAGAAGCTGGAAATTGGAAATAATAAAAAAATCAGAAAAATCACCTTTGGAGGCGCCGCGCGACGCGACACCCCCCTAGGCGTCGCGCGAGGGGGTTGAATTCGTTTAATGATTGTTGCAATTAGGGTTTTTGAAGATTAATTCCCAAGAAACCTGATTAGAACCCTAATTACGAATTAGACATCTTTGGGAGCAATCTTGGAGCATTCTTGGCAAGCAATTGGAGATTTCAAGGCAAGGGAATCATTGGTACGAGTCGAAGTTGAAGAATCGAAGAATCTATCGGGTTTTCTAATCCCTTGTTTTGTCGATTACTTTTCTCGGAACTTTGTTACAATGAATTCATGTTTAGACATCTTTGTTTTGTTTTCATTTATTGAGATGCTTGGCTAATTTCATAAACCACCTAGACTTGATGAATGGATTAATATAAATATTTTACCGTTTTCGTTATTGCATGATTGTTATGGGTGATTGTGTTTAGTAAGAGGTTTGATTTAATGGTTTGATGTGTATGCGTGCTTTGAATTGGTTTATTGTTATTACTTGCTTCATATGATTCTTAGTGACGGTCTATATCACAATATAGAGTCATATTAGGGTTTAGGGTTTCGGTGAGTGTCTATATCACGTTAGAAAACCTTCACTCTTTAGGGAGAATTGGCCAATAACCTCTAGAAGTAAGTAGTAATAGTTTGCTAAGACTTAGTGTTCTACTAGTCCTAATACCTGGGAAGTGAGGGGCTATTGGTAGGTCTTACCCGGCGAATTGCTTTAGATAGGCCTTGGGAAAGGTTATGTCTTGGTTTACCTGTCGGTCTTATTAGTCTATCAAGTCAAATTAATTACTTCAAACTACCCTAGATCTAGGATTGGGAAAGAATAGGTCAACATTAGGGTACTTACAGAATAATTAGACAACTGGGAAGGCGTCTAATAACCGGTAGAATTAACAGCCTAGGTAGCTCCACATGTTTCTCCTTGAGAAGGGTCGAGGGGCCTCGTTGGTTCTTAATAGGTTTAGTATTTTAAGATCCCGGTTCCATAACTCGTGCATTTAACTTATTCGGTAATCTCTTAAAAACAATCCAGGATTCTTGTCTAGGTGGTCCCGTTCTCATATAAGAAAAGTTCACAGTCTTTATTCGTCTTTAGTATAGTTTTAGTTTACTTAGTAGTTTAATATAGATTTCCTAGATTTTCCGTAACCCCCCCCCCCCAAAACAAATAAACAAGTTTTAGTCGTGTCTGTCAGTGTCTATTAGAGTCTAGTTTACGTGATACATAGAGTCTCGTGGTTCGATATCCGGACTTCCTAGGGTATACTACATTGATCGGTACACTTGCCGATTGTGTGGTTTTAGGTCGAGTCTAGAATTAAAGCTTTTTAGTGTCTAGAATAGAGAGTCTAATTTAGTTTGTTTTTAATAGTCTGTTTAGCACACATCAAGTTTTTGGCGCTGTTGCCGGGGACTCTTGGTAATTGCGTTCATTAGCTTTGATAGATTTACTTGACAAATACGTGCTACGTGTCTACTTTGTTTTGTGTCGTTTCTTTTTATCTTGAGTCGTAGTAACTATTGTTTGCTTTTCTTGTGTTCAGGTTTTTGCTCGTAGTGGATGCCACATCTGCGCTCGCACGGACCACCACCACCAGTCAAGCAGTCATCATCTCAATTGGGCGAAGGCCCACAGGTTACTTCTACATCCTCTTCTCGTTTCCCCAATTTCGATTCCACCCCGTTACCAACCCCACCCCCTACACCACCACCTTCGCCTAACCATTCACCTAAGGTTTCCCCACCCAATAGCCCTACTTCTAGTATTTCTAGCAATCCAGCAAACTTAGAACCAATGGCAAACCCTAGGCAAACCGTCCATCAGCAAGCCACTCAGGATTTCACCGGCCTTGCTTCACCCATCACCGTCCCACCCATAGTTAGTGACAATTCATGGCAGATTCCATCTTATGCCATGCAGGCTATCACCAACACCATCCAATTCCATGGCCGAGACGATGAGGACGCCCCGGCCCACACTAACCGTTTCTCCCGCATCCTAGCCACCTTTAACCTTCACGGTGCACCCAACGATGCCACCTACCTACAGCTTTTCCCATTCTCATTAGCCGGCTGTGCGGCTACTTGGTTGGACTCTCAACCAACCGGTACTTTTACCACCTGGGCGGGGCTTCGTCAAGCCTTTTTGAATAAGTATTTCCCGCCCGCTAAGGATTCACGGCTTAGGGACCAAATCCACTCTTTCCGCATGGAGCCCGACGAGCCTTACTACCTTGCTTGGGAGCGTTTCCAAAACCTTTGTGCTCGTTGCTCCCAACATGGTCTTTCCTATTGGGCTTTATGTGAGAAATTCTATAACGGTCTTACCCAAGAGACTAGAGATAGGTTCGATACTAATGCGGGGGGGGGGGGGGCATATGATGGGTATTCTTACAGTTGCTGAGTGGTTAGAGCGTTTTGAGGCATTTGCTCAGTCTCAATCCCAATCACGATCCGATCAGAGGTATCAAAGTGGTAATTCTAATACCACTACTAGTGCACCCGCCCGAGGGGTGAACCATGTCACCATGGACCCTGGTTTAGCCTCTGTTTTGGAAAACACGACTAGGGAACTTAAGGAAATTAAGGCTAAGGTAGACAAATGTGAGTTTTGTCGTGGGGGTCACGACACGAGTTCGTGTCCATTACTTGTTGGTGAGGAGCAGGTCGATTATTTAGGAGGAGGGTTTGGTAGAGGTCAGTCTAGCGGTTTTGGGGGTAATAATAATTTTGGGCCGGGTTGGTGTAATAATAATAATAACTTTAATAATAACACCTTTCGCCCAAATGGACCCCTTGGCTTTCAAATGGCTCAAAACCCAAATAGGGGCCAAAATTCACTCTTTGGTGGGGGTTCAAGTGGGCAGTTCAACAAAGGGTTCAGTGGGCAGGTCAAGGATGGGGGGTCAAATAACCAAGGCCAAACAGGTCAAGGTCCAAGTTTTGATTTAGGGGGTAGCATAGAGAGAATGGAGTCCATGATGAGTCAACTAGTTGTTAGGGACCAAACCACTCAAAAGACCCTTAGTGAACATGACCTAATGCTTAAGAACCATCAAGCATCCTTCCAAGACCTTCAAAGAGTCGTAGGGGACATGTCTAGAAAGCTAGAAGATAGATTACCCGGTCACTTCGCGGGTAACACCCAACCGAACCCTAATGCCCATGCTAAAGCCATTACCACCCGTAGTGGCAAGACCGTAGGAAACCCTAGAGTCGAGGAGAGGGTAGTTGATGAAGATGGAGATATTATAGATGAGGAGATCCAAATGGAGGCTCCCGGCAAAGTGCAATCTAGGTTAACCCCAGCAAGTACCGCACAACCCGGTGAGTCTCAAAGTGAGAAGCAAGTTGAGAAAACCCCAATAGATGTTAGACCTTCACCCTACGTGAACCATGCGTATGTCCCGTTTCCCTCACGTCTTAAAAACCAAAAATACTCAAGGGAATACGGGCAGTTTTTGGACATCTTCAAGCAATTGAAGATTAACCTTCCATTCATAGAGGCACTCCAATCAATGCCTAAGTATGCTAAGTTCTTGAAAGACCTCCTTAGGAACAAAGAGAAATTAGGAGAGTTGTCTAACGTCCCGTTGAATGGGGGATGTTCCGCCGTTGTGTTAAATAAGCTTCCCGAAAAGCTTACCGATTCGGGTATTTTTACCATTCCTTGTCTATTCGGTAGTAATACCAACACTCGAGCCTTAGCCGACTTAGGAGCTAGTATCAACTTGATGCCATTTTCTCTTTATGAGAAGCTAGACCTAGGAGAGCTTGCACCTACCCGAATGACATTGTCTTTAGCCGATCGGTCCGTTAAATACCCTAGGGGTAT
Organism: Helianthus tuberosus; assembly: GCA_030545235.1. Classification (NCBI taxonomy): domain Eukaryota; kingdom Viridiplantae; phylum Streptophyta; class Magnoliopsida; order Asterales; family Asteraceae; genus Helianthus; species Helianthus tuberosus. The sequence continues at coordinate 123,809,739 of CM060366.1, forward strand.
AGTTGAGAACTTGCTAGTTAAGGTAGACAAATTCATGTTTCCCGCCGATTTCGTAATTCTAGACATGGAAGCGGATGAGAGAGTTCCCATTATCTTAGGTCGTCCTTTCTTACGTACCGCCAAAGCACTCATAGACGTTTACGATGGTAAGATCACCCTTAGGGTCGGTGAGGAGAGAGTTACTTTTGAGATAGATCGTTCCATGAACCACCCGAGTGGTTCGGATGACTATAGTGGTCCTTGCCATTCTGTCTACTTTTTGAACTCGTTTATCTCGTGTGTCGACCATTGCTTAGAGTACATTAGTGGAGCGGACCTAGTGGTAGGAGAGAAGGTAGTGGTAGAAGAGAAGGTAGAAGAGAAGGTAGAAGAGGAGTTAGAGAGTGTAGGTGATGTTGAAGAGGAGGGGATTCCTTTAATCCCCGATGTGTTAGCGGTTAGTGATGACACCACCCAACCCCCACCCTTAGAGCTTAAGGTACTTCCATCTCATTTAGAGTATGCTTTCTTAGGGGAGGGTTCCGAACTACCCGTTATTATTTCATCCGAGTTAGAGGAGAGTGAGAAAGTGAGGTTGTTAGATGTGTTGAGGGCCAACAAAGAGGCCATTGCATGGAGATTGTCCGACATTAAGGGCATAAGTCCTTCCTATTGCACCCACCGGATACTCATGGAGGATGATTATAAACCGGTGGTGCAACCCCAAAGGAGGCTTAACCCCAACATGCAAGATGTAGTGAAAAAGGAGGTTCTTAAACTCTTAGATGCGGGGATGATATATCCCATTTCAGATTCACCTTGGGTTAGTCCCACACAGGTTGTCCCCAAGAAGGGGGGGATGACCGTTGTCATGAACGAAAAGAACGAGCTTATCCCTTCACGTACGGTTACGGGTTGGTGCGTGTGCATCGACTACCGAAAGTTGAATGATGCCACCCGTAAAGACCACTTCCCATTGCCTTTCATAGATCAAATGTTGGAGCGTTTAGCCGGTCAACAATTCTATTGTTTTCTAGACGGCTTTTCCGGTTACTTCCAGATCCCCATCGCACCGGAGGATCAGGATAAGACCACCTTCACATGCCCCTATGGCACCTATGCGTACCGACGCATGCCGTTCGGGTTATGTAACGCTCCGGCTACCTTTCAGCGTTGTATGGTCGCCATATTTCAGGATATGATAGAGACTTCCATGGAGGTTTTCATGGATGATTTTTCAGTTTATGGTGATTCTTTTGAGGTGTGTTTGAAGAATTTGGAGAGAATGTTAAAGCGGTGTGTAGAGACGAAGCTTATGCTAAACTGGGAGAAGTGTCACTTCATGGTGACGGAAGGTATAGTGTTAGGGCATAAGGTTTCGAGAGAGGGTATAGAGGTAGATCGTGCGAAAATAGACACCATAAGTAGGTTACCTCCACCCACGAGTGTGAAGTCGATTAGGAGTTTTCTAGGGCATGCGGGCTTCTATAGGCGCTTTATTAGGGATTTCTCAAAAATTACTCGCCCCATGACCCGCTTGCTAAAGAAAGATGTTCCATTCGTCTTTGACGAGGAGTGTCTTAAGGCCTTCAACTTTTTGAAGGAACAGTTGGTTAGTGCACCTATTCTTATCTCGCCCGACTGGAGCTTGCCCTTTGAGCTCATGTGCGATGCGAGTGACTATGCCGTTGGAGCGGTACTAGGACAAAGAAAGGATAAGCACTTCCACCCCATCTACTACGCGAGCAAAACGCTCAATGATGCTCAAGAAAACTACACTACCACGGAGAAAGAGCTTTTAGCCGTAGTTTTCGCATTCGATAAATTCCGCTCGTACCTCGTTTTATCCAAGACCATAGTTTTCACCGATCATTCCGCGTTGCGTTTTCTCTTTCAAAAGAAAGACGCTAAACCCCGACTCATTCGGTGGATTCTTTTGCTTAGCGAGTTCGATATTGAGATTAGGGACAAGAGAGGGGCCGAGAATGTGGCGGCCGATCACTTATCACGGTTAGAGGATCCCAAGAGGGAAGAGATTCGTGAGGAGGAGATTGGAGACACGTTCCCTCACAAGTCTATAGAGTTTGTTGAAGCTGAGAAAGAAGGATTGCCATGGTTTTGCGACATAGCAAATTATCTCTCTAGTGGTGATGTGGTGAAAGGGATGTCTACACAACAAAGAAAGCGATTGTTTAGTGAGGCGAGAAAGTATGTTTGGGATGATCCTTTTCTCTTTAGGATAGGAGGAGATAGAGTTCTTAGACGTTGTGTATCGAGAGAGGAGGGTTGGAACATTATTAAGCATGTGCATGAAGGCCTCACGGGAGGACATCATGGTGCACACACCACCGCCCAAAAGGTATTCGATTGTGGTTTCTATTGGCCTACCGTTCTTAGAGATGCCGAGGAGTTCGTGAAGATGTGTGATGCATGTCAACGAACCGGCAATATTTCTGCCAAAGATGAGATGCCTCAAAATCCGATACAAGTAGTAGAGGTTTTTGACGTTTGGGGCATCGATTTCATGGGACCCTTCCCAAACTCCAAAGGAAACCGTTACATACTCGTGGAAATCGATTACGTTTCCAAATGGGTTGAGGCTTAAGCTCTTCCCACAAACGAAGCCCGAGTAGTATTGACGTTTCTTAAAAAGCTCTTTTCACGATTTGGTACTCCTAAGGCCTTAATTAGTGACCGTGGCACTCACTTTTGCAATGCATTGATGGAGAAATTGCTTGCACGCTACGGTGTCACTCATCGTTTATCTACCGCATATCATCCACAAACGAGTGGACAAGTGGAGAATGCAAATCGCGGTATTAAACGAATCTTAGAGAAGACAGTTGGTAAGAATAGGAAAGATTGGTCTGACAAGCTAGACGATGCATTGTGGACATTTAGAACCGCCTACAAGACCCCTTTAGGAACTACACCTTTTATGATCGTCTACGGAAAAGCTTGTCATCTCCCCGTCGAGTTAGAACATAGAGCGCTTTGGGCCTTGAAAACCGTTAATTTAGATATGACCGAAGCCGCTAGGAAGCGTTTCTTTCAAATTCGTGAGCTTGAAGAGCTTAGGGATACGGCGTATGCTCGATCGTTGGGAATAAAAGAGAAAACGAAGTTGTTGCATGATAGGAGGTTGAGGAAAGTGAAGGAGTTTAGCAAAGGCGATAACGTGCTTCTCTACAACTCGAGATTGAAGCTTTTTGCGGGTAAGTTGAAATCCAAATGGTCGGGACCTTTTATGGTTCATTATGTGTTTCCATATGGAGCGGTGGAGATCATGGATGAGAAGGATGGCCGTAGTTGGAAGGTGAATGGCCATCGTTTGAAGCATTACCTTGGAGGAGCGATAAATAAGGATGAGAGGGAGGTAACTCCTCTCGAAATCCCACCTAAAGCCGCCAATTAGTGTTTTGGGTGAAAGCCCAAGTGTACATTTTGTATCGTTTGTATAAGAGTCTTTATTTGAGTATTTTCGTATTTTAACGAGTCTTTTCGTAGTTTTTCGGTTTATGTTTTGTGTCGTTGAGAATTTTGCAGGATTCGTCACCGCTATGGAACAGGAAAAAGCATGAGAAAAGAGGTCCCAGGAACATGTTGGGTGAAGGTTCATCATCAAACTTAAGGAAAAGGAAGATCAAGTATCGGGGGTTTGATAGGAGGGTGTATTCCCGTGTCGAGAGGATTATTGATCACCCGGTCTTAGACTTTGAAGAAGACAGTGAGGAGAGGAAGAAACTGAAGAAGTATGCAGAAACTCACATGTTGGAGCATCGTACGATAAATTGGGAATGGTTGCAAACTATGGGAGCGAGTGATCGGGTGGCGGAGTTGTTAGGGCCACGATTGAGAGCGGCAATGGATTGCCGTTGGCCGCAGTATACTGAACTTACACTTGAGTTCCATTGTACCTTCCATCATAAAGAGGGTACTTTTGCGGAACATAATGCGGTGTCGTTTTCTTTGGCCCGAATTTTGTATGAAATGAGTATTTCTCAATTTGGAGTGGCCTTGGGTTTTTATACGGATGAGGAGGTGAGGACTGATGAGTTTGTGAATGGTTTAAGGGGTGTGTATAATCATCCTCGGCCGAAGTGTTTGGATTCGGTAGACTTGGAGAGATTTTGGGACGAGATTGCGACCCAACCGTTCGCCCAGACGAATCTTATTACATCGGTTCGTGATCCTATACATAGGTATATCTTGAAAATGTTGGCGACTACGATTGTGGCGAGGAAGTCAGGTGAAAATAAAGCAAACTGGTTGGATATTTTTGCTTTAATGTGCATGGTGGAGAAGAGAAACTGGAACTTGGCAAGTTTCTTTGCATGGTCGTGCAATAGGCCGCGTAGGGGAGGAAAAAGGGCGGCCATGGATCTTGGGCCGTACATAGCTAGGTTGGCAGGGAATATACGGGCCTTAAGAAAATATCATGTGGAGCAGATGCATTTGAGTTTCCCAACGGTTTATTGGGGTATTGCTGAGCTACAGTTAGCGGGGGTTTTGACAAATAAGGACCCGCCACAATGGAATTATGAAGTGGGTGCTCCTCCGGCACGACGGCCGGCACCTCGACGAAGGTGTGAGACGCCTACACAGCAGCCAGTTAGACAGCAGAGACCTGACCCGTTCACTCCTGAGGCTGCTTTTGACTACACACAGCAGAGGTTTGATCAGATTGAAGATAGGATGCGGGTTGACCACCAGTGGACGATGCAGAGTCACCACCGACAGGACGACATGCTCAGGTATATGATGTCGGGTATGTCATTGAATGCTCCGATACCTCCACCCTTTGCCGAATTATTACCTCCGCCAGTTTATGGAGGCGAGCAGCAGACCCCATATGTCTATGGTCAGTACCCGGGGTATGAACAGTGGGGGGGGGGCAGAGTGGTTATGCTTATAGTGGTCAGTTCGGGTGGCAGCAGGCTGGAGGATCGGGGACCCAGCAGATGGAGGAAGATTCTGAGGATGAGGAGTGATGGAGCAGACTGCAGCATCATATATATCCTTTCATGTTTTATTTTATTCATGCTGTTTCAGTAGTTCGATTTGGTTGTATCCGTAGGACATATTTTTTATTTTTCGTTTGAACTTGGATTGTTGGAACGATGAACGTTAGGTGGTATTTGGTTGGGTATGCTATGTTTGTTTTAGGTTGATGATTTGGAGCCGCTTTCCGTTCGTGTGTGAGGGAGTTTGGTATTGTTTGCTGAGCACGTTCGGTATTGGAGGGCTTATGTGGAAACGACTGGCACTTTGACAGTCTCACATACTCAGCTAAGTCGTTTCCCTTTTTGTTGTTGTGATATATTTTATTTATTTCGTTTGCAGTTTTTATTTTTAGGTAGTTGTTGAGTCGTATTTTCGTTCTTGCATTAGGGACAATGCAATCTCTAAGTGTGGGGATGGGATACTTGTAAATATTTGAGTCATAAATATGAAAAACACAAAAAAAAAAAAATTAAAAAAATTGAAAAAATCCAAAAAAAAATTGAAAAAATCAGAAAATGTCTTTCGAATAAAAAAAAAGAAGTTTGCAATTAAAGCGGAAAATGATAGAAAAAATGAGTTTTTGCTCGGGTTCGAATAATAATAATATGAGATTATAATAAATCGAGTTTGCGTCTAGTTTAGGATATGTGGATAGGCCCGGGTTTGGTTTTAAGTCCCTTTGATCTAATATACCTTAATTGTCGGTCTGCTAGTGGGTTCTCGCCTGGGAAATATGGGAAACTAAAACTGCCAATAATAGTATAAGGGGCACCGTTATAAGTTAAAACCGTTAGAGTCTGTGATCTTGCGAAAAAAAAAATAGAATAAAAAGTGAGCTAGAAACTAAATGAAAGTAACACAGGTCTATGTAATCCGAGTTGGGGATAGCGACTCTACAGCCGGAATGCCTCTGGGATGTGTGAAATCGACTTGCCGAATAAAAGTACCGAAACCTAAGTAATCTGTGGTTGGGGATCGCGACTCTACAGCCGGAATACCTCTTGGTTAGGGAAAGCATCGTCTAGACTCACGAAAGAAAAAAAAAGCAAAAAGCAAAGCAAAAATAGAAAAAAAAGTTGATTGTAAACTCTCTTGGTTTTGATATAAGACGGTTAGGAATTAGTCCAGTGATCGTTCCTTTAGTCCTATAAGCTTGAGGTGGGAGTAGGTGGACCGTAGATTCTAGCGTGAGACCCTAGGTAGACTGACCGCACTTAAATTAAATTCACATGATAAGGGCTTAGGATTGAATTCGGGTTTAAAGTGGACAAGTATATTCGCAATCGCGGCTAACGCAAGTCTTGGTTTTAATTAATTATACCTATACTTTTGACCCGAGTGATTATTTGTTTCTGATTCCGTTGCATAATTCTTTTTCGAGGACGAAAAAAGAGTAAGTGTGGGGATGTTTGATGTACTGTAAAGTACATATGTTTATAGTGTATATTTTGGTCAGTTTTCAGTCGTTTCGAGTCTGTTTTAGGTTAGAATTATGATACTGCTGACGTTAAGCTTTGATTTCAGGTCCCGTAGCTTAAAGTGATGAAAAACGAGTCAAAACGAGCAGTTCGGAAGAAAAACGGGATTCGTACGCGCGTCGGAGAAGCTGGAAATTGGAAATAATAAAAAAAATCAGAAAAATCACCTTTGGAGGCGCCGCGCGACGCGACACCCCCTAGGCGTCGCGCGAGGGGGTTGAATTCGTTTAATGATTGTTCCAATTAGGGTTTTTGAAGATTAATTCCCAAGAAACCTGATTAGAACCCTAATTACGAATTAGACATCTTTGGGAGCAATCTTGGAGCATTCTTGGCAAGCAATTGGAGATTTCAAGGCAAGGGAATCATTGGTACGAGTCGAAGTTGAAGAATCGAAGAATCTATCGGGTTTTCTAATCCCTTGTTTTGTCGATTACTTTTCTCGGAACTTTGTTACAATGAATTCATGTTTAGACATCTTTGTTTTGTTTTCATTTATTGAGATGCTTGGCTAATTTCATAAACCACCTAGACTTGATGAATGGATTAATATAAAGATTTTACCGTTTTCGTTATTGCATGATTGTTATGGGTGATTGTGTTTAGTAAGAGGTTTGATTTAATGGTTTGATGTGTATGCGTGCTTTGAATTGGTTTATTGTTATTACTTGCTTCATATGATTCTTAGTGACGGTCTATATCACAATATAGAGTCATATTAGGGTTTAGGGTTTCGGTGAGTGTCTATATCACGTTAGAAAACCTTCACTCTTTAGAGAGAATTGGCCAATAACCTCTAGAAGTAAGTAGTAATAGTTTGCTAAGTCTTAGTGTTCTACTAGTTCTAATACCTGGGAAGTGAGGGGCTATTGGTAGGTCTTACCCGGCGAATTGCTTTAGATAGGCCTTGGGAAAGGTTATGTCTTGGTTTACCTGTCGGTCTTATTAGTCTATCAAGTCAAATTAATTACTTCAAACTACCCTAGATCTAGGATTGGGAAAGAATAGGTCAACATTAGGGTACTTACACAATAATTAGACAACTGGGAATGCGTCTAATAACCGGTAGAATTAACGGCCTAGGTAGCTCCACAGGTTTCTCCTTGAGAAGGGTCGAGGGGCCTCATTGGTTCTTAATAGGTTTAGTATTTTAAGATCCCGGTTCCATAACTCGTGCATTTAACTTATTCGGTAATCTCTTAAAAACAATCCAGGATTCTTGTCTAGGTGGTCCCGTTCTCATATAAGAAAAGTTCACAGTATTTATTCGTCTTTAGTATAGTTTTAGTTTACTTAGTAGTTTAATATAGATTTCCTAGATTTTCCGTAACCCCCCCCCCCAAAACAAATAAACAAGTTTTAGTCGTGTCTGTCAGTGTCTATTAGAGTCTAGTTTACGTGATACATAGAGTCTCGTGGTTCGATATCCGGACTTCCTAGGGTATACTACATTGATCGGTACACTTGCCGATTGTGTGGTTTTAGGTCGAGTCTAGAATTAAAGCTTTTTAGTGTCTAGAATAGAGAGTCTAATTTAGTTTGTTTTTAATAGTCTGTTTAGCACACATCAATGTACAGTTCCTTGGTCACGTGGTAAACGAAGATGGAATTCATGTGGATCCCACCAAGATCGAGGCGATTACGAATTGGGAAACTCTGAAGACGCCAACCGAGATCCCACAGTTTTTTGGGTTTAGCAGGGTATTATCGCAGATTCATTGAGGATTTTTCAAAAATCGCTCAATCGCTGACCTCCCTTACTCAAAAGGATAAGAAGTATGAATGGGGAGACAAACAAGAGGAAGCCTTTCAGCTGCTCAAGAATAAGCTTTGCGATGCACCTATTTTGTCCCTACCCGAAGGCACCAACGACTTCGTGGTATACTGTGACGCCTCGCGTCAGGGATTGGGCTGTGTGCTAATACAACGATAGAAGGTTATCGCTTATGCTTCGTGCCAATTGAAGGTTCATGAGAAGAACTACACCACGCATGATTTGGAATTAGGCGCAGTGGTGTTTGCTTTGAAGATTTGGCGGCATTACCTTTATGGTACCCGATGTATGATCTTTACAGATCACAAGAGCCTTCAACATATATTCAATCAGAAAGAGCTCAACATGAGACAGCGACGTTGGGTAGAGCTATTAAATGATTATGATTGCGAAATCAAATATCATCCAGGAAAGGCGAATGTGGTGGCAGACGCCTTGAGTCGAAAAGAGAGGATTAAGCCCATAAGGGTTAGGGCTTTGGAGATGATTATTCAGACAGACCTCTCGTTGCGTATTCTTGCTGCACAGAGAGAAGCTCTTAAGAAAGAAAATCTGAAGGCTGAATATCTCCGTGGGATGGAGAAAAAGTTGGTACCCAACGAGGAAGGAACCTTGTATTTTATGGGACGAATTTGGGTTCCTCTTTTTGGTGATCTTAGAGATGTTATTTTTGATGAAGCTCATAAATCGAGGTACTCGATCCATCCAGGATCAGACAAGATGTACCAAGATTTGAAGGATTATTACTGGTGGCCAGGACTTAAGGGCGATGTGGCTACTTATGTTGGGAAGTGTTTGACCTGTGCCAAAGTGAAGGCCGAGTATCAGAAGCCTTTAGGTCTTCTGCAGCACCAGAGATACCCATGTGGAAGTGGGAGCAGATCTCAATGGATTTCATAACCAAGTTGCCCAAGACTCCCAGAGGTCATGATATGATTTGGGTAATCGTCGACCGATTGACGAAGTCTGCGCACTTTTTGCCAATCAGAGAAAAGGATAACACAGGTAAGCTAGCTGAGATGTACCTAAGACAAATAGTCGCACGTCATGGAGTGCCTATCTCGATTATATCTGATAGAGATGGAAGATTTGTGTAAAGGATTTGACAATCCTTTCAAGAAGCGTTTGGTTCTCAGTTGAATTTGAGTACTGTTTTCCATCCACAGACGGACGGTCAGAGTGAGAGAACGATTCAAACGCTAGAAGATATGCTTCGTGCTTACGTAATGGACTTGGGTGGCAATTGGGACACTCACCTACCTTTGGTAGAGTTTTCCTATAACAACAACTACCATACAAGCATTCAAGCTGCACCGTTTGAGGCTCTCTACGGACGCAAGTGTCGATCACCGCTATGCTGGGCAGATGCAGGTGATAGACAGCTGGTTGGTCCCGAACTGGTCCAAGAAATGACATATAAGATTATACAGATCCCAGAGCGCATCAAGGCGGCTCGTGATCGACAGAAGAGCTATGCGGACCAAAGACGAAGACCTTTGGAATTTGAAGTGGGTGATATGGTTCTGTTAAAAGTCTCACCTTGGAAAGGTGTGGCACGCTTTGGGAAGCATGGTAAGTTAAACACATGATTTATCGGACCGTTTAGAATCTTAGAGAGGATTGGTCCTGTAGCATACAAGTTGGAACTACCAGCAGAACTTAATGGTGTTCATGATACATTCCATGTATCTAATCTGAAGAAAAGTCCAACACAAGAAACAGTGGTTATTCCTGCTGACGAAGTTCACATTGACGACACACTTCACTTTACCGAAGAACCCGTTGAGGTTACAGATTGGAAAGTTAATAAGACTCGGAGGAGTAGTGTTAAACTCATCAAGGTTCGATGGAATGCGCGTCATGACCCAGAGTTTACTTGGGAACGTGAAGACCGCATGAAAGCAAAATACCCGTATTTGTTCCCCAACTCCCCTGCTGCTAGTAGTAAGGCTTAAAATTTTGGGATGAAATATTCTTAACAGGGGGAGAATGTGACAACTATCAAAATTTTAGGTATCCGTACAACTATTAAATCATGATTAGTGCTTAATGACTGTGCTGAATTACAATTAATGCCTTGAACTGCTTTCTGATTACTGTTTTATACATACATGTGCATCACATATTGCATAATGTCATATCATTATTGCATGCAAACCTTGTTGATTCAAATGATGCACGAAACACAGTTAGCACAGTTATCAGACAAATCAGAAAAATGCTGACGGAGTTCAGTACATAGACAGACAATGTGTTGAGACACATAATGAGCCAGAAACCACGTATTACACTAGTATAGTGTGTAGGAAAGTAAGGATCACAAAACTGTCTTCCTAGAGATAGTTTAAGTGCCGGAAAGTGCCTAAAACTCATCTAAACTGCAGAATTCTGCAGGAAATCAACAAATTCAGCATTTTAACACTCTAGTATCATGCAGAAATATGGTTAAATGGTACTGAATGCTTTCCTAAGTGTCAGGAATCAAAAGTGTCACAAAAGATAACATAAAGCACACTAAACTGCATAGTTTAGCACCTTAACGAACTGGTAACCAACCGAACAACTGCACACAACCCGAAACACTAAATTCTCACTAGAAGCACTGTTTTAACATTACCAAGCTAGTTATGGTCCCCGGACATCATAACACACTATATAAATATCTAATAACTAGATCCATAACCGAATACTTGATTTCTAACCATGAACTAACTTACTAGATACAACCTACACCTATACCCCCCACCTATGGGACGACCCAACATGGCCCCCACTCTTTGATTTGTTTTAATATTTTAGTAGATCATGTTTTTACTTTCCTAAACATAAGAACCAATGGAGAACCTCATGAAATGGATTTATAAGTTAACCATAAGCTTCATTACTCATTCATCACAACACACCACACTTCTCTCTTCTCTCTTGCTTGTTCACGGCCGAGAGCAACATCAAGCACCATCATCATCATTCATCCAATTCCATGTATACTCAAGGGTGTTAGAAGGTGCACAAGGAAGCTAGGAGCTTTCGGAAGTTGAAGGACCTTCACCATTTGCTTTTATCCTCTTCTTTTCTCCTCTTGATCATCCCTAGCCTTGAGCTAGTGGTAAGAACACTAATCTCTTCATTTTACATCTTGTTTAAGTGGTTAAAGAATGATACATAATGTTAATCTTGAAGAACACTAAGAATCAAGATAATGAAACATGAACATAAGCTTAAATCATGAAGAAATCATGTTGTTTATGTGTAGTTATACTTGTTGATTGTTGTTTACTTATGTAAAAGATGTAGATCATCATATGATCTTTCTAGATCATGATTAAAAACATAATCTAGCAAGATGAGAGGATGAAAGTGTTAAAGATTAATAGATCATCCTCATGAAAGACATGAACTTGAAAGAATATATTTATTTCTTGTAAAATGATGATTCAAGTGAGTTGTAAGTCTTGTAAATCTAAGATTTCAAAAATGAATTTTCAAGAAACCAAGTTAAAAATACAAAGTTTACTAAATCTTGGTTCTTCAAGAAAACAACCATGTTTTTAGAGGTTAAACAAGTGCAGAAACACTTATGTAACAAGAAAAATCCAAGGAGAAGCATTTTTTAGAAAATGTGATTATAAGTTGTAAAGAACTAACTTCTTTAAAAATGATGTTTTTAAGGAATCAACCACACTTTAAAGGGTAACTAAGCTTACTAAACACACTAGTAAGTTACTACACATATTTATAAATTTTCAAGTTCATGAAGTGGTAGTCTAGGCTTGTTTTTAGCAAAATTGGTAAGTATAGATTGTTTATTGTTGATTGTTAATTGATTGTGTTGATTTACAAAAGAAAATGATATTCCTTCAAGGTATGGAAACCTCCATTTTTAGGGGAAACTATGGCAAAATTTTTCTAAAAATTAAACACTTAGAAAAATATATTTAAACAAATATTTACAAGTATATTTCAAATCATGAATTTTTACATAAACTTTGCCATAATTTTTGTTACAAAAAGTATAAATATTGGAGGTTGGTTTTTATAAATAAAAGTGACTAAATATGTATTTAGGAAAATATATATTTAGATGTCACCATGTGTGTGATTATTTGTATATAATGTGTATTAGTTATATTATTTTAGGACTTGAAATAATATAACTCATCAAAATACCAAGAAATTACAATCCAAAATATTACCAAAATTCCAAGGAATAAATATACAAAGAATACCCAAACTATTGGAGAAACTGAACAAGGGAATATAACTTACAAAATATTCCGGAAAATTTATTCACAAGTATATTTTGGTAAATAATATTTTGGACACCGAGTTAATGAAAATGTGATTTTCACAATTATTACAAATTTATATCATATTTTTGACAAGAAGAAAATATATTATTTTTGGGTGAATGAATATATATATATTTTCTTGGAATTAATAGAAGATATATTATTTTCAGAAAAAATATATATTTTCTCAAACAAACTTGAAATATATTATTTTTGGAAGAAAAATAAGTTTATATATATATTTTTCAAGTTAGACTTGAAAATATATTATTTTTGGGACTTATATGGAAATACAAATATTTTTGCCAAAGGAAAATTATAAATAATTTTTCTAAGTAAATATTTCTTAAAATATATATTTTTGGAAATATATATTGATGAAATTTTGTTAAAGATATTATTCTAGAAAAGTAATACAAAGTTAAGTATAAGGATACTTAATAATTAAAAGAAAATACGTATTCTCGTACGTATAAATACACTCTGGAATACGACACTAATATATGACAAAAATATACAAGTATAAGAATACGAATACAAATACACACATACTTGGGAAGGATACACATGATTGAGCACATAAAAGATAACAAGTTAAAATATATTATTTTACGATTATTCCAAATTTAATAAATAAAATTTAAGTTAAAATATTTATTATTTTAACAAATAATTATATAACTTGAAATAATATTGAAGACACGAAGAACGTAGCTCAAAGACACTAATTAATATGAAGTCAAGGCACGACCCGCTCGTCTAATAGATCATAGTACGTTGTAGGTAGTCGTGTACATCCGAAGGAGCTTTGAGTTACTGAGATTACGAAGAACGCAAGACTGTGAGTTCATGTCCCCCTTTTCTTTTAACTGTTTTCAGTTTTATAACTTCGGGGGTGAAGTATATGTTACAAACTGTTTACAAACGTTTATATGTGGTATGGTTAGCTAAGGAAGGGTATTGCTAGATCATGTGAGTGGTGGGTATAACGCTTAAGACCATTAATCCTCGTTGTAGGACCGATGGACATGAGTGATAGATCTATTTGGGTGTAGCGAGCCCCGCCCATGTGGACCAGGGTTTGGCCCATGGGATGACTATGTCTTACAGCCGGAAGCCCTGTGCAAAGTCTGCTAGGTTTGAGCCTTCCTGCATCATTTACATTAATGGATCTGTTTTCCTTGTTGCTTTCATACCAGGGTTTACAAACATACATACATACTTACAATGATTTCAAAGGTTTATTCGCGCACACAAACAAACACATGAACTCGCTCAACTTTTGTTGATGTTTTCAAACTACATGTATTTCAGGGAATTAAATGTGGATCTGGCGAACGGTTGGAAGTTTCAAGAAATGTTGAGAATAAAAGATGTCATCCGATGTCTGAGGATTTGGATAGTGAGTCTTATCCTAGATAAGACACATCTTTCAAAGCCTGGTTTTATTTAATGTCTTTTGTCGAGTCCTTGTGAACTCTAAAAACAAGTTGCATGATTTGTACTCGAATTTGAAGTCTATGTTTAAAACAATGTTGTTATGATTTTAAACTTAATGAATGGATGATCATCTTTAGTTTATCATATAGATGTTTGATATGGTTGGATGCAATGATATTAAGCAAGTCACACATAATCACCCTTCCGCAAAAGTCAGGGTGTGACATGAGGAAAGGTAGCCGTTGTCACACCCTAAAAACAAACGTGGCGGTGACGGAGGTTGGTACCCATAAATGTCTTAGTGGTCGATGCAATATTTATTTTGGACGTTTAACTTATTTAAAACATGCAGTTTAGAGTTTCAAACATACACCACAACCATGACATAGTTGTTTGGCCCTTATGGGTCTTAGTACACACGGTCCCAAAAGTAGTTTTAAAAGTGTCCGAACGTTATTTATTTAACAATCGCATCAAACAACCAAATGTTAACACAAGCCAAAATTTCCGAAGCCGAACTCATGTACCTGAAGAACACGTAAAAATCAAGTGTCAACACAATGAAAGGTGAGTTCACATATTCTAATTTGTAACAAATTGTTTATGGAAAATCTTTCTTACAATAATTTTTTAACGGGAACAAGCATCCATACAAAATTAAGAAAGTAAGTTTTATTTTCTTTATAAAAATCCGAGGGTAAATCATCGTGAGTTATTTATTTGAAAAGCCTCCGATGAGATTTCTACCCATGCTTTGAATATAAATATTTGTCATTCGTTCAGTTTCGTAAGTTTGCAAGACGTTACGAGCTATATACCATAATTGAGGTTCTAATTTATTTAGAATCTTTTGATATTTTTTTATATCTCATATAGTATTTAATACTTTTTTATATGTTATATAATAATATATGGACCCAATTGTGATAGGACCGAGCTTTTTCTAATCATATATACTAGTCGATTTCAATGATATATTCTTTTAGCTTTTGTAAATAACCATAACACAATAAAAATTGGTCTATTTCTGCAACTAAATGTCCACAGGATAAAAAAAGGCACTTTTGACGGACTTCTTTTTATCAACAAATTTAGGATAAATGAATAATATCCTAATTGAATATTTTTTTATAAATAAATAAATAAAGGCGAATATTTGTTAAATGAGTATATATCTTATCTTATCTTATCTTACTATATAATAAAAGAAACCACCTTAGGGACACTTGTCATCATATTAGACCATCCCTTATAGATAATTATTATTTTAGTTTAATCTCCTTTAATTAATTATAGATAAACCTCCTATTAAATATTATTTAGTTTAATATCTTATATTATAGATAACCCTACTACTAAATATTATTAGTTTAATATCTTATGGAAAATTATTATTTAGTTTAATAACATTCTCATTTATAATATTATTTATTTGAATTAATTATATTTGAACGTTTTGTTTAGTTTGGTATCAAATAGATTTTACGAAACTTAAAATAAAACTAACTAATATTATTTATCATTTATACATTTACGGAGTTTTAAATAAAGGGTTAAATTTATTGAGATTTCGATAACAAATTTTGCAAAAACAGAATAATCTATTTTTATCACGAAAACCAAACTTTGTATTAATATATTAAATATTTTTATTTTCACTGTACAAAATTACATTTACTCGACCCATGTAATACATGAGGTTTTTTAAGATATAACTTTTTTATTATTTGATATATAAAATTAGATTTATTCAATTCGTACAATACACGGGGTTTTTTAAGGATATATATTTTTTAGAGTAAACTGCAATTTTACACCCTGAGGTTAGGGGTCATTGGCACTCCTACCCCCCCTAAGGAAATAATTGCAAAATTACACCCCACTGTTAACCCTTATGTCGCACTTTTACCCCCCGGACCAAGATGCCGTTACACTTACCGTTAGAGTTAGGTGAAATGTCCAAATTACCCCCAACGTTTATCCCCTTCCTCATTTAAGAAGTTCAAGCCCTAATTTGTCTGTGTTAAACCCTTTCAATCGCTGAACATGTCTTCATCTTCTTCCTCTGTGCTTCGATCCAAGGAGACCATGAGCAAAACTCAAGCTTCAGACATCATATGTCCTTGTGGTGCGAAAACAATGTTCAAAGAGTCACAATCCAAAGCTAATCCTGGTCGATGGTATCTTAGATGTGTAAGTTTCTTGTGTTTAATGGTTATTGAAACTCAAGTTTCATTCTTCTGTTGCTTATGATGTCCGATAACAGGTTGGAGGATGTGGATTCCTCAGATGGGCTGATGTTAGTGAAGAACAGGGATGTCCGGTTTGTCGAGAGGTAATGCCTGCTTTAATTCAAATCATTAAAGATAAGGATGAGTTGGCTAAGTGCAAAGAACAGTTGGCTCGGTACAAGAATGGCGATGTGTTGAAACTGAAGATGTATTTTGTGATTACTTGGGTCTTGATTGTTCTATTTTTTTTGCTTAAGTAGGTTAATGTCGAGAAATTAGATTTGGTTGTGTATTTAGAGTGTAACCGTATTTGGGTTATGAGTTTTGAAGTTTATGCAATGGTCCTTTTAAAGTTCTTATATGTTTGTTTTGGTAGCCTGGTTGTAATTATGTAGGTATGGGTGACAAGGAGAATGATAAAGTTGAGAATGAGAAAGATATTGCAGCCGAAGAACCAGACAGTTATGTATACTTTGAAGATCAGGAGTCTGAGATACTCAGACCTTACATGGAGCAAGAAACTGATTATGAAAAGATATTCGGAGATCAGACAAAGGAGTATGACCCTGAAGTGCTGGAACATGCATGGGATTACACATATTGGGATGAAGATGATGATTGGTACTTTGACCCATATGAAGGGGAGCATGGTTCGGATTCGGATTGGTCTTGTTTGGATGATTGTCACTGGAAATAGGCTAGATTTTGTTTGGTTTTAAGTTTGTATGTTGGACATGTTATTTGTACTAAATGTTGCAATGTAATCTAATCGAATCACTTTCCGCCTCTTATTTGTACCAAAATGGTCATTTTGACCTTATAAATGGTCATGGTACTTGTACCAATTATCCAAACAAGCTGCAAAGCAATCATATAGGCTGCAAATTTATATAGGCTACTGCAATTGACAAAAAGTAACCTGCCTGTGATCATCTAAACACAATCAAACATGCATGCCAGTTATGAACAAGTTAAACCTGCTGCAAATGAACAAAATGGACATTTTGACCTTATAAACAAGTCAAACCAACCAAACTTTGTCTTGAACAAACCAAACAAACATAGTCTAAACTTACAAACCATCCAAACATTGTCTAGAACAAACCACACAAAGACCAAACCAAACATAAAGGTACAAACCAACCAAACAATGTCTGCAACAAAGTTGACAAACCTAACAAACATAGTCTAAACTTACAAACCATCCATCACTCATCAAGATTGTAAACTGGTGCACCTTGAGTGGCAGTGTGTGATTCCTGTGAAGCAGTTGATTGTTCACCACCTTGTCCTTTACAGCTCCTGACATTGTGACCCACGTTCCCACATTTACCACACTTGATGCTACTTCCCTTTCTGGTCATTTTACCTCCTTTGTCGAACTCCTGCTCAAGCTCTTTTTCACCAAATGCCTTCCTTCTTTTCTTCTTTGGCCTTCCAACTTGTGTATGATGCTTTGGTGGGATGAGTGTTGTTGGACACTCTGAAGGAGTCCACATCTCCGGCCCGTTGATAGGCTCTATCACATTGTCATAGACTTTCTTCCATGTTGATAGCCAATACACATCATCCACCCACTCTTCTGGTATGCCAGCATCAATGTTATTCCTGGACATATCCCATATGGCTGCAACTGCATGTTTGCAAGGCATCCCTGTCAAATCCCACTTCCTGCATGCACAATTTTTATGTTTGACATTCACAACACACTGTGATCTCGGACCTGTTACTTGATACTTGTCTGAATCAACCATTAGAACAGACATTTCAGCAGCCTGTTGCTTGATCTCATCGAAGACCTCAGTGGCATGAGGTGTCAGTGGCCCCATACACTTTGCTTGCAATTTCTTGACATTGACTATCCTCTTGGTCATGTACTCCCGAATGAATTCTAGGCATGTGATAATCGGCTTGTCCCTTGCTCCCACAATTTGTCGGTTAAAAACCTCACATATGTTGTTCAGCAACATATCACATTTAGCTCTTCCAGAAAAATATGCTCTTGACCAAGCGGTGAATGGGATCTCATTCAGCCAGTCATACATAGCTCGTTCTGTTGTCTTAATTTCTTCCATAGCTTTGTTAAAGTATGGAATAGATGTCTTCCTTCCGGCTGACCAAAGCAAATTCTTGTAAAGATCTCCACGCCACTTGGATTTCATGTTCTCATGGATGTGCCTCAAACAAAATCTGTGCTCACCATTAGGAAAAACAGCTAGCATAGCAGGAATCAGACCCTGTGATAAAAAAATGCAATTCATTTTTTAGAATAAGCACAATATTTTGCTACCAAAGTTAACAACTTATTACCTTTTGTCTGTCACTGATGAAGGTGAAACAAGAGTCAGCCGTACACCCTAGGTCATCTCTCAACAGTTGCAAAAACCATTTCCAGGTTTGTGTTGTTTCTGCCTCAACAAGGGCATAACATACTGGATATATGCTATTGTTCCCATCAATACCAACAGCACTCAAGATTTGACCAGGAAATGGACCTTTCATGAAACAACCATCCACACCCAGCAATGGTCTTCCAATCATCTTAAATCCTCTCATCATAGAGGCAAAACAAAAATAAACCCTTCGAAACTGCCTTGTAGGACTAGCTGAGTTCCCACATGGCTCCACATCAATTTTAATTGTACTACCTGTGTTGGTGAAATTTATAGATAGTCAATGAGCAGAAATGAGCAGAAATGAGCAGAAAGTTAATTGTACCTGGGTTGGCTTTTAGAAGTTCATCGCAGTATGACCTTAGCAAACCATACTGTTCTTGGTAATCACCATAAATCTTCGTAGTTGCTATCCTCTTGGCTCCGAAGAGCTTATGGAGTGATATTTCAAGTTGATGCTTCCGAAGCAGTTGACTTTGGATTGCATGAATCGGCATGTTTGGATTGCTTTCAATCAAAGGTTGGATCTCTCTGGCAATCGAACTCATTGTATACAAAGAAACTGCCCTTGTTGTCAAACAATTGTGTTGATTACGAATGGTCTTGACACACCACTTATCCTTGTCCGTGTTTCTTGAGATGTGAACTGCCCAAGGACAGGTGGGCTTGATATGCCTTTTAAGGTGCTTGGGTTTGTTTTTCTGCCCTACTCTGGTGCAATTACTATTTTGCCCCTCTTCTCCCCTTTTTTTTTTACAGGACCAAGTAGTGGTGGATTGCTTCCAAAACATACTACCCTATACCTTAACAATTCATTTTTTAGAATAAACACATCCCTCCTTGCCTTCAGAGCATAAGTTTTCACCATCTGATTCATCTTTTTCTTGTCATCAATAAGCTGACCAACGTAGAATGGCAAATCATTTGGACCTTTTAAAGCACTTTTGTTTCTCCTCCTTATCTTCTTGGCAACCTTATCTCTAAGGCTTGAATTGTCATCAGAGCCACTTTCAAAAACCTCCAGGTCAACAGGCTGATGACCTTCTTCGTTTCTCTCATCATCATGATCCCCATCACTTGAACCATCCAGTTCTTCCCTAGAAATTTCAACATTAGCCCTGAACCTCTGCATATCCACCTCTATTTCATAAACCATATTATCTTCCTCAACATACTCATAATCAGGATCACTACCGTCACTCTCTTCCTCATCTTCATTCATACTATCATTGTCATTATTTTGTGTAAATGATGCTGGAACAATTGCTTTACTAGCCCCTATAGGACCTTCACTTGTATTTTCCAATATTGTTGACCTACGGTGTTCAACATACATGTCTATCATGTGGACTCCTTGACGCACATGATCAAAGATAGGCTCTAAGTCAACATTACATTTTAATGTCCTAAGACCAAAATCCAACGAACAGTATGGTTCCTTGTAATGAATGCAGCCATATTGCCTATCATTGTATCCTAATTGCTTAACCATCGCCTCTAAAACATCAGTATTCAACACTCTAAAATCTACATGATCAATGTAGTTCATCTTCCCACCAAGGTATTTCCTATTTGGGTTTTCTACAAAATTACCTCCATGATGAAATTTTATGCTAAATTCAGATTGGGTTTCGCCTGTAATCAAACAACAAAAACAAATTAACAGAGAAATATGTTAAAATTTTACCTGATTCAAACGCTGTGAGCTTGCATGTCACTTACGGTACATTACAGCCGGTTCGAAATACTGATCTTCAGCTCGTAGCTTCCACAATCGAAGATCCATGCTCGTAACCCAACTTCTAATCACCTGTAATTGTTGAAGGTTGCTTGAACGCGAGTGCAGAGTTCTTCAATTTTGAGTTAGGGTTAACCTCAGGGTTCAAAAGTGATGAAAAGGGGTTTTTATGAGGATGCAAGTCAACATGTTACCAAATTTACCTATTTACCCTTTGACCATTAACAGAAAAAGCTAGAGTGTAACGGCATCTTGGTTCGGGGGGTAAAAGTGCGACATAAGGGTTAACCGTGGGGTGTAATTTTGCAATTATTTCCTTAGGGGGGTAGGAGTGCCAATGACCCCTAACCTCAGGGTGTAAAATTGCAGTTTACTCTATTTTTTATTATTGAGTACAGAAAATTACATTTATTCAAACCGTGTAATGCGCATATTTTTAAGGATGTAATTTTTTATTATTTGGTATATAAAATTACATTTATTCAACCCGTGTAATAAATAAGGTTTTTTAAAGATGTATTATTTTATTATTTGATAAACAATACTACCTTTATTCAACCTGTGTAATACACGTGATTTTAAATATATAACTTTTTTTATTTGGTATATAAAATTAAATTTATTCAACCCGTACAATATGGTTCTTATAAATATAACGTTTTATTATTTAATATATAAAAATAAATTTATTTAACCCGTACAATAAATGAGGTTTTTAAAGTTATATTCTTTTATTATTTAGTTTATAAAATTTATATATTCCACCCGGTGTAATACACGAGGTTATAACCTAGTTTTTATATAATATATTAAGGCTATAGGACTATATATCCAAAATCTTTGCATGCTTTAATAGAAACCTTGTTCTATCATTTGTAACAAGTGTAAAATTGGTAACGTAATGGTTAAAATATATAATTAAAAAATATAAACTATATAACAAAAATAATAAAAGCTGCAATTTTGGAAGCATGAATTTAAAAGTGACATTAAAACACAATTATAAGGTTCTTTTATTCACCAAATCACAATTAAAAAACTGGCACACGTAACAAAACCACAAAGGTAAACATATATATTTTGCGTATCACAACAAAGCCAATCTCATATAGGGTTGATCGATCTACTCGTCCATTGCCAAATCCTCAATAATATTCATCTTGTTGAGTGGATATATTGTTAAAGGCTTGGAAGTCACAATACTTGCAACTAGAAGGCAAGATGGATCCCATCCCGAGTTTTTGATGATGATCAAGATGCTCAACTTCCAACCGTGATGAATACTTACGTGCGATGACAACCGAGTTAATCACCTCATCTTGAGGGTGAAAGATTGACAAAACCTCAAACCCATGAAGATCTTCCGGTTCAACAACCGGATAAAGAAAAGCACGAGCGCCATGCGCGCTCCTTAGCATCAACATTGCCCCAGGTGCCATGTACTTAGCCAGATGTTCAATCACTTTAACCTTATCCTTGATGTCCATCCCCACAAGCGCAGCCAAGAAAACCACATCATACTCCTTCAAATCATCAGTCACTTCCATTATATCGGTCGTGTGAAAGAACATCCTTTGGGACAAGTCAGGATCAGGTGAAACAAGCCTCGAAGCCATTGAATTTGCCGAATCATCTATGTCATAGTTGTGAAATTCAGTGTTCTTGAGATGATACAAAGCTAGGACAATTGAAGTGAGAGGGAGGGGGCCTGACCCCACAAATGCAACGCGCTTGGGAGGAACATCTTGTTCAACCGAGTAGTGTTGGTTGAGGATGTCGAATTCGAGCTGGCTAAGTTTGAGGTAGTTGGAGTAGTAAGGAAACACATCAAGATGATGAAGAGGGTTTGGAAATGTGGCTAAAAGAGTGGAGAAATGAGCCTCTAAATTGCCTTCAGCCTCACCACAAAGTTTAATGAGTTTAGACCTTGTTTCTTGAATGTTTTGTGGAAGAGTGGCTACGTTGATGGAAGATGGTGGGATGCATGCGACCACGAGCTCGGTGAAGAGACTATTAACGGCCGGTGATGGCTTGAGGGTTTCTAGTTTGGAGATTTTGGCATAGATTTCGCACACTTTAGTGACCAAACCGGACTCTTGGTGAAGTGAACCCATGAGGTCTGGTCAAGAAAAAAAGAAAAGATTCTGGTCAAGTGGGCAGTTGTCAAGAAGAAGAAGAAGGAATTAGAGATTTGTGTGGCGTACGTTATCGAGAGGAGTGTGGCCTATTTATGGACGATATAGTGGTCCCAAATGATTTGGAGACAAGGGGTGAACCTTGCTTTTTTCTCATTTAACACGTATAATTAATAAGTTTGAAGGAATATATTTTATTTTCGTCCTAGTTAAATTTAAAATAAGGGCATGCAAGATTTAAGAAATTTCCAAATAATATGTTTCTTGTTGCACCTATTATAATTTTAAACGGAGGAAATATTAAATTCAAGGGAAAATCACGTTAGTTGACCAAGAAAAACAATACAAAAATACCATATACTTTTGTTTTCGCAATAGTTCTAACCAACAGTGGCGGATCTAGGATTCCGACCAAGGGGTTAACGTTTTATAAATAAGCCGTAACGAAATCGAAAAAACGTCAAATTTTTCCAAAATTTACACTAATTTTTCCAAATTTTTTCCGACCAAGGGGTAGCGGACGCCACCCCTTAATAAGCTATAGGTCCGCCCCTGCTAACCAATGAAAGAACTAAAGTTTCGACCTATGAGTCACTTAGTGCACTGTTCATATACTCTACGCTCTAGCCATCCAATGAGGTGTTGGCACATGAACCATTGGGTGTAAATGACTTGAGTCGACTTTGGACTCGATTAGGTTTGAGCTCATTCATTTAACTAAGAGTTTGACTCGTGAGTAATTTTGTAACTTAAGCATTTTTTTTTTCATTTTTGTAATAGAATTAATGTTTTTAGAACCGGACCGAACATCGAACCAGACGTCTTACCGGTTTAATGGTCGGGCCGGTCGAACTGGATTTAAGAACCGGATAATTTTATAATTAGTTTAATAATTTAAAAAATGAAATATAAATTAATACTACAAGTTAACTAATTATAGATTAAATTATAATAAAAAATAAATCATTGTATAAGTTGTGTTACCATTTTATAACTAAATAAGTAAAAAGCATGGTTAGCGTGTGTATACATATAATAAAAATAAATTTTAATGTTTCTTAACAACAAAATAAATGAATATATTTAGGAAATATTTAAATGTATAACTTGTTTTTGGAATACAAATGGACTTTTTAATGATAATACATATTGGGAACTTCAAATATATAGTACATTTTATGGGGAATGTCATGATTTTTTTGCATATATGAGGCAGGTTATTGACTTTTTTTTCTGCATGGAAATCGTAAATTGTTTCATCAGTATCTCCATCTAAAAGAACCAGTGTCCCTAAATTTTTTTTTGTATATAATAGATCAAACTGGAAGAACTAAACTCAAGATTCATCGTTTGGGTCTTCTAGATGTGACAATCGGTAATTTACGGCTCTTAATTTCGCGCAAAACGAACATTAGGACGATTATAAGTATAGTGTAAGACGCAAATTAACCTAATTAGGCCTTTGGAGTGCCTAGGAACGACGAACCGGCTTTACAGTGCGCGAAATGTGGTTTACGGAAAAACCGCTGAATATTAAATGGTAACGAACTGAAACCGAACAAAATACTGACAACGCCGACAAATACGAATTTTATACTAATATTTTATACTTGTAAATTTAGTTTGGCGAATTTATCGTGCTTCCGTACGTCACAAAGCGCAAACGTGAAAGAAAAACGCGACTGCAGGAATGCACCGACGACGAGACGGAAGCCTTGGAGACGCGTAATACCTTCAAAACTAAAATTTTACGATATATTTAGCTTCGTAATTAAATTTTAATAACCGCAGTCGAAACCGGATCGAAAAACGGATTAAAAACGACAAACAACGCAATTTACGCGATTTTTAGCGCAACAGGCGAACGAACGCGCAAACACTGACTACCGACCCCAATCTACATGCTATTGACTTTAAATACATACATTACTATATTTCACGAGGATCGGGTGCTTTAACGGGCTCTAGAAAGGGGATTGGGCCGCTCGGGAGACACACATGTACTAACGGGCCTTGGGCCCGGCCCACTCCCGAACCCTACCTATATAAAGCCCTCAAACCCTAATATTCCTCATTTGTATCAGCCGCTTAACAAATCCCTTTCCCTCCCACACTTTTCTCTGCAGATCTAAACACACACCTAGAAACCTTATCCTCACTTTCATATCATCTTCAAAACACACAACAACAATAGCAGCTCTCATTCCCTCCTTCTCGATTTCCTGTCCAGGTAAGCACGTCGGCCGGCTACCGGCCGTATTACTGGAAACGGTACCTCCGGCTTCTCCAGCGAACACCCCTCAACTTGTCACACCCCGACCGTGTTAAACAACAAAACCGCGGCAGAAACGTCGGGAAGTGGAGTAACAGAATCATTGTTTCACAACACATACATTTGAAGTTATGTTTTATTGAATTAATAATCGTTTAACATTTGTCTTGAAATAAAGTAAACGAGTTCAAACATATTGTCTTGCATATTTAATGTCACAAAGGCCCTCGTCCAATCCTATGTTTTGAATCATGATCATCAAACAACTGCACCTGAAACATATGTGAAAATAAAGTCAGCATAAAAATGCCGGCGAGTACATAGGTTTTGTGAGTGTGTCAAATTCATGGCTTGTATGCATATTGCAATACCTCGTACGACTACTAGAGTCGAAATTGAAAACCTTGTATTGAAAAGTGTTTGGTATTGCAATATAATTAACCAACTAATACAAGTTGGTTATATGTTTATGAAAACCTCGTTGCCATGAATCTTGACCCAAAACATATGTTTTTGTAATCCAAATTGTAAATCGTCCTTGTATGAAAACTTGTATGGTTTATGTCGCAACCCCCCATTCCCGGGGATCAGGGAATGGGGGGTTGCCCCCATTCCCTGATCCCCGGGAATGGGCGGCCGCGAGCCAGTTTCGGTGGTATCTCGTATTGTCTAATTTGGCAGCGGAATTTACATCAGGACCGTAGTTAGGAAATATTTTATCAGAGTAAAATACCACATCTTATATAAATAAACATGTTGGGATAAAACCCAAGTTTTTATTACAAACTAATTTATAGGGATAAATCCCATTTTATTTGAATTAAAACGCCTTCTTTATTTAGGTAACTTTTATAGCCACTTTTCCAAGCCTTCAGTGCTGTCCAGCTGACTTCTAATTGGCTTTCACAGTTTGTTACCTGAAACGCGTTTTAAAAACATTTGTTAGTGGGAAATACTGGTGAGTGAATCCTAGTTTAATCAAGAAACATTAATTTAATTTAAACAATATTGAGAGCGATTACAATGTTTATATCTACACAATTACTCCTTTAGTACTGTCAATCCTGACTTGTGGGTCATATTACACATTGGCTAACTCATTGTCCAATGGTAACGTATTGTCGTCCTGACTTACTACTCACAGTGTAGTAAATTTTGTATACAAAACCCCAACATACTGGCAGTAATTGAAGAATTACAAAGACTCAATCACTGCTAAATTGCATTGTAAAATAGTTAAGGTTTTGTAAAAACTGTTAACAAAAAGGAGATTACTCACATTGCTGTCTTAGATTTTCCGTAAGGGTTTCCTGATGATAATCTATAATTTATAAAATGCACACGTGTTAGTATAATAACCCATTTTAACATTAGTAATACCCTCCCCGAGACGGCATTCCAACAACTACGTCGGGCAGAACCACGACAGCCGTTACGGAACCCTAGATCAATCGGGCAACGTATCTAATATTTATTCAGGGGTTATAATACTTACAACGGAGCAGAACTTCGCTAATTAGGGGGTATTATACCCGAGTATAACTTCTACTACTTCAGAATTCGATTAGAAAGAAAAGAAATGAGCGAGTGGACTGAAGATCCGATGCCTCCTATATATAGTACTGAAATCTGTCTTTCTCGCGGCCCGCGTAAAACAAGAGCAGGGCCTACGCGGCCCGCGTTGACCCCAGGTCAATGCGTAGGTGATCCGGGTCATCAGGTAGGTTCGCCGGGTGTTGGGCCACGTGGCCGCACCGGGCTGCGCCACCTTTCGATCTCACGTGGCCCGCGTGAAGGTTGGGGTGGGTCTTACGCGGCCCGCCTCAACTTAAAAATTAAATTTTTAATTATTTTTAATACTATTTAATGTATTTGAGGCCCGTTTTCGCGTATGGGGTGTAGTTTGGGACATATTGGGATATTGTAAAATATATTAGGGTGTCGGAAAAATAATCGAGGGTGTCGGTTTAATGGAGGGTTGTTATATCCTCCCCACCTTGTTTTAGAGCTCGTCCTCGATATCTACTGGAACAAGTGTGGATATTTCGTTTGCATTTCAGATTCAAGCTCCCATGTGTACTCATGTCCTCTTTTGGAGTCCCACTTCACTTTGACCAGAACTAATCTCTTATGTTTGAGATTCTTGACTTTCCTGTCTTCAATCTGTAGAGGCCTTTCTACAAACTTGAGTTGTTCATTTACCTCTATACTCTTAAGAGGTACTAATAGTGATTCATCAGCTAGGCATTTCTTAAGATTAGATACATGAAACACATCATGTATTCCTGCCATTTCCTCTGGCAGTTGTAGCTGATAGGCTACAGGTCCTATTCTTCTAATAATCTTAAAAGGTCCAATATACCTGGGACTTAGCTTTCATCTTTTGATGAATCTTACTACTCCTTTCCAAGGAGAGACTTTCAACAATACTTTATCTCCTATTTGAAATTCTAATAGTTTGCGTCGGTTATCGGCATAGCTCTTCTGTCGATCACGTGCTGCTTTTAGTTGTTCCCTGACTTGAATAATCTTGTCGGTTGTTTCTTGTACTATTTCAGGTCCAGATAGTTGCTTTTCCCCAATTTTTGCCCAACAGACTGGGGTTCGGCACTTTCGTCCATAAAGTGCTTCGAATGGTGCAGCATTGATACTTGTGTGATAACTATTATTATAAGAAAATTCTATTAAAGGTAAGTGATCATCCCAATTACCTCCAAAATCAATTATACAAGCTCTAAGCATGTCTTCCATCGTCTGAATTGTCCTATCGCTTTGTCCGTCTGTTTGAGGATGATAAGCTGTGCTTAGATTTAACTTGGTTCCCATGGCTCTTTGGAAACTGTAGGATCATTTTACCGACCAAAACGAGTCATTCAGAGGTGTTCTACTCAGTATGAAAGGTGGAAACAGACATATCGAGTTCGATTCAGCTAGATATTCACTTTAAATGTCTTTCTGATTAATTTGACAAAGTTTTACAGCGAAACGACACTTCGGCAGCACTTCGGCTCTGGAATACACCTTCGTAATTTCGTACCAAATGACACAGACCAGACACCTATTTATAGGCAACTAATTTCGTACGAACAGGTTCACACGAAATCAGCTTCATGCGAAATCAGTATTTCGTACGAAATTACAATGTAATTTCGTGCGAAATTAACCTCTTGACATGTTTTCTCGTATAACGTGCCCTGATTTAAACAATCTAATACAAGACTCGATACAAGATGAAGTCGACAGATGTATGCACCAACAGACTCCCCCTCAGATGTTGACGAGTGTTCAGTGTCGAGTCTTCAATGTCTTCAGTCTTTATCAGTCTTTTAGTCTTCCTGAAGTATCTGACAATGTAAAACTTCCTCAGTCTTCTCTCTTATCTTTTCATCAGCACCAACATATAATCTCCTCTCGGATGCTGATTCTCTTCTTCAATCTTTTTCATGATATGCAGCCTTCACCGATTCAGAATCGCAACCTGGCTCTCTAACACTCAGAATCAGAATTTGGAACCTGGCTATCTTGCACATACTCTACCTCACAATAAATTTCACAAATTTATCATTTGACAAATTTATAATTCATTTGCAGTAATTAATCAATCAATGAATGATTTTACAATGTTAATATATGATGAACCACTTATAGGCAAAACATTAATTTTTATTCATCATAAAACAGACTCATCCTCACGAAATGTTCATCATGTTCAGCACTTGGAATTTTGAAAATTAGCTCTTCAACCTCAGTTGTCGAAAATCTTTTTGGATTTTTCAAAATTTATGCTAAAACACACTAAAAATCTTTTTGGATTTTGATATAAAATGAAATGCAGTAAAGAAATATTTACAAACAATATTTTTGCGAGTTTGGGTAAGAGGATCATATCAGTTTCTAAGACAAATCACCAACACCGTTAAGCTTTAAACATTTTAAGTTCTAAACGATTCACTTAGATTGTCAGTATACTGATCCACTTAAATTTTCACACAAAGTTCAACTGTTTCGAGATACGGATTAATGTTTTAGAGACTTAAACTTATACACGTGTTCCACCTCAGAATATACTCCCGTATCCAGATCCCAATATTCAGTCTTACAGGTGAGTATACCTAGATGATATCTGTAAAGGGTTAAATGTGAGGGCCGTGAGAGCTCAGGCTATTGCTTCCGCAAAATCAGAGAGATGACGGCTTTGACTTTTGGTGGGTTCCCTTTAGAGAATCTTTTCTTCAACAGCACATGATTAGCATTTTGCAATGTTTCATCATTTTTTATGCTGAGGGTGGTGCTATATTTCAAGCAAGCAGAAATTATTATACGGGGACTAGGCCATTGCTTCCGCAAAATCAGAAGTCCCGGGATAATACCCCAGATATCACTAAGTATAAAGACCTAGTATCTCAGAAAGAGGGACCTTTCAAACAAGATTTCGGGGGTTACCCATATATCCGAGAGATGTTCCCCACGAGATAAGTAAGTTTGAATTTAGGTTTATATCTCGACACAATCTACTAAACGTGCAAAAACCTACTGGCACATCATCAGTGAGACCGTTTATCACATTTGACTTTTCAATTCTTTAGCATGCTGTGATCGTCCACTGATGTACTATAATTTCCTCTTTTTCACAACAAAACTCATTTTTGATTTTATTATGTTTTTGCCTTTTTCAAAATTTCAAATGTTTTTGTATTTTCTGAAAAATTCTTACTCCCCCTAAAATGCAAAAACATTTAAAAGAAATTTGAAAACAAACTGTACAAATAAAGTGACAATTGTTGTGAATTGCTTCAATTCGCCATCCACTTGGCATAAACAATCAGAACTCCCCCTGACAACAAACTATTTTCCCATTATGATTTCAAAACACTTAAGTTTGTTTTAATCAAATGGTTTTTTCGGAAAATTAGTTTTGTTGATCTTACCACTTGTAAACAATGGGGTTAGGTTCATCATTTTGTTCTATTTTCAGATCATGATGAAAGTTAAATCAAGTTCAACTTAATGACCTTGATTAACCACTTATAGGTTTAATTTTACCAGATGTAAAATGACATATGACAATATTGAGATCAACTACCACTTCCAAACTGAAATATCACTTGTAAGAAAGATGCCGATTCCTACTCCACACTTACCAACCTGGAAGTTCCGGCAATTCCACCACCTGTAGAATTTAACAATTTTAGAAGTACAAATTTAATAATGATGCCGATTCATGCTCCACGATTACCAACTTGGAAGCTCTGGCAAGTTAGGATTTTTAAGTAAAGAACACAGACACCCAAGCCTGACCAGCTTTAGGTGTAACCTTCTCAACTTCACCTGGGGTTTGAACATTTCTTTTTTCTTCATAAAATTCTTTCACCCCTTTGGCCTTCCCATTGACCATTTTTCCAAAAATGTGTTTTACTTTCCCATTGAACGCTTTATCAACATCAAATTCTTTCTTCTCAGAATATAATTGATTCGAGATTTCAACTTTGCCAACTTTTTGTTTGAAATTTTCAGTTCTCAATGGTGGAAAGTTCTCATCATCCATTGGAGGAACTGATTTTTCATCTTTTACCTCAACTTGTGGCTCCTCTGATTTTGTGGAATCAGATTCATCACCAGATTTCACCTCAGATTTCTTAACAACCCACATTTGGTTGTCAAGATTAACTCTTCTTTTGTAAAATCTTTTCTTCGAACATTCACCAACTTCATATGTTGAATTTTTAAAAACTTTGAATTTTTCAGTTGGTGGTTCATTTTTCTCAACAATCTTTTCTTTGAGTTTAGAAACAACTTCCTGTTTGATGTTGGTTACTTTAGGACAGTTCCAAGCAATATGACCAACTTCTTGACATCTGTAACAGGTTCTTGTTTCCTTTCTTTGATATGATCCATTTCTTATTTCTTCTTGCTTCTTAGCAAGAAATTCTCTGTTTGATTGCTTCCAGAATAAACTCTTTTCTTCTTCTTCTTCCGAACTTGCTCCTGAAACAAAAACAGTTTTTGGTTTATAAGTTTTCTCATTT
Source organism: Helianthus tuberosus (assembly GCA_030545235.1). Lineage (NCBI taxonomy): Eukaryota > Viridiplantae > Streptophyta > Magnoliopsida > Asterales > Asteraceae > Helianthus > Helianthus tuberosus. The sequence continues at coordinate 123,840,498 of CM060366.1, forward strand.
TTATGATTTTTCGGTGGAATAAAACCCAAACCCTTCTTTTTGTAATTACCGTTATGGTTTGGTTTCTTTTGAAAACCAGAACCAGAATTGTAACCCTTTTTCTTGTTTAATCTTTGTTTAACTCTTGAGGTGTAAGGACTTGGTTTTTCAGAAAAAATTATATCTTTTATTTCAGAAATATTAATTTCTGTTAGTTTGTAAACCTTTTTAATCAATTCAGTTTTAACACCTCTTATTGGAAATTCCTCATCAGAATATAATTTGTCTGAATCATTCAAAGTATACAGTAGAAACTCTATAAAATAATACACTTGGGACCACCAAAATTTATTAATTAAAAGAGTTATTAATTAATCGATAAATTAATAATTATTAATTTATATATTAATTCATATTTTATTAATTTATAGTAGAATACTTAGTTTACAAACACCTTTCAAGCTTCCACTTAATTATTGTATACAATGCATGTATATCAAATGAACGGCCCAATTTGAAAGAAACCTTCAATCTCCCACCTTATTATGCTTCTTGTGTTCAATGTATCACTTTATGGACATTAAAAATATTTTCTATATAAATACAAGATCAAAATAGGTTAACACAAACAAATCATACACACAACATGGCTTCCCATCTTAAAGGTGTGAAAAAAAACAACAATTTTAAAGAAATTATCAAAAAATACAAGATCAAAATAGGTTAACACAAACAAATCTTACCATGCTAAGGAAAATTAGAGACGAGATTCAAGGGGATATTGATTTCAATAAAAAACAAAAGACAATTGAGTCATTTTTCAAGAAACCTTCATAAATCATTCATGTAATATGCTATATATAAGGAATTATTAATTTATATTTTATATGGGGTCTAAAGAAATTATCAAAAATGTATTATCTTATAATTTTAGCGAATTATTAATTTAGCACCCTATCCCCGAGTCGGGACCGTCAAAACATATTATCTTAGAGAGTTTATTAAATAATCGAGTATTAATTTATCGAGTTTCTACTGTATGCCACTTTGATTGGTTCGTCATTCAAATTAGATTTTGATAACAAGACTTCTTTATTGTAAACCCTTTTAACTGACGACTTTTGACTATCAATCGATGAACTCGAACTCTTGGATTCGGACTTTGACTCTGACTCCTTATCTTTATCCAACACCTGATCGACCACCTTTTTTATTAACTCAGACTCATGATCAGTGTCAGACGATGTGAACGTGACGTCAATGTTTTCTGGTAAATCATCAGTTGTTTCGGATTTTAACTTTATATTGACAGCCTTTTTGACTTGCTCCTCATTCGGTTTTCTGGGAGAATATCCTTCCCAGATCGGAGGCAGACACTTGTTATAATTTGCACTTTGTTTCTTACCAGTATCCTTCTCTTTTGGCTTCTCATCTTGAAAGGCTTCAAGAGCTGCAACAATTGGATAAATTCTGTCAATCAAATAATCAGTACTAGAATAACTCTGTAACAACCGTCTGATTCTTTCATTCTCTATCTTTTCTGTCTCCAACTCTTGCTTCCACTTTGCATTTTCTTCAATGTAAAAGTTGATAGCTTTTTGCTTTGACATCATTACAGCATTCATCATTGTCAACGCATCTTCTCTTTCAGAATTTGTCTTTTGCAAACCAGTTACTGTTCTGTTCAACACATCATAAGATTCTTTCATGTAATTGAGATCGAACAGTAATTTTTCTTTCATCTTATCTTGCTCACTCAACTTCTAGTCTTTTTCTTCACACTGCTTACAAGATTCCAAACACTTTAAACACGGTTTAATCACCTCAACGATTTTTTCAATTTCTACTATTTTTTCAACTTCAACAACTTTCTCAATTTCAACCACTTTTTCTGATTCAACGATCTTCTCAGTGATTTCAACTTCTTCAATTTGTTAAGATTTCTCTTTTTGAGCAACGCTTTCACCTAACATCCTCCTCTGTTCTTTTGCTGCTCGTCTTTCCTTCAGCTTTTCCAATCTATCTGCAAAATAAAATTGAAAACTTTCAGGAGATAACATAGATTTTCCAATATTTATTTGTGTCTCATCTTCATCATCACTATCATCAGATGATGATTGATCAAACACTGGCTCTTGGATGATTTGTGCAGTGAGAGCTACTACTTTTGAATCAGGTGGAATGTATTTGTCCCAACTAAAACCCTCTGCCACTTTTTCATCATCTTGATCAATTATGCCAAAGTAAGCTTTCTTATTTGCTTCTACGATCATTTTGGCATGAGCAGTTTGTGGTTCTTTTTGTTTGTATGGTTGATCAGCAACTTGTTGGTAAATAGCTTTCCGATAGTAATCATCTTTTCCAAATGGATTCTGTGCTTCACTTGCTTCTCGATTTTACATTCCCTCTTGAAATGTCCTTTCTCCCTGCATCGAAAACAAGTAACTTTAGATTTATCAAAACCCAAAGTAGAAACATTTGCATCCCTAAAATTATCTCTGCCTGTAATCATCTTAAACTTTTCAGCTCTCCTCAAAACACTAGCTAAACACCATTTGATGTCCATGAGCTCCATCTCTTCTGCATCTATCTGATCGTAATCCTCTTTCGTCAGCATAGGATTTCCGATCCTTCCTGCAACCAATCCTTCATATGATTCCAACACAGTAGTAAGTAACGACATGTGACTTTTGGCAATCTCTTCAGAAAATTTTTGACCATTCTGAAGATGCAACGCGATATTGCAATTCAACACTTGACCATTACTGCTGTTTGAACTTTGAAACTGATGACTTGAAGTTGAACTCTTTGGATTAACACTCGGATATGATGAAAATCCACTGCTGCTGTTTGGACTTTGATTTACTGAACCAGATGAATTTTCAGCACTAAAAGCAGTTTGGACTTTTGGACTTGCTTCAACCTCTTGAACACTTCCTTTGTAATACATTTTGACATCTTGTTGGCCACTCGGACTGTTCATTCTAGCAATCTTCTGTTGTTCCAAATCTTGACCCTCAATCTTTTCAATGAACTGTGAAATAGTCAACTTGTCATATTCTCCAGTATTTTTCAAAATCATCAAGTATGTACCCCATTCTTCTTGATCTTTGACAATTTCTAATAAAGACATGGATCGCACTAAGTGACAATATCTTTCAATCAGCTTCTTTGATGATTCTCCCGGCAAACTCGAAAATAAATCAAACTCTTTCTTTAGCAATGCTTTCTTACTCCTGATCATCTTTTCACTTCCCTCAAACTTAATTCTAAGTGCTTCCCTAATCGAACGTGAAGTGTTAACATGTTGGAGCAGAATGAAAATATCTTCTTTCACAGCTTGCTGTAGCAAACTGATCATCATCTTTTCTGCTTTGTACATGTCTCGTTCTTTGTCCGTAAATTCAGAAATTGTTTTAATAACTCCCAAGTCTGTACGCGGTTTGACATACTTTTTCTCAATACATTCCTAAGATCTCAAATGATTAGCTTGAACCCAGTTTTCAAACCGATCTTTCCAACCATAATACTCCTCAATTCCCATTAGCTTCGGGGGTTTTTGTAAAGTTCCAGTCTCATTTTCCATGTTCATGCTTTCAGCAATGGTAGCCGGAGTAGTCGTGGATGTAGCAAACGCGTTGTAGAATTCCTCTTCCATGATTCGGTAACAATTTTCAAAATCAGACACTTTCAAACGAAATTAGCACCTTCAAACGAAAACCTTTCAAGCGAAATAACTTCTCAAGCGAAATACCCTCCACAAACGAAATAACCTGCACAACAGTTTCAAGCGAAATAACAACACAAACGAAATTAGAATCTTCAAACGAAATTAGGGATTTCGTTTGAACCGACCAAACGAAATTTAGTTTCGTACGGAATTACAAACAGATTCAAACGAAATCACAACTTTGAAACGAAATTGTAATTTCGTATGGAATATCTCAAGTGAAATTATAATTCCGTGCGAAATTAGGTGCAATTTCAAACGAAATTATGCTGATGTCATCATTTCGGTCAAACTTTTGTCAAATTGATCAGGTTTTAGCTCGATTTTAGGTCAAATTCTCTCAAGGCTTTGTTAAAACACAATTTCGCATATAATGTGTGAAATTCAAACCATTTTAACCGTGAAATTTTGTTCAATTTTGAAAAGAAAGTGTAGAAGTTTGAAAATCTGATAAAATCAAGCTGAATACGGTAGAACTCCTCCTCCTGAGCTCTGATACCACATGTAGGATCGTTTTACCGACCAAAACGAGTCGTTCAGAGGTGTTCTATTCAATATGAAAGGCGGAAACAGACATATCGAGTTCGATTCAGCTAGATATTCACTTTAAATGTCTTTCTGATTGATTTGACAAAGTTTTATAGCGAAACGACACTTCGGCAGCACTCCGGCTCCGGAATACACCTTCGTAATTTCGTACCAAATGACACAGACCAGACACCTATTTATAGGCAACTAATTTCGTACGAACAGGTTCACATGAAATCAGCTTCATGCGAAATCAGTATTTCGTACGAAATTACAATGTAATTTCATGCGAAATTACTTGTCCTATTTCGTGCGAAATTAACCTCTTGACATGTTTTCTCGTATAACGTGCCCTGATCTAAACAATCTAATACAAGACTCGATACAAGATGAAGTCGACAGACGTATGCACCAACAGAAACTTGACCAAATATGAGAGGTAAAGCGGCTATCTCTATCAGAAACAATTGATAAAGGTATTCCATGTAAAGAAACGATTTCATTTACATACAACTTAGCTAATTGTTCCATACTGAAAGTTTCCTTCATTGGTAGGAAATGAGCTGACTTGGTTAGCCTATCTACAATCACCCAGATTGTATCATTACCTTTCTTTGTTTTGGGTAATTTAGTAACAAAATCCATTGTTATCAATTCCCATTTCCACACTGGCATTTCTAGTTGCTGTAACAAACCTGAGGGTTTCTGGTGTTCAGCTTTAACTTGTGAACAAGTTAAACATTTAGAAACGTAGGCTGCTATGTCCTTTTTCATTCCTATCCACCAGAAATTTTTTCCTTAAATCCTGGTACATTTGATCATTTCCTAGATGCATGTATACTTAGATTTATGTGCTTATTCTAATATATGGTGACGTAGGTTTCCTAATTTAGGTATCCACATTCTCTTTTTATGGAATCTCCAAATTCCATCTGTTCCTTGTTCTAATTCCTTAATCATACCTTTTAATTTTTCAGTATCTTCCTTGGTTACTGATTCTTGTGCTTCTCTTATCTGATCATTTAAATCTACTTGTAGATTTAATTTAAGAGAACGTACCCTTTTTGGCTTTTCATGATACTTTCGGCTTAAAGCATCTGCCACTACATTAGCTTTTCCTTCATGATACTAGATATCACAATCATAATCACTAAGCATCTCCATCCAGCGTCTTTGCCTCATATTTAATTCTTTTTGCCCAAAAACATACCTTAAACTCTTACGATCAGTGAATATGGTAAACTTACTACCATAAAGGTAATGTCTCCAAATCTTAAGGGCAAAAATTATAGCTCCTAATTCTAGATCATGGGTTGAATAATTCTCTTCATGATTCTTAAGTTGCCTAGACGCATAAGCTATAACCTTTTGACGTTGCATTAATACACATCCATAACCTAACTTAGAAGCGTCACAATAGACTACAAAGTCTTCAGTTTCTTCTGGTAACGCTAATATGGGTGTATTAGTTAATCTTTGCTTAAGAATTCTAAATGCTTCTTCTTGTTTTGGTCCCCATTCAAACTTAATGGATTTACAGGTTAACTTAGTTAAAGGAATAACTATTTTAGAGAAATCTCGAATAAATCTTCTATAATAACCGGCCAATCCTAAGAAACTTCTATCCTCGGTTGGTGATTCAGGGGTTTTCCATTTAGTGATTGCCTCGATCTTTGTTGGATCCACATGAATTCCTTCATGGTTGACTAAGTGTCCAAGAAATTGTACCTGTTCTAACCAAAACTTGCACTTGGAAAATTTAGCATAAAGCTTTTCTTTTCTTAATAGACTTAAAAGTGCATGCAAATGCTTTGCATGATCCTCTTTATTCTTATAATAAATTAGAATATCATCTATGAAGACAATTATGAATTTATCCAAATATGGCTTACATATTCGGTTCATCATGTCCATAAATGCAGCTGGGGCATTGGTTAAACCAAATGGCATGACAGTAAATTCATAATGTCCATACCTTGTTGTAAATGCGGTCTTAGGAATGTCCTCTTCCTGTACCTTTAATTGATGATATCCTGACCTTAAATCGATTTTAGAGAAAAATCGAGCTCCTTGCAGTTGATCGAACATATCATCAATTCTCGGTAATGGGTACCGATTCTTAATCGTAACTTTGTTCAATTCACGGTAATCAATGCACATACGCATTGATCCGTCCTTCTTTTTAACGAATAAAATCGGCGCTCCCCATGGTGATGAACTTGGCTGTATAAATCCTTTTTCCAGCAATTCATCTAATTGTTTCTTCAGTTCCTGCATTTCCGCGGGTGCCAAACGGTAAGGTGCTTTGGCAATTGGTGCTGTCCCTGGTAGCAGGTGAATTCTGAATTCAACTTCTCTGTCCGGCGGTAGTCCTGGTAATTCTTCTGGAAAGACATCTGAAAACTGAGATACTACTGGAATGTCTTTTAGTTCTTTTCCTTTAGTGTTAGTGATTATGGAAATCAAATACACTATAGAACCTTTTCTTATATAACTTGCAGTTTTCATCACAGAGATGAATTTTGTGGATCTAGATGGTTTATCTCCTTTAATTGTGATCGTTTTACCTTTTGGTGAATTTACTTGGATTAACTTTTGATCACACAAAATACTGGCTTTATTGGCTATTAACTATTAACCAATCCATTCCTAATACAACATCAAATCCCGTCAGATTCATTGGATAAAGGTTTGCCCTAAACTTTTGATTTAAAATTTCTATTCTTGCTCCCTGTTGCAGATTTCAGAAATCCTGACAGTTTCTCCATTAGCTGTCTCTACTAGGCATTCTTGTGGTAGTTTAGTTAATGACTGATTTAGAAGTTTGCAAAACGAAGTATTAATAAAACTTTGGTTTGCTCCAGAGTCAAATAATACTTTAGCAAATACATCATTAACTAAAAACGTACCAGCTATCACGTCTGGAATCATCTTGGCTTCATCTGCAGTCAGAATAAATGCTCTAGCATTTTTAGTGTTCTTGTTGTTCGCAGCTGGGGCTAGTTTTGGACAGTTTGGCCTGATATGACCTTTTTCTCCACAGTTGTAGCATAATCCATTACTGGATTTCTTCCTGCAATCTTCTTCCTTGTGTCCTGGCATCTTGCAATAATTGCAAAGAGTAGAGCATTTTCCCGAATGTTTTTTCTTGCAGACCTTGCAGAAAGGTGCAGAGGTAGAACCCATATTCCTACGGTTGTAATTCCCAGAACGGAATTCTTGAGTAAGCCTTTGGGTTAGGTTTCTCCTCTGGTCTTCTTCTCTAGTACGGACTAACTCATCTGTCAAGGTGTTGGCTAGTTCTACAGCTTCTTCTATAGTTTGAGGTCTAGCTGCCTTGACTACATGTCTAATTTCTCCAATTAATCCCCAGATGTAACGGGAGATTAATACTAGTTCAGGTGATGCAAGGGTTGGCACTATTCTAGCATATTCAAAGAATGTGGTAGTATAACCCTTACTATCTACCCCGGTCATCCTAAGGTTCAGAAACTTATTAGCTATCTGTTCCTTTTCACTGGGAGGGCAGAATTTCCTTTCTACCATATTCTTAAATTCCTCCCATTCCATGTTATATACCCTATCACTTCCTTTTGACTGGAGGATAGTGTTCCACCATTCTAAGGCTGAGTTCTTAAACAGATTAGAAGCAAACATTATCTTGTCTTCTTCAGCACATTTGCTTATTTTTAAAACAACCTCAATCTTTTCTATCCAGCGTAGAGCTGCAATGGGTCCTTCATTGCCCGAGAATTCTATTGGTTTGCAGGACCAGAATTCCTTGTAGGAACAACCATAAGGCATGGTTCTTCTTCTTTTGGGAATGGGCACCTGAAGTACGGGTCCATTGTTCACGCTGTTTTCTGGTTCAATTGGTCGCTTACTGCTATGTTTACTTTTATTATTCGCTTCTTGAACCGTTTGAATAATAAATGGCATTGCATCTATAATTCCTTGTGCTACTATGTGTTGAATAGCACTATTATCCACTTGGTTTCCATTGTTATTGATGCTCGGATTCTCATTAACCATGTTAATGTTACTCTGGTTATCATTATTCAGATTTCCTTGATTTCCTTCGTCGGCCATCTAAATTTTAAACATTTACCCCGTATTAATATCACAAAATAATATTAATATAGTCAAATCACATGACACGCATTTTTGCCAAAAGCGTCGATCATTGCGACTTTACTCTATTTCCATATACTAGGCATCTATTACACACCAGTACTGAAATAAAGATTACAATACCAACTGAAATAAAATTACACTAATAGTAGTAGGCATCCATACACACATATTTTATTTTTATTTTATTATTATTTTATTATTACTATTACCATTTCCTCCATCACATTCACGGATATGGATTCATCCAAAAATCCATATTGAGCTCGTCGTATTTCCATACGAGTCGCTCTCCCACCTGTCTCATCCGTTCACTACTTTCTAGAATTTCCTCACCAAATGTCCTAAGTTCTTGTACGTTTTCTGCACTCATTGGGGGTGCAGGTTCTAGGACTGGGTTCGGAATCTGGGGTGCGGGTTCCTGGTGTGGGGGTGTAGGTGTCTGGAATCAGTAAGGATCTTCTAAAATTTCCCTAATGTACTCATCGTGGAAATGGGGATCTAAAGGGTCCAAACCTAGGTAGGCTCCCACGTTCTGCATAGGTGTGTCTTCATGTATCAGGTAACGTTGCACATAGTCCCTAACGTCATCCCACCAGGGATCGTAATTTGGGTCTAGGGGGTTTGGTGCTGGTACCCTAGGGATTTCTTCCGGATTGAAGTCATGCATCTCTACTTGGTTTTCAGGGTTTTCTATCTCCATGGGTTGGTCAGGGATTGGCAGTTGTGGTTGGGGTGCTATTATTTGCTCCAGATTAGGGTCAGCTGCAGTAGTTGCTAGGATGTGGATGTTGGCTATACCCCTATTTATCATATCCTGGGCATAGGCATCTGTCTCTCTCTTGGCTGCTGCTAATGCTCTCTGGTCTTGTAACTTTTTCATACGCTTCCCACGCTCGTGTGCCCCTCTACTGAACCATCCCCTCTTTTTCTGAGGAAATGGCTCTTCTGACTGAGCCTTAAACACAAAATTCCTTCTTCCGTATCAGAAGAGTACCCTGAGAGGGCAGGCTGAGAAGAGGAGGTGCCTTCGCTTCTAGGCGAACCAGACAATTGACAGTACGCGTCAGATGGTCCTTGGTCGCTCATACTGTAAACTAACAGATAGTCAAATAACACATAACAATAAAATGCAATTATGCACGTATTTCTGTAATTTATTTCCTAACACTTTACATTTTGATGTCAGCAGAACACCTCTGTGGCTCTGATACCACCTTCTGTCGTAACCCCCGATCCCTGATCCCCGGGAACGGGCGGCCGCGAGCCAGTTTCGGTGGTATCTCGTATTGTCTAATTTGGCAGCGGAATTTACATCAGGACCGTAGTTAAGAAATATTTTATCAGAGTAAAATACCACATCTTATATAAATAAACATGTTGGGATAAAACCCAAGTTTTTATTACAAACTGATTTATAGGGATAAATCCCATTTTATTTGAATTAAAACGCCTTCTTTATTTAGGTAACTTTTATAGCCACTTTTCCAAGCCTTCAGTGCTGTCCAGCTGGTTTCTAATTGGCTTTCACGGTTTGTTACCTGAAACGCGTTTTAAAAACATTTGTCAGTGGGAAATACTGGTGAGTGAATCCCAGTTTAATAAAGAAACATTAATTTAATTTAAACAGTATTGAGAGCGATTACAATGTTTATATCTACACAATTACTCCTTTAGTACTGTCAATCATGACTTGTGGGTCATATTACACATTGGCTAACTCATTGTCCAATGGTAACGTATTGTCGTCCCGACTTACTACTCACAGTGTAGTAAATTTTGTATACAAAACCCCAACATACCGGCAGTAATTGAAGAATTACAAAGACTCAATCACTGCTAAATTGCATTGTAAAATAGTTAAGGTTTTGTAAAAACTGTTAACAAAAAGGTGATTACTCACATTGCTGTCTTAGATTTTCCGTAAGGGTTTCCTGGTGATAATCTATAATTTATACAAATGCACACGTGTTAGTATAATAACCCATTTTAACATTAGTAATACCCTCCCCGAGACGGCATTCCAACGACTACGTTGGGCAGAACCACGACAGCCGTTACGGAACCCTAGATTAATCGGGCAGCGTATCTAATACGTATCCAGGGGTTATAATACTTACAACGGAGCAGAACTTCGCTAATTAGGGGGTATTATACCCGAGTATAACTTCTACTACTTCAGAATTAGATTAGAAAGAAAAAAAATGAGCGAGTGGACTAAAGATCCGATGCCTCCTATATATAGTGCTGAAATCTGTCTTTCTCGCGACCCGCGTAAAACAAGAGCAGGGCCTACGCGGCCCGCGTTGACCCCAGGTCAATGTGTAGGTGATCCGGGTCATCAGGTAGGTTCGCCGGGTGTTGGGCCACATGGCCGCACCGGGCTGCGCCACCTGTCGATCTCACGCGGCCCGCGTGAAGGTTGGGGTGGGTCTTACGCGACCCGCCTCAACTTAAAAATTAAATTTTTAATTATTTTTAATACTATTTAATGTATTTGAGGCCCGTTTTCGCGTATGGGGTGTATTTTGGGACATATTGGGATATTTTAAAATATTTTAGGGTGTCGGAAAAATAATCGAGGGTGTCGGTTTTATGGAGGGTTGTTATAGTTTATATCATTTAGTAAACATCATTGCGTGACATCGTTTGAAATCATTCGTCCAAGTGAACTAAATAACGCCATGGAATGTAATATGATAAAAGCACTTATATATAAGAAGTACCAGCGGCGTATCTACCATGCTTTTATTACGTTACACCCATCCCGTTATCTAATCACTTACCATAAACCAATCGTTCAATTGTACGTGTTATCAATCTTCCGTGTTTTCAATCGTTAAATTCGTTCGTGTTATAAATTCATTCATTCAATCGTTCGTGTTATAAACCATCGTTCAATCATTCGTGTTATAAAACCATTCGTTCAATCGTCCGTGTCATAAAACCATCGTTCAATCGTCCGTGTTATAAATCATCGTTCAATCGTCCGTGTTATAAACCATCGTTCGTGTCATAAAACCATTCGTTCAATCGTCCGTGTTTTAATTGTGAAAACTAACTTTTGGTCGGCCTTTTGGAATACATTCAAACCTATGTGACTCGTCTATACCACCAAAGGGTATCTTTAATCAACTAACAAACCACCAAAGATTTTGTTAAAATAAAAGTTTCTGTCGTTACCCACATTAACCCCAAATCCATGGTGATAGTCCGATAACGGGATTTGTCAGATTCTATGGTACCATAACATACTACTGGTCGGCTCGGCCAAAGCTAATGAATGTCATTCGTTTTATGTATCAACGCACCAACAAGTTCGTTCACATTATTGAAATCGTTGTGTTTTAATATAAACCATAGTACTTGTTTTTGAAAACTGGAAATCGTTTTAGCACATATGAATCACCCCAAAACAATTGAAAGCATAAAATAGGGGAACTATGTACTCACTTGAGATTGCAAAGTATCCTTGATTAAGTGAACTAACAAAGCTTGGGAAATCAAGGAATCAAGTGGCACCTAGTATGGAATCACTATGTTAATAAATCGGGACCTAAATCGGGAGATCGGGTAGAATGAGGTCTTGTAAGCCAAATGAGTGTTGGAACTCATATGATATGGTTTAACAAAGCCTACATTCTGATTTGAAATCAATCCTAAGTGCTTTTGACCCGTTATTACCCGTTAAGGTAGTTTACGCTACTTTAACGTGTCATTTGCGCAAATGCGCGTTCGGATGGTCTAACAAGTCCTATGATAAGTCTTATATATCTAAACATGTTTAATAATGTTGCATAATCAGTTTAAGTGTCAAAATTTAGGTTACGTATGCTTAAATTGAAATTATGCAGAAAAAGGGCATTTTGGTCATTTTCCTAAGGCATATAAACTACCTATCATATAACTAATCAAACTAAGTGACCATAAGGTATAACATCGGAAGGTTATTCCCTATACAACTATGGTCACACTATATGTTTGGTCGGATCCTACTGATTGACCAAACGGGTCGGGTTCGAAAGTCTAAGCGGTTGTCGAGACCGTTTGACTTACGACCCTAAAAAAGCACTAAACTAGAAGTGACGAGTTAAACATATTAAAACATGTTTAACTAAGTTAGAAAAGTGATTTGATATCAAAAAAAGTGTTTTGATACCCGAAAATAGTTTCGTCACAAAATGCACATAATCGTGCATTTTGACCGAAACTTTGACTCATCACTTCGACTAGTCAACGTGGTAATCAGTAGGTATAGTCGCAAAGGACTATAACCATCGTGATTAAGCTCACGTTGCAAATTTCAGTTGAACTTTGACTTGACCAAATCGTGGTCAAAGCTGAAAGTCAAACACTGTTTGACTTTTAGCTTGAAATAAATAAACAAGACTTGAAAGAACACTTATAAGTGCTCTAGGATGAAAGAATTACTAAAAACACTCAGCTATGAAGCCTCCAACAAGTGTGGTAGCGTCAATTCAGAGATTAGAAAGAAGATAAATGGAAACGAGCAGGGAAGAATGTTGAAGATCATGGGTATTTATAGTAATCTTGCAACCATTAGATCTTGCCAAGTGTTTTGTGTGGTGATCAAGGAATAATCTACACCATACACTTGTTAGGACCTGATTAGAGGACTTGTTGAACACACAAATAGCCCACAATAATCAGAAACAAGGATTAAAACAAGTGCTGCAGGCTGTTTTAATGAAAAACTAGTTTCTACCCAGCATCACTTCTTGCGGCCCGTGACCCAGACAGTTGTTCATGTCGTGGCCCGCCAGCCAGGGTACTGTCCAGACTTTTCAAACTTGTCAATTTCAGTCCCTGCAGCTCAGAAACTTGTTTTTCGACGCGTTTAACCCCCGTTAACCCAATTTCAAGGCTCTACAAGGATGTTAAGGCATAGGGGACTTGAATATGCTTAGAAATATCATGGATGTCGGTTCGTTTGGTCGTACGATCGCGTTTTTCGGTTAATTATGACAAAACTTGAACAGACACGAAAACGATCCAAATTATGCGACGAATGGTATTTTTGCATTCCTATCACTAATATACAATATTCTAGCGATTACAAAATTTTTGGATGTCCGGATATGGTCAGAACACAAGATATGCACGCATTTGCATACTTTCACAGTTTTGACGCTTTTAGTCCCTGTGATCAAATAAGCGTATTTTCGCATACCGAACCCCTCATAACTTATTTCTAAGCTATGTAAAGGGTATTTAGGGTATGTTTAGCTTATGATCTTGTTCCGGAGTGTACGTTGCTATGCGAATTGGTAGACTTTTGCAGTTTATCGCAAATAGTCCCTGTGATCGAATAAACTTGTTTTTACCATACCAAACCCTTCAAAATTTATTTCTAAGTTATGTAAAGGTTATTTAGGATATGTTAATCTTATTTCACTATTCCAGAGTGTATGTCGTGTTAAACTGATTACGTTTACGTAACGGTTTGTGTATAACTTTCCAAAAAGTGATTAAGAGCTTGAAATCGAACTAGAATTGAAACGTGAAATTGTCAAACATAAATAAACAAATATTGGGATCAAAACACATTGTTTCATTGATATTTGATATTGTTATACATCGTACAGTGTTTACAAGAGCACAAATGTTACAGTCTCCCCTACTTTAGGAAATTTCGTCCCGAAATTTTAGCTAGAGGAAACTTGTGTAAACAGATGCGGATATTTCGCCTTCATTTGGTCCTCACATTCCCAAGTAAACTCTGGGCCAAGTTTGGATTCCCAGCGAACTTTGACTATTGGTATTCGTTTGTTCTTTAGTCTCTTGACTTCACGGTCCATAATCTCCACAGGTTTCTCGACAAAGTGCATTGTGTCATCAACTTAAATTTCGTCGAGGGGGATGTGAAGATTAGTATCGGCTAAACACTTTCTTAAGTTGGACACGTGGAACGTTGGGTGAATATTCCCAAGTTCAGGGGGTAGCTCAAGTCAATAGGCAACCTTTCCGATTCTTTCAACAATCTTAAATGGTCCAACGTATCGTGGTGCAAGTTTTCCTTTCTTTCCAAATCTCACCACTCCCTTCCATGGGGACACCTTGAGAAGGACATGGTCTCCGACTTGAAATTCCAAGGGCTTGCGTCGCATGTCCACATAACTCTTTTGACGGCTTCTAGCTGTCAAAAGCTTATCACGAATTTTATTGACTTTGTCCGTTGTTTCCAGAATGAGTTCACGTCCAGTAAGCTGAGTTTCACCGACCTCATTCCAACAGACAGGTGAATGACATTTTTGACCGTATAAAGTTTTGAAAGGTGCCATTGTAAGAGAACTCGATCAACGGTAGATGCGAATCCCAGTTACCACCAAAGTCTATCACACATGCTCTAAGCATATCCTCCAGTGTTTGTATCGTCCTCTCGGATTGTCCATCCGTTTGGGGATGATAAGCAATGCTCAGATTTAGTTGGGTTCCCATAGCAGATTGCATGGTCTTCCAAAAGTGAGATGAGAATCGAGCATCACGGGTCAGATATGATGTCTAAAGGAACACCATGACGAGACACAATCTCATCAACATAAATCTTGGTGAGTTTATAAGCAGATAGATCCTCGCGAATCGGAAAAAAGTGTGCTGGTTTTGTAAGACGATCAATGACTACCCAAATGGCTTCATGACCTCTAGATATGCACGGTAACTTAGTGATGAGATCCATCGCACTGTTCTCCCACTTCCATACCGGTATCTCTGGTTGTACAAGCAAACCAGATGGTCGTTGATGTTCAGCCTTGAGTTTGAGACAAGTTAGGCATTTAGTACGAAGATCCTTGTACATTTTGTCAGCACCAGGATGGATAGAATGAGTTCGTCCATCACTAAAGTGCGAAGATTGTCTTGACTCGGAATCCACAGTTAGTTCTTGAAATAAAGTAACCCATTGTCTTTCATTTCAAGTTTAAGCTCTAGTTGACGTGGTAATTCCTTACCCATCAGGTCTTGTGTAACACAAGTAGATTGTGCTTGAGAGATGCGGGTTTGAATATCAGTTTGAATTGAAACAAAGTGAAGCTTGACACGTTCCTTTCGACTTAGTGCATCGGCTACGACATTCGCCTTACCAGGATGGTATCGAATCTCGCATTCGTAATCATTCAAGAGTTCAACCTAGCATCTTTGTCTCATGTTTAGCTCCTTTTGATTAAATATGTTTTGGAGACTTTTGTGGTCTGTGAAAACCACACACTTCGTGCCATAGAGGTAGTGTCTCCAGATTTTGAGAGCAAAAACCACAGCACCTAACTCAAGATCATGAGTCGTGTAGTTTTTCTCGTGGATTTTCAATTGTATTGACGCATTGGCTATGACTTTACCTCATTGCATGAGAACACAACCAAGGCCTAGATTCGATGCGTCAAAATAGACAATAAAATCATCATTGCCATCAGGTAAAGATAAGACAGGAGCATCACAGAGTTTTCGTTTTAGTGTTTGGAAAGCTTCCTCTTGTTTGGGTCCCCACTCAAAAGGCTTATTCTTCTGAGTCAAAAAGTGAGGGGAACCGCGATCTTTGATAAGTTCGCAATAAATCATCGATAGTATCCAACAAGACCAAGAAATGAGCGAACTTCTGTAGGAGTAGTGGGTGTGTTCCAATCCTTAATCACAGCGATTTTGGAAGGATCCACATGAATACCTTGCT
This sequence comes from Helianthus tuberosus, assembly GCA_030545235.1. Lineage (NCBI taxonomy): Eukaryota > Viridiplantae > Streptophyta > Magnoliopsida > Asterales > Asteraceae > Helianthus > Helianthus tuberosus. The sequence goes on from CM060366.1 coordinate 123,856,547, forward strand.
CGTTGACAATATGGCCCTAAATTGAACTTCTTTAAGCCAAAATTCACACTTGGAGAACTTGGCAAAGAGTCGTTCCTTCTTCAGGAGTTCCATTGTCAAACGAAGGTGTTGTTCATGATCGGCTTGTGACTTAGAATAAATAAGGATGTCTTCAATGAACACAATGATGAACTTGTCTAAATAAGGTTTACAAACCCTATTCATTAAGTCCATGAAAATAGCTGGAACATTCGTCAACCCAAAAGGCATGACAGTGAACTCCTAATGACCATATCTCGTGCGAAAAGCAGTTTTGGGAATATCTTGTTCGAGTACACGAAGCTGATGATACCCAGAACACAACTCGATATTGGAAAAACATGTAGCATCTTGCAGCTGATCAAAGAGATCATTAATTCATGGTAGGGGATATCGATTCTTGATTGTGAGTTTATTGAGCTCACGATAATCGATACATATGCGGAAAGATCCATTTTTCTTTTTCACGAATAGGACTGGAGCGCCCCAAGGTGAATAACTCGGACGGATGAATCCTTTATCAGATAACTCTTGAAGCTGTTTCGACAACTCTTGCATCTCAGAAGGTGCAAGGCGGTAAGGTGCTTTAACAATCAGGTTGGCATTAGGTACCAGATCAATATGAAATTCGACTTGACGAACTGGAGGTAAACCAATCAGTTCATCAGGAAACACCTCTGGATAATATCGAACAATCGGAATATCTTGAATACTTTTGCTTTTGCCTTTCTCCTCTACGACATGTGCCAGAAAGGCCACATAATTCTTTCGTAGGTATTTTTGGGCTTGAGCACATGACATGAGTTTCAAACTACCCGAAGGTTTCTTGCCACGAACCTCTAAGACTTCACCAGACGAAAGAGGGATACAAACAATCTTGTCGAAACAAACCACCTCAGCATGATGTTTGGTTAACCAATCCATTCCTACAATTATATCGAAGCTTCCAAGTTGCATTGGTGTGAGGTCAATAGGAAATAGGTGATTATCGAGGTTTAATTGGCAATCATGAATTATAGAATCGAGTACAAGAGGTTGACCAGTAGCAATCTCGACATATAAGGGTTTTCCTAGTTTAGTTCTAGGCATCGCAAGTAAAGCCTCAAAGGTTAACGATACAAAGCTTCTATCGGAACCAGAATCGTAAAGAATAGATGCAGGTTGATGGTTAACAAGGAACGTACCGTTAACGACTTCGTTATCAGCACGAGCCTCATTGGCGTTCAGGTTGTATTCTCGTCCATGAGCGGGATTTTCATTTATGTTCACATTTGCAAGCTTCGGACAGTTGTTCATGAAGTGACCCATTTCACCACAATTATAACATGAACCAGGTGGGAATGGAGGTCTAGCAGCGTTTCCTTGAGCTTGAGCTGGGTTCTGTGCAGCTTGGTTTGGAATGGATCGACAAATATTCGCCGTGTGGCCAAGTCTCCCACAAGATGTAGATTGTCAACAAACTAACTGTGCCGAATGATGACCATTGCACCGATTACAATACGGTGCAGTACCAGCATATGGCTTCCTCGTAGGAGGCTGTGCCGGTTGGTTCTATGTGTTCTGGTTGGGTTGTGTGGTAATAGCAAAGTTTTGGGAAGCCTTACGCTTCCTCGACCTTTTCGATGACTCGGCTTTCTTATTTTCTTCCCCTTTGTCTTGAATGGTTGTGGTGCCTGCTTCTTATCACCCTTCCGAAATAGTTTACCCTTCCTAACCTGAGACTCAGTCAGGGTTGTAGCCAACTCGATGGCCTGTCGAATAGTGGTAGGGTTGCTACCAGTAACTATGTATTACACGGGGTCAGGCAAACCATGAATATACCTCTCAATAGCCTTATCCAACGGGGTAACCATAGTGGGACAAAGCAAACTAAACTCCTCATAACGATCTGTGTAAGCACGGTGTTCTCCCCCATCTTGTTTTAGATCATCGAATTCCCTTTCTAATGCCCTTAGTTCGTGACGGGGACAGAACTTTTTCATCATGAGAGCCCGAAGCTCTTCCCAAGTTTGTGCCATCGCCACATCGGCACCCCTGTCTCTCATCACACCATTCCACCATGTTAAAGCTCGTTTCTCAAAAACACTGGATGCAAACTCAACCTTTCGCTCATTCGGACATTGAACATGTTGAAATGTGCTTTCCAGACTCTCGAACCATTGTAGGAGCGCAGTAGCTCCTTGAGACCCAGAAAATTTCAGTGGTTTAGCCGAATTGAACGTTTTATAACTGCACTGGGCATTGTTATTGTTATTGTTGTTATTGTTATTTGCTAGATTGATCTGAGTAATAAGTGTGACATCTGTGCCTCTACGACCATCATATAAGTACGAATCCAATGAAATCTTGTGTTTCAATCTTGGAATTTGTACAAATACATGTGACCTTTGCACATATCAATTCTCGTTCGATTTCGAGCTCTAAATCGCTTTCTGGAAAGTTATACGCGAACTGATGCGTAAACATAATCGGTTTAACATGAAAAACACTCCGGAATAGTGACATAGGCTTAACATACCTTAAATAACCTTTACATAACTTAGAAATAAGTTTTGTAGGGTTTGGTGTGTCGAAATCAAGTTTATTCAATCGCAGGGACTGTTTACATCAAACTACGAAAGTATGCCGATTCGTATGGTAACGAACATTCCGGAACTTGATCATAAGCTAAACATACCCTAAATATCCTTTACATAGCTTAGAAATAGGCTTTGAGGGGTTCGGTATGCAAAAATAAACTTATTGGTCAATCAGGGACTAAAAGCGTCAAAAAGTGCATAAGTTTGCATTTACGCGCATATCTTACCTTCTGAACATATCCGGACATCCAAAAATTTTGGTAATCATTAAAATATTGTATTTTAGTGATTGGCATGTAAAAATTCCATTCGTCGTGTAATTTGGATCGTTTTTCACGTCCATTCGTGTTTCGTCGTAATTAACCGAACAACGAGACCGTACGACCAAACGAACCAACATCCGAGATATTTTCAAGCATATTTCATGTCCCCTATACTTTGACATCATTATTGAGCCTTGAAAATGGGTTAACGGGGCTTAAACGTGTCAAAAATCAAGTTTTAAGCATCAGGGGCCTGTTTTGCCAATATTTGAAAGTTGCTGATCTGGAAGTCTAGGAGGGGCGCGAAGCCCATTACTCCTGTCTTCGCGGCCCGTGAAAGACCCCAGTTCTGGAAAACTGGTTTTTCAGCAAACAACAGCCTTTCCTTGGTTTATATACATGGTTTTAACATACCTTAAGCTGGTTTTGGACTCCCCTACTATCCTAATTCAGTGGGTAACACATGGAGGGCCAAGATCGAAGCTCAAAACCCGAGAAATGATCCTAAGGGTTGCGGAAAATCTATAACTACCAACCCAATTTTGTTGGTGAATATGTCTGTCGACTTCGTCTTGTATCGAGTCTTGTAACTAGAATGATTGATCAAGTCACGTAGATCGAGAAAAACGAGAAACATGTAAGATAAAGCAATTTCGCATGAAATGGAGTTTCCATTTCGCACGAAATAACACTGACCATTTCGCACGGAATGAGCATGTCCATTCCATGCGAAATGGTTCTCCTATAAATACCTGACTTGAGTCTTTCATTTGTAACTTTCTGATTCCGGTGCCGAGGTGCTGCCGAAGTGTCTCCAGGCTGTAAAACGTTGTTATTTCAATAAACAAGACAATTAAAGTGTATATCAAGCTAATTCAACATCAATACGTCTATTTCCACCTCTCGTATTGATTAAAAACTCTTCTGAACGACTCGTTTGGTCGTGCAAACGATCCTACAAGTGGTATCAGAGCTCAGGAGGAAGAGTTCTTACCGATTTCAGCTTGATTTCATCAAAATTCTGATTTCTACACCTTCTTTTACAAGTTTTTTTCAAAATTAATCAAGATTTCACGGTTAAAATGGGCTAATTTTCACAAATAACGTGCGAAACACTGTTTTAACAAATCCTTGAAAGAATTAGACCTTAATTCAGCTTAAAACTTGATCAATTTGTCAAAAACATGGCCGATTGTGTGACATCAGCACCATTTCGCACGAGTTGAACCTTCCATTTCGCATCAAAGTGTCATTTCGTTTGAAACATATTTCCATTTCGCACGAAATGGTTATTTAGTGTGGCCAGATCGCTTGTAAGTAGTTCCAATCTGCATGAATTGGGTAACAGGGTCCAATTCATTTGAAAGTTTGCCATTTCGTACGAAGTCGTCCAATTCGCACCAATCCCAGATCGTGTGAGATTCCAATTCGTTTGAAAGTCTCAGTTCGTTTGAAAGACCGTGTTTGTGAATTTTTGAGAACCGAAACATGGAAGAAGAGTTTTACAACGCCTTTGCTTCTGCCCCGGGTACTCCTGTTACCGTTGCTCGGAGCGTGAACATGGAAAATGAAACAGGAACGTTACAAAAACCTCCAAAGTTGATGGGCATTGAAGAATACTATTGTTGGATAGACCGGTTCGAAAATTGGGTTCAAGCAAATCATTTAAGGTTGTGGGAGTGTATTGAAAAAAAGTATGTTAAACCTCATACAGATGTGGGAGTTATCAAAACTATTTCTGAATTATCAGATAAAGAGAGAGACATGTACAAGGCAGAAAAAATGATGATCAAGCTACTTCAGCAAGCTGTGAAAGAAGACATCTTCATATTACTTCAACACGATGGTACTTCACGTTCGATTTGGGAAGCACTTCGAATTAAGTTTGAAGGAAGTACGGAGATGATCAGGAGTAAGAAATCATTATTAAAGAAAGAATTTGATTTGTTTACTAGCTTGCAGGGTGAAACTACAAAGAAACTGATTGAGAGATATTGTCATTTAGTGCGATCAATGTCACTGTTAGATATAAACAAAGATCGAGAAGAATGGGTTGAAAAATTAGCTGATGCTTTACCTCAGAAAGAATGGGGTACATATCTGATGATCTTAAAGAACACTGGAGAATATGATAAATTGACAATTTCTCAGTTTATTGAAAAACTTGAAGGACAAGATCTTGAACAACAAAAGATTGCTAGAATGAACAATCCAAGTGGTCAACAAAACATCAAGATGTATTACAAACGGAATGTTCAGAATGTTGAAGCAAGTCCGAAGGTCCAAACTGCTTTCAGCGCAGAAAACTCATCCGGATCAGTTAATCAAAGTCCAATCAGCAACAGTGGATTTTCTTCATACTCGAATGTTAATCCGAATGTTTCAACCTCAAGTTATCAGTCTCAAAGCTCAAACAATGGTAATGGTCATGTGTTACACTGCAACATCGCATTGCATCTTCAGAATGGTCAAAATTTCTCTGAAGAAGTCGCTAAAGGTCATATGGCATTACTAGTTATATTGTTAGAATCATATGAGGGTTTGGTTGCGGGAAGGATCGAAAATCCTATGCTAACAAAAGAGGACTACGATCAGACTGATGCTGAGGAATTGGAGCTAATGGATATTAAGTGGTGTTTAGCGAGTGTGTTGAGGAGAGCTGAGAAATTTAAGTTGATTACAGGAAGAGATGACTTTCGTGATGCTAAGCTTTCTACTTTAGGTTTTGATAAATCTAAAGTTACTTGTTTTCGATGCAGAGAAAATGGACATTTCAAGAGGGAATGTACCAATCGAGAAGCAGGTGGAGCTCAGAATCCGTTCGGGAATAATGATTATTATCGGAAAGCTATATATCAACACGTTGCTCAACAATCATCATCATCCCATGCTATTGAAGATGGAAAGAAGAAAGCTTATCTAGTTAATCAAGATGATCAAAGAGTGGCAGAAGGTTTTAGCTGGGACAAATACATTCTGGCTTATTCAAAGTTTAGAGCATTCATTGCACAGATCATTCAAGAGCCAGAATTGATGAAGGAATGGATGGATGTGTTTGCCAATAATGAGAAAAGTCAAGATAGAGAGTCTGTTTCTTCAGATGAAAACTCAGAAAAGATACCAGTCTTTGATCAATCATCAACTGATAGCAGTGATGATGAAGAAGAAATACAAATAAACATTGGAAAAACTCAATTATCTCCTGAAAGTTTTAAATTTTATTTTGCAGATAGATTGGAGAAACTAAAGGAGAAGCGAGCAGAAAAAAATCAGAAAAAGGTAAAATGCGAGAATATTGCTCAGGAAGAGAAGTCTGAACAGAATGAAGAAGTTAAAGTTGCTGAGAAGGTGGTTGAAATTGAGAAGATTGTTGAAATTGAAAAAATTGTAGAAGTCACAAAACCTTGTCTAAATGTTTAGAACCATGCAAACATTGTGAAGAGAAAGACAAGAAGTTTAGTGAGCTTGACAAGATGAAGGAAAAATTATTGTTCGATGTTAAGTATGTGAAAGAATCGTATGATGTGTTGAAAAGAACGGTGAATAGTTTGCAAAAGACTAACTCAGAAAGAGAAGATGCTTTAATAATCATGAATGCAGTGATGATGTCTAAGTAGAAGGCTATCAATCACAATATTGAGGAGTGTGCAAAGTTCAAGTTCTGATTATTTGATTAATAGAATTTATCCAACTGTTGCAGGTTTTGAAGTGTTTCAGGACAAGAAGACGGAAGATAAGGATACTGGTAAGAAACAAAGTGCAAATTATAAAAAGTGCCCGCCTCCAATATGGGAAGGTTATTCTCCCAGAAAACCAAATGAGGAACAAGTCAAAAAGGCAGTCAATATAAAATTGAAGTCTGAAACAACTGATGAGTTACCAGAAACATTGATGTCAAATTCACATCGTCTGACACTGATCATGAGTCCGAGTTAATAAAGAAAGTGGTCGATCAGGTGTTGGATAAAGATGAAACGGAGGAGTCAGAGTCAAAGTCAAAGTCTGACACGTCAAGTTCAACAATCAAAAAGGGCAAACAGGTTTACAATAAAGATTTTCTGTTATCACAAAATAATTTGAATAACGAAACATTCAAAGTAGCATATACTTTGAATGATTCTGACAAATTATATTCTGATGAAGAATTTCCAATAAGAGGTATTAAAACTGAAATGATCAACAAGGTTTTCAAATTAACAGAAATTAATATTTTTGAAATAAAAGATGTAAATCTTACTGAAAAACCAAAAAAGTACACCTCAAGATTTCAACAAAGGTTAAACAAGAAAAAAAGGTTACAGTTCTGGTTCGAGTTTCCAAAAGAAATCAAACCATAACAGTAATTTCAAAAGGAAAGGTCTAGGTTTTATTCCACCAGAAAATTATAAAAATGAGAAAACTTATAAACCAAAAACTGTATTTGTTTCAGGAGCAAGTTCGGAGGAAGAAGAAAAGAGCTCATTCTGGAAGCAATCGAACAAAGAATTCCTTGCTAAGAAGCAAGAGGGAATAAAGAATGAAGTTGCTCAGAAGAAGAAGGAGACAAGAACCTGTTACCGATGTCAAGAAGTTGGTCACATTGCCTAGAATTGTCCAAAAGCAACCAACACCAAACAGGGAGTCTCTTATAAACTCAAAGAAAAGATTGTTGATAAAACCGAACCACCGACTGAAAAATTCAAAGTGTTTAAAAATTCAACATATGAAGTTGGTGAATGTTCAAGAAGGTTTTACAAGAGAAAAGTAAATCTTAACAACCAAACATGGGTTGTTAAGAAATTAGATGTGAAATCTGGCGATGAATCTGACTCGTCAAAGTCAGAGGAGCCACAAGTTGAGGTTAAAAATGATAATTCAGTTCCTCCAATGGATGATGTCAACTTTCCACCATTGAGGACTGAAAATTAAAAAAAAAAGTTGGAAAAGTTGAAATTTCGAATCAATTCTATTCTGAAAAGAAAGAATTTGATGTCGAAAAAGCATTCAAAGGCAAAGTGAAAAATATTTTTGGGAAAATGGTCGATGGAAGGGCCAAAGGGGTAAAACAATTTTATGAAGCAAAAAGAAATATTCAAACCCCAAGTGAGACTGAAAAGGTCACACCAAAGCTAGTCAGGCTTGGGTGTCTGTATTCCATATGTAAAAATCCTGACTTGCCGGAGCTCCCAAATTGGTAATCGTAGAGCATGAATCGGCATCTTTCTCAAAATTGAAAATTGTCATATTTCAACTTACAAATGGTATGGTTGATAAGAGAACCTACAAGTGGTTGAAAAAAGGGGTTTTCACCTTCAAGTGGTTAATCAAGGTCATTAAGTTGAACTTGATTTAACTTTCATACAAGTAGTTGAAAAACAATGTGATGAATTAATCCCCGATCTTACAAGTGGTTTCAACAAAACTAATTTTCCGGAAAAACCATTTTGATTAAAACAAACTTAAGTGTTTTGAAATCATAATGGGAAAATAGTTTGTTGTCAGTGGGAGTTCTGATTGTTTAAGCCAAGTGAATGGCGAATTGAAGCTTGAAAAATCAGTTTGTTAGTTTGTTTGTACAAATTATTTTTTCAAATTTTCCTTGAAAATCAAAAATTGAAACATATTTTTGATTTTAGGGGGAGTAAAATTTTTTAGAAATTTCGAAAATTTGAAAAATCCAAAAACATGATAAAATCTCAAAATCCAAAAACATTGAAAAATTCAAAAATGAGTTTTGTTGTGAAAAAGAGGAAATGATAGTACATCAGTAGACAATCACAGTATGCTAAAGAATTGGAAAGTCAAATGTGATCAACGGTCTCACTGATGATATGCTAGTAGGTTTTTACACATTCAGTAGATTGTTTTCGAGATATAAACCTAAATTTCATTACTTACTTATTTCGTGGGGAACATCTCTCGGATATATAGGTAACCCCTGAAATCTTGTTTGAAGGGCTTTCTATTTCTGACATACTAGGTCTTTGTGCGTGGTGATATCTGGGGTATTATACCAGGACTTCTGATTTTGCGGGAGCAATAGCCTAGTCCTCGTATAATACTTTACATTGCTTTAATCTTAAAGCCCACCCTCAGCATAAAAAATGATGAAACATTGAAAAATGCTAATTATGAGCTGTTGAAGAAAAGATTCTCTAAAGGGAACTCACCTAAAGTCGAACCATCATCTCTCTGATTTTGCGGAAGCAATAGCCTGAGCTCTCATGGTCTCGCATTACCCGTTACAGATATCATTAGTGTACATTCACCTGTAAGACTGAATATAGGAGTCTGGATACGGGAGTATATTCTGAGGTGGGACACGCGAATAAGTCAAGTTATTAAAACACTAATCTCGTATCTCGAAACAATTGAACTTTGTGTGAAAATTTAAATGGATTAGTATACTGACAATCTAAGTGAATCGTTTAGAACTTAAAATGTTTAAAGCTTAACGGTGTTAGTGATTTGTCTCATAAACTGACATGATCCTCTTACACAAACTCATAAAAATATTGTCTGTAAATATTTCTTTACTGCATTTCATTAAAAACAAAATCCAAAAAGATTTTCAGTGTGTTTTAGCATAAAATTTTGAAAAAGTCAAAAAGATTTTTGACAACTGATGTTTTTTTACAAGTGATGAACATGTTTGAGAGAGTTTGATTAGAAATGAGAAAAATGATATTTTTACAAGTGATCATCAGAGATTATAAATGTTAAATCATTTTGGATGATATTTACAAGTGATGGTTTGAGATTGTTTTTACAAGTGGTAAGAAGAGAATAAAATTGTCAAATTTTCAAATTTGTGAAATTTACTTTGAGGTAGAGTTTGTGCAGGAAGAAGCAGCCAGGCTACGACTCTGAAAGATATGCGAAAGCCAGGTTTCTGATCCAAATATTGTGAATTCCAGACTGCGATCCCAGCTTTTCGAAAGGGGGAGTCTGAAGACAAAAGAGCCAGATACAGATTATGAATCAACATTCAAGGGGGAAGTTTGAATGGTAGAGAGCCAGTTTGAGATTTTGGAAGAAAGGATGAGATAGAGATTGAGGATGCTTACAATGGAGAATACTTTAGAGAGAGCATGAAGACTGATAAAGACTGAAGGGTTGACATACTGAAGACTCGACACTGAAGACTTCGTCAACATCCAAGGGGGAGTCTGTTGGTGAATATGCCTGTCGACTTTGTCTTGTATCGAGTCTTGTAACTAGAATGATTGATCAAGTCATGTAGATCGAGAAAAATGAGAAACATGTAAGATAAAGCCATTTCACACGAAATGGAGTTTCCATTTCGCACGAAATGACACTGGCCATTTTGCACGAAATGAGCATGTCCATTCCATGCGAAATGGTTCTCCTATAAATACCTGACTTGAGTCTTTCATTTGTAACTTTCTGATTCCGGTGACGAGGTGCTGCCGAAGTGTCTCCAGGCTGTAAAACGTTGTTATTTCAATAAACAAAACAATTAAAGTGTATATCAAGCTGATTCAACATCAATACGTCTGTTTCCGCCTCTTGTATTGATCAAAAACTCTTCTGAACGACTCGTTTGGTCGTGCAAACGATCCTACAAATTTCATTTTTGCAACTTGCACAATCTGAGTTTTCTTCATCTCCTGCTCATTTGGGGCTATCCACTCTGGTTGAAGGTCCCAATCTTCAAGTTTTCTTGTTCTATCTTCAAGCTTTGGACCTCTTGCAAGCTTCTTTTATGCTTTTTATGCATTTCAAGCATGAAAGTCAAACAGTGTTTGACTTTCTGCTTTGACCAGTCTTTGGTCAACACAAAGTTCGTTTGAACTTTGCAACGTGAGCGTAATCACGATGCTTATAGTCCCTTGTGACTATACCTACTGATTACCACGTTGATTAGGCGTAGTGACGAGTCAAAGTTTCGGTCAAAATACGTGTTTATGCGTATTTTGCAACGAAGCTATCTTTGGGTATCAAAACACTTTGTTTTGATATCAAACTTGTTTTCTAACTTAGTTAAACATGTTTAACTCGTCACTTTTAGTTTAGTGCTTATATAGGTTCGTAAGATAAGCGGTCTAAACAACCGCTTAGACTTTCGAACCCGACCCGTTTGGTCGATCATTAGGATCCGACCAAACATATTTTGTGACAATAGTTGTATAGGGAATAACCTTCCGAGGTTATACCTTATGGTCACTTAGTTTACTTAGTTGTATGATAGGTAGTTTAAATGCCTTAGGAAAATGTCCAAAATGCCCTTTTTGCGCATAACTTCATTTTAAGCATATGTAACTTAACTTTTGCCATATAAACTGATTATTAAACTTGTTAGGGCATATAATACTTATCATAGGACTAGTTAGGCTACTCGTTTGCACTTTTGCGCAAATGACGCATTAAAGTAGCGTACGCTACCTAAACGGGTCATAACGGGTCATAAGCACTTAGGATAGGTTCCGACTTAGTATGTAGGCTTTGTTAAACCATGTCATATGAGTTCGAATACTCATTTGGTTTAACGAAACCTCATTCTATCCGATCTTCCGAAGTACATCCGGTTTATTAACGTAGTTACCTGTATTAGGTGCCGTTTGATTTCCGTGATCCCTTCAGCGTTGTTTGATTGTTGTTTCAAGATCATTTAGCAATATCAAGTGAGTACATAGTCCCCTCTTTTACTGTTTTCAAATACTTTGGGGGTGATACACATGTGCCTACTTGTTACTTTCGTGCTTTTCGTGCTTTCATGACATATACTTGCTATGTTCATTAGTACGCATATAGTACATGATTTCCATTATGCTTGCTATGTATGTTTACTTAGCATGTTAGCGTATTGATTTACATTACATTTCTGCTTCGTATGTTCATTTCGCACCCTTAGTACATTGTTTTCACATAACATGCTTACATTTGGTATGACATTTGATTATACATCGATATTTTACCTATGGGGTTGAGTAGATTCTTTTATTCACCTTACAAGACATTAGTTGTTATCTGACATTGGTTAGACAAGACATTATTGGTGGTTTATTTTGGTTAGTGATTTAAATAACGAGGCGTGGGTAATATGATAAAAGCATGGTGGATACGCCGCTGGTACTTCCTATATATAAGTGCTTTTATGATATTACATATCACAGCGTTATCTAAACCACTTTGACAAAAACAAAGACAGGATACATTTTACTTATTTTCACAAGACATTGTTTTACAAACGACATACTTAGTACAAACTCATTTTTACTTGGTTATTTATTTAACCATGCATTATTCTTTTATAACATCTGACTTTCATAAAATTTTATAAAAGAAAACGTTTTACAAGATTCATGACTACTTTTTGTTTAAACACTTCTTTTTAATTACAAGTCATGAATCCTACGACAACAAAACCTATGTATCTCACAGGCATTTTTATGCTGACGTACCTATTTTCACATGTGTTTCCGGAGCTATTGTATGATGATGTTCGTGACATACTTAGGCGGACCTGGACCTTAGTGACATAAAAGAAGCAAGACTAGTTTAACTTATGTTATATTTCTTTTATTTTAAGACAATGTAAGCATTTAAATTAATAAAACCAAACTTCAAGTACCATGTGTTGTGAAACAATGATTCTGTTACGACACTCCCCGACGTTTCCGCCGCGGTTTGTTGTTTTAACGCGGTCGGGGTGTGACAGAAAAGTTGGTATCAGAGCTCATGGTTATAGGGAATTAGGTTATTAGTAATGTTTTGACCTAGTCTATAACCTTCCTAGGACCCTAACGCGAGTTTACATGCGTTTAGATCTTAAAACAATACCGTCACCTATCTTTAGGCAACAACCACAACAAGAAAACAAAATACAAATCCGTTTTGAAAACCAATCATCTGTTCTTGAATGATTTGTTATAAGGTTTTGAACATTCAAAGTTTTCAAAATCCCGTCAAAGTTTGGGTCTTTATAATGTGAACACGTGCAATCTGGAAGGGTGGATGCCTGTACCTCAAGCTTTCTGTCTAAGCCTAGAGTGTTCGTACAAATCCACTTAATCGGACCAGTCACTCTTACCTGGGAACTCTTGGGGTGAGTGTCCACTTATAGGCTAAAGCATGTCTTCGCTATACATTATTATGACCCATTTACTTTGATTAGTCACCGTGTCACTTGTTTGTTTTAAATAACAAACAAATGATCACAATCCTTATGCCTTATCGATATTCTTTTAAGCATCCAATTTTTACTATCCGATATCATCTCACTCGTTTCTCATGTTTCCTTGTTCTTTTTAGAATATGCCTCCTCGACGAGATGCACAACCTCAAATTAACGCCGAACTCGCAGCTATTATCACTCAGCAGATCGCTGCTGTGCTTCTGAACATACAAGCAAACAACAATAACAACAATGCTCAGTCTAGCTTCAAAACTTTTAATTCGGCTAAATCACTAAAGTTTTCTGGGTCTCAAGGAGCAACTGCGCTCCTACAATGGTTCAAGAGTCTAGAAAGCACGTTCTGACATGTGCAATGTCCGAATGAATGAAAGGTTGAGTTTGCGTCCAGTGTTTCGAGAAATGTGCTCCAACATGGTGGAACGGTGTAATGAGGGATAGGGGTGCCGTTGTGGCAATGGCACAAACCTGGGAAGAGCTTCGAGCTCTAATGATCAAGGAGTTCTGTCCTCATCATGAACTCAGGGCATTGGAAAGGGAATTTGATGACCTTAAACAAGACAGCGGTGAACACCGTGCTTATACTAACCAGTACGAAGAATTGAGCTTGTTGTGTCCAACTATGGTTACGCCTGTGGATAAAGCAATCGAAAAGTACATTGATGGCCTCCCTGACCCAGTTCAGGACATCGTTACTGGTAGCAACCCTACTATCGTCAGACATGCCATTAAACTATCTGCTACCCTGACTGAATCTCAGATCAGAAAGGGTAAACTTTTCTGAAAAGGCGACAAGAAACAAGCAGCTAATACTCCTCAAGAGGAAAACAAGGAAAACAAAACCGAACCTTCTAAGAAGCGGAAGGCTTCACAAAACTGTGCGATTGCTGCTCAACCCAACCAAAACACTCACAACCAACCAGCTCAACCTCCTGCAAGGAAACCTTATGCCGGTTCTGCACCGATATGCAACAAATTTAATGCACACCACCTAGCTCACCTATAGTGTCGTCTGTGTACATCATGTGGGCGACTCGGTCACCTGGCAAATGCTTGTCGATCTAACCCAAACCAAGGTGGTCTAAACCAACCTAAAGTCAACCCTACTCAAGCTCGCTTTCCACCTGGATCGTGCTATAACTGTGGTGATCTTACTCACTACCGGAACAATTTCCCAAGACTTGTTAACGCAAATCCAGTGCGTGGACGAGTGTTTAACATAAACGAGGCAAACACAAATGACAATGCATTAGTAAACAATTAGACATTTGTATTTTCCCTTGTTGTTATCTTTGGCGCTTGAAACAATTCAGTTGTTATATAAATAAATTTGTTGTTTCACTTTTATTTACAAGACTGATACGATTGTGTGTATGTGTGACATACCCCTACGTTAACCGACACCAAGGAACCGTGTTCCTTGCAAAACTAACTACTCTTATAGTTTTCTCATTTATATTATCACCCGCGACCTCCACAAAAATCCTAAGTACTCGTTTCCTTCTAAGAAACAAAGTACAAGGTACAAGTTACAACTCTGGACGAATGCTCAAAGTACCGCTTTAAATCCTTGTTTGGATACCTAAGGGTACTTCTCATAAATCCCTCAATAGTCTTATACGATATGTCTATGTACATATCATTTCATTCTGGTTTTCATAACAACATACATAGTATATGTTTTCAAAACCTCCTTCATGATTTCGAAAACTTTTCATATGGTTTAAAAACATTTAACATAGTATATTTATTTAATATACCAAATGTATAATTTCAAAAGCAGTATCCTTATTTTTAAAAACCATATACATGATTTCAAAACCTTTTCACATGGTTTTAAAACCTTTTATAAACATATTTACCTAATACACCTACCACATGATTTCAAAAGCATTACGTAAGATTTCAAATGCATTTTCCAAAGAACCCCATGCATAGTTTTCAAGAAAATTTTGCTCGTATGTTGACTTAACATACGTAGTACACGACCTCCAAAATTCTGCTTCATATGTCGCTTTGGCATACCTAGCACCTTGACTTCATAAACATTCAACCTCATGTTTTGATTTAAGCACATCTAGAACAAGGTTTCGAAATATCTCTCGCTACACGGATTCCAAAATCCTTATAGGATCTTCCTATCTTCATAGTTAAATCCTTGTGGAAATTCGAATCACAAAATCAAAGTCCAAGGATTAGATTCCTGGCATACTTTAAATACACATGTTCAAATCAATAACAAGTTTACAAACAAAATTTATAACAAGTTGATAACAAATTGATGACCAAGTTGACAATTATGTGTTTATGTGTGAATCAAATTACTCACTATCCAAAGGTACCATCTTAAATCCTTAATGGGCTTCTATGTAATAGTTAAGACCCTTGGATTGTAAAGTACCATTCCAATGTTAAAGAGACCCCTTGGGTGGTCTAGTTAAAGAGATTGACTCGTCAATCTAGTTAAAGATATCATTCGTTGATATAGTTAAAGAGACCCCTTGGGTGGTCTAATTAAAGAGATTGATTCGTCAATCTAGTTAAAGATATCATGAGTTGATATAGTTAAAGAGACCCCTTGGGTGGTCTAGTTAAAGAGATTGATTCATCAATCTAGTTAAAAAATATCATTCGTCAATTTAGTTAAAGAGACCCTCTGGTGGTCTAGTTCAAGAGGTCATTCGTTGATCTAGTTAAAAAGATCCTTTGGTGACCTAGTTGAAGAGACTTTTGGTTGTCTGTTTAAAGAGATCATTCGTTGGTCTAGTTAAAGAGACTCTATGGTAGTCTAGTCAAGTCACTACAGGATTATTCATTTGATTTTCTTCCCCTGCACATTATAAAATGAACTGTGCGGACTGTGCAAGGAATTATGTAATTATGGATGCATACGTAACTATGGAATTTAGTGCACAGAAACCACCGCAAATCTTATTATGTGTAATTTAAGTCACTAGAAGTTCTGGATCTTGACCAATGTTTTTTTTATGTTTTACTATCCGACTTCAATTTCGAGCATACACAAGTTTCCTCTAAATTAAATTTTGGGACGAAATTTCCTAAAGTAGGCGAGACTCTGACATCTATGCCTCTACGACCATCATACAAGTACGAATCCAATGAAATCTTGTGTTTCCTTCTTGGAATTTGTACAAATACATGTGACCTTTGCACATATCAATTCTCGTTCGACTTCGAGCTCTAAATCGCTTTCTGGAAAGTTATACGCGAACTGATGAGTAAACGTAATCAGTTTAACACGAAAAACACTCCGGAATAGTGACATAGGCTTAACATACCTTAAATAACCTTTACATAACTTAGAAATAAGTTTTGGAGGGTTTGGTGTGTCGAAATCAAGTTTATTCAACCGCAGGGACTATTTACGTCAAACTGCGAAAGTATGCTGATTCGTATGGTAACGAACATTCCAGAACTTGATCATAAGCTAAACATACCCTAAATATCCTTTACATAGCTTAGAAATAGGCTTTGAGGGGTTCGGTATGCAAAAATAAACTTATTGGTCAATCAAGGACTAAAAGCGTCAAAAAGTGCATAAGTTTGCATTTACGTGCATATCTTACGTTCTGAACATATCCGGACATCCAAAAATTTTTGTAATAATTAAAATATTGTATTTTAGTGATTGGCATGTTAAAATTCCATTCGTCGTGTAATTTGGATCGTTTTTCGCGTCCATTCGTGTTTCGTCGTAATTAACCGAACAACGAGACCGTACGACCAAACGAACCAACATCCGAGATATTTTCAAGCACATTTCATGTCCCCTATACTTTGACATCATTATTGAGCCTTGAAAATGGGTTAACGGGGCTTAAACGTGTCAAAAATCAAGTTTTAAGCATCAGGGGCCTGTTCTGCCAATATTTGAAAGTTGTTGATCTGGAAGTCTAGGAGGGGCGCGAAGCCCATTAATCCTGTCTTCCCGGCCCGTGAAAGACCCCCAGATCTGCAAAACTGGTTTTTCAGCAAACAACAGCCTTTCCTTGGTTTATATACATGGTTTTAACATACCTTGAGCTGGTTTTGGACTCCCCTACTATCCTAATTCAGTGGGTAACACATGGAGGGCCAAGATCGAAGCTCAAAACCCGAGAAACGATCCTAACGGTTGTGGAAAATCTATAAATACCCACCCAATTTCATTTTACAACATGCACAATCTGAGTTTTCTTCATCTCCTGCTCATTTGGAGCTATCCCTTCTGGTTGAAGGTCCCAATCTTCAAGTTTTCTTGTTCTATCTTCAAGCTTTGGACCTCTTGTAAGTTTCTTTTATGCTTTTTATGCAGTTCAAGCATGAAAGTCAAACACTGTTTGACTTTCTACTTTGACCAGTCTTTGGTCAACACAAAGTTCGTTTGAACTTTGCAATGTGAGCGTAATCACGATGGTTATAGTCCCTTGTGACTATACCTACTGATTACCACGTTGATTAGGCGTAGTGATGAGTCAAAGTTTCGGTCAAAATACGTGTTTATGCGTATTTTGCAACGAAGCTATCTTTGGGTATCAAAACACTTTGTTTTGTATCAAACTTGTTTTCTAACCTAGTTAAACATGTTTTAACATGTTTAACTTGTCACTTTTAGTTTAGTGCTTATAAAGGGTCGTAAGATAAGCGGTCTAAACAACCGCTTAGACTTTCGAACCCGACCCGTTTGGTCGATCATTAGGATCCGACCAAACATATTTTGTGACCATAGTTGTACAGGGAATAACCTTCCGAGGTTATACCTTATGGTCACTTAGTTTACTTAGTTGTATAATAGGTAGTTTATATGCCTTAGGAAAATGACCAAAATGCCCTTTTTGCGCATAACTTTATTTTAAGCATATGTAACTTAACTTTTTCCATATAAACTGATTATTAAACTTGTTAGGGCATATAATACTTGTCATAGGACTAGTTAGGCTACTCGTTTGCACTTTTGCGCAAATGACGCGTTAAAGTAGCATAAGCTACCTAAACGGGTCATAAGCACTTAGGATAGGTTCCGACTTAGTATGTAGGCTTTGTTAAACCATGTCATATGAGTTCCAATACTCATTTGGTTTAACGAAACCTCATTCTATCCGATCTTCCGAAGTAGGTCCGGTTTATTAACGTAGTTACCTATATTAGGTGCCGTTTGATTTCCGTGATCTCTCCAGCGTTGTTTGATTGTTGTTTCAAGATCATTTAGCAATATCAAGTGAGTACATAGTCCCATCTTTTACTGTTTTCAAATACTTTGGGGTGTTACACATGTGCCTACTTGTTACTTTTGTGCTTTTCGTGCTTTCATGACATATACTTGCTATGTTCATTAGTACACATATAGTACATGATTTCCATTATGCTTGCTATGTATGTTTACTTAGCATGTTAGCGTATTGATTTACATTACATTACATTTCTGCTTCATATGTTCATTTAGCATACTTAGTACATTGTTTTCACATAACATGCTTACATTTGGTATGACATTTGATTATACATCGATATTTTACCTATGGGGTTGAGTAAATTCTTTTATTCACCATACAAGACATTAGTTGTTATCTGACATTGGTTTGACAAGACATTATTGGTGGTTTATTTGGTAAGTGATTTAAATAACGAGGCGTGGGTAATATGATAAAAGCATGGTGGATACGCCGCTGGTACTTCCTATATATAAGTGCTTTTATGATATTACATATTGCAGCGTTATCTAAACCACTTTGACAAAAACAAAGACATGATACATTTTACTTATTTTCACAAAACATTGTTTTACAAACGACATACTTAGTACAAACTCTTTTTTACTTGGTTATTTATTTAACCATGCATTATTCTTTTATAACATCTGACTTTCATAAAATTTTATAAAAGAAAACGTTTTACAAGATTCATGACTACTTTTTGTTTAAACACTTCTTTTTACTTACAAGTCATGAATCCTACAACAACAAAACCTATGTATCTCACAGGCATTTTTATGCTGACGTACCTATTTTCACATGTGTTTCAGGAGCTATTGTATGATGATGTTCGTGACATACTTAGGCGGACCTGGACCTTAGTGACATAAAAGAAGCAAGACTAGTTTAACTTATGTTATGTTTCTTTTATTTTAAGACAATGTAAACATTTAAATTAATAAAACCAAACTTCAAGTACCATGTGTTGTGAAATAATGATTCTGTTACGACACTCCCCGACGTTTCCGCCACGGTTTGTTGTTTTAACGCGGTCGGGGTGTGACAATAAGGTCCGGAATCACAACAGTAATTTGCTGAGAGACTAGGGCTGCAATCGCAGCATCCTGAGTTTGATCGCGTCTAGGAGGCATTCTAAAAAGAACAATGAAACATGAGAAACGAGTGAGATTGACATTTGGATAAACAAAAGAGTTATTGAAAATATCGACGAAACATGAGGAAGGTGATCATTTGTTCGTTACCTCGAACAAACAAATGACACACAGTGACTAATCAAAGTAAATAGGTCTTTATAATGTATCGCGAATACATGCTTTAGCCTACAAGTGGACACTCACCCCAAGAGTTCCTAGGTAAGAGTGACTGGTCCGATACTTCGGATTTGTACGAACACTCTAGCCTTAGACAGAAAACTCGGGATACAGGCACCCACCCTTCCAGATTGCACGTGTTCACATTAATAGTACCCAAACTTTGATGAGATTTTGAACACTTTGAAGGAATATAGCCTAAAACAAATAATCTAAGAATAGATGATTGATTTTCAAAACGGATTTGAAATTTGTGTTCTTGTCGGTAGTCACCTAAAGATAGGTGACGATATTGTTTTAAGAACTAAACACAACATAACTTGTGTTAGGGTCCTAGAAAGGTTATAGTCTTGGTCAAAGAATTACTAATAACCTAATTCCCTATAACCATGGCCTCTGATACCAACTCTTCTGTCACACCCCGACCGCGTAAAACAACAAAACCGCGGCGGAAATGTCGGGGTGTGGAGTAACAGAATCATTGTTTCACAACACATACATTTGAAGTTATGTTTTATTGAATTAATAATTTTTTAACATTTGTCTTGAAATAAAGTAAACGAGGTCAAACATATTGTCTTGCATATTTTATGTCACTAAGGCCCCCGTCCAATCCTATGTTTTGCATCATGATTATCATACAACTGCACCTGAAACATATGTGAAGATAAAGTCAGCATAAAAAAGCCGGCGAGTACATAGGTTTTGTGAGTGTGTCAAATTCATGGCTTGTATGCATATTGCAATATCTCGTACGACTACTAGAGCCGAAATTGAAAACCTTGTATTGAAAAGTGTTTGGTATTGCAATATAATTAACCAACTAAAACAAGTTGGTTATATGTTTGTGAAAACCTCGTTGCCATGAATCTTGACCCAAAACATTTGTTTTTGTAATCCAAATTGTAAATCGTCCTTGTACGAAAACTTGTATGGTTTATATCATTTAGTAAACATCATTGCGTGACATCTTTTGAAATCATTCGTCCAAGTGAACTAAATAACGCCACGGAATGTAATATGATAAAAGCACTTATATATAAGAAGTACCAGCGGCGTATCTACCATGCTTTTATTACATTACACCCGTCCCGTTATCTAATCACTTACCATAAACCAATCTTTCAAGTGTACGTGTTATCAATCGTCCGTGTTTTCAATCGTTCAATTCGTTCGTGTTATAAAATCATTTGTTCAATCGTTCGTGTTATAAACCATTCGTTCAATTGTCTGTGTCATAAAACCATCGTTCAATCGTCCGTGTTATAAATCATCGTTCAATCGTCCGTGTTATAAACCATTGTTCAATCGTTTGTCATAAAACCATTCGTTCAATCATCTGTTTTTTAATTGTGAAAACTAACTTTTGGTCGTCCGTTTTGAATACATTCAAACCTATGTGACTCATCTATACCACCAAAGGGTATCTTTAATCAACTAACAAACCACCAAAAGGTTTGTTAAAATAACAGTTTCTGTCGTTACCCACATTACCCCCAAATCCATGGTGATAGTCCGATAATGGGATTTGTCAGATCCTATAGTACCATAACATACTACTGGTCGGATCGTCCAAAGCTAATGAATGTCATTCGTGTTATGTATCAACGCTCCAACAAGTTCGTTCACATTATTGAAATCATTGTGTTTTAATATCAACCATAGTACTTGTTTTTGAAAACTGGAAATTGTTTTAGCACATATGAATCACCCCAAAACAATTGAAAGCATAAAATAGGGGAACTATGTACTCACTTGAGATTGCAAAGTATCTTCGATTAAGTGAACTAACAAAGCTCGGGAAATCAAGGAATCAAGTGGCACCTAGTATGGAATCACTATGTAAATAAATCGGGACCTAAATCGGGAGATCGGGTAGAATGAGGTCTTGTAAACCAAATGAGTGTTGGAACTCATATGATATGGTTTAACAAAGCCTACATTCTGATTTGAAATCAATCCTAAGTGCTTTTGACCCGTTATAACCCGTTAAGTTAGTTTATGCTACTTTAACGTGTCATTTGCGCAAATGCGTGTTCGTATGGTCTAACTAGTCCTATGATAAGCCTTATATGTCTAAACATGTTTAATAATGTTGCATAATCAGTTTAAGTGTCAAAATTTAGGTTACATATGCTTAAATTGAAATTATGTGCAAAAAGAGCATTTTGGTCATTTTCCTAAGGCATATAAACTACCTATCATATAACTAATCAAATGAAGTGACCATAAGGTATAACCTCGGAAGCTTATTCCCTATACAACTATGGTCACAATATATGTTTGGTCGGATCCTAATGATCGACCAAACGGGTCGGGTTCGAAAGTCTACGTGGTTGTCGAGACCTCTTGACTTACGACCCTAGATAAGCACTAAACTAGAAGTGATGAGTTAAACATGTTAAAACATGTTTAACTAAGTTAGAAAACTGATTTGATATCAAAACAAAGTGTTTTGATACCCGAAAATAGTTTCATCGTAAAATGCACATAATCGTGCATTTTGACCGAAACTTTGACTCGTCACTTCGACTAGTCAACGTGGTAATCAGTAGGTATAGTCGTAAGGGACTATAACCATCGTGATTATGCTCACGTTGCAAAGTTCAATTGAACTTTGACTTGACCAAATCATGGTCAAAGTTGAAAGTCAAACACTGTTTGACTTTTTGCTTGAAATAAATAAACAAGACTTGAAAGAACACTTACAAGTGCTCTAGGATGAAAGAATGACTAAAAAAACTCAACTATGAAGCCTCCAACAAGTGTAGTAGCCTCAATTCAGAGCTTAGAGAGAAGAGAAATGGAAATGAACAAGGAAGAATGTTGAAGATCATGGGTATTTATAGTAATCTTGCAACCATGAGATCTTACCAAGTGTTTTGTGTGGTGATCAAGGAATAATCTACACCATACACTTGTTAGGACCTGATTAGAGGACTTGTTGAACAGACAAATAGCCCACAATAATCAGAAACAAGTATTAAAAACAAGTGCTGCAGGCTGTTTTAATGAAAAACTGGTTTCTGCCCAGCATCACTTCTCGCGGCCTGCGACCCAGACAGGTGTTCCTGTCACGACCCGCCAGCCGGGGTACTGTCTAGGCTTTTCAAACTTGTCAATTTTAGTCCCTGCAACTCAGAAACTTGTTTTTCGACGCGTTTAACCCCCTTTAACCCAATTTCAAGGCTCTACAAGGATGTTAAAGCATAGGGGACTTGAAATATGCTTGGAAATATCATGGATGTCGGTTCTTTTGGTCGTACGATCCTGTTTTTCGGTTAATTACGACGAAACTCGAACGGACGCAAAAACGATCCAAATTATGCGAAGAATGGTATTTTTGCATTCCTATCACTAAAATGCAATATTCTAGTGATTACAAAAATTTTTGGATGTCCGGATATGGTCAGAACGCAAGATATGCATGCATTTGCATACTTTCGCAGTTTTGACGCTTTTAGTCCCTATGATCAAATAAGCGTATTTTCGCATACCGAACCCCTCAAAACTTATTTCTAAGCTATGTAAAGGGTATTTAGGGTATGTTTAGCTTATGATCTTGTTCCGGAGTGTACATTGCTATGCGAATTGGTAGACTTTTGCAGTTTGCCGCAAATAGTCCCTGTGATCGAATAAACTTGTTTTTGCCACACCAAACCCTTCAAAACTTATTTCTAAGTTATGTAAAGGTTATTTAGGGTATGTTAGGCTTATGTCACTGTTCTGCAGTGTATGTCGTGTTAAACTGATTACGTTTACATAACAGTTTGCGTATAACTTTCAAGAAAGTGATTAAGAGCTTGAAATCGAACTAGAATTGAAACGTGAAATTGTCAAAAATAAATAAACAAATATTAGCATCAAAACACATTGTTTCATTGATATTTGATATTGTTCTACCTCGTATAGTGTTTACAAGAGCACAAATGTTACACAACTTCCCTTCTCATACCCACATACCTCAGAGTCGCAAGAGAGAGAGAGAGAGAGAGAGAGAGAGAGAGAAAGAGAGAGAGAGAGAGAGACGCAACTACGGGGTGACGACGTCGATTTTTCGACAAAGATTCACGGCGACGACGATGGTTGTGAATTCAAACTCCGACAGCCGCGTTTCTCGGAGATCGACACAAAAGCCGGCAACAGAATGGCAGCGGCCGCGGGTGAAAGAGATGACGGCAGGGATGCCGATTTTCCCGGTGACTGCTTGTCGGCGGCGGCAGCACATCTTGTTCCGGCGAGATCAACGACAGCCGCAGATGTTGAAGATTGACGACAAAAAAAAGGGTGCTGATGTTGGAGGTACTCGACGGTGACAACAGTCGTCGGAGCCACGCCGTTCCAAACACGGGTCAGGTTTGTTTGGTTCAGACTAAACTCGAGTTCAGGTGTTTCACTTAAAAGTGTAGATTTGGGATTTTGTTTCGGGTCACGTTAGAATTGTTGCAGCTCGGGTAATTTTTGGGTGCTTCGGGCCTTTTCGGGACAAGTTTGGGTTCGGGTGAAGTCCAGTCAAACCGGGTCAGAGATTTTTCGGGTTAAGCTTGGTTCGATTATGGTTCAACGAGTCGGGTCAGATTGGTTACGAGTTCAGGTCAACAAAGTCAACCTTGGTTAGCGGCTCGGTCAACTATGGTCAACGGCTTCGGTTTGGGGCTCGGGATTCGGGTCAGTTTTGGAACTCGGTCAGCTTCAATTTCGGGATCGGTCGACTCAGCGAGTCAACTCGGTCAACTCAGTTAACTCAGTTAACTTTGTTAACTCGGTTGACTCGGTCAACTCAGCGAGTCAACTAGGTCAACTCAGTCAACGTCTCAACGCGAAGATTGGTAAAGATTTTACGGCGCGATTTATTTCGTTATTTTTAGAGTTCTATTTATTTTCTTGAAAACGAGCTCGAACTGATTCGATTAAAGTATAGTTACGTTTTCATATACTTGACAAAAATTGATATATTGTGATTGATTATAGAATTTTGAAAATTATAACGACAACTTGTGTTGTGGGGGCCGTCCAAAAACAGAGGAAACTCTTCCCGGTTTTCGAGAAAATCCGAAAACAAAAAGTGTTTTATCGTAAAACAACAACTATCGATATCAAGCGACTTTTATGGAAACCAATACAAATGTATATATTTTCTTCGATGACACCTTATAACGTACAAGAACAACGATAACGCGAATCCCTTTTTATAAAAATAAATATAGTTTATATATTTATTTCAAATATCAAACAACACGAAATCTTTTATAAAAATAAATATAGTTTATATATTTATTTCAAATATCAAACAACACGAATTCTTTCATAAAATTCAATATAGTTATAGATTTATTTCAAACACCAAACCACTCAGATTCTTTTTAAAAATAAATATAACTTTTTATATTTATTTTAAACGCCTAAACGACATATACATATATTTTGACAAACATCTACGAGACGCGATACATTATACGAGTTTACAATATATTAATTTCACATAAATGTTCGTACATACACGTACGACTTCTCGGGACGACTAACACGATTCTATCGATATATTTATATAATCTTATATAAATATTTATATATTTTAAATCTCTTGAAAACTAAGTAATTTTTGTCGACGTTAAACGGAACTTAACAAGTATAACTTAATCGTTTCCACTAAGTTAACAACTTACTGTCGAATCGTTCGGTTAACGATTCAGTAGAGCTCGGTGACACATAGTTTAGTTACTGCTTTTATTTAGAAACTTATAAGATAATCCGTGTTAGGGATATTATAGAATGCATGCTAGCGAGTCACGTCTTGGAAACGACATCACAGAGTCGTATTTAGCTAGCTTTGCACAAGGAATTCAAGGTGAGTTCATAACCCCACCTTTTTACAGTTTTACATTTTTATAAATGCTTTTGGGGTGGAAGACATGCACATTTTGCAAAGCATACAACGTTTTCGATAAACATAAATTACATATTTCTAAACCATTTTATAAACAAGTTTTAACTAACATAAATGGTTTGTAAACGTCAATAAACACAAATGGTTTACGAAAGGTTTATGATAACTATACAGGTTTTTCAAACAAACGTATTTTTGAAACGTGGATACAAACGTTTTCTAGTTTCTAAACTTCGGGAAAATAAACGTACAATGGTATGTAGAAAACTATGGAATGGTACATAGATCATGTCACGAATAGGGTGAAACTTAAGCACCATTAATCAACTATATACCTAGACTGGGGACCGAAAGGTTAGATTTAATGGGTTTCAGGCAGCCTCACTCTTGGCCTCATTTTACCTAGAGTGCTTTTGTGTCTTGAGTCATGAATCGACGGAAAAATGCCTATGGTTTGGGTGCTTCCTAGTCGTCACACATGTTAATGTCGTAGCTAAACATTAGCGATCTCAAATTCCTTACATTTGCAACTCACAACTTACATTTTACAACTCACATCTTACAATTACATACCATGTCTATACAAATACAACTCAAAGGTTCATACATACATGTTGTCATTGTCAGGTGTGGACCAAACAAACTTACCAAGGCGTTTGAGAAAGAGGAGATTTAATTGAGGATGTTACGGAAGAGGAAGCAGATAAAATTATTAGGGAAAATGGTACCAAACAAACTTACCAACGCGCTAATGGTGTAATCTTTGAAAATACCTATGTATTGGATAAAGGTAATGGTGAAGAAGATTCAAATAAAGAGGTTCCTGAAGGTTTCCTTGTTCTGCCTAAAGGGATTCCAACATAACTACTCATTCCGGGATCTTTGTCAAGCAAAGGCAAACAGCCAGAGCATGCATCTTGGTTCAAGGAGTTTCCACTCCACTTGAGAAAAATCTTACATTGACAAACGTGCTGACAAGGGAAAGGTGAAGATTATTAGCTGGAAATTTGATGAAGTATTTAACTGTTTGTGATCAAAAGGATGAACGACCTTCAATTCCAGGTCTGGGGATTAAAAGTTTTAATAGTCTCCCAGCCTGTGAACTTAATACCCTAGCACAAATACCATTGGTCAATCATAAGGATAACACTCTCGAGCATCGCATTGCTGAGGTTCTTCGAAAAGATAGTGCAAGTGGTTGGAAAAAGATTAGACCGGAAAAAGCTAAGATTATGAAAGACAAGTCTAGAAGACATCCAGTTCCAAAGAAACCATGGATATCTCTTGTCTATCCTCTGATAGATGTTATCGAAAATGCTCCTCTCTACAAGATCAAGCAAGACTTGCTCGTCAATGATTTCAAATGTTGGTGGTACGATGGGAAAACAACTGAAGCAATTTTTGAATTAAACATACAAGGAGAGGTCTTCGCTTATTCGACCATGTTAACTTGATAAATTTCTCAAGGAAAGATATGCTGATACTTAAAGAGAGAAGAAGATCTTGTATGATAGACAAGAAACACAAAAATGAAGCAATGAATTTCCAGAAGCTTGTCAAAATCTGTATTAAGAAATGGGTTCATGCAGAAAGCAATGCATCTTTTGGATGGATCTGACAGACGTATCAAGCTAATGTCAAGAGGGAGTTTGTTGATGCATATTTTGGTTTATTTGTAATTATCTTGTAATTAAAGGTTAGGCTACAAATTGTATTAGGGACTAATGGTGAGTTAAGCCCATTAGGGAGCCTAATAGTCTTTGGCCCATACCTATATATAGTTCAAAGATAGAACTTTTAAGGTCAAAGGTTTTCCTTGGGTTCTAAGCATTCTTGAATCATTTGTAAGAAAACCATCCAGATTGTAGTGTGTTTTGGGTTTATTAGTGATTAATAAATCTAGGAAAGTTTAAGTAACACTTGTGTGATCTTATTCATCTTGTTTATCTACCTAAATGATAGGTGTTTTGGTGATTTCCGCAACATCGCTTATCCGTTATCTCATGTTACTTCTTCCATCCATTGGACTTGCAAATGTTTTAGGAATTAACTTGACAAAATTCATAAATGCCACATCAAAGTTCAATTTCTTAAAGACATATCTAGGCGACTTTAGGTATTAACAGATGATATTATTTTCTATTCAACCAGTCATCCCGTTCAATACACTAGTTTTCTAAAGACATATTCTAAAATTACCTTATATTTAGATATCTTTTCTCATTAAATTAAGTTGTGAAAACAATTAGTTGTTTATATATATATATATATATATATATATATGTATATATGTATATATGTATGTATGTATATATGTATGTATATTAACTTGTTACGTGATTACTATTGTCTGTATTTCCTGCGGGCATCGCCAACATGGCCGGCCCTAGGGGTGGGCGAGCCGCACTGCTGGCAAGGCCCGTTTTTTCCAAAGGCCTTAAATTTTTATATATTATGTATATATGAATGCAGTTTTTAGTTCATAAGTGTGATGGTTAGTGCTCTGGTTGTTCAAGTTTCTTTTATTTACACGCTAGGCATGGGTTTGATCCATGCTTCTTTTATTTTTTGCTTTTTTTTTTCTCTTACTCCGTTTTCATTTTGAATGTTCTAGACTTCCTCCCTCCATAATAGCCTCTACATTACTGGAAATTAAGTTACATGCATGAAATAACCAGAACAAAGTATATTTAACATAGTTTTAAAGTCAAAGAATCTCACCGGCTGATTCTTATGATCATGTTTTTCATTCCTTTCGTATGTAATAAGTCATTTACATTGGGTTTGATTTTTATTTTACATATTTAACTAAATAATTTATAATGATATTTGAAAGGCTTTTTCTTTTTATTATCTAAGTAAAATAAGAAAAAATAACGAACTGAACACGTCTCGATGCCCTTTTTGCATATTATGACTAGATTTTTTGAGCATTAATTGTTAGAATCGTGTGTTTTGTTGAGCCCTAAATTGCGTGTTTTGTTTAACCTAAATTTTAATCATTCGAATTAAGTAATTGTTAAATATTTTTTTTACAATGTCACTCTACCACTGTTATTTTGCTATGTTTATATCAATAACGTTAATCGTTGTTTAAACAAATAGTTTATATAATTCGTGAGGGCGGGTCTTTTTTCGGCTCGTACAGGACACTTAAATTCTCAGGACCGACCCTGATCGCCAAGCACCTCTAGTATTTATGTGTGCGTGTATATATATAGTACCTGATAAATAAAAATCTTTGCATACGCATAACATAATTATAGGCCATCTAAATTTTTCTTTTTCCACCCACTCTCCAGTTAAATCTATATATTTATGTACTGTCTAATAAATTAAAACTTTAGTGGACACATGATATAATTTTATAACATCATCTAAAATTTTGCTTTCCCACCTTCTAATTTTCAAATATATATATATATATATATATATATATATATATATATATATATATATATATATATATATATATAGGGGAAGGTTCAAATGAAAACCACTAGTTATTGTGAAAACTCGAAAACTAATTAAAAAAAGCCAAAAAAACATACAACAATTTTTTTTTTTTTTTGCAAACCAAATTTCGCAGGTTTTTTTATATATAAAAAAAAAAAAAAAATTTTGTGTAGTGCACATGTGTAATACTACACATGTGTATGTGTACTACACATGTGTATTATTACACATGTGCACTACACAAATTTTTTTTTTTTTGAAAAAAAGTTTTTTTTATATATAAAAACCAGCGATTTTTATTAAAAAAATTGAAAAAAAAATTTTGTGTGTTTTTTAGGCTTTTTTTAGTTAGTTTTCGAGTTTTCGCGTTAAAAGTGGTTTTCATTTGAACCATCCCCTATATATATATACTATCTAAAAAAAATAAAAATCTTAATGGACACATGACATAATTGTAAGTCATTTAATTTTTTGTTTTTAACTAGCCTCTCTCTTGTTAAATATTGATATTAAAAAATATATTTTTTTTGGTTTTTAGTATAAGTTTAGCTATGGATATTTATTATATTATTAACCAATAAATTTAATATAAACTAATTATAAAAAATCTGTACGCTAAAAACATTAAAGAAATTTATTATATTATTAACCAGTAAATTTAATATAAATTAATTATAAAAAAATGTACGCTAAAAATATTAAAGAAAAGTCAATAATAAAAATAATACATTTATTAATCTCGTGTAATATAGGAGATTGTAATATATTTGTAACAAAGAATTACACGTAAAGTAAATGGTTTTACGAAATGTATATGTAATAAATTTAATATAAATTAATTATAAAAAAACTGTACGCTAAAAATATTAAAGAAAAGTTAATAATAAAAATAATACATTTATTAATCTTGTGTAATATAGGAGATTGTAATATATTTGTAACAAAGAATTACACGAAAAGTAAATGGTTTTACGAATTGTATATGTAAGTAAGTTGTTTATCAAGAGCTGACAAGGAGTGCTCTAAATCAATTCTTTTAGCTTCAAACTAAAAAACAAGAAAATATTAAAAATTGATGTCTTTGGTAAAAGCTTTTTAATTTAATACATTATTCTATTACATTATTATAATTATAATTAGTTTTTTTATCTGATATAACATATGTTTTTAATCTTTTAACTCTTTTTACAAATTTAATTTTTTCCCAAATCTAAAAAACGAAAAATATTAAAAATTGATGTCTTTGGTAAAAGTTTTCAATTTAATACATTATTCTATAACATTATTAAAATTATAATTAATTTTTTATCTGATATAACATACGTTTTTAATCTTTTAACTCTTTTTACTAATTTAATTTTTTCCGAAAGCTAAAAAACAAAAAAAATATATTAAAAATTGATGTCTTTGGTAAAAATTTTTTAATTTAATACATTATTCTATTACATTATTGAAATTAAAAATTGATGTCTTTGGTAAAAGTTTTTTAATTTAATACATTATTCTATTACATTATTGAAAGTTCAGGAACCGGCGGGTTTAGACGGAAGTTTGGTTAGAAAAGAACTAATTCGGTAGAATATTATTAAGAATGGAGTAGAAGAAGAATAATAGTCATAAGTCAAAAGCTTCCATTCATACCGAAAGAATATACATCTTGACAAGCTGGAGCATTTCTCCTATGGGAACTCCAAAACTTAACAACTGATGAACACGCGAACACTATATATACTAGTTTACCTTCGTACGAAGGTAGTCAGTTACCTTCGTACGAAGGTGTTACATTCTCACCTTCGTGTCATTTGTTCGTTTTTCTCATTATACTATACAATATTCAACACACGCGCTGACTAGACTATTCACTCAATGACGGACACACGGAATATGCATCCACAATTCCCCCTTGTTTGAATATAAACGCCGTGGTTGAATATTCTGTAACTTCAATCAGGCATCTTGAAATCTTTAGATAATTCTCCCTTGATTGATGATTCGGGCTTGCATTATCTTCATTATCCACAAATTCCCCCTGGAATGAATCTTCACACGCTTCCCGACCTCCTCTGATTTGCTTAACTACAATCTTCACGAATAAACACTAACTCGAAACTAATCAATGCAGCATCTATGTTTCTACGTTAACCACATCCGTTTTCGGTTTTAGCGCACCCCACTGCTTGATCCTCTGATCTTCAAAAACCTAACTGAAAATTGAAAGAAATTTCAAATCACCACACCAGTAAACTTCAAGTTTATGAATACCCACAAAAACCTGAAATCCCGTTTTCCGTAATCACTTTTAAGCACACTTCTGAATGATAGATCAGCAAAACGGTAATCTCTTTAATCAGCAAATCTTCATCGGATAACAAATCATCTAGTAACACATTCAGATCTCATAAACATTCTTCCATGACCAGATTCACATTCTTCATCTTCAGTCACAATAACAGATGTTTAGTCTTCGTTGTTAGTCCCGCCAGCAACTTAATCAGCAAACATCATCATTTCACGTCGGTTAGTCCGAAAAACAATTCCTCTACTTGAATATTAACCATTCTGACACTTTAGACTATATCTTGCTAACCGGCATGACGAAGACCCAGGACTCAAACCCTAAGACATAAATCTGTATCACTATCTGAAAATTCTGAACTTCCTGTGATCACGAACCAACGAATCCAAATCAAATGTATCCCCGAACAATCTGAAATCGAAACCACCCGAATACTGTTGCATGTCACGAATTTCAAAAATGCTGGAATTTCAATAAATTTTTATTCCCCCTCATTTTTGCAAATTCTGACTTCTTTAATCTTCATCACTGAATTTCCCCCTCAAACTGGCAAATTCAGTCCTTTCAAATCACTGAAAAACACCACAATGCAGAAAATGTGTCATTTTGGTCCACAAAAAGTGCGTTTTTTCATCGATGCGGATTTTACATTTTAGCCCATTAATAGTCATTTAACCCAAATGATAAACATTCTGCATAGGTATCATGACTACCCCATTATCTTCACCAATCTATGATCGTATCATCTTATATGTTCTTTAAAGCCCTCGACGATTTCCCCGAACAGCCCGTATTTGTTGTTAAAATCTTGAAAAAATTTTCAATCACCAATTTTTTCTGGACATTCGTCTCGTCGCCACGATCAAAAAATGTCTTTTTTATGCATTTTGGGTTACCTTCGTACGAGGGTAATCTACCTTCGTGCGAAGGTAATCTACCTTCGTGCGAAGGTAACTATCTTCGTGCAAAGGTAATCACAGTTTTCGATCCAAAATCTTTATTTCTGCGAATTTCATGATGATCCTTGCACAGATATGATCAAAATTCATTTCTAAACAATCCTATGGTTTCAATTTTAATTTTTGTCCGTGGTTCGTCCGTTTATTTGATGATTTACGTTTAAAAACCCTCTAAAGTCCATAATTCATGAGCATAGGTGATTCACTCAACTGTTAGATCGATTGAATTGGTACCGTAGCTCTGATTGTGACAACCCAAAATCTCAAGATCTTTTCTTATGTGTTGTTTGCTTTGAAATCCTGTTTTATTAGTCGTTGTATGGTATCATTACACTGTTTTGTCTGAATGATTGATAAATGGTTATGTGGGTAGTTAAGGATTAAATGTTAATGTTTAATAGCAAGTTAAGTCAGCAAAGAATCTCCATGCGACGAAACATGGGGGTTTCACCATGAGTGATGTTTCGTCGAGTGGAGAGTTTCGCCAAACGGTTTCGCGGCCCAGTGAGGCCCAATGGTTTAATATAAGTTCAGTTGCATGTTACGGCAAACCCTAAAACATCATTCTACACTTTTGTGTAACCGAAGGCGATCATTCTACGTTCAAAGCTTTCTCTTCCCATTCAGGCACCGTTATTCTGTTTCAATTCTCCGGTGAGTGCGAACACTTGTTAATATTCGTTGCTTGTTCTAGGTTTTGATCCAACTGTTGATTGTCTAATAGGTTATATCAATCATGGAGATCCTGTTAATGATGTGATATGAGATCCTGCTAATGATGTGATTATGTGTATGATAATTAATCAATGAATTCGGACTCGTAGGTTAAGGATGCGTAGGGTTATAAATCGGTTGTGATGAAGGGGTTGCCAAGTGGATGAGCAATCTGACTTCTCTACACGATGATCATATGTTAATTACTCCTTCCTGAAACAGTAAATGTTTAGGGTTCATGTTTTTGATCTATGATTTCATGTGAATTGTTGTTGATTGCTGTTAAGGATATGTGGGTAGACAAGCGATTGTTTTGCGTAACTGGTTGTTATGTTTGAGGTTGAGTCTTGTCAACTGTTGAACATGTCGACGAAACCTCAAGGTTTCATCACGTGTCATGTCGACGAAACACCCATGCATTTCGTCATCTCCCAGTCAACGAAACCCTAAGGATTCGTCACCATGTCGACGAAACACCCATGCCTTTCGTTATCTCCCAGTCGACGAAACCCTAAGGATTCGTCACCCACCTTGATGTTTCGTCATTCTAGAGATTCATCATTTGAAGGGTCACTCACAACAGGCTCTGAGTTAGTAGGTGCATGGCAATGAATGATTATATTATTGAAAATCATATTAGTTACTATTAATGATGAATAACTATGAGCTAGGAAACATGATTTGATTGCAATGCCTAGCACACTTAATTGTTAGATACTATTACGATACATGCAAGTGAATTGTGGAATTGAATGAGTTTGTGTAACTGCTATGTGATATTCAGTGATCGCTGTTTGTATGAACACTATGACTTTTATTTATACATAAACTTTGCGATTGTGAAACTGATCACGCACACATGAATACCTTAGGCTGTGACTGTTTGAGTGTGCACAAGTAGCTAGTCATACCGAGCAAACCAAGGTGAGTTCACTCCTCTCAAAACAAGCATGCATCCGGTGGGGACAATCAAACTGGTAAAACTTGTAAACGGGTTTTCGTAAAGCCATATCCTTGTAGGGGATATGAGGCGGTTTTCAAATACCCACATCCTTGTAGGGGTGTGAGGCGGATTTCACAACGCTATCCTTGCAGGGGATATGCATCGGTTTTCAGCAAACATTATGGTTGGATAATACACTCACTCTCTATCACTTAAGTCCCATCATTACTACCGGTTGTTGCTTGTAGGGCAACGGGGTTATTAGTTGATAGCGCTATTTGGTTTGGCACCCTCACGAACGCTCCTGGATAGGACGGGCGTGAACTAATAACTTAAAATCATGTCCAATGTTTGATAGAGCATTGGGGAAGGGCAAAAAGGGCCGTCTGCGGTATTGAGTTATTATCAACATAACAGTCTTAACGATTCTTAAATCACTACTTGGTATTAAACGGTTAACACAAATTGTGAACTCACCAGCCTGTCTGATACACTTTTTCTGCATGCTTGCAGGGCCTTAGGTACACGGTTATGGAACTTGTTGTCTGGGAAGCTAGAGTGGTCATGGGTCGTGGCACTTGGACGCTTCTTAATGTTGCAATGTTGAACACTTTTATTTAAACAAACTATTATGCTTCCGCTGAACGATTACGTTGGATTTAACTTGTGTTTTGGAATTATTTTGCGAAATGAATGGAATGTTTTATTTAATTATTTAATATTGGTTCAATGTGATTGGTGGCTTGAATCCCGGTACGTCACACGTCCCGCGGTGTCCCCACATGTGGTATTTTGGGGGTGTGACAGTTTGGTATCAGAGCCACTGGTTATAGTGAACTAGGTTTTAAAACTTTTTCATAAAAACCAGACTATAACCGAACAACTTCGAAAATCGACCATGACACTCAGCTCCAGATTGCAAGGTTCGTCCTCTGTTTACTTTATGCAATACCTGTTTAGTAGTTACACACACACTCACAGCTTGCATGAAACGATATATCAGATACTATGGTGATTTGATAGTGTGACACTACTCTTCGACTCTTGTGATTCATAATCCTGTAATACCTTCTGTTTTGTTACTTGAATGCGGGGGAAACTTTTAGCGCAAGTTAAGAGGCACTGAGATTACCATGCATATCGCCTTATTATTATGGGTGCACACATAATAATAACGTGAGGTGCATGTAAGCCCCAGTGAGGCTTAATGAGTGTGAGAAGGGTTCTGCCCTATTGTGTGTAAACTTGGTAGTTTGTAGATTTCAACGTGATACTTGACTTTTACCTCATCTCGACTCTTAAATTTGTTCCCTCTCCTTATACAGAATCATGAGTGGACGAGGTCATGGACGTGGTCACATCGCAATGACCCAAGCTGAGCTGACAAACTTAATCAACACACGTGTGGCTGAGGCTTTGGCAGCCTACCAAGCTGGTACGAAATGTGCCAAACACTCTTTAATCTTGCGTCATGTACACAACTCTTACCCCTGTAATGTGTTTTCTTTCGTCCATTAGGTCAGCAAGCGCAAAACCAAAACAATCCACCTGCTTGTACGTTCAAGATGTTCATGGATTGTAAGCCACAGACCTTCAGTGGGACTGAAGGGGTTGTAGGACTCCTGCGATGGTTTGAGAAGGCAGAATCTGTGTTTGCGATGTGTAACTGTCCTGCTGGGGACAGAGTGAATTATGGTACGGGCACACTCAAGGATGGTGCCCTGACATGGTGGAATGCCCAGGTTCAGATGTTGGGCATCGAGGTGGCAAATGCCACTACTTAGGATGATTTCAAGGAGTTGATAAGGGAGGAGTATTGTCCTCGTGATGAGATTCAGAAACTGGAAAATGAGTATTATGATCTGAAGATGGTGGGATCCGAGATTGAGGCATACGTGAAACGATCTCATGAGTTGGCTATCATGTGCCCGAACATGTCCCGACCTCCGCATCGGAGAATAGAACTGTTCATCAAGGGATTAGCTCCACGAGTGAAGGGTTTGGTTACTGCAGCAAACCTCAACAACTTACTCAGATTGTCCGTTTGGCTCACAAGATCACCGATCAGGAGGTGGAGAGTGGTTCACTACCACCGCATGTTTCTGCCACTACTACTGCTGCAACCACAGTTACTACACCAGCTAGTGATAATAAGCGTAAATGGAGCGATACTGACAAAGCAACCAGTGCAAGTCAATCTCAGAAGAAGCCTGACAATAACAACACCCGCATTTTCAGCTAGTCGTCCTCCGTCAACCAGAATCAGAACCACAGCCAGACTTCCGGTTACGCAGGAAAACAGCCGAAGTGCAACAAGTGTGGTTACCATCACTATGGCCAGTGTAGTCGAGCATGTCAAAGGTGTGACAAGCTGGGTCACATGGAAAAGGATTGTAGAGCTCCACATCCCAAGCAACAACAGCAACAGTCTCAGCAACACAAATAGAGGCAACAACCCCAGCAGAATCGGGGTAATCAGAGAGGATGCTATCAGTGTGGCAGTGAAGGGCATTTTAAGAGGGATTGCCCGCAACTGAATCCGAATGCCAACAATAACAATGGGGGTAATCGCCAGAACAACAACAATGTTGGAAACAACAACAATAATGGCAACAATGGGGGCAATGGTGCTCGCGGAATGGTGTTTACGATCGGTGCTGGTGATGCTAGGAACGACGGCAATGTCGTGACTGGTACATTTTCTGTGAACAATTTTATTGCTTCTGTGTTATTTGATTCCGGTGCTGATTGGAGTTATGTGTTCCTAAAGTTTAGTCAGCGATTAGGGTTAACTCCAACACCTTTAGAAGTTAAGCACGTTGTAGAATTAGCTAATGGTAAAACGATTGAAGCTTCGCATGTCTTATTTGGGTGTAAACTGGATCTTGTGGGTCAAGTGTTTGATATTGATCTCCTTCCTGTTACCCTCAGTAGTTTTGATATAGTGGTTGGTATGGATTGGCTGTCTAAACACCAACCTGAGATTCTGTGTAAGGAGAAGATTGTACGTATTCCTCTCCCTGGTGGAGAGTCATTATCGGTTTAAGGACATCGTAGTGGGACTATGGTTGGTATTATCTCGGCTATGCAAGCGCAGAAGTGTCTACGAAAGGGGTATCCTGCGATTCTAGCACTAGTTACTGATACTCCATCTGAAGAAAGAAAGATCGAGAATCTGCCAGTTGTACGAGAATTTGCCGATGTGTTTGCCGAGGAACTTCCTGGTTTACCTCCTCACCGCCAAGTAGAATTTCAGATCGACCTTGCACCAGGAGCGGCCCCAATTGCTCGTGCTCCTTATCGTTTAGCACCTGGAGAGTTGCAGGAGCTGTCTAATCAACTGCAAGAGTTATTGGACAGAGGCTTCATCTGACCCAGTTCTTCGCCTTGGGGAGCCCCAGTTTTGTTTGTAAAGAAGAAGGACGGGTCCTTTCGCATGTGTATTGATTATCGGGAGCTCAACAAGGTGACTATCAAGAACCGCTATCCGTTGCCACGCATCAACGACTTGTTTGACCAGTTGCAGGGGTCAAGTTTTTATTCGAAGATCGACTTAAGATCGGGCTATCATCAGGTGAGAGTCCGAGAGGAGGATGTTCCAAAAACGGCTTTTCGAACGCGTTATGGACACTATGAGTTTTTAGTTATGCCGTTTGGGTTGACTAACGCGCCAGCGGTCTTCATGGATCTCATGAACCGTGTATGCAAACTGTATCTCGATGATTTCGTTATAGTATTCATAGACGACATTTTGATCTACTCGAAGAGAAAGGAAGATCACGAGCGGCACCTGCGTCTTATTTTGGAACTCCTGAGGAAGGAACAACTTTATGCGAAGTTTTCTAAGTGTGACTTCTGGATTCGGGAGGTACATTTTCTCGGACACATTGTTAATGAATTGGGGATACACGTGGATCCTACAAAAGTTGATGCTGTTAGAAATTGGGCGGCACCAAAGAATCCTTCGGAGGTGCGAGAATTTCTTGGTCTCGCCGGGTATAATCGAAGATTTATTAAGGACTTTTCAAAGATCGCTCAACCTCTTACCTCGCTGACACAGAAGGGTGTTGTGTATTCTTGGGGAACGAAACAAGAGGATGCTTTCCAACTTTTGAAACAGAAACTCTGCAGTGCACCGATTTTGTCTCTACCTGAAGGTACCGAAGATTTCGCGGTATACTGTGATGCATCTATTCAGGGTCTCGGTTGTGTGCTGATGCAACGCAACAAAGTGATAGCTTACGCCTCTCGGCAGTTGAAGGTTCACGAGAGGAATTATACGACACATAACTTGGAGTTGGGAGCCGTTGTATTTGCACTCAATATCTGGAGGCATTACCTGTACGGTACTAAATGCACTATTTATACCGACCACAGGAGCCTCCAGCATATTTTTGACCAGAAGGATTTGAATATGCGACAGCGTCGCTGGGTAGAACTTTTAAACGATTATGATTGTGCGATCAAGTATCATTCGGGTAAGGCCAATGTTGTAGCTGACGCTCTCAGTCGGAAAGAATCGAAACCCAAACGTGTTCGCACCTTGCAGCTTACCATTCGTTCTAACCTACCTGATCAGATTCGTGTTGCATAAACCGAAGCGTTAAAAGAGGAAAACATTGAAGCAGAATACTTAAGGGGCATGGAAAAACAACTTGTAGAGAGATCGGATGGTATTCTCTACTTCATGGAGCGTATATGGATTCCCTTGTTTGGTAACCTTAGAGAACTTGTGATGGACGAAGCGCATAAGTATCGATACTCTGTTCATCCCGGTTCGGATAAGATGTATCAGGATCTCAAAGTCATGTATTGGTGGCCGAAGATGAAAGCTCACATCGCGACTTATGTGAGTAAGTGTTTGACCTGCTCGAAAGTTAAAGTGGAATACCAGAAACCGTCTGGGTTGCTGCAACAACTAGAAATACCCATGTGGAAATGGGAGCAAATCGCAATGGACTTTATCACTGGGCTACCAAGAACTCAAAGCGGGAACGATACAATTTGGGTGATCGTTGATCGTCTCACGAAGTCAGCGCACTTTCTAGCAATCAAAGAAATAGATAAGTTCTCGCAATTAGCTGCTGTATACCTCAAGGAGGTGGTTTCTAGGAACGGGGTACCAACTTCCATTATCTCTGACCGCGACCCGCGTTTCATCTGAGATTTGTGGCAATCGATGCACAAATCATTCGGCTCGTGTCTCGATATGAGCACTGTTTATCACCCGCAGACGGATGGTCAAAGTGAGCGAACCATCCAGACACTCGAAGATATGTTCCGAGCATGCGTGATTGATTTTGGCCAGGGTTGGGAGAAACACTTGCCTTTGATAGAGTTTTCTTACAACAATAGCTACCATACCAGTATTCAGGCAGCTCCATTTGAAGCCTTGTACGGACGAAAGTGTCATTCACCTCTCTGTTGGGCTGAGGTGGGTGACAGCCAGGTCACATGTCCGGAACTTGTGTTGGAAACTTCAGAAAAGATTGTGCAGATCAGGAATCGTATGGCGGCAGCACGTGATCATCAGAAAAGCTACGCCGATAAGCGTAGAAAACCCTTAGAATTCGAAGTTAATGATCGCGTTATGCTGAAGGTCTCACCCTGGAAGGGTGTGGTGCGTTTTGGAAAACGCGGCAAACTTAACCCACGTTATGTTGGGCCATTCAAAATTCTGGAGCGAATTGGTAAAGTGGCCTACAA
This sequence comes from Helianthus tuberosus, assembly GCA_030545235.1. Taxonomy (NCBI): domain Eukaryota; kingdom Viridiplantae; phylum Streptophyta; class Magnoliopsida; order Asterales; family Asteraceae; genus Helianthus; species Helianthus tuberosus. Next base: position 123,896,026 of record CM060366.1, read on the forward strand.
GTTAGAGTTACCTGCTGAGTTAGGTAACGTCCATGATGTGTTCCATGTGTCGCAATTAAATAAGTGTTTGTCGGATGAAACACTTCTCGTACCGTTTCAAGAGCTGAAAATCGATGACAAGTTGCAGTTTGTTGAAGAACCAATAGAAATTATGGACCGGGAGGTCAAGGTCCGTAAGCACAGCCGTATTCCGATAGTGAGGGTTCGTTGGAACTCAAGACGTGGACCGGAGTTCACGTGGGAACGCGAGGATCAGATGAAGCTCAAGTACCCACATTTATTCCCAAAGGACAAGACCAAGCCTGGCAAGTCTAAATCTATTGCAACTAGTGAATTTCGGGACGAAATTCCCATTCAAGTTGGGGATGATGTGGCACCCGCGGAAAATACACCGACATCCTGATTCGACGCTGTGCATTCATGGATCGCTTATCAAATTTCGGGACGAAATTTCCTTCAAGTTGGGGATGATGTGACAACCCGAAATCTCGAGATCTTTTCTTATGTGTTGTTTGCTTTGAAATCCTGTTTTATTAGTCGTTGTATGGTATCATTACACTGTTTTGTCTGAATGATTGATAAATGGTTATGTGGGTAGTTAAGGATTAAATGTTAATGTATAATAGTAAGTTAAGTCAGCAAAGAATCTCCCTGTGACGAAACATGGGGGTTTCACCATGAGTGATGTTTCGTCGAGTGGAGAGTTTCGCCAAACGGTTTCGCGGCCCAGTGAGGCCCAATGGTTTAATATAAGTTCAGTTGATGTTACGGCAAACCCTAAAACATCATTCTCCACTTTCGTGTAACCGACGACGATCTTTCTACGTTCAAAGCTTTCTCTTCTCATTCAGGCACCGTTATTCTGTTTCAAGTCTCCGGTGAGTGCGAACACTTGTTAATATTCGTTGCTTGTTCTAGGTTTTGTACCAACTGTTGATTGTCTAATAGGTTATATCAATCATGGTGATCCTGTTAATGATGTGATATGAGATCCTGCTAATGATGTGATTATGTGTATGATAATTTATCAATGAATTCGGACTTGTAGGTTAGGGATGCGTAGGGTTATAAATCGGTTGTGATGAAGGGATTGCTAAGTGGATGAGCAATCTGACTTCTCTACATGATGATCATATGTTAATTACTCCTTCCTGAAACAGTAAATGTTTAGGGTTCATGTTTTTGATCTCTGATTTCATGTGAATTGTTGTTGATTGCTGTTAATGATATGTGGGTAGACAAACGATTGTTTTGCGTAACTGGTTGTTGTGTTTGAGGTTGAGTCTTGTCAACTGTTGAACATGTCGACGAAACCTCAAGGTTTCGTCACGTGTCATGTCGACGAAACACCCATGCATTTCGTCATCTCCTAGTCGACGAAACCCTAAGGATTTGTCACCATGTCGACGAAACACCCATGCATTTCGTCATCTCCCAGTCGACGAAACCCTAAGGATTTGTCACCATGTCGATGAAACACCCATGCATTTCGTTATCTCCCAGTCGATGAAACCCTAAGGATTCGTTACCCACCTTGATGTTTCGTCATTCTAGAGATTCGTCGTTTGAAGGGTCACTCACAACAGGCTGTGGGTTAGTAGGTGCATGGCAATGAATGATTATATTATTGAAAATCATATAAGTTACTATTAATGATGAATAACTTTGAGCTAGGAAACATGATTTGATTGCAATGCCTAGCACACTTAACTGTTAGATACTATTACGATACATGCAAGTGAATTGTGGAATTGAATGAGTTTGTGTAACTGCTATGTGATATTCGGTGATCGCTGTTTGTATGAACACTATGACTTTTATTTATACGTAAACTTTGCGATTGTGAAACTGATCACGCACACATGAATACCTTAGGCTGTGAATGTTTGAGTGTGCACAAGTAGCTAGTCATACCGAGCAAACCAAGGTGAGTTCACTCCTCTCAAAACAAGCATGCGTCCGGTGGGGACAATCAAACTGGTAAAACTTGTAAACGGGTTTTCGTAAACCCATATCCTTGTAGGGGATATGAGGCGGTTTTCAAATACCCACATCCTTGTAAAGGTGTGAGGCGGATTTCACAACGCTATCCTTGCAGGGGATATGCATCGGTTTTCAGCAAACGTTATGGTTGGATAATACACTCACTCTCCATCACTTAAGTCCCATCATTACTACCGGTTGTTGCTTGTAGGGCAACGGGGTTATTAGTTGATAGAGCTATTAGGTTTGGCACCCTCACGAACGCTCCTGGATAGGACGTGCGTGAACTAATAACTTAAAATCATGACCAATGTTTGATAGAGTATTGGGGAAGGGCAAAAAGGGTCGTCTGCGTTATCGAGTTATTATCAACATAACAGTCTTAACGATTCTTAAATCACTACTTGGTATTAAACGGTTAACACAAACTGTGAACTCACCAGCCTGTCTGATACACTTTTTCTGCATGCTTGCAGGGCCTTAGGTACACGGTTATGGAACTTGCTGTCTGGGAAGCTGGAGTGGTCATGGGTCGTGGCACTTGGACGCTTCTTAATGTTGCAATGTTGAACACTTTTATTTAAACAAACTATTATGCTTCCGCTGAACGATTACGTTGGATTTAACTTGTGTTTTGGAATTATTTTGCGAAATGAATGGAATGTTTTATTTAATTATTTAATATTGGTTCAATGTGATTGGTGGCTTGAATCCTGGTACGTCACACGTCCCGCGGTGTCCACACATGTGGTATTTTGGGGGTGTGACACTGATACCACTTGAAAGTCCAGGAACCGGCAGGTTTAGACGGAAGTTTGGGTAGAAAAGAACTAATTCGGTAGAATATTATTAAGAATGGAGTAGAAGCAGAATAATAGTCCTAAGTCATAAGCTTTCATTCATACCGAAAGAGTATACATCTTGACAAGCTGGAGAGCATTTCCCCTCTGGGAACTCCAAAACTTAACAACTGACGAACACACGATAATTATGTTAAGTTTTATTTGTTTTTTGTGGATTCGTCGTAATGTTTGTGATGAAAATGCAGATGTATTCTAAAATGAATATTGTATTCATTTGTGTTCATAAACATAATTTTTGTGTGTTTTTCGTGTTCGTTCGATTCGTTTACACCCCTAAGTGCCAGTACCAACCGAATTCCTTTGTGTAACGAACTGAACCGATACCGACCGATTTTCCACCATATCACGCGAGCAAATCCACCTAGTTTTATATCAACTATAAATTATATAAAGAGTTAAATGCTTGGTTGGTCCATGTGGTTTGCAAAAATTGCAGGCTTGGTCCTAGTGGTTTACTAATTACACGCGTGGTACCAAAGCTTGTCAAAAATGAACTCGATTGGTCCACAGCCCTAACATTAGTTAAATATCTCTGTTAAAACACCCTATGTGCTTGACATGTAAGGGTAATTTGATCATTTCAGTTCAGCCCATTATAAAAAAAGTTAAATACATGCTAGGACCCAACCCACCCCCTTCTTCTTCCCCAAACCACCACCCTCATCTCAGCTCCCACCATCAGACTCCTCAATGACACCTTGAACACCAGATAACCCTCAGTTACCAAATGATTGCTCATTGCTGCCTTAGTCTCAATTGAACCCGCCACCACCACGCCCTCCATTAACACCTTCATAGGTAAGCTTTTTGTATTCGCCATCCAATCATTCAAGAAGAAACTAGATCAAAGTGCGATAAAGGTATGAATGATCAATATGCTACTTTTATTACTGTTGTGTTTTTTTTATAGCACGAATGCCCCTACTATTTTTATATGAACCGTTTGATCATAACATCTATGAATGTTTAATATGAAATTTTGTATCTGAAGGTTATAATGATTGAATATGTTTTGTTTTATATTTATTTGTTATTCGATTTTGGCATACCTTTTAACTTCGATTAGGTGTTATTCGATTCGGGCTACCGGCTGAATACTAATCTATCAGGTGTTCTTCCTGATTGCTGGTCAAACTAGGAGTTGTTGAATATCTTGAACTTAGGGCATGTTTGAGTAACCTTTTTGAAACAATTTACTGACTTATTGGCTTTTTAAAAAGTCATAAGCTCTAAAATGATGTTTGGCAATGAGAGTGTATGTGAGGGGAAAAAGCCAATAAGTCACTCCATACTGACTTTTCCAAAAAGCCAATAAGTCGTTTTAAAAAGCTTACCCAAACATGCCCTTACAGAGGAATCATTTGGTGATCGAGGGTTATCTGGTGTTCAAGGTGTCATTGAGGAGTGATGGTGGGAGATGAGATGGTGGTGGTGGTTTGGGGAAGAAGAGGTGGGTGGGGTGGGACCTACCATGTATTTAACTCTTTTTATAATGAGTTGGACTGAAATGACTAAATTACCCTCACATGTCAAGCATATGGGGTGTTTTAACAGAGATATTTAACTGATGTTAGGGTTGGGGACCAAGCGAGTTCATTTTTGACAAGTTTTGGTACCATGCGTGTAATTAGTAAACCACTGGGACAAAGTCTGCAATTTTTGTAAACCAGATGGACCAAACAAGCATTTAACTATTATATAAATGGCGAGGTAAGAAGATCCTCATGTTTCCAACGCGTTCACATTTGCCTGCACATCATTGTATAGACTAATTAACTAAAAAAAATCATGAATCATGTTTAATCTAATTTATAGCTACCAACCCTTTCAAAATGATGATTAACGAATGCACATATTTTGCATCTCATGCATTTTTAGTGTTTAATTAATATTAATCGGGTTTTAAAAACAAACTATAAACACACGATATGCAATCAAATCTATGTTTCTATAATTTTTTATGTACCACATAAACAGTTTGTGTAATGTACTTTTTATAATATACTATAACTGCACACACTATATAATTATTCGTTTTTTTATTAGGACTACTAAGCTATTGAAACCATCTTATATATGTATACAATTTCGCGTATATCAGATTGACGAAAAACATATTGGATGACACAATTTGACAATAACATTAATTTTTGTCTATGAAAAAATAAGTATTTTTTAAACATATTGATCTAAGTATTATTATTCCTTAAAAAAAATAAAAAATCACTAATTATACCAGATTGTTGATCACCAAAAGAAATAAAACAATACATCTTAAAAAGTCAAGATGTTTATAATAATGCTCACCAGGTACAAACTAAGGCAGTGCATGACTAAAATGAAAGTGATATGATTTCATATCACCTCAAACATCCATATGGTTGAGTTCAGTTGAGTGTTCTCTTATAATTCGCATATTTTTCTGTTCACACTCAGATTCTAAAAGGATAACAACATGGCGGTTTAATGCACATCTTGTGGTTCACAACAGTCCATCACAAAATTTGGCAATTTGGTCTTCATTAGATAAGGAAATCCAAAAGTATAATGCAAGTTGTAACAAAAGGCTATATTTTTCTTTCTTTTTCTCCCATACATTACATGATAGGTGTATAAATTCCCTCCCGATATATGGACACAAAATAGGACCTTTTAAGTTAAATGTGCATCTTCATGATTTTGGGAGATAGACATGCTTATCTTATATTGTTTATGAATTTGTTAGCCTCTTTGATTATAACAAAAATAGTAATAATTTGCCTAATAACTTATAATCCTTGGAATATTATTAAAGATGCAATTATATTATATATATATTGTTAGTGAAGGATGATGAATAGTAATTTTAATTTTATAATAATATATAGCTTTTTATTATTTTTTATATTTAATAACATATTTTTAATTATTTTTTCTTTTTTTAAAACCATATATTTCTTATACCGTTTTTTTGATAATTCTCTTTTCTTTTTTAGAACATATTATCGATTATTAATTTGATATTGTTAGTGAAGGATGATAAATAGTAATTTTAATTTTATAATAATATATAGCTTTCTATTATTTTTTATTTTTAATAACATATTTTTAATTATTTTCTCTTTTAAACCATATATTTCTTATACCGTTTTTCTAACAATTCTCTTTTCTTTTTTAGAACATATTATCGATTAATTTGATACTTCTTTAATATTAGACGTTTATAACTTTTTCTTAAAACTTAAGTACGTAGTTATGATTAATTTTTTCCCGAACATTCCGTAATAAGTTTTGTTAAAAACGAAATTGTACTTATAATAAAGTATTTATTTGGTATCATAAAACAGTACGGCGATAAACTAAACCGTTTTAATGGTTTAGCTTTCTAAACAACATGCTTTATTTTCAAATCATATTTGTTTTACATTATCATTTGCTCGGTTTCGCCGCAACGCACGACGACAAAAAAACTAGTTCCTTATGAAAGTTTATTTCCGTTTTGCAAATTATTTTGTAGATAGTCCCAATAATATATGTAACAAATGATTATAGGATATGGGTCACAATTTTAATAAAAAAAATATAAATAAAAATAGTAAACACACTTCCCTTAAAACAAGTGTTGACGGTTGTGGCTGAGGCGTGTGTTCAATACACTTCCCTAAAAACAGATTCCGTGCCTCTACTAAAGACGACACGTCTGTCTCCCAAGGTACAACAGTCAAAGCAGTCTGTACTGCCAGAAATGGCCACGCGCCCGAGGTTACACTGGATAAAATTATAGAGTTAAAACTTGTCAGCATAAAAATGTCTGTGAGTAACATAGGTTTTGTGATTTAGATTCATGGCTTTGGATACTTTAAGAAAAGAACATATGTTTTCAAAAATAGCCATGAATCATTGTAAAAAGTTTGGTATCTAAAATACTTTGCTTTTTGATAAAAAGGATTGGTAGTATATGCAAAAATATACTTTGGTTTTGAAATAACAGGATTGGTATTATATCAAAATATACTTTGGTTTTCAGATAACAAAATCAGTAGTATATTAAACTATACTTTGGTAAATAATATCACATTGGTAGCATATCAAACTATGCTTTGGTAGTATATCAGAATATACTTTGGTTTAGGAAATAACAGAATCGGTAGTATATCAAACTATACTTTGGTAAACAATATCACATTGGTAGCATATCAAACTATGCTTTGGAAGTATATTGAAATATACTTTAATTTGTGATTTGGTAGTATATCAAAATATACTTTGGTTTAGGAAATCAATAAAAGATAAATTTTTTGGGCTTAATTGGAAAACCTTTGTAATAACACATTGTGGTCGTTTGGCAATACATTCAAACCTTCGTATATCAAACAATACTTTGGTGACTATAGATTTACCACGAAGGCAAATCTATTTGGTTTAAACTTGGTTTCTAACATTCCCTAAAATGGGAATGGGGTGTCAAGTCCTATAGTGCTATATCGTACTACCAATCGGCTTGATCATTGTTAATGAATGTATATGAATATAAATACGCACCAACAATAGTCTTACAAACTTTGAAAATCATTATTTAAGCCATAGGTAACTGTTTCAATTCGTTAAAGGATAAGTACTATGTATGCGAAATCATATAGCTTTGAAATCATGAAAATATTGAAAAGGCACATATGAATCACCCCAAAACATTTGAAAATGTAAAAGAGGGGACTATGCACTCACTTGGGATTGCGTATAAGCCTTGTATGAATGCGTAAGCAAAGCCCAAGAGATCAAGGAATCAAGTGTGTCCTAACATCGGGTAACTATGTTAAAGTACGGGACATAATCGAGGGAATCAGATAGAATGAGGTTTGTAAACCAAATGAGTGTTGGAACTCATATGGAATGGTTTAACAAACTCAACATTCTTATTTGGAATGAATCCTAAGTGCTTTTGACCCGTTACGACTCGTTAAGGTAGTTTATGCTACTTTAACGTGTCGTTTGCGTAAACGCGTGTTCGAATGGTTAATCATGTCCTATGATAAGTCTTAGATGCCCAAACATGTTTGAAAATGTTATTACATTAGTTTATATGTGAAAAATTTGATTACTTATGCTTAAAACGAGTTTATGCGCAAAAAGGGCATTTTGGTCATTTTTAGGCATTTATAAACGACTTATCATATAACTAAGCAAACGAAGTGACCATAAGGTATAACCTTAGTAGGTTATTCCCTATACAACTATGGTTACAAACACGTGTTTGGTCGGATCCTAAGATCGACCAAACGTGTAGGATTCGAAAGTCAAAGCGGTGGTCAAGACCGCTTGGCTTACGACCCTAAATAACCACTAAACTAGAAGTGACGAGTTAAACATATCAAAACATGTTTAACTAAGTTACAAAACTATTTGGTATCAAAACTTAGTTTTTTGATACCCGAAAATAGTTCCGTCGTAAAATGCACAAAATGTGCATTTTTGACTGAAATTTTGACTCGTCACTTCGACTAGTATACGTGGTAATCAGTAGGTATAATCGCAAGGGATTATAACCATTGTGATTACGATCACGTTGCAAAGTTCAATTGAACTTTGACTTGACCAATTCATGGTCAAAACCGAAAGTCAAACAGTAAGTCAAACAATTTGACTTTCAGCTCAAAATAGCTAAAAGTATTAAAATAGACTAGGATGAGAACTTACTTGTGTTTGGTAACTCTTAAGATCTCAGGTGGGAGGCCTCCAAGGATGGAAGGAAGCTCCAAATAAGTGGGAGATGAGAATTAGAAGGAATGAGCAAGGAATGAGGAAGTATGGATGGCTATATATAGTATTCTTGATTGTGTAGGATCATGACATGTGCATTGTGTGTTGCCCAAGGATTAATATGATCAATACAAGTGTTTGGACCAGGTTGAAAGGCTTGGAGAACAGATAACTTGATCCCCAAACATACAAAACAATCAAACAATACAAGGTGCAATGAGCTTTGTTTGTGAAACAACTTTCTGTCCAGGGGAGGGGTTCGCGCCCCGCGACCAAGACAGCTAAGGGCTCTCGCGCCCCGCCACCCTTTGTGGCTCAGTTTCAGAAAATGGCAAAAATGGTCCATGCAGCTTATTTTATGTGTTTTTGACGCGTTTAACCCCCGTTAACCCAATTTTCAGGCTTTATAGGGATGTTATAGCATAAGGGACTTGAATTATGCCTGGAAATGTCATGGATGTCGGTTCATTCGGTTGTACGGTCGTGTTTTTCGCTTAATTACGACGAACGCTTTAACGAACACGAAAACGACCGAAATTGCGTAACGAATGATATTTTTGCATTCTCATCACTAAATTACAAGATTTTAATGATTACAAAAATTTTTGGATGTGTGTACGCATTCCGTATTAGGAAATACGCGAATCGGTATACTTTCGCAGTTTGACGCAAATAGTCCCTGAGCACGAATAAACATGTTTTTGCCATACCGAACCCTTCAAAACTTATTTCTATGTTATGTAAAGGGTATTTAGGGTATGTTTAGCTTATTTCATTGTTTCAGAGTGTATGTTGTGTTAAACTGATTACGTTTGCGTAACAGTTTACGTATAACTTCCAGAAAAACTTTGAGAGGTTGAAATTGTACATGGACTAAAATGTGTGAACGTCACATGTAGTTATACAATTCCCGAGAATGAAACACAAGATTTCATTGGATTCGAAATTAGTCGGAATTGTACAATGGTTGTAAATGCATAAGTGTCACACAATACATTTTAAGTCATCTGAATTCGATGACCAATTGTTGCAACTGAGCAATTGATTATTTTTGGTGTTTATACCAAGCTTCTGAATATGGCATATTCGGATGAAGCAAATAGCGGTCGCAACAATAATAATGATGCAAATATAAGCCGCAACGCCGATGGAGTTGATCTCCAGTCTATGATCGTCGCTGAAGTCGGCAAGGCCATTAATGCATTCATGGTTAATTCTAGGGAATCGAGTGGTACTCGTCCCAAGTCCCAATCAATTCCACATTCATTAGCTTGTAGGGAAAGCTCGGTTCACTCTTCAGCTGCGAAGAGTGAACCCAAGAAGCTAGTGCTTCAAGATAGGTCTCATTCTTCTAGGGACGGTTGCACCTACAAGAACTTCGTCTGCTACAAGCCCAGAGACTTCAATGGTGAGAAGGGGGCGATAGATGCCATGAGATGGCTAGATGAAATGGAGACAGTAGTAGACATCAGCGGTTGTGCTAAAATAGATATTATAAAGTTTGTTTCACAATCATTTAAGGGCGATGCCTTGACATGGTGGAAGGCCATGATCCAGTCTACAGGGAGGATACCCCTATACCACCTTGAGTGGTCCTAGTTTGTGGACCTGATTAAGGAGACTTACTGGCCACCGCATGAGGTGGAGAAGGTGGAGTCAGATTTTCTGACTCTCACCATGAAAAGCTTGGACTGTCAGAAGTAGGTTACCAACTTTAAATCTCTATCAAGTTTAGTACCTTACTTGATCACTCTAGAATCAAAACGCATTGTGCGTTTCATAGGTGGTTTGGCACCTGAGATCAAGGGAATGGTTAAGGCTTCGAAGCCTACTTTCTATAGGTCAGCTGTGGACCTAGCACTGTCTCTCACCTTGGATGCGATGAGACAAAGATCGGTCAAAACTGAGACCGATGGAAATAGGAAGAGGGAGGAGGACAACTCCCCAAAGTCTAAGAAAAAGAAAGGTAAGGCTGGGTTCAATAAGCACCAAAGTAAGTCTAATGAGAGACCAACTTGCAAGACCTGCAACAGGAGGTATAGTCACAAGGGACTATAACCATCGTGATTACGCTCACGTTGCAAAGTTCAAACGAACTTTGTGTTGACCAAAGACTGGTCAAAGCAGAAAGTCAAACACTGTTTGACTTTCATGCTTAAAATGCATAAAAAGCATGAAAGAAACTTACAAAAGGTCCAAGCAATGAAGATTTGATCTAAAACACTCAGGTATGAAGCTAAGGCTTCAACTTAGAGCAGATTTAGAGCAAATGTGAGGAACAATGGCCAAAAACCCAAGCTATTTATAGTAAGTTAGGATGAATGAGATCATTCCACTTGTTATGAAGCTCAAATCTTGGCCATACATTTGTCATTCTAAGGTTGGGCAACTAGCAAACCAGGCAAACCAGCCCACAACATGCAAAAACAAGGATTAAATACAAGGACAACAACTGAAATGGAAGCTTCTGATTTCTGTGGAGCTGGCACTAGCTTACGGACCGTAAGCCAAGGTCCATGTAAGGCCCTATAATTGAGTAGGTTTACGCTTATCTTTATCAAACATAATTATAGGCTATTGGGCTTAGCCTTGTAGTGGGTTAGATGGTATTTGGATAAGCCATGTGGGCTAATTAGTGATTTGGGCTTGATAGTCTATAGAGTGCATATGGGCTTGGCCCAATGTAAAAGGATCTCCTATGCAAGTATAAATAGGGGATTCCTTAGTCTTATTAGGTTGTTGATTCTCATTGAAACTTTTGCTTTTGTGCGACCAAGGATACCAGACGATTCATAGTAATCGTGTGTTCTTGTGTGCTTGAATCAATACAGTTGCTTTTGATCTTCTACATCTCACTTGTATTTCCGCTACTTGTTTGGTGTTTGATATCCGATTGTAGTGTTCCTGGACTTACAATTGGTATCAGAGCCTAAGTAGTCTTGTGAAGGCTCGGTTTTAATCGGATATTGTTTGAAGATCGAAGAACGAAGAAACTGTCTGAAGATTTGAAGAACACGAAGAACAGTTTGAAGATTGGAAAAATAGTTCAAAATTTGTATTTTGATCTGATTTGGGGAACATTTAGTTGTGTTTCCTTAAATTTTGGGAGTATTGGTGGAAAGAATCTCTTCAAAAATATTAAAGTTCGAATCACGTCCTTGTTTTTCGAGATTTAGTTGGTGATTGGTTACCAAGAATAATTCATTGTGTGACTAAGTTGGTTTTGTGCGATCAGAAAGTCAACATCTTCAGCAAAATTGAACTTCTTGTGCGATCCAACTTCAGCAAAATTGAACATCTTGTGCGATCCAACATTTTTGTGCGATTGAAACTTCTTGTGCATCCGAGATATCTTGTGCAATTACTCCTTCTTGTGCGACTACAATTCTTGTGCGATTACGATCTCGATCCAGCAGTCATCATCAACAAACAAACAACAGTCATTCATCGTCGTCTCCGGCTGCCGTTATCTCATCCGATCATCATCGTCTCCGGTTAACATCGTCACCCAGGTCATCATCTTCATCACCACCTGCAACTAACTCCGTTCATCATCACCATGAAATCACCTTCAACCATCGTCATCATCGACCACCTTCATCAACCTGCAACCTCACGTCAACACACTGCCGCATCGTTCATCGTCATTACCAACCTGCTAAAACCTCTCGGTTACCTTCATCATCGTCTCTGACTACCTTCACCTGTAACCACCACAGTTGACATACACCGACCATCTTACAACATCGCTCAACGAACATCTTCTTCGTCATTTTGTCTATCATCTCTGGTCACAGGTCAGGAAGAAGAAGAAACAGAGTGTGTGGCGGCTGCTTTTGGTTTTAAATTAGGGTTCGGTCCAGGTGAATTAACGAAGAAGAAGACACAAGTTCTTTTGGGTTGTTGTGACACTTCCTGTTGTCAGGAAAGGTCTAGGCAAATTGAAATTTGGGTTGGGTCTCGTAATCAGTGAGTTTTTTTTAAGGTTTCTTTATAAAATTTAACTATTTAATAATATTAGTTTTAATTATTAGATAATCTTTTCTCAATCATTAATATAAATTATAATAGTTTTTATTAAGAATTAATAATTATAATCATAGTTTATTATAATATTATTCTAATAAAAAAAAAAGGTTTGTTTGTTGGTGATAAGTTTGACAGGCTTGAAGGCGCAGTACATAAAGCTGGTTCGTGCAAAGGGTTTGAGTTAGCGAGTAGACGAGTTCTTGCTTTGGGCTTGTGTTGAGGAAATAGCTAAAAGCGCACATTTTTGGGGGATCACATATTCGGGGGATCACATCTTTGGGGGATCAGATCTTTGGGGGATCAATTTTCCGGGGGATCACAGTTTTGCTATTTAGAAATGTCGGCTCAAATGAACGAATACACTTCTTCTGGGGCTGAGGTATGTGTAGATGATCTTTGTTGTACTTCAAAGTGTAGGGAAAAGGTAAAAGGGTTTAAAGAACAGGCCGAATCACTTACTATGCAACTTTAATATACCAGATCCAGTAGTTATGAAATTAAAAAGAAACTGGGTGGGTATAAGGATATGGTGGAGGCGCAAAAACTAGATATTCAAAAGTTTCATAGTGATCTAAGCGAAGTGAACTGTCGATATCTCCACTTCAAGGAGCTATCTGAAAAATTAACTATTGAATTAAACGATTTAAAATCAACTTTTGAAAATACTGAATTTAATTTTAAAAAGTTTGATGTTTCAAGTGAAAAGGTCGAAAAGATGATAAATCAACAGTTAAAGTATAGCAAAAAGGAAGTGAGGAATAAAGGATTGGGATTTGTATGCATACCTCCACCATACAATCACAATTACACCTCTATTCCTATGACTGAGGAGGAGATAGCCGACTTGCCTGAAATGGAATATGGGAAGCCCGGGGATAGGAAGGCTGAGTCTGTTAAGCCAAAGAAAGTTAAGATCACAAGGCCTGATAAAACAGAAATCATCTTGGAAAAACAGGCCTACAAGAAAACATTTGTCAAACCTGCCGATGTTTCAAACCAAACCGAGACTCTAAATTTTGAGAATAATGCAAACATTGAAAAACATTTTCAAGTATTAGATAATAATGAGTCAATGTTTTCTCAAAATTCACCTGAAGTACAACAACAAGAGAAAGAGTCTGAAACAAAACTCTCAACTTCGAGTTTGGTATGTTGAATGAGTTTTTTAATTGGTCTCGCAAACAAACTGAGTCAACTGCTTCATCTGATTCGTCATGTGACTTCTCGGAGACAGCTAACTGTGAAAAGTCAGAGTTAGTTGATTCAGCCGAGTCTAGTAACGAATCACCTGAAATAGTTGAATCAGAATGAACAATAGTAGCATCTGAGCCACCTGCTCCATCTGACTCCAAATGTGAATCACCTGAAGCAACTGATTCTGAGAAATTGGAATTAGTTGAATCTAGTGAATCCAGCTGTGAGTCTTCTGAAGCAGCTGACTCAGCAGCAGAGGATTCAGCAGAGCCACTACAAAAGGAATGTAACTCAGGTGGTTCAGCTGAATCAACCAGTGAAATAGTGACTGAGCCCACAACATCTGAAGTTGAAATAACAAGGCCAGTCCCTGATTTTAAATGTGTGAATGTTACTGATGCCTCTACTTCATGTGCAGACGAGGTAATAATTGAGGATTGGATTGAGGGGGATGATATTGTTTGTTAAAAGGCTGACGATGTTTGTTTAAAAACATCAAATTTATCTGCTGATGCCCCTCCATATGTGAGAAAGGCTATTTCTAAGCCAGCTTTGAGTGGCCCTTCAAACAAATATGTGCCTCCAAAGCCAACAGTTAAAAATGAAAATGCTAAATCTAGTGAATGTGCTAACTGTTGTAAACAGAGACATATGAAGCAGGGTAGAAAGGTTGAACAATTTACAAACAAATCATCCAACAAATCGTATAACTCATACTCAGCATCGGTTGGATGGACTGGATCGGGATATGCTCCTTACGTAAAGAAGCAAACCTGCTACAACTGTGGCATACCCGGTCACATTGCAAGATACTGCACACATCGTCCCTATGTGCCATACTATACACAACATCAGAAGGTTACATCTAGGGATAAATCTTATTCTAAGCCAATGAAGGTTGACAAACCTAAGGCAATGATGAATAAGCATCCCCAGGTTAAACCATCTGATGGGGATTGGAATGTTGCAAAAACTAAACGAAAACAAGCTTTGAAACCTAAACAAGTTTTGAAAAACAAAAAGGTTGAAAAGCAGAATGTTTTGCCCAAGGAACCTAAGAAATTAGAAAATCCTAAACAAGTTTGGAAGGCAAAACATAAAGCAGCAACATCACCAGTCCTTGAATTAAAAGGGGGCATATGCTTTCGAGAAGTGTCTTACATTGATGCTTTGGGAATACCCAGGACCACGATGGCCTGGGTACCAATGTCTTACTAATCTCCTTACTTTTCAGGGACAACCAAGGAGGAGCTGTTGACAATCCTTGGATGTTGATAGCGGTTGTTCTAGAGATATAACGGGTAACATTTCACTGTTGCTAAATGTATATTTCTTTACAGTTGATATGTTTCGTTTGAGGAGATAAGAGAAGTAAGTAAGACAGGATCAGCAAAAAGGTACAAAATCTGAATTTCATGTTTGAATTTTGATATTGATTAGTCTAATGATGGAACGGTTAAGCAAAAACAACAAAAATATTTTCTTTTCTTTTGTGTTTCTCTTTGTACATACGTTTTCGTTATTAGGTAAATTTGCGCATAAAATTTATGCACAAATTTAGGGGGATATCCATATCTGTAAATAGAGAAAATGAAAAAAAAAATACAAAAACATTCAAAAAAACTGAAAAAAAAATATATTTTGTTGCATTCATGGGAAATGAAATAATTTCACTATGTGGATTAAGGCTAACTCATGTAAGACCAATATTGAAATGGTCTGACTCTAGAGCGATATGTTGGTAGGCTTTATCCTGATGGCTAGATTATTTGACTGGTTCTGTGAAGAACACTAAATTATTCTATGACCTCAGGATAGTACGTCACTTGGAATTAGGACATGTCTATTTGAATGCGTGTGTGACGTCCCGATACACACAATTCCATTCTAGTTCTGAAATCTTTTCTGTCCAACTCGTGTATCTCCTCTGTTTTGCGTGAGCAAAGACCTGGAGGTGCTAGGCAACGTCAGTTTCTGTTTTGCGTGAGCAGAGACCTAGCTGTACGTTGTCGCGCTATAGATCAATTACACCCGAAAGAGGCCCTCTAGTGCCCAAAAGAAACTCGAAAAAAAAATCTATATCAAACTGAGAAAACTCATTTGATCTGTATATTATATCCATCTCTACTGCTGATCTATTCTATTCTCTTCTCAATCCAGTCTCAGTCAAGGTTTCAGAATCCTAGAACGGGCTTGTGAAATATGTGGTAGGGAAACTGCATGTATGATAGCGTGTTCTGATTTAAAATTCCAGGATTTGATTGTGATTGAATTGGGTAGTCATATAATTAAATTGAAAAACATGATAAATCAGTTGCAGACCGTCACTATAAAAAAGGCCTAAGGAGATAAGTTTAAGTGGACAAACATACTGGCAATCGCTCGGATCACCCAAAGTAAATTAGTGTTGATAAGTGTAGTCTAGCCCGAAACACTGTGATTTGATCCCATTGCAACTGTAATTGTATATTAGTTTCTTTGCTTATTTGTGTTTCAAATTTAAAAATAAAAAATCCAAAAATAGAGTGTTTATTTGTTTTATTAAAAAATTTAACCGTTCTTGAAGATTTGATTGATCATCATAAATTGAATGAAGTTTGAATTGTGAAATCTGAGTACAAATACTTGGATGTACCAAGTGTTCATGTGGTATTTCCCTCTGTTGTTTAGAAATGTTGCTTTTGAATTTCAGAGCATGTGCAGAATATAATTTAAATCAAGAAACAGGGGTTATTGAAGGTTGAGATGTTGTTGGCTAGTGATAAAGCATGAAGCGCCACAACAACAAGATGTGCCTGAGTCAGAAGAACCAGATACAAGTCATCATCTGACAGTGAGAGTACATTTGAAGAAGTACCTGTGAACCTGCTTGAAATAGAAAACATTGACAAAGAAAAGAGTTGCTGAGAATCCTCCGATTGCATTCTTTTCAACAAGATTTTCAAGCAAAGTTGATCACGAGTAAGAAGAACAAAAGAGCCCAAGTTTGAAGATGAAAAGATGAAGTATCTTCCCACAGAGACATGATATAGACTGCAGTTTGATAAAGACAGCATAAACCTAGGGGGATTTTATAAGGCCCTATAATTGAGTAGGTTTATACTTATCTTTATCAAACATAATTATAGGCTATTGAGCTTAGCCTTGTAGTGGGTTAGATGGTATTTGGATAAGCCATGTGGGCTAATTAGTGATTTGGGCTTGATAGTCTATAGAGTGCATATGGGCTTGGCCCAATGTAAAAGGATCTCCTATGCAAGTATAAATAGGGGATTCCTTAGTCTTATTAGGTTGTTGATTCTCATTGAAACTTTTGCTTTTGTGCGACCAAGGATACCAGACGATTCATAGTAATCGTGTGTTCTTGTGTGCTTGAATCAATACAGTTGCTTTTGATCTTCTACATCTCACTTGTATTTCCGCTACTTGTTTGGTGTTTGATATCTGATTGTAGTGTTCCTGGACTTACAGTCCATACGGTCCGTAAGGACCCTTCAGATCAGCCAGTTTCACAAGTTGGCAGTTTCAGTCCCTGAGCTTGTTTCATCGCGTTTCGGCACTTCTAACACCCGTCAAACCCATTTTCAAGCTCCAAAATGATGTTAAAGCATAGGGAACATGAAATATGCTTGAAAACATCTCGGATGTCAGTTCGTTTGGCTGTACGGTTGCGTTGTTCGGTTAATTACGACGGAAATCGTAACGAACGTGTGTACAACCCAAATTGCGAAACGAATGAAGTTTTGGCATTCCAATCACTAAAATATAATATTTTAATGATTACAAAAATTTTTGGATGCCCGGATATGTTCAGAACGTAAGATATGCCCGTAAATGCAAACTTATGTACTTTTTGACGCTTTTAGTCCCTGATTGACCAATAAGTTTATTTTTGCATAACGAACCCCTCACAGCTTATTTATAAGATATGTGATGGATATTTAGGGTATGTTTAACTTATGATCATGTTCCGGAATGTTCGTTACTATACGAATCTGCATACTTTCGCAGTTTGTCGAAAATAGTCCATGTAAGCGAATAAACTTGATTTTGCCATACCAAACCTTTCAAAACTTATTTCTAAGTTATGTAAAGGTTATTTAAGGTAAGTTAAGCATATGTTGATGTTTCGGAGTGTTTGTGCATTAAACTGATTACGTTTACGCATTAGTTTGCGTATAACTTTCAAGATAGCGATGTAGAGTTTGAAAACAAACAAAAATCGAAACGTGCAAAATGTCAAACATAAATAAAAAAATATTGGGATCAAATCACATTGTTTTATTAAAAATTGAACTATCTAAGGTTTATACAATGATTACAAGCACAGATGTCACAGTCTCCCCTACTTGTGGAAATTTCGTCCCGAAATTTATTTAGAGGAAACTTGTGAGAATAGATGTGGATATTTCGCCTTCATTTGATCTTCACGTTCCCATGTAAATTCTGGTCCACGTTTAGATTCCCAGTGAACTTTGACAAGTGGAATGCACTTGCGTTTGAGCCATTTGACTTCACGGTCCATGATTTCCACAGGCTTCTCAACGAAATGCATTGTGTCATCAAAACGAATCTTATCAAGTGGTATGTGGAGGTTATCATCTGCTAAACACTTCTTGAATTTGGACACGTGGAAGGTTGGATGAACATTTACAAATTCAGGAGGTAACTCAAGTCTGTAGGCTACCTTTCCGATTCTTTCGACGATCTTGAATGGTCCAACATATCTAGGTGCAAGTTTTCCTGTCTTTCCAAATCTGATCACACCTTTCCAGGGTGAAACCTTAAGTAAGACGCGATCACCGACTTAAAATTCTAGAGGCTTACGTCGTCTATCCGTGTAACTCTTTTGATGGCTTCTAGCTGTCTGAAGGTTATCGCGAACTTTCTTAACCTTATCTGTTGTCTCTAGAATGAGGTCAGGTCCAGTAAGCTGAGCCTCACCAATCTCATTCCAGCAGACTGGTGAACGACATTTTTGACCATAAAGAGCCTTGAAAGGAGCCATGTTGATGCTGGAGTGATAACTATTGTTGTAGGAGAATTCAATCAACGGAAGATACGAATGCCAACTACCACCGAAATCGATCAAACAAGCTCTAAGCATATCCTCCAAAGTCTGGATTGTTCTTTCAGATTGACCATCCGTTTGCGGATGATAAGCTGTGCTCAAATTAAGTTGGGTTCCCATAGCAGATTGCACGGTTCTCCAAAAATGAGAAGAGAATCGAGCATCTCTGTCAGAAATAATGTTCAAAGGAACGCCATGACGGGATACAATCTCATCAACATAAATTTTAGCAAGCTTGTCGGCAGATAGATCCTCACGGATTGGCAAGAAATGCGCTGACTTTGTAAGACGATCAACAACTACCCAGATGGCGTCATAACCTTTCTTAGTGCGTGGAAGTTTGGTAATAAGATCCATAGCAATGTTTTCCCATTTCCAAACTGGAATCTCTGGTTGCTCCAATAATCCAGAGGGATGTTGATGTTTAGCCTTAACCTTAAGATAAGTAAGGCATTTAGATACGTACAAGGCAATGTCTTTCTTCATACCCGGCCACCAATACTGGGTTCGAAGATCCTTATACATTTTATCTGCACCAGGATGAATAGAATAACCAGACTTGTGAGCTTCGTCCATTAGCAAGGTGCAATGATTGTCTTGACTTGGGACCCATAAAAGGCCCATGAAATAAAATAACCCATAGTCTTTCAGTTCGAGATCAGGCTTAATATGATATGGTAATTCCTTACCCATTAAGCCTTGTGTAACACAAGTATGTTGAGCCTGAGAAATGCAGGTTTGGATGTCAGATCGAACTTGTACACAGTGAAGCTTGACACGTTCCTTACGACTCAATGCGTCAGCCACGACATTCGCCTTACTAGGATGGTAGCGAAATTCGCTGTCATAGTCGTTTAGAAGTTCTACCCAGCGTCGTTGCCTCATGTTAAGTTCTTTCTGATTGAAAATATGCTGAAGACTTTTGTGGTCAGTGAAAACCACACATTTTGTACCATACAAGTAGTGTCTCCAGATTTTGAGAGCAAAAACTACGGCACCCAACTCAAGATCATGAGTCGTGTAGTTCTTCTCGTGTATCTTCAACTGCCTTGATGCGTAAGCTATGACTTTGTTCCTTTGCATAAGAACACAACCAAGACCCAAATTTGATGCATCACAATACACGACAAAATCATCGTTGCCCTCAGGTAAAGATAGAATAGGTGCATCACAAAGTTTCTGTTTCAAGGTCTGAAAAGCTTCTTCCTGTTTGGATCCCCATTCAAAAGGTTTATTCTTCTGAGTCAGAGCAGTGAGAGGAACTGCAATCTTGGAGAAGTTTTCGATAAAGCGGCGGTAATAACCCGCAAGACCAAGAAATGAACGGACTTCAGTAGGAGTAGTAGGCGTATCCCAATCCTTAATTGCACTGATCTTGGAGGGATCTACATGAATACCTTGTTCGTTGACGATGTGTCCCAAAAATTGAACTTCCTTAAGCCAAAATTCGCTCTTGGAGAATTTGGCGAAAAGTTGTTCTTTCTTCAGGAGTTCCATAGTAAGACAGAGATGTTGTTCATGATCGGCTCGTGTCTTAGAATAGAACAAAATGTCATCAATGAAAACGATGATGAACTTGTCCAAATAAGGCTTACAAACCCTATTCATCAAGTCCATGAAAAGAACAGGAGCATTAGTCAAACCGAATGGCATAACAGTGAACTCATAATGCCCATATCTTGTGCGGAAAGCAGTCTTGGGAATATCTTCTTCAAGCACTCGAAGTTGATGATACCCAGAACGTAGATCAATCTTTGAGAAGCAAGTAGCACCCTGTATCTGATCAAAGAGATCATCAATGTAAGGTAGGGGATATCGATTCTTGATGGTAAGCTTGTTGAGCTCACAATAATCGATGCACATCCTGAAAGAGCTATCTTTCTTCTTGACAAAAAGAACGGGAGCACCCCATGGTGAAAAGCTCAGACGGATAAAACCTTTGTCAGAAAGCTCCTGAAGCTGTTTAGATAACTCTTGCATTTCAGACGGTGGAAGACGATATGGAGATCTAGCGATAGGATTAGCACCAGGTACAAGGTCAATACGAAACTCAACTTGGCGTGCTGGGGGTAAACCAGGTAACTCTTCAGGATAATCCCGAACAACAGGGATATCTTGAATAGTCTTATCTTTGCCTTTCTCTTCTACAACATGTACCAAGAAGGCCACATAGTTCTTGCGTAGGTACTTTTGAGCTTGAGTATAAGACATGAGTTTAAGACTACTAGCAGGTTTCTCACCACGAACCTCTAAGATCTCACCAGTCGAAAGCGGTATACGAACAATCTTCTCAAAACAAACTACCTCTGCGTGATACTTGGCTAACCAATCCATTCCCATTATGATGTCGAAACTTGCAAGTTGCATCGGTGTGAGGTCGATAGGAAAAAAATGGTTATTAAGGTTCAATTGGCAGTTTTGAAGAACAGAATCGAGAACAATGGGTTCACCACTAGCTACCTCTACTGTCAAGGGCTTTCCTCGTTTTGTTCTAGTCGTGCAAAGCAAAGGTTCAAAAGATAATGACACAAAACTCTTATCAGCACCCGAATAAAAAAGAACATATGCAGGCTGATTGTTAACAAAGAACATACCATTGACCACCTCGTTGTCTGCCCTTGCCTCATTAGCATTCATGTTAAAGACTCGACCACGAGCCTGCGGCTGATTAGCTAACCTCGGACACTAATTTCTGTAGTGGGTCAAATCCCCACAATTGTAGCAAGATCCAGGCGGATAGTGAGGTCGTGCAGCTTGAGCCTGTTGTTGGGCAGGTGGTTGAGCAGCTTGCTGAGCCGGGTTTTGTGCGGCTTGATTAGAAGCAAAATGACAAACATCGGCAAGATGACCCGATTTTCCACAGTCAGCACAGAAACGACACTGAACTTGCGGTTGATGGTGACTATTGCATTTGTTGCACAACGGTGCTTTACCAGCATATTGTTTCTTTGCTGGTGTTGTGCAGGTTGGTTGGGAGCTGCTTGATTGGCTTGTGTAGTAACAGCGAAATTTTGGGAAGCCTTGCGCTTCCTAGACCTTTTTGAAGATCTAGCTTTCTTACCCTTCTTGTTTTCACTCTTGTCAGACGATTGTTTCTTATCACCCTTCCTATGAAGCTTACCCTTTCTGATTTGCGACTCAGTCAAAGTCGCAGCCAACTCGATTGCCTGACGAACTGTGGTAGGGTTGCTACCAGTGACGATATCTTGCACGGGGTCAGGTAAACCATTGACATACCTCTCGATAGCTTTCTCGAGTGGGGTAACCATTGTAGGGCATAACAAACTCAGCTCCTCGTACCTGTCAGTATAAGCCCGATGTTCACAACTATCCTGTTTTAGATCATCGAACTCTCTTTCTAACACCCTCTGTTCGTGATGAGGACAGAATTCCCTCATCATAAGAGCCCTAAGCTCTTCCCAAGTTTGCGCTAGAGCAACATTAGCACCACAGTCTCTCATTACCCCATTCCACCAAGTAAGGGCCCTCTTTTGAAACACACTAGAAGCAAACTCGACTTTGCGATTATCAGGACACTGAACATGATGAAAAGTACTCTCAATACTCTCAAACCACTGTAGGAGCCCAGTTGTTCCTTCAGAACCACTGAACTTGAGTGGTTTAGCCGAATAGAAACTTTTAAAGTTGCATGGAGCATTATTGTTATTGTTGGCTTGGTTAACTTGAGCAATGATGTTTGGGAGTGCAGCAGCCATTTGCTGCGCAATAATAGCTGCCATTTTGGCATTAGGTAGCTGATTGTCGCGTCTAGGAGGCATTCTAAAAGAGGAAACATGAGAGAAAACGAGTGAGATGATAAGATGAAAAAAATGAGATGATACAAAAATCGACAAAAAGCATGGATGGTGGTCATTTGTTTGTTACCACAAAGCAAACAAACGACACACAGTGACTAATCAAAGTAAATGGGTCATAATAATGTATCACGAAGACATGCTTTAGCCTATAAGTGGATACTCACCCCAAGAGTTCCCAGGTAAGAGTGACTGGTCCGATTATGTGGATTTGTACGAACACTCTAGCCTAGACAGAAAACTCGAGATACAGGCATCCACCCTTCCAGATTGCACGTGCTCACATTATCTAGACCCAAACTTTGACGGGATTTTGAAAACTTAGAGGGTTCAAAACCTTATAACAAATCATCTAAGAATAGATGATTGATTTTCAAAATCGTTTTGGAAAATTGTGTTCTTGTTTTGGTAATCACCTAAAGGTAGGTGATGGTAATGTTTTAAGATCTAAACACAAGATAACTTGTGTTGGGGTCCTAGAAAAGTTATAGTCTAGGTCAAAGCATTACTAATAAACTAATTCCCTATAACCATTGGCTCTGATACCAACTCTTCTGTCACACCCCGACCGCGTAAAACAACAAACCGCGGCGGAAACGTCAGGGAGTGGAGTGGCAGAATTATTGTTTCACAACCATGGTATTTAAAGTTTTTTTTGTTTTATTTATTCACAAAGTGGTCACTGTTGGACTCTGTATGCCCAAGACACATATTAAATTGATGTGGCTAGTACGTTATGATCCAAGTCGGGTCATACCCAATAACAAGCTAGACAAACACCTATAATATTTATTTATGATATGATCAATCAAATAAATATTAACACTTATAATATTTAGAAATTGGTTTTCTAAATAATTGCACTTGAGAAACTAATAAATTATATGGATGATTTATTTTGAGAAAATATTTTGTTTTGTTATTTAATGGGTTAAATAACACTTAAAAGGTTGCAAAAATTTTATAAAAGGTTATATTATAATTTTATAAAAGTTATAAATTAAAACCAAGACTTAAAAATGCAAAAGAAAAAAAAATCTCAATGGTTGAATGGGGTGGCAAAGGGGACGGCCTTGGGGGTGCTTCCCAAGGTGTTTTCACCACTAATATTTGATGCAACTCTTTAGAAAAATATATACATGATTTGCTTGTTTTTAGAACAACCAATCTTATTATTTTTCACATACTTTTCTCACAAATTCAAGTGCAAAGAACTCTCAAAATTCTCTTGAGAATTTTCGGCCAAGGGTGGTTTTTAAGAGAGTTCACTAGTGAAAATCCTAGCAATCTTAAGGTGTTCATTGGAAGCTTGGGGTATACTAGCGTGAGGCTTTCTTGTTTGGAAGCTAACATCCAAGAATCATCATCATCTTCCATCTCCTTGCTCTTTGAAAGGTTGTTTCTTAAAACACCCTATGGTTGTGATTTTGATAGCATGCATGTCATATATTGTTGGTGCACACATCTGTCGTCTTCGTCTTGTATCGAGTCTCGGGTTTGGTGCGGATCTATTCAAGCATGATGTCACTAGTGACATCATCACATGACATCACTAGTGACATCACATTACTACATCACGTGAAAGATTACTTGCATACTCAATTCAGATTGTTAATTCACATGAAGACAAAACAAAAGTGTACGGAATTGACATTTCGCTTCAAGACAAAATTGGACTTGAAGATTTCGCTTCAATCAAAAACAATATGCATAGGCTCGCTTGAAGATTTCGCTTGAAGTGTTTCAAGCGAAATCTAGTGTTCTATATATAGGGACATTGTCATTTCATTTGTAACAGTTCTAACAGTTTTTGCCAAGTGTACCGAAGTGCTGCCGGTTTCTCTTTCGATTGTAAAGGTTGTAATATCAATATAAAAGAGATTTAAAGTGTGAAACAAGCTGTTTACATGTCCGTTTCTTAGTTTCCGCCTCTGAAACGGACTAGAACTCTTCCAAACGACTCGTTTAGGTCGCAATCCGATCCTACAATTGGTATCAGAGCTCAGGACGAGGAGTTCTTGCCAAAAACAGCCGGTTTTTACCACGATTTCTGTTTCTACATCATTCTTTTTCAAAATTTCAAACTTTTTACGGATAAAATCGACTAAAATTCTCACATATCACGCATAATCATGTTTTAACAGTTCCTGGAAAGTTTCAGCATCAAAATCAGCCTAAAACTTGTAATTTTGTGTGATTACGCTTCAATTGTTCGAACATATGATGACATCAGCAACTGTTTTCATTGATTTCGCTTGAGAATACAAGTCTTGTGTATGATTTCGCTTGAGAACATCATTTGATTTCGCTTGAATAGTTGAAGCGAAACTGATCTGATTGCATTTCGCTTGAAAATACGTTGATATCTGTTTGAAACCTGCTGTTCATCGAAACCTGCTGTTCATTGAAAACTGTTTGTCTGCTACGCTGAGAAACTGTTCTGAGTTGTGTGAATATATCGGTTTATAAAGCTCATTTAAGTGTATACGTTGAATTGTGTGACATATTCTGATCGAGGATTGTTAGTTAATTGAGAAAAAGGAAATCACGTGTTTGTGTTAAACTGCATCGATTTATGTGTATTGCATATGATGTTCATCGATTAAATCACTTTTAAGTTTGTCTGTTCTAAAATTCTTGAATATAATAATCCATGTTGTCAGCCAAAGCATGTGTTTGCATGTGTATAAGATTTACATGTGAATTTTATTAATAGTCATAGTCCACTAGTTCTTGGTCAAATAGGATTCATGAAAAGTTGTGCTTGTTGTCAGGAATGTCTTGTTCACAATATGATTGCATTTTTTTAAGGGGTCCAATGCATGTTTGATAATATCGATTCTATTAAATTCCACATAACAGAGATCTAATTTGAATTGAAAAGTAATCTGATGCAAACGTATTGATAAAATTGTTTGTCGATTTGTATAGTGCATATATAGTTTGATGTGATGATTTCATATTAGTTTGTCGGATAATTGTTTTTCATATGTGTTATTGAGCTTTTAAAGTGTGGAATATGATTCATATATTTCAGTAGTGTGGATTTTGTACTTAGTGTGATTTGAAATTGTTTGTGTGAGTTAAAGACGCTTGAGTAATCAGGACACAAGGTTTGAAGTTTAGTCAGTTCGCACAATTCTATCAGTCGTTTTTGTGAGATCAAGTCGCGTATTAAAGTCATCGACTCACTTGAAAGTTTCGTACAGTTTGGAGTTCAAAGGTTTAAAAGGATCAGGTCATTTGAATTCGATTCGGGTCATAGCAGTCCGCACAGTTGGTTTGTCAGCTTTGACTTTGAAACATGGAAATGGAGTTGTTGAATAAGTCATTTGACATGTTCGTAGCTTTTGACCATGAAACAACAACGATGACCATTGATAGATATTGTCATTTAGTCGTGGAAATGGAAAGATTGAAAATTAAGAAAGATAATGATGAATGGATTGATAAACTTGCTAATGCATTACCACAGCAAAAATGGGGAAATTATCTGTTGATTGTAAAACATATGAGAAAAAAGGAAAATATGAGTCTGGCAAAATTTATTCAGAAGATTGAGGAGCATGAGTTGGATATCCAGGAAAAAGCAAAAGTAGAAACTGACAAAGCAGAAGTTGAAGAAAGTTCAACAAAGGAAACTGAGGGACAGAAAGCTGAAATAGAATCTGAACCAGTGATTGAAAAACTGGTCGAAGTTGAAAAAATTGTTGAAGTAGAAAAAATTGTTGAAATTGAGAAACTTGTTGAAGTTGAAAAGACTGTCGAGGTTGAAAAGATAGTTGAAAAATTGGTTGAAGTTGAAAAACCATGTGTGAAGTGTTCAGAGTCTTGCAAAGCTTGTGAGGAGAAAGATACGAAGATTGCTGAATTAGAGAAGATTAAAGAAGATTTACTGTCTGATGTGAAGTATGTGAAGGAGTCGTACGATGTACTGAACAGGACAGTTGATAGTTTGAAGAAGACGAATACAGAAACTGAAAAAGCAATGGATAAAATGAGTGCAACATTAATGACAAAGCAGAAAGTCATCAATGAGTACATCGAAGATTGTGCAAAGCTAAAGAAAGAAGTGGAACTTGAGAAGATTGAGAGTGAAAGGATTAAACGATTACTGTTGAGTTACACTACTTGTGATTACTTGATTGATCGTGTTTATCCTACTGTTGCAGGTCTGGAAGCGTTCATGGACAAAAAGACTGAAGATACTGATACTGGTAAGAAACCAAGTGTCAAGTATAACAGATGTCCGCCCCCGATCCATGAAACTTATTCTCCCAGGAATCCAAATGAGGAGCGTCTAAAAAAGGCAGTCAACATCAAGTTAAAGTCCGAAATCATTGATGAATTACCGGACAATATTGATGTTACATTCACAGCGTCTGACACTGATCATGAGTCTGAGTTAGTAAAGAAAGTTGTCGATCAGGTGTTGGATACGGATGAAGAGTCAAAACCGGAGTCTAAGTCTGAAAGTTCGAGTTCTTCAGAAAAGAATCAGAGTTCACCGGTTAACAGGCTTTACAATAGAGAATTCCTGTTATCAAAATCTAATTTGAATGACGGATTAATCAAAGTGGCATATACTTTGTTTGATTCAGACAAATTATATTCTGATGAGGAATTTCCAATCAGAAGTGTAAAAACTGAAATGATCAAACAGGTTTTCAAATTAACAGAAATTAATATTTCTGATTTAAAAGATTTAAATCTTGATGAAAAACCTAAAAAATACACTTCAAGAGTTCAACAGAGATTGAACAAGAAAAAGGGTTATAGTTCTGGTTATGGTTATCGAAAGAAACCAAACTACAACGGTAATTTCAAAAAGAAAGGTTTAGGATTTATTCCTCCTGAAAATTATTAAAATCATAAAACTTATAAACCAAATACAAAATTTGTTGCAGGTGGAAGTGCTGAAGATGAGCAGAAGAAACCGTTCTGGAAGCAGTCGAATCAAGAGTTTCTTGCTGAGGTAAAGAGGAATGTGAAGCAGTTTGCTGAAAGAGTTGAAAGAAGAACTTGCTTTAAGTGCCAAAAAGTTGGACATATTGCTTGGAATTGTCAACAGTCCAACAACACAAAACAGGAAGTTACTTCTAACTCAAAACTGAAAGAAAAACTTGTCTTTGAGAAGAAACAATCAACTAAGAAATCAATAGTGTTTGAAAATTCTATTTCTGAAAAAGGTGAAAGTTCAAAACGGTTTTACAAAAGAAGAGGTGATTTAACCAAACAAAAATGGGTTGTAAAATCTCAAAGTAGTTCTGACAATGAATCTGATTCCATAAAATCAGAGGAGTCATTTGTTGAGAAAAAGATTGTGAATTCCGTTCCTGAGGTGAACGATGAAAATTTTCCTTCATTGTCAAAGGAAAATTGGAAGTCAAAAGTTGGGAAGGTAGAGATCTCAAATCAATTCTTCGCTGATAAGGGAGAATTTGATGTTGAGAAGGCTTTCAATGGAAAAGTCAAGCATATTTTCGGTAAGATGGTTGACAGAAAGGTAAAGAGTGCACAAGAATTTTATAAATCAAAATGTTGGTGGGATAGATGTTTGCCACCAAAGTCATCCAAGGCTGGTGAGGCTTGGGTGGACGTTATGTTTGAGTAAAAACCGGACTTGCCGGAGCTTCCAGGTTGGTAAGTGAGAAGCAGGAATCAGCATCTTGATTGGTAAAATGGTTTGTGTAGATGTTTTATTCCTACATGTGGTTATATGATTTGGATATTTTTACAAGTGGTAAATCAGGGACATTAAGTTGTACTTGATTTTCTACAAGTGGTTTTTGATATGACAACAATGTGATGAAACCCCTAACCTACAAGTGGTAAAATCAACTAAACTAATTTTCTGGAAAAACCATTTGATTAATACAAACTTAAGTGTTTTGAAATCAATGGGAAAATAGTTTGTTGTGAGGGGGAGTTCTGATTGTTTATGCCAAGTGGATGGCGATTTGAGGTGATTTGATATCAGTTGTCATTTTTTTTTGTACAGTTTATTTTCAAATTTCCTAAAATGTGTTTGCATTTTAGGGGGAGTAAAAATTTTCAGAAAATCAAAAAACATTAGAAAATTTGAAAAAGCCAAAAACATGATAAAATAAAAAAGAGTTTTGTTGTATAAAAGAGGAAATGATAGTACATCAGTGGACGATCACAACATGCTAAAGAAATGGAAGGTATAAATGTGATAAACAATCTCACTGTGGATATGTCAGTAGGTTTTTACACATTTAGTAAATTGTGACGAGATATAAACATAAAATTTACTTGCGTCTACGTGGGGAACACCTCCAGGATATATAGGTAACCCCTGAAATCTCGTTTGAAAGGTCTCATAATCTGATATACTAGGTCTTTATACTCAATGATGTCTGGGGTATTATTCCGGGACTTCTGCTGAACGGTGGTTCTGACCTAGTCCTTGGATAATACTTTCTGCAATGCTTGAAACATAGCATAAACCCTCAGCATGCTGATGAAACAATAAAATTGATAGTCGCTGCTGTTGTAGCTAAAAGATCCTCTAAAGGGGACATACCGAAAAGTCGAAGCTGATATCTCTCTGCGTATACGGAAGTATCGACCTGAGATCCCTCGGCCCTCGCATTACCTAATTTATATACAGATATCATTTGTGTCATAATTACCTGTAAGACTGATTATTGGGGTCTGGATACGGGAGTATATACTGAGGTGGGACACATGTAGATGTTTAAGTCCTAAAACACTAATTCGTATCTCGAAACAATTGAACTTTGTGTGAAAATTTAAGTGGATCAATATACTGACAATCTAGGTGAATTGTTTAGAACTGAAAATGAAATGAAGCTTAACGGTGTTGGTGATTTGTCTCATAAACTGATATGATCCTCTTACACAAACTCACAAAAATATTGTTTGTAAATATTTCTTTACTGCATTTCATTTCTGTTATTTCAAAAATCCAAAAAGATTTTCGGTGTGTTTTAGCATAAATTTTGGAAAATTCAAAAAGATTTTAGACAACTGATGTTGAAAAGCTGATTTTCAAAATTTCGAGTGCTGAACATGACGAACAGGTTTGGAAAATTTGATTGAAAAGTTTTTCAGAGATAAAAATTTAGTTAAATGATCATTGTTAATGTTTGATTGTATATTGATTGGAGAAGGCTCAGTGTTGGTGTTTGATATTTGACAAATTGTTAAATATTTTATTCTTGTGAATCTTATCTTTGGGTAGAGAATGTGCAGGATAGCAGATAGAGTGCCAGGTTCCGATACCTGAGGATTCTGATACTGTAAAAGTCAGACTACGATCCCAGCATGTTTTGAGGGGGAGTCTGTTAGAGAGAGAGAGAATTGGAGATAGAATAGAGCCAGGTAGAGATCCTGAAGAAAGCTCAAAGGCTGATAAAGACTGAAGATTGAAAAGACTCAACACTTAAGACTCGTCAACATCTGAGGGGGAGTCTGTTGGTGCACACATCTGTCGTCTTCGTCTTGTATCGAGTCTCGGGTTTGGTGCGGATCTATTCAAGCATGGTGTCACTAGTGACATCATCACATGACATCACTAGTGACATCACATTACTACATCACGTGAAAGATTACTTGCATACTCAATTCAGATTGTTAATTCACATGAAGACAAAACAAAAGTGTACGGAATTGACTTTTCGCTTCAAGACAAAATTGGACTTGAAGATTTCGCTTCAATCAAAAACAATATGCATAGGCTCGCTTGAAGATTTCGCTTGAAGTGTTTCAAGCGAAATCTAGTGTTCTATATATAGGGACATTGTCATTTCATTTGTAACAGTTCTAACAGTTTTTGCCAAGTGTACCGAAGTGCTGCCGG
Organism: Helianthus tuberosus; assembly: GCA_030545235.1. Taxonomy (NCBI): domain Eukaryota; kingdom Viridiplantae; phylum Streptophyta; class Magnoliopsida; order Asterales; family Asteraceae; genus Helianthus; species Helianthus tuberosus. Next base: position 123,926,563 of record CM060366.1, read on the forward strand.
TTTCTCTTTCGATTGTAAAGGTTGTAATATCAATATAAAAGAGATTTAAAGTGTGAAACAAGCTGTTTACATGTCCGTTTCTTAGTTTCCGCCTCTGAAACGGACTAGAACTCTTCCAAACGACTCGTTTAGGTCGCAATTTAAATCGAAAATTGAAATTGTTGGTTTATTAGGATCCGGTTATTGGGTTTTGCATTTAAAATGGTTTTAAATCTTGTAAAGTAAGATGTTTTAAATATATATATTCCGCTGCATTTTAATTTTATTTGGATAAAATTACTTTGATAAACATGTTAAAAACCCAACAATGGCATCTAGAGCTGCTTATATGAGTGCATGCTTCATCGGATTTAAAATTTTCGGGTTTGGAGAAACCCTATGGCCGAAATTTTATCCATGGTTTTCCTTTGTTTTTTCAAGATTTATTTCCTACATGCATAAAGGAATCTTGAAAAAATCATGTCATGTGGATGATTTGTTTTGTTTGGACAAAAACCCACACCTTTCGGTTTTTCATTCTTGACCGAAAATGTAGGTTGTAAAAGGAAACCATTTTTGCTCTTGAATTTTATATATATTTGGATATATATATTTTGGTGTTTATAACCTAGCCATGACCTTGTGTGAATATGTTGAATGATTGTGTTTGTGATTTATATTTAATTATTTCAAAGGTTGTAATAATTATTTATCTTTGTTCTTCCATTTGAAAAATATGTAATTTATTTATTTTCATTTGGTATGTAAGTAAATAGATTAGGTGCATTTTATTTTACTAGAAAAAATGTATTAGGATACTTTTTTTTTTGTAAAAGAAGATGCACACAAAAATGCGGTTTTGGTTTTGGCTAATTTCGGGCCAAAAGGACTTCATAGTTCTTAACGGGATTTTAGCCCGATAACCAAAACACATTTTTGAAGTCCAAAGGAGTTTGGAGCTGAATATAAAAGACATTTGGAAGCTCAAAGAATGTGAAGAAATCACAACACAAGATGAAGACTTGAAGCATTTGGATGCGGGATCAAGTGGTAGTTCAACGACACATCTTTTGTGTCTATATTCACCCTTTAGGAAAGACCTTTTGACACACTTGTTTCGGCTAACAAGTGTGGTCAAAATAGTTGGCTATGGTTATGCACCTTTTTGATATATGTGTTGTGCTTGTATGGTTATTTTATTTATGGTTGTTTGGATGATATTTGGATATGCATGCTTAACAACAAATAATCCGTAACAAGCTTAAAATTGGTTCTCAACAAAATCATTAAAATGGTTAATAAAAGGTTTTATTAAAAGTTAATGATTTTATAATAAAATGGGTTTTATTAAAAGAACCTTGAAATTGGTTTTCACTAAAGTACCATTGATTTGAATGCATGCAAATATATGGTACATAAAGTTTTCTAGACTAGAATTTTGGAAAATAAAAATCCCTTTTATAAAACAAGTCAAACACCATCCTTTTATACAACACTCGAATCACTTGGGAACTCTTTGTGGGATAAAGGTCACCTAACCACATTTGAGGAAACTTGTATATTTGTGGTGGGGTTACCATGTTTGTGGGATAAAGGTCACCTAACCACTTATATGTGTAAACTTACACGTGTGTATAAGTTGGACGACTTGATTTGGAAACCATGAACTTAGGGTCACCGAAGCATGGGGAACAAAGGTGTTGATGGGATTAAACATGCCAACTAAACATAAAGATGTTTAACCCATCCCATATGGCTAGAAGTTGCAAAGGGTTGCAATCGTCAAACGTTGACTACCTTGTTAATTTAAATAATGGGATAAAGGTCACCTAACCAATATTTAAATGTAACGTTGGATTCTAGATTTTAATTATTAATTGTCTATGAGACATAAAAGGGTATTAATGATTAAAATTTTAATAATATCGAAAATACTAAAATTGAACTTTGTTAAATTTTGTAGATGGCCGCTAACAATGCAAACCCGATTACCCAAACCGTCCGTAACCTATCACTAAGAACCATTCTTGAAAATGATCGTCTCAACCATAACAACTTCATGGATTGGTTTCGAAACTTGAGAATTGTTCTCAAGCAAGAGAAGATATCCTATGTGTTGGACGATCCTATTCCCGATGAACCTGACGAGGAAGATGTAGAAGCCTACAATGATTGGGTTAAGTATACCGAGGACTCCATGCAAGCCTCATGCCTCATGTTGGGAACTTTGATTCCAGAGATTCAAAAGGACTTTGAACATCATGGGGCATACGACATGATTACCCAATTGAAGGAAATGTTCCTACAACAAGCAATGGTAGAACGCTTCGAAACGGTTCGAGCGCTTCATGCATGTCGAATGGAGGAAACCCAATCGGTCTCATCTTACGTCCTTAAGATGAAAAGCCACATTGATCGCCTCGAGAGGCTTAATTGTCCCGTCTCTAAAGAGTTGGCTACGGATTTGATCCTCAACTCTTTAACAAAGAAATTTGAGAGCTTTGTTATGAACTATAACATGAATGGATGGGACAAGAGCATTGGTGAACTTCATGCAATGCTCAAAACGGCCGAAGCGGGAATGGGTAAAAAGGATTTACCCGTTCTAACGATCAATGAAGGAGGCAAGAAAGGGCATCACCCCGACACCAAAGCAAATGTTGCCAAGGGAAAGGGACACATCAAAGGGAAGGGAAAAAGAAAGGCTAAAGCAGAACCACCAAAACCAAAAGAGAAGAAGGAAAAGGTTGCCACAAGCGATCCATGCTTTGAGTGTGGAGAGATAGGGCATTGGAAAAGGAATTGTCCAACCTATCTCAAAGAGTTGAAAAACAAGAGGGATGCGAGGCAAACCTCAGGTACAATCTTTATGATACATATTGATCTAAATGTTATTTCTTCTGACACATGGGTATTAGATACCGGATGTGGAACTCATATTTGCAATTCGTTGCAGGGGTTCAAAAGAAATAAGCATTACAAGAAGGGAGACACTAGTCCCTTCATGGGCAATGGAGCGAAAGTTAAAGTTGAAGCCCAACGAGACTATGTTCTAAAACTTCCAAGTGGTTTGGAAATTTGTTTGAAAAGTGTTTTGTATGCTCCTAGTTTGACTAGGAACATTATTTCTGTTTCCCTTTTAAGACAATATGGATTTGATTTGAAGTTTATGAACAATGAAATTTATGCTTCGATGAATGACATGTTCTACTTTAAAGCTACGCCTTCAAATGGTATTTATGAATTGGTTCATGATGATATATCATTTGATAATTCGATGTACCAAGCAAACACCAAGAAACTCAAAATGGATTTGAGCGAGACCTATCTTTGGCATTGTCGTCTTGGTCATATAAACAGAAATCGCATGCAAATACTTCAAAAGAATGGTCTTTTGGAAGCAAATGAAATTGGTTCATTTGATACATGTGAATCTTGTTTACAAGGTAAAATGACTAAGAAACCCTTTAGTGGCACCAACCAAAGGGCAAAAGATTTATTAGGTATCATACATTCGGATGTATGTGGTCCTTTTAAGCCAATGACTAGGAATGGTGAAAGATACTTCGTAACTTTTACCGACGACTATAGTCGTTATGGTTATGTGTACTTGCTAAGACACAAAGATGAAGTTTTTGAAACGTTCAAAATCTTCCAAAACGAAGTAGAGAATCAACTCACCAAGACAATCAAAGTTCTTCGTTCCGATAGAGGAGGTGAATACCTTAGTGATGCTTTTCAAGATCATCTTAGGAGTTGTGGGATCATCTCACAACTTACTCCACCTGGAACACCACAACATAATGGTGTGTCTGAGAGGAGGAATCGAACTCTATTGGATATGGTTCGACCTATGATGGCTAGAAGCACATTGCCTCTATCATTTTGGGGTTACGCTTTGCTCTCCGCGGCTCGTATATTAAATATGGCCCCAACCAAGAAAGTGGATAAGACACCTTTTGAAATATGGCATGGAACGGTTCCATCATTATCATATTTGAAGGTATGGGGTTGTGTCACACCCCGACCACGTAGAACATACAAAACGTGGCGGAAACGTCGGGGAGTGTTGTAACAGAATTAATTGTTTCAAATCCATGGCAATTGAAGTTTCGTTTTATTGATTAAAGTGTTACAATGTCTTATCAAACTAGGAAAATACAACATAATTAACTAGTCTTGCATCTTTTATTGTCACTAAAGCCCAAGTCTGCCTATATGTATCTTGATCATCTTATGCAACAGTTCCTGAAAAACACATGTGAAAATAGGTACGTCAGCATAAAAATGCATGTGAGATACATAGGTTTTGTGAAAATAGGTTTCATGACTTATGTTTGAGAAAATGTTTAGTCATGAACCTTGTAATTTGCTTTGTCTTGTAAATCATTTGAAAAACAATGAGTTCAGATGATATGTATAAATAAGTGAATAATGTATGATTAAATGAATAACCATGTAAAATGAGTTTATATAAAATAAGTTGTTTGTAAAACAATGTCTTGAGAAAAGTATGTTACTTGTATAAAATGTTCTATGCCTCAAACTGAAATGATTCAAATAACGCTACAATATGTAATACCATACAAACACTTATATATAGGAAGTACCAGCGGCGTATCCACCATGCTTGTATCATATTACACACGCATCGTTACTTAATCACTTAATCAAACCAAAACACCAAAGTAATGTTTAACAGTTGTAGAAATGTTTATGTATGGTCAAATACGGTTCACACGGTTCACCGATACAAACGGTTCACAGATACAGACGGTTCACAGAGTACCAACGGTTCACAGATACAAACGGTTCACAGATACAAACGGTTCACAGATACAAACGGTTCACGGATACAAACGGTTCACAGAGTCAAATAGTTATTAACGGTTCAAAATGTAATATAATGTGTTCATATACTGGATGAGCATATGCAACAAAATGTAATGTAAAACAATGTACCAAGTAATGCACACAATGGGCACACCTAGCATGAAATGTAATGTAAAACATGTACTATAATGTACTAACGAACATAGCAGGTATATGATGTGAAAACAGGAAAGCATGAAAGTAACAAGTAGGCACATGTGTTCCACCCCAAAACAGTTTGGAAAACAGTAAAAGAGGGGTCTATGTACTCACTTGAGATTGCTCAGAAGTCCTTGAGTAACAACCAAACAATGCTAGAGATCGCGGATATCAAACGGCACCTACTATAGGTAACTACATTAATAAACCGGACCTAAATCGGAAGATCGGGTAGCATTAGGGTTTGTAAACCAAACGAGTGTAGAGACTCGTGTCATTTGGTTTAACAAAGCCTACATACTAAATGAAACCTAACATAATTGATTACGACCCATTACGACCCGTTTAGGAAGCTTATGCTACTTTAACGCGTCGTTCGCGTGAAACGCGTTCGGACCGCCTAACTAGCCCTATGACAAGTGTTATATGCCTAAACATATTACATAATCAGTTATGTGACAAAGGTTTAGGTTACATATGCTTAATTACCAATTATACATGAAAAGGGTATTCTGGTAATTTACCTAAGGCATATAAACTACCTATCATACAACTACTTAAACGATGTGACCATAGGGTATAACCTCGGAAGGTTATTCCCTACCTACTATGGTCACCTAATGTATTTGGTCGGATCCTTATGATCGACCAAACTGGGTCGGGTTCGAGGTATAAGCGATTCATCAGATCGCTTACCCTACGACCCTAGACAACGTGGTAATCAGTGGGCATAGTCCCAAGGGACTATGACCAACGTGATTACACTCACGTTGCGAAGTTCAAAAGAACTTCGCATTGACCATTACTGGTCAACGCTGAAAGTCAAACAAAGTTTGACTTTCGGACTCGAAAAGCAATAAAATAAGGAAAAGAATGAAAGAATACTTACGAAGGGTCCCCGAATGCTAATCTCGATCCAAGAATCTCAGGTATGAAACAATGGTTTCAACTTAGAGTTCCTAAGATCAAGATTCTAGTGATTTTAGCAATGGGGGTGGATGGGTATTTATAGGAATACCCGAACCGTTAAGATCGTTTCATGGAAAACGTGCCTTAATCCCATCCGTACATGTGTTGCAAAGTTATGGTGCCTAAATTCCATCCTTATCCGCTGACTAAGCATTTTAGAATGTGTGGTTGTGAATTAAACAACGGCTAATACATCGAATCTGGTCCCGAAAGTGCAAAACTGATATTTCTGCATGTTTTCTGTCCAGAATAGGCAGTCGCGTAGCGCGACGGGTAAGCCCATAGGGCTCGCGCTACGCTAGCACCCCCCTGAATCAGAAAAGTTTCAGAATTGGCAGAAATGGTCCCTACACGTGTTTAAGGCCTTTTTCGATGCGTTTGAACCCCGTTAACCTCATTTCAAGGCTCTAAAATGAAGTTAAAGTATAGGGGACTCAAAACATGCTCAAAAATATCTCGGATGTTGGTTCGTTTGGTCGTACGAACGCGATGTTCGCTTAATTACGACGGAATGCGCACAAGCGCGAAAAACGATCCAAATGACGTGACGAATGGATTTTTCTTATGGCGAACACTAAAATAAAATATTTTAGTGCTTACATAAATTTTTGGATGTCCGGATGTATTCAGAACGTAAGTTATGCGCGAAAATGCAAACTTGTGCACTTTTTGACACTTTTAGTCCCTGAATGACCCAAAAGTTTATTTTAGCACACCGAACCCCTCAAAGCCTATTTCTAAGCTATGTAAAGGATATTTATGGTATGTTTAACTTATGGTCATGTTCCGGAAGGTCTGTTACAGTTCAAATTGACATACTTTCGCAGTTTGTCAACTTTAGTCCCTGTAAACGATTTAACTTTGATTTCACCACACCAAACCTTCCAAAACTTATATCTAAGCTATGTAAAGGTTATTTAAGGTATGTTAAACCTATTTCACTATTCCGGAGTGTTTGTTGCATTAAATTGGTTATATTTACGCATTAGTGCGCGTATAACCTTCCAGAAAGCTATTTAGAGTTTGAAATCGAACAAGAGTTGATATGTGCAAAAGATACACATATTTATGCAAGTCCAAAGTATGAAATACAATATTTCATTGGTTTGGCATTTGTTTGATGGTTGAAATGACACAGGTGTTACAGTCTCCCCTACTTTAGGAAATTTCGTCCCGAAATTAATTCGTAGGAGTCTATTTGTGACTTTGTGTCAGATAACCGCCAGAGATATGTAGAGCATGATCCTGTCATTTCCTTAATGGACATTCTTCAGAACGAAAATGAACAAACGGAGTCATTTTCCTCAACGAATATTCTTCAGAAGCGGAAATGAAGGAATAAACAAACGGGGATTCATTTCCTTAACGGACAATCTTCAGAAACGAAAATGAACAAACAGAGTCATTTTCAACAGATGCTTCCTCAGAAACGGAAATGAAAATGATAGACAAACGGATATTCATTTCCTCAACGGACAAATCTTCAGAAACGAAAATGAACAAACGGAGTCATTTTCAACGGTTGCTTCCCCAGAAATGGAAATGAAAATGATAAACAAACGGATATTCATTTCCTCAACGGACAAATCTTCAGAAACGAAAATGAACAAACGGAGTCATTTTCAATGGTTGCTTCCTCAGAAATGGAAATGAAAATGATAAACAAACGGATATTCATTTCCTCAACGGACAAATCTTCAGAAACGAAAATGAACTAACGGAGTCATTTTCATCGGTTGTTTCCTCAGGTTCGGAAATGAAGATGATAGACAAACGGATGTTCATTTCCTCAACGGATAATCTTCAGAAACGAAAATGAACTAACGGAGTCATTTTCAATGGTTGTTTCCTCAGGTTCGGAAATGAAGGATTAAATAAACGGATATTCATTTCCCCTCGACGGATACTCTTCAGAACGAAAATGCACAAACGGAGTCATTTTCCTCAACGGGTATTCTTCAGAATTGGAAATGAAGGATAAACGGATATTCATTTCCTCAACGGACAAATCTTCAGAAACGAAAATGAACAAACGGAGTCATTTTCAACGGTTGCTTCCTCAGAAATGGAAATGAAAATGATAAACAAACGGATATTCATTTCCTCAACGGACAAATCTTCAGAAACGAAAATGAACAAACGGAGTCATTTTCAATGGTTGCTTCCTCAGAAATGGAAATGAAAATGATAGACAAACGGATGTTCATTTCCTCAACGGATAATCTTCAGAAACGAAAATGAACTAACGGAGTCATTTTCAACGGTTGTTTCCTCAGGTTCGGAAATGAAGGATTAAATAAACGGATATTCATTTCCCCTCGACGGATACTCTTCAGAACGAAAATGCACAAACGGAGTCATTTTCCTCAACGGATACTTCATCAGAATTGGAAATGAATAGGGTTAACTTCTTGGTACATGACAAAGCTCGCTGTGGTTTCTGTGCACTAAATTCCATAATTATGTATGCATCCATAATTACGTAATTCCTTGCATAGTCCGCACAGTTTGTCTTGTGATGTTCATAAGCACATAATCACATAGTTGTTTAATTGTTATTATCTTGTTACTGATTGCAATTAACTTGGCACCTCGTACTTCGTTTCTCTTGGAAGAAACGGGTACTTAGGATTTTCGTGAAAAACGCAAGAGATCATACAATGGAAGAAATTTGGGAGTAGTCTGTTTCTTCAAGGAATGCGGTTCCTTGATTGTCGGTATTGTAGGGGATATGTTGTTTATACATACAATCACATAAATACATTGCAATGTAAATAAAAGCTTTATTTATAAACAACGATAACAACTGTTTCTTGGATCTTGACAACAAAAGAAAATAATACATAAGACGTGATTATTTCTAAACGATGTTGTCTTCTGGTTGATCATATGCTCATCCCTGCGCTGGATTTGCATTAGCAAGCCTTGGGCAATTCCTACGAAAATGGCCCATCTCGCCACAGTTGTAGCAAGACCCCTGTGGAAAACGAGCTTGAGCAGGATTGTTGCCAGCTTGATTTGGTGCAGCTGCAGCTGGGCAGACTCTTGCTGTATGGCCTATAAGTCCGCAAACTTGGCATGTGCGGCACTTCACACCAGCATGATGATGTAGGCCACATTGGTTGCACAAAGGTGCAGTCCCGTTGTAGGGTTTCCTGGCAGGGGGTTGAGCTGGTTGGTTGAGGACGGCTTGATCATTGTGAGCGACCACAGCGTAGTTCTGAGAAGCCTTTCGCTTCTTTGACCCCTTAGGGGATCCAGTCTGTTCATCCATGGTCTTTGATTCCTCGATTGGGTTTGATTCCTCGACCGATTTCTTGTCACCCTTTCGGAAAAGCTTACGTTTCCTGATCTGAGATTCAGTCAAGGTTGCAGCTAGCTCAATGGTCTGCCTAACTGTAGTAGGGTTGTTACCAGTCACAATGTCTTGTATTGAGTCAGGGAGGCCATCAATGTACTTTTCGATTGCCTTATCCAACGGCGTGACCATGTTTGGGCATAACAGACTTAACTCCTCATAACGGTCCGTGTAGGCTCGATACTCACCGCTATCTTGCTTCAAACCATCAAACTCTCTTTCCAATGCTCGCAGTTCATGACGAGGACAAAACTCCCTCATCATAAGAGCTCTAAGTTCAGCCCATGTCTGTGCTAGAGCAACTTCTGCACCACGGTCTCTCATAACCCCGTTCCACCATGTAAGGGCCCTCTTCTGAAACACACTCGAAGAAAACTCGACCTTGCGATTGTCAGGACACTGCACGTGGCGGAAAGTATTCTCAATGCTCTCGAACCATTGAAGAAGCCCAGTCGCTCCCTCAGAACCACTAAACTTGAGTGGTTTCGCCGAGTTAAAACTCTTGAAATTGCATGGACCATTGTTGTTGTTGTTGGCTTGATTCCATTGAGCAAAGAGGTTTGGGAATTGAGCAGCCATTTGCTGCGCAATGATTTCTGCCAGCTCGACAGTCGCTATCTGGTTTTCGCGTCGAGGAGGCATTCTAAAAGAGGAAACATGAAAGGAAACGAGTGAGAGAATTTGACGAAAAGAATGAGATGAAACAAATTTGATGAAAGCAATGGATAGTGGTCATTTGTTTGTTACTACAAAGCAACAAACGACCTCGGTGAATAATCAAAGTAAATAGGTCAAAAATAATGTATCGCGAAGCCATGCTCGCCTATAAGTGAACACTCATCCCAAGAATTCCCAGGTAAGCACAACTGGTCTCGCGTCTGGTTGAGATGTATACGAAGTGCTTGCCTAGACAGAAAACTCAGAATACAGGCATTCACCCTTCCAGTTTGCACGTGTTCACATTATTTAAAACCCAAAACCTTGACGAAGTTTTTTTGAAAACTCAAAGGGGTTCAAAACCTTATAACAGAGGCTTCAAAACCTAGTAATTAATCATCCTAGAACAGATGATTAGTTTTCAAAGCGGTTTCGAAAATTATGTTCTTGTTGTGGTAGTCGCCTAAGGATAGGTGACGGTATTGTTTTATGACTAAACGCAAGTAAACTCGCGTTAGGGTCCTAAGAAGGTTATAGACTAGGTCAAAGCATTACTAACAACCTAATTCCCTATAACCATTGGCTCTGATACCACTTTTCTGTCACACCCCGACCACGTAGAACATACAAAACGTGGCGGAAACGTCGGGGAGTGTTGTAACAGAATTAATTGTTTCAAATCCATGGCAATTGAAGTTTCGTTTTATTGATTAAAGTGTTACAATGTCTTATCAAACTAGGAAAATACAACATAATTAACTAGTCTTGCATCTTTTATTGTCACTAAAGCCCAAGTCTGCCTATATGTATCTTGATCATCTTATGCAACAGTTCCTGAAAAACACATGTGAAAATAGGTACGTCAGCATAAAAATGCCTGTGAGATACATAGGTTTTGTGAAAATAGGTTTCATGACTTATGTTTGAGAAAATGTTTAGTCATGAACCTTGTAATTTGCTTTGTCTTGTAAATCATTTGAAAAACAATGAGTTCAGATGATATGTATAAATAAGTGAATAATGTATGATTAAATGAATAACCATGTAAAATGAGTTTATATAAAATAAGTTGTTTGTAAAACAATGTCTTGAGAAAAGTATGTTACTTGTATAAAATGTTCTATGCCTCAAACTGAAATGATTCAAATAACGCTACAATATGTAATACCATACAAACACTTATATATAGGAAGTACCAGCGGCGTATCCACCATGCTTGTATCATATTACACACGCATCGTTACTTAATCACTTAATCAAACCAAAACACCAAAGTAATGTTTAACAGTTGTAGAAATGTTTATGTATGGTCAAATACGGTTCACACGGTTCACCGATACAAACGGTTCACAGATACAGACGGTTCACAGAGTACCAACGGTTCACAGATACAAACGGTTCACAGATACAAACGGTTCACAGATACAAACGGTTCACAGATACAAACGGTTCACGGATACAAACGGTTCACAGAGTCAAATAGTTATTAACGGTTCAAAATGTAATATAATGTGTTCATATACTGGATGAGCATATGCAACAAAATGTAATGTAAAACAATGTACCAAGTAATGCACACAATGGGCACACCTAGCATGAAATGTAATGTAAAACATGTACTATAATGTACTAACGAACATAGCAGGTATATGATGTGAAAACAGGAAAGCATGAAAGTAACAAGTAGGCACATGTGTTCCACCCCAAAACAGTTTGGAAAACAGTAAAAGAGGGGTCTATGTACTCACTTGAGATTGCTCAGAAGTCCTTGAGTAACAACCAAACAATGCTAGAGATCGCGGATATCAAACGGCACCTACTATAGGTAACTACATTAATAAACCGGACCTAAATCGAAAGATCGGGTAGCATTAGGGTTTGTAAACCAAACGAGTGTAGAGACTCGTGTCATTTGGTTTAACAAAGCCTACATAGTAAATGAAACCTAACATAATTGATTACGACCCATTACGACCCGTTTAGGAAGCTTATGCTACTTTAACGCGTCGTTCGCGTGAAACGCGTTCGGACCGCCTAACTAGCCCTATGGCAAGTGTTATATGCCTAAACATATTACATAATCAGTTATGTGACAAAGGTTTAGGTTACATATGCTTAATTACCAATTATACATGAAAAGGGTATTCTGGTAATTTACCTAAGGCATATAAACTACCTATCATACAACTACTTAAACGATGTGACCATAGGGTATAACCTCGGAAGGTTATTCCCTACCTACTATGGTCACCTAATGTGTTTGGTCGGATCCTTATGATCGACCAAACTGGGTCGGGTTCGAGGTATAAGCGATTCATCAGATCGCTTACTCTACGACCCTAGACAACGTGGTAATCAGTGGGCATAGTCCCAAGGGACTATGACCAACGTGATTACACTCACGTTGCGAAGTTCAAAAGAACTTCGCATTGACCATTACTGGTCAACGCTGAAAGTCAAACAAAGTTTGACTTTCGGACTCGAAAAGCAATAAAATAAGGAAAAGAATGAAAGAATACTTACGAAGGGTCCCCGAATGCTAATCTCGATCCAAGAATCTCAGGTATGAAACAATGGTTTCAACTTAGAGTTCCTAAGATCAAGATTCTAGTGATTTTAGCAATGGGGGTGGATGGGTATTTATAGGAATACCCGAACCGTTAAGATCGTTTCATGGAAAACGTGCCTTAATCCCATCCGTACATGTGTTGCAAAGTTATGGTGCCTAAATTCCATCCTTATCCGCTGACTAAGCATTTTAGAATGTGTGGTTGTGAATTAAACAACGGCTAATACATCGAATCTGGTCCCGAAAGTGCAAAACTGATATTTCTGCATGTTTTCTGTCCAGAATAGGCAGTCGCGTAGCGCGACGGGTAAGCCCATAGGGCTCGCGCTACGCTAGCACCCCCCTGAATCAGAAAAGTTTCAGAATTGGCAGAAATGGTCCCTGCACGTGTTTAAGGCCTTTTTCGATGCGTTTGAACCCCGTTAACCTCATTTCAAGGCTCTAAAATGAAGTTAAAGTATAGGGGACTCAAAACATGCTCAAAAATATCTCGGATGTTGGTTCGTTTGGTCGTACGAACGCGATGTTCGCTTAATTACGACGGAATGCGCACAAGCGCGAAAAACGATCCAAATGACGTGACGAATGGATTTTTCTTATGGAGAACACTAAAATAAAATATTTTAGTGCTTACATAAATTTTTGGATGTCCGGATGTATTCAGAACGTAAGTTATGCGCGAAAATGCAAACTTGTGCACTTTTTGACACTTTTAGTCCCTGAATGACCCAAAAGTTTATTTTAGCACACCGAACCCCTCAAAGCCTATTTCTAAGCTATGTAAAGGATATTTATGGTATGTTTAACTTATGGTCATGTTCCGGAAGGTCTGTTACAGTTCAAATTGACATACTTTCGCAGTTTGTCAACTTTAGTCCCTGTAAACGATTTAACTTTGATTTCACCACACCAAACCTTCCAAAACTTATATCTAAGCTATGTAAAGGTTATTTAAGGTATGTTAAACCTATTTCACTATTCCGGAGTGTTTGTTGCATTAAATTGGTTATATTTACGCATTAGTGCGCGTATAACCTTCCAGAAAGCTATTTAGAGTTTGAAATCGAACAAGAGTTGATATGTGCAAAAGATACACATATTTATGCAAGTCCAAAGTATGAAATACAATATTTCATTGGTTTGGCATTTGTTTGATGGTTGAAATGACACAGGTGTTACAGGTTGTGATGCTTATGTGAAGCAATACACCCCAAACAAGTTAGAAGTACGATCCACTAAGTGTATCTTCGTAGGATATCCTAAAGATGATGTAGGATATTATTTCTACGATCCAACAGAGCAAATGGTATTTGTTACTCGAAAGGCTAAGTTCTTGGAAGATAAGTTCCTTATGGAAGGAGCTAGTAGAACAGTGGAACTTGATGAGGATCAAGAACCACAAGCTGATACACGTTTGGTTGATACTAGCACTCAACATGAGGTTGTTGAAGATGATCAAATGGTTGATCAACATACACAAAACGTTCGCAGATCTGGTAGAATTAGTAATCCACCAGAAAGATATGGATTTTTCATGGATGGATGCTATGTGGTAGATTCAGATGAACCAACCACATACCATGATGCAATGTCGAAATCCGATTGCGAAAAATGGCTTGAGGCTATGAACATAGAGATGCAATCCATGTATGACAACCAAGTTTGGGAATTGGTTATGCTACCTCTTAACTCCAAAGTAGTTGGAAGTAAGTGGGTTTTCAGGAAGAAAACCGATATGCATGGTAACTTGGATACTTATAAAGCGAGACTTGTAGCAAAAGGTTTTACTCAAACTCAAAGGGTTGATTATGATGAGACCTTCTCGCCTATGGCGATGCTAAAGTCAATTAGGATATTATTTGCCATACCTGCATAATATGATTATGAGATTTGGCAAATGGATGTCAAAATGGCTTTCCTTAATGGATATCTTAAGGAAGATGTCTATATGGTTCCGCCTGAAGGTTTTGTCGATCCAAAACATCCTAACAAAGTATGCAAGTTAAAGAAATCAATCTAGGGATTGAAACAAGCATCTAGAAGTTGGAATCACCGTTCTGATGAAGAGATTAGGGAATATGGATTCATCAAGAACGTTGATAAAGCTTGTGTATAAGAAGGCTAGTGGGAGCATTATTGCTTTCGTAGTATTATATGTCGATGGCATTCTACTATTTGGAAATGACATTCCAACCATGGAAGGTGTAAAAGCCTTGCTTGGAAGTTGTTAATCCATTAAAGATCTTGGAGAAGCCGCCTATATTTTGGAAATAAAGATCTATAGGGATAGATCAAGGCTCTTGATAGGTTTATACCAAAGTGCATACATTGACAAAATCTTGAAAAGGTTCAAAATATAGAACTTTATGAAAGGTTTGGTACCTGTTCAAAAGGGGACAATATTGAAAGCGTTTCAATGTCCAAGCTCAAAGGATGAGCAAGAAAGAATGAAAGGAATCCCGTATGCGACAGCTATAGGATCCATTATGTATGTAATGATATGCACTAGATCGGACATGTCATGCGCTTTAAGCATGACGAGAAGATACCAGCGAAATCCAAGTAACGGTCATTGGATGACTGTTAAAAGTATATTGAAATACCTTAGAAGGACTAAGGATATATTTCTAATATATGGGTCTGGTGAAGAAGAACTCATTGTAAAGGGTTACAAGGATGCGAGTTTCGGAATTCGTTGTAAAGGGTTACATGGATACGAGTTTCCAAACTGATCGAGATGATTCTCGATCACAATCAGAGTAGCATTGTCCACTGCAGAATCAGAATACATCGCCGCTGCATTGATCGAGATGATTCATGTGGATCTGCCATTTGAATTATTGCTGATCTAGGGGTAGTCCCTACCATTCAGGACCCCTAGAGATCTTTGTGATAACGATGGTGCGATTGCTCAAATCAAGGAACCTCGTGCACATCAAAAGACTAGGCACATTGAGCGGAGATTCAACTACATAAGGGATGAAGTTGAAAAGGGAAAGATATGTATATACAGAGTTCACACCGATCAAAACATTGCGGATCCACTCACGAAGCTCCTTGAACGGCCAAAACATGAGGGTCATACTTGTGCCTTAGGACTTCGATATTCTAGTGATTGGATTTGATCTATTTTGTATTTGGATATTGGAACAATTGTTATTTTAACTCTTTTATGGTATTTTGAGTTATGTTCCATTTTAGCATGTTTAAATCCGTGAATAAGTTTCTTATTCTAAATGTCCGTAGTCGATCATACTTGTGGGAAGAAATCTGAATGTAAGACTATTATGAACTTGGATTGGTGGATATTCATTAGGTATGAATATAGAGCAAAGTGTTGCTGCCAAAGTTCATAGATATTTGTGGGTTACAAATATTGGACTGACCCGCTCTCAAATGTTACTGCATCGAATCATTTGTGATTGATCATAAGTAAATTTGAGCAAAGGCGAATATCATAGTATCCTCTGACCTGAGATACATATTGGGTCTTGATATTCACCAAATATTATACCTTGACTTAGTTCTTCGCTGTCTGTAATAAGACAGTACATAAGGCTAAGCTCAGGTGTGGTACGAGGTGATTGTGAGAGACGTATGTAGTCAAGAAGGGATTTGTTCCTCTTATTCGTTGAAAGTAAGATGTCTAAGGCCTGCTAAAGTTAAATCAATAGAGAATGATCACACTATGTCTCTGGATTTGACATGACATCTGTAACGAAAGGATAAATGATAGATTCACCTAAATCATGTTCAAGTAAGGGACTTGAAGGGGATGATGTTATTGAATGGCACTTCGTCATACGTATTAGGGGTAGTAAACCGTTGTTAGGCATTATTTACTACTTGCATCAATCTTCTATGTATCTTGTGCAAGTGGGAGATTGTTGGACTCTGTATGCCCAAGACACATATTAAATTGATGTGGCTAGTACGTTATGATCCAAGTCGGGTCATACCCAATAACAAGCTAGACAAACACCTATAATATTTATTTATGATATGATCAATCAAAAAATATTAACACTTATAATATTTAGAAATTGGTTTTCTTAATAATTGCACTTGAGAAACTAATAAATTATATGGATGATTTATTTTGAGAAAATATTTTGTTTTGTTATCTAATGGGTTAAATAACACTTAAAAGGTTGCAAAAATTTTATAAAAGGTTATATTATAATTTTATAAAAGTTATAAATTAAAACCAAGATTTAAAAATGAAAAAGAAAAAAAAATTCTCATTGGTTGAATGTGGTGGCAAAGGGGATGGCCTTGGGGGTGCTTCCCAAGGTGTTTTCACCACTAATATTTCATGCAACTCTTTAGAAAAATATATACATGATTTGCTTGTTTTTAGAACAACCAATCTTATCATTTTTCACATACTTTTTCTCACAAATTCAAGTGCAAAGAACTCTCAAAATTCTCTTGAGAATTTTTGGCCAAGGGTGGTTTTTAAGAGAGTTCACTAGTGAAAATCCTAGCAATCTTAAGGTGTTCGTTGGAAGCTTGGGGTATACTAGCTTGAGGCTTTCTTGTTTGAAAGCTACCATCCAAGAATCATCATCATCTTCCATCTCCTTGCTCTTTGAAAGGTTGTTTCTTAAAACACCCTATGGTTGTGATTTTGATAGCATGCATGTCATATATGGATCCGGTTATTGGGTTTTGCATTTAAAATGGTTTTAAATCTTGTAAAGTAAGATGTTTTAAATATATATATTCCGCTGCGTTTTAATTTTATTTGGATAAAATTACTTTGATAAACATGTGAAAAACCCAACAGTTACATTGTCTTAAAACAAGAAAACAAAGAGTACATGACGTAAATTAAACTAGTCTTGCATCTTTTATTGTCACTAAGGCCCAAGTCCGCCTAAGTGTAACCTGATCAACCCTATGCATCAGCTCCTGAAAATACATGTGAAAATAGGTACGTCAGCATAAAAATGCCTGTGAGATACATAGGTTTATTGATTTTAGGATTCATGACTTGTAGTTGAAAGAAATGTTTAACAAAAAGTTAGTCATGAATCTTGTAAAGTGTTTTCTTTTATAAATCATACGAAAATCGATAGGAAATCAGATGATATAAAAGAATAATGTATGGTTAAATGAATAACCAAGTAAAATGAGTTTGTATAAAATAAACTGTTTGTAAAACAATGTTTTGTTAAGATATGTTATTTGTGTAAAATGTATTATGTCTAAATTGTAATGGTTTAAATAACGCTACGATATGTAATATCATAAAAGCACTTATATATAGGAAGTACCAGCGGCGTATCCACCATGCTTTTATCATATTACACACGCCTCATTATTTAAATCACTTATCCAAACAAACCACCAAAATACCTTGTTTAAACCAATGTCAAAATGTTTATGTGTAAACAATGTCAAATGTCAAATGTAAATCATGTAATGTATAGTCAAATGTTATGTATGGCAAGTAAAAAGTGACTACTCAAACCATATGTAAAATGCACAAAACAATGTATTTGAATAAATCATAGTTTAAATCAAAAGTTATGTTTTGCAAAATAAATGCTTTATTGATACAAACATCTATGCGGTAATGTTTTAAACGCATACATTCAAGCCTTGCAACTGTGGAGACAAGCCCTTAAACAAATTAAAAGTTTATCAAAATTTATGTATATCGGATTTAGTCATTTCCTACTTCCAAACAAACCTAGGAAGTTGGAAACGGGAGTTGTCAGTTCCTATGGTACCACTACTTACTACCGAGCGGCGTGATCAATGTTAATGAACGTATTTTTGACCCGTTAAACAAACCAAATGTCATACCAAATGTAAGCATGTTATGTGAAAACAATGCACTAAGTTTGCTAAATGAACATTCATAGCATAAATGTGATGCAAATCAATGTGTACATATGCTGAAATAAACATATGAAACAAATGTGTTTATGAAATCAATGTACTAGCATGTTAATTAAACATACATAGCATAAATATGGATGAAATCATGTACTATATGTGTACTAATGAACATAGCAAGCATATGTTATAAAAGCACGAAAAGCACGAAAGTAACAAGTAGGCACATGTGTTTCACCCCAAAATATTGAAAATAGTAAAAGAGGGGGCTATGTACTCACTTGATATAGCTTAATGATCTTGAAATAACAACCAAACAATGCTTGAGGGATCATAGAATCAATCGACACCTAATATAGGTAACTATGTTAATAAACCGGACCTAAATCGGAAGATCAGATAGAATGAGGTTTCGTAAACCAAATGAGTATTAGAACTCATATGATATGGTTTAACAAAGCCTATATTCTAAATCGGAACCTATCCTAAGTGCTTATGACCCGTTATGACCCGTTTTGGTAGCTTACGCTACTTTAACGCGTCATTTGCGCAAAAGCGCAAACTGTGACAACTGTCAAAATTCCAGGTATCCGTACAACTATGATTAATGCTTAATGACTATGCTGAATTACAATTAATTGCTTTCTGATTACTGCCATACACATACATGTGCATCACATATTACAAATGACATACCATTATTGCATGAATGCTTATTTGACTCAAATGATGCACGAAACACAGTTAGCACAGATTTCAGACAAATCAGGAATATGCTGACGGAGTTCAGTACATAGACAGACAATGTGTTGAGACACAGAATGAGCCAGAAACTAATTATTTCACTAGTATAGTGTGTACGAAAGTGAGGATCACAAAACTGCCTTTCTAGTGATAATTTAAGTGCCGGAAGGTGCCTAAAACTCACCCAAAGTGCTGAATTCAGCAAAATTCAGCAATAATCAGCATTTAAACACACTAATATTATGCAGAAATATGGTTAAATGGTCCTGAATGCTTTCCTAAGTGTCGGGAATCAAAAGCGTCACAAAAGGTAACATAAAACACACTAAACTGCATAGTTTAGCACCTTAACGAACCGGTAACCAACCGAACAACCGGACACTACCCGAAACACCAAATTTACACTAGAAGCATTGTTTTAACATTTCCAAGCTAGTTATGATCCCCGAACATCATAACACCTCATAAAAATATCAACTAACTAGAAACGTAACTACATACTTACATTTTAACCTAAGTAACTAACTTGGTTAGAACCTAGTCTACATACCCCCCCCACCTATGAAATCGGCCAACATGGCCCCCACATGATGATTTGTTTTAATTTTATAATAGATCCTTGTTGTTAACTTTA
Organism: Helianthus tuberosus; assembly: GCA_030545235.1. Classification (NCBI taxonomy): domain Eukaryota; kingdom Viridiplantae; phylum Streptophyta; class Magnoliopsida; order Asterales; family Asteraceae; genus Helianthus; species Helianthus tuberosus. The sequence goes on from CM060366.1 coordinate 123,946,351, forward strand.
GAAACACTTTATACATGAGATAATACATGAGCATGGATTATAAGAATGCACATTAAGTTCATAACTTAATTTCTACACACATCAAAACACACACAACCTTCTCCTTCTTCTACATGTGCTCTCGGCCGAACACCAACACACACACACTCACCATTTTCATCCATACTACAACCATTCCAAGCTTATACAAGTGAGTTAGAAGACATACAGAGGAGCTAGGAGCTTGGAGAAGTTGAAGGAGCTTGTTTATTTGCTTTTATCCACTTGTTTTCTTCTCTTGATCATCCCTAGCCTTGAGCTAGTGGTAAGAACCTTGATATTGCTATTTTACTTCTATTTTAAGTGGTTAAAAGAGGTTACATAATAATGATCTTGAAGAACACTAAGAAACTTGAACTTGAAACATGAACATAAGCATGAATACATAAGAGATCTTGATGAATATGAGTTGTTATGCTTGATGATTGTTGATTGCTTATGAAAATGATATTGATCATCATATGATCTTGCTAGATCATGATTGAAAACATAATCTAGCAAGATGAGAGGATGAAAGTGTTTTAGGATCATAGATCATCCTCATAAGAAACATGAACTTGAAAGGATATGTGGTTTTCTTGAAAAATAATGATCAAAGTAAGTTGTAATACTTGTAGATCTAAAGATTCAAGGATGTTTTGTAAAGAAACCAAGTTAAAAATATAAGTTTTACTAAATCTTGGTTCTTACATAAATAAACCTTATTTTTGGTGGTTAAACAAGTGTAGAAACACTTATGTAACAAGAAGAATTCACAAAGAAACATTTTTAGAAAATGTAATTACAAGTTGTAAAGATGTATTTTCTTTAAAAATGAAGTTTCTAAAGATTCAATCACACTTTAAAGGGTAACAAGGCTTACTAAGAACAGTAGTAAGTTACTACAAATTTTTGTGAAATTTCAAGTTCATGAAGTAGCAGATTATGCTTGTTTTTGGCAAAATGGGTAAGTAAAGATTGTTCATTGTTGATTGTGAATTGATTGTGTTGATTTTACAAAAGAAAATGATATGATTGAAAGCATGGAAACCTCCATTTTTAGGGGAAACTATGGCAAAATTTTTCTAAAAATTCAACACTTAGAAAAATATTTTTAAACAAATATTTACAAGTATATTTCAAGCCATGGATTTTTTTTATATAAACTTTGCCATAAATTTTGTTACAAAAATTATAAACATTGGAGGTTGGTTTTTATAAATAAAAGTGACTAAATACGTATTTAGGAAAATATATATTTAGAAGACACCATGTGTGTGATTATTTGTATATTATATGTATTAGTTATATTATTTTAGGAGTTGAAATAATATAACTCACCAAAATACCAAGAAATTACAATCCAAAATATTACCAAAATCCCTAGGATTGAATATATAAAGAATACACAAAATATTGGTGAAACCAAACAAAGGAATATAACTCACAAAATATTCCGGAAAATATATTCACAAGTATATTTTGGTAATTATTATTTTGGACATCAAAGGAACAAAAATATGATTTTTATGATTATTACAAATATATCATATTTTTGACAAGAAGAAAATATATTATTTTTGGCAAGTGAAAATATATATTTTTCTTGAAATTTTTAGAAGATATATTGTTTTTGAAAGAAATATATATATTTTCTCACACAAACACGAAATATATTATTTTTGAGAAAAATGTATTTTCTTGAAATATATTATTTTTGGAGCTTATATGAAAATACAAATATTTTGGCCAAAGGAAAATTATAAATAATTTTTCTAAGTAAGTATTTCTTAAAATATATATATTTTGAAAATATATATATTGGTGAACTTTTATTAAAGATAATATTCCGGAAAAATTAATACGAAATTAAGTATAAGAATACTTAACAATTACAAGAAGATACGTATTCTCATACGTATAAATACACACCGGAATATGACTCAAATACATGGCAAAAATATACAAATACACCCCTCATTGGGAAGGAAATACATGTATAAATACTTGAAGAGTATTAAGTCAAAATATATTATTATTCCAAAATTTAATAAATATAATTTAAGTTAAAATATTTAATATTTTAACAAATAATTATAACTTGGAATAATATTGAAGGCACAAAGAAACGTAACTCAAGGACACTAATTAATACTAAGTCAAGGCATGACCCGATCGTCTAATAGACATTAGTACGTTGTAGGTAGTCGTGTACGCCAGGCGAAGCTTTGAGTTACGGTGTTTACGAAGAACACAAGACTGTGAGTTCATGTCCCTCTTTTCTTTTAACTGTTTTCAGTTTTATAACTTCGGGGGTGAAATACATGTTATAAAATGTTTACAAACAATTACAATTGGTATGTTTAGCTAAGGATTGCATAGTAGATCATGTGAATGGGTAGGCGCACTCCTAAGACCATTAATCCTCGTGTTAGGACCGAGGGGCATGAGTGATAGATCTATTTGGGTGTAGCGAGCCCACACCCATGTGGACCGGGGATTGGCCCATGAGGTGACTATGTCTTACAGCAGGAGGCTCGGTACAAAACCTGCTTGGTTTGAGCCTTCCTACGCCGTTGCACACATGTTAATGGCCTTGCAAACCATTAATTGATCTGTTTCCTTGTTTTGCTTTCATACCGGGATTTACAAAACATACATACATACAATGTTTACGAGGTTTCATTCATACACACAAACAAACACATGAACTCGCTCAACTTTTGTTGATGTTTTCAAAATACATGTATTTCAGGGAACTAGATGTGGATCTGGTGGGCGTTCAAAATACATGTTTTATTTAATGTCTTTTATCGAGTCCTTGTGAACTCTAAAAACAAGTTGCATGGTTTGTACTCGAACTTGAATTCTATGTTTTAAAACAATGTTGTTATGTTTTTAATCTTATTTAATGGATGATCATCTTCAGTTTTATCATATAGTTGTTGTTATGATTGAATGCAATGGTATTAAGCAAGTCACACCATAATCACGCTTCCGCAAAAAGTCAGGGTGTGACAGTTTGGTATCAGAGCTTCGATTGTAGCGAACTAGGATTCTTTCTCGAGTCTAGACTACAATCATTAGGGCTCTCACGAAAATATTTTTACAACATGTTGTCACACCCCAACCGATGGCGGAATCATCGGGATGAGACGAAATAGATTGCAAGAGACTTCATAACACTATTTGTGACAATATTTAAATCAACCATTTTCATTTCATAAGTCAAATTGTCAACATTACATAGAAATATCAAATAACAACATGTTCATAACATAACATAACAAGGAAAAATTTGATGCAACAATTTAAACCTAAGACGTCTAAATGTGTATCTAGGCATCATTGCTACTTCGTTTCATAGCATCATCATCCTCAACCTGTAACATGTTTAAAATAAAGTTCAATGCAAAAGCAAAGGCGAGTACACAAGGTTTGAATAAGTATAGCAAAAGTATAAAAGCATTTTACTCGAATCCACATGGCAATTTGTAAACAAGGTAGCTAGCATGCATAATAATACGTCAAACCCAAGTGTCCACTAGTACTTAGCATCCCTCGCCACAAAAGTGACAAGACCGTTTAGTATAAAGGCTTAACAAGACCCCGACGGGTGGTGTGCTACTCCTATAGCGCTATATATGTTAAGTTGGGGGCTTAGCAAAGTTAATGACATAAAGCATGTATAATCTAGCATGAACCTAAGTAAACAAGTAGCATGTATATAGGATTGAGCATAAAACAATGTTTAAGTGTGTGAAAGTGTATTTTGTATATTAACATGTTACAACCCAAAGTGTTTAAAAGGAAATGGGTCAAGTGTACTCACGGTTTTGCAAGTCTTGAACTTGAGAATCCGCGAGTGAGTTATTTGTTGTTGGAGGTAGGAACACCAAGTCCTTCTACACGAAGAAACCAAGTGTATGAGTAACGAGGAGTAATGGTAGAATAAAGATTCAGAATTAAAATGACATGAAAGTAACATATGAAAATAATCATCTTCAACACATAACGCTTGTTCGACACTATGCAAGCACAAGGGTTATAATGTTTTTATGGGTTAAACACCCAATAGAATCATAACAAGGTTTAGGCCTTTAGATGATGTTACTCTACTACTTTGACGAATGAACACGAATCCATCATCAAAATTTCGAATTTATAGAGATATTATTTAGGTTATGTATTATATATTAGTATGTCCAATAGTCAAGCATGAGGTAGAAGATTAAATCTTCATTTAGGTACCTCTAATGTGTCATAGAATTCATGTAGGAGGTAGGAAGAACAAGCTTCCGTTTAGGTATCTCTAGGTGTTCACCACTACACTTGATGTAAGAACATTCAAGGAGAGTCATGAACTACAAGGAATACAAGAATACAAACAACTACACTATGAGAAATCATCAAGTAATGTGGGGATTTTATGTTGGACAACCCAAGTTAGTCCACAATCACACCTTCATCAAGCTTGAAGCTTGAACATCACTTGTGGGTCAAAAACCCTAAACAAAACAGAAAGTATATGAGGTTTAGCCTCTGATTTTGTATGTCTCAGCCCCGTTTTTAAGCTTAACTAACCATAGAAGTGGTTATAAGCATAAGGACGTGGGTTTGAGTGAGTTAGACTCAAGTTTAAGCAAGTATAAACAAAGTTTGATTCAAAACAAAATGAACAGTGAACTTTGGAGCCTATTTGCCGGAGTTCCAGGGACTTATTCACTGTGAAATACCCATGGAATCGAAGCTAAGGTCGATCCAAGTGTTCTGGAAAAAGAATGAGGTAAAACGAATGAGAAATGTGTGAGTTATGCTCACTTTAGTGAAGCTTGAAGATTCTGCTCGAACTTGAACTTTCAGCTGCGATTTTTGAGTGATTGAGAGAGGTTTAGAGGAGTTTGTAAAGTGATTAGGGCTTGGATTAGTGTGGGATTTATAGGGGATGAGTTGTGGTTAGGGGTTGTGAGTTATAAATGTAAGAAACACAAATAACAATCCAACTAACACACCAAAGTGCCCAATCCCGTAGCTGGATTTGGTATTCTGCGGATTCAACGTCTACGCAGGGCGCGTAGGTGGGCAGGGGGCGCTACGCGGGCCGCCTGGCCTTGTCTGATCCGGGTTTAAGTTTCATTTATTACAATTTAGCCCCCAAAGTTTGTTGTTTTTGGGTTTTAAGGCCTTTTAGGGACTATTTACGCCACAAAAGCATATTTTAAGGCTAAATAGAGTATGAAGAACATAACCAAGTATAATTAAGCATATGAATGTCGTATCTAAGTGTCATATACGTTCAAAAGACGTTTTATGCATAAGTTTCACATATTTGCAAGTTTAGCATATAGTTTCCAAGAATTACAAATAAGCATCAATTGTTTCACGAAATTGAATGTATAAGCATGTATAAAGTATGTACAACATGAATTTAACAAAATACGAGTTTTATTTATGAACCAAGTCTTGGATTTTACAACGATTACAAAGAAAGAACGATTACAAGAACACAAGGCTTCCAAAAGTAGAAATACAAGTAAGACTTTCTAAATAAGGAAAGTACAAAGAAGCAGGGCGTTACAGTCTCCCCTCCTTTAGGAAATTTCGTCCCGAAATTTAGGAAGATGTAGCGAAAAGACGCGGATACTTCGTCTTCATGTGACTCTTGAGTTCCCAAGTGAATTCAGCGCCACGTTTACCTTCCCATCGAACCTTGACGATAGGAATTTTACTGCGCCTCAATAACTTGACTCCTTGATCCATGATTTCGACGGGGTTTTCCACAAAATGCAAGGTCTCGTTGACTTGATGGTCCTCAAGTGGAACTTGAAGCCCTTCGTCAGCTAGACACTTCTTTAAGTTGGACACGTGGAAGACATGATGTACATTGTTGAGTTCTTCAGGCAGGTCCAGTCTACACGCAACCTTACCAATCCTTTCGAGAATCTTGAAAGGACCAACGTAGCGAAGTGCGAGTTTCCCTTTCTTACCAAATCGAACTACGCCCTTCCAAGGGGATACTTTGAGAAGTACCAAGTCACCTGTCTTGAATTCCAAGGGTTTGCGACGCTTGTCAGCGTAACTCTTTTGTCGGCTCCTGGCTTTTAGTAAATTGTCTCGAACCTGTAAAATCTTGTCCGTTGCTTCTTGTATAAGCTCGGGACCAGTGAATTGGGATTCACCAATCTCGCTCCAACAAATAGGCAAACGGCACTTGCGACCATACAATGCTTCGAAAGGTGCCATTTGAATACTCGCATGATAACTGTTGTTGTATGAGAATTCGATCAAAGGCAAGTGTGAATCCCAGTTTCCACCAAAATCTATTACGCAAGAACGAAGCATATCCTCTAAAGTTTGGATAGTACGCTCGGTTTGACCGTCTGACTGAGGATGAAAAGCAGTGCTAAGGTTAAGAACAGTACCCATAGCAGATTGAAAGGTTTGCCAAAGACGAGATGTAAAACGAGCATCACGATCGGAAATGATGTCAATAGGGATACCATGACGATAGATGATCTCGTCATTGTAGATTCTAGCAAATTTCTCGACTTTGAAATCTTCACGAATGGGAAAAAATAAGCTGATTTGGTCAATCGATCAACGATCACCCAAATACTGTCATGACCAGAAGAAGTACAAGGAAGTTTAGTGATAAAATCCATGGCAATGCTCTCCCATTTCCAGACAGGAATCTCTGGTTGTTCGAGTAAGCCAGAGGGACGTTGATGTTCAGCTTTCACCTTTAAACAAGTGAGACATTTTGCGATGTAGGAGGCGATATCCCTTTTCATTCCAGGCCACCAATAGGACGTACGCATATCGTGGTACATCTTGTCGGCACCAGGGTGAACAGAGTATTTCGATTTGTGTGCCTCATTCATTAGAAAGTCTCGAAGGTTTTCATGATTAGGGATCCAGATACGATTGAGATAGTATAGAATGCCATCAGATTTGGACACGAGATCATGCTCCATAGCGCCTCGTATCTCTACAGGGAGACTACCTTCGTTAATGGAGGCATATTGAGCTTCACGAATGCGGCATTGAAGATCGTTAACGAGTTGGAGACAACGGATACTCTTCACATGAGTTTTACGACTAAGAGCGTCGGCTACTACATTCGCTTTACCTGGATGGTATTTGATTTCGCAGTCGTAGTCGTTTAACAGTTCCACCCAACGGCGTTGACGCATGTTCAGTTCTTTTTTATCAAAGATATGTTAAAGGCTCTTATGCTTGGTGAAGACCACACACTTTGTACCATAAAGGTAGTGTCGCCAAATCTTCAACGCAAAAACAACTGCGCCAAGTTCAAGGTCATGAGTAGTATAGTTTTTCTCATGTATTTTGAGTTGTCTCGACGCATAAGCGATGACCTTGTCTCGTTGCATAAGCACACAACCAAGTCCAAGGTTCGAAGCATCGCAATATACGACGAAGTCATCGTTTCCATCAGGAAGAGCGAGAATAGGAGCATTACAAAGCATCTCCTTGAGCGTTTGAAAAGATTCCTCTTGTTTGGGACCCCAAACAAAAGGTTTCTTTTGAGTCAAAGAAGTCAAAGGAACAGCAATCTTCGAGAAGTTTGCAATAAAACGACAATAATAACCAGCAAGACCAAGAAACGAACGAATTTCAGACGAGGATTTAGGTGCGATCCAGTTGTTTACAGCTTCGATTTTAGCGGGGTCAACGTGAATACCAAGTTCATTGACAGTATGACCAAGGAATTGAACCTCTTTTAACCAGAATTCGCACTTGGAGAATTTGGCATATAGACGTTCAGTATGAAGAAGTTCAAGGATAAGACGCAAGTGTCGCTCATGCTCTTCTTGTGTCTTGGAATAGATAAGAATATCGTCGATGAAGATGATCACGAAACGGTCCAAGTACGCTTTGCACACACGGTTCATCAAATCCAAGAAAACAGCAGGTGCGTTGGTCAAACCAAAGGGCATGACCACGAACTCGTAATGACCATAACACGTATGAAAGGCGGTCTTAGGTACGTCTTCTTTGAGGACTCGAAGTTGATGGTACCCAGAACGAAGATCGATCTTGGAAAAGCAGGTCGCGCCTTGCAATTCATCGAAGAGGTCATCGATGCGAGGAAGAGGGTATCGGTTCTTAACAGTAAGCTTGTTGAGCTCACGATAGTCAATACACATTCGGAATGTCCCATCTTTCTTTTTGACGAACAAAACGGGAGCGCCCCAAGGAGAAGTACTAGGGCGTATAAAGCCTTTATCAAGAAGCTCTTGAAGTTGACTCGAGAGCTCTTGTATCTCAGAGGGTGCTAAACGGTAGGGAGACTTAGCGACGGGCATAGCGCCAGGCACTAAATCAATACGAAAGTCGACAGAACGAGCAGGAGGCGGACCAGGAAGATCATCAGGAAACACGTCGGGAAAATCACGTACGACGGGAACGTCGCTTATGCTTGGGCTCTTGTCCTTCTTTTCCACAATGTGGGAGAGAAAGGCGAAGGTACCCTTGTGTAAGCACTTGTTCGCTTGAATGCACGATATGAGCTTGAGACCTTGAGAAGGTTTCTCGCCATAGACATGCAAGAAATCACCATTGGGTAAAGGAAGACGAATAAACTTTTCCGAGCAAACAACTTCAGCACGAACTCGCCTAAGCCAGTCCATACCTACTATGACGTCGAAACTACCCATTTGCATAGGTATGAGGTCGGTTGAGAACGTATGATCGTTAAGGATCAAAGAACAATTGGAAAGAACGGAATCGACAGCGAGGGTTTTACCATTAGCGACTTCGACATCGAAAGATCTTGGTAGCTTAGAGCGTTTACACTTAAGCAAGGATTCGAATTCTAACGACACAAAACTCTTATCGGTGCTAGTATCAAACAGACAAGAAGCATAAACATGGTTCACAAGGAACGTACCAGTAATGACGTCATTCACGTTCTGAGCCTGAGCAGTAGTGAGAAGGAAGGCTCTGCCTCGAGCGGGTTGTTGAGCCTGTTGCTGCTGCTACTGTTGCGGTGGCTGTTGTTGTTGTTGCTGTTGAGGCTGGTTTCGTAGGGGACAGACGTTAGCCATATGGTTGACATCACCACATTTAAAACACGCTCGCACAGGAGCGACTTGGTTCGGAGCTTGGTTGGTAGCAGGGTTTGCAACAATAGCCTGATCTTGGGCAAGCTTTGGGTTGTAATGACAATGATTGGCGAAATGCCCCAGTCTGTTACAGGTGGCACATTTGCGACATGGGGTTCCAGTAGGGTGGTGGTAAGAACATTGATTACACTTGGGCCATGACCCAACGTAGTTTCTCTCTTGAGGTCCAAAGGTTGTGGGGGTAACAGCAGGTACAATTTGTAAAGGTTGTGGGTTTGGCGGAGTGACGACCGCACAGTTTTGGCTTGAAGCCTTCCACTTCTTGCCTTTGTTTTTCTTGGTGGATGAGGAGGGTTCAACAGTGGGCTCAACGGTGGCTTGATGGGCGGTTTTCAGTGGGGTTTTCGTGGCATTTCTACGCATGACATGGTTACTGTTCAAACGGGCAGCTAAACGAAAGGTTTCCTCAATAGTGGCTGGGCAAGCAGCTTCCATAAGGTTCATGAATGAATTAGGGCAGCAGTGGATGTATTTGTTGATGGCTTTTTTTAGGAGTATCAACCTGGCTAGGACACATGATGCTAAGTTGTTTGAAACGGAGGGTTAAACCATCATTATCGTCATCCACTTGCTTAAGGTGCCAAAATTCACTTTCCAATTTTCTTATCTCGTGCGGCGGACAAAATTCCTCCTTCATAATCTTTTTCAATTCAGCCCATGGCAATGCGTGGGCGGCGTCCTCACCTCTTGTGCCTCGTTCAGAGGTCCACCAATCAAGAGCTCTTGATCGGAACACCCCTGTGGCATTTTGGGTGTGTAGGTCGTCAGGACAACCACTCTGATGAAAGGTGATTTCCATGGCATCAAACCAAGAGAGTAGTGCGGTAGCACCATCTTTTCCAGTAAATTCCAATGGTTTGCAAGCCATGAATTGTTTGAAGAGAAAAGGTGTCTTTGGCCTATCCACCTTGGAGTCCACTGAGCCATGAGGCGAATCGGTGTTGGTTTGAATGCGACTAACAATATCGGGTATAACTTGAGCCATTTGGTTGGCCATTTGTTCAGCAATGAGCCCAACTAGCTCTTGTTTGGAGATGGATTCGCTGTTGGAACCTTTCTTTGACTTGGTCTTCTTTGATGAGCTTGGAGATGCCATCTAGAAGTTCGAAAGAAAAGGAAAGGATGAGACTTGATCATAAATTTTTAAAATAAGTTTGCAAGTTTAAGTATGCAAGTATGATGTATCACGTATGGTTCACCCAATAATCATGAATTCAACATGGATTCGACAAGTATAAACACGTATGATTGCGTAAAAAGAGTATAAATTTAGTTTGTTAGCGAGAATTATTATTGTTTTTTATTGCGCGAGACGTGCTAATTTTTTAACGGTTTTGAAACGAATGAGGTAACAAGTATAAAATCACATATAAATTGAATCACATAAAAGAGAGGCTCATAAAACATAGGATTGTTTCGGGTAGAGAAACGTCAACTATTCCAAAGTGAATCGAAAGTCCTTTCAAATTAGAGAAACGTGCTTTGGCCTATAGGTAAGATACTCTCGTCGAGAAGCGATTAACGGTATCTTACCCTTCCAGTTACTACACATCTCTAATCGATTGAAACAATCAAAACTTTGGCGAGATCGAAAATCGAGGAATGGGACTAAATCGACAAGGTGCGGGTTTCACCCCTAACTTGACAATTTCGTACCCTAATGTGGTTAGTACTCATCGGGTCAAAATATAATTTCAACACTTTGACGAGGGTCCACTAGAGTTTGAATTGGAAATTTACCATTAAGATGTGGATTTCACTCCTAGCTTAATGGCGAAATTTCGTGTAAAATAAGAATAAGCGGAATGAGAGTCGTTCACCAAATTGTGGGTTTCACGCCTATTTTGGTAAACTCGTCTCTTTTGTGTAAAGAGTGTCTTCAAGTCTTCAAGTGTATTGTGTAAAATGTCTTAGGAAAGACATTATGTAAATATTAAGACCAAAAAGAAGAGAAGGAAGCAAAGTAGGAAGAATAACATTTTAAGCAAGAATCAAGAAGGGATTATTACATATATCCCCCTATTTTAAATCTTAATTACATATTTACCCAACCCAAAAATTAAATTGCATATTTCCCCTTCTTGTAGCAAAATGACACAAATACCCTTCCAAACATAAAAACCCTACAACCTTTCTTCCCACCCTCTCTGGAGACGATGATAGTTGAATGAACAACCAATCTTAATCGGAAATAAGATGCAGTGATAAGAACTGGCAAGGAGAAGAGAATCGGCGATGATAAACGGCAATAAACCATCGTATCCAGAGTATTCAGAATCGTAACAATAACCGTAACGGAGAAGAGAACATGTGCGGTTTCTCTTTTCAAAATCTGTAGGTTCTTTAAAGACATGGATGCATAAATCAATATTGAATTATTTGAATGAATATTATATAAATGGAATCTATGAGAGAGATGAAGAGTTGTTAACAATTTAAAATTGATAAATAGTTTGCTTTTTTTTTCGTTTGAATTACTTCAACAGTTCAACGATGGAGTATTGGAAATTGTCCATATCTAAGTTGAATTTAATGGTTCTAACAATGAAAAAAAAAAACAAATCTGGTTCAAAAATTATTCTCAGTAGGGTTGAGAATTTTATGAATTAGTAAACTAAAGGGTAAAATAGTCATACTCTAATCCATTTTAAGAAAAATGGGTATATTTGATATTTTTAGGTTTTGGTAAGGGGAAATATGTAACTTAATTTTTAGGTTAGGTAAATATGTAATTTATGAAGTTTGTAGGGGGATATATGTAATTTCCCCAATCAAGAATGGTAAAAAATATGGTTCCTACTATAGACTAGGTCGAACATGGAAATTCTACCTAATTCCCTATAGTTATGGCTCTGATACCAATCTGTCACCCCAACCGATGGCAGAATCATCGTGATGAGACGAAATAGATTGCAAGAGACTTCATAACACTATTTGTGACAATATTTAAATCAACCATTTTCATTTCATAAGTCAAATTGTCAACATTACATAGAAATCTCAAATAACAACATGTTCATAACATAACATAACAAGGCAAAATTTGATACAACAATTTAAACCTAAGACGTCTAAATGTGTATCTAGGCATCATTGCTACTTCGTTTCATAGCATCATCATCATCCTCAACCTGTAACATGTTTAAAATAAAGTACAATGCAAAAGCAAAGGCGAGTACACAAGGTTTGAATAAATATAGCATATGTATAAAAGCATTTTACTCGAATCCACATGGCAATTTGTAAACAAGGTAGCTAGCATGCATAACAATACGTCAAACCCATGTGTCCACTAGTACTTAGCATCCCTCGCCACAAAAGTGACAAGACCGTTTAGTATAAAGGCTTAACAAGACCCCGACGGGTGGTGTGCTACTCCTATAGCGCTATATATGTTAAGTTGGGGGCTTAGCAAAGTTAATGACATAAAGCATGTATAATCTAGCATGAACCTAAGTAAACAAGTAGCATGTATATAGGATTGAGCATAAAACAATGTTTAAGTGTGTGAAAGTGTATTTTGTATATTAACATGTTACAACCCAAAGTGTTTAAAAGGAAATGGGTCAAGTGTACTCACGGTTTTGCAAGTCTTGAACTTGAGAATCCGCGAGTGAGTTATTTGTTGTTGGAGGTAGGAACACCAAGTCCTTCTACACGAAGAAACCAAGTGTATGAGTAACGGGGAGTAATGGTAGAATAAAGATTCGGAATTAAAATGACATGAAAGTAACATATGAAAATAATTATCTTCAACACATAACGCTTGTTTGACACTATGCAACCACAAGGGTTATAATGTTTTTATGGGTTGAACACCCAATAGAATCATAACAAGGTTTAGGCCTTTAGATGATGTTACTCTACTACTTTGACGAATGAACACGAATCCATCATCAAATGTTCGAATTTATAGAGATATTATTTAGGTTATGTATTATATATTAGTATGTCCAATAGTCAAGCATGAGGTAGAAGATTAAATCTTCATTTAGGTACCTCTAATGTGTCATAGAATTCATGTAGGAGGTAGGAAGAACAAACTTCCGTTTAGGTACCTCTAGGTCTTCACCACTACACTTGATGTAAGAACATTCAAGGAGGGTCATGAACTATAAGGAATACAAGAATACAAACAACTACACTATGAGAAATCATCAAGTAATGTGGGGATTTTATGTTGGACAACCCAAGTTAGTCCACAATCACACCTTCATCAAGCTTGAAGCTTGAACATCACTTGTGGGTCAAAAACCCTAAACAAAACAGAAAGTATATGAGGTTTAGCCTCTGATTTTGTATGTCTCAGCCCCGTTTTTAAGCTTAACTAACCATAGAAGTGGTTATAAGCATAAGGACATGGGTTTGAGTGAGTTAGACTCAAGTTTAAGCAAGTATAAACAAAGTTTGATTCAAAATAAAACGAAGAGTGAACTTTGGAGCCTATTTTCCAGAGTTCCAGGGACTTATTCACTGTGAAATACCCATGGAATCGAAGCTAAGGTTGATCCAAGTGTTCTGGAAAAAGAATGAGCTAAAACGGATGAGAAATGAGTGAGTTATGCTCACTTTAGTGAAGCTTGAAGATTCTGCTCGAACTTGAACTTTCAGCTGCGATTTTGTGTGATTGAGAGAGGTTTAGAGGAGTTTGTAAAGTGATTAGGGCTTGGATTAGTGCGTGATTTATAGGGGATGAGTTGTGGTTAGGGGTTGTGAGTTATAAATGCAAGAAACACAAATAACAATCCAACTACACCAAAGTGCCCAATCCCGTAGCTGGATGTATTCTGTGGATTCAACGTCTACGCGGGGCACGTAGGTGGGCAGGGGGCGCTATGCGGGCCGCCTGGCCTTGTCTGATCTGGGTTTAAGTTTCATTTATTACAATTTGGCCCCCAAAGTTTGTTGTTTTAGGGTTTTAAGGCCTTTTAGGTACTATTTACGCCACAAAAGCATATTTTAAGGCCAAATAGAGTATGGAGAACATAACCAAGTATAATTAAACATATGAATGTCGTATCTAAGAATTACGAATAAGCATCAATTGTTTCACGAAATTGAATGTATAAGCATGTATAAAGTATGTACACCATGAATTTAACAAAATAAGAGTTTTATTTATGAACCGAGTCTCGGATTTTACAACGATTACAAAGAAAGAACGATTACAAGAACACAAGGCTTCCAAAAATAGAAATACAAGTAAGACTTTCTAAATACGGAAAGTACAAAGAAGCAGGGCGTTACACATGTTTTCATTGCATACACGAAATGCCCAGATGAAGGAAAACAAACATTTTTACAAACGAAAAGACACGAAACATATTTCAAGGTTTATGTTGGTGGTTCAGTCTGAGAGACTGGGTGGTTCAGTCTGAGAGACTAGGTGGTTCAATCTAAGAGACTAGGTGGTTCAGTCTGGGAGACTAGGTGGCTTAGTCTGGGAGACTAGGAAGGATACATGATTACATTGTTATTGATTACATGCATAATGTAGTAGTTAATAAATGTGCATATGTGGTGATTGTTATATTACAGATACCATGTCGTCTTCAGAGAGCGGATTGTCCTATTGTGACAACCGGTGATTTACGGCTCTTAATTACGTGATTAACAGGTGTTTAACGCGATAATGAATAATGATTACAACGCGAATTAACTTAATTAGGCCTTTGGAGTGCCTAGGAACGTTTATCCGACTTTACAATGCGCGAACGGTGGTTTACAGAGAAGCCTGTGAAACGTTAAACGGCAACGAATTGATACCGTACAAGATACTGACAACGCCGACAAACATTAAATTTTTACGATATATTTTAGCTTCGTAATTAAATTTTATTGACTACAGTCGAAACCGGATCGAAAAACGGATTAAAGACGGCAACGATGGAATTTTTCGCGATTATTACCGTATTCGACGAACGGACGTGCAAACAACTATTACCGACCGAATTTTTGTGTATTTTAAATTTTGCCGTTAAACGGAGTTCAGGGTTTCGATATCGGGTCTTGTAGGGAATACGGGCCACTTACACATGAGATGGACTTGTGGGCCCTGGGCCCAAGCCCAAAACCCACAAGCCTAAACCTACGCATAATATATAGATCCCTACAAAAATCTTATCGAGATCTACTAAATCCCTACAAATCCACTAAATCTTACAGAATCTTACCAAAATATTTCAAAATCTCTACTAAATCTTAGAAGATTTATATAAAATCTTTGCAAAATCCAAACAAAAGATTTTTATCTTGCACCCACAAGACTCTTGTATATTTAATACCATGTGGTCTTTTTGTTCTCATCCCACAACAACAACAGACTTGAAGTCTGCCTTTACCTCTCTCCCTCTCTCGATCACACTCACACAACAAACACAGAGGAACCTTCTCCTCTTCACAATCAAGACCCAACCCAGCCACCCCCACCCCTCGATCTCCTCTCCCTTCTCAACGAAGATCAGGCCGGCGGAGCTCCGACTGGTCAGATAGTCCGGCGACAACCACAGGGAACCGGCGTGGATGCCGGTGGTTTTTCAGGCAAGGCACCCCCACCCCTCCTCTTGCGATCCAGAAATGGACCACCACCACCACTAACCGGTGGTGGTGCAGCGGCGTTACAGAAAAAGACGAGAAGGAGAGAGACCGAGGGAGAGAGAAAGAACCGGTCGGTTCGTTTGACCGGTGGTCGGCTTCAAGGTCCGGCGGACCTTGCTATTATCCGGCGGGTTTTTGGTTCGGGACTCCCGGTCCGTGTCTCGGTCCGACGAGTCACGTTAGACTCGATTTAAGTCCGGTTCAAAGAGGTGATTCAGTTGGTTTAGAGTTTGGCTCAGTTTCGGACACAACTCGGTTCAGAATGGTGGTGCGGGTCAACTCAGCTCCGGTTCGGGTGGTCTCGGTCAGATCTGGGTCACGCTTGAGCAGGTCAGTTTTGGTTCAAATTCGGTGTTCGGGTTAGTGTTCGGCTCAACTCGGTTTGACTCGGTCAACCGAGTCAACTCAGTTAACAGATGGGTTCGGGTCAACAACCGGTCAACAGAGATGTTCGGGACAGATGCGGGTTCGGTCAGGCGGCTCGGGCAGACGGTTCGGTTAACTCAGTAAGCGAGTCAGCTCGGTCAGCGAGTCGACTCGGGACAGACGAGTCCACTCGGTTTGGTTTGGGTCAGTCGGTTCGAGTCAGATTAGGAAGCGTTTCGGTCGACTCGGTCAAACTCGGTCAAACTCGGTCAGCTCGGCTTTCGACACAAGAAGATGAATGCATGCTAGCGAGTCTCGTCTTGGAAACGACGTCACGAAGTCGTATTTAGCTAGCTTTGCACAGGAATATTCAGGTGAGTTCATAACCCCCACTTTTTACTATTTTACATTTTTGTAAATGTTTTCGGGGTGGAAAGACATGCACGTTTTGCAAAAACATACAAAGTTTTGAACAAACGCAAAACTCGTATTTCTAAATCATATTACGAAGGGATTTCGAGAAACTCAAATGGTTTACGAAAAGCTTATGTTTTATACCGGTTTTCAAACAAGCGTATCTTTCAGAATATGCATACCCACGAATTCTAGTTTTTTTTAAACTACGGGTAAATACAAGAAGCACTCTTGGTGAGAACGAGTACCAAGTATGATGCGTTTTGAGGAAGGCTCAGTCTTAGAGACTAAGGGAGGATCAGTCTTAGAGACTGGGGTAAAATACATATACAATGATTACAGACATTTTTATACATGGTATGGTTAGCTTAAGGAGGGTTAGAACGTACAGATCATGTGAGTGGGTAGGCGCAACTTGGGATCATTAATCCTCATTGTAGGACCGAGGGACAGGAGCGGTAGATCTATCTGGGTGTAGCGAGCCCAGCCCCCAGGCCAAACAGAACGGACCTCGGGTTGACTTTGTGCCCGACGCATAAATTTGCTAGGTTTGAGTCTTCCTACTTGCACTTCACACATATCAATGGCCTTGCAAACCATTGGTGATCTCTTTATTTCCTTATTGCTACATACCAGGGACTTATATACTTACGAAACTACTTGTTCATACAAATTAAATACCATGTTTTATACAAAATTCAAAGCACAGGATTATGCGGGTATGGAGTCAAAGTCAGGGTGGGCATTGACGGTATTACGAACATTACAAATACATGGTTTTTATGAACATAACGTGTTACAAACACAACGTTTCCATATAACTTGGCAAGAAAATGACTTTTGATTCGTTTTCTCAATACTATTTCAAAAACCGGTTATTCCAAAGATTTATTTCAAATCTTTCACAACTCAAAAGATTTATTTCAAATCTTTCATAACTCAAAAGATTTATCTCAAATCTTTTACGAACAAACTATGAACTCGCTCAACTTTATGTTGATTTTTCGCATGTTTCTTTCTCAGGCTGCATTTCTAAGACAAGGCACGGTTGGAATAGGAGAACCATTGGAGATACGAGTACTTAGTGGCGTTCAATTTCTAGAAGTCTTAACTTATTTTGCTTCCGCTGTGCAATGAAGATACCAGTCCAGTCACGCCAAGCTCTGATAATTTCGGGGTGTGACACCTATACCGATGACCCTATGGCTGTAGTCTCAGATGACGAGATTGCACCAGAGCCGGAGATCTTTACTTCTGATACAGAGAGGGACCCAGAGATGATGTCAGACGACGACGACGACTTTCAGCCGTTTGCGTTGCCTGATTTTGGAGATGATTTACTGATTGCTGATGGTATCCCAAACGAGGATCCTTTTGTTATTCCCATTCCAGTTCATGATCATCTTATCATCGGTCACCCTGATGGTGAGCATGTCGTGGCACCGATCCTCGCTCCTGTTCCCCTCATGGTCATCCCTCTTGAGGATTGGCCCTTCGATGATCTTTTTGATGATGATTTTGATCTGTTTTTGATGGTCCCCCCGATGATGCCCATGGTGATGGAGAGTTGGATGAGGACGTTGTTGATATTCCACTTTTGGGGATTCCTGTTATTGAGGTTTCCTCTGACTCCAGTTTACACTCCATCTCAGATTCGTTTGAGTCTGTGACTTCTTCCGCCTTACAGGCAGTTGGATTGTGACGTTACGCCACTGATTCTGACGATGATACGGCCATGTCAGCTGCACCGTCCCCTCCACATGACTTTGAGCCTGGACTTGAGCCTGATTATGTCCCTGTTGTTCAGCCTGTTGATGCACCCGCTGATCCTGAGCCTTTACCTGATCTTGACCCTATTCCATTTGGCTTACCTGACATTGCACCTCTCATACCTGACCCAGTGCCTGCACCCGCTGACCCTCCTGTTATTGAGCCAGTCACTCCTCCACTTGCACCTGCACCTGCTGATGTTGCTCCTTTTCACCTAGTGGAGTCTGATGTTCACCGTGTTGATCTCCATATCGTTTTCTTACAGGATATACCCGCGCCCCGTCCAGGGGAAGGCACTTCTGGCTAGCAGCCTGGTCATGACCCTCATGTTTCAGCAGCTTTCCCACACATACCTCAGTCTGCACCTTCTGCTCCTTATACTACTTCACCACTTGATGAGCCACTCAGATGGTTCCCGCCTTACACCATGCCGATTTCTGATCCCTACCATCCCTCGCTCTTTACTGGTTATACACGGGATGAGTTACTTCTATCATTGCAGCTTCAGTATGAGATCATGAGTCGTAGGATTTTGGAGCTTGAGATGACACCGCGTCTTTTGCCATGTCCGTGACAGCCTGCTTTTGTTCCCCCTCGTTCATCACCGTCCCCATTTTCACATCCTCCTGCACCGCTTACTCCATTTCCTGAGTTTGATACTCGATTTCTCACCGTTGAGTAGCAGACCAGTTATCTTGTCACACCCTGGCTTTGCGGAAGCGTGGGTTTATTTGGTGTGACTTCTTAATACCATAGCTTAATCACAACCAAGCTATATGAATTTAAAACCGTGCAGATCATCCATTGATTTAAGTTTGAAAAGTAAAATATCACAACATTGTCTTAAGGCGTTGAAACCTGCAACGGAAATTACAACCTAATAACATAAAAACATTGTTTGAAAGACATAACCACAAACTTAAAATAGACGTAGTTTAAGAACTGTGACTCGTCCAGGTAAAAGCCACAACCCCTAAACTCGGATGATCCCATAACTCTACGCAGCGTGAAAACGTAGCATACCGTGCCGGATCCTTAGTTCCCTGAAATACATGTAAGTTGGAAAAATCAACAAAAATGTTGAGCAAGTTCATGTGTAGTGAGTATGTAAAACCTTTGTAAGTATAAAATCCCTGGTATGTAGCAAATAAGGAAAAAGAGATCACCAATGGTTTGCAAGGCCATTGATATGTGTGAAGTGCAAGTAGGAAGACTCAAACCTAGCGGATTTGTGCGTCGGGTACATAGTCACTCCAAGGTCCGTACCGTGGGCCTGGAGCTGGGCTCGCTACACCCAAATAGATCTACCGCATTGTGCCCCTCGGTCCTACAATGAGGATTAAAGGCCTCAAGTTGCGCCTACCCACTCACATGATCTAAGTAGTAACCCTCCTTACGCTAACCATACCATGTAAAAAGTATTCATAATCATAGTAACATGTATTTCACCCCCGCAGTTAAAAACTGAAAACAGTTAAGAGAAAAGGGGGACATGAACTCACTGTAGTGCGTCTCTAACAAGAAATCTCCTGGTCAACCTGCTGTGCGACGACCTACACGTACAAACTTCAATTAGACGGACGGTCGTGCCTTAGCTTAAGGTTTAATGTCTTTGGGAAATAGTTAGGCAACTATTTCGTAATTACACTTCGTAATTATTTTGTAAATATATTCCTTCCCAAGGATGGGGGATTTAATACATGTGCGTTCGTATAACTTCAAAATATATTATTAAGTCTCACTTAATGCAATATATTTTATTTCATTTGTCTAAAATACTTTACTTCCAAAATATAAATATTTTTCCCAAAAGTATTATATTTTATTACATACCATTTTCCAAAATAATACTTTGTCAAAATACACACTTATGTGTATTTTCTGAAAAATACGTAAGTTACGTTGTAAGGTTCGGGAGGTATAAATAATACCGGTGTAACTTGAATATTTATTGTGAGGGCGTTAGAATTATTTTGGAGCCGTTAACATTTAGTAATATTATCTTTACCCTAAAAATAGTATTTACGTAGTTCACGAAATAATCACAAAAACCTCACCAGTGTTATGATAGAAAATATACACCAAATATATATTTATCAAGTTTTATTTTGTGAAAATCCCACCACCGACACTTGCTTATTTTGTAATAAAAATCGTGGCGAAATGTATATTTTGAAAACAAGTTAAAAATATAGTTATAGACACTTGTCACCAAAAATATTTTCAAGTGTCTATATTTCTGCAGAAATTTCGCCAGAGTTTCCCCTGTAACTGGAGGTGGCCACGCATTTAAGCGTATCATTTTCTTTTATAAATTCAAACAACAATTTTCTCAATCAACAACAAACAATATTCCAACATCATACTTGTTCAAAAATATCACAAACGCATGAACTTGTGGGTTGTGTAAAAGTGTGTAGTAACTTCCATTATTTTTAATAGATCTTTCTACTTTTATAAATGGAATCGGTTTCTCGAAAATCTTATTTTTACAGAAAATGCATTTGTACATCTTCTAGTCAAAAATTACAAAAATAATTCTTTGTTAAAACTTTTTGTGACACAAGTGTCTACACACTTGTGTGTTCACAAAAATCACCTTTGTTTAGGAAAAATCCGGCTTTAAAAATATGTTTTCATTTTACACTTGGTCCTTCGAAAATACCACTTGTAGATCTTTAGATCTACTAGTTTAGAACTCCATTTCATAAGAAAAATTGTTTTTACACAAGTTCATGGCTATAAGTAGTAGTGTTCTTCATCTAACCACTTTTCATACTTTAACATACACTAGGTCATGTTCCATGAGCATGACTTAGTCGGGTTAGATGACGATCCGAACTAACACTAGCATAAAACATCACTAAATAATCATAACTAAACAAGTTTTATAAGTTTTACACCATTATTCATCCATTAATCACTTTGTTTATATTTTTGTTTTTAGTAGACTTATAATTTTGTTCTTACAAGTTCATAAATTTCAACCGACAAAATTCTTATTAACCACTCTAGACAAGATCAAAAAGGCGTTTAGAGTCACTTACTACTAGCTCGAGGCTAGGGAAGAAACTAGTCGAAAAACGGGTGGTTAATAGCAACGTAGAGGGGTC
Organism: Helianthus tuberosus; assembly: GCA_030545235.1. Lineage (NCBI taxonomy): Eukaryota > Viridiplantae > Streptophyta > Magnoliopsida > Asterales > Asteraceae > Helianthus > Helianthus tuberosus. The sequence goes on from CM060366.1 coordinate 123,967,775, forward strand.
CTTGGCAATCCGCAAGCACCGGGCTTCCTCGTATGTGATCCCTTCACCCTTGGTTGTATATTAAATTGCAAGATGGAAATAAAAAAAAAAGATGGTTGGTGGTGCTATGGTTTCGGCCGTGAGGAGCAAGGAGGGAGCAAGAAATGATCAAGTTTATGATGTATGGTTTAGTGGAAGATATGAGGGACCTTGGTGTTATTTATAATCTTCTCAATTTTAATTACCCAAGGGGTTTTATGTCTCCTTGATATGAAGCAAGGATAATATGATAATCAAAATGATGTTGGTTGTGTCCCACATGGGAACCGAGCTCGTTCAAAAAAAAAAAAAAAAAGAAAGGGTTCATGGTTGAATTCTAACTATATAGTTAGACTAATTAGTTAGGTTGATGATTAATATTAATTATTAGTGTGTAGTAATTTGTAACGGGTGCTAGGGTATTCGGGGACCCTAACTGGCTCAGAAAAAGAAAAATAGTGTCAATATTTTTATGTCCCGGGTTAAGTCCGGTTGTTCGGTTGGATATTAATCCGTTAAAATTCTAAATAAGTAATTAAAGTGTCGTTAATATTATTTTTTAGCGACACAATTTATTCCCGACACTTTGGAAAGTGTCTAGTAATATTTTCTCATGTTTTGGCACTTTACTAGTTAGCTTTATGCTGAATTTTTATTTAAAGTGCAGAATTTTGTACTTTAAAGTACATTTCAGGCACATCCGGTCACTATAAATATCACCTAGTGATGCAGTTCTACAATCCTTACTTCCCTACACTCTCTACTAGTGTAGTAAACTATTCCCGGCTCATGCTGGCCTTAGAGACAGTAACTGTCTGATGCTGGCTATGTCAGCATGTTTACTGGGTATCCCGTATAGTGTGCTCACTGTGCTTTTGTGCATCAAGGTTGTCACTGAAGTTTTGTGTAAATAATGGAGTGACAGTATAAAATGTGATGCATGTATGTGTATGTATCAGAAATGAGTAAGCAGTTTAATCACAGTTGTAAGCAAGCACAGTAATTAGACAGTAATTAAATATTAATTAATTCGTACGGATATCTGGTTTGGTGAGGGTTGTCACATTCTCCCCCCGTTAAATGAATTTCGTCCCGAAATTTAAGTTCTGCTTCTATTTGCAGGGTTCTTAGGAAACAACTGGGGGGTATTTCTCTTTCATTCGATCCTCACGTTCCCACGTGAATTTAGGTCCATGCCTAGCATTCCAACGAACTTTGACGAGTTTGACACTGCTCCTGCGAGTTTTATTAACTTTCCAATCCGTGACCTCAACAGGTTCTTCAGTGAAGTGGAGCGTGTCGTCGATATGTACTTCGTCAGCAGGAATGGTCGCTGTATCTTGTGTTGGACTCTTTCTTAAATTTGATACATGGAATGTATCGTGAACACCATGGAGTTCAGTAGGTAGGTCCAACTTGTAGGCTACAAGCCCAATCCTTTGCAGAATTCTGAAAGGGCCAATGTAACGCGGATTCAACTTCCCACGCTTTCCGAAGCGTGCCACACCCTTCCAGGGTGAAACTTTCAATAAAACCATATCTCCAACTTGAAATTCCAAATGTTTCCGGTTTGGATCTGCATAGGCTTTCTGTCTGTGGCGAGCCGCCTCGATGCGTTTTCGAATTTGTGCGATCTTGTCTGTGGTCTCTTGGACTATTTCAGGACCAACGAGTTGTCTATCACCCGCATCAACCCAGCATAAGGGTGATCGACATTTGCGTCCATAAAGAGCTTCATAAGGCGCGGCTCCAATGCTTGTGTGGTAGCTGTTGTTGTACGAAAATTCGACCAACGGTAAGTGTTTATCCCAGCTACCACCAAGATCCATTACACATGCTCTCAGCATATCCTCCAATGTCTGAATAGTTCTTTCACTTTGCCCATCAGTTTGCGGATGGAATGCAGTGCTCAGATTCAGTTGTGAGCCAAAAGCTTCTTGGAAGGATTGCCATATCCTTGACACAAACCTTCCGTCTCTATCAGAGATGATCGAGAGAGGCACTCCATGACGTGCAACGATCTCCCGCATGTATAATTCCGCAAGTTTACTAGTGCTGTCTTTCTCTTTGATTGGCAGGAAGTGTGCGGACTTTGTTAGGCGGTCAACTATTACCCAAATCATATCATGGCCTCTGGTCGTCTTGGGCAGTTTCGTTATGAAGTCCATTGAAATCTGTTCCCATTTCCACTTGGGAATTTCAGGTTGCTGCAGAAGTCCTGAAGGCTTCTGATATTCAGCTTTAACCTTGGCGCACGTTAAACACTTGCTCACGTAAACAGCAACGTCGCCTTTCATTCTAGGCTACCAATAGTAATCTTTAAGGTCCTGGTACATCTTATCCGCTCCTGGATGGATAGAGTACCGTGATTTGTGTGCCTCATCAAAAATAACTTTTCTCAAACCACCAAACAGAGGAACCCAAATCCTTTTCATAAAACATAACGTTCCATCCTTGTTTGGCACTAATTGCTTCTCCATCCCACATAGATATTCTTCTTCAAGGTTTCTTTCCTTAAGAGCTTCTTTTTGCGCGGCACGAATGCGCAGGGAAAGATCTGTCAGGATAATCATCTCCAAAGCCCTAACCCTTATGGGCTTGATCCTTTCTTTTCGACTTAGGGCATCGGCGACCACATTCGCCTTCCCTGGATGTTACTTTATCTCGCAGTCGTAATCGTTCAACAATTCGACCCAACGTCTTTGTCTCATACACAGCTCTTTCTGGTCGAATATGTGTTGTAGGCTCTTATGATCTGTGAAGATTGTACATTTCGTACCATATAGGTAGTGCCTCCAGATTTTTAATGAAAATATCACTGCGCCTAGTTCCAAATCATGCGTGGTATAGTTCTTTTCATGTACTTTCAACTGACGTGACGCGTAAGCTATGACCTTCTGGCCCTGCATCAACACGCAACCCAATCCTTGACGTGAGGCGTCACAGTATACCACGAAATCATCTGTACCCTCAGGTAGTGCTAAGATTGGCGCATTACAGAGCTTGTCTTTTAACAACTGAAACGCTTCCTCCTGTTTGATTCCCCAATCAAACTTCTTATCCTTCTGTGTGAGCGCGGTAAGGGGTTGAGCGTTTTTTGAAAAATCCTCAATGAATCTTCGATAGTAGCCAGCCAAACCTAAGAATTTCCGAATCTCGGTTGGCGTCTTTGGAGTTTCCCAATTTTTGATCGCTTCAATCTTTGTTGGATCCACGTGGATCCCATCTCCATTCACCACATGTCCAAGGAATTGGACCTCACGTAGCCAAAACTCGCACTTAGAGAATTTGGCATACAACTGTTCCTTTTTCAGCAACTCCAGAATGGCTCTTAAATGCTGTTCGTGTTCAGCCTTTGTCTTTGAATAAATCAAAATATCATCGATGAATACAATCACAAACTTATCCAAGTACGGCTTGCAAACTCGATTCATTAGGTCCATAAAAACAGCAGGCGCGTTTGTCAACCCAAACGGCATAACTAGGAACTCGTAGTGTCCATAACGAGTTCTGAAGGCTGTCTTCGGGATACTCTCCTCTTGTATTCCTAGCTGATGGTAACCCGATCGCAAATCGATCTTCGAGTAAAAGCTTGAACCTTGCAGTTGATCGAATAAATCATCGATTCTTGGCAGAGGGTATCTATTCTTGATAGTCAACTTGTTCAACTCCCGGTAGTCAATGCACATACGAAAACTACCGTCCTTCTTCTTGACAAACAGGACCGGAGCTCCCCAAGGTGAGAAGCTTGGTCTGATGAATCCTTTGTCTAACAATTCCTGAAGTTGTGTCGACAGTTCTTGCATCTCAGACGGGGCAAGTCGATAAGGTGCCTTAGCCACAGGCGCGGCGCCTGGAACTAAGTCTATACGGAACTCCACTTGCCTCTGAGGTGGCAATCCTGGCAAGTCCTCAGGGAAGACTTCAGGATACTCCCTTACGACAGGGATGTTTTCGATTTTCGGCTCAGCAGCTTTCTTATCCATGATGTGTGCCAGGAAAGCAGCACATACCTTTTGTAAAAACTTACGAGCTTTTAGGCAACTGATAATTCTTAAAGGCGTATCCCGCTTCTCCCCATGAACCACGATTGTTTCTCCATCTTCGGTTGGGATACGAGCAATCTTTTCGTGACAAACAATCTCAGCCTTGTTGCTTGATAACCAATCCATTCCTACTACCACGTCGAAGCTTCCCAACTTGACTGGTAGTAGGTCCAAAGTAAACTCACGTTCTCCCAATTTGATTACACATCCTCTGACCACTTCATTAGCTTCTACTAACTTTCCATTTGCCAAATCGATTGAGTACGGGATATCTAATTTACTAGCGGCTAACCCAAGCATATTCTTAAACTCTAACGATACGAAGCTATAATCTGCACCAGTATCAAACAGAATAGACGCAAAGCGATGGTTTATAGGGAACGTACTAGTGACAACGTTGGGATCCTGGCGCGCTTCCCTCGCTTCAATGTTAAACACTCTTCCGCGGGCTTAATTCAATCCTGGGCAGTCCCTCTTATAATGCCCAATGTCACCGCAGTTAAAACAACTCAATCTTTGATCATTACCTCCTCCGTTCCCCGCTTGATTGTTGTTTTGATTTCGGTTCGCGTTACCCGCTTGATTCACGTTGTTGCCTCGGTCTCCATTTCCTTCATTGTTTCCTTGTACACGATTACCATTTCCACCACGATTAATGTTCCTACTACCAAAACCTCCTTGGCCTCCCCGGCCAGCACTAACCCAGCAAGAATCCTTCAAGTGGCCAACCTTTCCACAAGCTTCACATACTTTTGGCCCACACCGGCCAGAATGATGATGTTGGCAGGAGTTACACTTGGGCAGTGAACCCTTATAGCTTTTTCCTTTCTTCCCAGCACCGTTTGTAGCTTGGACCGGTGTGCTTGACTCTCCTTTCTTGCCAACACTGCTTGTACCCTGTTTGAGGTCCGAAAACTTCCCTTTATTACCCCCGGACGACTCTACGTGAGTCTCCTTCTTCTTTGGCTCAACCTCCGAAAACTTGTTCAGGCAGATGGCTACCTCAGTAAGAGACACGCTCAGATCGATAGCCTATGTGATTGTTGCAGGCTTGGAAGTAGTGACCATACCCATGATCTGTGGAGCTAAACCCCAGATAAAGCGCTCGATTCGCTTGAATTCCGGTGTAACCATGTATGGCACATCGTGGGATAGATCATGGAATCTTGGAACGTACTCCGCAATCTTGGGACCGTCCATCCTTAAATGCCAGAACTCAGTCTCCAACCTTTGTATCTCAGCACGAGAACCATACTTCTTTCTCATTAATTCCTTCAACTCAGCCCAGCTCAACGCGTAAGCAGCGGCTTCAAGAGTTTGCACTTGTAAGTTCCACCAGGACAGGGCTCCGTCCAAAAATAGCCCAGAAATGTAGGTAACTTGCTGGTCAGGGGCGCACTTGCTCATTCAGAGAACAGAGTCTGTTTTCTCAGCCCATCCTACAAAAGCAACAGCACCTCCGGTGCCGTGGAAGTTTACGGGCTTGCAGTCTAGGAACTGCTTGTAAGTGCATCCTGCACATACGTTAGGATGTACAATTGGTATTTGCGGATGTGTTATAAATATCCAAATGTATGGTAATATGTCTCAAGTCACTTGACATTACCATGAGACGGGTTGTTGTTGTCGTTGTTACTTGAATGGCTCCCGGTCGTTCCTCCTTGTGACGCTGCATACTGTGCTATGGTGGCAGCAATGATTCCTTGAAGTTCTGCCTCATTGGCAGGCATGCGCGTCTCGCGTCTTGGTGGCATCTTCTAAAAGGTGTTTCACGTTGGTCAGGTCATAATGGGTATAAGGAACACGTATGTAATATCAACACATAACATCTTATGTTATAAACAAATCACCCATATCGATAGCCTCTGCAATGGTTGAGGGCTTCGAGGTAGTAACCATGCCCCTGATCTGGGGTGCAAGTCCCCAAATGAATCGTTCAATCCTTTTGAACTCCGGTTTGACTAAGTAGGGGACGACCCTGGACAAATCGTTAGATTGCTGGACGTATTCAGGAATCTTTGGTCCGTCCATTTTCAATTCCAGAACTCCACCTCAAGCTTCTGGATTCCAGCCCTAGAACAATATTTCTTCTTCATCATTTCCTTGAGCTCGTCCCAGCTCAGTGCATAAGCAGCATCTGTACCAAAGGTCTGAACCTGAAGGTTCCGCCATGAGAGTGTGCCATCTAGAAGTAACCCCGAGATATAGGTAACACTCTGTTGGGGCGAACAGTTACTCATTCTTAGAATGGGGTTAGTCTTCTTGGACCAACGAACAAATGCAACGACGCCTCCTGTTCCCCCAAAGTTCAAAGGCTTGCAGTTCAGGAACTGCTTATAGGTGCAGCCAGTTGGAGGGTTATTTCCAGTAGTGCCATCGCTGTGCTTAGAGCGGAGGGCTTCATGTCGTGCATTTGCCTGTGAGATGCGTTCTTGCAGCTCGGCTTCTGTCCTTGGCAGTGTACTGGTGTCTGTGACGCGTCTGGGTGGCACTCTTTTCTGTCGAAGTGGTATGAAGCAGGCTAGACAACATTTCAATTGTCTATGAGATATATAGCACCATAAGCCATCATGTAATCACCCAATTTCACACGTAAATATACTCAATGTATGAGTGGAGAAATAAATTTCTGAGCCTTCACATAGGCTCGCCAATTTGGCTTGTTGCTTGTAATAGAATGAACTCGAGGCTACATCGCCTTGGTCATTCGTGTTTTAGTTATTTCCTGCTACATTGGTTTTCATTAGCTTGACTCGCAGAGTCCACCAGGATTTCTGTGCACTACAAGTCGTTATTACGTGGGCCCCCGTAATAATAAATTGTCTTGCACAGTTACCCCAATTTTCTCTCGTCCAAGCAGATAATCAATCAAGGAGCAACAGCAGGTGCATCGGCATGAACAGGGTCATGCTCCAATGCGGGGTCAGGAGCAACGCCTGGCTCAGGGGCCACAGCTGGCTCTGGGTCAACAAACTCCATCTCAAAATCAGCTGGACCAACAAACACAGGGGCTACAGGATCCTCCAAGGGCTGGTCTCATGGTCTGGATCAAAACCAGGTGGAAAAACAGGATCACCCTCAATATCGTGATCAAACTCAAAGCTGTGTGCGGGAACTGGTGCAGCTGATGACGCCATATCAGGGTCGGTGTCGTGTGAGTGGTGCTGCACTCCCTGTGTATGCAAAGATGCGGACGTCACAGACTCAAATGAGTCTGGGACAGGGGAATGGGCATGAGCCTCCTCTGCAGGAGCGTCAGCAAGCAGTAGGCTATCATCAGCAGCAATAGGGTCTAGCCCTCAAGTGGGTCCTCCTCTAATAGTTCGACATCGTCATCAGAGACAACGTCGGGGGGCATATCAACAACGGGATAAGCGGCAAGGGCATAGGAGCAGGGATCACCGCAAGCGGTAAATCCCCAGCGATAGGGCCATCAGCGGGCTCAGCAACGACATCGGGCAGCACGAATGGCTGAAAATCGTCCTCATCCACGCTGGTGGTGTCTGACGTGTACACCTCACGCTCTGATGACACCATGTCGTCATATAGTCAGATAAACACATTAGTCACCAATAAGCAATCAAATAGTTCTCCTAGTCCCACTAGCCTCCCAGACTGAATCTCCTAGTCTCTCAAACTATTCTTCCTAGTCCCACTAGCCTACTTCCTCAGCCTTTCAGACTGAGCCTCAGCCTCCCAGACCGAGCCTCAGCCTCCCAGACTGAGCCATAACTAACAAAGAAAATGCGCTCAACTTTTGTTTGTAAAAACGTTTTGGATCTGGACTTAAGTGGTATGCAGTGTAAAAATGTTTTCATGAGATCCCTAGTGATCATAGTCTAGACTAGAGAAGGAATCCTAGTTCGCTGTGATCAGAGCTCTGATACCAAGCTGTCACACCCTGGCTTTGCGGAAGCGTGGGTTTATTTGGTGTGACTTCTTAATACCATAGCTTAATCACAACCAAGCTATATGAATTTAAAACCATGCAGATCATCCATTGATTTAAGTTTGAAAAGTAAAATATCACAACATTGTCTTAAGGCGTTGACACCTGCAACGGAAATTACAACCTAATAACATAAAAACATTGTTTGAAAGACACAACCACAAACTTAAAATAGACGTAGTTTAAGAACTGTGACTCGTCCAGGTAAAAGCCACAACCCCTAAACTCGGATGATCCCATAACTCTACGCAGCGTGAAAACGTAGCATACCGTGCCGGATCCTTAGTTCCCTGAAATACATGTAAGTTGGAAAAATCAACAAAAATGTTGAACGAGTTCATGTGTAGTGAGTATGTAAAACCTTTGTAAGTATAAAATCCCTGGTATGTAGCAAATAAGGAAAAAGAGATCACCAATGGTTTGCAAGGCCATTGATATGTGTGAAGTGCAAGTAGGAAGACTCAAACCTAGCGGATTTATGCGTCGGGTACATAGTCACTCCAAGGTCCGTACCGTGGGCCTGGAGCTGGGCTCGCTACACCCAAATAGATCTACCGCATTGTGCCCCTCGGTCCTACAATGAGGATTAATGGCCTCAAGTTGCGCCTACCCACTCACATGATCTAAGTAGTAACCCTCCTTACGCTAACCATACCATGTAAAAAGTATTCATAATCATAGTAACATGTATTTCACCCCCGCAGTTAAAAACTGAAAACAGTTAAGAGAAAAGGGGGACATGAACTCACTGTAGTGCGTCTCTAACAAGAAATCTCCTGGTCAACCTGCTGTGCGACGACCTACACGTACTAACTTCTATTAGATGGACGGCCGTGCCTTAGCTTAAGGTTTAATGTCTTTGGGAAATAGTTAGGCAACTATTTCGTAATTACACTTCGTAATTATTTTGTAAATATATTCCTTCCCAAGGATGGGGGATTTAATACATGTGCGTTCGTATAACTTCAAAATATATTATTAAGTCTCACTTAATGTAATATATTTTATTTCATTTGTCTAAAATACTTTACTTCCAAAATATAAATATTTTTCCCAAAAGTATTATATTTTATTACATACCATTTTCCAAAATAATACTTTGTCAAAATACACACTTATGTGTATTTTCTGAAAAATACGTAAGTTACGTTGTAAGGTTCGGGAGGTATAAATAATACCGGTGTAACTTGAATATTTATTGTGAGGGCGTTAGAATTATTTTGGAGCCGTTAACATTTAGTAATATTATCTTTACCCTAAAAATAGTATTTACGTAGTTCACGAAATAATCACAAAAACCTCACCAGTGTTATGATAGAAAATATATACCAAATATATATTTATCAAGTTTTATTTTGTGAAAATCCCACCTCCGACACTTGCATATTTTGTAATAAAAAACGTGGCGAAATGTATATTTTGAAAACAAGTTAAAAATATAGTTATAGACACTTGTCACCAAAAATATTTTCAAGTGTCTATATTTCTGCAGAAATTTCGCCAGAGTTTCCACTGTAACTGGAGGTGGCCACGCATTTAAGCGTATCATTTTCTTTTATAAATTCAAACAACAATTTTCTCAATCAACAACAAACAATATTCCAACATCATACTAGTTCAAAAATATCACAAACGCATGAACTTGTGGGTTGTGTAAAAGTGTGTAGTAACTTCCCATTATTTTTAATAGATCTTTCTACTTTTATAAATGGAATCGGTTTCTCGAAAATCTTATTTTTACAGAAAATGCATTTGTACATCTTCTAGTAAAAAATTACAAAAATAATTCTTTGTTAAAACTTTTTGTTACACAAGTGTCTACACACTTGTGTGTTCACAAAAATCACCTTTGTTTAGGAAAGATCCGGCTTTAAAAATATGCTTTCATTTTACACTTGGTCCTTCGAAAATACCACTTGTAGATCTTTAGATCTACTAGTTTAGAACTCCATTTCATAAGAAAAAATGTTTTTACACAAGTTCATGGCTATAAGTAGTAGTGTTCTTCATCTAACCACTTTTCATACTTTAACATACACTAGGTCATGTTCCATGAGCATGACTTAGTCGGGTTAGATGACGATCCGAACTAACACTAGCATAAAACAACACTAAATAATCATAACCAAACAAGTTTTATAAGTTTTACACCATTATTCATCCATTAATCACTTTGTTTATATTTTTGTTTTTAGTAGACTTATAATTTTGTTCTTACGTGTTCATAAATTTCAACCGACAAAATTCTTATTAACCACTCTAGACAAGATCAAAAAGGCGTTTAGAGTCACTTACTACTAACTCGAGGCTAGGGAAGAAACTAGTCGAAAAACGGGTGGTTAATAGCAACGTAGAGGGGTCCTTGGCAATCCGCAAGCACCGGGCTTCCTCGTATGTGATCCTTCACCCTTGGTTGTATATTAAATTGCAAGATGGAAATAAAAAAAAGATGGTGGGTGGTGCTACGGTTTCGGCCGTGAGGAGCAAGGAGGGAGCAAGAAATGATTAAGTTTATGATGTATGGTTTAGTGGAAGATATGAGGGACCTTGGTGTTATTTATAATCTTCTCAATTTTAATTACCCAAGGGGTTTTATGTCTCCTTGATATGAAGCAAGGATAATATGATAATCAAAATGATGTTGGTTGTGTCCCACATGGGAACCCAGCTCGTTCAAAAAAAGAAAAGAAAAAGAAAGGGTTCATGGTTGAATTCTAACTATATAGTTAGACTAATTAGTTAGGTTGATGATTAATATTAATTATTAGTGTGTAGTAATTTGTAACGGGTGCTAGGGTATTCGGGTACCCTAACTGGCTCAGAAAAAGAAAAATAGTGTCAATATTTTTATGTCCCGGGTTAAGTCCGGTTGTTCGGTTGGATATTAATCCGTTAAAATTCTAAATAAGTAATTAAAGTGTCGTTAATATTATTTTTTAGCGACACAATTTATTCCCGACACTTTGGAAAGTGTCTAGTAATATTTTCTCATGTTTTGGCACTTTACTAGTTAGCTTTATGCTGAATTTTTATTTAAAGTGCAGAATTTTGTACTTTAAAGTACATTTCAGGCACATCCGGTCACTATAAATATCACCTAGTGACGCAGTTCTACAATCCTTACTTCCCTACACTCTCTACTAGTGTAGTAAACTATTCCCGGCTCATGCTGGCCTTAGAGACAATAACTGTCTGATGCTGGCTATGTCAGTATGTTTACTGGGTATCCCGTATAGTGTGCTCACTGTGCTTTTGTGCATCAAGGTTGTCACTGAAGTTTTGTGTAAATAATGGAGTGACAGTATAAAATGTGATTCATGTATGTGTATGTATCAGAAATCAGTAAGCAGTTTAATCACAGTTGTAAGCAAGCACAGTAATTAGACAGTAATTAAATATTAATTAATTCGTACGGATACCTGGTTTGGTGAGGGTTGTCACATATTTGTTTCGTCATGTTTATGATCTTGAGGAGGAGCTTGCGCATGTGCGCAGCTTGCTTTTCTTTCCTCCACCTCCTCCTCCACCACCATCAGCATAGCCGGTTTTTGGTTTTATGTAGGTAGCTTGCTTTTGATGAGAGCACCGCTATTGAGCTGAGCTAGTGAAGCCTTTTGGAGACCACCTTTTGATTGTATGACTTTGTAGACTGATAGACTTATTAGGCATGGGCAGTGTGACCCTGTGACCCCTTTTGATGAAAAACACCTTGTAAAACATGTAAAAATATGTTGGTCGATGATTAATGAAAGCTCAATCGTAATGTTCTCATTAAATACATTGTTAAATTTCATGTTTGTGCTATGATTGCGATAAGATTGCTTGTTATGATGATTACATATATACCTATGCATATACACACCTAGGTCGTATTCGTATAATAGATGCTTATGTGCTTGAGTCTTTAATAAGACCTGACCTATACAATCTTCTTTATAGAAGATGCCTCCTCGAAGAAACACTCAGTTTCCCAAAACAGAGGCAGAACTGCATGAACGGATTTCACAAGCAATCGCACAACATGAGGCCTTACGCTCTGAACACAGCGGAGGTACCTCAGGAAATAACCCACCTCACGGTAATGTTTAAGTCACTTGAGACACATTACAATACATTTGGACATTCCATGTGCGTTTGCTAATGCTTTCTGTGAATGATGTTGCTTGTACAGGCTGTACTTACAAGCAGTTCCTTGACTGCAAGCCTCTGAACTTTGACGGCACTGGAGGTCCTGTAGCTTTCGTAAGATGGGCTGAGAAGACAGATTCGGTGCTGCGAATGAGCAAGTGTGCACCGGAGCACCAAGTCACCTACATTTCTGGATTATTCCTAGACGGAGCTCTATCGTGGTGGAACCTTCAGGTTCAGACTCTAGGTGAGGCTGCAGCATATGGTATGACTTGGGATGAGATGAAAGAACTGATGCGCAAGAAGTACTGTTCAAGAGCTGAGATTCAGAAGTTGGAAACCAAGTTTTGGAATCTGAAGATGGATGGACCCAAGATTGCTGAGTACGTACAGAGATTCCATGACCTGTCTCGTGTGTCCCCTACATGGTAGAGCCAGAATTCAAGCGAATTGAACGTTTCATTTGGGGATTGGCACCCCAAATTATGAGCATGGTGACTACTTCAAAGCCTCCAATGACCACTGAAGCCATTGATTTGAGCATGGCATTGACTGAAGAAGCAATTATGTTGAACAAGTTTTCAATCTCTGAGGGAAAGAAGAAGGAGACTCATGTCGAGTCATCAGGAGAGAACAAAAGGAAGTTCTCAAACTTCAAGAAGGGTACTCGTGCGAGCAATGCCAACAAGGGTAAAGACGCTAACCCACCAGTTGAAGCACAAGCTGCTGCTACTGGTGCTGCTACTGGTGCTGAGATTAGAGGAAAAGGGTATATGGGCACCCTGCCCAAATGTGATGTTTGTCAGTTTCATCACATTCGACGATGCAGAGCTGAAAAATGTGAAACGTGCGGAAAGGTTGGCCATGCCAAGGAGACATGCTGGTATGGAGCCGGCCATGGAAATAATGGTCAAAGAGGAAACGGAAATGGTTATGGGAATAGAAACCAAGGTGGAAACAATAATCAAGGAGGTAATGGAAATCGTGGTGGTTGTGGAAATCAAGCTGGTAACGGAAACCGTGGAGCAAACAACAACCAGGGCAGAAATGGAAATGGTCGAGGCCAAGGTTGTTTTGGCTGTGGGGATGTTGGACACTTCAAGCTGGATTGCCCAAAGAACAACCAAGCCCAAGGAAGAGTCTTCAACATTGGAGCTAGGGAAGCTCGTCAAGATCCGAACGTAGTCATTGGTACGTTCCCTATCAACCAACACTTTGCATCCGTGCTATTTGATATTGGTGCCGACTATAGTTTCGTATCCCTAGAATTTAAAGATACACTTGGGTTAGTTGCCAGTAAGCTAGATATTCCGTACTCGATAGAACTAGCTAATGGGAAGTTAGTAGAGGCAAACAAAGTAATTAGAGGCTGTGTAATAGAGCTGGGAGAGCATGAGTTTACACTTGATCTTCTACCTGCCGAATTGGGAAGTTTTGATATAGTATTTGGAATGGATTGGTTATCCAGTAACTGAGCTGAGATCGTATGTCGTGAGAAGATCGTCCGTATCCCGATGGTGAATGGAGAGACGATTGTAGTGCACGGAGAAAAGCATGATACGCCTCTAAGGATTGTCAGTTGTTTGAAGGCCCGAAAGTTATTACAGAAAGGATGTGTTGCCTTCTTGGCGCACGTTGTTGATAAAGAAGCCGAAGCTGGAAGATATCCCTGTGGTAAGGGAATATCCTGAAGTCTTCCCTGAAGACTTGCCAGGATTACCGCCGTAACGACAAGTCGAATTCCATATTGACTTGGTTCTAGGCGCCACGCCTATAGCCAAGGCACCTTATCGACTTGCGCCTTCCGATATGCAAGAGTTGTCGACGTAGCTTTAGGAGCTATTGGACAAGGGATTTATTAGACCAAGCTTCTCGCCTTGGGGAGCTCCAGTTCTGTTTGTCAAGAAGAAGGAGGGTAGTTTCCGTATGTGCATTGACTACCGAGAGCAAAACAAGTTAACCAACAAGAATTGGTATCCTTTGCCGAGGATTGATGATCTCTTCGATCAACTTCAAGGTTCAAGTTACTACTCCAAGATCGATCTTCGATTAGGTTATCACCAGCTGCGGATTCAAGAAGAGAGTATACCGAAGACTATGTTTAGAACTCGTTATGGACATTATGAGTTTCTAGTAATGCTGTTTGGGTTGACAAACACGCCAGCAGTATTCATGGGTTTGATGATGTCACACCCCAACCGATGGCGGAAACATCGGGGCGTGGCACTGAGCGAAACAGATTGTCAAGAAGTTTCCATAACAACTATAATTACCAATTATTTAAAGCATCACGTCCCATACCATGACATAAAAAGTAATATAATTATTACAGACAAAATCCAGTCAAATTGTTCTGTTCCGACAACTCAGATTTCAAATACAGACAATTCGTTTATTTGTTTCTAGACCTTTCCTAGCCTCAATTTCACAGCAAGCCAAGCAATATAACATCTTAAGCACCTGCCACATACGTTAAAGTAAAAGTCAATACACATAGTGTAAAGGTGAGCATACAATTTTGATAGATATAATAGAGTTCAAAATCGTTTACGCATAACCAACACGTACACAGTGTGAAATGAAGCACGTTAGTAATCGACATGAACCTATCAATACCAATAACTGCGGGTTGACTGCACAAGGCAGTTCGTAATACACACTCACCACTGTGAGCCATGTAACAAATTGTCCTTAACAACCCCTGAGTGAACATGTGCTGAGTCCAAACTATAGTACTATCATTGCTAAGGCGGGTAGACAACATTCCATGTGTAAACATAACAAACAAGCATTCATTAAGTCACGTATAACATGCGGTAACGGTTAGCGTTAAAGTATTGCGTAGTGTGTTCGATGTGATTTAGAATAAGTAACGTATGTAATAACCAAAACTGCGTAAAGCAAAAAGGGTTCGAGTATACTCACTGCGATGATGGATTGAAGGGAGCGCTAGAGTAAGATTAGCCTGATCAGAACGATAGTGTAAAAGATAAGCGACGCTTAAAATGGTGTAGAGTGTTAGTGGATCAGACGGTAATCCGATCGGGTGGCCGGTCGATCGGGTGACAATCCGTTCGGATGGTCATCCGATCGGGTGACCATTCGATTGGATTGTTACCTCATTTGGGATGGATGTGTTTGTGTATGATGGCTTGTCTTTTGAAGTTTTCATTGTAGCATTTTGAAAATAGAGAAGTATCTCTACCTTTTAGGTCGGTCGATCGAACGGCGGTCCGATCGGGCGACAATCCGATTGGTAGTACACTTCAGTGAGAACAAGTTCACAGCAGTTTGTCACTCGATCGGATTGCAATCCAATCGGGTGGCAATCCGTTCGAACTGATAATGCGTTGAACATGCTGAAATTTGTTTAAGTCCCAAACGTCACATGATCGGACGACCACTCGATCGGATTGCAATCCGATCGGGTGGTAATCCGTTTCAACGTTCAGATCCTTTGAATATTTGAAAAATAGTTTAAGTGTGGGACCCAAGGTGCAGGCCGATCGGGTGGCTGTCCGGTCGGGTGGCAATCCGATCGGACGGCAATTCGATCGGACGACAATCCGTCCCAGACGACCTGATCGTCTTCTTCACTTGGTTGTCTTGGTAGTTTGCGTTTTCTCGAGACTGTACAACAACGTGTCAAACAACAGAAACGTCGTCAATACTCAGTGACCCGATCGGACAGGAACCACCCTAGTCCGATCAGTTAACTGTTCGTGACGGTGTTTCATGTTCAACCCGAAATCAGAAATCTCATGGATAGAATCCAGATCTTGAACCAACACAACACTAAGAAAGAGTAGAATGTCAGAATGAGCTCCGATTCTATCGGTTTTGAGTGCATTGAGTGTAAAAGAGTTGAAAGAAAGTTAGAAACCATCTCTCAATCCTTTCTTACCATGAATTTGTTTAGATCTATGCAAGATCTTTGTTTATTTGTGTGGAAATCGTTCAGATCTAAGTTGTTCTTGGTGGATTGAAGCCAAAACATGAAGTTCTTATGAACACCATGATGACATCATCCTAGAACACCTCAAATCTAGTGATTTCACGGTTAAAAGTTAAGATTAAAAAGATAGAAAGGTGTAGGAGTGCGTGTAGATCAAGAAAGTACAAGATTTAGGTGGAAAACCTACAAGAATCGCCAGAAATCTGAAGTAATAGCGGCTGGAGCGAGTTGAGAGAGCTGTCAACATCAAGAGATGTTGACATATGAGGGGTATTTATAGGGTTTCCATAAATGGAAAGGAGGAAAGTGGCTGGTCGATCGAGTGGCAGCCCAATCGGGTGGCAGCTCGATCGAGTGGCAACTCGATCGGGTGGCAGCTCGATAGGGTGGTAACTCGGTCGGGTTGCCACTCGATTCGAGTGTTCGGCGTGATAAGTTTTGTTGTTTCGATTCGCGTGTAGAGTGTTGCGATGTGATAGAGTTTCCCATTCAAATTACTTTTAATCCCAACTACTATATCTAACATACAATCATCCTAGATTACTTTCGTTTAGCGTTTGCGATTCATTTGCGATTGAGTTGCGATTGCGTTTCGATTAACCACCACAAATCATACATAAGTAAACATGCACAAATAACACATAAGGCACACACACACACACACACACGTAAAAACAGTATCCAGGACGTATAATTCGAGTTGCGAGTGCGATTGCGATAAGCGATAAAGCGATAAATCATGCGATAAATAGCGATAAAACCTCGATTACTAACAAGTACTCCACATAATACAACTAACGTAACATAGTAAATAGACTCTCTACAAGTCAAAGAAGTCAAAACAGGAATTGAGCAAGGAGTGACAGATTGCAACTAGCAATCTTTTCTTCCTTTGACCTCAATCTTGACTTTGACTTTGACTTTCGAAACACGGGGTGTTACAGCCTCTCCCTGTTAAGGGAATTTTGTCCCGAAATTAGGCTTTAGCTGTAACAAACAACTGCGGGTACTTCGCCTTCATGTGGCTTTCGAGTTTCCAAGTGAACTCTGCGCCTCGTTTGCCTTCCCATCGAACCTTCACAATGGGAATGCGTGATCGTCTGAGCTGCTTGGTTTGGCGGTCCATGATTTCAACCGGCTTCTCCACGAAGAGTAGTGTCTCGTTTACTTGGAGATCCTCAAGAGGTACTTACAAATCATGCTCAGCTAGGCACTTTCTGAGGTTGGACACATGGAAAGTCGGATGAACGTTGCTAAGTTCCTCCAGTAGTTCGAGTCTGTAGGCCACTTTTCTGATCCTTTCCAGAATCTTAAAGGGTCCAACATATCGAGGCGCGAGCTTTCCTTTCTTGCCGAATCTGACCACACCCTTCCAAGGTGATACCTTTAGGGTACATGGTCGCCAACGTCAAATTCAAGGGGCTTGCGTCGTCTAACGGCATAACTTTTCTGACGACTCCGAGCTTTCAGCAGGTTGTCTCGAATCTGGAGGATTTTGTCAGTTGTTTCTTGTAATAGCTCGGGACCAATTAATTGCGAGTGACCGATCTCGTACCACACAATAGGCGACCGACATCTTCTTCCGTATAATGCCTCAAACGGTGCCATTTGAATGCTGGAATGATAACTGTTATTATACGAGAATTCGACTAACGGCAGGTAAGCGTCCCAATTACCACCGAAATCTATGACACACGAACGGGCATGTCTTCAAGGGTACGAATCGTTCTTTCAGTCTGACCGTTGGTTTGGGGGTGAAAAGCGGTACTTAGATTTAGCGTAGTACCGAGCGCAGTTTGAAAAGTTTCCCATAGACGCGAGGTAAACCGAGCATCACGGTCAGAGATGATGTTGCGAGGCGTCCCATGTCGACAAATGATCTCATCGGTGTAGATCCGGGCTAATCTTTCTACCTTGTAGTCTTCTCGTATTGGTAGAAAATGAGCAGATTTGGTCAAACGGTCAACGACAACCCAAATGCTGTCGTGACTTGATGGCGTACGCGGAAGCTTCGTTATGAAGTCCATAGCTATGCTTTCTCACTTCCACATAGGGATCGGGGGTTGTTCAAGTAAGCCAGAGGGTCTTTGATGGTCAGCCTTGACTTTCGAGCAAGTCAGGCACTTCCCAACATAGAGAGCGATATCCCTCTTCATGCCCGGCCACCAGTACTTGTAGCGAAGGTCCTGGTACATTTTATCGGTACCGTGATGAATAGAATATCGAGATTTGTGGGCTTCGTCCATCAAAATCTGTCGTAAATCGGTCCGCTTAGGGATCCAAATTCGGTCCAGATAATGGAATATCCCATTCGACTTATTCACTAGCTGGGCTCCATCGTGATAGATTCTTTCCTTCTTCAAAGTGCGTTCGGTAAAACACGCATGTTGGGCTTCGCGGATGAGGGTTTCAAGATGATGCTGAGCTGGAATATTAGGAATGCTATGCAGATAGCTTCGTCTGCTAAGAGCGTCGGCAACGACATTTGCTTTGCCTGGGTGGTAACGAATCTCACAGTCGTAATCGTTGAGAAGTTCTACCCATCGACGTTGATGCATATTAAGTTCCTTCTGGTTGAATATGTGTTGTAAGCTCCTATGGTCGGTGAAGACCGTACACTTTGTACCGTAAAGGTAGTGTCGCCAAATCTTCAACGCAAAAACAACTGAGCCTAGCTCGAGGTCATGGGTTGTATAGTTCTTCTCGTGGATCTTGAGCTGACGAGATGCGTAAGCGATAACCTTGTCCCGTTGCATGAGAACACAACCAAGACCAAGGTTTGAGGCATCACAATAGACGATAAAGTCGTCGTTTTCGCCGGGTAAAGCAAGGACGGGAGCGTTGTAAAGCATATGCTTGAGGGTTTGGAAGGCAGATTCTTATTCAGTTCCCCAAAAAAAGGATCTATCTTTATGCGTGAGAGAGGTAAGCGGCACGACGACTTTAGAGAACCCTTTGATAAATCGACGATAATAGCCCGCTAGTCCGAGAAAAGAACGGACTTCAGACGGGTTCGTAGGCGTAACCCAACTCTTAACAGCTTCAATCTTCGTGGGATCGACATGAATACCTTGACTATTAACAATGTGATCGAGGAATTGGACCTCCTTCAGCCAAAATTCACACTTGGAGAACTTGGCATAGAGTAGATTCCCCTGGAGTAGCTCGAGAACCAAACGTAGATGTTGCGCGTGTTCGACTTTTGACTTGGAATAGATCAGGATATCATCGATGAACACGATGACAAAGCGGTCCAGAAATGGTTTACACACACGATTCATCTGATCCATGAAAACCGCGGGTGCGTTAGTTAAACCAAATGGCATAACAACGAACTCATAGTGGTCGTAACGAGTGCGGAAAGCGGTTTTGGGTATATCCTCCTCTTGAATGCGTAACTGGTGGTAGCCTGAACGTAGATCGATCTTCGAGAAACATGAGGCACCTTGCAGTTGATCAAACAAATCATCGATTTGAGGCAGGGGATAACGATTCTTGATGGTTAGCTTATTCAATTCCCTGTAGTCGATGCACATCCGGAATGACCCATCCTTCTTTTTAACAAAAAGGACTGGTGCGCCCCATGGAGAGGTGCTCGGGCGAATGAAGCCTTTATCAAGCAATTCCTGGAGCTGACTCAAGAGTTCACGCATTTCAGACGGAGCGAGTCGATAAGGAGCTTTAGCAATAGGGTTGACTCCAGGAATGAGGTCGATACGAAAGTCGATATCACGACTTGGAGGCAATCCTGGAAGTTCATCCGGGAAAATGTTTGGTAATTCGCACACAACGGGTACCTGGTTACCTCCTTAACTTTCTTTTCCTTCTCCGCTACTACAATGTTAGCCAAGAAAGCTCGGTATTCCTTGCGGAGATACCTGCTAGCTTGGACACATGACATAAGCTTGAGACCTTTCGAGGGAGTTTCACCATAAACACACAATAAATCACCATTAGCAAGCGAGAAGCGAATCATCTTATCAAAGCACACAACTTTAGCATGGTTTTCATGAAGAAAGTCCATGCCTACTATGATGTCAAAACTTCCGAGTTGCATCGGAATATGATCGATCGGAAAGATGTGATTGTTGAGCTCGAGAGTACAATCACGAAGAACTGAATTGACAGCGACGGTTCTTCCGGTGGCGACTTCAACATCGAACGTCGAGGGGAGATGGGTGCGCTTACGATTAAGGAGCTTTTCGAACTCAAACGATACTAAACAGCTATCGGCTCCAGTATGAAACAAACTCGAAGCATAAATACCATTCACGAGAAATGTACCATTGACCACATTGTTGTCATCCTGGGCTTGGCGCACATTGATGTTGAAAGTTCTGGCGCGGGCGGCTTGTTGCTGTTGCTGCTGTTGTTGCTGTAGTTGAGGCTGCTGCTGCTGGGGCTCTTGTTTCACAACCCTGTTCGGGCACATATTCCTGAAATGGTTGGGATCACCACACGCGAAGCAGACTCTAGCATTGATCGCGGGTGCCTGAGCCGCTTGTTGGCCTTGAGGGGCGGGAAGTAGAGCTTGATGAGCAGTAGCTTGAGCTGGTGCTTGTCGAGGACCTGTACGGCAATTAGCGGTGAAGTGGCCGTACATATTGCAATGCACGCATAATCGGCAGGCAATACCCACTGGGTGATGGTAAGTACATGTCGGGCAAGCAGGGTGAGGGCCAGTGAATGTATGCTTTGCAGGCGGTGCATAGGTAACTGGTGCTAGAGCTGATCGGTGCTGAGGTTGCTGCTGGGTCGGTACGGCTTGAAGCGGGGCAGCAGTGGTAGTGACAGCACAGTGCTTGTTGCTGGAGTTACTGTTGTTGTTCTTCCTCTTGCGACGAGAGGAATTTGATGACTGTGGAGCGGCGGCTGTTTCAGCGGTTGGTGCGGCGGTAGCTTGATGCAGGTTCTTCGAAGCTTTATCCCAAAAACCAGCTTTGACTTGCTTGTTGTTGATTTCAGCGGCAAGCAGGTAAGTTTCCTCGATTGTTGCTGACTTTGAAGCATGCACAAAATCTACAACACAATCCGACAGAGCTCGAATGTACTTCTTGATTGTCATATCAGCAGTCTTGACTTGATCAGGACAGATAATACTGAGCTGCTTGAAGCGAACAGTTAGAGCAGCGTTGTGACCATCCTTCTGCTTAATGTGCCAGAATTCGTCCTCCAACTTTTGGCGCTCATGGGGAGGGCAGAACTCTTCGAGCATGACGTTCTTCAACTCATCCCATGTTAGACCATAAGCTGCGTCGTTTCCGTGTTTGTTTCTCTCGGCCATCCACCAGTCTAAAGCGCGGGACTGGAAGACGCCGGTAGCATTCAGAGTGCGGAGATTGTCAGGACATCCACTCTGACGCAGGTTGACCTCGATCGAATCAAACCATTGGAATAAAGCCGTAGGGCTATCTTCGCCAGTGAATTCTTTCGGTCCGCATGCTTTAAACTGCTTGAAGCTAAACCCAGACTTTGGCGAGTCTGTCCTAGACTCTTCAGACGATTTGCTCATATTCTCGTACAGTTCACTGATGACTTGAGGTACAACCTTCGCCATTTGCTTAGCAACCATAGCAGCGAGGCGTTTATCTGCTTGCTTTCGGCGAGCAGCTTGAGTAGCGCGAGATCCAGATGACGGCATTGTTTACAACAGACATCGCCACAGGACTCAACACAATATAATCGAATCTCACCTCACACGCCTAATACTACTAAAGCTCAGGAGCACGTATAATCACGTAACCACATAGTCACATAGGCACATAATCACCTATTCACATAAGCACAGAAGCACATAAGCACGTAGAGCTCAGAGACACTAAACACAGAAGCATATAAGCACAAGAGGCAGTCAGAATACAGAAACCTATCATTCAAAGTCCGTGAGCGTTCGAATATAGCGATTGCAATTAGCGAGTACACAGCGAGCAACATAGCGTACAGTAGTTCCTCATGTAGTAGCGATTTGTCAGCGTATTGAGGTAGATGTGTAGTGCGAGTCGTGTGTGATGATTAAAGCGAAAAGAGAAAAGAGAATAAATCACCAAAAATCGAAACACATAGACAGATAAACCACATAAAGCACATAAAATCCACATAAAATCGACAAATATCAGAGTCGGCAGTTGTGAGCTCAGAATCGAAAACACATAAAATCAGCGATTGTGAGATTGAAATCGAAGATAGATTGCCCAAAGCTCGATAGGCGTTGACTACCCAAAGTGATTCGACTATTCACAAGGACATTTAGTACACACTTTGGCCTTTGGGACTGTGCTCTCGCCTCGAATTTGGGCGAATGGCACTCATCCTTCCAGTTACGGTGTGACTTCAAGTCGTTGGAGTCCGTCGAAACTTTGGTGAGAGTTTTGTAAAACCAAAATAGAGAGCGGAACAAGTCGTCAAGGTTCGGGTTTTACCCCTGACTTAAAAACTTCATTCCTGTTTTGACAAAATAGAGAAGAATTATGCGTTAAAGTATGGATTTCACTCCTGATTCAACGCAATTTCTCCTGTTTATAGATAAAATGCAGGTCGATCAAGCGATTTAGTCGAGAGTTTGCGGTTTTCACACCTTATCTCGACCTAACCACTTGTTCATTTTGAAATACTAGAGTGCAGTGATAGTGTAGCGTAAGCGGGAATAGCAAGTAAGCTCGTACAAAACCCCTACAGTGTGTGCACAAGTCGGTCTGTTGGTACCTAACTATAGACTAGGTCGTTTCTAAGACATCGGCCCGGACTAGGTCGAGTCTAGCCTAATTCCTATAGTTATGGCTCTGATACCAATCTGTCACACCCCAACCGATGGCAAAAACATCGGGGCGTGGCACTGAGCGAAACAGATTGTCCAGAAGTTTCCATAACAACTATAATTACCAATTATTTAAAGCATCACGTCCCATACCATGACATAAAAAGTAATATAATTATTATAGACAAAATCCAGTCAAATTGTTCTGTTCCGACAACTCAGATTTCAAATACAGACAATTCGTTTATTTGTTTCTAGACCTTTCCTAGCCTCGATTTCACAGCAAGCCAAGCAATATAGCATCTTAAGCACCTGCCACATACGTTAAAGTAAAAGTCAATACACATAGTGTAAAGGTGAGCATACAAGTTTGATAGATATAATAGAGTTCGAAATCGTTTATGCATAACCAGCACGTACGCAGTGTGAAATGAAACACGTTAGTTATCGACATGAACCTATCGATACCAATGACTGCGGGTTGACTACACAAGGCAGTTCGTAATAGACACTCACCACTGTGAGCCATGTAACAAATTGTCCTTAACAACCCCTGAGTGAATAGGTGCTGAGTCCAAACTATAGTCCTATCGTTGCTAAGGCAGGTAGACAGCATTCCATGTGTAAACATAACAAACAAGTATTCATTAAGTCACGTATAACATGCGGTAACGGTTAGCGTTAAAGTATTGCGTAGTGTGTTCGATGTGATTTACAATAACTAACGTATGTAACACCCAAAAGTGCGTAAAGCGAGTATACTCACTACGATGATGGATTGAAGGGAGCGCTAGAGTAAGATTAGCCTGATCAGAATGATAGTGTAAAAGATAAGCGACGCGTAAAATGGTGTAGAGTGTCAGTCGGACGGTAATCTGATCGGGTGGCCGGTCGATCGGGTGACAATCCGTTCGGATGGTCATCCGATCGGGTAACCATTCG
The DNA here is from genome assembly GCA_030545235.1 of Helianthus tuberosus. Lineage (NCBI taxonomy): Eukaryota > Viridiplantae > Streptophyta > Magnoliopsida > Asterales > Asteraceae > Helianthus > Helianthus tuberosus. Next base: position 123,991,567 of record CM060366.1, read on the forward strand.
ATTGGATTGTTACCTCATTTGGGATGGATGTGTTTGTGTATGATGGCTTGTCTTTTGAAGTTTTCATTGTAGCATTTTGAAAACAGAGAAGTATCTCTACCTTTCAGGTCGGTCGATCAAACGGCGGTCCGATCGGGTGACAATCTGATTGGTAGTACACTTCAGTGAGAACAAGTTCACAGCAGTTTGTCACTTGATCGGATTGCAATCCGATCGGGTGGCAATCCGTTCGAACTGATAATGCGTTAAACATGCTGAAATTTATTTAAGTCCCAAACATCACATGATCGGACGGTCACTCGATCGGATTGCAATCCGATCGGGTGGTAATCCGTTTCAACGTTCAGATCCTTTGAATATTTGAAAAATAGTTTAAGTGTGGGACCCAAGGTGCAGGCCGATCGGGTGGCTGTCCGGTCGGGTGGCAATCCGATCGGACGACAATTCGATCGGACGGCAATCCGTCCCAGATGACCTGATCATCTTCTTCACTTGGTTGTCTTGGTAGTTTGCATTTTCTCGAGACTGTACAATAACGTGTCAAACAACAGAAACCTCGTCATGACTTAGTGACCCGATCGGACAGGAACCACCCTAGTCCGACCAGTTAACTGTTCGTGACGGTGTTTCATGTTCAACCCGAAATCAGAAATCTTATGGATAGGATCCAGTTCTTGAACCAACACAACACTAAGAAAGAGTAGAAGGTCAGAACGAGCTCCGATTCTATCGGTTTTGAGTGCATTGAGTGTAAAAGAGTTGAAAGAAAGTTAGAAACCATCTCTCAATCCTTTCTTACCATGAATTTGTTCAGATCTATGCAAGATCTTTGTTTATTTGTGTGGAAATTGTTCAGATCTAAGTTGTTCTTGGTGGATTGAAGCCAAAACATGAAGTTCTTATGAACACCATGATGACCTCATCCTAGAACACCTTTAATCTAGTGATTTCACGGTTAAAAGTTAAGATTCAAAAGATAGAAAGGTATAGGAGTGCGTGTAGATCAAGAAAGTACAAGATTTAGGTGGAAAACTTACAAGAATCGCGAGAAATCTGAAGTAATAGCGGCTGGAGCGAGTTGAGAGGGAGAGAGCTGTCAACATCAAGAGATGTTGACATATGAGGGGTATTTATAGGGTTTCCATAAATGGAAAGGAGGAAAGTGGCTGGTCGATCGAGTGGCAGCCCGATCGGGTGGCAGCTCGATCGAGCGGCAGCCCGATCGGGTGGCAACTCGGTCGGTTTGCCACTCGATTCAAGTATTCGGCATGATAAGTTTTGTTGTTTCGATTCGCGTGTTGAGTGTTGCGTTGTGATAGAGTTTCCCATTCAAATTACTTTTAATCCCAACTACTATATCTAACATACAATCATCCTAGATTACTTGCGTTTAGCGTTTGCGATTCGTTTGCGATTGAGTTGCGATTGCGTTTCGATTAACCACCTCAAATCATACATAAGTAAACATGCACAAATAACACATAAGGCACACACACACACACGTAAAAACAGTATCCAGGACGCATAATTCGAGTTGCGAGTGCGATTGCGATAAGCGATAAAGCGATAAATCATGCGATAAATAGCGATAAAACCTCGATTACTAACAAGTACCCCACATAATACAACTAACGTAACATAGTAAATAGACTCTCTACAAGTCAAAGAAGTCAAAACAGGAATTGAGCAAGGAGTGACAGATCGCAATGAGCAATCTTTCCTTCCTTTGACCTCAATCTTGACTTTGACTTTGACATTTGAAACACGGGGTGTTACAGATGAACCGAGTTTGCAAGCCAAATCTCGATAAATTCGTGATTGTATTTATCGATGATATTTTGATTTATTCGCGGACGAAAGAAGACCATGAGCAACACCTTAGAGCCATCTTAGAGCTACTCAAGAAGGAGAAACTTTATGCTAAGTTCTCGTAGTGTGAGTTTTGGTTGCGTGAGGTACAGTTCCTTGGTCATGTAGTGAATGAAGATGGAATCCATGTGGATCCCACCAAGATCGAGGCGATTAAGAATTGGGAAACTCCGAAGACGCCAACCGAGATCTGACAGTTTTTGGGTTTAGCTGGGTATTATCGCAGAATCATTGAGGATTTTTCTAAAATCGCTCAACCGCTGACCTCCCTTACTCAGAAGGATAAGAAGTATGAGTGGGGAGATAAACAAGAAGAAGCTTTTGAGCTGCTTAAGAACACGCTTTGCGATGCACCTATTTTATCCCTACCCGAAGGCACCGATGACTTCGTAGTATACTATGATGCCTCGCGTCAGTGATTGGGTTGCGTGCTGATGCAGCGACAGAAGGTTATCGATTATGCTTCGCGCCAATTAAAGGTTCATGAGAAAAACTACACCACACATGATTTGGAATTAGGCACAGTGGTGTTTGCTTTGAAGATTTGGCGGCATTACCTTTATGGTACCCGATGCACGATCTTTACAGATCACAATAGCCTTCAGCACATATTCGATCAGAAAGAGCTTAATATGAGACAGTGACGACGGGTTGAGTTGTTAAACGACTATGATTGCGAAAACAAATATCACCCAGGAAAGGCGAATGTGGTGGCAGACGCCTTAAGTCAGAAAGAGAGGATTAAGCCCATAAGGGTTAGGGCTTTGGAGATGATTATACAGACAGACCTCTCGTTGCGTATTCGTGTTGCACAGAGAGAAGCTCTTAAGAAAGAGAATCTTAAGGATGAATATCTCCGTGGGATGGAGAAAAAGTTGGTGCCCAATGAGGAAGGAACCTTGTGTTTTATGGGATGAATTTGGGTTCCCCTCTTTGGTGGTCTTAGAGATGTGATTTTTGATGAAGCTCATAAATCGAGGTGCTCGATCCACCCAGGATCGGACAATATGTACCAAGATTTGAAGGGTTATTATTGGTGGCCAAGACTGAAGGGCGATGTTGCTACCTATGTTGGAAAATGCTTGACTTGTGCCAAAGTAAAGACCGAGTATCAGAAGCCATCAGGTCTTCTGCAGCAACCTGAGATACCCATGTGGAAGTGGGAGCAGATCTCAATGGATTTCATAACGAAATTTCCAAAGACTCCCAGAGGTCATGATACGATTTGGGTAATCGTGGACCGTCTGACAAAATCTGCACACTTTTTGCCGATCAGAGAGAAAGATAACACCGGTAAGCTAGCTGAGCTGTAACTAAGGGAGATAGTCGCATGTCATGGAGTGCCTATCTCAATTATATCTGACAGAGACGGAAGATTTGTGTCAAGGATTTGGAAATATTTTCAAGAAGCGTTTGGTTCTCAGTTAAATCTGAGCATAGCATTTCATCCACAGACGGATGGTCAAAGTGAGATAACAATTCAGACGCTTGAAGATATGTTACAAGCTTGCGTAATGGACTTGGGTGGCAGTTGGGACACTCACCTGCCTTTGGTTGAGTTCTCCTATAACAACGGCTACCATACAAGCATTCAAGCTGCACCGTTCGAAGCCCTCTAAGGACAAAAGTGTCGATCACCGCTGTGCTGGGCAGATGCAGGTGATAGACAGCTGGTTGGTCCCGAATTGGTCCAAGAGACGACAGATAAGATCATGCAGATCCGAGAACGCATCAAGGCGGCCCGTGATCGACAAAAGAGCTATGCGGACCAAAGATGTAAACCTTTGGAATTCGAAGTGGGTGATATGTTTTTGTTAAAAGTCTCACCCTGGAAAGGTGTGGCACGCTTTGGGAAGCGTGGTAAGTTAAACCCACAATTTATCAGACCGTTCAAAATCCGGGAAAGGATTGGTCCTGTAGCATATAAGTTGGAGCTACCAGCGGAACTAAATGGCGTTCATGATACATTCCATGTATCTAATCTGAAGAAGAGTCCAACACAAGAAACAATGGTCATTCCTGCTGACGAAGTTCACATTGACGACACACTCCATTTTACCGAAGAACCCGTTGAGGTTACTGATTGGAAGGTTAACAAGACTCGGAGGAGTAGTGTTAAACTTGTCAAGGTTCGATGGAACGCGCGTCACGGCCCAGAGTTCAGTGTGAAGATCGCATGAAAGCAAAATACCCGCATTTATTCCCTAACACCCCTGCTGCTAGTAGTAAAGCTTAAAATTTCGGGACGAAATTTTCTTAACAGGGGAGAATGTGACAACTGTCAAAATTCCAGGTATTTGTACAACTATGATTAATGCTTAATGACTGTGCTGAATTACAATTAATTGCTTTCTGATTACTGCCATACACATACATGTGCATCACATATTACAAATGACATACCATTATTGCACGAAAGCTTATTTGACTCAAATGATGCACGAAACACAGTTACCACAGATTTCAGAGAAATCCGGAATATGCTGATGGAGTTCAGTACATAGACAGACAATGTGTTGAGACACAGAATGAGCCAGAAACTAAGTATTTCACTAGTATAGTGTGTAGGAAAGTGAGGATCACAAAACTGCCTTTCTAGTGATAATTTAAGTGTCGGAAGGTGCCTAAAACTCACCCAAAGTGCTGAATTCAGCAAAATTCAGCAATAATCAACATTTAATCACACTAATATTTTGCAGAAATATGGTTAAATGGTCCTGAATGCTTTCCTAAGTGTCGGGAATCAAAAGTGTCACAAAAGGTAACATAAAACACACTAAACTGCATAGTTTAGCACCTTAACGAACCGGTAACCAACCTAACAACCGGACACTACCCGAAACACCAAATTTACACTAGAAGCATTGTTTTAACATTTCCAAGCTAGTTATGATCTTTGAACATCATAACACCTCATAAAAATATCAACTAACTAGAAACATAACTACATACTTACATTTTAACCTAAGTAACTAACTTGGTTATAACCTAGTCTACATCCCCCCCCCCCCCACCTATGAAATCGGCCAACATGGCCCCCACATGATGATTTGTTTTAATTTTATAATAGATCCTGGTTGTTAACTTTAGAAACACTTTATAAATGAGATAATACATGAGCATGGATTATAAGAATGCACATTAAGTTCATAGCTTCATTTCTACACACATCAAAACACACACAACCTTCTCCTTCTTCTCCTTGTGCTCTCGGACGAACATCAACACACACACACACACACACTCACCATTTTCATCCATCCTACAACCATTCCAAGGTTATACAAGTGAGTTAGAAGACATACAAAGGAGCTAGGATCTTGGAGAAGTTGAAGGACCTTGTTCATTTGCTTTTATCCACTTGTTTTCTTCTCTTGATCATCCCCAGCCTTGAGCTAGTGGTAAGAACCTTGATCTTGCTATTTTACTTCTATTTTAAGTGGTTAAAAGAGGTTACATAATGATGATCTTGAAGAACACTAAGAAACTTGAACTTGAAACATGAATATAAGCATGAATACATAAGAAATCTTGATGAATATGAGTTGTTATGCTTGATGATTGTTGATTGCTTGTGAAAATGATATTGATCATCATATGATCTTGCTAGATCATGATTAAAAACATAATCTAGCAAGATAAGAGGATGAAAGTGTTGAAGGATCATAGATCATCCTCATAAGAAACATGAACTTGAAAGGATATGTGGTTTTCTTGAAAAATAATGACCAAAGTAAGTTGTAATACTTGTAGATCTAAAGATCCATGGATGTTATTTTTTAAAGAAACCAAGTTAAAATTATAAGTTTTACTAAATCTTGGATCTTACATAAATAACCCTTATTTTTGATGGTTAAACAAGTGTAGAAACACTTATGTAACAAGAAGAATTCACAAAGAAACATTTTTAGAAAATGTAATTACAAGTTGTAAAGATGTATTTTCTTTAAAAATGAAGTTTCTAAAGATTCAATCACAATTTAAAAGGTAACAAGGCTTACTAAGAACACTAGTAAGTTACTACAAATTTTTGTGAAATTTCAAGTTCATGAAGTAGTAGATTATGCTTGTTTTTCGCAAAATGGGTAAGTAAAGATTTTTCATTGTTGATTGTGAATTGATTGTGTTGATTTTACAAAAGAAAATGATATGCTTGAAAGCATGGAAACCTCCATTTTTAGGGGAAACTATGGCAAAATTTTTCTAAAAATTAAACACTTAGAAAAATATTTTTAAACAAATATTTACAAGTATATTTCAAGCCATGGTTTTTTTATATAAACTTTGCCATAAATTTTGTTACAAAAATTATAAACATTGGAGGTTGGTTTTTATAAATAAAAGTGACTAAATATGTATTTAGGAAAATATATATTTAGAAGACACCATGTGTGTGATTATTTGTATATTATATGTATTAGTTATATTATTTTAGGACTTGAAATAATAACTCACCAAAATACCAAGAAATTACATTCCAAAATTTTACCAAAATCCCTAGGATTGCATATATAAAGAATACACAAAATATTGGTGAAACCGAACAAAGGAATATAACTCACAAAATATTCCGGAAAATATATTCACAAGTATATTTTGGTAATTATTATTTTGGACATCAAAGGAACAAAAATATGATTTTTATGATTATTACAAATATATCATATTTTTTACAAGAAGAAAATATATTATTTTTGGCAAGTGAAAATATATATTCTTCTTGAAATTTTTAGAAGATATATTGTTTTTGAAAGAAATACATATATTTTCTCACACAAACACGAAATATATTATTTTTGAGAAAAAATGTATTTTCTTGAAATATATTATTTTTTGAAGAAAATAAGTTTACACATATTTTTCAAGTGACACTTGAAAATATATTATTTTTGGAGCTTATATGAAAATACAAATATTTTGGCCAAAGGAAAATTATGAATAATTTTTCTAAGTAAGTATTTCTTAAAATATATATATTTTGGAAATATATTTATTGGTGAACTTTTATTAAAGATAATATTCCAGAAAAATTAATACGAAATTAAGTATAAGAATACTTAACAATTACAAGAAGATACGTATTCTCATACGCATAAATACACACCGGAATACGACTCAAATACATGGAAAAAATATACAAATATAAGAATACGAATACACCCCTCCTTGGGAAGGAAATACATGTATAAATACTTGAAGAGTATTAAGTCAAAATATATTATTATTCCAAAATTTAATAAATATAATTTAAGTTAAAATATTTAATATTTTAACAAATAATTATAACTTGGAATAATATTGAAGACACAAAGATACGTAACTCAAGGACACTAATTAATACTAAGTCAAGGCAAGACCCGATCGTCTAATAGACATTAGTATGTTGTAGGTAGTCGTGTACGCCAGGCGAAGCTTTGAGTTACGGTGTTTACGAAGAACGCAAGACTGTGAGTTCATGTCCCCCTTTTCTTTTAACTGTTTTCAGTTTTATAACTTCGGGGGTGAAGTACATGTTACAAAATGTTTACAAACAATTTCAATTGGTATGTTTAGCTAAGGATTGCATAGCAGATCATGTGAATGTTTCGGCGCACTCCTAAGACCATTAATCCTCGTGTTAGGACCGAGGGGCATGAGTGATAGATCTATTTGGGTGTAGCGAGCCCACACCCATGTGGACCGGGGATTGGCCCATGAGGTGACTATGTCTTACAGCCGGAGGCCCGGTACAAAATCTGCTCGGTTTGAGCCTTCCTACGCCGTTGCACGCATGTTAATGGCCTTGCAAACCATTAACTAATCCGTTTCCTTGTTTTGCTTTCATACCGGGATTTACAAAACATACATACATACATACAATGTTTACGAGGTTTCATTCATACACACAAAAAACACATGAACTCGCTCAACTTTTGTTGATGTTTTCAAAATACATGTATTTCAGGGAATTAGATGTGGATCTGGCGGGTGTTCGGAAGTTCCAAGTGTTGTTTGAGAATAACAGATGTCATCCATGGTCTTAGGGTTTGGTTAGTGTGTCTTATCCTAGACATGACACATCTTTCCAAAACCTGTTTTATTTAATGTCTTTTGTCGAGTCCTTGTGAACACTAAAAACAAGTTGCATGGTTTGTACTCGAACTTGAATTCTATGTTTTAAAACAATGTTGTTATGTTTTTAATCTTATTTAATGGATGATCATCTTCAGTTTTATCATATAGTTGTTGTTATGATTGAATGCAATGGTATTAAGCAAGTCACACCATAATCACGCTTCCGCAAAAAGTCAGGGTGTGACACAAACGAGTAGCCTAACTAGTCCTATGACAAGTATTATATGCCCTAACATGTTTCATAATCAGTTTACATGACAAAAGTTAAGTTACATATGCTTAAAATGAAGTTATGCGCAAAAGGGCATTTTAGTCATTTTTCCTAAGGCATCTAATTACCTATCATACAACTAAGTAAACTAAGTGATCATAAGGTATAACCTCGGAAGGTTATTCCCTATGCAACTATGGTCACAAAATATGTTTGGTCGGATCCTAACGATTGACCAAACGGGTCGGGTTCGAAAGTCTAAGCGGTTGTTTAGACCGCTTATCTTACGACCCTATATAAGCACTAAACTAAAAGTGACGAGTTAAACTTGTTAAAACATGTTTAACTAAGTTAGAAAACAAGTTTGATATCAAAACAAAGTGTTTTGTACCCAAAGATAGTTTTGTTGCAAAATACGCATAAACATGTACTTTGACCGAAACTATGACTCGTCATTGCGCCTAATCAACGTGGTAATCAGTAGGTATAGGCACAAGGGACTATAACCATCGTGATTACGCTCACGTTGCAAAGTTCAAACGAACTTTGTGTTGACCAAAGACTGGTCAAAGCAGAAAGTCAAACACCATTTGACTTTCATGCTTAAAATGCATAAAAAGCATGAAAGAAACTTACAAAAGGCCCAAGCAATGAAGATTTGATCTAAAACACTCAGGTATGAAGCTAAGGCTTCAACTTAGAGCAGATTTAGAGCAAATGTGAGGAACAATCGCCAAAAACCCAAGCTATTTCTAGTAAGTTAGGATGAATGAGATCATTCCACTTGTTATGAAGCTCAAATCTTGGCCATACATTTGTCATTCTAAGGTTGGGCAACTAGCAAAACAGGCAAACCAGCCCACAACATGCAAAAACAGGGATTAAATACAAGGACAACAGCTGAAATGGAAGCTTCTGATTTCTGTGGAGGTGTCACTAGCTTACAGACCATAAGCCAAGGTCCACACGGTCCGTAAGGACCCTGCAGATCAGCCAGTTTCACAGTTTGGCAGTTTCAGTCCCTGAGCTTGTTTCGTCGCATTTCGGCACTTCTAACACCCGTCAAACCCATTTTCAAGCTCCACAATGATGTTAAAGCATAGGGAACATGAAATATGCTTGAAAAAATCTCAGATGTCAGTTCGTTTGGCCGTACGGTTGCGTTGTTCGGTTAATTACGACGGAAATCGTAACGAACGCGTGTACAACCCAAATTGCGAAACGAATGAAGTTTTGGCATTCCAATCACTAAAATATAATATTTTAATGATTACAAAAATTTTTGGATGCCCGGATATGTTCAGAACGTAAGATATGCGCGTAAATGCAAATTTATGCACTTTTTGACGCTTTTAGTCCCTGATTGACCAATAAGTTTATTTTTGCATAACGAACCCCTCAAAGCCTATTTCTAAGCTATGTGAAGGATAATTAGGGTATGTTTAACTTATGATCATGTTCTGGAATGTTCATTACTATACGAATCGGCATACTTTCACAGTTTGTCGAAAATAGTCCCTGTAAGCGAATAAACTTGATTTTGCCATACAAAACCCTTCAAAACTTATTTATAAGTTATGTAAAGGTTATTTAAGGTATTTTAAGCATATTTTGATGTTCTAGAGTGTTTTTCGCGTTAAACTGATTACGTTTACGCATCAGTTTGCGTATAACTTTCAAGATAGCGATGTAGAGTTTGAAAACAAACAAAAATCGAAACGTGCAAAATGTCAAACATAAATAAACAAATATTGGGATCAAATCACATTGTTTTATTAAAAATTGAACTATTTAAGGTTTATACAATGATTACAAGCACAGATGTCACACTAATCAATATCTTTGCTAGAGTTCTATTTGATTCGGGTGCTGATAAGTCTTTTGTAGACCTTAGGTTTAGTAAACTATTAAACTTACCAATAAGAACTCTAGATATTACTTATGAGGTAGAACTTGCCGATGGAACCATAGAAACCGCATCTTCCATTCTTGATGGATGTTTCATATCCATTAAGTATCATACTATTCCTATCTCTCTTCTACCAATGAAATTGGCGTGGTTCAATGTAGTTTTAGGCATGGATTGGTTATCGCATAACCAAGCCTGCATTGCCTGCGACAAGAAAATCATCGAGATTAAAACCCCTTCTGGTTAAATGATCACCATCCAAGGAGATATACACTATGGATTGCCTGAGAAGGTGTCTCTACGCAAGGCATCCAAGTGTCTGAAGAGCGGATGTGTCATTTACATGGCACAGGTGACGGTAGACGAGCCAAAGCCCAAGATAAAAGATTTATCCATCATTTCCGAGTACCCTGATGTCTTCCCTGAAGAACTACCCAGTCTACCTTTGGAGAGGCAAGTGGAGTTTAGGATCGACATCTTACCTAGAGCTACCCCAGTTGCAAGAGCTCCTTGTCGATTGGCGCCAATGAAAATGAAGGAATCGAGAACCCAACTTGATGAGCTATTGGAGAAAGGCTCATACAACCTAGCTCATCACCTTGGGGAGCTACAATCTTATTTGTTAAGAAGCAAGACGGTTCAATGCAGATGTGCATTGATTACAGTGAGCTTAACAAGATAACGATCAAGAATCATTATCTGCTGCCCAGGATCGACTACTTGTTCGACCAACTGAATGGGGCTAGCTACTTCTCTAAGATCGACTTGAGGTCGGGTTATCATCAGCTGAAGGTCATGAGTGAAGACGTTCCAAAGATTGCCTTCAAAACGAGATACAGACACTATGAGTTCCTAGTGATGCCTTTTGGGCTCACTAATGCACCTGCAGTATTCATGGATCTCATGAATAGAGTTTGCAAACCGTTTCTAGATAAGTTTGTCATTGTCTTCATAGATATACTTATCTTTTCTCGTAATCAAGTTGATGACGAGAAGCATCTTTGGTGCATCCTTGAGTTATTAAAGCAGGAAAGGCTTTATGCTAAGTTCTCCAAGTGCGAGTTCTGGCTTCGAGAAGTCCAATTTCTAGGACACGTGGTAAGAGAGCGTGGTATCCAGGTAGATCCCGCCAAGATTGAAGCCATTGTGAACTGGGAAGCACCAAAGACACCTTCTGAAATCCGTAGTTTCTTAGGATTGTCCGGTTATTAAAGGAGGTTCACTGAGAACTTTTCGAGGATAGCCACTCCTTTGACTAACTTGACCCATAAGTATATTAAGTTCAACTGGGGTCCAAAACAGCAAGAATCCTTCGAGATTCTAAAGTACAAGTTGAGCAATGCTCCAGTGCTAACCCTACCTGAGAGTATTGAGGATTTTGTTGTCTATTGTGATGCATCGTACACTGGCATGGGCTGTCCTACCCAAGGAGGACCGAGGTACGTATTCTACCCAAGGAGAATACGCAGAATACATCCCACCTAAGGGGGACAGTTGTTACTTAACCCATTCCGATTACATCCCACCTAAGGGGGACAATTGTTACTTAACCCATTCTCAAACCACCGGGAATCCCATGCTTTGACGAAATGTGTGAACTCACCTTTGGTTACTCGGTTGAACTCTTAAAATAGCTAACGGTCAGGGTTGGTCAATCACATCCTAATATGATTACCATTTAGTTTATTAATGATTTCAAATACAACACAAAGTTCCTACACGCATTCACTTTGATAGTTCATGCCCATACATACATTCCACCTACAACTCAAGAGCAAGCATACGATATTTTACATAACACTTTCATTGACATATAACAAGTTAGATCATTATCAGATAACATAACCGACATTTGGACATGCAAGTCACTACTTATATTGTTTCAGCTTTAATATCCAAAACTGAGCTGTTTTCGAGTATTTTATTAAATTAGTTAGCTTATTCTAAAAATTCTCAAAATTTTACAGAATGTTTTAAACGATAAGGATATTTTTGTATAAAACTCTCGAGATCCAATTCATTACCAATTACTTTATAAAAATCATTTACCAGGCTGCAATCAGATTCGTCACTTTCTGACTGCAGTCCACGGAAAAATTTATTTAAAATTCATCATAAGACCGATTGATGAAATTCCAGTTGGAGAATTACAACGACACCCGTGGACATCTACTGTACGAATTTCATGACCTAACTCTATCCAGATTTCAAATTATGATGAAAAATATGACACACATTTTCTGCAGAAAAAACGCAGCTTTTGCTGCTGTACAAAACAGACCTTTAAAAATAGCAAACGACCTCGAAAAAATATGATTCCAGTTCCATTTGATTCATTTTTCGAAAACATATGATTTATACTTATAAAATCAATTTTTCGATTTATAATGGTCCGTTTACATCCAACTGAAGTTGGCTGTTTTCATCAATCAGCATGCAGTTTTTACATTTAAACAACACCAAAACGCGTATAAACAATCCCAACCCTTCCTATTAACAACTAACAACAGGTTAATCATCATCTACCATCTAACCATACCAATAATCACAAACCCTAGCCATACCACATCATGATTTTTCACAAAAACGTAGCCAATGGTCATTTACGCACACAAACTATCGATTACTTCAACAAATCGCATACTTAACCATAACAAATCATATAACATCAAAACCATAGCATGTTACTAAAAATCCACAGCCATCTTTCTACCAAAATCACACCATGCATCACAATTAAATCAAGAATACTAACTTTGGAGCAAGAGAAGGGATTACACGGAAGTGAAAGGCGAATCAAGAAGTTAAACTAGGGTTTCAATTTGCGCAGGGGGGTTCCTTCTGGTCGACGTACACAAGGGGAATTAGGGTTTTGGTTTTTGATTTCTTATTCCCAAAGTCTCCTACATATAATTAAAACCCAAGAAAGTTAGGCTAATGGGCTACAAGGAACAAGAAGTGTGGGTTTGGGCCTTATGTTCCAAATAAGGGGACTTGGGTTGGGGTTGGGCCTATATTGTGACACCTGTGCCTCTGCGACCATCAAAAAAATACCAAACCAATGAAATATTGTATTTCATACTTGGGATTTGTATAAATATGTGTATCTTTTGTACATATCAATTCTTGTTCGATTTCAAGCTTTAAATCGCTTTCTGGAAGATTATACGCGCATTGATGCATAAATATAACCAGTTTAATGCAACGAACACTCTGAAATAGTGAAATAGGCTTAACATACCATAAATAACCTTTACATAACTTAGAAATAAGTTTTGGAGGGTTTGGTGTGGCGAAATCAAGTTTATTCGCTTACAGGGACTAATTTCGACAAACTGCGAAAGTATGCCGATTTGTACTGTAACGAACATTCCGGAACATGACCATCAGTTAAAAATACGCTAAATATCCTTTACATAGCTTATAAATAGGCTTTGAGGGGTTCGGTGTGCTAAAATAAACTTTTTGGTCATTCAGGGACTAAAAGCGTCAAAAAGTGCATAAGTTTGCATTTTCGCGCATATCTTACGTTCTGAATACATCCGGACATCCAAAACTTTATGTAATCAGTAAAATATTTTATTTTAGTGATTGGCATGATAAAATTCCATTCGTCGCGTAATTTGGATCGTTTTTCGCATTCGTTCGTGTTTCGTCGTAATTAACCGAACAACGCAACCGTACGACCAAACGAACCGACATCCGAGATATTTTTGATCATGTTTCATGTTCCCTATACTTTAACTTCATTTTAGAGCCTTGAAATGGGATTAACAGGGCTTCAACGTGTCAAAAATGCATCAAAAACCATGTTTTGCACATTCAGGGACCAAAATTGACAATCTGCCATAGTTATCTTAGGAAGGGACCAAAATGAAAAATCTAAATTCCAGCTTGTTCTAGCTGTTCCCCGCATTTGCACATGGTTTTAATGAAAATAGGGGCTCCCATGGTTTCACAAAACCATGGGCACATGTGTACGGATGAGGTCGAAGCTCGTTTTACGATGAACGATCTTAACGGTTGTGCAAAAACTATAAATACCTCATCCATCTCATTGTTGCAACTCACATTTGATCTGATATTTCTCTAAGTTGAAGTTCTTTCACTTCATACTTGAGAATAATCGGGTCAAACTTCCGTTCTTGGACCTTTTGTAAGTCCTCTTTCGTTCTTTTTCGCGTGAAAGTCAAACTGTGTTTGACTTTCTGCTTTGACCAGTTTATGGTCAACATGAAGTTCATTTGAACTTCATAACGTGAGTGTGATCACGATGGTTTTAGTCTCTTGTGACTATACCTACTGATTACCACGTTATCTATGCATAGTGGCGAGTCGTAGTTTCGGCCAAAATGCGTATTCTTGCGTATTTTGTAACCAAACTACTTTTAGGTATCAAAACCGTTTGTTTTGATACCAAACCAGTTTTCAAACCTCGTTAAGCATGTTTTAACATTTTAAGCTCGTCACTTTAGGTTTAGTGCTTATGTAGGGTCGTAAGGTAAGCGGTCTAAACAACCGCTTATACTTTCGAACCCGACCCGTTTGGTCGATCTTTAGGATCTGACCAAACACATTAGGTGACCATAGTTGCATAGGGAATAACCTTCCGAGGTTATACCTTATGGTCACGTCGTTTAAATAGTTGTATGATAGGTAGTTTATATGCCTTCGGTAAATGACCAAAATGCCCTTTTTACGCCAAAATTCATTTTAAGCATATGTAACATAATTTTTGATATCTAAACTGATTTGGCAACAATATTAGACATGTTAAGGAATATTTTACTTATCATAGGACTAGTTAGGCGGTCCGAACGCGTTTTACGCTAACGACGCGTTAAAGTGGCGTAAGCTACCTTAACGAGTCGTAATGGGTCGTAAGCACTTAGGTTAGGTTTCATTTTAGAATGTAGGCTTTGTTAAACCATATTACATGAGTCCCTACACTCATTTGGTTTACAAAACCTCATTTTATCCGATCCTCCGATTTAGGTCCGTTTATTTACATATTTACCTATATTAGGTGCCGTTTGATTCCGTGATCCCTCTAGCTTTGCTTGGTTGTTATTCAAGACTTCTAAGCATCCTCAAGTGAGTACATAGACCCCTCTTTTATTGTTTTCCAAACGTTTTGGGGTGAAACACATGTGCCTACTTGTTATTTTCATGCTTTCCATGTTTTCATATCATATACTTGCTATGTTCATTAGTACACTATTAGTACATGATTTCATTATTTCTTGCTATGTATGTTCACTTAACACGCTAGCACAATTGTTTTACGTTTTGAACCGTTTGAAATCATTGGATGTATGTGAACCATTTGAAATCATTGGATGTATGTGAACCATTTGTAACCATTTGATGTATTTGAACCATTTGAAATCATTGGATGTATGTTAACCATTTGAAATCATTGGATGTATGTGAACCATTTGTAACCATTTGATGTATGTGAACGATTTGAAATCGTTGGATTTATGTGAACCGTTTGTAACCATTTAATTTATGTGAACCATTTGTAACTGTTTGAGCCATTGGGTTAGGGAAGTGATTAGGTAACGGGGCGGGTGTAATGTGTTAAAAGCATGGTGGATACGCCGCTGGTACTTCCTATATATAAGTGCTTTTAACACATTATATATCGTTGCGTTATCTAGATCACTTGGGTAAACGATTTTGAAACAATGTCACACAATTATGTTTTCTGAATAATATAAACCATACCAGTCTTATTAACGAGTTTCTACGAGATGTTTTACGATTTGATTTAATAAAACAAAATGTTTTGGAGTTAAGAATCATGGCTACGAGATTTTATAAATCATATCCAACTTGATTTGAGTTGGTTAATTATGTCGCAATACTATACTTTTCAAAATAAGGTTTTTTTTTAAATAAGTATTGAAACATGTAAAACGTGCCATGAATCTGACACTCACATAAAACCTATGTACTCGCCGCCATTTTTATGCTGACGTATTTTCACATGTGTTTCAGGTACCATAGTTGATGATGTTTGATGATGATACTTGTGTACGCTCACATAGGAATGGACAAGGCCTTAGTGACTTAATAACAATGGAAGTCTATTAGTTCATGTTTTGTTTCTAATTCCAATGTAATGTAATACATTTAATTCAATAAAACAAAACTGTTTAATCCATGGTTGTGAAACAATGATTCTGTTACAACACTCCCCGACGTTTCCGCCACGTTTTGTTGTTTTACGTGGTCGGGGTGTGACAGAAAAGTTGGTATCAGAGCCAATGGTTATAGGGAATTAGGTTATTAGTAATGCTTTGACCTAGACTATAACCTTCCTAGGACCCTAACGCGAGTTTACTTGCATTTAGTCATAAAACAATATCTTTGCCTATCTTTAGGCAGCAACCACAATAAGAACACAAAATTTGAATCTGCTTTGAAAACTAATCATCTGTTCTAGGATGATTTATTATAAGGTTACGAACCTTCAAAGTTTTCAAATTCTCGTCAAAGTTTGGGGCTACATAATGTGAACACGTGCAAACTGGAAGGGTGGGTGCCTGTACCCTGAGCTTTTTGTCTAAGGCTAGAGTGTTCGTACAAATCCGCAGTATCGGACCAGTCACTCTTACCTGGGAACTCTTGGGGTGAGTGTCCACTTATAGGCGAGCATGTCTTCACGATACATTATTAAGACCTATTTACTTTGATTCAGCCTTTGTGTGTCCTTTGTTTGCTTCGTGGTTCAAACAAATGACCGTCACCCATGATTTTTGGTCAGTAATTGTAACATCCTATTCTTACCCAATGCCATTTCATTTGTTTTCTCTCTTGTTTCCCCTTTTTAGAATGCCTCCACGATGCGAAAATCAAGTACCTATTGAAGAGCTGGCAACTGTCATTACGCAGCAAATAACTGCTGCAATCCCGAACATCGTTGCTCAATGTAACCAAGCTCTCAACAACAATAATGCCCCTGCAACTTCAAGACATTCAACTCGGCTAAGCCATCAAAGTTTTCTGGGTCTCAAGGAGCGACTGCACTTCTGCAATGGTTCGAGAGTCTAGAGAGCACCTTCAGGCATGTTCAATGTCCAAATGAGCGAAAGGTAGAATTCGCATCTAGTGTCTTTGAGAAACGAGCTTTGACATGGTGGAATGGTGTGATGAGAGATAGGGGTGCCGATGTGGCACTGGCTCAAACGTGGGAAGAGCTTCGAGCTCTAATGATGAAGGAATTCTATCCTCGTCACGAGATCAGGGCCTTGGAAAGGGAATTCGATGATCTTAAGCAAGATAGCGGTGAGCATCGAGCCTACACAGATTGTTATGAGGAGTTAAGTCTGTTATGCCCAAATATGGTTACGCCTTTGGATAAGGCAATCGAAAAGTACATTGATGGCCTCCCTGACCCAGTACAAGACATTGTGACTGGTAGCAACCCCACTACGGTTAGGCAGGCCATTGAGCTATCTGCTACCTTGACTGAATCTCAAATCAGGAAAGGTAAACTTTTCCGAAAAGGTGATAAGAAACCAATCGAGGAATCGAAACCCAAAGATGAACAGACTGAATCCTCCAAGAAGTCAAGGAAGCGAAAACCTTCCCAGAACTTTGTCGTGGTTGCTGACAATGATCAAGCTGCCCCCAACCAACCAGCTCAACCCCCTGCTAGGAAGCCATACAACGGAACTGCACCCTTGTGCAACCAATGTAACCTTCATCATCATGCTAGTGTGAAGTGCCGCAAATGCCAAATTTGTGGACTTATAGGTCATACAGCAAGAGTTTTCCGAGCAGCAGTTCCACCAAATCAAGCTGACAACAATCCTGCTCAAGCTTGTTTTCCCCAGGTTCTTGTTACAACTGTGGCGAGATGGGTCATTTCCGAAGAAATTGCCCAAAGCTTGCTAATGCAAATCCAGCACAGGGATGAGCATCTGACCGACTAGAAGACAACACCGTTTAGAAATAATCACGTCTTATGTATTATTTTCTTTTATTGTCAAGGTCCATGAAACAGTTGTTATCGTTGTTTATAAATAAATCTTTTATTTACATTGCAATGTATTTATGTGGTTGCATGTATAAACAACATATCCCCTACAATACCGACAATCAGGGAATCGTATTCCTTGAAGAACAGACTACCCCCAAAATTCTTCCATTTTATGATCTCTTGCGTTTTCCACGAAAATCCTAAGTACCTGTTTCTTCCAAAGAAACGAAGTACAAGGCGCAAGTTACAACTCTGGACGAATACCCAAAGTACCACTTTAAATCCTTAATAGGGTACCTAAGGGTATTTCCGTAAATCCTAAAATTGTTGTGTACCTTAATTCGAATATTACGTTTCTTTGAAAACAAAATCGAATTTTCGGAAGATCATCCTATCTTCATAGATAGATTCTTGAAAATGATTAAAGTGCCAAATGAAATCCACGGATTGGATTCCTAGTGTGCTTTAAATATCCGTGTCCAAAGATAACAAATTAAAGGTCAAATTAAACAAATATGTGATTATGTGCTTATGTGTTCCCTTTTATGTTTTTGTGTGATCCAAGTTTTTGTTATCCAAATCCTCGTAGAATCTTCCATATCTTCGTATAAGGGATTCATAGTAGGATATCCAAAGGTACTACCTTAATTTTTTTTAATGGGCTTCTACGTAATAGTAAAGACCCTTGGATTATAATGTACTATTCCATAATTAGACCCCTTGAGTGGTCTAGTTAAACAGATTGATCCAAAAATCTGGTTAGGAATATCATGTGATGATATAGCTGAAAAGACTCCTTGGTGGTCTAATTAAAGAGATCATTTGTTGATCTAATTAAAAGGACCCTATGATAGTCTAGTCACACTCATCACAGGTTTGATTTTCTTCCCCTTCACATTACAAAACAAACTGTGCGGACTGTGCAAGGAATTATGTAATTATGGATGCAAACATAATTATGGAATTCAGTGCACAGAAACCACAGCAAGTTTTGTTATGTGTCTAGAGTTGACTCAGTTCATTTCTGTTTCTGAAGAATACCCATTGAGGAAAATGACTCATTCCGTTCATTTTCGTTTCTGAAGAATATCCATCGAGGGAAATGAATATTCTTGATTTTTCCTTCATTTCCGTTTCTGAAGAATACCCATTGAGGAAAATGATTCATTCCGTTCATTTTCGTTTCTGAAGAATATCCATCGAGGGAAATGAATATTCTTGATTTTTCCTTCATTTCCGTTTCTGAAGAATACCCATTGAGGAAAATGACTCATTCCGTTCATTTTAGTTTCTGAAGAATATCCATCGAGGGAAATGAATATTCTTGATTATTCGTTCATTTCCGTTTCTAAAGAATACCCGTTGAGGAAAATGACTCATTCCGTTCATTTTCGTTTCTGAAGAATATCCATCGAGGGAAATGAATATTCTTGATTATTCGTTCATTTTCGTTTCTGAAGAATACCCATTGAGGAAAATGACTCATTCCATTCATTTTCGTTTCTGAAGAATATCCATCGAGGGAAATGAATATTCTTGATTATTCGTTCATTTTCGTTTCTGAAGAATATCCATCGAGGGAAATGAATATCCTTGATTTTTCCTTCATTTTCTTTTTTTAAAGATTGTCTGTTGAGAGAAATGACAAGATTATTCCTTGCATAATCTTTGATGAGTTATTCTATGCAAATAGATAAACACCCTAGATTACATGCTAGGCAATTATTTAACACAGCGTCACAGACAGACTCCTACGAATAAAATTCGGGACAAAATTTCTTAAAGTAGGGGAGACTGTGACACCTGTGCCTCTGCGACCATCAAACAAATACCAAACCAATGAAATATTGTATTTCATACTTGGGATTTGTATAAATATGTGTATCTTTTGCACATATCAATTCTTGTTCGATTTCAATCTTTAAATCGCTTTCTGGAAGGTTATACGCGCACTGATGCGTAAATATAACCAGTTTAATGCAACAAACACTACAGAATAGTGAAATAGGCTTAACATACCTTAAATAACTTTTACATAACTTAGAAATAAGTTTTGGAGGGTTTGGTGTGGCGAAATCAAGTTTATTCGCTTACAGGGACTAATTTTGACAAACTGCGAAAGTATGCCGATTTGTACTGTAACGAACATTCCGTAACATGACCATAAGTTAAACATACCCTAAATATCATTTACATAGCTTATAAATAGGCTTTGAGGGGTTCGGTGTGCTAAAATAAACTTTTTGGTCATTCAGGGACTAAAAGCGTCAAAAAGTGCATAAGTTTGCATTTTCGCGCATATCTTACGTTCTGAATACATCCGGACATCCAAAACTTTATGTAATCATTAAAATATTTTATTTTAGTGATTGGCATGATAAAATTCCATTCGTCGCGTAATTTGGATCGTTTTTCACATTCGTTCGTGTTTCGTCGTAATTAACCGAACAACGCAACCGTACGACCAAACGAACCGACATCCGAGATATTATTGAGCATGTTTCATGTTCCCTATACTTTAACTTCATTTTAGAGCCTTGAAATGGGATTAACAGGGCTTAAACGTGTCAAAAAATGCATCAAAAACCATGTTTTACACATTCAGGGACCAAAATTGACAATCTGCCATAGTTGTCTTAGGAAGGGACCAAAATGAAAAATCTACATTCCAGCTTGTTCCAGCTTTTCCCCTCATTTGCACATGGTTTTAATGAAAATAGGGGCTCCCATGGTTTCACAAAACCATGGGCACATGTGTACGGATGAGCTCGAAGCTCGTTTTACGATGAACGATCTTAACGGTTGTGCAAAAACTATAAATACCTCATCCATCTCATTGTTGCAACTCACATTTGATCTGATATTTCTCTAAGTTGAAGTGCTTTCACTTCATACCTGAGAATAATCGGGTCAAACTTCCGTTCTTGGACCTTTTGTAAGTCCTCTTTCGTTCTTTTTCGCGTGAAAGTCAAACTGTGTTTGACTTTCTGCTTTGACCAGTTTATGGTCAACATGAAGTTCGTTTGAACTTCATAACGTGAGCGTGATCACGATGGTTTTAGTCTCTTGTGACTATCCCTACTGATTACCACGTTATCTATGCATAGTGGCGAGTCGTAGTTTCGGCCAAAATGCGTATTCTTGCGTATTTTGTAACCAAACTACTTTTAGGTATCAAAACCGTTTGTTTTGATACCAAACCTGTTTTAAAACCTCGTTAAGCATGTATTAACATGTTAAGCTCGTCACTTTAGGTTTAGTGCTTATGTCGGGTCGTAAGGTAAGCGGTCTAAACAACCGCTTATACTTTCGAACCCGACCCGTTTGGTCGATCTTTAGGATCCGACCAAACACATTAGGTGACCAAAGTTGCATAGGGAATAACCTTCCAAGGTTATACCTTATGGTCACGTCGTTTAAATAGTTGTATGATAGGTAATTTATATGCCTTAGGTAAATGACCAAAATGCCCTTTTTACGCCAAAATTCATTTTAAGCATATGTAACATAATTTTTTATATCTAAACTGATTTGGCAACAATATTAGACATGTTAAGGCATATTTTACTTATCATAGGACTAGTTAGGCGGTCCGAACGCATTTTACGCGAACGACGTGTTAAAGTGGCGTAAGCTACCTTAACGAGTCATAATGGGTCGTAAGCACTTAGGTTAGGTTTCGTTTTAGAATGTAGGCTTTGTTAAACCATATTTTATCCGATCCTCCGATTTAGGTCCGTTTATTTACATAGTTACCTATATTAGGTGCCGTTTGATTCCGTGATCCCTCTAGCTTTGCTTGTTTGTTATTCAAGACTTCTAAGCATCCTCAAGTAAGTACATAGACCCCTATTTTACTGTTATCCAAATGTTTTGGAGTGAAACACATGTGCCTTCTTGTTATTTTCATGCTTTCCATGTTTTCATATCATATACTTTCTATGTTTATTAGTACACTATTAGTACATGATTTCATTATGTCTTGCTATGTATGTTCACTTAACACGCTAGCACAATTGTTTTACGTTTTGAACCATTTGAAATCATTGGATGTATATGAACCATTTGTAATCATTGGATGTATGTGAACCATTTGTAACCATTTGATGTATTTGAACCATTTGAAATTATTGGATGTATGTGAACCATTTGAAATCGTTGGATGTATGTGAACCATTTGTAACCATTTGATGTATGTGAACCATTTGAAATCGTTGGATTTATGTGAACCATTTTTAACCATTTGATTTATGTGAACCATTTGTAACTGTTTGAGCCATTGGGTTAGGGAAGTGATTAGGTAACGGGGTGGGTGTAATGTGTTAAAAGCATGGTGGATACGCCGCTGGTACTTCCTATATATAAGTGCTTTTAACACATTATATATCGTTGCGTTATCTAGATCACTTGGGTAAATGATTTTGAAACAATGTCACACAATTATGTTTTCTGAATAATATGAACCATACGAGTCTTATTAACGAGTTTCTACGAGATGTTTTACGATTTGATTTAATAAAACAAAATGTTTTGGAGTTAAGAATCATGGCTACGAGATTTTATAAATCATATCCAACTTGATTTGAGTTGGTTAATTATGTCGCAATACTATACTTTTCAAAATAAGGTTTTTTTTAAATAAGTATTGCAACATGTAAAACGAGCCATGAATCTGACACTCACATAAAACCTATGTACTCGCCGACATTTTTTTGCTGACGTATTTTCACATGTGTTTCAGGTACCATAGTTGATGATGATATTTGTGTACGCTCACATAGGAATGGACGAGGCCTTAGTGACTTAATAACAATGGAAGTCTATTTGTTCATGTTTTGTTTCTAATTCCAATGTAATGTAATACATTTAATTCAATAAAACAAAACTGTTTAATCCATGGTTGTGAAACAATGATTCTGCTACAACACTCCCCGACGTTTCCGCCACGTTTTGTTGTTTTACGTGGTCGGGGTGTGACATATATGCTGCGCAAGGAGGGGAGGGGTGGGTTTTGGTTGGGTTTTAATAAGTGACGGTTTCGCACGAAGTGACTGTTTCGCAAGATTCACAGAAAAACTAGTTAAAACGATTCGTATCGCAGAGCAATATATTACAACGCTTTGTTTCACAAAATAACATATTTCAATATTTCAGTTTCGGGTTTCGGTTTCACATAATTCACATTACACATTACTAAGCACACCATCGTTCATATAAAATAAATCACCAAATCCAATTCATTTAACATACTTGTAATTACATAGTAAAACGAAACGTTCAGGGATTTATACGAGTTTTCACATCATCCCCAAGTTGAAAGAAATTTCATCCCGAAATTTAGCACATCGTTGTCGGAGAAGCTAGTTGTGTTGTGCATTTTCCTGGGGTATCACATCATCCCCCCGTTGGTTTAGAATTTTGTCCCGAAATTCCGAAGTAGCTTCAGTACCGGACTCACCTTTCTTGAACAACTGGGGGTACTTACGTTTTATCTGGTCCTCTCGTTCCCAAGTGAACTCTGGGCCCCGACGGGAGTTCCAACGAACTCGAACAATAGGTATCTTGGTTCATTTAAGAGTCTTGATTTCCCGATCCATAATTTCCACCGGTTCCTCGACGAAACGCAGCTGGTCGTCGATAGTGAATTCCTTGAAAGGAACAATGAGGGTCTCGTCTGATAAACATTTCTTCAGATTCGACACGTGGAAGATTGTTGGGATTGAACCCTACCAAAGGAACATATAATTGAAGCCAAAACTGGATCAGAGCAGTGGATCCAGAATAAGCAGATGTTATGATTACATGTCTCTCCCCTTGAAAGTGGTTTCAACATCTGCTGACCTCCTATCTACTGATCGTACAAACTGCTGACCCACAAACTGCTGATCTAGTAAAAGACTGATGGAAGACTAAAGCTCTGCTGTTCAATCTACTGCCTTGAGTCAAGCTCTGCTGTTCATGACAAGTACTGCTGGGTTCACATCAGTGGAAGGATGCAGCAGTAGTTTAGATGTTTTTATGTAATGAAATGTAATAACAGTAGTTAGCATAGCAGAGGTTGTATAGATCAGAGGTTAGAGTTTGTTAGGAGGTTAGATGTCACTTTCATGGTGACGTCAGCTTAGATGCTTCAGTGGTTTGCTCGTGCCTATAAATAGAACAGTACCATGCACTGTTCTATTTAGCTCTTTGCAACATCTTCTTCCTGCATGAACAAACACTGTGAGCTCAGGCTGAAGGGGAGTTTGTATTCATTCATTGCATTGTAATCGTTATTGAAATAAATTCAATCTTTCGGTTCTTTGTGGAAAATGTTTGATTAAAGCAATTCTCTCGTTTGATTGTGTGCAAAGTTTGTTTCCATCTTAATTCCGCTGCACAACTCATCCATCTTCATCTTAATTCAAACATAAAACACAATCAAAACCAAACTCAGATCTTAACAAAGATGTTGTGAACACCACTCCGTTGTGTCGATAACGAGTTATGTGCCAGTGATTTGGTTGCCGCCAGCTTCTGCCCAGCATAGAGGTGATTGGCATTTCCGCCCGTACAACGCCTCGAACGGAGCGACCTTTATGCTGGTGTGGTAACTATTGTTGTATGAAAACTCCACTAAAGGTAGATGCCTTCCTTGCCGTTACGAAAGTCGATCACACATGCTCGAAGCATGTCTTCTAGAGTCTGGATGGTGTGTTCAGTCTGCCCATCCGTCTGAAGGTGATAGGCTGTGCTCATGTCTAGACGTGAGCCAAAGGATTTGTGCATCACTTGCCACAAATCAGATGCAAAGCGTGGGTCTCAATCAGTCTGCCCATCCATCTGAACGTGATAGGCTGTGCATCACTTGATTAATCAGTGCCTGTAAAACAACCAGGATGACGTCACAATCACAAGATGATAAGAATAACATTGGCTCGCTTTTTAAACCACCCATGCTTAAACGTAATGAATACAACATCTGGGAGAGAAGGATGGGTCACATCCTTGCTCAACAGAACACTGGATGTTGGAGGTCTGTTGTTTTTGGTCCCCATGTTCCTATGGTGCCAAGTGCTGAGGATGCAAAGAAGTTCGTTCCTAAACCAACTGAAAACTATACTGAAACTGATTTTCAAAAGTTCGAACTCGATGCCAAAGCATTTAGCATCATAGTATCTGCATTACCAAATGAGATCTATGCTGGACTGTTACATTGTAACAGTGCCAAAGAGCTATGGGATGCATTGAAGGAACAGTTTGGGGGAACTGAAGAAGTTATTGAAAACAATAGGGAAATTCTGAATCAGTAGTATGAAACCTTCTGTCACATTAAGGGTGAATCATTGACCCAACAGTTTGAACATTTTAGTTGTCTCATCAGTGAGCTAAGGCTTGTTAAAGTTGAAATTCCAAAATCAACACAAAATAGTAGGTTTCTTAGATCACTACCTGATAAATGGGACACAATTGCATTTGTGACTAGAAACTCTGTTGAATTCAAAGATCTGACCCTGACCCAACTTCATGGTAGACTCCTGACATATGAAAGGGAGTTAAACCAGAAAAAGAAGTTGTAAAAGTCTGGCAAAGTTGCTGATGATTATGCATTTGGCAACACAGCTCTTTTTGGTCAGGAAGAATCTGGTAGCAGTAGTAAGGATCAGGGTTATGATAACTTTATTGATATAACTGCTGGTGGTAATTTTAACAACCCTGATTCTCACTCTGCAAATTATGCTTTTACTGCAAATTGTGAAAACCAGATGTCAGATAACTTGTGCTTTGAACTCAATGATTTGCAACACTTTGATCCCACTGACTTAGAAGAAATGGACATTTTGCATCAATTGGCTTTGCTTAGTGTAAGAACAAGCAAATTCTACAAAAGAACAGGGAGAAAATTCCCAGGGTTACATGGGAATTTAAAAGTGGGGTTGAATAAATCGAAAATCAAGTGCTATAAGTGCAATAGGCTAGGTCATTTTGCTAGGGAATGCAGGAGTCAAACCACTGGTCGAATAATTACTCATCCCAGTTCAAACCCTAGACCACAACTTCAAAGCACTGTGCACTATACCCAATATACCCCTGCTGCCCATGTTAACACTGCTCACTATGCTGCAACCCCTGTGCCTGTGCATTATGTTCAAACAACTATTCCACAAATTCAGTATGTTCAAACCCCTGTCCCTTAGGCACAAGTGCAACCTGTTGCACCTCAAACAGTTGCTCCAGCAGTGGCACAACCAGATCAGCAAAGCTTCTTCACTCAAGTCTTTGTTGACTGGAGCAGCATGCCTGATGAGCTTGGTGATGAAAATTTTGCACTCAATGCTTTTAATGATCCTTCTAATGATGAATTTTGTTTGATGGCATTAGAGTCAATACCAGAAGGGGTAGAAACTGAAGGTGAACAGCTAAGTGCTGAAACAGTGGATAAAGTGGCTGAAGCAGTGGTTACTGCAGTTGCTGGTGAACTACTGATGTGAGAAAATTCAGAAACCCTGATTGAACCACTGACTGACCCTTGGTCTGAAGAAGACAAGGAAGAAAAGAAAGCAGTTGAGAAAGAAGAGAGAGTTAATGAAGAAGTTGATCATCAATGTGATTGTGCCATGATGGCTGCTGCTAAGGTAACACCTCAAGTTCTTGAAAAACTGTGTTCAGACGAATGCATTATTGCATTTGCTAACATCAAAGAGGTAAATGAAAACCTTAGGGATAAAATCTTAACTGATGAAGTCAAATTTGAAAAGTCATTAAAAGAACTTAGAAACAAATTGGCTGAAAAGGATAAAGAGATCAGCAGTCTCAAAGAAGAGCAAAGCATAACCAAGACTCAACTCCAAACTATGGTAGAAAAATACCAAGTTTGCAAAAAGGAGTTGGAGTCCACCCAGATCACTTGTGAAAGATGGGTGGAATCTTGCAAAGGGTATGAGGTTATGCTTGAGAAACAGATTAAAAGCAATGTGAAATTTGGTGTTGGTTATAGAAAATATGATGATGAAAACACTGCTTTTGAAAAATCTGTTCAAACCACTGATGTAACAACTGAAGTCATTCCAACCAACAAGAATGGCCAAGAGGTTAAAATAACCGACAAACTTGGTAACAAAATCACTTTGGAAAGATCTGTGGGATCCTCAACATTTGAGGAAATTGAGAAATACCAATTTAAACCCACATGGTCTGATGAGTGTGACATTCTTGAAAATTTCAAGCCCATGGACTTTACAACCACTGATGGTGTCACAGCTCCAAAAGCAAAAGTCATCCCTCTCAAGGACATCCCAGCAGAGGTTAAAAACTCTGTTGTAAAGGAGTCTGAAAAGAGAAAGAAAAGAGAAAAGATCAAAAACCTGTTTTGTGAATTTTGTGAAAAAAGGAATCATCTAACAAAATATTGTTTCCATTTAAAAGCTTATGATTTAAACAAAACAAGTGTCATTGTTCCTGCTGAAAGCTGCACCATCTGTGGTAAAACTAACCACAAAACTCAAGCATGTGTGTATCTAAAAAACTTTGATGTTAAAAAGAATGAGTACACTGCTAAAACATCCTTGAGTCCATCAACATCATCTGTCAAATTCACCAAGAATCAACCACTGTTTGTGCCAGTCCAAACAGCTGTTACAAAACAGCTGAATCAAACATCTGTCCAAAGAGATGTTCAAGTGACTGATGCACCCCCTGCCAACCAATTCAGAAAAGGCAAGGGACAATCATCTTACCAAAGGATTCCACACGTTTATGAGACCTACAAAAGGCCCTCTAAACCAAGAGTGAACAGGTATCCTTTTGGTTATCAGCAGGTGATTGGTCAAAACCCACAATAGTGGTTAGAGAGAAACAGTCCTAAAACTGTCCAAACCCCTGACCTAACCACTGTCCATACATCTACATCCATCCCAGACACTGTTGAGACCCCATCCAAAGCCTTATTAGCTTTGGAAACCCTAATGAACTAATCCTTTTACTTCATGTGCAGGGAGCTTCTGCATGCTTAGATAGTCTTTGGTATGTAGATAGTGGAGGCTCCAGGCACATGACAGGATGTAAAGCCCTACTCAAAGATTTCAAAATCCATGGAGGGGGTGATATATCCTTTGGGAATAATAGTAAAGGGAAAGTTCTGGGGTCTGGTACAGTACAGTCTGGAAATGTAAAATTTGAAAATGTCAATCTGATAGACAATCTGAAATTCAACCTCCTGAGTGTTTCACAAATGAGTGATAAGGGGTATGGGTCATTCTTCACAAAGGAGTGTTGTAGGATTGTTGGACCATAAATGGTTGAAAAGATTGAAGCAATAATCAAAACAGGAAAAACAAAACTTGTTGCTCAAAGAAGTGGCAATGTTTATGTTGTTGATATGTCAAAAGAGTGTCCCAGAACTGATGCCTGTCTGTTCTCAGCTGCCTCTAACAAAGAGACAGAACTTTGGCACAGAAGATTGGGGCACACAAATCTCAAGACAATCACTGAAATTTCAAAAAATGGCTTGGTAAGAGGCTTACCACAAAAATTGTTTTCATGTCCTGAGCATTGCATTTCCTGTTTAAAAGGAAAACAACATAAAAGCTCTTTTAAGTCCATTGAAGAGTCCAAAACAACCCAGTGTTTGCAAATGCTGCACATGGATTTGTTTGGCCTAGTTCAAGTCATGAGTCTCAAGAAGAAGAGATATTGTTTGGTTATTATTGATGACTTCTCTAGGTTTACATGGACTTTCTTTTTACACTTAAAAGATGAGACTGCAGGCATTTTGCAAGACTTTGTGACACAGGTTGAAAAGCAATTTGACCTTCCAGTAAAAGTCTTCAGGAGTGACAATGGCACAGAATTCAAAAATAAGGAGTTGGATGCCTTCTGTGTGAAGAAAGGGATTGTATGGCAGTACAGCATCCCTAGAACACCAGAGCAAAATGGGGTAGTTGAAAGAAAGAATAGAACTTTGATTGAGACTGCCAGAACCATGCTTGCTGATTCAGGTTTGCCATTAACTTTTTGGGCAGAGGCAGTAAACACTGCCTGCTATGTCCAAAACAGAGTTTTAATAAACCCAAGGCACAAAAAGACTACTTATGAAATTCTGTATAAAATCAAACCACTGATCTCATATTTTAAAGTCTTTGGTTGCCCATGCTTTATTTTGAATTTAAAAGATCCCATCTCAAAATTTGCAGCCAAAGTAGATTGTGGTTATCACCTGGGATACTCAACCACTGCCAAGGCCTACAAAGTGTTTAATACACGGACCAAAGCAGTGGAGGAGACCTTGATTGTAAAGTTCAATGAACTTTCATCAATGAAAATCCCAGCAAATCCTGCTGATTTGTTTGATCTTGATAAATTCACTTTTGAAAATACTGCTGTCAAGACTAACAGTGCAGGTCCTTTAGAGGATTCAACACCAGACTATGGGTATGAAATCATCATCCCTCAAAAGTCTGTCAAAATGGGAAGAGCAGCAGATGTTCAAAACAGCTGTCAAAGCTCAACCACTGCTACCTCAACAGTTGTTGACCAAAGTAGCCCCTTAACCATTGCTTCCACATCATCAAGCACTGTTGATAAAAGTCCTCAAACAGTGGATCAAAGTCAGCATGTGTCCACACCTTTACTTCCTATTCCACCACCTTTTGAAGCCACTGCTGGATCATCAAAGTCACCAGCAGTGGTTAGCTCAGATGATACACATCTGCAGCCTTCACCAACAAATGCCATCATACCATACCAAGGAGATTTAATCTTCTTGAGATCTCATCCACCTGATCAAATCATTGGCAACATAAATGAAGGGGTGCTCACAAGAAGCCAAACCCAAAACCTTTGTCTTTTTGCTGGTTTTCTATCACTCCATCAGCCAGTCAAGTACCAAGAGGCACTGAAAGACATTAGCTGGGTAGAAGCCATGCAAGATGAGCTCCAACAGTTTAAAAGACAACAAGTATGGGAGCTTGTACCACTGCCAGAAGATGTTAGCCCCATCGGCACAAAGTGGGTCTTCAAAAACAAAACTGATGAAAGGGGCATTGTTGTCAAGAATAAAGCCAGGCTTGTGGTTCAAGGTTACAGACAGGAAGAGGGGATTGATTATGATGAAACTTTTGCCCCTGTAGCAAGATTGGAAGCTATAAGACTGTTCTTGGCCTTTGCTGTCAACCACAAAATGAAGGTGTTCCAAATGGATATAAAAAGTGCTTTCCTCTATGGTACAATTCAAGAAGAGGTGTATGTTTGCCAACCTCCAGGTTTTGAGGATCCATTTTATCCAGATCATGTCTACAGGTTAAACAAAGCCTTGTATGGCCTGAAACAAGCACCTAGAGCCTGGTATGAAACTCTTTCCACCTTTCTACTCTCAAATGGTTTCAAAAGAGGTACCATTGATAAAACACTGTTTCTAAAATAGAGAGGAAATGATTTAGTGATTGTCCAAATTTATGTGGATGACATTATTTTTGGAAGCACATGTAATAAAATGTGTGAAGAGTTTAGGCAACTCGTGACAGCTGAGTTTGAAATGAGTGCAATGGGTGAGCTGCAATGCTTTCTTGGTCTCCAACTTCAGCAAATGCAAAATGGAACTTTCATTCATCAAAGCAAATATGCTAAAGAACTTTTAAATAAATTTGATATGAATGATTGCAAACCATGCAGCACACCCATGGCAACAAATAAGCTTGTCATGTCTGATGAAAAGGATGAGTTGATTGACCAAACACTTTATAGAAGCATGATTGGATCTTTACTGTACCTAACTGCATCTAGACCAGACATCATGTTTGCAACATGTGTCTGTGCAAGAAGTCAATCAGCTCCCAGAAAATCAAACCTCATTGCTGTAAAAAGGATCTTCAGATACATAAAAGGTGCTCCCACACTTGGTATCTGGTATCCAGCTAATGGGAATATCAAGCTTTCAGGATTTTCAGACAGTGACTTTGCTGGATGTAACACCACAAGGAAGTCCATATCAGAGGAGGGTGCCAGTTTCTAGGTGATTGCTTAGTTTCATGCCAAAGCAAAAAGCGAGTAGCTGTTTCAACATCCACTGCTGAAGCTGAATACATTGCTGCTGCAAGCTGTACAGCCCAACTCCTGTGGCTTCAAAATCAGTTGCTGGATTTTGGTATCACTGCCTTAAAGACACCACTCATGTTGGATAGCCAGGCAGCAGAAAATATCATCAAAAATCCAGTTTCCCATTCAACCACCAAGCACATCGACATCAGACATCACTTTGTAAGGGATTGCTATGAAAAAGGTTTGATTTCTCTGCATCATGTTCCAACTAAAGACCAGCTGGCAGATGTGCTCACAAAAGCATTAGATACATCCACCTTTGAAAGCTTGGTCTCTAGGATTGGCATGCTAAACATGGAATAACAAGCAAAATCTTGTTTTTCTATGAATAAAAGCATTAAAATGTTTTCAGAAAATCAAAAATTCATCCTTAAAAATAGCTAAAAATGAAGTTTTCATTAAAATCCTTGAAAGTCTGCCATAACCACTGTTTGTTCAAAAGTCTGCTGTACTTCAAAGTCTGTCCACTGCTGAAAGCCATCCCCTGTTCTCTCATTTTCTTGATAAGCACTGATGCTCAAAATCAGTGTTTTATCTACTGATGTGCTATCCACTGATAGGGAAAATCACCCACTGCTTCCATTTGTTACCGTTGTAACCACTGCCTTCATCAGTAACTTTCATAAAAGTACTGTCCTTCATTTCATTAGAGGTTGGCATGTGGGCAGTACATAGTGGTCAGTCCTTTTGTAACCGTTGCCACGTCAACATTCACTTTTTCCCTATAAAACCCCCATTCAACACCAAAACAGGGTTTTACTGTCGAATTGAATTCTTAACAATTCTCTTCTCAAAGCAGTTTTTCTCAAACTTCTTCACAATCTTCTTCGATCATCATCTCCAAAATGACAAAATCGAAGTCATCTGCAAAACCCACTTCCAAATCATCTTCAAAAGAGGTCTCTCAAAAGGCCAAATCCACTGAAATTCCACACAAACCTTCTCACAACCTTCTGGGTCTTCTCACAAAACCCGGCACCACCGAGGTTTTGGATTCCATCATTGATCTCATGTCTGCGTCAAAGTACAAAACTTTGCTTACAGCAGATGAACCCATTTACCTGCAAACCCAAAGGGAGTTTTGGAAGAATGTAACCGATGTCATAGCCATTAACTCCACGTTAAAGGGTAAAGCAGTCAAAATCACACCACAATCCATCTCAGAGGTCTTTCAACTCGATGATCAGAAAGGTTTAACTTCTTTCCCTAAAAACGAGTTAAAAATTGACTTTATTGAAAGAGGGTATGCAGATACAATGATGAAAAGGGATACCTTACAAAAAGGTTTCTTCCCCCCTGCAACAAGATTTTTATTCCATACCCTCCTAATGTGTGTTTCAAACAAAACCACTGCTTTTAATGAAATACCATTAAAGATTCAAAACCTGGGGTATGATATTCTTCAAAAAGAAAATTTTAATTATTCTCAGGTAATCTTTAATGATCTGGTTAAAAATGTTGAAACAAAGGCATTCTTACTGTTTCCAAGATTTCTAAGTTACTATTTTGAAAAGAAACTTGGTAAGAATGATGCTGCTGCAATAAAACACGGTGAATTTATTCAAATAAACAGCTTAACTGCTGAAACTTTTACAAGAATGTCAACACCTTGCAAAACACAAGCAGAGGTGCCTGAGCAGAATTTAGCAGCTACCACTACTCCTCAGGCATCTGCTGTTGAGCCCACTGCTCAAGGTGATCAAAGTAGCAAAAAAAACTGCTTCGAAACCCACACCTATAATCACCAAAAAGCCAACAAAAAGAAAAACTCAAAAACCCCCCCAAACCCATCAAAAAGGCAACTCTGGAGGATGAGATACCAAAGCAACTGCCTGTGACAGCACAAAAGTCACTAGAAACCACTGCTGCTTCTTCCTCACAGCAGTTGGGAAAAATATCTCAAACCATAACCGAAACTCCTCCTGTCTCTTCTCAAAAAGAACAAGTTGTACATATAGGGACTCCACAATATGATGCTCTGGAATCACTTGCTTCCATCATCCACAGCCCAATGCCCGGGGCAAATTCTCTTTCTACGCCAAACCTCACATCCACAATTCCCCCACCAACTAAACTTTTGTTGGATGCAATTGATTTGAACCAGGCACAAACCAGTCCTTCTCAATCACCTATCAATGAGAACATACCTCAACAAATGACTGGGTCTGATGTATCAATCTTTGCTAACCCACCAACACAACCTGAGGAGGTTACACCCCTTGAGTTACAAGTAACTCTTGGTGGTAATCCAAGTGAAGCAGCCACTACAAATGTTGAACCCACTGGTTTACATTTGGACAGTGGTTACATCAATAAGACTTCCTTGGAGGCAATTCCTTTCGTAGCACCTCTGACATCCACCAGTGGATTTGTTTTGACCACTGGCAACATCAAAAGGCTGTCAAGTGTTGAAGGAAGAAGACCCCAGTACCAAGAAAAAGGGGCATCAGTGGTTAATGTTTGGAGTACACCCCCTACCTCAACCACTGATAAAACCACTGCTAGTGGGAAATCAGATGATCCCATTAAATTGGGTGATGGTTTAAAGTACCTGGAATTGACGGAACGTGTTGACAAACTGGATACTTCGGTTGCTGAAATCAAAGAAATGCTACAACAATTGTTAACAGTACAAAAGGTGCAATCCACTGCTGTTCCACCTCAAGCACCTGCTGCAAATGAGCTCTGGAATCTTTTCCAACCTTTTCTCCAACAACAACAACAAATGGCAACTCAGCAACATGAAAAACATGTCCAAGAGCTGAGGAATACAATGGAGTCTAGGTTCAAGAACACACAAGCAGACATCAAGGCTCTCAAGGCCCACATATTGAAAACCACTGGCACTGCTCCTCCAACTGTTCTCTTCATTGATCAATTACCCCCAGATAATGCCAAAAAGGGGGAGAAAATTAAAGAATGGAAGATGAAGGGAGTAGATGATGGTCTCTACATAGAACCATAAATGGAGAATATGACCAAGCAGATACCTTTGCCAGATGGTAGCAAAAAGGTTGATGTTACCCAAAATGCACTTGATGAAGCTATAGCAAGTGTAAAAAGGGATAGAGCGGCAAAGGATATGTCAAGGTGGAATAAGGAGAAAAGAGCTTACATGGAGCTGAATGCACAGGGTTGTTCTGGGCTAAAGGATGTTCAAAATCCTGAGCTAAAAAGAAATCCCACTAGAAAAGTGAGGGAACCCAAGTCCACACCATCCAGACTCACAAAGTATACTCCAAAACCACCATCCAAAAGCCCCCAACATCAAACCTCCACCCAAACAATTGTTGTAACTCCTGCTGTATCAACATCTGTTGGTACTTCAGTTATTTCAACATCTGCCATCACTTCAACACACACCACTTCAACACACACCACAACCACTGCTTTACCACCATCACCACCAAAAACAACCTCACCACCATCTCCTCCTGCCAAAAAGCAGAAGACAACAGATGTTACAACATCTGTTGTAATGACAACAGTGGTTGAAACACCAGTTGTTTCAACAGCTGTTAGTCAATCACAAATCACTGCCACTCAAATCACCACCACTGATCCACCCAAAACATCATCTACCTCTCCTACAAGAAAAAGGAGAAGGATTTTCATACCAGATGATGATTCACCATCACCACCACCAACATCTTCAAAATCTCTATCACTTGTTACAATACCCAAACCTGTTCCTCTCTCATCAGCTCAAATTCAAAAGCCCTTAGCTCCTGCAGGTGTTCAATTCCCTCTTGAACTTATAGCAGTCATAGAAGAAATCAAGTCTTTCTATTATGAGGATGACCCTGCTAAAAGGAGTTTGCCATCAGTTGAAGGATATCCAAGGCCAAACAATATTGAAGAATATTTGAAAGTCAAAGCTAAACAAGCAGAGGATATCTCGAACAGAAATGCACAAGGAAAATCTGATAGAGAAATTCAGCAGAACTATCAGTACTTGCTCACACAAGTCAGATCCTTGGAACAATTTGCAAAAAAATGTATGTCAGCAAGTCTCAGAGAGAGCAGATGAAACTCTGAGAAAAGACTACATTGAAAGCATCATGGCAACCAAAAAGTACAAAGGAGAAAAACACATGTACAAAGAGTGGACCATTTCTGAGCTTGAAAATGAAGCAGCCAGTATTCAAGAAATGATCAAGAAAAAGGTCAAGCACACTCCTCCAAAATGGGCAAAGTTCAAAAAGAATGTACCTGATAAAAGGGTAGAGCTGAGGAGAATGAAAGAGGAATTAGCTGCTGCAGATTATGGGTCTTTGAATCAAGTGTTGAGATGGAAAGAAGATAAAGTCAGGGCCACCTACAAAATTTTGGAGAAGTTAAGTAAGACAGATCCTACTGCTCCACAAAAGCCTGACTATCCTGAAACAGAGGTTTCAAAAAGACCATCAAAGCTGCAAATCAGGAGATCCACTGCTCCAGCTGGTGCAGCCATCTATAAAAGAAGGCCACACAAATAGTTGGGTACTGAAACAGTGGATGAATTAATGGCAGGAGATGAGTTTGTAAAAGAAGGCATTAAAGAAATGATAGTTGAAACTCTTGGCCTGAATCAACCTGCAAGCACTGCTCAAACAGTCATCAATAGGCCAGCATCACCAAACACCTCATCAAATAAAAATCTCCCAAGAAACCCACCAGGCTCAAAAGTACTAAAGTGGGAAACTGAAAAACAGACCCATGTACTGACAATGTTCAGGGCTAGTGGAGAAGTGAAGAAAATAACAAGGGAACAAGCACTTGGCCTAAGTCTTGAAGATATGCAGGATCTCCTTGATCTTCGACTTAGTAGGAATGAAGATGACACAGATGCTCTAGACTTTGAGTTACAACTTAAAGGTCAGATAAGGGAACTGTTGATGAGGCAATAAAGTTCCACAACAACGAAGGGTTTTGGCATTATCTGTTCCAGGGGGAGATTGTTGGGATTGAACCCTACCAAAGGAACAGATAATTAAAGCCAAAACTGGATCAGAGCAGTGGATCCAGAATAAGCAGATGTTATGATTACATGTCTCTCCCCTTGAAAGTGGTTTCAACATCTGCTGACCTCCTATCTACTGATCGTACAAACTGCTGACCCACAAACTGCTGATCTAGTAAAAGACTGATGGAAGACTAAAGCTCTGCTGATCAATCTACTGCCTTGAGTCAAGCTCTGCTGTTCATGACAAGTACTGCTGGGTTCACATCAGTGGAAGGATGCAGCAGTAGTTTAGTTGTCTTTATGTAATGAAATGTAATAACAGTAGTTAGCATAGCAGAGGTTGTATAGATTAGAGGTTAGAGTTTGTTAGGAGGTTAGATGTCACTTTCATGGTGACGTCAGCTTAGATGCTTCAGTGGTTTGCTCGTGACTATAAATAGAACAGTACCATGCACTGTTCTATTTAGCTCTTTGCAACATCTTCTTCCTGCACAAACAAACACTGTGAGCTCAGGCTGAGGGGGAGTTTGTATTCATTCATTGCATTGTAATCGTTATTGAAATAAATTCAATATTTCGGTTCTTTGTGGAAAATGTTTGATTAAAGCAATTCTCTCATTTGATTGTGTGCAAAGTTTGTTTCCATCTTAATTCCGCTGCACAACTCATCCATCTTCATCTTAATTCAAACGTAAAACACAATCAAAACCAAACTCAGATCTTAACAAAGATGTTGTAAACACCACTCCGTTGTGTCGATAACGAGTTATGTGCCAGTGATTTGGCTGCCGCCAGCTTCTGCCCAGCATAGAGGTGATTGGCATATCTGCCTGTACAACGCCTCGAACGGAGCGGCCTTTATGCTGGTGTGGTAACCATTGTTGTATGAAAACTCCACTAAAGGTAGATGCCTTCCTTGCCGTTACCAAATTCGATCACACATGCTCGAAGCATGTCTTCTAGAGTCTGGATGGTGCGTTCAGTCTGCCCATCCGTCTGAAGGTGATAGGCTGTGCTCATGTCTAGACGTGAGCCAAAAGATTTGTGCATTACTTGCCACAAATCAGATGCAAAGCATGGGTCTCGATCAAAAATGATGGAAGTTGGCACTCCGTGCCTGGCGACTACCTCTTTCAGATAGATGTCTGCGAGTGTAGAAAACTAGTCAGTTTCCTTGATTACTAGAGAGTGTGCAAACTTGTTTAGTCGATCCACGATCACTCAGGTGGTGTCGTTTCCTCGCTGAGATCTAGGTAAGCCAGTGACGAAATCCATGGAAATCTGCTCCCATTTCCATGTTGGGATCTCTGGTTGCTGGAGTAGTCCCGATGGCTTCTTGTATTCAACCTTAACCCTAGCACATGTCAAGCATTTACTAACATAGGTCGCTATGTTGGCTTTCATGTGGGGCCACCAGTACAAAGTTTTGAGGTCTTGGTACATCTTGTTAGAACCAGGATGCACCGAGTAACGAGACTTGTGTGCTTCGTCCACCACAAGCTCTCGTAGGTTTCCATAGGATGGAACCCGGATACGTTCCATGAAATAGTAAGTACCATCTTCCTTACGTACGAGTTGCTTTTCCTTGCCCCGCATGGACTCAGCTAAGAGGTTCTCTTCTTTCAATGCTTCAACCTTAGCGTTGCGGACCTGGGTAGGAAAATTAGAGGGAATAGTAAGTTGTAACATACGTACACGCTTAGGTTTGGTTTCCTTCCGACTGAGGGCATCGGCCACCACGTTGGCCTTACCTAGATGGTACCTGATTGCGTTCTCGTAGTCGTTGAGGAGTTCGACCCATCAACGCTGTCACATGTTCAACTCCTTCTAATCGAAGATATGCTGGAGTCTCTTGTGATCGGTGTAGATAGTGCACTTGGTAACGTACAAGTAATGTCTCCATATCTTGAGTGCAACACTACTGCTCCCAACTCCAAATCGTGGGTAGTGTAGTTCTTTTCGTGAGTCTTGAGTTGGCGTGATGCGTAGGTAATGACTTTCTCACGTTGCATCAACATACAACTAAGTCCTTGGATAGACGCGTCACAAAAAAAAACAACGAAATTGCCTGTGCCTTCTTGTAACGAAAGAATGGGTGTACTATAGAGTTTCACCTTCAAGTATTGAAACACGAATTCCTGAGCAATCTTTCGAGTTAGAGTTGCGGGGGTTTGTGCATACGATCAAGAAAAGCGGGCTTCGCAACGTCAACAGTCGTTCGTTGGAAACTAAACATAAGGTTTTTTGTGTTGTAGGGGCTCCATGGTAAGGTGTAGGTATCGTTCAGATTCCTAATAGTTCTTGGAGTAGTTTCAGATGTTGTCAAAGAAAACAAGTGGCATATCTGTCAATGTAGGCTAAATTCGAATGTCGTGACTGGGAACCTATCTTGGTCGTATCGAGTTCTAAGGACAGTTCTCGTGATACCTCCATATTTGTGATATTCATGGCCCATTGCTCCTAGAGTATTGTTCGTAGAGAGTAACTCTTCTCCAAGCGAGAGTTCGCGAATAATGTTGTTAGGATAAGGATTATAGGATTCGAGAAGTTTATCGCGACTGGATGTTGAAACAAGCAAAAAGGGTAGTTGCAATCGATGTGTAGGCGTTTAAGAATCCGTAGTAGGAGTTTTGTTGATGCACTTTGTGGATGCGGCTCGGTTCGGTTCGACTCGGTTCGGTTTGACTCGGTTCGGTACGGCTCAAGACCGATGTCACTACATTCCTTCGTCGTGTGCCCCAGAGTTCGACACGCGAAGCACGAAGCGCCGCGAGCTAACATCACCATGACATCATCATGATGATGTCACATTATAGCATGGACTACAAAGAAGTAAATGAACCTGCATGAACTTGAACGTTGATTTAATACATAATTGGGCCAATCAGTTTGTTTGGGCTTGCATTGGCCTGACATCTCTACGAACTCTCCAATGTTGCACGAAGACACATGTGACAAACAGTGTAACATGACGAACCCTTACAGTTCATGGGCTTCACTAAGGGTTCGTGGCATTGCTTACAGTTCGTGGGCTTTCTTAAGAGTTCGTAGCCAGCTAACAGTTCGTGATGGTGTTGTTATACTTCGCCTATTTAAACGGCTTGCTGAATCAGAGAAGGGTTAGACACACAGTGAGACACGAGAGAACACACAGTAGGTTTGTGAGAGCATTATCTCGTACTATTATTGTAACAAACTCTACCGAATCAACACATTTGAGCTTGAAACGTTGAATTATTGTCTTGTATTTTCGTGTTTTTTGCTCGGTTTGCTTACCCGGTTGGATTCCGCACAAGTGGGTGTGTTCGGTAACAAGGATTAGGTTACTAGATCCTCCGCTAGTGGACCTACAAGTGGTATCAGAGCCGTGGCTCTCATCCTTGTTAAAACCGAGCCGTGTGTCGGGTTTTCAAAGTTCGTATCTTGATAGTTTTCTAGCTTTAATCCTTGAAAATCATGTCTTTTTGCTGAAAGTTCATACAAAAACCTTGTTTATCTCATAGATACATGGTAATATATGGTTTTTTAGTGAAGTTTCGGGAAAAATTTGTTTCGAAAAATTTCTCCGGTGAACATTTGGTTGGAAAATTCATAGAGTTCATCATCATCTTCATATTTTCTGGGTTTAAAGGTGTCTGTTTGTGTTGTTTTAATTGTTAAAATATTGTTTTTGTTTGAAAAGTTGGTAAGAAAAGATAAGATTGTCTGTGAAAAAGGAAGATTTCGAACTGTTTGTTTTAAACTAACTTGGGATATCTATCTACCAACTTTTGTTAATTCAGAAAAAAGTGACTTTCTAAAACAAGTGGAATCTCACCAACCATTTCCTGTTTACCGTTGACGAAGGATTGTGGATGAACTATCAAGGGTTCGTGGCTTTGTTTTACTTTAACACTCTTCGTGGGCCTAGTCCTCAATTTATCATAAGTCTTCGTGACATCTCATTGGTCAACAAAGTGTCAAGTGTTCGTAGACCAATTTTTAGTGGACAAGGGTTCGTGGTATTTGATTGTACACTGTTCGTTGGTTTATGTATTCATAGAATTAATATTGGGCCTTAAATTGTTATTGAGTTTTAAGTCTTCAAGACCACTGTGTTATGTGCCTTAATCATGCAGGTGGGGTCAAGCAAAGTAAGAACAGGGGTGTCATGCAACGTCTGATGCATGGCTAATTCAAATGTCTTCTATCTAGCTTTTTTTATTTAAATAATTAAGTTGTTAGGAGTACTAGAATAAAGGAAATATTGAGGGATGCCTCTTGTTTCCACGTAACTTCTTTTCCCGGTTCCTAGGATCTAGTTTGACTTTGTTTGTGTTATCTCCTTTATATGGAGATCTTTTTTGTTTGGAATGATCTTCAGATAATTTACTCCAATTACTCTCTCTAATTGCTTTCTAGCTCCTGTCTCTTTTCTTGGCTATTGAATCAAACCGTTCGACCCACACCAGTTGGTATCAGAGCGGCCTTGATCCAATGGAAACTCGTAACAAAAAATCTTTGGAACAATTTCAACAAGAAACAAATGAAAACTTTGCGAAGGTAACGGCTATGTTTGATCAGTTGATGACGGAATTTCAATCTTTCAAGGACAAGGGTTCGGTAGGTGCGTCAGGTTCCGGTGGGGGAGCGATGGTTATCGGAGGTGATGTAAAACCCCATTTAAAACTCATTTTTCCCAGATTCAATGGTGATCATGATCCTACGGGTTGGATCTATCAAGCTGAGCAGTTTTTCGATTTCTAAAAAATAACAGAGGATGACCAAGTGCAATTGGTATATTTTCATCTTGATGGTATAGCCATTCAATGGTATAAGTGGTATACCAAGACAAGAGGACCCTTAACGTGGTTGGAATTCACCGAAGCCTTGCTAAAACGTTTTGGCCCCACGGACTATGAGGATCCGTCTGAGTCTCTTCATCGTCTCAAGCAACTCACAACAGTGGCGGCGTACCAAGAGGCTTTCGAACGGTTGTCTAACCGTATCGATGGTCTACCGGAACCATTCCTTGTTGGGTGCTTTGTAGGCGGTTTAAAAGAAGAAATTAGGCTGGAAGTTAAGCTCAAAAAACCACGTAACTTGCTGGAGGCAAACCACTTATTTGCTAAAATTACTAAATGTTGTTTTGGGGTCTCACAAGTTCACTACCTCGGGCATGTCATCTCTTCCAATGGTGTCGCTGTCGAATCAGATAAGATACAAGTCGTCTTGTCTTGGTCAACTCCAAAGATGTCATCTCTTCGCGGTTTTCTAGGGCTTGCGGGATACTATCGAAAGTTCATTAAAGTCTTCGGGGGTATCGTCGCCCCTTTATACAAATTGGTTAGGAAGGGTCCTTTTAATTGGGATTCTTCTGCAGAAGCTTCCTTTAAGTCTCTCAAGCATGCGTTGACTACCACTCCAACTTTGGGGCTACCTAATTGGTCTCTTCCCTTCTCCATCGAGTGCGACACAAGTGGGGTGGGCATAGGCGCGGTTCTTACTCAACAGGGCCGACCGTTGGCTTATTATAGTGCTCCTTTAAAAGGTACAATTCTTTCATGGTCAACTTACGAGAAGGAGATGCTTGCTCTTGTAAAGGCGGTCCGGAAATGGCGCCACTACTTATTGGGTCGTCCTTTCATGGTCAAAACGGATCACATGAGTCTCAAATATCTATTGGAGCAACGTATCACTACGCCTGCCCAAGCAAGGTGGTTGTCCAAGCTATTGGGTTATGATTATTGTATTGAATATAAAAAAGGTACAACCAACCGAGGTGCCGATGCTCTCTCACGTCAAGCTGAATTTTCTCATATGGCCATGTCATACCCGTGTTCCACGTTGTGGGGAGAAATACAACAGGAGGTGAAGAATGATCCATTTTATAATAATTTATCTTCCACTTTTTCAGGTTCATCACATGGCCATCTAGTTTGTAAAGATGGAGTTTGGTTTCGTAAAGGTGCTATTTTGCTAAGTTCTACATCTCAATTATTACCTACTGTACTAGCCATGAGTCATTCCTCACATGAAGGTGGCCACTTTGGATTTCACAAAACATTAGCCAAGGTAAAACAAAGTTTTTGGTGGGTCGGAATGAAAGAATACATCAAGAAATTTATTCGGGAATGCCAAGTGTGTCAACGTGCTAAAGCCGACAGCTTGAAGCCGGCTGGGTTGTTACAACCTCTGCCAGTTCCTGAATGGGTTTGGGAGGACATTAGCATGGATTTCATCGAGGGGTTACCCGTGTCGAATGGTTTCTCAGTGGTCATGGTGGTCGTTGACCGGTTGTCCAAGTATGCCCACTTTATACCATTACGACATCCTTTTACCGCAGCCGGTGTAGCTCGTGAATTTGTATCCCAAGTCGTTCGATTACATGGAATTCCTTCCACCATTGTCACTGATCGAGATAAGTTTTTTATAAGCTCTTTTTAGTAGACCTTGTTTAAATTGCAAGGAACCATTTTATGCATGAGTTCGAGCTATCACCCGCAGTCGGACGGGCAAACCGAGGTTGTTAATCAGACCCTAGAGCAATACCTATGATGTTTTGTTGGGGAGAAACCGAAAAGGTGGGTTGAATGGTTGCCTTGGGCGGAGTACAGCTACAACACGTCAGTTCACACCTCGACAAAAATGACACCTTTTCAGGTTGTTTATGGTAGGCTGCCTCCAAGACTTGTTCCTTATGTCCCTGGTACTACCAATGTTCAACAGGTGGATGAATTTCTTCAGGATCGAGATACACTCTTAAAGAAGCTTCGAGAGAATTTGTTTGTTGCTCGGAACCAGATGAAAGTTAACGAATGGGACCGCAATCGTCGAGAAATAGAATTCAAGGAGGTTGACTTTGTCTTTGTTAAATTGCAACCCTATCGACAGACTAGTGTTGCTACCCGTCTCTCAGTTAAGCTTAGCCCACGATTTTTTGGGCCTTACAAGGTTCTCGCTCGAGTGGGTTCGGTGGCTTACAGAGTTGAACTGCCTCCAGGGTCCCTGATTCATGATGTATTCCATGTAAGTTTATACTTAAACGATGTGTGGGTGTTGTTGCGAAACCGACTTCCATTCCGGTGAAGGAGCCGATCTAGTTGCCTTCTGAACCACAACCGGAGAAAGTTTTAGATGAAAGAGTGATCCAAAAAGGTAAATACAAGCCCAAAACGGAAGTGTTAGTATAGTGGTCAGGTCGACCCCGCGAGGATGCTACATGGGAAAACAAGTGCCGGCTTCTTCGGGCTTATCCGACATTTCGCGTTGCGGACAACGCGAGTTTAAGTGGGGTGGATTGTTATGTGCCTTAACCATGTAGGTGGGGTCAAGCAAAGTAAGAACAGGGGTGTCATGCAACGTCTGATGCATGGCTAATTCAAATGTCTTCTATCTAGTTTTTTTATTTAAATAATTAAGTTGTTAGGAGTACTAGAATAAAGGAAATATTGAGGGATGCCTCTTGTTTCCACGTAACTTCTTTTCCCAGTTCCTAGGATCTAGTTTGACTTTGTTTGTGTTATCTCCTTTATATGGAGATCTTTTTTGTTTGGAATGATCATCAGATAATTTACTCCAATTACTCTCTCTAATTGCTTTCTAGCTCCTGTCTCTTTTCTTGGCTATTGAATCAAACTATTCTTTTGGGTTGAGTTCTCTCGTTTGGTATGTAACATTGGTATCAGAGCCAGAACTCGGAGTGGTGGCCCACGGAGTGGTGGCCTGGAGAGAGCCAGCCGTGACCAACGTGGCCGTGACCAACGAGGCTCGGAGTGGTGGCCCATGGAGTGGTGGCCTGGAAAGAGCCAGCCGTGACCAACATGGCTTTGATCAACGAGGACATTG
Organism: Helianthus tuberosus; assembly: GCA_030545235.1. Taxonomy (NCBI): domain Eukaryota; kingdom Viridiplantae; phylum Streptophyta; class Magnoliopsida; order Asterales; family Asteraceae; genus Helianthus; species Helianthus tuberosus. The sequence goes on from CM060366.1 coordinate 124,035,506, forward strand.
GCCCTTAAGGAGGGTCTATTGTTATGCACTAATACCATTGCAAGGTATGGGACTTGTCCCACATCAGTTGTATGGGCAACTGATGTGGGGTTTATATACCAAATGGGTTCTCTCACCCACCAGACTAGTCTTTTCGGTTGAGTTCTCTCGTTTGGTATGTAACACACTGTTCGTTGGTATTAAATATTAGTAGAATTAATATTGGGCTTTACTAAATTAACATTGGCTTCACTAAATTTTTCATTTGGCCTGGTATTGTTCGTAGTAAACATTGGTTGGTTGTATCACAGTTAGTTTATAGTGAAGGGTTTATTTGATTTTAAGTTGGTATTTTCTTTACATCATGACTTCAGATTGGTGGGGTTGGAAACCTGACCCTAATGCGTATATGTATACGGGTAAAGGTTTAGTACCTTCATTGGCTCAGTCTCCCACAACCTCGTCATCAGTACAAATGACTTCTATTTCCGCAAATCAGTGGGCGTTTGTTACTAACCAAAATCAAAGTATACAAAGTCTTCTTTTGAGCAAAAATGAAACCGGTAGTAACAACCGTCCACCTAAACTAATGAATATGAATGAGTATCCGGGTTGGGAAGAAAGATTCCATACGTATGTTCTTGGGCAAAACAAGGAGTTGTGGTTATCTTTTACCATGGAATTCGATCAAGCACTTGAAGAAGCCGGTTCAAATGCCGCAACGTTTGTAGATCTTTCTGCTGATGATAAAAAGGCATATGATTTAGAAAAGAAAGCATATTCAATTCTAACTCAAGCCTTAAACAAAGATATTTATCATCAGTTTGTGAGATTCAAAACGACAAAAAGTCTATGGGATGCATTGAAGGCGAGAGGTCACGGAAATGCATCGTCACGCAGACTGAGACATGATCTGCTAAAAAAGGAATTCGACGGCTTCATGTGTATGGAAAGGGAGTCGCTGGGAGATCTTACAAGTCGATATTATCATCTGTTGAGTGAAATGGGTAATTTTGGGGTAGTGGTAACTCCGAAAGAGGTTGTCACTAAGTTTGCCGATGCATTGCCAGTTCAATGGAATGGTTTCTTAGAAATTCTAAAGTATAATGGCACGCTAGCTACAACCAACATCCATGATTTCATTCAACTCCTGGAGAACAAGAATCAAGAGGAAATCAGGAAGGCAAAAAGAGTGCCGGTACCACAAAATCCTGATATATACTATGGAAATTGTGGAGGTGCCAGCACGGTTACGAGACCTGCTCAACATGCTCTGCTTCAAACGGCTTTTGTCTCGAGCACCGATATGTATGGAACACAAAAACCAGCTGCCCCAGAGCAAAGCTATCAGTCTACTGGAGTACCATCATTTCTTGATCCAAACTACAAAGGTCAACAACAAGCCTGTTATGGAAACGCTTCATCAACAGTCAACGCTGGTCAACCAACTAATCCAAACACAGTTCGGCTAGACACTTCAAGTTTCTCGAAAGTGAGTGTTGAGGTGGCAAAGGAACATATGGAGCTGTTAAACACTTTGGTGAGCGCCTACTATGGGTTGGTAGCAGGGAAAATTGGGAATATCAATTTGATTCAGGAAGATTATCAGCAGATAGATAAGGATGAAATGGATTTGATGGATATCAAGTGGGCATTTGCTAGTGCTGTGAGGCGAGCAAAAGACTTCATGGAAAGAACTAGTAGAACCAGCTTGGAAAGCAAGAAAGATACCAAGTATGGTTTCGATAAGCAAGCAGTCAAGTGTTTCAACTGTGGTGAACGAGGTCATGTCAAACATGAGTGTACGAAGCCAGCTCAGCATGGGAACCAGAATCCGTTCAAAAATCAAGGCAACCAACCAAACCAGAATCAAAACAGGAATAATGAACGTGCCTTGATCCCTACAAACAATGCTCATCAAGCAGGTCCTTCTAACAACAACCGAGCTCTGGTGGTACAAGTTGATGAAGGATGTGATTGGTCAATTCAACTGGGTAGCGGTGATCAGGGTGGAACAACGTGTTTTGCTGAAGTTGTCAAAGATCTAAAACATGCATGTGGTGGAGAATCTTCTGATGAAGACAATTCTAGTTATAGTGGAAGCTCAGATGAGGAAACTTCAAGTTCAGGAGAAGACGACACGGATGAAGTGTCACATGAGTCCATTGATGCAGATATTGAGGAGCTCTTAAGGGAAGCTAAAGCAGGAAATGACAGAAGATCTATTCTGGTGGATCAAGCTGCTTATTCTTCTTCTTTGTCTTCTCATCATGCAACCTTTATGGCAAATTGGCAGTTCGTCAAGTCTGGTATGTGTCGATGAATCTAAATCTGATAAATGTGATAATTGTGTTAATTTGGGTGGGAAATTGTCTGACTTGGAAGGCAAATATGATGATTTGCAAAGCAAGTATGACGTGACATTTATCCACAATCAAAGTTTGATCGTGGATCTTGCAAAATGCACAGAGGCCAACTTGTTCCATAAAAATCATGAAAAAGAATTTAAGAAAGTAATTGACACATTAAGGGAAGATAAAACCGAGCTAGTAAAAACAGTTTGAAGAAAACAAACTGCTATAAAACTACATCACTAGGCTTGAGGAAGCACAAAAGGAGTTGGCCTGTGTCAAGTGTGAAAAAGAGGCGATCCAGCTTAGGATAGATAGTTACTCAAACTCTAGGTATGTGCTAGATCACATCATTGACATACAGAAGGAGAAAAAGGATGTCACGTGCATTGGATATAAGAAGTGTCATCCACCGTACAGACACAATTATACCGCAATGCCTAATGAGGAAGATAAACCTCAATTTGAGCCATCTGTTCCTTTAAGTGTTGAGGAATTTGCAGCTGGACTTGGTTACACAAATGAAGTATCATTAGATTCGGAAGCGTCAGCAGATACGAAAGTATCAACTGCTGAACAAAACCAGGATCCTCCAGTCATTGTTGAGGATGCTGATTCTTCAGATGATGAATCCGATGATACTAAATCTGCACAGTCTGATGCAGTTATCAAAGAAGAGGACATACCTCTCGAGAATCACATTCTGTGTGATCCTCCCGCAAAACAGGCTAAGACTGTTCAGGTTGAGTCCACTTCTCCACAAGAACCTGAGAGTGTGAATTTGTTGTACACTGGTTGGTGATGATAAAGTTTATTCAAACAAAGATTTTCCGATTAAAAATTTCAATCAATCTTTCATCTGTAAAGTTTTTGAGGATTCGACAAGTAAGTTTTTGGGAGAGTCGAGTTCACGAGTTGTGGTAACTCAATGTCCTCCGATTCCAAAAGCTGAAATTCGAAAACAATATGGCAATAAAAAATTACCAACAGAGAAAATTCAGCAAAATCACACTAAAACAAAAGGAAAATCGACAACTAGGTCGAAAGGAACAGAACCAGAGGAAGAACAAAAAGGTGAACTTTGTGAAGTCAAAGGGAACGGATAAAATTGAAACATTTGAAAACAAATCTAACATAGATTATGTTAAGCAAGTTAAAATTTTGAAAAGAAATGATCAACATAACTCAGGACCAAGTACCTCGAAATCACAAAGTTCATCAACGAGACATCAACATGATACTTCGGGGTTTGTGGAACGAAGATCATGTTTTGAGGGTGGTGAAATTGGACATATTATTCGAAGTTGTCCATATCTTCATAAATTAAAAGGTAAAGTTGATGTTCCCCATGAGCAAAATTACCAAAAGCGACCTGTTTCTCCAAAACAAGATCCCCGTCTTGTGAAAGAAAGGGAGAAGAAACAGAAACGCAAGCAAATCAAGGTAATTGAAAAGGCTCTTAAAACCGATGTGATGCAAAAACAATCTGTTTCAGTTAAGCCAGAAATTTCAAAACTTTCAAAAACTTCAAACAATCATGAAGTTAAAATTTCAAACAATCCAACTGGTAAAACTCAACAGACATGGAAACCTAAATCTGTCACAAACTCAGGGGGAGCATCACCATTTCCAAATCATCGCAAAGTCGAAATAACTTTTGTCGATGAAAATGGAAGACCCAAGTCCACGAAGGCTTGGGTCCCTATCTCCAACTGATCATTTGAGTTCATGTGTAGGGTGTTCCAGGAGGAACTATGAATAGTCTTTGGATTGTTGATAGTGGGGCATCCAGGCACATGACAGGCGACATAAGGCTTCTCTACGACGTCAAATCTATTAGAGGAGGTTATGTTGCTTTTGCTGGAGATAAAGGCGGATATATTACTGGTGAAGGAATGGTTTCCAACGGGGTTGTCAGTTTTGACAAGATCAACTTTGTGCAACAACTTGATCACAATCTTCTAAGTGTTTCTCAAATCTGTGATAAGAAGTTTCCAGTGCACTTTGATGCAAATGGATGTTATGTGCTGAAGCCCGGATTCAAAATCCCCAAAGACTGGATTCTCTTATCTGTACCAAGGGTTAATGATTTGTATGTCCTTGATAGGAACCAAGCAATTACAACGTCTGTGCAAGTAACATGTTTTGTTAGTAAAGCAACGGAAAAGGAAACATTCTCTCGGCACAAACGGATGGGACACATTCACCTAAGGAAAATGAATCATCTGGTGAAAAATGAGTTAGTAAATGGTGTTCCTGTCAAAAATTTTCACTTGCAAGACGTCTGTGTTTCGTGCCAGAAAGGAAAACAAAGCAAGAAATTGCACCCGATAAAGAAGATCAACACAGTTGTAGTGCCGCTTGAACGCTTGCACATGGATTTATTCGGTCCTGTCAATCGCAAAAGCATCAGTAATGACTCGTACTGCCTCGTGGTGACAGATGATTATTCAAGATTTTCTTGGGTGGCGTTTATGGCACACAAGAGTGAAACTTTCGAAATTATCAAAAACTTGATCACTACGATTGAGAATTTGTATACTTTGAAAGTTAGACGCATACGCAACGACAATGGAACTGAGTTTAAGAATCATGCCATGGAGGAGTTCTGTAGATCCAAAGGTATTCTTTATGAATTCAGCGCTAGTTACACTCCTCAACAAAATGGCGTCGCTGAGCGTAAGAACCGAACATTGATCGAAACTGCAAGGACTATGTTGGTAGAGTCACAGTTGCCCATTCCATTCTGGAGTGAAGTTGTGGCCTCTGCATGCTACATGTTGAATCGAGTTCTTATAGTAAAAAGACACAACAAGACCTGCTTTGAGCTTCTTCACAAACGGAAACCAGATTTACAATTTCTTGAACCGTTTGGGGCTCCTTGCACTATGATCGATCCGGATGGAAAGTTTGGGGCAAAATAAATTGAGGGATACTTTCTTGGGTATGCCACCCCAAATTTAAGAGTTTGGAATCTCGAAACGAAAAGGATCGAGGAATGGTCAGAAGTCAGAGTACAAAGGCACACCTTGCCAGTGATATGTCCAGGTCAGCCATGGATGTTTGAGTACGATGAATTTTTCAATTCGATCAATATTGAAGAAGAAGTAGTAAATGTTGTGGCACATATGTTTTTCGAGAGTGACAACGCAACAGTTAACAATAATGCTATCGAGAATGAGGATTTTCATGATGCTACTGAACTGAACGAATCTTCAGAGGATGATGAATTTCTCGATGCAGACCAAGAAGCTCCTGCAACAGCTGTGCATGGTACTTCTGAGGCAACACCCCCTGAGGACTGCCATAAAACAGCTGAAGCTACTACATCATCCTCTTCGCCAGTTCAGGGTATTGATTTGGTTGTTGATCTCAACTTCAACAATCTGGGTATAAATGTTCCAGTTCCAGATAATCTAGAAACAAGAATCCATAATACCCATCCTCAACAAAACATCATTGGTAATGTTCATAGTGGCGTGCAGACGAGAAATCAGTTGAGAAACAACAACAATGTTGGCTTGTATGTAGCGATCAGAGAATCGGGTTTGCAGAATGATTGGTCCTTCTCATGTTATGTCTCACAAGAAGAACCAAAGTCTTGGAAAGAAGCGTGAAAGGACAATTCTTGGGTGGAAGCTATGCAGGAGGAACTGCAACAATTCCAGAAGCTAGGTATCTGGAAACTGGTTAAGAAGCCTGAAAACTACAAGAAGATTGGCACCCGTTGGGTTTTTAAATGCAAGAAAGATGACCGTGGAGTTGTTGTCCGAAACAAGGCGAGATTAGTGGGTCAAGGTTTCTGTCAGATTGAAGGGATAGACTACAATGAAGTTTATGCTCCGGTTGCACGTCTTGAAGCTATTCGGATCTTTCTAGCCTATGCTTCCTTCAAAGGATTCAAGGTTTACCAAATGGACGTGAAAAGTGCATTCTTACATGGTGTGGTTGAAGAAGAGGTGTATGTCGAACAACCTCTGGGTTTTGAAGATCCTATTCATCCTGATCGGGTTTGGTTGCTCAACAACGCTCTCTACGGATTACATCAAGCACCGAGAGCTTGGTATGCAACCTTATCTAACTATCTGCTGGAGAACGATTTTTTCCGGGGTCTTATTGATTGCACTCTCTTCATCAAAGAAAAAGATGGAGATCTTTTGTTGGTTCAGGTATACATAGATGATATTATCTTTGGTCAACTAACGATGTTTTGTGTAGGGACTTCGAGCGTGTTATGCAGGAGAAATTCGAGATGAGCGCCATAGGGGAAATGAATTTCTTTTTGGGCCTACAAGTTCAACAAACGGAGTTTGGGATATTCATCCATCAGACTAAATATGTCGGAGACATCTTGAGCCGGTTCCAGATGTCTGAAGCGACGCCCATTGGTACCCCACCTCCGCAGAATCACGGGATTACTCCGGACTTGAAGGGTGAAAGCGTTAACTCTTCATTTTATCGCGCAATGATCGGATCTCTTACGTATCTCACAGCCTCGTGGCCCGACATTATGTATCCTACGTGCCTGCTCGCTCGCTCGCTATCAAGCCAACCCGAAGGCCTCACATCTAGCAGCTGTAAAGAGGATTTTTTGCTATTTGAAAGGTTGCCCGGACACCGGTCTTTGGTACCCTAGGGATGATAGCTTCGACTTGATCGCGTTCAGTGATTCTGATTTTGGTGGTTTCAAAATCGACGGCAAATCCACAACGGCTGGATGTCAGTTTTTAGGAAATCGCCTGGTCACATGGCAGTGCAAGAAGTAGACTTGTGTCGCTACATCAACCTGTGAAGCTGAATACATTGCTGCCTCAAGTTGTTGCTCCCAAGTCCTGTGGATTCAACAACAAATGCGCGACTACGGTTTTGAATTCCTATCTACTCCTATTTTCGTTGATAATTCTGCTGCCTTACAGATCACTAGAAATCCTGTGCAGCACTCAAAGACCAAACACATCGAAATCAAATATCACTTTATATGTGATTGTTTTGATAAAAGACTTATCGATGTTGTTAAGGTCACACCGATGACCAACGTGCCGACCTTTTTACCAAACCATTTGACAAATCACGATTTGACTATTTACTAATGGTAAACGGCATTAAGGTCAAACCAGAGTAAAACCAACATCGGAAAATCATTTTTGTATATATTTATTTGTGTTTTCTTAATTTCTCGTACTTTTTTCATTTTAGGGGGAGTAAATACGAAAAATACAAAAACATTGAAAATTTTCAAAAATACAAAAACATCGAAAAATTTCAAAAACACAAAAACAATAGAAAAACAAAAATGAGTTTCCTGGTGAGTAAAAGAGAAAATGATGGTACATCAGTGGTCTGTCGAAACTTCTTTGAACTTAAAATGAAAAACGATAAGCAGCTCTATATAAGATGTATCGGTAGGCTCACAATCATTTTAAAGTGCGCAGGGTGATATAAACCTAAATTGATTGAAGACCGTGTGGGAACCGCTCATTGGCATATGGTCTTGGTACCGAAATTTCGTTTGATAGATTGCCGAGGTTCTGAGATACGTGGTCTTTATGCGGTTTATCATCTGGGTATCATGGTTGTTTCTTTTACCGAAAACAACGGGGACGCAAGTCTAGATCTTCCATGATACCATACATACGTGTAAATATCATTCAAACATGTATATAATACATGATGCATTCGACCTCAATAAGTGATAAACAATCACATGTCCCAATCAATAAATGATAAAATATCACAGTTTATCCGGGAGTCAAGTTCTTCTCTTTGTCGGTACGATGGTACTAACCTGTTCACGGACTTGCTCTTGTGCCCTTCATGCATCGAATATCAAGTTCCTCATCAATAAGTGATTTAATCGCATAGGGCTTGTATTCATCAAAAAATAAGTGAGTATCTCACATCATATACGTTGAAAACAGATGATAAATGGTATACTCACCAGTAAGATGAACTCTCGTGCATACCTTGATATGGGAATGTGTCGTGTGTGGATGAACACCGGTCGGTAAGTATAAATCATACCTTAACGTATCCCCTAACCACGAGTACACCTGATAAGTTGAGCTTAAGTGGACAACAATACCGATAATCGTTATAGGATGCTTATCTTAATGTTAACTAACCGAACATCAAGAGCGTTTTGGCATGACCGTGCACTGATATGATTCTCTTACCCTCGAAACTCCCAAAAAGAATGTCTGTAAATATTTATTTACTGCTTTCCGTTTTTTCATTTCTATATATATTTATTTACTGCTTTCCGTCTTTAAATTTGAAATATTCAAAAATTCCAAAAAGATTTTAGGTGTGTTTTAAAATAAACTTTATAAAAACCAAAAAGATTTTATTTCTATCTTATTTTTGATTGTACGATGTTGGATCTCAAGTCTTTTCCACCTGAAACTTTGATTGAAACCTAAAACAACTGCATCTTCATAAACGATCAAAATTAACAAGTGAAAGTTAAAATCTAAAATTGATCAAATTTTTATAATTTTCAATCTGTTGTCGGTCGGTGTTTGATTGAGAGTTGGTCATATGTGTGTCATTTGTTTATGTTGATTATATTCCAAGCGGTTGTTCTCATTACGCGTTTAGCTTTCTTGTATGTGCAGATGCTACATTCGAACCAGCTAAAGGCAAAGAGAACGTGTTCTATGAAAAGCTTTGGAATGAAGACACGACATTGATGCAATCAGAGGATCAAGATGATCGAGTTGCAGCTGCCCACTCACCAACACCGAAAGGATCTGAAGTATTGAAGATCAAAAGATTCACGAGCATCATTCAAGGGGTAGTTTGTTGATACACTCCCTATTTGTGACACGTGAAGACATCTGAAGATCCGACAACATGTGAAGATCGAACCATCACGAGCAGCATCCAAGGGGTTGTTTGTTGATGCACTTTGTGGATGCAGCTCGGTTCGGTTCGACTCGGTTCGGTTTGACTCGGTTCGGTACAGCTCAAGACCGACGTCACGACATTCCTCCGTTATGCGCCCCAGAGTTCGACACGTGAAGCACGAAGCGCCGCGAGCTAACATCACCATGACATCATCATGATGATGTCACATTATAGCATGGACTACAAAGAAGTAAATGAACCTGCATGAACTTGAACGTTGATTTAATACATAATTGGGCCAATCAGTTTGTTTGGGGCCATGCCCAATTTTTACTATTGACTTAAACAAAACCATCAATCCTTTACCACAGTGACACTACATCCCTACTTCTCTATGCAGAGACACTAATACGAACTCACTATAGTTTAGAAAATTTGGAAGGCTCGACGTTCGATCATTGGTGATCACTTCTTGAAACCCTGAGAATGGTGATGTGTTTTAAAACCTCTTGACTACACAGGCATATTTCAGATTCATTCGCACAACCTAAGGAAACTTCTCCAAATTTGGTTGCTTGCCAACTCGATAAATCGCAAACTCATTTAAGATCATGGATCAAGGTGAATTATTCCTCCCTCGCGTGTGGGCGAGCCCGACAACTTAGACGGAGGTTTCGGTGAACCATAACACTACAAACTCGTGCAACAACCATTCTTCTATGGTAATCCTTGTTATGCATAATATATCAACATGGCACCTCTATTTGGCAAACTGCATTCTTCATTTTAACCTTATGCAACTTATGTACGACCAGCTATACCCTTGACAACAGGCAAACTTGTAGGTCCACTAGCGGAGGATCTAGTAACCTAATCCTTGTTACCGAACAAACCCGGTTGTGTGGAATCCAACCGGGTAAGCAAACCGAGCAAAGAACACGAAAATACAAGACAATAATTCAACGTTTCAAGCTCAAATGTATTGATTCGGTAGAGTTTGTTACAATAATAGTACGAGATAATGCTCTCACAAACCTACTGTGTGTTCCCTCGTGTCTCACTGTGTGTCTAACCCTTCTCTGATTCAACAAGCCGTTTAAATAGGCGAAGTATAACAGCACCATCACAAACTGTTAGCTGGCCACGAACTCTTAAGAAAGCCCACGATAAGCAGGGCCACGAACCCTTAGTGAAGCCCACGAACTGTAAGGGTTCGTCATGTTACACTGTTCGTCACATGTGTCTTCGTGCAACATTGGAGAGTTTGTAGAGATGTCAGCCCAATGAAACAAGTATAGGTTGGTATAAAGGCTAGCGAAAAGGTTTCACATAATTAAGATAAACTTTCATAGGATCAAAATGCGACTCTGATAGTATAAGGGGGGAAAGGGTGAGGTAAATGTGTAGTTCATCGTGTCCGTCTGTAGGTTGAGAAACCCGTATCTCCGTCCTCGAATGTCCCGTAGACTATCCCATCGTTAGGAGGCATCCACTTGCTAAGTTGGGTATACGTAGTGTAAATCAAAGTAGAATAATAATTAACCACCCAACAGGGTAATGGGGGGGGGGGTAATCTTGTGATCAGTGGAAATCGTGGTATGGTTGTTAGCGTTTTGTTATATCGGTTGCGAATCAAAGGAACAGGAGGTTGGTGATGTTCATACAAAGAATTGAGCGAAAATAAAAATCAAACAAATAACCGAAGAATATCGCCGACTATTCCGTTCTTCAGAGACAGTTCCAGTAATGGTAGATGGCAACACGACACGAAAGGAAGGTTCGTTGCATCATGGTCACGTGAGTATATCATTGGTCCAAAACAGAGTTTGAATTATAGGGTTTTGAGTGGTACAACTCCAAACGCGTGTAACTGTGACTACTTCGCTTCTGCTGACGACGACTAGTGGAGGTGATGGGGTTCGTCAACATGGACGCGTGGGTATATTGTTCTCCTAAATCCGAGTTCGTTTGGGCCGGTTCTGGTCTACATGAATGTCGACGTGCAAACCGGATGTATGGAGGGTCAGATCTGAATCTAGCTGTAATGGCGACGTCATGTCGAGACAGTCGTATGGATAAATAGAACGCGTAAAACAGTTGTCGTAGTGGGGTAAGGGGAAAACAGGAAAAGAATTTGATCACTACTTGTCAAGTTTCAAGTAAACAGTTGAGTGTCAAAGCAAGCACACTAGGGCTAATAAAGGCAACATGCTACTATGTTAACTAAGCATACCATAAACAACGCACCATGCAAATGTAACTAACAAGTAGGTAAAACCATACCATCTAAAGTGTTGAGCCTTGCACGTGGAGCGAAGTGTCGTTGTGGATCGTTGGGCACTGAACAGGTTATAGTCTGGTTTTTGTCAAAAAGATTTTTCCTTTTTAAAACCAAGTTCACTATAACCAATGGCTCTGACACCAATCTGTCACACCCTCAAAATCCACAAGCGGAGTATTACCGCGAGGTGTGTGACTGACCAGGATCATACCACCAATCATAATAAACATTAAGTAAAGTAAAGTAAAACCAAACGTCTAAAGTTCACCAAACCAAAGTCCAAAACCAAGTTTAACAGTCAGCAGAAGCATTAAGTTCAAAACCAAAATGTAAGTTTTAGGTTTAATAAAATTTCTCATGAACACACACCGGTTTATGTCCCACAACGACTCCTTCTCCAATGCAAGCTCCAGCAAATAACCTAACGACCTGCAAAGCATGTAGTAACGTATCAACAAAAAATGTTGGCGAGTTCACAATTGGTTGTCCGTTTTAATGTTGTCCCAAAAACCATAGGTTGTTAAGCTATTTCGAAAACCAAAAGTTATCCCGTTCCATGTCCCATAACCATATACCTTGGGGGCTTCCCCATGTTGTAAACCACTAGACCCGTTACCATATCGACTACTGACTTAAGTCATGTTTGAGTGCCCTGCGTCAATGTCTATCATCATTGACTAATTGCCCAAGTACATTAGTCCACTCCCGTCCTCTGCGGCACGGTGTGAGGCTTGTCAGGCCTAATAGCGCTATTTAACTAATGACCCGTTCGCCATTGGCCCGGCGATAAAGTCGATATAAAAATGAGGGACTTCATGATAGAGTTTTGTCTTGTAAGTTTAAAGTTTCCGTCCTACCCAAAGGAGGACCGAGGAACATATTCTACCCAAGGAGAATACGCAGAATACATCCCACCTAAGGGGGACAGTTGTTACTTAACCCATTCCGATTACATCCCACCTAAGGGGGACAGTTGTTACTTAACCCATTCCCAAACCACCGGGAATCCCATGCTTTAACGAAAAGTGTGAACTCACCTTTGGTTGCTCGGGTGAACTTTTAAAATTGCTAACGGTCAGGGTTGGTCAATCACGTCCTGATATGATTACCATTTAGTTTATTAATGATTTCAAATACAGCATAAAGTTCCTACACGCATCTACCACATATCATGCATTCACTTTGACAGTTCATGCCCATACATACATTCCACCTATAACTACTCAAGAGCAAGAATACGATGTTCTACATAACACTTTCATTGACATATAACAAGTTGGATCATTATCAGATAACATAACCGACATTTGGACACGCAAGTCACTACTTATATTGTTTCAGCTTTAATATCCAAAACTGAGTTGTATTCGGGTATTTTATTAAAATAGTTAGCTTATTCCAAAAATTCCCAAAGCTTTTCAGAACGTGTTAAACGGTACAGATATTATTGTGTAAAAATCTTGAGATCCAATTTATTACCAATTATTTTATAAAAATCATTTACCAGGCTGCAATCAGATTCGTCACTTTCTGACTACAGTCCACGGAAAAATTCATTTAAAATTCATCATAAGTCCGATTGACGAAATTCCAGTTGGAGAATTACAACGACATCCGTGGCCATCTACTGTAGGAATTTCATGACCTAACACTATCTAGATTTCAAATTACAATTAAAAAAATAACACACATTTTTTGCAGAAAAAACGCAGCTTTTGCTGCTGTACAAAACGGACCTTTAAAAATAGAAAACGACCTCGAAAAATTTGATTCCAGTGCCATTTGATTTGTTTTTCGAAAACATATGATTTAGACTTCATAAAATCAATTTTTCAATTTATAATGGTCCGTTTACAGCCAACTGAAGTTGGCTGTTTTCATCAATCAGCATGCAGTTTTTACATTTAAACAACACCAAAACGCGTATAAACAATCCCAACCCTTCCTATTAACAACTAACAGCAGGTTAATCATCATCTACCATCTAACCATACCAATAATCACAAACCCTAGCCATACCACATCCTGATTTTTCACAAAAAACACAGTCAATGGTCATTTACTCACACAAACTATCGATTACTTCAACAAATCGCATACTTAACCGTAACAAATCATATAACATCAAAACCCCAGCATGTTACTAAAAATTCACAACCATGTTTCTACCAAAATCACACCATGAATCACAATTAAATCAAGAATACTAACTTTGGAGCAAGAGAAGGGATTACACGGAAGTGAAAGGCGAATCAAGAAGTTGAACTAGGGTTTCAATTTGTGCAGGGGGGGTTCCTTCTGGTCGACGTACACAAGGGGAATTAGGGTTTTGGTTTTTGATTTCTTATTCCCAAAGTCTCCTACATATAATTAAAACCCAAGAAAGTTGGGCTAATGGGCTACAAGGAACAAGAAGTGTGGGTTTGGGCCTAATGTTCCAAATAAGGGGACCTGGGTTGGGGTTGGGCCTATATGCGGCGCAAGGAGGGGAGGGGTGGGTTTGGGTTGGGTTTTAATAAGTGACGGTTTCGCACGAAGTGACGGTTTCGCAAGATTCACAGAAAAACTAATTAAAACGATTCGTATCGCAAAGCAATATATCACAACGCTTCGTTTCACAAAATAACATATTTCAATATTTTAGTTTCGGGTTTCGGTTTCACATAATTCACATTACACATTACTAAGCACACCGTCGTTCAAATAAAATAAATCACCAAATCCAATACATTTAACGTACATGTAATTACACAGTAAAATGAAACGTTCAGGGATTTATATGAGTTGTCACATCATCCCCAAGTTGAAAGAAATTTCGTCCCGAAATTTAGCACATCGTTGCCGGAGAAGCTAGTTGTGTTGTGCGTTTTTCCTGGGGTATCACAAAGTTACCTAGGACCAAACATGGCAATGACACGATATGGGTCAACTGTGACATTTGTGCCTTTTCAACCATTGTACAATTCTGAACAATTTCGTATCCAATGAAACCTTGTGTTTTATTTTAGGGATTGTATAATTACATGTGACATTTGCACGTTTTAGTCCTTGTACAATTTCAAACTCTCAAACCTTTTCTAGAAGTAAAATCGTAAACTGTTACACTAACATAATCAGTTTAATGCGACGTACACTTCGGAATAAGGACATAAGCTACACATATCCTAAATACCCTTTACATAACTTAGATATAAGTTTTGAAGGGTTCAGTATGGCAAAAACATGCTTATTCAAGCTCAGGGACTATGTATTTTATTGATAAGAATGCAAAAATATCAATCATTGCAAATTTCGGTCATTTTCGTGTTCGTTATAGCGTTTGACGTAATTAAGCGAAAAATGTAACCGTACAACCGTACAACTGAACGAACCGACATCCATGACATTTTCGGGCAAAATTCAAGTTACATATGCGTTAACAAGATGCAAAGCTCTCTCTAAGATCCAAAGCTCTCCCAAAAGTAACAAGATGCAAAAGTTCTAAAATGAAACCTATAAAGGCCTATTTATAGGCAAGACACTTAATGAAGTTCTCATTAATTACAATAATGCCACCTTGCTACTAAAAAGTCTTTCCTCTATATTTTACAATATAAAACCTTGTTTCATTCCATTTCTGCAACGATTCAGAATTAACGGAGGCGGTAGACATTGGTGAACTCACAGACTCCCCCTTGGATATTGCCGCAGTCAATCTCGTAGCATCTTGTCTTTTCTCTCTCTCTAAGTCTTTAAGAAGCTTTGATATCTTCAGCAACCACAGACTCCCTCTTCAAGCTTTTCTTGATTCTGCGTTCTTTATCAGCTCCCCCTTTCGTTAGACTCTTTTCCTCAGGCTCCCTCTTTCGTAAAGCTTCCGTGCTTTGGGATCGACACCTGGTTCTTTTGTTACAAGCTCCCCCTTGCGATGAGCTCATTTTCAGACTCCCCCTTAGACTGAGCTATCGGGATCGTAATCTGAGCTATTGAAAACCTAACTCTCGGCATAAGCTGGAGCATTTCAAATATGTGATAGTGAAAGTTTTAGGTTTTTCTAGGAATGATGACTTGGCACTTAAAATATTTTTGGATCGAGAACCTGGCTCTATTGCACAAATGTAACCATATCAATTTATCCATGATTACCCGACTCTACTCCCCTATCAAATGACTTTATAAATTTGACAGTTTTAAGCATCCAAAACTTTTATCTAGTAATCATCCAAGTCTAAATTAATGACCTTGGAGATTTCACAAACTGTTTTTTATTTTTTATTTAAAAATTCAAGTTACAACTTAACGAACTTGTTTTATTTTCAGAAACACGTTCAGCATACTTAGATTTTGAAACTCAACTCTTAGACATCGGTTGTCAAAAATAAAGTAGAAACAAAATCTTTTTGTATTTTTCTGAAACATAAAGAAGTAAAGAAATATTTATAGACAACATTTTTGTTTGAGTTTGTGTCAGAGGATCATATCAGTTTTTGACAAATCACTAGCACTGTTGAGCTATAAACACTTTAAGTTCTAAACGATTCACTTAGATTGTCAGTATACTGATCCACTTAAATTTTCACACAAAGTTCAACTGATTCGAGATACGAGATTAATGTTTTAAGCACTTAAACTTATTCGCGTGTCCCACCTCAAAATATACTCCCGTATCAAGATTCCATAGATTCAGTCTTACAGGTGAATATACCATATTGATATCTGTTCTCTGGGTTAGTGCGAAACCTTGAGAGCTCAGGTATGAACTACCGTTCAGTCAAAGAGATGAAGGCTCAACTTGAGGTGTGTCCCACTTAGTGTGACAACCCTTAAAATTTCATGTATCCGTACGATTAATTAATGTTAATTAAAGTGCTTGATGACTGTGTTGAATTACTTGAATGCTTTCTGATTACTGTGTCATACTTATATGTGCTTTTAACATACTAGTCATGTGCAGAAAATTGACTAAATAGTCATGTATGCTTTCCTAAGTGTTAGGAATTAAAAGTATTACAAAAAGATATATATAGGACACTATATGGAATAACTTAGCACTTTAACAGAACGGTATCCAACCGAACAACCGAACATTACCCGGAACACTAAAATATTGCAAGAAACATTGTTTTTATTTTTCTGAGCTAGTTATGGTCCCCAAGCACTATAACACATTACATAATACATGTAACACACTACACATTAGACTTTACATCTTAACCCCTAAGTAATCACCTACTTACCATCAAAATTTACAAACTTACCCCCCCCCCCCCCTCATTGTTAACGGCACCAAGGGGCCCCACCACTCCAAGATTTGCCAAAATCTTCTTAATATCTTCTCTAATCTTTTTCTTGGACTTTGTGGGATCATGTATGTACTTGAGAAGACATAAAACCCAATGGACATTAGAACTTGATTAAATAACCATCATCTTCTTCATTAAGTCACCAACCAACTCACTCTCTTCTCCCTCTTTATAAGCTCGGCCGAACACCCCTCTTGTTACATCCACCATTCCTATCGTTCTGGGTAGTTTTGACGTTGTAGTTAAGGGTTGCAAGCCTGTCCTTGCCGATCAGACCTTTTCTATCGACCTCATTCCTATCGTTCTGGGTAGTTTTGACGTTGTCATTGGGATGGATTGGTTATCTCAACACCAAGCGGAGATTATTTGCAAGGAGAAAATCGTCCGTATCCCTCGTTCTAGTAAAGAACCCCTCGTGATTCATGGCGACAAGAGTGGTGCTGTTGTGGGCATCATCTCTTTCCTTAAGGCCCAGAAGTGTTTGCGGAAGGGCCATACCGCTATTCTAGCCCTCGTTTCTGATTCATCCACGGAAGAAAGGACGATAGAAGACATACCTATTGTACGCGACTTTCCTGAGGTATTTCCTGAGGAATTACCTGGTCTTCCACCTCATCGCCAAGTTGAGTTTCAAATCGAGCTAGCTCCTGGAGCAGCACCAGTAGCTCGAGCACCATATCGTCTAGCTCCTTCAGAACTCGAAGAACTGTCTACGCAACTACAAGAACTCCTGGAAAAGGGTTTCATACGTCCTAGCTATTCGCCATGGGGAGCTCCAGTGTTATTCGTAAAGAAGAAAGACGGTACCTTAAGAATGTGTATTGACTACCGCGAACTCAACAAGGTGACCGTGAAGAATCGTTATCCTCTTCAACGCATTGATGACTTGTTCGACCAGTTGCAAGGGTCGAGTTATTACTCTAAGATTGATTTGAGATCGGGATACCATCAGCTGAGAGTCCGAGAGGAGGACGTCTCCAAAACAGCGTTCAGAACCCGTTACGGCCATTACGAGTTTCTGGTTATGCCCTTCGGATTGATAAATGCACCTGCAGTCTTCATGGATCTCATGAACCGAGTGTGCAAACCTTACCTGGATAAGTTCGTCATAGTTTTCATCGACGATATCCTGATCTACTCGAAGAGTGAGGAGGAGCACGAGCAGCATCTACGACTTATGCTGGAACTTCTTCGAGCAAAGCAACTGTATGCTAAATTCTCAAAATGTGACATCTGGCTTCGCGAAGTCCACTTTCTAGGCCATGTGGTAAAAAAGGATGGGATTCATGTGGATCCATCTAAGGTTGACTCGATCAAGAATTGGCCTGCACCCCGCACACCAACAGAAATCTGCCAATTCTTGGGTTTGGCAGGGTATTACAGAAGGTTTATCAAGGATTTCTCTAAAATTGCGCAACCTCTCACTTCACTAACTCAGAAGGGTGTCACCTATCGTTGGGGTGATGCACAGGAGTCCGCATTTCAACACTTGAAAGATAGACTTTGTAGCGCGCCTATCCTCTCATTGCCTGAAGGCACAAATGATTTTGTAGTTTATTGCGATGCTTCCATCCAAGGACTTGGTTGCGTGTTGATGCAACGTGACAAGGTCATTGCCTACGCATCGCGCCAACTTAAAGTTCACGAAAGGAATTACACTACGCACGACTTGGAATTGGGAGCAGTTGTTTTCGCGCTTAAGATATGGAGACATTACCTGTACGATACCAAGTGCACCATTTACACCGATCACAGGAGTCTCGAGCATATCTTCAAGCAAAAGGAGTTAAACATGTGACAACGTCGATGGGTCGAGCTCTTGAATGATTACGAATGCGCTATCAAGTACCATCCGGGTAAAGCCAATGTTGTGGCCGACGCCCTTAGTCGAAAGGATACCATACCTAAGCGTGTACGCGCGTTACAGCATACTATTCACTCTAACCTTCCCGCTCAAATCCGAGATGCTCTGGTTGAAGCGTTGAAGGCAGAAAACATCAGGGCTGAGTCCCTGCGAGGGTCGAGGCAGCGGTTAGAACAAAAGGAAGACGGCGCCTACTATGTAAACGGGCGCATCTGGGTTCCACTTTACGGAAACTTACGTGAGCTTGTGATGGATGAGGCACACAAGTCTCGTTATTCAGTACATCCTGGTTCGGATAAGATGTACCACGACCTAAAGACTACATACTGGTGGCCTGGTATGAAAGCCAGCATAGCAACCTACGTCAGTAAATGCTTGACTTATGCTAGGGTCAAGGTCGAATACCAGAAACCATCAGGCCCACTTCAACAACCAGAGATACCTAAATGGAAATGGGAGCAAATTTCCATGGATTTCATTACTGGCCTGCCTAGATCTCAACGCGGAAATGATACCATTTGGGTGATCGTGGATCGACTGACCAAGTCTGCACATTTTCTG
The DNA here is from genome assembly GCA_030545235.1 of Helianthus tuberosus. Lineage (NCBI taxonomy): Eukaryota > Viridiplantae > Streptophyta > Magnoliopsida > Asterales > Asteraceae > Helianthus > Helianthus tuberosus. Next base: position 124,054,670 of record CM060366.1, read on the forward strand.
GCTATCAAAGAAACGGATAAGTTTTCTACTCTTGCAGACATTTACCTAAAGGAAGTAGTATAAAGGCACGGAGTGCCAACCTCTATTATATCTGATCGTGTCGAATCTGAAGAAGTGTCTGTCAGATGAGACCCTCATAGTTCCTCTCAAGGAACTCACTATCGACGACCAGCTACGATTCGTCGAGGAACCAGTAGAGATTACTGATCGAGATGTTAAGATTCTCAAGCGTACCAGAATACCTCTCGTTTGAGTTCGTTGGAACTCCCGTCGTGGCCCAGAGTATACCTGGGAACGAGAAGACCAAATGAAACTCAAGTATCCCCAGCTATTTAAGAAAAGTGCAACCACTACTGAGACTGAAGCTACTGCAGAATTTCGGGACGAAATTCCAAATCAACGGGGGGATGATGTGACACCCCAGGAAAGCCAGGAAACCAACGCAACTTAACTAGCTTCCTCAGTAACCACGTACTAAATTTCGGGACGAAATTTTCTTAACGGGGGAAGAATGTGACAACCCTTAAAATTTCATGTATCCGTACGATTAATTAATGTTAATTAAAGTGCTTAATGACTGTGTTGAATTACTTGAATGCTTTCTGATTACTGTGTCATACTTACATGTGCTTTTAACATACTAGTCGTGTGCAGAAAATTGACTAAATAGTCATGTATGCTTTCCTAAGTGTTAGGAATTAAAAGTATTACAAAAAGATATATATAGGACACTATATGGAATAACTTAGCACTTTAACGGAACGGTATCCAACCGAACAACCGGACATTACCCGGAACACTAAAATATTGCAAGAAACATTATTTTTATTTTTCTGAGCTAGTTATGGTCCCTAAGCACTATAACACATTACATAATACATGTAACACACTACACATTAGACTTTACATCTTAACCGCTAAGTAATCACCTACTTACCATCAAAATTTACACACTTACCCCCCCCCCCTCATTGTTCACGGCACCAAGGGGCCCCACCACTCCAAGATTTGCCAAAATCTTCTTAATATCTTCTCTAATCTTTTTCTTGGACTTTGTGGGATCATGTATGTACTTGAGAAGACATAAAACCCAATGGACATTAGAACTTGATTAAATAACCATCATCTTCTTCATTAAGTCACCAACCGACTCACTCTCTTCTCCCTCTTTACAAGCTTGGCCGAACACCCCTCTTGTTACATCCACCATTTTCGATTTTTGTCCAAGCCTCCCAAGTGTGTCTCAAGGTGTAAGAAGGTGAATAACGAAGCTTGGTGTTCTCGGAAGTTGAAGGACCTCTTGCTAGTGCTATTAACCACTCATTTTCCATCTTGTTTCTTCCCTAGCTTCAAAGCTAGTAGTAAGTCTCTTGAATCTTCATTTACTTCATGTTTAGAGTGGTTAATAGTTAAATCATGATGAAACCTTAAGAACACTAAAAATCATAAAGATAGGTCTTGAACATAAAGCTAACTTAATGATGAAATATTGATAAAATGAAGAAGTAATGATATGAATGATGTTGTCTTGTATGGTTCATGATTTCTTGTTGCTTGTTTATTGATTACTAGATATATGATGTTAAACATCATGGTTGAAACTTGTTAAAGATTAAAAGCTTAAGTTAACAAGTTAGGAGGTGATTAGTGATTTCCATAAAAGAATCACCTCCATGTTTAAGCATGAACTTGGTAACAATATGTTTTCTTGAAAAATTAGTAAACAAAGTAAGTTAGTGATCGTATGGATCCGAGGTTTACAAATGGTTTTTCTTAAATAAACCAAGAGTAGAAGATGATTTTTGAAAGGTTATGACTTTTGTTAAACCTACACTATTTTAGTAACAAAATAAGCATAGAAATATTTTTAGAACAAGAGGATCCAATAAATACACATTTTTGCAAAATGAGTTTACAAGTTGTAAACATCTAAAAACCCCGAGAGTAAGATTTTACTAAAAGTAAACACACTTTGGAGGGTAACTAAACCCACTAAACACTCTACAAACTTACTACGCGTTTTTATGAAGGACCAAGTTCATGTTGATATGAAAAGTGCATTGTTTTTTGCACTTGATTAGGGTATGTTGTTTAATAATTTGTTGTTGATGGATTGAATGAATTTCTGAAAAGAAAATGATATGCTAATAAGCATGGACACCTCCATTTACAAAGGAAACTCTGGCGAAATTTTCTAAAATCCCAACACTTAGAAAATATTTTTCTAAAACAAGCGTTACGAGTGTATTTTATAACTTGCCTCTCGAATATAAACTTCGCCATAATTTTTGTAACAAAACACCAAGTATTGGAGGTTGACTTTCGTAAATAAAATTTGATAAATATATATTTAAAATATATATTGTATACTAAAACTCTTGTGTGAATATTTGTTTATTTTACCGTTATATTATTTTAGGGTAAAATAATATATAACTTAACAAAGTGCGTTGACGTTTAAATTGTGTGATATGTGATAAAAGTAGTGGGTAGATAAACCATACGTGTTGTGCATGAGAAATTGATTGTTATCTGTACCTTATTAGGACGTGCTTGATTTCCTGATTATTAGAGTAACTAATCTAACCGAGCAAACCGAGGTGAGTTCACACTTTTCTACAAAGCATGGTAATTCCCGGTGGGAATGGGAATGGGTTCAGGAATAGGGATTCCTCGTCCTTGGGACGTGTTTAGGAATGAGAATTCCTCGTCCTGTTGGGACGGAATTAGACTTACTGGACTAGAACTCTATCAGCGAAGTCCCTCCCTTTATATCGACTTAATCGCCGAGGCTATGGCGATCGGGTCATTAGTTAATAGCGCTATTAGGTTTAACAAACCTCACACCGTTCCAGTCGGACGAGCGTGTACTAATGGACTATGGCACGTCGGTGATGATAGACACCGACGCTAGGGCACAAGTAATATTCGTTAGTAGTCGATATGATAAACGAGTCTGGTAGTTTAAATAATGGGGTAGCCCCCACGGCCGGAGTGCCGGGCTGGATAGCCAGGGAAGGTGGACATGGGATGGTTAACTGGTAAATGTTTTCGAACTATGGGGTAACCCCCACGGCTGGATAGCTGATGAAGATTAAACTACGTTTTTGGAAACAACTCTAAAATGGACAACCAACCGTGAACTCACTCAACTTTGTTGTTGACTCGTTGTTACATGCTTTGCAGGTCGCTAGATGCTATGGGGCTTGCACATGGAGGTGGTCGTTGTGGGATGCGAACCGTTATGTCCCGTACTCAATAAATAAACTTTATGAACTTATGAAACTTATGTTTTGGGTCTTTAAACTTATGAACTACGAACTTATGTTTTGGTTTAACGTCTTATGCTTCCGCTGTTTAAATTGAACTCGGTTAACTTCCTTTTGGTCACCAATTGTATTGTGGTTGGTCTTAGTTACTTAAATACGTTGTTCAATATGATTGGTGGCTCGATCCTGGTCATGTCACGCCCCCAAGCGGTGATACTCCGCATGGTGGAATTTGGGGGTGTGACACTTAGGGATCTTCTTTACAATTGCAATTGATTTATATCTTTCGATATTCTTCAATTTTTATGCAGAGGGTAAGATTTAAGCGCGTAAAGTATTATACGAAGTCTAGGCCATTGTTTCCACAATATCAGAAGACCAGGTATAATACCCCAGATATCAAACAGTATAAAGATCTAATATCTCAGAATCTGGTAATCTCTCAAACAAGATTTCGGGGGTTACCCATATATCCGAGTGATATTCCCCACGAGATAAGTAAGTTATTGATATTTAGGTTTATATCTCGAAATCAATCTACTAAGCGTGTAAATACCTACTGGCATATCATCAGTGAGACCGTTTATCACATTTTAACATTCCATTTCTTTAGCATGCTGTGATTGTCTACTGATGTACTATCATTTCCTCTTTTTACACAAAAACTCATTTTTGAATTTTCTATTGTTTTTGGCTTTTTCAAATTTTCAAATGTTTTTTGTATTTTCTGAAAGTATTTACTCCCCCTAAAATTTAAAACATTTAAAGAAATTTGAAAACCGATGTAGATACCTTCATCTCGCCATCCATTTTCTGCTTAGACATGCTCTGTTTTGCATAAAGTACCCCCCATGATTTACAACACATTGATTTTGACAGTGTTAAACCATTTTCAATCACTTGTGAATATAATCATGTTTGTTCCACCGTGAGGTTTCGGCGTATTCAATCAACATATTTTTTTCATTTTTCAATTTTTGACAAAATTAAAACATATTTTTGGTTTTTAAATTTTTCAATTTTTAAGGATTTTAATATGGTATATTTATGTACAGAAATGAACAAACTCCCTGATTTTAGATGCAGGGTTCAACAGCCTCCTCTTGTGCCAGGCTGCTCCTCTGTTTCTTCTGACATTCAACCATCTTTGGGAGCACCTGCACCTACAATTAATTCAATAATTTGAACAATGCAACAACAAGCCTGTTTAGACTTAGGTAGTTGAACATGAATCTTTCCAGGTAAAACTGGAAAGTTTCATTCATTCTTTTCAATAACATTTTCATTTTGATTGTCACTCACATAAGTCATTTGTTTCTTAACCACCCAAATTTGACCTTTTGAAACATTCCTTTTATAAAATTTTGACACATTTTGAATGTTTTAATTTTGAACAACAACTTTTGGTTTCCAAAACTGATCTGGTTTTGTTGCATCAATAGTTGTTTTCCAACTTTGTGTTGTTCTAAATCTGGGTGTCACCGGTTTCCCAGTTTGTTGTGATTCAGCCTTTGACATTTTCGGCTTCCAAGTTTGTTTTGATTCAAACTTGGTTGATTTCTGATTCACAACATCAGGCTTTTTTTTCTCAACACTAACAGGCTTCGGATTTGGACACTTGCGTGCAAGATGTCCAGTTTGATCACATTTAAAACATGTTCATTTTGAAACATCTTTAACCTATTGTTGTTGCTTTTAGTTTTGAGCATAGAACTCTTCATTAGACTGTCTCCTAAATTAGAGTTCTTTCTCTTCCTCAACACTTGTTCTGTGAATAAAGTTCGTCTTTTTCTGATAGTTTGCTTTTCAAAACCGTTTCTGATATTGTTTCTTCTTATAACCCAACCCAGCCTTCATGTTTTTCTTTTTATAGTTAGGTTTGTTATAAGAATTTTTCTTGCTCTTGCCAGCAAATTTTGAAATTTCAGACTTTTCAATCTCTACCAGTTTGAAAACTTTGTTGATTTTATCTGAAATCACATTTTGAATTGGGAATTCATCATCCGAGGATAGTTTGTCCGATCCAATCATGGTATAAACCAATCCTTTTGAATCATCATTCACAACTTTCTCCGATTTTGAATGTTTAAGATAACTATCATGAAAACTTCCCTCATTTTCATCCTGTGACTCAGACTTATCTGTTTTGGTATACTCCTCTGACAAAACGCTTTCAACAACCTTACCAACCACCTCTGAATCACTGATGTCATCAGATTTGGTGTAAGTCACATCGATGTTGTCGGGTAATTGGTCAACCATGTTTCTTGCTTTTTCCACCTTTTCACCATCATAGAATGTATAATTATCCTCCAACGGTGGTGGAACCTGATGGTATTCTGACCCAATTCCCTTTTTGTTCATTTCTGAATCTTTTCCATCGGATGTGATGTTGAAAATACGTTCAAGAATATATGATGAAGCATGATAACTTTGATGTTTATTAACTAATTTTTCTTTTTCAGCCAGTTCTTGATTAAGTTTAGCATTTTCATCAATATAGTTATTTAACACTTGTTGTTTTCCAGCAAATCTGGCTTCAAGAAAACTATTTGATTTCTGACATGCAGACAATCTATTATCCAGACTTATGACCTTACTTTCCAAAATTTCATATGCTTCTTTAACCGTATGATATGACAACTCCATTACATCATATTCTTTTTGCAACCCTTGAATAATTTTATCTTTTGGAATACATTCATTGCAAACTTTTGAACATTTTTCTTTCAAAATTTTGTTTTCTTTTTCAAGATCATCAAATTTTTGTTTTAGCTTTTCATTTTCTTGTTTCAAAAACTTTTCTTTTTCAATCATTTCATTAGATTTATCTTTGAAAATCTTCTCAATTTTAATAAATTCTATATCTCTGGATCTTACACTGTTATCCTTTTCAGTACAAGCTTTGCACGTTTCCATGCACTTCTTGCACTTGTCATCAGTTTTAAGCACATATTTATGTAACATTTCAGAAGATTTAGATTGAATGTTTACCTTAGCATTAGGCACCATGACTTCTTCTGCCTTCTGATCTTCCACATTCTTCTGTTATTTCTCTGCAACAGCTTCCTCTTATTTCTCTTCACTAGCTATCTCTTTCTTCACATCCTTCACTAACTTCTCACTCTCAACCACAATCTCTTCAACTGTCTTCTTCTTCTTTTTCTCCAAACTTGCATACATCACTTTGTAAATTTTTTCTTCAACCTTTTCTCTGTAATTTCGAATTTCTCTAAGCCCTTGAAGCCAAACACTTTCAGTTGGTATAACAACAACTAGTGCTTCAAAATCAACCTCATCTGGATCCACTGTCGGATTTCCTTTCGGATCAACGTAACATTCATACTCAGAATCCCATCTTCTTGACCATCTTGCTTCTTTGTGAGCATCGTACATACTGTCCAAGTAACCTTGAGCTTCTATTTCATCTCGACTCTTCTTGATTTTAGCAACCATTTCCTTGACTTTTCCATATTCTTTGTCATGTTTACTCCAATCATACCCTTCATCATCATGAATTATACATCTGTTATCATCTACTTTGATGTAATCATCCTAATTAAATTTTTCATTTTGATGAATATTGGATTCACTACGATCACGAATCTTTAATACAACATGTTTCTTTTCTTTAGATGATCCTTCATCAATTTGCTTTCTTAATGGTTGCTCGTTATTCTGATGATAGATGGCCTTTTTTGTAGTAATCCTCATGAAAAAGGATTCACGCTATCATCAACTTTGTTGTTTGAGCATTCCCTCTTGAAGTGCCTTTTTTGTTTACACTTGAGGCAAGTGACTTTGTTTTTATCAAAACCAATCATCATGTTTGGGCCTTCCAAGCACTTTTTGCCAGTTATCTCCATGAACCTTTGAGCTCTCTGGATCACACTAGCCATGCACCAGCGAATGTCCATTGTGACCACCTTGGTTTTCACACTCGTATTTGTTTAACTTTCATTGTAACAAATACCGTATTTGGAATAAAACTTATTTGAACATACTTGCTTTGTGCTTATACATGCTTATAACAATACAAACACGTGAAACAATTGCAAATTTGTTGAGTTTTATGCTATTAAACAAGGTTACATAAACTATAAGTATTGTGACATTTTGTGAAACTACAATCTAAAGGACCTATTTGACATTCTTTGGAAACTCATTTATATAAAGAAATAAATATATAGTTTTGAAATAAAAGTCCAAGGTTCATTTGGTTATTTTCTGAAACTTAAACTCTAGGGACTAAAACTAACCTTTTGAAACTCATTTTAACTGAATTATGTTAACTGAGTTAGTCCTCATATAATAAATCCTTCTTTAAAACTTAACCCAGTTAGCCTTACTAACTGAGTATTACAGGGACTGTTTGTGTCATTATTCTAAGTTCAGGGACTATTTCTGTATATATATAACCACAGGGACCAATGTGTAAATATCCCAAAAATCGATTTAAAAAGAGGAAAACCCCTTCGGATTGGCTGTCTATGGGATTCGAACTCGTGACCTTGCGTTTGAAACTGAAGTGTCTTAACCAGTTTATCCTACTGTACAGAAGCTGAAAGTTATAGACTTTAATTCCTTATATATACAAATTAGAATTTTAATTATTTTAATTAATTAAACTCTGAAAACAAAAAAATGGGATAAAATCCCAATCGAACCGGCCCAAGCAGGAATCGAACACGCGCCCCTCCGCACTAAACACACGCGCACAACCAGCTGGTCTACCAGCTTGGTTGTGAATTTTATTAGATAGTATAATATAAATATACACTTTAAATTCGACCTGAAATACATAAACAGCAACAGCAGGTCGCGGATCTCATCAAAAATCACCAAGAATCGATTTTAATCCAATTTTTTTGATCTGTAAAACTACCCACATGATCCCCAACCCATCCCAACTCGTTCCAATCATTCAAACGACACAAATTCGTGCTATAACCACTATGAATCGTAACTTTTTATTAAAAAAAAGCATTTAAAGTAGATCAAATCCACTAAGTTTTGTTGAATCTGAGATCTAAACTTCGTTTATTTAAGTTCCCTACATTCCTAGCAACATTCCACACCATTTACAAACACTTAAACACCCGAAATCGTCGGATTAAAACCTGCAACTCGCCGGAATACTCACTTTTTCGCCGGAATTTTTCAATCCGATCATCCTTTCAATACCGGTTCGTTTTTATTGTTTCAATTAATTCTTTTATGCTTATACAATGTTTCTCCAAAGTTAATTTGAATATAACACAGTTTTCCCGTAGAATTGAAAGAGTTGACTTTCTGTTTGACTCCAATTGGAGAAGATGACCAGTTCCTGTTTGGTTATAAATGTAGCAGTCCTAAACCAAACACAAACAGAAGCTTAGCCCAGTGGTTAAGACTCTGTTTGGTTACAATACAGACCTAGGTTCGAACCCAGGGGTCTGTATTTCTTTTTAATCAATTAATTTTTAATATTTTCAACATTCAAATAATTTTTATAAGATTATTAATCAATGTTGCTTTTATTAAAAATGTGAAATTAGTCAATTTATTTATAAAACTAATTTTTACAATATTAAAACAGTTTATTATTAAATAATTAATAATAAATCGATTTTTAGGAATTAAATTATGAAATTTTCAGATTAATTATTTTAAGTGTTGATCTTTACAAAAATAATGTTGCTACTGATATTTAATATAATTTCAATATTTATATAATTAAATCAGTAATATTCAAGTTCAATAATTAAAAATGTTATTTTTAATTATTATGATATAAATTAATTATATCACTTGTACAATATTTTTGCCAATAATCATTATATTTAATTATGATACTAGTTAAATATATTTGATTTATTATTACAAATGTTTATATTAAATCGATTGTACATTTGTTTTTTGCAATTTAGTTATTTATGATAAATAAATATTTTTCATAAATAATTCCTCTATATCATGATCATTTTTCCGAGCCTCTAAACATATAATTCACAAGATCCTTTTGTTAATCTAAACACTATCAAATACAATAAATACTCAACAAATCCCGTCAACACTGTACGACCTCAATATTGATACATTATTCTTGTACGATTCATTAGGACAACTTGAGTTTCCTTATTATCAGACACCTTAATCTTGACTTGCGTATTCGGAATCGCCTGCAAAATAAAGTGAGTACATAGATCCCCTCTTTTTACTGTTTTCGATTGTTTTGGGGTGATTCATATGTATCAAAACGATTTCGATATTCTAACAATGGTTTCAAAACGATTTAGATGGTTTATACTAAACTAATAACGATTTCAATAATGTGAACGAGCTTGTTGGTGGTAATTACATAACGAGTGACATTCATTAGCATTGATCAAGCCGACCAGTATTAGGTTATGGTACCATAGGATCCGACAAATCCCGTTATCAGACCGGACCCATGGTTATGTGTGGGTTAGGTGGGTAACGACTGAATCTGATGATTGTTAACTTACCCTTTGGAGGTTTGTTAATGCAAGAACGAGTTGAACGATGAACAAGTCACAAAGGTTTGAATGTTATTAGCAAGACGACCAAAAGTAGTTTCCACAATTAAAACGAGAACGATTTAAACGAGTGAATGAATTGAACGATTTGGAACGATTTAAACGAATGCACGATGTTCTATAACAAGAACGAGTTAAACAATATTACACAACGATGTTTACGAAACTATATAAACCATACGAGTTTTATTATAAGAACGATTTATGATTTGGTTTACATAAACAAATGTTTTGGGTTAAGATTCATGGCAAGGGTTATAAATAATGACCAATCTATTTTGACTTGGTTATTCATTTACAATACAAACATTTTACAAAATAAGGTTTTCTAATATCAATTAACGAAGTTGTACAAGTTGTTTCAACATACAAACGAGCCATGAATCTGATACTCACACAAAAACTATGTACTCGCCAGCATTTCTTTGCTGACTTTGTTTTTACATATATTTCAGGTGATGTTGCTTAATGTTGATTGCGAATAGGATGCATGCTCACTTAGGACCGGACGAGGCCTTAGTGATTTAATAACGATGATAAACTATGTTTGAATTGCTTGTTTAACTTTAAGACAATGTTTAATATTCAATAAAATGAAACTCTTGTATCCATGGTTTGAAACAATAATTCTGTTACAACACTCCCCGACGTTTCCGCCACGATTTGTTGTTTTACGTGGTCGGGGTGTGACAGAAAAGTTGGTATCAGAGCCAATGGTTATAGAGAATTAGGTTATTAGTAAAACTTTGACCTAGACTATAACTTACTAGGACCCCAACGCAAGTTGATTTGTGTTTAGAATTTAAAAAAAAACAAAATCCGAATCTGCTTTGAAAATTAGTCATCCGTTCTAGGATGATTGATTACTAGGTTTTGAACCCTCTGTTATAAGGTTTTGAACCCTTCTAGTTTGACTCATTTTTGGCTTAGTGCCTTTTGAGTTTTCAAAATCTCGTCAGAGTTTGGGTCTAAATAATGTGAACACGTGCAAACTGGAAGAGTGAATGCCTGTACCCTGAGTTTTCTGTCTAAGGCTAGAGTGTTCGTACAAATCCACATAATCGGACCAGTCACTCTTACCTGGGAACTCTTGGGGTGAGTGTTCACTTATAGGCGAGCATGTCTTCGCAATACATTATTTTGATTCATTACTTTGATTAGTCACTGCGTGTCATTTGTTTGTTTGAGGTAACAAACGAATGATCGCCTCCCGTGTGTTTTGTCGATGTTTTCAATGCCTCTTGTATTTTCCAATTGTCGATCCCGTTCGTGGAGGAGCATTCAATCTGAATACAAACGAGGCTCGAGCTGACCACCTTGTTGTCAATGGTACCTTGGTGGTTAATGGTACGTTTCTTGTTAACAATCGACCTGCATATATTCTTTTTGATTTTGGCGCCGATAGAAGTTTTGTTTCATTATCTTTTGAACCTTTGCTTGCGATACCTAGAACTAAACTGAGGAAACCCTTATCTGTCGAAGTTCCTACTGGTAAACCTCTTGTCCTCGATTCTGTTATACGTGATTGTCAGTTAAACCTTGATAACCATCTTTTTCCCATTGACCTCACGCCGATGCAACTTGGGAGTTTCGATATTATCGTGGGGATGGATTGGTTAACCAAACATCATGCTGAGGTGGTTTGTTTTGATAAGATTGTTCGTATTCCTCTTCCGTCTGGCGATGTTCTGGAAGTTCGTGGCGAAAAACCATCTGGTGGATTGAAGCTTATGTCGTGTACAAAGGCCCAAAGATATTTACGAAAAGGATATGTTGCTTTCCTGGCACATGTCACCGAGGAGAAAGGCAAGAGTAAGAGTATTCAGGATATTCCGATTTTTCAGGATTATCTAGAGGTGTTTCCTGATGAACTGCCTGGTTTGCCTCCAATTCGTCAAGTCGAGTTTCATATTGACCTTGTACCCAATGCCAACCCAGTTGCGAAAGCACCTTATCGTCTTGCACCGTCAGAGATGCAAGAGTTATCAAAACAGCTTCAAGAGTTGTCTGATAAAGGATTCATCCGTCCGAGCTATTCGCCTTGGGGAGCACCTGTCCTCTTTGTGAAGAAGAAAGATGGATCTTTTCGAATGTGTATCGATTATCGTGAGCTTAATAAGCTTACCATCAAGAATCGATATCCCCTACCTAGAATTGATGATCTCTTCGACCAGCTGTAAGGTGCTTCATGCTTTTCCAAGATCGATCTGCGATCTGGGTATCATCAACTTCGTGTTCTCGAAGAAGATATTCCCAAAACTGCTTTCCGTACAAGATATGGGCATTATGAGTTCACTGTCATGCCTTTTGGTTTGACAAATGCCCCAGCTATCTTCATGGACTTAATGAATAGGGTTTGTAAACCTTATTTAGATAAGTTCATCATTGTGTTCATCGACGATATTCTCATTTATTCAAAGTCTCGAGCCGATCACGAGCAACACCTTCGTCTGACATTGGAACTCCTAAAGAAGGAACAACTTTTTGCTAAATTCTCCAAGTGTGAATTCTGGCTTAAAGACGTTCAGTTCTTGGGTCATATTGTCAATGAGCAGGGTATTCACGTAGATCCATCCAAGATTGTTGCAATTAAGGATTGGAATACACCGACGACACCTACAGAAGTTCGTTCTTTTCTTGGTCTTGCTGGTTATTATCGACGGTTTATTTCTAACTTTTCAAAGATCGCGGTTCCACTCACTGCTTTGACTTAGAAGAATAAGCCTTTTGAGTGGGGACCTAAGCAAGAAGAAGCGTTCCAAACGCTGAAACGGAAGCTCTGTGACGCTCCTGTTTTTTCTCTACCTGAGGGAAACGATGATTTTGTTGTCTATTGTGACGCGTCGAATCTAGGACTTGGTTGCGTTCCTATGCAATGAGGTAAGGTCATAGCTTATGCGTCTAGATAGCTGAAAATTCACAAGAAGAACTATACGACTCATGATCTTGAGTTAGGAGCTGTAGTTTTTCCGCTTAAAATATGGAGACACTACCTCTATGGAACGAAGTGTGTGGTTTTCACAGACCACAAAAGTCTCCAGCATATTCTCAATCAGAAGGAGCTGAACATGAGGAAACGACGTTGGGTTGAACTCTTAAACGATTATGATTGCGATATCCGCTACCATCCTGGTAAGGCGAATGTCGTAGCCGATGCGCTTAGTCGAAAGGAACGAGTCAAGCTTCATTCTGTTCGAACTCTATCTGATATTCAATCTCGTGTTCTTCAAACTCAACGATCTTGTGTGATCAATGACTTATTGAAATATGAGCTACCACTTCAACTTGAGCTTAAACTCGAAAGGAAAGACGATGGTTTACTCTATTTTGAGAATCGGTTGTGGATTCCGAATCAGGACGATCTTTGCACCTTAGTAATGGACGAATCTCACAAGTCTCGATATTCTATCCATCCTGGTGCTGATAAAATGTACAAGGATCTTCGTACTAAGTTCTGGTGGCCTGGTATGAAGAAGGATGTTGCCTTGTATGTATCAAAATGCCTAACTTGTCTCAAAGTCAAGGCTGAACATCAACGACCTTCTGGTTTGCTTGTACAACCAGAGATACCGGTTTGGAAGTGGGAGAACATTGCAATGGATCTTATTACTAAGTTACCGCGTACGTCTAAAGGTCACGATGCTATTTGGGTTGTAGTTGATCGTTTGACAAAATCTGCTCACTTCTTACCAATCCGTGAGGATTTCTCTGCTGAAAAGCTTGCCAAGATCTATGTAGACGAGATCGTATCACGACATGGTGTTCCTTTAGATATCATTTCCGATCGTGATGCTCGATTTTCATCTCATTTTTGGAAGACCATGCAATCTGTTTTGGGGACCCAACTAAATCTAAGCACTGCTTATCATCCCCAAACAGATGGTCAATCTGAGAGAACGATTCAAACTTTGGAGGATATGCTTAGAGCATGCGTGATAGACTTTGGTGGTAATTGGGATTCTCATCTTCCACTGATCGAGTTCTCTTACAACAACAGTTATCATACTAGTATTAATATGGCACCATTCGAAGCTCTCTACGGTCGAAAATGTCGTTCACCTGTATGTTGGAATGAGATCGGTGAAGCTCAGCTTACTGGACCTGAGCTCATTCTGGAAACAACAGACAAAATCAAGAAAATCTGCGATAATCTTGTGACCGCTAGAAGCCGTCAAAAGAGTTATGCAGATTTGGGACGCAAGCCCATGGAATTTCAAATTGGAGACCGTGTCCTACTCAAGGTTTCACCTTGGAAGGGAGTGGTGAGATTTGGAAAGAAAGGAAAACTTGCACCACGATATGTTGGACCATTTAAGATTGTTGAAAGAATTGGAAAGGTTGCCTATCGACTAGAACTACCTCCAGAGCTTGGAAATGTTCATCCGACTTTTCACGTGTCCAATTTGCGAAAGTGTTTAGCTGATGCTGATCTTCACATTCCTCTCGACGAGATTCAAATCGACGAAACGATGCACTTTGTCGAGAAACCTGTGGAGATAGTGGAACGTACATACAAACAGTTGAAGAACAAACGGATTCTTTTGGTCAAAGTTCGTTGGGAATCCAAACGTGGCCCCGAGTTTACTTGGGAACGTAAGGACCAGATGAAGGCGAAATATCCGCATTTGTTTTCACAAGATTCCTCTAAATAAAAATTTCGAAACGAAATTTCCTAAAGTAGGGGAGATTGTGACCACCTTGGTTTTCACACTCGTATTTGTTTAACTTTCATTGTAACAAATACCGTATTTGGAATAAAACTTATTTGAACATACTTGCTTTGTGCTTATACATGCTTATACCAATACAAACACGTGAAACAATTGCAAATTTGTTGAATTTTATGCTATTAAATAAGGTTACATAAACTATAAGGGCCTATTGTGACATTTTGTGAAACTACAATCTAAAGGACCTATTTGACATTCTTTGGAAACTCATTTATATAAAGAAATAAATATATAGTTTTGAAATAAAAGTCCAAGGTTCTTTTGGTTATTTTCTGAAACTTAAACTCTAGGGACTAAAACTAACCTTTTGAAACTCATTTTAACTGAATTATGTTAACTGAGTTAGTCCTCATATAATAAATCCTTCTTTAAAACTTAACCCAGTTAGCCTTACTAACTGAGTATTACAGGGACTGTTTGTGTCATTATTCTAAGTTCAGGGACTATTTCTGTATATACAAACACGTCAAACAATTGCAAATTTGTTGAGTTTTATGCTATTAAACAAGGTTACATAAACTATAAGGGCCTATTGTGACATTTTGTGAAACTACAATCTAAAGGACCTATTTGACATTCTTTGGAAACTCATTTATATAAAGAAATAAATATATAGTTTTGATATAAAAGTCCAAGGTTCTTTTGGTTATTTTCTGAAACTTAAACTCTAGGGACTAAAACTAACCTTTTGAAACTCATTTTAACTGAATTATGTTAACTGAGTTAGTCCTCATATAATAAATCCTTCTTTAAAACTTAACCCAGTTAGCCTTACTAACTGAGTATTACAGGGACTGTTTGTGTCATTATTCTAAGTTCAGGGACTATTTCTGTATATATATAACCACAGGGACCAATGTGTAAATATCCCAAAAATCGATTTAAAAAGAGGAAAACCCCTTCGGATCGGCTGTGTATGGGATTCGAACTCGTGACCTTGCGTTTGAAACCGAAGTGTCTTAACCAGTTTATCCTACTGTAGCTGAAAGTTATAGACTTTAATTCCTTATATATACAAATTAGAATTTTAATTATTTTAATTAATTAAACTCTGAAAACAAAAAAATGGGATAAAATCCCAATCGAACCGGCCCAAGCAGGAATCGAACACGCGCCCCTCCGCACTAAACACACGCGCACAACCAGCCAGCTGGTCTACCAGCTTGGTTGTGAATTTTATTAGATAGTATAATATAAATATACACTTTAAATTGGACCTGAAATACATAAACAGCAACAGCAGGTCGCGGATCTCATCAAAAATCACCAAAAATCGATTTTAATCCAATTTTTTTTATCTGTAAAACTACCCACACGATCCCCAACCCATCCCAACTCGTTCCAATCATTCAAACGACACAAATTCGTGCTATAACCACTATGAATCGGAACTTTTTATTAAAAAAAAAGAATTTAAAGTAGATCAAATCCAATAAGTTTTGTTGAATCTGAGATCTAAACTTCGTGTATTTAAGTTCCCTACATTCCTAGCAACATTCCACACCATTTACAAACACTTAAACACCCGAAATCGTCGGATTAAAACCTGCAACTCGCTGGAATACTCACTTTTTCGCCGGAATTTTTCAATCTGATCATCCTTTCAATACCGGTTCGTTTTTATTGTTTCAATTAATTCTTTTATGCTTATACAATGTTTCTCCAAAGTTAATTTGAATATAACACAGTTTTCCCGTAGAATTGAAAGAGTTGACTTTCTGTTTGACTCCAATTGGAGAAGATGACCAGTTCCTGTTTGGTTATAAATGTAGCAGTCCTAAACCAAACACAAACAGAAGCTTAGCCCAGTGGTTAAGACTCTGTTTGGTTACAATACAGACCCAGGTTCGAACCCATGGGTCTGCATTTCTTTTTAATCAATTAATTTTTAATATTTTCAACTTTCCAATAATTTTTATAAGATTATTAATCAATGTTGCTTTTATTAAAAATGTGAAATTAGTCAATTTATTTATAAAACTAATTTTTACAATATTAAAACAGTTTATTATTAAATAATTAATAATAAATCAATTTTTAGGAATTAAATTCTGAAATTTTCAGATTAATTATTTTAAGTGTTGATCTTTACAAAAATAATGTTGCTACTGATATTTTATATAATTTCAATATTTATATAATTAAATCAGTAATATTCAAGTTCAATAATTAAAAATGTTATTTTTAATTATTATGATATAAATTAATTATATCACTTGTACAATATTTTTGCCAATAATCATTATATTTAATTATGATACTAGTTAAATATATTTGATTTATTATTACAAATGTTTATATTAAATCGATTGTACATTGAACGATGAACGAGTCACAAAGGTTTGAATGTTATTAGCAAGACGACCAAAAGTAGTTTCCACAATTAAAACGAGAACTGTCACACCCCGACCACGTGGAACATACAAAACGTGGCGGAAACATCGGGGAGTGTTGTAACAGAATTAATTGTTTCAAATCCATGGCAATTGAAGTTTCGTTTTATTGATTAAAAGTGTTACAATGTCTTAACAAACAAGGAAATACAACATAATTAACTAGTCTTGTATCTTTTATTGTCACTAAAGCCCAAGTCTGCCTATATGTATCTTGATCATCTTATGCAACAGCTCCTGAAAAACACATGTGAAAATAGGTACGTCAGCATAAAAATGCCTGTGAGATACATAGGTTTTGTGAAAATAAGATTCATGACTTATGTTTGAGAAAATGTTTAGTCATGAACCTTGTTGTTTGCTTTGTCTTTTAAATCATTTGAAAAACGATAAGATCAGATGATAAGTATAAATAAATGTAAGGTTAAATGAATAACCAAGTAAAAATGTGTTTGCATAAGATAAGTTGTTTATAAATCAATGTCTTGTGAAAAGTATGTTATTTGTATGAAATGTTCTATGTCTCAAACTGAAATGATTCAAATAACGTTACGACATGTAATACCATACAAACACTTATATATAGGAAGTACCAGCGGCGTATCCACCATGCTTGTATCATATTACACACGCATCGTTACTTAATCACTTAATCAAACCAAACCAAACAATGTAAAATGTTCATGTCAAGATGTAAATCATGTCAAAATGTCTATGTCAAATATCCATGTCAAATGTCTATGTCAAGTATCCATGTCAAATGTCTATAGTCCAAGAGTAGTCAAGTAATGTATAACCAAAATGATATGTATGGTAAGTAAAATTTAGACTACTTAAACCATAAGTAAAAATGTACAAAACAAAGTATTGAAGTAAAACTTGGTTTAAATCAAAGTTATGTTTTGTAAGATATATGCATGCTATACTGAATATGAACATTTATGCGGTATTGTGAAAATTCATACATCCAAGCCTTGAGACAGACGGATAACTATGTAAAAGTGAGTTATCAAGAGAATATGTATTCGGATTCGGTCATTCCTTTCATCCCCTTTCCCTGGGATGTCCGGAACGGGATTTGTCAAGTCCTATGGTACCACTACCTACTACCGAGCGGCATGATCGGTGTTAATGAATGTATAGTATAGTTTAAACAAACCAAATGTCATACCAAAATGTAAGCATGTTTTATGAAGATAATGTACCTAGTATGCTAGAGTAAACATACAGGGTAGAGCTGTAAAACAATGTGTCCATATGTTACTGGAACATATGCAACAGAGATGCAGTATAAAACAATGTACTAAGTATGCAAAGTCATCATACAAAGTAGAAAAGTCATGTAAAACAATGCGCTAGCATGCTATCAGTCAACATACCTAGCAGAAATGTAATGAAATCATGTACTATAATGTACTAACAAACATAGTCGGTATATGATGTGAAAACAGGAAAGCATGAAAGTAACAAGTAGGCACATGTGTTCCACCCCAAAACAGTTTGGAAAACAGTAAAAGAGGGGTCTATGTACTCACTTGAGATTGCTCAGAAGTCCTTGAGTAACAACCAAACAATGCTAGAGATCGCGGAATATCAAACGGCACCTAATATAGGTAACTACATTAATAAACCGGACCTAAATCGGAAGACTGGGTAGCATTAGGGTTTGTAAACCAAACGAGTGTGGAGACTCGTGTGATATGGTTTAACAAAGCCTACATACTAAATGAAACCTAACATAACTGTCTACGACCCATTACGACCCGTTTGGGTAGCTTATGCTACTTTAACGTGTCGTTCGCGTGAAACGCGTTCGGACCGCCTAACTAGTCCTATGACAAGTGTTATATGCCTAAACATGTTACATAATCAGTTATGTGACAAAAGTTTAGGTTACATATGCTCAATTACCAATTATACATGAAAAGGGTATTCTGGTAATTTACCTAAGGCATATAAACTACCTATCATACAACTACTTAAACGATGTGACCATAGGGTATAACCTCGGAAGGTTATTCCCTACCTACTATGGTCACCTAATGTGTTTGGTCGGATCCTAATGATCGACCAAACTGGGTCGGGTTCGAAGGTATAGGCGATTTATTAGATCGCCTACCCTACGACCCTAGACAACGTGGTAATCAGTGGGCATAGTCCCAAGGGACTATGACCAACGTGATTACAATCACGTTGCGAAGTTCAAACGAACTTCGCATTGACCATTACTGGTCAACGCTGAAAGTCAAACAAAGTTTGACTTTCTGACTCGAAAAGCAGTAAAAATAAGGAAAAGAACGAAAGAATACTTACGAAGGGTCCAAGAATGGAAGGTTTGGATCCGAACACTCTCAGGTATGAAGTGTTAAACACGACAACTTAGAGAGCAAGTTCAGATTCAAAGGTGTGAGTTTTTGGGTGTGATGTTGGTGGGTATTTATAGGAAATGGTCCACCGCTAGGATCGTTTCTTGGAAAAGGAGGCAACGATCAAGGCCGTACACTTGTTGCAAGGTTATGGAAGCTTAATTCCATCCTTATCTTAGTGACTAAGCAATTAGGAACATGTGGTGGTGGTTAATTCTGCTGAAAACAGGCTGTTAAAGACTCTGCACCTGGTCAGAAGACCCCATACGCATCGTATGGTATAAATACCATACGCATCGTAGGGCTTACTTTGGCAGAATTACACTTTTGGTCCCTGAACTGTATTTAGGCCATTTTTGACACGTTTAAGGCCCGTTAACCCCATTTCAAAGCTCTAAAATGAAGTTAAAGTATAGGGAACTTAAAATGTGCTCAAAAATATCTCGGATGTCGGTTCGTTTAGCCGTACGAACGCGATGTTCGCTTAATTACGACGGAATGCGCATAAGCGCGAAAAACGATCCAAATGACGCGACGAATGGATTTTTCTCAAGGCGAACACTAAAATATAATGTAGTCATGCTTACATAAATTTTTGGATGTCCAGATGTATTCAGAACGTAAGTTATGCGCGAAAATGCAAACTTGTGCACTTTTTGACACTTTTAGTCCCTGAATGACACCAAAGTTTATTTTAGCATACCGAACACCTCAAAGCCTATTTCTATGCTATGTAAAGGATATTTATGGTATGTTTAACTTATGGTCATGCTCCGGAAGGTCTGTTACAGTTCAAATTGGCATACTTTAGCAGTTTGTCAACTTTAGTCCCTGTAAGCGATTAAACTTTGATTTCACCACACCAAACCTTCCAAAACTTATAACTAAGTTATGTAAAGGTTATTTAAGGTATGTTAAGCCTATTTCACTTTTCCAGAGTGTTCGTTGGATTAAACTGGTTATATCTACACATCAGAGCGCGTATAACCCTCCAGAAAGCGATTTAGAGCTTGAAATCGAACAAGAGTTGATATGTGCTAACGATACACATATTTTTACAAATCCCAAGTATGAAATATAATATTTCATTGGTTCGGTATTTGTTTGATGGCCGTGAAGGCACAGGTGTTACAGTCTCCCCTACTTTAGGAAATTTCGTCCCGAAATTTATTTAGAGGAAACTTGAGAGAGTTTAAAACATGAAGTTGAAAAGATCAAACAACATTGGTTAGAGTTCTGAACTTCTAGTAACTTTAATAACATCATGTTTGCAATGTAAGAGGGATACTTATATACAAGTATATGAAGCGTCATTGATGCGTCCACCGTACCTCCATTACATCGTTCACATTCCGTTATTGTTGTCACTATCGGCTCTTACACATAATAAATCCTACTGGGTTTCTGTGCATTGAATTCCATAATTATGTAGGCCTCCATAATTACGTAGTTCCTTGTACAGTCCGCACAGTCTATTTTATAATGTGTAGTGTAAAACCAAATGGACAATCCTGTGATGAGTGTAACTAGACCGCCATAGAGTCCTTTAGACTAAATCAATAAATGATTTAAGTAGACTATCAAGGAGTCTGTTCAGCTACATCACTAGATGTCATTCTTTAACCAAATTGTGAATCAATCTTTTTGACTAGACCACTAAAGGGTCTCTTATGAATCATGGAGCAGTACTATATAATCCAAGGGTCTTAACTATTACATAGAAGCCCATTAAGGATTTAAGGTAGTACCTTTTGAATATCCTGCTACGAATCTCTCATATGAAGATATGAAAGATCCTGCGAGGATTTGGATAACGAATATCCAGAGTATTAAAAACACCAAAAATGCATAAAAGAAAACATAAGATGAATAAACACATAGTCACATAACCACAAAATTGTTTAACTAGAAGTTTGTTCCGCTAACAGAGTACATGTATTTAAAGCACACTAGGAATCCATCTCGTGGATTTCATTTGGCACTTTAAACATTATAAAGAATCTAACTATAAAGATAGAAAGATCTTTAAAAGAACAAAATTCGATTTCGATTATAAGGAACCGAAATGTTCGAATTTAGGTATATATGGAATCCAATTAAGGACTCTAATTTGAATGATGATCATCCACAAGGATCTAATTGTGAAGATAAAAAGATCCCATATGGATTTTAGAAGTTGAAGATGTTTTGAAACCTTGCACTGGACGTGCTTATGTCAAAACATGAAGTAAAAATGCTTATGAAATTGAGATGCTAGATATGCCAAGGCGACATATGAAGCAGAATTTTGAAGGTTAAGTCAATGTATGAGGAAAAAATATTTTTGAAAACTATGCATGGGGTTCTTTTAAGAAAAAAGTGTTTAACGTTTAACGTTTTTGAAACCTTATATATAATACTTTTGAAATTATAAAGTAGGTGTATTAGGTAGATATATTTACAAAAATGTTTTAAAATCATGCGAGATGAATTTTGAAATTATGTATAAGGTTTTTGAAAGACATGAATGATGCTTTTCGAAATCATGCACTTGATCAGAAAATGTATTGTGTTAATATTGTCTTCAGACTATATGAAATATTTTGAAATTAGAAAGGTTGGTTTTGATAACATGGCCAATGTTTTTGAAATAACATAGACAATGCATCTAGAAAAATTGTTTTCAAACTATATGAAATGTTTTGAGATCATGAAGATTGTTTTGAAATACTGGTACTGTGTATGTTGAAAAATCAAAACGTAATGGGTATGAGATTTGAAAATACCCTTAGTTATCTAACCAAGGATTTAAAGGCACTGATGTGCAGAAGCATGATCACTCATAATGTCACCTTATCTTCTGTACTTTGTTTCTTAGAATGAAACGAGTACTTAAAATGTTCGAGGGAATCACGAGCGATCATTTGAAAGAGAGAATCACAAGAGTAGTTTGTAAGGAACATAGTTCCTTGATGTAGGTATCATAGGAAAATCCTACACATATGTAACTACAATTGTACATCAGAATCTGTGAACAACTACTTGTATTTATGAACGAGACAGATTGTTTCACAATCAAGAAAACGAAAGAAACAAAAGCATAAGATAGCAACATCTTCTACTCGGCCAACTGCTCATCCGTGGGTCAGATTTGCCTTAGCAAGCTTTGGGCAATCCCTTAGGAAATGGCCCATCTCGCCACAGTTATAGCAAAGCCCTCGTGAGAAACGAGCTTGAGCAGGAGTGTTGCCAGCTTGATTTGGTACAGCTGTAGTTGGGCAAACCCTTGCTGTATGACCTATAAGTCCACAAATCTGACATTTGCGGCACTTCACACAAGGGTGATGATGAAGGTTACATTGGTTGCACAAGAGTGCAGTTCCATTGTATGACTTCCTAGCAGGGGGTTGAGCTGGTTGGTTGGGGAAGGCTTGACCATTGTGAGCGACAATGGCGAAGTTCTGAGAAGCCTTTCGCTTCTTTGACTTCTTAGGGGGTTGTTCATCCATGGTCTTTGATTCCTCGATTGGTTTATTGGCTGATGGTGTTGTCACCTGACTAGGTCCTGCCTGTCTTGGTGACTCTTGAGTGGCTTCATCCTGGAGACGATACATGACAGTAGCTAATTCAACAGTCTTCAGGACTACTTCGCCTATTCGCTGAGCGAATTTTTCAGTCTGCTTGGATATCTGGACGTCATCGTGATGAAGAGACATTCTTGAAGAAAACGAAAGACAGAGGAAGAAACGAGTGAAAGGTTTTTGGAAAATCAATACCGAATGGTAACGAATGAAAATTGTGATCATTTGTTTGTTACCTAAGGCAAACAAATGAGATGGTGACAAATCAAAGTAGATGGGTCAAAAATAATGTATCGCGAAGACATGCTCGCCTATAAGTGAACACTCATCCCAAGAATTCCCAGGTAAGCACAACTGGTCTCGCGTCTGGTTGAGATGTATACGAAGTGCTTGCCTAGACAGAAAACCCAGAATACAGGCATTCACCCTTCCAGTTTGCACATGTTCACATTATTTAAAACCCAAAACCTTGACGAAGTTTTGAAAACTCAAAGGGGTTCAAAACCATATAATAGAGAGTTCAAAACTTTACAATTGAGGGTTCAAAACCTAGTAATCAATCATCCTAGAACAGATGATTAGTTTTCAAAGCGGTTTTGAAATTTATGTTCTTGTTGTGGTCGTCGCCTAAGGATAGGTGACGGTATTGTTTTATGACTAAACGCAAGTAAACTCGCGTTAGGGTCCTAAGAAGGTTATAGACTAGGTCAAAGCATTACTAATAACCTAATTCCCTATAACCATTGGCTCTGATACCATCTTTTCTGTCACACCCCGACCACGTGGAACATACAAAACGTGGCGGAAACATCGGGGAGTGTTGTAACAGAATTAATTGTTTCAAATCCATGGCAATTGAAGTTTCGTTTTATTGATTAAAAGTGTTACAATGTCTTAACAAACAAGGAAATACAACATAATTAACTAGTCTTGTATCTTTTATTGTCACTAAAGCCCAAGTCTGCCTATATGTATCTTGATCATCTTATGCAACAGCTCCTGAAAAACACATGTGAAAATAGGTACGTCAGCATAAAAATGCCTGTGAGATACATAGGTTTTGTGAAAATAAGATTCATGACTTATGTTTGAGAAAATGTTTAGTCATGAACCTTGTTGTTTGCTTTGTCTTTTAAATCATTTGAAAAACGATAAGATCAGATGATAAGTATAAATAAATGTAAGGTTAAATGAATAACCAAGTAAAAATGTGTTTGCATAAGATAAGTTGTTTATAAATCAATGTCTTGTGAAAAGTATGTTATTTGTATGAAATGTTCTATGTCTCAAACTGAAATGATTCAAATAACGTTACGACATGTAATACCATACAAACACTTATATATAGGAAGTACCAGCGGCGTATCCACCATGCTTGTATCATATTACACACGCATCGTTACTTAATCACTTAATCAAACCAAACCAAACAATGTAAAATGTTCATGTCAAGATGTAAATCATGTCAAAATGTCTATGTCAAATATCCATGTCAAATGTCTATGTCAAGTATCCATGTCAAATGTCTATAGTCCAAGAGTAGTCAAGTAATGTATAACCAAAATGATATGTATGGTAAGTAAAATTTAGACTACTTAAACCATAAGTAAAAATGTACAAAACAAAGTATTGAAGTAAAACTTGGTTTAAATCAAAGTTATGTTTTGTAAGATATATGCATGCTATACTGAATATGAACATTTATGCGGTATTGTGAAAATTCATACATCCAAGCCTTGAGACAGACGGATAACTATGTAAAAGTGAGTTATCAAGAGAATATGTATTCGGATTCGGTCATTCCTTTCATCCCCTTTCCCTGGGATGTCCGGAACGGGATTTGTCAAGTCCTATGGTACCACTACCTACTACCGAGCGGCATGATCGGTGTTAATGAATGTATAGTATAGTTTAAACAAACCAAATGTCATACCAAAATGTAAGCATGTTTTATGAAGATAATGTACCTAGTATGCTAGAGTAAACATACAGGGTAGAGCTGTAAAACAATGTGTCCATATGTTACTGGAACATATGCAACAGAGATGCAGTATAAAACAATGTACTAAGTATGCAAAGTCATCATACAAAGTAGAAAAGTCATGTAAAACAATGCGCTAGCATGCTATCAGTCAACATACCTAGCAGAAATGTAATGAAATCATGTACTATAATGTACTAACAAACATAGTCGGTATATGATGTGAAAACAGGAAAGCATGAAAGTAACAAGTAGGCACATGTGTTCCACCCCAAAACAGTTTGGAAAACAGTAAAAGAGGGGTCTATGTACTCACTTGAGATTGCTCAGAAGTCCTTGAGTAACAACCAAACAATGCTAGAGATCGCGGAATATCAAACGGCACCTAATATAGGTAACTACATTAATAAACCGGACCTAAATCGGAAGACTGGGTAGCATTAGGGTTTGTAAACCAAACGAGTGTGGAGACTCGTGTGATATGGTTTAACAAAGCCTACATACTAAATGAAACCTAACATAACTGTCTACGACCCATTACGACCCGTTTGGGTAGCTTATGCTACTTTAACGTGTCGTTCGCGTGAAACGCGTTCGGACCGCCTAACTAGTCCTATGACAAGTGTTATATGCCTAAACATGTTACATAATCAGTTATGTGACAAAAGTTTAGGTTACATATGCTCAATTACCAATTATACATGAAAAGGGTATTCTGGTAATTTACCTAAGGCATATAAACTACCTATCATACAACTACTTAAACGATGTGACCATAGGGTATAACCTCGGAAGGTTATTCCCTACCTACTATGGTCACCTAATGTGTTTGGTCGGATCCTAATGATCGACCAAACTGGGTCGGGTTCGAAGGTATAGGCGATTTATTAGATCGCCTACCCTACGACCCTAGACAACGTGGTAATCAGTGGGCATAGTCCCAAGGGACTATGACCAACGTGATTACAATCACGTTGCGAAGTTCAAACGAACTTCGCATTGACCATTACTGGTCAACGCTGAAAGTCAAACAAAGTTTGACTTTCTGACTCGAAAAGCAGTAAAAATAAGGAAAAGAACGAAAGAATACTTACGAAGGGTCCAAGAATGGAAGGTTTGGATCCGAACACTCTCAGGTATGAAGTGTTAAACACGACAACTTAGAGAGCAAGTTCAGATTCAAAGGTGTGAGTTTTTGGGTGTGATGTTGGTGGGTATTTATAGGAAATGGTCCACCGCTAGGATCGTTTCTTGGAAAAGGAGGCAACGATCAAGGCCGTACACTTGTTGCAAGGTTATGGAAGCTTAATTCCATCCTTATCTTAGTGACTAAGCAATTAGGAACATGTGGTGGTGGTTAATTCTGCTGAAAACAGGCTGTTAAAGACTCTGCACCTGGTCAGAAGACCCCATACGCATCGTATGGTATAAATACCATACGCATCGTAGGGCTTACTTTGGCAGAATTACACTTTTGGTCCCTGAACTGTATTTAGGCCATTTTTGACACGTTTAAGGCCCGTTAACCCCATTTCAAAGCTCTAAAATGAAGTTAAAGTATAGGGAACTTAAAATGTGCTCAAAAATATCTCGGATGTCGGTTCGTTTAGCCGTACGAACGCGATGTTCGCTTAATTACGACGGAATGCGCATAAGCGCGAAAAACGATCCAAATGACGCGACGAATGGATTTTTCTCAAGGCGAACACTAAAATATAATGTAGTCATGCTTACATAAATTTTTGGATGTCCAGATGTATTCAGAACGTAAGTTATGCGCGAAAATGCAAACTTGTGCACTTTTTGACACTTTTAGTCCCTGAATGACACCAAAGTTTATTTTAGCATACCGAACACCTCAAAGCCTATTTCTAAGCTATGTAAAGGATATTTATGGTATGTTTAACTTATGGTCATGCTCCGGAAGGTCTGTTACAGTTCAAATTGGCATACTTTAGCAGTTTGTCAACTTTAGTCCCTGTAAGCGATTAAACTTTGATTTCACCACACCAAACCTTCCAAAACTTATAACTAAGTTATGTAAAGGTTATTTAAGGTATGTTAAGCCTATTTCACTTTTCCAGAGTGTTCGTTGGATTAAACTGGTTATATCTACACATCAGAGCGCGTATAACCCTCCAGAAAGCGATTTAGAGCTTGAAATCGAACAAGAGTTGATATGTGCTAACGATACACATATTTTTACAAATCCCAAGTATGAAATATAATATTTCATTGGTTCGGTATTTGTTTGATGGCCGTGAAGGCACAGGTGTTACAAGAACGATTTAAACGAGTGAATGAATTGAACGATTTGGAACGATTTAAACGAATGAACGATGTTCTATAACAAGAACGAGTTAAACAATATTACACAACGATGTTTACGAAACTATATAAACCATACGAGTTTTATTATAAGAACGATTTATGATTTGGTTTACTTAAACAAATGTTTTGGGTTAAGATTCATGGCAAGGGTTATAAATAATGACCAATCTATTTTGACTTGGTTATTCATTTACAATACAAACATTTTACAAAATAAGGTTTTCTAATATCAATTAACGAAGTTATACAAGTTGTTTCAACATACAAACGAGCCATGAATCTGATACTCACACAAAAACTATGTACTCGCCAGCATTTCTTTGCTGACTTTGTTTTTACATATGTTTCAGGTGATGTTGCTTAATGTTGATTGCGAATAGGATGCATGCTCACTTAGGACCGGACGAGGCCTTAGTGATTTAATAACGATGATAAACTATGTTTGAATTGCTTTTTTAACTTTAAGACAATGTTTAATCTTCAATAAAACGAAACTCTTGTATCCATGGTTTAAAACAATAATTCTGTTACAACACTCCCCGACGTTTCCGCCGCGATTTGTTGTTTTACGTGGTCGGGGTGTGACAGAAAAGTTGGTATCAGAGCCAATGGTTATAGAGAATTAGGTTATTAGTAAAACTTTGACCTAGACTATAACTTACTAGGACCCCAACGCAAGTTGATTTGTGTTTAGAATTTAAAAAAAAAAGAAAATCCGAATCTGCTTCGAAAATTAGTCATCCGTTCTAGGATGATTGATTACTAGGTTTTGAACCCTCTGTTATAAGGTTTTGAACCCTTCTAGTTTGACTCATTTTTGGCTTAGTGCCTTTTGAGTTTTCAAAATCTCGTTAGAGTTTGGGTCTAAATAATGTGAACACGTGCAAACTGGAAGAGTGAATGCCTGTACCCTGAGTTTTCTGTCTAAGGCTAGAGTGTTCGTACAAATCCACATAATCGGACCAGTCACTCTTACCTGGGAACTCTTGGGG
The DNA here is from genome assembly GCA_030545235.1 of Helianthus tuberosus. Classification (NCBI taxonomy): domain Eukaryota; kingdom Viridiplantae; phylum Streptophyta; class Magnoliopsida; order Asterales; family Asteraceae; genus Helianthus; species Helianthus tuberosus. Next base: position 124,082,831 of record CM060366.1, read on the forward strand.
TGAGTGTTCACTTATAGGCGAGCATGTCTTCGCAATACATTATTTTGATTCATTACTTTGATTAGTCACTGCGTGTCATTTGTTTGTTTGAGGTAACAAACGAATGATCGCCTCCCGTGTGTTTTGTCGATGTTTTCAATGCCTCTTGTATTTTCCAATTGTCGATCCCGTTCGTGGAGGAGCATTCAATCTGAATACAAACGAGGCTCGAGCTGACCACCTTGTTGTCAATGGTACCTTGGTGGTTAATGGTACGTTTCTTGTTAACAATCGACCTGCATATATTCTTTTTGATTCTGGCACCGATAGAAGTTTTGTTTCATTATCTTTTGAACCTTTGCTTGCGATACCTAGAACTAAACTGAAGAAACCCTTATCTGTCGAAGTTGCTACTGGTAAACCTCTTGTCCTCGATTCTGTTATCCGTGATTGTCAGTTAAACCTTGATAACCATCTTTTTCCCATTGACCTCACGCCGATGCAACTTGGGAGTTTCGATATTATCGTGGGGATGGATTGGTTAACCAAACATCATGCTGAGGTGGTTTGTTTTGATAAGATTGTTCGTTTTCCTCTTCCGTCTTGCGATGTTCTGGAAGTTCGTGGCGAAAAACCATCTGGTGGATTGAAGCTTATGTCGTGTACAAAGGCCCAAAGATATTTACGAAAAGGATATGTTGCTTTCCTGGCACATGTCACCGAGGAGAAAGGCAAGAGTAAGAGTATTCAGGATATTCCGATTTTTCAGGATTATCCAGAGGTGTTTCCTGATGAACTGCCTGGTTTGCCTCCAATTCGTCAAGTCGAGTTTCATATTGACCTTGTACCCAATGCCAACCCAGTTGCGAAAGCACCTTATCGTCTTGCACCGTCAGAGATGCAAGATTTATCAAAACAGCTTCAAGAGTTGTCTGATAAAGAATTCATCCGTCCGAGCTATTCGCCTTGGGGAGCACTTATCCTCTTCGTGAAGAAGAAAGATGGATCTTTTCGAATGTGTATCGATTATCGTGAGCTTAATAAGCTTACCATCAAGAATCGATATCCCCTACCTAGAATTGATGATCTCTTCGACCAGCTGCAAGGTGCTTCATGCTTTTCCAAGATCGATCTGCGATCTGGGTATCATCAACTTCGTGTTCTCGAGGAAGATATTCCCAAAACTGCTTTCCGTACAAGATATGGGCATTATGAGTTCACTGTCATGCCTTTTGGTTTGACAAATGCCCCAGCTATTTTCGTGGACTTAATGAATAGGGTTTGTAAACCTTATTTAGATAAGTTCATCATTGTGTTCATTGATGATATTCTCATTTATTCAAAGTCTCGAGCCGATCACGGGCAACACCTTCGTCTGACATTGGAACTCCTAAAGAAGGAAAAACTTTTTGCTAAATTCTCCAAGTGTGAATTCTGGCTTAAAGAAGTTCAGTTCTTGGGTCATATTGTCAATGAGCAGGGTATTCATGTAGATCCATCCAAGATTGTTGCAATTAAGGATTGGAATACACCGACGACACCTACAGAAGTTCGTTCTTTTCTTGGTCTTGCTGGTTATTATCGACGGTTTATTTCTAACTTTTCAAAGATCGCGGTTCCACTCACTGCTTTGACTCAGAAGAATAAGCCTTTTGAGTGGGGACCTAAGCAAGAAGAAGCGTTCCAAACGCTGAAACGGAAGCTCTGTGACGCTCCTGTTTTATCTCTACCTGAGGGAAACGATGATTTTGTTGTCTATTGTGACGCGTCGAATCTAGGACTTGGTTGCGTTCTTATGCAACGAGGTAAGGTCATAGCTTATGCGTCTAGACAGCTGAAAATTCATGAGAAGAACTATACGACTCATGATCTTGAGTTAGGAGCTGTAGTTTTTGCGCTTAAAATCTGGAGACACTACCTCTATGGAACGAAGTGTGTGGTTTTCACAGACCACAAAAGTCTCAAGCATATTCTCAATCAGAAGGAGCTGAACATGAGGCAACGACGTTGGGTTGAACTCTTAAACGATTATGATTGCGATATCCGCTACCATCCTGGTATGGCGAATGTCGTAGCCGATGCGCTTAGTCGAAAGGAACGAGTCAAGCTTCATTTTGTTCAAACTCTATCTGATATTCAATCTCGTGTTCTTCAAACTCAACGATCTTGTGTGATCAATGACTTATTGAAATATGAGCTACCACTTCAACTTGAGCTTAAACTCGAAAGGAAAGACGATGGTTTACTCTATTTTGAGAATCGGTTGTGGATTCCGAATCAGGACGATCTTCGCACCTTAGTAATGGACGAATCTCATAAGTCTCGATATTCTATCCATCCTGGTGCTGATAAAATGTACAAGGATCTTCGTACTAAGTTCTGGTGGCCTGGTATGAAGAAGGATGTTGCCTTGTATGTATCAAAATGCCTAACTTGTCTCAAAGTCAAGGCTGAACATCAACGACCTTCTGGTTTGCTTGTACAACCAGAGATACCGGTTTGGAAGTGGGAGAACATTGCAATGGATCTTATTACTAAGTTACCGCGTACGTCTAAAGGTCACGATGCTATTTGGGTTGTAGTTGATCGTTTGACAAAATCTGCTCACTTCTTACAAATCCGTGAGGATTTCTCTGCTGAAAAGCTTGCCAAGATCTATGTAGACGAGATCGTATCACGACATGGTGTTCCTTTAGATATCATTTCCGATCGTGATGCTCGATTTTCATCTCATTTTTGGAAGACCATGCAATCTGCTTTGGGGACCCAACTAAATCTAATCACTGCTTATCATCCCCAAACAGATGGTCAATCTGAGAGAACGATTCAAACTTTGGAGGATATGCTTAGAGCATGCGTGATAGACTTTGGTGGTAATTGGGATTCTCATCTTCCACTGATCGAGTTCTCTTACAACAACAGTTATCATACTAGTATTAATATGGCACCATTCGAAGCTCTCTATGGTCGAAAATGTCGTTCACCTGTATGTTGGAATGAGATCGGTGAAGCTCAGCTTACTGGACCTGAGCTCATTCTGGAAACAACAGACAAAATCAAGAAAATCTGCGATAATCTTGTGACCGCTAGAAGCCGTCAAAAGAGTTATGCAGATTTGGGATGCAAGCCCATGGAATTTCAAATTGGAGACCGTGTCCTACTCAAGGTTTCACCTTGGAAGGGAGTGGTGAGATTTGGAAAGAAAGGAAAACTTGCACCACGATATGTTGGACCATATAAGATTGTTGAAAGAATTGGAAAGGTTGCCTATCGACTAGAACTACCTCCAGAGCTTGGAAATGTTCATCCGACTTTTCACGTGTCCAATTTGTGAAAGTGTTTAGCTGATGCTGATCTTCACATTCCTCTCGACGAGATTCAAATCGACGAAACGATGCACTTTGTCGAGAAACCTGTGGAGATAGTGGAACGTACATACAAACAATTGAAGAACAAACGGATTCATTTGGTCAAAGTTCGTTGGGAATCCAAACGTGGCCCCGAGTTTACTTGGGAACGTAAGGACCAGATGAAGGCGAAATATCCGCATTTGTTTTCACAAGATTCCTCTAAATAAAAATTTCGGGACGAAATTTCCTAAAGTAGGGGAGATTGTGACCACCTTGGTTTTCACACTCGTATTTGTTTAACTTTCATTGTAACAAATACCGTATTTGGAATAAAACTTATTTGAACATACTTGCTTTGTGCTTATACATGCTTATACCAATACAAACACGTGAAACAATTGCAAATTTGTTGAGTTTTATGTTATTAAACAAGGTTACATAAACTATAAGGGCCTATTGTGACATTTTGTGAAACTACAATCTAAAGGACCTATTTGACATTCTTTGGAAACTCATTTATATAAAGGAATAAATATATATTTTTGAAATAAAAGTCCAAGGTTCATTTGGTTATTTTCTGAAACTTAAACTCTAGGGGACTAAAACTAACCTTTTGAAACTCATTTTAACTGAATTATGTTAACAGAGTTAGTCCTCATATAATAAATCCTTCTTTAAAACTTAACCCAGTTAGCCTTACTAACTGAGTATTACAGGGACTGTTTGTGTCATTATTCTAAGTTCAGGGACTATTTCTGTATATATATAACCACAGGGACCAATGTGTAAATATCCCAAAAATCGATTTAAAAAGAGGAAAACCCCTTCGGATCGGCTGTGTATGGGATTCGAACTCGTGACCTTGCGTTTGAAACCGAAGTGTCTTAACCAGTTTATCTTCCTGTACAGGAGCTGAAAGTTTTAGACTTTAATTCCTTATATATACAAATTAGAATTTTAATTATTTTAATTAATTAAACTCTGAAAACAAAAAAATGGGATAAAATCCCAATCGAACCGGCCCAAGCAGGAACTTTTTATTAGATAGTATAATATAAATATACACTTTAAATTCGACCTGAAATACATAAACAGCAACAGCAGGTCGCGGATCTCATCAAAAATCACCAAAAATCGATTTTAATCCAATTTTTTTGATCTGTAAAACTACCCACATGATCCCCAACCCATCCCAACTCGTTCCAATCATTCAAACGACACAAATTCGTGCTATAACCACTATGAATCAGAACTTTTTATTAAAAAAAAAGAATTTAAAGTAGATCAAATCCACTAAGTTTTGTTGAATCTGAGATCTAAACTTCGTGTATTTAAGTTCCCTACATTCCTAGCAACATTCCACACCATTTACAAACACTTAAACACCCGAAATCGTCGGATTAAAACCTGCAACTCGCCGGAATACTCACTTTTTCGCCGGAATTTTTCAATCCGATCATCCTTTCAGTACCGGTTCGTTTTTATTGTTTCAATTAATTCTTTTATGCTTATACAATGTTTCTCCAAAGTTAATTTGAATATAACACAGTTTTCCCGTATAATTGAAAGAGTTGACTTTCTGTTTGACTCCAATTGGAGAAGATGACTAGTTCCTGTTTGGTTATAAATGTAGCAGTCCTAAACCAAACACAAACAGAAGCTTAGCCCAGTGGTTAAGACTCTGTTTGGTTACAATACAGACCCAGGTTCGAACCCAGGGGTCTGCATTTCTTTTTAATCAATTAATTTTTAATATTTTCAACATTCCAATAATTTTTATAAGATTATTAATCAATGTTGCTTTTATTAAAAATATGAAATTAGTCAATTTATTTATAAAACTAATTTTTACAATATTAAAACAGTTTATTATTAAATAATTAATAATAAATCGATTTTTAGGAATTAAATTCTGAAATTTTCAGATTAATTATTTTAAGTGTTGATCTTTACAAAAATAATGTTGCTACTGATATTTTATAAAATTTCAATATTTATATAATTAAATCAGTAATATTCAAGTTCAATAATTAAAAATGTTATTTTTAATTATTATGATATAAATTAATTATATCACTTGTACAATATTTTTGCCAATAATCATTATATTTAATTATGATACTAGTTAAATATATTTGATTTATTATTACAAATGTTTATATTAAATCGATTGTACATTTTTTTTTGCAATTTTATTATTTATGATAAATAGATATTTTTCATAAATAATTCCTCTATATCATGATCATTTTTCCGAGCCCTCTAAACATATAATTCACAAGATCCTTCTGTTAATCTAAACACTATCAAATACAATAAATACTCAACAAATCCCGTCAACACTATACGACCTCAATATCGATACATTATTCTTGTACGATTCATTAGGACAACTTGAGTTTCCTTATTACCAGATACCTTAATCTTGACTTGGGTATTCGGAATCGCCTGCAAAATAAAGTGAGTACATAGATCCCCTCTTTTTACTGTTTTCGATTGTTTTGGGGTGATTCATATGTATCAAAACGATTTCGATATTCTAACAATGGATTCAAAACAATTGAGATGGTTTATACTAAACTAATAACGATTTCAATAATGTGAACGAGCTTGTTGGTGGTAATTACATAACGAGTGACATTCATTAGCATTGATCAAGCCGACCAGTATTAGGTTATGGTACCATAGGATCCGACAAATCCCGTTATCAGACCGGACCCATGGTTATGTGTGGGTTAGGTGGGTAACGACTGAATCTGATGATTGTTAACTTACCCTTTGGAGGTTTGTTAATGCAAGAACGAGTTGAACGATGAACAAGTCACAAAGGTTTGAATGTTATTAGCAAGACGACCAAAAGTAGTTTCCACAATTAAAACGAGAACGATTTAAACGAGTGAATGAATTGAACGATTTGGAACGATTTAAACGAATGAACGATGTTCTATAATAAGAACGAGTTAAACAATATTACACAACGATGTTTACGAAACTATATAAACCATACGAGTTTTATTATAAGAACGATTTATGATTTGGTTTACATAAACAAATGTTTTGGGTTAAGATTCATGGCAAGGGTTATAAATTATGACCAATCTATTTTGACTTGGTTATTCATTTACAATACAAACATTTTACAAAATAAGGTTTTCTAATATCAATTAACGAAGTTGTAAAAGTTGTTTCAACATACAAACGAGCCATGAATCTGATACTCACACAAAAACTATGTACTCGCCAGCATTTCTTTGCTGACTTTGTTTTTACATATGTTTCAGGTGATGTTGCTTAATGTTGATTGCGAATAGGATGCATGCTCACTTAGGACCGGACGAGGCCTTAGTGATTTAATAACGATGATAAACTATGTTTGAATTGCTTGTTTAACTTTAAGACAATGTTTAATATTCAATAAAACGAAACTCTTGTATCCATGGTTTGAAACAAAAATTCTGTTACAACACTCCCCGACGTTTCCGCCACGATTTGTTGTTTTACGTGGTCGGGGTGTGACATCCATGAGTTCCATCTCTTCTTGATCGACCTGATCGTAATCCTCCTTCGTCATGTTCGGATTACCGATCTTACCTTCAATTAAACCTTCATAAGATACCAGAATAGAAGCTAAAAAACTCATGTGTTGTTGAGCAAAATCATTGTTCAAAAGTGGAGAATTTTTCCAATCTTGACTTGAACCAGACTTAGATGAAGTAGAAGAAGAATGATATCCTGGATCAAAGCTTGAATATTTGTTGTTTGATGAATCACCAGTCTTATCTGCACTGAAAGCCGTTTTGATCTTTGGCGATTCATTGCTTTGTGGCATACCTCTTCTGTAATAAAAATCAACATTCTATTGATAACTAGAGTTAGACATTTTGTTTTGTTTTTGAAATAATAGATCATGTCCCTCTAGTTTCTCAATCAAACTCTCTAACATCATCTTATCGAATTTAGCATCATTTTTTAACATAATCACATAGGTTTTCCAATCTTCCTCATGTGGCAATGCTTCGACGAGTTTATTAACCATCTCTTCTCTTTCTTTGTAGATTCCAAAACGCTCTAAGTCAATTTTCAAATGACAAAAACTCTCAACCATTTGTCGAACACTCTCTCCTTTCATACAATCAAACAAATCAAACTCTTTTTTCAGTAACGCGATTTTGTTTTTCTTAATATCTTTTCCCCCTTCAGCTTTTAACTTTAACACTTCCCATATTGACTTAGATGTTTCACCATGCTGAAGCAGAGTAAAAATATCCTCTCTTATCGCTTGTTGTAATAATGTCACCATTCTTAGCTCTTTATAATGTTTTTCTTTTTGAGTTTTTGAATATTGTGGAACTGAAAGTAAAACATTTTGTTCATTCACAGGTTTTTCATAACCGTAAATCATCGAAACCCAACTTTCATAAGCATAATCCTTCACCTAGTTTTCAAAACGTGTACTCCACCAATGATAATCCTCAATGTTCATTAGTTTAAGTGGTCGTTGGTGATTTTCGTAAACATTATCATGATTTATGTTTTCAGTTATGGTTTTTGAAATGCTTTTCAGAGTAACATTTGCGGTTTCTGATGTCTCGGAAGTGAACGCATTATAGAATGTGTTGTAAAACTCTTCAACCATGATTCCTTGATTATCGCACCTTGTATTTTTTTACCTGCAAAAAATTAAACAAACGTATAAGCAAAGATTTTTAAACCAAACAATTAAACCACTTGAAGCGTATGAATGATGATCAATGGGACGCTTTGAGAATATGTATGGACTCCACAAAATAACCCGGATAACCACTTGATAATTTCTCGGATGGACGCCCAATATCAACCAATGGTCCGGATGGACTTTTAAGTCTATATCCGGATGGGATTAATTGTACACAGCGGATGGACAATGATATGAATAATATTTGTTTGGATGAACTCAGGACTCAAATGAGCGGATGGATATAATAACACATCATCCGAGCGGATGGCATCAATCACAACAATAAAACTGCTCGGATGAGGATCTTTGTATTACTAAAATAACTTCTTATTGGACTAACCAATAAAACTATTCCAAATAGCCCATGAAATGATATTCATTGAAAATCTGCTTTATTGTAATTGGACCAACTTTTATGTCAGAAAATTTATCTTTAAGATGATAGTGGGCTCGAAAAACACTACACAATTGATAATACAAATCAATACCCACTATACTCAATTTCTATTGGACCACAAACTTATCCAATAAAATTCTTCAAATCATCAGGTCACATGTAATTGTCTCGAAAATGCTTGTAGCTTGAAATTGGAGTAATCTGTTTGTTGTTTTTTTTCCTCAACAAATGATTTTCAATTTTATTGAACCAAGACTCCTGATTGGACCGAATGACTAGCCAATAGGCTTTCACAATTCATGTGACTATTCGGAACTCACTGAATATTTTCGAGATCAAGGTGTATTAATTCAAGTCGCCTGACTTTTCATTAATTGTGAGATATTCTTATTGGACCTCCTCATAGTACCTCTTTAATTGGGTCGGATACCTTTCATATACGTTTGAGACTTCACGTGACATCTCTGATCAATAATTAATTTTCAACAACTGTCATCAATTGTTATTGACTATTATGTGTTTTTATTTTACCAATGTATTATATCAAATTATTGGACCGTTTTAAAAGTGCTGAAGATTATTGGGCCGCAGTTATCACATTCGGATGAGTTATATTGTTTATGAAAGGTCAGTTACCCATCCGAGCGGATGGGTCAAAGACTTGTTCTGGATGGCTGACAAATTGTTCGAATGTCTGAAATAAGGTCCGGATGACTTACTTTGGTCCGGATGGACACTAATCTCGTCCGAAAGGGCTGAATAAAGGTTCGGATGGCCTAAAAATTACCCATCCAGGTGGATGGTCTCAAAAAATGATGAACACAGCAGCGAAAACGATCAATTTTTTTATCAATTTGACCTCGAAAAACTTTGAATTTTGTTACGAAACTTTGTAGGATTATAAAACCATGTTTTGCGCATAACATATCAAACATGCAGCCATTTTTAACTGTAAAAATCGTTGTTAATTTTGAGATTTTGGTTCAAAAAGTGACGAAAATGAGATGAAGAAGAAATGTGACAAATCTGATACGAATTTCACTCTAAATCTGATGAAATTTTGTAGAATCCTTGCGTATCTGATCTGAGCAATCGATCTCCTGCTCTGATACCACTTGTTGGATCGGTTTTGACTCCCGAACGATTGCGAAACGACACGTACAACGTGCGGAATCCGTGCCCGTGTGTGGACCAAACACAAGAACTAATATAATGATGATTCTATTGATCGTATGACAAGATAAAAGCACCGTGAATCACCTTCTTGCTACTTTCTCTCTCTAAGATCCAAAGCTCTCCGAGAAGTAACAAGATGCAAAAGTTCAAAAATGAAACCTATCATATAACAGCTGGTTTTTTATGTCTTGGAGTTCTCATTAATTACAATAATGCCACCTTGCTACTAGAAAGCCTTTCCTCTATATTTTACAATATAAAACCTTGTTTCATTCCATTTCTGCTACGATTCAGAATTGACGGAGGCGATAGACATTCGTGCACTTGTCACACCCCGACCACGTATAACATACAAAACGTGGCGGAAAACGTCGGGGAGTGTTGTAACAGAATTAATTGTTTCATAACCATGGCATACAAAGTTGTATTTTATTTATCAACATAAGAGTTACATTGTTTTAAACAGGAATCAAAGAGTTTATAACATAATTAAACTGAGTCTATCTTCATTTTAAGTCTCTAAGGCACAGGTCCGCCCTAGTGTCACGATCATCGTCCTACGCAAAAGCTCCTGAAAACACGTGTGAAAATAGGTACGTCAGCATAAAAATGCCTGTGAGATACATAGGTTTTGTGAAAATAGGATTCATGACTTAAGTTTAAGAAAAAGTTGTTTAGTAAAAGTCAATCATGAACCTTGTAATTTGTTTTGTTTTGTAAGTCATTTAAAAAGCGATAAGATCAAATGATATGTATAAATAAAAGAATAATGTATGGTTAAATGTATAACCAAGTAAAATGAGTTGTATAAAATAAGTTGTTTGTAAAGCAATGTCTTGTGAAAGATATGTTATTTGTATAAAATGTTATATGTCTAAATTGAAATGATTCAAATAACGCTACGATATGTAATACCATACAAACACTTATATATATAGGAAGTACCAGCGGCGTATCCACCATGCTTGTATCATATTACACACGCCTCGTTACTTAAATCACTTAAACAAACCATCAATGTATAAAGTCCATGTTTAAACCAATTGTCAAAAAGTCCTTGTATAAGCCATGTCAAATGTTAAAAAGTCCAAATGTAGTCAAGTAATGTGTAACAAATGTTATGTATTGTAAGTAAAGTATTGTCACATAATCCAAATGTAGAAATGTACAAAACAAAGTATTTTGAATATATCAAAAAGTTATGTTTTGCAAAGTAATGCATGTTACATTGATACAAACATTTATGTGGTAAGTTAACGCATACATTCAAGCCTTGAGACAGTCGGATAACCCTTTCAGTCAAGGTTATCAAAGAAATGTTTTCGGATTCAGTCATTCCTTACATCCAAACAAACCCGAGATGTCAGGAATGGGATTTGTCAAGTCCTATGGTACCAGTACTTACTACCGAGCGGCGTAGCTAATGTTAATGAACGTATAATAGTCTCGTTTGTGCAAACCAAATGTTATAGCAGTTGTATACATGTCATATGAAAACAATGTACTAAGTATGCTAAGTTAACATACAAAGCAGAAAAGTCATGTAAATCAATGTACTAGCATGCTATCAGTCAACATACATAGCAGAAATGTAAAGTAAAACAATGTACTAAGTACGCACACAATGGACATACATAGCATGAAATGTAATGAAATCATGTACTATAATGTACTAACGAACATACCAGGTATACGATGTGAAAACAGGAAAGCATGAAAGTAACAAGTAGGCACATGTGTTTCACCCCAAAACAGTTTGGAAAACAGTAAAAGAGGGGTCTATGTACTCACTTGAGATTGCTCAGAAGTCCTAAGATACCCACCAAGCAATGCTAGAGATCACGGAATCAAACGGCGCCTAATATAGGTAACTATGTTAATAAACCGGACCTAAATCGGAAGATCGGATAGAATGAGGGCTCGTAAACCAAATGAGTATGGTAACTCATGTAGTATGGTTTAACACAGCCTACATACTAAATGAAACCTAACCTAAGTGCTTACGACCCATTACGACCCATTTAGGTAGCTTATGCTACTTTAACGTGTCGTTCGCGTAAAACGCGTTCGGAAAGCCTAACTAGTCTTATGATAAGTAAAATATGCCTTAACATGTCTAATATTGTTACCAAATCAGTTTAGATACCAAAAGTTATGTTACATATGCTTAAAAATGAATTTTGGCGTAAAAAGGGCATTTTGGTAATTTACCTAAGGCATATAAACTACCTATCATACAACTACTTAAACGAAGCGACCATAAGGTATAACCTCGGAAGGTTATTCCCTATATACTATGGTCACCTAATGTGTTTGGTCAGATCCTAATGATCGACCAAATGGGTCGGGTTCGAAAGTATATGCGATTGATCAGATCGCTTACCTTTACGACCCTAGACAAGCACAAAACTAAAAGTGACGAGCTAAGCATGTTAGAACATGCTTAACTAAGTTTAGAAAACAGGTTTGGTATCAAAACAAACGGTTTTGATACCCATAAGTAGTTTGGTTACAAAATACGCAAGAATACGTATTCTGGCCGAAACTACGGCTCGTCACTGAGCCTAGATAACGTGGTAATCAGTAGGTATAGTCACTAGGGACTATAACCATCGTGATCACGCTCACGTTATGAAGTTCAAACGAACTTTGTGTTGACCATAAACTGGTCAACGCAGAAAGTCGAACATAGTTCAACTTTCGGGCTAGAAAAGCGATAAAAGAACGAAGGAACACTTACAAAGGGTCCCCGCTAGTAAATCTTGATCGAATAGCTCAGGTATGAAGTGATTGCTTCAACTTAGAGCACTTTTGATCAGATTTGTGAAGAATGAGGTGAAAATGTGGTGGGTATTTATAGAATTCTTCGAACCGTTAGGATCGTTTCTTGAATATCGTGCCTTGATCTCACCCGTACACTTGTCGGAATGTTGTGGTAACTCATTTTGCCCCCACCACAAGAGTTTGACACATGGCCTTGGCCTTTGGGGGGTTTGAAAGGTTGTTTGCAGCTGTTAATACACTGAATCTGGTCTGGGAGCCTGATGCGGGCCGCGTAAGGATACACCAGAAGTTTACGCGGGCCGCCTGGCCTGTCTGATCAGAAGAAAGTTTGCTGAAATGACAGTTTAGGTCCCTGTTGGTGTTTAAGGCCATTTCTGACACGTTTAAGGCCCGTTAAGCCAACTTTAAGGCCCTAAAATGATGCCTAAACATTGTGGACATGAAACATGCTCAAAAATATGCCGGATGTTGGTTCGTTTGGTCGTACGATCGCGATGTTCGCTTAATTACGACGGAATGCGCACAAGCGCGAAAAACGATCCAAATGACGCGACGAATGGATTTTTCTCAAGCCAAACACTACAATAAAATATTTTAGTGCTTACATAAATTTTTGGATGTCCGGATGTATTCAGAACGTAAGTTATGCGCGAAAATGCAAACTTGTGCACTTTTTGACGCTTTTAGTCCCTGAATGACCCAAAAGTTTATTTTAGCATACCGAACCCCTTAAAGCCTATTTCTAAGCTATGTAAAGGATATTTATGGTATGTTTAACTTATGGTCATGTTCCGGATAGTCTGTTCTAGTACGAATCGTCATACTTTCGCAGTTTGTCAAGTTTAGTCCCTGTAAGCGAATTAACTTGTTTTTGCCATACCAAAGCCTTCAAAACTTATTTCTAAGTTATGTAAAGGTTATTTAAGGTATGTTAAGTATATGTTGATGTTCCGGAGTATTTGTTGCATTAAACTGGGTACGTTTATGCACCAGTTGACGTATAACTCTCTAGAAAGCGATATAGAGTTTGAAATTGAATAAAAGTCAAAACATGAAAAATGTAAAACATAACCAAACAAACATTGGGATCAAATAACATTGTTTTATTGATAAAATAACTGTTCACAATGATTACAAGCACAGATGTTACAGCACTCACACAAACTGTACACGGACCGTATACCTAGTACCTCTACGGTCTGTAAAGCTTACCCAGTAAGCAGATTTTGGACAACAGCTGGTTTTTTATGTCTCGGAGCCCAAGATTTCGTATTCTCCAAGCTTGTACCTGCATTTGACACTTGTTAGGACCTCCTTTGATCAATGCCACCTCATGGGACACTTGTGATCATCTTGTGGCATCCAATTTACTATAAATAACAAGCATCTTCCACCATTTTCATTTGCTCATTTCATCTTTTCTTTCTCCCTCACAATTGGAGCTTGTTTCCAGTCATTGGAAACCTCCTAATCTGAGTTCTTATAGTGTTCTTTAACACAACTAAGTACTCTTCCTAGTTCTTTCATTATTTTAGCTATTTTGAGCTAAAAGTCAAACAGGTTGACTTTCTGTTTGACTTTCGGTTCTGACCATAATTGGTCAAGTCAAAGTTCAACTGAATTTTGCAACGTGATCGTAATCACGAAGTTATAATCCCTTGCGATTGCACCTTCTGATTACCACGTTTACTAGTCAAAGTGACGAGTTAAAGTTTCGGTCAAAGATGCACATAATGTGCATTTTAAGATGAAACTATTTTCGGGTATCGAAACATCAAGTTTTGATACCAAATTAGTTTTTATAACTTAGTTAGACATGTCTAACTCGTCACTTCAAGTTTAGTGCTTATTTAGGGCTGTAAGTCGAGCGGTCTTGACCACCGCTTTACCTTTCTAATCCGACCTATTTGGTCGATCTTAGGATCCGACCAAACACATATTTGTGACCATAGTTGTATATGGAATAACATAATAAGGTTATACCTTATGGTCACATCGTTTGGTTAATGTTATGATAAGTCGCTTCAATCTTCTTTAAAAATGACCAAAATGCCCTTTTTGCGCATAAATCCATTTTAAGCATATGTAACCCAATTTTTGACATATAAACTGATGTTACAACATTATTAAACATGTTTTGGCATATAAGACTTATCATAAGACATATTTAACCATCCGAACATATGTTTACGCAAATGACCCGTTAAAGTAGCATAAACTAACTTAACAAGTCATAACGGGTTAAAAGCACTTAGAATCCTTTCCAAATCAGAATGTTGAGTTTGTTAAACCATATCATATGAGTTCCAACACTCATTTGTTTTATAAGACTTCATTCTATCCGATCCCCCGATTAAGTCCCCACATATTAACATAGTTATCCGATGTTAGGACACACTTGAATCCTTGATCTCTTGAGCATTGTTTAATCATTGAAACAAGACACTTACGTAATCCCAAGTGAGTACATAGTCCCCTCTTTTATGTTTTGCAAATGTTTTGGGGTGATTCATATGTGCCTAACATTATTTCATGATTTTGAAACTATATGATTTCATATACATGGTACTTATTCATAAACGATTTGAATGTATTACCAATGGCTTAAATAATGATTTTCAAAGTTTGTAAGACTATTGTTGGTGCGTATTTGTATTCATGCCTAAAATACATTCATTAACAATGCTCAAGCTGATTGGTAGTATGATATAGCACTATAGGACTTGACACCCCATTCCCGCTTCATAGGTTTGTTTGGAAGTTTGGTTAGGGAATGTCAGAAACCAAGTTTACACCAAATAGATTTACCTTCATGGTAAATCTATAACGTCAGCGAATAAGGTTTGAATGTATTATCAAACGACCACAATGTGTTTTTGCAAAGTTTTCCAGTTAAGCCATATAGTTTATCCTTTATTGATTGCATAAACCAAAGTATATTTTGATATACTACCAAAGTATCGTTTGATATACTACCGATGCTCTCATTTTTAAACCAAAGTATATTTTGATATACTACCAAAGTATAGTTTGATATAATACCAATGCTTTCATTCTTAAACAAAAGTATAGTTTGATGTACTACCGATTCTTTTATTCACGAACCAAAGTATATTTTGATATACTATCAAATTTCTTATTCATAAACCAAAGTATATTTTGATATGCTATTGATTCTATCTTTTCATAAACCAAAGTATATTTTGTTATGTTATCAATTTAACTATTTCAAAACTAAAGTATATTTTGATATACTATCAACTCTATTATTTCAAAACCAATGTATAGTTTGCATATACTACAAATCCTTTTCATCAAAAAGCAAAGTGTAAGGACTCTCAAAATTATCCTAAAAACACCAGTAAGTATAAAACCGAGCCCCTGAAACCTTACCCTACATCAAAAATCAAGAAAAACAAAATCTGGGTTCTCAGGCGGGCCGCGTAAGAGACAATGTATGTCTTACGCGGGCCGTGTCCACTTGAAATATAACCGGATAAGTCACCAAGCCACGTATCGAACCACCTGGCTAAGCTACTGATGACCAATCAAGGCTATACGTAGACTGGGCGGCCACGCGGGCCGCGTAAGATTAAGCTTAAGGCTTACGCGGCCCGCGTAAGACCTCAAAATCAGCTATAAATAGCTAGGCACCTGCACAGTCCACTGGTGTCGATATCTTTTCATAAAAACGAAGTTATAACACTCTGAAGTCGAAAATACTTTCAATATTAGTGAGGCGCTGCTCCGATACCCGATATTAACTCGATCGCTGCTACGATTCAATGTCCGATCTATTAAACTATCCAATGGATGTTTAAGTGCTTCCCACATTAGGGTTTATGCTTTGTCATTCGTCGTTAATTCGATGGATGTTTAAGTATCACACTTTGTCATTCGATGTGAGGGTTTAATCTCGTGAGTTATCGTAAATGCTGTATTAAGTTACTAACCGAGTTGTGTGGATGTTATTAAATTTAGGTTAAAAGGCTAATCAGTAGGCTAGGCTCTGCTCAAATTAAATCTGCAATGTGAGTCATTCTCTTTTTATCAAATTACTTTACAAAACTCTATTTGTTTTCAAAGTTATAATTACGGGGATTAAGTCTTTGTAATCACCAAGTTACAGCCGGTATGTGGGGTTTTGTATACATTACTTGATAACCGTCACCATTGGACAACGGGGCCAAGGGGTGATATGACCATAGTCACAGACACCATTGGGCTCAGAGGCTATCGATGAATGTCGAGTGACAAGTACTGTGGGTAGTTGGTTGATATATGGAAACATTGTAATCGCTCTTAATACTGTAAATTATAACAAACGTGTCATTTTCATAAAAAGAATGATTCACCAGTATTTCCCGCTGACAAAACCTTTTTCAAACATGTTTCAGGTGATCTGTTGTGATCAAGGAAAAGTGTCATGAAGCACTACAAGCTTAAGGAAGTGGCTCATTATAAAATAAAGAAACATGTTTTGTAAAACAAAAGATTCTCTGTGAAATCTTATGATTGTAAATTTCCGGGTTTTATCCCGAGTTGTGAAATAAAATAATCGGGAAATATTTCAGTTTTACAAAGATCCTGAAGAAGACTTCCGCTGTTAATTAAATACCATGGGATTTTCTGTCCCGCGGCTCCTGAAACGGGTCAAACCGGGTCGGGGCCGTGACAGAAAAAGGTGGTATCAGTGCCACTGATTAAAGCCAATTAAGTATTTAGAAAATACTTAATTTTTCTACTTGTCATTTTGTGATTATGTGTTTTCTTATTTGAATATTTGTGTACAGTATGGGTAAACAAAAGCTGTCAAACATCTATCTTAAATTAGATAGGTCATCCAACGAGAAGGGAAGTTCATCCCAAACCAAATCCTCAAATCACTCTGTAATTTCTGAAGAAGGAATATTTGTGCGAAAGGCACAATATGAGGAACCACTTTCTCCTAATAAAAGAAGTTTGATTTTTAAGAAAAGTCAGGAGAAAATAAAGAAATTTCGAGAAAAGAAGATTAAACAGGAAAACTAGGAATTAACCAGTAAATCACCTTGGGAGGACAAGTTAGATGAAAAATGGGCAGATCTTTATATGCTAGCTACTGTAGCAGTAAATGCAAATCTTTAAATATTTTAACTTAAGTTTAGCAATCTTATCACCCATAATCCAGAAACCTTATCTAGTAAATAAATAAGTTTACAGTAAACCCTAATATGTTTTAAATTTCACGCGGTATGAAATAATATTTAAAGGTTATTTATGCAATTTGTTATAAAAATTTTAACTTAGTATTTGTATTTTGCATGTGTACTAAACAGCATGAATGACTTGTCTGACGCCCTTCAGAATTTAAATCTCTATCCGGTAAAAATAGAGGTTTCCAGAGATTTCAATAGGTATATACCAGATATAGAAGAACCTATTGAATTTAATGCTCCACCTCCGGAGAAACCCAAGCCCAAGAAAAGGAGGAGATTTGTAGGATGGAGGCGTGTGCGCAGGAGGAAACCCGCCACTAGAAAATACCTAAAATAGAAAATCCCTTAGACAAAGGGAAGGGAATTGAAGTCGGGGAAGAGTCTAGGCAGATGGGATTACAGTTTGATGAATATTCTAAGCAAATAGAAATGGAGATTGGAGGAGGTTCTAAACAAACTCAGATAGAAATTGGGGAAAGCTCTAAACAAACCCAGGAAATGACATTGCAGGAAGAGCTAGATTTTATATTGGCAAGCTGTGATACTATTAAGCCTGTCAATACAAATGTTTTTACCCATCCTATTGAAACTCAACTTCCAATAAATTTGGAACCCGCAATCCCAGAACCTATAATTCACACCCAACCTCTAGGAATGGACGAGTGGTGGACGAATGATTGGCAGTTCCAAAACCTGCTCAACAGTCCTTATTCCTTTCTTCCTCAATTTGACCCAGAACCTATACCAAAATCCACCTATGAGCAATGAGAATTTAGCTGAACTCCGCCATTTTGGCGAGGAGTTAATGGATGTAGGAAATAGGATCAGGGAAGTAGGAGAACAGATCTCCTGGAAGTACGATGAAAGGGAAGGCCATTATTAAAATATCAACTGACGAGGGATAAGGGGTTTATGAGACTATGGTTGTATAATAGCAATAATAATCTAATCTTGTGAAATAACCTAAAATAAAACTTTGTAAGATAATGGTGTGTATTGATGCATACTATTAAATATAAATGGAAATCAGAAATCGATAGTTTTGGCTATATGTGTGTATTTGAAATTTGTATGATTGTTTTGTGTATAATTGATATTTAATCGATCCTAATAAATTATATATATATTATCAGATGGAAAACGCTAATAACGAACCAGTTAATGAGGTTAATCAATCTGAGCAACACCCGGAGGATCAATTTCTAAATAGGCAAGATATAGAAAATATCGTTGCTCAAGGGATAGCCAACGCTATTCCAGCAATAGTTGCTGCTGTTAGAAATCCAATCGAACCTCAACAAATCATTCCTAGTAAACGTATTTCTGAAGATAACTTCAGCAATAGCGTAAATGGAGGCGGTAATCATACTAATCACGATAATAATCCACGGCAGGCTCCGCTCCCTAAGAAAATGAAAGCTGCAACACTTGGTTGCACTTATAAAGAATTTCTTGCTTGTAAACCATCTGAGTTTGCAGGCAATGAAGGAGCAACTGCGGTACTGCGTTGGTTAGAGAAAACCGAGGCAGTTATTACAATAAGTAAATGTGCTCAGGATGATCAGGTCATGTACGCGTCAAATCTTTTTAAAGAAGGGGCGCTAGAATGGTGGAACACGGTGTTACAAGCAAAAGGAAGGATGATGGCGTATGCTATGAACTGAGAAGAATTTAAGAGTCTTGTAGAAAGAAAATTCTGTCCCGAATATGAAAAAGATCAAATGGGGAATAAGTTCCTAAATCATCGAATGATGGGTGTAGATTGTCGCGGTTATACTTCAACATTCTTTGAATATGCTAGAGTGGTACCAACACTGGCTTCGCCAGAACCGGTACTCATTTCTCGCTATATTTGGGGATTGATTGGCAAAATCCGCAATATCGTTAAAGCTGCAAGACCTCGTACTATTGACGATGCAGTGGAATTAGCCAACACCCTAACTGATGAACTGGTGCGCACAAGAGATGATAATAGGAAAAAGGAACTGGCTCAGAAAATTACCCAAGGATTTCGTACGGGTAATAATAGTAACTTCAGGAGAAGAGGAACAGGGCAATCTTCAACTCCGCCGTTCTGCAGGAATTGCAGAAAGAAGCATTATGGAAGATGCAATGTAATCTGCAACTTTTGCAAAACTGGAGGACATCGCGAAGAAGATTGCAGAAAGAAAACCAGGATCTGCTATAACTGTGGAGAAAATGGGCATTTCAAGACAGAATGCCCTAAATTGGTCAAACCAGCAGACAACAAAGCCAAGACAGCCGACGGAGCTACTAAGAAGAATGTTCGAGCCTTTCAGTTAACTAATCAGGAAGCCGAGATGATTCCTGATGTGATAGCCGGTACGTTCTTAGTTCACAACATTTATGCAAAAGTATTATTTGACTCTGGTGCAAACCAAAGTTTTATCAATACTTCATTCTGTCAAGCTCTTAACCTACCTTTAACCAACCTTAGGCAGATTTTTACAGTCGAAACAGCAGACGGAAATTCTGTCAAAATAGATAAGGTTTTGCAGAAAGAAAACATAGAACTTTCAGGTCATAAATTTCATGCAAACCTATTGCCAATGAATTTAGCTGGATTCGATGTTGTGTTAGGAATGGATTGGTTAGTAGCCAACCATGCTCGAATCCTTTGTGATAAAAACTCCATAGAAATTCATGCACCTACCGGAGAAGTAATCAGGGTTATAGGAGACAGGCCACGAAAACCCATGAAGTTCATATCAGTAATGAAAGTTGCTAGTTATGAACGAAAGCAAGGAATAGTATATATGATTTCAGTAATCATTAGTACTAAGGGTAAAGAACTTAAGGAAATTCCTGTAGTCTCAGAATACCCAGATGTATTCCCAGAAGAGTTACCAGGGTTACCACCAGATAGGGAGGTAGAATTTAGAATTCATTTAATTCCAGGAACTATACCGATAGCCAAGGCACCTTATCGGTTAGCTCCCACAGAAATGTTAGAACTGCAAAAGCAATTAGATGAATTACTAAGTAAAGGTTTCATACAACCTAGTTCATCCCCTTGGGGAGCACCAGTGTTGTTTGTTAAGAAAAAAGATGGTTCAATGAGAATGTGTATTGATTATAGAGAATTGAATAAGGTTACAATTAAGAATCGATATCCATTACCTAGGATTGATGATCTTTTCGATCAACTTCAAGGAGCTAGATATTTTTCTAAGATTGACTTACGTTCCGGATATCATCAATTGAAGGTACAAGAGGAAGACATACCTAAGACTGCTTTCAGAACTAGGTATGGTCATTACGAGTTTACAGTCATGCCCTTCGGATTAACGAATGCACCTGCAGCATTCATGGACATGATGAATAGAATCTGTAAACCGTACTTGGATAAATTTGTAATTGTTTTTATCGACGATATACTTATTTATTCCAAAAGTCAGAACGAACATTGTCAGCACTTGCATTCACTCTTAACTTTGTTAAGAAAAGAAAATTTGTACGCCAAATTATCGAAGTGTGAATTTTGGTTGCAAGAAGTGCAATTTCTAGGTCACATGGTGAATCACGAAGGCATTCATGTAGATCCTGCTAAGATAGAGGCAATTACCAAATGGAAGGTTCCGCAATCTGCAATGGAAATTAGAAGTTTTATAGGTTTAGCTGGATATTATAGACGGTTTATTAAGGATTTTTCCAAAATAGTTGTACCATTAACTAAGTTAACCTGTAAAGCAGTTAAATTTGAATGGGGACGTAAACAAGCAGAAGCCTTTAGAATCTTGAAACAGAAATTACCCAATGCTCCAATCTTAGCCTTACCAGAAGGAACTGAAGATTTTGAAGTATATTGTGATGCTTCAAAACTAGGATTTGGATGTGTGCTGATGCAACGCAAGAAGGTAATTGCGTATGCTTCAAGACAATTGAAAAAGCACGAAGAAAATTATACGACTCATGACTTAGAATTAGGAGCCGTAATTTTTGCCCTGAAAATCTGGAGACATTATCTGTATGGAAGTAAGTTTACTGTCTATACAGATCATAAAAGTTTAAGATATATATTTGGGCAAAAAGAGTTAAACATGAGGCAAGGGAGATGGATGGAAATCCTAAGTGACTACGACTGTGATATTCAGTATCACGAAGGAAAGGCAAATGTAGTTGCAGATGCCCTAAGCCGTAAGTATCATGAAAAACAAAAGCGAGTTCGTGCTCTCAGATTAAATCTACAGATAGATTTAATGGAACAATTGAAGAATATTCAAGAAACAGCAATCAAGGATGATGCTGAAGGAATAAAGGGACGAATAAAGGAATTAGAACAAGGAGCTGATGGAATTTGGAGATTTTACAAAAGCAGAATATGGGTACCTAAGCAGGGAGAATTAAGAAATAAGATTTTAGAAGAAGCCCATAAATCTAGGTATACCATGCATCCAGGAAACAATAAAATGTACCAAGATTTAAAAAGTAATTTCTGGTGGATAGGCATGAAAAAGGATATAGCTCGATATGTTTCTAAGTGTCTTACTTGTTCACAAGTTAAGGCAGAACACCAGAAACCTTCAGGCTTATTACAACAACTAGAAATGCCTGTATGGAAATGGGAACTCATAACAATGGATTTTGTTACTAAGTTACCCAAAACCAGAAAAGGTAATGATGCGATTTGGGTAATTGTGGATCGATTAACCAAATCAGCTCACTTTCTACCTATGAAAGAAACCTTTAGCATGGAAAGATTGGCAAAATTGTATGTAGATGAAGTCGTATCTTTACATGGAGTTCCACTCTCCATTATATCAGATAGAGATTGTCGTTTCACTTCTCATTTTGGACTAGTTTCCAAGAAGCAATGGGAACTCGACTAAATCTGAGTACTGCATATCATCCACAAACAGACGGGCAAAGTGAAAGGACGATACAAACTCTAGAAGACATGCTTAGAGCATGTGTAATAGATTTTAGTGGAAACTGGGATGATCACTTACCGTTATTTGAATTCTCCTATAACAATAGTTATCATTCAAGTATTGAAACTGCCCCATTCGAGGCACTGTATGGAAGAAAGTGCAGAACTCCAGTTTGTTAGGCAGAAATAGGAGAAAGTCAATTGTCAGGACCTGAAATAGTGCAAGAGACGACCGACAAAATTTCACAAATCAAGGAAAGACTGAAGACAGCTCGAGATCGTCAAAAGAGTTATGCAGACAATAGACGCAAGCCACTCGAGTTTCAAGTTGGAGATAAAGTACTATTAAAAGTTTCACCTTGGAAAGGAGTAGTCCGATTCGGTAAGAAAGGAAAGCTAAGTCCCAGATACGTAGGACCATTTCCAGTGATCCAACGTATAGGACCAGTTGCTTATCGTCTACAACTACCAAAGGAGTTAGCTAGAGTACATGATGTATTTCATGTATCCAAACTTAAGAAATGCCTATCAGACGAATCTTTGGTAGTACCTCTCCAAGATATAGAGGTAAACGAAAAGTTAAAATTTGTTGAGAAACCTCTTCAAATAGAAGATAGAAAGATCAAGTTCCTTAAACACAAGCGACTAGTGCTAGTCAAAGTCAAGTGGGAATCAAGAAGAGGACCTGAATACACTTGGGAGCCGGAATCAGAGAAGAAGCGAAAGTATCCTCACTTATTCCCATGAATCTCGAGGACGAGATTTTAAATAAGGTGGGGAGAATATAAGGACTCTCAAAATTATCATAAAAACACCCGTAAGTATAAACCCGAGCCCCTGAAACCTTACCCTACATCAAAAATCAAGAAAAACAAAATCTGGGTTCTCAAGCGGTCCGCGTAAGAGACAATGTATGTCTTACGCGGGCCGCGTCCACTTGAAATATAACCGGATAAGTCACCAAGCCACGTATCGAACCACCTGGCTAAGCGGGGCGGCCACGCGGGCCGCGTAAGATTAAGCTTAAGGCTTACGCGGGCCGCGTAAGACCTCAAAATCAGCTATAAATAGCTAGGCACCTGCACAGTCCACTGGTGTCGATATCTTTTCATAAAAACGAAGTTATAACACTCTGAAGTCGAAAATACTTTCAATATTAGTGAGGCGCTGCTCCGATACCCGGTATTAACTCGATCGCTGCTACGATTCAATGTCCGATTGATTAAACTATCCAATGGATGTTTAAGTGCTGCCCACATTAGGGTTTATGCTTTGTCATTCGTCGTTAATCCGATGGATGTTTAAGTATCGCACTTTGTCATTCGATGTGAGGGTTTAATCTCGTGAGTTATCGTAAATGTTGTATTAAGTTGTGTGCATGTTATTAAATTTAGGTTAAAAGGCTAATCAGTAGGCTAGGCTCTGCTCAAATTAAATCTGCAATGTGAGTCATTCTCTTTTTATCAAATTACTTTACAAAACTCTATTTGTTTTCAAAGTTATAATTACGGGGATTAAGTCTTTGTAATCACCAAGTTACAGCCGGTATGTGGGGTTTTGTATACATTACTTGATAACCGTCACCATTGGACAACGGGGCCAAGGGGTGATATGACCATAGTCACAGACACCATTGGGCTCAGAGGCTACCGATGAATGTCGAGTGACAAGTACTGTGGGTAGTTGGTTGATATATGGAAACATTGTAATCGCTCTTAATACTGTAAATTATAACAAACGCGTCGTTTTCATAAAAAGAATGATTCACCAGTATTTCCCGCTGACAAAACCTTTTTCAAACATGTTTCAGGTGATCTGTTGTGAACAAGGAAAAGTGCCGTGAAGCACTACAAGCTTAAGGAAGTGGCTCATTATAAAATAAAGAAACATGTTTTGTAAAACAAAAGATTCTCTGTGAAATCTTATGATTGTAAATTTCCGGGTTTTATCCCGAGTTGTGAAATAAAATAATCGGGAAATATTTTAGTTTTACAAAGATCCTGAAGAAGACTTCCGCGGTTAATTAAATACCACGGGATTTTCTGTCCCGCGGCTCCTGAAACGGGTCAAACCGGGTCGGGGGCCGTGACACAAAGTATTTTAGATATCAAATTTTTATAAAGGATTCATGGCTAGTTTTGAAATCGTTTAATCCTTTTCTTTTAAATATCCAAAGCCTTGAATCTTAATCACTAAAACCTATGTTACTCACAGGCATTTTTATGCTGACGTTTTATTTTCACATATGTTTCAGGTACTGTTATGTGATGATTGTTAACGCATGCTACACATAGGATGGACTTGGGCCTTAGCTTGCCTTAAAACTTGAAAGAAGATTATTTGTATTTGGTTGATTGTAACAAAACAATGTAAATTATTAATTCAATAAAACAAAACTTTAAATACCATATGTTGTGAAACAATTTCCTGTAACGTGATTCCCTGATATTTCCGTCATGGTTTGTTGTATTACGCGATCGGGGTGTTACATCATCGTTGATAGGCTAACGAAGTCAGCACATTTCTTGCCCATAAAGGAGACGTATAGCTCCAACAAGTTGGCAAAGTTGTACGTGGACAAGATTGTGTCCCTGCATGGTGTGCCAGTATCTATTGTATTTGATAGGGATACTAGCTAGATATACTTCTCATTTCTGGAAAAGTTTCCAGCAATCCTTAGGCACCAGATGTGACAACTGGCAAATAACTGGTAATTCCGTACAATCTAATCACTATTTATATTTCTAAATGTCATGCATTTAGCTTAATTTAATTACGTAAATGTGTCGTATACTGGATATCAATGTTAGGACAAGAAAACAAAGTTAAAACATATGTTGGTTTTCGCCGTATTGCGAAACCAAGCAAACAATGTCCTAAAAGTGTTGGTAAAAAGTGTTGCGCGCACTATTCACGGTTACACTATTCATGCCAGCAAAACCGTGAAAAGAGAACGGAACACTGAAAAACGACACACGGATAATATAATTGAGTCCATTATTATAAGAAAACACTAATACGAAAACATATCTTGCAAAGATACAAGACTTTCCGGTATAACGCCCTGATTGCAAAAATGCCCGTTTTGGCTTAAAATATAGCATTTTTTTAACGCGTCCGAACCTATAACAAAGCATTTCCGGGACCTCGGAATAATGTCAATTGATGAAAAACATACTAAAACACTAGGATGATATTAACGGTGTCACACCCCCAAAATCCACCTGCGGAATACCACCGCTTGGAGGCGTGACTGACCAGGATCCAGCCACCAATCATATTGAACAAGCATATAAGTAGTTATAAAAATCCACCCAATACAATTGGTGTTCAAACAAAACATAGTTAAGTTGCAAGCGGAAGCATAAGTCTTAAAAACAAAGCATAATGTTTAATTGTTTCAAAGTTTAACATGGCACACAGTCGTCCATGTCCCACAACGATCCTCCTCCATGCAAGCTCCAGCTTAAGAACCTAAGGACCTGCAAAGCATGTAGTAACGAGTCAACAACAAGTTGAGTGAGTTCACGGTTGGGTGTTCGTTTTAAGTTGTTTCAAAAACAGTTTCCTTTATCTGGCATCCTGCCGTGGGGGTTACCCCATAGTTAAAAACGTGACTTGTTTATTCCCAGTTACTCTGGCAATCCTGCCGTGGGGGCTACCCCGTGTAGTTATCTGGCATTTTGGCCGTGGGGGCTACCCCATGTATACACTAGACTCGTTACCATATCGACTGCTGACTGTAGTCATGTTTATGTGCCCTGAACTGTCAATGTCTATCATCATTGACGTGCCAGTAGTCCATTAGTTCACGCCCGTCCTCTGCGGCACGGTGTGAGGTTTGTCAAACCTAAATAGCGCTATCTAACTAATGACCCGCTCGCCATTGGCCTCGGCGATTAAGTCGATACAAAGATGAGGGACTTCGTGATAGAGTTTTGGTCTAGTACGAGTTATCTGTCCGTGAGGACGAGGAATTACATTCCTGAACCTTTGCTGTCCTACCCAAGGAGGACGAGGAACCCAGTTCCTTAACCCCATTCCCAACCCAGGGAATCCCATGCTTTGTAGAGGGTGTGAACTCACCTTGGTTTGCTCGGTAGAAACACAGAAAAGTCAAACAAGCAATGTTGTGGCTACTCACGTCCTATCACAGTTGTATCATACCAATCAGGTTCGTATTCAATCAGTACACGTATGTTCCTAGCATAATGCATTCAAGTATCGTTCATGGCATACACGTTTTATCATGGCAGATCAACAATATTCACGTTCAACAGTAACATATAAGGTCTGTGCATTAGGCCCAAGAGTCCGGCCCAATCAATTAAGTCCGAAATGAGGTGCAAGCCCAAACAGCGTGTATCTGTGTATAGTCTCGAGTCGCAACTAGGCGTTTGCGACTCGCAACCTGAGTCGCAATCATGGTTTCGGTTCGTATTGTTTTGGTCTCGAGTCGCAATCGGACTCGCAACTGTGGTTTCGAGTCAAACGGTTTATGTGCTGATCTCGTGTGGTTTCGAGTCGCAATCAGGTGTTTGCGACTCGCAACCGATGTCGCAACCGGGGATTTCGACTCATCAAGCAGTGGTTTCGAGTCGCAACTGATGGTTTCGACTGGACATAGGCTGATTCGGTACAGTGTACTATCCAATGGAAAATCGATTTCATGAAACAGTTTGTACTATCCACTTAAACATGTTTGTTTGTCTAACAATTTCCTAAAATGGATCAAACAATCAGATTTCAAATATTCAACCATGTTCATATCATATTCATCATGTTCTTCAAACATTCAAGTAGTTCATATTGCTTATTCAAACTTGTTCATCTTATTTCCGGGTTTCTTTATCATTAATCACAACATATAATCATGAACGACAATCAAATACTTGAACATATTCATCTAACCCACATATACACATCCGATTTCATGAGTAATAAACCTTCTAACATAATCAAGCCACTCGGATTTAAGCCTATGTGGAACCGATAGCATTCAATCATAGTCAAGCATACATTGTTCATCCCAACATAATCAATACATTAACCTATAATCATCTTTAACCGAATGTAAACATACTACATAAAACATTTATGAACCGATTACTTGAACGCTAATTCATCATGTATTGTAGGCTAGTCCTTGTGTAACATCATGTAAGTCACAACATCATCAAGCATACAACTAACTAGTTAAATCATATCATCCACACTATTATTTAACACAAACAAACATCATAAATTCACTAACCGGTTGATGAGTTTCAAAGGTGAGGTCTTAGGCTTGAATCCGAGAGCTCCTAGTGGTCACCGGTTTGAATCCGAGAAGAAGGAGAAGAAGTATGATGTTTGGTGTCTAGGGTTTTAGTGAGAGGGAGTAGGAGAGTGTGTGTGTTATCCAAAGAAAATGGCAACATGGCTATCTAACAAGCTTATATATCCGCACCAAGTAATGCACCCTAATGGGCTCTTGGT
The DNA here is from genome assembly GCA_030545235.1 of Helianthus tuberosus. Classification (NCBI taxonomy): domain Eukaryota; kingdom Viridiplantae; phylum Streptophyta; class Magnoliopsida; order Asterales; family Asteraceae; genus Helianthus; species Helianthus tuberosus. The sequence continues at coordinate 124,110,801 of CM060366.1, forward strand.
TGGGTTAAGTGAGGTGTATGGCTCATTCGGCCCATTGTTTCACTAGTTCACTCGAGACCACATGGTCTCGAGTCGGGTTCTTGTTGTCTCGGTTCATATACATACTCGCATACATACACACAATCATACATGTAACATAACACGTAATCATATAAAAGGTTCACTTATCATTCATTAAATCATCAAATTAGTTAGTCACCTAGTGTTCAAGCGTACAACGAAAGGTTCTAAATTTCGAGTTGTCACATCATCCCCAAGTTGAAAGAAATTTCGTCCCGAAATTTGGTAGGCACTCACTGAGGAAGCTAGTTAAGTTGTATGGTTTTCCTGGTTTTCCTGGGGTGTCACATCCACCCCCCGTTGATCTGGAATTTCGTCCCGAAATTCCGTAGCTTCGACCTCAGTAGTGGTTGTACTGTTTACAAACAGTTGGGGATACTTTTGTTTCATCTGATCTTCGCGCTCCCAGGTGAACTCTGGGCCGCGACGTGAGTTCCAACGAACTCGAACGAGAGGTATTCTAGTGCTCTTGAGGACCTTAACATCCCGGTCCGTGATCTCGACTGGTTCCTCGACGAATCGTAACTGCTCGTCGATAGTGAGTTCCTTCAAAGGAACTACGTGGGTCTCATCTGACGGACACTTCTTCAGATTCGACACGTGAAAAACGTTGTGAACTGCACCGAGTTCCGCTGGTAAGTTCAGTCTGTAGGCCACCCTGCCTATTTTCTCAATGACCTCGAAAGGTCCAACGTATCGTGGGTTGAGTTTACCGCGTTTACCAAAACGAACCACACCCTTCCAGGGTGAAACTTTGAGTAGTACCCGCTCCCCAACCTGGAGCTCAAGTGGTTTCCTGCCCATGTCGGCGTAAACTTTCTGACGTTCGCGAGCGGCCGTCATGCGTTTTCGTATTTGAGCAATTTGTTCGGTCGTGTCTACCACATATTCTGGACCAGTGATCTGACTATCTCCCACCTCTGCCCAGCAAAGAGGAGACCGGCATTTACGTCCGTACAATGCCTCAAACGGAGCAGCTCCTATGCTGGTGTGGTAGCTGTTATTGTACGAGAATTCCACAAGTGGCAGATGCTTTTCCCAGCGGTTGCCAAAGTCGATTACACATGCACGAAGCATGTCTTCTAAGGTTTGAATAGTGCGCTCGGACTGCCCGTCCGTCTGAGGGTGATACGCTGTGCTCATATCTAGTCGTGAGCCAAAGGATTTGTGCATCGCTTGCCACAGCTCTGAAGTAAAACGCGCATCTCGATCTGAGATAATAGAGGTGGGCACCCCGTGCCTCGAAACAATCTCCTTGATGTATATTTCTGCAAGAGTGGAGAACTTATCCGTCTCCTTGATAGCCAAGAAGTGTGCAGATTTCGTGAGTCGATCCACGATCACCCAAATAGTATCGTTCCCGCGCTGGGATCTAGGTAGGCCAGTAACAAAATCCATGGAAATTTGCTCCCATTTCCATTGAGGTATCTCTGGTTGTTGGAGTAGGCCTGATGGTTTCTGGTATTCCGACTTGACTCTTGCACAAGTCAAACACTTGCTGACGTAGGTCGCTATGTGGGCCTTCATGCTAGGCCACCAATACGTAGTTTTGATATCATGATACATCTTATCTGATCCAGGGTGTACTGAGTAGCGAGACTTGTGTGCTTCATCCATCACAAGCTCTCGTAGGTTGCCATAGAGTGGGACCCAAATGCGTCCCGTTACGTAGTAAGCACTGTCTTCCTTTTGTTCTAATCGTTGCCTTGCTCCGCGTAGGGCTTCAGCCCTGACGTTCTCTGGTTTCAGTGCTTCTATCTGAGCAGCTCGTATTTGGGAAGGCAGACTAGAATGGATCGTGAGTTGTAAAGCTCGCACGCGCTTAGGCGCAGTGTCCTTTCGACTAAGGGCGTCAGCCACAACATTGGCCTTGCCCGGGTGATACCTGATTGAGCACTCGTAGTCATTCAGCAGTTCGACCCATCGTCGTTGTCGCATATTCAGTTCCTTCTGTTTGAAGATATGCTCGAGGCTCCTATGGTCAGTGTAGATGGCGCACTTGGTCTCATACAGGTAATGCCGCCATAACTTAAGTGCAAAAACAACAGCTCCCAGCTCTAAGTCGTGCGTCGTGTAGTTCTTCTCATGAACCTTAAGTTGGCGTGAGGCGTAGGCTATAACTTTATCTCGTTGCATCAACACGCAACCAAGACCCTGAATTGATGCGTCGCAATAAACCACAAAATCGTCTGTGCCTTCCGGCAAGGAAAGGATAGGTGCGCTACAAAGTCTATCCTTTAGGTGCTGAAATGCCATCTCCTGTGCGTTTCCCTAGCGATAAACAACGCCCTTCTGCGTTAGTGAGGTGAGAGGCTGTGCAATCTTAGAAAAATCCTTTATGAATCTCCGGTAGTATCCCGCCAAACCCAAGAATTGGCGAATTTCCTTTGGTGTATGAGGTGCAGGCCAGTTCTTAATCGAGTCTATCTTGGATGGATCAACATGAATCCCATCCTTGTTCACCACGTGGCCTAGGAAATGGACTTCTCGAAGCCAGAAGTCGCATTTCGAGAACTTTGCATAAAGCTGTTCTGTTCGAAGGAGTTCCAGAATAAGTCGCAGATGCTGCTCGTGTTCCTCCTGACTCTTGGAATAGATCAGGATGTCGTCGATGAAGACTATAACGAACTTGTCCAGGTAAGGCTTGCACACTCGGTTCATCAAATCCATGAAAACCGCAGGTGCGTTTGTCATCCCAAAAGGCATGACCAAAAACTCATAGTGCCCGTATCGAGTTCTGAAAGCTGTTTTGGAGACGTCCTCTTCCCGGACTCTCAGCTGGTGATAACCCGATCTCAAATCGATCTTCGAATAGTAGCTCGACCCTTGCAACTGGTCGAACAAGTCGTCGATACGCGGTAGAGGATAACGATTCTTCACCGTCACCTTGTTGAGTTCTCGGTAATCGATGCACATTCTGAAGGTACCGTCCTTCTTCTTTACAAATAGTACTGGAGCTCCCCAGGGCGATGAGCTAGGACGAATAAAACCCTTATCCAGGAGCTCTTGTAGTTGCGTAGAGAGTTCTTTCAACTCTGATGGAGCCAATCGATAAGGTGCACGAGCTATAGGCGCAGCTCCAGGAGCTAGTTCGATCTGAAACTCGACTTGGCGATGAGGCGGAAGACCAGGTAATTCCTCAGGAAATACCTCTGGATAGTCGCGTACAACTGGGAAATCTTCAATCTTCTTCTCTTTTTCTGAGGTGTCAGTAACGAGAGCCAAAATAGCAGTGTGGCCCTTTCGCAAGCACTTTTGGGCCTTAAGGAGAGAAATGACGTTCTCAACAGCACTCCTCTTGTCGCCATGAATCATGAGGGGTTCACCATCGGGACCTGGAATACGGACAACCTTCTCGTTGCAAAGAATCTCTGCTCGGTGTTGGGATAACCAATCCATCCCAATGACAACGTCGAAACTACCCAAGACGATAGGAATGAGGTCGATAGAGAAGGTCTGGTCAGCGAGAATAAGTTTACAACCCTTGACTACGTGTGTGGCTTCTAAACTCTTACCATTTGCTAGCTCTACGGTGTGCTTGTTGTTCAAAGGGGTTGGAACACGCTTAAGCATTCGACTAACTTCTAGTGACATGTAGCTAGTATCGGCACCCGAATCAAATAAAACTGAAACATAAAAGTCGTCGAGAAGGAACTTACCCGCCACAACATTGGGGTCATTCCTTGCTTCACCTTGGCCAATCACAAACATCCGCCCCCTGGCGCCATTGTTGTTGTTGTTCCCATTGTTACCATTCCCCTGATTGTTGTTATTGTTGTTGTTCTGGTTCCTGTTCAGTTGGGGACAATCTCTCTTGAAGTGGCCCTCAGCTCCACACTGAAAGCACCCTTTGTTATCACCCTGTTGCTGTTGCTGGCGCTGGTTCTGTTGAGCTTGCTGACGATTCTGGTTGGCGGGGTATAGGCTCCTGCAATCCTTTGCAGCGTGACCAGGCTTGTTGCACCGATGACAGTTGCCCCTGGTGCATGGTCCGCTGTGGTGCAGGCTGCAGCGATTGCATTTGGGGTGATTTCCTTTGTACCCACCATGACTTTGACCACCAGACGATTGCTGATTAGGGCTCTTGTAGTCCTCAGTCTTTCTCTGCTGAGACTGGGACTGAACAGAAGTCGAACCCTTACTTGAAGTTCCATCCCATTTCCGTTTGTTGTCACCAGAGGTACCAGAAGTAGTTGCAGCACCTATGCGTTTTGGTAACTTGTTCTGCTCCACCGCTTGATCCGTGAGACGGTGAGCCAACTGGACAGTTTGCTGGTAGGTGGCGAGGTTCGCTGAAGTCACATGACTTTGGATTTCTGGCACCAAGCCCTGAAGAAATAGTTCGATGCGTTTGATGGGAGGATCCACCATAGTAGGACACAGAATTGCCAGCTCATTCGACCTTTTCACATAGGCTTCAATTTCGGACCCCGTCATCTTGAGGTTGAAGAACTCCACTTCTAGTTTGTGAATCTCATCACGACTGCAGTATTCTTCCTTGATCATTTCCTTAAAAGTTTCCCATGGGGTGGCGTTGGCAGCAACCAACCCTAGCATCTGAACCTGAGCGTTCCACCATGTGAGGGCTAAACCCTCGAGAGTACCAGTAGCATACTTCACCCTGCGCGCCTCAAGGCATTCACACATTTCGAACACAGATTCTAGCTTCTCAAACCAATGTAGGAGACCTACTGCTCCTTCAGTGCCGCTAAAAGTGGTTGGTCGGCAGTCCATGAAAGTCTTAAAAGTGCACACGGGTGGCTGAACGTGCTGACCTATCGTAGGTGAAAGAAAAGACAGAGTTTAACACAAAGGTTGGTTCACGAGAGTAGGATCCTAAAGATCCTAGAATGAGTTCGGACTGCAGGATATACCTCCTGCGTGTGCAGCTGCAAGTGCTGCGGCAACTCGTTCGTTAATCAGAGCCGTCAACTGGGCTTGTGTCATGTTAACGCATCCAGACATGATCTTCATACCAAGAAGAACGTGAGTGAGAGGGGTTTCGCGAAAGTACAATGATAGGATAGAGTAAGCACGCATGTGTTCAAGCAACAGTGGTTATACCAACCAAGCATACCATAAGCAATGCACTATGTAACTAACAAGTAGGTAATATATACACAGATCATATCACCCAGAATGTCGAGCCTTGCATGTGGAGTGAAGCATCGTTGTGGACCGTTGAGCACTGTACAGGTTATAGTCTGATTTTAACAAAAACGTTTTCTCCTTTATTAAAACCAAGTTCTCTATAACCAATGGCTCTGATACCAATCTGTCACACCCCCAAAATCCACCTGCGGAATACCACCGCTTGGAGGCGTGACTGACCAGGATCCAGCCACCAATCTTATTGAACAAGCATATAAGTAGTTATAAAAATCCACCCAATACAATTGGTGTTCAAACAAAACATAGTTAAGTTGCAAGCGGAAGCATAAGTCTTAAAAACAAAGCATAATGTTTAATTGTTTCAAAGTTTAACATGGCACACAGTCGTCCATGTCCCACAACGATCCTCCTCCATGCAAGCTCTAGCTTAAGAACCTAAGGACCTGCAAAGCATGTAGTAACGAGTCAACAACAAGTTGAGTGAGTTCACGGTTGGGTGTTCGTTTTAAGTTGTTTCGAAAACAGTTTCCTTTATCTGGCATCCTGCCGTGGGGGTTACCCCATAGTTAAAAACGTGACTTGTTTATTCCCAGTTACTCTGGCAATCCTGCCGTGGGGGCTACCCCGTGTAGTTATCTGGCATTTCGGCCGTGGGGGCTACCCCATGTATACACTAGACTCGTTACCATATCGACTGCTGACTGTAGTCATGTTTATGTGCCCTGAACTGTCAATGTCTATCATCATTGACGTGCCAGTAGTCCATTAGTTCACGCCCGTCCTCTGCGGCACGGTGTGAGGTTTGTCAAACCTAAATAGCGCTATCTAACTAATGACCCGCTCGCCATTGGCCTCGGCGATTAAGTCGATACAAAGATGAGGGACTTCGTGATAGAGTTTTGGTCTAGTACGAGTTATCTGTCCGTGAGGACGAGGAATTACATTCCTGAACCTTTGCTGTCCTACCCAAGGAGGACGAGGAACCCAGTTCCTTAACCCCATTCCCAACCCAGGGAATCCCATGCTTTGTAGAGGGTGTGAACTCACCTTGGTTTGCTCGGTAGAAACACAGAAAAGTCAAACAAGCAATGTTGTGGCTACTCACGTCCTATCACAGTTGTATCATACCAATCAGGTTCGTATTCAATCAGTACACGTATGTTCCTAGCATAATGCATTCAAGTATCGTTCATGGCATACACGTTTTATCATGGCAGATCAACAATATTCACGTTCAACAGTAACATATAAGGTCTGTGCATTAGGCCCAAGAGTCTGGCCCAATCAATTAAGTCCGAAATGAGGTGCAAGCCCAAACAGCGTGTATCTGTGTATAGTCTCGAGTCGCAACTAGGCGTTTGCGACTCGCAACCTGAGTCGCAATCATGGTTTCGGTTCGTGTTGTTTTGGTCTCGAGTCGCAATCGGACTCGCAACTGTGGTTTCGAGTCAAACGGTTTATGTGCTGATCTCGTGTGGTTTCGAGTCGCAATCAGGTGTTTGCGACTCGCAACCGATGTCGCAACCGGGGATTTCGACTCATCAAGCAGTGGTTTCGAGTCGCAACTGATGGTTTCGACTGGACATAGGCTGATTCGGTACAGTGTACTATCCAATGGAAAATCGATTTCATGAAACAGTTTGTACTATCCACTTAAACATGTTTGTTTGTCTAACAATTTCCTAAAATGGATCAAACAATCAGATTTCAAATATTCAACCATGTTCATATCATATTCATCATGTTCTTCAAACATTCAAGTAGTTCATATTGCTTATTCAAACTTGTTCATCTTATTTCCGGGTTTCTTTATCATTAATCACAACATATAATCATGAACGACAATCAAATACTTGAACATATTCATCTAACCCACATATACACATCCGATTTCATGAGTAATAAACCTTCTAACATAATCAAGCCACTCGGATTTAAGCCTATGTGGAACCGATAGCATTCAATCATAGTCAAGCATACATTGTTCATCCCAACATAATCAATACATTAACCTATAATCATCTTTAACCGAATGTAAACATACTACATAAAACATTTATGAACCGATTACTTGAACGCTAATTCATCATGTATTGTAGGCTAGTCCTTGTGTAACATCATGTAAGTCACAACATCATCAAGCATACAACTAACTAGTTAAATCATATCATCCACACTATTATTTAACACCAACAAACATCATAAATTCACTAACCGGTTGATGAGTTTCAAAGGTGAGGTCTTAGGCTTGAATCCGAGAGCTCCTAGTGGTCACCGGTTTGAATCCGAGAAGAAGGAGAAGAAGTATGATGTTTGGTGTCTAGGGTTTTAGTGAGAGGGAGTAGGAGAGTGTGTGTGTTATCCAAAGAAAATGGCAACATGGCTATCTAACAAGCTTATATATCCGCACCAAGTAATGCACCCTAATGGGCTCTCGGTTGGGTTAAGTGAGGTGTATGGCTCATTCGGCCCATTGTTTCACTAGTTCACTCGAGACCACATGGTCTCGAGTCGGGTTCTTGTTGTCTCGGTTCATATACATACTCGCATACATACACACAATCATACATGTAACATAACACGTAATCATATAAAAGGTTCACTTATCATTCATTAAATCATCAAATTAGTTAGTCACCTAGTGTTCAAGCGTACAACGAAAGGTTCTAAATTTCGAGTTGTCACAAACGGAATGTTCATAATCACAAGTTTCCGGTATTACATCGCTATGCACTAAACTAGTCCGTTAGCGAACCGACGAGCTAGTAAGCAATATTTCCGTCATCGTAGCAACCAAATGGAAACTCTAGTGAACTAGTTAAGCTAAATTTGGGACTCGTAATCACTCCATACAACTTTCGGATGCAAGAAAACAACTTACGGAAAATCCTTATCGGTACGACATAAAAGCATCGTAGGTGAACTGGCGCTTAACCGGGAACCGTTTAAACTAGTTAAACACTATTTTTACTAGTTTAGTCAACTAATTAATAATAATTTTGGTTCCGAATCACTAATTACCCTCTAATGGCGTAATTAAACCCCTAATCACCGAACTCCGCTTAATGACTAAAATATCTATTTTTAGTAACTTTTTATAAAAAAAAATAATGTTATACCCCCCCCCCCTCCATGATGACCGAAAATTTGGTGGGTCCCACCCACCATATCCTTGTTGAAATTGAGAAGATTTAGAGTATGGTCTTGATGAAGTTGTTGTTGAAAATTGATACTACATCTTATCATAAATTATTACCATCCTTCACACTTATCTTTTACACTAGCAAATCAACAACAAACCATCTCCTTGGAGCCCTTGAATTCGGCAGCCATAACACCCCACAAACCACCTTCAAACTTGCATTTACTTCTCTTTTGTTCACTAAAAAATAACCTTTACAAGATCACTCACTTATGGGGTAAACTTGGAGCATTATTTGGAGCACTTTTGGAGCTTAATTTCTTCTTATTTTCTTGTCTAACTAGTGCAATCTTGTAAGATCTCTAACCATCATTTTTTTAGCTCCATTTTATTAGTAGAATATTATTCTACAAGTTGATTATCTTGAACTTAAAACTTAACTTAATCAAAAACCCTAAACACAAAACTAATAAAAACTAAATATGAATATATTATGTGTTGATTTATGTTGTTTAGTGTTAATATGTTCATGTTGAGTATGTTATTTTTGTTGAGATTAGTGAGTTAAAGTTTATATTTATGATGATCATGTTGTTAGTTTCATGTAGTATTTTATATTTGTGTTCATCTTATCATGATGAACATAAATATGTGATTTAAACATGGTTATGTTTAAATCAAGAAAGATCATCATACTCATTTCATGAACTAATCATATAATTTTTGGATTACATAAAAAAACAAGGGTTTAAATAGGTTTAAAACTTGATCTTGGGAAGTTTAGTGAACTTTGTTTTTACAAGATAAATTAAACAACTTGTTTATTACGAAAATTACTTTAAAAAGTCTAATTTTTATGTATAAAAAGTGTATTATGAAAGTTCATGAAATGTGGAAGTTAAGTTAACATATAAACATGTATAAAAAGTTGATACATTGAAACTTACTTTGGAAAATTGATTGTGATTATGATTTAAACGCGTTTTTAAAACGTGGGAAACGTCATAGTTTTAGGGGAAACTATGGCGAATTTTTTTAAAATTTAATCGCGATTAAAGAGGGGATTAAAGGGTGATTAACAATGTTAAACGCGATTAGTGGTCATAAACGTCATTTTGGAAACCCTAATGAGAATATTTAAGTCTTAAATATTCAATAAGTTTTATGGACTCAAACTTACTCTTTTACAAAAATAAATGGTTAAAAGTGTAACCATATATGTATATATATAATTTTTTGGTAAAAATTATATACTTTTAGAAACTTGACTAGTGCATGTAATATGTGCTATATGTGTATGTATTAGATACCTATAGGGTGACCAAAATAAATACACATACATGTTCCTACATGGTCCAAGAAATGCTATTAATCGGACGATTAAATAAAATGGCCGAAATGGAAATACATAACACTTGATGACGACGAATTGGGCGTATCGACATCGTGAACAAGTTACTACAATGTCGAGTCTAAAAATAACATATTTTTAGACATTAAAACGAACACATAACTAAGTGGTCAAAAACAAGAATCCGGAAAGTCGAAAACTATAAAAAATTACCAAGTATTTTTCATGAGAAAAACGTATTTATTAAGTTACATGCTTGGTGAATTTTTGGAAAAAATGTAAGAGTATATTTAATGGACTCACCAAAATTAGATTTGGGGCTAGGCCCAAATTACTAAAATGCATTGGCTAGAGCCCAAAAATAAATTATTTGGGTTAGGCCCAAATTACTAACATACATGGGCCAAGGCCCAATGGTAAATATATGGGTCAAGACCCAAATTTCTAAAGTACATGGGCCAAGGCCCAATGACAGTAAAACTAGGGCTAGGCCCAATAACAAGAAAACTAGGGCCAGGCCCAATAACAAGAAAACTAGGGCTAGGCCTAATAACAAGAAAACTAGGGCCAGGCCAAATAACAAGAAAACTAGGGCGAGGCCCAATGACATAAAACTAGGGCTAGGCCCAATAACAATAAAACGTGGATTAAGCCCAATGACATAGGTTCGAAGCCGTTCACATATAATCCAATACTTATAGAATGCATGTATATACATAACAATCGAGCGAGTAAACTATCAACACTCTAAAATACAAAGTTGTTCCAAAGATGACAAACGAGAACTTAATAAAGAATTCAAGATGAACAACTTGTACGAGGTCCGAAAGACCTAGAGTCTAATCATGTTAGTAAACATGTAGGTTACTCACGTGTACGGATGCTCACCTACGGTATTACTTAATATGGAACGCAAATCAGTGAGTTCATGTCCCTCCTTTCAATGTTTTCAAAGTTTTGGTTTTTAAAACAATCGAGGGGAAATACATGCTAAAACTACGGATATGTTAGCATACATGCTAATACTATGGGTATGTTAGCTATGGGTTTAGATGATAACACGATCAATGTTCATAAGTAGGATGATGACATAGTAACCATTAATCACTTAGTGACCAAGGTGCAAAAGGTGTAGATATATAGAGCTTGAGACACGCTCCACTCCTTGATAGGCCATAGGAGTGCTTTTGTGATCCCAGAAAATGTCAAAGTTGTCTCGGTTTGGTTACGTAACTTATGGTACATATAGTCAGGGGGCTCGCTACCCACTGATAGATCCTTAAACTCCATATATGCTAATACTTACCAGGATTTCGTTTTCATGAATACTACAATTACAAGATTTCATTTTCATGAATACTACGATACAAGATTTCATTTTCATGAATACTACGATTACAGGATTTCATATTCATGAATACTACGATTACAGGATTTCATTTTCATAAATACTACGATTACAAGATTTCATTTTCATGAATACTACGATTACAAGATCTCATTTTCATGAATACAATGATTACAAGATTTCATTTTCATGAATACTACGATTACATATGATAACAAAAACGGCATGAACTCGCTCAACTTTTGTTGACTTTTTAAAACTACATGTATTTCAGGAAACAAGTCTTGAGCCGGTGATACATGATTGGATGCAATGATTACCTTTCTTACGTCACACACAATACGCTTCCGCTACTAGCAGGGTGTGACAGTTTGGTATCAGAGCTCCGATTGTAGTGAACCGAGGACAAACTTTTATAAAGTTTGGTCTACAATCACCAAGGGCTCTCACATGAAAACAAAGTTGATAACATGTTAGTGCAGTATGTCTATCGCCTCCGTCAATCTTAACCGTAGCAGAAATAGAAGAGATCTAGACTTTATGTTACATGTTGTAGTTAAAAAGGCAAGGTGGCATAATTGTAAATAAGGAAACCTTCATTATAACCTTGGCCTATAAATAGGAGCCTTAGGGTTTCTTTTAGAGATTTTTAGCCATTTGAGAACTTGGAGCTTGGTGCTTAGAGAGAGAAACTAGAGAGAGAAAGTTCTCAACGTGATTTCCGGAGCTTGTACACGTCATACAGATCTATTGAATCACGTTATTTGTACGTTATTCTGTGTTCGGTCACGCACGTTCACGGATTCCGCACGTCGAACGTTCGTTACGCAATCGAACGGTGTCAAAACCGATCCTACAAGTGGTATCAGAGCAGGAGCTCGGTTGCGAGGATCAAACGCACAATTACGCACTCAATTTCAGCAGAATCAGAGCCTAAATCATCCAGATTTGTCAAAATTCTCATATTTTTCTTGTTCTTCACGTTCTTATCTGATTTTTGTCAATTTGAACAGATTTTTACGGTCGAAAATTGCTGAATTTTGGATATGATATGCGAAAGTACCTGATCTACAAGCATACAAATTTTCAGCTCTTAATTTGAAGCCATTTGGGAGAAATTTGAGATTTTTTGATCGAAAAAAAATGTTGAAAGTTGCTGCTGTTCACCGCACGGATGGCAATCCGTGCGGATAACAAATCCGCGTTGACTTGTTGACCCTGCCACCCGCACGGATAACAATTAGACTCAAGATTCCTTTGTTGACTAGTTACCCGTATGGATAACGTTTCATTTATTTCATCCGGATAAGTCACCCGCACGGATAAACTATCCGCTTTGACTTTAGTTGACCAATTCGGACGGATAACGTGTCCGCACGGATAGCATTTTCAATCCGTGTCATTGCACCTCACTCGACCGACCCACAATTAGTCAACATTATCAGCCTTTAACAGTCAACATTATCATATTGCATGTGAAGTAGTGTCAACATCATTAATAGCATTTCAGAATTTGCATAAGTCTGTCAGTATACATGTGATATAATAATTCGTATCAATTGTGATTTCGTGATCACGTGATTATAAATTGAAGAGGTCCAATTGAAACAAAGTAATGACAGTCTGTATTGTGAATCAAATTTGAATTTGTTTTTTGAGTGATTAAGTGTCAGATTCAAGGTGTTGTGTCACCCGTGCGGATAACATCATCTGGATCATCACCCGTACGGATAGCACCCACCCGTGCGGATAGCATCATTTCCCACCCGCACGGACAACAATCCGTGTCATAGCAACCCACTCGCACGGATTACTTTCAGCCATCCGTGTTGACTTGCTGACTTGCCACTCGCACGGACAACTTGTCCGCGCGGATAACATCACCATCCGTACGGATAACAATCCGTGTTGACTTTATTGTTGACCTATCCGGACACTATCCGACCCGCACGGATAGCAATCCGCTCGATCGGCAATCCGTGTCACGAAATTTCATTTAAAACAATTGACTTGTGTCGACTCATTCGTTTGAGTATTTGTACAATCAAGTTGTTTGATAATAATTGAACTAATCTTGTTTGTTCGTGATCTAGGTAATTCAAGGATATAAAATCATGGCAAAGTCTGTTGAGCCTGTTCCTTTTAAAGATAACAGAAATGAAGAAGAGAAGTATATCAACAGAAAGATGAAAGCTCAAACCAAGTTGATCAGAATCAATCGTATAATCAAAGAAGCTAAACAAGCAAAGAGATGGAATGCTACTAGACAATGTTATATTGATCAAGATGGAAACATTGCAGTTGATCCAAATGATATTATAATGGATATGTTCATCAAGCAATATACTGAAGAAGAAGAGGGTTGGCAGAGAAAATGGTGGGGAAGTGGAGAAGAGAAAGAAAAAGAAAAAGATGAAACTTCAAAATGTGAAGTTGTGTGCTCAAAATGCGAAAAATTCGAAGCTGAAAATGTCAAACTCTTGAAGGATGTGGAGAGTTTGACATTGGAAATCAAAAATTTAAAAGAAAAGGAAAAAGATTTTGAAAGTAAAAAGAAATTTTCAGATAAAATTTTTGAAGATAAAATCAAAAGTTTTGAAATTGAAAAATTAAAAATTGAAAAAGAATTTCAAAGTCAAATAAAGATTCTTGACGATGGGAGATCTGTTTTTAGCAAGAACAATATTGAAAAGCAAAAGGTAATAAATTCCCATCGTCAGACAATTATTCGACTTGAAAAAGAAGCTGAAGATGATAGAAAGAAAATCAAAGTTTTAGAGAATAAATTGAAAAGTTTTGTGACTTCTGCTTCATATGTTTGTCCAAAACCGATCAATTCTGTTCCAATAAGTGACAATGTCACAAATTTTGACAAAGTCAAAATTGAAGATTGTGATGATAAATCTGATGATGAAAAAGAAAAAGAAGAAAAAAGAAAAACATTTTTGAAATTAAATGAAATGTTTAAAAATACTGTTTTACATTCTACTGAGAAAGGCGAATGCTCAACGCAAAAACCTGTAAAGAAGAATGTGGAACATAAACAAAACGATAAAAAATCGAAAAATTTTCAAAAAGAAAATAAAGGCTCATCAGTTAAGTCATCCAATCATTATGAAAAACCACAAAAATTTAAAAATCAAAACTCACAAAAAGTTGGTAATCAGTGGTGCAGGTTTGACCACAGTGCTCAAATGCCAAATCAAGGATACAAGAGGAGAAATGACTACCACAAGGCAAATCAATGCTATGATCTAAGTGTGTGGTATAAAAGTGGTGTGAAGTATGAAAGTGGTGAAAGGTATGATAACAGAGTGTGTTACACTTGTGGCTATCAAGGACACATTTCTGTTAACTGCCAAAGTCAGAGAATCGAAACGAGAAGGTGCTATGAATGCCAAATCAGAGGACATATTGCAAGAGATTGCCCAATGAGATCAAAGGGAAGATCGAGGGCTGAATCTCAGAAAATGGGAAAGAAACCAGTCAATGTCAAGCCCAAAGAACAGAAAGTTCAAGAACCAAAAGTCCAAGAACAGAAAGTTCAAGAAAAGAAAGTGAAGCTTTCACAAGGGCAGAAAGACAAACTGAGGAAGAAAAGAAAGAAGGCGAGAGAATATCTCGAGAGGATTTTGTCGTCGGATACAACTGGTAAAACAGATAAAAGTTCTGATAAATCGTCCTGTTCGCCAAAGAATGACAAATCAAGCAAAACGGATTCATCAGATACAAATCTGAGGACGAAAGAGGGAAAGAAGAAGAAGAAAGTTTGTGGCAATGAATCTGTTTCTTCGGAAACAAATGAGCCACATGTCAGTAATGAATCTGGCTCAACAAAGTCACACAAGCCATATTCAGGCAATGATTCTGACTTGTCAAAGTTAGAAGAGCCACGATCAGGCAATGATTCTGGTTTGTCAAAACCAGAAGAGCCATCTGTTGATGTAAAAATTGTCAAACCCAAGGCTGGTCAGGCTTGGGTGAATCTGTTTAAATGAAAAACCTGACTTGCCGGAACTCCCAGGTTGGTAAGTGTGGAGTAGGAATCGGCATATTTCTTGAGAAATTCACAGGTTGGTAACTGTGATATTTCGAATCACAAAAGACTAATCAAGGACATTAAGTTGTACTTGATTTATCTTTCCGATAAGTGGATAAAGGTAAACAATGTGATGAAACCCCGAGTTTGTAAAAAGACAAACAAAACTAATTTTCCGGAAAAACCATTTTGATTAAAACAAACTTAAGTGTTTTGAAATCTAAATGGGAAAATAGTTTGTTGTCAGGGGGAGTTCTGATTGTTAAGCCGAGTGAATAGCGAATTGAAGCGATTCGATATCAGTTTGTCATTTTATTTGTAAAGTTTGTTTTCAAATTTTCCTTGAAAATCAAAATTGAAACATATTTTGATTTTAGGGGGAGAAAATTTAAAAAAAAATTTAAAAAAAAATTAGAAAATTTGAAAATGCCAAAAACATTAAAAAAAAAGCAAAAATGAGTTTTGTTGAGAATAAGTGGAAATGATAGTAAATCAGTGGATAAACGGTCTCACTAATGATGTGACGATAGGCTCAGCTAGACTAGTAGATTTGCGATAACGATACAAACTTAAATGAAAAAAGCCTAGTTCTAGTGGGAAACATGGTTGAAAGCATAGTACTTAGTTTTGTCCTTCTTGATTGTGTGCCTACTCAGTAATCGCTGATTGTCGAAAGACATAAAACTGGTTAAGTTTGTGAACTTTCACAACTTTGCTGAAAAGTCGCTGTGATTGTGCATTTCTTTTTGCAAAGATTTAAACTTGTTTTATTTCTTTATTTTGTTTAAGCATTGGACATCCTCTGCGTATACGTGAGTATCGACCTGGATGTTATTGCCTAAACGTTCTGCTTTATTTTCTTTGGTGTTTCGTTTAAGCTTTGGACCTCCTCTGCGTATACGGAAGTATCGACCTGGTGGTTAAAGCCTAAACAACTTCAAATTATTTTTATTTTCTTATTTTGTTTAAACATTGGACTTTCTCTGCGTATACGGAAGTATCGACCTGATTGTTAATGTTTAAACATTCTGCATTATTTTCGCACATATCACAGTTGATGAAAGTTTAAAGGCATTACT
This sequence comes from Helianthus tuberosus, assembly GCA_030545235.1. Taxonomy (NCBI): domain Eukaryota; kingdom Viridiplantae; phylum Streptophyta; class Magnoliopsida; order Asterales; family Asteraceae; genus Helianthus; species Helianthus tuberosus. Next base: position 124,126,932 of record CM060366.1, read on the forward strand.
TGAGTTAGTGTATTGCATGATGAGGGGATATGCTAAGATCGTGGGGTCCATAAGAGTTTAGTGCAAAATTAAAATACCTTAACGTATCGGTAAGCATTTCGAAAGTTTTTAGATTGAGTTTAAGAGGACAACTATATCGTCAATCTATGTGAATCGTTTAGAACTTAAAATGTTTAAAGCTTAACGGTGCTAGTGATTTGTTTCATGAACTGATATGATCCTCTTACACAAACTCACAAAATATATACAGACAATATACATCTAGATTGTATATATTTCTTTACTGCATTTCTTTAAACTCAAAATCCAAAAAGATTTTAGTGTGTTTTAGCATAAAGTTTTGAAAAATACAAAAAGATTTTTGACAACTGATGTTGGAGAGCGGTTTTTCAAAATTCCAAGTGCTAAACATGATGATTTGGGTTGGGAGAATATGTTGAAAATTTGAATGTTATATACAAATGTTTTGAAAGATTGTGGGTTTAGTTAATCAAGGTCATTCACTTGAACTTGATGTAACTATACAGATTGATGAAAGAATGATTTCTACCAGTAAGTTTCTTAAATCTAAGTGTTATAAATTTGTGAAACTTATGTTGAGGTAGAGGATGTGCAGGTTAACCAGGTTTTAAATCCTGAGCATATGCAGAACAGAGCCAGGAATTGATCCTGAACTTGTGAACATGTGAAAGCCAGACTACGATCCCGACAGCTGAGTCTAAGGGGGAGTCTGAAGACGAGCTCAACGCAAGAGGAAGCGTGGATTCAAGAAGCCAGGAAACTATCCTGAAGGAGCTTGTATACGGAAAGCCAGGTGTCGATCCCAGAGCACAGAAGCTTGACGAAAGGGGGAGCCTGAAGAAAGAGTTTGCTGAAAGGGGGAGCTGAAGCTCAAGACAGATCCACCGGGATTCTGTTCGAGAAAGAGAGAGTCTGTATTTGCTGAAGATGTCAATCTTTCAAGAAGACTAAAGAAAGAGAGAGAAAAACAAGTCGCTACGAGTTTGACTACGGATTGACTGCGGCAATATCCAAGGGGGAGTCTGTTAGTGCAGTATGTCTTTCGCCTCCGTCAATCTTAACCGTAGCAGAAATAGAAGAGATCTAGACTTTATGTTACATGTTGTAGTTAAAAAGGCAAGGTGGCATAATTGTAAATAAGGAAACCTTCCTTATAACCTTGGCCTATAAATAGGAGCCTTAGGGTTTCTTTTAGAGACTTTTGCCACATTTTGAGATTTGGAGCTTTCAAGGTTAGAGAGAGAAAGTAGAGAGAGAAAGTGGCAAACCGTGATTTCCGGAGCTTGTACACGTCATACGGATCTATTGAATCACGTTAAAATTGTATGTTCTTGTGTGTTCGATCCACGCACGTTCACGGATTCCGCACGTCGAACGTTCGTTACGCAATCGAACGGTGTCAAAACCGATCCTACTACAAACACCTTTTTCACAGCAAACTTCTTTTTCTGATAATTCTTACCACCCTGATATCCTCCCGACCATTTATTTTGATTGTTGTTAGAAAAACGTGGTGGAATAACAGGTTTCTTATAGTAAGATTTATCTTTATCAAAATTCATTTGTCTCTTTGTCTGTTTCAAACCGTCTACTTCAGACAAATCAATTTCAACCAATTTGAAAACATTTTTCAATTTGTTCACATTAACATTCTCCAGAGGAAACTCAAAGTCTGAATACAACTTATCAGAACCAGACATCTTGTAAATCACAAGACCCGGCTCATCATCTAAGTTGTTTTTAGTTTTTGGTTTCGGAATGTAATTGTTCAGAAAACATTCTTCATCTTCAGTCGAATCACTATCCAAGACACTTTCAGCCATGCCTTTAATGATCTCAGTTTGAACACTATCATCGGATGATGATGAAGAAAATGTCACATCAATTGACTCTGGCAGTTTTAGCTGGTTTCATTCCAAGAAATGTACGAGCAAGAAAAGGCGAAAGCCAAGTTCAAAAGGAACAAGATGGCAAAGATACACAACATGTTGAATCATCCCAATCTCAAGAAACAGAAGCTGAAAAGCAGACTAGTCACGATGACTACGTTGAAGTTACTGAGGGTGGAGTCTTTTATTCAAAGTTCCCAACAATACCAGAAAATATAGAGATTCCAGAATCTTCACGTCCAAGGAGTTCAGATGATTTCTTTAGCAATATTCCACCTGCTTCAGGAGATCCGTTGGAAGATCTGAATTTTGATGGTGATTTGTTCAACAATGAAGCAGTGAGAGTTCTGGAAAAGAAAGTCAAAGATCTTGAAAAAGAAAAAGAAAAAGCTGAAGAAGAACGTGATCTTTTGTTGAAGCAAGTTAATAAAATAATGAAAGCTCATGATCAACTTAGATCGATGTTAATCTTGGATGAAGACACCATGAAGAAAATAAAGGAAGATGGTGATAATAATACTAAAGTGATTGAAGTTCTTACGGCAGAAATATCTTCATTGAATGAGAAGACAAAGAATCTCCAGGATGTAAATCAGACACTCAATCAGCTTCTCAATGAAATGAGTGAAGCTACTTCAAATGAAATGAAAGCAATGAAGTTGGAGATAGAAGCCATGAAAGCAGACAAAGTGATGAAAGATGAACAACTTAAGATGTTATATTCTGTTGTGGAAAATCTTTTGAAAAAGGATGTTCATGCTGCCTTCAATGAAATTGAAGTAAGAAAAGTTGAAGAAAGAAGACTTGAAAGAGAAAGAAGACTAGCTGAGGATGCTATTCAAAAGAACAAAAGTGTAGTTGAAGATGTTCAGGAAGCTGGTGGTTCTTCAAATCAAGTTGATACTGAAATGTTTGATGCTGAAAGTGTTCAAGAACAAGTTGTACATGGTCAAGATTTCATGTTAGTTGGAGAGCCTTCTCAAATCATTGATTCTGATCAAATCATTCGTAGAGTTGCTGCTGAACAAAAGAAGAAAAAGGCCAAAGAAGTGTTGCTACTAGAATTCAAGACAAAGCAATTTGTACTTATTGGTGATGCATATACTGTGCCTCTCAACGTAAAAGAAGCTCTTTACAGAATAAAAATTATGAAAAGGAGAAAAGAAGCAAAGAAGGCTCGTGGAGAGGAAGTTAGTGATTCTGATAAAGAACTTCTTGGAGATGATGAAGCAGATGAAGATGAAGAAGACGATGATAAGAAAGATGACGATGATGAAGCAGATGAAGATGAAGAAGACGATGATAAGAAAGATGACGATGATGAGAAAGATGATGATAAGAAGAATGATGACGATGATCAAGGTGCTTCAGGATTGATTGTGAAGAATCCTATTGATGAACAAAAGATTGAGGAGTTTCTGAATGATCAAATCAACGAACAAGAAGATAATGATCAGCAAGAATCTTCTACTTCTGGAAAGCAGCACATGGATCAGGTATTCCTCACAAATCCTACCATCATTTTCTTACATGATAAAAATCAGGAAGAGATTGAGGTTAGAAGGTCAAGGGAAGAGATGTTAGAAGAATTGGGATTGCAAGAAGGGAAATTTAAATTCGATATTGAAGATGAAATTCCTGAGACTTCTGAAGATGTATTTGAATCAAGATATGCCTTTGAAGCCGATCATTACAACGAAGTAATTGTTGAAGATGCTTCAGATTCATCTGATGATGAGGTTGATTTTCATTATTCTGGAATTGATGAAACATTTCCTTCGTTGTCGGAAATGTTCAAAGATCGAAATGAAGAAGAAATCAGGAGAAAGATAGTGGAGAAAGTGTCTACAGAAGGTATTCCAGATACCATACCAAGAGAAAATCTTGTTGAAGAAAGAAAGAAATGGTACAAAGTCATGCCAAAAGAGAGAAAGAAACTCAGGGCACTTCAATTCTTCACACACGACAAAGAACTCTCTTGGGGTGATATTCTCTCTTGGGGATATTTGGAAGACTTAAAAGTTTATGCAATCAGAAGAGAACAGGGAGTACAGTATTTTGAGTTCTTGGCTGATATCAAAACACTGCCCTGGTGGGATATAGATGAGTTGGTAAAAACAAAGAACATCAAAGAATTCTACCATGGGTTAGATGTGAAGCAACATGATCAAAGGTTATGGAATTATGTGAAGCTGCAAGCTGAGAAAAGGTATCCTGATTGGAAACCACACTTTCCACAACAAATTGTCAGAATCTTAGAAAGTGGTGAAAAAGATATTACTCTGGATGTCAAGCCTCCTAGTTGCTTGAAGAATATGCCTTTACGGGCAATGGAGCAAGATTTCCATGAAGAGTTTGAAGGGTGGTTGTACAATCAATCTACAGCTGAAGCAATAATCTCATTACATAACAAGTCCACTGGAGAAGCAAGAAGGATCTGTGTGTTAGATCCTATGTGGCTTGTAAATTGCTCAAAGAAAGATATAGATTGTCTGTTCTACAACAAGATAGTTTATGAGAGGCCTGACAGAGAGCAAGCTATGCAATATCAAAAAGTTGTGGATTTTGTTACGCAAAAGACATCAACTCTGGAAGATACTGGAAGACAAAATGGAGAGATCTAGAGATTGACGAGTTCTTGAAAGTATACAAGCGTGAACAACGTTCTAAAAAGATTGCTGAGCATGCTGCTAAGTTGGGAATACGTAAATTGGGGATTGTACCTCCAACATATCAAACGCCAATTGAATCTGAAGAAAACAAAATTCCAAAGTGGGAATGGAAGCGTGATGGAGATCCTGTCTACAGAAATTGGTGGATGACTGAAGGAAGACAAAAACGAAAAAGAATGTTGGAGGAAAAGGCACAGAAAAGAAGGGAGAAAGCGCGTGAACGAAGACGCAGCAGGAAGAATTGAAGACTATGCTGGAAGGTACTACAGCTACATCCGAGGGGGAGTCTGTTAGTACATAACGTCTGTAGCTTCCGTCAGCATGTAGTCATATTTTGTATTCTGTGTTTTTGTCTATTGTATGTATGTTTGTAGATAGCATAACAACTCAGGAGTAGGTTTTGTATGTAAAAGTGTTGGTTGGTACAAGTTCAACCCGTCCGGATGGCAATCCGCACGGATGGCAATCCGCACGGAGAACTTATCCTCACGGAGAACTTATCCGCACGGATAAGTTATCCGCCCGGATAAGTCATACGCACGGATAAGTTATCCGCACGGATAAGTCATCCGCGCAGATAACCCGCTCGTACGAACAACACTTCTAGTTTCCTGAGGTTGTCTATAAATAGGAGGTCCGGTGCAACTTTGTTAGAACTTTTGACTCGCACGGATAGTCTGTACTTCTACCGGATCTTTGTAACTTTCAGAACACTAAATAGAAAGAACAGACAAGCAATTAAACGTTGAATTCTGTGTTGAACAAATCTGTGATTCGTCATAATGGATTCCGCACATTAGACGAAGTCGATTCATCTTGTTCCTTACGATCAGATCCTGTATCAACGGGACCAACATAACATTACAAAGATGATTTCAAAAAGTATGACAAAATGACAAAAGGTTTTCATTGTGTCACTATAACATGAGGATCTATCACGCGGGCTCAATCATAAGTAACTAATATGGTTCAATACATGTTTAGTCTATAAGGAATAGACTTGAAAACACTAAGGCTTACATGTGAAACATGAGAACAAAAACAACATGAGATTTAGTGATTAATTATATATATATATATATATATAATATATTTATATATGTGTTGTATGGAATATTTGCCATGAATGAAAATACCTTCGACTATCAAGTCTATTATTACACTTGAATCACGCGATGAGAATGACGACCTCGCGTCTATTACGAAGCGTATGGTGGACGTGGTCCCGGAGCGAGACCCTAAAGCATTGATCCCGTGGAAGATGGTTGTTTTCCCTCGGAGGGTATATCTCTGGCTTCAGTAGTGACGACGAGGCGTAGGTGGCAGCCTTGGACAACAACTCTACTAGTGGGACGAGGTCCCTGAGATTCATATTAGTCATGCTCGATTACATTCCTGTCTAGACAAGGAAGATGAAGTACTCATCTTGAAGGTGCCCCTCCAGTTGTTATTATTACGAATTCTTTTATTACTATTTCGGCGTACGTTGTGCCCTTCCACGAATAATGACAATGGGCGTTAGCATGTGGACCATCACGAAGGTCCCTCCTATGTTGAAGGTATATAGACAATAGTGTCCTCTCCTCGACTGATCAGCTGCTTGAACGAGAGAATGCTAGGGTGACCATACAAGACAATTTATTATTACGGGGGCCCACGTAATAACAACTTGTAGTGTATGGAAATCCTGGTGGGCTTTGCGGGTCAAGCTAATGATCACTAATCCATTCAAAATTCTTAAGTTGTTCAAATTTCTATCTAGTAGAACACTATCCGGAATGGTTACTATAACACTCTACGATACAGGAAGACTACACGTATTGTTTGCACTTAACATTCGATCTATAACACGAGTCGTCTGAGACTAGTCATCGAAAGCAAACAAAACTCGTTAGCCAATTATGGAGGATTTTTCCTCAACAATCTTGAAATTCTTGTACATGGGCTGGTTCTTTGGTGCCTATGACACCTTACCTTATCTTAGTTACTAGAAATGATTACATTAAACTCTGTCGTTTTGATATTTATCTTATTCCAAGGGATATTATGGCATGAGCCAAGCTACAACCCCTTCATTGTATTATTCGACATCTATGGAAATTATAACAATTTTGTCGAAGCTCTTGGAGCTCAAGGAGTATCAACGTATTCGTCACACGGGCTAGTGCGGCGAAGGATTTTTCCTACTTTGGGCGATCGAGATCCAGGAAGTATGGGATACACGTTGTAAAAATTGGAGACGACCGTTTGGTTTCTCCTCCTCAACGAATTACTTCTTTTCCCATTTAGGCACATGGCTAATACACTCAAGAGGTACTATGCATTTTGGAATGCATTTATTCATGAATATCATTGTTTAAACATACCGGAGCAACGCTGTCTTGAGGTTTCCATGACCAATCACATTATTAATTCTTAGGCGCATGATAGGCTATATCTGTCCAAATAAAAGCCTAGACCCAATGATACTATGTATCGGAAACAACGTGGCGTCGACAAGAAAATCTACGCCTAGAAGAGGGCCAGTTAATCAGCGCCCTACTATTAAAGTTGAACTAGAGGTCATATGGAACAACATGAGGTTGTCGAGTCGACACTAGTGATGGTACTGATGGTACCGGTAGTTCAAGTTGTTCAAATCCCGATGGGACGAGAATGAGTGGCAATGCCACACGTGGAGATGCAATCACACCAGATTTTAATCCTAAGGCTTTTCCGGATTATAAGCCGCGTGACCTCATTGATACGGAAGGTGCGGTGAGTTCTATCCGCTAGATAAAGACAAGGAAGTCAGTTAACCTTGCTAATAAATGTACTCCTAAGTAAACGTTTTGGTAAACGAATAGCCTTCTGTTGAATGAGGCGTTAACTTGGTGGAATCTCCAAGTGCAAACTATAGGGAGTAATACAATAAAGAGGTTATTGTGGGAAGAACTCAAGAATCTTAAGCGAGAAGAGTATTGCTCGCTAGTGGAAAAATTCCAAGTTTGGGAACCGAGCTCTAGAACTCGATCATGATTAGAGCTAATGTTGTTAGTTACCCCGACGCCTCTACAATTTGTCAAGGATTGATTGCATATTGGATAACACTCGAATCCAAACGCACTGAGCGCTACATTTGGGGTTTAGCCCTGATTTCCGAATCATGATCACATCATGTCACCCTACCTAGATTTATTTTCAAGTAACTCTCTCTGTTAGTCTCACCAAGGATGTGGTGAGGATGGGGGACTGCCCAAGGAGGGTGTTAAGAGAAAGAGAAATCCCGTGATAAGCAAAGCGAAGGCGATTACTGCCATAATCGATGCTCGCATTAAGAAGTATGCTAATAACTTGTCAAAATTCAGAATGAGATAGGTGAAACTTTCATCATAAGGGCACTTGAAAAAGTGACAAGAGTAGCAGTGTGGTGAGACTTGGCACAAAACAGAAACTAATGAGTTAGCTATATTTAAGAATGAACGAGGTGGTTTTTACTGTGGCAAGGAGGTCACTACGAGCATGGATGGTTAAGGATGAATCAAGCTAGTGAGTAAGCAGGTCTAGGGGTATGCTCTACTCTACAACCATCATGTATCAATTCTTTGGATACCAACGTCGGCTTAACTTAGTGTCTTTAGATACTAAGCATATACACGAATTAGAGTCATGTAGGTTAAACATGTCTTGCTCTATCAAGTTAGCTAATGAGGAATTAGCTATGTCATGCGAAGTCATTAAGGGTCACCAATACGTTCCTATCAACCGACCCGTTGCATCCGTGTTGTTTAACACCGGTGTCGGTATTAGCTTCATCCCCATAAAATTCAAAGTATGCTTGGCCGAGTCAAGTAAACAAGACGTCCTCCCATTCAATAGGATTGACCAATGGTAAATTAGTCAAGTCAGGAAAGACATCAAAGGATGCACACTCGAACTTGGAGCACGAAAATTCAGTAACGGCTTTTCACTCATTCAATTAGGTTGTTACGACTTAACTTCTAGCATAGACTGGTTGGCCGACAACCGAGCAGAAGTAGTTGTGCTACGAAAACTGTTATTCTTTTTCCCCCTGTCTGACAAGAGAACATCTTTTGGTGCACGGAGAGAAACACGACACACGGCTGCTGACCAACAACTGTATGAAGGCTCGAAAGAGTCTGAGAACATGATGCATTGCCTTTCTTGTCCATGTGGTCGACAAGAAAGCCGAGAAGCGCAAGGTGGAGGACATCCCTGTGGTAAGGGAATACCCTGAAGTCTTTCCAGGAGACTTGCCGGGACTACCTCCGCAACGACAAGTTGAATTCAGTATCGATCTTGTGCCAGGAGCTGCACCGGTGGCGAAAGCTTCATATAGACTCGCACCCTCGGAGATGCAGGAATTATCTACTCAGCTTCAGGAATTGTTTGACAAAGGATTCAATAGACCGAGTTTCTCACCTTGGGGTGTGACACCTGTGTCACTCCAACCATCAAACAAAGGCCAAACCAATGAAATATTGTATTTCATACTTGGGATTTGTAAAAAATATGTGTATCGTTTGCACATATAAACTCTTGTTCGATTTTAAGCTTTAAATCGCTTTCTGGAGGGTTATACGCGCTCTAATGCGTAAATATAACCATTTTAATCCAACGAACACTCTGGAATAGTTAAACAGGCTTAACATACCTTAAATAACCTTTACACAACTTAGAAATAAGTTTTGAAGGCTTTGGTATGGCAAAAACAAGTTAATTCGCTTACAGGGACTAAACTTGACAAACTGCGAAAGTATGCCAATTTGAACTGTAACGAACATTCCAGAACATGACCATAAGTTAAACATACCATAAATATCCTTTACATAGCTTATAAATAGGCTTTGAGGGGTTCGGTATGCTAAAATAAACTTTTGGGTCATTCAGGGACTAAAAGCGTCAAAAAGTGCACAAGTTTGCATTTTCGCGCATATCTTACGTTCTGAATACATCCGGACATCCAAAAATTTATGTAAGCACTAAAATATTTTATTTTATTGTTTGGCATAAGAAAAATCCATTCGTCGCGCCATTTGGATCGTTTTTCGCGCTTGTGCGCATTCCGTCGTAATTAAGCGAACGTCGTGATCATACGGCCAAACGAACCGACATCCGAGATGTTTTTGAGCATGTTTTGAGTTCCCTATACTTTAACTTCATTTTAGAGCCTTGAAATGAGGTTAACGGGGTTCAAACGCATCGAAAATAGCTTAAACGGGCTGCAGGGACCATTTCTGCCATTTTTGAAACTTTGCTGAAACTGGTACATGGTGGCGTAGCGCGAGCACCTCATGCCTATATAGTGGCACTACGCGACTGCCTAACCTGAACAGAAACTTTGAACATGGTCCATTTTCACTTTTGCACATGGTTTTGGGGCAATCTATGGGCTCAAATGGTTTTAGAAAACCACTATCTTGATGTGTATGGTTGAGATCAAAGCATGGTTAACGAGGAACGATCTTAACGGCTCTCCGAACACTATAAATACCCCCTCATGCCATTGCAAAACCCACAAGAATTTTGATCTTAGAAGCTCTAAGTTGAAACCATTGTTTCATACCTGAGTTACTTGGATCGAGATTAGCATTCGGGGACCCTTTGTAAGTATTCCTTCGTTCTTTTATTGCTTTTCGAGTCTGAAAGTCAAACTTTGTTTGACTTTCTGTGTTGACCAGTTTATGGTCAATGCGAAGTTCGTTTGAACTTCGCAACGTGATTGTAATCACGATGGTTATAGTCCCTTGTGACTATGCCTACTGATTACCACGTTGTCTAGGGTCGTAAGGGTAAGCGATCTAATAAATCGCTTATACCTTCGAACCCGACCCATTTTGGTCGATCATTAGGATCCGACCAAATATTTTAGGACCATAGCATATAGGGAATAACCTTCCGAGGTTATACCCTATGGTCACATGGTTTGAGTAGTTGTATGATAGGTAGTTTATATGCCTTAGGTAAATTACCAGAATACCCTTTTCATGTATAATTGGTAATTAAGCATATGTAACCTAAACTTTTGTCACATAACTGATTATGTAACATGTTTAGGCATATAACACTTGTCATAGGGCTAGTGAGACGTCTCGAGTGCGCTTTTGCGCGCACGACGCGTTAAAGTAGCATAAGCTACCTTAATGGGTCGCGATGGGTCGTAAGTACTTAGGTTAGGTTTCATTTAGTATGTAGGCTTTGTTAAAACCATATGATACGAGTCTCTATACTCGTTTGGTTTACGAACCCTCATTCTATCCGATCCTCCGATCTAGGTCCGGTTTATTAACATAGTTACCTATATTAGGTGCCGTTTGATATCCGTGCCTTAGCAACATTAAAACTTGGAAGATCATAGTTGTACTTATTTGATTGTATTAAAACAATGAGTTCATTTATTCAATAAAACGAAATTATTTATGCCATGGTTATGAAACAATAATTCTGTTACAACACTCCCCGACGTTTCCGCCACGTCTAGTTGCTTTACGTGGTCGGGGTGTGACATGGGGAGCTCCGGTGCTATTTGTCAAGAAGAAAGACGGAACCTTTCGAATGTGTATAGATTACCGAGAACTGAACAAGTTAACCATAAAGAACCGGTATCCTTTACCAAGGATTGAGGACTTGTTTGATCAGTTATAAAGTTCTAGCTTCTATTCCAAAATTGATCTAAGATCCGGACACCATCAGCTGAGGATCCAAGAGGAAAGCATTCCTATGACAGCGTTCAGGACTCGCTATGGGCATTACCAGTTCCTTGTTATGCCTTTCGGCCTAACAAACGCTCCCGCCGCATTCTTGGATTTGATGAATCGGGTATGTAAACCATATCTCAACAAGTTCGTGATCGTATTCGTTGATGACATTTTAATATACTCACGAACCAAGGCGGAACATGAATAATGTAACAGCCCAGCGTAACCGCACCATGATATTGTCCGCTTTGGCAGCTAGCACGCCCACAGCGTCCGCCCCTCACGGTTTTCAAAACGCGTCTTGATGGTGAAGGTATCCAGTCCCTTATAAGGAAACCTTTGTTCCCCTTCACAACCGATGTGGGATATCACAATCCACCCCCTTAAGGGGTCCAGCGTCCTCGCGGGACCTGGCACCACCGGTCCGGCCCTGGCTCTGATACCATCTGTAACAGCCCAGCGTAACCGCACCATGATATTGTCCGCTTTGGCAGCCAGCACGCCCTCAGCGTCCGCCCCTCACGGTTTTCAAAACGCGTCTTGATGGTGAAGGTATCCAGTCCCTTATAAGGAAACCTTTGTTCCCCTTCACAACCGATGTGGGATATCACAAAAAAAAAAAATTTGGACCATTTCTTGATTTGTGCATGTCATCCTTGCGCAGGGGCCATGCTAATCTTCTCTGTATCGTTCCAATATTATCGGATGAACTAAATGCATGAATATCTGCTGGCTAAATAAACGACATTTACTTGAATAATATACGATGAAGCTGACTGTTAGAACATGGGTAGTTATGTGTATATTTCCTAGGTGCAATTTGTGCAATATGCGAACAGTTACGTGAATCACTTGAATGCGAATCTGATTAGACGTAATAATTATAATAGGACGCGATTGATCAAAAGTTATTTTAGCAAGTAAATTATCTGCCGAGCAAACCGAGGTGAGTTCACACTTTCCACTAGGCATGGGATTCCCAAGGGTTGGGAATGGGTAAAGGATTTAAACTGAAACTGCGTGATCTCCTGGTTTGGGACACGTACACACCCTCTTTATTGAAGGGTGAAAACACGTGATAAGAATATAATCGGAACCTGCGTAATCTCTTGGTTTGGGGATTACGTACACACCCTCTTTATTGAAGGGTGACAACACGGATACTAGACCAAAACTCTCTATCATGAAGTCCCTCCTTTTATATCGACTTAATCGTCGGGCCAATGGCGAGCGGGTCATTAGTTAGATAGCGCTATTTAGGTTTGACAAGCCTCACACCGTGCCGCAGAGGACGGGCGTGAACTAATGGATCTGGGCACTAGTCAATGATGATAGACATTGACGTCAGGGCACCAACTTACTTTAGTCAGTGGTCGATATGGTAAACGGGTCTAGTGGTTCACATGGGGAAGCCCCCACTGGTTATGGGTATGTTTGGGAAACATGGAAAACTGGTTAACTTATGACTTACAAATGAACTCATGGTTTTTGAAACAACTTAACAATGAACACCAACTGTGAACTCGCTCAACTTTGTTGTTGACTCGTTGTTACATGCCTTGCAGGTCGTTAGGTATTTATGGAGCTTGCACGAGGAGGCGTGATCGTTGTGGGACATGGATAGTTGTATGCCATGTTAAACATTTGATACATTTGAATTTTTCTTTGGTTTTAAACATTATGCTTCCGCTGATTACTTAAACTATGTTTTGTTTGGACACCAATTATATTGTGTTGGGTTTTATATTTATTTACATGCTTGTTCAATATGATTGATGGCTTGATCCTGGTCAGTCACGCCTCCAAGCGGTGATACTCCGCATGTGGATTTTGGAGGTGTGACAGATTGGTATCAGAGCAATTGGTTATAGTGAACTTGGTTTTAAAAAGGGAAAAAGCTTTTTGATAAAACCAGGCTATAACCTGTACAGTGCTCAACAATCCACAACGACGCTTCGCTCCACGTGCAAGACTCGACACAATAGGTGGTACGATTTATGTTTACATTGTCTGCTTGTTAGTTCACCTAGTGCATTAGTTAATGTGATAACTGCTATTTGAACCTTGTGTGCTTACTCTCTTCTGTCATCCCACGCTTATGCACTTTCGCGACACTTTTCTCACTTACGTTTGCTTCATTGTGAAGATCATGAGTGGACGTATCAACCTAACTCAAGCCCAGCTGACGGCTTTAATCAATGAACAAGTTGCTGCAGCACTCTCAGCCGCTCAGGTAGGAGGTATAACCTGCCATTGCAACTTACTCTAGGATCTCTAGATCCTACTCTCGTGAACCAACACTTGTTCTTAACTTTGTCTTTTCTTCCTCGCGCAACAGGTCAACATGCTCAGCCTCCCGTATGTACGTTCAAAACATTCATGGATTGCCGACCTAGTACTTTCAGCGGCACAGAAGGAGCTGTAGGTCTTCTTCACTGGTTCGAGAAGATTGAGTCTGTTTTTGAGATGTGTGAATGCCCTGAAGCTCGTAGGGTGAAATTTGCTACTGGAACACTCGAAGGTGCTGCACTCACCTGGTGGAAAGCACAGGTTCAATTACTAGGGCTGGCGGTTGCTAATGCCACCCCATGGAACGACTTCAAAGATTTGATCAAGGAAGAGTACTGTAGTCGTGACGACATCCACAAGCTGGAGGTGGAGTTTTTCAATTTGAAGATGACAGGGTCAGAAATCGAGGCATACACGAAGAGATCGAACGAGCTGGCTATCTTGTGTCCTACTATGGTGGATCCTCCTATCAAGCGTATCGAGCTGTACCTTAAGGGTTTAGTGCCAGAAATTCATAGCCACGTGACCTCAGCTAATCTTGGCACCATTCAGCAAATCATCAAGTTGGCTCATCGTCTCACTGATCAGGCGGTTGAGCAGAACAAGCTGCCCAAGCGTATTAGCGCTACTATTACTTCTGATGCTCCCAGTGATAACAAGCGCAAGTGGGATGGAAATTCGAGCAAGGGTTCTACTTCAGTTCAGTCCCAGTCTCAGCAGCGAAAGACAGATGACTACAAGAGCCCTGGTCAACAACCTTCTGGTAGTCAAGGGCAGAGTGGGTACAAGGGGAACCACCCCAAATGCAATCAATGTGGTTTCCATCATAGCGGACCGTTTACTAAGGGCACTTGTCAGAGGTGCAACAAACCTGGCCATGCGGCCAAGGATTGCAGGAGTCTCTACCCTGCAAATCAGCGACGACAGAACTAGCAACAAGCTCCCAAGAATCAGCGTCAGCAGCAACAGCAGCAGCAGGGTAATAACAAGGGATGCTTTCAGTGTGGTGCTGAAGGCCACTTCAAAAGAGACTGCCCCCAGCTGAATCAGAGACTGAACAACAACAACAATCAGGGGAACGGAAACAATAATGGGGGAAACAATGGTGGCAGTGGTGCCAGGGGTCGAGCTTTTGTGATTGGTCAGGGTGACGCGAGGAACGATCCCAACATGGTGATGGGTAAGTTTCTTTTGGATGATTTCTTTGTTACTGTTTTATTTGATTCGGGTGCCGATACTAGTTATGTGTCCCTAAAAGTTAGTCAAATGCTTAAGCACGTCCCAACACTTTTGAACACCAAGCACATGGTAGAACTAGCAAACGGTAAAAGTCTTGAAGCCACACACATAGTTAAGGGTTGTAATCTCATCTTAGCTGGTCAGACTTTCTCTATCGACCTTATCCCCATAGTCCTTGGTAGTTTTGACATTGTTATTGGGATGGATTGGTTATCTCAACATCGAGCAGAGATTCTTTGCAAGGAAAAGATTGTCCGCGTTCCTCGTTCTGGTAAAGAACCTTTAGTGATTCAGGGCGATAAGAGTGGTGCTGTTGTGGGCATCATTTCTTTTCTTAAGGCCCAGAAGTGTTTACGAAAGGGCCAAACCGCTATTCTAGCCCTCGTTACTGACACCTCAACGAAAGAGAAGAAGATAGAAGATATTCCGATTGTACGTGACTTTCCTGAGGTATTCCCTGAGGAATTACCTGTTCTTCTGCCTCACCGTCAAGTCGAGTTTCAAATCGAGCTAACTCCTGGGGCAGCGCCCATAGCTCGTGCACCTTATCGCTTAGCTCCATCAGAACTAGAAGAATTGTCCACTCAATTGCAAGACCTCTTGGACAAGGGTTTTATTCATCCTAGCTCTTCGCCCTGGGGAGCTCCAGTCTTGTTTGTGAAGAAGAAAGACGGTACTTTCAGAATGTGTATTGACTATCGTGAGCTCAACAAGGTGACCGTGAAGAATCGTTATCCTCTCCCACGTATTGATGATTTGTTCGACCAGCTGCAAGGGTCGAGCTTCTACTCAAAGATTGACCTGAGATCGGGCTACCATCAGTTGAGAGTTCGAGACGAGGATATCTCCAAGACAGCATTCAGAACTCGTTACGGGCATTATGAGTTTCTAGTCATGCCTTTCGGATTGACAAACACACCTGCGGTCTTCATGGATCTCATGAACCGAGTGTGCAAACCCTACCTGGATAAGTTCGTCATTGTTTTCATCGACGACACCCTGATCTATTCTAAGAGCCAGGAGGAACACGAGCATCATCTACGACTTATTTTGGAACTTCTTCGAGCAGAGCAGCTGTATGCTAAGTTTTCAAAATGCGACTTTTGGCTTCGTGAAGTCCATTTCTTAGGCCACGTGGTAAATGCGGATGGGATTCACGTTGATCCATCCAAGGTTGACTAGATAAAGAACTGGCCTGTGCCCCGTACACCAACAGAAATCCGCCAATTCTTGGGCTTGGCAGGCTACTACAGACGATTCATCAAGGATTTCTCGAAGATTGCGCAACCCCTCACTTCACTGACTCAGAAGGGTATCACCTATCATTGGGGTGATGCACAGGAGTCCGCATTCCAGCACTTAAAGGATAGACTTTGTAGCGCATCAATTCTCTCATTGCCAGAGGGCACAGACGATTTCATGGTTTATTGTGACGCGTCAATTCAGGGTCTTGGTTGTGTGTTGATGCAACGGGATAAAGTCATTGCTTATGCATCGCGCCAACTCAAAATTCATGAGAGGAATTACACCACACACGATCTGGAGCAGGGAGCTGTTGTTTTCGCACTTAGGATATGGAGACATTACCTGTACGGTATCAAGTGCACCATTTACACCGATCACAGGAGTCTCGAACATATCTTCAAACAGAAAGAGCTGAACATGCAACAGCGTCGATGGGTCAAACTCCTAAATGACTACGAATGCACGATCAAGTATCACCTGGGCAAAGCCAATGTTGTGGTCGATTCCCTCAGCCGGAAAGAGACTAAACCTAAGCGTGTACGTGTGTTATAGCTTACCTTTCACTCTAGTCTTCCCGCTCAGATACGTGATGCTCAGGTTGAAGCATTGAAGGCAGAGAACATCAGGGCTGAGTCTTTGCGAGGATCGAGGAAACGGTTAGAGCAAAAGGAAGACGGCGCTTATTACGTGACAGGTCGCATCTGGGTTCCACTCTATGGTAATCTACGTAAGCTTGTGATGGATGAAGCACACAAGTCTCGTTACTCAGTACATCCTGGTTCGGATAAGATGTACCACGACTTGAAAACTACATACTGGTGGCCTAGCATGAAAGCCCACATAGCAACTTACGTTAGCAAATGTTTGACTTGTGCGAGAGTCAAGACTGAATATCAGAAACCATCGGGCCTACGCCAACAACCAGAGATCCCGAAATGGAAATGGGAGCAAATTTAAATGGATTTCGTTACTGGCCTGCCTAGATCTCAACGCGGAAATGACACTATTTGGGTGATGGTGGATCGATTGACTAAGTCTGCACACTTTTTAGCCATCAAAGAAACAGACAAGTTCTCTACTCTAGCAGACGTTTACTTGAAGGAAGTGGTTTCGAGGCACGGGGTGCCAACCTCTATCATATCTAATCGTGACGCGCGTTTCACTTCTGAACTGTGGCAAGCAATGTACAAGTCCTTTGGCTCACGTTTAGATATGAGCACCGCTTATCACCCACAGACGGATGGGCAGTCTGAGCGCACCATCCAAACCCTTGAAGACATGCTTCGAGCATGTGTAATCGATTTTGGCAATGGATGGGAAAAACACCTCCCTTTGGTGGAGTTTTCGTATAATAACAGCTACCACACCAGTATCCAGGCCGCTCCATTCGAGGCATTGTACAGGTGTAAGTGTCGATCACCTCTTTGTTGGGCAGAGGTTGGCGACAGCCAAATCACTGGTCCAGAACTGGTGGTAGACACGACCGAGAAAATTGCTCAGATACGACAACGAATGGCGGCAGCTCGTGACCGTCAGAAAAGCTATGCTGATAAGCGCAGGAAACCACTCGAGTTCCAGGTTGGGGATCGAGTGCTACTTAAAGTCTCACCTTGGAAGGGTGTAGTCCGTTTTGGTAAACGAGGCAAACTCAACCCGCGATATGTCGGACCCTTCGAGATCATTGAGAAAATAGGCAAGGTGGCCTACAAGCTGAATCTACCTGAAGATCTCAATGGAGTTCATAACGTATTCCACGTGTCAAATCTGAAGAAGTGTCTGTCAGATGAGACCCTCATAGTTCCTTTGAAGGAGCTCACCATCGATGATCAGTTGCGATTCATCGAGGAACCAGTTGAAATCACTGACCGAGACGTTAAGGTCCTCAAGCACACCAGAATACCTCTTGTTTGAGTTCGTTAGAACTCCCATCGTGGCCCAGAGTTCACCTAGGAACGAGAAGACCAAATCAAACTCAAGTATCCCCAGTTGTTCAAGAAAGTGCAACCACTACTGAGGCTGAAGCTACTGCGGAATTTCGGGATGAAATTCCAAACCAACGGGGGGATGATGTGACACCCCAGGAAAACCAGGAAACCACACAACCTAACTAGCTTCCTCAGTAACCACGTGCTAAATTTCGGGACGAAATTTCTTTCAAGTTGGGGATGATGTGACAACCCAAACTTTCAAGGTCAGTATCTCTTCGTCACGTGATCCTGTTTCTTGTATTCCTCTTTCACATTCCGTGCGATGATAAAAATAAGAATTACACATGTGACGGTAATATAATTAGTAGATGTTTAATATGCTCGGGTATATGTCTTTAATTAGGCCAAACTTGTGACAGTTTTAGTATTGGGCAGCCGCCTCCCCTTGGTCCACATAAAATCTCCTTGGTCCACATAAAATCTCGGTATTTTGTTGTTAGGCTTAAGCCCAGTATCAGCCAAATAGGAATGCACCGCCCAAGTTTGTAGTATATAGGTACGTAATATTGTAACTTTGATCACAAGAAATTCAAATCCAACCCTACCTAGTTTCCAAGAATTCGTGCGGCAGTATACCCCCCCCCCTTCGTGATCGGATCACCATCATTACATTCTCCATACAATATTGGTTAGTATTAATTCATGTTCTTTTCATATGTGATTGCTTTGAATATATGTATTATTAGATAAAAAAAAGGGGTCCTATATATAGTTGTATGTAGTAATCTGATGAAATTGTTTAACTTTGATTATGTGAAGGCGGCTCATGTAAATTTGCGATTTCTTGATCCATGTACACATATAAGTAATTGTCGGTCATGTGAAAGTATGATACTTTATCTCATTGATGCATGTGCACCTCTTGAATTTGTTGTAAAAAAAAATTAGTCATAGATGAAAACCTTTTCAATTGTTTTAAATTGCATGACAAACTGTTGTGATAGGTAGGAACTAAATGCATGAATATCTGCTGGCTAAATAAACGACATTTACTTGAATAATATACGATGAAGCTGACTATTAGAACATGTGTAGTTATGTGTATATTTCCTAGGTGCAATTTGTGCAATATGCGAACAGTTACATGAATTACTTGTATGCGAATCTGATTAGACGTAATAATTATAATAGGACGCGATTGATCAAAAGTTATTTTAGCAAGTAAATTATCTGCCGAGCAAACCGAGGTGAGTTCACACTTTCCACTAGGCATGGGATTCCCAAGGGTTGGGAATGGGTAAAGGATTTAAACTGAAACTGCGTGATCTCATGGTTTGGGACACGTACACACCCTCTTTATTGAAGGGTGACAACACGTGATAAGAATATAATTGGAACCTGCGTAATCTCTTGGTTTGGGGATTACGTACACACCCTCTTTATTGAAGGGTGACAACACGGATACTAGACCAAAACTCTCTATCATGAAGTCCCTCCTTTTATATCGACTTAATCGCCGGGCCAATGGCGAGCGGGTCATTAGTTAGATAGCGCTATTTAGGTTTGACAAGCCTCACACCGTGCCGCAGAGGACGAGCGTGTACTAATGGATCTGGGCACTAGTCAATGATGATAGACATTGACGTCAGGGCACCAACTTACTTTAGTCAGTGGTCGATATGGTAAACGGGTCTAGTGGTTCACATGGGGAAGCCCCCACTGGTTATGGGTATGTTTGGGAAACAGGGAAAACTGGTTAACTTATGACTTACAAATGAACTCATGGTTTTTGAAACAACTTAACAATGAACACCAACTGTGAACTCGCTCAACTTTGTTGTTGACTCGTTGTTACATGCCTTGCAGGTCGTTAGGTATTTATGGAGCTTGCACGAGGAGGCGTGATCGTTGTGGGACATGGATAGTTGTATGCCATGTTAAACATTTGATACATTTGAATTTTTCTTTGGTTTTAAACATTATGCTTCCGCTGATTACTTAAACTATGTTTTGTTTGGACACCAATTATATTGTGTTGGGTTTTATATTTATTTACATGCTTGTTCAATATGATTGGTGGCTTGATCCTGGTCAGTCACGCCTCCAAGCGGTGATACTCCGCATGTGGATTTTGGGGGTTTGACAAACAACACTTGAGAACTATTCTGGAGCTACTTAAGAAAGAACAATTGTATGCCAAATTCTCAAAATGCGAATTTTGGATTCGCGAAGTCCAATTTCTCGGTCACGTTGTGAATGAGAATGGAATACATGTGGACCCAGCTAAGATAGAAGCCATAAAGAACTGAAACGCTCCCAAGACCCCAACGGAAGTAAGACAATTTCTAGGCTTAGCGGGATACTATCGTAGATTCATTGAGAATTTCTCTAAAATTGCTCAACCACTAACCTCGCTCACTCAAAAGGATAGAAAGTTCGATTGGGGTGAAAAACAAGAAACGACATTCCAATTACTTAAAGAGAAACTATGCCAAGCGCCAGTCTTATCACTCCCTGACGGTACCGATGACTTCGTGGTGTATTGTGAGGCATCGCACCAGGGCTTGGGTTGCGTGTTAATGCAACGTGAAAAAGTCATCACGTACGCGTCGCGACAGTTAAAAGTTCATGAAAAGAATTATACCACTCACGATCTAGAATTGGGCGCAGTGGTGTTCGCGTTAAAGATTTGGCGTCATTATCTTTATGGTACTAAGTGTACCATATTCACATATCATAGGAGTCTTCAACATATATTCAATCAAAAGGAATTAAACATGCGCCAATGGCGATGGGTAGAATTGTTGAATGACTATGACTGTGAAATCAAGTACCATCTGGGCAAAGCGAACGTCGTAGCGGATGCTTTGAGCCGGAAAGAACGAGTCAAAAAATTGTGGGTACGAGCTTTAGAGTTGACAATTCAAACAAACTTTACTATGCATGTGCACGAGGCACAACTAGAAGCTCTTAAAGTCGGAGAACATTCAATCAGAATCCTTGCGAGGATTAGAGAAACAAATGGAGAAGAACAAGGATGACACTTTGTATTTCATGGGAAGAACCTAGATTCCTTATTTTGGTGGCCTACGAGACTTAGTGCTGGATGAAGCACACAAGTCCAGATATTCAATACACCCAGGATCTGATAAGATGTATCAGGATCTAAAGGAGTATTATTGGCGGCCTAATCTCAAAGGAGATATTGCAACCTATGTTGGGAAATGCCTAACTTGTGCGAAGGTCAAGGCTAAATATCAAAAGCCATCTGGATTATTACAACAACCCGAGATTCCCGTTTGGAAATGGGAACATATATCAATGGATTTCATTACAGGACTCCCACGGACCTCTCGAGGTCATGACATGTTTTGGGTTATCGTCGATCGATTAACCAAGTCAGCTCACTTCTTGCCAATTCGCGAAAAAGACAGTACCGCGAAGTTAGCTGAAGTCTACCTCAACGAGATTGTGGCACGTTGACATGTGCGTATATATACATAATTTTGCAATGAATTACACACGATTGGGTTTTAAATTTATAAAAGTGATTATTACTTTTACATCAAAACACACACGAAAGAGGCAAGTGTACCCCGCCATATATGTAATAAAGTATCGGTAAGAACCAAGTATCGATCCAAGGAAATGGGCGGAGAATTTGTACTAGACCGTTGTCACTAAACTACCGGTAAAAACATAGGTTTGGTTGATTTAAACTAAACTAAAGTAACATAACCAAATACATAATAAAAACATAATAAATAGTAGATAAAAAGCCTTGCTAAATACACAACCACAGCATGTCAACTAAGTCAGTTTTGGCACTAGAAGCATCGGTCAATTTTCCAATTTAAGACAATTAGTATCCCTTTCGGGAATCCTAACATGACAATCATTCGGAAAGCTAAAACGATAAACACACTTTAACCACCTAAAATTGTTCTTTAACGTGCAATTGATAAATGTCTATGAAAATCTCTTAAAAATAAGTTAGTCAGCCGTTAGGATTATTCTAACCTCACTTAAACAAGGAAAGCGACACCGATAAACACAATGCAACCACCGAGATAAGCATAATCTAGATTAAATCACAACCGAGTTCATTTTACAAATCTTACACAATAATTCACTTAAGATAGCAATTTTGGCCTAAACTACTAACTAAGCTAACAAATCATGGCAAGAATTTATAACGACACCATCTAACCCGTTTAGGCCCTTACGTGACAGCAAGCTCTCTTGATTAATAATAATTACATTTTATTAAATCACTAACCATTTCTAGTATCATGATGCATACATTTAAACCAAGTTAAACTAGTTAACCAAATTCAAAGTTTACTAATACAAGATTAATTAAGCTTCATTTTTCAACTATCTTAACTAACCAAGCACCAATCATCCAACATAATTACTTATAATCAAGAATTCAATATCAATAACAAGGTTGCAAACTAATCATCAAAGATAATCATAGAAAATACTTCAAATGTCATTACAAACAAAGTTTATCAAACTAATGGTTATAATCTAGCAAGGGATTGTTGTGTTTTTGCCCAAAGGCTACAATAATACATAAATCATAATCTAAGTACTTGAAAGATTAACAAAAACTTGGAAAGATTAGAAAATCAAACCATAAACAAGTACTAGACTAAGGATCCGGGTAGTAATCGAGCTAATCGGGATAATGTGGCTTGAATCCGGGTGAAAGCTAATGCCTCCGGAGCCTGAAAATCGCCTGAGAGCTCTCCAAAAATCCAGAATATCGAGCAGAAAGTTTCTGCTGTGTTTTTATACTTTTTTGCTGTTGCACGGTCGTTCCCCATATGGAACGACCGTTCACTTTATTGAATTATTGATGATGGGTCGCCATACTGCATACGTCATCGGATCGTTGACCAGATCTGAAATGGAACGACCGTTCTCCGTAATGGAACGGTCGTTCAGTTCCGGGCTTCATGTTGCACGCCAAGTCGCACCTACCGTTCAGTTCCGAGACTCTGTTGATTCACCGGAGACGCACGGTCGTTCCTCGATATGGAACGACCGTTCTTCACCAGATCGCTTGTTTCCCTAGAACGCCCATCCGCACCGACCGTTCATTGCCGAGATGATCAGTGTTTGTCGGAGATGCACGACCGTGCATCAGGTGGAACGACCGTTCCACAGGCCCAGATCAGAATCCTTAACAGAAAGTCCGCAGCTTTGTCGTTTTGTCCGGAAAAGTACTCGTTTTTATTGTCATCTTGTCTGGAATGCAGTTTTAGGCCTGTAAACACAAATGTAGATAAATAAGTATCCGAACGACGGTTTTTCGGCCAAAAACGCATAAAATAGGGGTAAAACGGGGGACTAAAATATGTGTAAATTAGAGTGTATCAAATCTCCCCACACTTAAACCTTGCTTGTCCTCAAGCAAGCTAAACTAAAAAGCAATAAAAGACATAAACAAACAAGAACGAAAATTTACACACTATTTTATTGAAAACTAAAATATAAACGGTTAGCCGGTTTGTCGAAAGACAACATCAAAAGATTCAAACCCAAACAAGCATATGCAATTATAAAGCGACAACCAAAAAGCCGTGACTTCACATTTAATTGACTCACATGTTAATCTTCACCCAACTCACAATGTTCACACACACTCGGTTTTATTTATGAATCATACATAAAATGTGTATGCGTAAACACTCAACGCCTAGTCAATGAAATGTGCAATATCATAAGCTTGTCATAAGATCTCGTCTCCACCAACTAACATGCAAATAAGTGTAAATCAAGCGGTCTTTACGGGTTGTAACGTTAGGTTTGGGCGAAGGGTATGGAAGTGGACATTTAAAATGGCGAAAACGGTTAAAACTCGGTAGTAGCGTTTAACTAGCAATAAACAATACAACTTTACAAACAAACGCCTTAAAAAGGCGACTAAGACGCAATCGAGCTAATCAACAAGATTTTTAACATTTAAGCATTCAAAATTGCTCGATTTCTATCAACTTCACCCTATTTTAGGGTGCTTTATTTTCTGTTTTTTTTTTTTTTTCAAACTAATACAATGAAATATAAATACTAACAAGCTAGTTAAACTATTATTTTAACCGAGTTTCAACACTAAAAAGGTTTAAAAACATAAAAAGGCTAAATTTGGTTAAGTAGGCGATAATGTGGGTAAACAAAGGTGAACGGGAAGGCTCGACATGGTTAATCCTAAAGGGTAATATAAGGTGAACGGGAAGCACCACACAAAGAACAAGGTACACAACAAAGGGGTAATCTAAGTGCCTCTATCACGTTTACACAAATCCGCATGTTCATGGTCTTAACAAGCATACTAGTGACAAGTTCTAAATTGCACAAAACATCCGGCTCACTCCTATATCCGAAATGAACAAATATATAATAATCTAAGCTCAAATATGCTCACGTAACGGAAGGAATGGGTAAAAGTGTGAAAACTATCATGTAAGTCTTTCTTTGTTTGTCACGCTTTCCGGTTTCCTTTTTCAAAAATATTTTGCTTGTCGAGTTTTTATCAAGTCCGATGCTTTCTAAAACATAACCAACCGGTTTATTTACCAACATATACACAAAACACAAGTATTTTTAAATGATTTTTCTGATTTTCTGTTTTTTTTTTTTTTATATGAGGACAAACAAAGCTAATGTTAACAAAGTTAACCCCCTCCCCACACTTGAACTTTGCATTGTCCCCAATGCGAGACCCGAAATATAGAGAAAGGGATAAAAATACTCCCCTCAAGATGATGTTGGTGCCACGAGACTTCCGAAGCTCTAACTGGCAAGATCCGATTGATAAAATCTGCAAGTATGTCGTGTACACCCAAAATATAACAGAAAAAGAAAAACCAAACAACCATAATGTACATAAATGCTAATATCCAAACAAAACAGAAAGGAAATTGTTTCAAATTACATATCCGGGGTGTTTTAAATACTAAGTCAAAATAAACACCCAAATAAAAAAAACAAAGTACTGAAACATAAACACCACCAAGTGCTGCCACTACCGCAAATTACTCATCATCATCGTCATCATGCCTCGTGCCAGATGGGCCCTGATCGCCATAGCCAGGGGGGTTCCACGGTGGGAACTCCGGCGGGTGCTGAAAATAGTTGGGGTGTGCGTGATGCATCTCCCCGAACAAATAAGAAAAACCCGTGGACACCCCCTGGTATAGAGTTTCCTGGCGCTGCTCTAGTCGGTCATGTGTGGCTCGAAGCTCTGCCTGATTGGCTCTAATCTCGTCCTGGCTGGATCTGATCTGGTCAAAGTATGTACCATGCTGCTCCTGTGTGACACGCATGTCCTGGAACTGCTGGTAAAAAGTAGGCCAATCCTCATGCTGCTGAAATGCATGATGCTGCGGCGAGTGTGGTGGTGTCGGTGGCTATGGCTCGTGCTGCTCTCCCATCTCTTCGTCTTCATCCTCATGTACCTCCTCAGCTGGAGGTAACGGGTCCCATATCTCTCCATTCAGACCCCTCAACCTATCTCTCCCATCCAACTCAGCAATAACCCCTAGAAACTTCAAAGACCGGATGTCAACATGCACCCCCTCAGTGATCAAAGTGAGACCACTAAGCACCCCCGGCGTCATTAGTCGCTCATTGTACGCGATCTCGGTCACGTACTGTCCGCCGTGGATCTCACTATTGTGGGTCCGCCCTGAACACTTAACAAAGTATTCAGCCATTCGAGCGGCGAGGTTGATCGGTGCTTTGTCAACCAACGCATAGAGAAAGAGCAAATCAGGTGTTGGACAGTTACCTTGACTGTCCATGCGTCCGCAAATAGAATGGCTGAAAACATGGTGCATCACTCGCACCAGAGGGTCTCGAAGGCGCGAAGCCTTTGACATCCGGGGGTTGTATGGTCCCCCAATAGCGTTACGTGCCCAGAATGCCTCTCGCTCTGCATCATTGGGGAAATTGTACCGATCATTGAAGATGTCGGGATCATCCATGTCCTCCCGCGTATAAATCCCAAGCCTCCGTCCCAAGTGACCCACCGACCATGTGTGCCATCGCCCACACAACCTGAAGGTGACCCGATTCCTGTAGCGGAAATCAGGTTCTGTATGTAAAACCGGCTTTTCATACTTATACGAGGCGAAGAATTCAATAGTCAACTCTTGGTACACGGGTCGGTTGCAACCGACCAGGTTTGCTAGCGCGGGAGTCATCATTTCATCAAGGCGATCATACTGGTTGAGGTCACGCATAACCTCCCAGTCCAACCAACGGGGCTCTCCAAACTGATCCCGCCTCGCCCACAAGGCATTTCGCTTCGGGATGCATAACGCTTCCTTCTCGATGTTGGGGTTAAATTGTAGGAAAGGGTGATCCATCTGCAATGGGGAATGTTGTTAGGAAGACAGAAACAGGAGAAAAATGAGTTGAAAACAAGCGAGCAGCCAATTATGAAGCTACTGTCCAAACTGTACTGGCAATATGGCACGGTCGTTCTCCGGGACGCACGGTCGTGCGTCACCGAGAACTAACAGGCCAGACCAGACGATATCGTGAATCAGCCGGCGATGCACGATCGTTCCACCCGAGGAACGACCGTGCACTTCCGAATCTGCAGATTTCGACCCCCTGTTCTTAGAACAATCAGATTTTGCAAAATTTTAACAAGTATTGGGTCAACAGGGGTCTGCAATTCAGCCGGGTGTTCACGATACTTCGATTTAACAAGGGTTAGGGTTTCGATTTGTTTATGAAGAGAACCCTAAAAATTCCTTGAAAAATCGGAAGAAAACTACACTAGAAAGGAAATAAAACAAGAAATCTAACACTAGAGACGTACCGTGCGAAGTTGGGTGTTTGATCGTGCGAAAAATCGTGCGAAACGGTGAAAAATCGCCCTGGAACGGTCTGCAGCTGCTAGGGTTCGCGAATGATGGTTTTTGCAGCTGATAATGGTATATATAGTATGCAAAATGACCAAATTGCCCTCAGCCTGTCGCACGGTCCTTCTCCGGAATGGAACGGTCGTGCGTCACCGAGGTCGTTCAAGCCCAGCAGCGTGTTCTCGGAGATGCACGGTGGGTGCGATCTGCCGTTCTGGCATGCTCGGAGTTGCACGGTCGTTCCACAGGTGGAACGGTCGTGCATCAGCTACAGATACAGATTTTCTGTAGAAGCTATTTCCAGCAACCGTTTCGGCCGTTTTTCGCCGTTTTTTCGATACACCAACTATTCTAACAATATTACAATACAGAACCTTCGCCCGGTACGTACGGAAACTAAACAAACAAACGAAAACTACCTAACTAATCTAAATTACGCTAAAACTACAAAAACAAATAAAAGGACAGTTTTGCCCTTATAGCGCCAAAGACGCTCCTGCTGCATTTTTGTCGGCGAGTCAGCAGCGTAGACTCATGCTAAATTTTTGTCGACGAGTCGATAGCAAGACTCAAAGCTAAAAACTAGAAAAACTACAAAAACTACTAAGAAGACTAAACTACCCCTAAAGCGCAAAATACGCTCTTGCTACATTTTTGTTCCGCGAGTCAGTAGCGTAGACTCTCTCCTCCCCACACTTATGATGTGTGCGGGGTTTGGAGTTCAATCACCTCCACCGCCGAATCTATCGGCCCGACAACGTACAACTTCAACCGGTGACCATTTACCTTGAATGTAACGCTATCCGCGTTCTCTACTGCAACAGTACCATACGGAAATACTTCCTTAACCGTGTATGGTCCTGTCCAGCGTGAATGAAGCTTCCCAGGAAATAAGCGCAGCCGTGAATTATACAAAAGAACAAGATCACCCGCTTGGAATTCTTTGTGGTCCTTCAAGCGTTTGTCGTGACGTTTCTTCGTGCGCTCTTTGTAGAGTACGGAACTCTCATAGGCTTGGTGCCGCAATTCTTCCAATTCATGAATTTGGAGAAACCGGGCTTCACCTCCGGTTTTAAGGTCCAAATTCGCGGTTTTCAAAGCCCACATAGCCTTGTGCTCCAACTCCACCGGTAAATGGCATGCCTTTCCGTATACCAACCTAAAGGGGGTGGTCCCTATAGGGGTCTTATAAGCTGTACGGAATGCCCATAATGCCTCATCAAGCTTGTCCGACCACTCCTTGCGGTTCGCTCCAACCGACCGCTCAAGGATGCGCTTAAGCCCACGGTTCGTGACCTCCACCTGCCCGCTCGTCTGCGGATGATATGGTGTGGATAAACGGTGATGCACACCGTATCGGGACAAAGCCTTTTCAAGCTGTGTATTGCAAAAATGAGTCCCTCGGTCACTAATGAGCGCTTTCGGAGCGCCAAATCGGGCGAACAAACTCTTAAGAAACCTTACAACTACTCTGGCGTCATTAGTGGGTAAGGCTTGCGCCTCCGCCCACTTTGATACATAGTCAACAGCCACGAGTATGTACTTGTTTCCACGTGAAGGGGGAATGGTCCCATGAAGTCTATCCCCCAGACATCAAAGACTTCACAAACCTGTATCCAGTTCTGGGGCATTTCGTCGCGTGCCGATATGTTCGTCGCCCTCTGACAAGCATCGCACGCTTTCACCCAACTCTGCGCGTCACGGAAAATGGTCGGTCAGTAAAACCCGGAATCTAACACCTTCTTCGCGGTGAAGTTGGCTCCGTGGTGGCCTCCGGTAGGTCCCTCATGACATTGGCGCAGAATGTCGGTCGCCTCAGACCCAGATACACATCTCCTAATCACCTGATCAGCACCCACCTTGAACAAGAAAGGGTCGTCCCATATGTAGTGCTTGAGATCCGAAAAGAATTTCCTCTTTTGCTGGTGAGTCAACCCTTTTATCAGAATCCCGCAAGAAAGATAGTTCGCAAGGTCAGCGAACCATGGCGACTCATCACAAATCTCAACACCCATCAAAGATTCGTGTGGGAACTTGTCATTTATTGAATCCCAACGCGAATCCTCGATGTCTCCGTGCTCTAATCGAGACAGATGGTCGGCAGCTACATTCAAAGCACCCTTTTTGTCTTGTATCTCAATATCAAACTCTTGCAGCAACAGGATCCATCTGATTAGACGCGGTTTAGCGTCCTGTTTGCTGAAGAGGTATCTAATGGCTGCGTGATCAGTGTATACAACGGTTTTCGAAAGCACCAGATACGATCTAAATTTATCGAATGCGAAAACGACCGCCAAGAGCTCTTTTTCAGTCGTGGTATAATGCTCTTGAGCGTCGTGGAGAGTTTTACTCGCATAGTAGATCGGATGGAAGTGCTTTTCCTTCTTTTGACCCAGAACGGCCCCTATAGCGTAATCACTCGCGTCGCACATGATTTCAAAGGGCAAACTCCAGTCCGGTGCGACTAAAATAGGGGCCTCTACCACCTTTTGCTTGAGGAGGTCAAAAACCCTCAAGCAATCATCTCCAAACACGAACGGGGCATCTTTCTCTAACAAACGTGTCATGGGTCTGGCGATTTTAGAAAAATCTTTGATGAATCGCCGATAGAACCCGGCATGACCGAGAAAGCTCCGTATAGCACGAACAGAGGTGGGGGGCGGAAGTCGTGATATAACGTCGACCTTAGCTGGATCGACTTCCATGCCCGCGTGAGAGATTTTGTGTCCCAGAACTATGCCCTCCTTCACCATGAAGTGGCATTTCTCCCAGTTCAGGACCAGATTGGTCTCCTCACACCTCTTCAACATTCTTTTCAAATTTTCCAGACACTGATCAAAGGAATTCCCAAATACCGAAAAATCGTCCATGAACACCTCCATGGAATCCTCAATCATGTCGTGGAAAATTGCGACCATACATCGCTGGAAAGTAGCCGGCGCATTACACAGCCCAAACGGCATACGCCGGTAGGCGAATGTACCGAAAGGACAGGTAAATGTGGTCTTCTCCTGGTCCTCAGGAGCGATAGGAATTTGAAAGTAACCTGAGAACCCATCCAGAAAACAATAATATAACTTTCCTGACAGACGCTCCAACATCTGATCAATGAATGGAAGCGGGAAGTGGTCCTTTCGGGTGGCGTCGTTGAGTTTGCGATAATCGATGCAAACCCGCCATCCAGTGACCGTCCTGGTTGGAATGAGCTCATTCCTATCGTTCGTGACCACAGTCATGCCCCCCTTTTTGGGCACTACCTGCACAGGGCTGACCCAAACAGAGTCGGAAATGGGATAGATCATACCAGCATCTAACAACTTAATCACTTCCTTTTTAACGACCTCTTGCATGTTCGGGTTCAGCCGCCTCTGGTGCTGCGCACACGGCTTGAACTGATCCTCCATAAGAATTTTATGTGTACAGAAGGAGGGATTTATACCTTTAATGTCCATGATTTTCCAAGCGATTGCTTTCTTATGAAGTTTCAACACATTAAGCAGTCTGCTCTTCTCCTCTCCCGCCAAACCAGATGAAATAATGACAGGCAAATGACGCTCCTCATCAAGAAATGCGTACTCTAGGTGCGGTGGGAGCTCTTTAAGCTCCAAGGTAGGAGGATCTTCCACTGAAGGCTTCGACTTCACTTCACCCTCGCGATCAATTTCTGTGAAGCGATCCGGACTCTGGGGACTATCATCACCAATCTGATAGACTGGCTGCTCTAAGTAGTGGCCCTCCTGCGTAATGCCATCTAAGTCCCCACACAACAGATGTGTGTCCGAATCTATTTCCTCGATCGTACCCTGGAAATGCGTGCTCACATAAGTGTCGACAATGTCAACATAATAGAGCGCGTCGTCCTGACTCAGAGGGTGCTGCATAGAACGTTTAATGTCAAACGTCACATGCTCATCATCTACTCGGAGTGTGATCTCGCCCGCCACCACGTCCACAATCGTCCGGGCGGTATTCAAAAACGGGCGTCGGAGTATCAGAGGCACTCTCGAGTCCTCATCCATGTCCAGGATAACAAAATCCACGGGAAATACAAACTTGTCAATCTTAACAAGCATATTCTCTACAAACCCGCGTGGATACTTGACAGATCGATCCGCAAGTCGAATACTCATCCTCGTAGGTGACGGCTCACCTAGATCCAACTTTGTAAAAACCTTATAGGGCATAAGGTTTATACTCGCTCCTAGATCTGCTAATGCATTACTGACTGACAGATTGCCAATGAGGCAAGGAAGCGTGAAACTGCCTGGATCGCCCATTTTTGTAGGCAGGCGATTCTGGAGAATAGCAGAGCAGCTTTCATTCATAACCACATAAGACATGTCCTCGAGTTTTTGCTTGTTTGAGAGGATGTCTTTCAGAAACTTCGCATACTTTGGCATCTGTGCCAAAGCCTCAACAAACGGTATGTTTATATGCAATTGCTTAAACATCTCAAGAAACTTACTGTTTTGTTCATCCATCTTCTGCTTCTTCAACCTTCCTGGATAGGGTACTGGAGGCTTGTAACCTGTGACCGGCTCCTGGACTTGTGCTGTACTTGCTGGGCGGAGCCTGGCATGCACCTCATCCGGTGTGTCGGTCGGGACCGCTTCAGTGATCGGTGGTGAGTCCGATATGACGGGTCCGGTAGGTTTTCCACTCCTGGTCATCACCGCATTCACATCTCTATGCGGGCCCGGGTTTTTCTCAGTATTGCCCGGGAGACCACCCTGGGGTCTCTTTGACATCATCTGTGCCAGCTGACCAACCTGATTCTCTATGTTCTGAATCGAGGCCTTGTGGCTCCTCATTTCTCCCTCATGAGAGAGAAAACGATCCTCGCTCTGCTGATAGCGTTTTTCAGCTAGCTGATTCGCGCTCGAGGAGCTAGTAAGAAGCTGGGACATCATCTCCTCCAGCTTAGAACTAGACTGAGGGGCATGCTGCTGGGAACTACTCCCAGAGCCTTGATTCTGATGCGGGTATGAACGCTGTTGGTAGGATTGGTTGTACTGCTGATAATGCTGACCCTGACCCTGATGCTGTTGCGCTGGAGCGCGCGAAGTGAATCCTAGAGGATTTTGATTTCCTGTGTTCGCACGCCACCCAAAATTTGGGTGATTTCTCCACCCGGGATTATAGGTGTTACTGTAAGGGTTGTTTTGCGGCCTAACTTGATTACCCACGAAATCGACCTCTTCGTGGCCCTCGTATCCGACTCCCTGAAAACATGCCCCAGGCTCGTGTGACACACCACACTGGTCACAACCCGAGCCCGCATGCGCAATCATCTGGGACCTGTCGAATCTCGATGCGAGAGCCGAGATCTGAGCGGTAATAGCCGTATAGTCGTCAACAGCATGCACTCCTGCGTGGGATCCTGATGATGATGATGTAGCCCGACCCCTATCTCCTTCGCGGCGAGAGCTAGATTTCAACGCAGCCTTTTCAATGATATCGTAAGCCTCATTGGGCGTCTTTGTCCCCAAATCGCCTCCTGCATTCATATCTAATCGCTCCTGCGTATTGTAGCTTAGCCCCTGATAGAATGTCAAGACTAACTGTCTCCTGGTGAACCCATGATGTGGAACAACAAGTAACAGATCCTTGAATCTCTCCCACGCTGCATGCAACGACTCCCCCTCATCCTGACGAAAGGTTACCACTCGGTTCCTTAGCTTGGTCGTTTTCTCAGGTGGAAAGTATTTATGCATAAACTGCTCTGCCAACTGATTCCAGGTCCTGATGGACCCGGCAGGAAGTGACATAAGCCAAGCTCTGGCTTTATCACGTAATGAAAACAGAAACAACCTCAACCGAATCGCATCCTCCGAAACATCCCTAATCTTGAATGTGGAGCAAACATGGAGGAAAGCCGCAATGTGTCTCCCGGGGTCCTCGTGCTCACGTCCGTCGAACTGCACCGAATTCTGCACCATATTAATTATACTAGATTTTATTTCAAAATTAGGTGCATCAATAGTAGGTCTAAGGATACTCGGCTCCAGGCCTGTCGCTCCAGGCTGATTAGACTCATTCAACGGTTGATTATCGTCTGCCATGGTTATGTTTCCTCCTGAGCCCTCGGCTCCAGTAGGTACCACCGAATCCGGCCCGCCAGATGCGAGCAATAGCCCAACCGCACGCCCTTTCGCGCGAAGACGCCTCCGAAGATCACGTTCGGGTTCGTCAGACGGTTCAACAAGTTCTGGGGCGGGCGTCGAGAACATCAACCTGCAAACGAAAATTCGACACGGTGAATATTTTATTAATTAAATAATGCTGTTTTTTTTTTCCAGCTGAAATGAAGCAGAAAATTATTATAAAAGGGCTGAAAATTTTATAAAAATCCGAAAAATAGCCCGAAATTTTATAAAAATTCAACAAAATAAATAAATGAATCGACTAATACAAAAAATGGCTTTAGGGTGCCGAAAACCCAAAGAAAAAGCGAATAAATGAACCCGGATCAAATAAACAAATGAAACAAAAATAACGCAAAAATGAATAAATCGAATGAAACAAGAAATATTAACAAATAAATAAACAAATAAATAATCAAGAAATTATACACAAATATTAACAAGTATTTACACCGATAACTTAATGACTCGGGTCGTTCCTAAAACTCGCCATTTCCCCGGCAACGGCGCCAAAAACTTGACGTGTGCGTATATATACATAATTTTGCAATGAATTACACACGATTGGGTTTTAAATTTATAAAAGTGATTATTACTTTTACATCAAAACACACACGAAAGAGGCAAGTGTACCCCGCCATATATGTAATAAAGTATCGGTAAGAACCAAGTATCGATCCAAGGAAATGGGCGGAGAATTTGTACTAGACCGTTGTCACTAAACTACCGGTAAAAACATAGGTTTGGTTGATTTAAACTAAACTAAAGTAACATAACCAAATACATAATAAAAACATAATAAATAGTAGATAAAAAGCCTTGCTAAATACACAACCACAGCATGTCAACTAAGTCAGTTTTGGCACTAGAAGCATTCGGTCAATTTTCCAATTTAAGACAATTAGTATCCCTTTCGGGAATCCTAACATGACAATCATTCGGAAAGCTAAAACGATAAACACACTTTAACCACCTAAAATTGTTCTTTAACGTGCAATTGATAAATGTCTATGAAAATCTCTTAAAAATAAGTTAGTCAGCCGTTAGGATTATTCTAACCTCACTTAAACAAGGAAAGCGACACCGATAAACACAATGCAACCACCGAGATAAGCATAATCTAGATTAAATCACAACCGAGTTCATTTTACAAATCTTACACAATAATTCACTTAAGATAGCAATTTTGGCCTAAACTACTAACTAAGCTAACAAATCATGGCAAGAATTTATAACGACACCATCTAACCCGTTTAGGCCCTTACGTGACGGCAAGCTCTCTTGATTAATAATAATTACATTTTATTAAATCACTAACCATTTCTAGTATCATGATGCATACATTTAAACCAAGTTAAACTAGTTAACCAAATTCAAAGTTTACTAATACAAGATTAATTAAGCTTCATTTTTCAACTATCTTAACTAACCAAGCACCAATCATCCAACATAATTACTTATAATCAAGAATTCAATATCAATAACAAGGTTGCAAACTAATCATCAAAGATAATCATAGAAAATACTTCAAATGTCATTACAAACAAAGTTTATCAAACTAATGGTTATAATCTAGCAAGGGATTGTTGTGTTTTTGCCCAAAGGCTACAATAATACATAAATCATAATCTAAGTACTTGAAAGATTAACAAAAACTTGGAAAGATTAGAAAATCAAACCATAAACAAGTACTAGACTAAGGATCCGGGTAGTAATCGAGCTAATCGGGATAATGTGGCTTGAATCCGGGTGAAAGCTAATGCCTCCGGAGCCTGAAAATCGCCTGAGAGCTCTCCAAAAATCCAGAATATCGAGCAGAAAGTTTCTGCTGTGTTTTTATACTTTTTTGCTGTTGCACGGTCGTTCCCCATATGGAACGACCGTTCACTTTATTGAATTATTGATGATGGGTCGCCATACTGCATACGTCATCGGATCGTTGACCAGATCTGAAATGGAACGACCGTTCTCCGTAATGGAACGGTCGTTCAGTTCCGGGCTTCATGTTGCACGCCAAGTCGCACCTACCGTTCAGTTCCGAGACTCTGTTGATTCACCGGAGACGCACGGTCGTTCCTCGATATGGAACGACCGTTCTTCACCAGATCGCTTGTTTCCCTGGAACGCCCATCCCCACCGACCGTTCATTGCCGAGATGATCAGTGTTTGTCGGAGATGCACGACCGTGCATCAGGTGGAACGACCGTTCCACAGGCCCAGATCAGAATCCTTAAAAGAAAGTCCGCAGCTTTGTCGTTTTGTCCGGAAAAGTACTCGTTTTTATTGTCATCTTGTCTGGAATGCAGTTTTAGGCCTGTAAACACAAATGTAGATAAATAAGTATCCGAACGACGGTTTTTCGGCCAAAAACGCATAAAATAGGGGTAAACGGGGGACTAAAATATGTGTAAATTACAGTGTATCACACGTCATGGAGTGCCTATTTCAATAATCTCGGATCGCGATGGTCGCTTTGTATCAAGAATATGGCAATCATTTCAGGAATCTCTTGGATCTCGTTTGGATCGAAGCACAGCGTTTCATCCGCAAACCGATGGACAAAGCGAACGAACCATCCAAACGTTGGAAGACATGCTTTGCGCCAGTGTGATGGATTTGGGCGGAAACTGGGATACTCATTTACCTCTGGTAGAGTTCTCCTATAATAACAGTTATCACATAAGCATCAAAGCCGCCCCATACGAAGCACTATACGGACGAAAGTGCTGATCACCGCTGTGTTGAGCGGAAGTCGGAGACAAACAACTCATTGGCCCTGAAGTAGTCCAAGAGACTACTGACAAGATAGCAAAGATACGAGACCGTATCAAAGCGACTCGTGACAGACAAAAGAGCTACGCGGACAGAAAACGTAAACCATTATCCTTCGAGGTCGGAGACAAAATCTTATTAAAAGTCTCACCTTGGAAAGGCGTAGCTAGATTCGGGAAATGCGGAAAACTAAACCCGAGATACATTGGGCAATTTGAGAATATAGAAAAGATCGGTACCGTCGCGTACAAGTTGAAACTGCCAGAAGAACTCAATAACGTACACTACACATTTCATATGTCGAATCTCAATAAAAGTCCGACTGATGAGACAATTATCATCCCAGCCGATGAAATTCATGTAGACGACACGCTCCTGTTTACCGAAGAACCCATTGAGGTTATGGACCAGAAGGTCCACAAGACAAGGAGAAGTCGTATAAAACTAGTCAAGGTCCGCTGGAATTCACGTCACGGACCCGAGTACACATGGGAACGTGAAGATCAGATTAAGGCAAAATATCCCCACCTGTTCGAGAAAACTCCTGCAAAGGATGGCTCAACTTGAATTTCGGGATGAAATTCTTTTTAACAGGGGGAGAATGTGACAACTGGCAAATAACTGGTAATTCCGTACAATCT
The DNA here is from genome assembly GCA_030545235.1 of Helianthus tuberosus. Classification (NCBI taxonomy): domain Eukaryota; kingdom Viridiplantae; phylum Streptophyta; class Magnoliopsida; order Asterales; family Asteraceae; genus Helianthus; species Helianthus tuberosus. Next base: position 124,163,351 of record CM060366.1, read on the forward strand.
AATCACTATTTATATTTCTAAATCTCGTGCATTTAGCGTAATTTAATTACGTAACTGTGTCGTATACTGGATATAAGTGTTAGGACAAGAAAACAAAGTTAAAACATATGTTGGTTTTCTCCGTATTGCGAAACCAAGCAAACAATGTCCTAAAAGTGTTGGTAAAAAGTGCTGCGCGCACTATTCACGGTTACACTATTCATGCCAGCAAAACCGTGAAAAGAGAACGAAACACTGAAAAACGACACACGGATAATATAATTGAGTCCATTATTATAAGAAAACACTAATACGAAAACATATCTTGCAAAGATACAAGACTTTCCGGTATAACGCCCTGATTGCAAAAATGCCCGTTTTGGCTTAAAATATAGCATTTTTTTAACGCGTCCGAACCTATAACAAAGCATTTCCGGGACCTCGAAATAATGTCAATTGATGAAAAACATACTAAAACACTAGGATGATATCAACGGAATGTTCATAATCACAAGTTTCTGGTATTACATCGCTAGGCACTAAACTAGTCCGTTAGCGAACCGACGAGCTTGTAAGCAATATTTCCGTCAACGTAGCAACCAAATGGAAACTCTAGTGAATTGGTTAAGCTAAATTTGGGACTCGGAATCACTCCATACAACTTTCGGATGCAAGAAAACAACTTACGGAAAATCCTTATCGGTACGACATAATAGCATCGTAGGTGAACCGACGCTTAACCGGGAACCGTTTAAACTAGTTAAACACTTTTTTTACTAGTTTAGTGAACTAATTAATAATAATTTTGATTCCGAATCACTAATTACCCTCTAATGGCGTAATTAAACCCCTAATCACCGAACTCCGCTTAATGACTAAAATATCTATTTTTAGTAACTTTTTATAAAAAAAATAATGTTATACCCCCCCCCCCCCCTCCATGATGACCGAAAATTTGGTGGGTCCCACCCACCATATCCTTGTTGAAATTGAGAAGATTTAGAGTATGGTCTTGATGAAGTTGTTGAAAATTGATACTACGTCTTATCATAAATTATTACCATCCTTTACACTTATCTTTTACACTAGCAAATCAACAACAAACCTTCTCCTTGGAGCCCCTGAATTCGGCAGCCATAACACCCCACAAACCACCTTCAAACTTTCATTTACTTCTCTTTTGTTCACTAAAAAATAACCTTTACAAGATCACTCACTTATGGGGTAAACTTGGAGCATTATTTGGAGCACTTTTGGAGCTTAATTTCTTCTTATTTTCTTGTCTAACTAGTGCAATCTTGTAAGATCTCTAACCATCATTTTTTTAGCTCCATTTTATTAGTTGATTATTATTGTACAAGTTGATTATCTTGAACTTAAAACTTAACTTAATCAAAAACCCTAAACTCAAAACTAATAAACACTAAATATGAATATATTATGTGTTAATTTATGTTGTTTAGTGTTAATATGTACATATGTTCATGTTGAGTATGTTATTTTTGTTGAGATTAGTGAGTTAAAGTTTATATTTATGATGATCATGTTGTTAGTTTCATGTAGTATTTTATATTTGTGTTCATCTTATCATGATGAACATAAATATGTGATTTAAACATGGTTATGTTTAAATCAAGAAAGATCATCATACTCATTTCATGAACTAACCATATAATTTTTGGATTACATAAAGAAACAAGGGTTTAAATAGGTTTAAAACTTGATCTTGGGAAGTTTAGTGAACTTTGTTTTTACAAGATAAATTAAACAACTTGTTTATTACGAAAATTACTTTAAAAAGTCTAATTTTTTATGTATAAAAAGTGTATTATGAAAGTTCATGAAATGTGGAAGTTAAGTTAACATATAAACATGTATAAAAAGTTGATACATTGAAACTTACTTTGGAAAATTGATTGTGATTATGATTTAAACGCGTTTTTATAACGTGGGAAACGTCATAGTTTTAGGGGAAACTATGGCGAATTTTTCTAAAAATCAAATCGCGATTAAAGAGGGGATTAAAGGGTGATTAACAATGTTAAACGCGATTAGTGGTCATAAACGTCATTTTGAAAACCCTAATGAGAATATTTAAGTGTTAAATATTCAATAAGTTTTATGGACTCAAACTTACTCTTTTACAAAAACAAATGGTTAAAAGTGTAACCATATATGTATATATATAATTTTTTGGTAAAAATTATATATTTTTAGAAACTTGTCTAGTGCATGTAATATGTGCTATATGTGTATGTATTAGATACCTATAGGGTGACCCAAATATATACAGATACATCTTCCTACATGGTCCAAGAAATGCTATTAAATCGGACAATTAAATAAAATGGCCGAAATGGAAATACATAACACTTGATGACGACGAATTGGGCATATCGACATCGTGAACAAGTTACTACAATGTCGAGTCTAAAAATAACATATTTTTAGACACTAAAACGAACACATAACTAAGTGGTCAAAAACAAGAATCCGGAAAGTCGAAAACTATAAAAATTACCAAGTATTTTTCATGAGAAAAACGAACTTATTAAGTTACATGCTTGGTGAATTTTTGGTAAAAATGCAAGAGTATATTTAATGGACTCACCAAAATTAGATTTGGGGCTAGGCCCAAATTACTAAAATGCATGGGCTAGAGCCCAAAAATAAATTATTTGGGTTAGGCCCAAATTACTAACATACATGTGCCAAGGCCCAATGGCAAATATATGGGTCAAGACCCAAATTTCTAAAGTACATTGGCCAAGGCCCAAAGACAGTAAAACTAGGGCTAGGCCCAATAACAAGAAAACTAGGGCCAGGCCCAATAACAAGAAAACTAGGGCCAGGCCCAATAACAAGAAAACTAGGGCCAGGCCCAATAACAAGAAAACTAGGGCGAGGCCCAATGACATAAAACTAGGGCTAGGCCCAATAACAATAAAACGTGGATTAAGCCCAATGACATAGGTTCGAAGCCGTTCACATATAATCCAATACGTATAGAATGCATGTATATACATAACAATCGAGCGAGTAAACTATCAACACTCTAAAATACAAAGTTGTTCCAAAGATGACAAACGAGAACTTAATAAAGAATTCATGATGAACAACTTGTACGAGGTTCGAAAGACCTAGAGTCTAATCAAGTTAGTAAACATGTAGGTTACTCACGTGTACGGATGCTCACCTGTGGTATTACTTAATACGGAATGCAAATTAGTGAGTTCATGTCCCTCCTTTCAATGTTTTCAAAGTTTTGGTTTTTAAAAAAATCGAGGGGAAATACATGCTAAAACTACGGATATGTTAGCATACATGCTAATACTATGGGTATGTTAGCTATGGGTTTAGATGATAACACGATCAATGTACATAAGTAGGATGATGACATAGTAACCATTAATCACTTAGTGACCAAGGTGTAAAAGGTGTAGATCTATAGAGCTTGAGACACGCTCCACTCCTTGATAGGCCATAGGAGTGCTTTTGTGATCCCAGAAAATGTCAAAGCTGACTCGGTTTGGTTACGTAACTTATGGTACATATAGTCAGGGGGCTCGCTACCCACTGATAGATCCTTAAACTCCATATATGCTAATACTTACCAGGATTTCGTTTTCATGAATACTACGATTACAAGATTTCATTTTCATGAATACTACGATTACAAGATTTCATTTTCATGAATACTACGATTACAAAATTTCATTTTCATGAATACTACGATTACAGGATTTCATATTCATGAATATTACAATTACAGGATTTCATTTTCATGAATACTACGATTACAAGATTTCATTTTCATGAATACTACGATTACAAGATCTCATTTTCATGAATACAATGATTACAAGATTTCATTTTCATGAATACTACGATTACATATGATAACAAAAACTGCCTGAACTCGCTCAACTTTTGTTGACTTTTTAAAACTACATGTATTTCAGGAAACAAGTCTTGAGCCGGTGATACATGATTGGATGCAATGATTACCTTTCTTACGTCACACATAATACGCTTCCACTACTAGCAGGGTGTGACACCAGATTAAACTTTAGTACAGCTTACCATCCTCAGACAGATGGACAGAGTGAGCGTACAATCTAAACGTTGGAAGACATGCTTAGGGCATGCGTGATCGACTTGGGTGGTAGTTGGGATGACCATCTCCCACAATTGAATTCTCCTATAACAATAGTTATCATACAAGAATCAAGGCTGCTCCTTTTGAGGCCTTGTATGGGAGAAAATGTCGAATGCCCGTTTGTTGGGCTAAAGTTAGGGAAGCCCAACTATCAGGACCAGAGATTGTCCTAGAGACCACGGATAAGATAATACAAATCCGTGATTGTCTCAAAGTTGCTAGAGATAGGTAGAAGAGCTACGCTGACAAGAGGCGTAAGCCTCTTAAGTTCCAAGTAAGGGACAAAGTTTTGCTGAATGTATCCCCCTGGAAAGGTGTGATGCGCTTCGGAAAAAAGGGCAAGTTAAGCCCAATATATATTAGACCATTCGAGATAATCGAATGTGTCGGGTCTATAGCTTATAAGCTAAACCTGTCGGAGGAGCTTAGTGGAATTCACAATGTGTTCCACATCTGTAATTTAAAGAAATGTCTAGCTGATGAGTCGTTAGCAATGTCACATCATGATGTGCAGATTGATGAAAACCTGAGGTTTATTGATAAACCAGTTTCTATCGAGGATCGACGGGTTAAGAAGCTCCGACAGAAGTATATACCTATCGTAAAGGTTAAATGGGATGCCCGTAGAGGCCCCGAATATACATGGGAGGTTGAGTCCACTATGCGACAAAAGTACCCCAATCTTTTTTAATAAAATCTCGAGGTTGAGATTTCTTTTAAGGGGGTGAGGATGTAACACCTCGTAAAATCGTGAACGGTAATGTACTGGCACGTGTCCATACTCCTAATTATGCCTAATGTTGGCCGGGAGGAACTAATTTTTCCAAACATTGAAAGTATGAATGTGGAGGGACTAAAGGCATCAACATGCTGAAACTATGCCTCTGAGTGACCCTTTACGAACTGCAAGCTTGATACTATACGGTCGTGTCTATACTTTCAAAATAAGCCAAATATTGGACGAGAGGGACCATTATTGACAACATATAAAAGTTAGAACTTGGACGGACTAAATATGACAACTTGTGGAATTTTCTGATTTAAGGTCATCGTATATGGGCCATAGACTTGATGTCTTTACGGTCCGCAAGGAAGGGCGGAGAAATCTGGTGCACCAGGTCTCTACGGACCGCAAGGAGGAACCCTCTACGGTCCGTAGAGGGTTGCCAGCGACCAAAAATGCCTTGGAGCCCAAACAAAAATGTGTTAAACCATTAACTCGAAACAAGGGGCTGCATGGCTGCTTGTGACATGTTAAGGGACATGTGTACTGATCTCTAACACTCTCTTAACACCTGTGATCATCCCATGAATCCTCCACAAGTATAAATAGGTGCCATTTCTTACACTTAAACTTGCAGCTTCTTGAATTCACTTCTTAACTCCTCTCTGGAAGTTCCTGGTCCTTAGGAACATCCAAGTTAAGTTCATTTTCATCAAAGGATCACTTGTAAGTGTTCCTTTCTTCTGCATTTTCGTTTTATAGGCTTTAATGGCGAAAAGTCAAGCAATTTTGATAATTGATTTGACTTTCGGTTTAGACCATTATGGTCCAGCCATTGTTCGAGTTGAACATGGGTACATGATTGTAATTAGGTAGGTGTTAATCCCTCAAAAGGGCACCTCCTGAAAATCAGGTTAACTAGGTCAATTGACTGGTCAAAGTTTAACTGTTTAAAAAGTCAAACGGGTTAGTTTTCGTAAATGTTATAATCCGATCATATGTATGTTATAAATCATGTTTTGACACTTAAACAAGTTGGTAATTAATATTAGAACATGTATGAACATGTTCAGCCCGTCAATTCCAGTTTTAAGGTCGGTTCGCAACCGAAAGTCGAGCAGTTTGACTTCTACTTTGACTTTCGATTCTGACCCGATTTAGCTTAGTTAGCTGCTGAAATAAAGTTGCATTATGATTATAACATGATGTAGCATAACCCTCTAAGGTTATATTACATGATCATAATCAGATTCTGAGTTTATATGCAAGTTTCTATATTTTGCCAACTTTGACCAAAATGCCCTTTTTTGCAATAAACAAGGTTTTAATCGACAAAGAACTTGCAAATATTTACCTACTGATATGTTAATATAATTAACATATTTTGATATCATGAAACTGATCATAACCTGAGTTTTGACTAAAGATCGTAAATTACGTTATTAAACGACCAAAACGCCATTTTGGCGCATAGTATGGTTTTAAACCATAACTATCAATCAAAACTTGATACCTATTGATATTATAACATATTTAAAATGTTTTCACAGTAGGTACTTGGTCATAACTCATATTTTCTAATAAGTTTTCAAACTATGTATGTAATTACCAAAATGCCCCTACGGTGCATAGTTTGGTCCTAAATCATAAAACCCATACATGTTTGATTACTTACTGATATTATATCATAAATAAAGTATTTTTACAAAATGATCATGTTCATAATTTCAGTTTATACGCAAGTTCTTATATTATGTCGCATAATGACTAAAATGCCCTTATGAGGCATATTTTGATTTTAAAACCTTCATGAGCATATAAGTTTCTAACCTACTGATGTTACAAAAAGTATATTGGCATATAGAACTTGTTCATGACTCATCCAGTTACCCGATATCGCTTATATGCGTACAATTAAGCTTATGTAACTAGTTTACGTAAGTTTACCGAAACGGGTCAAACCTTATCATTTTTACTTCAAATTCAAGAATGTTAATTGTTTACCCATATTATACAAGTCTTAGTACTTGTTAGGTTTAAACTACATTCTATTCCGGTTATCGCTTAATCAAGTGTATCGTACCGTTTTCGATATTTTAAGTTTACTTGTCTAAGTCTATGACTTGAATAGGACCCATTAACATTCTAATTGGTTATTTATACCATCATTCTAGACTAGGGCCTTCCAGTAAATTGCACCTACTTTAGTTAATTGATAAACGGCTATGCTATTAATAATTCTTGCATATTAAGACGAGTTTTAGCCTAGGTAAATACACTTAACCGATTTTCCCTATACGGTCTTGGGATACGGTAAATTATTACCGCTTGATCAGGTATGGGATCATATGTCGGATTGTGACTACAAAATCTCCATGACCCATTTTAATTTGTTTTGTTTGATAACTTAAATATTGGGGGTTAACGCGACCGTGTCCTGGATATCCTTGACTCATTTAAGTTGCTAATGGCCACGACCGAGCACGGGGTGTAGGCATACACCTGATAGGTGCTAATTCTATTATAAAATGTTTTTTTTCTTACCCACTATGTGGGCATACCGCTTTGTGGGTTTAAGTGGCATGTCGGTTAATCATGTCTCGGTGTTTAGTACTGGGCCCCATATGTATTGATAGGCATGTAAAACTGTATATAAGATCATTTTGAATTGTCCCAAGTTATTTATAAAATCATGTTCCTTGTGCACTTAAAATGATTTCAAAATGAGTAGGTTGATTATATTTACCAGTATAACTGACGTATTTTAAAAAGACTAAGTTACAAGTGCAAGGATACGTAAATAGGTTGGAAATCGCTCGGTAATGCTATAAGAGGAATTTACAACTCCTTTGCATAAAGCCTAGTAGTCTGTTGATCTCACTTTTGTATAATTTACGATCCTCCTATGGATCTTTTATTATGAACTGTCTGTAATTATTATTTTGAACTTTTGAACACTTCCGTTTGTAATAATATTTTAAACTCCAAGACTTCCGTTATGCTATATTTGTTTGTGTCTATGATAATACCAATCTTATTTCACGATACTCCCCTCCTAGGCCCACCGGGATTTGGCTGTAATTATCGAGGTGTGACATATACAATCTCTAGCAGTTGATTCTGACCCTCTGGGTCAACTGTAGGTTAACCATTCCCAATGAGGTGATTGTGTCCATGAGGGTGCTTATTGACTTTTGGCTTTTGGGGCATGTGCACAGGTTCTTCATACCTATTAATCATCCCTATATGTAGGGTATTGGTTCAAGTTTTGTGTGACATGTGATTGAATGGACTCAACTCTTTTGGGAAATGATTGTGGATCCTTATTGACAGGACCATCATCCCTTTTGAAACTCATTTTCCATCTTAACCTATTTTAATTGATATCATAGGGTTTAAGAAAAGAGCATTGTTAGGTCAAATGAATGAGTTTTTCACAGATGGTGCACCCAGGTGTGGACTCACAGAAGTTTTTTCATCTGTTTATATCAAAAGCTCTTAACTTGAAACAGTCTTTTGTCAAATGATGTTTCTTTCCACAAAACTCACACAGCAGATCTGGAGTTTTAACTTTCCTGTACCCTTATCTCTCTTTTCAGCAACAAATGTTTTAGCATCTGTTTGAGAGTTGGTAACAGGAACTATTTTTATCTTGGGTGGCTTAAGACCATCTGGGTTGGTGAAATCAACTAGTTTGAAGTTTTCAAGAACATCACACTCATCTGACAAAGTTGGTCTAAATTCATACTTTTGTTTTTCAGATTGAATGGAACCTTGTGCCTTTTCAAGAATGATTATCTTGCCACTAGGTTCAGTGGTCTTGATTTCTTCACCAGTTGATGTGGTTGGTATGATCTTTCACAAGTCATATTTTCTGAATCCAACACCAAACTTCACATTGCTTTTTCTTTGTTTTTTCAAAAAGCATCTCTTAACCATTATATGATTCAACGATCTTTCAAAGGTGATCTGTGTGGATTCCAACTCCTTTTTATAATTTTGATATTTTTCTGTCGTTTTTTGGAGTTGACCCTTGGTTATGGTTATTTCATGTTTTAGACTGCTTATTTCAAGGTCTTTTTCAATAATTCGTGTTTTAAAATCTCTTTTTAATTTTTAAGAATTATTTCACTGAATTGTACCTTTTCTCTTAGGTTTTCATTCACCTATTTGATATTAGCAAAAACTATGATACATTTATCAGAACATAACTCTTTTAGAGTTTGAGGTGATACCTTAGAGGCAGCCATTTCAACTTGATCCACACTGTTGCAATCAGTGGAACTTCTTGGATAATTGTCATCCATCCTTCCTGCATGCTCCAAGTCATCAACATATGTTTGACCTGGGCTTTCAGCAGTTTCACCAGCAATTCCTTCACCATCAGTTTTTTGAATTTGATCTTCTTCACATGAGATATGTTCAAGTGCCATGAAATAGAAATTTGCATGTTCATCACCATCATTTGCGTATAAAGCAAAATTATCATCAGTTAAGTTTTCAGGTAAGCTACTCCAATCAACATAGCTTCGAGTAAAAACGCTTTGTTGATTAGGCTCTGCAGGTGCAGGAGTAGGAGCAGGAGCAGCTTGTGGTACTTGAACATGTGCCACAGACATATGAACATACTAAACCCGAGGAACTTATGGTGCTTGAACATAATGCACTGGCACATGATTCATTTTTTGTGCAAAGTGGGTTGTGTTTTGCACAATTGGTTCAGGGGTATTTTTGGGATAAAATTGTTGTTGTGTATTAGATTTGGGTTTTTGATTAAGATATGTGATCAATGATGCAGAGTTGTTTGATTGACTCTTGCCCTCTCTTGCAAAGTCGCCTAATCTATAACACTTGAAACATTTCATTTTAGATTTATCCAATTCCACTTTTGACCTCCACTTAATCCTAGATATGTCCTACTAGTCCTTTTGTAAAAGTTATTTGCTTTTAGGCTTAGTAGTGCCACTTGATGCAATATATCCATTTCCTCTAGCTTAGTTAGGTCTATGTGCTTAAGATCATCAAGTACAAACGACAGACTATCAGGATCATGACTATCCATTGTTGCTTTAATCTAAACATCTGTTTGGCCAGACAGATTTTGGTCTTCTTCATCAAACCTTTGCTCTAACAGACTTTAGACTTCAACATACCTTGTTTCTTCATGAACAACAGTTCCAAGGCTTTGATTAGATGTTTGCTAGTCTTTAACAGATGCTTTGATTTGGGTATTCAAGATTCACTATCTTTGGGGAGAATCTGGTTCAAGCTTCTGTTTATTTCTTGATCACTTGATCATGTTTTATTTTCAGATATCATGTATTCTTTTGTAGGTCCAACATGAAAACATGTTACCAAAACTGTAAGTCTCATATCGGTTGAGGAGGAGAACGAAGCCTTCCTTATAAGGTGGTGGAAACCTTCTCTACCAAGACGCGTTTTGCCTGTGCGATCAACTCATCGGGTGAAAACAAAATCCGTGAGTTCCTGGATGGGCGACCCATCGGGGTCAAAGCGAAAAATATCTTCACACAGTTTACTTGGACTGTTACATAAACATCTTCATTCTCACCAACATGAATCCAATATAAATGTATTGAACAAATGCTGACAAAACCTTAAAAAAGACATGCAAAAAGATTTTCAAATGATAATACACCAATTGTTACCAAACTAACGAAGCATACAAAAGCATCAAACAAATCCGACAATGTTTAACGCATTCTATCCAGGACAACCTGAAAGATTAACCAGAAGGTAAAAACCCTAATGATTACAAAAATCATATAGCCGTAAAAAGCAAAGAAATCAAGCCTGAAAAAACAAAATGGTTATCCGGAGCCGGAACCATGCAGGAGAACATGAATGTCACAATGAACAGGCTGAAGTGAAAGCATAGAGCTGCGTAGTGGATCATCAGCGGTGGCAACAATGTAAGGTAGGAGGAAGGTGAAGCGGTGGTAATTAGTCTTTAGGCGTTTAAAGACAACCGATCATCAAAACAAATGGTCATGATAGAAAGAAGGTAGTGCCGGAGATGTTAAGTAGCGCAATAGGTGAGTGGTAAAGCGTTTAACCGGTAGTGGTTGGTGAAGCGGTGGGACAATTTGGAAAAGAAGCAAGAAATGAGGGTTTCAACTTACATACCCATCACATGTACAACAACACAAAAGGCAAGTATAACATCGAAATACATAAACCCTTAAAGCTAAGTGTACAACCCCACAAAGCGAGCACCACTTACAAATTAATAAATATATAAAAGATGCATAAAATGTTGTGGCTTTCTAATATTACTTGTTAATTATGTTTCGAATCCATTTATGAAATACTTGCGTGTTGAATTTCATTTACATTGTTTGTAAGTGTGTGTGAGCATTTGTTGTTGAACTTGATTTGCATTTGTTGTTGTACGCTCATGAGGTAACTACGGATAGTGTCATTCTTATAGCATCTCAAGGTGGATAAAAGTTACCAGAATTTAGTGAAGATGATGTTAACTTCAATTTAATTTTTTTTATAATTAGGTTTTTGAGTTCTAATATTTTTTAGTATTTTATTACATAATGTAACATGTCCGCGTATTCGGAGATAGAGAGTGTTATATTGTTATCTGTTAGGATCTGAGTTTGATTGTTGTGACAGTTTAAGATGGAAATAATGAATGAAGATAAAACAAAAATGGAAATATGCAGCGGAATAAAAAACCTTTGAATCACAACATTGAGAAGAATGCTTTCATCATCATGCTTTTATAAAGATTGCAATTACAATGTTTACGTATGCATGAGAATTACAAACTCCCCCTCAGTCTGATCACTCCTAGTTTGTTCGTACAAAAATGATAAGAGGAAAGTGATAAATAGAACAGTACAAGCACTGTTCTATTTATAGTACAAACCAAACATCTAAAGCATCTAAGCTTACGTCACCTAGACTGCGACATCTAACAGCCTAACAAACTCCTAACATCTCCTAAGCACTGTAACATTGATAACCTCTATTGATCAGCATCTGTTGAATAATCATCTATTGTTCTTTAACATGTGTTGATCCTTAGCATACCTTTGCTTCTTCAGACTTTGTCTTCATCAGCAAAGGATGATCAGACCTTTGCTTCAACAGACTTTGTCTTCATCCGCAGAGGTTCACTTTGGCAGACATTTGGTTCAACAGATTTTGTCTTCAAGCAGATGTTCTCTTTGGCAGACTTTTGGAGTAGCAGATGTTAAGTCTTTGCTTTGGCATTGTTATTCATAATCAGATGTTGTAGACTATTTTGGCTTTCCAATCATCTGTTCTTATGTGGGATCCACTAGATCCAACAGTCTCCCCCTAGAACAGATGATGCCAAAACACTTCTTTATTTCTGATCTTTATTTTGCTTTTGAATTGTAACTCAAATTTCATGGAGACCATATCTTCAAAATCCCTTTTAAGTTCAAGTTTCAACAGAGCTAGGAGGTCACCTGCATCCAGACCATATGCATCCTCTATTTTTAGCCTTTGAACACTACCATCTGATCTAAGAAAAGTCAATTCGTGGGTGTTTGAGGATGACTTCCACTTTAGAATTTTTGGATCAGATGGTTTTCTTGGGTGAAGAGTTATTCTTGATGAGTTGGGTGATTGTGGCCTGCTGACAAGATTTGCAACTGTTTCTCTTAGTTTGTTACTTACAGGATCTGTGGGGTATAACAACTGGTTTTTGATTCCCACTTTCTTGTATTAGTGAAACCTCTATTCATCAGCCTCAACCATCTGCTTCTGCCTTTTTGCTTGATTCATAGCAGCTTTGGACAAGTCAGATGCTTAGGACAGCTTTTTAGATGTATGGGTCTGTTGAGGGACAACCACTGTAGGATATACTAGCTTTTTTAGAACTGTAGGATCCATTGCACTTAGCTGTTCCAGTCTTTTGTATGTTTCAACAATTTTTTATTCTGACCATCTGGCAACAGGCCTTGCATTACCATAATTTGTAGCAACAAGCTTTGCTCTCATTTTCTTCAGCTTCAATGCCTTGTTTTGATCAATTTGTTTGCCTTTCTTCCAGTCTGGTGGAGTTGGCTTTTGTGAAGGGTCATTGAGCATCTTTTGAATTCTTTCAATTTCTTCTTTGAGAGCATTTATTGACCAATCATTGAATTGTGCTCTTGTTGCTTTGTATGGTTTATTTTGCATGATGTGATCAAGGTAATCCTATTCCAGTTCCTTATCTAGCTCAGCATTAATTGGCTTCTCAGACATGGACTTGCTCAGGTCCTTAGCATAATCTTCAATCTTGGTTACCTTGCTAAGTTCTAGTGACAAGATTCCCTGAGTAGTCCTGTCATCCATCCATTTACACTTCTCATTTCCAATATATTCAGCCTGTCTAGCCTTTAGCTTCAAATATTCATCTAAGTTTCTAGGCTTTCGATAACCAAGGAGAGACGAGAAGGATAGTTGTGATGTATCCTTTGTTGTATAAAATGATTCAATTGCACCTTTGATAACATGAATTTCTAGAGGATACTGAGCAGCCAGTGGAATGATTGATGGTTGTGGTGCAGTGGGTGGAAGTGAAGTGGATCTAAATGGAAAAGATGAGAGTGGTGTGGCTTGAATAGGGGCATATGATAAGGAGACTGGTGGTTGAATCTCCTCATCATCTTCTGTCACACCCCGACCACGTAGAACCTACAAAACGTGGCGGAAACATCGGGGAGTGTTGTAACAGAATCATTGTTTCATAACACATGGAACTTGAAATATTGTTTTATTGATTAAAAGAGTTACAATGTCTTGACAATCAAAGAAACATAACAAAATAACTAGTCTTGCATCTTTTATTGTCACTAAGGCCCATGTCCGCCTAAGTGTATCTTGATCAATCCTATGCTTCATTTCCTGAAACACATGTGAAAATAGGTACGTCAGCATAATAATGCCGGCGAGTACATAGGTTTTGTGAAAATAAGATTCATGACATCTGTTTAAGAAAATGTTTAGTCATGAACCTTGTAATTTGCTTTGTCTTTGTAAATCATTTGAAAAACAATAAGTTCAGATGATACGTATAAATAAGAGAATAATGCATGGTTAAATGAATAACCATGTAAAAATGAGTTTGTATAAGTTAAGTTGTTTGTAAAACAATGTATTGTGAAAACTATGTTATTTGTATAAAATGTTATATGTCTAAATTGAAATGATTTCAAATAACGCAACGATATGTAATACCATACAATCACTTATATATAGGAAGTACCAGCGGCGTATCCACCATGCTTGTATCATATTACACACGCCTCGTTACTTAAATCACTTACTCAAACCAAACCACCAATATAAGATGTCTATGTTTAAACCAATTGTCAAAAGTCCTTGTATAAACCATGTCAAATGTTGATAGTCCAAAAGTAGTCAAGTAATGTGTAACAAATGTTTATGTATGGCTAGTGAAATGCATCAACTAAACCATAGATGAAATGCACAAAACAAAGTATTAAAGTAAAACTTGGTTTAAATCAAAGTTATGTTTTGTAAAATATTTGCATGCTATACTGAATATGAACATTTATGCGGTATTGTAAAAATTCATACATCCAAGCCTTGCGACAGTCGGATAACTATGTAAAAATGAGTTATCAAAAGAATATGTATTCGGATTCGGTCATTCCTTACGTCCAAACAAACCCGAGATTTCAGGAATGGGATTTGTCAAGTCCTATGGTACCACTACCTACAACCGAGCGGCGTGATCGGTGTTAATGAATGTATAGTATAGTTTAAACAAACCAAATGTCATACCAAAATGTAAGCATGTTTTATGAAGATAATGTACCTAGTATGCTAGAGTAAACATACAAGGTAGAGCTGTAAAACAATGTGTCCATATGTTACTGGAACATATGCAACAGAGATGCAATGTAAAATAATGTACTAAGCATGTACTAAATGGACATACATAGCATGTGATGTGATGTGATGTAAAACAATGTACTAAGTATGCACACAATGGACATACATAGCATAAAATGTAATGAAATCATGTACTAATAGTGTACTAATGAACATAGCATGTATATAATGTGAAAACATGGAAAGCATGAAAGTAACAAGTAGGCACATGTGTTCCACCCCAAAACGTTTGGAAAACAGTAAAAGAGGGGTCTATGTACTCACTTGAGATTGCTCAGAAGTCCTAAGATAACCACCAAGCAATGCTAGAGATCTCGGAATATCAAACGGCACCTAATATAGGTAACTACATTAATAAACCGGACCTAAATCAGAAGATCGGATAGAATGAGGGCTCGTAAACCAAATGAGTATGGGAACTCATGTAGTATGGTTTAACAAAGCCTACATACTAAATGAAACCTAACCTAAGTGCTTACGACCCATTACGACCCGTTTAGGTAGCTTATGCTACTTTAACGCGTCGTTCGCGTAAAACGCGTTCGGACCGCCTAACTAGTCCTATGACAAGTAACATATGCCTTAACATGTCTAATATTGTTGTCAAATCAGTTTAGATGTCAAAAGTTATGTTACATATGCTTAAAATGAATTTTGGCGTCAAAAGGGCATTTTGGTAATTTACCTAAGGCATATAAGCTACCTATCATACAACTACTTAAACGAAGCGACCATAAGGTATAACCTCGGAAGGTTATTCCCTATATACTATGGTCACCTAATGTGCTTGGTCGGATCCTAATGATCAACCAAAAGGGTCGGGTTCGAAAGTATAAGCGATTGTTTAAATCGCTTACCTTACGACCCTATATAAGCACTAAACTAAAAGTGACGAGCTAAGCATGTTAAAACATGCTTAACTAAGTTTAGAAAACAGGTTTGGTATCAAAACAAACGGTTTTGATACCCATAAGTAGTTTGGTTACAAAATACGCAAGAATACGTATTCTGACCGAAACTACGGCTCGTCACTGAGCCTAGATAACGTGGTAATCAGTAGGTATGGTCACAAAGGACTATAACCATCGTGATTACAATCAGGTTGCGAAGTTCAAATGAACTTCGCATTGACCATAAGCTGGTCAATGCAGAAAGTCAAACAAAGTTTGACTTTCAGACTCGAAAAGCAATAAAAGAACGAAAGAATACTCACGTAGGGTCCCCGAATGCTAATCTAGATCAAAATAGCTCAGGTATGAAACAAAGGTTTCAACTTAGAGCATTTGAGATCAGATTCTAGTGAGTTTAGAGGTTGGATGGCAAGGGGTATTTATAGTGAATGGTCCACCATTAGGATCGTTTGTCGAAATACGTGCCTTAATCTCATCCGTACATGTGTCGGAACCTTATGGTACCCAAAAAGGCCACTCACCATAAGAGTTTGACACTTGGCACTTGACCTTTGGAGAGTGTTAAGGGCTGTTAAAAGATGAAAAAAAACGTTTTGCTGCATCTGGCCCCTGTTTACGGACCTAGTTTGGCAGATTTACAGTTTCAGTCCCTGCAACCTCAAAACTTGGTTTTCGATGCGTTTTTTTTTTTACACGTTTAAGCCCTGTTAACCCCATTTCAAAGCTCTAAAATGAAGCTAAAGTATAGGTAACTTAAAATGTGTTCAAAAATATCTCGGGTGTCGGTTCGTTTAGCCGTACGGTTACGTTGTTCGGTTAATTACGACGGAATGCGCATAAGCGCGAAAAATGATCCAAATGGCGTGACGAATGGATTTTTCTTATGCCAAACACTAAAATAAAATATTTTAGTGCTTACATAAATTTTTGGATGTCCGGATGTATTCAGAACGTAAGTTATGCACGAAAATGCAAACTTGTGCACTTTTTGACGCTTTTAGTACCTGAATGAGCCAAAAGTTTATTTTAGCACACCGAACCCCTCAAAGCCTATTTCTAAGCTATATAAAGGATATTTAAGGTGTGTTTAACTTATGGTCATGTTCCGGAATGTCTGTCACAGTTCAAATTGGCATACTTTCGCAGTTTGTCAAGTTTAGTCCCTGTAAGCGAATTAACTTGTTTTTGCCATACCAAAGCCTTCAAAACTTATTTCTAAGTTATGTAAAGGTTATTTTAAGGTATGTTAAGCCTATGTCACTATTCCGGAGTGTTTGTTGCATTAAACTGGTTATATTTACGCATCGGTGCGCGTATAACCTTCCAGAAAGCGATTTAGAGTTTGGAATTGAACAAAAATTGATATGTGCAAATGATACACATATTTTTACAAATCCCAAATATGAAATATAATATTTCATTGGTTCGGTATTTGTTTGATGGCCGTGGAGGCACAGGTGTTACAGTCTCCCCTACTTTAGGAAATTTCGTCCCGAAATTTATTTAGAGGAAACTTGTGAGAGTTTAAAACATGAAGTTGAAAATATCGAACAATATTGGTAAGGGTTCTGAACTTCTAGTAACCTTAATAACATTATGCTTGCAATGTAAGAGGGACACTTATATACAAGTATATGAAGCGTCATTGGTGCGTCCACCGTACCTCCATTACATCGTTCTCATTTTGTTATTGTTGTCGCTATCGGTTCTTACACATAATAAATCTTACTGGGTTTCTGTGCACTAAATTTCATAATTATGTACGCGTCCATAATTAGACAATTCCTTGCACAGTTCACACAGTCTATTTTATAATGTGTAGTGTAAAACCAAATGAACAAACCTGTGATGAGTGTGACTAGACCGCCATAGAGTCCTTTTAATTAAGTCAATAAATGATCTAAATAGACTATCAAGGAGTTTGTTCAGCTACATTACTAGATGTCGTCCTTTAACCAGATTGTGAATCAATCTTTTTTGACTAGACCTCTAAAAGGGTCTCTTATGAAACATGGAGTGGTACTATATAATCCAAGGGTCTTAACTATTATATAGAAGCCCATTAAGGATTAAAGGCAGTACCTTTGGACTATCCTGCTACGAATCCCTCATATGGAGATATGAAAGATCCTGCGAGGATTTGGATAACAAATATCCAGAGTATAAAAACACAAAATGCATAAAAGAAAACATAAGATGAATAAACACATAGTCACATAACCACAAAATTGTTTGTTAATTTGTTTTGTTAATTGCGTACATGCATTTAAAGCACACTAGGAATCCATTCCGTGGATTTTATTTGGTACTTTAAACGTTATCAATAATCTAACTATAAAGATAGAAAGATTCAAAAAGAAAATTCGATTTCGATTATTAGGAACCGAAATGTTCGAATTTAGGTACATAAGGAATCCAATTAAGGACTCTGATTTGTATGACAATTATCCACAAGGATCTAATTGTGAAGATAAAAAGATCCCATATGGATTTTAGAGGTTGAAGATGTTTTGAAACCTTGCACTGGACGTGCTTAAGTCAAAACATGAAGTTGAAATGCTTATGAAGTTGAGATGCTCGATATGCCAAGGCGACATATGAAGCGAAATTTGAAGGTTAAGTCAATGCATGAGAAAAATATTTTTTTTTTTGCAATACTATGCATGGGGTTCTAAAAATGTGTTCAATGTTTTTGAAACCTTATATATAATACCTTTGAAATCATAAAGTAGTTGTATTAGGTAGGTACATTCATAAAAATGTTTTAAAATCATGCGAAATGAATTTTGAAATTATGTATAAGGTTTTTGGAAAACATGAATGATGCTTTTGAAATCATGCACTTGATAAGAAAATATATTGTACTAATATTGTTTTCAGGCTATATGAGACATTTTGAAATCATGAAGGTTGTTTTTGAAAATACAGACAAATCTTTGTGCATTTGTTATGTTTAAGTAAATACACTATATTAAAAATGTTTTTGAACTATGTATAGGATGTTTTGAAATCATGTAGGTTGTTTTGAAAACTTATGTTATGCATGTTGAAGAAATCAGAACGTAATGGGTATGAGATTTGAAAATACTCTTAGTTATCTATCCAAGAATTCAAAGGCACAGATGTGTGAAAAGCACGATTACTCATAATTTCGATTTATTTCTTGTACTTCGTTTCCTAGAATGAAACGAGTACTTAGAATTTTCCAAAGGAATCATGAACAAACACAAGAATGGGAAATTCGCAAAAGTAGTTTGTAAGGAATATAGTTCCTTAATGTAGGTATCATAGGAAAAGTCATACAAATATGTAACTACAATTGTACATCAGAATTTGTGAACAATAATTTATTTATAAACAAAACAGATTGTTTCACATTACAAGAAAATAAAAGAACAAAAGCATAAGACAGCAACATCCTTTGTTCAGTCAAATGCTCATCCGAGTGTCAGATTTGCATTAGCAAGCTTTGGGCAATCCCTCCGGAAATGGCCCATCTCGCCACAGTTGTAGCAAGACCCCGGCGAGAAACGTACTTGAGCAGGATTGTCATCAGCTTGATTTGGTACAGCTGCAGTTGGGCAAACCCTTGCTGTATGACCTATAAGTCCACAAATCTGGCATTTGCGGCACTTCACACTAGCATGATGATGGAGGCTACATTGGTTGCACAAGGGTGCAGTTCCATTGTATGGCTTCCTAGTAGGGGGTTGAGCTGGTTGGTTGGGGACGGCTTGATCATTGTGAGCGACCACGGCGAAATTCTGAGAAGCCTTTCGCTTCTTTGACTTCTTAGGAGATCGTTCATCCATGGTCTTTGATTCCTCGATTGGTTTCTTGGCTGATGGTGCTGTCACCTGACTAGGTCCTGCCTGTCTTGGTGACTCTTGACTGGCTTCATCCTGGAGACGATACATGGTAGTAGTTAATTCAACAGTCTTCAGGACTACTTCGCCTATTCGTTGAGCGAATTTGGCTGTCTGCTCGGACATTTGACCGGTGCTGAGAGGAAGAGACATTCTAGAAGCAAATGAAAGGCATAGGAAGAAACAGGTGAAAGGTTATTGGATAATCAATACAGAATGGTAACGAATGAAAATTGTGATCATTTGTTTGTTTCCTAAGGCAAACAAATGAGATGGTGACAAATCAAAGTAAATGGGTCAAAAATAATGTATCGCGAAGACATGCTCGCCTATAAGTGAACACTCATCCCAAGAATTCCCAGGTAAGCACAACTGGTCTCGCGTCTGATGAGATGTATACGAAGTGCTTGCCTAGACAGAAAACCCAGAATACAGGCATTCACCCTTCCAGTTTGCACGTGTTCACATTATTTAAAACCCAAGACCTTGACGAGGTTTTGAAAAACTCAAAGGGGTTCAAAACCATATAACAGAGGGTTCAAAACCTTACAATAAAGGGTTCAAAACCTAGTAATCAATCATCCTAGAACAGATGATTAGTTTTCAAAGTGGTTTTGAAATTTATGTTCTTGTTGTGGTTGTCGCCTAAGGATAGGTGACAGTATTGTTTTATCACTAAACGCAAGTAAACTCGCGTTAGGGTCCTAAGAAGGTTATAGACTAGGTCAAAGTATTACTAATAACCTAATTCCCTATAACCATGAGCTCTGATACCAACTTTTCTGTCACACCCCGACCACGTAGAACCTACAAAACGTGGCGGAAACATCGGGGAGTGTTGTAACAGAATCATTGTTTCATAACACATGGAACTTGAAATATTGTTTTATTGATTAAAAGAGTTACAATGTCTTGACAATCAAAGAAACATAACAAAATAACTAGTCTTGCATCTTTTATTGTCACTAAGGCCCATGTCCGCCTAAGTGTATCTTGATCAATCCTATGCTTCATTTCCTGAAACACATGTGAAAATAGGTACGTCAGCATAATAATGCCGGCGAGTACATAGGTTTTGTGAAAATAAGATTCATGACATCTGTTTAAGAAAATGTTTAGTCATGAACCTTGTAATTTGCTTTGTCTTTGTAAATCATTTGAAAAACAATAAGTTCAGATGATACGTATAAATAAGAGAATAATGCATGGTTAAATGAATAACCATGTAAAAATGAGTTTGTATAAGTTAAGTTGTTTGTAAAACAATGTATTGTGAAAAGTATGTTATTTGTAAAAAATGTTATATGTCTAAATTGAAATGATTTCAAATAACGCAACGATATGTAATACCATACAATCACTTATATATAGGAAGTACCGGCGGCGTATCCACCATGCTTGTATCATATTACACACGCCTCGTTACTTAAATCACTTACTCAAACCAAACCACCAATATAAGATGTCTATGTTTAAACCAATTGTCAAAAGTCCTTGTATAAACCATGTCAAATGTTGATAGTCCAAAAGTAGTCAAGTAATGTGTAACAAATGTTTATGTATGGCTAGTGAAATGCATCAACTAAACCATAGATGAAATGCACAAAACAAAGTATTGAAGTAAAACTTGGTTTAAATCAAAGTTATGTTTTGTAAAATATTTGCATGCTATACTGAATATGAACATTTATGCGGTATTGTAAAAATTCATACATCCAAGCCTTGCGACAGTCGGATAACTATGTAAAAATGAGTTATCAAAAGAATATGTATTCGGATTCGGTCATTCCTTACGTCCAAAAAAACCCGAGATTTCAGGAATGGGATTTGTCAAGTCCTATGGTACCACTACCTACAACCGAGCGGCGTGATCGGTGTTAATGAATGTATAGTATAGTTTAAACAAACCAAATGTCATACCAAAATGTAAGCATGTTTTATGAAGATAATGTACCTAGTATGCTAGAGTAAACATACAAGGTAGAGCTGTAAAACAATGTGTCCATATGTTACTGGAACATATGCAACAGAGATGCAATGTAAAATAATGTACTAAGCATGTACTAAATGGACATACATAGCATGTGATGTGATGTGATGTAAAACAATGTACTAAGTATGCACACAATGGACATACATAGCATAAAATGTAATGAAATCATGTACTAATAGTGTACTAATGAACATAGCATGTATATAATGTGAAAACATGGAAAGCATGAAAGTAACAAGTAGGCACATGTGTTCCACCCCAAAACGTTTGGAAAACAGTAAAAGAGGGGTCTATGTACTCACTTGAGATTGCTCAGAAGTCCTAAGATAACCACCAAGCAAAGCTAGAGATCTCGGAATATCAAACGGCACCTAATATAGGTAACTACATTAATAAACCGGACCTAAATCGGAAGATCGGATAGAATGAGGGCTCGTAAACCAAATGAGTATGGGAACTCATGTAGTATGGTTTAACAAAGCCTACATACTAAATGAAACCTAACCTAAGTGCTTACGACCCATTACGACCCGTTTAGGTAGCTTATGCTACTTTAACGCGTCGTTCGCGTAAAACGCGTTCGCACCGCCTAACTAGTCCTATGACAAGTAACATATGCCTTAACATGTCTAATATTGTTGTCAAATCAGTTTAGATGTCAAAAGTTATGTTACATATGCTTAAAATGAATTTTGGCGTCAAAAGGGCATTTTGGTAATTTACCTAAGGCATATAAGCTACCTATCATACAACTACTTAAACGAAGCGACCATAAGGTATAACCTCGGAAGGTTATTCCCTATATACTATGATCACCTAATGTGCTTGGTCGGATCCTAATGATCGACCAAACGGGTCGGGTTCGAAAGTATAAGCGATTGTTTAAATCGCTTACCTTACGACCCTATATAAGCACTAAACTAAAAGTGACGAGCTAAGCATGTTAAAAGATGCTTAACTAAGTTTAGAAAACAGGTTTGGTATCAAAACAAATGGTTTTGATACCCATAAGTAGTTTGGTTACAAAATACGCAAGAATACGTATTCTGACCGAAACTACGGCTTGTCACTGAGCCTAGATAACGTGGTAATCAGTAGGTATGGTCACAAAGGACTATAACCATCGTGATTACAATCACGTTGCGAAGTTCAAACGAACTTCGCATTGACCATAAGCTGGTCAATGCAGAAAGTCAAACAAAGTTTGACTTTCAGACTCGAAAAGCAATAAAAGAACGAAAGAATACTCACGTAGGGTCCCCGAATGCTAATCTATATCAAAATAGCTCAGGTATGAAACAAAGGTTTCAACTTAGAGCATTTGAGATCAGATTCTAGTGAGTTTAGAGGTTGGATGGCAAGGGGTATTTATAGTGAATGGTCCACCATTAGGATCGTTTGTCGAAATACGTGCCTTAATCTCATCCGTACATGTGTCGGAACCTTATGGTACCCAAAAAGGCCACTCACCATAAGAGTTTGACACTTGGCACTTGACCTTTGGAGAGTGTTAAGGGCTGTTAAAAGATGAAAAAAAACGTTTTGCTGCATCTGGCCCCTGTTTACGGACCTAGTTTGGCAGATTTACAGTTTCAGTCCCTGCAACCTTAAAACTTGGTTTTCGATGCGTTTTTTTTACACGTTTAAGCCCTGTTAACCCCATTTCAAAGCTCTAAAATGAAGTTAAAGTATAGGGAACTTAAAATGTGTTCAAAAATATCTCGGGTGTCGGTTCGTTTAGCCGTACGGTTACGTTGTTCGGTTAATTACGACGGAATGCGCATAAGCGCGAAAAATGATCCAAATGGCGTGACGAATGGATTTTTCTTATGCCAAACACTAAAATAAAATATTTTAGTGCTTACATAAATTTTTGGATGTCCGGATGTATTCAGAACGTAAGTTATGCACGAAAATGCAAACTTGTGCACTTTTTGACGCTTTTAGTACCTGAATGAGCCAAAAGTTTATTTTAGCACACCGAACCCCTCAAAGCCTATTTCTAAGCTATATAAAGGATATTTAAGGTGTGTTTAACTTATGGTCATGTTCCGGAATGTCTGTCACAGTTCAAATTGGCATACTTTCGCAGTTTGTCAAGTTTAGTCCCTGTAAGCGAATTAACTTGTTTTTGCCATACCAAAGCCTTCAAAACTTATTTCTAAGTTATGTAAAGGTTATTTTAAGGTATGTTAAGCCTATGTCACTATTCCGGAGTGTTTGTTGCATTAAACTGGTTATATTTACGCATCGGTGCGCGTATAACCTTCCAGAAAGCGATTTAGAGTTTGGAATTGAACAAAAATTGATATGTGCAAATGATACACATATTTTTACAAATCCCAAATATGAAATATAATATTTCATTGGTTTGGTATTTGTTTGATGGCCGTGGAGGCACAGGTGTTACATCTTCTTGCACTACAAAAGTTTTCTTTTGCGTGTGAATTTGATTTTGGTGAAGGTGGGCATATTAGAATTCTTGGTGGTGTGGGCAGTGGTTGTGTAGTTGGTAGTGTGGGAAAAATGATCATGGCAGTTATTTGTGTAACATCTGCTGATACAACAGTTGTACCAGTAGTGGTTTGTGGAAAATCTGTTGATACATCTGTTGTACCAGCATCTGTTGGTTGTATTGGTGATGGTTTCTTTTATTTCTTTTGTGGTGGTTTTTGTGGTGTGGGTTTTGTTTTGGGTTGGGTTGGGTTGGGTTGGGTTGGGTTGGGTTGGGTTGGGTTGGGTTGGGTTGTGAGTTCTGGATCGGTTCGTAAATGAAAACAAGATCTGCGATGAATCCGGTTTAATGTGAGGAATCCATTAAACCGAACCGTAATCATGCGTGAAGTCACAAATAATATCATTTTATTATCAAACAAACGACAACCGGACAGAGTTTCGACGCCTATGTTACAAAAACAACTCGATCTAGATGAATGTAGAACTTGATGATCTTGTGCGAAGTTGTTCTTATCTGATATGCGTGTTCTCTTTTACGACGGGACATGTGGGATATATATAGTTGTTTAGCTTCAAAGCAACTGCCATACTTGGCTTCGTATGAAGCCATGCAAGTTCCAAGATCATACGAAGATTCAACTCTCTGGTTCATGCAATTCTCCCAAATTCATCCATACTTGAACATGCAGACTTCATTTTGTTGATTATAATGTTTCCATGCACGTTGACTTCACATTTTATGTATATGCACCTTGAATGATGTAATGGAGATGTCATAGATATGACGTCATTACCGTTGATGATGACATCATACCCGAACATTCCTGCTCTCTTCGTATCGTATCGTTCCGTACCGTATACTGACCTGACATTACCTAACGACACATAGTGAAACCTCTGTCCGGTATAATACAGACTCAAGACTTTAAACGATACAAATACAGACAGATTTCTAAGTATGGACATACAAAATGTATTCAAAGACTCCCCCTTGGACATAGCTTAGAAATCTGTGAAGTTTAGTCTTGATCTGCCACAGAAAACATATTCAAGCAATCAAATAAAACTGTAAGCTCCCCCTTGAATAATGCTCTGAATCACAATACATTTTAGATTTGACAATTAATCTTGCCCCTCTTTCTTTTGGCTTCCTGTCAAATCTTATCATTATTCAAATAAACGTTTTAAATTCAACTGGTGAGAGTTTTCTAAACATATAAATGTCTATTATCATATATGACATTTAAGCATGATCAATTTCAGTAACCCTCACAGATGATCAAGTTCAAATTAATGACCTTGATTACCCAACTTATTGACTTTTTAAATTTTCATTTTAAAAATTCAAGTTTCAAATTAATGAACTTGTTTATGTTCAGCATCTTTAGATTTTGAAACTCGGCTTTCCATCATCGGTTGTCTAAAATAAAGTGGAAACAAAATCTTTTTGTATTTTTTTTCTGTAAAGTAAAGCAGTAAAAAATATTTACAAGAAATATTTTTGTTTGAGATCGTGTCAGAGGATCATATCAGTTTATGACAAGTCACTAGCACCGTTGATCTTTTTAGATTTTAAGTTCTAAACGATTCACTTAGATTGTTAGTATACTGGTCCACTTAAATTTTCACACAAAGTTCAACTGATTCGAGATACTAGATTTAGTGTTTTAAGAACTTAAACTTATTCGCGTGTCCCACCTCAGAATATACTCCCATATCAAGATTCCCTAGATTTTGTCTTACAGGTGAATATACTATATTGATATCTGTTCTCTGGGTAGTGCGAGGCCTTGAGAGCTCAGGTAGGGGTGTGCAAAAAACCAAATTAACCGAAGCATAACCGAATTAACCGAAAAAATCGAACCGAAAAACCGAACAAAATAAAAAACCGGTGGGTCGGTTAATGGTTTTTTTTGAAAACCGAAAGTAACGGGTCAGTTATGGTTATCATTTTTTCCATACCCACCATAACCGAACGAACCGACATGTAATAAATTTTTGTAGGATTTAGGACATTTCACCATATTTTTAATATTTGATGTTGTTTATTGATGATTTTAAGTATTTATAGCTTTTTCATATCGTTTTGTTGTTTTGGTTGGATGTTTATTTGAATTTATGGAATGTATCATATCACTTTATTTTAATATTCGATAATAATTGGTATTAATATTATAGATTATATGTATTTTTTATACTTTGTAATATACTAATATATATAAATATGTAATAACAAGTTATTACATATTAAAAAAATTAAGCTATTTTTAGCTAAGCTAAATACACGGTTAACCACCCATAACCGATGCGCTAAAACCATCAAAACCGAATAAACATAACCACCATAACCGATCGGTTATGGTTATGGTTATCCATTAACCGACATCGCGGTTAAGGTTATGGTTTTAGGTCAAAACCGACCCAAACCGACCCATGCATACCCCTAAGTCCAGGTATGAACTATCGTTCAGTCAAAGAGATGAAGGCTCGACTTTGAGGTGTGTCCCACTTAGTGATCATCTTTACAACTGCACTGTGACATCTGTGACTCTACGACCATCGTACAAATACGAATCCAATGGAATCTAGTGTTTCATTCTTGGGATTTGTATAAATACTTGTGAAAATTGCACATATCAATTTTTGTTCAATTTCAAGCTTTAAATCGCTTTCTGGGAAGTTATACGCAAATTGATGCGAAAACGTAATCAGTTTAACTCGAAAACACTCCGGAACAGTGACATTGGCTTAAAATACCTTAAATAACCTTTACATAACTTAGAAATAAGTTTTGGAGGGTTTGGTGTGTCAAAAACAAGTTTATTCGATCACAGGGACTATTTGTGACAAACTACGAAAGTATACTGATTCGTACAGTAATGAACATTCTGGAACTTGATCATAAGTTAAACATACCCTAAATATCCTTTACATAGCTTAGAAATAGGCTTTGAGGGGTTTGGTATGCGAAAATAAACTTATTTGATCAATAGGGACTAAAAGCGTCAAAAAATGCATAAGTTTGCATTTACGCGTATATCTTACATTCTGAACATATCTGGACATCCAAAAATTTTTGTAATCATTAAAATATTTTATTTTAGTGATTGGAATGCAAAATATCATTCGTCGTGTAATTTGGATCGATTTCGCGTCCGTTCGAGTTTTCATCGTAATTAACTGAATAACGCGACCGTACGACCAAACAAACTGACATATGAGATGTTTTCAAGCATATTTCATGTTCCCTATGCTTTGACATCATTATAGAGCCTTGAAATGGGGTTAACGAGGCTTAAACATATCAAAAATCAAGTTTTAAGCATGCAGGGACCTGTTCTGCCATTTTTGAAAACTTGGAACTGACCTCCCTCATGCCACGCGCCAGACCCAGGTGCTCCTGGCACGTGGCGCCACAACGCCGTTTTCCAGAATTACTAGTTTTCAGCAATCAGCTGCTGAATCATGGTTTTAATCCTTGGTTTTTGAATACCATGAGCTGGTTTGTGTGTTTTGCAAGGTGCCCAATCATTGTTTAACAAGTGTAGGGTCATGATCAGGCTTTATAACATATGGAATGATCCTATGGCATCATGATTCCTATAAATAGCTTGGATTTTCATGGGTTCTTTGCTCATTGTTTTCTTCTCCATCTGCTTATTGGGGTTATCCCTTCTTGGTTGAAGGCTCCATTCTTCAAGTTTTCTTTGTTCTTGATCAAGCTTGGACCCTTTTGTAAGTCTCCTTCATGCTTGGTTATGCATTTCAAGCATGAAAGTCAAATAGTGTTTGACTTTCTGCTTTGACCAGGTTATGGTCAACACAAAGTTCATTTGAACTTTGCAACGTGAGCGTAATCATGATGGTTATAGTCCCTTATGACTATACCTACTGATTTCCACGTTGATTAGGCATAGTGACGAGTCAAAGTTTTGGTCAAAATGCGTATTTATGCGTATTTTGCAACAAAGCTATTTTCGGGTATCAAAACACTTTGTTTTGATATCAAACCGGTTTGCTAACTTAGTTAAACATGTTTTAACGTGTCTAAGTCGTCACTTTTAGTTTAGTGCTTGTATAGGGTCGTAAGTCAACCGGTCTTGACAACCGCTTAGACTTTCAAACCCGACCCGTTTGGTCAATCGTTAGGATCCGACCAAGCACATTTAGTGACCATAGTTGTATTGGGAATAACCTTCCGAGGTTATACCTTATGGTCACTTAGTTTAATTAGTTGTATGATAGGTAGTTTATATGCCTTAGGTAAATGACCAAAATGCCCTTTTCATGCATAATTTGACTTTAAGAATATGTAACCTAACTTTTGTCACTTAAACTGATTATGCAACTTATTTAAACATGTTAGGGCATATAATACTTGTCATAGGACTAGTTAGGCATCTCGAGAACGCATTTGCGCGAACGACGTATTTAAGTAGAGTAGACTACCTTAACGAGTCATAATGGGTCGTAAGCACTTAGGATAGGTTCTGATTTAGAATGTAGGCTTTGTTAAACCATATCACATGAGTTCCAATACTCATTTGGTTTACGAGACCTCATTCTACCCAATCTTCCGATTTAGGTGTCGATTTATTAACTAAGCGATCCGATTACTAGGTACTACTTGATTTCCTTGGTTTGCCCGAGCTTTGTTAGTTCACTTTAATCAAGGATACTTTGCAAATCAATGTGAGTACATAGTTCCCCTCTTTTACCGTTTTCGAATGTTTCGGGGTGATTCATATGTGCTAAACGATTTCGAGCTTTCTAAACGAATGCGATGGTTTATATAAAACACAACGATTAAAATTATATAAACAAACTTGTTGGGGCGTTGGTCGAAAGACAATTGAATGACATTCATTAACTATTTTAAGCCGACCAGTAGTATGTTATGGTACCATAGGATATTATGATACCACAGGATCTGACAAATCCCGTTATCGGACTTTCACCATGGTTATGGTGGTAATGTGGGTAACGACAGAACATGATGATTGTTAACTTACCCTTTGGTGGTTTGTTAATACGAGTTGAACGATTAAGACAAGTCACACAGGTTTGAATGTATTCAATAAAACGACCAAAAGTTTGTTTTCACAATTTAAACACGAACCACTGGAACTATTGAACTATGTGAACTAGTTGAACTATTTGAACCACTGGAACTATCAGAACTATGTAAACGATTTATTGAACCATTGGAACTATTGAACTGTGACAACCGGTAATTAACGGCTTCTAATTACGCAATTAACAAGTGTTTTAGGCGATCACAAATAGTGTTTAAGACACGAATTAGCTTAATTAGGCTATTGGAATGCCTAGGAACGCTTATCAGATGTTACAGTGCGCGTATGGTGATTTCTGAAGAAATCTGCGAAACGTAAATGAAAACGAACCGACACCGTACAAAATACTGACTACGCCGACAAATACGAAGTTTATACGTATAACTTATACTTATGGATGTGCTTTTGTGAAAACATCTTGCTTTCGAACGGCACAAAGGGCAAACGTGAACGAAAACGCGACTGCAGGAACGCACCGGCATCGAAACGGAAGCATCAGACACGGGTATTAACTTAAAAACTGAAATATTTTGATATATTTAGCTTCGTTTTTTAAGCTTTATTATCCGTAGTTGAAAACGGATCGCAAAACGGACACGAAACGACGAACGACATGTTTTACGTGATTTAACGCACCGACAACTTACGCGATTAATATCGACTACCGACATCCTTTTTACGAAGTTTTGACCCTAAAATAATATTCTACGACATTTTTCGACGATCATGTTCAAAAACATGCTTCGAAAATGGATTGGGCCACTTAAAAATACGAGAGATGGGCTTGTGGGCCTTGGGCCCAAGCCCAATACAAATCCTAGGTATAAATACAAGGCATCAACTACAAACCCTCATTTTCTTTGTCATTGTTCAGCCGACACCCTGGTTTCATCTCTCCCCCTCGCGACACCGATCACCGGAATGATCTCCGGCCGTTCGTTCACCGACGACCGCACAACACCCGACCACTCCTCCTCCCTTCCTTACCGGTGAACACCTAAAAACCCACCCTACTCCTTCGCTTCTATTTACCGGCGACGTTCACCCACCATCAACCACACCTGCACCTCCACCTTCATGCGTAACAGACCGGAGAGACGAGAGAGAGAACGAGAGGTTTGAACGGAGGTGGTTAACGGGGCCGACAACTGCGCCGCCGCTGCGGCGGTTGTGGTGGATGCGAGTCGAGGTTGTTTCTTCGGTAAGTGAGTCAGCATAAAATCTTGTGTTTCTGTGACAATAAACATCCGACACCCTCTTCTCACTTTCTAATATTTTTTTATTTTTTTCTCTCGAACCACTTTCTCCGGCCGATGTGCTTTGTTTCAGGAAGAAATAACGGTGGTTGATGATGCTCTTGACAGGGGTGACGGCTGATGGCGGCGGAGGCCGTCGGAGTTTCGTTTTTCCGACCGACGACGACTGATGGTGAAAGGTGTTCAGTTCTGATGTCTGCTTGGGGAGTTTGGGTTCAGCTTTAGTCAGGTTCGGGTTAGATTTGAGTACGGTTTTGGTCTCAAGTCAAACCATGGTCATCTAGGTCACTTGGTTCGGTTCAGGTTCCACACAGGTCAGACGTGGTTCGGGTCAGATTTGCACTCCGTATCAACTCAGTCAAACCGAGCTGACTCGGTCAACACCCGGTCAATGCGGGTCAACTCAGGTCAGACTTGGTCGCACGGGATCCGGTTCAACAGTCAAATGGGTCTCGGGTCATCTCAGATTTGGTTCGGGTTTCGTGACACGGTCAATTTCGTTAAATCTGTTAGGTCAACAGATGCTCAACGAAGTCAGCTGGTTAACACAGTCGACTCCGCGAGCCGGTAACATTTACACGACGCGAAACTTTCAATTACATAGTTATATATTTTTGGATTTATACGGGACCGAGCTCCAACCGATTCGTTTATAATTTAGTTACTTTTGAGACATTTTACGGAAAATTATGCATATAGTGTTATATTGTTGAAAAATCGTTGCGTTTGATCAAAATATCGACACTTTGGATGTCGAGGTTATCCTAAAAATAGAGGAAACTCTGTCCGATTTTCGTTAGAAACCCGAAACACGAAATTTAATATTCTAAAAACGACACTTGTTGAAAATCCGAGTTTTTATTATAAACTAAATATAAAGATATCTTTATTTTGGAGACGTTTTACAAAACACAACGGTAACTTTAAACGTTTCGACAAATATTGTTTATAAGTCAACGAAACTCGAAAACTTTTATAAAATAGATATAACTATTTATATTTATTTCGAACGCCCAAAACTTGGGAATATTTTTATAAGATACATATAATTGTTTATATCTACTTCAAGTGTCGTTAACTCATATGCTTTTATAAAATAAATACAATCGTATATACATGTATTTCAAATGTCGTTAGTTCGTATACATCTATAAAGTAAACGAAATTGTTACATATATTTCAAACGTTTAGGATTCGGAGAATCATATAAGATAAATATAACTATTTATATTTATTTCGATCGTTTAGAACCCGAAAATATTCTTATAAAAACAGTATAACTATTTATATCTGTTTCAAACATCAAGCTATCAAATATATGTATATGTATATACATTTATTTCTTTATGTTCTACGAAAACTACAACGGTATACTACCGTGTCATATACGACATTTCGAAAGAGCCGTACTACTATTCACCTATGCTTTCTAATTCACGACAACCAACACGACATTGCAGGTATATATTTATATTTGAATATATATAAATATATACTGTGTTTAAAAAAGCGCGCTTAAAGCGAGCTTTAAGCGTGAAGCGCTGGAAACATCGCTTTTTTTGGTCTGAAGCGTTACATTACGTGAAGCGCTGTGAAGCGAGCTTTAAGCGCGAAGTGATGATGGTTTGAAGCGATGCTTCAGCCTAATCAGGTCACATTTGGGCCATTTTTTAAGCCCAACAGTCTTTAAATAGGGTTAAATGAGGCATGTTTCTTTACCCTAAGTGTGTTTCGACTTTAATTTATGTTTTAACTATGTTTTTTATGTGTTAAGTGTGTTTTTTAATCATGTTTTTGTGTTTGTTATTGATTAACAAGTAGAATAGGTCATATTGATGTGTACAATATTTTTTTTATTTTTTTTCTATTTTGAGCGCTTCGTATACGTGAAGCTCTCGCTTCGCGCTTGAAGCTTCGCTTAAAGCTTTTGGAACCAAAACGCTTCGGAGCGCTTCGCGCTTTTTTAAACCAAGAATATATATCTTAATCACTCGAAAACTAAGTCAATCTCGAGACTTAGTTTTATCCCCATTATAAACGGGATCAACTTACAACAGTTTGGTTATTTCAAACCAAATAATAACACCTTTATAGAATCGTTTAGTTAACGATTCGGTAGAGCTCAGACACGTAGTTTAGCTACGTTTAATTAGAAACTTATAATTATTCCTTGATTAGGAATGCTTTAGTTGCACGCTAGCGAGTTCACATTCCTGGAATGACATCACAGAATCACGTTAAGTTAGCTTTGCACAGGAATGTCAAGGTGAGTTCATAACCCCCACTTTTTACGGTTTTACATTTTTATAAATGTTTTCGGGGGTGGAAAGACATGCAAGTTTTTGCAAAAGCAAACACTATTTCGATGAACGAAAACACATAGTTATAAACCATGTTGCAAATGAATTTCAACGAACTCGAATGGTTTACGAAAGGTTTATACTAAACATACCAGTTTTACAAAACAAATGCATATTCTCGCAAACGTGCATGATTTTCATGACTAGTGAAGGGGATATCCTAGTCACAATAACGGGACTGGATTGGTCTGCGTACGAACAACGAGACAGCCCAATGGGTTTATGTCCCCCTTTTCTTTTGAAATACATATTAACTAGGGTATGATTAAGTTATGGAATGAATTCTTGGATCACGTGCGAATAGGCGCTAACTTAGGCACCATTAATCTTTTTAAGGACCACGGAACAGGGGGTAGATCTATCGAGTACGGGCGAGCCCCACTCACGGTCCTTGTGCGGCCACTTAGAGTTCTTTTGTGTCCCTGTCGAAGTGAATCGACACTTAAATCATCTACCGGGTTCAGTGCTTCCTATGTCGGCACACATATTAATGTCTTAGCTACACATTAATGATCATTAGGTTCATAGACGCTTAAAGACCAGCTTTCGATACTCAAAACTTTCAAATGTTTTTAAGATTCATTTGATGTAAACTCACAAATACCTGGATTTACAAACTTTGGTAACATTTTTCAAAATATACCTAAGTAAGAGGACGCGCTGATCCTGCTTACAAAGGTTCGTTTGGGCTCGGCCCATTCTCTCTCCTGCAATGCACAAAGACTCTTGTGGGCTAGACTCATAGTTTTTCATATATCATGCCAAGAAAATAATTTTACTATATTTTCTTAACAACTTTAAAACCGGTTATAAAAAAAAATGTATTTTAAATCTTTTCAAAATAAACTATGAACTCGCTCAACTTTATGTTGACTTTTTCGCATGTTCTTTCTCAGGTTAAATTTTTCAAACTACGGAACGGTTGGAATAGGAGAACCCATGGGATTTCGAGCACTTAGCGGGCGTTCATTGTTTAGAAGTCTTAGCAAACAAACACTTCCGCTGTGCAATGAAGGTACCAGTCCAGTCACGCTAGCTCTGATATTTCGGGGTGTGACAGATTGGTATCAGAGCTATAGGTTTCAGCGAATTAGGTTTCTGTAGAGATACATAGGTTGTCACCTCACTATCCTCTGGGGACTTAGATATCAAGACTTGAGCGTATACAGAATGCCTAAGACTCGAACATGGGTTCCAACCGTTGCCAAGAACGACGAGTCAACTGTTTTGATTTTAACATGCACAAGAGTTATGTTTGATACACGATACATGAAATGATTACATACAGTAAGCAAAACCTTGAGAATTTTGATAACATGCATATAGGACCTTTGGAGAATTCATGTCAAAATCCATAAAGGTCATTACGTAGAAACTGCGACTAACAATTCGGGCAAACGCCATTATCTATGTTGTCTATACTATTCTAATTACCCGAACAAGTAATCTACACGGAACGAAACAGTAGCACATGAGAATACATGGAACTCAAATTATACGTCAACGGATGTCGGAGCACATCACATTCTACGCAGAACGAAAAGCTAGCGCACAAGTATACACGAAACTTAAACTATACGTCAGTGGATGTCGAAGTATATCACCCACGACTTTCGAGACAAGGCCTTGGGAAAACATGATTGGGCACGATAACAACGATGCTAATCACGGCAGCGGGAGAACAACAACCGAAATGCAATACTTCGCCACATGATCCTGTAAATGACATAAGTCACGCTGAGGTATGTTAGAACGATATTTCACAACAATCGATGCTTAGTCTAATGAGACTCACAACTATTGGCGCTGCAAAAGAAGTCACATGTCTTCGCATTCTCCATACTTTATTAATGGCGACTACAATATGTTCAACATTCCATGGTAATGTCACCTAACAACTGGTCGTCACACGAAGTTCCAGGTAAAGTCCATAAACTTCTTTTATTGAAATTCTGACTTTTGCATATAGTGAGTAGATTTTTGCATTTCTACTCCCCCTAATGGTCATTGCATCATGAAGATTTTATTTCATGATAGCGAACACTCAACTGTTTCATTTCTTGACAAATTCGTCTGATACGCCTACATTGTTTGTTGCGCATGTGGTTTCACTCCAAATTGATGCTTTATCAAAGTCCAAATACTGTTTCGCTATACTTGATCTTTGCATTGTGATCTATATGACCCGCATTATTGCAAAGCGTTGACTCTTTGATATCGAGTTGATGAATTTCTTGGAAAACTCATTTTCTTTTGAGTGGTATACATGGTTTTCTTTTCGTTGTAAACATGTCGAAACTTTCTTACTGATACATGAATTCATTGGTGGATTATGTTTCAACCAAGTTCAATTGATTGAACTTGCTCGTAATATATATTCGATTCAAGAATCCATATGATGGATTGAGGCCATCATATTCGAAATAATCCCAACAAGCACTTCATTTGCTTTGAACCATAGCATGCTTGTCTGGTCTTCGAATTCGTTGAATCGTTTCTTTGATCACGATCACCTTGTGGTGGCGTTTTTCACAAGTTTGAAGCTTGCACTAATATCGTTGCTCACATCATGTACGGATTTAATTATTTATTTATGTGTTTATTTATATTAAATCCGTTTTGTTGGTTTATCATGTTAAAGCAATTTTAATACAATCGTGTGTAAAGATGATGGTACACAAATCCATGTCATATTCCGGTGTACCTCTTATCGGTTCTTTCAGCATCGATCGAACATTTTGTGATATTTATTGCTCTTTCATTTTCAATAGAAAAACATTATTTATTTGTTTCATTTTCAATTGAAAATCCTATGAGATTTGTTTGAAACAAACATTCACATTTACTTCGTTGAACCTTTCATCTGATTTCAAACACGAAGAACTTGTTCGGTCACCGCTATTATTGAATTATTTCAATCACTACGACACATTGTGGCATCGGTATAAACTTGTAGCTTGTGCTAATCATGATCAATCGCTTCCTGCGAAACTATATATGCTTTTCGTTTGACACATAATTTAAGTAGTCTTAATGCAACTATGTATTAAGACGATGGTACACCAGGTTCGGTTGTATTTCATTTCGGTGTATCCTTGCAACTTAACAATGTCAACACATTGATTTTATCTTATTCACTTATTGGTTCAACAGTTAACAAATCATTTCCTGATTCTATCTGTTTGATCTTGTTAATTCAAGTTCAATCATACAACAACCAACGCAAGTTTCCGTTGGTAGAAAACTCGATTGTTCCAAAATTGATTTGCATATTACGAACGTTCATTTGGAATTCTATGTGACAACTGTCAAAATTCCAGGTATCCGTACAACTATTAAACCATGATTAGTGCTTAATGACTGTGCTGAATTACAATTAATGATTTGAATTGCTTTCAGATTTTTTCCATATACATACATGTGCATCACATATTGCAAATGACATATCAATATTGCATGAGAGCTTATTTGACTCAAATGATGCACGAAACACAGTTAGCACAGTTATCAGACAGATTAGAAAAATGCTGACGGAGTTCCAAAATTGATTTGCATATTACGAACGTTCATTTGGAATTCTATGTGACAACTGTCAAAATTCCAGGTATCCGTACAACTATTAAACCATGATTAGTGCTTAATGACTGTGCTGAATTACAATTAATGATTTGAATTGCTTTCAGATTTTTGCCATATACATACATGTGCATCACATATTGCAAATGACATATCAATATTGCATGAGAGCTTATTTGACTCAAATGATGCACGAAACACAGTTAGCACAGTTATCAGACAGATCAGAAAAATGCTGACGGAGTTCAGTACATAGATAAACAATGTGTTGAGACACAGAATGAGCTAGAAACCAAGTATTACACTAGTGTAGTGTGTAGGAAGCAAGGATCACAAAACTGCCTTCATAGAGATAGTTTATGTGTCGAAAAGTGCCTAAAACTTACATAAACTGCAGAATTCTAAAGAAATCAGTAAAAATAAGCATTTAAACACTCTAATATCATGCAGAAATATGATTAAATCATCCTGAATGCTTTCCTAAGTGTCGGGAATCAAAATTGTCACAAAAGATAGCATAAAGCACACTAAACTGCGTAGTTTAGCACCTTAACGAACCGGTAACCAACCGAACAACCGGACACTACCCGAAACACCAAAGTTTCAATAGAAGCATTGTTTTAACATTTCCAAGCTAGTTATGGTCCCCGAACATCATAACACAGCATATTAATATCTAGTAACTAAACATCTAACTAAACACTTATATTTCAACTAATAACTAACTATATGGTTAAGACCTAGCCTACTACCCCCCCCCCCCACCTAATAATCGGCCCATACATTGTGACAACTGGCAAATAACTGGTAATTCCGTACAATTTAATCACTATTTACATTTCTTAATCTCATGCATTTAGCGTAATTTAATTACGTAACAGTGTCGTTAATTGAATAACAAGGTTAGGACAAGGAAACAAAGCTAAAACATATGTTGGTTTTCGTCGTATGGCGAAACCAAGCCAACGATGTCCTAAAAGTGTTGGTAGAAAGTGCTGCGTGCACTATTCACGGTTACACTATTCATGCCAGCAAACCGTGAAACTAGACCAAAACACAGAAAAACGACACTCGGATAACATAACTGAGTCCATCAATATGAGAAAACATTATTGTGAAAACACCTCTTGCCAAGAAACAAGACTTGCCGGTATAACGCCCTAATTTTCAAAATGTCCATTTCGGCTTAAAATATGGTATTTTTAATGCGTCCGAACCTAAAGCAAAGCATTTCCGGGACTTTGGAATAATGTCAATTTATGAAAAACATACTAAAACCATAAGATAATACCAACGGATGATTCATAATCACAAGTTTCCGGCGTTACGTCGCTATGCACTAAACTGATCCGTTAGCGACTTGACGAACTAGTAAGCAATATTTTTGGTCACGAAACAAGCAAATGAAGAATCTAGTGAGCTAGTTAAACTAAATTTGGGACTCGGAATCTTTTCATACAACTTCCGGATGCAAGAAAACAACTTGCGGAATTACTTGTCGGTACGACATAAAAGCATCGTAGGTGAACCGGCGCTTAACCGGGAACCGTCTAAACTAGTTAAACACTATTTTAACTAGTTTAGTAAACTAGTTAATAATAATTTTGGTTCCGAAATACTAATCACCCCTTAACGACGTACTTAAACCCTAATCACCCTACACCTTCTAATTACTAAAATATCTAGTTCTTTTATAATTTTTTTATAAAAATTTACAAAATACCCCCCCCCCCCCCATACATGTGGGCCGTAAATTTGAGGGCCCCACACCACTTGATTATGTTTGAAAATATGAAGATCTTGAGTATGGTAGGCATGTTGAAGTATGGATGGAAGATTGAGATATGGCTACTTATAACACCTACATTTCTTTCTTATCATTCTAAGTCTCACACCTAGTTACAACACAAAAGAAAACCCCTTCTTGGCCCCTTCATTTTCGGCTCCAAGAACACACACAAAGCTCACCTTCAATCTTCCATTAACACCCCATTATCTTCTAAATCTAAGCCTTTCAACATCATCTAAACATGGTTTAAGCATGGAACAACACTAGGAGCTTTCTTTGGAGCCTAATCATCTTCTAATTTTCTTATTCTAGCTTGTGCATTTTGTAAGTCTGCTAAACACCATATTTATGATTCTTATTACTAGTAGATTATGGAAGTACAAGTTGATCATCAAAAAGATTAATAAAAATCACACCACAAACCCTAAACATAAAGATAATAAACACTAAATATGAAGATGTTATGTGTTGATTTATGTTGTTTAGTGTTATAATATTCATGTGATCTTGTTAATTATGTTATCTTTGTCTAGATTAGTAGTTTAAAGTATATGCTTATGATGATCAAGTTAATAGATTCATGTAGTATTTTATATTTGTGTTCATCTTACCAAGATGAACATAAATATGTGATTTAAACATGATTATGTTTAAATCAAGAATGATCATCTACTTCAAAGATTATGAGCATTTGTATGTGAAGTTGACTAAGTGATTTTTGAAAGAATAAACCAAGAATAATCATGTGAAAAGGACTTTTAACAACACTAATGAACTTGGTTTTTGACATAAAAAGAAGTTTATGTAATATTACTTATGAAAAGTGTTATGTAAAAGTCTTGAGAATTTTTATATAAAGATGTGAGAATCTTTAAAGATGAAAAACAAGTTTAAACAAGTTCATATACATAATAAACTTGAAGAATGGTTAACTTTAAAGTGATAAAAGAATTTACCAAAGAAATGCTCATAATAAGCCTTGAAGGATAAAATGTGAAATTGTTGTTATAAAATGACATATAGTGAAACTTGGTAAATTGTGGTGATTTGAGAAATTGATCATTGATTTAAACGCATTTTTGTAACGTGGGAAACGTCATAGTTTAGGGGAAACTATGGCGAATTTTTCTAAAAATCTAATCGCGATTAAAGAGGGGATTAAAGGGTGATTAACAATGTTAAACGCGATTAGTGGTCATAAACGTCATTATGGAAACTATAATGGGAATATTTAATAGTTAAATATTCAAAGAAGTTCTTATGAACTTAAACATATATTTTTACAAAAATAAAGTGAGTAAAAATATAACAAGGTATAAATATAATTTTTGGTAAAAATTATATCTATTCGGAAACTTGTTAAGTACTTGCAGTGTGTGCTATATATGTGTATGTATTAGATACCTATAGGGTGATCAAAATAATTACACGCACATGTTCCTACATGGTCCAAGAAATGCTAGTAAAATCGGACAATTAAATAAAATAGCCGAAATGGAAATACATAACACTTGATGATGACAAATTGGGCGTATTGACATCGTAAACAAGTTACTACAATGTCGGGTCTAAAAATAATATGTTTTTAGACACTAAAGCGAAAGCATAACTAAGTGGTCAAAAACAAGGATCCGGAAAGTCGAAAACTATAAAAATTACCAAGTATTTTTCATGTGAAAAACGAACTTATTAAGTTACATGCTTGGTGAATTTTTTGGCAAAAATTGCAAGAGTACATTTAATGGACTCACTAAAAAACTAGGGCTAGGCCCAATACCTAGAAAACTAGGGCTAGGCCCAATACCAAGAAAACTAGGGCTAGGCCCAATACCAAGAAAACTAGGGCTAGGCCCAATAACAAGAAAACTAGGGCTAGGCCCAATAACATTGATGACAAGCGAAAACATAATAAAGAATTCAAGATGAACAACTTGTACGAGGTCCGAAAGACCTAGTGTCTAATAAAGTTAGTACACATGTAGGTTAATTACACGTACGGACGCTCGCTACGGTATTACATACAAGGAACGCAAATTTGTGAGTTCATGTCCCTCCTTTCACTGTTTTCAATGTTTTGTTTTCAAAAACATCGAGGGGAAATACATGTTAAACTATTGGTATGTTAATTCCGGAGTAGAAAACAGGGTCAATGTGCATAAGTAGGGGAATGTACACTAATAACCATTAATCACGTAGTGACCGAGGTGCAAAAGGTGTAGATCTATTGGGCTTGAGGCACGCCCCACTCCTAGTTGTATACCGTGGAGTGCTTTTGTTGATCCCAATGCGAACTAAGTGTCTATGGGTTGGTTATTCTGCTTATGGCGCATCATGTCAGGGGGCTAGCTACCCACTGATAGATCTTAATAGACTCCATGATTTTAATCAGAACATACCGGGATTACAAGATGACAAGTACTAGATTTCATATGATAACAAATACCTACATGAATTCACTCAACTTTTTGTTGACTTTTTAAAACTACATGTATTTCAGGAAACAGGTCTTGAGCCGGTGATACACTATGGGATTCGGGAAAACAAATGACAACGATTGCCACTTTTGAAGGGTTTGTCTTCTATATCCCAACCTCGTATGGGTATATAGGAAACAAAACCTCACTAAGTTTTATGTTAAAACTATCTTTTGGTGATGTGAAAAACAAACGGAAACTATGTTATGTCTAATGTTGTGAACATGTATGGTACTTGAAACTACTTTTGAGAAACTATGTAAATATTCGTTGGAGTTTATGTAACTATGGCATCGTTGTTGGTTCACGTTGTTAAATACATTTGGATGCAATGATTACCTTTCTTACGTTACACACAATACGCTTCCGCTACTAGCAGGGTGTGACAGATTGGTATCAGAGCTCCGATTGTAGTGAACCGGGGAAAAACTTTTATTAAAGTTTGGTCTACAATCACCAAAGGGCTCTCACATGAAAACAAAGTCGATAACATTACAAAAGTTTTTTCAAAAGTATGACAAAAATGACAAAAGGTTTTCATTGTGTCATTATAACCTAAGGATCTATCACACGGGCTCAATCACTAGTAACGAATATGGATCAATACATGTTTAGTCTATAAGGAATAGACTCGAAATACTAGGAATTACATGTGAAACACGAGAACAAAAACAACATGAGATTTAGTGATTATATATATAATGCATTTATATATGTGTTGTACGGAATATTTTGCCATGAACGAAAATACCTTCGACTACGAATTCTATTGTTACACTTAACTCACGTGGTGAGAATGATGACCTCGCGTCAATTACGAAGCTTATGGCGGATGTGGTCCCTGAAATAGACCCTAAAGCATTGATCCCGTGGAAGATGGTTGTGTTCCGTCGGATGGCATATGTCCGGCTTCGGTAGTGACGACGAGGCGGAGGTGGCGGCCTTGGACAACAACCCTACTAGTGGGACGAGGTCCCTGAGGCTCATACTAATCGTGATTGATGACACTC
Source organism: Helianthus tuberosus (assembly GCA_030545235.1). Classification (NCBI taxonomy): domain Eukaryota; kingdom Viridiplantae; phylum Streptophyta; class Magnoliopsida; order Asterales; family Asteraceae; genus Helianthus; species Helianthus tuberosus. Next base: position 124,204,886 of record CM060366.1, read on the forward strand.
TCGTCCAGACAAGGAAGATGAAGTACTCATCTTAAAGGTGCCCCTCCAGTTATTATTGTTACGGATTCTTTTTATTCCTATTTTGGCTAACGTTGTGCCCTTTCACGAATAATGACAATGGGCGTGAGCACGTGGACTATCACGAAGGTCCCTCCTATGTTGAAAGTATATAGACAATAGTGTCATCTCTTTGACTGATCGACTGCTTGAACGAGAGAATGCTAGGGTGACCATACAAGACAATTTATTATTACGGGGGCCCACGTAGTAACAACTTGTAGTGTATGGGAATCCTGGTGAGCTCTGCGGGTCAAGCTAATGATCACTAGCCATAAGAAATTCCTAAGTTGTTCAAGTTTCTATCTAGTAGAACACTAACCGGGATGGTTACTATAGCACTCTACGATACAGGAGGACCACCTGTATTATTCACACCTAGCATTCGGTTTATAACACGAGTCGTTTGAGACTAGTCGTCGAAAGCAAACAAAACTTGTTGGCCGCTCATGGAGGATTTTCCTCAACATTATTAGATTTTTTGTACATGGGCTGGTTCTTTGGTGTCCATGACACCCTACCTTATCTTAGTTATCGGAAATGATTACATTAAACTCTGTCGTTTGATATTTGTCTTATTCCAAGGGATACTATGGCATGAGCCAAGCTACAACCCCTTCATTGTATTATTCGACATCTATGGAAATTATAACAATTTTGTCGAAGCTCATGGAGCTCAAGGAGTATCAACGTATTCGTCACACGGGCTAGTGCGGCGAAGGATTTTCCCTACTTTGGGCGATCGAGATCCAGGAAGTGTGGGATATACGTTGTAAAAAAAAAAAAAAAAAAAAAAAAAAAAAAAAAAAAAAAAAACATTGGAGACGACCGTTTGGTTTCTCCTCCTCAACGAATTACTTCTTTTCCCATTTAGGCATATGACTAATACACTCAAGAGGCGCTATGCATTTTGGAATCCGTTTATTCATGAATATCATTGTTCAAACATACCTGAGCAATGATGCCTTGAGGTTTCCATGACCAATCACATTCTAAATTCTTAGGCGCATGGTAGGCTATATCTGTCCAAATAAAAGCCTAGACCCCATGATACTATGTATCGGAAACAACGTGGCATCGACAAGAAAATCTACGCCTAGAATAGGGCTAGTTGATCAGCACCCTACTATTAAAGTTGAACTCAAGTTTTATGGAGCGATATGAGGATTGCGGAAATTGCACAACATGAGGTTGCTGAGTCGACACTAGTAATGGTACTGATGGTACCGGTAGTTCAAGTGGTTCAAATTCCGATGGGACGAGAACGAGTAGCAACGCCACAGTTGGAGATGCAATCACACCAGATTGTAATTCCAAGGCATCTCCGGATTACAAGTGGCAAGACCTCATCGATAGGAGAGGTGCGGTAAGTTATGTCCGCTAAATAAAGAAAATGGAATCAGTTAACCATGCTAGCAAAGTTGCTAATAAGTAAACGAGTTGGTGAATGAATAGTCATCTGTTGAGGGAGACGTTAAATTGATGGAATCTCCAAGTACAAACTATAGAGAGTAAGACAGCAAAGAGGATGTCGTTGGAAGAACCCCAGGATCTTACACGAGAGGAGTATTGCTAGCTAGCGGGAGGATTCCAAGTTTGGGAACCGAGCTCTAGAACTCGATCATGATTAGAACCAATGTTATTGGTTACCCCCGACGCCTCTACAATCTCTCAAGGATTGTTGCATACTGGATAACACTTGAATCCAAACGCACTGAGCGCTACATTTGGGGTTTAGCCCTGAGATACAAAGCTGACATCAAGAAGCACGCTAATAACTTATCAGAATTCTGAATGAGATAAGTGAAACTTTCACCATGAGGGCACTTGCAAAAGTGACAAGAGTAGCAGTGTGGTGAGACTGGGCACAAAACAGAAACTAATGAGTTAGTTATATTTAAGAGTGAACAAGGAGGTTTTAACTGTGGCAAAGAGATAACTACGAGGATGGATATATGGGGACGAATCAAGCAAGTGAATGAGTGAGGTAGAACTAAGAATACTTCACAAAATCCCAATGTTGCCATGGGTATGGTCTACCCTACAACCAGCATGTATCAATTCTTTGGATACCAACGTCAGCTTAACTTAGTGTCTTTAGATACTAAGCATATACACGAATTAGAGTCATGTAGGTTAAACATGTCTTGCTCTATCAAGTTAGCTAATGAGGAATTAGCGAAGTCATGTGAAGTCATTAAGGGTCACCTATACGTTCCTATCAACTGACTTGTTGCATCCGTGTTGTTTAACACCGGTGTCGGTATTAGCTCCATCCCCATAAAAATTCAAAGTATGCTTGACCGAGTCAAGTAAACAAGACGTCCTCCCATTCAATAGGAATGACCAATGGCAAATTAGTCAAGTCAGGAAAGACATCAAAGGATGCACACTCGAACGTGGAGCATGAAAATTCAGTAATGACTTTTCACTCATTCAATTAGGTTGTTACGACTTAACTTCTGGCATAGAGTGGTTGGCCGACAACCGAGCAGAAGTAGTTGTGCTGCGAAAACTATTATTCTTTTTCCCCCTGTCTGACGAGAGAACATCTTTTGGTGCGCGGATAGAAACACGACACACGGCTGCTGACCAACAACTGTATGAAGGCTTGGAAGAGTCTGAGAACAAGATGCATCGCCTTTCTTGTCCATGTGGTCGATAAGAAGGCCGAGTAGCGCAAGGTGGAGGACATCCCTGTGGTAAGGGAATACCCCAAAGTCTTTCCAGAAGGCTCGCCAGGACTACCTCCGCAGCGACAAGTCGAATTCAGTATCGATCTTGTGCCAAGAGCTGCACCGGTGGCGAAAGCTTCATATAGACTCGCACCCTCGGAGATACAAGAATTATCTACTCAGCTTCAGGAATTTTTTGACAAAGGATTCAATAGACCGAGTTCTCACCTTGGGGAGCTCCGGTGCCATTTGTCAAGAAGAAAGACGGAACCTTTCGGATGTGTATGGATTACCGAGAACTGAACAAGTTAACCACAAAGAACCGGTATCCTTTACCAAGGATCGACGACTTGTTCGATCAGTTACAAGGTTCTAACTTTTATTCCAAAATCGATCTACGATCCGAATATCACCAGCTGAGAATTCAATAGGAAAGCATTCCTATGACAGCGTTCAGGACTCGTTATGGGCATTACGAGTTCCTTGTTATGCCCTTTGGCTTAACAAAGACACCCGCCATGTTCATGGATTTAATGAACAGAGCATGTAAGCCATATCTCGACAAGTTCGTGATCGTATTCATTGATGACATTTTAATATACTCACGAACAGAGGCGGAACACGAACAACACTTGAGAACTACTCTGGAGCTGCTTAAGAGAGAACAATTGTATGCCAAATTCTCAAAATGCGAATTTTGGATTCGCAAGGTCCACTTTCTCGGTCACGTTGTGAATGAGAATGGAATACATGTGGACCCAGCTAAGATAGAAGCAATAAAGAATTGAAATGCTCCCAAGACCCCAACGGAAGTAAGACAATTTCTAGGCTTAGCGGGATACTATCGTAGATTCATTGAGAATTTTTCTAAAATGGCTCAACCGCTAACCTCGCTCACCCAGAAGGATAGAAAGTTCGATTGGGGTGAAAAACAGGAAATGGCATTCCAAACGCTCAAAGATAAACTATGCCAAGCGCCAATCTTATCACTCCCTGACGGCACCGATGACTTCGTGGTGTACTGTGATGCATCGCGTCAAGGCTTGGGTTGCGTGTTAATGCAACGTGAAAAAGTCATCGCGTACGCGTCGCGGCAGTTGAAAGTTCATGAGAAGAATTATACCACTCACGACCTAGAGTTGGGCGCAGTGGTATTCGCTTTAAAGATTTGGCGTCACTATCTCTATGGTACCAAGTGTACCATATTCACTGATCATAGAAGTCTTCAACACATATTCAATCAAAAAGAATTAAACATGCGCCAGCGGCGATGGGTGGAATTGTTGAACGACTATGACTGTGAGATCAGATACCATCCGGGGAAAGCAAACGTTGTAGCGGATGCTTTGAGTCGGAAAGAACGAGTTAGAACATTTCGAGTACGGGCTCTAGAGTTGACAATCCAGACAAACTTTACAACTCGAGTGCGCGACGCACAACGTAAAGCCCTAAAATCAGGAAAAATACGAGCAGAATACTTGCGAGGAGCAAGGGAACACATGGAAACAAATAAGGATGGCACTTTATATTTCGGAGGAAGAATCTGGATTCCCTATTTTGGTGGCTTACGCAACTTAGTGCTGGATGAAGCACACAAGTCCAGATATTCGATACACCCAGGAACTGATAAGATGTATCAGGATCTGAGAAAATTTTATTGGTGGCCTAAACTCAAGAAAGATATTGGGATTTACGTTAGGAATTGCCTAACTTGTGCAAAGGTCAAGGCCGAATATCAAAAGCCATCTGGGTTATTACAACAACCAGTGATTCCGGTTTGGAAATGGGAGCAGATATCAATGGATTTCGTTACAGGACTCCCACGGACCTCTCGAGGTCATAACATGATATGGGTTATCGTTGATCGATTAACCAAGTCGGCTCACTTCCTACCTATTCGTGAAAAAGACAGTACCGAGAAGTTAGCCGAAATTTACCTCAACGAGATTGTGGCACGTCATGGAGTGCCTACTTCAATAATCTCGGATCGTGACGGTCGCTTTGTATCAAGAATATGGCAATCATTTCAAGAATCGCTTGGATCTCGTCTGAATCTGAGTACCGCATTCCATCCGCAAACCGATGGGCAAAGCGAGCGAACCATCCAAACGATGGAAGACATGCTTCGCGCCTGTGTGATGGACTTGGGCGGAAATTGGGATAATCATTTACCGCTGGTAGAGTTCTCATATAATAACAGTTATCACACAAGCATTAAAGCCGCCCCATTCGAAGCACTATACGGACGGAAGTGCCGATCACCGCTGTGTTGGGCGGAAGTCGGAGACAAACAACTCGTCGGCCCTGAACTAGTCCAAGATACTACTGACAAGATAGCAAAAATACGAGACCGTATCAAAGCGGCTCGTGACAGACAAAAGTGGTACGCGGACGGAAAACGTAAACCACGCTCTTTCGAGGTCGGAGACAAAGCCTTACTAAAAGTCTCACCTTGGAAAGGCGTAGCTAGATTCGGGAAGCGCGGAAAGCTAAACCCGAGATACATTGGGCCGTTTGAGATTCTAGAAAAGATCGGTACCGTCGCGTACAGGTTGAAGTTGCCAGAAGAACTCAGTAACGTACATGACACATTTCATGTGTCGAACCTCAGGAGAAGTCCGACAGTTCATACAGTTATCATTCCAGCGGATGAGATTCATGTAGACAAGACGCTTCAATTTACCGAAGAACCCGTTGAGGTTATGGATCGGAAGGTCCACAATACAAGGAGAAGTACTATCGAACTGATCAAGGTCCGCTGGAATTCACGTCACGGACCCGAGTACACATGGGAACGTGAAGATCAGATTAAGGAAAAATATCCCCACCTGTTTAAGAAGACTCCTGCAAAGAGTGGTTCAACTTGAATTTCGGGACGAAATTCTTTTTAACAGGGGGAGAATGTGACAACTGGCAAATAACTGGTAATTCCGTACAATTTAATCACTATTTACATTTCTTAATCTCATGCATTTAGCGTAATTTAATTACGTAACAGTGTCGTTAATTGAATAACAAGGTTAGGACAAGGAAACAAAGCTAAAACATATGTTGGTTTTCGTCGTATGGCGAAACCAAGCCAACGATGTCCTAAAAGTGTTGGTAGAAAGTGCTGCGTGCACTATTCACGGTTACACTATTCATGCCAGCAAACCGTGAAACTAGACCAAAACACAGAAAAACGACACTCGGATAACATAACTGAGTCCATCAATATGAGAAAACATTATTGTGAAAACACCTCTTGCCAAGAAACAAGACTTGCCGGTATAACGCCCTAATTTTCAAAATGTCCATTTCGGCTTAAAATATGGTATTTTTAATGCGTCCGAACCTAAAGCAAAGCATTTCCGGGACTTTGGAATAATGTCAATTTATGAAAAACATACTAAAACCATAAGATAATACCAACGGATGATTCATAATCACAAGTTTCCGGCGTTACGTCGCTATGCACTAAACTGATCCGTTAGCGACTTGACGAACTAGTAAGCAATATTTTTGGTCACGAAACAAGCAAATGAAGAATCTAGTGAGCTAGTTAAACTAAATTTGGGACTCGGAATCTTTTCATACAACTTCCGGATGCAAGAAAACAACTTGCGGAATTACTTGTCGGTACGACATAAAAGCATCGTAGGTGAACCGGCGCTTAACCGGGAACCGTCTAAACTAGTTAAACACTATTTTAACTAGTTTAGTAAACTAGTTAATAATAATTTTGGTTCCGAAATACTAATCACCCCTTAACGACGTACTTAAACCCTAATCACCCTACACCTTCTAATTACTAAAATATCTAGTTCTTTTATAATTTTTTTATAAAAATTTACAAAATACCCCCCCCCCCCCATACATGTGGGCCGTAAATTTGAGGGCCCCACACCACTTGATTATGTTGAAAATATGAAGATCTTGAGTATGGTAGGCATGTTGAAGTATGGATGGAAGATTGAGATATGGCTACTTATAACACCTACATTTCTTTCTTATCATTCTAAGTCTCACACCTAGTTACAACACAAAAGAAAACCCCTTCTTGGCCCCTTCATTTTCGGCTCCAAGAACACACACAAAGCTCACCTTCAATCTTCCATTAACACCCCATTATCTTCTAAATCTAAGCCTTTCAACATCATCTAAACATGGTTTAAGCATGGAACAACACTAGGAGCTTTCTTTGGAGCCTAATCATCTTCTAATTTTCTTATTCTAGCTTGTGCATTTTGTAAGTCTACTAAACACCATATTTATGATTCTTATTACTAGTAGATTATGGAAGTACAAGTTGATCATCAAAAAGATTAATAAAAATCACACCACAAACCCTAAACATAAAGATAATAAACACTAAATATGAAGATGTTATGTGTTGATTTATGTTGTTTAGTGTTATAATATTCATGTGATCTTGTTAATTATGTTATCTTTGTCTAGATTAGTAGTTTAAAGTATATGCTTATGATGATCAAGTTAATAGATTCATGTAGTATTTTATATTTGTGTTCATCTTACCAAGATGAACATAAATATGTGATTTAAACATGATTATGTTTAAATCAAGAATGATCATCTACTTCAAAGATTATGAGCATTTGTATGTGAAGTTGACTAAGTGATTTTTGAAAGAATAAACCAAGAATAATCATGTGAAAAGGACTTTTAACAACACTAATGAACTTGGTTTTTGACATAAAAAGAAGTTTATGTAATATTACTTATGAAAAGTGTTATGTAAAAGTCTTGAGAATTTTTATATAAAGATGTGAGAATCTTTAAAGATGAAAAACAAGTTTAAACAAGTTCATATACATAATAAACTTGAAGAATGGTTAACTTTAAAGTGATAAAAGAATTTACCAAAGAAATGCTCATAATAAGCCTTGAAGGATAAAATGTGAAATTGTTGTTATAAAATGACATATAGTGAAACTTGGTAAATTGTGGTGATTTGAGAAATTGATCATTGATTTAAACGCGTTTTTGTAACGTGGGAAACGTCATAGTTTAGGGGAAACTATGGCGAATTTTTCTAAAAATCTAATCGCGATTAAAGAGGGGATTAAAGGGTGATTAACAATGTTAAACGCGATTAGTGGTCATAAACGTCATTATGGAAACTATAATGGGAATATTTAATAGTTAAATATTCAAAGAAGTTCTTATGAACTTAAACATATATTTTTACAAAAATAAAGTGAGTAAAAATATAACAAAGTATAAATATAATTTTTGGTAAAAATTATATCTATTCGGAAACTTGTTAAGTACTTGCAGTGTGTGCTATATATGTGTATGTATTAGATACCTATAGGGTGATCAAAATAATTACACGCACATGTTCCTACATGGTCCAAGAAATGCTAGTAAAATCGGACAATTAAATAAAATAGCCGAAATGGAAATACATAACACTTGATGATGACAAATTGGGCGTATTGACATCGTAAACAAGTTACTACAATGTCGGGTCTAAAAATAATATGTTTTTAGACACTAAAGCGAAAGCATAACTAAGTGGTCAAAAACAAGGATCCGGAAAGTCGAAAACTATAAAAATTACCAAGTATTTTTCATGTGAAAAACGAACTTATTAAGTTACATGCTTGGTGAATTTTTTGGCAAAAATTGCAAGAGTACATTTAATGGACTCACTAGAAAACTAGGGCTAGGCCCAATACCTAGAAAACTAGGGCTAGGCCCAATACCAAGAAAACTAGGGCTAGGCCCAATACCAAGAAAACTAGGGCTAGGCCCAATAACAAGAAAACTAGGGCTAGGCCCAATAACATTGATGACAAGCGAAAACATAATAAAGAATTCAAGATGAACAACTTGTACGAGGTCCGAAAGACCTAGTGTCTAATAAAGTTAGTACACATGTAGGTTAATTACACGTACGGACGCTCGCTACGGTATTACATACAAGGAACGCAAATTTGTGAGTTCATGTCCCTCCTTTCACTGTTTTCAATGTTTTGTTTTCAAAAACATCGAGGGGAAATACATGTTAAACTATTGGTATGTTAATTCCGGAGTAGAAAACAGGGTCAATGTGCATAAGTAGGGGAATGTACACTAATAACCATTAATCACGTAGTGACCGAGGTGCAAAAGGTGTAGATCTATTGGGCTTGAGGCACGCCCCACTCCTAGTTGTATACCGTGGAGTGCTTTTGTTGATCCCAATGCGAACTAAGTGTCTATGGGTTGGTTATTCTGCTTATGGCGCATCATGTCAGGGGGCTAGCTACCCACTGATAGATCTTAATAGACTCCATGATTTTAATCAGAACATACCGGGATTACAAGATGACAAGTACTAGATTTCATATGATAACAAATACCTACATGAATTCACTCAACTTTTTGTTGACTTTTTAAAACTACATGTATTTCAGGAAACAGGTCTTGAGCCGGTGATACACTATGGGATTCGGGAAAACAAATGACAACGATTGCCACTTTTGAAGGGTTTGTCTTCTATATCCCAACCTCGTATGGGTATATAGGAAACAAAACCTCACTAAGTTTTATGTTAAAACTATCTTTTGGTGATGTGAAAAACAAACGGAAACTATGTTATGTCTAATGTTGTGAACATGTATGGTACTTGAAACTACTTTTGAGAAACTATGTAAATATTCGTTGGAGTTTATGTAACTATGGCATCGTTGTTGGTTCACGTTGTTAAATACATTTGGATGCAATGATTACCTTTCTTACGTCACACACAATACGCTTCCGCTACTAGCAGGGTGTGACATACATGGCCCCACCTCAAAGATTTTATAAGATTATAATATTTGATCTTGTTTATACTTTCCTAAACATATTACCCAATGGAAGATCATGTGTAATAGATTATAAGAAAGACTTAAGGGTTCATGACTTCTCATAACTCACAACATACTTCACACCACAACTCTCTCTTCTCCTTCCCTTGGCTTCGGCCGTAATCACCAACACCATCATCACCATCATTCAATCATTCTCCATAATTCCAAGCACATCCAAAGGTATTAGAAGGTACACAAAGGAGCTAGGAGTTTGTAGAAGTTCAAGGACCTTCTTCATTTGCTTTTATCCACCCTATTTCTTCTCTTGAATCATCCCTAGCATTGAACTAGTGGTAAGAACATCATACACTCCATTTTACATCTTAGCTTAGTGGTTAAAATAAGATACATAATGATAATCTTGAAGAACACTAAGAAACTTGAACTTGAAACATGAACATAAGCTTGAATACATAAGAAATCTTAATGATTATGTGTTGTTATACTTGTTGATTGTTGTTTACTCATGTATTTGATGTTGATCATCATATTATCTTGCTAGATCATGATTAAAAACATAATCTAGCAAGATGAGAGGATGAAAGTGTTAAAGATTAATGGATCATCCTCACAAAAGTCATGAACTTGAATGAATAAATTGTTTTCTTGTTAAGAAATGAACAAAGTAAGATTAAAGTCTTGTAAATCTAAGATTTCAAGAATGATTTTTCAAGAAACCAAGTTAAAAATACAAGTTTTACTTAATCTTGGTTCTTAAATAAATACCCCTCATTTTTGGTGGTTAAATAAGTGTAGAAACACTTATGTAACAAGGGAAATCGAAGAAGAAACATTTTTAGAAAACATGAATATAAGTTGTAAAGATCTAGATTCTTTAAAAATGATGTTTTTAAAGAATCAATCACACTTTAAAGGGTAACAAGACTTACTAAATACACTTGTAAGTTACTATAAATTTTTATACATTTTCAAGTTCATGAAGTGGTAGTTTATGTTTGTTTATGGCAAAATTGGTAAGTGTAGAATGTTTATTGTTGATTGATTGTGTTGATTTTACAGAAGAAAATGATATGCCTTCAAGGCATGGAAACCTCCATTTTAGGGGAAACTATGGCAAAATTTTTCTAGAAAAATAACACTTAGAAAAATATTTCTAAACAAATATTTACAAGTGTATTTCAAACCATGGATTTTTCACATATAGTTAGCGATAATTTTTGTTACAAAAATTACAAATATTGGAGGTTGGTTTTTATAAATAAAAGTGACTAAATATGTATTTAGGAAAATATATATTTAGAAGGAACCATGTGTGTGATTACTTGTATATTATGTGTATTAGTTATATTATTTTAGGACTTGAAATAATATAACTCATCAAAATACCAAAAATTACAATCCAAAATATTACCAAAATTCCAAGGATATATACAAAGAATACCCAAAATATTGGAGAAACCAAACTAAGGAATATAACTCACAAAAATATTCCGGAAAATTCATTCACAAATATATTTTTGGTAAATAATATTTTGGAGACCAAGGAAACAAAAATATGATTTTTACAATTATTACAAGATTATACCATATTTTTTACAAAAAAGAAAATATATTATTTTTGGATAAATAAATATATATATTTTCTTGGAATTATTAGAAGATAGATTATTTTTGGAATAAATATATATTTTCTCAAACAGACATGAAATACATTATTTTTGAGAGAAAATGTATTTTCTTAAATAAACTTGAAATATATTATTTTTGGAAGAAGAATGGATTTATATATATTTTCTAAGTTAGACTTGGAAATATATTATTTTTGATACTTGTATGAGATTTACAATTATTTTTGCCAAAAGAAAAATTATAAATAATTTTTCTAAGTAATATTTCTCAAAATATATATTTTGGAAATATATATATATTGAAGTATTTTTACTAGAAATATTATTCTGGAAAAACTTATACAAAATTAAGTATAAGGATACTTAATAAACACAATAAAAAAATACGTATTCTCGTACGTATAAATACACTCCAGAATACGACACCAATACATGGAAAAATATATAAGAATGAATACACCCATCCTTGGGAAGGATATACATGTATAAATTCATAAAAGATAACAAGTTAAAATATATTGTTTTAACTATTATTCCAAAAATTTAATAAATATAATTGAAGTTAAAATATTCATCATTTTGACAAATAATTATATAACTTGTAATAATATTGAAGACACAAGAAAGTAACTCAAAGACACTAATTTATACTAAGTCAAGGCACGACCCGCTCGGCTAATAAACCATAGTACGTTGTAGGTAGTCGTGCACGCGAGTTAGCAGCTTTGGGTTACGACCAGTTACGAAGAACGCAGGACTGTGAGTTCATGTCCCCATTTTCTTTTAACTGTTTTCGTTTTATAAATTCTGGGGTGAAATACATGTTACAAATGATTACGAGTACAAATGGTTAACTAAGAAATGAACTGTTAGATCATGTGAATGGGTAGGCGTTAACTTGAGACCATTAATCCTTTATAAGGACCGAGGGGCATGAGTGACATATCTATTTGGATGTTGCGAGCCCCACCCATGGGTCTGCGAGTTGACCGCATGTGGTGACTATGTCGTTCCAGCCGGGAGGCCCGGTACAAAATACGCAAAGGATTGAGCCTTCCTATACCGTTGCACACGTGTTAATGTCCTTGCAAACCATTAATTGATCTGTTCATATTCTCTTTCGTACCAAGTTTACAAACATACATACTTACAGTGATTACAAAGGTTTATTCGTGCACACTCACAAAACACATGAACTCGCTCAACTTTTGTTGTTGTTTTCAAATTACATGTATTTCAGGAATCTAAGGTATGGATCTGGCGGGCGTTGAAGGTTTTCAAGTGTTGTTTGGAATAAAAAGATGTCGTCCTGTGTCTAAGGGTTTGGATTGTGTATCTTATCCTATATAAGATACATAGTTCAAAACCTTGTCTTTATTAGTATCTTTTGTCGAGTCCTTATGGAACTCTAAAACAATCTAAATGGTTTGTATTTGGATTTGAAGTCTATCTTGGGATTCTAAAACAATGTCGTTGTAATGTTTTTAAACTTATCTATGGATGAACATCTTTGGTTTTATCATTTAGTTGTTTGTTATGGTTGAATGCAATGATATTAAGCAAGTCACACATAATCACGCTTCCGCAAAAGTCAGAGTGTGACAGTTTGGTATCAGAGCTTCGATTGTAGCGAACTAGGATTCTTTCTGGAGTCTAGACTACAACATTAGGGCTCTCACGAAAATGTTCACAAAGTGTTTTTCATTGCATACACAAGACGCCCAGATCCATGTAACAAATATTTTTACAAACGAAAGACAAGAAACACGATTGCAAGGTTTACGTTTGTGGTTTAGTCTGGGAGACTAGGTGGTTTGGTCTGGAGACTAGGTGGTTTAGACTGGGAGACTAGGTGGTTTAGTCTAGGAGACTAGGAAGGATTGAATGGATTTGTGAGAACTAATGGGGATACATGATTTCATTGTCTTCGATTGCATGCTAAATGATAGTGGTTAATATATGTGCATATGTTTTGATTGTTTTGTTGCAGACACTATGTCTTCATCCGAGAGTGGATTGTTCGACACTGATGACCCTATGGAAATTGTTTCCGATGATGAGATTGCCTCGGAGCCCGAGATATTTACATCCGATACTGAGAGCGACCTATATATGCTGTCAGACGACGACGACGACTTTCAGCCGTTTGCATTGCCTGATTTTGGAGTTGACTTACCGCTTGCTGATGGTATTCCAGACGAGGATCCTTTTGTTGTTCCCATTCCAGTCCATGATCATCTTATCATCAGGCATCCCGATGGTGAGTATATCGTGGCACCGATCCTCGCTCCTGTTCCTTTATTGGTCATCCCACCTGAGGATTGGCCTTTTGATGATCTATTTGATGATGATTTTGATCTGGTTGTTGATGGTCCTCCCGATGATGCCCATGGCGATGGAGAGCTAGATGAGGACGTTGTTGCTAGTCCACTTCCTGAGATCCCTGTTATTGAGATTTCCTGACTCTAGCTTACACTCTATCTCAGATTCCTTTGAGTCTGTGACTTCTTCCTCCTTACAGGCAGTTGGATTGCGACGTTGTGCCACTGATTCTGATGATGATACAGCCATGTCATCTGCACCATCCCCTCCACACGAGCTTGAGCCTGGTCTTGAGCTAGACTTTGTTCCTGTCGATCAGCCTGATGTAGCACCTGCTGATCCTGAGTTGATGCCTGATCCTGAGCCTTTGCCTGATCACGACCCTATTCCTTTTGGCATACCAGGCATTGCACCCCTCATACCTGACCCAGTTCCTTCACCCGTGGATCCTCCAATTATTGAGCCATTCAGTCATCCACTTGCACCCGCACCCGCTGATGTTGCTCCTTTTCACCCTGTGGAGTCTGATGTTCATCGTGTCGATTTACCCATAGTTTTCTTGCATGACATACCCGCACCCCATGTAGGGGAAGGTACTTCAGGCCAGCAGCCTAGTTATGACCCTCATGTTTCAGCAACTTTCCCACACATACCTCAGTCTACACCGTTTGCACCTTTTACTTCTTCACCGCTTGATGAGCAATTTCGATGGTTCCCACCGTACTCCATGCCGATTTCAGACCCTTATCATCCCTCACACTATGGAGGCTACACACGGGATGAGCTACTATTATCACTTTAGCTACATTATGAGATCATGAGTCATATGATTTTGGAGCTTGAGATGACACCGCGTCCTTTGCCATGTCCGTGTCAACCTGCTTTTGTTCCCCCTCGTTCGTCACCATCTCCATTTTCACATCCTCCTGCACCTCTCACTCCGTTTCCATAGTTTGATACTCGATTTCTTACCATTGAGTAGCATATCAGTTATCTGTTATCTGTTGTGTCATGTTTATGAGCTTGAGGAGGAGCTTGCGCATGTGCGCAGCTTGCTTTTCTTTCCTCCACCTCCACCACCATCAGCATAGCTGGTTTTTGGTTTTATGTAGGTCGCACTACTTTTGATGAAAGCACTACTATTGAGCTGAGCTAGTGAAGCCTTTTGGAGACCACCTTTTGATTGTATGACTGTTGTAGACTGATAGACATTTTGGAAAAGGGTAGCGTGACCCTGTGTTCCCTTTTGATACGATACTTTTGTAAAACATGAAACATTATTTGTGGTCGATGATTAATGAAAGCTCAATCGTCATGTTCTCATTAAATACGTTGTTAATTTACATGTTTGTAATTTGATTGTGATGACATGCTTGTTATGGTAAATGCTATTATATAAGTACTATATAGTTATTATACGAACAAGACTTGACCTATACAATCTTCTTTATAGAAGATGCCTCCTCGAAGGAACACCCAGTTTCCCACAACCGAGGCAGAACTGCAGGAACGAATTTCACAGGCAATCGCACAACATGAGGCCCTACGCTCTGAGCACAACGGAGGTACCTCAGGAAATAACCCACCTCACGGTAATGTTTAAGTCACCTAAGACACATTGCAATACGTTTGGACATTTCCTAGTGCGTTTTGCTAATGCCTTCTGTGAATGATGTTGCTTGTACAGGCTGTACCTACAAGCAGTTCCTTGACTGCAAGCCTCTGAACTTTGACGGCACTGGAGGTGCTGTAGCTTTTGTAAGATGGGCTGAGAAGACCGATTCTGTGCTGCGAATGAGCAAGTGTGCACCAGAGCATTAAGATACTTACATTTCTGGACTATTCCTATATGGAGCTCTATCATGGTGGAACCTTCAGATTCAGACACTAGGTGAGGCAGCAGCGTTTGGTATGACTTGGGACGAGCTAAAAGAGCTGATGCGCAAGAAGTATTGTTCAAGGGCTGAAATTCAGAAGTTGGAGACTGAGTTTTGGAATCTGAAAATGGATGGACCTAAGATAGCTGAGTACGTGCAGAGATTCCATGATTTGTCTCGTGTTGTTTCCTACATGGTAGAACCAGAATTCAAGCGAGTTGAACGTTTCATTTGGGGATTGGTGCCCCAAATCTTGAGCATGGTGACGACATCCAAGCCTCCAACCATCACTGAAGCGATTGACTTGAGTGTGGCACTGACTGAAGAAGCGATCAGATTGAACAAGTTCTCGATTTCTGACACCAAGAAGAAAGAGACTCATGTCGAGTCGTCTGAAGAGAACAAGAGGAAGTTCTCGAATTTTAAGAAGGGTACCCAAGGAAACAACAACAGTGGTAACAAGAGGAGAGATGCAAACCCACCAGCCGAGGTCAGGACTGGTGCTGCAAGTTCTGAGAACAAAGAGAAAGGTTACATGGG
The DNA here is from genome assembly GCA_030545235.1 of Helianthus tuberosus. NCBI lineage: Eukaryota > Viridiplantae > Streptophyta > Magnoliopsida > Asterales > Asteraceae > Helianthus > Helianthus tuberosus. The sequence goes on from CM060366.1 coordinate 124,220,785, forward strand.
CACCCTGCCCAAGTGTGCTATTTGTCAGCATCATCACACAGGACGACGTAGGTATGGGAAATGTGAGAACTGTGGCAAGGTAGGGCATGCCAGGGAGGCATGCTGGTACGGTGCTGGATGAAGGAATGGAGGGTCTGGTGGAAATGGTAATGGAAACCGTAACGGTAATGGGAATCATACTGGGAACCGCAATCAAGGAGGAAATGGAAATTTCGGAGGTAATGGAAATCGTGGTGATTCTGGAAATCAAGCTGGTAATGGAAACCGTGGAGCAAACAACAACTAGGGCGGAAATGGAAATGGAAATGGGAATGGTCGCGGCCAAGGTTGTTTTGGTTGCGGTGATGTAGGGCACTTCAAACGGGATTGCCCAAAGAATAATCAAGCCCAGGGAAGAGTCTTCAACATTGGAGCTAGGGAAGCTCGTCAAGATCCGAACGTACTCACTGGTACGTTCCCTATCAATCAACATTTTGCATCTGTGCTATTTGATACTGGTGCCGACTATAGCTTCGTATCCCTAGAATTTAAGAATACACTTGGGTTAGTTGCAAGTAAGTTAGATATTCCGTACTCAATAGAACTAGCTAATGGGAAGCTAGTAGAGGAAAACGAAGTAGTTAGAGGCTGTGCGATATAGCTTAGAGAGGATGAGTTTACACTTGATTTGCTGCCAGTTGAGTTGGGAAGCTTCGATGTAGTAGTTGGAATGGATTGGTTGTCTAGTAACCGAGCTGAGATCGTATGCCATGAGAAGATTATCCGCATCCCGATAACGAATGGAGAGACGATCGTGGTTCATGGGGAGAAGCATGATACGCCTCTACGGATTATCAGTTACTTGAAGGCACGAAAGTTTTTGCGGAAAGGATGTGTTGCCTTCTTGGATCATGTTTTCGATAAAGAGGCCGAAGAGCCGAAGCTCGAAGAAATCCCTGTGGTAAGGGAATATCCGGAAGTTTTTCCCGAAGACTTGCCAGGATTGCCGCCCCAACGACAAGTCGAGTTCCATATTGACTTGGTCCCAGGCGTCGCGCCTGTAGCTAAGGCACCTTACCGACTTGCGCCTTTAGAGATGCAAGAGTTATCGACACAGCTTCAGGAACTACTGGACAAGGGATTCATTAGACCAACCTTCTCGCCTTGGGAAGCTCCAGTTCTGTTTGTCAAGAAGGACGGTAGTTTTCGTATGTGCATTGACTACCGGGAGCTGAATAAGTTAACCATCAAGAATCGGTATCCTTTGCTGAGGATTGATGATCTATTCGATCAACTTCAGGGTTCGAGTTACTACTCCAAGATCGATCTTCGATCAGGTTATCACCAACTGCGAATTCAAAAAGAGAGTATACCAAAGACTGCCTTCAGAACTCGTTATGGACATTACGAGTTTCTAGTGATGCCGTTTGGTTTGACAAATGCACCGGCAGTGTTTATGGATTTGATGAACCGAGTTTGCAAGCCATATCTCGATAAATTCATGATTGTATTTATCGATGATATTTTGATCTATTCGCGGACAAAGGAAGAGCATGAACAACACCTCAGAGCCATTTTGGAGCTGCTAAAGAAGGAGAAACTGTACGCTAAGTTCTCAATGTGTGAGTTTCGGTTGCGTGAGGTACAGTTCCTTGGTCATGTGGTAAACAAGGATGGAATTCATGTGGATCCCACCAAGATCGAGGCGATTAAGAATTGGGAAACTCCGACGACGCCAACCGAGATCCGACAGTTCTTGGGTTTAGCAGGGTACTATCGCAGATTTATTGAGGATTTATCCAAGATCGCTCAACCGCTGACCTCCCTTACTCAAAAGGATAAGAAGTATGAATGGGGAGATAAACAGGAAGAAGCTTTTCAGTTTCTTAAGAATAAGATTTGCGATGCGCCTATTTTATCCTTACCCGAAGGCATCGACGACTTCGTGGTATACTGTGACGCCTCGCGTCAGGGGTTGGGCTGTGTGTTGTTGCAGCGACAGAAGGTTATCGCTTATGCTTCGCACCAATTGAAGGTTCATGAGAAGAATTACCCCACACATGATTTGGAGCTAGGCGCAGTGGTGTTTGCTTTGAAGATTTGGCGACATTATTTGTATGGTACCCGATGTACGATCTTTACAGATCACAAAAGCCTTCAGCACATATTCGATCAAAAAGAGCTTAACATGAGACAGCGACGATGGGTTGAGTTGTTAAACGATTATGATTGTGAAATCAAGTATCATCCAGGAAAGGCGAATGTGGTTGCAGACGCCTTAAGTCGAAAGGAAAGAATCAAGCCCATAAGGGTTAGGGCTTTAGAGATTATTATTCAGACAAACCTCTTGTTGCGTATCCGTGCTGCACAAAGAGAAGCTCTTAAGAAGGATAACATTAAGGATGAATATCTCCGTGGGATGGAGAAAAAGTTGGTACCCAACGAGGAAGGAACCTTGTATTTTATGGGACGAATTTGGGTTCCTCTTTTTGGTGGTCTGAGAAATGTTATTTTTGACGAAGCTCATAAATCGAGGTACTCGATCCATCCAGGATCAGACAAGATGTACCAAGATTTGAAGGATTATTACTGGTGGCCAAGACTTGGGTGATGTTGCTACTTACGTTGGAAAGTGTTTGACTTGTGCCAAGGTGAAGGCCGAGTATCAGAAGCCTTCAGTTCTTCTGCAACAACCAGAGATACCCATGTGGAAGTGGGAGCAAATCTCAATGGATTTCATAACCAAGTTGCCCAAGACTCCCAGAGGTCATGATACGATTTGGGTAATCATGGACCGTTTAACAAAGTTTGCGCACTTTTTGCCGTTTAGAGAAAAGGATAACACAGGTAAGCTAGCTGAGCTGTACCTAAGAGAGATAGTAGCACGTCATGGAGTGCCTATCTCGATTATATCAGATAGAGATGCAAGATTTGTGTCAAGGATTTGGCAATCCTTTTAAGAAGCTTTTGGTTCTCAGCTGAATATAAGTACTGCTTTTCATCCACAGACGGACGGTCAAAGTGAGAGAACGATTCAGATGCTTGAAGACATGCTACGTGCGTGTGTAATGGATTTAGGTGGCAGTTGGGACACTCACCTACCTTTGGTTGAGTTCTCTTATAACAACAGCTACCACACAAGCATTCAAGCTGCACCATTCGAGGCTCTCTACGGACGTAAGTGTCGATCACTATTGTGCTGGGCAGATACAGGTGATAGACAGCTGGTTGGTCCCGAAATGGTCCAAGAAACAACTGATAAGATTATACAGATCCGAGAGCGCATCAAGGCGGCTCGTGATCGACATAAGAGCTATGTGGACCAAAGACGAAAACCCTTGGAATTTGAAGTGGGTGATATGGTTCTATTGAAAGTCTCACCTTGGAAAGGTGTGGCACGCTTTGGGAAGCGTGGTAAGTTGAACCCACGATTTATTAGACCGTTCAGAATTTTAGAAAGGGTTGGTTCTGTAGCATACAAGTTGGAGCTACCAGCAGAACTTAATGGTGTTTATAATACATTTCATGTATCTAATCTGAAGAAGAGTCCAACACAAGAAACAGTGGTTATCCCTGCTGATGAAGTTCACATTGACGACACACTCCACTTTATTGAAGAACCCGTTGAGATTACTGATTGGAAAATTAACAAGACTCGGAGGAGTAGTGTTAAACTCGTCAAGGTTCGATGGAACGCACGTCACGGCCTAGAGTTCACTTGGGAATGTGAAGACCGCATGAAAGAAAAATACCCGCATTTGTTCCCCAACTCCCCTGCTGCTAGTAGTAAAGCTTAAAATTTCGGGATGAAATTTTCTTAACAGGGGAAGAATGTGACAACTGTCAAAATTCCAGGTATCCGTACAACTATTAAACCATGATTAGTGCTTAAATGACTGTGCTGAATTACAATTAATGATTTGAATTGCTTTCTGATTTTTGCCATATACATACATGTGCATCACATATTGCAAATGACATATCAATATTGCATGAGAGCTTATTTGACTCAAATGATGCACGAAACACAGTTAGCACAGTTATCAGACAGATCAGAAAAAAGCTGACGAAGTTTAGTACATAGATAAACAATGAGTTGAGACACAGAATGAGCTAGAAACCAAGTATTACACTAGTGTAGTGTGTAGGAAAGCAAGGATCACAAAACTGCCTTCCTAGAGATAGTTTAAGTGCCGGAAAGTGCCTAAAACTTACATAAACTGCAGAATTCTGCAGAAATCAGCATTTAAACACTCTAATATCATGCAGAAATATGATTAAATGATCCTGAATGCTTTCCTAAGTGTCGGGAATCAAAACTGTCACAAAAGATAGCATAAAACACACTAAACTGCGTAGTTTAGCACGTTAACGAACCGGTAACCAACCGAACAACCGGACACTACCCGAAACACCAAATTTTCACTAGAAGCATTGTTTTAACATTTCCAAGCTAGTTATGGTCCCCGAACATCATAACACAGCATATAAATATCTAGTAACTAAACATCTAACTAACCACTTACATTTCAACTAATAACTAACTATATGGTTAAGACCTAGCCTACTACCCCCCCACCCCCCACCTAGTAATCGGCCCATACATGGCCCCACCTCAAAGATTTTATAAGATTATAATATTTGATCTTGTTTATTCTTTCCTAAAATATTACCCAATGGAAGATCATGTGTAATGGATTATAAGAAAGACTTGAGGGTTCATGACTTCTCATAACTCACAACATACTTCACACCACAACTCTCTCTTCTCCCTCCCTTGGCTTCGGCCGTAATCACCAACACCATCATCACCATCATTCAATCATTCTCCATAATTCCAAGCACATCCAAAGGTGTTAGAAGGTGCACAAAGGAGCTAGGAGCTTGTAGAAGTTCAAGGACCTTCTTCATTTGCTTTTATCCACCCTATTTCTTATCTTGAATCATCCCTAGCCTTGAGCTAGTGGTAAGAACATCATACATCCATTTTACGTCTTATCTTAGTGGTTAAAAGAAGATACATAATGATAGTCTTGAAGAACACTAAGAAACTTGAACTTGAAACATGAACATAAGCTTGAATACATAAGAAATCTTAATGTTTATGTGTTATACTTGTTGATTCTTGTTTACTTATGTATTTGATGTTGATCATCATATGATCTTGCTAGATCATGATTAAAAACATAATCTAGCATGATGAGAGTATGAAAGTGTTAAAGATTAATGGATCATCCTCACAAAAGTCATGAACTTGAATAAATAAATTGTTTTCTTGTTAAGAAATGAACAAAGTAAGATTAAAGTCTTGTAAATCTAATATTTCAAGAATGATTTTTCAAGAAACCAAGTTAAAAATACAAGTTTTACTTAATCTTGGTTCTTAAATAAATACCCCTCATTTTTGGTGGTTAAACAAGTGTAGAAACACTTATGTAACAAGGGAAATCCAAGAAGAAACATTTTTAGAAAACATGAATATAAGTTGTAAAGATCTAGATTCTTTAAAAATGATGTTTTTAAAGAATCAATCACACTTTAAAGGGTAACAAGACTTACTAAATAAACTAGTAAGTTACTACAAATTTTTATAAATTTTCAAGTTCATGAAGTGGTAGTTTATGCTTGTTTATGGAAAAATTGGTTAGTGTAGAATGTTTATTGTTGATTGTTGATTGATTGTGCTGATTTTACAAAAGAAAATGATATGCCTTCAAGGCATGGAAACCTCCATTTTTAGGGAAACTATGGCAAACTTTTTCTAAAAATATAACACTTCGAAAAATATTTTTAAACAACTATTTACAAGTGTATTTCAAACCATGGATTTTTCACATAAAGTTTGCCATAATTTTTGTTACAAAAATTACAAATATTGGAGGTTGGTTTTTATAAATAAAAGTTACTAAAAATGTATTTAGGAAAATATATATTTAGAAGACACCATGTGTGTGATTACTTGTATATTATGTGTGTTAGTTATATTATTTTAGGACTTGAAATAATATAACTCATCAAAATACCAAAAATTACAATCCAAAATATTACCAAAATTCCAAGGATATGAATATACAAAGAATACCCAAAATATTGGAGAAACCGAATTAAGGAATATAAATCACAAAAATATTTCGGAAAATTCATTCACAAATATATTTTTGGTAAATAATATTTTGGACACCAAGGAAACAAAAATATGATTTTTACAATTATTACAAAATTATATCATATTTTTGACAAAAAGAAAATATATTATTTTTGTATAAATAAAGATATATATTTTCCTGGAATTATTAGAAGATATATTATTTTTGTAAGAAATATATATTTTCTCAAACAGACATGAAATACATCATTTTTGATAGAAAATGTATTTTCTTAAATAAACTTGAAATATATTATTTTTGGAAGAAGAGTGGATTTATATATATTCTCTAAGTTAGACTTGGAAATATATTATTTTTGAGACTTGTATGAGATTTACAAATATTTTTTTCCAAAGGAAAAATTATAAATAATTTTTCTAAGTAATGTTTCTCAAAATATATATTTTGGAAATATATATATTGAAGTATTTTTACCAGAAATATTATTCCGGAAAACTTATACAAAATTAAGTATAAGGATACTTAATAAACACAATAAAAAAATACGTATTCTCGTACGTATAAATACACTCCGGAATACGACACCAATACATGGCAAAAATATATAAGAACGAATGAACCCATCCTTGGGAAGGATATACATGTATAAACACATAAAAGATAACAAGTTAAAATATATTGTTTTAACTATTATTCCAAAAATTTAATAAATATAATTTAAGTTAAAATATTTATCATTTTGAAAAATAATTATATAACTTGGAATAATATTGAAGACACAAGAAAGTAACTCAAAGACACTAATTTATACTAAGTCAAGGCACGACCCGCTCGGCTAATAAACCATAGTACATTGTAGGTAGTCGTGCACGCGAGTTAGCAGCTTTGGGTTACGACCAGTTACGAAGAACGCAAGACTCTGAGTTCATGTCCCCCTTTTCTTTTAACTGTTTTCGTTTTATAACTTCGGGGGTGAAATACATGTTACAAATGATTATGAGTACAAATGGTTAACTATAAAATGAATTGTTAGATCATGTGAATGGGTAGGCGTTAACTTGAGACCATTAATCCTTTATAAGGACCGAGGGGCATGAGTGATAGATCTATTTGGGTGTTGCGAGCCCCACCCATGGGTCCGCGAGTTGACCGTATGTGGTGACTATGTCATTCCAGCCGGGAGGCCCGGTGCGAAATATGCAAAGGATTGAGCATTCCTACACCGTTGCACACGTGTTAATGGCCTTGCAAACCATTAATTGATCTGTTCATATTCTCTTTTGTACCAAGTTTACAAACATACATACTTACAATGATTACAAAGGTTTATTCGTGCACACTCACAAAACACATGAACTCGCTCAACTTTTGTTGATGTTTTCAAATTACATGTATTTCAGGAATCTAAGGTATGGATCTGGCGGGTGTTGAAGGTTTTCAAGTGTTGTTTGGAATAAAAAGATGTCATCCGATGTCTAAGGGTTTGGATTGTGTATCTTATCCTAGATAAGATACATAGTTCAAAACCTTTTCTTTATCAGTATCTTTTGTCGAGTCCTTATGGAACTCTAAAACAATCTGAGTGGTTTGCATTTGGATTTGAAGTCTATGTTGGGATTGTAAAACAATGTCGTTGTAATGGTTTTAAACTTATCTATGGATGAATATCTTTGGTTTTATCATTTAGTTGTTTGTTATGGTTGAATGCAATGATATTAAGCAAGTCACACATAATCATGCTTCCGCAAAAGTCAGGCTGTGACATTCTATTGGTCGAGATTCCTCTTTTGTTGGACCCCCATAAACATAATCACAGTGGTGATAGTATCACAACGCTTCGTTCACTTGACATCGATTTCTGGAACAAACTCAGCTGAACCGTTGGGTTCTTATTGATGCAAAATGTCCTTACACTCACGTAATCTGAAGAAGTCTTGATTCGAATACGCGGTCATTCACTTTGGTATTATTCGGACTTACCTAGGAACGACACAACTCCGAGGAGATAACGTAGAACAAATTTCGAGGACGAAATTTCTGTAACAGGGGGAGAATGTGACAACCGGTAATTAACGGCTTCTAATTACGCAATTAACAAGTGTTTTAGGCGATCACAAATAGTGTTTAAGACACGAATTAGCTTAATTAGGCTATTGGAATTCCTAGGAACGCTTATCAGATGTTACAGTGCGCGTATGGTGATTTCTGAAGCAATCTGCGGAACGTAAACGAAAACGAACCAACATCGTACAAAATACTGACCACGCCGACAAATACGAAGTTTATACGAATAACTTATACTTATGGATGTGCTTTTGTGAAAACATCTTGCTTTCGAACGGCACAAAGGGCAAACGTGAACGAAAACGCGACTGCAGGAACGCATCGGCATCGAAACGGAAGCATCAGACACGCGTATTAACTTAAAAACTGAAATATTTTGTTATATTTAGCTTCGTTTTTAAGCTTTATTATCTATAGTTGAAAACGGATCGCAAAACGGACATGAAACGACGAATGACATGTTTTACGTGATTTAACGCACCGATAACTTACGCGATTAATATCGACTACCGACATCCTTTTTACGAAGTTTTGGCCCTAAAATAATATTCTACAACATTTTTCGACGATCATGTTAAAAAAAATGGCTTCGAAAATGGATTGGGCCACTTAAAAACACGAGAGATGGGCTTGTGGGCCTTGGGCCCAAGCCCAATACAAACCCTAGGTATAAATACAAGGCATCAACTACAAACCCTCATTTTCGTTGTCATTGTTCAGCCGACACCCTGGTTTCATCTCTCCCCCTCGCGACACCGATCACCAGAGTGATCTCCGGCCGTTCGTTCACCAACAACCGCACAACACCCGACCACTCCTCCTCCCTTACTTACCGGTGAACACCTAAAAACCCACCCCACTCCTTCGCTTCTGTTTACCGGCGACGTTCACCCACCATCAACCACACCTGCACCTCCACCTTCATGCGTAACAGACCGGAGAGACGAGAGAGAGAACGAGAGGTTTGAACGGAGGTGGTTGACGGGGCCGACAACTGCGCCGCCGCTGCGGCGGTTGTGGTGGATGCGAGTCGAGGTTGTTTCTCCGGTAAGTGAGTCAGCATAAAATCTTGTGTTTCTCCGACAATAAACATCCGACACCCTCTTCTCGCTTTCTAATATTTTTTATTTTTTTCTCTCGAACCACTTTCTCCGGCCGATGTGCTTTGTTTCAGGAAGAAAGGACGGTGGTTGATGAAGCTCTTGACAAGGGTGACGGCTGACGGCGGCGGAGGCCGTCGGAGTTTCATTTTTCCGACCAGGGACGACTGATGGTGAAAGGGGTTCAGTTCTGATGTCTGCTTAGGGAGTTTGGGTTCAACTTTAGTCAGGTTCGGGTCAGATTTGGCTACGGATTCGGTCTCGAGTCAAACCATGGTCATCCAGGTCACTCGGTTCGGTTCAGGTTCTACACAGGTCAGACGTGGTTCGGGTCAGATTTGCACTCCGTGTCAACTCTGTCAAACCGAGCTGACTCAGTCAACACCCGGTCAATGCGGGTCAACTCAGGTCAGACTTGGTCGCATGGGATCCGGTTCAACAGTCAAATGGGTCTCGGGTCATCTTAGATTTGGTTCGGGTTTCGCGACACGGTCAATTTCGTTAAATCTGTTAGGTCAAAAGATGGTCAACGAAGTCAGCTGGTTAACACAGTCGACTCCGCGACCCGGTAACATTTACACGACGTGAAACTTTCAATTACTTAGTTATAGATTTTTAGATTTATATGCGGTCGAGCTCAAACCGATTCGTTTATAATTTAGTTACTTTTGAGACATTTTGCGGAAAATTATGCATATAGTGTTATATTGTTGAAAAATCGTTGCGTTTAATCAAAATATCGACACTTTGGATGTCGAGGTTATCCTAAAAACAGAGGAAACTCTGTCCGATTTTAGTTAAAAACCCGAAACACGAAATGTAATATTCTAAAAACGACACTTGATGAAAATCCGAGTTTTTATTATAAACTAAATATAAAGATATCTTTATTTTGGAGACGTTTTACAAAACACAACGGTAACTTTAAAGGTTTCGACAAATATTGTTTATAAGTCAACGAAACTCGAAAACTTTTATAAAATAGATATAACTATTTATATTTATTTCGAACGCCCAAAACTTGGGAATATTTTTATAAGATACATATAATTGTTTATATCTACTTCAAGTGTCGTTAACTCATATGCTTTTATAAAATAAATACAATCGTATATACATGTATTTCAAATGTCGTTAGTTCGTATACATCTATAAAGTAAACGAAATTGTTACATATATTTCAAACGTTTAGGATTCGGAGAATCATATAAGATAAATATAACTATTTATATTTATTTCGATCGTTTAGAACCCAAAAATATTCTTATAAAAACAGTATAACTGTTTATATCTGTTTCAAACATCAAGCTATCAAATATATGTATATGTATATACATTTATTTCTTTATGTTCTACGAAAACTACAACGGTATACTACCGTGTCATATACGACATTTCGAAAGAGCCGTACTACTATTCACCTATGCTTTATAATTCACGACAACCAACATGACATTGCAGGTATATATTTATATTTTAATATATATAAATATATATCTTAATCACTCGAAAACTAAGTCTATCTCGAGACTTAGTTTTATCCCGATTATAAACGGGATCAACTTACAATTGTTTGGTTATTTCAAACCAAAATAATAACACCTTTATAGAATCGTTTAGTTAACGATTCGGTAGAGCTCGGACACGTAGTTTAGCTACGTTTAATTAGAAACTTATAAATATTCCTTGATTAGGAATGCTTTAGTTGCATGCTAGCGAGTTCACATTCTTGGAATGACATCACGGAATCACGTTAAGCTAGCTTTGGACAGAAATGTCAAGGTGAGTTCATAACCCCCACTTTTTACGATTTTACATTTTTATAAATGTTTTCGGGGGTGGAAAGACATGCAAGTTTTTGCAAAAGCAAACACTATTTCGATGGAACGAAAACACATATTTACATACCATGTTGCAAATGAATTTCAACGAACTCGAATGGTTTACGAAAGGTTTATACTAAACATACCGGTTTTACAAAACAAACGCGTGTTCTCGGAAACGTGCATGATTTTCATGACTAGTGACGGGGATGTCCTAGTCACAATAACGGGACTGGGTTGGTCTGCGTACGAACAACGAGACAGCCCAATGGGTTTATGTCCCCCTTTTCTTTTGAAATACATATTAACTAGGGTATGATTAAGTTATGGAATGAATTCTTGGATCACGTGCGAATAGGCGCTAACTTAGGCACCATTAATCCTTTTAAGGACCACGGAACAGGGGGTAGATCTATCGGGTACGGGCGAGCCCCACTCACGGTCCTTGTGCGGCCACTTAGAGTTCTTTTGTGTCCTTGTCGAAGTGAATCGACACTTAAATCGTCTACCGGGTTGAGTGCTTCCTATGTCGGCACACATATTAATGTCTTAGCTACACATTAATGATCATTAGGTTCATAGACGCTTACATACCAGCTTTCGATACTCAAAACTTTCAAATGTTTTTAAGATTCATTTGATGTAAACTCACAAATACCTGGATTTACAAACTTTGGTAACGTTTTTCAAATTATACCTAAGTAAGAGGATGCGCTGATCCTGCTTACAAAGGTTCTTTTGGGCTCGGCCCATTCTCTCTCGTGCAATGCACAAAGACTCTTGTGGGCTAGACTCACAGTTTTTCTTATATCATGCCAAGAAAATAATTTTAGTATATTTTCTCAACAACTTTAAAACCGGTTATCAAAAAAGATTTATTTTAAATCTTTTCAAAACAAACTATGAATTCGCTCAACTTTATGTTGACTTTTTTGCATATTCTTTCTAAGGTTAAATTTTTCAAACTACGGAACGGTTGGAATAGGAGAACCCATGGGATTTCGAGCACTTAGCGGGCGTTCATTGTTTAGAAGTTTTAGCAAACAAACACTTCCGCTGTGCAATGAAGGTACCAGTCCAGTCACGCCAGCTCTGATATTTCGGGGTGTGACATGAACTATGTGAACTAGTTGAACTATTTGAACCACTGGAACTATCTGAACTATGTAAACGATTTATCGAACAATTGGAACTATTTGATCTATGTGGAATATTTGAACGATTGGAACTATTTGAACTATTGAACGATTGGGTTATGGTAATGATTAGGTAATGGGGCGGGTGTAATGTGATAAAAGCATGGTGGATACGCCGCTGGTACTTCCTATATATAAGTGCTTTTAACACATTACATGTCATTGCGTTATCTAGATCACTTGGATAAATGTTTTCAAAACGAAGTTACACTACAAGGTTTACTTAAAAGATATAAACCATACAATGTTTAATTTCAACGATGATTTACTACTTGGTTTACAATGACAAATGTTTTCAGTTAAGATTCATGGCTACAATGGTTTTGGTTTATACATATATCAACTTGTAAAAGTTGATAGAAACATACTGCAATATCAAACTCTTTTGTTTTCAAGGTACACACTCGAAAACTCTCTTAGTTGGACGAGGTATTGCAATATGAACTCAAGGCCATGAATCTGACACACTCACAAAACCTATGTACTCGCCGGCATTTTTATGCTGACGTATTTTCACATATGTTTCAGGTACCATAGTTTGATGATGTTTGATGATGATTATGATACATGCTCACATAGGGATGGACGAGGCCTTAGTGACTTAATAACAATGAAGGACAATATGTTCATGTTTTGTTTTTAATTTTCGAGACAATGTAGTAAACTTAATTCAATAAAACGAAACTTCAATCCATGTGTTGTGAAACAATGATTCTGTTACCACACTCCCCAACGTTTCCGCCGTGATTTGTTATTTTAACGCGGTCGGGGTGTGACAGAAGAGTTGGTATCAGAGCTCATGGTTATAGGGAATTAGGTTATTAGTAATACTTTGACCTAGACTATAACCTTCCTAGGACCTTAACACAAGTTATCTTGTGTTTAGTCTTAAAACAATACCGTTTCCTATCTTTGGGTAACAACCACAACAAGAACACGAAATACAATTCTGATTTGAAAACTAATCATCTCTTCTTAGATGATTTATTATAAGGTTTTGAACCTTCAACGTTTTCAAAATCTCGTCAAAGTTTGGGTCTTATTAATGTGAACACGTGCAATCTGGAAGGGTGGGTGCCTGTATCTCGAGTTTTCTGTCTAAGGGTAGAGTGTTCGTACAAATCCACATAACCGGACCAGTCACTCTTACCTGGGAACTCTTGGGGTGAGTATCCACTTATAGGCTAAAACATGTCTTCGCGATACATTATAAGGACCTGTTTACTTTGTTCAGCCTCTGTATGTCGTTTGTTTGTTCGAGGTAACGAACGAATGATCGCCTTCCTTATGTTTCGTCGATATCTTCAATACCTCTTTTGTTTATCCAAATGTCAATCTCACTCGTTTCTCATGTTTCCTTGTTCTTTTTAGAATATGCCTCCTAGACGCGATCAAACTGAGAATGCTGCCCTCGCAGCCACAATCGTTCAGCAAATGGCTGCTGTGATTCCGAACCTCATTACTCAGATTAACCAAGCGAATAAAAATAACAACAATAACAATGCTCAGTGTGACTTCAAAGCATTCAATTTAGCTAAGCCATCGAAATTTTCTGGGTCTCAAGGAGCAACTGCACTCCTACAATGGTTCAAGAGTCTAGAAAGCACATTCAGACATGTTCAGTGTCCAAATGAGCGAATGGTTGAATTCGCATCTAGTGTCTTTGACAAACGAGCATTAACATGGTGGAATGGTGTGACGAGAGATTGGGGTGCCGATGTGGCGCTGGCTCAAACCTGGGAAGAGCTTCGAGCTCTAATGATGAAGGAATTTTGTCCTCGTCATGAAATCAGGGCACTGGAAAGGGAATTCGACGATCTTAAGCAAGATAGTGGTGAGCATCGAGCCTACACGGACCGATATGAGGAACTTAGTCTGTTATGTCCAACCATGGTTACGCCTTTGGATAAGGCAATTGAAAAGTACGTTGATGGCCTCCCTAACTCAATTCAAGACATTGTTACTGGTAGCAACCCTACCACAGTTAGGTAGGCCATTGAGCTATCCGCTACCCTGACTGAATCTCAGATCAGGAAGGGTAAACTTTTCCGAAAAGGCTACAAGAAACCAACCGATGAGTCAAAACCAAAGGATTAGCGGACTAAATCCCCCAAGAAGTCAAAGAAGCGTAAGGCTTCTCAGAACTTCTCCGTGGTTGCTCAAAACGACCAAGTTATCCCTAACCAACCAGCTCAACCCCCTGCTAAGAAGCCATACAATGGAACTGCACCTTTGTGCAACCAGTGTAACCTTCATCATCATGCTAATGTGCAATGCCGCAAATGCCTAAATTGTGGACTTGCTGGTCATACAACAAGGGTTTGCCGAACTGCAACTGGAAAAAATCAAGCTGATAACAACCCAGCACAAGCTCATTTTCCACCAGGTTCTTGCTACAATTATGGCGAGATGGGCCATTTCAGAAACAATTGCCCAAAGCTTGCTAATGCAAATCCAGCACGTGGATGAGCATTCGACAGACTGGAAGACAATGCTGTTGAGAAACGATCGAACTTTTTGTTTTTCTTCTTTTTGCTATCCATGACTATGAAAACAAATATTTTGGTTTATAAATACACATTTATTTGCATTACGATGTACGAAAACAAGTGTGGTTACATGTATGAACGACATATCCCTACGATACCGACACCAAGGAACCGTGTTCCTTGCAAGATAAACTACTCTCATAGTTCTTTCATTTTTGTGATCACTAGCGATCTCCAACAAAAACCCTAAGTACTCGTTTCTTCTACGAAACAAAGTACAAGGTACAAGTTACAACTCTAGACGAATACCCAAAGTACCACTTTAAATCCTTATTAGGATACCCAAGGGTACTTCCGTAAGCCCTTGATTGGTCTTACATATCATATCTTCCCAACTACACGAAATTTTACACAACATATTATTTTAAAAGATGATGCATGTTTTCAAAAACCTCATACATGTTTTCAAAATCATCTCACATGGTTTTAAAACATTTCATAAAAATGTTTACCTAATATACTTAGTACATGATTTCAAAAACATTATATAAGGTTTAAAAAAAAACATATCTTTAAAGATTCCATGCACAACTTTCAAAAACATTTTGCTCGTATGTTGTCCTAACATACGTAGTACGCGATTTTCAAGAACACTCTGCTTCGTAAGCTGACTTAGCATGCTTAGCACAATAATTTCAAGGATTCATTTGCTTCATATGATTGACTTAGCATATCTAGCACCTTGATTTTAGAAACACTATACTTTGTATGTGGTCTTAGCATACTTAGTACAAGGTTCCTAAACTGTTCCCACTATACGAATTCCGAATCCATATGGGATCCTCTTATCTTCATAGTTAGATCCTTGTGGATGTTTAAAGCACAAAACCAAAAGTCCTTAATTGGATTCTTTGTGTGCTTAAATACGAATGTTACGATTCTTTGTGAACAAAATTGAATCCTTATAAGATTTGTCCTATCTTTATAAGCTAGATTTTCAAGGATGTTTAAAGTGCTAGTTGAAGTCCATTGATTGGATTCCTGATGTACTTTAAATGCATATGTACAAATTGACGACAAGTTAATAACAAGATAATAACAAGCTGATAACAAATTGATAACCAAGTGGACAATTGTGTGACTACTATGTGCTAACGTGTTTATGTGTTGACCTAATCAAAGAAACTCCATGGTAATCTAGTCGAAGTTACCACAAGGTTGTTCGACTGATTCTATCCCCTACACATAATAAAATAAACTGTGCGGACTGTGCAAGGAATTACGTAATTATGGATGTATACACAATTATGGAATTCAGTGCACAGAAACCATAGCAAGTTTTGTCATGTATCAACTAAAACAAGAAACAAAAGTTAACTATATTCATTTCCGTTTCTGATGAAGTACCCACTTAGGAAAAATGAACTAGCTATTCATTTTTTGCTTCTGAAAGAGATATCCACTGGGAAATGAATAATCTATTCAAGAACCATATTCATTTTCGTTTCTAATGAAGTATCCACTGAGGAAAATGAACTATCCATTCATTTTCGCTTCTGAAAAAATATCCACTGAGGAAAATGAATGAATAAATTCATTCCGTTTCTGGTGAAGTATCCACTGAGGAAAATGAATTGATCATTCATTTTCGCTTCTAAAGAAATATCCACTGAGGGAATGAATAATCCTGCATTAATTTTATCATTTTTGTTTCTAATGAAGTATCCACTAAGGAACACGAACTATCAGTTCATTTTCGCTTCTGAAGAAATATCCACTGAGAAAAATGAATAAACTCATTCCACTTCTGACGAAGTATCCACTGAGGAAAATAAATTATCCATTCATTTTCGCTTCCGAAGAAATATCCATCAGGGAAATGAATACTCTTTACGACAATCCTTCATTTCCACTTCTGACGAAGTATCCACCGAGGAAAAAAGAATCATCCATTCATTTTCGCTTCTGAAGAAACATCCATAGGGAAATGAATACTCTTTACAATTTTCATTTCTACTTCTGACGAAGTATCCATTGAGGAAAATGAATCATCCATTCATTCTCACTTCAGAAGAAATAACCATTGAGAAATGAACAACATATACATTCCTTCATTTCCGTTTCTGATAAAAGTATTCATTGGAGAAAATGAATTATCCATTCATTTCCGCTTTTGAAGAAATATCCATTGGAAATGAATAACCTATTCGTCTTTCGTTTCTACATCTGACGAAGAATCCATTGGAGAAAATGAATCACCCATTCATTTTCGCTTCTAAAGAATATCCACTGGAGAAATGAAATGCAAATCCTTACAAGATCTTTCTGTTCTAATAGTTAGATTCTTAAAGGATACTCACAGAATTATTGATTAATTTGGTCTTATCATTCCCACTTCCTGTTTTAACCAAGGGAATATCCTTTAGGGGATGATCATCATAGGTATAATAGCCCATTCCCACTTCCCGCATTATCTAAGGAACCATCCACTGGGGAATGATAAAGTTATGCCTTACATGAAAATATTTGATGGGTTACTCTATGCAAATAGATAACACCCTAGATTCCCTACAAGACGATTGTTTAACACAACTATACAGACAGACTCCTTCGAATAAATTTCAGGACGAAATTTCCTAAAGTAGGGGAGACTGTGACATCTGTGCCTCTTCGACCATCGTACAAATACGAATCCAATGGAATCTTGTGTTTCATTCTTGGGATTTGTATAAATACTTGTGACAATTGCACATATCAATTCTTGTTCAATTTCAAGCTTTAAATCGCTTTCTAGAAAGTTATATGCAAACTGATTCGTAAACGTAATCAGTTTAACATGACAAACACTCCAGAACAGTGACATAGGCTTAACATACCTTAAATAACCTTTACATAACTTAGAAATAAGTTTTGGAGGGTTTGGTGCGTCAAAAACAAGTTTATTCGATCACATGGACGATTTGTGACAAACTACGAAAGTATACTGATTCGTACGGTAACGAACATTCCGAAACTTGATCATAAGTTAAACATACCCTAAATATCCTTTACATAGCTTAGAAACAGGCTTTGAGGGGTTTGGTATGCGAAAATAAACTTATTTGATCAATAGGGACTAAAAGCGTCAAAAAGTGCATAAGTTTGCATTTACGCGTATATCTTACGTTCTGAACATATCTGGACATCCAAAATTTTTTGTAATCATTAAAATCTTTTATTTTAGTGATTGGAATGCAAAAAAATCATTCGTCGTGTAATTTGGATCGATTTCGCGTCCGTTCGAGTTTTCATCGTAATTAACTGAATAATGCGACCGTACGACCAAACAAACCGACATCTGAGATGTTTTCAAGCATATTTCATGTTCCTTATGCTTTTTCATCATTATAGAGCCTTGAAATGGGGTTAACGAGGCTTAAACGTATCAAAAATCAAGTTTTAAGCATGCAGGGACCTGTTCTGCCATTTTTGAAAACATGGAACTGACCTCCCTCATGCCACGCGCCAGACCCAGGTGCTCCTGGCGCGTGGCGTGATAGCGCCGTTTCCAAAATTACAAGTTTTCAGCAATCGGCTGTTGAATCATGGTTTTAATCCTTGCTTTTTGAATACCATGAGCTGGTTTGTGTGTTTTGCAAGGTGCCCAATCATTGTTTAACAAGTGTAGGGTCATGATCAAGCTTTATAACACATGGAATGATCCTATGGCTTCATGATTCCTATAAATAGCTTGGATTTTCATGGGTTCTTTGCTCATTCATTCCAAGTTTTCTTCTCCATCTGCTTATTGGGGCTATCCCTTCTTGGTTGAAGGCTCCATTCTTCAAGTTTTCTTTGTTCTTGATCAAGCTTGGACCCTTTTGTAAGTCTCCTTCATGCTTGGTTATGCATTTCAAGCATGAAAGTCAAACATTGTTTGAATTTCTTCTTTGACCAGGTTATAGTCAACACAAAGTTTGTTTGAACTTTGCAACGTGAGCGTAATCACGATGGTTATAGTCCCTTATGACTATATCTACTGATTACCACGTTGATTAGGCGTAGTGACGAGTCAAAGTTTTGGTCAAAATGCATATTTATGCGTATTTTGCAACGAAGCTATTTTCGGGTATTAAAACACTTTGTTTTGATATCAAACCTATTTTCTAACTTAGTTAAACATGTTTTAACATGTTTAACTCGTCACTTTTAGTTTAGAGCTTGTATAGGGTCGTAAGTCAAGCTGTCTTGACAACCGCTTAGACTTTTGAACCCTATTTGGTCGATCGTTAGGATCCGACCAAGCACATTTAGTGACCATACTTGTATCCAACCTTCCGAGGTTATACCTTATGGTCACTTAGTTTAATTAGTTGTATGATAGGTAGTTTATATGCCTTAGGCAAATGACCAAAATGCCCTTTTCATGCATAATTTGACTTTAAGCATATGTAACCTAACTTTTGTCACTTAAACTGATTACGCAACTTATTTAAACATGTTAGGGCATATAATACTTGTCATAGGACTAGTTAGGCGTCTCGAACGCCCATTTGCGCGAACGACGCATTTAAGTAGCGTAGACTACCTTAACGAGTCATAATGGGTCGTAAGCACTTAGGATAGGTTCCGATTTAGAATGTAGGCTTTGTTAAACCATATCACATGAGTTCCAATACTCATTTGGTTTACGGGACCTCATTCTACCCAATCTTCCGATTTAGGTGTCGATTTATTAACTAAGCGATCCGATTACTAGGTACTACTTGATTTCCTTGATTTGCCCGAGCTTTGTTAGTTCACTTTAATCAAGGATACTTTGCAAATCAATGTGAGTACATAGTTCCCCTCTTTTACCGTTTTCGAATGTTTTGGGGTGATTCATATGTGCTAAATGATTTTGAGCTTTCTAAACGAATGCTATAGTTTATATTAAACACAACGATTTAAATTATATAAACAAACTTGTTGGGGCATTGGTCGAAAGACAATTGAATGACATTCATTAACTATTTTAAGCCAACCAGTAGTACGTTATGGTACCATAGGATATTATGATACCAAAGGATCTGACAATTCCCGTTATCGGACTTTCACCATGGTTATGGGGGTAATGTGGGTAACGACAGAACCTGATGATTGTTAACTTACCCTTTGGTGGTTTGTTAATACGAGTTGAACGATTAGGACGAGTTACACAGGTTTGAATGTATTCAATAAAACGACCAAAAGTTAGTTTTCACAATTTAAACACGAACCACTGGAACTATTGAACTATGTGAACTAGTTGAACTATTTGAATCACTGGAACTATCTGAACTATGTAAACGATTTATTGAACCATTGGAACTATTGAACTATGTGAACTAGTTGAACTATTTGAACCACTGGAACTATCTGAACTATGTAAACGATTTATTGAACCATTGGAACTATTTGATCTATGTGAACTATTTGAACTATTTGAACGATTGGAACTATTTGAACTATTAAACGATTGGGTTATGGTAAGTGATTAGGTAACGGGGAGGGGGTAATGTGATAAAAGCATGGTGAATACGCCGCTGGTACTTCCTATATATAAGTGCTTTTAACACATTACATGCCATTGCGTTATCTAGATCACTTGGACAAATGTTTTCAAAACGAAGTTGCAGTACAG
This sequence comes from Helianthus tuberosus, assembly GCA_030545235.1. Classification (NCBI taxonomy): domain Eukaryota; kingdom Viridiplantae; phylum Streptophyta; class Magnoliopsida; order Asterales; family Asteraceae; genus Helianthus; species Helianthus tuberosus. The sequence goes on from CM060366.1 coordinate 124,241,184, forward strand.
GGTTTACTTAAAAGATATAAACCATACAATGTTTACTTTCAACGACGATTTACTACTTGGTTTACAAAGACAAATGTTTTCAGTTAAGATTCATGGCTACATTGGTTTTGGTTTATACATATATCAACTTGTAAAAGTTGATAGAAACATACTGCAATATCAAACTCTTTTGTTTTCAAGGTACACAATCGACAACTGTGACAACTCGAATTTTCAAGATTTCTATCTTCGCATTTATTGCGCGTTAAATGTTTAAGTTGTTTGTTAATACGACTTGTTTGTTTCACAACTGTGCACGTTTGTAGTATGTTAATCGTAATGTGATTGATATGTTGTATACGGTATGCCTTATAAGTGTGTATGGATGTATGTCTTAATTTTAATTTATGTGTTGTATAAATTACACAAGACATCTGTTAGGCCCAAACACCCTCACCCACATCAATGAAATCACCCTAGTGGTGAAAACACCTTGTGTTTTCGTCCACTAGAGGACCAACGAAAACAGCATTTGGGCTTTAGGCCCAGTAGTGATTAAGTTATAATGTTGTTCCTTATCTTTACCCAAAACGGTAATCGGCAGAAACCCTAGCCACCTATCACGTTCTTTCTCTCTCTCGTTCTTCTTGAAACCGAACAGCAGCCGTGAGCCACTCGAGCCTCATTCATCGATCGATTCATTGTATCTTCGGCTTGGGTTAGTGATTTACATGTTTAAATTCTTGATTTCGATGTGCTTGAGTTAATCTGTATGATAAAGATACTTATAATCTGATGTTACGGTTGATTTTATTGTGCCTGTTCATGAAGGATATGAAAGATCGGATGATTGATTGTTAGTCTTGATATCACAATGATTTAGTAATCTGTTTTAGATGGTTTGGGGATATAATCTGTTTTAGATGATTTGGTACTTATGGATGTTTATTGTTTGGGTCGTTTGATTGTTACTGAAACTGTCGAGATGGTTAGAAATGTTTGGGGATTTTGGGGATTTAAAAACCTGCTGTTGTTGTTGATGATAATACTAACGAAATCCCCACCTCACGAAATCCACACATCAACGAAATCACCTAAAGTGATTTCGGCACTCATGTGATTTCGGCCCAAGAGTCCGGCCCAAATGTGATTTCGCCCACTTAGGGGATTTCGGCCAAGGGATTTCGAACCATAGTGTTTTCGGCCCTGTTAGTTCAGTAACTGTTAAACAATAACTCTGTTAGTTATAACCTGTTAGTTATAACTTTGTTAGTTTATAATCTTGTTAAGCATGCAAACTCAGTTATTTATGATTCAGTTAGTTGTCAACTCTGTTAATCTTGCAAACTCTGTTAAGTCATTAACCATGTTAAGTATGTTAACTCTGTTAGTTCTGATGCAACCATGTTATGGCTCATTAACTATGCTAAGTCAGTAACTGTATTAAGTATGTTATTGGTTAATATGCTATAATAAACTGTGAAAGACTGTTATGTGAAACACGAATTATGCACATGTGATTAACTGTTATGTGATGTATGATTAACTGCCAAACACACTCTGTGATATTACTGTGATGATAGTTACATGTGAAATATTACGAACGTGAACTGATTGAGTATACGTGCACTATAGGACTTGACTGATTTATTGTGAGCACTTAACTTAGCATACCGAGCAAACCAAGGTGAGTTCACACTAGCCAAGGCATGGGATTCCCAGGGGTTGGGAATGGGATTGAATAACTACTCGTACAACTATTTCTATTAAACAAATTATTACTGTCCTCGGTTGAAGGGCACGTACGTAAAACCTACGTACAGTTATACTTACTACTGTCCTCGGGTTGAAGAACACGTACGTAAAGCCTACGTACACGATCATAAGACCATCACCTCTATCAAAAGAAGTCCCTCAATTATCGACTTAATCGCCGAGGCCTAGGGCGAGCGGGTCATTAGTTAATAGCGCTATTAGGTTTAACAAACCTCACACCGTGCCAGTCGGACGGGCGTGTACTAATGGACTATGGGCAAAGGGTCAATGCTGATAGACATTGACTTAGGGCACCTCTTACATTTTCGTAGCAGTCGATACGCGTGGTCTAGTAACACATGGGAAGCCCCCACTAATAATCGCACAGATGCCTGGATTGGCCGCGATGAGGATTAATACGATACATGGTTTACAAAACGAACATACGATTTATGAAATGAATACTATAGCCAAACAACCAACTGTGAACTCGCTCAACTTTGTTGTTGATTCGTTGCTACATGCCTTGCAGGTCATTAGGTACCCATGGAGCTTGCACAGGGAGGAACGGTCGTTGTGGGACATGGCGATGTGTGCCATGCTTTAAACATTACTTTATTTCATGCTTAATACTTGCTATGGGTTTTACAATTAAGATTCTGCTAAACACTTAACTATGCTTTGGTTTTTGGACACCTTGCATGTTGTTGGTTGAATTATGTTTACTTATATGCTTGTTCAATTAATTGGTGGCTTGATCCTGGTCAGTCACGCCTCCAAGCGGTGATACTCCGCATGTGGATTTTGGGGGTGTGACAACAACTCTCTTAGTTGGACGAGGTATTGTAATATGAACTCAAGGCCATGAATCTAACACACTCATAAAACCTATGTACTCGCCGGCATTTTTATGCTGACGTATTTTCACATATGTTTCAGGTACCATAGTTTGATGATGTTTGATGATGATTATGATACATGCTCACATAGGGATGGATGAGGCCTTAGTGACTTAATAACAATGAAGGATAATTTGTTCATGTTTTGATTTTAATTTTCGAGACAATGTAATAAACTTAATTCAATAAAACGAAACTTCAATCCATGTGTTGTGAAACAATGATTCTGTTACGACACTCCCCGATGTTTCCACCGCGGTTTGGTGTTTTAACACGGTCGGGGTGTGACATGCACTTGATTCTTATCTTTCGATATTTTTCAATTTTTATGCAGAGGGAAAGCTTTTTAAAATGCATAAAGTATTATACGAGGACTAGGCCATTGCTAACGCAAAATCAGAAGTCCTGGTATAATACCCCAGATATCACTAAGTATAAAGACTTAGTATCTCAGAATCAGGAAACCTCTCAAATGAGATTTATGGGGTTACCCATATATCCTAGAGATGTTTCCCCACGAGATAAGTAAGATAATGATTTTAGGTTTATATCCCGAATACAGTCTACTAAACGTGTAAAAACCTACCGACACATCATCAGTGAGACCGTTTATCACATATTTAACTTTTCAATTCTTTAGCATGCTGTGATTATCTACTAATGTACTATCATTTCCTCTTTTTACACAAAACTCTTTTTGAATTTTATCATGTTTTTGACTTTTTCAAATTTTCAAATATTTTTGTATTTTTAAAATTTTTAATCCCCCTAAAATCCAAAACATTTTAAAGAAAATTTGACAAACCGATGCAGATAGCTTCATCTCGCCATCCATTTCTGCTTCACATTCTCTGTTTATCTCACATTCACCCCCATGATTTACAAACCACTTGATTATAACTTTTTGAAACCGTTTTTCAATCTAATTTTTTCATGTGTTTGTTCAGCCATGAGGGTTTCGACGTATTGCTTTTAAAATTTCAACAATTAAAATTTTCAATTAAAATCAATCACTTCCTGTTTTAACATAGGTTTTCTCCTCGTGTCCCAGGCTGTTCTGATATTCATGCTGAACTTGAATTGTCCTCCGGAACACCTGCACAATCACACACTCAATTATTTGAACAAAGCAACCCAGGCCTGCTTGACCTTGGGTATTTTAACACAGTAAGATTCATTCAATTTTGGAAAATCTTTTTCATTTTTCATATAAACATTTTCTTTCTTGACTTCAACCTTCTGGGTTGAATCAAGTTTCTTCTTTTGTCTATCAGAAGTTTCTTTTCTTTTGATCACCCAAGTTTGACCTTTAGGAACATTCTTGATATAAAACCTTGAATTACTTTGAATGTTTCCTTTTGTTGAATCAATCTTTTGTTTCCAAATTTGTTTTGGTCCAAACTTTGGTGTTTTCATTTTATCAACTTCTGATTTTTCTTTCTTTTTGTTTTGTTTTAATGTCCCACCAGTATTTTTCGATTTAAAAACTTTTTTTACTCGTTTAACATTGATTTTAACATTTTCAGGTTTTTGAATCTTCTTTTCAACAAACATTTGTGCCTTACCTTTCACATCATTCGGTTTCATTGTGTTTTCAACAACCACAGACTTAGGTTTTGAGTTGGTGCACTTTCGTGCAATATGTCCAACTTTTTTCATTTAAAGCATGTCTGGTTATCAGTAACCCGACTTGGACCTTCAGTCTGTGTTTGCGATGCTTTCATCTTAAAGAATTCTTCATTTGATTTTGAAAAAATTTCAGACTCTTGATCATTCATAGAACTTGAACTTTTTACAAATGTAGTCTTCTTAATGAATTTCGACTTTTGAAAGTTTCTTTTCTGTTGTTGCTTACCAACCCACTGCCCATGTACCCTCTATTCTGATTGTTATTTTGAAAATGTGGCGGGTATTTAGGCTTTTGATAGCAAGCTTTATCCTTTTGAAAATTTAGAAATCTTTTGGAACTTGACAACCTATCAACCTCTGACACATCGATCTCCACCAGTTTAAAAACTTTCTCAAGCTTATCCACATTGACATTTTCTATTGGAAACTTCACATCCGAGTACAACTTATCAGAACCACACACCTGGTACATGACCAGGGTAGGTTCATCCTTTAAGTTGTTCTTGGACTTGGATTTTGGAATATAATTGTTTAGAAAACAATCATCATCCTCATTTGAAACTGTGGAGTCACTGTCGATTTTCAAAACATTTTCAACCACATTTTTCACAACCTCAGATTCAACACTATCCTTATCGAATGGTTCACTAAATGTGATGTCTATGTTATCAGGCAGGTTATCAACTTCACCTTTAACATTCATGTTCAATTCTTTTTCCACCCCAAACTGTTTCTTTGTGTAGTTATTGTTCATGGGTGGTGGAACTGTATGATACCCGACCCGAGTTCCTGTTTGATAAACATCTTCACCATCTTTGTTCTTCCCGATGGGTTTCGGGACAATATGTTGAAGAACAAAGCTGGCGGAATGATAACATTTCAACTTCAGATTGATTCTTTCATTTTCAATCTTGACTTCTTCGATTTGAAGTTTTAAATTTGCGATCTCATCCAGTTGATTATTAATTTGTTTCTCTTTTTCTTGAACGACAGTTTTTAATTGTTTGTTTTCTTGCTGAGTTTGAAAATCTCTTGAATTAGAATCTTTAATTGTTCGTTTTAGTTTTTCAAAAGCCTCGGTTAATTTTATGTCTTCAAGAACAAGTTTCTCATTTTCTTTTCGAAAATTCTCAACATCTTTTTCATCATTCTTTATCTTTTCTGTCAATTCATTAATTCTTTCTGTTGAACTTTTCATAAGTCTGTCTTTCAAAACCATATCATTCTTTAAAGTGTTGATTTTACTGGTAAAGTCATGGATGTTCGATTTTAACACAAACTCATTCGTATTACAGACTTTGCATGACTTCATGCAATTTCTGCAATCACTCTCAGTTTTTGTATCCTGAGACTTACCTGTTTCGACCTTATAACCGACCAAACTGACCTTGCTAGATGACTCAGACTCAGAAGCGGATTTGGTATCTACCTCAAGCGCTTTTGCCATCAAAACTTGGCAGCCATTTTCTTCAAGTTCTCGGCCGTCATCTCTACATTCACATCAGTAATTTCTTTTGCCACCTTCTCAGAATTCTCTCTCCTCTCCTTCTCGGCCTTTGCTTCGGCTTCTCTTTTCAATATGCCCTCCTCTTCAGTTGGGATAGACTTCACTAGAGCATCAAAATCAATTGTTTTCGGGTCTGTGCAAACATTTCCCTTCGGATCTAGATAGCATTCTCTGTCAGGATCCCATCTTTTTGCCTTTACAGCTTCTTTGTACGCTCTGTGAATTTTGTTCATTCTTATATGTGCAAGTTCTCTTTCTCTGTTGAATGTCACCGGTGTTACATCAGCCTTATACATTTTCTTAAACTTGAAAATTATAGAAAACTCAGTTAAAAAATATTTGTATCTCAAAGTCTACCTATTTCAATTTCCACGAAGCCCACTAAAAGTTTATATCCCAATTTTAATCCACAAGCTAGCGGCCCACTAATCAAACCCGGTTTAAAACTCGCAACAAACTTGATTCAAACTTGGCCCAAAACAATCTTTAAACCAATCCCACACTGAAATTAATTTGTCCAAAACAAATCTTGATTCAGCTCACTATCCAATTTCGGCCCAAGTTATGCAATCCAAAATTTTTGGTCCAAAAAAATTTCAATTGTAGCCCCCGAAAAAACTTTGCACTAAAATCACCTTTTATACTAGCCGAGCCGACTAGCAATAATATTGCAATTGAAACAATTCAAAATCTTGGCCCAAGTTTAAAACTTCTGTCCACCAAACAAATTTGTAGTCCAAAAAAACGTTTTTCAAACTTTTCTATTTTCTCCTTTTTTTTTTATTTTTAAATTTCGAGACTTTTTAATGCCTACTATAAAATTTCACTTTCAAAACTAATAAAACCTCGTTGGACTTTAATTCTTTTAATTTCTCAAATCTTGAAACTTGATTTTTTATACTCACATTCTGTCAATTTCAAATCGCATTAAGTCATTAACTATTAGAATTTGATTTGATCAAAACCCTCTTAATTGTTTTATTATTTTTGTTTTATCTCTAAATCATTTAATGCAAACAACCTACAGCTTCACTTGAAACTCTTTTACCAATACAAACCCTTTAGTCCATGGCTTTATAGCCTAGTGGCATCTTGGGTGTGGGATAAGGCTTTAAGACCAATAGGTCTTGGGTTCGAATCCCACAAGGGGGTTTTTCCCATATTTATTGGGTTTCCTCCTGAATTGGTGTATAGGCATTATGCCTAGTGGAGATGGATATGATCGGGTGGTTCTGCTGGTGGCACGATGATACTCCAGTGGTCCGTCAGTGATCCAAATTTGCCGTTCAAAAAAAAAAAAATACAAACCCTTTAGCAATAAAACCTGTAACTGTCGCAAATATATCTTCTTCTTCTTTGTTTTCTTGAAAACTCAAACAACTAATATGAAACAACTATCTGCAACTAAAATGTTTGCGACACATCAACCGTCGCAAATATCAATTATCGTGTCGTCTTACTTCTTCTTCAATGACAACAACTTGCAATTCAGATTAACTCAAACAACTAATATCAAACAACTATTTGCAACTAAAATGTTTGCGACACATCAACCGTCGCAAATATCAATTATCGTGTCGTCTTACTTCTTCTTCAATGACAACAACTTGCAATTCAGATTCTTCTCTACCACAACCAAGACTAACAATCTTCAGCTCAAGTAATCGATTTAGTTAATTGATTCAGAACTACTCTTGTTATCACAATATAACCAGCAATTCAGATTTAGATCTAAAATTTCGATACAAACTCAATCACTCAAACTTCAGTTCTTCACTACCAAATCAAATCTGACACTTGATTATGAACTCAGATTTGTTCGTGAATAGTCAGAACGAACTCAAAACATCAGCTTTAAGTCAATCAAAACTCTGTTTCGTCTAACATTTAAATCAATCAAACATCATCTTCTTTTCGATGAAGAACAACAAACACACTTACTCTATTCAGATTTGTGAATCAAACGCAACCTGCAAATGATATCTCTTGTATTGTCTCAATCCGAAACAGAAGAAATATGTTCGAACTGTTCCAAATCACACCGAAATGCAATCGAAACCTGATCGAAATACCCGAACGACACCGAAACTTGATCGATTATGCTTATCTCAGATCCGTCAATGTCAAACAACAACAAATTAGCACCTGCGTATGAGTGATGCAGAATTCAAAGTTCACAATTGCTGCTGCTGATATTTTTTGTTCTCAGGTTTATGATTTTTATGAAGTTGAAGAAACATGGAACTAATTTTAGGGTTTATTAGTTGGGTTTATGTTTCAAACATGAGGTCTAATCTTCTTAATCCTTCCTGAGCTCAAGTGTGATCTTTCCTGCAAAACAGTAACACCGTTAAGCTCGTTAAGAGGGGAATGTGGGGGTTTCCCTCTTAACCACTCTCCGGTGTGAGAATAAGTAACTGGTTTGAGGAAAATAAGTGTGTGTTAAGAGTGAGATTAGAGAGAGCGGAATGTTCAACCTGTGTATGAAGGTACCTATTTATAGTCGGAGTGGTGTAGAAGGAGATGGGCCTTGGGCCTGAAGACGACGACAAGGAATATCCGGTCTGTCTCACTGGTGACGACTGTTGGTGTCTTCTAGAAGATCCTCAGTGTTGGCGCACCATGATTGCAGCCACGTGTCGAGGTTATCATCCCTGTCGCCCTTCTGACAACAGCAGGTGAGTGGAGATCATGGGGCAGTTGTCGCCGCCCCCGATTGGTGCCACGTAGGCGTCCTTGCGTACCTTTTGTCTCCTGCACGATTGTTAATCGTGGAGCACGATGGAGTACAGCCTGCTGGACGCTGATTGGCTCGCACTTCTGCCACTCGTACCTTTGGAAGTTCCTGAAATGGCCCAGCGCCGTAACTCTCGCGCGGCCTTTGTTGTGTGTACAACTAGCCGGGGCAAGGTCGTAGGAGTTGAGGGCTCTTATTTAGGTTACTAAAAGTGAAACTGATGTTATCTCATGTTTGGGCCTCGCACGGGGCTCAGTTTTTACCTAAGTAGCCCACGCGGGGGCTGCAGATTAATCAGCTTATTGAGTAAGGAGTATGGTCTAGCGCGCGACCTGATTGGCCTGCGCAGCTTTTTGGGACCATACCCCTTCAAGCCCCCCCAGTCTAGTGCTGCTTCCATGCGTGTAGTAAATGGTTGGAGCTCTGGACTTAGAAAAAAGTGTGATGGTCTTTTAAAGCGTTTGCTATGTCCTGATGCCCTGCGCGCGTGTAGGTGCTTGTCGACTACTACGGCGCTATCGGACTTGCTTGCTAGAAGATTTTGCTTCTGAGGATTAGCGCGCGGGCTTATTGGCTAATGAGGTATGCGGCGTAGTCCCTGCTAACTTCTATAGTTTTATAGTAAATTTAGGCGGGAAAACCTTCGAAATTTGAATTCTAACAGGTTTGTGCAAATGTCGTTGATGGCGACGGTTGAGTTGACTGCTAACACGACGATCATCATGCTGTCCCTGACGGTTTGGCTCTCTGTCAGGCGAGTGAGGACCACACGCGCGTGTTAACCGTCACTCTGAGAATCCGCCATACGTGGCGATTGCTGATTGGATACGCGTGCGGTGATCTCGGCACGTTTACCCATCGCATTAAATGCGATGGGTATATATATCCGATTGTAGAGAGAGAAGTGGACATCCTTTCCTTTGCAGTTTCTTCTTTTCTCTCTCTGATCTTCAAATCTCCTTCAAATCTTTAAGATTTTCTTGAGTCGTCTGCAAGTTTTCCAGAATTTCGAAGATCATCATCTGACTTTTGTATTTTTATACACATGGCTGAAGACGAAGCGGTTCAGGTTGAAGAAGGTCCACTCCCAGTTCTTAAGTGGGATCAAGGGTTGTTTGAGCAAATCACGAGAGGATTTCAAATTCCACCGGAGTGGGATGCATGTTATCCCCGGCAAGGTCAGACGGCCGTCGACGCACCACCAGGGTACATAACGCTGTTTGAAGATTTTTTCCTCCAAGAAAACTTCCGGCTGCCGGCGACTGAATTTATGGCATCTATTCTACATTTCTACGGTTTCCATATTTCTCAGATGAGTCCGGCAGGGATGGTGAGGGTTAGGCACTTCGAATTTTTATGCCGGTCTCAGGGATGGAACCCACTGTTGAGAAGTTCCAGGCCATCTACCAGTTGATAAGGAATATTGGGTTCTATTCCTTCGGTAACCATGGTGCTGCTAAGAAGATTTTGATAGGCCCTCCGAAGAGTTTTCATGACTGGAAAATGAAGTTCTTTTTCATCAGAGAGGAGGTGATACCGATCGCGATGATCTTTCGTGAGTCGGACAAGATTGAGAAGGAGGAACTCCCTATCCCAAAAGGGGCTGATTGGTATATGAATTTACTTACGACACCTAACCGAATTTTTGGTGAGCAGGTGTTAGTCGCGACGCAGATGAGTGATAAATGGCCGGAGCGTAGTGAAGAAGTACCAGTTCTGAAGTTTAATGGCGAATGTATGTGTTATTTCCTTTTTCTTCTATTGTAATGTACCTGCGCCTGATTTTTGTTTTTTATCGCAGAGGCGCATCATTATTAAGCAGCCTTCCCCACTTTTGGTGGGTCTGTGGGCGTGCACCCGCTATAATCTGGAGAGGCTTATTGGTATGAACAAATAAAGGGTAACTTCCTCTATCCCCCAGCTGGAGTCTTTGCCAATTCTCCTTCCGCTACTGAAGGTGCGCAACTTCCCAAACCAAGACCCTTACGCAGCGTGACTTCTGTTGGAAAGGAGATCTTGTTCCTTTTCAGCGAGGAGTCCATAGGCTCATCGCAAGAAGAGTTGAGCTCATGGTCTAACATATTTGCAGGTGTGTTGCGCGACCTGGGGATAGACCCAGAGGAGAGACCAAAGAAGGCTCAGAAGAAGAAGACCTCCAAGAAGGTGAATGTTGACAGTGGTGCGACCAGTAAGAAAGGTGGGAGTAGTCGCGCCACTGCTGTGATTCATGATAAAGGTACTTTTCGATTTCGACAGAATAACCTTGAGGATTACGTTGTCGCTAGTGACTCACTAGAGGGTTTGTCCCGTATAGGTGAGAAGAAGAAAAGCAGCACGACTGCGTCTAAAAGTTCTGGGAGCGCTGGATCTAGGGCTCTTGAGTCTGGCGCAACTCCGTCTTCGATACCAGTGGATGAAGAAGAAGAACATGAAGAAGAAGCTGCTAAGCTAGTAACTAGGAAGAGCTCGAGAGAGGAGACTGCTGCTGGGGCCAAACCGACACTGAAAGTTGTAGGCTCGGTGATAGGGAAGCAGAGTAGCTTGCGCTCTCTTTACAAGTTTTCACCAGGTTAGTGTTATGACACTCGTACTCTTTATGTTTTTCTTCCTTACTAAAATTCCTAACTTTTGTTTTCTGTAGAGGCGCTGAAGAGGGCCCCCGAGAAGGTTAAGGATACTGGACTTGAGAAGCCTAAAGAGCCAGTGATGAAGAAAACCAAGTTTATTATCAAGCCTCCTAGGACAAGTGAAAAGGAGGTTGAGAAGACGATTGAAGAGCCTGCTGGCGATCTAATACCTGAAAAGGAAACGGCGGGGACCGAGACTGCCGCAACCACTCAACACGACGAGGCGTAGGGTCCGGAGGTTGTACGTATCACAAGGCTTGACCAACCCTTCAAAAGAAAAGAGCTGGAGGTTGTTAAGCCTACTGAACCTGCGCAGCCTGACCCTCCCACCCAAACTGTTCAATTGACAAACGATGTTGGGGGGTCTGCTTTCTAGGCGCAGGTGGTTCCTCAAGGTGCCCCGTTGGCTGGCGCAGGTGCTGGTGGTTCTGGTGCTGGTTGCCAGAAAGGTGTAGGAAGCAAGTGGACGATGCCACAAACTCCCATAGGTCCGAAGGATACCTTGGGGGATATCTATTATAAGACTTACACCGAAGAGGCTCGCGGCGATGCTCCCCACCGGCCTGTTTGGGGTTTGAAGCAGAAGGATACATTTGTTGAGTTTGGAGGTTGCCGAGACTGGTTCCTAGGTTCTTTTCCTTCTAGGGAAGTGAACCGTCAAAGGGCACAGAACCATGAAGGTTTGTATCGTGCCTATGTTATTGGGGAGGCCAAATCCCGCTCTGCTAACCACCAGATTGTGCGCGAATGGCGCACCATGTATAAAGAGCGAGTTGATTGGGAGAAGTACCGGGAGTGTCTGGTGAAAGAAGTCCAACATTTTGAGCAAGTGAGAAATAAATTTGAAGAAGAGAAGGCCTCTTTCGAGGCGAAGAAGAAGGCGGAAGAGTGGGGACGCGAAGGGTTGAAGAACAAGCTCCAAGCTGCCGAGGAGCTTTTGTCAAAGGAGCAGGCTGAATGGAAGAAGGTATGTGAGAAAGACAACCAACGCATGTACGCTGCGTGCTCCAAAATTACCAACCTTGAGGCTGAAATCGCCACTCTTAAAGGGAAGGTTGAGGAAGCTCAAGCAGACAAAGAGCGTGTTGAGGTTCAACAGGCTAACTCCTTTTCCTCTTATATATTTTTGCTTGCCGCAATATTTCTAACTTCTCTTTTCACGACTTACTAGCTGAGCTGAATGTGCGGGTTGAGAACAGGGATAAGGATTTGGCTGCAAAGGATGTGGAGATTGTAGAGTTAAAGCGTCGATTGTTTGAGGCCCATGATAAGAATGAATCGTTAGGGATAGGGATATATCTAGAGGCCGAAAGGGTGAAGGCTGAGACCGCCGAAGAGGCGAAGAGAGCGGTCGTTGAGGCACACGACATCAGTACTTCTGCCCTGAATGTGGCTCAGAATAATTATGCTGAGGCCCAAACAATCGTGGATACGGTTGTTTCTGAGTCTGAATGGATGCACAACAGAGGGGTAGCTGCTCTGAGTTTCTCCTCCTTTGCCTTAGGCTTTTATTTATTGTTGACTTGTTTTCACGATTTTCTTCTTTTGTATAGATTGCCAACTCCATATTGAATCCTACTGAGCTTGATGAAGTTGTTGCCGCGCTGACAGATGTTGCGCGTGCCGTTGGGCATTGTGTTGGCTATTTGGAGTGTGCTCGACATGTCAAAGAGGCGCTTGGCCAGCCGTTCGATACTCGCCACTGCTCAGTGTCTGATCAGGCTGACTCTATGCTATCTCGCGCTGAACATGTTTATGACCATCTTTCATTACCTGTTATGGAGTTGGTCATCGATGCGTTAAAGCATGATGATTGGAGTGCGCGACTGAAGTCCATTCTTGATCCTCCAGAGATTGTGGAGTTAACAGATGAATAGGAAGAAGCCGGAGGTGATGGTGATGGTGATGGTGATGGTGATGGTTATGAATAGATGGTAGTTTTTATAGGCTGTTGCTTTTTAAGGTTTCTTGTCTTAATCCCATGTAATCGTTGCGCGGTTGCGCCTTTTGTTAATGGAGTCTAAGTTTTTATTTCTTATTTTGCCAAGTTTCAATTATTGCATTGTTGTTGGAAACTTTGGTTAAGTTAGCTCGAATAAATGTAAGTGTGGCTCGTTAATGAGTATTATTGCCTGGTCTCGCGCTATGTTCGCGGAGGACCTTGGAGGCTTAACTCACGAGCTCGTAATTTACAGAAGTGTTTTTGGGCTAATCAAAAGTCTAACATGCATTTGTAACATAGAAGACATATGATGATAATCATAAGGCATAGCCAACATTTGCATTAAGTAGCTAGAAATAGGCGCAAGGCCATCATACATAATCGAAAAAGAGAAAAGGCGCGTGGCCAACATATATAATTAAAAGGCGCGTGGCCAACATAACTAATAGAAAAGGCGTGTGGCCAACCATACGTTTAGGGTAATCACATGTAGCACTTGCGCAATTGTTGCGCATTCCATGTGCGCGAGATGATATGGCCATCTAAAGTGCGCAGTTTGTACGCCCCTTTTCCTAGCACTTCGTGAACCAAGTATGGGCCTTCCCATTTTGGTGCTAGTTTTCCAAGGCGCTCGGCATTAGAGGCTTCATTGTCCCTGAACACGTATTCTCTTGGGGTATACGTACAGATGCGCACCCTTGAATTGTAGTATCGCTCCAGCTGGGTCTTGTATTTGGCCTCTTTGATTCACGCAATCTCGCGCCTCTCTTCGAGTAGGTCCAAGTCTAAATGGCACTCCGCCTCGTTATCAACTTTGTTGACTGCTGATAAGCGCAGCGAGGGGAGGCCTATTTCTGCTGGGATAACCGCCTCTGAGCCGTAGACAAGGCTAAATGGGGTTTCGCCGTTACTTGTTTTTGGCATGGTTCGATGAGCCCACAAAATGCTAGGAGGCTCATCGACCCAGCCTCTTCTTTTGGTGCCCAGACGGGCCTTTATCCCTTCAACAATGCTTTTGTTGACACTTTCTACTTGGCCGTTGCCTTGAGGGTGCGCAACGGAAGAGAAAGTGTGCTCAATGTTCAGCTCCTTCATCCATTTGTGAAGATCTTTAGAGGCGAAATTGGTGCCATTATCAGTCACGATCTTGAGTGGGAGGCCAAATTTGCAAATGATGTGCTCCTAGATGAATTTGCACACCATCATGGCGGAGGATGAGGCAAGGGACTTTGCCTCAACCCACTTGATAAAGTAGTCAACAGCCACAATTATGAACTTTACAGTGCCTGGGGCTTCAGAGAATGGTCCCACCATGTCAATCCCCCACTGCTGGAAGGGCCAAGCTGTTGATACAGGGATCAGGTCATTCTTTGGGCGTAGGGTCTTTGGCGCATGCCTTTGACAGGCGTCACATTTGCGCAACTCTTTCAAAGCGTCGACGTGCATCCCTGACCAATAGTAGCCTGCGTTCATTATCTTTGCTACGACCATGCGCGGGCACGCATGAATGCCGCAGATGCCTTCATGAATTTCCCTAATCAAATAGCTTGCATCTTGGGGTCTACGCATCATAGTAGTGGGCCTAAAAAGGATCTTCTGTAAATAATGTGTCACACCCTCAAAATCCACTTGCGGAGTACCACCGCGAGGCGTGTGACATGACCAGGATCCAGCCATCAATTATACTGAGCATTTAGTTAATAATAAAAATGTTCACCAACCATAATGATTAGTAAATACCATAGTTAAAGTTCAAGAGTCTTAAGTTCAAATAACAGTTTAAGTAAGTAGCGGAAGCATAGGCAAAACAGTTAAACAAAGTTTATAGTTTAAGTTTATTATAGAACCCAACACACGGGTTAAGACGACCACTACACATCCCCAAGCTACAAGCTCCTGAGTCACTGGGTACCTGCAAAGCATGCAGTAGGGTATCAACATAATGTTGGCGAGTTCACGAGTTTGTCCAGTTTTTAATTCCAAAAACTTGTTTCAACAGTTAATTTACTCATTTATACCATGCCAAGGGGAGCTACCCCTTAAGTAAGCTACTAAACTGGTTTACAATACCGAATACTATGCGACCGTACGTTTTCGTAGAGTGCCCCGTTTGTCAATGTTCTATCATCATTGACGGTTTGCCAGAGTCTATTAGTTCACTCCCGATCCCATACGCGGGCACGGTGTGAGGCTGGTGAGACCTAAATAGCGCTATCAACTAATAACCCGTTCGCCAGGCCCCGACGACCAATCGGTATTAAGTAGTAGGGACTTAAGTGATAGAGTTTCGTTTAGTATGGCTTGTTGCATCCAATATAAATAGTAATTAACTAGGGGTCCCGCATAAGGGGGAGAAAAGTAGGTTTGTATCCCTTACAAGGGGATAGCGTTGTTTTAAGTTCCGTTTCCCAACCACCAGGAACGCATGCTTTAAAAGTTGTGAACTCACCTTGGGTTGCTCGGCAGACGGTTACTTGGTCAAGCACGCTGGTCACCACGTCCTAACATGGTTACCAGTATGGGTCAGGCTCGGATACAATTAAGTCACGTATATCCTACATGTATCTAACACATAGCATACATATCATATAAGGTTATTGGGCCTGTCCTATCACACAATCAGTCAACAGTAGTATGTATCACATAGTCCATATTAAACAGTAACGAGCATGAACAGTCCACACACTTTGGCCCAGTAACGGAGACAAGCAGCCCAGTCGAGACCAGGTGGTCTCGACTCGAGAACATGCGGTCTCGAGTCGCATCCAAGGGGTCTCGGGTTGCCAACTGAAGGTTTCGAGTGGTGCATAAATGAGTCGCAAACCTGGAGGTCTCGATTCTGATCTTGAGTCGAGATCAAGAGATCTCGAGTGGCAACCAGGCTAGTCTCGAGTCCCTTATGTGAAGTGTTCTGGGTTCCGAGTTGTTGATCCATGGTCTCGAGTCACAACACTGCGGTCTCGACTCGCAACCACGGATGTGAGCACATGAAATCCTTCTAGAACCTTCTACCAGCATTTGTACTATCCAATAGAATTTCATATTCATGATTTTGTGTACTGCCCAATACAATTGCACTAACATGTTTTCTTGTCTAATTCCCAAATCAAACGGATTAAAACATAGCAATTTTAAATATTCATATCATATTCAAATAGTTTATCACTAGGGTTTTTCATCATCTTATCAAAACAAGTCTAACATACATCACTGTTTTATTTAAATCAATATGATCATGCCAAAAATCATTTTATTCAAGAATCATTTGGACACCATGCTTGTAAACAATTTCAGCCTATAACTCATAGTACAACATCATCATCTACATTGTTTCATAGAAATACAATATCACATTCTCATTAATACTTCCAAAACATGAATCATTATTGCATATAATCTTTTATCATGCAATTTATTCACCAAGTTAGCATCTTTATCATACAAAATCATGCAAGGAGACATTTAAACTAAGCATGTGTATTATTCATCAAACAAGCATCACAATATCAAATAGTGTGAAACACTAACCGGATGGTGTTCGAGTGTGAGAGTGTTGTGAAATCCACCGAAAGGGGGCCTCCTAGCTTAGAATACGAGCTAGAATAAGAGCTTGATTTGCTACTATTGATCCGAGACAAGAGGGGAGAGTGATATTGCTAGGGTTTTGTTGAGAGAGTGAAGGAGAGTGTGAGAGAGTTTGTGTGAGGGAATGATGATTGAAAAGTGGCAAGGTTGGCTATCAACATGGGTTATATACTAGCCCCAAGTCGGTGCACCCTAATGGGTTCTCGAATGGGCTAAAGGGGTTGCGGCCCAATTGATGTGGGTTACTCGAGACCGGGTGGTCTCGAGTCGGGTCCTTGTGGTCTCGGTTCACCGCACTCAGCTCTTCAGGCAGCTTCAATCTGTAAGCAATCTTACCGATCTTCTTGTTAATTTCGAATGGTCCGACATATAGCGGATTAAGCTTGCCCCGTTTACCAAAACGAACCACACCCTTCCAGGGTGAGACTTTAAACAGAACCCGGTCACCGACCTGGAATTCTAGCGGTTTCTTACGCTTAGCGGCGTAACTTTTCTGACGGTCACGAGCCGCTGCCATGCGTTTTCTGATCTGGGCAATCTTTTCTGTAGTCTCGACTACAAGTTCCGGGCCAGTAATTTGGCTTTCGCCCACTTCTGCCCAACACAGAGGTGATCGGCATTTACCACCGTACAATGCCTCAAAGGGTGCTGCCTGGATGCTGGTGTGGTAGCTTTTGTTGTAGGAGAACTCTACCAACGGCAAGTGTTATTCCCACCCGTTTCCAAAATCAATAACACATGCTCTCAGCATGTCTTCGAGAGTTTGGATGGTACGTTCCGTTTGACCATCGGTCTGTGGGTGGTAAGCAGTGCTCATATCCAGACGTGAGCCAAAAGATCTATGGGTAGCTTGCCATAACTCGGATGTAAAGCGTGCGTCACGATCAGAAATGATAGAGATTGGCACCCCGTGCCTAGCAACTATCTCTTTCAAGTAGATTGCAGCAAGCTTTCAGTACTTATCGGTTTCCTTGATTGTGAGGAAATGTGCAGACTTGGTTAGGCGGTCCACGATGACCCAAATAGTATCATTCCTGCTCTGGGACCTAGGTAAGCCTGTGACGAAATCCATGGAAATTTGCTCCCATTTCCATGTTGGCAGCTCTGGTTGTTGCAACAAGCCCGACGGCTTCTGGTATTCGACCTTGACTCTAGCACAGGTCAAGCATTTGCTAACGTAGGTTGCTATGTTGGCTTTCATACTAGGCCACCAATATGTAGTCTTTAGGTCGTGGTACATCTTATCCGAACCAGGATGTACCGAGTAACGAGACTTGTGTGCTTCATCCATCACAAGCTCACGTAGATTTCCATAGAGTGGAACCCAAATGCGCCCTGTCACATAGTAAGCGCCGTCTTCCTTTTGTTCTAACCGTTTCCTCGATCCTCGCAGGGACTCGGCCCTGATGTTCTCTGCTTTCAATGCTTCAACCTGAGCATTTCGTATCTGAATTGGAAGATTAGAGTGAATGGTAAGTTGTAACGCACGCACACGCTTAGGTTTAGTTTCTTTACGGCTGAGGGCGTCGGCCACAACATTGGCCTTGCCTGGATGATAATTGATTGTGCATTCGTAGTCGTTAAGGAGTTCTACTCATCTGCGTTGCCTCATGTTCAACTCCTTCTGCTCCAAAATATGCTGGAGACTCTTGTGATCGGTGTAAATTGTGCACTTGGTACCGTACAAGTAATGCCTCCAAATCTTGAGTGCAAAAACGACCGTTCCGAGTTCCAAGTCGTGCGTCGTGTAGTTCCTTTCGTGAGTCTTGAGTTGTCGAGAATCGTAGGCGATAACTTTCTCGCGTTGCATCAACACGCAACCGAGTCTATCAATAGACGCGTCACAGTAAACTACAAAGTCGTCAGTACCTTCAGGTAACGAGAGAATATGAGCACTACAAAGGTTATCCTTTAGCTTCTGAAAGGCAGACTCCTGAGCCTCATTCCACTTGTAAGCAATACCCTTCTGAGTGAGAGTCGTGAGAGGTTGAGCGATCTTCGAAAATCCCTTGATGAATCTACGATAGTATCCTGCCAGTCCCAAGAATTGACGAACTTCAGTCAGAGTCTTAGGGGTAGGCCAATTCTTTATAGAGTCGATCTTAGCTGGATCGACGTGAATTCCGTCCTTATTGACAACGTGTCCAAGGGAATGGACTTCTCGAAGCCAGAAGTCACATTTCGAGAACTTAGCGTACAGTTGTTCATTGCGAAGGAGTTCGAGAATAAGACGCAGGTGTTGTTCATGCTCCTCTTGACTTTTCGAATAGATCAGGATGTCGTCGATAAACACAATCACAAACTTGTCGAGGTAAGGCTTAGACACTCGGTTCATGAGATCCATAAAAACTGCGGGTGCGTTGGTCCTTCCAAAAGGCATGACAAGGAACTCGTAGTGACCATAACGAGTTCTGAAAGCAGCTTTGGAGATATCTTCATCGCGAACCCTCAACTGATGATAACCTGATCGTAGTTCAATCTTGGAGTAGTAGCTTGATCCTTGAAACTGGTCGAATAGATCGTCGATACGTGGGAGTGGGTAATGGTTCTTGATGGTAACCTTGTTCAGCTCACAGTAATCGATGCACATACGGAATGTGCCATCTTTCTTTTTGACAAAGAGCACTGGTGCTCCCCAGGGCGACGAACTAGGACGGATAAATCCTTTATCCAAAAGTTCTTGCAGTTGCGTAGAAAGTTCCTTGAGTTCAGCGGGGGCTAGTCGATAAGGCGCACGAGCTATAGGTGCCGCTCCGGGGGTTAGCTCGATTTGAAATTCGACCTGACGGTGAGGAGGCAGTCCAGGTAATTCCTCAGGGAATACCTCGGGATAGTCGCGTACGACTGGAAAATCTTCGATCCTCATTTCTGTTTCCTGAGTGTCGGTGACAAGTGCTAAGATAGCGGTGTGCCCCTTTCGTAAACACTTCTGGGCTTTTAAGAACGAGATGATGCCTGTGACTTCTCCGCCTTTGTCACCTTGAACGACGAGGGGTTTGCCAGAAGGACGAGGAATGCGAACCATTTTCTCTTGACAAAGGATTTCAGCCCGATGTTTGGATAACCAATCCATACCAATGACAACATCGAAGCTTCCAAGAACGATAGGGAAAAGATCGATGCTAAAGGTCTGACCAGACAACACTAGTTTGCAGTTACTAATAACGTGTGAGGCCTCGATGTTTCTTCCATTAGCTAACTCGACGATATGCGTAGATCTTAACAACGTAGGCGTATGCTTAAGCTTCTTACTAATACGTAGGGATACATAGCTAGCATCGGCTCCAGAATCAAACAATACAGAAACATAATGATCATCGAGTAGGAACTTACCCCCTACAACGTTGGGATCATTCCTAGCTTCTCCAGCTCTAATCAGGAAAACCCTTCCTCTTGCACCATTTCCAGCATTGTTGTTGTTTGGATTGTTGTTTCCAGCACCCTGGTTGTTATTGTGGTTTTGGTTCAGTTCAGGGCAATCCCTTCGCATGTGCCCCGTTGCTCCACACTTGAAGCATCCACGGTTGTTTCCTTGCTGCTGTTGTGATTGTTGCTGATTCTGCCTAGCTGGAAGCTGGCTCCTACAGTCTTTGGCTTCATGCCCCATCTTGTTGCATCGCTGACACTGACCTTTGCCACATGGCCCACTGTGGTGTCGGTTACACTTGTTACACTTGGGGTGGTTTCCTCGATAGCCACCCTGTTGCTGAGAGCCCTTGTTGCTTTCAGTTTTCCTTTGCTGGGTTGGGGCCTGAGTGGGGCTAGCATCCTTGCTCTGGTTTCCTTCCCACTTACGCTTGTTATCACCAGAAGCTCCAGCAGTAGCACTGATCTGTTTGGGCAGCTTGACCTGTTCTACAGCATGATCAGTGAGTTTGTGAGCAAGACGGATGACTGGCTGAATGGTAGTGAGGTTAGCTGAAGTGACCAAGCTCTGGATTTCTGGAGCCAAACCTTTGATGTACAATTCGATCCTTCGATAAGCAGGTCGGGACATGTTTGGGCAGAGAGCAGCATAGTCGTTGGACTGCTTGGTGTAGGTCTCAATCTCTGATCCAACCATCTTAAGCCCGAAGTACTCGTTTTCGAGCTTGTGGATGTCATCCCTGTGACAGTACTCTTCCTTGTTCGTGTTCTTGAAATCTTCCCACGCAGTCGCATTAGCAGTTTCCAAACCTAGCATCTGAATCTGCGCTTTTCACCATGAAAGCGTGTTTCCTTCAAGCGTACCGGTAGCAAACTTCACCCAATTAGCAAGGGGACACTCACAGACAGCAAAAACAGCTTCAGCCTTCTCAATCCAGTACAAAAGGCCTATAGCACCCTCAGTGCCATTGAAAGGGAGAGGCTTGCAATCCATGAAGGTCTTGAAAGTACAAACACGTGGTTGCGCAGGCGCATGCTGACCTCCAGGGTGAGCTGCGAAAGCTGCAGCCACCGTGTTGATCAGGTTAGTGAACTGAGCCTGAGTCATGTTAACGTTTCCTCTTCCGCGTCCACTCATTGTCTTCACAACCAGAAAACACAACATGAGTGTGATGTCGTAATGTAGCGAGAATGAGATAGAAGAGGGAGGTGTATACATCTAACTAGGCACACTAGTACGTATAGTAGAGCATAGACATAAAATAAACAAGCAAGTAAACACAAGTCCGAGCCATGAGGTCTAATACGTTGAGCCTTGCACTTGGAGGGTAGTGTTGTCGCGAGTCACGGGTTATAGTCTGGTTTTTCTCAAAAAGTCTCTCTTTTTAAAACCGAGTTCACTATAACCAATGGCTCTGATACCAATCTGTCACACCCTCAAAATCCACTTGTGGAGTACCACAGCAAGGCGTGTGACATGACCAGGATCCAGCCATCAATTATACTGAGCATTTAGTTAATAATAAAAATGTTCACCAACCATAATGATTAGTAAATACCATTGGTAAAGTTCAAGAGTCTTAAGTTCAATTAACAGTTTAAGTAAGTAGCGGAAGCATAGGCAAAACAGTTAAACAAAGTTTATAGTTTAAGTTTATTATAAAACCCAACACACGGGTTAAGACGACCCCAAGCTACAAGCTCCCGAGTCACTGGGTACCTGCAAAGCATGCAGTAGGGTATCAACATAATGTTGGCGAGTTCACGAGTTTGTCCAGTTTTTAATTCCAAAAACTTGTTTCAACAGTTAATTTACTCATTTATACCATGCCAAGGGGAGCTACCCCTTAAGTAAGCTACTAAACTGGTTTACAATACCGAATACTATGCGATCGTATGTTTACGTAGAGTGCCCCGTTTGTCAATGTTCTATCATCATTGACGGTTTGCCAGAGTCTATTAGTTGACTCCCGATCCCATACGCGGGCACGGTGTGAGGCTGGTGAGACCAAAATAGCGCTATCAACTAATAACCCGTTCGCCAGGCCCCGACGACTAATCGGTATTAAGTAGTAGGGACTTGAGTGATAGAGTTTCGTTTAGTATGGCTTGTTGCATCCAATATAAATAGTAATTAACTAAGGGTCCCGCATAAGGGGGAGAAAAGTAGGTTTGTATCCCTTACAAGGGGATAACGTTGTTTTAAGTTCCGTTTCCCAACCACCAGGAACGCATGCTTTAAAAGTTGTGAACTCACCTTGGGTTGCTCGGCAGACGGTTACTTGGTCAAGCACGCTGGTCACCACGTCCTAACATGGTTACCAGTATGGGTCAGGCTCGGATACAATTAAGTCACGTATATCCTACATGTATCTAACACATAGCTTACATATCATATAAGGTTATTGGGCCTATCCTATCACACAATCAGTCAACAGTAGTATGTATCACATAGTCCAGATTAAACAGTAACGAGCATGAACAGTCCACACACTTTGGCCCAGTAACGGAGACAAGCAGCCCAGTCGAGACCAGGTGGTCTCGACTCGAGAACATGCGGTCTCGAGTCGCAACCAAGGGGTCTCGGGTTGCCAACTGAAGGTCTCGAGTGGTGCATAAATGAGTCGCAACCCTTGAGGTCTCGATTCTGGTGTTGAGTCGAGATCAGGAGATCTCGAGTCGCAACCAGGCTAGTCTCGAGTCCCTTATGTGAAGTGTTCTGGGTTCCGAGTTGTTGATCCATGGTCTCGAGTCGCAACACTACGGTCTCGACTCGCAACCACGGATGTGAGCACATGAAATCCTTCTAGAACCTTCTGCCAGCATTTGTACTATCCAATAGAATTTCATATTCATGATTTTGTGTACTGCCCAATACAATTGCACTAACATGTTTTCTTGTCTAATTCCCAAATCAAACGGATCAAAACATAGTAATTTTAAATATTCATATCATATTCAAATAGTTCATCACTAGGGTTTTTCATCATCTTATCAAAACAAGTCTAACATACATCACTGTTTCATTTAAATCAGTATGATCATGCCAAAAATCATTTTATTCAATAATCATTTGGACACCATGCTTGTAAACAATTTCAGCCTATAACTCATAGTACAACATCATCATCTACATTGTTTCATAGAAATACAATATCACATTCTCATTAATACTTCCAAAACATGAATCATTATTGCATATAATCTTTTATCATGCAATTTATTCACCAAGTTAGCATCTTTATCATACAAAATCATGCAAGGAGACATTTAAACTAAGCATGTGTATTATTCATCAAACAAGCATCACAATATCAAATAGTGTCAAACACTAACCATATGGTGTTCGAGTGTGAGAGTGTTGTGAAATCAGCCGAAAGGGGGCCTCCTAGCTTAGAATACGAGCTAGAACAAGAGCTTGATTTGCTACTATTGATCCGAGACAAGAGGGGAGAGTGATATTGCTAGGGTTTTGTTGAGAGAGTGAAGGAGAGTGTGTGAGAGTGAGTGTGAGGGAATGATGATTGAAAAGTGGCAAGGTTGGCTATCAACATGGGTTATATACTAGCCCCAAGTAGGTGCACCCTAATGGGTTCTCGAATGGGCTAAAGGGGTTGCGGCCCAATTGATGTGGGTTACTCGAGACCGGGTGGTCTCGAGTCGGGTCCTTGTGGTCTCGGTTCACCCTTACAAACATTTTCATAACTATATACCACATACACATATCTTAGTACAAGGATCACATAGCACACCAAGATAATTCACAAACTTTCATTTAATAATATACGTACACATAATGCTAATACAAGAAGGTTGCTCGGGGAAACCTAGAGTGTCACATAATGCCCCCATTCATTTCATAGAACGCCTTGTTTTGGATCTTTCTCGCCTCTGCCTTGTTTTCTGGGAGAATTCCCTCTTGTAGATATTAGATGATAGGGGTCATCCACGAAGGTGGCCCTACCTCAATAACATTCACCTGGCGCAGCAGGACTGACGGGTTTTTCAAGACTTCAATTCTTACATCTTTGGCGAGGTGTTGGAATGTTGTTGAAGCAAGCCTGCTTAGCGCGTCAGGTGGCTTGTTCTCTGATCGGTTGATATGAACAACCTTGTATGATTTGAACTTTTGGAGTAACTCTTTCGCTTGTTCCAAGTACAAAGCCATGATCTCGCCCTTTGCATTGTACAACCCGTTGATTTAACTCGTGATCAGAAGAGAGTCGACATGCGCTTGTAAATTCTGTGCTCCCATCTTGATGGCCAGGCACAAGCCTGCCAAGAACGCTTCATATTCTTCCTCATTATTGGTATTTTTGAAATCCAACTTGATGGCATAGGTGAACTCAAGCTTCTCTGGGCTTACGAGGCGCAAACCAGCTCTTGCGCCGTCTTCATTTGAGGCCCCATCGGGGAATAATAACCATAATTCATCCGATGTGTCTTTGATGGGAGTATCTACTGCTTCACATTCCTTGATCTTGTCTTCTGGGACTTCAGTGATGAAGTCTGCTAATACTTGGCCTTTGATAGCTGGGCGCGGCCTATACAGGATGTTGTGACCCCCGAGTTCAATTTCCCATTTCGCCAAACGGCCTGATGTCTTCGGTTTTTGCAAGATGGTACCAATATGGAAGTTAGTGAGTACCGTGATGATATGCCCAGTGAAATACCTGCGCAACATCCTGGAGGCGTGTAGTAGTGCGAGCACTAGATTCTCCATAGTTGAATAGCGTGTTTCTGGATCGGCGAGCACCCTACTAACATAGTAGATCGGAGTTTGGACTCCATCCCTTTCTACCAATAATACCCTTTCTACCAATAATACCGATCGTACAAAATGAGTGGTTCTTTCTCGAATGATGCGGTTAAAGTAGGGAGCTTGATCAAGCACTCTTTCATCTGTTGGAAGGCTGCTTCCGCTTCTGGTGTCCATTTAAATTCTTGCTTTTTTACGCAGTTGCGCAATGTACTAATGAAAGGATAAGACTTTGCTGCGTGATTTGACAAAAAACGATTAAGCGCGGCTAGGCGGCCTGCTAATCTTTGCATTTCTTTAATCGTGCGCGGCGATGGAATTCGTTCAATGGCTTGAACTTTTTCGGGGTTGACCTTAAAACCGCCGTTAGTAACCACGAAGCCTAGAAACTTGCCTTCCTCCATTCCAAAAGAACATTTCGCTGGGTTAAGCTTCATGTTCACGCTTCTTAGAGAATTGAACGTTTTCTCTATGTCTTTCAGCATCTGATCCTCTTCGGGACTCTTGATCACAAGATCGTCAATGTATACTTCTATACGTTTTCCAATGTCATCACCAAATATTTTGCCATTAGTCTCTGGTAGGTTGCGCCTGCGTTTTTGAGCTCGAAGGGCATTTTTGTGTAGCAGAAGATACCGATGTTTGTGCGAAAGGCTGTTTTATCTTCGTCTTCCAGCTTCATCTGGACTTGGTGATACCCCTTGTAACAATCCAAAAAACATTTCTACCTGGATGGGGCGAGAGAGTCTATCTTCTTATCGATCTTAGGCAATGAATAGCAATCTTTGGGGCACACCTTATTGAGATCTGTGTAGTCGAAACACATGCGCCATCCTCCTGTAGACTTCTCGACCAATACGGGGTTTGCAACCCAGCTTTGGTAGCGCACCTCCCTCAGTATTCCTACCTTCAGCAATTCACAAATTTGTTCATTCATAGCTTTTGTCTTATCCGATCCTAGGCTGCGCTTTCTTTGGACCTTCGGCTCGACGGATGGATAAGTATTCAAACAATGTTCAGTGACCTCGCGCGGGACACCTATCATGTAAGACGGGGTCCAGGCGAAGATGTCCATGTTTCTGAACAATAATTGCTTGAGGTGCGTCCTGTTACTTGGTGAGATTGCATGGCCGATCGTCACCGTCTGTTCTGGGTACTTGCGGTTCAAGACCATTTTTCTGGCTCGGTAGGTGAAATGTTGGCTGATTTTACTGGGCGCGCATCTTCTGTTGTCATTACTTCTTTCTTTGAGTAGATAATCGCCACCCCCGTTTCAGTTGGAAAGCCAATGGATGAATGGGGCGTGGAGGTTACCATGTTCATTTCTCCCTAAGTTTCTCTTCCAATTAAAACGTCATATTTTGACTTGACCGACATTACCATGAAGTTAACATTCGTGGTTCTGGAATGCTTCCCGTCAGACAGCGTGTCGGGGAAGCTGATTTGGCCCAATGGGAAGACAGTCTCATTGCAAAATCCGGATAGAGGATAATCAACAGGCTCGAGGCGCGCTTTGTCTTCTTCATCAAATTGGTTGAAACATTGTTCATAAATGATGTCAGCTGTGCTTCCTGGATCGATGAAGACGTACTCTGTTTCATAGTGGCCTGTGATGCCGGTAATGACAACGGGGCGCGTGGTCCCCCGCACACTACCGGAAAGATGGCTTGTTGTTCCTGCCATGCTAGTTCAAATGGGCGCTTACCCTTGTTCCTTGTGCTGTGCCTTGGTCCATTGACCATGTGAGTTTCTAGGCGCCTAACCTTCTTCTGGTTTCCATCATCATTCCTTTGAATCTGGCATGTTTCCTTACGCACGTTCTTAACCAGATGGCTTAATTTGCCGCTCTTAAAAGCCTTCTCGATTTCTTGCCTTAGACTAATACGGTCATCTGTCAAATGACCTGTATCTTTGTGAAAATCGCAGTAAAGATTTGGGTCTTGCCCTTTCTTATTGGTCATTGGCTTAGGTGCTTTAAAATCGTGGTTCTCCGTCATAAGCACCTCCTTCGGGGTCTTAGTGAGCGGAGTCCAATGCTTCTCTCGATTTTCATTCTTGACGGCCTTGTAGTAGCCGATACGATCGATTGTGTCTCGCGCATCTTCTTTGAAGTGAGGTCTTTCATCATAACCGTTGGACTGCCCTGCCTTCCAGCCAGTGTTTCTGTTTTTGTTGCGCCTTTCGTTGTCGCGCGAGTTCCCTCTTGAGTAACGATCGTCAGTGTAAGAGTTTTTGGCTCCTGCCAATGATTCTTCGGTCTGCGCAACGATCTTTGCTGCTGCCATGAGTTTGTCCCATTCTTTGGGCATACAGTCTTTTCCTGTGATAGTCCTGATTAGGCTATCACAACGGATGGCCTTTTTGAAGTGGGTGCGCATTAAGTCTTCGCTTACTCCTCTGATCTCTAAGCACTCCTTGTTGAAGCGAGTGATGAAGTCTTCTAACCCCTCATTTTCTCTGCGCCAGATGTATGTGACTTCGGACGTATCGCGCTGATAGCGTCTCTGCTGGCTGAAATGCGTTACAAATTGATCTCTGAAGTCGACCCACAACTTGATTTTTCTAGATGGGAGGCTGTCGAACCATGCGCGAGCAGCCCCCATGAGTGTTTGGATGAACATATGGCACCACATTAGCATGGTCCATTATCCTAAAACGCCAACGCTTGTAAATAATCAAACAGGATCATTGGGGTCAGTGAGACCGTTGAACTTTCCCACTGTTGAGGGTAACTTTGCTTTTTCTAGCGGGGCTAGAGCGATGCTTCAGACAAACTTTGAGTGTTCAACAACCTCTGCTGGTCTGTAAACGAGACTGAAATCACGCTCTGCTTCTTCATTATAGATGGTGCGCGACCTTGGTCTGTAATGTAACACCCTGAAAATATAAACCTTTTCATTTATAAATTGGACGTCGGTAATAAATAGAATGAACTAACTAGTGGTAAAAATAACCTAGTTAGAGGAAAGCCTTGTAGTAACATGTTAGTGTGTTAAAAACACCTAAAATAAAAATCTAATGATAGTTGGAGGGTTAAAGGTGTCAAAATTGAAATAAGTTTTATTAAAACAAAAAAAACCCAAACACACACAAGAGTTTGTGTCTGGTTTGACTAAAACACAGGGGCGACCAAGAGCTCTCCACAAACCCTAGTTCATGCTAAAATTGGTCAATTGAGGGCACAAATCTAACTCAAATAGAGATCCATGCAAAGATTAGTGATCTCCTTCGTAAAGGGATCATAAGGTATGCGAAAATTCGTTATTTGATTCCATCCAAAATTCTGAATGAAATTATAATTTGAAATTAGTGTTGCATGAATGTTTTTTGGATGAAATTAGAATGAAATAGTGTCTAGGAATAAACCCTAGTCATTAGATTGTTGAAATTATGCTCAATTCTTGAGAATTCCATAATCACCATTGAAGGTGATTAATGGGTTTTGTAGAAGCATGTTAAACACTAGGGTTATAGTTATCATTCTAGTGTATTTTGAACTCTATAAAGTAAATTCAGATTTATTGATGTAAAAATTTGATATGAACTTGCCTAGTTGATGTTAATCTTGGCTAAATGACAAGTTATGAACTTGATTGTAGATGTGTAAAAATCATGCCCACAAGGTGTTTGTTAAAATGCCTAAATGAATGTTCATATGTTGAAACTATGAATGAAACGCGTAATTTCCTAACTGATTTAATTAGGGGCGATATGTGATAATATGGAATCTAATCATAATGTAGATTTTAATTAATTTCACGTATCATATGATTAGAGGTAGTTAATTAGTAGAAAGTTAACTAACCATTGACGAAGTCGATAATGATTTCGACATAAAAAATACGTAAGGTGGAATAGTCGTATTTGTTAATGACTAATCTAACCACCTTGTGAATGATGATGTTAGTTTGACGCTAAACGAGCTAGGTGGAAGCTTGAGGACAAAACAGGTCAAACGAATCAATAAGGAAAAGTAAAGCATAGTTTGAATGCGAGGTAAGTTAACCTTACACCCTTTTTAATTACTGTACACTTACATGTAAATATTGATTTTGAATTATGTTAAGTATTTGGAATATGATGTTCCGAAATGGTACAATGCAAGTCGGAATAAGTGAAACTGGCGAGAAACCATAAGTTATGGTAAAAGGGGGTAAAATAGTAAACTAGTCGGGTGAAGACTAGTAAATAAGGAATTTTGAACAATACGTTATGGGGTGAATCGTAACGGGTAAAAGTGGTTAAATAAATATCCGGACATGAGTTGACGGATAGTATAAATGATGTGAAAAGACACTATTGGTTGTAAGTCTTAATGGGTCAAATAATTTAATAAATGTCTTCTAAATAATAAGAACTCAAAGTGTAAACCGGGATAGGTTTAAGGGGGCAAGTGTAACATCTGTGCTTGTAATCATTGTAAACAGTTCTATTATCAATAAAACAATGTTATTTGATCCCAATGTTTGTTTGGTCGTGTTTTACATTTTTCATGTTTTGAATTTTATGTAATTTCAAACTCTACATCGCTTTCTGGAGAGTTTTACGCAAACTGATGCGTAAACGTAATCAGTTTAATACGAAAAATACTCCGGAACATCAACATATACTTAACATACCTTAAATAACCTTTACATAACTTAGAAATAAGTTTTGAAGGCATTGGTATGGCAAAAACAAATTTATTCGTCTACAGGGACTAAACTTGACAAACTGCGAAAGTATGCCAATTTGAACTATAACGAACATTCCGGAACGTGACCATGAGTTAAACATACCATAAATATCCTTTACATAGCTTAGAAATAGGTTTTGAGGGGTTCGGTATGCTAAAATAAACTTTTGGGTCATTCAGCGACTAAAAGTGTCAAAAAGTGCACAAGTTTGCACTTTCGCGCATAACTTACGTTCTGAATACATCTGGACATCCAAAAATTTATGTAAGCACTAAAATATTTTATTTTAGTGTTTGGCATAAGAGAAATTCATTCGTTGCGTCATTTGGATCGTTTTACGCGCTTGTGCGCATTCCGTCGTAATTAACCGAACAACGCAATCGTACGGCCAAACGAACCGACATCCGAGATATTTTCAAGTATATTTCATGTTCCCTATGTCTTAACATCATTGTGGAGCTTGAAATTTGGATTTACGGGTGTTAGAAGTGCTGTTACGCAACGAAACAATGTGCAGGGACCATTTCTGCAAATTCTGCCAAACCAGGGGCTAGGCGTGACGCGAGGGGCCTTAGCGTCACGCGAGCCCCCTTCTGGACCAGATTCAGTGTTTAACCAGCTGTATTCAGCCCCTCAACTCCCCAAAGGGCAAGGCCACTTGTCAAAACCCTATGGTGAGTGCCAAATGAGCCACCACAACTTTCCAACAAGTGTACGGTTTAGATCGTGCCCCCTTTTCCAAGAAACGATCCTAACGGTTCGGGAAAAAACTATAAATACCCAACCCCATCCATTGCTAAACCCACTAGAATTTTGATTTGAGAAACTCTAAGTTGAAACCATTGTTTCATACCTGAGATTCTTGGATCGAAATTAGCATTCGGGGACCCTTCGTAAGTATTCTTTTGTTCTTTTATTGCTTTTCGAGTCTTTTCGAGTCTGAAAGTCAAACTTTGTTTGACTTTCTGCGTTGACCAGTTTATAGTCAATGCGAAGTTCATTTGAACTTCGCAACGTGAGTGTAATCACGTTGGTTATAGTCCCTTGGGACTATGCCTACTGATTACCACGTTGTCTAGGGTCGTAGGGTAAGCGATCTAATAAATCGCTTATACCTTCGAACCCGACCTATTTGGTCGATCATTAGGATCCGACCAAATACATTAGGTGACCATAGTAGGTAGGGAATAACCTTCTGAGGTTATACCCTATGGTCGCTTCGTTTGAATAGTTGTATGATAGGTAGTTTATATGCCTTAGGTAAATTACCAGAATACCCTTTTCATGTACAATTGGTAATTAAGCATATATAACCTAAACTTTTGTCACATAACTGATTATGTAACATGTTTAGGCATATAACACTTGTCATAGGACTAGTTAGGCGGTCCGAACGCGTTTTACGCGAACGACGCGTTAAAGTAGCATAAGCTACCTAAACGGGTCGTAATGGGTCGTAAACACTTAGGTTAAGTTTCATTGTAGTATGTAGGCTTTGTTAAACCATATTACATGAGTTCACATACTCATTTGGTTTACGAGCCCTCATCCTATCCAATCCTCCGATTTAGGTCCGGTTATTAACATAGTTACCTATATTAGGTGCCGTTTGATTCTGAGATCTCTAGCATTGTTTGGTTGTCACTCAAGAACTACTGAGCAATCTCAAGTGAGTACATAGAACCCCTCTTTTACTGTTTTCCAAACTGTTTTGGGGTGAAACACATGTGCCTACTTGTTACTTTCATGCTTTCCTGTTTACACATCATATACCGGCTATGTTTGTTAGTACATTATAGTACATGATTTCATTACATTTCATGCTATGTATGTCCATTGTGTGCATACTTAGTACATTGTTTTACATTACATTTCTGCTATGTATGTTGACTGATAGCATGCTAGCACATTGATTTACAAGACTTTTCTGCTTTGTATGTTAACTTAGCATACTTAGTACATTGTTTTCATATGACATGTATACAACTGCTATGACATTTGGTTTGCACAAACAGGTCTTTATTACGTTCATTAACATTTGCTACGCCGCTCGGTAGTAAGTAGTGGTACCATAGGACTTGACAAATCCCATTCCTGACATCCCGGGTTTGTTTGGATGTAAGGAATGACTGAATCCGAAAACATTACTTTTGATAACCTTGACTGAAAGGGTTATCCGACTGTCTCAAGGCTTGAATGTATGCGTTAACTTACCACATAAATGTTTGTATCAATGTAACATGCATTACTTTGCAAAACATAACTTTTTGATAAATTCAAAATACATTGTTTTGTACATTTCTACATTTGGTTTATGTGACAATACTTTACTTAAAAATACATAACTTTTGTTACACATTACTTGACTACTTTTGGACTTTTAAACATTTGACATGGTTTATACAAGGACTTTTGACTATTGGTTTAAACATAGACTTTATACATTGGTGGTTTGTTTAAGTGACTTGAGTAACGAGATGTGAGTAATATGATACAAGCATGGTGGATACGCCGCTGGTACTTCCTATATATAAATGTTTGTATTATATTACATATCATAGCGTTATTTAATTCATTTCAATATTTGACATATTACAATTTTACATAATCAACTTATTTTCACAAGACATTGATTTACAAAACAACTTATCTTATTCAAACTCATTTTCTCGATTATTCATTTAACATTTCATTATTCTCTTATTTATACATATCATGGCTTTTAATTGATTTACAAAACAAAACAACTTACAAGGTTCATGACTGACTGTTATTAAACAATTTTCCTGAACTTATAAGTCATGAATCCTATTTTCACAAAACCTATGTATCTCACAGGCATTTTTATGCTGACATACCTATTTTCACATGTGTTTTCAGGAGCTTTTCCGTAGGATGATGATCGTGACACTAGGGCGGACCTGTGCCTTAGAGACATAAAAATGAAGATAGACTTAGTTTAATTATGTTCTAAACTCTTTATTTCCTGTTTAAGACAATGTAACTCTTATGTTTATAAATAAAATACAACTTTGAATGCCATGGTTATGAAACAATTAATTCTGTTACAACACTCCTCGACGTTTTCCGCCACGTCTTGTATGTTATACGTGGTCGGGGTGTGACAGAAGAGTTGGTATCAGAGCCAATGGTTATAGGGAATTAGGTTATTAGTAATGCTTTGACCTAGACTATAACCTTTCTAGGACCCTAACACAAGTTATCTTGTGTTTAGATCTTAAAACACGCACATCACCTATCCTTAGGTGATTATCAAAACAAAAACCAAATTTTTCGAAACGATTTTTGAAAAACAATCATCTGTTTTTGGATGATTTATTACAAGGTTTTGAACCCTCTTTTGTAAGGCTTTGAACCCTTCCAGTTTAACTAAAATTTTTTTTGGCCTTGTGCCTTCAAATTTTCAAAATCTCGTCAACGTTTTGGGTTCTAAATAATGTGAACACGTGCAAACTGGAAGAGTGAATGCCTGTATTCTGGGTTTTCTGGCTAGGCAAGCACTTCGTATATATATCATCAGACGCGAGACCAGTTGTGCTTACCTGGGAATTCTTGGGATGAGTGTTCACTTATAGGCGAGCATGTCTTCGCTATACATTATTTTTGATCCATTTACTTTGATTAGTCACTGTGTGTCGTTTGTTTACTTTGTGATACGGACAAATGACCACCATCTTTGCTTTTGTTGATTTTGTTTCATCTCATTCTTTTCACCCAATCATCTCACTCGTTTCCTTTCATGTTTCCTCTTTTAGAATGCCTCCTCGATGCGACAATCTGATAGCGACTGCCGAACTGGCAGAAATTATTGCGCAGCAGATGGCTGCTCAATTTCCAAATCTCTTTGCTCAATGGCACCAAGCCAACAACAACAACAATACTCCATGCAAATACAAGGATTTTAACTCGGCTAAACCACTCAAGTTTAGTGGTTCTGAAGGAGCGACTGGGCTTCTTCAATGGTTCGAGAGCATTGAGAATACTTTCCGCCACGTGCAGTGTCCGGATAATCGCAAGGTCGAGTTTTCTTCGAGCGTGTTTCAGAAGAGGGCTCTCACATGGTGGAACGGGGTTATGAGAGATCGGGGTGCAGAAGTTGCTCTAGCGCAAACTTGGGCTGAACTTAGGGCCCTTATGATGAGGGAATTCTGTCCTCGTCATGAACAGCGAGCGTTGGAGAAAGAGTTTGAGGACTTGAAACAAGATAGTGGTGAGCACAGAGCATATACTGACAGGTTTGAGGAGTTGAGTCTGCTTTGCCCAACTATGGTTACCCCACTCGACAAGGCTATCGAAAGGTACATCGACGGCCTACCTGACTCGGTGCAAGACATCATTACTGGTAGTAACCCTGCCACACTCTGTCAGGCTATCGAGTTATCAGCGACATTGACTGAGTCGCAGGTTCGAAAGGGGAAGCTGCATAAAAAGGGTGACAAGGGCAAGAAACAGACATCTGACAAAGAAGATAGCAAGAAAGGTCAAAACAAGAAGGGAAAGAATTCTGGAGGGTCTAGGAAGCGGAAGGCTTCCCAAAACTATGCCGTTACTACACAGGCTCAAGCTGCACCAAATCAGCCTGCGCAACCACTAGCCAAGAAACCTTATCTTGGCAATGCACCTTTGTGCAACAGGTGTAACGGCCATCATCAACCACACCTCCAGTGTCGTCAGTGCACCAACTGTGGAAGACCTGGTCATCTTGCTGCCACCTGCCGCATTCCTGTTAACCAGAACCAGGCAGTTCAGAACCAAGCTCAACAAGTTGCTCAGCCTCTTGCTCAGCAACAAGGTCAAGCTGCACGACCTCATTTTCCTCCTGGTTCGTGCTACAATTGTGGGGATCTGACCCACTACAGGAATCGGTGCCCAAGGTTAGCTAACCAGAATCAGAATCCAAATCCGAATCAAGCTCAGGCTCGAGGTTGAGTCTTCAACATGAATGCTCAAGAGGCACAGGCAGACAATGAAGTGGTGAACGGTACGTTCTTTATTAATAATCAGCCTGCATCTGTTCTCTTTGATTCGGGTGCCGATAAGAGTTTTGTGTCATTGTCTTTTGAGCGAATTCTTCGCGAGTCTAGAACGAAACTAGGAAAACCTTTGACAGTAGAAGTTGCTAGTGGTGAACCCATTGTTCTTGATTCTGTTCTTCGCAACTGCCAGTTGAACCTTAACGATCATCTTTTTCCTATCGATCTTACGCCTATGCAACTTGGAAGCTTTGACGTTATAGTAGGTATGGATTGGTTATCTAAGCATCGCGCAGAGATAGTTTGTTCTGAGAAGATTGTTCGTGTACCGCTTTCGACAGGCGAGATCCTACAGGTTCAAGGTGAGAAGCCGTCCGGTGGTCTCAAGCTCATGTCTTGTTTTAAAGCTCGGAAGTATCTGCGGAAGAACTATGTGGCTTTCTTAGCACATATTACAGAAGACAAAGGCAAGGGGAAGTCTATTTCAGATATTCCTGTCGTTGGGGATTATTCTGAAGTTTTCCCTGAAGATTTACCTGGTCTACCCCCAGCACGCCAAGTCGAGTTCCGCATTGATCTCGTACCTGGTGCAAATCCCATTGCCAGGGCTCCATATCGTCTTGCTCCATCTGAGATGCAAGAGTTGTCTAAGCAGCTTCAGGAGCTCTCCGACAAAGGTTTTATCCGTCCTAGCTTTTCACCTTGGGGTGCTCCCGTTCTTTTTGTCAAGAAGAAGGATGGATCTTTTAGGATGTGTATCGATTATCGTGAGCTTAACAAGCTTACCATCAAGAATCGATATCCCCTACCGCGCATAGATGATCTCTTTGATCAGTTACAGGGCGCTTCTTAATTTTCGAAGATTGATCTTCGTTCGGGGTATCATCAACTTCGGGTGCATGAAGAAGACATTCCCAAGACAGCGTTCTGTACTCGGTATGGGCATTATGAATTCACAGTCATGCCATTCGGTTTAACTAATGCTCCTGCTGTTTTCATGGACTTAATGAATAGGGTCTGCAAGCCTTATTTGGATCAGTTCGTCATTGTTTTTATTGATGACATCTTGATTTACTCTAAGACGCGAGCTGATCACGAGCAACATCTTCGTCTCACTCTGGAACTCCTAAAGAAAGAGCAACTTTTCGCCAAATTCTCCAAGTGTGAATTTTGGCTTAAAGAAGTTCAATTCTTAGGACATATCATCAACGAACAAGGTATTCATGTAGATCCCTCCAAGATCAGTGCGATTAAGGATTGGGATACGCCTACTACTCCTACTGAGGTTCGTTCTTTTCTTAGTCTGGCGGGTTATTACCGCCGCTTCATAGAAAACTTCTCAAAGATTGCAGTTCCTCTAACTGCTCTAACTCAGAAGAACAAACCCTTTGATTGGGGATTCAAGCAAGAGGAAGCTTTTCAACACTTAAAGCAGAAACTTTGTGACGCGCCTGTTCTGACTTTGCCTGAGGGCAATGATGATTTCGTCGTTTATTGCGATGCATCTAAATTGGGTCTTGGCTGTGTTCTGATGCAAAGGAACAAAGTCATAGCATAAGCTTCAAGGCAGTTGAAGATACATGAGAAGAACAACACCACTCATGATCTTGAGTTGGGTGCGGTTGTTTTCGCTCTCAAGATCTGGAGACACTATTTGTACGGTACAAAGTGTGTAGTTTTCACAGACCACAAAAGTCTTCAGCATATCTTCAACCAGAAAGAACTCAACATGAGGTAACGACGTTGGGTTGAGCTTTTAAATGACTATGACTGCGAAATTCGCTACCATCCCGGTAAGGTGAATGTCGTAGCTGATGCATTGAGTCGTAAGGAACGTACTAAGCTTCATTGTGTACGTGTTCAATCTGTTATTCAAGCTCGATCTGATATCCAAGCCCGCATTTCTCAGGCTCAACAATCTTGTGTTTCACAAGGATTGATGGATAAGGAATTTCCATACCACATAACACTTGCTCTTGAACTGAAGGACAATGGATCATATTACTTCATGGACCGTTTGTGGGTCCCAAGCCAGGATAATCTTCGTACCTTGCTTATGGATGAAGCCCATAAATCTCGTTATTCTATTCATCCGGGCTCAGATAAAATGTATAATGATCTTCGTATTCAGTATTGGTGGCCTGGTATGAAGAAAGACATTGCCTTATACGTATCAAAATGCCTTACTTGTCTTAAGGTTAAGGCTGAACATCAACGTCCTTCGGGGTTTATTGGTGCAACCAGAGATCCCAGTTTGGAAATGGGAGAACATTACTATGGATCTTGTTACCAAACTTCCACGCACCAAGAAAGGTCATGATGCCATCTGGGTAGTTGTTGATCGTCTTACTAAGTCAGCGCATTTCTTGCCAATCCGTGACGATTTTCCTGCTGACAGACTTGCTAAAATCTATGTGGATGAAATTGTAGCCCGACATGGTGTTCCTTTGAACATCATTTCTGACAGAGATGCTCGTTTCACTTCTCATTTTTGGAGAACCATGCAATCTGCTATGGGGACTCAACTTAATCTGAGCACGGCTTATCATCCGCAAACGGATGGTCAATCTGAAAGAACAATCCAGACTCTGGAGGATATGCTTAGAGCTTGTGTGATCGATTTTGGTGGTAGCTGGGATTCACATCTTAAATTGATTGAATTCTCCTACAATAACAGTTATCACACCAGCATCAAAACGGCTCCTTTCGAGGCTCTCTATGGTCAAAAATGTCGTTCACCAGTCTGCTGGAATGAGATCGGCAAGGCTCAACTTACTAGACCTGCCCTCATTTTAGAGACAACTGACAAGATCAAGAAAGTTCGTGATAACCTTCAAACAGCTAGAAGCCGTCAGAAGAGTTACGCGGACCCAAAACGCAAACCCTTGGAATTTCAAGTCGGTGATCGAGATTACTTAAGGTCTCACCTTGGAAAGGTGTGATCAGATTTGGAAAGAAAGGAAAACTTGCACCTAGATACGTTGGACCATTCAAGATCGTCGAAAGAATCGGTAAGGTAGCCTACAGACTTGAGTTACCTCCTGAACTTGGAAATGTTCATCCAACTTTTCATGTGTCCAATCTCAAGAGGTGTTTAGCTGATGAGAACCTCCACATACCACTTGACGAAATTCGTGTTGGCAAAACACTGAAATTTGTTGAGAAGCCAGTGGAAATCATGGAACGTGAAGTCAAGTGACTCAAACGCAAGCGCATTCCTTTGGTCAAAGTTCGCTGGGAAGCTAAACGTGGACCTGAGTTTACTTGGGAACGCGAAGATCAAATGAAGGCGAAATATCCGCATCTTTTCCCACGAGTTTCCTCTAAATAAATTTCGGGACGAAATTTCCACAAGTAGGGGAGACTGTAACATCTGTGCTTGTAATCATTGTAAACAGTTCTATTATCAATAAAACAATGTTATTTGATCCCAATGTTTGTTTGGTCGTGTTTTACATTTTTCATGTTTTGACTTTTATGTAATTTCAAACTCTACATCGCTTTCTGGAGAGTTTTACGCAAACTGATGCGAAAACGTAATCAGTTTAATACGAAAAATACTCCGGAACATCAACATATACTTAACATACCTTAAATAACCTTTACATAACTTAGAAATAAGTTTTGAAGGCATTGGTATGGCAAAAACAAATTTATTCGTCTACAGGGACTAAACTTGACAAACTGCGAAAGTATGCCAATTTGAACTATAACGAACATTCCGGAACGTGACCATGAGTTAAACATACCATAAATATCCTTTACATAGCTTAGAAATAGGCTTTGAGGGGTTCGGTATGCTAAAATAAACTTTTGGGTCATTCAGGGACTAAAAGTGTCAAAAAGTGCACAAGTTTGCACTTTCGCGCATAACTTACGTTCTGAATACATCTGGACATCCAAAAATTTATGTAAGCACTAAAATATTTTATTTTAGTGTTTGGCATAAGAGAAATTCATTCGTTGCGTCATTTGGATCGTTTTACGCGCTTGTGCGCATTCCGTCGTAATTAACCGAACAACGCAATCGTACGGCCAAACAAACCGACATCCGAGATATTTTCAAGCATATTTCATGTTCCCTATGTCTTAACATCATTGTGGAGCTTGAAATTTGGATTTACGGGTGTTAGAAGTGCCGTTACGCAACGAAACAATGTGCAGGGACCATTTCTGCAAATTCTGCCAAAACAGGGGCTAGGCGTGACGCGAGGGGCCTTAGCGTCACGCGAGCCCCCTTCTGGACCAGATTCAGTGTTTAACCAGCTGTATTCAGCCCCTCAACTCCCCAAAGGGCAAGGCCACTTGTCAAAACCCTATGGTGAGTGCCAAATGAGCCACCACAACTTTCCAACAAGTGTACGGTTTAGATCGTGCCCCCTTTTCAAAGAAACGATCCTAACGGTTCGGGAAAAACTATAAATACCCAACCCCATCCATTGCTAAACCCACTAGAATTTTGATTTGAGAAACTCTAAGTTGAAACCATTGTTTCATACCTGAGATTCTTGGATCGAAATTAGCATTCGGGGACCCTTCGTAAGTATTCTTTCGTTCTTTTATTGCTTTTCGAGTCTTTTCGAGTCTGAAAGTCAAACTTTGTTTGACTTTCTGCGTTGACCAGTTTATGGTCAATGCGAAGTTCATTTGAACTTCGCAACGTGAGTGTAATCACGTTGGTTATAGTCCCTTGGGACTATGCCTACGGATTACCACGTTGTCTAGGGTCGTAGGGTAAGCGATCTAATAAATCGCTTATACCTTCGAACCCGACCTATTTGGTCGATCATTAGGATCCGACCAAATACATTAGGTGACCATAGTAGGTAGGGAATAACCTTCTGAGGTTATACCCTATGGTCGCTTCGTTTGAATAGTTGTATGATAGGTAGTTTATATGCCTTAGGTAAATTACCAGAATACCCTTTTCATGTACAATTGGTAATTAAGCATATATAACCTAAACTTTTGTCACATAACTGATTATGTAACATGTTTAGGCATATAACACTTGTCATAGGACTAGTTAGGCGGTCCGAACGCGTTTTACGCGAACGACGCGTTAAAGTAGCATAAGCTACCTAAACGGGTCGTAATGGGTCGTAAACACTTAGGTTAAGTTTCATTGTAGTATGTAGGCTTTGTTAAACCATATTACATGAGTTCACATACTCATTTGGTTTACGAGCCCTCATCCTATCCAATCCTCCGATTTAGGTCCGGTTATTAACATAGTTACCTATATTAGGTGCCGTTTGATTCTGAGATCTCTAGCATTGTTTGGTTGTCACTCAAGAACTACTGAGCAATCTCAAGTGAGTACATAGAACCCCTCTTTTACTGTTTTCCAAACTGTTTTGGGGTGAAACACATGTGCCTACTTGTTACTTTCATGCTTTCCTGTTTACACATCATATACCGGCTATGTTTGTTAGTACATTATAGTACATGATTTCATTACATTTCATGCTATGTATGTCCATTGTGTGCATACTTAGTACATTGTTTTACATTACATTTCTGCTATGTATGTTGACTGATAGCATGCTAGCACATTGATTTACAAGACTTTTCTGCTTTGTATGTTAACTTAGCATACTTAGTACATTGTTTTCATATGACATGTATACAACTGCTATGACATTTGGTTTGCACAAACAGGTCTTTATTACGTTCATTAACATTTGCTACGCCGCTCGGTAGTAAGTAGTGGTACCATAGGACTTGACAAATCCCATTCCTGACATCCCGGGTTTGTTTGGATGTAAGGAATGACTGAATCCGAAAACATTACTTTTGATAACCTTGACTGAAAGGGTTATCCGACTGTCTCAAGGCTTGAATGTATGCGTTAACTTACCACATAAATGTTTGTATCAATGTAACATGCATTACTTTGCAAAACATAACTTTTTGATAAATTCAAAATACATTGTTTTGTACATTTCTACATTTGGTTTATGTGACAATACTTTACTTAAAAATACATAACTTTTGTTACACATTACTTGACTACTTTTGGACTTTTAAACATTTGACATGGTTTATACAAGGACTTTTGACTATTGGTTTAAACATAGACTTTATACATTGGTGGTTTGTTTAAGTGACTTGAGTAACGAGATGTGAGTAATATGATACAAGCATGGTGGATACGCCGCTGGTACTTCCTATATATAAATGTTTGTATTATATTACATATCATAGCGTTATTTAATTCATTTCAATATTTGACATATTACAATTTTACATAATCAACTTATTTTCACAAGACATTGATTTACAAAACAACTTATCTTATTCAAACTCATTTTCTCGATTATTCATTTAACATTTCATTATTCTCTTATTTATACATATCATGGCTTTTGAATGATTTACAAAACAAAACAACTTACACGGTTCATGACTGACTGTTATTAAACAATTTTCCTGAACTTATAAGTCATGAATCCTATTTTCACAAAACCTATGTATCTCACAGGCATTTTTATGCTGACGTACCTATTTTCACATGTGTTTTCAGGAGCTTTTCCGTAGGATGATGATCGTGACACTAGGGCGGACCTGTGCCTTAGAGACATAAAAATGAAGATAGACTTAGTTTAATTATGTTCTAAACTCTTTATTTCCTGTTTAAGACAATGTAACTCTTATGTTTATAAATAAAATACAACTTTGAATGCCATGGTTATGAAACAATTAATTCTGTTACAACACTCCTCGACGTTTTCCGCCACGTCTTGTATGTTATACGTGGTCGGGGTGTGACAGCGAGATGGTGTCAAAAAGCCATCTTATTAAGATAAATGGTCATTTAGACTAAACGGGTCAAATGGTGTTGTTAACACCATTCGACTATAATAACTGACGATCGCCTTATGAGTTTTGTGATCACAGGGAAGAGTTATAAAGTTCGTGAAGCTATTAATTAGTGATTAATAGCGAAAGGTATTTTAACCGGGTTAATACTTTGACCCGAGCCAGGTATGTATAAGTAAGATTATGGCTAAAATGTGAAATTTTGGTCAAATATATTGATAGAAGTTCTTCGTCGTAAACGAGAGACTAAAGTTGACCAAAACACCCTTGATGGGTAAATAGGGCAAACGACCCATACGGGCCGTTAGAGACATGAATTATGGTAATGTAAACTTTAGATAGGCATGTAAGTTTTAGGCATAAACCTTCTCGGATCAAATGCCAAAAATGATTCTTTTGCCGTAAAGTGGCAAACCGAAGGGTAGATTTCGGAATAAATATTTGTTACACGTAAAACCCACTACAATAATAGTTGTGGTGGAAGACCACTCAATGAATAATGTGAAAATATGATGTTAGAAGGGAATTAGATTAGTTATGCGTAAAAGCGCTTAAATACCCCTAACCGGGTCAAAGTAAGCGTAAAAACATAAACGGGTTAAGGATAATATGATAACCCATGGATTGAACTTGGTGTGTTTGAAATCATTTAAAATATGATGCCCATAGGAATTAGACGTAAGAAACAAGTTGGTTTGACAAAAGCATAATCGGGTCAAAAGCTTTGCTAGAAAGTTTAATAATTAAATTTTAAGCTGAGGGCTTAAAATCTAGGAAAATTTGTAATGCGAGTGTCGGATTAATACTCCATGTGATGGAGAATAAAATTACGATCACGT
This sequence comes from Helianthus tuberosus, assembly GCA_030545235.1. Taxonomy (NCBI): domain Eukaryota; kingdom Viridiplantae; phylum Streptophyta; class Magnoliopsida; order Asterales; family Asteraceae; genus Helianthus; species Helianthus tuberosus. The sequence continues at coordinate 124,283,300 of CM060366.1, forward strand.
AGGAAAAAGAATCGCGTAAAACGGATTCGTAAAATGAAAGTTATGCGCGTTTTAGTGCATAACAAGTTTGAGTTAGTATAGCTGGGAATGTGCAACACCAGCTAAAGATCAGTCTGTCGAAATAGGGGCGTCGCGTCACGCGATGAATAATGAAGTTCACCGTCGTGCAACGCAACTGCGGTCGCGGGCCGCGAAAGAAAAAATCAACCTGTCGCGCCACGCAACAGGCTCAATAACTGGCAAAAATATGTTTGTTGTTCTTTTTTGTTATTTGGACTTGATTAAATACGTTATAAACTCGTATGACTAACCATTTCATGATATATATGAAATGTAGGTACATCTTGGAATGCCGAATGACGATCAAGCAAAAAGAAGGACCGAACACGATCAAGTTACAAGCTTCCGCACATAGTTTTTGTCGTTATTTTTAAACGACGAATTTATACTAATCATGATGTAATGTTTTAAAATCTCTAAAAGATTTAATTTACCTGTATTTTCCATGTATATGAAACTACTATTACATGTTCGTTTTCGTAAATTATACGAAATATGTAAAATAACAGCAAGGGTGTTACAAGTTGGTAATGAGAGCCCAAGGTTAAAGGGTAAAGTGTTTGGTTCGAGACTTGATCGCAAATCCGGTAAGTACACGTATATTAATGGTTAACATGATTAAAGTGTTGTGAACAAGACATAGGGTTATCGTCTAATACACGTTACCTCAATTAAATGATAAACATAGTTGACGAAATTACGCGCGTTGACGCGTATAGTAGAAAAGCCTTGTATTATAATACGGGCAATTATTGAAGTTGATATTACTAACTCTTGTAAATGTTTTAGTTGAAGGACACTCGCATTTGAAGATAGCGGGAGTCTAACAAATTGCGGATTTGATGGAGGAACGGTCCAAAAGTATGACAAGTAGAACATGCTCACCAAGGACTAACGATCGCGAATAAATTAATGGCAAGGAAGGCCCGTTTGGGCAAGCATTTACCAGGTGCACGTTTTAAATTAACTAAACGAATAGTAATACGCAACTAATACGTAGAGACTGACAGTTGCATATGTAGATTAAAAACTTGGAAAACCTGAATAGAATACCTATCTAGGATATTGTTTCCAAGAGAAATAACTAGAGGCATTACTTACATGGGGTGTAATGTGAAAATTATAAAAGGTCATGTATGCCAGGTGTTGATCGCTTACTCTGGCCAAGTAAGTAGTGAACACGTGGTACAATGAACTTTTTATGATGGACATATTTACGCCCGATGTGGTAAGGATGGGGTGAATGGGATGAATTAAAAAGGGTACCCAAATGAATCAAATAAGTAGGATGTTTGATAATAAATGTAAACGCAAGTCAGATGACGAAAGCGTATTACATAAGAATAATGAGCCCGAGAGAAGGGACAAAGGTTAATGTAAATGAAGATATAAATGAATGACCTAAGGAAAATTCCCGAAAATAAGTCATTATGGACGAAAGAGCCATGGTTGACAGAAGGGGCAAGTAAAACCAAAGTATAGATGACCCGCAGGGTCATAAAAACGAAGGTAATGCCCACACGAAAAGACAATCGAGGTCGTAAACTTTGGTCGGAGTAAAGTAAGGACGACGATGATAATCGCCACTCATAATCTATAAGGCCGTCAAGGATGATCACATAAAGAATAAAAGACATGATTGAACAAAAGCGATGGATTTCGCTAAGATGATCAAATGAATCAAAACGAAGCCTTAATGCATACCGAAAGGGTTGCAATAATGATGACTTCAGTAAAACACCCGGTTGATGGGTAAGGATATAGACTCATGCGTAGACCGAGAAACGGGAACGCTGATGAAAGTCAAAAGACTCGGATTTTGAGTCATGACTATAGGACGATGAGATTTTGCAAACAGCAATTTCAATAACTATGTTCAACTATTCTAAAGCTGAACGGGTCAAACAAAGAATGAAGTTTGACCTTCATAAGTGATGAAATTTCACACGAACAAGTTAAACGAGTTAAATAAAGGATGACGCTTGCTAATGTAGGTAAGCGCGAACTGAATAAATAAAAGCGCAAAATGTTAATAAACCTATGCAAAGGGTTATGGGTGTTAAAAACATTAAGATAAAAGAACCCGGGTAATGGGTTGTAAAGTAGTATAAGTATGAACCGGGAAACGGTAAGCGTAGAACAAACCGACGTGTGAATGACGTAAGGAGTCATAAAGTCAGAAGATTAGTCCAAAAGTAAACGAATGAAGCCTTAGACTAAGGTAAAGGCCAACTAAAGCTCAAAAGCGAAAATAAATGATTCCAAACATAACAAGGGATGCCTTAACGCTATATATGGATATATATACATTTGAATAAAGACACGAATAAAAAATGATCTACGGGATCATCATAACCTACGGAATTAAAAGTAGTATTAAGGCCTACAGGGCCAAGAAGACCCTTGGGTCATAAATAAAAAGAAACCAACTGTTAGGGTTTCACCTTAAAAAGGTGAAAATCTAAAGAAATAGCCTATGAGGCTAAGTGAAAGAACCTACGGGTCAATAGCGTAAGCGAGGGAACTTGTTACGATTCCCCGTGTAAAACGAGAACGGAAAGGAATAAATTATTGGTTGTCAATTTCCTTGATGTGAGTAATTAACATAAGATAAAGAAAAAAACGTTAAACTAAAATTCGGTTTTAGTAAGAAACAACGTTTCAACAAATATGAATATTATGAGACGAACTCGGAAATAGTTAATATTAAAGAATATATGTTTTAACACCGATAGGTGTAAAATGATATATTCGAAGGAAAGATTTTCGACGATGAAAAGTCGACATAAACTTAAACAAGATGTGATGTGATGACGGTCACTAGAAAGGCGACATAGAATGTAACCACGTTGTAACGACGTTGTAACGTGAGTTACGAGATATGAAATTAGAAATATGCAAAAGGCCGGGATGGCAATATGATATACCCGAGTGACGGGGTATAAAGTGATGGTGACAAACCAGTCTAGCCGGTAAAAAACCATTCAAAGTCAAAATAGTGTTACAACTTAGGAAAAGCGCTTGTCAATATAAAAATTAGCTAGAAGTAAGCATGTTGAATAATAAATACGACCGAGTAATCAGATGACAACTCGGTCAGATAACTGACCAGAATAAGAAATGCAAGCTGAAAGTGAAAGGCGCATACGCCTTCAAACCAAAAACACATTACCATACTTTTTTGTAAGATTATTATATGCGAGTAATGCTCAAGTGATCACCGAAACTAAGGTTCAGATGATCGAAACTAATAAAGTACGTGAGAAAGGTTTCGGGGACGAAACCTCTTTAAGGGGGGGTAGACTTGTAACACCCCGAAAAATATAAACCTTTTCATTTATAAATTGGACGTCGGTAATAAGTAGAATGAACTAACTAGGGGTAAAAATATCCTAGTTAGAGGAAAGCCTTGTAGTAACATGTTAGTGTGTTGAAAACACCTAAAATAAAAACCTAATGATAGTTGGAGGGTTAAAGGTGTCAAAATTGAAATAAGTTTTATTAAAACAAAAAAATAAAAATAAAACCCAAACACACACAAGAGTGTGTGTCTGGTTCGACTAAAACACGGGGGCGACCAAAAGCTTTCCTCAAACCCTGGTTCATGCTAAAATTGATTAATTGAAGGCACAAATCTGACTCAAATCGAAATCCAAGCAAAGATTAGTGATCTCCTTCGTAAAGGGATCATAAGGTATGCGAAAATTCGCTATTTGATTCAATCCAAAATTCAGAATGAACAATTATAATTTGAAATTAGTGTTGCATGAATGTTGTTTGGATGAAATTAGAATGAAATAGTGTCTAGGAATAAACCCTAGTCATTATAATGTTGAAATTATGCTCAACGCTTGAGAATTCCATAATCACCATTGAAGGTGATTAATGGGTTTTGTAGAAGCATGTTAAACACTAGGGTTATAGTTATCATTCTAGTGTATTTTGTACTCTATAAAGTAAATTCAGATTTGTTGATGTAAAAATTTGATATGAACTTGCCTAGTTGATGTTAATCTTGGCTAAATGACAAGTTATGAACTTGATTGTAGATGTGTAAAAATCATGCCCACATGGTGTTTGTTAAAACGCCTAAATGAATGTTTATATGTTGAAACTATGAATGAAACGCGTAATTTCCTAATTGATTTAATTAGGGGCGATATATGATAATACGGAATCTAATCATAATGGAGATTTTAATTAATTTCACGTATTATATGATTAGAGGTAGTTAATTAGTAGAAAGTTAAACTAACCAATGACGAAGTCGATAATGATTTCGACATAGAAAATACGTAAGGTGGAATAGTATTTGTTAATGACTAATCTAACCACCTTGTGAATGATGATGTTAGTTTGATGCTAAACGAGCTAGGTGGAAGCTTGAGGACGAAACAGGTCAAACGAATCAATAAGGAAAAGTAAAGCATAGTTTGAATGCGAGGTAAGTTAACCTTACACCCTTTTTAATTACAGTACACTTACTTGTAAATATTGATTTTGAATTATGTTAAGTATTTGGAATATGATGTTCCAACATGGTACAATGCAAGTCGGAATAAGTGAAACTGGCGAGAAACCATAAGTTATGGTAAAAAGGGGGGTAAAATAGTAAACTAAAAAGGGTAGGTGCACGGTACCCCTGACCGCGGAGGGGATCCCCCTCCCAGTTCACCACCTGACAAGGATCCGTGGCGGCAAATACCCCCCCCCCCCAACACTTGGGGTTCGAGAGAGGTGGGGTTGCCACGTCTCGAACCCGGGACCCCAACGATCCAAGTGTTGGAATATGGGTGTCGGTGGCCAACTGAGCTACCCCAGTTGTGAAGACTAGTAAATAAGGAATTTTGAACAATACGTTATGGGGTGAATCGTGAGGGGTAAAAGTGGTAAAATAAATATCCGGACATGAGTTGACGGATAGTATAAAAGATGTGAAATGACACTATTAGATGTAAGTCTTAATGGGTCAAATAATTTAATAAATGTCTTCTAAATAATAAGAACTCACAGTGTAAACCGGGATAGGTTCAAGGGGGTGAGATGGTGTCAAAAAGCCATCTTATTAAGATAAATGGTCATTTAGACTAAACGGGTCAAATGGTGTTGTTAGCACCATTCGACTATAATAACTGACGATCGCCTTATGAGTTTTGTGATCACAGGGAAGAGCTATAAAGTTCGCGAAGCTATTAATTAGTGATTAATAGCGAAAGTTATTTTAAACGGGTTAATACTTTGACCCGAGCCAGGTATGTATAAGTAAGATTATGGCTAAAATGTGAAATTTTGGTCAAATATATTGATAGAAGTCCTTCGTCGTAAACGAGAGACTAAAGTTGACCAAAACACCCTTGATGGGTAAATAGGGCAAATGACCCATATGGGCCGTTAGAGACATGAATTATGGTAATGTAAACTTTAGATAGGCATGTAAGTTTTAGGCATAAACCTTCTCGGATCAAATGCCAAAAATGATTCTTTTGCCGTAAAGTGGCTAACCGAAGGGTAGATTTCGAAATAAATATTTGTTACACCTAAAACCCATTACAATAATAGTTGTGGTGGAAGACCACTCAATGAATAATGTGAAAATATGATGTTAGAAGGGAATTAGAGTAGTTATGCGTAAAAGTGCTTAAATACCTCTAACGGGTCAAAGTAAGCGTAAAAACATAAACGGGTTAAGGATAATATGATAACCCGTGGATTGAACTTGGTGTGTTTGAAATCATTTAATATATGATGCCCATAGGAATTAGACGTAAGAAACAAGTTGATTTGATAAAAGCATAATCGGGTCATAAGCTTTGCTAGAAAGTTTAATAATTAAATTTTAATCCGAGGGCTTAAAATCTAGAAAATTTGTAATGCGGGTGTCGGATTAATACTCCATGTGATGGAGAATGAAATTACGATCACGTAGGAAAAAGAATCGCGTAAAATGGATTCGTAAAATGAAAGTTATGCGTGTTTTAGTTCATAGCAAGTTTGAGTTAGTATAGCTGGGAATGTGCAGCACCAGTTAAAGATTAGTCTGTCGAAACAGGGGTGTCACATCACGCGACGAATTAGAAGGTTCACCGTTACGCAACACGACTGTGGTCGCGGGCTGCGAAAGAAACAGATCAACCTGTCGCGCCACACGACAGGCTCAATAACTGGCAAAAATCTGTTTGTTGATCGTTTTTGATATTCGGACTTGATTAAATACGTTATAAACTCGTATGACTAACCATTTCATGATCTATGAAATGTAGGTACATCTTGGAATACCGAATGACGATCAAGCAAAAAGAAGGACCGAACACGATCAAGTTACAAGCTTCCGCACATAGTTTTTATCGTTATTTTTAAACAGCGAATTTATACTAATCATGATGTAATTTTTAAAATCTGTAAAAGATTTAATTTACCTGTATTTTCCATGTATATGAAACTAATATTACATGTTCGTTTTCGTAAATTATACGAAATAAGTAAAATAACAGCAAGGGTGTTACATGTAAGATTCATGATTTCTTTGCAAACGGTTGAAAACTGAGGAACCTTCATCATCTTGCATAGTAGGATCATCCTGGTCTGTGTCGTCCCACTCGTTGTTCATGTTACGCGGCCCTAGCCGGCTATGCAGTGGGCGCCTTTGTTGCACGTTGGATGGATGATCATAGTAACTTCTTGCCTCCCCATATGTATCGCGCGTGTCATGCACGCTTGGTCTTTTCTGAGGGGGAGGTCTGCTGAACTGCCCTTGAAGGTTTTGCTGAGGGGGTGGCTGGCGCGCACCCTATGTTGGTCCATGAGGTGTCATCAACGTTGGTTCTGCTTGCAAAATTGCTTATTGTGCGCTCAATGACTGGTAAGCAACATTGATAGTAGCAATCTGTTTAGCATACCAAGAGGCTAAGGTTTCTCCCTCTGGTAAGCCTAATAACGCCGAGATATTTGGAGCTGGAGCTGAGTTTGAGGGTCCAGCAACGTTACTCGCTGGGGTACCCGTTTGAGTGATATGTGTGATGCTCGCGTGGGGTCCCTCATTGTTTGTTGCTTCGCCTTCGATGAACTCGTCAGTAGGATGGGGTTGGACGTGCGAGTTGTCCTCCCCCGCTCCTACTTGAGAGTGAGTACCGAAGCCAAAATCAGGTATTCCTTGACCAGCCATGATCAAGAGAACAGAAAAAAGCCCGGAAAAAATAAGATGAAGTGATTGTAAAAATCGGTGGGCGCCAATGAAGAAACACGAAACTTATTTAGGGTTTATTAGTTGGGTTTATGTTTCAAACATGAGGGTTAATCTTCTTAATCCTTCCTGAGCTCGAGTGTGATCCTTCCTGCAAAACAGTAACACCGTTAAGCTCATCAAGAGGGGAATATGGGGGTTTCCCTCTTAACCACTCTCCAACGTGAGAATAAGTGACTGCTTTGAGGAAAATAAGTGTGTCTTAAGAGTGAGATTAGAGAGAGCAGAATGTTCAACCTGTGTATGAAGGTACCTATTTATAGCCGGAGTGGTGTAGAAAGAGATGGGCTGATGGGCCTTGGGCCTGAAGTCGACGACAAGGAATATCTGGTCTGTCTCACTGGTGACGACCGTTGGTGTCTTCTAGATGATCCTCGGTGCTGGCGCACCTTGATTAGAGCCACGTGTCCAGGTTGTCGTCCCTTTCGCCCTTCTGACATCAGCAGGTGAGTGGAGATCATGGGGCAGTTGTCGCCGCCCCCTGATTGGTGCCACGTAGGCGTCCTTGCATACCTTTTGTCTCCTGCACGATTGTTAATCGTGGAGCATGATGGAGTACAGCATGCTGGACGCTGATTGGCTTGCTCTTCTGCCACTCGTACCTTTGGCACTTCCTGAAATGGCACTGCGCCGTAACTCTCGCGTGGCCTTTGTTGTGTGTACAACTAGCCGGCGCAAGGTCGTAGGAGTTGAGGGCTCTTATTTAGGATACTAAATGTGAAACTAATATTATCTCTTGTTTGGGCCTCACGCGGGGCTCAGGTTTTACCTAAGTAGCCCGCGCGGAGGCTGCAGATTAATCAGCTTATTGAGTAAGGAGTATGGTCCAGTGCGCGACCTGATTGGTTTGCGTGGCTTTTTGGGACCATACCCCTTCAGAAGTGTAGTTTATGAATTATATAACATTCAAGTCTCAAACATTTTTTTTCATCTTAGATTCTGAAACTTCAAAGATTAATGATTTGTTTTGAACAATATAATCTGATTTCAGCCGATTAAAACACAGAAAACAGTCCGAAAATGATGAGACAAATCTAAAATGTTCAAGTTTTCAACCAAATCACACCAAAATCAACCGATTTCAACGAAAACCAACTGATTCAGTCCAAAAACGTCAAAATTATTCTGATTCATTTCACGATTACTTTTAGAGCATCCGTAGCTTTGATACCACTTGTGAGGACCCTGATCGCTCTTTGACTAATGCGCTCCGGCCGGTTTCGGTAAACCTACACGCTACGTGCAGAATCCATGTGTGTAGTAGACATGAAGATCAAGCATACACCGTTAAAGTATGTTCTCATTGATGATTTAGCAAAATACAAAGCCAGGAGAAATTTGGCAGCAGTTCGGATCAGAATGCCAAAAGTTACAATTGGTAAGAACCCACTGCCCCTATATATAGACCTCAAGTGCCTTCGTACAAAGCTATGGTGGCTTCGTACGAAGCCAGGGCATGGTCTCACTTCAAACAAACTACACTAACATACCTCCCTTCGTATGAAGGTAGTCATACAAAATCAAACAAACATGTTCAAACATAAACATAAACATATACACATAAAGACTCAATACTTGACGAAGGCTACAGACATTTGCATCTACATAGGTTCAGCAGAGGATGCACCTTTTGTAGACCCAGCAGTGGTTTTAGGAGGGGTGATGATTGGTTGTCTAACATTTCTTGTTGACTTTCTCCTTTGTGAAGTGCCAATGTCCTCCTTTTTCTTCTGCTCAGTCTGTTCTTGTGTCTAAAGCTTTTGTCAACACATTTGCCAACTGCTCCTTAGTTGGAACATGATGCAGAGAAATCAAACCTTTTTCGTAGCTATCCCTCACAAAGTGATGTCTGATGTCAATGTGCTTGGTTGTTGAATGAGAAACTAGATTTTTAATGATGTTTTTAGCTACTTGACTATCCAACATGAGAGGAGTCTTTAATGCAGTTACACCAAAATCCAGTAACTGATTTTGAAGCCACAGGATTTAGGCTGTACAGCTTGCAGCAGCAATGTATTCAGCCTCTGCTATTGATGTTGAAACCACTGCTTGCTTTTTGCTTTGCCAAGAAACCAAGCAATTGCCTAGAAATTGGCACCCTCCTGAAATAGACTTCCTTGTAGTATGACAACCAACAAATTCACTGTCTGAATAACTTGAAAGCTCAATATTCCCATTAGCAGGATACCAGATACCAAGTGTAGGAGCACCTTTTATGTATCTGAATATCCTTTTCACATCTATAAGATTAAACTTTCTAGGTGTTGACTATGAACTTGCACAGACACATGTTGCAAACATGATGTTTGGCCTAGATGCAATTAGGTATAATAAAGATCCAATCATGCTTCTGTAAAGTGTTTGATCAACCAAGTCATCTTTGTCATCAATAGTGATCAGATTTGTGGTGGCAATGGGTGTACTACATGATTTACAATCATTCACATGAAATTTTGATAAAAGTTCTTTGACATATTTGCTTTGATGAATGAATGTACCAATTTGCAATTTCTTAACTTGGAGACCAAGAAAGCATTGAAGTTCACCCATGGCACTCATCTCAAACTTTTCTATCATGAGTTTCCTAAACTCTTCACACATGGAATTGCATGTGGATCCAAAAATGATGTTATCTACATAAATTTGGACAATCATCAATTCCTTTCCTTTCCATTTTAAAAACAGTGTTTTATCAATTTTACCTTTTTGTGAAGCCTATGGATAAAAGAAAGGTGGAAAGAGTTTCATACCAGGCCCTTGGTGCTTGTTTCAAGTCATAAGAAGTTTTATTAAGCTCGTAGACATGATCTGGATAAATGGCATCTTCAAAACCAGGTGGTTGGCATACATATACCTCTTCCTGAATCTTACCATAAATGAATGCACATTCATTTGATACACCTTGATGTTGTGGTTGACAGCAAAGGCTAAGAACAATCTGATGGCTTCCAATCTTGCTACAGGAATAAATGTTTCATCATAATCAATGCCTTTTTCTTTTCTAAAACCTTGAGCCACATGCCTAGCTTTGTTTTTGACAATAATGCCCCTTTCATCTGTTTTGTTCTTGAAGACCCATTTTGTGCCAATTGGACATACATCCTTAGGTGATGGTACAAGTTCCCATACTTGTTATCTCTTGAACTATTGGAGCTCTTCCTGCATGGCCTCTACCCAACTATTGTCTTTCAGTGCCTCTTGGTACTTGACAGGTTGTGTGAGTGATAGAAAACCAGTAAAAAGACATATGTTTTGGGATTGACTTCTTGTGAGCACCCTTCATTGATGTTGCCAATAACTTGATCTGGTGTATGACTTTTAAGGTAGATTAGATCTCCCTTGTATGGAATGATGGTATTTAGAGGTGAAGGCTATAGATGTGAATCATCTGAGCTAACATATGTTGGAAATTTTGAAGAGCCAACATTTGTTTTGAGTGGAGGTGGAGGTATGGGTGGAATGGGTGTGAATATGGGTTGAGTTTTATCCACAGAGGATGGACTTTTGTCAGCAGTGGTTTGACTGGATGAGGTGGCAGAGGTTTGAGGATCAACAACTGTTGATGCAGTAGTGGCAGAGTTTTGACAACATTTTTGAACATCTGTTTCTCCTGTGGTGGAAGTGACTTTATATTGTGGGATCACAATGTCAAATCCATAATCTTCATGGGAAGACTGTGGTGTACCTGAATAGTTAGTCTTGACAGACACATCTTCAAATGTAAATTTATCTAAGTCAAACAATTTAGCAGGATTTGCTTGGATTTTCAAAGAAGAAAGTTCATTAAATTTTACATTCAAAGTCTCTTCTACACATCTAGTCATTGTGTTAAAGACTGTGTAGGCCTTGGCAATGGTTGAGTATCCCAGAAAATAACCACAATCTACTTTGGCTGCAAATTTTGAAATTGAATCTTTTAAGTTTAAATGAAACATGGGCAACCAAAGATTTTGAAATAAGAGATCAGTGGTTTGATCTTGAACAGAGTTTCATAAGCAGTCTTTTGATGTCTAGGGTTGATTAAAACTCTGTTTGCACATAGCAAGCAGTGTTTACAGTCATTGCCCAAAAAGACTAAGGTAAACCTAAGTCTGCAAGCACTGTTCTTGCAGCCTCAATTAAGGTCCTGCTCTTTCTATCAACCACCCCATTTTGTTCTGTTGTTCTTGGGATGTTGTACTGCCTTACAATCCCTTTTGACACACAGAAGTCATCCAACTCCTTATTTTTAAACTTTGTTCCATTGTCACTCCTGAGGATTTTTACTAGCAGATCAAATTGCTTTTCAACTTTTCTTACAAAGCCCTTCAAAATAACTGCAGTCTCATATTTGGAGTGCAAAAAGTAAGTCCATGTAAACCTTGAAAAATCATCAATTATGACAAGACAATACCTCTTCTTTTTAAGACTCATGATTTTAACAGGGCCAAACAAGTCCATGTGTAACAATTATAAACACTGACTAGTTTTGGACTCATCAATGGATTTGAATGAACTTTTATGTTATTTACCTTTTAGACAAGAAACACAATGTTCATCACATGTGAAAAGTTTTGGTGGAAGGCCTCTTACAAGACCTTGTTTTGAGAGTGTGGTGATAGTTTTTGAGATTTGTGTGACCAAGTCTTCTATGCCATAGTTCTGTCTCTTTGATAGAGACAACTGAGAACAGACAAGCATCAGACATTGGATTATCTTTCAACATATCAACCACATACACATTGCCACTCCTTTGAGTAACAAGCTGTGTTTTGCTCCCAGCTATGATTTCTTCAATCTTTTTCACCACATCTGGCCCAACAATCTTACAAGTTTCCTTAGTGAGGATAGACCTATAGCCTTTGTCACTCAATAGAGACACACTAAGAAGATTAAATTTAAGATTGTCAATAAGATTGACATGTTCAAACTTGAGTTTCCCTGCTTGGATTGTCCCTGATCCCAACACTTTCCCTTCTGAGTGGTTACCAAAAGATATATCACCCCCTCCATGTTTTATGAAGTCTTTGAGAAGGGCTCTACATCCTATCTACATACCATAAATTATCAAGGCAAGTAGAAGCTCCCTGCACATCAATAAACATATTAGTTTTGGTGAGTGTCCAAAGCCAAAATGGCTTTGGATGTGGTTACAAACATTCCAGCCTCAAGTCCAGGAGAATGGTCAGAGTTTTGAGCAGATTTTTGAAACATCTACTGGGGACCATTTCCTGTCAAGTGGTTTAACCATGAGGATGCTTGTTCACACTTGGTTTTGAAGGTCTTTTGTAGGCCTCATAACCATGTGGTACTCTTTGGTAAAGTTGTTGGCCATATCCTCTTGAAAATTGGTTTGCTAGTGGTGCATCTGTTACCTGAACCTCTCTGGGAACAGAGGTTGCATTCAGCTATTTGGTAACAGATGTTTGGACTGGGATGAAGGTTTGTTGGGACTTTCTTTTTTCAGTACTAGCCCTTGGACTCTCAAGTGTTTTTTTGATTTGTACTCATTTCTTTTCACATCAAAATTCTTAAGATAAACACACTCTTGAGTTTTGTGATTTTTCTTACCAATTGTGACACCTGGGTCACTGCGACCATCAAACAAATACCAAACCAATGAAATATTGTATTTCATACTTGTTATTTGTAAAAATATGTGTACCATTTGCACATATCAATTTTTGTTCAATTTCAAACTCTAAATCACTTTCTGGAAGGTTATACGCGCACTGACGCGTAAGTATAACCAGTTTAATGAAACAAACAATCCGGAACAGTGAAATAGGATTAACATACCTTAAATAACCTCTACATAACTTAGAAATAAGTTTTGAAGGCTTTGGTACGGCAAAATCAAGTTAATACGCTTACTGGGACTAAAGTTGACAAACTGCGAAAGTATGCCAATTTGAACTGTAACGAACATTCCGGAACATGACCATAAGTTAAACACACCTTAAATATCCTTTACATAGCTTAGAAATAGGCTTTGAGGGGTTCGGTATGCTAAAATAAACTTTTGGGGTCATTCAGGGACTAAAAGCGTCAAAAAAGTGCACAAGTTTGCATTTTCCCGCATAACTTATGTTCTGAATACATCCGGACATCCAAAAATATATTTAAGCACTAAAATATTTTATTTTAGTGTTTGGCATAAGAAAAATCCATTCGTCACGCCATTTGGATCATTTTTCGCGCTTATGCGCATTCCGTCGTAATTAACCGAACAACGTAACCGTGCGGCTAAACGAACCGACACCCGAGATATTTTTGAACACATTTTAAGTTCCCTATACTTTAACTTCATTTTAGAGCTTTGAAATGGGGTTAACGGGGCTTAAACGTGTCAAAAAAACGCATCGAAAACCAAGTTTTGAGGTTGCAGGGACTGAAACTGTAAATCTGCCAAACTAGGTCCGTAAGTAGGGGCCAGATGCAGCAAAACGTTTTTTTACAGCTGTTAACAGCCCTTAACACTCTCCAAAGGCCAAGTGCCAAGTGTCAAACTCTTATGGTGGATGGCAAATGAGTTACCACAACTTTTCAACAAGTGTACGGCTTAGATCGTGCCCCCTTTTCCAAGAAATGATCCTAACGGTGAACCGAAAACTATAAATACCCACCTCCACCCTTCACATTCCTCACAAGAATCTGATCAAAAAGACTCTAAGTTGGAACCATTGTTTCATACCTGAGTTATTTTGATCTAGATTAGCATTCAGGGACCCTTCGTAAGTATTCTTTCGTTCTTTTATTGCTTTTTGAGTCCGAAAGTCAAACTTTGTTTGACTTTCTGCGTTGACCAGTTTATGGTCAATGCGAAGTTCGTTTGAACTTCGCAACGTCATTGTAATCACGATGGTTATCGTCCCTTGGGACTATGCCTACTGATTACCACGTTGTCTAGGGTCGTAAGGGTAAGCGATCTAATAAATCGCTTATACCTTCGAACCCGACCCATTTGGTCGATCATTAGGATCCGACCAAACACATTAGGTGACCATAGTATATAGGGAATAACCCTCTGAGGTTATACCTTATGGTCGCTTCGTTTAAGTAGTTGTATGATAGGTAGTTTATATGCCTTAGGTAAATTACCAAAATACCCCTTTGATGCCAAAATTCGTTTTAAACATATGTAACATAACTTTTGACATCTAAACTGATTTGACAACCATATTAGACATGTTAAGGCATATTTTACTTGTCATAGGACTAGTTAGGCGTTCCGAACGTGTTTTACGCGAACGACGCGTTAAAGTAGTATAAGCTACCTAAACGGGTCGTAATGGGTCACAAACACTTAGGTTAAGTTTTGTTTTAGTATGTGGGCTTTGTTAAACCATATTACACGAGTCTCCATACTTGTTTGGTTTACGAACCCACATTCTATCCGATCTTCCGATATTAGGTCCGTTTTATTAACATAGTTACCTATATTAGGTGCCGTTTGATTCCGTGATCTCTAGCATTGCTTGGTGGTTATCTTAGGAGTTCTGAGCAATCTCAAGTGAGTACATAGACCCCTCTTTTACTGTTTTCCAAACATTTTGGGGTGGAACACTTGTGCCTACTTGTTACTTTCATGCTTTCCATGTTTTCACATCATATACATGCTATGTTCATTAGTACATTTATAGTACATGATTTCATTACATTTCATGCTATGTATGCCCATTGTGTGCGTACTTAGTACATCGTTTTACATTACATTTTATGCTATGTATGTCCATTTAGTTCATACTTAGTACACCGTTTCACATCACATCACATGCTATGTATGTCCATCTATTGCATACTTAGTACATTTGTTTTCATCACATGCTTACATTTTGATATGATATTTGGTTTGTATAAATGGAACAATACATTCATTAACACCGATCACGCCGTTCGTTAGTAGGTAGTGGTACCATAGGAATTGACAACTCCAGTTCCGGACATCCTGGGTAGGTGGGGATGAAAGGAATGACCGAATTCGATATACATTTACAACAAGATAAACCTTTAATTTGTTTAAGGGTTTATCGCCACAGTCTCAAGGCTTGGATGTATGCATTTTCACAACACCGCATAGATGTTCGTATCAGTATAGCATGCATTTCCACAAAACATAACTTTGATTTAAACCGAGTTTTACTTCAATACTTTGTTTTGTGCATTTTACCTATGGTTTAGTTGATGCATTTCACTAGCCATACATATCATTTTGATTACACATTACATTATTTACATTTGACACATAAACATTTTAGACATTGGTTATACATTGCATGATTTACATCTTGACATAAACATTCTGACATATTATTCAATACATTTGGCAATTGGTTTAAACATAGACATTTTTATGCTGACGTACCTATTTTCACATGTGTTTCAGGAAATGATGCATAGGATTTATCAAGATACACTTAGGCGGACTTGGGCCTTAGCGACAATAAAAGATGCAAGACTAGTTATTTATGTTATGTTTCTTTGATTGTCAAGACATTGTAACTACTTTAATCAATAAAACAATATTTAAATTTCCATGGGTTATGAAACAATGATTCTGTTACAACACTCCCCGACGTTTTCCGCCACGTTTGGTTGTCCTACGTGGTCGGGGTGTGACAGAAAAGTTGGTATCAGAGCTCATGGTTATAGGGAATTAGGTTATTAGTAATACTTTGACCTAGTCTATAACCTTTCTAGGACCCTAACGCGAGTTTACTTGCGTTTAGTCATAAAACAATACTGTCACCTATCCTTAGGCGACAACCACAACAAGAACATAAATTTCAAAACCGCTTTGAAAACTAATCATCTGTTCTAGGATGATTGATTACTAGGTTTTGAACCCTCTGTTATAAGGTTTTGAACCCTTTAAGTTTTCAAATCTCGTCAAAGTTTGGGTCGTATAATGTGAACACGTGCAAACTGGAAGAGTGAATGCCTATACCC
Organism: Helianthus tuberosus; assembly: GCA_030545235.1. Lineage (NCBI taxonomy): Eukaryota > Viridiplantae > Streptophyta > Magnoliopsida > Asterales > Asteraceae > Helianthus > Helianthus tuberosus. The sequence continues at coordinate 124,299,528 of CM060366.1, forward strand.
TGAGTTTTCTGTCGAAGGCTAGAGTGTTCGTACAAATCCTCAGTATCGGACCAGTCACTCTTACCTGGGAACTCTTGGGGTGAGTGTTCACTTATAGGCGAGCATGTCTTCAGTGATACATTAATATGATCCGCTTACTTTGATTTGTCACCATCTCATTTGTTTGCCTTAGGTAATAAACAAATAATCGCAATTTTCATTCGTTGCCATTCTGTATTGATTATCCAATAACCTTTCACTTGTTTCTTCCTATGTCTTTCATTTTCTTCTAGAATGTCTCTTCCTCTCAGCACTGGTCAAATGTCCGAGCGAACAGCCAAATTTGCCCAGCAAATAGGCGAAGTGATTCAGAAGACTGTGGATTTAGGCATTGCCATGGCTCGTCTCAACAATGAAGCCTCTCGTCTCGACAATAAAGCCACTCAAGAGCCACCAAAGGAAGCAGAAGTCAAGCCAGCACCAAAATCAAGGAAGCGTAAGGCTTCAAGGAAACCCGCAGCGGTTACACCTAATCAAGCGGGACCTAGCCATGTGGCAAGGCCACCATCTAGGAAGCCATACATAGGAACTGCCCCTTTGTGCAAACGATGCAACCGTCATCATTCAAACCTCATACCCTGCTCCAAATGTACCTACTGTGGACGGAGGGAACATTTGGTCAACACATGCTGCTTTGCTATCCAAAACAAAGCTGCTATAAACCTTGCTGCTACCCAACTCCAAGTCAACCCTACTCAAGCTCGCTTTCCGCCTGGATCGTGCTACAACTGTGGCAATATAAGCCATTTCAGGAACAAATGCCCAAAGCTTGCTAATGCAAATCCAACCCATGGATGAGCAGTTGGCTGACTAGAGGATGCTGCTGTCTTATGCTTTTATTCTCCTATTTTCTTGTAATGTGAAACAATCTGTTTTGTTTATAAATAAATTATTGTTCACAATTCTGATATACAAGTGTAGTTACATGTGTGTATGACTTTTCCTATGATACCTACATCAAGAAACTATGTACCTTGCAAACTACTCTTGTGATTTCTCTTTTTCAAATGATCGCTCATGTTTCCCTCAAAAATTTTAAGTACTCGTTTCATTCTAAGAAACGAAGTACATGAAATAAAGTGAAATTATGAGTAATCGTGCTTTTTACACATCTGTATCTTTGAATCCTTGGTTAGATAACTAAGGGTATTTTCAAATCTCATACCCACTACGTTTTGATTTTTTTTAACATACACATTACAAGTATTTCAAAAACAATCTTCATGATCTCAAAACATTTCATATAGTTTGAAAACAATTTTTTTTTTCAAATGCATTGTCTATGTTATTTCAAAAACATTGGTTATGTTTTCAAAAAAAAAAAAAAAAAAAAAAAAACAACTTTCATAATTTCAGAATATTTCATATAGTCTGAAAACAATATTAACACAGTATATTTTCTTATCAAGTGCATGATTTCAAAAGCATCATTCATGTTTTCCAAAAACCTTATACATAATTTCAAAAAAATTCATTTCGCATGATTTTAAAACATTTTTATAAATATACTTATCTAAAAACCTACTTTATGATTTCAAAAGTATTATATATAAGGTTTCAAAAACATTTTTAGAACCCCATGCATAGTTTTCCAAATATATTTTCCTCATACATTTACTTAACCTTCAAATTCTGCTTCATATGTTGCCTTGGCATATCTAGCATCTCAACTTCATAAGCATTTTTACTTCATGTTTTGACATAAGCACGTCCAGTGCAAGGTTTCAAGACATCTTCAACTTCTAAAATCCATATGGGATCTTTTTATCTTCACATTTAGACCCTAGTGGATGATCATCATTCAAATCCGAGTCCTTAATTGGATTCCTTATGTACCTTAATTCGAACATTTCGGTTCCTAATAATCGAAATCGAATTTTCTTTTTGAATCTTTCGATCTTTATAGTTAGATTCTTGATAACGTTTAAAGTACCAAATGAAATCCACGGAATGGATTCCTAGTGTGCTTTAAATGCATGTACGCAATTAACAAGACAAATTAACAAACAATTTTGTGATTATGTGACTATGTGTTTATTCATCTTATGTTTTCTTTTATGCATTTTGTGTTTTTATACTCTGGATATTCGCAGGATCTTTCATATCTTCATATGAGGGATTCGTAGCAGGATAGTCAAAAGGTACTACCTTAAATCCTTAATGGGCTTCTATGTAATAGTTAAGACCCTTGGATTATATAGTACCACTCCATGATTCATAAGAGACCCTTTAGTGGTCTAGTCAAAAAGATTGATTCACAATTTGGTTAAAGAACGACATCTAAGTGATGTAGCTGAACAGACTCCTTGATAGTCTATTTAGATCATTTATTGATTTAATTAAAGGGACTCTATTTCGGTCTAGTCACACTCATCACAGAATTGTTCATTTGGTTTTACTCTGCACATTATAAAATAGACTGTGTGAACTGTGCAAGGAATTGTCTAATTATGGACGCGTACATAATTATGAAATTTAGTGCACAGAAACCCAGTAAGATTTATTATGTGTAAGAACCGATAGCGACAACAATAACAAAATGAGAACGATGTAATGGAGGTACGGTGGACGCACCAATGACGCTTCATATACTTGTATATAAGTATCCCTCTTACATTGCAAGCATGATGTTATTAAAGTTACTAGAAGTTCAGAACCCTAACCAATGTTGTTCGATCTTTACAACTTCATGTTTTCAAGCTCTCACAAGTTTCCTCTAAATAAATTTCGGGACGAAATTTCCTAAAGTAGGGGAGACTGTGACACCTGGGTCACTGCGACCATCAAACAAATACCAAACCAATGAAATATTGTATTTCATACTTGTTATTTGTAAAAATATGTGTACCATTTGCACATATCAATTTTTGTTCAATTTCAAACTCTAAATCACTTTCTGGAAGGTTATACGCGCACTGACGCGTAAGTATAACCAGTTTAATGAAACAAACACTCCGGAACAGTGACATAGGATTAACATACCTTAAATAACCTCTACATAACTTAGAAATAAGTTTTGAAGGCTTTGGTACGGCAAAATCAGGTTAATACGCTTACAGGGACTAAAGTTGACAAACTGCGAAAGTATGCCAATTTGAACTGTAACGAACATTCCGGAACATGACCATAAGTTAAACACACCTTAAATATCCTTTACATAGCTTAGAAATAGGCTTTGAGGGGTTCGGTATGCTAAAATAAACTTTTGGGGTCATTCAGGGACTAAAAGCGTCAAAAAGTGCACAAGTTTGCATTTTCGCGCATAACTTACGTTCTGAATACATCCGGACATCCAAAAATTTATTTAAGCACTAAAATATTTTATTTTAGTGTTTGGCATAAGAAAAATCCATTCGTCACGCCATTTGGATCATTTTTCGCGCTTATGCGCATTCCGTCGTAATTAACCGAACAACGTAACGGTGCGGCTAAACGAACCGACACCCGAGATATTTTTGAACACATTTTAAGTTCCCTATACTTTAACTTCATTTTAGAGCTTTGAAATGGGGTTAACGGGGCTTAAACGTGTCAAAAAAACGCATCGAAAACCAAGTTTTGAGGTTGGAGGGACTGAAACTGTAAATCTGCCAAACTAGGTCCGTAAGTATGGGCCAGATGCAGCAAAACGTTTTTTTACAGCTGTTAACAGCCCTTAACACTCTCCAAAGGCCAAGTGTCAAGTGTCAAACTCTTATGGTGGATGGCAAATGAGTTACCACAACTTTTCAACAAGTGTACGGCTTAGATCGTGCCCCCTTTTCCAAGAAATGATCCTAACGGTGAACCGAAAACTATAAATACCCACCTCCACCCTTCACATTCCTCACAAGAATCTGATCAAAAAGACTCTAAGTTGGAACCATTGTTTCATACCTGAGTTATTTTGATCTAGATTAGCATTCGGGGACCCTTCGTAAGTATTCTTTCGTTCTTTTATTGCTTTTCGAGTCCGAAAGTCAAACTTTGTTTGACTTTCTGCGTTGACCAATTTATGGTCAATGCGAAGTTCGTTTGAACTTCGCAACATCATTGTAATCACGATGGTTATCGTCCCTTGGGACTATGCCTACTGATTACCACGTTGTCTAGGGTCGTAAGGGTAAGCGATCTAATAAATCGCTTATACCTTCGAACCCGACCCATTTGGTCGATCATTAGGATCCGACCAAACACATTAGGTGACCATAGTATATAGGGAATAACCCTCCGAGGTTATACCTTATGGTCGCTTCGTTTAAGTAGTTGTATGATAGGTAGTTTATATGCCTTAGGTAAATTACCAAAATACCCCTTTGATGCCAAAATTCGTTTTAAACATATGTAACATAACTTTTGACATCTAAACTGATTTGACAACCATATTAGACATGTTAAGGCATATTTTACTTGTCATAGGACTAGTTAGGCGTTCCGAACGCGTTTTACGCGAACGACGCGTTAAAGTAGTATAAGCTACCTAAACGGGTCGTAATGGGTCACAAACACTTAGGTTAAGTTTCGTTTTAGTATGTGGGCTTTGTTAAACCATATTACACGAGTCTCCATACTCGTTTGGTTTACGAACCCGCATTCTATCCGATCTTCCGATATTAGGTCCGTTTTATTAACATAGTTACCTATATTAGGTGCCGTTTGATTCCGTGATCTCTAGCATTGCTTGGTGGTTGTCTTAGGACTTCTGAGCAATCTCAAGTGAGTACATAGACCCCTCTTTTACTGTTTTCCAAACATTTTGGGGTGGAACACATGTGCCTACTTGTTACTTTCATGCTTTCCATGTTTTCACATCATATACATGCTATGTTCATTAGTACATTTATAGTACATGATTTCATTACATTTCATGCTATGTATGCCCATTGTGTGCGTACTTAGTACATCGTTTTACATTACATTTTATGCTATGTATGCCCATTTAGTTCGTACTTAGTACACCGTTTCACATCACATCACATGCTATGTATGTCCATCTATTGCATACTTAGTACATTTGTTTTCATCACATGCTTACATTTTGATATGATATTTGGTTTGTATAAATGGAACAATACATTCATTAACACCGATCACGCCGTTCGTTAGTAGGTAGTGGTACCATAGGAATTGACAACTCCAGTTCCGGACATCCTGGGTAGGTGGGGATGAAAGGAATGACCAAATTCGATATACATTTACAACAAGATAAACCTTTAATTTGTTTAAGGGTTTATCGCCACAGTCTCAAGGCTTGGATGTATGCATTTTCACAACACCGCATAGATGTTCGTATCAGTATAGCATGCATTTCCACAAAACATAACTTTGATTTAAACCGAGTTTTACTTCAATACTTTGTTTTGTGCATTTTACCTATGGTTTAGTTGATGCATTTCACTAGCCATACATATCATTTTGATTACACATTACATTATTTACATTTGACACATAAACATTTTAGACATTGGTTATACATTGCATGATTTACATCTTGACATAAACATTCTGACATATTATTCAATACATTTGGCAATTGGTTTAAACATAGACATCTTACATTGGTGGTTTGTTTGGGTAAGTGATTTAAGTAAATAGGCGTGTGTAATATGATACAAGCATGGTGGATACGCCGCTAGTACTTCCTATATATAAGTGATTGTATGGTATTACACATCGTAGCGTATTTGAATCATTTCAGTTTGGACATATAACATTTATACAAATAACATACTTTTCAGAATACATTGTTTTACAAACAACTTAATTTATACAAACTCATTTCACATGGTTATTCACTTAACCATGTATTATTCTTTTATACATATATATCCTTTGGTTTATTTATCACTTTTCAAATGATTTACAAGACGAATCAAATTACAAGGTTCATGACTAAACATTTTCTTAAACAATAAGTCATGAATCCTATTTTCATAAACCTATGTATCTCACAGGCATTTTTATGCTGACGTACCTATTTTCACATGTGTTTCTGGAAATGATGCATAGGATTTATCAAGATACACTTAGGCGGACTTAGGCCTTAGCGACAATAAAAGATGCAAGACTAGTTATTTATGTTATGTTTCTTTGATTGTCAAGACATTGTAACTACTTTAATCAATAAAACAATATTTAAATTTCCATGGGTTATGAAACAATGATTCTGTTACAACACTCCCCGATGTTTTCCGCCACGTTTGGTTGTCCTACGTGGTCGGGGTGTGACACCAATGATTGTGCAATGAGGTGAAGGAGCAATCACACTTGTCTTGTTTATATCATATGCTTTTAAAAGAAAACAGTTTTCAGTAACATGATTCTTCTTTTCACAAAAGTCACAAAACAAGTTTTTGATCTTCTCTTTCTTCTTCCCTTTTTCAGCCTCTTTGTCAACAGATGTTTTAACATCTGCTTGAAGGTCTTTTAAGGGAATGATTTTCACTTTAGGTGCTTTCACACCCTCAATGGTTGAGAAGTCCATTGGCTTAAAATTTTTAAGATTGTCACACTGATGTAATGTAATATACATCCTTTATTCGTGTATAGTTTGTATATATTTCGTTTAGTTTGATTCAAGGTTTAGTTAGAATTCGTTACTTTAGTTAGTTCTTGTGTTTTCAGGCCATTTATGCTGAAAGTGAAGAAAAACAGTGAATAATCTACTGATTATAAAGCTGAAACGAGAATCAGATCATCACGTGGCTGAACCAGAACGGAAATCGAATAATTTTGATGAACATAGGCCTTGGCGCTACGTGACAAGGATCTGGCTTCACCGTGGCGCGCGTGCCAATAAAATAATAATTTTAGGAATTATAAGCCGTCGCGTCGCGCGACCACTAATAGGTTTTCCCGTCGCGTAGCGTGATGGGGTTGAAGTCGGCAGACACTTCGTTGTTGATCAGGGTTACATTATAAATTGAAATTAACTTTAAATTGGTAGCAACTTATGAACCAACAATCCTTTGAACGAATTTTGGGTATTCTTTCAAGCGTTTTTGAGATCTCGGAGCTGCCGGTTGAAGCTTTGAAGCCTAGGAAGTCATCCTTCGCGGTTTTGCAATTCGGGTGTCTTTTATCTTTGTTTCTTTACTTTAACTATGTTTCGTTTGATTGAAAATACTTTGTTTTTTATGTATTCCATGAATTTGATTGGCTAAATTGTTAACACTACCTAGACTTGGATGAATGGTTGTGCTAAATTGTTTATTTTTTATAATGGATGATTAATATTTATGGTTTGTTTATGAAAGTAGTCGATTTGATTATTGATTAGATGTATATGCATGCTTAAAGTTGTTTGAAAATTGTTTATTGCTTCGTATGATTCTTGGTGACGGTCTTTATCACATAATAGAGTCATGCTAGGTTATAGATTTTGGTGAGTGTCTATATCACGTAATAAATTTATAATCTTTAGGGTTAATCGGCCGATATACCTTAGAGGTAATAATCGGTAATCAAATAAATTAAGTGTTCTACTAATTCTCAAGAGCTGTGAGGTGCGATGTTATTGTTAGGTCTAAGTCATTAAATCGCAAGGTAGGAGCTTCGTAAGGAGTAACCCTTTTGACTGTTGTCTAACAAGTCTAATCAAGAACTCAAGCCTACCCTAGGTTTAGGTCCTGTGAGGGAGTAAATCTTGTTAGGGTCCTTTTCTAAACCCGTTAGATGTCCTGTGAGGGATTCTAACCAACGGGTGTTCGTAACAGGCTCTAGGGTGCCATAAGAGTCTCCTTGAGAATGGTCGAGGGTCTTGTTTGGTATCTCGAAAGTTTTAGGATTATAAGATCCTGGTTCCATAATAATTAATATCTTAATAAAAATCATTACTAAAGCAAACCAGGATTCAAATCTAGGTAGTATCTTCGCCATCTGAGTAAAATCTAAAACTAGTTCGTGTTGGTTAATTTAGTTAATTAATTTAATTTAATTGTAATTTTTAGGATTTTTAGACCCCCCCCCCAAACATAAAACCAGTTAAGTGTCATGTCAGTGTCAGTTTAAATAGAGTCATTAGCGTAATTAATTAGAGTCTCGTGGGTTCGATATCCAGACTTACTTTGCTTTACTAGAGTGTTCACTTGCTGGTTAGTAGTTTAAAGAGTCTAAAGTATTACTTTTGTGTCTAGATTAGAGTAATTTTAGTTACTTTTATTAAACTACTTTTAGCTCATTAAGTTTTTGTCGCCGTTGCTGGGGACTCTTGGCAATTGCGTTGATTACTTTGTTTGGACTTAACTGATATTATACGTGCTATTTGTTCGTTTGTTTGAGTCGTAGGCGTCTAGATTAATTATAGTTTCTTTTATATTTTTGTCGAGTCTTTTATTAGAGTCCTCTTACTTGTTTCTTTGTCGGTTTTGCAGTGGGTGCCCCATACGCGTTCACAAGGACTGCCACCGAATCCGAACTTCTCGTCTTCAAGCTTTAAGGTTAGTAAAACTTCTTCCTCATCTTCCACCTCTTCTGACTCTACTCTCCAATCTAAACCACCAGCCATTGACTTCACTCCGAAGTCGTCACCCCATAATTCCCCACCACCCTCTCATCCTCCGAGTCCACCACCCGTAGTCCAAATGGCTGTAAATCAAACCGTTCACCAACGTTCCACCACCGGTTTCACCGGTGCGAACTCACCCATCACCTTACCCGCCATCGACAATGAAGAATCTTGGCAAATCCCTTCGTACATCATGACCGCTATTACCAACTCGCGTCAATTTCATGGTCGTGATGACGAAGATGCCCTGCTCACATCAATCGCCTTTCCCGCCTTTGTGGTACCTTCTCTATAGAAAGTGCCAACCTTGATGCCTGTTTCCTTCAGGTCTTCCCATTCTCATTTGCGAGCCGCGTAGCCACATGGCTTGATTCGCAGCCCGCAGGTACGTTTACCACCCGGGCCACCCTTCGAAATGCCTTCCTTGCCAAATACTTCCCACCCGCCAAAGCAACTAGACTTTGCGATCAGATCCATTCGTTCCGGATGGAGCCTAACGAACCTTACCATCTAGCCTGGGAGAGATTCTAAACCTTGCTATCCCATTGCTCTCAACACGGTCTATCTTATTGGGCACTTGTAGAGAAATTCTACAACGGTCTCACTCCCGAGACTCAAGCCCGGTTCGACACTTCGGCAGGCGGCCACCTCATGGGAATGAAAATTGTGGCTGAATGCAATGACCTTTTTGAGAGTTTCGCACATTCTGACATCGATAATCGTGCTACCACCAGGAATTCCATTCATGTGTCTAGTACTCCCTCGGCTGGTCGAGGGATACACCAAGTTAGCTTGGAAACATCGGTAGCCGCGACGATGGAAAACCTTGAGAGGAAGCTTACCAAAGAGATTCATGACTTAAGAGCTAGGGTAGATAGGTGTGAGATGTGTTGGGGAGGTCACAACATTACTTTTGTGTCTAGGTTAGAGTAATTTTAGTTATTTTTATTAAACTACTTTTAGCTCATCAAGTTTTTGGCGTCGTTGTCGGGGACTCTTGGCAATTGCATTGATTACTTTATTTGGACTTTAATGATATTACACGTGCTATTTGTTTGTTTGTTTGAGCCGTCGGCGTCAAGATTAATTATAGTTTCTTTTATATTTTTGTCTAGTCTTTTATTAGAGTCGTCTTACTTGTTTCTTTGTCGGTTTTGCAGTGGATGCCCCATACGCATTCACACGGACTGCCACCGAATCCGAACTTCTCGTCTTCAAGCTTTAAGGTTAGTAAAACTTCTTCCTCACCTTCTGTGACAACTCGTATTTCAGAACCTATCTTTGTAAAGTATGTGAACACTACGTGATTGTATGAACTTGGTTGGTTAATGGAATGTTATGTTATGTGAATGTATGTATTATGTGATTGCACAACAACAACCCGATCGCACAAGCCCATTCGGGCTACACTCTTTGCATCCGAACCTAGGGCAGCCCAAGTTGGGGTTCGGCCCACTCTTCCATACGCATACACACATCCTTAGGGAGTTTTGTTTCACATTTGTTACAAAGTAAGAAAACACACCATACCCTAATCTCTCTCTCTCCCTCACGAACTCGACGGCAGCCACATCCCTTCTCCATCGAAGACTTTCTATTCGAATCAATCCTCGTTCCATTCTTTAACCGGTTAGTGTTATGTTGTTGTTTGAGTTCGTTTTGGTTGATGTGGTTATATGATCAAATATATGTTAATCGGGATTTAATATGATGAACAAACTGTCTGATCGCTATAGGGTTTGATATATGCTTGATGTTGATTTAGGTGGGTAGGAACCGAATAGAAATAGTGTTCATGAAATCGGCTCACATGTGTATGATGATGTTAATCGGATATCATGTCTTGTTTTCGGATTGTTTGCATGATGATTTAGGATCGAATGTATGTAATCGGTTGTATGATTATGTAATCGGACTAGATAGCTGTTAGTGCACGGAATGTCTATTGACTTCGTCTACATCAAGTCTTAGGTCAATATGGGTCAACATAGGGTTTAGAATGTCGAAATCATGAAAAATGTTGACAGGTTCGCTTATGTGACCATGTTAGGTCAGGTTCGCTCATAGGTACATAGCTGGTTCGCTTTTGTGGTAAGTGGGCTGGTTCGCTTTTGTGGCAGTTCACATAAGCGAACCACACACACTATATATAGCCTGATGTTGTGTTTTCATTTGTAACGTTGGGAGCGGACCTAGATCATCGTTGCTGTAACGAAACTCTGTCAAAACAATATCAGAAAGCAATAAAAAGATAGGAATTGAAAGGATATGTTGTTGTAACTTCATATATGTTGATTCCGCCTTCATACATGAAGATGAGCTACTCTGACTGACTTTTCGGGTCAAAGAACGGTCCAACAAGTGGTATCAGAGCTTCAGGACGAGGAGTTCATACTACATCAGCCGATTCGACACTATTATCTCATTTCTACTCTATTTCTCTTTTATTTTTCGGATTATACAAGTTCCTACGGAAAGAATGATCTGAAGTTCAAGCATATTGAGCGAATTTGTCTTTTAATCAATCTATAACAATATCAGACCTTAAAACATAGTAAAATTTCAATCAATTTTAAGAAAATTCGATCAGTTTTCGAACAGAAAATTCATTATCAGATCTGGAACGATTTTGTGGTCGAAATTGAACAATAATCATATCATTGTGTTCGGAATTCAGTATAGATCATTCCTTGAAAGTATCAGATGGTAATTCGGACTAAAAATGGTAAAAACAGGTTAAAAACTGTGGTCCGCTTTTTCGGTCATCGCGAGTTTTTGGTTCGCTTTTAGGGCATTTACTTGGTTCGCTCAAACGAACAAGTCTGGTCCGCTCGAACAGACATTGTCTGGTTCGCTTTTAATACACTTTCTGGTCCGCTGTTACGTACATTATCAGATCCGCTGTTACGTACATTATCAGATCCGCTCGAACGAACAACTTGTTGATTATCACTTGGTTCGCTTATCCGGACATCTGCTGGTTCGCTCGAACGAACATTAGCCGGTTCGCTCGAACGGGCAAAATTTGATTCGCTCGAACGTACTTTTCTGGTTCGCTCGAATGAACCTTATCTCGTCCGCTCATTTTGACAGTATAGATTCTGCTTATCTGAACCTGTTTGGTCCGCTTATCTGTCAAGTGCACAGATTGGTTCGCTTTTGTGGTTCTGTTTTTCAAAAATCTCGAAAATTTTTCTAAGTGTTGATTGATTTTGCAGGTACGATCAAAATGGATGATATTTTCATGAATCCCTTCAGCGATATGTATGCTTTCACGGGTAGTTCAGGAAACAACGATACTTCTTCAAGCAATGCAAACAAAAGTCCACCGAAAGAAAGAAAGAAGGAAGCTTGGGAGTCCGAAAGCGCATTTGGAACATTTAACAAACCTCCTAAGCTGATGGCTATAGAAGATTACAGCAGGTGGGCAACAAAGTTCGAAGATTGGTTGATGGCATTTGCTTTTCCTAGCTGGAAGAGTATGAAGAATGGTTATGCCGAAGGAAAGAAGAATGGTGAAGCATTAAGATCAGCTGAAGAGATTGAGAGTTTTGTGGCCGAGCAAAAATGTGTGGCATTACTGTTTCAATCGGTGCGTGAAGACATCATTTCGCTGATAGATTACTCCAATGCTAAAGACTTATGGGAAAAACTCGAAAAGAAGTGTCTTGGAAGCAAAGAGATTGTAAAAAATAAAAAGAAACTTCTTAGGAAAGAGTTTGATATGTTTGGTTGTCTTAAAAATGAATCGGTGTGTAAAATGATTGAAAGGTTCGGTCATCTGAAACTGGAGCTTGCTCGACACAAGATCACGTATACTGATGAAGAACTTGTTGATAAACTGTTTGATTCATTACCAGACGAAGTGGATTGGAGATATTACGCGCTGATGTTGAAAAACACTATTGCTCCAGAAGATTTGACTCCAGATGTGTTGATTGAAAGACTGGAAAGTCATGAGCTAGAGCTGAAGAAAACGTTTAAAGTTAATAATTCATCTTATCAGCAAAATCTGGATTTGTACTATCCAAAAAGTTTGATCCCGAAAGTTACTTCTCCAAAAACTGCATTTTCTACTGAGAATGTTTCTCCAGCAAGCAAAGAAAGTCAAAGCAATTCAAGCAGTGGAAGCCATAGTGGTTATCACAGTGGATCTACGTCTTCTGCAAATCGTTCTGATGCGAAGTTTTCTTGCAATATCGCGATAGATCTGAAGAACGCACAGAATTTTGATGAGGAGTCGGCTAAGCAACAAATGGTCTTTCTGGCGTCTGTTTTGGAATCCTACGAAGGGTTGGTGGCTGGAAAAATCGGGAATACAAATCTGACGAAAGAAGACTATGATCAGATAGACCCTGAAGAAATGGAGCTGATCGACATTCGTTGGGCAATGGCAAGTGCAGTTCGACGTGCACAACGCTTCATGGAGATTACAGGGAGAAAAAAGATCGGTGGTCCGTCTACAAAACTGGGGTTCGACAAGTCAAAAGTGACATGCTTTAAGTGTAAGCAGAAGGGTCATTTCAAACGGGAATGCAGGAATGCGTATGCTGATGAGTCAGAGAATCCGTTTCGAGATGATTTTTACAAAAAGGCAATCTACCATCAGAATAAATCAGAGCCGCCTAGATTGAAGCAGTCTGAAGATAACAGAGACAAATCAAGGGCTCTTGCTGTGATTTATGATGATGAGGGGTATGATTGGAGTAAGGAAGTTCTACCGGAAGAAGATGCGGTGGGTTACGCATTCATGGCAAGCAATGATGAACCCATTAAGTGGAAAGATGATCGTACTGAGGAACAGAAGTATAAATACCGGAAGATGATTGCTGAAAACAAGATTATCAGACTTTCTGGTATCTTTCTGGAAGCTAGAAGAGCAAACAGATGGGATCCAGATAGAGAGTGCTATCTTGATAGGTATGGCAACATTGCGATTGATGACAAAACGCTAGATATCGAAGCCATCATCAAGGAGTACAAAGAAGAAGATGAATACTGGCAGCACAAGTGGTGGGGAACACCAACTGAGAAGATGATTGAAGAAGCAAAAGAGAAAGAGAGAAAGGAGAAAGAGGAGAAAGAGAAGAAAGAAAAGCAGGTTGATACAGGCTTAATTGATACTACGCAAGATTTGACAGCTGAGAACCTGGGAAAGATGGCTGACAAAGTGCTAGCTGCAAAAGCACTTGAGGTAGATCCTAATTCTGTTACTGAGTCAAAGGGGTCGGTCAGTCAAAGTGTGTCAACAAATGCGTCAGGTAACAAGATTGACGGAAATGCTGACTGCAAAAATTGCACCAAACAATGCAATTTTTGTAGCACTGTCACGTATCTTAACAATGAGAAAATTCAGAATCTGACAACAAAGGTTAGAAATGTTGAAGATCAGATTCTCGATCGTGACAAAACTGTAAAAGCTTCAACTGAACGGATCAAAGAATTAACGGCTCAAATTGAAAATGATAAAACTGAACGTGAGAAAATAAAATCTGAAAATGAAAAGTTAATTCTTGAAAACCGTCAGATTTCTGAAAAGTTTGAGAAATTGAAAAACATTGTCAAAGATAGTGATGATCGTAATGGCAAAACATTTAAAGAAAATGAACATCTAAGAGCTGTTTTGAAATTAAAAGAAGAATCGATTAATGAACAACTGGATCAAATTGCTAAACTGAAACTTAAAGTTCAAGAAGCTGAAATTGAGAATGAACGAATCCAGTTGAAGCTTAACAGCTATAAATCAGCAAGCTTTGTTTTGCAGCATATTGTTCCTAAACCTATAGGGAAAAACAAAGATGGCGAGGATGTGTTTTCTGATGGAACGGGTGTAGGTTTTCACAAAGTTCCACCGCCAATTTTAGACAACTACACGAAAAAGCAGTCTAGTTTGGTTGAAATTGAGGAAGAAAGTGAAGTTAAACTTCCAGAGAATATTGATGTCACGTTCACAACTTCCAATGACGATTGTGTCCAAAATGATATTGTAAAAGGTGTTGTTGAAAATGTGTTAAAAATGGATAGTGACACTACTGAGGAAGATGGGTGTTTCTTGGACAAGTACATTCAGAAATCAAAATCCAAAAACAACTTAAGTGATGAACCGGGTCTTGTGATGTACAAGATGGCTGGATCTGATAAGTTGTATTCGGATTCTGAGTTTCCGATTGAGAATGTTAATGTGAACAAATTGACAAATGTTTTCAAATTGGTTGAAGTTGAGTTGTCAGAAGTGAACAATCTGAATCAAACAAAGAGAAAATTGAGTTTTGAGAAAGATAAATCATACTACAAGAAATCTGTTAATCCATCACGTTTTTATAATAACAATCGAAACAGTTGGTCGGGTGGTTATCGGGGTGGAAATAGTTATCAGAAGAAGAGTTTTCAAAACAAGAGGTTTGCTGAAAAGAAGGTGTTTGTGAACAGTTCAAGTTCACTTGCTGATGAAGAAAATGAGATTTTTTCAAAATCGAATGAAGAGTTCTTTGAGAAAAGAGCTTCACAGTATCAGTCTGAAGGCACAAGTCGAGTTATTGATACTCGAACATGTTTCAGATGTAACCAAGTTGGTCACATTGCACGAAAGTGTACCAATGTGAAGCCTAAGACTGAAACTGTGAAGATTCAACAGAAGAAAGTTGATATGAAGGGTAAAGCACCAATCATTGTTGAGAAAAAGCATATGAAAAATGACAACATCAAAGTGAAAAATGAACCTATAAAGAAAGTGATAACTAAAAATGACAAGTTTTACAAGAGGGTTGCATTATCTCAACAAGTTTGGAAACCAAAAACAGAAATGAAAATTTCAACCTCTGAAGTGAAAAAGGCTGAAGAATCAATTTCGGTTGATTATGATGCAAATTTTCCACCTTTGAAGGCTGAAAATTTCAAAATTCAAATTGCGAGAGTCAAGGTTACACCTAAGGCTGATGTGGCCTGGGTGGACACCATGTTCAAATAAGCAGTTTGAATGGCCGGAGCTTCCTGGATCGCAAAGCATGAATCGGCATCTTTATTGAAATATTTTAAAATCAACTTGTGGTATGTGCAGGATCTTCCAAGAGCCATTTCAAGATGGATCATGGATAGTGGTGCATCTCGACATATGACAGGAAAAACTGCATTACTGTATGATGTGAAGAATATCAATGGTGGTTATGTGGGATTTGCAGGTCATGAAGGTGGTAGAATTGTTGGTGAAGGAACGTTATCCAATGGGATTGTGACGTTTGAGAGAGTTAACTACATCACTGAGCTGGAGAACAATCTGCTTAGTATCTCGCAGATTTGTGACAATCAGTATACTACTCACTTCACTGATAAGGAATGTTTGATCTTGAAACCTGGTTTTGTTATTCCTGAAGAATGGATTATCATGAGGGCACCTAGAGTGAATGATTTATATGTGTTAGATATGTCTGTAGCAACTACAACTACTGGTCAAGCACATTGTTTTGTGTCTAGAGCAACTGAGAAAGAATCAAGATTGTGGCACCGAAAGATGGGGCATATACATCTTAGAAAAATGAATCACTTGGTGCACAATGATTTGGTATTGGGAGTTAATATCAAAGGTTTTCATCTGGAAGGGGAGTGCATTAGCTGCATCAAAGGCAAGCAGAAGAAAAAGTCACACCCTACAAAGCAAGTCAATTCAGTTTCGAGACCTCTGGAAAGACTTCACATGGATTTGTTTAGTCCGGTGAATGTTAAAAGTATTACAGGAGATTACTATTGTTTGGTCGTTACTGATGATTATTCCAGATTTTCGTGGGTTTCTTTCTTGAAGACGAAGGATGAAACATTTGACAGTTTGATGGGGCTGTTCAGGAAGATTGAGAATTTGTACCAAAGGCGTATCAAGAGAATTCGAAGTGACAATGGTACTGAATTCAAGAACAGCAAGATGGAAGAATTTTGTGATGAAAGAGGTATTTTGCATGAGTTTAGTGCTCCGTACACTCCGCAGCAGAATGGAGTCGCAGAACGCAAAAACCGGACGCTAATCGAGACGGCTAGAACTATGCTCGCAGATTCAAAGTTACCGATTAATTTTTGGGCTGAAGCTGTTTCTGCCGCATGCTATACGCTCAACAGGGTTCTCACTGTCAAGAAGTTCAACAAAACATGTTTTGAGCTAATCAATAACCGCAAACCGAATTTGAAGTATCTAGAACCGTTCGGGTCACCCTGTACGGTTATAGAGCCTTTTGGAAAGTTTGGTCCGAAGTGCATTGAGGGTATATTTGTTGGTTAAGCAAATCCATTGCGACGTGTCTTCGTTCCAAGTGAGAAGCGGATTATTGAAGCTACAAATGTTGAATGTCAAGGTTATACTATGCCGCTGCAGAATCCTGGTGATTCATGGCGTTATCATTATGACAAACTTTGGGATTCGTTTAACATGAGAGAAGAATCAGAGGATGATGAAGATTTCTTTGATGAGTTGGATATTTTGCGTGAATATGAGTCGCAGTTAAGGTTCCCAGCTGAGTATTCGAGGAGACCACGGGAAACTTTAAATGACGATGAAGCAGGTCCAAGTAATGCTGGTGAACATGATGATGTCCAACAGAATGAAGTTGCTCAGGATAATCAGTCGGCTCAGAATGATAATCTAGAAGCTGAAAATATGCCAGTCTTTGATCATGGTGATTCAGATTCTGAGGGGGAGCAAATTCAGTTTTCAAGTCAAACAAACCAAGTTGGTGAACAAGATGCAGAGCAGAATGTTACTAATCTGGAGGGAAATGTAGATGTTCCAAGTGAAGTGATGCCGCGAACTTTTTCATATCATCCAGAGGAGTTGATCATAGGAGAATTGTAGAAAGGCGTTCGCACTCGAAATCAGATTGATAAAGGGCTTACATGTTTTTATACAAAAGTTGCTCCTTTGCAAACTGAATTCTCATTAAGTTGTTTTATCTCGCAGGTTGAGCCAAGAACTTACAAAGAGGCGCTTACTGAAGACTCTTGGGTCAATGCTATGCAGGAGGAACTTAGTCAATTCGAGAAATTGGGAGTGTGGAAGTTAGTTGATTTGCCGGATGGTCATAGGAAAATTAATACCAAGTGGGTGTTTAAGTGTAAGAGGGATGATAGAGGAGTTGTCGTAAGGAACAAAGCTAGACTCGTTGTTCAGGGATTTAGTCAACAGGAGGGAATTGATTTTACCGAAGTCTATGCTCCTGTAGCACGACTAGAGGCAATCAGAATTTTCCTAGCATTTGCGTCTTGGAAGAACTTCAAAGTTTATCAGTTAGATGTTAAATCGGCTTTTCTCTACGGGAAGGTTAAAGAGGAGGTTTATGTCGGTCAGCCACCGGGCTTCACCGATCCAATCCACAAAAACAAGGTCTACTTATTGGACAAAGCGCTGTATGGTTTACACCAGGCCCCGAGAGCTTGGTACGAGACTTTGTCTCAACACCTACTAGCCAACAAGTTCATTCATGGAAAAGTGGATGCCACTCTCTTCACTAAAGAGGTCGATGGTCATCTTCTGATAGTTCAGATTTATGTGGACGATATAATCTTTGGGTCGACAAATGAAAATCTATGCAAAGATTTTGAATCAGTGATGAAGCAGAAGTTTGAAATGTCATCAATGGGGGAGATGAAATTCTTTCTGGGATTACAAGTTGAACAACTTCCTGAGGGAATTTTCATTCATCAGTCAAAGTACGTTCATGATATCTTGGAGAAATTTGGGATGTCAGGTTCTACTCCAGCAACTACCCCACTTGCAACAAATCATGGGATTCACCCAGATCTCACCGGAGACAGGGCTGATGAAACATTTTACAGATCCATGATAGGTTCTTTAATGTACCTAACTGCTTCACGTCCAGATATTATGTACCCAACGTGCCTCGCAGCAAGATTTCAGTCTAACCCGAGAGCATCGCATATGATCATTGTGAAGAGGATATTGCGCTACCTAAAAGGAACTCCTTCATTGGGGTTGTGGTATCCTAGAAAAGGCTATTTTACGCTCGAAGGGTATTCCGATTCGGATTTCGGATACTGCAAAGTCAATTCAAAATCAACAACTGCAGGATGCCAGTTCTTTGGTCCTAGATTGGTTACCTGGCAGTGTAAGAAACAAACGTCTGTGGCGTTATCTACTTGTGAAGCGGAGTATGTTTCTGCTAGCAGTTGTTGCTCTCAGATCTTGTGGATACAGCAACAGATGCGCGACTACGGTTTGCAGTTTCTTAACACACCTCTTTTTGTTGATAATGAGGCCGCAATAAATATAACTAAAAATCCAGTACATCACGCTAAAACTAAACACATAGAAATTCGTCATCACTTTATTCGTGATTGCTTTGAGAAAAAGTTGATACGAATTGAGAAAATCCACACTGACGAACAGAAAGCTGATTTACATACCAAAGCTTTTGATAAAAATCAGTTTAAATATTTGTTAAAACTGAATGGTATGAAGCTTCTGTCGGTGTCGGATGGCATAATTGGCGTTGATGAGAGTAATGTTGCGGATGAAGACGAGAAACAATCTGCAATGGTTTGTCGAATTTTTACTTGTTTTGGTATTTAGGGGGAGTAGATGTGTGTACATAGTTTATTTTCAGAAAATACAAAAACAGTAAAAAATGATAAAATACAAAAACATGATAAAGTCTGAAAAAGAGCTTGTGTATATGGGGAAAATGATAGTACATCAGCTAGACGATTACAGTATGCTAAAGATTTGAAAAGTATAAAAGAGTTAAACAGTCTCACTGATGATGTGTTGATAGGTTTTCACACATTTAGTAGATTTATTCGGGATATAAACCTAAAATTCAAACTTGTGAATTCGTGGGGAACACTACTTGGATATATAGGTAACCCCTGAAATCTCGTTTGAAAGGTCTCTTAATCTGATATACTAGGTTTTTATACTCTATGATGTCTGGGGTATTATTCCGGGACTTCTGCTGAACGGTGGTTCTGACCTAGTCCCTGGCTAATACTTGCTGCAATGCTTGAAACACAGCATTAAACCCTCAGCATGCTGAAACAATAAAATTGATAAATGCTGCTGTTGTAAGCAAAAAGATCCTCTAAAGGGGACACACCGAAAAGTCGAAGCTAATATCTCTCTGCGTATACCCTGAGATCCCTCGGCCCTCGCATACCTAAATTATATACAGATATCATTGTAGTATTCTCACCTGTAAGACTGATTATTGGGATTCTGGATACGGGAGTATATTCAAGAGGTGGGACACATGAATGATCTAAGTTCATAATTCATCTAAATCGTATCCTGAGTAAATTGAAATTTGTGTGGGAATTTAAGAAGGATCAGTATATCGACAATCGAGGTGAATTGTTTAAGTCTGAGTATGTAATGTAGCTTAACGGTACTTGTGATTTGTCTAAATAGCTGATATGATTCCCTGACACGCTCACCAAAAATATGTTTGTAAATAGTTTACTTTGTTTAATTTCTGCAATTTAAGTTTTCTGTATTTCATTTCTTAGTTTAGAACATTTTATAAAATTCAAAAAGATTTTATTTCTGCTTTATTTTCCGACAAACCAAAGTGGAGAGTTGATTGTTGGATTCTCAGATGTTTGAAACAGATGCAGGAGATTCTGGACTGAAGAATGAGGAGAGCTTACTTTGAAGAAGTTTAAATTGTTTGAAATGATAAAAACAAGTTCATTAATTTGATACTTGTTATTTTCAGAAAATGTTTGAAATTGTTGATTTAAATCAGTTTGTTTCGTCAAATGATCAACCAAGGTCATTAAATTGGACTTGGTAGATTAATTGAGTAATCAGGGTCATTAATTTGGACCTGAATACTTGAGTGGATTGCTATAACTGATTGAGTTTGTGACTTAATGTTAAAAAGATAGTTTGTAATGTTTGTTGGTTGAGTAACAGGTTTGATCTTCATTATTCCCAAAGGAAGCTATTTGTCAAAGCTTGAACCAGATACCTCAGATTTTAGCATATCGAGAGGGGGAGTCTGTGAAAGGGGGAGTCTGGATCAATAGTCAAAGGGGAGTTTGAAGATGGAGCAAGATTGTGAACTTGTGAAGAATGCTTATGATGTGAAGACAGAGAGTTGGAGAAAAGACCAAGACTGAAGTCTCGGGAGCTGAAGACTACGTCAACATCCAAGGGGGAGTCTGTTAGTGCACGGAATGTCTATTGACTTCGTCTACATCAAGTCTTAGGTCAATATGGGTCAACATAGGGTTTAGAATGTCGAAATCATGAAAAATGTTGACAGGTTCGCTTATGTGACCATGTTAGGTCAGGTTCGCTCATAGGTACATAGCTGGTTCGCTTTTGTGGTAAGTGGGCTGGTTCGCTTTTGTGGCAGTTCACATAAGCGAACCACACACACTATATATAGCCTGATGTTGTGTTTTCATTTGTAACGTTGGGAGCGGACCTAGATCATTGTTGCTGTAACGAAACTCTGTCAAAACAATATTAGAAAGCAATAAAAAGATAGGAATTGAAAGGATATGCTGTTGTAACTTCATATATGTTGATTCCGCCTTCATACATGAAGATGAGCTACTCTGACTGACTTTTCGGGTCAAAGAACGGTCCAACAATAGCATGATTTAATAAGTTGTTGTTTATGCTTTGAATGTAATTAGGGTTTATATGAATTAGATGATAAAACCCTTGTTTGATCGATAGTTTGCATAATCTAAAACTGTTGATTGTGTTGATTGATTGTGTGTAAAGAAGGAAACTGTTGAATGATATAACTAAATAGCATAAGTTTCGGATATTTAAACTAGTCGCACAAGTTCTCTCAGTCGCACAAGATCAGGTCACACAAGGCCTGATCTGATCACACAAGTTCAGTCGCACAAGAAACCAGTAGTCGCACAAGACTATTGGAATCACACAAGTTATGTTTTGATAACTGTTGGGCCTCAAAGCCCAATCTCGATCGCACAAGCCATCCAGATCGCACAAGTCCATCCGGATCGCACAAGATTCATGTTTGGTTGTTGGGCCGTATACTTGTTGGACTGCTTATGATTTGGGCCGGGTGGGTTTCCAATCGCACAACCCATTGTGGATCGCACAAGTTATGCTGATCGCACAAGGGGTTGGGCCGCCTGTTTATTGATCTTTATCTTTGGGATCGTACAAGTATTAGTATGGTATGTAATTGACTGCTAATGTGCTATACGTGTTTGCCATGATCAATACGTGTTAGTAACCTGTTAACTTGTGTAAACATACGTGCACTATTCGAACCTAGACCTGACTTGTATGGTAACCATGTTAGGACGTGGTTGACCTCTAGCAGCTCGATCGACCTTTCGTTTATCTGCCGAGCTAACCTAAGGTGAGTTCACACTTTCTACAAAGCATGGGATTCCCAGGGGTTGGGAATGGGTTAAGGAATATGGATTCCTCGTCCCTCTTGGGTAGGACAGTACGGGTTCAGGAATATAATTCCTCGTCCTCATGGACAGTTAAATTTCACTAGACCAAAACTCTATCACGAAGTCCCTCCTTTTTATATCGACTTAATCGTCGGGCCAATGGCGAGCAGGTCATTAGTTAGATAGCGCTATTTAGGTCTGACAAGCCTCACACCGTACCGTAGAGGATGGGCGTGAACTAATGGATCTGGGCACGTCAATGATGATAGACATTGACAGTTCAGGGCACATAAACATGACTACAGTCAGCAGTCGATATGGTAACGAGTCTAGTAGTATATACATGGGGTAGCCCCCACGGCCGTAGAGCCAGATAATTAAACATGGGGGTAGCCCCCACGGCTGGATTGCAGAGTAAATGGGATAAACAAATCACGTTTTCAACTATGGGGTAACCCCCACGGCAGGGATGCCAGTTAAAGGAAACTGTTTTCGAAACAACTTAAAACAAACACCCAACTGTGAACTCGCTCAACGTTGTTGTTGACTCGTTACTACATGCTTTGCAGGTCAATAGTTTTAGCAGGAGCTTGCATGGGGAAGAGTCGTTGTGGAGTATGGACATTGAGTGTTCATGACGAACTTAAACATTATTTACCTATGCTTTGGTTTTAGACATTTTGCTTCCGCTTGCAACTTAAACTATGTTTTGTTTGGACACCAATTGTATTGTGTTAGATTTTATTATTTACATGCTTGTTCAATATGATTGGTGGCTTGATCCTGGTCAGTCACGCCTCCAAGCGGTGATACCCCGCAGGTGGATTTTGGGGGTGTGACACCTTCCACCTCTTCTGACTCTATTCTCCAATCTAAACAACCAGCCATTGACTTCACTCTGAAGTCGTCACCCCATAATTCCCCACCACCCTCCTATCCTCCGAGTTCGCCACCCGTAGTCCAAAATCAAACCGTTCACCAACGCTCCACCGTCGGTTTCACCAGTGCGAACTCACCCATCACCTTACCCGCCATCGACAATGAAAAATCTTTGCAAATCCCTTCGTACATCATGACCGCTATTACCAACTCGTGTCAGTTTCATGGTTGTGATGACGAAGATGCACCAGCTCACATTAACCGCCTTTCTCGCCTGTGTGGTACCTTCTCTATAGAAGGTGCCAACCTTGATGCTCGTTTCCTTCAAGTCTTCCCATTCTCACTTGTGGGCCGCGCAGCCACATGGCTTTATTCGCAGCCCGCAGGTACGTTTACCACCTGGGCCACCCTTCGAGATGCCTTCCTTGCCAAATACTTCCCACCCGCCAAGACAACTAGACTTCGTGATCAGATCCATTTGTTCCGGATGGAGCCTGACGAACCTTACCATCTAGCCTGGGAGAGATTCCAAACCTTGCTATCCCATTGCTCTCGACATGGTCTCACTCCCGAGACTTGAGCCGGATTCGACACTGGCATGCGGCCACCTCATGGGAAAGAAAACTGTGGCTGAATGAAATGACCTTTTTGAGAGTTTTGGACATTCTGACATCGATCATCGCGCTACCACCAGGATTTCCATTCCTGTGTCTAGTACTCCCTCGGCCGGTCGAGGGATACACCAAGTCAGCTTGGAAACATCAGTAGCCGCAGCGATGGAAAACCTTGAGAGGAAGCATACCAAAGAGATTCATGACTTAAGAGCTAGGGTAGATAGGTGTGAGGTGTGTAGGGGAGGTCACGACACTATTGATTATCCCACACTCACTCTTGAGCAGGTCGAGTTAATAGCAGGTCAAAATTGAAGTCCAACAAACCCTTTCAACAACTCAAACTTAGGGTCCAATTGGCGTAGTAACAATAATACCTTCCGTTCTTCCGGTAGCCCCTGGTTTCCAAACAGGTTTAAATCAAAACAGGGAGCAGGGTTATTATTCTGGTGGGGGTTCAAATCCGCAGGGTCAGTTTGGTAGCTCAGGGTCGAACACTCTGGTCAGTGTTCTGGTGGGGCTTCACAAGGTTAGTTCATCTTAGGGGGTTCAAATAGGCAATATCCTAGTGGGGGTTCAAACCAAGAGGGTCAAACTAGGACTGGGGTTCGGGTGGTAGTCTAGAAAGAATTGAGGAACTTCTTTCTCAATTAGTGATTAAGGATCAAACAATCCAAAGAACATTAGAAGCTAACCAAAGAACCTTAGAAGCCACTCAAAGAACCCTAGAAGATCATGCCACATTCTTAAAGAACAATCTCTCCAACTTTTTGGACCTTCAAAGGCAAGTCGGTGACATATCTCGTAAGTTGCAAGAAAGGACTTCCGATCAATTCTTAGGAAACACCCAACAAAACCCATCTGGCCAACTAAAGGCAATCACTACTCGAAGTGGTAGGTCGTTAGGAGAGGTAGTTACAGAGGGAGTTGAGGATGAGGAGGAGGAACAAGTAGATGAGAAGATCAAGATGGAAACTCCCGGTAAGGTGCACATTAGGCTAGACCTAGCAAGTACCGCACACACCGAGGAGCCTTAAGTAGAGAAGAGTGTAGAAAAGCGACCGATAGGGGTTAGGCCGTCACCACTCATAGATCATTCACACGTCCCATACCCCGCCCGCCTTAAGCATCAGAAATATGCTAAGGAATACGGGTAGTTTCTCGAGACGTTCAAGCAATTAAAAGTCAATCTTCCATTCATTGTGGCCCTTCATTCCATGCCCAAATATGCAAAATTCCTTAAGGACCTTCTCATGCGTAAGGATAGGATAGGTGAGCTTTCGAACATTCCGCTGACCGGTGGTTGTACCGCGGTGATTTTGAACAAGCTACCGGAGAAACTAACCGATCTGGGCACCTTCACCATTCCATGCCTATTCGGGGGTGGCATTACTCCCACTCATGCTTTAGCCGATCTATGTGCTAGCATCAATTTGATGCCATTCTCTCTTTACGAGAAGCTAGGATTAGGAGAGCTTATGCCCACTCGCATGGCATTGTCATTGGCCGACCACTTGGTCAAATATTCTCGTGGGATCATAGAAAATTTGCTCGTTAAAGTCGATAAGTTCATTTTTCCCATAGATTTCATTGTTCTAGACATGGAGGTCGACGAGAGAGTTCCCATCATATTAGGTCGTCCATTCCTTAGCACCATAAAGGCAATTATAGATGTCTTTGATGACAAGATTTCACTTCGCGCGGGCCACGAGACCGTCACATTTGAGACCGATAGGGCCATGCAACACCCGAGTGGTAGAGATGAGGATAGTGGGCCGTGTCATTCCGTCTACTTTCTAAACTCTTTCATTTCATGCGTCGATACGTGTCTTGAGTGTATTAGTGGAGCCGACTTGGTGAGTGAGGGAGTTTTTGAGGAGGAAGTGGAAGAAGAGACCCTAGAAGAGGAGGATGAGTTGTGGGTTCCCGAGACATTAGAACTCAATGAGATTAGTGAAGAAAGTGCTCCTATGGATATTCCGACCCCCTTAGAGCTTAAGGTCCTTCCATCACACTTAGAGTAGGGGATAAATCGAACATGCTCGTCATCTTCTCTTCGAAGTTGACGGAGGAGGGGAAGTTGAAATTACTCTATGTGTTAAGAACACACAAGGAGGCGATTGCATGGAGGCTATCGGACATCAAGGGGATTAGTCCCACTTTTTGCACACACCAGATTCTTATGGAGGAGGTTTACAAACCGGTGGTGCAACCGCAAAGGCGCCTCAATCCAAACATGCAAGAGGTGGTGAAGAAAGAAGTGATGAAGTTGTTAGAGGCTGGGTTGATATATCCAATTTCCGATTCCGCATGGGTGAGTCCAACTCAAGTTGTCCCGAAGAAGGGAGGGATGATGGTTGTTATGAATAAGAAAAATTAACTCATCCCATCACGCACTGTCACCGGTTGGCGAGTATGCATTGATTATCAAAAATTAAATGACGCCACCCGGAAAGATCATATCCCGCTTCCGTTCATTGACCAAATGCTAGAGCGTCTGGCGAGGTAACCATTCTATTGTTTCCTCGATGGATTTTTAGGTTACTTCCAAATCCCCATTGCACCGGAAGATCAAGAGAAGATGACCTTTACATGTCCTTATGGCACGTACACGTACCGACGCATTTCGTTTGGATTATGTAACCCTCCGACTAGTTTTCAGCGGTGTATGGTTGCCATCTTCCAAGATATGGTTGAGAGTTCCATGGAGGTCTTCATGGATGACTTTTTGGTTTATGGAAACTCATTCGATCAATGCTTAGGTAACCTCGAGAGGATGATGAAGAGATGTGTGGAGACGAAGTTGATGTTAAATTGGGAGAAATGTCACTTTATGGTGACGGAGGGGATAGTTTTAGGTCACAAGATTTCCCGAGCTGGTATAGAGGTGGATAGGGCTAAAATAGACACCATTAGTAGGATTCCCCCACCGACGAGTGTGAAATCAATTTGAAGCTTCCTTGGCCATGCGAACTTCTATAGGCGTTTCATTAGGGATTTTTCCACAATCACACACCCCATGACCCGACTCTTAGAGAAAGACGTTCCTTTTGTCTACGACAGGGAGTGTCTCAAAGCCTTTAAATTCCTAAAAGAGAGACTCATGAGTGCCCCCATTCTTAACCGCCCGATTGGAGCTTACCTTTTGAGCTCATGTGCGACGCGAGCGATTACGCGGTCGGTGCAGTTTTGGGGCAATGACGGGAGAACCATTTTCACCCGATCTATTATGCGAGTAAAACCCTCAATGATGACGTTGGGCTTTCAAAGACCATCGTGTTCAGAGAGAAGGAACTTCTAGCTGTGGTGTTTGCATTCGATAAGATTCGTTCATACCTTGTGCTTTCAAAGACCATCGTGTTCACCGATCATTCGGCTTTGCATTACCTCTTCTAAAAGAAAGACGCTAAGCCTCGTCTCATACGATGGATTCTCCTACTTTCCAAGTTTAACATAGAAATTAAGGATAAGAAAGGAGCGAAGAATGTCGCGGCCGATCATCTTTCACGATTAAAGGATCCGAGTAGAGAGGAGATTCGTGAGGAGGCGATAGGAGATAGATTCCCTCGCGAGTCCATTGATTTTATTGTGGAGAAGAAGGAGGGTTTGCCGTGGTTTAGTGATTTAGCGAATTACCTTGTAAACTGGGTTGTGATGAAGGATATGAGTGCTCAACAAAAGAAGAAGTTTTTTCGGGATGCGAGGAAGTACATAGGGGATGACCCATACCTCTTTAGGATAGGAGGAGATCAAATACTTAAGAGATGTGTGCCGAGAGAAAAGGGGTTAGAAATCCTTAGGCATGTTCATGATGGATTAACAGGAGGTCACCCCAGTCCACACACTACCGCACAAAAAGTCTATGATTGTGGCTTCTATTGGACTTCGGTGGTTCAAGATGCCTTAGAGTTTGTTAGGAAATGCGATGCATGCCAACGTACCGGCAATATCTCATCCAAGGACGAGATGCCCCAAAATCCAATTCAAGTTCTCGAAATATTTGATGTGTGGGGCATCGACTTCATGGGACCTTTCCCTTCCTCTAGTGGGAATAGGTACATCCTCATGGCGATCGATTACGTCTCCAAGTGGGTTGAAGCTCAAGCTTTGCCTACAAATGATGCCCGAGTGGTGGTGAGATTTCTTAAGAAGTTGTTCACGTATTTCGATACACCAAAAGCCATTATAAGTGACCGAGGTACTCATTTTTGCAATGTCGTGATGGAAAATGCATTAGAGAGTTATGGAGTTACACATCGTTTGTCTACCGCATACCATCCTCAGACAAACGGTCAAGTTGAGAACGTGAATCGAGGGGTGAAGAGGATCTTAGAGAAAATGGTCTGAAAAAGTAGAAAGGATTGGCCGGATAAGCTCGATGATGCATTGTGGGAATTTCTTACCACCTACAAGACACCTTTAGGGACCACTCCGTTCATGATTGTCTATGGCAAAGAGTGCCATCTTCCCATGGAATTGGAGCACCGAGCACTTTGGGCTCTTAAAACCGTCAATTTAGATCTTACCGAAGCGGCTAGGAAACGTTTCTTCCAAATTAACGAGTTGGAAGCACTTAGAGATGCGGCGTATGAATGTTCATTGAGTATTAAGGAGAAAATGAAGGCGTTGCATAATAGGAGGATTAAAGGGTTGAAGGAGTTTAAAACCGGTGATCAAGTACTTCTTTATAATTCAAGGTTTAAATTGTTTCCCGGTAAGTTGAAATCCAAATGGGCAGGGCCATACGTGGTGAAGGAAGTGTATCCGTATGGTACAATCGAGTTACTAAATGAAGCCGATGGATGTACTTGGAAAATGAATGGCCATAGGTTGAAGCATTACTTAGGAGGGCCGATCGATACCACCGAGAAGGAGGAAACTCCTCTCGAAGACCTACCGAACACCACCGTTTAGAGTCTTGAGAGAATTCTCAAGTGTAGAGTTTGTACCGTTTGTATCGAGTCGTTATTTACAGTAGTTTTTTTGTAGATTTTTGTGCCTTTGTTTTGTGTGTTTGAGTATTTCACAGGAATCATTACCGGGAAATTCTCTTCTCGCAATTAGGAGTCAGCGGATGACATCCCATTCTACGCGTTTACTAATGGCTGGCGGCATTCCAGGTAAGTCCCAGTGTTAGAAAATATTTGGGGTGACTTTTGGGAGGCTTGGATAAAACATTGAAAATTTTCTAAGGCATGAAAGCCTCAATTTCACAAAACTTTCTATTAAAAATGGGGCTTCGTGTCACGCCAAGACAAATAATCTTCACCGTCGCGCAGCGCGACAACCCGGGTAAAAATCTGCTGAACTATGGGGTTTCGCATCACGCGAAGCTAAACAACCTTCGCCGTCGCGTAGCGCGACGACCCTATTTGACCTGAACCCTTTGACCTTCAGTCCTGGCGGTACGTGATGACAAAACCATTTCATGATCGCGCAGCGCGATGACATATAAAACGAATTAAAACATATCAGCTCCTCGTTTCTTCCCCATTCCACCATACCCTAATCATATGAACTTTCAGCCGAAAACTACCATTACACCACCATATCTACACCAAAACAACACCAATCTTCAACCATTTTTCACCCACATAACCCAAATTACTTCCCGAACAATACCCACCATCAGTTTTACCATCTCACCCGCTGAATCGCTCAGATTAGGGACTTGCCGTCATTACTTCAAGTTTCAATTTTTCTCTACCTCCACGTATCTGGTATATTTTATTGATTATACTCTCCATATTATTTTTCTAGTGTCTAGTTTGAGTCTTGTTTCGAGCCGTAGTGTCGGTTAATTGTCGGGTCCAGTTTGCGTTCGTGTCTAGTATAGTTTGTTTAGTATCGTTACTGGGTGCGGATGGCCTGGTTTGGGTTGTTGAACATTGAGCTGAGGATTGTTGATTAATACATTGCTATATGCTTATAAAGTTCCAACCTTGCAATTTGAAACTCGGACGACTTAACCGGATTAAAACCTCCTTTAACTAGGCGGATTTTTTCGAGTTAAAATCTGTTTTTGACATCAAAAGTTGCTGACTTTAAGCAAGGATTGGACTCAATGTTCGTTTTTGGGTAGGCACTTGGTTTTAATTGGGACAATTAAAGTGCCGGGAGGAGGTAGTGTTCGTTGAGTCATAGTTAATGAGTCGGCCTTAGCATAGTTTAGTTTTGATCTTGGGTTTACTTATATGCACGTACAAGTTTGATATAGCTCACCCGTACTCAATCTCCATTCGGGCGAGTTTGTTCATCACTTATGCTTTTGTAAACGGTAACCCGTAGACATGTCAGTGAAGGAAGAAGTGGTGGGGAGCGCCCACGCAAGAGAGGGTCGGCTGCACGAACACGAGGGGACCCTAGTATACAGGTTGATGATCCGAACCCTCAAGGAAGAAAAATCAAGTATCACACTCATGAACGAATACCTATTAGCAAGATAAACAAGGTGATCATCCGTTGCTATAATTCTAGTTAGATACAAATTAGTGGGGAAAGTTTGATAAGTTGAGGAACACTGAGTTCCTAGAGCATTGGGTCAGGGATTGGGAATGGTTAGAGAGTGTGGGTTCGCATCAAAGGGTCGAACAGATTTTGGGTCCAAGGTTGAGAGACATGATGAACTGCATTTAGGATCAATACGAAGAATTGGTTTTGGAATTCCACAGCACCTTTAAGCATAAAGAGGGTGCTTTTGCTCAGAGGAACGCAGTGTCATTTAGTCCGAGGAGGACAGTGTTTGAGACGGATATGGCACGGTTTGTAGTGGCGTCGGGTTTATATACGCTAGAGGAGGCTCAGTCGCCTGGTTTTTCGACTAGTTTGAGGGGAGCATATCAGACCCCTAGACCGGTTAGTGTTGGTCCGGCTGAATTTACACAGTTTTGGTCTACTATTTTGGATCACCCGTTCCCTACCACGAACCTTATCACCTCGGTTCGTGATCCGGTTTACCGATACATTTTGAAGATTCTTTCTACTACTTTAGTCGGGCGGAAATCGGGGGAGAATAAGGCGAATTGGACAGATTTGTTTATTTTGATGTGTCGGGTGGAAAATCGGGAGGTGAACTTGGCGAGTGTGCTAGCTTGGTCTTTTAGTAGGGTTTGTCGTGGAGGTCCTCGGTCTACTTTGGATATGGGCCCATATATTACTCGTTTACTTTGAACTTCGGAGTGTTTGACAAGTACAACGCGCAATTTCTTCATAAGGGGCCGACGAGGACGATTTTTAGGATAAAGGAGTTGCAGATGGCTGGCATTATGACATGGACTGAGCCGATCACATGGGAGAATGTTTGATAGGGGGCTCAAGTCCAACCACCCGAGGGACATCCAATTGTGGATGTAATGCACCAGATTGAGCCGACCCATAGGCAGCGACCTAGAAAGAGGCATGAGAGGCCGGCACCGCAGTATCCCCGTCGACAGCCGCCCCTAGATCCGCTCACTTTGGAGTCTCTATATACTCGTATGGATCAGGGTTTGGAGAGATGCATGACTGGGCATCTCAGCAGTTTGGGGAGGCCAGACAGGTGTTACGGAGTACGCAGGTAAGGCCGGAGAACGCACTGAGGTACATGATGAGTCATATGAGTATGGATGTTCCTGAATTCTTTTAGCCGTATACACAGCCAGGTCAGTTTAGTATGTCGGGTCAGTTCGGGTCGAGTGGTGAGGGTGGTTCGAGCCAGTGTCCTGGATGCGGTTCAGGGTAGTATGGTTCTGGGGATCCGAATCCCCCTTTTACGATCTATGAGCA
This sequence comes from Helianthus tuberosus, assembly GCA_030545235.1. NCBI lineage: Eukaryota > Viridiplantae > Streptophyta > Magnoliopsida > Asterales > Asteraceae > Helianthus > Helianthus tuberosus. The sequence goes on from CM060366.1 coordinate 124,330,692, forward strand.
ACGTAGTTCTGGTGTTGGTGGAGGTGATGAAGAGGAAGAAGAAGAGAGTGACGAGGAGTAGTATGGGGATGAAGGATGAAGGATGCAGCAGGAGCCGAATGAAGTATCTTTTGTTTTATATTTTATGTTGTTTTAATCCTTATCTCGGTTTGTACTAATAATTTTGACTACTTTGAACTGGATGGTTTGGCAGGGTTGGTTGTGGTTGTTGAACTTGATGCACCTATCTATCTATATAATTTGTTTGGTATGTTTTATGCTTGTTGAGAGGTATGGTGTTGGTTGCCGCTTCCGTTCGCGTGTGAGAATTAGGAACTGGTTGCTGACGTGTTCGGATTGGAGGGCATATGTGGAATTGACTGGCACATTGACAGTCTCACATATCAGCCAAGTTATTTTTCCCTTGTATATATTTTATAAATTTTATTTGGTATCTAGTTTATTTTTAGTGGTAATTTAGGTAGTTTGAGTCATGTTTCTGTTCTTCCATTAGGGATAATGCAAATTTGAAGTGTGGGGATGGAGCATTTGAGTCATAGTTAATTTAGTTAGTGAGTCGAGTTAGTTTTGAGTCATAAAAAATTGAAAAATACAAAAAAAATTAAAAATTGAAACATCCCAAAAAATTAAAAATTAAAAATTAAAAAATCCAAAAAAAATCGAAAAAAATTGAAAATGTCTCTCGTTTTAAGAAGTTTGCAAAATAAAAACGGAAAATGGTAGGAAAAGCAGTTTTTGTTCGAGTTTCAAATAATAATAATAAGTGAATAAAAAGTTAAGCTTATGTCTAATTTGGGATGTGTGAGTAGGCCTGGCCCGGTTTTAGGTTCCTTTGAACTAAATATATCTAATTGTTAGTTTGCCAGTGGGTTCTCATCTAGGAAAAGTAGGGAAGCCAAAACCGCCAAAAAAAGTATAAGGAATGTCGTTATAAGCTAAAATTATTAGAATTTTTTATCAAAGAAAAGAACAATAATACAACAAAAGTGCTAAACCGAATAAATGACAAGGCCTATGTAATCGATGTTGGGGATGGTGACTCTGACATAGATGGCCTCTGGGATTGTTAAAAAGAAAAATACAAAAATAGTGAAGCCTACGTTGTCGCTCTCGGGGATGGTGACTCTAGTTGAGACAACCTTTAGGATAAGGTATGCATAGCTAAAAGCTCAAAAGAAAAAAATGATGAAATATTTGATGTTAAGTTCTCTTGATTTTGGTATAAAATGGTTAGGAAATAGTCCAGTGACTGTTCCTTTTGTTCTATAATCTTGAGGCGAAATTAGGTGAAACAGCAGATTCTTGTGTGAGACCCTAGGTAAATTAACCGAACTTGAACAAAAACTACATGATAAGGGCTTGGAACCTGGTTTGGGTTTAAGAGGACACATATACTTGCAATCACGGTAAACACAGGTTTTAATTTTAATAAGTAATCTAGCTTTTTGATCCCGAATATTTATCTGAAACTGATTCCGTTTGCATAATTCTTTTTCGGGGACGAAAAAAGAGTAAGTGTGCGGATATTTGATGTATTGTAAAATACATCCTTTATTCATGTATAGTTTGTACATATTTCGTTTAGTTTGATTCAGTTTTTACTTAGAATTCATTACTTTAGTTAGTTCTTGTGTTTTCATGTCATTTGTGCTGAAAGTGAAGAAAAATGGTGAATAATCCACTAATTAAAAAGCTAAAACGAGAATCGGATCGTCACGTAGTTGAACTGGAACGGAAATCAAAGAATTCTTATGAAAATGGGCATTGGTGCTACGCGACGAGGATCTGGCTTCACCGTGGCGCAGCGCGACAATAAAATAATAATTTCTGGAATTATAAGCGTCGCGTCGCGCGACCACTAATATGTTTTCCCGCCGCGTAGCGCAACGGGGTTGAAGTCGGCAGACACTTCGCTGTTGATCAGGGTTACACTATAAATTGACATTAACTTTAAATCGGCAGCAACTTACGAACCAGCAATCCTATTGTCACACCCCAACCGATGGCGGAATCATCGGGGCGCGGCACTAGGCGAATCATATTGCTCAAGAGAATCCATAACAACTAAATTGCGACAATATTTAATACTTTCATTATCCCATACTAATAAACAAATACAATCACATAATCTGTCACGAATTTCATGTTCTCTCAAACAATACAAATCCGACAACCTAGATTTTAGATGTGTTTCTAGACTCCCTAGCTTGATTTGATGTAGACTACGACAAAACCTGCAACATACGTTAAAATGACATCAATACAAAAGTATTGGCAAGTATACAAGTTTTGATAGAGTAGCATAGTAGATAAAAAGTGCTGCGAATTACCACATACATAAACGAGATACACAACATATATACAAGACAGATACTACCAGCTAAGTCACTCGAGCTGCGATATGCGATTGCTATTCATCCTAACTAGACCTCGTCGGGTGCTATAGTACTATACTAGTTAAGGCGGGACGTCGCGAGTAAAAGTCCTAGCACATATGTAACTAGCATCACGTGTCAATATGTAAGTCAGTCATTCGCAAGTGATAAATATTCTAAACAGTTGATTTGTTTTGATAAGTGTGATTTTGATATAAACGTATGTTACACCCAAAAGTGCGATAAAAAGGGTTCGAGTATACTCACAGATCGTGATTAAAATAAACACAGTCTTTGATTGGATTGAAGGGAGTGCTGGAAAGTTAGCCTGATTACAGAACGATAGCATAAGCGATGAACAGTGCGTTAGACGGCGTCGCGTGAACTGAATGACGAAGGGTCATTCGACCGGATGATAATCCGGATGGATGGTCATCCGGTCGGAGGGCCATTCGGTCGGATTGTCATTCGTTTGGGATGGATGTGTTGTAAAATGTTTGAACTTTTGAAGTTTTTGTTGTAGTAAAGGTTTAGTCATTCGATCGGATGGTCATCCGGACGGATGGCCATTCGATCGAATGGCAATTCGTTCTAAGTGTGGGAAGTTTTCAAAGAACAAGTCTCCTGGTCAGATGGTCATTTGATCGGAGGGTCGTCCGATCGGATGACCATTCGATTGGGAGTGATGTTCCTTGCAGTTGGCAAAATTTGATTAAGTGTTTGAAAATCCAAGTCACCTAGTCGAATAGTCGTTCGATCGGATGGTCGTCCGATCGGATGGCTATTCGATCGAGCAACTGTTTGTTTGAACCTTGTGAAATCAGTTAAGTTAAAAAGTTTTGCGGTTTAACCAAGACGGTGTGAGAACGTGTTAAGCGTCGGAAAATACATCAAGTCCAGCTCGTTTGATCGGTTGGGAATCACCCCGTTCGATCAGACCCAACGTTCTTGATGGTGTTCCATGTTCAACATGTGAACCGATCGTCTCTCGTCTAGATTTAGTCAAGATTAGTGTAAAAACATGTAGAAATCTGTTAGATCCGAACTGTTCTTGATGAGATGAAGTCATTCAGCTGTGTTCATCGGAACCGTGATGACGTCACCCTAGAACAGCCGAAATCAGATGATTTCATGGTGAAAACGCAAGATTTGATGGTGGAAATGATGTGAAAGTGTGTGTAGGTGATAGAAGTACAAAATTTGGAGTGAAATACTTACGTTTTGGGCCTTGAATCGAGAGAAAAGTGCGTGAAAGTGCGGGAGAGCGTCTGGATCGGAGGAGGCTGTCACATCAGTGAGAAATGATGTGATAGTAGGGTATTTATAGTAAAGAGGGGGGGGGGGGAGGGGGGAAGGCGGTGCACAGTGATCCGGTCAGAGGGCCTTTCGATCGGATGGCTTGCTTGGGTTAGTTTTCTGACTTTTCGTTCCGTTCGTTAAGCGTATCAATAGTTTGTTTACACATATCCATACGTATATATATTTATAATAATTAGCCATCAATAGGTCGTATATAAGTATCCACATTCTCAAGGTTGTATTACGATAATCGATTTACGCGTGATCGCGGGTGTGCGTTCGAGACTTGCGTTGCATTACGTCGCATCACGGCTATCGAGGGGAGTAGCTTAAGTCCTCACTCGACGTCATCGTGAGTGTTAGTGTTAGTGTATGCGTTGTGATGTGTTATAACGATAAACTACGCGTAATATGCGAAATAGCATTGTAAGCGATATAGTTACATTATGATCCGAATCTCTGGTGCTAGGCGTAACGAGTGTAACGAGTAGTAACAATGCACGAACGTGCGGGTTGGTACAGTCTCCCCTGCTTTAGGAAATTTCGTCCCGAAATTAATCCACAAAGAGGGTCACGAGGATTGATGCAAGCGAGGAAGCGATAAGAAGCGTCAAGATAAGCGAGCGATCGATCAAAAATTGATTGCGGAGACTAGACGAGAGCGGCGGGTAAGGCGATATGTATAAGGATGGTAACTCATGAATAGGCGATCCAAAAGCATTTTCATTTCTCAAAAAGTTTAATTAATTTGATGCGAAAAGGTTTGAAAAACACTAGTTTTATGAAAATTTCCTCACAGTGCGGTGTTGAACTGTATCGATGTTCACACCAGCGCTTATAAGAGAAGTTTTGTTAAGTTATTAAAAGATTTCAAGGTAATAAAACTCGTTTTACGAAATTTTCTCATCACACGCCGTTAACTTGAGTCGATTGTTACACCATCGTCACGAGAAAATCTTCTTTTGTCAAAGGTTTCGATTAAAATTTAGGAATTTCTCCCTTTGTTTCGTAAAAGTTTTGTAAGGAAAATTTTTTTTTACACAAAAGGTTTTAATAATACCACAAATTTTAGTTTAGAGTTGGGCCCCACATGGCACCTTTCCACGAAAGTTTGACAATATGGCTAAAACACTTATATATAGGAAGTACCAGCGACGTATCCCCAATGCTTTAGCCATTTGGACTCCATCCCGTGAAGCAGTATCACATGTGTCAACATGGTTCTGATAGATTTTTGTTCCCTCAGTCCTAACGAGGAATGGTTGGACCAAGTTTAGAAGAAGGGTGGGATAAACTTAGTGATGAAGCCGTTTACGAATTCAGTTCAGCGATAAGAGCGAGTGCGATAATCGGTAAGCGATGGGCGATAAACGAAAACGAAAATAATAAGCTAAGACGGCGGCGATGAGCGTTAAAGCGAAAAGCGACGACCTATAAGCGACAGGTGTCAAGCGATACGCGATAAGCGATAGAGTGGTAAGAGTCAAAAGCGTTGCAGCATTAAGCATAAAGCGATAGCGGGTGCGAGATAGATTCCAGCGATGGTGCAATTTCGAGCGTGTTGACTTGCGAAAAGTCTAGCGATGACACGCTTGAGTTGCGATGAGATTGTTACGCCTTGTGATGTACTTTAGTGTGTCGAAAATAGTTTAAATAGTATACTTGGTCTAATAACGTTCAACGTCGCCTGGCACTTTCTTCACAAGAAATTGGTTGGCATGGCGAAGCACTTATATATAGGAAGTACCAGCGGCGTATCCACCATGCTTCAAGCACACGCCTCTGTTCCGTGAATAGGTGTCACACTGTGTTGACATGATTAAGACCCTTATATATAGGAAGTACTAGCGGCGTATCCACCACGGTTAACCATGCTTTTAACATTATGGCATCATTGAAACTTACTACGATCTCCGTGCACTGACCACAGTAATCTCGTGTGCACCCGTGATTATTTTGATCCTTGCACGTTTATCGTACCTTATTTCAAGAACGCATAGTGGGCGTAAACCACATCATATAGTATATAGTGCTAGTATATAGTTTGTGTGCGAGTGCGAGGGGAAGAGAGAAACAGAGTCAACGTTGTATCGAGTAGTAGCATAAGTTCCACACATGAATACTTAATATCGAAAATCGTATTATTACAACATCGTTAAGAGCATAGTTGATGTTGCGGTAGAAGACTTCGGCGGAGACTGCGAATGTTGCTAGCGTTCCTCAAGTTCGTGGCCCTGTGCGACAGTGCTGGGTAAGATGACCCAGATAGTTGCAATTTGCGTAATAGTGGCAGTTAGCTTCTGCCGGGTGATGATACATACACATGTGACACAGGGGATAAGTTCAAGCGTAGGCGCGCTTCGAGTGAACTGGGACTACTCGGAGAGGTTCGGGATTCGGAGTTTCTTGGTGTGAGTTAGTTGCTGCATATTCAAAGCTCGGGTTCTTTCGCTTGCGGCTGGGCTCGTCGACATCTTGCGGTGGCATGTCGTCGTCAGATGAGTCAGTAGAATAGTTGGTAGCATCGGTGGATTCATCAGACGACTCGGTAGTGCCATCAGATGATACGGTGATAACTTGGCTAACCTTCTTGGAGAAAAATCCTTCTATGACTCGTTTTTTGTTGATTTCTGCAGCCAAGCGATAGGTTTCTTCGATGGTAGCAGGTCTCGCAGCATCGACAAAATCGCCAACACACTCAGGCAAGGCACATATTTACTTCTTGATAGCCTTTTCTGGAGTGTCAACTTGAATTGGGCAGATGATGCTAAGCTGTTTGAACCTCGTTGTGAGGCCAGCATTGTCACCTTCGACTTGCTTGATTTCCCAAAATTCGTCTTCCAGTTTCTGGACCTCATGGGGAGGGCAGTACTCTTTCTTCATGAGCTCCTTCAGCTCATCCCAAGAGAGGGTGTAAGCTGCGTGGATCCCACGTTTGTTACGTTCGGCTGTCCACCAGTCGAGTACTCGCGATTGAAAAACTCCGGTAGCGCATGAGGTACGAAGATGCTCGGGGCACCCACTCTGACGAAGGGTCACCTCGATGGCATCAAACCACTGGAGTAACTGAGGTACACCTCCTTCACCTGTGAAGACCATTGGGTCACAGGCTCTGAAGTGCTTGTAGAGGAAAGTAGATTGCGGCGCTTCAGTCTTGGAGTCTTCCGTGGTTTGAGAGTTGCTGAGAGATTGAACCTGAGTGACGATTTGAGGGATCACCCTGGCCACTTCCCTAGCCACGAGTGATGTGATCCTCTTATCGGCGTTTCGTCAGGCTCTTCTCCTAGCTGTTCGTCTCGAGGTAGAATCGTTCGAAGACATCTAGACAGAAAGTGATTTGGGAGTGAGATTTGATCATAATGAATTTGAATTAGCGATGCAATTGGGCGCGTTCAAAACTTGTTGCAGGTAGTATAGTAATACGTATTCACATAGGAGCCACATAGGAGACACGAGATTCCTAAGTTCTCACACAAGTGATTTGTTTGTATATATATAAATAAGTGTAGTTTATCAAAGCAATTTCATCCATATGAAATAAAAACGCAGCGGAAATAATTATTTAAAACATGTTACTCTTAAGATATAAATATCATTTATATGCAAAATCCCAAAACCCGGATCCATATATGAACGTGCATACTATCAAACACAACCATAGGATGTTTAGAAAACTAACTTCTTAGAGTAATAAGAAATGAAACAGATGATGCTTCTTGAATGTTTGTCTTCAAGAGTAGAAGACCTCAAGCTTGTATACCACAAGCTTCCAACAAACACTTGAGCTTTAGCTAGGATTTTATACATTTATGATCAAAATGAACACTTGAAAAACACCCTTGTGATGACCGAAAATTGAGAGCAAAAACAACAAGTCTCTTATGTTTTTTTTGTCATCTAATTTGTTATAAAAACATGAGAGAATATCACCTCCCTTCTTGGCCAATCAAATCCTTACTAACACATGCAAATGCATGCTTGTTTATTGGACCAAAATTCATGTCTTGGGAAAACATATGGGGGGGGGGGGGGGGGCACCTTGTTATTTTAGAAAAAAAAAACAAATTTCTTTTATAAAATTTAAGTCTTGGTTTATATTTATAACTTTTATAAATATAACACTACATATTTATAAGACTTTATACAACTTTTTAAAATGTTATTTAATCCATTAAATAAAAAAATAAAATATTCTCTCAAAATAAATTATCCATATAATTTATTAGTTTCTCAAATGTAATTATTTAGAAAACCAATTTCTTAATATAAGTGTTAATATTTATTTTTTGATCACATCATAAATAAATATTTTAAGTGTTTGTCTAGCTTGTATTTGGGTATGACTCGACTTGGATCATAACGTACTAGCCACATCAATTTAATATGTGTCTTGGGCATACAGAATCCAACAATATCCCACTTGCACAAGATACATAGAAGATTGATGCAAGTAGTAAAGACCACCTAACTATAGTTTACTACCCCTAATACGTATGACTATATGTCCCATTCAATAACATCATCCCCTTCAAGTCCCTTACTTGAACATGATTTTAGGTGCATCTATCATTTATCCTTTCGTTACAGATGTCATGTTAAATCCAGATACATAGAGTGATCACTCTCTGTTGATTTAACTTTAGCAGGCCTTAGACATCTTACTCTCAACGAATAAGAGGAACAAATCCCTTCTTGACTACATACGTCTCTCATAATCACCTTATACCATACCTGAGTTTAGCCTTGTGTACTGCCTTATTACAGACAGCTAAGAACTAGGTCAAGGTATAATACTTGGTGAATATCAAGACCCAATATGTATCTCAGGTCAGAGGATACTATGATATTCTCCTTTACTCAAAATTTACTTATGATCAATCATAAATGATTCCATGCAGTAATATTTGAGAGCGAGTCAGTCCAATATTTGTATCCCACAAATATCAATGAACTTTGGTAGCAACACTTTGCTCTATATTCATATCTAATGAATATCCACCAATCCAAATTCATAATAGTCTTACATTCATATTTGTTCCCACAAGTATGATCGACTACGGACATTTAGAATAATTAACTTATTCACGGATTTAAACATGCTAAAATGAAACGTAACTCAAAATACCATAAAAGAGTTAAAAATAACAATGGTTTCAATATCCAAATACAAAATAGATCAAATCTAATCACTAGAATATCGAAGTCCTAAGGCACATGTATGACCCTCATGTTTTGCCCTGTCAAGGAGCTTCGTGAGTGGATCCACAATGTTTTTTCCTTTTTCCTTTTTCAACTTCATCCCTTATGTAGTTGAATCTCCGCTCAATATGTCTAGTCTTTTGGTGTGCACGAGGTTCCTTGATTTGAGCAATCGCACCCTCGTTATCACAAAAGATCTTTAGGGGGTCTTGAATGGTAGGGACCACCCCTAGGTCGGCTATGAATTTCTTCAACCATGCAGCTTCTTGGGCTGCCAATGAAGCGGCAATGTATTCTGATTATGTAGTGGACAATGCTACCACGTTTTGTTTTGAGCTCTTCCAAGAGATTGCTCCACCATTTAAAATGAAGACATACCCCGATTACGATCGAGAATCACTTCAATCGGTTTGGAAACTCGCGTCCGTGTAACCCTTTATAATGAGTTCCTCCTCACCAGATCCATATATTAAAAACATATCCTTAGTTCTTCTAAGGTATTTTAATATGCACTTAATAGCCTTCCAATGACTGTTACCTGGATTTTGCTAGTATCTACTCGTCATGCTCAAGGCGCATGAGACGTCCGGTCCGGTGCATATCATTGCATACATGATGGATCCTATAGCAGACGCATATGGGACTCCTTTCATTTTCTCTTGCTCACCCTTTGAGCTTGGACATTGAGATGTATTCAATATTATCCCCTTTTGAATAGGTAAAAAACCTTTCTTAGAGTTCTCTATTTGGAACCTATTCATGACCTTGTCAATGTATGCACTTTGGTTTAAACCTATCAAGCGCCTTGATCTATCCCTATAGACCTTTATTCCAAGAATATAGGCTACTTCACCAAGATCCTTAATGGAAAAACAACTTCCAAGCCAGGTTTTTACACCTTCTATGGTTGGAATGTCATTCCCAATAGTAGAATGTCATCGACATACAGTACTAAGAAAGTGATGGTGCTCCCACTAGCTTTCTTGTACACACAAGCTTCATCGTCGTTCTCGATGAATCCAAAATTCTTAATTTCTCCATGAAAACGGTGATTCCAACTTCTAGATGCTTGTTTCAATCCATAGATTGATTTCTTTAACTTGCATACATTGTCAGGATGTTTTGGATTGATAAAACCTTCAGGCTGAACCATATAGATATCTTCATCAAGATATCCATTAAGAAAATCCGTTTTGACATCCAATTGCCAGATCTAATAGTCATAATATGCAGCTATGGCAAATAATATCCTGATTGACTTTAGCATCGCCACAGGAGGGAAGGTCTCGTCATAATCAATCCCTTGAGTTGAGTGAAACCTTTTGCTACAAGCTTGCTTTATAAGTATCCAAGTTACCATGCATATCTGTTTTCTTCTTGAAAACCCACTTACTACCGACTACTTTAGAGTTAAGTGGTGGCACAACCAATTCCCAAACTTGGTTATCATACATGGATTGCATCTCTATGTTCATGGCTTCAAGCCATTTGTCACAATCAGATTTTGACATTGCATCATGGTATGTGGTTGGTTCATCTGAATCCACCACGTAGCATCCATCCATGAAAAATCCATATCTTTCAGGTGGACTACTAATTCTACCAGATCTGCGAACATTTTGTGCGTACTGATCAACCACTTGATCGTTTTCAACAACCTCTTGTTGAGTGCTAGTATCAACTAAATGTGTATCGTCTTGTGGTTCTTGATCCTCCTCAAGTTCCACTATTCTATCACTAGTTCCTTCCATAAGGAACTTAGCTTCTAAGAACTTACCCTTTCGAGCAACAAATAACTTTTGCTCGGTTGGATCGTAGAAATAATATCCTATATCATCTTTAGGATATCCTACAAAGATACACTTAGTAGATCGGACTTCCAATTTATTTGGGGTGTATTGCTTAACATAAGCTTCACAACCCCAAACCCTTAAGAATGATAATGATGGACGGTTTCCATGCCATATTTCAAAAGGTGTCTTTTCCACTTTCTTGGTTGGGGCCATATTTTGTATATGGACTGCGGAGAGCAAAGCGTAACCCCAAAATGATAGAGGTAATGTGCTTCTAGCCATCATAGATCGAACCATATCTAATAGAGTTCGATTTCTCCTTTCGGACACACCATTGTGTTGTGGTGTTCCAGGTGGAGTAAGTTGTGAGATAATCCCACAACTCCTAAGATGATCTTGAAAAGCACCAGTCAGGTATTCACCTCCTCTATCGGTGCGAAGGACTTTGATTGTTTTCTTGAGTTGATTTTCTACTTCACTTTTGAAGTCTTTGAACATTTCAAATGCTTCATCCTTGTGTCTTAGTAAGTACACATAACCATAACGACTATAGTCTTCGGTAAAGGTAATGAAGTATCTTTCACCATTCCTAGTCATCGGCTTAAAAGGACCACATACATCTGAATGTATGATACCTAGTAAGTCTTTAGCCCTTTCAAAAGTTCCACTAAAGGGTGTCTTGGTCATTTTGCCTTGTAAACAAGATTCACATACATCAAATGAATTATCTTCATTCGTATTCAAAAGACCATTTTTCTGAAGTGTATGCATGCGATTCTTGCTTATATGTCCAAGGCGACAATGCCAAAGGTAGGAATCACTCAAATCCATTTTGAGTTTCTTGTTGGTTACTTGGTACATTGAGCTATCATATGATGTGTTATCATGATCTAATTCATAAATACCATTTAAAGACATAGCTTTAAAATAAAACACATCATTCTTAGATACATAAATGTCTCGGTTAACAAATTCGAATTTAAAACCACATTGTCTTAAAAGGGAAACAAAAATTATGTTTCTAGTTAAACTAGGAGCATACAAGACATTCTTCAAAATAACTTCCAAACCACTTGGAAGCTCTAAAACGTAGTCTCCTTGAGCTTCGACATCCACCTTTGCTCCGTTGCCCATGAAGAGACTAGCGTCTCCCTTCTTATAATGTCTATTTCTTTTGAACCCCTGCAACAAATTGCAAATATGAGTTCCACATCCGGTATCTAGTACCCATGTGTTAGAAGAAATAACATTAAGCTCAACATATATCATAAAGATAGTACCTGAGGTTTGCTCTGCATCCCTCTTGTTTTTCAACTCATTGAGATAGGTTGGACAATTTCTCTTCCAGTGTCCTATCTCACCTCACCACATCCAAAACATGGGTCATTCGTAGCAACCTTTTGCTTCTTCTCTTTCGGTTTGGTGGGTTCTGCTTTAGCTTTGCCTTTTCCCTTTCCCTTGATGTGTCCCTTTCTTTTAGCAGAGTTTGCTTTAGAATCGGGGTGGGGCCTCTTCTTGTTGCCTCCTTCATTGATCGCAAGGACGGGTAAAGCCTTTTTGCCCATTCCTGCTTCAGCCGTTTTGAGCATTGCATGAAGTTCACCAATGCTCTTGTCCCATCCATTCATGTTGTAATTCATTACAAAGATTTCGAATTTCTTTGTTAAAGAGTTGAGAATCAAATCCGTAGCCAACTCTTTAGAGACAGGACAATTTAGCCGTTCGAGGCGATCAATGTGGCTTTTCATCTTGAGAACATAAGATGATACCGATTGGGTTTCCTCCATTCGACATGCATGAAGCGCCCGAACAGTTTCGAAGCGTTCTACCCTTGCTTGTTGTAGGAATATTTCCTTTAACTGGGTAATCATGTCGTATGCCCCGTGATGTTCAAAATCCTTTTGAATTTCGGGAATCATAGTTCCCAACATGAGGCATGAGGCTTGCATAGAGTCCTCGGTATACTTAACCCAATCATTGTAGGCTTCCACATCTTCCACGTTAGGTTCATCGGGAATAGGATCGTCCAACACATAGGATATCTTCTCTTGTTTGAGAACAATTCTCAAGTTTCAAAACCAATCCATGAAGTTGTTATGGTTGAGACGATCCTTTTCAAGGATGGTTCTTAGTGATAGGTTTCAGATGGTTTGGTTAATCGGGTTTGCATTGTTAGCGGCCATCTACAAAATTTAACAAGTTCAATTTTAGTATTTTCGATATTATTATATTTTAATAATTAATACCCTTTTGTGTCTTAAAGACAATTAATAATTAAAATCTAGAATCCAACGTTACATTTAAATATTGGTTAGGTGACCTTTATCCCTATATTTAAATTAACAAGGTAGTCAACATTTGACAATTGCAACTCTTTGCAATTTCTAGCCATATGGGATCGGTTAAACATCTTTATGTTTAGTTGGCATGTTTAATCCCATCAACACCTTTGTTCCCCATGCTTCGGTGACCCTAAATTCATGGTTTCCAAATCAAGTTGCCCAACTTACACACACGTGTGAGTTTATACACATTAGTGGTTAGGTGACCTTTATCCCACAAACATGGTAAACCCACCTCTAACATACAAGTTCCCTCAAATGTGGTTAGGTGACCTTTATCCCACAATAAGAGTTCCCAAGTGTTTCGAGTGTTGTATAAAAGGATGGTGTTTGACTTGTTTTATAAAAGGGTTTTTAATATTTCAAAATTCTAGTTTAGAAAATATTATGTACCATACATTTGCATGCATTCAAATCAATGGTACTTTAGTGAAAACTAATTTTCAAGGTTCTTTTAATAAAACCCATTTTATTATAAAATCATTAATTTTTAATAAAACCTTTATTAACCATTTTAATGATTTTCTTAAGAACCAATTTTACGCTTGTTGTTGATTATTAGTTTGTAAAGTCATGCATATCCAAATATCATTGAAACAATATAAATAAACAACCACACAATCATAACATACATAACAATAGGTGCATAACCATAGCCAACTATTTTGACAACACTTGTTAGCCGAAACAAGTGTGCCAAAAGGTCCTTCCTAAGGGGTGAAAAATGATACAAGTGATGTGTCGTTGGACTCCCACTTGATCCCGCATCCAAATGCTTCAAGTCTCCTTCTTGTGTTGTGATTTCTCCACTTTCTTTGTGCTTCCAAAGTGTCTTTAAATTCAGCTCCAAACTCCTTTGGACTTCAAAAAAATGTGTTTTGGTTATCGGGCTAAAATCCCATTGAGAACCATGAAGTCCTTTGGACCGAATATTATGGTCCAAAACCAAAACCGCATTTTGTGTGCATCTTCTTTTACAAAATATATCCTAATACATTTTTTCAAGTAAAATAAAATGCACCTAATCTATTTATTTTACATACCAAATGGAAATAAATAAATTACATATCTTACAAATGGAAGAATAAAATAATAATTATTACAACCCATTGAAATAATTAATAAAATAAATCACACACAATTATTCAACACAAGGTCATGGCTAGGTTATATGCACCAAAATATATATCCACATATATAAAATAAAATCAAGAAGCATAAAAAAAAGGTTCCCTTTTATGAGCATTTTCGGTTATGTACAAAAAACCGAAAAGGTAAGTTTTGTCCAAACAAACAAATCATCCATATGAAATATTTTTTCAAGATTCCCTTATGCATGTAAGAAAATAATCTTGAAAAACAAAGGGATAACCATATTTAAATTTTCGGCCATAGGGTTTTATTCAAACCCGAAACCCGAAAAATTTAATCTATTGAAGCATGCACTCATATAAGCGGCTCTAGATGACATTGATGGGATTTTAACATGTTTATCAATGAAATTTCATCCATATGAAATAAAAATGCAGCGGAAATAATTATTTAAAACATGTTACTCTTAAGATATAAATATCATTTATATGCAAAATCGCAAAACCCGGATCCATATATGAACGTGCATACTATCAAACACAACCATAGCATGTTTAGAAAACTACCTTCTTGGAGTAATAAGAAATGAAACGGATGATGCTTCTTGAATGTTTGTCTTCAAGAGTAGAAGACCTCAAGCTTGTATACCCCAAGCTTCTAACAAACACTTGAGCTTTAGCTAGGATTTTATACACTTATGATCAAAATGAACACTTGAAAAACACCCTTATGATGGCCGAAAATTGAGAGCAAAAACAACAAGTCTCTTATGTTTTTTTGTCATCTAAATTGTTATAAAAACATGAGAGAATATCACCTCCCTTCTTGGCCAATCAAATCCTTACTAACACATGCAAATGCATGCTTGTTTATTGGACCAAAATTCATGTCTTGGGAAGACATATGGGGGGGGGGGGGCTGCCCACCTTGTTATTTTATAAAAAAAACAAATTTCTTTTATAAAATTTAAGTCTTGGTTTATATTTATAACTTTTATAAATATAACACTACATATTTACAAGACTTTATACAACTTTTTAAAATGTTATTTAATCCATTAAATAACAAAATAAAATATTCTCTCAAAATAAATTATCCATATAATTTATTAGTTTCTCAAGTGTAATTATTTAGAAAACCAATTTCTTAATATAAGTGTTAATATTTATTTGTTTGATCACATCATAAATAAATATTTTAAGTGTTTGTCTAGCTTGTATTTGGGTATGACTCGACTTGGATCATAACGTACTAGCCACATCAATTTAATATGTGTCTTGGGCAAACAGAATCCAACATATACTTATACACATACATGTCGGTGTAGAATACGCGAGGGTGCGTTGAAGATAGAGAGCGAGGGCGAGAAATTAGACTTTAGTTTTGTTGCGAACATTCGTTTTTTTTTTGTTTTAGATTGCGATGGTTGTGCAAGTTGTGCGTTTATAAAGCCGGGGGGGGCGAAAATCGATAAATCGAGAAATCCTTAAAGCGTAAAATTTAAATCGTTAGCACATAAGCGTAAATAAGTTCGGTAAAGCGTAGAACCGGTGAATCATAGGCTAAAAAAAGTAGACAGGATGCCTTGGGTGTTTAGGCGTCGACTACCCAAAGTGACTCAGCTATCCTCAACAAATTCGCGCACGCGTTTTGTCTAGTAGACTATGCTTCCACTGGGATGCAGCTCATGGAATTCGTCCTCCTAGTCATCACGCGACTCGAGTCATTGATATAGTCGAGTCTTTGGTGAGAGCTTTTGAAAACCACTTTAGGGAGTGGAACGGGTTATTAAGATACGGGTTTCACCCCTGACTCAATAACTTGGCTCCTAGCCGTGGTTGTGCTCGTCGAATAAATTCGGGAGTTCCACTAGATTTCGAAATGGAGATTTCCGTTGAGATATGGATGTCACTCCTAGCTCATCGAAAGGTTCTCGTGCTAGAATAATGCGCTGAGTAAGCGATCTTATCGAGAGTTCTAGGTTTTCAAACCTAATCTCGACTTGACCACTCGGTTGTGTTATGCGAGTATTTTCGAAAACGTATGTATTGTGTCAGCCTTAAGAAAGGCTAGTAGTGTTACAGCCTTAGGAAAGGCTTCTTTGTGCGAAGCTGTAGTGCGCGGTGTTCACACAAAGTTGTAGTTTTAGTAGTTTGAACGAGAGTAACAAAAGTAGGCTTGTACCAACCCCACGAAGCCTGGTCTGTTGGTACTTAGACTATAGACTAGGTCAACCTGACTCGTATCCCGGACTAGGTCTAGTCATAAGATTTCACCTAATTCCCTATAGTTATGGCGCTGATACCAATCTGTCACACCCCAATCGATGACGGTATCATCGGGACGCGGCACTAGGCGAATCAGATTGCTCAAGAGAATCCATAACAATGAAATTGCGACAATATTTAATACGTTCATTATCCCATACTAATAAACAAATACAATCACATAAGCTATCACGAATTTCAGGTTCTCTCAAATAATACAAATCCGACAACCTAGATTTTAGGTGTGTTTCTAGACTCCCTAGCTTGATTTGATGTAGTCTGCGCCTAAACCTGCAACATACATTAAAATGACGTCAATACAAAGGTATTGGCAAGTATACAAGTTTTGATAGAGTAGCATAGTAGATAAAAAGAGCTGCAAATTACCACATACATAAACGAGATACACAACATATATACAAGACATATACTACCAGCTAAGTCACTCGAGCTGCGATATGCGATTTCTATTCATCCTAACTACACCCCGTCGGGTGCTATAGTACTATACTAGTTAAGGCGGGACGGCGCGAGTAAAAGTCCTAGCACATATGTAACTAGCATCACGTGTCAATATGTAAGTCAGTCATTCGCAAGTGATAAATATTCTAAACAGTTGATTTGTTTTGATAAGTGCGATTTTGATATAAACGTATGTTACACCCAAAAGTGCGATAAAAAGGGTTCGAGTATACTCACAGATTGCGTTTAAAATAAACACAGTCTTGGTTTGGATTGAAGGGAGCGCTGGAAAGTTATCCTGATTACAGAGCGATAGCATAAGCGATGAACAGTGCGTTAGATGGCGTCGCATGAACTGAATGACTAAGGGTCATTCGACCGGATGACAATCCGGACGGATGGTCATCCGGTCGGATGGCCATTCGGTCGGATTGTCATTCGTTTGGGATGGATGTGTTGTAAAATGTTTGAACTTTTGAAGTTTTCGTTGTAGTAAAGGTTTAGTCATTCGATCGGATGGTCATCCGGACGGATGGCCATTTGATCGGATGGCAATTCATTCTAAGTTGTTAGGATCTGAGTTTGGTTTTGATTGTGTTTTACATTTGAAATACGATGAAGATGGATGAGTAGTGCAGCGGAATTTAAGATGGAAACAAACTTTGCACACAATCAAACAGGAGAATTGCTTTAATCAAACATTTTCAACAAAGAACCGAAAGATTGAAATTATTTCAATAACGATTACAATGCATGTATGAATACAAACTCCCCCTCAGCCTGAGCTCACAGTGTTTGTTCATACAGGAAGAAGATTTTGTGAAGAGCTAATAGAACAGTGCATAGTACTGTTCTATTTATAGGCACGGACAAACCATTGAGGCATCAATGCTGACGTCACCATGAAAGTGACATCTAACCTCCTAACAACTTCTAACAACTGATCAATACAAACACTGCTTAAGCTAACAACTGTTATAAAATACATAACATAATTAAACTAAACTGCTGCTGGTCCTTCCACTGTTGTGACTTCAGCAGTACTTGATAACTACCAGCAGTGCTTGATCTAAAGTAGTAGATTGAACAGCAGGGCTTTAGTCTTTGACTTGATCAGCGGTTGTAGACCAGTAGTTGTAACAATCAGTAGATAGGAGGTCAGCAGATGTTAACACCACTTTCAAGGGGAGAGACTTGTAACATAACATCTGCTTATTCTGGATCCGCTGTCCTGATCCAGTTTTGGCTTTAATTATCTGTTCCTCTGATAGGGTTCAATCCCAACAATCTCCCCCTGGAACAGATAATGCCAAAACCCTTCATTATTGTGGAACTTTATTGCCTCATCAACAGTTCCCTTATCTGACCTTTAAGTTGTAACTCAAAGTCTAGGGCATCTGTGTCATCTTCATCCCTACAAAGTGGAAGATCAAGGAGATCCTGCATATCTTCAAGACTTAGGCCAAGTGCTTGTTCCCTTGTTATTTTCTTCACTTCTCCACTAGACTTGAACACAGTCAGTACATGGGTCTGTTTGTCAGTTTTCCACTTTAGTACTTTAGAGCTTGGTGGGTTTCTTGGGAGATTTTTATTGGATGAGGAGTTTGGTGATGCATGCCTTGTGATGACTGTCTGAGCAGTGCTTGCAGGTTGATTCAGGCCAAGAGTTTCAGCTATCATCTCTTTAATACCTTCCTTTACAAGCTCATCTCCTGCCATTAATTCTTCCACTGTTTCAGTATCCAACTTTTTTTGTTGCCTTCTTTTAAAGATGGCTGCACCAGCTGGAGCAGTGGCTCTCCTAATTTGCAGCTTTGGTGGTCTTGTTGAAACCACTGCTTCAGGGTAGTCAGGTTTTTGTGTAACTTTAGGATCTTTCTTCCTTAATTCCTCCAACCTTTTGTAGGTGGACCTGACTGTGTCTTCGTTCCATCTTGCCACTTGATTTTTTGACACATAGTCAGCAGCAACTAATTCCTCTTTCATTCTCTTTAGCTCTAATTCCTTCTCAGGCACATTCTTTTTGTACTTTGACCAATTTGGAGGAGTGTGTTTGACCTTATTCTTTATCATTTCTTGAATCCTGGCTGCTTCTTGTTCAAGCTCAGGAATAGTCCACTCCTTGTACATATGCTTTTCTCCCTTGTACTTCTTGGTTGCCATAATGCTTTCAATGTAGTCTTTTCTCAAGCTTTCATATGCTCTTTCTGAGATTTGTTGATTAACATTTTTTTCAAATTGCTCTAAGGATTTGACTTGAATAAATAGAAACTGGTAATGCCTTTGAATTTCTTTGTCAGTTTTCCTTGAGAGTTTCTTTTGGAATTATCCTCTACCTATTTAGCCTTAACTTTCAAATATTCTTCAATGTTGTTAGGCCTAGGATATCCTTCAATTGATGGCAACTTCCTTTTAGCGGGGTCATCCTCATAGTAGAAGGATTTGATCTCTTCTCTAACTACTTCAAGTTCTAGAGGAAATTGGACACCTGCAGGAGTAATGACATGGATTGGTTGTTGTACTGGAGCTGATGAGAGAGGAACAGGGTTTGGAACAAGTGCAAGTGATTGTGAAGATGGTGGTGGTGATGGAGAATCATCATCAGGTATGAAAATCCTTCTCCTTTTTATTGAAGGAGAGGCTAATGATGTCTTGGGTGGATCAGTGGTGGTATTTTGAGTGGTGGATGGTGGCTGACTAACAGTTGTTGAAACAACTGGTGTTTCAACCACTGTTGCCATTACAACAGATGTTGTAACATCTGGTGTCTTCTGCTTTTTGGCAGGAGGTGATGGTGGTGAGGTTATTTTTGGTGGTGGTGATAAGACAGTGGTTGTGGTGTGTGTTAAGACGGTGGTTGTTGGTTTAACAACTGCTAAAACCACTGAAGCACTAACAGATGTTGACACAGCAGGTGTTACAACAGCTGTTTGGGTGGAAGATTGATGTTTGGAGCTTTTGGGTGGTGATTTAGGAGTGTGTTTAGTGGCTTCGGAAGGTGTGGATTTGGGTTGCCTTACTTGTCTAGTAGGCCTTCTTTGTGGCTTAGGAATATTTGGACTATGCTGTAGCTTTGAAGTACCCTGAACTTCCTTATTCATCAAAACTTTCTTCTCCTTTTCCCACCTGGATTTACCCTTAGCCTCTCTACCCCATTTTACACTTGCTTTTCCTTCAGCTAGTGCATTAGTGGTAACATCAATCTTTTTGCTACCATCTGGTAAGGGAATGTTTGCTAGCATGTTTACAGTATCCTCATCATCAATGAACACACCATCGTCATATCCCTTTTTCTTCCACTGCTTTATTTTCTCCCCCTTTTTGGCATTATCTGGTGGTGGTTTATCCACAAAAATAACTGAGGGAGGAGCAGTGCCAGTGGTGTTGAATAAATGGGCCTTTAGTGTAACACCTGTGCCTACACGGCCATCAAACAAATGCCAAACCAATGAAATATTATATTTCATACTTGGGATTTGTAAAAATATGTGTATCATTTACACATATCAACTCTTGTTCAATTTCAAACCCTAAATCGCTTTCTGGAAGGTTATACGCGCACTGATGCGTAAATATAACCAGTTTAATGCAACGAACACTCCGGAATAGTGAAATAGGCTTAACATACCTTAAATAACCTATACATAACTTAGATATAAGTTTTGGAAGGTTTGGTGTGGTGAAATCAAAGCTAAATCGCTTACAGGGACTAAACTTGACAAACTGCGAAAGTATGCCAATTTGAACTGTAACAGACATTCCGGAACATGACCATAAGTTAAACATACCATAAATATCCTTTAAATAGCTTAGAAATAGGCTTTGAGGGGTTCGGTGTGCTAAAATAAACTTTTGTGTCATTCAGGGACTAAAAGTGTCAAAAAGTGCACAAGTTTGCTTTTTCGCGCATAACTTACGTTCTGAATACATCTGGACATCCAAAAATTTATGTAAGCATGACTACATTATATTTTAGTGTTCGCCTTAAGAAAAATCCATTCGTTTCGTCATTTGGATCGTTTTTCGCGCTTATGCGCATTCCGTCGTAATTAAGCGAACATCGCGTTCGTACGACCAAACGAACCATCATCCGACATATTTTTGAACATGTTTCATGTCCACAATGTTTAGGCAACATTTTAGGGCCTTAAAGATGGCTTTACGGGCCTTGGAAGTGTCGGAAATGCCTTGAAACACGTGCAGGGACCAAACTTGTAACTTTTGAAACTTTCTGGATCAGGTGAGGGTGTCGCGTAGCGCGAGCCCTAGAGGCTCACCTGTCGCGCTACGCGACTGCCTAAACTGGGCCAGATTCAATGTTCTGGTTGCAAGTTGCAGCTGATCGATTCGTGTCCACACGTTTCTTATCGTCTAGTCAGCGGATAAGAACAAGTTTCTAGCCACCACAACTTTGTGACAAGTGTACGGCTCGGATCGTGGCACGACATACAAGAAACGATCCTAACGGCTCTACCTTTTCTATAAATACCCACCCCCCCATTGCTTCAAAACCCACAAATCTGATCATTGGAGCTCTAAGTTGGAACTATCGTTTCATACCGGAGTTACTTAGATCGGGATTAGCATTCGGGGACCCTGGGTAAGTATTCTTTCGTTCTTTTCCTTATTTTTCCTGCTTTTCGAGTCAGAAAGTCAAACTTTGTTTGACTTTCAGCGTTGACCAGTAATGGTCAATGCGAAGTTCGTTTGAACTTCGCAACGTGATTGTAATCACGATGGTCATAGTCCCTTGGGACTATGCCTACTGATTACCACGTTGTCTAGGGTCGTAGGGTAGGCGATCTAATAAATCGCCTATACCTTCGAACCCGACCCAGTTTGGTCGATCATTAGGATCTGACCAAACACATTAGGTGACCATAGTGTAGGGAATAAACTTCCGAGGTTATACCTTATGGTCACGACGTTTAAGTAGTTGTATGATAGGTAATTTATATGCCTTAGGTAAATTACCAGAATACCCTTTTCATGTATAATTGGTAATTAAGCATATGTAACCTAAACTTTCGTCACATAACTGATTATGTAACATGTTTAGGCATATAACACTTGTCATAGGGCTAGTTAGGCGGTCCGAACGCGTTTCACGCGCACGACGCGTTAAAGTAGCATATGTTACCTTAATGGGTCGCGATGGGTCGAAAGTATTTAGGTTAAGTTTCATTTAGTATGTAGGCTTTGTTAAACCATATCACACGAGTCTCCACACTCGTTTGGTTTACAAACCCTAATGCTACCCAGTCTTCCGATTTAGGTCCGGTTATTTAACATAGTTACCTATATTAGGAGCCGTTTGATTCCGGGACTCCTCTAGCTTACTTGGTAGTTGTTCAAGACTCCTAAGCACTCTCAGGCGAGTACATTCTTCCCCTATTTTACTGTTTTCAATTGTTTTGGGGTGACTCATATGTGCTAAATGTTTTCGATGTTATAACGATGGTTTCAAAAACGATTAAGGCGATTTATACAAAACTAATAACGATTTCATAAAGTGAACAAACTTGTTGGTTGTGTTTACATAACAAATGACATTCATTAGCAATGATCAAGCCGACCAGTATTAGGTTATGGTACCATAGGATCTGACAAATCCCGTTAGTTACTACACCCGTAGTTATGTGTGGGTGTTGTGGGTAGCGACTGAATCTGTAAAAATGTTAATTTACTCTTTGGTAAGGGTTTATTAATGCGAAATGTTAATTTACTCTTTGGTAAGGGTTTATTAATGCGAAATGTTAATTTACTCTTTGGTAAGGGTTTATTAATGCGAGATGTTAATCTATCCTTTGGTAAGGGTTTATTAATGCGAGTCAAAAAGGTTTGAATGTTATTAGCGAGACGACCATTTAAGTAGTTTCACGACCTAAAACGAATTAAACGATTTACGATTGGGTTTCACACGATGTTTTAACGATTGAGTAAACGATTGGTTTCAAAGCGATATACGATATTATTCATTTATACATATTACACGATTTACATCTTGACATGAACATTTTACATTGTTTGGTTTGGTTTGATTAAGTGATTAAGTAACGATGCGTATGTAATATGATACAAGCATGGTGGATACGCCGCTGGTACTTCCTATATATAAGTGTTTGTATAGTATTACATATGGTAGCGTTATTTGAATCATTTCAGTTTGAGACATAGAACATTTTATACAAGTAACATACTTTTCACAAGACATTTATTTACAAACAACTTATCTTATACAAACTCATTTTACATGGTTATTCATTTAATCATGCATTATTCTCTTATTTATACATATCACTTGAACTTATCATTGTTTTTCAAACAATTTACTAAAACAAATGTTTTTGGGTTAAGAGTCATGGCTACGAGGTTTTACAAATTATAACCCGCTTGATTTGAGTTGGTTAATTAAGTTGCAATATTATACTCTTTTCAAAACAAGTTTTTTTTAAATAAAGTATTGCAACGTCTAAACTAGCCATGATTTCGACACTCCTACAAAACCTATGTACTCGCCAGCATTTCTTTGCTGACCTCGTTTTTCACATATGTTTCAGGTATTGTTGGATGATATCGATTGATAAGATGCATGCTCACATAGGACTGGACAAGGCCTTAGTGACTCAATAACAATGATAGACTATGTTAATTAGTGTATTTAGATTTCCAGACGATGTAATTACTCAATGTTTAATAAAACGAAACACTTTTGATATCCATGGTTATGAAACATTAATTCTGTTGCAACACGCCCCGATGTTTCCGCCGCGATTTGTTGTTTTACGCGGTCGGGGTGTGACAGAAAAGTGGTATCAGAGCCAATGGTTATAGGGAATTAGGTTATTAGTAATTAGTAATGCTTTGACCTAGTCTATAACCTTCTTAGGACCCTAACGCGAGTTTACTTGCGTTTAGTCATAAAACAATACCGTCACCTATCCTTAGGCGACGACCACAACAAGAACATAAATTTCAAAACCGCTTTGAAAACTAATCATCTGTTCTAGGATGATTAATTACTAGGTTTTGAACCCTCTATTGTAAGGTTTTGAACTCTCTATTATATGGTTTTGAACCCCTTTGAGTTTTCAAAACTTCGTCAAGGTTTTGGGTTTTAAATGATGTGAACATGTGCAAACTGGAAGGGTGAATGCCTGTATTCTGGGTTTTCTGTCTAGGCAAGCACTTCGTATACATCTCATCAGACGCGAGACCAGTTGTGCTTACCTGGGAATTCTTGGGATGAGTGTTCACTTATAGGCGAGCATGTCTTCGCGATACATTATTTTTACCTATTTACTTTGATTAATCACCGAGGTCGTTTGTTGCTTTGTAGTAACAAACAAATGACCACTATCCTTGCTTTCATCAGATTTGTTCATCTCATTCTTTTCGTCTAAATTCTCTCACTCGTTTCCTTTCATGTTTCCTCTTTTAGACAATGCCTCCTCGACGCGAAAACCAGATAGAGACTGCCGAGCTGGCAGAAATTATTGCGCAGCAAATGGCTGCTCAATTCCCAAACCTCTTTGCTCAATGGATCCAAGCCTACAACAACAACAATGTTCCATGCAAATACAAGGACTTTAATCAGGCTAAACCACTCAAGTTTAGTGGTTCTGAAGGAGCGACTGGGCTTCTTCAGTGGTTTGAAAGCATAGAGAATACTTTTCGCCACGTGCAGTGTCTTGACAATCGCAAGGTCGAGTTTGCTTCGAGCGTATTTCAGAAGAGGGCTTTGACATGGTGGAACGGGGTTATGAGAGATAGGGGTGCTGAGATTGCCTTGGCACAGACATGGGCTGAACTAAGAGCTCTTATGATGAGGGAATTCTGTCCTCGTCATGAGCAGCGAGCCTTAGAGAAGGAATTTGATGATTTGAAGCAGGATAGTGGTGAGCACAGGGCTTATACTGATAGGTTTGAGGAGCTGAGTCTGCTTTGCCCGACAATGGTTACCCCACTTGACATAGCTATCGAAAGGTACATCGACGGCCTACCTGACTCGGTACAAGACATCCTTACTGGTAGTAACCCTGCCACACTCCGTCAGGCGATCGAGTTATCAGCGACATTGACTGAGTCGCAGATTCGGAAGAACAAGTTACACAGGAAGGGTGACAAGGGCAAGAAACAGACATCTGACATGGAGGATAACAAGAAAGGTCAAAACAAGAAGGGTAAGGAAGGTGAGACGTCAAAGAAATCAAGAAAGCGAAAGGATGTTCAGAACTTTGCTGTTACAGCACAGACTGCTCAGAACCCGCGGAACCAACCAGCTCAGCCACCTGCAAAGAAAGCATATGCCGGTACCGCACCTCATTGTGCCCGTTGCAACGGTCATCACGTTGCACAACAAGATTGCAAGAAATGCACAACGTGTGGTAGACTTGGGCATTTGGCCAATATTTGTCGTTTGGGACAAAATCAGGCTGCTCAGGTTCAAGCTCCGGTTCAAGGGAATGCTGCGAGATTCCCATTGGGTTCATGTTTCAACTGCGGAGAGATTGGTCACTTCCGCCACAACTGCCCAAGACTGGTGAATGCAAATGCTAACGCAAACCCAAATGCGAACGCCAACGTCAATGTGAATCCAGCACATGGTTGAGTGTTTAACCTCAATAAGGCTGGCTATCAACGATGCAGCGATGAACGATTAGCATTTTGTATTTCCTCTGGTTGTTATCTTGTAACATTTAAAAACAATGCGGATGTTATATAAATAAAATTTGTGGTTTTATTTTTAACTAATGCAATTGTATGAATGTTTGATTCAACTTTATGATGTTAACACGAAGACAAAACTACTCGTGTGGTTCTGTCATTTTTACGATCACTTGTGATCTCCCTAAGAGCCTTAAACACTTGTTTCTTTTAAATCTAAATTATCTTATCGCCTTGCACCGTTCGAGATGCAAGAATTATCAAAACAGCTTCAAGAGTTGTCTGATAAAGGATTCATCCGTCTGGACTTTTCACCTTGGAGAAATTCCTGTTCTCCTTGTGAAAAGAAAAATGAATCTTTTCGAATAAATATCAATTAACGTAAGCCTAGTAAGCTTACCATCAAGAATCGATATCCCCCTACCTTAAATCAACGATTTCTCCGATCAACTGGATAGCGTTTCATATTTTCCGAGATCGATTTGCATTTTGGGTATCATCAACTTCGTATTCTCAAAGAAGATTTCCCAAAAAGGTTTTCTGCACGAAGTATGACCATTAAGAGTTTACAGTCATGCCTTTTTGGTTGACAAATGCTCCAGCCATCTTCAAAGACTTAATAAATAGAGTCTGCAAGCCTTATTTGGATCAGTTCGTCATTGTTATTAATGACGTCTTGATCTATTCATATCACGAGCCGATTCGGATCAACACCTTCGTTGACATTGGGACTCTTAAAGAAGGAACAAACTTTTCGCTAAATCCTCCAAGAGGAAATTTTGGCTTAAAGGAGTTCAGTTTTTGGGTCATGTAGTCAACAAGCAGGGTATTCATGTGGATCCATCCAAATTGATGCAATTAAGAATTAATTCCTTGTATGCATTAAATACCCGTGTCCAAAGATAACAAATTTAAAGGCCAATTTAAACAATTATGCGAGTATACGATTATGCGATTATGTGGTATGTGTTTATGTGTTCTCCTCTATGTTTTTGTGTGGTAAACGATTTTCAAATCCTCATAGAATCTTTTATATCTTCATATGAGGGATTCATAGTAGGATATTCAAAAGGTACTACCTTAAATCCTTATGGGCTTCTACGTGGTAGTTAAGACCCTTGGGTTATATAGTACCATTCCAGTATTCGATGATAGACCCTTTAGTGGTCTAGTCAAAAAGATTGATTCAAGATCTGGTTAAGAATGGCATGTGATGATACAGCTGAAAGGACCCTATGGTGGTCCAGTCACACTCATCACAGGTTTGTTCATGTGGTTTTACCCTACACATTATAAAATAGACTGTGTGAACTGTGCAAGGAATTGTCTAATTATGGACGCGTACATAATTATGAAATTTAGTGCACAGAAACCTAGTAAGGTTTATTATGTGTAAGAACCGATAGTGACAACAATAACAAAATGATAACGATGTAATGGAGACATGGTGGACGCACCAATGATGCTTTATATACTTGTATATAAGTATCCCTCTTACGTTGCAATCATGATAATTATTAAAGTTACTAGAAGTTCAGAAACCTAGCCAATATTGTTCGATCTTTTCAACTTCATGTTTCCAAGCTCTCACCAGTTTCCTCTAAATTTCGGGACGAAATTTCCTAAAGTAGGGGAGACTGTAACACCTGTGCCTACACGGCCATCAAACAAATGCCAAACCAATGAAATATTATATTTCATACTTGGGATTTGTAAAAATATGTGTATCATTTACACATATCAACTCTTGTTCAATTTCAAACCCTAAATCGCTTTCTGGAAGGTTATACGCGCACTGATGCGTAAATATAACCAGTTTAATGCAACGAACACTCCGGAATAGTGAAATAGGCTTAACATACCTTAAATAACCTATACATAACTTAGATATAAGTTTTGGAAGGTTTGGTGTGGTGAAATCAAAGCTAAATCGCTTACAGGGACTAAACTTGACAAACTGCGAAAGTATGCCAATTTGAACTGTAACAGACATTCCGGAACATGACCATAAGTTAAACATACCATAAATATCCTTTACATAGCTTAGAAATAGGCTTTGAGGGGTTCGGTGTGCTAAAATAAACTTTTGTGTCATTCAGGGACTAAAAGTGTCAAAAAGTGCACAAGTTTGCTTTTTCGCGCATAACTTACGTTCTGAATACATCTGGACATCCAAAAATTTATGTAAGCATGACTACATTATATTTTAGTGTTCGCCTTAAGAAAAATCCATTCGTTTCGTCATTTGGATCGTTTTTCGCGCTTATGCGCATTCCGTCGTAATTAAGCGAACATCGCGTTCGTACGACCAAACGAACCATCATCCGACATATTTTTGAACATGTTTCATGTCCACAATGTTTAGGCAACATTTTAGGGCCTTAAAGATGGCTTTACGGGCCTTGGAAGTGTCGGAAATGCCTTGAAACACGTGCAGGGACCAAACTTGTAACTTTTGAAACTTTCTGGATCAGGTGAGGGTGTCGCGTAGCGCGAGCCCTAGAGGCTCACCTGTCGCGCTACGCGACTGCCTAAACTGGGCCAGATTCAATGTTCTGGTTGCAAGTTGCAGCTGATCGATTCGTGTCCACACGTTTCTTATCGTCTAGTCAGCGGATAAGAACAAGTTTCTAGCCACCACAACTTTGTGACAAGTGTACGGCTCGGATCGTGGCACGACATACAAGAAACGATCCTAACGGCTCTACCTTTTCTATAAATACCCACCCCCCCATTGCTTCAAAACCCACAAATCTGATCATTGGAGCTCTAAGTTGGAACTATCGTTTCATACCGGAGTTACTTAGATCGGGATTAGCATTCGGGGACCCTGGGTAAGTATTCTTTCGTTCTTTTCCTTATTTTTCCTGCTTTTCGAGTCAGAAAGTCAAACTTTGTTTGACTTTCAGCGTTGACCAGTAATGGTCAATGCGAAGTTCGTTTGAACTTCGCAACGTGATTGTAATCACGATGGTCATAGTCCCTTGGGACTATGCCTACTGATTACCACGTTGTCTAGGGTCGTAGGGTAGGCGATCTAATAAATCGCCTATACCTTCGAACCCGACCCAGTTTGGTCGATCATTAGGATCTGACCAAACACATTAGGTGACCATAGTGTAGGGAATAAACTTCCGAGGTTATACCTTATGGTCACGACGTTTAAGTAGTTGTATGATAGGTAATTTATATGCCTTAGGTAAATTACCAGAATACCCTTTTCATGTATAATTGGTAATTAAGCATATGTAACCTAAACTTTCGTCACATAACTGATTATGTAACATGTTTAGGCATATAACACTTGTCATAGGGCTAGTTAGGCGGTCCGAACGCGTTTCACGCGCACGACGCGTTAAAGTAGCATATGTTACCTTAATGGGTCGCGATGGGTCGAAAGTATTTAGGTTAAGTTTCATTTAGTATGTAGGCTTTGTTAAACCATATCACACGAGTCTCCACACTCGTTTGGTTTACAAACCCTAATGCTACCCAGTCTTCCGATTTAGGTCCGGTTATTTAACATAGTTACCTATATTAGGAGCCGTTTGATTCCGGGACTCCTCTAGCTTACTTGGTAGTTGTTCAAGACTCCTAAGCACTCTCAGGCGAGTACATTCTTCCCCTATTTTACTGTTTTCAATTGTTTTGGGGTGACTCATATGTGCTAAATGTTTTCGATGTTATAACGATGGTTTCAAAAACGATTAAGGCGATTTATACAAAACTAATAACGATTTCATAAAGTGAACAAACTTGTTGGTTGTGTTTACATAACAAATGACATTCATTAGCAATGATCAAGCCGACCAGTATTAGGTTATGGTACCATAGGATCTGACAAATCCCGTTAGTTACTACACCCGTAGTTATGTGTGGGTGTTGTGGGTAGCGACTGAATCTGTAAAAATGTTAATTTACTCTTTGGTAAGGGTTTATTAATGCGAAATGTTAATTTACTCTTTGGTAAGGGTTTATTAATGCGAAATGTTAATTTACTCTTTGGTAAGGGTTTATTAATGCGAGATGTTAATCTATCCTTTGGTAAGGGTTTATTAATGCGAGTCAAAAAGGTTTGAATGTTATTAGCGAGACGACCATTTAAGTAGTTTCACGACCTAAAACGAATTAAACGATTTACGATTGGGTTTCACACGATGTTTTAACGATTGAGTAAACGATTGGTTTCAAAGCGATATACGATATTATTCATTTATACATATTACACGATTTACATCTTGACATGAACATTTTACATTGTTTGGTTTGGTTTGATTAAGTGATTAAGTAACGATGCGTATGTAATATGATACAAGCATGGTGGATACGCCGCTGGTACTTCCTATATATAAGTGTTTGTATAGTATTACATATGGTAGCGTTATTTGAATCATTTCAGTTTGAGACATAGAACATTTTATACAAGTAACATACTTTTCACAAGACATTTATTTACAAACAACTTATCTTATACAAACTCATTTTACATGGTTATTCATTTAATCATGCATTATTCTCTTATTTATACATATCACTTGAACTTATCATTGTTTTTCAAACAATTTACTAAAACAAATGTTTTTGGGTTAAGAGTCATGGCTACGAGGTTTTACAAATTATAACCCGCTTGATTTGAGTTGGTTAATTAAGTTGCAATATTATACTCTTTTCAAAACAAGTTTTTTTTAAATAAAGTATTGCAACGTCTAAACTAGCCATGATTTCGACACTCCTACAAAACCTATGTACTCGCCAGCATTTCTTTGCTGACCTCGTTTTTCACATATGTTTCAGGTATTGTTGGATGATATCGATTGATAAGATGCATGCTCACATAGGACTGGACAAGGCCTTAGTGACTCAATAACAATGATAGACTATGTTAATTAGTGTATTTAGATTTCCAGACGATGTAATTACTCAATGTTTAATAAAACGAAACACTTTTGATATCCATGGTTATGAAACATTAATTCTGTTGCAACACGCCCCGATGTTTCCGCCGCGATTTGTTGTTTTACGCGGTCGGGGTGTGACATTTAGTGCCTTGATGTCAGCTTGAGCATCTTTAAACCTTGCTTCCGTGAGAGTTCTGATTCTTTGAATTTGGATCTCATGTTGCTGATCAGCTAGTTCTCTTTGATGTCGGAGCAATGGTTGAAACAAACTCCACAGCTCATTAGATAATGGAGCAGCTGTTGGGGGTGGTGCAGCAGGGGATGTAGACTTTTGAGAATTTAACACCTGCTGCAGCATTGTTTTGATGTCTGCAACAGATGATTCAATTCTGTCTACTCTCTTCGTCAATTCTTTATATTTTAAACCATCACCCAAATGAATGGGATCATCTGATTTCCCACCAGCAGTGGTTGTATCAATGTGTGACTTAGGACATGAAGCCCAAAAATCATCCATTGATGCCCCTTGTTCTTGGTACTGGGGACTTCTTTCCTCATTTGTGGACACTTTGAACAGCTCACCAGTGGTTAAAGAAAACTCACCAGTAGTTGCCCTAGTTGTCTTTGAAGAAATTGCCTTCAAGGGAGTCTTATTGATAGAACAACTGACCCAATGTAGACCAGTGGGTCCAACACTAGTAGTTGCTGCTCCACTTGAACTACTGACAGGAGTTACTTGTAACTCCTGCAGTGTAACCTCCTCAATTGTTGCTGGGATTGCAGAGGTATAGGCATCAGACCCAGTCACTTGTAGGAGTGTACTCTCATTGATAGGTGGTTGAGAGGAACTGGTTTGTGTCTGAGCTATATCAACTGCATGCAACAAAGGTAGCATGGATTGTGGTAAGATGAGGGGTGAAGGTATTGGTGTAGAAAGAGACATGTCCTTGGGATCAGGACTGAGGAAGATGGATCCAATTGGACCCAGAGCTTCATAATATGGGGTCCCTGTGCTTACAACCTGATCCTTTTGTGAGGATGTAGGAGGAGTTTTAGGCAAAGGTGGAGATCTTTTTACCAACTGCTGTGAGGAAGTAGCAGCAGTGGTTATTGGTGACTTTTGTGTTGTCACTGGCAGTTGCTCTGGGATCTCATCTTCCAGAGTTGTCTTTTTGATGGGTTTGGGGGGTTTTCTGGATGATTTCTTTTTGGTCTTTTTGGTAAGGGCAGGTGTGGGTTTCAAAACAGTGGTTATGCTGTCTTGATCACCTGGAGTAGTGGGCTCGGCAGCAGATACCTGAGGAGCAGTGGTAGCTGCTAAATTCTGCTCAGGCACCCCTGCTTGTGTTTTTGTAGGTTTTAACATTCTTGTGAATGTTTCAGGTGTTAAACTGTTTATTTTAATAGGAGGACCCTGTACAAGTACATGGGCATTATTTTCTGAAATTTTTTTTATTAAAATAGTAACTCAAAAATCTTGGAAATAATAGAAAAGCCTTTTTCTTAACATTTTTGACCAAATTATCAAAGATTACCTGGGATTAATTAAAATTTTCACCTTTGAGTATAGCATAACCCAGGTATTGTATCTTCAACGGGATTTCATTGAAAGCAGTGGTTTTGTTAGAAACACATATAAGGAGGGTATGAAATAAAAACCTTATAGCATATGGAAAACTGCCCTTTTGTAAAGTATCTATTTTCATTTCTTCTCCATACCCTCTTTTAATGAAATCTCCTTGGTACTCTGTTTTTGGAAAAGAATTTTTACCTTCCAGATCATTGAGCTCAAATACTGCAGATATGGCTTGAGGTGTGATTGAGATTTTTACACCTTTTATTGTGGAATTGATGGCAACAACCTTTTTGTCCATCTTCTCAAGAGTAGCATTTTTCCAAAATTCTCGTTGAGTATCAAGATAGACGGTTGCATTGTAAGTGAGCAAAGTTTTGTACTTTGTGGAGGATAATGTGTCTATGATGGAATCGAAGGTCTTTGTGTCATTGGGTTTTTCAAGAATACCCAAGTAATTGTGAGACCATTTGTATGGAATTTCAATCTTGGTAGGCTCCTTTGTTTGGGATTTGCTTACCTTTTTCACCATGATTGAAACAAAGAATGAGAGAATGAAATGAGGATGATGAAGATTGTGGGAGAATTTTTGTGGAAAACTGTTTTGAGAAAAGAATTTTGAATTCGATTCGACAGTGAAAAACCCTGTTTGGGGGTTTAGGGCAGGGTTTTATATGATGAAAAAGTGAATGCTGACGTGGCAGCAGTTACAAAGATCTGACGGATAAATACTGACCACGTGTCAACCTCTGATGAAATGATTAATTAATGGAGGACAGTTGTTTGAGAAACCACTGATGAAGCAATACCAGTGGTTCACAAAGGAAAATGAAAACAGTGGGTGACTTTCACTATCAGTAGATAGTTTGTGTCAGTGGTTTTAAAGCACTGAAGTTTGTCAACAGTGTTTACCAAGGAAAATGAAGAAACAGAGCTTGACTTTCAGCAGTGGAAAGCAAATAACAAATAGATGTTTGCACCAATCAGTGGTTATGGCAGACTTTTAAGGATTTAATGAAAATTTCATTTTTAGCTATTTTTAAGGATGGATTTTTGATTTTCTGAAAACATTTTAACGCTTTTATTCATAGAAAAACAAGATTTTGCTTGTTATTCCATGTTTAGCATGACAATCCTAGAGACCAAGCTTTCAAAGGTGGATGTATCTAATGCTTTTGTGAGCACATCTGCCAGCTGGTCTTTAGTTGGAACATGATGCAGAGAAATCAAACCTTTTTTTCATAGCAATCCCTCAAAAAGTGATGTCTGATGTCGATGTGCTTGGTGGTTGAATGGGAAACTAGATTTTTGATGATATTTTCTGCTGCCTGGCTATCCAACATGAGTGGTGTCTTTAAGGTAGTGATACCAAAATCCAGCAACTGATTTTGAAGCCACAGGAGTTGGGCTATACAGCTTGCAGCAGCAATGTATTCAGCTTCAGCAGTGGATGTTGAAACACCTGCTTGCTTTTTGCTTTGCCATGAAACCAAGCAGTTTCCTAGAAACTGGCACCCTCCTGAAGTGGACTTCCTTGTGGTGTTACATCCGGCAAAGTCACTATCTGAAAAGCCTGAAAGCTGGATATCCCATTAGCTGGATACCAGATACCAAGTGTGGGAGCACCTTTTATGTATCTGAAGATCCTTTTTACAGCAATGAGATTTGATTTTCTGGGAGCTGATTGACTTCTTGCACAGACACATGTTGCAAACATGATGTCTGGTCTAGATGCAGTTAGGTACAGTAAAGACCCAATCATGCTTCTATAAAGTGTTTGGTCAATCAGCTCATCCTTTTCATCAGACATGACTAGCTTATTGGTTGCCATGGGTGTGCTGCATGGTTTACAATCATTCATATCAAATTTATTTAAAAGTTCTTTAGCATATTTGCTTTGATGAATGAAAGTTCCATTTTGCATTTGCTGAACTTGGAGACCAAGAAAGCATTGCAGCTCACCCATTGCACTCATTTCAAACTCAACTGTCATGAGTTGCCTAAACTCTTCACACATTTTATGACATGTGCTTCCAAAAATAATGTCATCCACATAAATTTGGACAATCATTAAATCCTTTCCTCTCCATTTTAGAAACAATGTTTTATCAATGGTACCTCTTTTGAAACCATTTGAGAGTAGAAAGGTGGAAAGAGTTTCATACCAGGCCCTAGGTGCTTGTTTCAGGCCATACAAGGCTTTGTTTAGCATGTAGACATGATCTGGATAACATGGATCCTCAAAACCTGGAGGTTGACAAACATACACCTCTTCTTGAATTGTACCATAGAGGAAAGCACTTTTGATATCCATTTGGAACACCTTCATGTTGTGGTTGACAGCAAAGGCCAGGAACAGTCTTATAGCTTCCAATCTTGCTACAGGGGCAAAAGTTTCATCATAGTCTATCCCCTCTTCCTATATGTAACCTTGAACCACAAGCCTGGCTTTATTCTTGACAACAATGCCCCTTTCATCAGTTTTGTTTTTGAAGACCCACTTTGTGCCGATGGGGCTTACATCTTTTGGCAGTGGTACAAGCTCCCATAGTTGTTGTCTTTTAAACTGTTGGAGCTCTTCTTGCATGGCTTCTACCCAGCTGTTGTCTTTCAGTGCCTCTTGGTACTTGACTGGCTGATGGAGAGATAGAAAACCAGCAAAAAGACAAATGTTTTGGGTTTGGCTTCTTGTGAGCACCCCTTCATTGATGTTGCCAATGATTTGGTCAGGTGGATGAGATCTCAAGAAGATTAAATCTCCTTGGTATGGTATGATGGCATTTGTTGGTGAAGGCTGCAGGTGTGTATCATCTGTGCTAACCACTGCTGGTGACTTTGATGATCCATCAGTGGCTTCAAAAGGTGGTGGAATAGAAGGTAATGGAGTGGACATATGCTGACTTTTATCCACTGTTTGGGGACTTTTATCAGCAGTGTTTGATGATGTGGAAGCAGTGGTTGATGGGATACTTTGGTCAACAACTGTTGAGGTAGCAGTGGTTGAGCTTTGACAGCTGTTTTGTACAACTGATGCTTTTCCCATTGTGGCAGACTTTTATTGAGGAATGATGATCTTATACCCATAGTCTGGTGATGAATCCTCTGATGGACATGCATTGTTAGTCTTGACAGCAACACTTTCAAATGTGAATTTATCAAGATCAAATAAATCAGCAGGATTTGTTGGGATTTTCATTGATGAAAGTTCATTGAACTTCACATTCAAAGTCTCTTCCATTGTTTTAGTCCGTGTGTTAAACACTTTGTAGGCCTTAGCAGTGGTAGAGTATCCCAGATGATAACCACTGTCTACTTTGGCTGCAAATTTTGAGATGGAATCTTTTAAATTCAAAATAAAGCATGGGCAGCCAAATACTTTAAAGTATGAGATCAGTGGTTTGATTTTATACAGAATTTCATAAGCAGTCTTTTTGTGCCTGGGGTTTATTAAAACTCTGTTTTGAACATAGCAAGCAGTGTTTACTGCCTCTGCCCAGAAAGTCAAAGGCAAACCTGAGTCACTAAGCATGGTCCTAGCTGCTTCAATCAGTGTCCTGTTCTTTCTTTCAACTACCCCATTTTGCTCTGGTGTTCTAGGGATGCTGTACGGCCAAACAAATCCATGTGCAGCATTTGCAAATACTGAGTTGTTTTGGACTCTTCAATGGACTTAAAAGAGCTTTTATGCTGTTTTCCTTTTAAACAGGAAACACAATGCTCAGGACATGAAAATAATTTTTATGGTAAACCTCTTACCAGACCATTTTTTGAAATTTCAGTGATTGTCTTAAGATTTGTGTGCCCCAATCTTCTGTGCCAAAGTTCTGTCTCTTTGTTAGAGGCAGTTGAGAACAGACAGGCATCAGTTCTGGGACACTCTTTTGACATATCAACAACATAAACATTGCCACTTCTTTGAGCAACAAGTTTTGTTTTTCCAGTTTTTATTATTGCTTCAATCTTTTCAACCATTTCTGGTCCAACAATCCTACAACACTCCTTTGTGAAGAATGATCTATACCCCTTATCACTCATTTGTGAAACACTCAGGAGGTTGAATTTTAGATTGTCTATTAGATTGACATTTTCAAATTTTACATTTCCAGTTTGTATTGTACCAGACCCTAGAACTTTCCCTTTACTATTATTGCCAAAGGATATATCACCCCCTCCATGGATTTTGAAGACTTTGAGGAGGGCTTTACATCCTGCCATGTGCCTGGAGCCTCCACTATCTACATACCAAAGACTATCTAAGCATGCAGAAGCTCCCTGCACATGAAGTAAAAGGATTAGTTCATTAGGGTCTCCAAAGCCAATAAGGCTTTGGATGGGGTCTCAACAGTGTCTGGGATGAGTTCAGATGCATGGGCAGTGGTTAGGTCAGGGGATTGGACAGTTTTAGGACTGTTTCTCTCTAACCACTATTGTGGGTTTTGACCAATCACCTAATGATAACCAAAAGGATGCCTATTCACTCTTGGTTTAGGGGGCCTTTTGTAGGTTTCATAAACGTGTGGAATCCTTTGGTAAGATGATTGTTCCTTGCCTCTTCTGAATTGGTTGGCAGGGGGTGCATCAGTCACTTGAACATCTCTTTGGACAGATGTTTGATTCAACTGTTTTGTAACAGCTGTTTGGACTGGCACAAACAGTGGTTGATTTTTGGTGAATTTGACAGATGATGTTGATGGACTCAAGGATGTTTTAGCAGTGTACTCATTCTTTTTTACATCAAAGTTTTTAAGATACACACATTCTTGAGTTTTGTGGTTTGGTTTACCACAGACGATGCAGCTTTCAGCAGATACAATGATACTTGTTTTGTTTAAATCATATGCTTTTAAATGGAAACCGTCTTTTGTTAGATGATTCCTTTTTTCACAAAATTCACAAAACAGGTTTTTGATCTTTTCTCTCTTCTTTCTCTTTTCAGACTCCTTTGCATCAGAGTTTTTAACCTCTGTTGGGATGTCCTTGAGAGGTATGACTTTTGCTTTTGGAGCTTTAACACCATCAATGGTTGTGAAATCCATGGGTTTAAAATTTTCAAGAATGTCACACTCGTCAGACCAAGAGGGTTTAAATTAGTATTTCTCAATTTCCTCAAAAGTAGAGGATCCCACTGGTCTTTCAAGTGTGATTTTGTTACCAAGTTTATCAATGATTTTCACTTCTTGGCCATTCTTGTTTGTGGGAATGAATTCAGTGGTTACATCAGTGGTTTGAACAGATTTTTCAAACGCAGTGATTTCATCATCATATTTTCTATAACCAACACCAAATTTCACATTGCTTTTAATCTGTTTTTCAAGCATTACTTCATACCCTTTGCAGGATTCCATCCATTTTTCACATGTGATTTGGGTGGATTCCAACTCCTCTTTACAAACATGATATTTTTCTATCATTGTTTGGAGTTGGGTTTTGGTAATGCTTTGCTCTTCTTTTAGACAGCTAATTTCTTTGTCTTTTTCAGCCAACTTGATTTTAAGTTCTTTTAATGACTTCTCAAATTTGACTTCATCAATTAAGACCCTATTCCGAAGGTTTTCATTCACCTCTTTGATGCTAGAAAATGCAATAATGCATTTGTCTGAACACAGATTTTTAAGAACCTGAGGTGATACCTTGGCAGCTGCCATCATAGCACAATCACATTGATGATTTTCTTCATCAGCTCTTTCTTCTTTCTCACCTTATTTCTCCTCTTCTTTTTCTTCCTTGTCTTCTTTGGACCAAGGATCAACCAGTGGTTCAATCAGGGTTTCTGAATTTTCTCCCAGCAGTAGTTCACCAACAACTGCAGTAACAACTGCTTCAGTCACTTCATCCACTGTTTCAGCACTTAGTTGTTCACCTTCAGTTTCCACCCCTTCTGGTATAGACTCTAATGCCATCAAACAAAATTCATCATTAGTAGGATCATTAAAAGCATTGAGTGCAAAATTTTCATCACTAAGCTCATCAGGCATACTGCTCCAGTCAACAAAGCCTTGAGTGAAAAAGCTTTGCTGGTCTGGTTGTGTTACTGTTGGAGCAGCTGGTTGAGGTGCAACAGGTTGCACTTGTGCCTGAGGGACAGGGGTTTGAACATACTGAATTTGTGGAACAATGGTTTGAACATAATGCACAGGCACAGGGGTTGCAGCATAGTGAGCAGTGTTAACATGGGCAGCAGGGGTATATTGGGTATAGTGCACAGTGCTTTGATGTTGTGGTCTAGGGTTTGAGCTGGGATGAGTGATTATTGGACCAGTGGTTTGACTCCTGCATTCCCTAGAAAAATGACCTAGCCTATTGCACTTATAGCACTTAATTTTTGACTTATCTAACCCCACTTTTAAATTCCCATGTAACCCTGGGAATTTTCTCCCTGTTCTTTTGTAGAATTTGCTTGTTCTTACACTAAGCAAAGCCAATTGATGCAAAATGTCCATATCTTCTAAGTCAGTGGGATCAAAGTGCTGTAAGTCATTGAGTTCAAAGCACAAGTTATCTAAGTTCTGACTTTCTCCATTTGCTGTGAAAGCAAAGTTGGATGAGTGAGGATCAGAGTTGAAATTACCTCAAGCAGTTATGTCAATAAAATGATCATAACTCTGATCCTTACTGTTGCCAGACTCTTCTTGACCCAAAAGAGCTGTGTTACCAAATGAATAGTCATCTATAACTTAGACTCTTGCAACTTCTTTTTCTGGTTTAACCCCCTTTCATAGGTCAGGAGTCTACCATGAAGTTGGGTCAGTGTCAGGTCTTTGAACTCAGCAGAATTTCTAGTCACAAATGCAATTGTGTCCCATTTTTCAGGTAGTGATCTAAGAAACCTACTATTTTGTGTTGATTTTGGAAATTCAACTTTAACAAGTCTTAGCTCACTGATGAGACAACTGAAACATTCAAACTGTTGGGTCAATGATTCACCCTTAATGTGACAGAAGGTTTCATACTGCTGATTCAGAATTTCCCTATTGTTCTCAATTACTTCTTCAGTTCCCTCAAATTGTTCCTTAAGTGCATCCCATAATTCTTTGGCACTGTTACAATGTAACAGCCCAGCATAGATTTCATTTGGTAATGCAGATGCAATGATGCTAAATGATTTGGCATCCAGTTCGAACTTTTGAAAATCAGTTTTAGTATAGTTTTCATAACTTTTAGGTTCGAATTTCTTTGGATCCTCAGCACTTGGCACCATTGGAACATGTGGGCCAAAAACAACTGATCTCCAACATCCGGTATTTTGTTGAGCAAGGATATGACCCATCCTTCTCTCCCAGATGTTGTATTCATTTCGTTTAAGCATAGGTGGTTTGAAAAGAGAGCCAATGTTATTCTTATCATCTTGTGATTGTGACGTCATCCTGGTTGTTTTACAGGCACTGATTAATCAACTTTGATTGTGATTAAACCTTACTCTGTTTTTCAACAAAACGAACAAATATTAGTATCAACGATTTTAAGCTGAACTATTTAGGTCAAAATGATTGTTAGATCAAATTTGACTGTCCGTGCTCTGATACCAATTGTTAGGATCTGAGTTTGGTTTTGATTGTGTTTTACGTTTGAATTAAGATGAAGATGGATGAGTAGTACAGCGGAATTTAAGATGGAAACAAACTTTGCACACAATCAAACATGAGAAATGCTTTAATCAAACATTTTCAACAAAGAACCGAAAGATTGAATTTATTAAAATAACGATTACAATGCATGTATGAATACAAACTCCCCCTCAGCCTGAGCTCACAGTGTTTGTTCGTACAGGAAGAAGATTTTGTGAAGAGCTAATAGAACAGTGCATAGTACTGTTCTATTTATAGGCACGGACAAACCACTGAGGCATCAATGCTGACGTCACCATGAAAGTGATATCTAACCTCCTAACAACTTCTAACAACTGATCTATATAAACACTGCTTAAGCTAACAACTGTTATACAATACATAACATAATTAAACTAAACTACTGCTGGTCCTTCCACTGTTGTGACTTCAGCAGTACTTGATAACTACCAGCAGTGCTTGATCTAAAGCAGTAGATTGAACAGCAGGGCTTTAGTCTTTGACTTGATCAGCGGTTGTAGACCAGTAGTTGTAACAATCAGTAGATAGGAGGTCAGCAGATGTTAACACCACTTTCAAGGGGAGAGACTTGTAACATAACATCTGCTTATTCTGGATCCACTGTCCTAATCCAGTTTTGGCTTTAATTATATGTTCCTCTGATAGGGTTCAATCCCAACACTAAGTGTGGGAAGTTTTCAAAGAACAAGTCTCCTGGTCGGATGGTCATTCGATCGGAGGGTCGTCCGATCGGATGACCATTCGATTGGGAGTGATGTTCCTTGCAGTTGGCAAAATTTGATTAAGTGTTTGAAAATACAAGTCACCTAGTCGGATAGCCGTTCGATCGGATGGTCATCCGATCGAATGGCTATTCGATCGAGCAACTGTTTGTTTGAACCTTGTGAAATCAGTTAAGTTGAAAAGTTTTGCGGTTTAACCGAGACGGTGTGAGAACGTGTGATGCGGTGGAAAATACATCAAGTCCAGCTCGTTTGATCGGTTGGGAATCACCTCGTTCGATCAGACCCAACTGTTCTTGACGGCGTTCCATTTTCAACCCGTGAATCGATCGTCTCTCGTCTAGATTTAGTCAAGATTAGTGTAAAAACATGTAGAAATCTGTTAGATCCGAACTGTTCTTGAGGAAATGAGGTCATTCAGCCGTGTTCATCGGAACCGTGATGACATCACCCTAGAACAGCCGAAACCAGATGATTTCATGGTGAAAACGCAAGATTTGATGGTGGAAATGATGTGAAAGTGTGTGTAGGTGATAGAAATACAAAATTTGGAGTGAAATACTTACGATTTGGGCCTTAAATCGAGAGAAAAGTGCGTGAAAGTAAGGGAGAGCGTCTAGATCAGAGGAGGCTGTCACATTAGTGAGAAATGATGTGACAGTGGGGTATTTATAGGCAGGGGGAGGCGGTGCACAGTGATCCGGCCGGAGGGCCTTTCGATCGGATGGCTTGCTTGGGTTAGTTTTCTGACTTTTTGTTCCGTTCGTTAAGCGCTGCGATAGTTTGTTTACACATATCCATACATATATATTTATTATAATTAGCCATCAATAGGTCGTATATAAGTATCCACATTCTCAAGGTTATATTATGATAATCGATTTGCGTGTGATCGCAGGTGCGCGTTCGAGACTTATGTTGCGTTGCGCTAAGTCGCATCACAGCTATCGAGGAGAGTAGTTTAAGTCTTCACTCGACGTCATCGTGAGCGTTAGTGTATGCGCTGTGATGTGTTATAACGATAAAGTACGCGTAATATGCGAAAAGATTGCGAAATAGCGTTGTAAGAAATATAGTTACATTATGATCCGAATCTCTGGAGCTAGGCATAACGAGTGTAACGAGTAGTAACAACGCATGAACGTGCGGGTTGTTACACCTATGGATGAATTTTGGGTATTCTTGCAAGAGTTTTTGAGATCTCGGAGCTGCCGGTTGAAGCTTTGAAGCCTAGGAAGTCATCCTTGTCCTGGTTTTCCAATTCGAGTGTCTTTTATCTTCGTTTCTTTACTTTAACTATGTTTCGTTTGATTGAAAATACTTTGTTTTTTATGTATTCCATGACTTTGATTTGCTAAAGTTTTTAACACTACCTTGACTTGAATGAATGGTTTTGCTAAAGTTTTGATTTTTTATAATGGATGATTAATATTTATGGTTTGTTTATGAAAGTAGTCAAATTTATTATTGATCAGATGTATATACATGCTTAAAGTCGTTTGAAAATTGTTTATTGCTTCGTATGATTCTTGGTGACGGTCTTTATCACATAATAGAGTCATGCTAGGTTATAGATTTTAGTGAGTGTCTATATCACGTAATAAATTTATAATCTTTAGGGTTAATCGGCCGATATACCTTAGAAGTAATAATCAGTAATCAAATAAATTTAGTGTTCTACTAATTCTCAATAACTATGAGGTGGGAGGTTATTGTTATGTCTAAGTTATTAAATCGCAAGGTAGGAGCTTCGTAAGGAGTAACCCTTTTGACTGATGTCTAACAAGTCTAATCAAGAACTAAAGTCTTCCCTAGGTTTAGGTCCTGTGAGGGTACTTTCGTAGACCCCTTAGATGTCTTGTGAGGGAGTCTAACCAACCGGTGTTCGTAACAGCCTCTAGG
This sequence comes from Helianthus tuberosus, assembly GCA_030545235.1. Lineage (NCBI taxonomy): Eukaryota > Viridiplantae > Streptophyta > Magnoliopsida > Asterales > Asteraceae > Helianthus > Helianthus tuberosus. The sequence goes on from CM060366.1 coordinate 124,372,869, forward strand.
GTGCCATAAGTGTCTCCTTGAGAAGGGTCGAGGGTCTTGTTCGATATCTCGAAAGGTTTAGGATTATAAGATCTCGGTTCCATAATAATTAATATCTTAATAAAAATCATTACTAAAGCAAACCAGGATTCCAGTCTAGGTAGTATCTTCACCATCTGAGTAAAATCCAAAGCTAGTTCGTGTTGGTTAATTTAGTTAATTAAATTATTTTAATTGCATTTTTTTAGGATTTTTAGACCTCCCACCCCCTAAAAAACATAAAAACAATTAAGTGTCATGTCAGTGCCAGTCTAAATAGAGTCGTTAGCGTAATTAATTAGAGTCTCGTAGGTTCGATATCCAGACTTACTTTGCTTTACTAGAGTCGATCGGTTCACTTGCCGGTTAGTAGTTTAGTCGAGTTTAGAGAGTCTGGAGTATTACTTTTGTGTCAAGATTAGAGTAATTTTAGTTATTTTTATTAAACTACTTTTAACACATCATACACTCATCTGGCCATGTTGGCTTGAATTGGTATTTTTCAATTTCCTTAAAAGTTGAGGATCCTTCACGTTTTTCCAAAACAATTTTCTTTCCATTTGGATATGTGACTTTAATTTCTTGACCAGCCATGTTTGTGGGAATGATTTCAACCAAACCAGAATCATTTACAACAGTGTTTTTAGAAACTTGGTCATTTTTTCGAAAGCCTATGCCAAATTTTACATTGTTTTTTATCTGTTTCTATCGTCAACTCATAACCCAGGATTCTACCCATTTTTCACATATGATTTTGGTAGATTCAAGCTCCTTTTTACAACTATGATATTTTTCTATCATAGTTTGGAGTTAATCCTTGGTTTTGCTTGATTAATGTTTGATACTGTTGATTTCACTTTCTTTTTCAAACAATTTTGATTTTAACTTTTTAGCAAGTTTTTCAAACTGAATTTCATCATCTAAGATCTTGTTCCTAAGGTTTCATTCACCTCTTTAATGTTAGCAAATGAAATGATACATTTGTTTGAACATAAGTCTTTAAGGACTTGAGGTGATACCTTAACAGCAGCACAATCATTCTCCTTCACAAACACTAGACTTCCATGGGTCTGACAGAGGTTTCATCAGTTCTTCACCAACCTTTTCTTCTAAAACAGATGTTTCAACATTATCACAAACCTCATCAGAATTGGACACCACTTCCTCAGACTCAACCCCTTCCTGTATTGTCTCTAGTGCCATAAAACAAAAATCATCAGGTTTTTTTTTTCAAAATTGGCAACTAGGTCAAAATTTTCATCTGTAAGTTCATCAGGTAAGCTGCTACAATCAATAAAGCCTTGTGTGAAAAAGCTCTGTTGACTAGTTTCTACCTGAGCAGATATTTATGCAGCTTATGGTGCAGGTTGCACTTGAACCTAAGGGGCTGGAGTTTGAACACACTGTATCCGAGGAACAATGGTTTGGACATACTGTACTGGAACAGTGTTTACACAGTGTGCATAGTGAGTAGTACTTTGCATGTGTGGTGCAGGGGTATATTGGGAATAATGGATGGTGTTTTGAGTGTTTTGAGGTCTAGGACTTGGATGTGTGACAATAGGACCACTGGTTTTGCTCCTACATTCTCTAGAAAAAAATGGACTAGCCTATTACACTTGTAACACTTGATTTTTGATTTATCCAACCCAACTCTCAACCCCCCATGCAGCCCTGGAACTTTTATGCCAGTTCTTTTATAAAATTTGCTAGTTCTAACACTTAGCAATGCAAGTTGGTGTAAGAAGTCCATTTCTTCCAAATCAGTGGGGTCAAAATGTTGAAGATCATTTAACTCAAAAGATAAGTTGTCAGAAACTTGGTTTTCCCCATTTGCTGCAAAAGCATTATTGGGTGAGTAAGAATCAGAGTTAAATCCTCCACCAGATGTTATGTCAATAAAATGATCATAACTCTGATCCTTACTTCCACCAGAGGTTTCTTCTTAACCAAAAAGTGTTGTACTACCAAAAGCATAGTCATCAGCAACTTTTCCTGACTCTTGAAGCTTCTTTTTTCTAGTTAAGCTCTCCCTCATAAGTGAGGAGCCTACCATGAAGCTAAGTCAAACTCATCTCTTTGAAACCAACAGAGTTTCAAGTTACAAAGGCAATAGCGTCCCATTTGTCTAGTAATAATCTTAGAAATTGGCTATTCAAGGTTGAATTGGGAAACTCAAAATTTACCAGTTTTAATTCACTTATTAGACAACTAAACCTCTCAAATTGTTGAGTTAATGATTCTCCTTTAACGTGACCAAACGTTTCATACCGTGGGTTAAGAACTTCTCGATTGTTTTCAATAACTTCCTTTGTGCCACCAAACTGCTCTTTCAATGCATCCCACAACTCATTATGTCACACCCCAACCGAGGGCGGAAACATCGGGGCATGGCACTGAGCGAAAAAGATTTTCCAGGAGAATCCATAATAACTATTAATGACGATATATTTAACGTTAAAGTCCCATACCAATAACATATAAAGCAAAAACAGTTATTACAGACAGTGTTTCTCAAAAACAAGTAAACTGTTCCGACAACTCAGATTTCTTATTTGGTGAGTTTCTAGACCTCCTACTCGATTCATCAAAGTAAGCATCCTATCAACCTGTCACATACATTAAAATAAAGTCAATACATAAAATGTAAAGGTGAGTACACAAGTTTGAGAAGCATATAGTATAGCGAAAGCGTTTACGCATAACCAGCATGTAACACACAGAAATGTGAATCAAGTAAGCTATCGACAATGACGTATGCAACCGACATAACTGTGAGTGCAGAATGCGCAACACATTATCACCACTGTGACCATGTGAAGTAATACCCTTAACAACCCATGTCCACGACAGGTGCTGAGTCCAAACTATAGTACTATCGTTGCTAAGGTGTTAGGCAACAATCAATGTGTAAATGTAACATACAAGCATTCATCAAGACACGTATAACATGTGAGGGCGGTTAGCGTTTAAAAAGAGTTGAGTATTGTGTATGTTGTGTGTTGATATAGAACGTATGTAACACCCAAAAGTGCGTTAAGAGAAAAAGGATTCGAGTATACTCACAGTATGTGTTTAATAAGTAAACACAGCCTTGTATTGGATTGAAGGGAGCGCGTTGGAGTTAGCCTGAGCATAGAACAGTAGCATAAGCGTTGTTGTTGGTGCATATTCTGTGACAACAGCTAAATTGTTTGATTATTTAGTCTTTGGATATTTTGTATTGAGCTTAGCATATTGGTTAAGGAGTTAATTAGTGTAATGGGCTTGGAGAATGGCCTAGCCCAGACCAAAGCCCATGTGCAAACCTTGTCCTATATAAACAAGGCTTGGCATAAGGGTTTAGGTTAGCCAGTTAGTAGACACTTGGAGACATTCAGAGGAATAGAGAGAGAGTTAGAGAAATCTGCAGAGAGTGGCTGAGAGATTTCTTGTGGGTCTTGAATTGATTGTAAACTTCGTGTTGGATAATCAATAGAAGACCGGATTGAAAATGTATCGTGTTCTTGATTCTGTTTCTACTCGTTTTCTGTGAAATCTGATCTAGGGGATTCCGCACTGTAGGTTAAATCGACGATTCTGTTACGATCCATACGGATTACGGGACCTACAATTGGTATCAGAGCTTTAGGCTCTTGATTTGCTTGGTTCAGAATCGTTTTCTGCAGAAAATCGAAGTTTTTTGCGTGTTCTGTCGGCTGTTCTTGAGTTCTGCTACTGATTTCGGATAAAATTCAAGCATTTCGGACCATTACGGATCAAAAAGCTTGGATTTCGGACCAAAAATCAGTCATTTCGGATAAACTGCTTGGATTTCGGACAAAACAACATCAATTTCTGATTATTTCGGATAGAAATCAAGGATTTCGGATCCATTTCGGATAGGAAAGCTTGCATTTGGGATTATACTTAAGGATTTCGGACCAGACTGCCTCATTTCGGATTAGAAGGAGTTGATTTCGGATCAAAAAGTCTCATTTCGGATCAGCTTTGTCCATTTCGGATCTGAGGGTGTTGATTTCGGATCAGACTTGTTCATTTCGGATGAAAAGGGTTCATTTCGGATAACCATAACCATTTCGGACCATTTCTGTTCATTTCGGACAAGGTGGAATTTTTCTTGGGTTGCGTAAGAAAAATTTCACAGTTTCGCGTTTAGAAAATTATTCGTAACTCATCTCAGAAAACCATTTGCACCGTTGAATTCCTTGGATTTTTAGGGCAAAAAAAAAACAGTTATCGAATTTCGAGACGAATCAGGTTTTTGACATTATATATAATTGGAATCGTAATTTCGAGACGAATCTAATGGTATCATTTGTTAAAAACAGTTATCGAAAAATATTTGTACGGTTTTATCAATTCGCTTACGGTAAAAGCTTGAAAAGGACTAGTAGAGAAGTTAGATTTAAATCCATTTGAATTTTGATTCAGGTTACCAAAATCCATTTGAATTTTGATGGCCAAAATGGATAAGGTCAGGGAGACTGTTAAGAATTGGCCAAAGCTTATAAACGTCAAAGAATATGCTGACTGGAAAGAGAAGTTTGAGTTGTTTATGAAAAGTGAAGATACTAAAATGTGGACGTGTATGATAGATGGATACTTTGCTCCCACACGTCGTGTTGATGGAAGAGTTATAGTGATGTCTTATGATAAGATGAATGAATCTGAGAAACGAGTGGTTGATGCTGAGAAGAAAGCTTTAGCAGCAATAAAGAAGTCCTTGCCTGAGGGCGTTAAACATACCTTTATGAAGTATGGAACTTCTCAAGAGCCGTGGGAAGCTTTGGAAAAACGTTATCAGATTCCTTCAAAATTGAATACATGTGATCAAACATTGGTAGCTGAAGATGCTGCTGTGAAGATTGGTAAAGTAGCTGCTGAGGTAGAAGAGAAAAAGAAAGCTGATGAAGAGAATGCTGAGAAAAAGGAAACTGCTGAGAAGAAGGATGCAGACGTTTCAAAAGGCATGAAGGATGTGAATGAACTTACATCAGAGGTGAAGGTATCATCAAAATATGTAAGTCATACATGTCTTAATTGCACTGAACTACAGGGTAACGTTAACAGCCTATCGGAGCAAAACAAAATACTGTTAGCTGATTTAGAAAACCGAAAAGAGTTAAATGTTCTTTTGATTAAAAGAGAGTCAAATTGTTTAGAAAAACTCAAATCAAATGAACAAGAAATTAGCAGTTTAACAAGCAAAGTCAATGAACAGTTACAGATCATTGATTTGGCTCGTGAAACTCTGAAAGAAAAGGCTAACGAGCTTTCAGAAAAGTGCACAGAATTGGCTGATGCACAAGCCAAAATTGTAGAACTTCAGGGGAAGTTAAACAATTTTGGAAATTCTTCGTTAGTCAGGACTCAAATTCAAAAAGGTTTAAAAAGGAGTAATGATAAAACAGGGGTGGGGTTTATTAAAGCTTCATCTTCTGGAAATCAAGACTACTCATTTTTACCAACTGAAGATGAGCTAACTGATTTTGTAACCACTGCACAAGTAGTAGTGGATCCGATAGCTGTGGACTTACCAAATAGTCCAATTTCTTTGAAAGAATCTGTAGGGTCTAATAGGACACCTCATAAAGTGGATGAGTATACTGAAGACAAAAAGGCCAACACATCTAAAAAGGGATCAAACAAAAAGAAAACTTATAAGAAAAGATCTTGTTTTAGATGTCATAACAAAGGGCACGTGGCGAGTTGTTGTCCTTTGAAGAAAGGTAAGAAAAAAGTTGATGAGGTTAAACAAGGGAATCAGGTTGGGTCAAGCAATAATGAAAAATCAAGTTGTCAGACAAAGAAACCTGAAATTCTATCTAAACCTTCAACTTCGAAAAGATTTGATAGACCAAGAAGTATTTCTCCACAATTTAGTCATTATAATGGTAAATCAAATTGGTTTCAAAGTCAAAATAAAAATTTGGATATCAAAATCGATACCAGACTTCTGGTAATCGAAATTTTCAAAGAAGAAACGAACATAGGGGTTTTAGTAACTCAAATGTTCAACAACATCCAAAATTTTTCCAAAATTCATTGTATGAAAATGGTAGAAGAAGGTATCAAGATAATAATTTCCAAAGGTCAGAAAATTCGAGAGGTTATTGGAACTCTCGTAATCAAAGACCTAATGGAAATTATCAATCTTATTCAACAATGGGTAAGCAATCCAAGACTCCAGTTAGGAGTGATGGATATTGGATGGATGTTCCTGTGATGGATGAATTTGGAAAACCCAAGACTATCAGGGCTTGGGTTCTCAAGACTAACTGAGTTGTTGAGTGAATGCAGGATGACCAAGAAGGACTGTTGATGTGTTCAACAGTGGTTATTCCTGTAAAGCATCTGAGGTAAATAGTAGGTTAACATGGGTAACGAACTATTTGCTTCTGTGATTGTTCTGATTATTCTAAACTTTAAACGTGAAAAACTTTTGTCAGATTTAAAGTGGGAGTTTGTTTGTGTTTGAAAATTTTTGTTTTTGAAACTTGCTCCATAAAAACAAAATTTAGGGGGAGAAATCACCCTAAGCCAAAAAGAGTTTAGATAGTGCGTGTGTTTAGGGGGAGTAAGTTATAAAATTTCAAAAATCCAAAAACATTAAAAATTGAAAAACTTAAAAAAATAGAAAATCAAAATGAGTTATCACTGTGTGAAAAAGAAGAAATGATAGTACATCAGCAAGTTAGACTGTCACACTCAAACTGAATTAAAATGCTTAAGTGTGATAGCAGCTTCATCATATGATGTACCAGTAGGCAAAAGCATGAAATAATCAACTTACCAATGTGATATAAACCTAAATGCACTGTGTATGAGTGGGGAACACATCAGTGGTGTATGGTTTAATGACCTTAAATCTTGCGTTGGTAGATTGCCAAAATCTAAAGTTTTGGGTCTTTATACTGTTATTTCATCTGGGGATATCATGGTTGCCCTTCTGCTGCGTCCAGATACATGCTGACCTAAACACAACCAGGATATCTTAAAAGAGCTAAAAATGCCAAAACCCTAAAAATGAAGAAGCTCTCATAGAGAGTCATTCAAAAATGCAAAATGCATAAATTGTACCAAAAATGGTATTTGTCTTAGCCCTCGTTAGATATTTTGGTCTCTTTGCTGTACGGAAGTACTGACCTGTTCACCAATTATCTAAACGTTGAAAAACAAAATGGATGAATTCAGTATACTCACCTACTACGATGAATCTTTATGCATACTTTGATCTCGGGGGTATATCCTGAAGTGGGACACACTAGTATATCAGAATTAATATTACCTTAACGTATCATACGGTAATGGTACATGAAATGTTCATGCATTTTGTTTAGGTGGACAAACATACTGGTAATCGTCTTGAACTGCTTTTCATGAAAAATTACATAAAGTATTATCTAATAGTGTGAAAACAGTTTGATTTTGCTGATATGATCTTCTTGCACATGATTCTCACAAAAAGATAAATTGTAAATATTTTTGAGTTTAGTTTAGTTTGTTAGTTTGTTTTGAAAAATATCAAAAATACCAAAAATATTTCCTTTTAAAAGATCTCCCATTTTGAACTGACAGGTAGTTGTTTTTGCAAACTAAGATAAAATATTGGTTTATCTTTAAATGTGAAAAAGACTAATGGTTTTTCGAGATACTTGCTTGTGTTGCTAAACAGATTGATGCAGTTATCAAAATAAAGTGCAGAATACAAGTAAAGTGCAGATTGAGAGTGAAGTGAAGAACGTGTGAAGATGCATGGTAGGATCCTTCTACTACATTGCAGAAAGAGGAAGACAAATGAAAATTTGGAGATACTTGCTTAACCAAAGATTGCTAGTTCACTGATCTACAACGAATGAAAGTTTTGGAGATTGGAAGCATCAGCTAAGGGGGAGTTTATGGATGTCAGAAACTGTGTAGCTGACGCTATCCAAAGACCAAAAGACTACAAGATGTTTGGAGACAAAGTTACACTATGAAGCTATTGTCAAGGGGGAGTTTATTGGTGCATATTCTATGACAACAGCTAAATAGTTTGATTATTTAGTCTTTGGATATTTTGTATTGAGCTTAGCATATTGGTTAGGGAGTTAATTAGTGTAATGGGCTTGGAGAATGGCCTAGCCCAGACCAAAGCCCATGTGCAAACCTTGTCCTATATAAACAAGGCTTGGCATAAGGGTTTAGGTTAGCCAGTTAGTAGACACTTGGAGACATTCAGAGGAATAGAGATAGAGTTAGAGAAATCTGCAGAGAGTGGCTGAGAGATTTCTTGTGGGTCTTGAATTGATTGTAAACTTCGTGTTGGATAATCAATAGAAGACCGGATTGAAAGTGTATCGTGTTCTTGATTCTGTTTCTACTCGTTTTCTGTGAAATCTGATCTAGGGGATTCCGAACTCTAGGTTAGATCGACGATTCTGTTACGATCCATACGGATTACGGGACCTACAGTTGGATAGTGGGTGAACAACGTGTCAGGTGAGATAAGTGTCGAATGGTGAGTCGAACGGATAGATACCCATTCGATCGGATGGTCATTCGGGCGGATCATCATCCGAGTAGATGACCATTCGAACGGATGGCCATTCGAATGAGATTAGAGTGTTGTGAATTGTTCTGACACTTTTGAAGTTTTCGTTGTGGTATAAATCATGTCATCCGGTTGGATGGTCATCCGGACGGATGGCCATTTAATCGTATGGCTATTCGATTGTGAGTTTGATAGTTTGAAGTTTTGTCAAATTGTTTAAGTGTTGAAAGTTATAAAAGGACAAGTCACCTGGTCGAATAGTCATTCGATCGGATGGTCATCCGATTGGATGGCTATTCGATTGGGCGACCTGATGTTTTGAAAACTAGTAACATTTTCTAAGTTAAAAAGTTGAAGTTTGACGGAGACGGCGTGACGACGTGTCAAACAATGGGAATCCACACCAAGCCCAGCTCAGTCGATCGGATGGGAATCACCCCATTCGATCAGACTAACTGTCCCTGATGAGATTTCAAGTTCAACCCGTGAATCGGTCGTCTCTCCGGTGGAAATCCGTTTTCAGACCGATTCTCTACTAGAGAATGAGTAGAGAGCCTGAATGAGTCTAGATTCCATCGGTTTTGAGTAGAAAAGTGAAGAATATTGGAGAAAAGTTGGAGAAAAGTATGAAAGAGATGAAATTAGTTGGAGAATGTTGAAGTTTTGTGTGAGATAATGTGGAAATCCTTTAGATCTGAACATATCTTGATGAGATGACGTCACACAACCGATTTCATAAGCAACCAAGGTGATGCCACCTTTAAGGGGTCCAAATCAGGTGATTTCAAGGTGAAAATCACTGGTTTTTATGGAGAAGATGATGAAGAAGTGTGTGGTGATGATGAAGTACAAGATTTAGGGAAAATACTTACGAAATAGCCTTGAATCGAGGGAAAAGTGCTTGAAAGGGACTTGAGAGTGTCTTGGTCAAATGGAGCTGTCACATCAGTGAACAGTGATGTGACAGGCGAGTATTTATAGTGTGAGAGAGAGTTAAGGCGGTGCAGGTTAAGTGGTCGAGTGGTGGTTCGGTCGGATGGCCATCCGATCGGATGGTCATCCGGACGGATTCGATTCGATCGAATGGTCATTCGACCAGTCGAGTGGTGCGAGTTCGTTTTCCAACTTTCGTTTCGTGCGTTAAGCGTTGCATTGTGTTTAAGCGAGTTGCGTGTGAGCGTTGCGTTGAGATAACCACATAACATTAGACAAGTAATCACACAAGTAACACACATAACACATAAAATGCATAAAGTAAATATGTGTGTCAAGTTTGCAATGAGATTGCGATGTGATAGCTTGTAGTTTAATCATGCGATGCGATATGCGATAAAATGCGTTGAAATAGTATGTGTTGTAATGGCGTTAAATACGATAACTGCGTTTTGAATAAGCGTTGTGAATGCGTTGTAAAACATAGTTTAAAATGTAGCGAAAACCCTTAGCAATAATCGAAATCTCGAGAGTACAAGTCAATTAAGCAATAAATGACAGATTTGAGTAATGACCCGAAAAGCCGGGTTGTTACAGCCTCCCCTACTTTAGGAAATTTTGTCCCGAAATTAAGGCGCAAGCGTAACAAAGAGATGTGGATATTTAGCTTTCATATCACTCTCGAGTTCCCAAGTAAACTCGGCGCCGCATTTGCCTTCCCAGCGAACCTTCACTATAGGAATGCGTGATCGTCGGAGTTTCTTGGTCTCTCGGTCCATGATTTCTACTGGCTTTTCCATGAAGTGTAGAGTTTCGTTAACTTTCAAATCCTCAAGAGGAACATGCAGGTTTTCTTCGGCTAGGCACTTCTTGAGGTTCGAAACGTGGAAAGTCGGGTGTACGTTGCTGAGTTCCTCTGGTAATTCGAGTCGGTAGGCCACTTTGCCAATTCTTTCCAGAATCTTAAAGGCTCCAACGTATCGAGGTGCTAGCTTTCCTTTCTTGCCGAATCGGATCACCCCTTTCCAAGATGAAACCTTTAGGAGTACGTGATCACCAACTTCGAACTCAAGGGGCTTGCGGCGTTTATTGGTGTAACTCTTTTGACGACTCTGAGCTTTCAAGAGATTGTCTCATATCTTGAGGATTTTGTCAGTCGTTTCTTGTATTAACTCAGGACCGGCAATTTGCACGTCTCCGATCTCGTGCCATACAATGGGCGATCGACATTTTCTTCAATATAATGCCTCGAAGGGTGCCATTTGAATGCTAGAGTGATAACTGTTGTTGTACGATAATTTGACTAAAGGTAAATGCGAATCCCAATTACCACCAAAATCTATAACGCACGAACGAAGCATGTCTTCAAGGGTGCGAATCGTGCGTTCCGTCTGACCGTCAGTCTGGGGATGGAAAGTGGTACTGAGGTTAAGAGTAGTACCGAGAGCGGATTGAAATGTTTCCCAGAGACGCGAAGTAAATCGACCATCGCGGTCAGAGACGATATCACGAGGTGTCCCATGTCGACAAATGACTTCGTCGGTACAGATTCGTGCTAATCGTTCAACCTTATAGTCTTCTCGTATCGGTAGAAAGTGGGCGGATTTCGTAAGACGATCAACGATAACTCAAATGCTATTGTGACCTGATGGCGAGCGAGTGAGTTTCGTAATGAAGTCCATAGCTATACTCTCCCATTTCCACATCGGGGTCTCGGGTTGCACGAGTAAGCCAGAGGGCCGTTGATGTTCAGCCTTGACCTTCGAACAAGTCAGGCATTTCGTAACATAGAGGGCGATATCTTTCTTCATTCCAGGCCACCAATACCTGGCACGGAGGTCCTGGTAGATCTTGTCGGCACCCGGATGAATTGAATATCGAGACTTGTAGGCTTCAATCAGCAATATCTCCTGAAGGTTATTGCGACTGGGGATCCAAATGCGATCGAGATAGTAATAGATACCGTTCGATTTGGTGATAAGCTGAGTTTCAGCACCAGACTTCATTTCCCCTTTCAAGGCATTCTCAATGAAGCATGTGTGCTGAGCGTCGCGAATTAGGGCTTCGAGGTCGTGTTGGGCTTGAACATTACGAACACTATATAAATAGCTTCGTCGGCTAAGAGCGTCGGCAACGACATTCGTTTTGAGAAGTTCAACCCATCTGCGTTGGTGCACGTTCAACTCCTTCTGTTTCAAGATGTGTTGTAGACTCTTATGGTTGGTGAAGACCGTACACTTTGTACCATAAAGGTAGTGTCACCAAATCTTTAACACAAAAACAACTGCACTGAGTTCGAGATCGTGGGTTGTATAGTTCTTCTCATGGACTTTGAGCTGATGAGGGGCGTACGCGATAACCTTGTCCTGTTGCATAAGGACGCAACCAAGACCTAGGTTAGAGGCATCGCAATAGACTACAAAGTCGTCGTTTCCATTGGGTAGCGCGAGTACTAGAGCATCGCAAAGCATACGCTTGAGAGTTTGAAAGGAATCCTCTTGTTCAGTTCCCCAAACAAAAGTCTTGTCTTTATGCGTTACAGAGGTGAGAGGAACGGCGATTTTAGATAAATCAGCGATAAATCGACGGTAATAACCCGTGAATCCGAAAAAAAAGAACGAACTTTGGACGGGGTTTTCGGTGTAATCCAACTCTTAACTGCTTCAATCTTCACGGGATCGACGTGAATACCTTGACTATTGATGATGTGACTGAGGAATTGAACCCCCTCGAGCCAAAATTCACACTTCGAGAATTTAGCATAGAGGCGATTCCCTTGGAGAAGCTCGAGAACCAAACGGAGATGTTGCACGTTTCGAGTTTGAATAGATAAGTATATCATCGATAAATATGATGACGAAGCAGTCGAGAAAGGGTTTACACATGCGATTCATCAGATCCATGAAAACCGCGGGTGCGTTGGTAAGACCAAAGGGCATAACGACAAATTCATAATGACCAACGGGTTCGAAAAGTGGTTTTAGGGATATCTTCCTCCTGAATCTGTAGCTGATGATAACCAGAGCGTAAGTCGATCTTAGAGAAGCACGTAGCGCCTTTCAATTGATCAAATAAATCGTCGATTCGGGGTAAGGGATAACAGTTCCTGATAGTAAGCTTGTTGAGTTCCCTATAATCGATGCACATTTGGAACGATCTATCCTTCTTTTTCATGAAAAGGACAGGTGCGCCCCAAGGAGATGTCCTAGGGCGTAGAAGCCTTTATCAAGTAATTCCTGGAGTTGACTCGATAGTTCACCGATTTCGGATGGAGCGAGGCGATAAGGAGCTTTAGCGACAGTGTTAGCTCCAAGAATGAGGTCAATTCGAAAATCAATATCACGACACGGGGGTAGACTAGGTAAATCATCAGGAAAGACTTTAGGAAAATCACGAACCACAAGTACCTTTTCCATCGGCTTCTTTTCCTTCTCCGCTACTATGATGTGTGCCAAGAAAGCCTTGTATTCCTTTCGGAGATACTTCCTTGCTTGAATGCATGACATGAGTTTCAGTTCCTTCGAAGATACTTCGCCATAAACACAGAGTTGGTCGCCATTAGCAAGAGAGAAACAAATCATCTTTTCGAAACAAACAACTTCAGCACGATTTTCACGAAGAAAATCCTTGCCTACTATGATATCGAAACTACCAAGTTGCATCGGAATGAGATCGATCGGGAAAACGTGATTGTTGAGTTTAAGAGTACAATCACAGAGAACAGAACTAACTGTGACGGTTCTTCCAGTGGCAATTTCTACGTTGAACGTCGTTGGGAGGTTAGCGCATTTACGGTTTAGGATCTTTTCGAATTCAAAAGACACAAAGCAGTTATCGTCTCCAGTATCAAATAAATACGAAGCATAAATACCGTTAACGAGAAATGTACCATTGACAACATTGTTGTCAGTCTGAGCCTGGCGGACGTTAATGTTGAAATTTCTTTCGCGGGCTGCTTGTTGTGGTTGCTGCTGCTGCTGAGGCTGCTGCTGTTGATGTTGTTGCTGCGGTGGTTGCTGCTGCGGCTCTTGTTTCTGTCACACCCTGACTTTTGCGGAAGCGTGATTATGTGTGACTTGCTTAATATCATTGCATTCAACCATAACAAACAACTATATGATAAAACCAAAGATGTTCCTCCATTGATTAAGTTTAAAACATCACAACAACATTGTTTTAGAATCCAAACACAGACTTCAAATCCAAATTACAAACCATTCAGATTGTTTTAGAGTTCCATAAGGACTCGACAAAAGATACTACTAAAAACTTGGCTTTGAACTATGTATCTTATCTAGGATAAGATACACAATCCAAACCCTTAGACACCGGATGACATCTTTTATTTCCAACATCACTTGAAACTTCCAAACGCCAGCCAAATCCACATTTAATTTCCTGAAATACATGTAGTTTGAAAACATCAACAAAAGTTGAGCAAGTTCAAGTGTTTTGTAAGTGTGCACGAATAAACCTTTGAAATAATTGTGAGTATGTATGTTTCGTAAACCCCGGTATGAAAGCAAACAAGGAAACAAATCGATTAATGGTTTGCAAGGCCATTAATATGTGTGACGTGATGCAGGAAGGCTCAAACCTAGCAGATTTTGCACCGGGCTTCCGGCTGTAAGACATAGTCACCTCATGGGTCAAACCCCGGTCCACATGGGTGGGGCTCGCTACACCCAAATAGATCTATCACTCATGTCCCTCGGTCCTACTACGAGGATTAATGGTCTTAAGCGTTGTACCCACCACTCACATGATCTAGCAGTACCTTTTCTTAGCTAACCATACCACATATAAACGTTTGTAAACAGTTTGTAACATGTACTTCACCCCTGAAGTTATAAAACAAAAACAATTAAAGAAAAGGGGGACATGAACTCACAGTTTTGCGTTCTTCAATCCGACGTAACTCACAGCTGATACTCGTTCACACGACTACCTACAACGTACTACGGTTTATTACACGAGCGGGTCGTGCCTTGCCTTAGTATTAATTAGTGTCTTCGACTTACGTTTCATTGTGTCATTAATATTATTCCAAGTTATATAATTATTTGTTAAAATAATAAATATTTTAACTTAAATTATATTTATTTCATTTGGGAATAATTGTTAAAGTAATATATTTTAACTTGACACTTTTATGTATTTGTACAACTTCCCAAGGATGGGTGTATTTATATTCGTATTCTAATACTTGTATATTTTTGCCAAGTGTCGGTGGCGTATTCCGGTGTGTATTTATACATGCGAGAATACGTATTTTTATTGTGTTAATTAAGTATCTCATACTTAATTTTTGTATTAATTTTTCCAGAATAATATTTCTAATAAAAATACGTCAATATATATTCCCAAAATATATATTTTAAGAAATATTACATAGAAAAATTACTTATAATTTTCCCCTTGGCAAAAATATTTATAAATTTCATATAAGTCTTAAAAATAATATATTTTCAAGTTTAACTTAGAAAATATATATAAACTTATTTTTCACCCAAAATAATGTATTTCATGTTTATTCAAGAAAATATATATTTTCTCCCAAAAATAATATATCTTCTAATAATTTCAAGAAAATATATATTTTTATTTACCCAAAAATAATATATTTTCTCCTTGTCAAAAATATGATATATTTTGTAATAATTGTAAAAATCATATTTTTGTTTTCTTGGTGTCCATAATACTAATTACCAAAATATACTTATGAATCAAATTCCGGAATATTTTTGTGAGTTATATTCCTTGTTCGGTTTCACCAATATTTTGGGTATAAATTATATATATATTTCTTGGAATTTTGGTAATATTTTGAATTGTAATTTCTTGGTATTTTGGTGAGTTATATTATTTCAAGTCCTAAAATAATATAACTAATACACATAATATACAAATAATCACACACATAGTGACATCTAAATATATATTTTCCTAAATACATATTTAGTCACTTTTATTTACAAAAAACCAACCTCCAATATTTATAATTTTTGTAACAAAAATTATGGCAAATTTTATATGAAAATCCATGGTTTAAAATATACTTGTAAATATTTGTTTAAAAAAACTATTTTTCCAAGTGTTAAATTTCTAGAAAAATTTTGCCATAGTTTCCTCTAAAAATGGAGGTTTCCATGCTTTCAAAGCATATCATTTTCTTTTATAAATCACCACAATCAACAATAAACCAATCAACACTTACCAATTCGCCAAAATCATGCATAAATTACTACTTCATGAACTTGAAAATTTACAAAAATTTGTAGTAACTTACTAGTATGTTTACTAAGCTTAGTTACCCTTTAAAGTGTGGTTGTTTATTTAAAAACATGATTATTGAAGAAATTAGTTCTTTACAACTTGTAAATAAATTTTCTAAAAATATTTCTTCTTGAGTTTTTCTTGTTAAATATGTATTTCTACACTTGATTAACTACCTAAATTATGGTTAGTTTCTTTAAGAACCAAGCTTAAGTAAACTTTGTATTTTTAACTTGGTTTCTTGAAAAATCATTCTTGAATTCATAGATGTACAAGACTTTATATCCACTTTGATCATCATTTCACAACAAAAACAATTTACACTTCAAGTTCATGATTTACATATGGATGATCACTTTGATCTTAACATAATCATCCTCTCATCTTGCTAGATTATGTCTTTAATCACCATCTAGCAAGATCACATGATGTTTAACATCATAAACATGAGCAATCAATAATCAACAAACATAACAACACTTAAACAACTTGATTTCTTATGATTTTAGTCTTATGTTTAAGTTTCATGTTCAAGATTCATAGTGTTCTTCAAGATTAGTTCTTGTATCATTCTTTAACCACTTAAACAAGAGGTAAAATAGAGTGTAGATGATCTTACTACTAGCTCAAGGCTAGGGGTGATCACAAGATGAAGAAGAGGTGGATTAAAGCTTGTATGAGAGGTCCTTCAATTTCCAAGAGTTCCCAGCTTCCTTATACACCTTCTTACACCTTTGAGTAGTAATGGAATGGATGAGAGTTGAATGATGATGATGGTGGTATGTGGGGGTGTTGATGCGCGTGTGGTGTGATATATTTTTATGTATATTTTTAGCCATTTTTTAACCACTTTAGTCAAGTTTTAAATTTATAAAACACGATATTTACTAACACCAATCACACATATGGGCAAGTGCACCCATCGTGAGCATAGTATAGTGTTGGTAAGATACCGAGGTCGTCCAAGGACACAAAAGCTTTTAATACCGGTTTATCCTCAACGTCTAATCAAATAAAAAATTTAGAAAAAGGTTTTAAACTAGAAAATAAAAACTAAAATGCTGAAAATAAAAATAAAAATTAAAACAGATAGACAAGATGAATCACTTGGATCTGACTCGCCTTTAGTGTAACCTTTGATTATTTCTGCACTTTTGCACTTTTTAAGAGATTATCTTAGTTATAGTAGTAGGCCCCTCTTTTGAAGGTGATGTTACCCTCAACCCAGTAGTTTGAGTCAGCAAAGATACAACCCTAAAGCGTTGGATTATTGAAAGATACTTAATTAAGTTATTAATGCGTAATGTGGTAGGCCCCTCTTTTGAAGGTGACGTTACCCTCCGCTAAGTAGTTTGAGTCAGCAGGGATACAATCCTAAGTAGCTGGGTTAAAGTTTTAATAGTAGCTTACATATGAGGGGATCAAGAAATTCGAACCCCCGCCATCCAATACCAGTGGGTATTGAAGGAGGTCCTACTAAGCTTGACCCAGGTCCTTGCAGGATCTATACACTGAACAAGGCAAGGCACTTACCAAACCATTCCCTTAACCCCCGACCAGGTAGCCAACATATCTCCATATAGACCGTGGATATATGAATGGTGTAAACCTTTTATTTTATATAGACAGTAAAATAACGCCAAGACACCACGTACAAATGATAACGAAGATTCACCTTCAACAAAAAGAAAATAGTTATTAAAGTCATTAATACATAACCAAATAAAAAGTGCGAAAAGATTAAAAATAAAAAGTATTACACGAAGATTCACCTGAACTGGGCACTTTTATGCAGATATTTCAGCACGGGGCGTGTTGGCTGAGCACGCCCCCGTGCTGAACTTGCTGTAATGAAGAAAAATTATCGGGAGGCTCTGTTTTTGTGTATGGGGTGTTGGTTCAAGCTTCCCTTAGTATCCTTCACCATCCCGAGTGTGTTTTGTTCCTGAAAATTAAAACTAAACTAGAAAGCATAAAAAATTAATCTAAACTAAACTATGGATAGTTCCGCGGAATGCCTCCGTGGTGCGCCACGTTTATAAGGGTCCTTGGCTAGACCCAAAGTCAGTCATTTGTTACCCAAGTGGGATGTTTTGCATCCCATGTTGCACCGTCGGAGAGCATCATCCAAACTTGAGTCTATGACTTTCATGTAATTGACCGGGTCGTCGTCTTCTACTCTTTTACCAACCCCGAACTTCATCTCCTTGTCCCCAACCCTTAATGTTAGTGTTCCACCATTCATGTCTACCACTGCGTGGGCCGTAGCTAGGAATGGCCTCCCTAAGATGAGTGGTACTTTGGTATCTTCCTCCATATCTAGTATGACAAAGTCGGCTGGGAAGACAAATTTGCCGACTTTAACCAATAGATTTTCAGCGACACCTTGTGGATATTTGACGGACCTATCGGCGAGTTGTATGCTCATTTTTGTACGGCTTGTTTTCCCTAGGCCGAGCCGGTCGAACATTGATGCGAGCATGAGGTTGATGCTAGCCCCGAGGTCGGCTAGTGCATTGCGAATGGGAGATTCTCCAATCGAACAAAGGATGGTGAAGCTTCCGGGATCGATCTTCTTTTGCGGGAGTTTGTTGAGTAGCAAGGCTGAGTATTCTTCACCTAAATTAACTAATTACAATGATTCAATTTTCCTTTTGTGAGTGAGGAAATCCCTCATAAACTTTGAATATTTAGGCATTTGAGTTAGGACTTCAACAAATGGAATATTAACATGCAATTGTTTTAGTAAATTTACGAATTTTGTGAATTGCTCATCGGTCTTTTGGCGAAGCAACCAACCGGGGTACGGAACCGGAGGATTCTTGGTGGGCTCTTGATTTGGTGGAAGAGCCGTCTCTTGTTGGGGCATTGGTGGAGTTGTGGTTTGGCTATATCGGCTCTTTTCAGTTGGAGGTAATGGAGCCTACTCGAGACTTACAGTACGGTTTCTCAACGTGATGAGATGTACTTGCGCCTTGGGGTTAGTTTCGGTATTGCTTGGTAACGCGCCTTGTGGTCTCTCGGAGAAATTTTGAGCTAGTTGATTTAATTGTTATTCAATGTTTTGAATACTAGCTTGTTGATTTCTAAAGTTTGATTCCAGTTGTTGGAATCGATCCCAGTTTTTCTTTTCGGTGTCGGAGATGAGGCAAGATATGGTATCTTCAAGCCTCTCTCGTCCCCCTTGTTGTTGTTGAGAGAAATTTTGTGACTCGTTTCTTGGTTGTTGAAAGTTTGTTCGTTGGTTTAGATTTTGTTGGTTACTACTATTGCCGGGTTCTCTCCAACCAAGGTTAGGGTGATTACGCCATCCTTGGTTGTAGGTACCCGTTGGAGGACCTGACGGCCTAGGTCTATTATCAATGTAGTTTACCGTTTCTGTTTGGTTATCCATTTCTTTCATACAACTCCAACTTTCATGTGGCCCACCACACCCTTCACAAGCCATAACTGAGGCCGTTTTTGCCATTTCTAACTTTTTGATTTTTGAATAAAGGGCCTTGATTTGGGCTTGCAAAGAGGTGCTTTCATCAACCTTTATGGGCGCCCGGGGCAATAGATTTTGTGCCTCAGGGAGTGTGCCATTGAAAGTTGGTTTGAGCAATTTTCTCAATTTGATTATAAATTTCATTTGAGCGACGATTACCTAAAAGTCCCCCGGAGCTAGAGTCAAGTGTTTGTCTTGTGTGTGGCAACAACCCAATGTAGAAAGTGGATACTTGTTGCCAAACCGCAAGACCATGATGAGGACACTTTCTTAGTAGCTCCTTGAACCTTTCCCAAGTTTCATATAAGGATTCCCCATCTTCTTGTGAGTATGTATTAATTTCAGTCATTAATTTAGCCATTTTAGTAGGAGGGAAATACTTATATAAAAACTTTTGGGCTAGTTCATCCCAGGTGTTTACCGAGCCAACTGGGAGGGTATTAAGCCAACCCTTAGCTCGATCTTTTAGTGAGAATGGAAACATTCGAAGGCGGATGGCGTCATTTGTTGCTCCATTGATCTGAAAGGTATCACATATTTCCAAGAAGTTAGTGATATGTAAATGGGGATCTTCGTCCGCAAGCCCATGGAAGGTTGCGGAGTTTTGGAGCATTTGTATCAAATGCGGCCGAAGTTTGAAGTTATTGGCCTCGACATTCGGTGCATTGATAGCGGCGCCGAGATTACCTACGGTAGGCCGTAGGTAATCCATGAGGGTACGTTGATCCGCCATTGGAAGTGGGTCCCCTGAAACTTTCTCTTGGTTTTTAGCTTTAAGTCTTTTTCTTAGAAAGCGTTCGGGTTCGTCTAGAGGTTCTTTTATGTCTCTACTGGCACTGGAGCTCATACACTATGTAGAAAGATCAGGTGCGGCGCCTGGGTTCCAAGTCCTACAATGAAAACACAAAAGAACATTGGTCAGAAGTTTCACCACGGCCCCGTGCTCAGATGAACACGGCCCGTGGTCGGAGATACAGTAATTGTTTTCCGGATCCCTGTTACTGGGGAGCTCAACACGGCCCCGTGTTGCACCGACACGGCCCCGTGCTCAACTCTCTGTAACTCGGAAAATAAAAACTGCCAGTAACAATGTTGGGCACGGCCCGTGTCCGGCCAGGCACGGCCCGTGCTGAGCTCTGCAGAAGCTGAAAATTTAAGAAAAATCCTAAAAAAACAGAAAAATAAAAAAAAACAATTAGGCCGTTGATTCCTAACTTTCTTAAAATCCTTGTGTCCCCGGCAACGGCGCCAAAAACTTGATGCGCGTGTGGTGTGATATATTTTTATGTATATTTTAGCCCTTTTTTAACCACTTTAGTTAAGTTTTAAATTTATAAAACACGATATTTACTAACACCAAACACACATATGGGCAAGTGCACCCATCGTGAGCATAGTATAGTGTTGGTAAGATACCGAGGTCGTCCAATGACACAAGAGCGTGTGGTGTAACCTTTGATTATTTCCCCACTTTTGCAATTTTTAAGAGATTATCTTAGTTATAGTAGTAGGCCCCTCTTTTGAAGGTGACGTTACCCTCAACCCAGTAGTTTGAGTCAGCAAGGATACAATCCTAAAGGGTTAGATTATTGAAAGATAATTAATTAAGTTATTAATGCTTAATGTGGTAGGCACCTCTTTTGAAGGTGACGTTACCCTCAACCCAGTAGTTTGAGTTAGCAAGGATACAATCCTAAGTAGTTGGGTTAAAGTTTTAATAGTAGCTTACATATGAGGGGATCAAGAAATTCGAACCCCCGCCATCCAATACCAGTGGGCATTGAAGGAGGTCCTACTAAGCTTGACCCAGGTCCTTGCAGGATCTATACACTGAACAAGGCAAGACTCTTACTAAACCATTCCCTTAACCCCAGACCAGGTAGCCAACATATCTCCATATAGACCGTGGAGATATGAATGGTGTAAATTTTTTATTTTATATAGACAGTAAAATAACGCCAAGACACTAGTTATTAAAGTCATTAATACATAACCAAATAAAAAGTGCGAAAAGATTAAAAATAAAAAGTATAGCACTAAATGCTTGTCTTCACCAAGTTATGTAAGAGACTTATGCAAACATGGCCTTTGATTATCAAGAACTCTTACTATCAATCTTGGATCCCGAGACTACTACACACACTCTATGATGGATGATGGATGATGGTGGTGGATGTGGGTTGTGATGGTGGTGGTGAGTGGGTGAAGTGTGAGAGAGGTGGTTTGTCAAGGGATGAGTTACAAGTGAGCCAAGCACCCTATTTATAGCCTGCATAGAAGCCTGGACACGGCCCCGTGTCCATTGGGCTTGGCCCCGTGTCCATCCTTCTTCTCTTTCTTCATTAATTGAAGTTTGTCTGCATTAGTTGACCACGCCCCCGTGTCCGCTGGGCACGACCCCGTGTGCAGAAGCGTGTCTGTACTATCAAGATTTTCCTAGATTCTGCGAATCTTAGAGTTGACCACGGCCCCGTGTCCGCTGGGCACGCCCCCGTGGTGGGTGATAGAAGCTTCTACAACTTTGTCTTTTCTGCAGACACTTGGGCACGCCCCCGTGCTCATTGAGCACGGGGCGTGTTCAGCCTTCTGTTATCTTGTTTTTGCTTGGGAGGATGCTGTCGAGGGGTCGGGCACTCCACGTTTATTCCTTTCCTTATATTTATGTTAGATTTAGCTGTCTTTTTGCTTCTTTTGTTCATTTGAGCTCATTTAATCCTGAAAATACAAAAGGAAGAAAAAACTAAAAAAGGGTTAGTTTTATGCCACATTTGATGTAATTTATATGTTACATTTTGCACACATCAGTGTTCACGGCCGTAGGTAGGGGGAAGGAAGAAGAAAAAAATGGTGGATGTTGTGAGGAATGAGAATGATGAGTTCAAGTCCTTATGGTTACTTATATTATTCACCAAAACCTTAGAGTCTAATGGTTTTTGTGTCAAATAATTAGGGAACATAATCTAATAAAGAATTCAAAGAAAATCTCTTGTGGGGGCCACCATGAAACCGTAAATAGGTGGGGGAGGTCTAGAGTTAGGATGTAATGGATAGTTAGTTTATATGGTTAGATTTCAAGTGAATTAGTTAGGTGTTTAGTTACTAGATGTTATATAGTGTGTTATGATGTTCGGGGACCATAACTAGCTTGGTAATGTTAAACCAGTGCTTCTAGTGAAAATTTGGTGTTTCGGGTAGTGTCCGGTTGTTCCGTGGGTTATTGGTTCGTTAAGGTGCTAAACTACGCAGTTTAGTGAGCTTTATGTACCCTTTTGTGACAGTTTTGATTCCCGACACTTAGGAAAGCATTCAGGACCATTTAAGCATATTTCTATATGATATTAAATTGTTTAAATGCTGAATTTTGCTGAATTCTGCAGTTTATGTGAGTTTTAGGCACTTTCTGGTACTTAAACTATCACTAGGAAGGCAGTTTCATGATCCTTACCTTCCTACACACTATACTAGTGTAACTCTTGGTTTCTGGCTCATTCTGTGTCTCAATACCATATCTGTCTATGTACTGAACTCCGTCAGCACTTTTCTGATTTATCGGATTACTGTGCTAGCTTTGTTTCGTGCATCGTTTGAATCAATAAAGTTTGCATGCAACAATGTTATGTCATTTGCAATATATGATGCACATGCATATATGATAACAATAATCAGAAAACATATATGACATAAATGTTAAATCAGCACAGTCATTAAGCACTAATTACTGTTTAATACTTGTACGGATGCATGCAAATATGACAGTTGTCACATTCTCCCCCTGTTAAGAAAATTTCGTCGTCGAAATTTAAACTACATTAACTCCTTAGGGTTGCGTTATACGTGCATGGAAATGAATAATACCAAAGTGATTAATCATGAAACTGAATCAAGACTTAATGAATCAGGTGAATCCAGGGACATATTACAACAATAAGAACCCAGTGGTTAAAGGTATGTGTTTCAGAATTTGGTGTGAAAGGATACGAGACGTACAAGTGTATAATCTAGTGTGACTTAGTTCACAGGGGTTCAATAAAAGAGGAGTTTTGACCGATAGAAATTCAAACGATCGTTTACAATATGCAAATGAGTTCTAGAAACAATAACATCCGCTAGATGAGTTAGAATCAGCAAGTTCAAATTAGTGACATGAAAATGATTCGTCAACTCTCGAACAAATAATTGAATAAAATTAGTGTGTTGACATTATTGAATTGCGAGAATACACCAAAATGAAGTACAATCGAACCTAGTGTATCATTGTCTTAATACGTAGTTGCATTAAGTGTGTTTAGATGACGGGTCAAACGAAAAGTATACGTAGTTTGGTATGGAACGGTTGACCATGATTAGCACAAGCTACAAGTTTATACGGACACCACAAGGTGTCGTAGTGAATGACATAATTCAATAATAGCGATGACCAAACAAGTTCACCGTGTTTGAAATCAAATGGAAGCGCACTGAAGCAAATTTGAAGATTTGATTTAAACAACATCATAGGGTTTTCAATTGAATATGGGACATCATGTCACACCCCGACCGCGTAAAACAACTAAACCGCGGTGGAAACGTCGGGGAGTGTTGTAACAGAATTATTGTTCCACAACCATGGTATTTAAAGTTTTTTTTTATTTATAAACAAAGGTGGAATACATTGTCTTAAAAAAAGAAACAAAGAGTACATAACATGATTAAACTAGTCTAGCTTCATTTTAAGTCACTAAGGCACAGGTCCGCCTAAGTGTGTCTCGATCATCTTATGCAACAGCTCCTGAAAACACATGTGAAAATAGGTACGTCAGCATAAAAAATGCATGTGAGATACATAGGTTTTGTTAAAATAGGATTCATGACTTAAGTTTAAGGAAATGTTTTAATAAAAATTAGTCATGAATCTTGTTTAATGTTTTTCTTTCATAAATCTTATAAAAGTGATAAGAAAATCTGATGGTATATAAAAGAAAGATGTTTAGTTAAATAATTAAGTAAAAGCAAGTTGATTGTAAAACAATGTTTATGTGCAAACACGTTGTAAATGTAATATGTCTAAACTGAAATGGTTTAAATAATGCTACGATATGTAATACTGTAAAAGCACTTATGTATAGGAAGTACCAGCGGCGTATCCACCATGCTTTTATCATATTACACGTCGCCTCATTATGTAAATCACTTACCCAAACAAACCACCATAATGTAATGTTCAAACAAATGTTAAAATGTTATTATGTAAACAAATGTAATGTACAGTGAATGAAAGTATTTACTCAACCCTATAAGAAGAATGTACAAAACAATGTAATTGATGTAAAACACAGTTTAAACCAAAGATATGTTTTGTAAAAATGCATGCTATACTGATACAAACACTTATGTGGTAATGTTAAACGTATACATGCAAGCCTTGAGACTGTAGAATAATCTTAGAGTAAAAGTTATCAAATATGTTTTCGAATTCAGTCATTCCTTACATCCAAACAAGCCTAGGATATCAGGAATGGGAGTTGTCAATTCCTATGTACCACTACTTACTACCGAGCAGCATAGCTAATGTTAATGAATGTATTTTAGTTCATTTAAACAAACCAAATGTCATACCAAATGTAAGCATGTTTTATGAAAACAATGTACCTAGTATGCTAAGTGAACATACAAGATAGAAATGTAAAACAATGTGTCCATATGCTGAGTAAACATATGCAACATAAATGAAATGTAAAACAATGTGCTAGCATGCTAAGTGAACTTACATAGCAAAACATGCAAGTAATCACGTACTATAAGTGTACTAATGAACATAACAAACATATGATATAAAACATGGAAAGCACGAAAAATAACAAGTAGGCACATGTGTTTCACCCCAAAACATTTGAAAAAGAGTAAAAGAGGGGTCTATGTACTCACTTGAGATTGCTCAATAGTCTTTAGATAACCACCAAGCAATGCTAGAAAGATCCCGGAATCAAACGGCACCTAATGGTAACTATGTTAATAAACGGACTTAAATCGGAGGATCGGATAGGATGAGGTTTCGTAAACCAAATGAGTATCGGAACTCATATGACATGGCTTAACAAAGCCCACATTCTAAAACGGAACCTATCCTAAGTGCTTATGACCCATTACGACTCGTTTAGGTAGCTTACACTACTTTAATGCGTCGTTCGCGTAAAACGCATTCGGACCGCCTAACTAGTCCTATGACAAGTAATATATGCCTTAACTTGTCTAATAATGTTGCCTAATCAGTTTAGATGTCAAAATTTATGTTACATATGCTTAAAACGAATTTATGCGTAAAAAGGGTGTTTTGGTCATTTTTCCTAAGGCATATAAACTAACTATCATACAACTAACTAAACGTTGTGACCATAAGGTATAACCTCGGAAGGTTATTACCTATATAACTATGGTCACCTAAATATGTTTGGTCAGATCCTAATGATCGACCAAACGGGTCGGGTTCGAAAGTCTAAGCGGTTGTTTAGACCGCTTATCTTACGATCCTATATAAGCACTAAACCTAAAGTGACGAGCTAAACATGTTAAAACATGTTTAACAAGGTTTGAAAACAGGTTTGGTATCAAAACAAAGGGTCTTGATACCTAAAAGTAGTTTCGTTGCAAAATACGTAAGAATACGCATTTTGACCGAAACTACGACTCGTCACTATGCCTAAATAACGTGGTAATCAGTAGGTATAGTAACAAGGGACTATAACCATTGTGATTACGCTCACGTTACGAAGTTCAAACGAACTTCGTGTTGACCATAAACTGGTCAAAGCTGAAAGTCAAACACAGTTTGACTTTCGTGCTTAAAACGCGCAAAAGAACGAAAGAATACTTACAAAAGGTCCAAGAAATGGAAGTTTGATCTAATTATTCTCAGGTATGGGGTGTTAGAACTCCAACTTAGATAACAAATCAGATCAAGGTGTGGGTTTGAGGCAAATGGGGTTGGGTATTTGTAGATTTCGGAGAACCGTTCGGATCATTTCTTGAAATCCGAGCTTCAATCTAAGCCGTACAC
This sequence comes from Helianthus tuberosus, assembly GCA_030545235.1. Classification (NCBI taxonomy): domain Eukaryota; kingdom Viridiplantae; phylum Streptophyta; class Magnoliopsida; order Asterales; family Asteraceae; genus Helianthus; species Helianthus tuberosus. The sequence continues at coordinate 124,399,152 of CM060366.1, forward strand.
ATGCACCCCACTGATTTAGAATACCATGGGCATCCCTAAACAAGCCCATAGTTTCACAAAAACCATTTACAAACATGGGAGACAGCTGGAAATGGCTGGAAACATGATTATGGTATCTGGGAGCTGCTTACGGACCGCAAAGGGTCCCTTACGGTCTGTAAGGACCTTGCAGACCAGCCATTTTTTAAGTTTGGCAGTTTTGGTCCCTGTGCGTATTGTCGTGTTTTGGCACTTCTAACACCCGTCATGCCCATTTTTAAGCTCCATAAGGATGTTAAAGCATAGGGAACTTGAAATATGCTCAGAAATGTCACGGATGTCGGTTCGTTTGGTTGTACGGTTGCATTGTTCGGTTAATTACGACGGAAGTCGTAACGGACGCGAAAACGATCCAAATTGCGAAACGAATGAAGTTTTAGCATACCAATCACTAAAATAAAATTGAACAAAAATCAAAACATGAAAAATGTCAAACATAATTAAACAAACATTGGGATCAAATAACATTGTTTCATTGATAACTGAACTGTTTACAATGATTACAAGCACAGGTGTCATAGTCTCCCCTACTTGAGGAAATTTCGTCCCAAAATTTATTTAGAGGAAACTCGTGAGAAAAGATGTGGATATTTCGCCTTCATTTAATCTTCATGTTCCTAAGTAAATTCTGGTCCACATTTAGATTCCCAGCGAACTTTGACCAAAGGAATGCGCTTGCGTTTAAGCCACTTGACTTCACGGTCCATGATTTCCACAGGTTTCTCAACAAAATGCATCGTGTTATCAACACGAATTTCGTCAAGTGGTATGTGGAGGTTCTCATCAGCTAAACACTTCTTGAGGTTGGACACATGAAAGGTTGGATGAATGTTTCCAAGTTCAGGAGGTAACTCAAGTCTGTAGGCTACCTTACCGATTCTTTCGATGATCTTGAATGGTCCAACATATCTAGGTGCAAGTTTTCCTGTCTTTCCAAATCTGATCACACCTTTCCAAGGTGAGACCTTAAGTAATACACGATCACCGACTTGAAATTCCAAGGGCTTGCCTCATCGGTCCGCGTAACTCTTTTGACGGCTTCTAACTGTCTGAAGGTTATCACGAACTTTCTTAACCTTATCTGTTGTCTCTAGAATGAGGTAAGGTCTAGTAAGCTGAGCCTCACAGATCTCATTCCACCAGACTGGTGAACGACATTTTCGACTATAGAGAGCCTCGAAAGGAGCCATGTTGATGCTGGAGTGATAACTATTGTTGTAGGAGAATTCAATCAATGGAAGATACGAATCCCAACTACCACCAAAATCGATCACACAAGCTCTAAGCATATCCTCCAAAGTCTGGATTGTTCTTTCAGTTTGGCCATCTGATTGTGGATGATAAGCTGTGCTCAAATTAAGTTGGGTCCCCATAGCAGATTGCATGGTTTTCCAAAAATGAGATGAGAATTGAGCATCTCTGTCAGAAATAATGTTTAAGGGAACACCATGTCGAGGTACAATTTCATCCACATAGATTTTAGCCAGCTTGTCAGCAGATAGATCCTCACGGATCGGCAAGAAATGTGCTGACTTTGTAAGACGATCAACAACTACCCAGATGGCATCATGACCTCTCTTAGTGCGCGGAAGTTTGGTAATAAGATCCATTGCAATGTTTTCCCATTTCCAAACTGGAATCTCTGGTTGCTCCAATAAACCAGAAGGATGTTGATGTGCAGCCTTAACCTTAAGACAAGTAAGGCATTTTGATACGTATAAGGCAATGTCTTTCTTCATACCAGGCCACCAATACTGAGTACGAAGATCCTTATACATTTTATCAGCACCAGGATGAATAGAATAACGAGACTTTTGAGCTTCATCCATAAGCAAGGTGCGAAGATTATCTTGACTTGGGACCCACAAACGATCCATGAAATAATATGATCCATTGTCTTTCAGTTCAAGATCAGGCTTAATGTGATAAGGTAATTCCTTACCCATCAAATCTTGTGAGACACAAGTATGTTGAGCCTGAGAAATGCGGGTTTGAATATCAGATCGAACTTTGACACAGTGAAGCTTGACACGTTCTTTACGACTCAATGCGCCAGCCACGACATTCGCCTTACCTGGATGGTAGCGAATTTCGCAGTCATAGTCGTTTAGAAGTTCAACCCAACATCGTTGCCTCATGTTGAGTTCTTTCTGATTGAAGATGTGCTGAAGACTTTTGTGGTCAGTGAAAACCACACATTTTGTACCATACAAATAGTGTCTCCAGATTTTGAGAGCGAACACAACTTCACCTAACTCAAGATCATGAGTGGTGTAGTTCTTCTCATGTATCTTGAACTGCCTCGATGCATATGCTATGACTTTGTTCCTTTGCATGAGATCACAGCCAAGACCCAAGTTTGATGCATCACAGTATACTACAAAACCATCATTGCCCTCAGGCAAAGATAGAATAGGCGTATCACAAAGCTTCTGCTTCAAGGTCTGAAACGCTTCTTCTTGTTTGGTTCCCCATTCAAAGGGTTTGTTCTTCTGAGTCAGAGCAGTTAGAGGAACTGCAATCTTTGAGAAGTCTTCAATGAAGCAGCGGTAGTAACCCGCGAGACCAAGAAAAGAACGAACCTCGGTTGGAGTAGTAGGTGTATCCCAATCCTTAATCGCACTGATCTTGGAGGGATCTACATGAATACCTTGTTCGTTGACGATATGTCCCAAAAATTGAACTTCCTTAAGCCAAAATTCACATTTGGAGAATTTGGCGAAAAGTTGTTCTTTCTTCAGGAGTTCCAGAGTAAGACGAAGATGTTGCTCATGATCAGCTTGCGTCTTAGAATATATCAAAATGTCATCAATAAAAACGATGATGAACTTGTCTAAATAAGGCTTACAAACCCTATTCATCAAGTCCATGAAAACAGCAGGAGCATTAGTCAAACCAAATGGCATAACTGTAAACTCATAATGCCCATAGCGAGTGCGGAAAGCAGTCTTGGGAATATCTTCTTCATGCACACGAAGTTGATGATACCCAGAATGAAGATCAATCTTCGAAAATCAAGTAGCACCCTGTAACTGATCAAAGAGATCATCAATGCGAGGTAGGGGATATCGATTCATGATGGTAAGCTTGTTAAGCTCACGGTAATCGATACACATCCTGAAAGATCCATCCTTCTTCTTGACAAAAAGAACGGGAGCTCCCCAAGGTGAAAAGCTAGGATGGATAAAACCTTTGTCAGAAAGCTCCTGAAGTTACTTAGACAACTCTTGCATCTCAGACGGTGGAAGATGATATGGAGATCAGGCAATAGGATTTGCACCAGGTACAAGATCAATACGGAACTCGACTTGGCGTGTTGGTGGTAAACCAGGTAACTCTTCAGGGAACAATTCAGGATAATCCCGAACAACAGGGATATCTTGAATAGACTTACCTTTGCCTTTATCTGCTACGACATGTGCCAAGAAGGCCACATAATTCTTTCGCAGATACTTCTGAGCCTGAGTACAAGACATGAGCTTAAGACTACTAGCAGGTTTCTCACCACGAACCTGTAAGATCTCACCTGGTGAAAGTGGCACATGAACGATCTTCTCAAAACAAACTACCTCTGCATGATGCTTGGCTAACCAATCCATACCCACAATTACGTCGAAGCTTCCAAGTTGCATTGACGCGAGGTCGATAGGAAAAAGATGGTTGTTAAGGTTCATCTGGCAGTTACGAAGAACAGAATCAAGAACAACGGGATTACCACTAGCAACTTCTACTGTCAAAGGCTTTCCTAGTTTCGTTCTAGACATGCGAAGCAAAGGCTCAAAAGACAATGACATAAAACTCTTATCGGCACCCGAATAAAAAAGAACAGAAGCAGACTGATTGTTAACAAAGAACGTACCGTTCACCACCTCGTTGTCTGCACGTGCCTCATTAGCATTCATGTTGAAGACTCGACCTCAAGCTTGAGCCTGATTCTGATTTGCGTTGGCCAGTCTTGGACACTGGTTTCTGTAGTGGGTCAGATCCCCACAGTTATAGCAAGAACCAGGTGGGTAGTGAGGTCGTGCAGCTTGAGCCTGTTGTTGAGCAGGAGGCTGAGTAGCTTGCTGAGCTAGGTTCTGAGCTGCTCGATTCTGATTAGTATGAAGACGACATGTGGCAGCAAGATGACCAGATCTTCCACCATTAGTACAATAACGACACTAGATGTGCGGCTGATGATGACCGTTACACCTGTTGCACAGAGGTGCATTGCCAAGGTATGGTTTCTTGGCAAGTGGTTGCGCAGGTTGATTTGGAGCAGCTTGATTGGCCTGTGCAGTAACGGCGAAGTTTTGGGAAGCCTTGCGCTTCCTAGACTTCTTAGTAGACCCAGCTTTCTTTCCCTTCTTGTTCTCACCCTTATCAGACGTTTGCTTCTTATCCTTGTCACCCTTCCTATGAAGCTTCCCCTTTCTGATCTGCGACTCAGTCAATGTCGCAGATAGCTCGATTGCCTGACGAACTGTGGTAGGGTTACTACCAGTGACGATGTCTTGAACGGAGTTAGGTAAGCCATCAATATACCTCTCGATAGCCTTCTTGAGTGGGGTAACCATTATAGGGCAAAGTAGGCTTTGCTCCTCATACGTGTCGGTGTAAGCCCGGTGTTCACCACTATCCTGCTTCAAGTCATCAAACTCCCTTTCTAAAGCCCTTAGCTCATGACGAGGACAAAATTCCCTCATCATAAGAGCCATAAGCTCGGCCCATGTCTGTGCTAAAGCAACCTCAGCACCACGGTCTCTCATAACCCCATTCCACAAAGTAAGAGCTCTCTTTTGAAACACACTGGAAGCAAACTCAACTTTGCGATTATCAGGACACTCAACATGACGAAAGGTACTCTCAATGCTCTCGAACCACTGTAGGAGCCCAGTTGCTCCTTCAGAACCACTAAACTTGAGTGGTTTAGCCGAATTGTAACTCTTGAAATTGCATGGAGCATTTTGGTTATTGTTGGCTTGGTTAACTTGAGCAATAATGCCTGGGAGTACGGCAGCCATATGCTGCACCAAAATAGCTGCCATTTTGGCATTAGGTATCAGATTTTCACGTCAAGGAGGCATTCTAAAAGAGGAAACATGTGAGAAAACGAGTGAGATGATTAGATGAAAAGAATGAGATGATACAAAAATCGACAAAAGCAAAGATGGTGGTCATTCGTCCGTACCACAAAGCAAACAAACGACACACAGTGACTAATCAAAATAAATGGGTCAAAAATCATGTATCGCGAAGACATGCTCGCCTATAAGTGAACACTCACCCCAAGAGTTCCCAGGTAAGAGTGTCTGGTCCGATTATGTGGATTTGTACGAACACTCTAGCCTTAGATAGAAAACTCAAGGTACAGGCATTCATCCTTCCAGTTTGCACGTGTTCACACTATTTAGAACCCAAAACTTTGACAAGATTTTGAAAACTTGGAAGGCACAAGGCCAAAAGAATCATTAAAAAACGGATGATTAAATTTTCAAAATCATTCTGAAAAATTGAAGGGTTCAAAACCTTATGATAAATCATTTAAAAAACAGATGATTGATTTTCAAAAATCGTTTTGGAAAATTGGGTTCTTGTTTTGGCAATCACCTAAGGATAGGTGAAGTGCATGTTTTAAGATCTAAACACAAGATAACTTGTGTTGGGGTCCTAGAAAGGTTATAGTCTTGGTCAAAGCATTACTAATAACCTAATTCCCTATAACCATTGGCTCTGATACCAACTCTTCTGTCACACCCTGACCGCGTAAAATAACTAAACCGCGGCGGAAACGTCGGGGAGTGTTGTAACAGAATTATTGTTCAACAACCATGGTAATTAAAGTTTTGTTTTATTTATAAACAAAGGTGGAATACATTGTCTTAAAACAAGAAACAAAGAGTACATAACATGATTAAACTAGTCTAGCTTCATTTTAAGTCACTAAGGCACAGGTCCGCCTAAGTGTGTCTCGATCATCCTATGCAACAGCTCCTGAAAACACATGTGAAAATAGGTATGTCAGCATAAAAACGCTTGTGAGATACATAGGTTTTGTTAAAATAGGATTCATAACTTAAGTTTAAGGAAATGTTTAATAAAAATTAGTCGTGAATCTTGTTTAATATTTTTCTTTTATAAATCTTATAAAAGTGATAAGAAAATCTGATGGTATATAAAAGAAAGATGTTTAGTTAAATAATTAAGTAAAAGTAAGTTGATTGTAAAACAATGTTTATGTGAAAACAGGTTGTAAATGTAATATGTCTAAACTGAAATGGTTTAAATAACGCTACGATATGTAATACCGTAAAAGCACTTATATATAGGAAGTACCAGTGGCGTATCCACCATGCTTTTATCATATTACACGTCGCCTCGTTATTTAAATCACTTACCCAAACAAACCACCATAATGTAATGTTCAAACAAATGTTAAAATGTTATTATGTAAACAAATGTAATGTACAGTGAATAAAAGTATTTACTCAACCCTATAAGAAGAATGTACAAAAAAATGTAATTGATGTAAAACACAGTTTAAACCAAAGATATGTTTTGTAAAAATGCATGCGATACTGATATAAACACTTATGTGGTAATGTTAAACGTATACATTCAAGCCTTGAGACCATAGGGTAACCTTAGAGTAACGGTTATCAAAAATGTTTTCGGATTCAGTCATTCCTTACATCAAAACAAACCTAGGATATCAGGAATGGGAGTTGTCAAGTCCTATGGTACCACTACTTACTACCGAGCGGCGTAGCTAATGTTAATGAATGTATTTTAGTTCGTTTAAACAAACCAAATGTCATACCAAATGTAAGCATGTTTTATGAAAACAATGTACCTAGTATGCTAAGTGAACATACAAGATAGAAATGTAAAACAATGTGTCCATATGCTGAGTAAACATATGCAACAAAAATGCAATGTAAAACAATGTGTCCATATGCTGAGTAAACATACGCAACAGAAATGAAATGTAAAACAATGTGCTAGCATGCTAAGTGAACATACATAGCAAAACATGCAAGAAATCATGTACTATAAGTGTACTAATGAACATAACAAGCATATGATATAAAAACATGGAAATAACAAAAAATAACAAGTAGGCACATGTGTTTCACCCCAAAACGTTTGAAAAACAGTAAAAGAGGGGTCTATGTACTCACTTGAGATTGCTCAATAGTCTTTAGATAACCACCAAGCAATGCTAGAAAGATCACGGAATCAAACGGCACCTAATATAGGTAACTATGTTAATAAACTGACCTAATCAGAGGATCGTATAGGATGAGGTTTCGTAAACCAAATGAGTATCGGAACTCATATGACATGGCTTAACAAAGCCCACATTCTAAAACGGAACATATCCTAAGTGCTTATGACCCATTACGACTCGTTTAGGTAGCTTACGCTACTTTAACGCGTCGTTCGCGTAAAACGCATTCGGACCGCCTAACTAGTCCTATGACAAGTAATATATGCCTTAACTTGTCTAATAATGTTACCTAATCAGTTTAGATGTCAAAATTTATGTTACATATTCTTAAAATGAATTTATGCGTAAAAAGGGTATTTTGGTCATTTTTCCTAAGGCATATAAACTACCTATCATACAACTAACTAAACGTTGTGACCATAAGGTATAACCTCGGAAGGTTATTCCCTATACAACTATGGTTACCTAAATATGTTTGGTTGGATCCTAATGATCGACCAAACGGGTCGGGTTCGAAAGTCTAAGCGGTTGTTTAGACCGCTTATCTTACGATCCTATATAAGCACTAAACCTAAAGTGACGAGCTAAACATGTTAAAACATGTTCAACAAGGTTTGAAAACAAGTCTGGTATCAAAACAAAGGGTCTTGATACCTAAAAGTAGTTTGGTTGCAAAATACGTAAGAATACGCATTTTGACCAAAACTACGACTCCTCACTATGCCTAAATAACGTGGTAATTAGTAGGTATAGTCACAAGGGACTATAACCATCGTGATTACGCTCACGTTACGAAGTACAAATGAACTTCGTGTTGACCATAAACAGGTCAAAGCTGAAAGTCAAACACAGTTTGACTTTCGTGCTTAAAACGCGCAAAAGAACGAAAGAATACTTACAAAAGTTCCAAGAAATGGAAGTTTGATCTAATTATTCTCGAGTATGGAGTGTTAGAACTCCAACTTAGAGAACAAATCAGATCAAGGTGTGGGTTTGAGGTAAATGGGGTTGGGTATTTATAAATTTCAGAGAACTGTTAGGATCGTTTCTTGAAATCCGAGCTTCAATCTAAAGCCGTACACATGCACCCCCTGATTTAGAATACCATGGGCATCCCTAAACAAGCCCATAGTTTCACAAAAACCGTTTGGAAACATGGGAGACAGCTGGAAATGGCTAGTAACATGATTTTGGTATCTGGGAGCTGCTTATGGACCGCAAAGGGTCCCTTACGGTCCGTAAGGACCTTGCAGACCAGCCATTTTTTAAGTTTGGCAGTTTTGGTCCCTGTGCGCGTATTGTCGTGTTTTGGCACTTCTAACACCCGTCATGCCCATTTTTAAGCTCCATAAGGATGTGAAAGCATAGGGAACTTGAAATATGCTCAGAAATGTCACGGATGTCGGTTCGTTTGGCTGTACGGTTGCGTTGTTCGGTTAATTACGACGGAAGTCGTAACGGACGCGATAACGATCCAAAATGCGAAACGAATGAAGTTTTAGCATACCAATCACTAAAATAAAATATTTTAATGATTTCAAAAATTTTTGGATGTCCGGATGTATTCAGAACATAAGATATGCGCGAAAATGCAAACTTATTCACTTTTTGACGCTTTTAGTCCCTGATTGACCAAAAAGTTTATTTTAGCACAGCGAACCCCTTAAAGCCTATTTCTAAGCTATGTAAAGGATATTTAGGGTATGTTTAACTTATGATCATATTCCGGAATGCCCGTTACAGTACGAATTGGCATACTTTCGCAGTTTGTCGAATTTAGTCCCTGTAAGCGAATAAACTTGATTTTGCTATACCAAAGCCTTCAAAACTTATTTCTAATTTATGTAAAGGTTATTTAAGGTATGTTAATCATAAATTGATGTTCCGGAGTATTTTTCGCATTAAACTGATTACGTTTACACATCGGTTTGCGTATAACTTTCTAGAAAGCGATATAGAGTTGAAATTGAACAAAAATCAAAACATGAAAAATGTCAAACATAATTAAACAAACATTGGGATCAAATAACATTGTTTCATTGATAACTGAACCTTTTACAATGATTACAAGCACAGGTGTCACACATCAAGGAACCACTGTTTTCGACCGAAGATGACAAAGTAATAAATATCGCAAGGCATTTGATCGATAATGAAAGAACCGTTTAGGAGGTACACTAGAATATAAAATGAATTTCTGTACCATTGTCTTAACACACGATTGTGTTAGGACTGCTTTAATCGTGGTAAAACAGAACGGATTTAGAGCAAGTCAATAAATAAACAATTAAATCCGTGTACGAGATGCGTAAACGAGATTAGCGCAAGCTTCAATTTAGTGAAAGCGTCACCATAAGGTGTCGAAACCAACAAACGATTTAAGGAAGTCGCAGACCAAACAAGTCTACTATGACTCGAAACAAAAGAAACACTTGCTAAAATGAATTTGAATATGATGGTTTCAATACATCATATGGTGTCTTGAATTGAATATGCGAAATAGAGAAGTTCAAGTAATTGAACTTGGTTTCAACGCAATCCGACAATAAACGTATGTGTCGACAAGGGAATTTAGGCATGGTTACAAGGATAGACCATGTATGTAACTGAAAAGAAAAGAAATTTCAAGAAGGTTTTGTTGACTCAGTATCAAGAGGCCGATACTTACAATAATGCTGATTATCCGAGACACAAGGCAATAACTGAATATAGCGAAATGATATTGGTAACTTTGATGAAAACGATCATTAGAAGCGAAGCCACATGCGTAACAAACGATGCATGTGTAACATATGAAATGATTAAGTACCAAAGCAAACGAGTGTTCGCTCTAATGAAGAAAATTGTCGCGATTCAGCTACCATTAGGAGGAGTAGAGAGGTAAAAATCTACTCGCTAGATGCAAAAGTGGAAATTTCAATAAAAGAAATTTGAGTACATCACCTGTTCGGTTAACTAAAATAGCATACACGACAGATTAATGGTGTTTGCCCAAATTAAAAAACGTGGTTCCTAAGTGATAACCTTTAATGAGCTTCGACATAAGTTCCCGAAGGTCCTAAGTACATGTCTCCTAGAGTCTCAAAGTTTTGCATTCTGTGTATAACTGTTTTATGTACCGTGTATAAAACACAATGTTAGCGTATGTTTAAAACAAATTGTTGACTCACTATTCTTCGGTATACTTTCTTCCTGAATTCGCAGCTGGTGATAACCCGATCAAAGATCGATCCTGGAATAGTAGTTGGATCCTTGCAGTTGGTCGAATAAATCATTAATCCTCGGCAAGGGATACCGATTCTTGATGGTTAGCTTGCTCAGCTCCCGGTAGTCGATACACATTTGAAAACTACCGTCCTTCTTCTTGACGAACAGTACTGGAGCTCCCCAAGGCGAGAAGCTTGGTCTTATAAATCCCTTGTCTAACAACTCCTGAAGCTGCGCTGCTAACTCTTGCATCTCTGAAGGCACAAGTCGATAAGGTGCCTTGGCTACAGGCGCGACACCCAGAACCAAGTCAATTGTGGAATTCGAATTGTCGTTGAGGAGGTAATCCTTGCAAGTCTTCGAGGAAGACTTTAGGATATTCCCTTACCATAGGGATATCTTCGAGCTTCGGTTCTTCGGCCTCTTTGTACATGAAATGAGCCAAAAAGGCAATACATCCTTTACACAAAACTTCTGTGCCTTCAAACAACTAATAATCCGTAGGGGCGTATCCTGGTTCTCCCCATGAATCACGATCGACTCTTCATTCGCCATCGGGATGCGGATAATCTTCTCATGGCATACAATCTCAGCTTGATTACTTGACAACCAATCCATCCCAACCACTACGTCGAAGCTTCCCAACTCAACTGGCAGAAGATCTATCGAGAACTTACGCTCTCCAAGCTCTAACACACAGCCTCTCATCACTTCGTTGGCTTCCACTAGCTTCCCATTAGCTAGTTCTATCGAGTACGGAATATCTAACTTACTTGCCACTAAACCAAGTATATTCTTAAACTCTTGGGATACGAAGCTATAGTCGGCATCGGTATCAAATAGCATAGTTGCAAAGTGTTGATTAATAAGGAACGTACCAGTGACTACGTTTGGATCCTGGCGAGCTTCCCTAGCTCCAATGTTGAACACTCTTCCGCGGGCTTGGTTATTCTTTGGGCAATCTTTCCTAAAGTACCTCACGTCCCCACATTTGAAGCAACCTGGAACTCTACCATTACAGTATCCGTCTTGGTTGTCTTCATCATTTCCTCCTTGTTTGGGATACTTCGCCCAATAGGCATCCTTACTATGTCCTTCCTTTCCATACCAATCGCACCAACGCCTGAGACATCGACCTTCGTGGTGAAATTTGCACTCATCACATCTCGGCTTAGTCCCCAAGAAAACCTTACCATCGGCCTTATTGGTGGTGTCCATAAGCTTGCATGCCCCGAGGCGAGTCCGCTTCCCTTCTTTTGTTTGCTTTAGAGCTTTCATAACTGGCTTGGGTGCCTATCTTTAGTTTCGAAGACTTTCTTTTTTTCTTCCCAGATGACTTTGCATGAGTCTCCTTCTTCTCTTCAGAGGTTGAAAATTTTCCCAATCTAATCGCTTCTCTAGTGAGCGCCACACTTAAGTCAATCGCATCGATAATTGTTGGAGGCTTTGATGCTGTCATTGTTGGACTCTGTATGCCCAAGACACATATTAAATTGATGTGGCTAGTACGTTATGATCCAAGTCGAGTCATACCCAAATACAAGCTAGACAAACACTTATATTATTTATTTGTGATATGATCAAACAAATGAATATTAACACTTAGAGTATTTAGAAATTGGTTTTCTAAATAATTGCACTTGACAAACTAATAAATTAAATGGATAATTTATTTTGAGAGAATATTTTATTTTGTTATTTAATGGGTTAAATAACTTAATAAAAGTTGTATAAAGTCTTGTGAACATATGATGTTATATTTTATAAAAGTGATAAAATACAAGACTTATATTATTTAAAAGATTTTTTTTTAAATAAAGCAAGGCCGCCACCCCCCCCCCCCATGGTGTTCATCCCTAAAATTTTAGTCCAATAGAAATGCATGCAAATGCATGTGCTAGAGAAGATTTGATTGGGTGGTCTAACCAAGACCATTTTGGTCCAATCACACTACATGCATGTCTTACAAGTTAGATGGTTTGTGATTGGGTGATCTTCCCAAGCAATTTTGTCCAATAGCATTTCATGCACTTGCATGTGTAAGTTGGCACATGATTGGTCAAGGTGGGTGGCAATTCTCTCTCATGGTTCTATAAATACCAAGATGTCAAATGCAAGAACTTGCAAGACTTGGATGACTTGAAAAACACTAGAGATTTCTCTCTAGAAATCGGCCAACATAAGGTTGTGCATAAGGGTTTTTCAAGTTTGATTTTCAAGTGCATAAAACTCCATACTTTTCTCTCATAATTTCGGCCAAGGGTTGGTTCCAAGAGAGGTATTTTTCAAGTGAGTTTTAAGTGTAAAATCCTAGCTAAACATAAAGTGTTTGTTGGAAGGCTTGGGGTATACAAGCTTGAGGTCTTCTACACTTGAAGGAAACCGTTCAAGAAGCATCATCTTCTTCGTATCCTTTACTCCATGGAAGGTAGTATTCTAAACACCCTATGGTTGTGTTTTAATTTTGATAGCATGCATGTTCGTATATGGATCCGGGGATTGGGTTTTACATATCAAATGGTTTTTATATCTTGTAAGTAACATGTTTTAAATAATAATTTTCCGCTGCGTTTTTATTTTATATGGATAAAATACTTTGATAAACATGTGAAAAAACCCAACAGTGGTATCAGAGCCGCTTATATGAATGCATGCTTCATAGGATATGAAATTTTCGAGTTTCGGGTTTGGTTATAACCCTATGGCCGAAATTTTATATATGGTTATCCTTTTGTTTTTCAAGATTATTTTAATACATGCATAAAAGTATCTTGAAAAATTATGTCATTTGGATGATTTGTTTGTTTGGACAAAAACCCACTTTTTCGGTTTTTTCATTCTTGACCGAAAAATTGTAGGTTGTAAAAGGGAACCATTTTGCTTCTTGAATTTTATATATATGTGGATATATATTTTTGGTGTTCATAACCTAGCCATGACCTTGTGTGAATTTGTTGAATGGTTGTGTTGTGATTTATATTTAATTATTTAATGGGTTGTAATAATTATTATTTTGTTCTTCCATTTTAAGATATGTAATTTATTTATTTTTCATTTGGTCTGTAAAATAAATAGATTAGGTGCATTTTATTTTTACTAGAAAAAATGTATTAGGATATTTTTTTTTTGTAAAAGAAGATGCACACAAAAATGCGGTTTTGGTTTTGGTTTTGGCCAATTTCGGGCCTAAAGGACTTCATAGTTCTTAACGGGATTTTAGCCCAATAACCAAAACACATTTTCGGAGCCCAAAGGAGTTTGGAGCTGAATTAAAGTACATTTTGGAAGCTCAAAGAAAGTGGAGAAATCACAACACAAAAAGGAGACTTGAAGCATTTGGATGCGAGATCAAGTGGGAGTTCAACGACACATTTCTTGTGTCAATTTTCACCCCTTAGGAAGGACCTTTTGGCACACTTGTTTCGGCTAACAAGTGTTGTCAAAATGGTTGGCTATGGTTATGCACCTAATGATATGGGTGTTGTGCTTGTGTGGTTGTTTATTTTGTTGTTTGATGATATTTGGATATGCATGCTTAACAAACTAATAATCAACAACAAGCTTAAAATTGGTTCTTTAAAAGATCATTAAAATTGGTTAATAAAAGGTTATTAAAAATTAATGATTTTATAATAAAATGGGTTTTATTAAAAAGAACCTTGAAAATTTATTTTCACAAAAGTACCAAGGATTTGAATGCATGCAAATGTATGGTACATAAAGTTTTCTAAACTAGAATTTTAAAAACTCAAAATCCCTTTTATAAAACAAGTCAAACACCATCCTTTTATACAACACTCGAATCACTTGGGAACTCTTTTGTGGGATAAAGGTCACCTAACCACATTTGAGGGAACTTGTATATTCGAGGTGGGTTTACCATGTTTGTGGGATAAAGGTCACCTAACCACTTATGTGTATAAACTCACACGTGTGTGTAAGTTGGACGACTTGATTTGGAAACCATGAACTTAGGGTCACCGAAGCATGGGGAACAAAGGTGTTGATGGGATTAAAACATGCCAACTAAACATAAAGATGTTTAACCGATCCCATATGGCTAGAAGTTTCAAAGGGTTGCAATTGTCAAACGTTGACTACCTTGTTAATTTAAATAGAGGGATAAAGGTCACCTAACCGATATTTAAATGTAACGTTGGATTCTAGATTTTAATTATTAATTGTCTATGAGACATATAAGGGTATTAATGATTAAAATATAATAATATCGAAAATACTAAAATTGAACCTTGTTAAAATTTTGTAGATGGCCGCTAACAATATTACCCAAACCGTCCGTAACCTATCATTGAAAAACGATCCTAATCCCGATGAACATCTTATGGAAGATAAGGATGCCTATAACGATTGGATTAAGTATATCGAGGATACTACGCAAACCTCTTGCCTCATGTTAGGAAATATGATTCCCGAGATTCAAAAGGATTTTGAACATCATGAGCATGCGACATGATTAACTAAATGTAGGAAATGTTCCTAAGGGTTGAACGCTTCGAAACGGTTCGAGCACTTCATGCATGTCGAATGAAGGAAAACCCAATCGGTCTCATCTTATGTCTTTAAGATAAAAAGCCACATTGATCACCTCGAAAGGCTCAATATGGATAAAAGGGTTTTATCCATTCTAACGATCAATGAGGGTGGCAACTAGAAAAGGCATCACCCCGACACCAAAGCAAATGTTGAAAATGGAAACGGGTAATTCAAAGGGAAATGATTAGAAAGACAAAAGCGAAACCACCGAAACCAAAAAAAGAAGAAGGCAAAGGTTGCCATGAACGATCCATGCTTTAAGTGTGGAGAGATAGGGCATTTAAATAGTAATTGTCCAACCTATCTCAAAGAGTTGAAAAACAAGAGGGATGCTAGGCAAACCTCAGGTACAATCTTAATGATACATATTGACCTTAATGTTATTTCTTCTAACACATGGGTATTAGATACCAGATGTGGAACTCATGTTTGCAATTCGTTGCAAAAGGTTCAAAAGAAATAAACATTACAAGAAATGAGACTATGTTTTGAAACTTCCAAATGGTTTGGAAATTGTTTTAAAATGTCTTGAATGCTCCTAGTTTGACTAGGAACATTATTCAAGTTTCCCTTATAAGACAATATGGTTTTGACTTAAAGTTTGCAAACATTGACATTTATATCGATGAATGACATGTTTTACTTTAAACCTATGCCTTCAAATGGTATTTATGAATTGGTTCATAATAATACATCATTTGATAGTTTAATGTACCAATCAATCACCAAGAAACTCAAAATGGATTTGAGTAAGACCTATCCTTGGCATTATCGCCTTGGTCATATAAACAGAAGTCGCATGTAAACACTTTGAAAGAATGATCTTTTGGAAACAAATGAAGTTGGTTCATTTGATACATGTGAATCTTATTTACAAGGTAAAATGACTAAGGAACCCTTTAGTGGAAAAGGGCAAAAGATTTATTAGGTATCATACATTCGAATGTATGTGATCCTTTTAAGCCAATGACTAGGTATGGTGAAAAATACTTCATTAATTTTACAAACAACTGTAATAGTTATAGTTATGTGTACTTGTTGAGACACAAAGTTGAAGTTTTGAAATGTTCAAAGCCTTCAAAAGGTGAAGTACTAAATCAACTCTTTTAAAGATCTTCGTTTCGATAGAGGAGGAGTCGAACTCTATTAGATATGGTTCGATCTATGATGGCTAGGAGCGCATTATCTCTATCACTTTGGGGTTACGCTTTGCTCTCCACGGCCCGTATTGCCCCAACTAAGAAAGTGGATACGACATCTTTTGAAAAATAGCATGGAAGGGTTCCATCATTATCATATTTAAAAGTAAGGGGTTGTGAAGCTTATGTTAAGCTATACACCTAAAACAAATAAAAGTACGATCCACTAAGTGTATCTTTGTAGGATATCCTAAAGATGGTATAGGATATTATTTCTACGATCCAACAGAACAAAAGGTATTTGTTGCTCGAAAGGCTGAGTTCTTGGAAGCTAATTTCCTTATGGAAGGAATTATTAGAACAATAGAACTTGATAAGGATCGAGAACCACAAGCCGATACACATTTGGTTAATACTAGCACTCAACAAGAGGTTGTTGAAAATGATCAAGTGGTTGATCAAAACACACAAAACGTTCGCAGATCTGGTAGAATTAGTAGTCCACCTGAAAGATATGGATTTTTCATAGATGGATGCTACGTGGTAGATTCAGGTGAATCAACCACATACCATGATGCAATGTCAAAATTCGATTGTGACAAATGTCTTGAAGCCATGAACGTAAAGATGCAGTCCATGTATAACAACCAAGTATGGGAATTGGTTGTAGCACCTCTTAACTCCAAAGTAGTTGTAAGTAAGTGGGTTTTCAGGAAGAAAACCATTATGCATGGTAACTTGGATACATATAAAGTGAGACTTATAGCAAAAGGTTTCACTCAAACTCAAGCGGTTGATTATGATGAGAATTTTTCGCCTATGGCGATGCTAAAGTCAATAAGGATAATATTTTCCATACCTGCATAATATAATTATGAGATTTGGCAAATGGATGTCAAAACGGCGTTCCTTAATAGATATCTTGAGGAAGATGTCTATATAGTAAAGCCTGAAGGTTTTGATGATCCAAAACATCCTGACAAAGTATGCAAGTTAAAGAAATCAATCTATGGATTAAAACAAGCATCAAGAAGTTGGAATCACCATTTTGATGACGAAATTAGGAATTTTGATTCATCAAGAACGTTGATGAAGCTTGTGTGTATAAGAAGGCTAGTGGGAGCATCATCACTTTCTTAGCATTGTATGTCGATGACATTCTACAATTTGGAAAATGACATTCCAACCATGGAAGGTGATAAAACCTAGCTAGGAAGTTGTTTTTCCATTAAGGATTTGGTTAAGTCGCCTATATTTTGGGAATAAAGATCTATAAGGATAGATCAAGGCGCTTGATAGGTTTATACCAAAGTGCATACATTGACAAATTCTTGAAAAGGGTTCAAGATAGAAAACTCTATGAAAGGTTTGGTACCTATTCAAGAGAGGACAATATTGAAAGCGTTTCAATGTCCAAACTAAAAGGATGAGCAAGAAAGAATGAAAGGAATCCCATATGCGTCAGCTATAGGATTCATTATGTATGTAATGGTATGCACTAGACCGGACAAGTTATGCGCTTTAAGCATAACGAGAAGAAACCAGCGAGTAACGGTCATTGGGTGACTGTTAAATATATATATATATATTGAAATACCTTAGAAGGACTAAGGATATATTTCTAATATATAGATCTGGTGAAGAAGAACTCGTTGTAAGGGGTTACAGGGATGCGAGTTTCGGAATTCGTTGTAAAGGTTACATGGATACGAGTTTCCAAACTGATCGAAATGATTCTCGATCACAATCAGGGTAGCGTTGTCCACTACGGAATCAGAATACATCGCCGCTTTATTGATCGAGATGATTCATGTGGATCTGCCACTTGAATTATTGTCGATCTATGGGTAGTCCCTACCATTCAGGACCCCTAGTGATTTTTGTGATAACGATGGTGTGATTGCTTAAATCACGGAACCTCGTGTACATCAAAAGACTTGGCACATTGAGCGGAGTTTCAACTACATAAGGGATGAAGTTGAAAAAGGGAAAGATATGTATTCGCAAAGTTCACACTGATCAAAATATTGTGGATCCACTCACGAAGCTCCTTGAATGGGCAAAGCATGAAAGGGTCATACTTGTGCCTTAGGACTTCGATATTCTAGTGATTGGATTTGATCTATTTTGTATTTGGATATTGGAACAATTGTTATTATAACTCTTTATGGTATGTTGAGTTATGTTCCAATTTTACATGTTTAAATCCATGAATAAGTTACTTATTCTAAATGTCCTTAGTCGATCATACTTGTGGGAACAAATATGAATGTAAGACTATTATGAATTTGGATTGGTGGATATTCATTAAGTATGAATATAGAGCAAAGTGTTACTGCCAAAGTTCATAGATATTTGTAGGATACAAATATTGGACTTACTCGCTCTCAAATATTACTGCATGGAATCATTTGTGATTGATCATAAGTAAATTTGAGTAAAGGAGAATATCATAGTATCCTCAGACCTGAGATACATATTGGGTCTTGATATTCACCAAATATTGTACCTTGACTTTTGTCTTCGCTGTTAGTAATATGACAGTACATAAGGCTAAGCTCAGGTGTGGTACAAGGTGATTGTGAGAGACGTATGTAGTCAAGACGGGATTTGTTCCTCTTATTCGTTGAGAGTAAGATGTCTAAGGCCTGCTAAAGTTAACTCAATAGAGAGTGATCACTCTATGTCTCTGGATTTAACATGACATCTGTAACGAAAGGATAAATGATAGATTCACCTAAATCATTTTCAAGTAAGGGACTTGAAGGGGATGATGTTATTGAATGGCACATATAGTCATACGTATTAGGGGTAGTAAACCGTAGTTAGGCGTCATTTACTACTTGCATCAATCTTCTATGTATCTTGTGCAAGTGGGAGATTGTTGGACTCTGTATGCCCAAGACACATATTAAATTGATGTGGCTAGTACGTTATGATCCAAGTCGAGTCATACCCAAATACAAGCTAGACAAACACTTATATTATTTATTTGTGATATGATCAAACAAATGAATATTAACACTTAGAGTATTTAGAAATTGGTTTTCTAAATAATTGCACTTGACAAACTAATAAATTATATGGATAATTTGTTTTGAGAGAATATTTTATTTTGATATTTAATGGGTTAAATAACTTAATAAAAGTTGTATAAAGTCTTGTGAACATATGATGTTATATTTTATAAAAGTTATAAAATACAAGACTTATAATATTTAAAAGATTTTTTTTTAAATAAAGCAAGGCCGCCACCCCCCCCCCCATGGTGTTCTTCCCTAAAATTTTAGTCCAAGAGAAATGCATGCAAATGCATGTGCTAGAGAAGATTTGATTGGGTGGTCTAACCAAGACCATTTTGGTCCAATCACACTACATGCATGTCTTACAAGTTAGATGGGTTGTGATTGGGTGATCTTCCCAAGCAATTTTGTCCAATAGCATTTCATGCACTTGCATGTGTAAGTTGGCACATGATTGGTCAAGGTGGGTGGCAATTCTCTCTCATGGTTCTATAAATACAAAGATGTCAAATGCAAGAACTTGCAAGACTTGGATGACTTGAAAAACACTAGAGATTTCTCTCTAGAAATCGGCCAACATAAGGTTGTGCATAAGGGTTTTTCAAGTTTGATTTTCAAGTGCATAAAACTCCATACTTTTCTCTCATAATTTCGGCCAAGGGTTGGTTCCAAGAGAGGGATTTTTCAAGTGAGTTTTAAGTGTAAAATCCTAGCTAAACATAAAGTGTTTGTTGTAAGGCTTGGGGTATACAAGCTTGAGGTCTACTACACTTGAAGGCAACCGTTCAAGAAGCAACATCTTCTTCATATCCTTTACTCCATGGAAGGTAGTATTCTAAACACCCTATGGTTGTGTTTTAATTTTGATAGCATGCATGTTCGTATATGGATCCGGGGATTGGGTTTTACATATAAAATGGTTTTTATATTTTGTAAGTTACATGTTTTAAATAATAATTTTCCTCTGCGTTTTTATTTTATATGGATAAAATACTTTGATAAACATGTGAAAAAACCCAACAGTCATCAAGCTCAGAATCTGACGCGCTAATCCCCAGATGAATCGTTCTATCCTCTTAAACTCTAGTTCCACCAGATATGGAGCAACTCGCGGTAAGTCATGAAGTCTCTGCACATATTCCGCCACATTTGGACCTTCCATCTTCAGGTTCCAGAATTCAATTTCCAGCTTCTGGATTTCCGTCTGAGAACAATACTTCCTACGCATCAATTCTTTCAGCTCATTCCATGTCAAAGCATACGCAGCAGCCTCGCCCAACGTCTGAACCTGAAGATTCCACCATGACAGAGCCCCATCTTGATACAGTCCAGAAATGTATGTGACTTGTTGCTCTGGAGTACATCCGCTCATTCGCAAAACAGAATCCGTGTTCTCGATCCATCTCACAAAAGCTATGGCTCCTCCAGTGCCGTCGAAGTTCAGAGGCTTGCAGTCCAAGAACTGCTTGTAAGTACAGCCTGTACTCAAGCAACATCATTCACAGGAAGCATTAGCAAATCGCACTTGGAAATGTCCAAACGCATTGTAATGTGTCTTAAGTGACTTAAACATTACCGTTAGGTGGGTTATTCCCTGAGGTGCCTCCGCTGTGTTTGGAGCGAAGGGCCTCATGTTGTGCGATTGCCTGCGAGATGCGTTCCTGTAATTCTGCCTCGATCGTGGGCAACTGAGTGTTCCTTCGAGGAGGCATCTTCTAAGAAGAAGATCGGATAGGTCAGTTTTATACGATAAGTAAATAAGTAATTGTCTAAAGGTCGTATGTACATATATATATATAATCATTATATCAGACAATCATGCAGCAACACAATCATAACATAAGCAAGTAATCCTACACAATGTGTTTAGTGAGAACATGACAATTGAGCTTTCATTAATTACCAACCACAGTTACATTGTTTACAAAGTGTATCACATCAAAAGGGACACAGGGTCACACTATCCTTGTCCAATAGGTCTGTCAATGTTCAAAAATCACCTAGTCAAAAGGTGGTCTTCAAAAGTCTTCACAATCTCGGCTCAATAGTGGTGCTCTCACCAAAAGTAATGCAATCTGCATAAGACCAAAAAACTACTGTACTGATGGCGGAGGTGGAGGAGGGAGGAAGAGCAAACTGAGAATATGTGCTAGCTCCTCCTCGAGCTTGCACATATGACGAAGCAAGTAACTGGTCTGCTGCTCGACAGTAAGGAATCGAGCATCAAACTCTGGAAAAGGAGTAAGAGGTGCAGGTGGATGTGGATGTGCAAAAGGGGACGGTGATGAACGAGGGGGAACAAAAGTAGGCTGACAAGGACACGGTAGGGGATGCGGTGTCAGCTCAAGCTCCAAAATTCTGCGACTCATAAACTTAAACTGAAGCTGAAGTGAGAAAAGCAACTCATCCTGTGTATAGCCAACAAAATGGGAGGGATGATAGGGATCTGAAATCGGCATAGAATACGGTAGGAACCATCGGAATGGCTCATCAAGTGGTGAATAAGTGAAAGGAGCAAAAGGTTTAGCATGAGGGATCTGAGGAAAAGCTGCTGAAGCAAAATGAACGTCACGCGGGTGCTTGCCTGAAGTACCTTCCCCTGGATGGGGTGCAGGGATGTCCTGTAAGAAAATGATAGGCAAGTCAGTGCGATGGACATCGGACTCTACAGAAGGGAGAGGAGCAACATTAGCGGGTGCGGGTGGAGGAATAAATGGCTCAACAATTGGAGGGTCAACAAGTGCAGGAACTGGGTCAGGAATAAGGGGTGCAATGTCTGGTAAACCAAAAGGAACATGGTCAGGCTCAGGTATCGGCTCGGGATCCGCAGGTGCAACATCAGGCTGATCGACAGGAACAAAATATGGCTCAGGACCAGGCTCGGGGTCGTGTGGAGGAGATGGTGCAACAGACATAGCCGTATCATCATCATCAGAATCAGTAGCGTAATGCTGTAATCCGACCGCTTGTAAAGCTGAGGACGTCACAGACTCAAAGGAATCTGAGACGAAGTGCAAACTTGTCACACCCCGACCACGTAAAACAACAAATCGTGGCGGAAACGTCAGGGAGTGTTGTAACGGAATTATTGTTTCACAACCATGGATACAAAAAGTTTCGTTTTATTAGAATATTTACATTAACATTGTCTTAAAACCAAAACAAACAAGTTACATATCGACTATCATTGTTATTATGTCACTAAGGCCTCGTCCAGATCCTATGTGACACATGCATCCTAGCAATCAACATCAAGCAACAACACCTGAAACAAATGTAAAAACAAAGTCAGCAAAGAAATGCTACGAGCACATAGGTTTTATAAGAGTGTCGGATTCATGGCTAGTTTACATGTTGCAATACCTTATTAAAAACCTTGTTTTGAAAAGTGTATAATATTGCAACATAATTAACCAACTCTAATCAAGCGGGTTATAATTTATAAAACCTCGTAGCCATGATTCTTAACCCAAAAACATTTGTTTTAGTAAACCAAATTGTAAATCATCTCGTAATAACTCGTTAATAAAACTCGTATGGTTTATATCTTCTCGAAAACATCGTTATGTGACATCGTGATAACCTCGTTTACCCAAGTGAACTAAATAATGCCACGGTATGTAATATGAGGAAAACACTTATATATAATAAGTACCAGCGGCGTATCTACCATGTTTTCGTCACATTACACCCGTCTCGTTATCTAAACACTAACCAAAAACCAATCGTTTATCCAACTCGTTTAAGTCGTTTCGAAATCGTTTAACTCGTTTAAATGATCCTCGTTTTAATTGTGAAAACTACTTTTGGTCATCTCGCTAATAACATTCAAACCTTCGTGACTCGACTATCTCGCTTCTCGCATTAACAAACCACCAAAGGGTAAGTTAACTATCATCAGATTCAGTCGTTACCCACCTAACCCACACATAACCATGGGTGCAGTTCGATAACGGGATTCGTCAGATCCTATGGTACCATAACCTAATACTGGTCGGCTTGATCAAAGCTAATGAATGTCATTCGTTATGTAACTACAACCAACAAGTTTGTCCACTTTATCAAAATCGTTATTAATTTTGTATAAACCATATCAACTGTTTTTGAAACCATCGTTAAAACCTCGAAAACATTTAGCACATATGAATCACCCCAAAACAATCGAAAACAGTAAAATAGGGGAACTATGTACTCACATGAAGTGCAAAGTATCCTCAATCAAAAGAACTCAACAAAGCTCAAACAAGGAAATCAAGCAGCACCTAGTAATCGAATCACTGGTCAAATAATCGACACCTAAATTGGAAGATCGGATAGAATGAAGTCTTGTAAACCAAATGAGTATTGGAACTCATGTGATATGGTTTAACAAGGCCTACATTCTAAATTGGAACCTATCCTAAGTGCTTTCGACCCATTGCGACCCATTAAGGTAGCTTACGCTACTTTAACGCGTCGTTCGTGAAAACGAGTGTTCGAGACGTCTAACTAGTCCTATGACAAGTATTATATGCCTAAACATGTTGCATAATCAATTATGTGGCAAAAGTTTATGTTACATATGCTTAAAATTCAATTATGCATGAAAATGGCGTTTTGGTCATTTTCCTAAGGCATATAAACTACTTTTCATATAACTACTTAAACTATGTGACCATAAGGTATAACCTCGGAAGGTTATTCCCTATACAACTATGGTCACTAAACATGTTTGGTTGGATCCTAATGATCGACCAAACGGGTCTTAGTTCGAAAGTCTAAGCGGGTGTTTAGTCCGCTTCACTTACGACTCTACACAAGCACTAACTAAAAGTGACGAGCTAAACATGTTAAAACATGTTTACTTAAGTTAGAAAATAGGTTTTGATTTCAAACAAAGTGTTTTGATACCCAAGAGTAGTTTGGTTACAAAATACGCATGAATACGCATTTTGGCCGAAACTACGACTCGTCACTACGCCTAGTCAACGTGGTAATCAGTAGGTATAGTCACACGGGACTATAACCATCGTGATTACGCTCACGTTGCAAAGTTCAAATGAACTTTGTGTTTACCAAGTCGTGGTCAAAGCAGAAAGTCAAAACCAGTTTGACTTTCGTGCTTAAAATGCATAAAAGAACGAAAGAATGCTTACAAAGGGTCCAAGCTAGGAAGATCTTGATCCAAAACACTCAGGTATGAAGTTTTAGAACTTCAACTTAGAGTTATTCAGATCAAGGTATGCAGAAATGAATGAAGGGCATGGGTATTTATAGGATTCGGTAGACCGTTAGGATCGTTTCTCGAAGTTTGAGCTTCAATCTAGGCCTTACACTTGGGCACATAGTTTAGAATACCATGGGTACTCAAATACCAGTCCATAGAATCAAAAATCAGAGGTTAAAAACCATTAGAATAGGTGGTAAAGGCCAGATTCAATGTTTCTGCAAAACTGCTGATCTGGGCACTGCATACGGACCGCATCCATAATCCCATACGGTCCGCATGGGACATGCAGACCAGGCATTTTCACAAATTGATAGATTTAGTCCCTGAAGCCCCAAACTTGATTTTTGATGCATTTTTGACACGTTTAAGCCCCGTTAACCCCATTTCAAAGCTCTAAAATGAAGATAAAGTGTAGGGAACTCAAAACATGCTCAAAAACATCTCGGATGTCGGTTCGTTTGGTCGTACGGTTGCGTTATTCGGTTAATTACGACGGAAATCGTAACGAACGCAAAAACGATCCAAATTAAGCGACGAATGGAATTTTATCATGCCAATCACTAAAATAAAATATTTTAATGATTACATAAATTTTTGGGTGTCCGGATATATTCAGAACGTAAGATATGCGCGAAAATGCAAACTTATGCACTTTTTGAAGCTTTTAGTCCCTATTGATCAATAAAGTTTGTTTTAGCATACCGAACCCCTAAAAGCCTATTTCTAAGCTATGTAAAGGATATTTAGGGTATGTTTAACCTATGATCAAGTTCCGGAATGTTCGTTACTATACAAATCGGTATAGTTTTGCAGTTTGACACAAATAGTCCCTACGATCGAACGAACTTGTTTTCGACACACCAAACCATCCAAAACTTATTTCTAAGTTATGTGGAGGTTATTTAAGGTATGTTAAGCCTATGTTACTATTCCGAAGTGTTTGTCGCATTATACTGACTGCGTTTACGCACCAGTTTACGTATAACCTTCCAGAAAGCGATTTAAAGCTTGAAATCGGAATCGAATCAAATCGTAAAATCATCATACACAAATACACACATAATAACACCAAAACACATATAATAACACCAAATCACATTGTTTTATTGATAATCAACATTGTTTTACATTGCACATCGATTACAGAACATAGTTGTCACAGTCTCCCCTACTTTAGGAAATTTCATCCCGAAATTTTAACTAGAGGAAACTTGTGAGAACAATTGTGGATATTTCACCTTCATTTGGTCCTCACGTTCCCAAGTAAACTCTGGGCCACGTTTGGATTCCCTGCGAACCTTGACCAATCGAATCCGTTTGTTCTTCAACTGTTTGACTACACGGTCCACGATCTCCACGGGTTTCTCGACAAAGTGCATCGTTTCATCGATTCGAATCTCGTCGAGTGGAATGTGGAGATCAGCATCAGCTAAACACTTTCACAAATTGGACACATGAAAATTCGGATGAATATTTCCAAGCTCTGGAGGTAGCTCTAGTCGATAGGCAACCTTCCCAATTCTTTCAACAATCTTAAATGGTCCAACATATCGAGGTGCAAGTTTTCCTTTCTTTCCGAATCTCACCACTCCCTTCCAAGGTGATAACTTGAGTAGGACACGGTCTCCGACTTGAAATTCTAAGGGCTTGCGTCGCATATCTGCATAACTCTTTTGATGGCTTCTAGCTGTCACAAGATTATCGCGAATTTTCTTGATTTTGTATGTTGTTTCCAGAATGCGCTCAGGTTCAGTAAGCTGAGCTTCACCGATCTCATTCCAACAGACAGGTGAATGACATTTTTGACCGTAGAGAGCTTCGAACGGTGCCATATTAATGCTAGCATGATAACTGTTGTTGTAAGAGAACTCGATCAATGGAAGATGAGAATCCCAATTACCACCAAAGTCTATCACACATGCTCTAAGCATATCATCCAAAGTTTAAATCGTCCTCTCTGATTGACCATCTGTTTGGGGATGATAAGCAGTGTTTAGATTTAGTTGGGTTCCCAAAGCAGATTGCATGGTCTTCCAAAAATGAGTTGAAAACCTAGCATCACGATCGGAAATGATATCCAAAGGAACACCATGTCGTGATACAATCTCATCAACATAAATCTTTGCAAGTTTATCAGCAGATAGATCCTCGCGAATCGGAATAAAATGAGCTGACTTCGTTAATCGATCGATAACAACCCAAATAGCATCATGACCTCTAGATGTACGCGGTAATTTAGTGATAAGATCCACTGCAATGTTCTCCCACTTCCATACCGGTATTTCTGGTTGTACAAGCAAACCAGAAGGTCGTTGATGTTCAGCCTTGACTTTGAGAGAAGTTAGGCATTTCGACACATACAAGGCAACATCCTTTTTCATACCAGGCCACCAATACTGAGTACGAAGATCCTTGTACATTTTATCAGCACCAGGATGGATAGAATATCGAGACTTGTGAGATTCGTCCATCACTAAAGTGCGAAGATTGTCTTGTTTCGGAATCCACAAACGATCCTTGAAATAGAGTAAACCATCGTCTTTCTTCTCAAGTTTAATCTCAAGTTGAAGCTGTAGCTCATATTTCAATAAGCCTTTGATCACACAAGATCATTGAGCTTGAAGGACACGAGATTGAATATCAGATAGAGTGCAAACATAATGAAGCTTGACTCGCTCCTTTCGACTAAGCGCATCGGCTTCGACCTTCGCCTTACCAGGATGGTAGCGGATCTCGCAATCGTAATCACTGAAGAGCTTAACCCAACGTCGTTGCCTCATGTTCAGCTCCTTCTGATTAAGAATATGTTGGAGACTTTTGTGGTCTGTGAAAACCACACACTTCATGCCATAAAGATAGTGTCTCCAGATTTTGAGTGCAAAAACCATAGCTCCCAACTCAAGATCATGAGTTGTGTAGTTCTTCTCATGAATTTTCAGCTGTCTTGACGCATAAGCTATCACTTTACCTCGTTGCATAAGAACGCAACCAAGGCCTAAGTTGGACGCATCGCAATAGACAACAAAATCATCGTTTCCCTCGGGCAAAGATAGAACAGGAGCATCACATAGCTTTCGTTTTAGCGTTTGGAACGCTTCTTCATGCTTGGGTCCCCACTCAAAAGGCTTATTCTTTTGGGTCAAAGCAGTGAGTGGAACCGCAATCTTCGAGAAATTCGAAATAAACCGACGATAATATCCAGCAAGACCAAGAAAAGATCGAATCTCTGTGGGTGTAGTCGGTGTGTTCCAATCCTTAATTGCTACAATTTTGGATGGATCCACATGAATACCCTGCTCGTTGACTATATGACCCAAAAACTGAACTTCTTTAAGCCAGAATTCACACTTGGAGAATTTAGCAAAAAGTTGTTCCTTCTTCAGGAGTTCCAGTGTCAAACGAAGGTGTTGCTCGTGATCAGCTCGAGACTTCGAATAAATGAGAATATCGTCGATGAACACAATGATGAACTTATCTAAATAAGGTTTACAGACCCTATTCATTAAGTCCATGAAGATAGCTGGAGCATTCGTCAAACCAAAAGGCATGACTGTAAACTCATAATGACCATATCTCGTGTGGAAAGAAGTTTTGGGAATGTCTTCTTCGAATACACGAAGTTGATGATACCCAGAACGCAGATCGATCTTGGAAAAACAGGTAGCACCTTGCAACTGATCAAAGAGATCATCGATTCGAGGTAGGGGATATCGATTCTTTATGGTAAGTGATGTGCGTTAAAGTGTCGTATATTTTAGGTATATATTTTAAGCCCTTTTTAACACTTATTTTAGCCAAGTTTTAAATTTATAAAACACGATATTTCACTAACACTAAACACACATATGGGCAAGTGCACCCATCGTTGAGTGTAGTATAGCGTTGGTAAGATACCGAGGTCGTCCAAGGACACAAGAGCTTTTAGTACCGGTTTATCCTCAATGTCTAACCAAAATAAAAGTTTGGAAAAAATGTTTTAAACTAAGAAAAATAAAAACTAACTAAAATGCTGAAAATAAAAATAAAATAAAAACAGATAGACAAGATGAATCACTTGGTTCCGACTCGTATCTAGTATAACCTTTGATTATTTCCGCACTTTTGCACATAATTAAGAGATTATCTTAGTTATTGTAGTAGGCCCCTCTTTTGAAGGTGACGTTACCCTCACCCCAGTAGTTTGAGTCAGCAGGGATACAATCCTAAAGGGGTGGATTATTGGAAGATAATGAATTAAGTTATTAATGCAGTATTGTGGTAGGCCCCGCTTTTGGCGGTGACGTTACCCTCGACTAAGTAGTCTGAGTCAGCAGGGATACAGTCCTAAATAGCCGGGTTATAGTATTAATAGTAGTTAACTTATGAGGGGATCAAAGAGTTTGGACCCCCGCCATCCAATACCGTGAAGTATTGAAGGAGGTCCTACTAAATTTGACCCAGGTCCATTGCAGGACCTCTAAACGCTGAACAATGGCAAGACCTTTACCAAACCGTTCCCTTAACCCCCTACCAGGTAGCCAACATACCTCCATATAGACCGTGGAGATATGAATGGTGAAAATCCTTTATTTTATATAGACAGTAAAATAATGCCAAGACACCACGGACAAACGATAAGGAAAGATCACCTTCAACATAAGTAACTAGTTATTAAAGTCATTAATACAAAACCAAATAAAAAGTGCAAAAGATTAGAAATAAAAAGTATTATACTAGACACTTTGTCTTCACCAAGTGATGTAAGAGACTTAGGCAAACATGGCCTTGATTGTCAAGAACTCTTACGATCAATCTTGGATCCCGAGACGACTCACACACTCTATGATGGACAATGGATGATGGTGGTGGATGATGGTGTTGTGATGGTGGTGGGTGGTGGATGAAGTGTGAGAGAGGTGGTGTGCCAAGGGATGAGTTGCAATGAAACCAAGCACTCCTATTTATAGGCTGAACAGAGGCCTGGGCACGGCCCCGTGTCCGCTGGGCACGGCCCCGTGCCTGTCTGACACTCTCTCTCTTCATTAATTGTAATTCGCAATTACAATTAATGCGCCTGCAGTACTTTCGGCACGCCCCCCGTGTCCGCTGAGCACGGCCCGTGGTGGGCAATAGAAGCTTCTATAGGTTTGTCTTTTCTGCTGCTTCTTGGGCACGACCCCGTGCTGGCTGAGCACGGGGCGTGTTCAGCCTTCTGTTTTCTCTATTTTGCTTTGGAAGGTGCCGTTGAGGGTTCGGGCAATCCACTAATGTTCCTTTTCTTGTATTTATGTTGGATTTAGCTGTCTTTTTGCTTCTTTTGCGTTTTTGAGCTCATTTAATCCTGAAAATACAAAAGGAAGACAAAAACACTCTTTTCCCAATATTAGTACTAAAAAAGGGTTAGTTTTATGCCTCATTTGATGTAATTTATATGTTGCATTTTACACACATCAAATACCCCCACACTTGAACTTTTGCTTGTCCTCAAGCAAAACTCTTTAATATTTGGCTTACACTCCCAAATGGAATAGGTAGAAGAGAAGGTTTTGGGCTTGTCATAGAGTGTCGGGATTTCCAAGATCTTTTTAGGGTTTTATTTTTATTTATTTACACTCCTATTCGTAATGATTTATTTAGAACTGTTCATAAAAGAAATTACTTATTTGGGCATAACATGCCTTTTTAAAATTCTATTTATATACAAGTTCACATACCTCGCGGGGAAATCACTCACACTCGGCCGAAGGTGTGTTTTTAGTGAATCACTCGAGAGCGGCATGGAACTTACTCCTACCATAGGCTTGCCAAGAAATCAATCCTCCTCCTTTTTAACTTTTATACCTTTGTAGATATCAAGAGGACTTTGTGGGTTAAGGGTTGGCTAGGGTTAAAGGTAGGTGGTTGGGTTAGTGGTTAGTAGAAAAAGGGCTAAAAAGCGTAACAAGTGTCGGTTTTCGTATTTTTGCAACCTTTTATTTTTGATGAAGCTTTTATTCAAATAAAGTTATTTTTGATTACTTTGTTTGTTTATTTTCTTTCTGCTTCATATATATATTTTTTTTTTTTTTTTTTTTTTTTTTTGAAGAACCGAACTTGTTACTAAAATAAAGGGTAAAAATGAAAAAGGTTTTGGTGGGTGAAATGGTTTTTGTTTTGGGTGATGAAACGAAAAGGTTTAGGCTCAAAGGGGCTAACTAGGGGGATTTTTGGGTAGGTGGTAAAAGAAAAAGAAAAATAATGGTGTGGAAATGAAAAAGGTTAGTCCTAATGCCTCTATCATTTACTTACTCGGGTTTAAGTTGATAAGGACCGGGAATGTATTGTCATGGCAAGTTCTAGAGTCGTAAGAACCAAGCGGCTATTCACACAAGAAATGAAAAATGAGCATTTAGTCAAATGGTATGAAATTGAGTGCTCAATAAAGGCTCAAAACTCACTTTTGTGGGAATGGGTTTTTATGTGATCAAGTATATATAATCAAATTTTAAATAAGTTTGTCATGCCTTTTCATAATTTTCTTATGTTGGTTCTTTTTATCACTACGCTATCGGTTGTAAATTTGTAAAAATATAACCTTTTTGAGAGCTTGAATTTCCCGAGTTAAACCTAGACAAGTAAAAAAAAAATGAAATTTTTGAAAAAATTTTGGGGTGATTAGCGGTTCCAATAGAGTTTTGTGTAAGGCTTGTATTTAGGACTTGCAAAATTCAAGGTTTTAGCATCCCCCCCACACTTAAATTACACATTGTCCTCAATGTGTCCCAAAAATAAATTTTTAGGTTGATTAGATGTGTAAAATAGTGTTTAAAAAGCAAAAATTTGTGTTACTGGGCGCTGAACACGGCCCCGTGTTATCCGGGCACGGCCCCGTGTTCAAGTGCCAGTAACAAAATTGAAATAAGAGAAACAGAAGTCTGGACACGGGGGCGTGTTGGGTGAACACGGCCCGTGTCCAGTTACCTGTACTGGGCGTTTTCTGCAGGTGGTTCAACACGGGGCCGTGTTGGTTGGGCACGGCCCGTGTTGAACCTTCTGAAAGGGAGAAAATTGTCGGGTTGCCTTGTTCTTGTGCATGGGATCATTTTTCTCGTTCCCCTTTTCATCCTTTACCACCATGAGTGTGTTTTATTCCTGAAAATTAAACTAACTAGAAAACATAAAAATTAATCTAAATTAAACTAAGGATAGTTCCGTGGAATGCCTCCATGGTGCGCCACGTTTATAAGGGTCCTTGGCTAGACCCAAAGCCTGGTCATATGCTTCCCAAGTGGGATGTGTTGCATCCCATGTTACACCGTCGGAGAGCGTCATCCAAACTTGAGTCTATGACCTTCATGTAGTTGACCGGATCTTCTTCCTCTACTCGCCTTCCACATTCAAATTTCACCTCCTCATTCCCAAACTTCAATGTTAGAGTTCCCTCATTCATATCCACCAATGCTTGGGCGGTGGCTAGGAATGGCCTCCCGAGGATGAGGGGGACCTCGGTGTCTTCTTCCATGTCTAGGATGACAAAGTCGGTTGGAAAGACGAATTTGTCAACCTTGACTAGCAGATTTTCGGCGACACCATGTGGGAACTTGACGGACCTGTCGGCGAGTTGTATGCTCATCCTTGTGGGGCTTGTTGTTCCTAGGCCGAGTCGCTTGAACATTGATGTGGGCATGAGGTTGATGCTAGCTCCAAGATCGGCTAAAGCATTTCGGACGGGGGATTTCCCAATCGAACAAGGGATTGTGAAGCTCCCGGGATCGATTTTCTTTTGTGGAAGTTTGTTGAGTACTAGAGCTGAGCATTCTTCGCCTAAGTTAACTAATTGCAATGATTCAATTTTCTTTTTGTGAGTGAAGAAATCCCTCATGAATTTTGCATATTTAGGCATTTGGGTTAGGACCTCAATAAAAGGAATATTGACATGCAATTGTTTTAGTAAGCTTTCGAACTTTGCGAATTGCTCATCGGTCTTTTGACGATTTAACCTACCGGGGTACGGGATTGGAGGAGTCTTGGTGGGCCCTTGATTTGGTGAAGAAGCTTTTTCTGGTGCAGGAGGAGTTACAGGCTGACTAGAATGGCTTCTTTCACTTGGCGTCAATGGAGCATCCTCGGGACCCACGGTTCGATTTCTTAATGTGATGAGATGTACTTGTGCCTTTGGGTTCGTTTCGGTATTACTGGGTAATGCGCCTTGCGGTCTCTCGGAGAAATTTTGAGCTAGCTGATTTAATTGTTTTTCAACGTTTTGAATGCTAGCTTGTTGATTTCTGAAATTTGATTCCAATTGTTGAAATCGATCCGCGTTTTTCTTTTCAGTGTCAGAGATGAGGCGAGATACAGTATCTTCAAGCCTTTCTCTTCCACCTTGTTGTTGAGGAAAATTTTGCGGTTGTTGAAAATTAGTTCGTTGATTTTGTTGGTTACTACTATTGCCGGGATCTCTCCAACCAAGATTTGGGTGGTTACGCCATCCTTGGTTGTAGGTACCCGTTGGAGGACCCGACGGCCTAGGTCTATTATCCATGTAGTTTACCGTTTCAGTTTGTTCATCTACTTCTTTCATACAACTCCAATTTTCATGTGACCCACCACACCCTTCACAAGCCATAACCGAGGCCGTTTTTGTCATTTCTAGCCTTTTGATTTTTGAAGAGAGGGCCTCGATTTGGGCTTGTAAAGAGGTGCTTTCATCAACCTTATGGGCGCCCGGGGCAATAGATTTATTACCTCGGGGAGTGTGCCATTGAAAATTGGTTTGAGCAATTTCCTCAATTTGGTTATATATTTCATTTAGGCGACGATTACCTAAGAGTCCCCCGGAGCTTGAATCAAGTGTTTGTCTTGTGTGTGGCAACAATCCATTGTAGAAAGTGGATACTTGTTGCCATACCGCTAGACCATGGTGAGGACACTTTCTTAGAAGCTCCTTGAACCTTTCCCAAGTTTCATATAAGGATTCCCCATCCTCTTGTGAGTATGTATTAATTTCAGTCATTAATTTAGCCGTTTTAGCAGGAGGGAAATACTTATACAAAAACTTTTGGGCGAGTTCATCCCAGGTGTTTACCGATCCAACTGGGAGGGTGTTAAGCCAAGCCTTGGCTCGGTCTTTCAGTGAGAAAGGAAACATTCGAAGGCGGATGGCGTCATTTGATGCTCCATTGATCCGAAAGGTATCACATATTTCTAAAAAGTTAGTAATATGTAGATGGGGATCCTCGTCCGCAAGCCCGTGGAAGGTTGCGGAGTTTTGGAGCATTTGTATCAAATGCGGCCGAAGTTCGAAGTTGTTGGCCTCGACATTCGGTGCATTGATAGCAGCGCCAAGATTGCCTACGGTAGGCCGTAGGTAATCCATGAGGGTACGTTGGTCCGCCATTGGAAGTGGGTCCCCCGAAGCTTTCTCTTGATTTTTAGCTTTTAGTCTTTTTCTGAGAAAGCGCTCGGGTTCTTCTAGGGGTTCTTTTATGTCTCTACTAGAACTGGAGCTCATGCACTACGTAGGAGGTTCAAATGTGGCGCCTGGGTTCCGAGTCCTGCAACAAAAACAGAAAAGAACACTGGTCAGAATGTTTACCACGGCCCCGTGCTCAGTGAGCACGGCCCGTGTTGAGAGATACAGTAATTGTTTTCTGGATTCCCAGTTACTGGGAGTTGGACACGACCCCGTGTTGCACCGACACGGCCCCGTGTTCAGCTCTCTGTAACTCAGAAAATAAAAACTGCCAGTGATGATGCTGGGCACGGCCTGTGTCTGACCGGGCACGGCCCGTGCTGAGCTCTGCAGAAGCTGAAAAACTAAGAAAAATCCTAAAAAAAAGAAAAATAGAAGATGATTAGGCCGTTGATTCCTAACTTTCTTAAAATCCTTGTGTCCCCGGCAACGGCGCCAAAAACTTGATGTGCGTTAAAGTGTCGTATATTTTAGGTATATATTTTAAGCCCTTTTTAACACTTATTTTAGCCAAGTTTTAAATTTATAAAACACGATATTTCACTAACACTAAACACACATATGGGCAAGTGCACCCATCGTTGAGTGTAGTATAGCGTTGGTAAGATACCGAGGTCGTCCAAGGACACAAGAGCTTTTAGTACCGGTTTATCCTCAACGTCTAACCAAAATAAAAGTTTGGAAAAAATGTTTTAAACTAAGAAAAATAAAAACTAACTAAAATGCTGAAAATAAAAATAAAATAAAAACAGATAGACAAGATGAATCACTTGGTTCCGACTCGTATCTAGTATAACCTTTGATTATTTCCGCACTTTTGCACATAATTAAGAGATTATCTTAGTTATTGTAGTAGGCCCCTCTTTTGAAGGTGACGTTACCCTCACCCCAGTAGTTTGAGTCAGCAGGGATACAATCCTAAAGGGGTGGATTATTGGAAGATAATGAATTAAGTTATTAATGCAGTATTGTGGTAGGCCCCGCTTTTGGCGGTGACGTTACCCTCGACTAAGTAGTCTGAGTCAGCAGGGATACAGTCCTAAATAGCCGGGTTATAGTATTAATAGTAGTTAACTTATGAGGGGATCAAAGAGTTTGGACCCCCGCCATCCAATACCGTGAAGTATTGAAGGAGGTCCTACTAAATTTGACCCAGGTCCATTGCAGGACCTCTAAACGCTGAACAATGGCAAGACCTTTACCAAACCGTTCCCTTAACCCCCTACCAGGTAGCCAACATACCTCCATATAGACCGTGGAGATATGAATGGTGAAAAT
The DNA here is from genome assembly GCA_030545235.1 of Helianthus tuberosus. Classification (NCBI taxonomy): domain Eukaryota; kingdom Viridiplantae; phylum Streptophyta; class Magnoliopsida; order Asterales; family Asteraceae; genus Helianthus; species Helianthus tuberosus. Next base: position 124,434,244 of record CM060366.1, read on the forward strand.
CCTTTATTTTATATAGACAGTAAAATAATGCCAAGACACCACGGACAAACGATAAGGAAAGATCACCTTCAACATAAGTAACTAGTTATTAAAGTCATTAATACAAAACCAAATAAAAAGTGCAAAAGATTAGAAATAAAAAGTATTATACTAGACACTTTGTCTTCACCAAGTGATGTAAGAGACTTAGGCAAACATGGCCTTGATTGTCAAGAACTCTTACGATCAATCTTGGATCCCGAGACGACTCACACACTCTATGATGGACAATGGATGATGGTGGTGGATGATGGTGTTGTGATGGTGGTGGGTGGTGGATGAAGTGTGAGAGAGGTGGTGTGCCAAGGGATGAGTTGCAATGAAACCAAGCACTCCTATTTATAGGCTGAACAGAGGCCTGGGCACGGCCCCGTGTCCGCTGGGCACGGCCCCGTGCCTGTCTGACACTCTCTCTCTTCATTAATTGTAATTCGCAATTACAATTAATGCGCCTGCAGTACTTTCGGCACGCCCCCCATGTCCGCTGAGCACGGCCCGTGGTGGGCAATAGAAGCTTCTATAGGTTTGTCTTTTCTGCTGCTTCTTGGGCACGACCCCGTGCTGGCTGAGCACGGGGCGTGTTCAGCCTTCTGTTTTCTCTATTTTGCTTTGGAAGGTGCCGTTGAGGGTTCGGGCAATCCACTAATGTTCCTTTTCTTGTATTTATGTTGGATTTAGCTGTCTTTTTGCTTCTTTTGCGTTTTTGAGCTCATTTAATCCTGAAAATACAAAAGGAAGACAAAAACACTCTTTTCCCAATATTAGTACTAAAAAAGGGTTAGTTTTATGCCTCATTTGATGTAATTTATATGTTGCATTTTACACACATCAGTAAGCTTATTAAGCTCATGATAATCGATACACATTCGAAAAGACCCATCTTTCTTTTTTCACAAAGAGGACAGGAGCACCCCAGGGTGAATAACTCGGACGGATGAATCCTTTATCAGATAATTCTTGAAGCTGTTTCGATATTTCTTGCATCTCGGACGGTGCAAGTCGATAAGGTGCTTTCGCAATCGGGTTGGCATTGGGTACAGGGTCAATATGAAACTCGACTTGACGAACTGGAGGCAAACCAGGCAGCTCATCGAGAAACACCTCAGGATAATCTCGAACAATCGGAATATCCTGAATACTCTTGCTCTTGCTTTTCTCCTCGGTGACATGTGCTAGAAAAGCAACATATCCTTTTCGTAAATAACTTTGGGCTTCCATACACGACATGAGTTTCAAACCAACAGATGGTTTCTCGCCACGAACTTCTAGAACATTGCCAGACGAAAGAGGAATACGAACGATCTTATCAAAACAAACAACCTCAGCATGAAGTTTGGTCAACCAATCCATCCCCACGATAATGTCGAAACTCCCAAGTTGCATCGGTGTGAGGTCAATAGGAAAAAGATGGTTATCAAGGTTCAACTGACAATCACGAATAACAGAATCAAGAACAAGAGGTTTACCAGTAGCAACTTCGACAGATAAGGGTTTCCTCAGTTTAGTTCTAGGTATCGCAAGTAAAGGCTCAAAAGATTTGAAACAAAACTTCGATCGGCACCAGAATCAAAAAGAACAGATGCAGGTCGATTGTTAACAAGAAACGTACCATTGACAACGAGGTTGTCAGCTCGAGAATCGTTAGCATTCAGATTGAACGCTCGTCCACTAGCGGGGTTTACATTGGCATTTGCAACGGCATTAGGATTTGCAAGCCTCGGACAGTTGTTGCAGAAAAGACCCATTTCACCGCAATTGTAACACGAACCTGGTGGAAATCTCGCAGCATTCCCCTGAACCTATGCTGGAACCTGAGCAACCTGATTCTGACCCAAACGACAGATGTTGACTAGATGCCCAAGTTTACCACACGTAGTGCATTGCTTGCAAGCTTGTTGTGCAACATGATGACCGTTGCAGCGAGCACAATGAGGTGCGGTACCAGCATATACTTTCTTCGTAGGCGGTTGAGCCGGTGGGTTCTGAGGGTTCTGAGTAGTAACTGTAAAATTCTTGGAAGCCTTGCGCTTCCTCGACTTCTTCGACGACTCACCTTTCTTACCCTTACCCTTTCCTTGTCTTTAACAGAATCGGCCGACTTCTTCTTATCACCCTTGCGGGTCAATTTACCCTTTCTGACCTGAGACTCGGTCAGGGTAGCAGACAACTCGATCGCTTGACGAACAGTAGTAGGATTACTGCCAGTCACAATGTCTTGCACAGAATCGGGCAAACCATCGATATACCTCTCTATCGCCTTTTCCAACGAGGTAACCATAGTATGACACAACAAACTGAGCTCCTCATAACGATCCATATACGCACGGTGTTCACCCCCATCTTGTTTCAGATCGTCAAACTCTCGTTCCAAAGCTCGAATTTCATGACGGGGACAAAACTCTTTCATCATGAGAGCTCGAAGCTCTTCCCATGTTTGTGCTAATGCCACTTCGGCACCCCTATCACGCATCACTCCGTTCCACCACGTAAGAGCACGCTTCTCGAACACACTTGATGCAAATTCAACCTTACGCTCATTCGGACATTGCACATGTCTGAATGTGCTCTCGATACTCTCGAACCACTGCAGGAGCGTAGTTGCTCCTTGAGACCCAGAAAACTTCAACGGTTTAGCAGAATTGAAATTCTTGAAATTAAACTGAGCATTATTGTTATTATTGTTGTTGTTGTTATATAATTGATGGATCTCGGTTACTACGCCAAGAAGTACTGCAACCATTTGCTGAGCGACAAAGGCTGCGACTTCTTTAGAAGTAAAAGGTTGTGCATCACGTCGAGAAGGCATTGTCGAAAAGGAAATATGAGAAACGAGTGAGGTCGACAATTAGGAAAAAAAGAGGTATCGAAAACATCGACAAAACACAAGGAAGGCGATCATTTGTTCATCACCTCGAACAAACAAATGACACGCAGTGACTAATCAAAGTGAATGAGTCAAAATAATGTATCGCGAAGACATGCTCGCCTATAAGTGAACACTCACCCCAAGAGTTCCCAGGTAAGAGTGACTGGTCCGATTATGTGGATTTGTACGAACACTCTAGCCTTAGACAGAAAACTCAGGGTACAGGCATTCACTCTTCTAGTTTGCACGTGTTCACATTATTTAGACCCAAACTTTGACGATATTTTGAAAACTTAGAGGGTTTAAAACCTTATAACAAATCATTTAAGAAGAAATGATTGGTTTTCAAAGCGGATTCGAAATTTGTGTTCACGTTGTGGTTATCACCAATGGATAGGCGATGGTTTTGTTTTAAAATCTAAACGCAAATTTCCTTGCGTTAGGGTCCTAGAAAGTTATAGTCTAGGTCAAAGAATTACTAATAACCTAATTCCCTATAACCATTGGCTCTGATACCAACTCTTCTGTCACACCCCGACCACGTAAAACAACAAATCGTGGCGGAAACGTCGGGGAGTGTTGTAACAGAATTATTGTTTCACAACCATGGATACAAAAAGTTTCGTTTTATTAGAATTTTTACATTAACATTGTCTTAAAACCAAAACAAACAAGTTACATATCGACTATCATTGTTATTATGTCACTAAGACCTCGTCCAGATCCTATGTGACACATGCATCCTAGCAATCAACATCAAGCAACAACACCTGAAACATATGTAAATACAAAGTCAGCAAAGAAATGCTGGCGAGCACATATGTTTTATAAGAGTGTCGGATTCATGGCTAGTATACATGTTGCAATACCTTATTAAAAACCTTGTTTTGAAAAGTGTATAATATTGCAACATAATTAACCAACTCAAATCAAGCGGGTTAAAATTTATAAAACCTCGTAGCCATGAATCTTAACCCAAAAACATTTGTTTTAGTAAACCAAATTGTAAAACAACTCGTAATAACTCGTTAATAAAACTCGTATGGTTTATATATTCTTGAAAACATCGTTATGTGACATCGTGATAACCTCGTTTACCCAAGTTAACTAAATAATGCCACGATATGTAATATGAGGAAACCACTTATATATAAGAAGTACCAGCGGCGTATCTACCATGTTTTCATCACATTACACCCGTCTCGTTATCTAAATACTAACCAAAAACCAATCGTTTATCCAACTCATTTAACTCGTTTAAGTCGTTTCGAAATCGTTTAACTCGTTTAAATCATCCTCGTTTTAATCGCGAAAACTATTTTTGGTCGTCTCGCTAATAACATTCAAACCATCGTGACTCGACTATCTCGCTTCTCGCATTAAGAAACCACCAAAGGGTAAGTTAACTATCATCAGATTCAGTCGTTACCAACCTAACCCACACATAACCATGGGTGCAGTTCGATAACGGGATTTGTCAGATCCTATGGTACCATAACCTAATACTGGTCGGCTTGATCAATGCTAATGATTGTCATTCGTTATGTAACTACAACCAACAAGTTTGTCCACTTTATCGAAATCGTTATTAATTTTGTATAAACCATATCAATTGTTTTTGAAACCATCGTTAAAACCTCGAAAACATTTAGCACATATGAATCACCCCAAAACAATCGAAAACAGTAAAATAGGGGAACTATGTACTCACATGAAGTGCAAAGTATCCTCAATCAAAAGAACTCAACAAAGCTCAAACAAGGAAATCAAGCAGCACCTAGTAATCGAATCACTGGTCAAATAATCGACACCTAAATTGGAAGATCGGATAGAATGAAGTCTTGAAAACCAAATGAGTATTGGAACTCATGTGATATGGTTTAACAAGGCCTACATTCTAAATTGGAACCTATCCTATGTGACACCTGTGTCACTGAGACCATCAAATAAATGCCCAACCAATGAAATATTGTATTTCATACTTGGGATTTGTAAAAATATGTGTATCGTTTACACATATCAATTCTTGTTCAATTTCAAACTCTATATCGCTTTCTGGAAGGTTATACGCGCCCTGATGCGTAAATATAACCAGTTTAATGCAACAAACACTCCGGAATAGTGACACATACTTAACATACCTTAAATAACCTTTACATAACTTAGAAATAAGTTTTGAAGGCTTTGGTATTGCAAAATCAAGTTAAATCGCTTACAGGGACTAAAGTTGACAAACTGCGAAAGTATGCCAATTTGAACTGTAACAGACATTCCGGAACATGACCATAAGTTAAACATACCATAAATATCCTTTACATAGCTTAGAAATAGGCTTTGAGGGGTTCGGTATGCTAAAATAAACTTTTGGGTCATTCAGGGACTAAAAGTGTCAAAAAGTGCACAAGTTTCCACTTTCGCGCATAACTTACGTTCTGAATACATCCGGACATCCAAAAATTTATGTAAGCATGACTACATTATATTTTAGTGTTCGCCTTAAGAAAAATCCATTCGTTGCGTCATTTGGATCGTTTTTCGCGCTTATGCGCATTCCGTCGTAATTAAGCGAACATCGCGTTCGTACGACCAAACGAACCATCACCCGGCATATTTTTGAGCATGTTTCATGTCCACAATGTTTAGGCAACATTTTAGGGCCTTAAAGTTGGCTTTACGGGCCTTAGAAGTGCCGGAAATGGGCTTAAACACATGCAGGGACTGAAACTGTAATTTCTGAAAGTTATTTCTGATCTGCCACTCCCAGGCGGCCCGCATTATGTTTGCCTGATCCTGAAGCAGGCCGCGTCCGCCTTCTGGACCAGATTAACTGCATTAACAGCTGTTTGCAGCTGTTTTAACCACAACCACACACTCACCACTTGCCTAATCAGCTGATAAGGATGGTTTTTAGCCACCACAACTTTCCGACACTTGTACGGTTACGATTAAGGCACGGTTTCCTTGAAACGATCCTAACGGTTACCCGAATACTATATATACCCCATCACCCCAATGCAAAACTTACAAGAATTCTGATTTTGAGAGCTCTAAGTTGAAACCATTGTTTCATACCTGAGTTCTTGGATCGGGATTAGCATTCGGGGACCCTTCGTAAGTATTCTTTCGTTCTTTTCCTTATTTTACTGCTTTTCGAGTCAGAAAGTCAAACTTTGTTTGACTTTCAGCGTTGACCAGTAATGGTCAATGCGAAGTTCGTTTGAACTTCGCAACGTGAGTGTAATCACGTTGGTTATAGTCCCTTGGGACTATGCCCACTGATTACCACGTTGTCTAGGGTCGTAGGGTAGGCGATCTAATAAATCGCCTATACCTTCGAACCCGACCCAGTTTGGTCGATCATTAGGATCCGACCAAATACATTAGGTGACCATAGTAGGTAGGGAATAACCTTCCGAGGTTATACCCTATGGTCACATCGTTTGAGTAGTTGTATGATAGGTAGTTTATATGCCTTAGGTAAATTACCAGAATACCCTTTTCATGTATAATTGGTAATTAAGCATATGTAACCTAAACCTTTGTCACATAACTGATTATGTAACATGTTTAGGCATATAACACGTGTCATAGGACTAGTTAGACGGTCCGAACGCGTTTCACGCGAACGACGCGTTAAAGTAGCATAAGCTACCTAAACGGGTCGTAATGGGTCGTAGACACTTAGGTTAAGTTTCATTTAGTATGTAGGCTTTGATTAACCATATCACATGAGTTCCTACACTCATTTGGTTTACAAACCCTAATGCTACCCGATCTTCCGATCTAGGTCCGGTTTATTAACATAGTTACCTATATTAGGTGCCGTTTGATATCCGCGATCTCTAGCATTGTTTGGTTGTTACTCAAGGACTTCTGAGCAATCTCAAGTGAGTACATAGACCCCTCTTTTACTGTTTTCCAAACTGTTTTGGGGTGAAACACATGTGCCTACTTGTTACATTCATGCTTTCCCGTTTTCACATCATATACCTGCTATGTTCGTTAGTACATTATAGTACATGATTTCATTACATTTTATGCTATGTATGTCCATTGTGTGCATACTTAGTACATTGTTTTACATTACATTTTGTTGCATATGCTCATCCAGTATATGAACACATTATATTACATTTTGAACCGTTTATAACTATTTGACTATGTGAACCGTTGTAATCATTTGACTCTGTGAACCGTTTGTATCTGTGAACCATTTGTATCCGTGAACCGTTTGTATCTGTGAACCGTTTGTATCTATAAACCGTTTGTATCTGTGAACCGTTTGTATCTGTAAACCGTTTGTACTCTGTGAACCGTCTGTATCTGTGAACCGTTTGTATCTGTGAACCGTGTGAACCGTATTTAACCATACATAAACATTTCTACAACTATTAAATATTACTTTGGTGTTTTGGTTTGATTAAGTGATTAAGTAACGATGCGTGTGTAATATGATACAAGCATGGTGGATACGCCGCTGGTACTTCCTATATATAAGTGTTTGTATGGTATTACATATTGTAGCGTTATTTGAATCATTTCAGTTTGAGACATATAACATTTTATACAAATAACATACTTTTCACAAGACATTGATTTACAAACAACTTATCTTACACAAACTCATTTTACAATGGTTATTCATTTAACCATACATTATTCTCTTATTTATACATATCATCTGATCTTATCGTTTTTCAAATGATTTACAAAACAAAGCAAATTACAAGGTTCATGACTAAACATTTTCTCAAACATAAGTCATGAAACCTATTTTCACAAAACCTATGTATCTCACAGGCATTTTTATGCTGACGTACCTATTTTCACATGTGTTTTCAGGAGCTGTTGCATAAGATGATCAAGATACACATAGGCAGACTTGGGCTTTAGTGACAATAAAAGATGCAAGACTAGTTAATTATGTTGTATTTCCTTGTTTGTTAAGACATTGTAACACTTTTAATCAATAAAACGAAACTTAAATTGCCATGGATTTGAAACAATTAATTCTGTTACAACACTCCCCGATGTTTCCGCCACGTTTTGTATGTTCTACGTGGTCGGGGTGTGACAGAAAAGATGGTATCAGAGCCAATGGTTATAGGGAATTAGGTTATTAGTAATGCTTTGACCTAGTCTATAACCTTCTTAGGACCCTAACGCGAGTTCACTTGCGTTTAGTCATAAAACAATACCGTCACCTATCCTTAGGCGACGACCACAACAAGAACAAAATTTTCAAAACCGCTTTGAAAACTAATCATCTGTTCTAGGATGATTGATTACTAGGTTTTGAACCCTCTGTTATAAGGTTTTGAACCCCTTTGAGTTTTCAAAATCTCGTCAAGGTTTTGGGCTTTAAATAATGTGAACACGTGCAAACTGGAAGGGTGAACGCCTGTATTCTGGGTTTTCTGTCTAGGCAAGCACTTCGTATACATCTCAACCAGACGCGAGACCAGTTGTGCTTACCTGGGAATTCTTTGGATGAGTGTTCACTTATAGGCGAGCATGTCTTCGCGATACATTATTTTTGACCTATTTACTTTGATTATTCACCGAGGTCGTTTGTTGCTTTGTAGTAACAAACAAATGACCACTATCCTTGCTTTCATCAGATTTGTTTCATCTCATTCTTTTCGTCTAAATTCTCTCACTCGTTTCCTTTCATGTTTCCTCTTTTAGAATGCCTCCTCGACGCGAAAACCAGATAGCGACTGCCGAGCTGGCAGAAATCATTGCGCAGCAAATGGCTGCTCAATTCCCAAACCTCTTTGCTCTATGGAATCAAGCCAACAACAACAACAACGGTCCATGCAATTTCAAGAGTTTTAACTCGGCAAAACCACTCAAGTTTAGTGGTTCTGAGGGAGCGACTGGGCTTCTTCAATGGTTCGAGAGCATTGAGAATACTTTCCACCACGTGCAGTGTCCTGACAATCGCAAGGTCGAGTTTGCTTCGAGTGTGTTCCAGAAGAGAGCCCTTACGTGGTGGAACGGGGTTATGAGAGATCGTGGTGCAGAAGTTGCTCTAGCACAGACATGGGCTGAACTTAGGGCACTTATGATGAAGGAATTCTGTCCTCGTCATGAGATCAGGGCCTTGGAAAGGGAATTTGACGATCTTAAGCAAGACAGCGGCGAGCATCGAGCCTACACGGACCGTTATGAGGAGTTGAGTCTGTTATGCCCAAACATGGTCACGCCTTTGGGTAAGGCAATCGAAAAATACATTGATGGCCTCCCTGACTCAATACAAGACATTTTGACTGGTAGCAACCCTACTACAGTTAGACAGGCCATTGAGCTATCTGCAACCTTGACTGAATCAAAGATCAGGAAAGGTAAACTTTTCCGAAAAGGTGACAAGAAGCCGGTCGAAGAATCGAAACCAATCGAGGAATCAAAGACCATGGATGAACAGACTGAATCCCCTAAGAGGTCAAAGAAGCGAAAGGCTTCTCAGAACTTTGCCATGGTTACTCACAATGATCAAGCCGTCCTCAACCAACCAGCTCAACCCCCTGCCAGGAAACCCTACAACGGAACTGCACCCTTGTGCAACCAATGTGGCCTACATCATCATGCTGGGGTGAAGTGCCGCACATGCCAAGTTTGCGGACTTATAGGTCATACAGCTAGGGTTTGCCCAACCGCAGCTGCACCAAATCAAGCTGGCAACAATCCCGCTCAAGCTCGTTTTCCACAGGGATCTTGCTACAACTGTGGCGAGATGGGCCATTTTCGTAGGAATTGCCCAAGGCTTGCTAATGCAAATCCAGCACAGGGATGAGCATATGATCAACCAGAAGACAACATCGTTTAGAAATAATCACGTCTTGAGTATTATTTTCTTTTGTTGTCAAGATCCAAGAAACAGTTGTTATCGTTGTTTATAAATAAATCTTTTATTTACATTGCAATGTATTTATGTGATTGTATGTATAAACAACATATCCCCTACAATACCGACAATCAAGGAACCGCATTCCTTGAAGAACGGACTACTCCCAAATTTCTTCCATTATATGATCTCTTGCGTTTTTCACGAAAATCCTAAGTACCCGTTTCTTCCAAGAGAAACGAAGTACGAGGTGCCAAGTTAATAGCAATCAATAACAAGATAATAACAATTAAACAACTATGTGATTATGTGGTTATGAACATTACAAGACAAACTATGCGGACTGTACAAGGAATTACGTAATTATGGATGCATACATAATTATGGAATTTAGTGCACAGAAACCACAGCAAGCTTTGTCATGTACCTTGAAGTTAACCCTATTCATTTCCAATTCTGATGAAGTATCCGTTGAGGAAAAATGAACTAGCTATTCATTTTTCACTTCTGAAGAATATCCGTTGAGGAAATGAATATCCGTTTATCCTTCATTTCCAATTCTGAAGAATACCCGTTGAGGAAAATGACTCCGTTTGTGCATTTTCGTTCTGAAGAGTATCCGTCGAGGGAAATGAATATCCGTTTATTTAATCCTTCATTTCCGAACCTGAGGAAACAACCGTAGAAAATGACTCCGTTAGTTCATTTTCGTTTCTGAAGATTATCCGTTGAGGAAATGAATATCCGTTTGTTTAATCCTTCATTTCCGAACCTGAGGAAACAACCGTTGAAAATGACTCCGTTAGTTCATTTTCGTTTCTGAAGATTATCCGTTGAGGAAATGAATATCCGTTTGTCTATCTTTTTCATTTCCGAACCTGAGGAAACAACCGTTGAAAATGACTCCGTTAGTTCATTTTCGTTTCTGAAGATTATCCGTTGAGGAAATGAATATCCGTTGTCTAATCCTTCATTTCCGAACCTGAGGAAGCAACCGTTGAAAATGACTCCGTAAGTTCATTTTCGTTTCTGAAGATTATCCGTTGAGGAAATGAGTATCCGTTGTTAAATCCTTCATTTCCGAACCTGAGGAAGCAACCGTTGAAAATGACTCCATTAGTTCATTTTCGTTTCTGAAGATTATCCGTTGAGGAAATGAGTATCCGTTGTTAAATCCTTCATTTCCGAACCTGAGGAAGCAACCGTTGAAAATGACTCCGTTAGTTCATTTTCGTTTCTGAAGATTTATCCGTCAAGGAAATGAATATCCGTTTGTCTATTCATTTTCATTTCCATTTCTGATGAAGCACCTATTGAAAATGACTCCGTTTGTTCATTTTCGTTTCTGAAGATTTATCCGTCAAGGAAATGAATATCCGTTTGTCTATTCATTTTCATTTCCATTTCTGATGAAGCACCTGTTGAAAATGACTCCGTTTGTTCATTTTCGTTTCTGAAGATTTATCCGTCAAGGAAATGAATATCCGTTTGTCTATTCATTTTCATTTCCGTTTCTGAGGAAGCAACCGTTGAAAATGACTCCATTGTTCATTTTCGTTTCTGAAGATTCTCCGTTAAGGAAATGAATCTCCGTTTGATTATTCCTTCATTTCCGTTTCTGAAGAATACTCGTTGAGGAAAATGACTCCGTTTTGTTCATTTTCGTTCTGAAGAATGTCCGTTAAGGAAATGACAGGATTATGCCTTACATATCTCTGGTGGTTATCTGATACAAAGTCACAAATAGACTCCTACGAATTAATTTCGGGACGAAATTTCCTAAAGTAGGGGAGACTGTGACACCTGTGTCACTGAGACCATCAAATAAATGCCCAACCAATGAAATATTGTATTTCATACTTGGGATTTGTAAAAATATGTGTATCGTTTACACATATCAATTCTTGTTCAATTTCAAACTCTATATCGCTTTCTAGAAGGTTATACGCGCCCTGATGCGTAAATATAACCAGTTTAATGCAACAAACACTCCGGAATAGTGACACATACTTAACATACCTTAAATAACCTTTACATAACTTAGAAATAAGTTTTGAAGGCTTTGGTATTGCAAAATCAAGTTAAATCGCTTACAGGGACTAAAGTTGACAAACTGCGAAAGTATGCCAATTTGAACTGTAACAGACATTCCGGAACATGACCATAAGTTAAACATACCATAAATATCCTTTACATAGCTTAGAAATAGGCTTTGAGGGGTTCGGTATGCTAAAATAAACTTTTGGGTCATTCAGGGACTAAAAGTGTCAAAAAGTGCACAAGTTTCCACTTTCGCGCATAACTTACGTTCTGAATACATCCGGACATCCAAAAATTTATGTAAGCATGACTACATTATATTTTAGTGTTCGCCTTAAGAAAAATCCATTCGTTGCGTCATTTGGATCGTTTTTCGCGCTTATGCGCATTCCGTCGTAATTAAGCGAACATCGCGTTCGTACGACCAAACGAACCATCACCCGGCATATTTTTGAGCATGTTTCATGTCCACAATGTTTAGGCAACATTTTAGGGCCTTAAAGTTGGCTTTACGGGCCTTAGAAGTGCCGGAAATGGGCTTAAACACATGCAGGGACTGAAACTGTAATTTCTGAAAGTTATTTCTGATCTGCCACTCCCAGGCGGCCCGCATTATGTTTGCCTGATCCTGAAGCAGGCCGCGTCCGCCTTCTGGACCAGATTAACTGCATTAACAGCTGTTTGCAGCTGTTTTAACCACAACCACACACTCACCACTTGCCTAATCAGCTGATAAGGATGGTTTTTAGCCACCACAACTTTCCGACACTTGTACGGTTACGATTAAGGCACGGTTTCCTTGAAACGATCCTAACGGTTACCCGAATACTATATATACCCCATCACCCCAATGCAAAACTTACAAGAATTCTGATTTTGAGAGCTCTAAGTTGAAACCATTGTTTCATACCTGAGTTCTTGGATCGGGATTAGCATTCGGGGACCCTTCGTAAGTATTCTTTCGTTCTTTTCCTTATTTTACTGCTTTTCGAGTCAGAAAGTCAAACTTTGTTTGACTTTCAGCGTTGACCAGTAATGGTCAATGCGAAGTTCGTTTGAACTTCGCAACGTGAGTGTAATCACGTTGGTTATAGTCCCTTGGGACTATGCCCACTGATTACCACGTTGTCTAGGGTCGTAGGGTAGGCGATCTAATAAATCGCCTATACCTTCGAACCCGACCCAGTTTGGTCGATCATTAGGATCCGACCAAATACATTAGGTGACCATAGTAGGTAGGGAATAACCTTCCGAGGTTATACCCTATGGTCACATCGTTTGAGTAGTTGTATGATAGGTAGTTTATATGCCTTAGGTAAATTACCAGAATACCCTTTTCATGTATAATTGGTAATTAAGCATATGTAACCTAAACCTTTGTCACATAACTGATTATGTAACATGTTTAGGCATATAACACGTGTCATAGGACTAGTTAGACGGTCCGAACGCGTTTCACGCGAACGACGCGTTAAAGTAGCATAAGCTACCTAAACGGGTCGTAATGGGTCGTAGACACTTAGGTTAAGTTTCATTTAGTATGTAGGCTTTGATTAACCATATCACATGAGTTCCTACACTCATTTGGTTTACAAACCCTAATGCTACCCGATCTTCCGATCTAGGTCCGGTTTATTAACATAGTTACCTATATTAGGTGCCGTTTGATATCCGCGATCTCTAGCATTGTTTGGTTGTTACTCAAGGACTTCTGAGCAATCTCAAGTGAGTACATAGACCCCTCTTTTACTGTTTTCCAAACTGTTTTGGGGTGAAACACATGTGCCTACTTGTTACATTCATGCTTTCCCGTTTTCACATCATATACCTGCTATGTTCGTTAGTACATTATAGTACATGATTTCATTACATTTTATGCTATGTATGTCCATTGTGTGCATACTTAGTACATTGTTTTACATTACATTTTGTTGCATATGCTCATCCAGTATATGAACACATTATATTACATTTTGAACCGTTTATAACTATTTGACTATGTGAACCGTTGTAATCATTTGACTCTGTGAACCGTTTGTATCTGTGAACCGTTTGTATCCGTGAACCGTTTGTATCTGTGAACCGTTTGTATCTGTGAACCGTTTGTACTCTGTGAACCGTCTGTATCTGTGAACCGTTTGTATCTGTGAACCGTATTTAACCATACATAAACATTTCTACAACTATTAAATATTACTTTGGTGTTTTGGTTTGATTAAGTGATTAAGTAACGATGCGTGTGTAATATGATACAAGCATGGTGGATACGCTGCTGGTACTTCCTATATATAAGTGTTTGTATGGTATTACATATTGTAGCGTTATTTGAATCATTTCAGTTTGAGACATATAACATTTTATACAAATAACATACTTTTCACAAGACATTGATTTACAAACAACTTATCTTACACAAACTCATTTTACAATGGTTATTCATTTAACCATACATTATTCTCTTATTTATACATATCATCTGATCTTATCGTTTTTCAAATGATTTACAAAACAAAGCAAATTACAAGGTTCATGACTAAACATTTTCTCAAACATAAGTCATGAAACCTATTTTCACAAAACCTATGTATCTCACAGGCATTTTTATGCTGACGTACCTATTTTCACATGTGTTTTCAGGAGCTGTTGCATAAGATGATCAAGATACACATAGGCAGACTTGGGCTTTAGTGACAATAAAAGATGCAAGACTAGTTAATTATGTTGTATTTCCTTGTTTGTTAAGACATTGTAACACTTTTAATCAATAAAACGAAACTTAAATTGCCATGGATTTGAAACAATTAATTCTGTTACAACACTCCCCGATGTTTCCGCCACGTTTTGTATGTTCTACGTGGTCGGGGTGTGACAGAAAAGATGGTATCAGAGCCAATGGTTATAGGGAATTAGGTTATTAGTAATGCTTTGACCTAGTCTATAACCTTCTTAGGACCCTAACGCGAGTTCACTTGCGTTTAGTCATAAAACAATACCGTCACCTATCCTTAGGCGACGACCACAACAAGAACAAAATTTTCAAAACCGCTTTGAAAACTAATCATCTATTCTAGGATGATTGATTACTAGGTTTTGAACCCTCTGTTATATGGTTTTGAACCCCTTTGAGTTTTCAAAATCTCGTCAAGGTTTTGGGCTTTAAATAATGTGAACACGTGCAAACTGGAAGGGTGAACGCCTGTATTCTGGGTTTTCTGTCTAGGCAAGCACTTCGTATACATCTCAACCAGACGCGAGACCAGTTGTGCTTACCTGGGAATTCTTGGGATGAGTGTTCACTTATAGGCGAGCATGTCTTCGCGATACATTATTTTTTGATGGGATTTTAACATGTTTATCAAAGTAATTTCATCCATATGAAATAAAAACGCAGCGGAAAATAAGTTTAAAACATATTACTTTTACAAGATATAAACCCATTTATATGCAAAATCCCAAAACCCGGATCCATATATGAAGATGCATACTATCATATACAACCATAGGATGTTTAGAAAACTACCTTCCATGGAGTAATGGATGTGAAGAAGATGATGATTCTTGAAATGGTTGTCTTCAAGAGTAGAAAACCTCAAGCTTGTATACCCCAAGCTTCCAACAAACACCTCATGTTAGCTAGGATTTCTACACTTATGAACTCACTAGAAAACCCTCTTGAAGACCATCATATGGCCGAAAATTAGAGGACCTTTTGTTGAGTTCTTGCACTTGTTGTATGAACTTGAGACTCACCAATAGATCAACCATACATGACCCGATTTTTAGAGAGTCTTACACTTGATTTCTCAACTTGAAAAACTCTCTTGGATGAGCATCATGAGGACGAAAATTGGCAGCCATTTTCAGCCATGTTTTTCAAGTTTTCTACTTCAAAATCTTTATAAAATATGTGAGAGAATAGCCACACCTTTGCCCAATCAAGTGCCATCTAGTTATGACAATTGCATGCATGTTCATAGGACCATATTCTCACCCAATCAAGTTCCTCCTACACATGCAAGTAATTTTATTGGCCACTTTATTTCTTGGGAAGGGGGGGGCGGCCTAGCCTTTATTTTTATAAAAAAAAATTCAAATCTTTTATAAAATATAAGTCTTTATTTATTTTATAACCTTTTATAAAATATAACATCATATGTTATAAGACTTATGCTATTTTTTATTATGTTATTTAACCCATTAAATAACAAAATAAAATATTCTCTCAAAATAAATTATCCATATAATTTATTAGTTTGTCAAGTGCAATTATTTAGAAAACTAATTTCTAAATATTCTAAGTGTTGATATTTATTTGATCATATCATAAATAAATATTGTAAGTGTTTGTCTAGCTTGTTATTGGGTATGACTCGACTTGGATCATAACGTACTAGCCACATCAATTTAATATGTGTCTTGGGCATACAGAGTCCAACAATCTCCCACTTGCACAAGATACATAGAAGATTGATGCAAGTAGTAAATAACGCCTAACTACGGTTTACTACCCCCAATACGTATGACTATATGTGCCATTCAATAACATCATCCTCTTCAAGTCCCTTACTTGAAAATGATTTAGGTGAATCTATCATTTATCCTTTCGTTACAGATGTCATGTCAAATCCAGAGACACAGTGTGATCACTCTCTGTTGATTTAACTTTTGCAGGCCTTAGACATCTTACTCTCAATGAATAAGAGGAACAAATCCCATCTTGACTACATACGTCTCTTACAATCACCTTGTACCACACCTGAGCTTAGCCTTATGTACTGTCATATTACTGACAGCGAAGAAATAAGTCAAGGCATAATATTTGGTGAATATCAAGACCCAATATGTATCTCAGGTCTGAGGATACTATGATATTCTCCTTTACTCAAATTTACTTATGATCAATCACAAATGATTCCATGCAGTAATATTTGAGAGCGAGTCAGTCCAATATTTATATCCCACAAATATCTATGAACCTTGGCAGCAACGCCTTGCTCTATATTCATACTTCACGAATATCTACCAATCCGAGTTCATAATAGTCTTACATTCATATTTGTTCCCACAAGTATGATCGACTACGGACATTTAGAATAAGTAACTTATTCACGGATTTAAACATGCTAAAAATGGAACATAACTCAAAATACCATAAAGAGTTATAATAACAATTGTTCCAATATCCAAATATAAAATAGATCAAATCCAATCACTAGAATATCGAAGTCCTAAGGCACAAGTATGACCTTTTCATGCTTTGCCCGTTCAAGGAGCTTCGTGAGTGGATCCGCAATATTTTGATCAGTGTGAACTCTGCGAATACATATCTTTCTCTTTTTCAACTTCATCCCTTATGTAGTTGAAAGTCCGCTCAATGTGCCTAGTCTTTCGATGTACACGAGGTTCCTTGATTTAAGCAATCACACCATCGTTATCACAAAGATCTCTAGGAGTCCTGAATGGTAGGGACTACCCCTAGATCGGCAATAATTCAAGTGGCAGATCCATATGAATTATCTCAATCAATGAAGCGGCGATGTATTCTGATTCTGTAGTGGACAATGCTACCCTGTTTGTGATCGAGAACCATCTTGATCAGTTTGGAAACTCGTATCCATGTAACCCTTTACAACGAATTCCGAAACTCGCATCCTTGTAACCCTTTTACAACGAGTTCTTTTTAACCAGATCCATATATTAGAAACATATCCTTAGTCCTTCTAAGGTATTTCAATATATACAACAGTCACCAAATGACCGTTTCTTGCTGGTTTCTTCTTGTTATGCTTAAAGCGCATAACTTGTCCAGTCTAGTGCATATCATTACGTACATAATGAATCCTATAGCTGACGCATATGGGATTCCTTTGATTCTTTCTTGCTCATCCTTTGAGCTTGGACATTGAAACGCATTCAATATTGTCCTCTCTTTGAATAGGTACCATAACTTTTCATAGAGTTCTTCATCTTGAACCTTTTTCAAGACTTTGTCAATGTATGCACTTTTGTTTAAACCTATCAAGCGCCTTGATCTATCCCTATAGATCTTTATTCCCAAAATATAGGCGACTTCACCAAGATCCTTAATGGAAGAACAACTTCCAAGCCAGGCTTTTACACCCTCCAAGGTTGGAATGTTATTTCCAAATAGTAGAATGTCATCGACATATAATATTTAAGAAAGTAATAATGCTCCTACTAGCCTTCTTATTCACACAAGCTTTATCAACGTTTTTGATGAATCCATATTCCTTAATCTCTTCATCAAAACGGTGATTCCAACTTTTAGATGCTTGTCTCAATCCATAGATTGATATCTTTAACTTGCATACTTTGTTATGATGTTTTTGGATCGACAAAACCTTCAGGCTTAACTATATAGACATCTTCCTTAAGATATCTATTAAGGAAAGTCGTTTTTGAGATCCATTTGCCAAATCTCATAAGTATGGCAAACGATATCCTAGTTGACTTTAGCATCGCCACGGGCGAGAAGGTCTCATCATAATCAACCCTTTGAGTTTGAGTGAAACCTTTTGCTAAGAGTTTCGTTTTACAAGTATCCAAGTTTCCATGCATATATGTTTTCTTCCTGAAAACCCACTTACTTCCAACTACTTTGGAGTTAAGAGGTGCTACAACCAATTCCTATACTTGGTTGTTATACATGGACTGCATCTTTACGTTCATGGCTTCAAGCCATTTGTCATAATCGGATTTTGACATTGCATCATGGTATGTGGTTGGTTCACCCGAATCTACCACGTAGCATCCATCCATGAAAGATCCATATCTTTTAGGTGGATTATTAATTCTACCAGATTTGCGAACGTATTGTTTGTGTTGATCAACCACTTGATCATTTTTCAACATCCTCTTGTTGAATGCTAGTATCAACCAAACGTGTATCGGTTTGTGGTTCTTGATCCTTATCAAGTTCCACTGTTCTACTAATTCCTTCCACAAGGAACTTAGCTTCCAAGAACTCAGCCTTTTGAGCAACAAATACCTTTTGCTCTGTTGGATCGTAGAAATAATATCCTATATCATCTTTAGGATATTCTACGAAGATACACTTAGTGGATCGTACTTTTATTCGGGGTGTATTGCTTCACATAAGCTTCACAACCCATACTTTTAAATATGATAATGATGGAACCTTTCCATGTCATATTTCAAAAGACGTCGTATCCACTTTCTTGGTTGGGGCCATATGGGCCACGGAGAGCAAAGCGTAACCCCAAAGTGATAGAGATAATGCGTTCCTAGCCATCATAGATCGAACCATATCTAATAGAGTTCGATTCCTCCTCTATCAAAACGAAGAACTTTAAAAGAGTTGATTTTGTACTTCACCTTTTGAAGATTCTGAACGTTTCAAAACTTCTTCTATGTGTCAAGTACACATAACCATAACTACTATAGTTGTCGGTTAAAGTAATGAAGTATCTTTCACCATACCTAGTCATTGGCTTAAAAGGATCACATACATTCGAATGTATGATACCTAAGAAATCTGTTGCCCTTTTCCACTAAAGGGTTTCTTAGTCATTTTACCTTGTAAACAAGATTTACATGTATCAAATGAACCAATTTCATCTGTTTCCAAAAGATCATTCTTTCGAAGTGTTTACATGCGACATCTGTTTATATAACCAAGGCGATAATGCCAAAGATAAGTCTCACTCAAATCCATTTTGAGTTTGTTGGTGATTGCTTGGTACATTTAACTATCAAATGATGTATTATTTATGAATCAATTCATAACTACCATTTGAAGGCATAGTTTTAAAGTAAAACATGTCATTCATCGAAATATAAATGTCATTGTTTAAAACTTTAAATCAAAACATATTGTCTCAAAAGGGAAACATAAATAATGTTCCTAGTCAAACTAGGAGCATTCAAAACATTTTAAAACAATTTCCAAACCATTTGGAAGTTTCAAAACATAGTCTCCTTTCTTGTAATGTTTATTTCTTTTGAACCTTTTGCGAAGAATTGCAAACATGGGTTCCACATCCGGTATCTAATACCCATGTGTTAGAAGAGATAACATTAAGGTCAATATGTATTATTAAGATTGTACCTGAGGTTTGCCTAGCATCCCTCTTGTTTTTCAACTCTTTGAGATAGATTGGACAATTCCTATTTAAATGCCCTATCTCACCACACTTAAAGCATGGATCGTTCGTGGCAACCTTTGCCTTCTTCTCTTTTGGTTTCGGTGGTTTCGCTTTAGTCTTTCTAATTATTTCCCTTTGAATTACCCGTTTCCATTTGCAACATTTGCTTTGGTGTCTGGGTGATGCCCTTTCTTGTTGCCACCCTCATTGATCGTTAGTATGGATAAAACCCTTTTATCCATATTGAGCCTTTCGAGGTGATCATGTGGCTTTTCATCTTAAAACATAAGATGAGTCCGATTGGGTTTCCTCCATTCGACATGCATGAAGCGTTCGAACAGTTTCGAAGCGTTTTACCCTTAGGAACATTTCCTATAATTGGGTAATCATGTCGTGTGCTCATGATGTTCAAAACCTTTTGAATCTCGGGAATCATAATGAGGCAAGAGGCTTACGAAGTATCCTCGATATACTTAATCCAATCGTTATAGGCATCCTTATCTTCCATAAGATATTTATCGGGATTAGGATCGTTTTCTAGTGATAGGTTACGGACGGTTTGGGTAATATTGTTAGCGGCCATCTACAAAAATTAACAAGGTTCAATTTTTAGTATTTTCGATATTATTTATATTTTAATCATTAATACCCTTTTGTGTCTCATAGACAATTAATAATTAAAATCTAGAATCCAACGTTACATTTAAATATTGGTTAGGTGACCTTTATCCCTCTATTTAAATTAACAAGGTAGTCAACGTTTGACAATTGCAACTCTTTGCAACTTCTAGCCATATGGGATCGGTTAAACATCTTTTATGTTTAGTTGGCATGTTTAATCCCATCAACACCTTTTGTTCGCCATGCTTCGGTGACCCTAAGTTCATGGTTTCCAAATCAAGTCGTCCAACTTACACACACGTGTGAGTTTATACACATAAGTGGTTAGGTGACCTTTATCCCACAAACATGGTAAACCCACCTCGAACATACAAGTTTCCTCAAATGTGGTTAGGTGACCTTTATCCCACAAAGAGTTCCCAAGTAATTTGAGTGTTGTATAAAAGGATGGTGTTTGACTTGTTTTATAAAAGGGATTTTGAGTTTTCAAAATTCTAGTTTAGAAAACTTTATGTACCATATATTTGCATGCATTCAAATCCTTGGTACTTTAGTGAAAACAAATTTTCATGGTTCTTTTAATAAAACCCATTTTATTATAAAATCATTAATTTTTAATAAAACCATTATTAAACATTTTAATGATCTTGTAAAGAACCAATTTTAAGCTTGTTGTTGATTATTAGTTTGTTAAGCTTGCATATCCAAATATCATCTAAACAACATAAATAAGCAACCACACAAGCACAACACATATATCATTAGGTGCATAACCATAGCCAACTATTTTGACCACACTTGTTAGCCGAAACAAGTGTGCCAAAAGGTCCTTCCTAAAGGGTGAATGTTGACACAAATAATGTGTCGTTGAACTCCCACTTGATCCCGCATCCAAATGCTTCAAGTATCCTTCTTGTGTTGTGATTATTCCACTTTCTTTGAGCTTCCAAAATGTTCTTTAATTCAGCTCCAAACTCCTTTGGGCTCCGTAAATGTGTTTCGGTTATCGGGCTAAAATCCCGTTTAGAACTATAAAGTCCTTTATGCCCGAAATTGGCAAAAACCAAAACCACATTTTTTATGTGCATCTTCTTTTACAAAATATATCCTAATACATTTTTCTAGTAAAATAAAATGCACCTAATCTATTTATTTTACATGCCAAATGAAAAATAAATAAATTACATATCTTTACAAATGGAAGACAAAATAATAATTATTACAACCTTTGAAATAATTAATATAAATCACAAACACAAACATTCAACACAAGGTCATGGCTAGGTCATATGCACCAAAATATATATCCACATATATATTTATTTTAATTTCAAGAAGCATAAAAAAAAATGGTTCCCTTTTAAAAACCATTTTCGGCTATGTCCAAAAAACCGAAAAGGTTAGTTTTGTCCAAACAAACAAATCATCCACATGAAATAATTTTTCAAGATTCATTTATGCATGTAAGAATATAATCTTGAAAAACAAAGGGATAACCATACTTAAAATTTCGGCCATAGGGTTTTCACCAAAACCGAAACCCGAAAATTTTAAGTCTATTGAAGTATGCACTCATATAAGCGGCTCTAGATGCCATTGATGGGATTTTAACATGTTTATCAAAGTAATTTCATCCATATGAAATAAAAACGCAGCGGAAAATAAGTTTAAAACATATTACTTTTACAAGATATAAACCCATTTATATGCAAAATCCCAAAACCCGGATCCATATATGAAGATGCATACTATCATATACAACCATAGGATGTTTAGAAAACTACCTTCCATGGAGTAATGGATGTGAAGAAGATGATGATTCTTGAAATGGTTGTCTTCAAGAGTAGAAAACCTCAAGCTTGTATACCCCAAGCTTCCAACAAACACCTCATGTTAGCTAGGATTTCTACACTTATGAACTCACTAGAAAACCCTCTTGAAGACCATCATATGGCCGAAAATTAGAGGACCTTTTGTTGAGTTCTTGCACTTGTTGTATGAACTTGAGACTCACCAATAGATCAACCATACATGACCCGATTTTTAGAGAGTCTTACACTTGATTTCTCAACTTGAAAAACTCTCTTGGATGAGCATCATGAGGACGAAAATTGGCAGCCATTTTCAGCCATGTTTTTCAAGTTTTCTACTTCAAAATCTTTATAAAATATGTGAGAGAATAGCCACACCTTTGCCCAATCAAGTGCCATCTAGTTATGACAATTGCATGCATGTTCATAGGACCATATTCTCACCCAATCAAGTTCCTCCTACACATGCAAGTAATTTTATTGGCCACTTTATTTCTTGGGAAGGGGGGGGGCGGCCTAGCCTTTATTTTTATAAAAAAAAATTCAAATCTTTTATAAAATATAAGTCTTTATTTATTTTATAACCTTTTATAAAATATAACATCATATGTTATAAGACTTATGATATTTTTTATTATGTTATTTAACCCATTAAATAACAAAATAAAATATTCTCTCAAAATAAATTATCCATATAATTTATTAGTTTGTCAAGTGCAATTATTTAGAAAACTAATTTCTAAATATTCTAAGTGTTGATATTTATTTGATCATATCATAAATAAATATTGTAAGTGTTTGTCTAGCTTGTTATTGGGTATGACTCGACTTGGATCATAACGTACTAGCCACATCAATTTAATATGTGTCTTGGGCATACAGAGTCCAACATTTTTGACCTATTTACTTTGATTATTCACCGAGGTCGTTTGTTGCTTTGTAGTAACAAACAAATGACCACTATCCTTGCTTTCATCAGATTTGTTTCATCTCATTCTTTTCGTCTAAATTCTCTCACTCGTTTCCTTTCATGTTTCCTCTTTTAGAATGCCTCCTCGACGCGAAAACCAGATAGCGACTGCCGAGCTGGCAGAAATCATTGCGCAGCAAATGGCTGCTCAATTCCCAAACCTCTTTGCTCTATGGAATCAAGCCAACAACAACAACAACGGTCCATGCAATTTCAAGAGTTTTAACTCGGCGAAACCACTCAAGTTTAGTGGTTCTGAGGGAGCGACTGGGCTTCTTCAATGGTTCGAGAGCATTGAGAATACTTTCCACCACGTGCAGTGTCCTGACAATCGCAAGGTCGAGTTTGCTTCGAGTGTGTTCCAGAAGAGAGCCCTTACGTGGTGGAACGGGGTTATGAGAGATCGTGGTGCAGAAGTTGCTCTAGCACAGACATGGGCTGAACTTAGGGCACTTATGATGAAGGAATTCTGTCCTCGTCATGAGATCAGGGCCTTGGAAAGGGAATTTGACGATCTTAAGCAAGACAGCGGCGAGCATCGAGCCTACACGGACCGTTATGAGGAGTTGAGTCTGTTATGCCCAAACATGGTCACGCCTTTGGGTAAGGCAATCGAAAAATACATTGATGGCCTCCCTGACTCAATACAAGACATTTTGACTGGTAGCAACCCTACTACAGTTAGACAGGCCATTGAGCTATCTGCAACCTTGACTGAATCAAAGATCAGGAAAGGTAAACTTTTCCGAAAAGGTGACAAGAAGCCGGTCGAAGAATCGAAACCAATCGAGGAATCAAAGACCATGGATGAACAGACTGAATCCCCTAAGAGGTCAAAGAAGCGAAAGGCTTCTCAGAACTTTGCCATGGTTACTCACAATGATCAAGCCGTCCTCAACCAACCAGCTCAACCCCCTGCCAGGAAACCCTACAACGGAACTGCACCCTTGTGCAACCAATGTGGCCTACATCATCATGCTGGGGTGAAGTGCCGCACATGCCAAGTTTGCGGACTTATAGGTCATACAGCTAGGGTTTGCCCAACCGCAGCTGCACCAAATCAAGCTGGCAACAATCCCGCTCAAGCTCGTTTTCCACAGGGATCTTGCTACAACTGTGGCGAGATGGGCCATTTTCGTAGGAATTGCCCAAGGCTTGCTAATGCAAATCCAGCGCAGGGATGAGCATATGATCAACCAGAAGACAACATCGTTTAGAAATAATCACGTCTTGAGTATTATTTTCTTTTGTTGTCAAGATCCAAGAAACAGTTGTTATCGTTGTTTATAAATAAATCTTTTATTTACATTGCAATGTATTTATGTGATTGTATGTATAAACAACATATCCCCTACAATACCGACAATCAAGGAACCGCATTCCTTGAAGAACGGACTACTCCCAAATTTCTTCCATTATATGATCTCTTGCGTTTTTCACGAAAATCCTAAGTACCCGTTTCTTCCAAGAGAAACGAAGTACGAGGTGCCAAGTTAATAGCAATCAATAACAAGATAATAACAATTAAACAACTATGTGATTATGTGCTTATGAACATTACAAGACAAACTGTGCGGACTGTACAAGGAATTACGTAATTATGGATGCATACATAATTATGGAATTTAGTGCACAAAAACCACAGCAAGCTTTGTCATGTACCTAGAAGTTAACCCTATTCATTTCCAATTCTGATGAAGTATCCGTTGAGGAAAAATGAACTAGCTATTCATTTTTCACTTCTGAAGAATATCCGTTGAGGAAACGAATATCCGTTTATCCTTCATTTCCAATTCTGAAGAATACCCGTTGAGGAAAATGACTCCGTTTGTGCATTTTCGTTCTGAAGAGTATCCGTCGAGGGAAATGAATATCCGTTTATTTAATCCTTCATTTCCGAACCTGAGGAAACAACCGTAGAAAATGACTCCGTTAGTTCATTTTCGTTTCTGAAGATTATCCGTTGAGGAAATGAATATCCGTTTGTTTAATCCTTCATTTCCGAACCTGAGGAAACAACCGTTGAAAATGACTCCGTTAGTTCATTTTCGTTTCTGAAGATTATCCGTTGAGGAAATGAATATCCGTTTGTCTATCTTTTTCATTTCCGAACCTGAGGAAACAACCGTTGAAAATGACTCCGTTAGTTCATTTTCGTTTCTGAAGATTATCCGTTGAGGAAATGAATATCCGTTGTCTAATCCTTCATTTCCGAACCTGAGGAAGCAACCGTTGAAAATGACTCCGTAAGTTCATTTTCGTTTCTGAAGATTATCCGTTGAGGAAATGAGTATCCGTTGTTAAATCCTTCATTTCCGAACCTGAGGAAGCAACCGTTGAAAATGACTCCGTTAGTTCATTTTCGTTTCTGAAGATTATCCGTTGAGGAAATGAGTATCTGTTGTTAAATCCTTCATTTCCGAACCTGAGGAAGCAACCGTTGAAAATGACTCCGTTAGTTCATTTTCGTTTCTGAAGATTATCCGTTGAGGAAATGAATATCCGTTTGTCTATCTTTTTCATTTCCGAACCTGAGGAAACAACCGTTGAAAATGACTCCGTTAGTTCATTTTCGTTTCTGAAGATTATCCGTTGAGGAAATGAATATCCGTTGTCTAATCCTTCATTTCCGAACCTGAGGAAGCAACCGTTGAAAATGACTCCGTAAGTTCATTTTCGTTTCTGAAGATTATCCGTTGAGGAAATGAGTATCCGTTGTTAAATCCTTCATTTCCGAACCTGAGGAAGCAACCGTTGAAAATGACTCCGTTAGTTCATTTTCGTTTCTGAAGATTATCCGTTGAGGAAATGAGTATCTGTTGTTAAATCCTTCATTTCCGAACCTGAGGAAGCAACCGTTGAAAATGACTCCGTTAGTTCATTTTCGTTTCTGAAGATTATCCGTTGAGGAAATGAATATCCGTTTGTCTATCTTTTTCATTTCCGAACCTGAGGAAACAACCGTTGAAAATGACTCCGTTAGTTCATTTTCGTTTCTGAAGATTATCCGTTGAGGAAATGAATATCCGTTGTCTAATCCTTCATTTCCGAACCTGAGGAAGCAACCGTTGAAAATGACTCCGTAAGTTCATTTTCGTTTCTGAAGATTATCCGTTGAGGAAATGAGTATCCGTTGTTAAATCCTTCATTTCCGAACCTGAGGAAGCAACCGTTGAAAATGACTCCGTTAGTTCATTTTCGTTTCTGAAGATTATCCGTTGAGGAAATGAGTATCTGTTGTTAAATCCTTCATTTCCGAACCTGAGGAAGCAACCGTTGAAAATGACTCCGTTAGTTCATTTTCGTTTCTGAAGATTTATCCGTAAGGAAATGAATATCCGTTTGTCTATTCATTTTCATTTCCATTTCTGATGAAGCACCTGTTGAAAATGACTCCGTTTGTTCATTTTCGTTTCTGAAGATTTATCCGTCAAGGAAATGAATATCCGTCTGTCTATTCATTTTCATTTCCATTTCTGATG
The DNA here is from genome assembly GCA_030545235.1 of Helianthus tuberosus. NCBI lineage: Eukaryota > Viridiplantae > Streptophyta > Magnoliopsida > Asterales > Asteraceae > Helianthus > Helianthus tuberosus. The sequence goes on from CM060366.1 coordinate 124,461,046, forward strand.
AAGCACCTGTTGAAAATGACTCCGTTTGTTCATTTTCGTTTCTGAAGATTTATCCGTCAAGGAAATGAATATCCATTTGTCTATTCATTTTCATTTCCGTTTCTGAGGAAGCAACCGTTGAAAATGACTCCGTTGTTCATTTTCGTTTCTGAAGATTCTCCGTTAAGGAAATGAATCTCCGTTTGATTATTCCTTCATTTCCGTTTCTGAAGAATACTCGTTGAGGAAAATGACTCCGTTTGTTCATTTTCGTTCTGAAGAATGTCCGTTAAGGAAATGACAGGATTATGCCTTACATATCTCTGGTGGTTATCTGATACAAAGTCACAAATAGACTCCTACGAATTAATTTCGGGACGAAATTTCCTAAAGTAGGGGAGACTGTGACACCTGTGTCACTGAGACCATCAAATAAATGCCCAACCAATGAAATATTGTATTTCATACTTGGGATTTGTAAAAATATGTGTATCGTTTACACATATCAATTCTTGTTCAATTTCAAACTCTATATCGCCTTCTGGAAGGTTATATGCGCCCTGATGCGTAAATATAACCAGTTTAATGCAACAAACACTCCGGAATAGTGACACATACTTAACATACCTTAAATAACCTTTACATAACTTAGAAATAAGTTTTGAAGGCTTTGGTATTGCAAAATCAAGTTAAATCGCTTACAGGGACTAAAGTTGACAAACTGCGAAAGTATGCCAATTTGAACTGTAACAGACATTCCGGAACATGACCATAAGTTAAACATACCATAAATATCCTTTACATAGCTTAGAAATAGGCTTTGAGGGGTTCGGTATGCTAAAATAAACTTTTGGGTCATTCAGGGACTAAAAGTGTCAAAAAGTGCACAAGTTTGCACTTTCGCGCATAACTTACGTTCTGAATACATCCGGACATCCAAAAATTTATGTAAGCATGACTACATTATATTTTAGTGTTCGCCTTAAGAAAAATCCATTCGTTGCGTCATTTGGATCGTTTTTCGCGCTTATGCGCATTCCGTCGTAATTAAGCGAACATCGCGTTCGTACGACCAAACGAACCATCACCCGGCATATTTTTGAGCATGTTTCATGTCCACAATGTTTAGGCAACATTTTAGGGCCTTAAAGTTGGCTTTACGGGCCTTAGAAGTGCCGGAAATGGGCTTAAACACATGCAGGGACTGAAACTGTAATTTCTGAAAGTTATTTCTGATCTGCCACTCCCAGGCGGCCCGCATTATGTTTGCCTGATCCTGAAGCAGGCCGCGTCCGCCTTCTGGACCAGATTAACTGCATTAACAACTATTTGCAGCTGTTTTAACCACAACCACACACTCACCACTTGCCTAATCAGCTGATAAGGATGGTTTTTAGCCACCACAACTTTCCGACACTTGTACGGTTACGATTAAGGCACGGTTTCCTTGAAACGATCCTAACGGTTACCCGAATACTATATATACGCCATCACCCCAATGCAAAACTTACAAGAATTCTGATTTTGAGAGCTCTAAGTTGAAACCATTGTTTCATACCTGAGTTCTTGGATCGGGATTAGCATTCGGGGACCCTTCGTAAGTATTCTTTCGTTCTTTTCCTTATTTTACTGCTTTTCGAGTCAGAAAGTCAAACTTTGTTTGACTTTCAGCGTTGACCAGTAATGGTCAATGCGAAGTTCGTTTGAACTTCGCAACGTGAGTGTAATCACGTTGGTTATAGTCCCTTGGGACTATGCCCACTGATTACCACGTTGTCTAGGGTCGTAGGGTAGGCGATCTAATAAATCGCCTATACCTTCAAACCCGACCCAGTTTGGTCGATCATTAGGATCCGACCAAATACATTAGGTGACCATAGTAGGTAGGGAATAACCTTCCGAGGTTATACCCTATGTCACATCGTTTGAGTAGTTGTATGATAGGTAGTTTATATGCCTTAGGTAAATTACCAGAATACCCTTTTCATGTATAATTGGTAATTAAGCATATGTAACCTAAACCTTTGTCACATAACTGATTATGTAACATGTTTAGGCATATAACACTTGTCATAGGACTAGTTAGACGGTCCGAACGCGTTTCACGCGAACGACGCGTTAAAGTAGCATAAGCTACCTAAACGGGTCGTAATGGGTCGTAGACACTTAGGTTAAGTTTCATTTAGTATGTAGGCTTTGATTAACCATATCACATGAGTTCCTACACTCATTTGGTTTACAAACCCTAATGCTACCCGATCTTCCGATCTAGGTCTGGTTTATTAACATAGTTACCTATATTAGGTGCCGTTTGATATCCGCGATCTCTAGCATTGTTTGGTTGTTACTCAAGGACTTCTGAGCAATCTCAAGTGAGTACATAGACCCCTCTTTTACTGTTTTCCAAACTGTTTTGGGGTGAAACACATGTGCCTACTTGTTACATTCATGCTTTCCCGTTTTCACATCATATACCTGCTATGTTCGTTAGTACATTATAGTACATGATTTCATTACATTTTATGCTATGTATGTCCATTGTGTGCATACTTAGTACATTGTTTTACATTACATTTTGTTGCATATGCTCATCCAGTATATGAACACATTATATTACATTTTGAACCGTTTATAACTATTTGACTATGTGAACCGTTGTAATCATTTGACTCTGTGAACCGTTTGTATCTGTGAACCGTTTGTATCCGTGAACCGTTTGTATCTGTGAACCGTTTGTATCTATAAACCGTTTGTATCTGTGAACCGTTTGTATCTGTGAACCGTTTGTACTCTGTGAACCGTCTGTATCTGTGAACCGTTTGTATCTGTGAACCGTGTGAACCGTATTTAACCATACATAAACATTTCTACAACTATTAAATATTACTTTGGTGTTTTGGTTTGATTAAGTGATTAAGTAACGATGCGTGTGTAATATGATACAAGCATGGTGGATACGCCGCTGGTACTTCCTATATATAAGTGTTTGTATGGTATTACATATTGTAGCGTTATTTGAATCATTTCAGTTTGAGACATATAATATTTTATACAAATAACATACTTTTCACAAGACATTGATTTACAAACAACTTATCTTACACAAACTCATTTTACAATGGTTATTCATTTAACCATACATTATTCTCTTATTTATACATATCATCTGATCTTATCGTTTTTCAAATGATTTACAAAACAAAGCAAATTACAAGGTTCATGACTAAACATTTTCTCAAACATAAGTCATGAAACCTATTTTCACAAAACCTATGTATCTCACAGGCATTTTTATGCTGACGTACCTATTTTCACATGTGTTTTCAGGAGCTGTTGTATAAGATGATCAAGATACACATAGGCAGACTTGGGCTTTAGTGACAATAAAAGATGCAAGACTAGTTAATTATGTTGTATTTCCTTGTTTGTTAAGACATTGTAACACTTTTAATCAATAAAACGAAACTTAAATTGCCATGGATTTGAAACAATTAATTCTGTTACAACACTCCCCGATGTTTCCGCCACGTTTTGTATGTTCTACGTGGTCGGGGTGTGACATCCTAAGTGCTTTCGACCCATTGCGACCCATTAAGGTAGCTTACGCTACTTTAACGCGTCGTTCGTGAAAACGAGCGTTCGAGACGTCTAACTAGTCCTATGACAAGTATTATATGCCTAAACATGTTGCATAATCAATTATGTGGCAAAAGTTTATGTTACATATGCTTAAAATTCAATTATGCATGAAAAGGGCGTTTTGGTCATTTTCCTAAGGCATATAAACTACTTTTCATATAACTACTTAAACTATGTGACCATAAGGTATAACCTCGGAAGGTTATTCCATATACAACTATGGTCACTAAACATGTTTGGTTGGATCCTAATGATCGACCAAACGGGTCTTAGTTCGAAAGTCTAAGCGGGTGTTTAGTCCGCTTCACTTACGACTCTACACAAGCACTAACTAAAAGTGACGAGCTAAACATGTTAAAACATGTTTACTTAAGTTAGAAAATAGGTTTTGATTTCAAACAAAGTGTTTTGATACCCAAGAGTAGTTTGGTTACAAAATACGCATGAATACGCATTTTGGCCGAAACTACGACTCGTCACTACGCCTAGTCAACGTGGTAATCAGTAGGTATAGTCACACGGGACTATAACCATCGTGATTATGCTCACGTTGCAAAGTTCAAACGAACTTTGTGTTGACCAACTCGTGGTCAAAGCAGAAAGTCAAACACAGTTTGACTTTCGTGCTTAAAACGCATAAAAGAACGAAAGAATGCTTACAAAGGGTCCAAGCTAGGAAGATCTTGATCCAAAACACTCAGGTATGAAGTTTTAGAACTTCAACTTAGAGTTATTCAGATCAAGGTGTGCAGAAATGAATGAAGGGCATGGGTATTTATAGGATTCGGTAAACCGTTAAGATCGTTTCTCGAAGTTTGAGCTTCAATCTAGGCCTTACACTTGGGCACATAGTTTAGAATACCATGGGTACTCAAATACCAGTCCATAGAATCAAAAATCAGTGGTTAAAAACCATTAGAATAGGTGGTAAAGGCCAGATTCAATGTTTCTGCAAAACGGCTGATCTGGGCACTGCATACGGACCGCATCCATAATCCCATAAGGTCTGCATGGGACCTGCAGACCAGGCATTTTCACAAATTGGCAGATTTAGTCCCTGAAGCCCCAAACTTGATTTTCGATGCATTTTTGACACGTTTAAGCCCCGTTAACCCCATTTCAAAGCTCTATAATGAAGTTAAAGTGTAGGGAACTCAAAACATGCTCAAGAAGATCACGGATGTTGGTTCGTTTGGTCGTACGGTTGCGTTATTCAGTTAATTACAACGAAAGTCGTAACGAACGCATAAACGATCCAAATTAAGCGACGAATGGAATTTTATCATGCCAATCACTAAATAAAATATTTTAATGATTACATAAATCTTTGGGTGTCCGGATATATTCAGAACATAAGATATGCGCGAAAATGCAAACTTATGCACTTTTTGACGCTTTTATTCCCTATTGATCAATAAAGTTGTTTTAGCATACCGAACCCCTCAAAGCCTATTTCTAAGCTATGTAAAGGATATTTAGGGTATGTTTAACTTATGATCAAGTTCCGGAATGTTCGTTACTATACAAATCGGTATAGTTTCACAGTTTGACACAAATAGTCCCTTGATGTGCGCAAAATGCAACATATAAATTACATGAAATGTGGCATAAAACTAACCATTTTTTAGTACTAATGTTGGAAAAAGTGTGTTTTTGTCTTCCTTTTGTATTTTCAGGATTAAATGAGCTCAAATGAACAAAAGAAGCAAAAAGGCAGCTAAATCTAACATAAATACAAGAAAAGGAACAAACGTGGCATGCTCGACCCCCCGACAGCAAAGGGCTGAACAGAAGGCTGAACACGCCCCGTGCTCAATGAGCACGGGGGCGTGCCCAAGTGTCTGCAGAAAAGACAAAGCTGTAGAAGCTTCTATCACCCACCACGGGGGCGTGCCCACCGGACACGGGGTCGTGGTCAACTCTAAGATTCGCAGAATGTGACAACCATGACGAAACCAGGTACACCATACATGGTCCAAAACCGTAAAGACTACTTAACACTTTAATTATGCGAAAACCCTAAAAACATGTGTGACTTATATGCTTGATTAAATGATATCTGCTATGTCTCGGAGGAATCCGAGAACACGTTATGACTGACATGACACTAATAAGGGCCAACAGTGCGAAGTTGGTGTCCTTAGACTTTAAACACGTGTTAAACCGGAGCTTTCCATTTAATAGCACACTAAACCTTTGTAATTGATTATTAGATTATCTGTAGCATTATTTAAGATTTTGAGTTCCAGGAACATCTTAATTTTGTACCATAGACTGTGACATAAGGTTTGAAGCCAATCTGAGATTGTGCACGCAAAGCAAAGCAGCTTCCCGGTTAGGGAAACGCTTTCGTTTCAGGCATAACATAAGGCAATCAAACGTGCAAGGAACGATCGATCAAGCTTAAAAACATTTAAACCACCCTAATACGAGTCTTTTATGATTAAAATGTAACTGGGTTCAGATTTCAAGATGGTTATTCATGATTTTTAAAACTGAGTCTTTTGACACAAAGTCCGTCACGCAAATCGAGAACGCGCCTGGGACCCGTAAACGAACCTAAACACTCACCGAAGGATAAACATTATATTTTAGCTCATTTTTCAAGGCATGAGGTGGCCTAGGGGGGCCTACCCCAAACCGCCACCACCCCCCTTTTGTTATATATATTTTTTTTTCTTTCTTTTTTCTTTTAATTCCGACACAATTATCTCCAAATTCCTGCATCTCCTTACTAAAACTCAGCTGGTTTATCAAGAACAAGTCACAAATCAAAGGTAGCAACCTTATTTTTTTATGGTTTTAAGTCTAATTTCTTGATTAAACATCGTATAGAACATGAACAACCATTTTAATCCATGAAATTTTGAGTTTTAAACAAGTTTATGGGCTGAATATAAACACCCTGAGAGTTCCCTGGTGTTATATGGCAGCCATGGTTACAAATCTTTGGGTTATGATACCCTAATCAACACTTATTCGACAAAAATCGCGTAACTATTCGATTAACCGAAAAACAATGAATCAAAGCTTGATTGATCTAAGTTCTAGCATATTTGGATTGTACTTGATGTGTAGGTACTGAATATAGTCCATACATACTTCTGGACTCAAGAAAAACACTCGGACTCGAAGGAATCGCTAGGTATATCGCTCGAAACTCGAAACTAGCATAGGCAGAATATTGTTTAGACCATAACTTGGTCCGTGATACTTGTATTGAGCTGAAATTTGGTGTGGTGATGAAGGGTAGTGTCAGGAAGGTCCACGTATAATTTAAAATTTTTGGAATTTTCTACGATTATTGGTGAATTTTTGACTGTTTTACAAAAAGAATTCTGGAAAAAATACCAAATGGATTCAATAAATCACCAAATTTTACAGAGACACTAAGGAACATATGAGGAATGTTCTGGGAAAATTCGGAGTCCATTGGTTGAGTTTTGATCGGGGTTAAAAACCCACGTTTTAGCGAACTTTCGCTAGCCGGAAACGCACCGAAATGAAATCAGAAAAGTCTTAAAATTTTTAGAGATGTTTTTGGGAACATAAGGGATGTCCAGGAAATTTTTGGGAATTTTTGGATCCTTAATGGTAATTATTATTAATTATGTGGTTAAATATGATTTTGTAAATAATTTATTTAGACAATTAAAATGCTAAAATAAATTCCAGAAATTTTTCCCATAATCGACTGATTTTTTACTAACTTATATAAAAAGTTATAGATTTTTATTCATATTCTAAGTTAAATGGATATTTTTGGGATTAAAAATGGATTATTTTAAATCAATTCCGGCAGCTTACCATATAACGAACTGGCCGGAACTGGATACTGACCCAACCCGACAAATACTATAATTAAAACACGGGGAGTATTTCGGGAGATTCCAGGGCGGATTGGACACTCGGGGTGTGTCCAATACCAGTTCGGGAAATCCCCGACGGTAGAAACGGAAATTCAAAATTGGGCAACCTGGACTCCCCAAACACCCAAACTCCCTTAATGAAAAGTTAATCATTCTTAAATAACAATGGGTTGGCATTATTGGTATTCCCGTACCATTATCCGAACACGTTAAACTACTGACATTGGCTGGCACGCGAATCGGTGCCCGGAAGCCAAACTGAAAACTAATATTACCCTGACCTCCATCACCATACCAGTATCGTATAGGCTCAATCTGGAGTGAAAAATCCTAACAGAATCCAAGTTATACGTGTTACCGACTTAGATACTGACGTAAGTCCATATTTGCATATATGATTCTAGAAGTTGACCCAGTTGCTTGGTTACATCCTGTGTGAAACTACTGCATACACTGTGAGTTTTATTTCCCCATTTTCAAACTGTTTTCTGTTTTACATGGGGTGAAATGCATGTTACATACGTTTATACGTGCACATATATACCTGATATGATGTGAATTATCTGAGTAAACACTAGTACATGAAAAGTCCCCACAGACCCAAGTGATTAACCGTAGGCCGGTGAATGTGTAAATAGTACTATTGGTCCGACAAACCCAATTGCGATGGCCAGGAACACCATATGATACATACGCAATTGTACATGTTTGAGCATAGGCTATGGGGTACTAGCCATAGCTACACAGGGGGCAGTGCCGTGGTGGTTGACCACGGGGTTGAGGTGACAGTCAAGGCTTCACTTGTGGGCTCAGTATATATATATATATATATATATATATATATATGCTATCAGATGTGCCAAATTGAACTATATTTACATCTATTTAATACAAACTAAAATAGTGAAACTTACTAAGCTATGTTTAGCTGATGTTTTCCAAATTATAACATGTTTTTCAGGCAAAGCAAAGGAGGAATAGGCTTGTAGGAGTTCCAAGTTTTGAGAATGGATAGTACGTGAATAGATGCATAGCTACTAGCACAAGACTACTTGTGGGAAAACTTAGTTGTCACTTACGTGTCGTTGTGTTAATAAATAATGTAAACGAAACACATTGGTAATGTATAATATAACATCTTTATGAGCAATGTGTCTGTTCCATGAGTCTGTTGCCCCCCACGTGCGCTTCCGCTGCGAGTCGGGGTGTGACAGAAGATGGTATCAGAGCCATTGGTTATATAGAATTAGGTATCCTTAGTGAACCTAGACTATAATCATAAGCTCATCTTCCTACAAATAAAAACATGTAACAACTAAAACATAGTGGCTATTATCAGGATGGTCTTGTCGGGCAAGTAAGTTATTATGGTCCGGAACATAATAACATATTAGCTTGTACTTGGTATTTCTGAGAACGACACTAAGAGATGACAAGAAATGAACATATACACAAGTGGATACATAAAATTATTATTTCATGTCAACATGTACATACGTGTATATATTCTATGTACATTGTATCCACATTAATTGGTAATTAGGAATTGTAGTTATAAATTGTTTTCTTACAGGTACGATGTCGACTGAACCTAGTCAGAGTTATGAGCAGGATCCATCAATGGATCTGAATGCTGAGGCTGAAGAGACGGAGTCGGATCAGGAGGACACTTTCGTTCCATATGAGCTATCCAATGATGCGACCGATCAGTCTGGATATCGCTGTGATAGTTACCCCCCGAGACGTCCTACACGACAGGAGATTGAGATCACGAGTTCATATCATTCTCCGCCGCATGACCAGCCCGCTACGGTGGAATATAGTCATACCTCAGATCCTTATTACTACCCAGGCATGGCCAAGAGGAGCCCTACCCCTATTATTATTCGATGCTCTCCCACTCCCGTTCCCAGGGTTAGTAAGACCCATACTCTCGATATTCCAGCGGCTCATATCTCACCTGCCCTATCAGATACACCCATTCCCCCTGCTATTAGACTTAGACAGACGGCACGTAGGAGGGTGCCGATGCCAGGACAAGTTTTTACTCCTCCCACTTCACCATTTGCCCCTACCTCAGTAGGATTATGACCGACAGTCCGATGCACGGATCCACACTTTCCTCACCCTACCATACACATGAGCCGGGTGGGCCTTCACATCCTGTAGAGGATTCCCCTTCGCCAGTTTGGGGTATCCCAGCACCTCAAGCGGAGCCCCCTGAGTCACCGAGGAGTAGGAGTTGGATTGGATATGTGGTTGAGCAGTTGGTAGCATTCACTGTGGCGGTGACAGAGGAAGTACATCATCGTAGCGCTTTGTATGATCACATTATAGTTGTCCAGCAGGCGATGACGAGGGTCTAGGACAGACAGACACATACGGAGTTCCGTCAAGGATGTGATCAGGCATTATTATGGTTTTATGGAGTAGCTATCGCACTGTTGGTGATAGGGTTTGTGTGGTTAGCTTTCTGGAGACGCGTGTAGAGACACTGTTACTTTTGTATATATATCTTTTGTACTCACATCAAGCACTGGGCAGTTGTAGGCCTATGTCGAGATGGTGATGTGTGACGTTGTTTGTTTCTTGTACTAGATATGGTTACTGTGTGTATGTCACTGTAGTGACAAATTTTGACCTGCATGTTACAAGCACTGATCCTTAGTGAGTTCAGTCTATGTTACAATTTTGATTAATGTACAGCGGCGTTTATATGTATAATAGTGAATGTTGTTTATACATGTGTGTGTGTTTATGGGGTTTTAATAGTTGTGATGCAATACAAGTTGATAATTGATATACATACCAATATATATGCATTTTTATGTTATAGAATGGCCCCAAAACGAGCAAATAACATCACCGAGGCAGATATCGCACGATTAATAACCCAACAATTACAGGCGGTAATCCCAACTATCATAGCACAAGTTACCGCCGGTGTGGCTGCAACCATGCCTAATCGCCAACCTGATCCTTAGGTTATTCTGGTCGCCCCGAATAACGTAAGGCAGGGATGCAGTTACAAACAGTTCATGGAGGGTAAACCTATGGAATTTAAGGGCATCGAAGGACCGACTGGAATTGTACGTTGGATAGAGAAAACACAAGTTGTCATCAATATCAGTAATTGTCCGGTGGAATCTATTGTTAAGTACGCGACATCAACCTTTGTGGATGAAGCTTTAAACTGGTGGAATACAATAGTCCAAACACGTGGGCAGGAAGCAATTGATCACCTGACATGGGACGAACTTAAGACGATGCTTATGGACCACTACTGCCCGAAGAACGAAATCCAGAAGTTGGAACACGAATTCTGGAATTTACAAATGCAAGGGGCATACCATGTGGGTTACACCAATCGTTTTAACACTCTTGCTCGATTACTACCTGATATGGTTCGACCTGAGCCGAAACGTATTGAGTGATACATATGGGGTTTAGCCCTAGAGGTCCGCAGTATTATAAACTCCGTGGAACATCTCACAATGGAAAGTGTTGTGTCCAGGTCTGGCACAATCACGTTTGAGATGGTTAGAAGGAAGATTCTGAAAATGCCTGGAGAAACATCTGGTACGAAAAGAACCGAATATGATTGGAAACCCCAAGGAACCCCACAAAATAAGAGCAACCGAGTGACACCTCAAGCCTATGCCATGACTACTAAAGATGCAAGAGCAGATAATTATAAAGGAACGTTACAAAAGTGCCAGAAATGTGGATTTCACCATTCGTGTGAATGCCGAACCGTGGTCTGTAATAAATGTCAGAAGACGGGGCATTACGCAAGAAGTTGTAGAGCCTTTACTGATACCTCAACTCGTTCTTATCAACCCACTCGTTTTCAACCGCCAAGATCTCAACCAACCCAACAAAAACAATTACAACAACCCCAGAAACCGCAGTTGACCTACCCCCGTACTTGGTTCGAATGTGGTAGTACGGAACACTTCAAAATAAATTGTCCTAAACTCAACCAAGGTCAGACTGGAAAAATGAACCAGGGACAAGCTTCTATGTCAAACCAAGCCAGAGGACGCATTTTTCTGATCGGATCGGATGATGCACGCCAAGATCCGAATGTGGTGACAGGTACCTTTCTTATTTCCCGATGAATTGCCTGGATTGCTACCCAATCGGCAAGTCGAATTCCGTATCGACTTAATACCGGGAGCAGCTCCAATTGACAAAGCTCCTTACCGTTTAGCACCTTCAGAGATGCAAGGACTATCATCTCAGTTACAAGAACTGTTAGACCGAGGTTTTATCCGTCCCAGTTATTCACCTTGGGGAGCACCAGTGTTATTTGTGAAGAAAAAGGATGGAAGCTTTCGGATGTGTATCGACTACCGGGAGCTGAATAAGGTTACCATAAAGAATCGATATCCTCTTCCGCGTATCGATGATTTATTTGATCAGTTACAAGGATCCTGTTACTTTTCCAAAATCGATCTTAGATCCAGTTATCATCAAGTGAAAGTTCAAGAAGAAGATATCCCTAAAACATCCTTTCGAACTCGGTACGGTCACTATGAGTTCCTGGTTATGCCCTTTGGGTTAACCAACGCACCTGCGGTATTTACGGACCTCATGAACCGAGTTTGTAAACCATATCTAGATAAATTCGTCATAGTCTTTATTGATGATATTTTGATCTATTCCAAGAGTAAAAAAGAACACGAGCACCATCTACGAGCCATACTAGAGATATTGAGGAAAGAGAAGTTGTACGCCAAGCTTTCCAAGTGTGATTTCTGGTTACAAGTGGTGCAATTTTTAGGACATGTGGTAGATCAACAAGGGATTCATGTTGACCCTAGTAAGATCGAAGCTATTAAGAATTGGCAAGCGCCTAAGTCTCCGAAAGAGATACGCCAATTCTTGGGATTGGCTGGATATTACCGTCGCTTTATTGAAAACTTTTCCTGCATTGCTCAATCCTTAACTGCCTTGACACAGAAAGATCGAAAGTACGAATGGGTGAAGAACAAGAAACCGCTTTTCAGCTGTTAAAACAAAAGTTATGTGAGGCGCCAATTTTGACTTTGCCAGAGGGCAATGATGATTTTGTAGTGTATTGCGACGCATCTTGACGTGGTCTAGGATGCGTATTGATGCAGAGAAACAAGGTTATTGCATATGCTTCCAGACAATTGAAAGTACATGAAAAGAACCATACAACGCATGATTTAGAGCTGGGCGCAGTGATTTTTGCACTTAAGATCTGGAGGCATTACTTGTACGGTACGAAGCATACAATTTATACAGATCACAAGAGCCTTCAACATATATTCGATCAGAAGGAGCTGAATATGAGACAACGCAGATGGGTGGAGGTATTGAACGATTATGACTGTGAAATAAAATACCATCCAGGTAAGGCTAACGTAGTAGCCGATGCCTTGAGTAGAAAAGACCGAGTAAGGCCACTCAGAGTGCGAGCTCTTGGGATGATTGTACAAACCAGTCTTAAAGAGCAGATTCGTAATGCTCAAAGGGAAGTGTTGGAGGAAGGCCAACTAAATAGCGAAAACTTACACGGAAATGAAGGGAATTTTGTGAAAAAAAACGGATGAAGTGTTGTATTACAAAAATAGGGTATGGATTCCTACTCTCCATGATCTACGTCAATTAGTTATGGATGAGGCTCATAAATCTAAGTACTCTATTCACCCTGGTACAGACAAGATGTACCATGATCTTAAGGAATTTTATTGGTGGCCCTGTATGAAAAAGGACGTAGCAGAGTAAGTGAGCACATGCTTGACTTGTGCTCGGGTACAGGCAGAATACCAGAAACCATCGGGAATGTTACAGCAACCCGAAATACCTCAATGGAAATGGGAACAAATCACGATGGATTTCGTGACCCACCTTCCAAAAACACCCCGAGGGCATGATGCGATTTGGGTAGTAGTGGATAGACTAACCAAATCGGCGCACTTTATTCCGATTCGTACTACCTACAATACCAAGAAATTGGTCGAGATCTACACAAATGAAATTGTGGCAAGACACGGGGTACCAGTTGTAATCATTTCAGGCCGTGATAGTCATTTCACTTCACACTATTGACAACAGTTACAAGAAGCTTTGGGGTCTAGAATAGACCTGAGTACGGCTTACCATCCCCAAACCGACGGCCAATCAGAACGAACTATATAGACATTGGAGGATCTGCTTCGTGCTTGCACCCTAGACTTTGGAGGAAGTTGGGATAAGCACCTTCCCCTCATCGAATTCTCCTACAATAACAGCTATCATAGTAGCATACAAGCGGCACCGTACGAAGCACTATATGGACGGAAGTGCAGATCGCCACTTTGTTGGGCTGAAGTGGGCGATACCCAACTCACGGGGTCTGAACTAATTCAAGAAACGACAGACAAGGTGCATAAGATCCAAAGTAGACTGAAAGCGGCACGAGATCGACAAAAAAGTTATGCCGATGTTCGTAGGAAAACGTTGTCGTTTGAAGTAGGTGACAAAGTGTTGTTAAAAGTGTCACCGTGGAAAGGAGTGATCAGATTTGGAAAGGCAGGAAAATTGGCTACGAGATACATTGGGCCGTATGAAATTATTTCCAAAGTTGGACCTGTAGCGTACCGACTAAAATTACCAGAGGAACTTAGCACAATTCACGATGTCTTCCACGTATCCAACTTAAAGAAATGTCTCACGGATGAAGCAGCTATTATGTCGTTAGAAGATGTGCACATTGATGACAAACTCCACTTTGTGGAGGAACCAGTAGAAATAGTAGACGGGAAGACCAAACAACTACGTCATAACAAAATTTCGCTGGTGAAAGTCCGATGGAACTCGAAGCAAGGACCTGAGTATACCTGGGAACGGAAGGATGAGTTCCGTAGAAAATACCCACATCTCTTCCCTAGCAAGACAAAGTGAATTTCAGGGATGAAATTTCTAAACCAGGGGAGACTGTGACAACCATGATGAAACCAGGTACACCATACACGATCCAAAACCGTAAAGACTACTTAACACTTTAATTGTGCGAAAACCCTAAAAACATGTGTGACTTATATGCTTGATTAAATGATATCTGCTATGTCTCGGAGGAATCCGAGAACACGTTATGACTAACATGACACTAATAAGGTCCAACAGTGTGAAGTTGGTGTCCTTAGACTTTAAACACGTGTTAAACCGGAGCTTTCCGTTTAACAGCACACTAAACCTTTGACGTTGATTACTAGATTATCTGTAGCATTATTTAGGATTTCGAGTTCCAGGAACATCTTAATTTTGTACCATAGACTGTGACATAAGGTTTGAAGCCAATCTGAGATTGGGCACGCAAAACGAAGCAGCTTCCCGGTTAGGGAAACGCTTTCATTTCAGGCATAACATAAGGCAATCAAACGTGCAAGGAACGATCGATCAAGCTTAAAAACATTTAAACCACCCTAATATGAGTCTTTTATGATTAAAACGTAACTGGGTTCGGATTTTAAAACCGAGTCTTTTGACACTAATTACGCGTAAAACGGAGTCCGTCACGCAAATCGAGAACGCGCCCGGGACCCGTAAACGAACCTAAACACTCACCGAAGGATAAACATTATCTTTTAGCTCATTTTTCAAGGCATGAGGTGGCCTAGGGGGGGGGCTACCCCAAACCACCACCACCCCCCTTTTGTTATATATATATTTTTTCTTTTGTTTCTTTTAATTCCCACACAATTATCTCCAAATTCCTGCATCTCCTTACTAAAACTCAGCTGGTTTTTCAAGAACAAGTCACAAATCAAAGGTAGCAACCTTATTTTTTATGGTTTTAAGTCTAATTTCTTGATTAAACATCGTATAGAACATGAACAACCATTTTAATCCATGAAATTTTGAGTTTTAAACAAGTTTATGGGCTGAATATAAACACCCTGAGAGTTCCCTGGTGTTATATGGCAGCCATGGTTACAAATCTTTGGGTTATGATACCCTAATCAACACTTATTCGACAAAAATCGCGTAACTATTCGATTAACCGAAAAAACAATGAATCAAAGCTTCATTGATCTAAGTTCTAGCATATTTGGATTGTACTTGATGTGTAGGTACTGAATATAGTCCATACATACTTCTGGACTCAAGAAAAACACTCGGACTCGAAGGAATCGCTAGGTATATCGCTTGAAACTCGAAACTAGCATAGGCAGAATATTGTTTAGACCATAACTTGGTCCGTGATACTTGTATTGAGCTGAAATTTGGTGTGGTAATGAAGGGTAGTGTCAGGAAGGTCCACGTATAATTTAAAATTTTTGGAATTTTCTACGATTATTGGTGAATTTTTTACTGTTTTACAAAAAGAATTCTGGAAAAAATACCAAATGGATTCAATAAATCACCAAATTTTACAGAGACACTAAGGAATATATGAGGAATGTTCTGGGAAAATTCGGAGTCCATTGGTTGAGTATTGATCGTGGTTAAAAATCCGCGTTTTAGCGAACTTTCGGTAGCCGGAAACGCACCGAAATGAAATCGGAAAAATCTTAAAATTTTTAGAGATGTTTCTGGGAACATAAGGGATGCCTAGGAAATTTTTGGGAATTTTTGGATCTTTAATGGTAATTAATATTAATTATGTGGTTAAATATGATTTTGTAAATAATTTATCTAGACAAGTAAAATGCTAAAATAAATTCCAGAAATTTTTCCCATAATCTACTGATTTTTTACTAAGTTATATAAAAAGTTACAGATTTTTATTCATATTCTAAGTTAAATGGATATTTTTGGGATTAAAAATAGATTATTTTAAATCAATTTCGGCAGCTTACCGTATAACGAACTGGCCGGAACTGGGTACTGACCCAACCCGAAAAATACTATAATTAAAACACGGGGAGTATTCCGGGAGATTCCAGGGCAGATTGGACACTCGGGGTGTGTCCAATACTAGTTCGGGAAATCCCCGACGGTAGAAACGGAAACTCAAAATTAGGCAACTGGACTCCCCAAACACCCAAACTCCCTTAATGAAAAGTTAATCATTCTTAAATAACAACGGGTTGGCATTATTGGTATTCCCGTACCATTATCCGAAGACGTTAAACTACTGACATTGGCTGGCACGCGAACCGGTGCCCGGAAGCCAAACTGAAAACTAATATTACCCTGACCTCTATCACCATACCAATATCGTATAGGCTCAATCTGGAGTGAAAACTCCTGACAGAATCCAAGTTATACCTGTTACCGACTTAGATACTAACGTAAGTCCATATTTGCATATATGATTCTAGAAGTTGACCTAGTTGCTTGTTTACATCCTGTGTGAAACTACTGCATACACTGTGAGTTTTACTTCCCCATTTTCAAGCTGTTTTCCGTTTTACATGGGGTGAAATGCATGTTACATACGTTTATACGTGCACATATATACCTGATATGATGTGAATTATCTGAGTAAACACTAGTACATGAAAAGTCCCCACAGACCCAAGTGATTAACCGCAGGCCGGTGAATGTGTAAATAGTACTATTGGTCCGACAAACCCAATTGCGATGGCCAGGAACGCCATATGATACATACACAATTGTACATGTTTGAGCATAGGCTATGGGGTACTAGCCATAGCTACCCAGGGGCAGTGTCGTGGTGGTTGACCACGGGGTTGAGGTGACAGTCAAGGCTTCACTTGTGGGCTCAGTATATATATATATATATATATATATATATATATATATATATATATATATATATATATATATATATATATATATATATATGCTATCAGATGTGCCAAATTGAACTATATTTACATCTATTTAATACAAACTAAAACAGTGAAACTCACTAAGCTATGTTTAGCTGATGTTTTTCAAATTATAACATGTTTTTCAGGCAAAGCAAAGGAGGAATAGGCTTGTAGGAGTTCCAAGTTTTGAGAATGGATAGTACGTGAATAGATGCATAGCTACTAGCACAAGACTACTTGTGGGAAAACTTAGTTGTCACTTACGTGTCGTTGTGTTAATAAATAATGTAAACGAAACACGTTGGTAATGTATAATATAACATCTTTATGAGCGATGTGTCTGTTCCATGAGTCTGTTGCCCCCAACGTGCGCTTCCGCTGCGAGTCGGGGTGTGACACAGAATCTGGGGAAATCTTGATAGTACAGATACGCTTCTGCACACGGGGTCGTGCCCAGCGGACACGGGGGTGTGGTTAACTAATGCAGACAAACTGCAATTAATGAAGAAAGAGAAGGAAGGTGGACATGGGGCCGTGCCCGAGCTGCTGTTCAGGCTATAAATTGGGGTGCTTGGCTCATTTGCAAACCATCCCTTGGCACACCACCTCTCTCACACTTCACCCACACTCCACCACTATCACAACACCATCATCCACCACCATCATCCATCCTCCATCATAGAGTGTGTGAGTCGTCTCGGGATCCAAGATTGATCGTAAGAGTTCTTGACAATCAAAGGCCATGTTTGCCTAAGTCTCTTACATCACTTGGTGAAGACAAGTGTCTAGTGTAATTGTTATTCGTTAATTTACACATATTTTAGTCCCCCGTTTTACCCCTATTTTATGCGTTTTTGGCCGTAAAACCGTCATTCGGATACTTATTTATCTACATTTGTGTTTACAGGCCTAAAACTGCATTCCAGACAAGATGATAGCAAAAACGAGGACTTTCCGGACAAAACGACGAAGCTGCAGACATTCTGTTAAGGATTCTGAACTGGGCCTGTGGAACGACCGTTCCACCTGTGGCACGGTCGTGCATCTCCGACAAACTAGATCATCTCGGCAATGAACGATCGGTGCGACTGGGCGTTCCAGGGAAACAAACGACTAGGTGAAGAACGGTCGTTCCATCTGAGGAACGACCGTGCGTCTCCGGTGAATTAGCAGTGTCTCGGTGATGAACGGTAGGTGCGACTTGGCGTGCAACAAATAGCCCGGAAGTGAACGACCGTTCCACACAAAGAACGGTTGTGCCATATCGAATCTGGTCAACGATCCGATGACGTATGTAGTATGGTGACCCATCTCCAATAATTGAATAAAGTGAACGGTCGTTCCACAGGGAGAATGACTGTGCAGCAGCAAAAAGTATAAAAACACAGCAGAAACATTCTGCTCGATATTCTGGATTTTTGGAGAGCTTCTCAGGTGATTTTCAGGCTCCGGAGGCATTAGCTTTCACCCGGATTCAAGCCACATTGTCTCGTTTAGCTCGATTACTACCCGGATCCTTAGTCTAGTACTTGTTTATGGTTTGATTTTCTAATCTTTCCATGTTTTTGTTAATCTTTCAAGTACTTAGATTATGATTTATGTATTATTGTAGCCTTTGGGCAAAAACACAACAATCCCTTGCTAGATTATAACCATTAGTTTGTTAAACTTTGTTTGTAATGACATTTGAAGTATTTTCTATGTTAATCTTTGATGATTAGTTTGCAACCTTGTTATTGATATTGAATTCTTGATTATAAGTAATTACGTTGGATGATTGGTGCTTGGTTAGTTAAGATAGTTGAAAAATGAAGCTTAATTAATCTTGTATTAGTAAACTTTGAATGTGGTTAACTAGTTTAACTTGATTTAAATGTATGCATCATGATACTAGAAATGGTTAGTGATTTAATAAAATGTAATTATTGTTAATCAAGAGAGCTTGCCGTCACGTAAGGACCTAAACGGGTTAGATGGTGTCGTTATAAATTCTTGCCATGATTTGTTAGCTTAGTTAGTAGTTTAGGCCAAAATTGCTATCTTAGTGAATTATTGTGCAAGATTTGTAATATGAACTCGGTTGTGATTTAATCTAGATTATGCTTATCTCGGTGGTTGCATTGTGTTTATCGGTGTCGCTTTCCTTGTTTAAGTGAGGTTAGAATAATCCTAACGGCTGACTAACTTATTTTTAAGAGATTTTCATAGACATTTATCAATTGCACGTTAAAGAACAATTTTAGGTGGTTAAAGTGTGTTTATCGTTTTAGCTTTCCGAATGATTGTCATGTTAGGATTCCCGAAAGGGATACTAATTGTCTTAAATTGGAAAATTGACCGAATGCTTCTAGTGCCAAAACTGACTTAGTTGACATGCTGTGGTTGTGTATTTAGCAAGGCTTTTTATCTACTTTCTATTATGTTTTTATTATGTATTTGGTTATGCTTACTTTAGTTTAGTTTAAATCAACCAAACCTATGTTTTTACCGGTAGTTTAGTGACAAAGGTCTAGTATTATTTCTCCGCCCATTTCCTTGGATCGATACTTGGTTCTTACCGATACTTTATTACATATATGACGGGGTACACTTGCCTCTTTCGTGTGTGTTTTGATGTAAAAGTAATAATCACTTTTATAAATTTAAAACCCAATCGTGTGTAATTCATTGTAAAATATTATGTATATATACGCACACGTCAAGTTTTTGGCGCCGTTGCTGGGGAAGTGGCGAGTTTTAGGAACGACCCGAGTCATTTGGTTATCGGTGTAAATACTTGTTAATATTTGTGTATAATTTCTTGATTATTTATTTGTTTATTTATTTGTTAATATTTCTTGTTTTTATTCGTTTTATTCATTTTTGCGTTATTTTTGTTTTATTTATTTATTTGATCCGGATTTATTTATTCGCTTATTCTTTGGGTTTTCGGCACCCTAAAGCCATTTTTGTATTAGTCGATTCATTTATTTATTTTGTTGACTATGTATCAAAGTGGGCGGAGGCGCAAGCCTTACCCACTAATGACGCCAGAGTAGTTGTGAGGTTTCTGAAGAGTTTGTTCGCCCGATTTGGCGCTCCGAAAGCGCTCATTAGTGACCGAGGGACTCATTTTTGTAATACACAGCTTGAAAAGGCTTTGTCCCGATACGGTGTGCATCACCGTTTATCCACGCCCTATCATCCGCAGACGAGCGGGCAGGTGGAGGTCACGAACCGTGGGCTTAAGCGCATCCTTGAGCGGTCGGTTGGAGCGAACCGCAAGGAGTGGTCGGACAAGCTTGATGAGGCATTGTGGGCATTCCGTACAGCTTATAAGACCCCTATAGGGACCACCCCCTTTAGGTTGGTATACGGAAAGGCATGCCATTTACCGGTGGAGTTGGAGCACAAGGCTATGTGGGTATTGAAAACCGCGAATTTTGACCTTAAAACCGGAGGTGAAGCCCGGTTTCTCCAGATTCATGAATTGGAAGAATTGCGGCACCAAGCCTATGAGAGCTCCGTACTCTACAAAGAGCGCACGAAGAAACTTCACGACAACCGCTTGAAGGACCACAAAGAATTCCAAGCGGGTGATCTTGTTCTTCTGTATAATTCGCGGCTGCGCTTATTTCCTGGGAAGCTTCATTCACGCTGGACAGGACCATACACGGTTAAGGAAGTATTTCCGTATGGTACTGTTGTAGTAGAGAACGCGGATGGCGTTACATTTAAGGTAAATGGTCACCGGTTGAAGTTGTACATTGCCGGGCCGATAGAATCGGCGGTGGAGGTGATTGAACTCCAAACCCCGCACACATCATAAGTGTGGGGAGGAGAGAGTCTACGCTACTGACTCGCGGACCAAAAATGTAGCAAGAGCGTAATTTGCGCTTTAGGGGTAGTTTAGTCTTTGTAGTCTTTTTAGTAGTTTTTCTAGTTTTTAGCTTTGAGTCTTGCTATCGACTCGTCAACAAAAATTTAGCATGAGTCTACGCTGCTGACTCGCCGACAAAAATGCAGCAGGAGCGTCTTTGGCGCTATAAGGGCAAAATTGTCCTTTTATTTATTTTTGTAGTTTTAGCGTAATTTAGGTTAGTTAGGTAGTTTTCGTTTGTTTGTTTAGTTTCCGTACGTACCGGGCGAAGGTTTTGTATTGCAATATTGTTAGAACGGTTGGTGTGTCGAAAAAACGGCGAAAAATGGCCGAAACGGGTGCTGGAAATAGCTTCTGCAGAAATCTGTATCTGCAACTGATGCACGATCGTTCTTCGGGTCGCACGACCGTGCGATTCCGAGCAAGCCGGCACGGCAGATCGCACCCTCGGTGCATTTCCGAGAACACGCTGTGGGGTTTGAACGATCTCGGTGACGCACAACCGTTCCATTCCAGGAACGACCGTGCCACAGGCTGAGGGCAATTTGGTCATTTTGCACACTATATATACCATTATCTGCTGCAAAGTCCATCATTCACGAACCCTAGCCGCTGCAGACCGTTCCAGGGCGATTTTTCACCATATCGCACGTTTTTTTCGCACGATCTAACACCCAACTTCGCACGGTACGTCTCTAGTGTTAGATTTCTTGTTTTCTTTCTTTCTAGTGTAGTTTTCTTCCGATTTTTCAAGGAATTTTTAGGGTTCTCTTCATAAACAAATCAAAACCCTAACCCTTGTTAAATCGAAGTATCGTGAACCCCCGGTTGATTTTCAGACCCCTGTTAGCCCAATACTTGTTGAAATTTTTGCAAAGTTCAGATTGTTCCAAGTACAGGGGTCGAAAATTGCAGATACGGAGTCGCACGGTCGTTCCTCGGGTGGAACGGTCGTGCCTCGCCGGCTGTTCACGATATCATCTGGCCTGGCCTGTTAGTTCTCGGTGACGCACGACCGTGCGTCCCGGAGAACGACCGTGCCATTCGCCCAGTACAGTTAGACAGTAGCTTCATAATTGGCTGCTCGCTTGTTTTCAACTCTTTTCTCTCCTGTTTCTGTCCTTCTAACAATGTTCCTCATTACAGATGGATCACCCTTTCCTACAATTTGACCCCAACATTGAGAAAGAAAATTTATACATACCGAAGCGCGATGCCTTGTGGGCGAGGCGGGGACAGTTTGGAGAGCCCCGTTGGTTAGATTGGGAGGTCATGAGGGAACTTAATCAATATGACCGACTTGATGAAATGATGACCCGCACGCTTGCAAACTTGGTCGGTTGCAACCGACTGGTTTACCAGGAATTGACAATCGAATTCTTTGCATCGTATCAGTATGAAAGGCCGGTTGCACATACAGAGCCCGATTTCCGCTACAGGAATCGGGTAACCTTCAGGTTATGTAGGCGATGGCATACATGGTCGGTGGGTCGTTTGGGACGGAGGTTAGGGATTTATACGCGGGAGGACATGGATGATCCCGACGTCTTCAACGATCGGTTCAACTTCCCTAATGATGCAGCGCGGGATGCATTCTGGGCACGTAACGCTATTGGAGGCCCCTACAACCCACGGATGTCAAAAGCTTCGCGACTCCGAGACCCTCTGGTGCGAGTGATGCACCATGTTTTCAGCCATTCTATATGCGGACGCATGGACAGTCAAGGTAACTGTCCAACACCTGATTTGCTCTTTCTTTATGCGTTGGATGACAAAGCACCAATCAACCTCGCCGCGCGAATGGCTGAGTACTTTGTCAAGTGTTCAGGTCGGACCGACAATAGTGAGATTCATGGCGGTCAGTACGTGACCGAAATCGCGTACAATGAGCAATATATGACGCCAGGGGTGCTTAGGGGTCTCACTTTGATCACTGAGGGGGTGCATGTTGATATCCGGTCTCTGAAGTTCATGGGGGTGATTGCTGAGTTGGATAGGGGAGATAGGTTGAGGGGATTGAATAACGAGGTCTGGGACCCGTTACCTCCAGGTGAAGGGGAAGATGAAGACGAAGAAATGGGAGAGCAGCACGAGCCACAGCCACCGACACCACCACACTCGCCACAGCATCATGCATTTCATCAGCATGAGGATTGGCCCACTTTCTACCAGCAGTTCCAGGATATGCGTGTTACGCAGGAGCAGCATGGTACATACTTTGATGAGATTCGGGCTAGCCAGGACGAGATTCGGGCCAGTCAGGCAGAGCTTCGGGCCACACATGACCAGATTCAGCATCGCCAGGATACCTTATATCAGGGGGTCAGTGCGGGGTTTTCTTATCTTTTCGGGGAGATGCATCACGCAAACCCCGACTATTTTCAGCACCCGCCGGAGTTCCCACCGTGGAACCCCCCTGGCTATGGCGATCAGGGCCCATCTGGCACGAGACATGATGACGATGATGATGATGAGTAGTTGGCGGTGGTGTTAGCATTTGGTGGTGTTTTATGTTTCAGTACTTTGCTTTTATTTGGGTGTTTATTTTGACTATTATTTAAAACACCCCGGATATGTATTTTCAGACAATTTCCTTTGTGTTTTGTTTGGATGTTACTATTTATGTATATTATGGTTGTTGTTTGATTTTTCTTTTTCTGTTATATTTTGGGTGTACACGACATACTCGCAGGTTTTATCTATCGGATCTTGGACCGGAGCACGTACCAGATTCAGCTTCGGAAGTCTTGTGGCACCAACATCATCTTGAGGGGAGTATTTTTTATCCCTTTCTCTATATTTCGGGTCTCGTATTGGGGACAATGCGAAGTTCAAGTGTGGGGAGGGGGTTAACTTTGTTAACTTAGCTTTGTTTGTCCTCGTATAAAAAAAAAAACAGAAAATCAGAAAAATCATTTAAAAATACTTGTGTTTTGTATATATGTTGGTAAATAAACCGGTTGGTTATGTTTTAGAAAACTTCGGACTTGATAAAAACTCGACAAGCAAAATATTTTTGAAAAAGGAAACCGGAAAGCGTGACAAACAAAGAAAGACTTACATGATAGTTTTCACACTTTTACCCATTCCTTCCGTTACGTGAGCATATTTGAGCTTAGATTGTTATATATTTGTTCATTTTGGATATAGGAGTGAGCCGGATGTTTTGTGCAATTTAGAACTTGTCACTAGTATGCTTGTTAAGACCATGAACGTGTGAATTTGTGTAAAAGTGATAGAGGCACTTAGATTACCCCTTTGTTGTGTACCTTGTTCTTTGTGTTGTGCTTCCCGTTCACCTTATATTACCCTTTAGGATTAACCATGTCGAGCCTTCCCGTTCACCTTTGTTTACCCACATTATCGCCTACTTAACCAAATTTAGCCTTTTTATGTTTTTAAACCTTTTTAGTGTTGAAACTCGGTTAAAATAATAGTTTAACTAGCTTGTTATTGTTTATATTTCATTGTATAGTTTGCAAAAAAAAAAAAAAAAAAAAACAGAAAATAAAACACCCTAAAATAGGGTGAAGTTGATAGAAATCGAGCAATTTTGAATGCTTAAATGTTAAAATTTAGTTGATTAGCTCGATTGCGCTTTAGTCGCCTTTTTATGGCGTTTGTTTGTATAGTTGTATTATTTTCTTGCTAGTTAAACACTACTACCGAGTTTTAACCATTTTCGCCATTTTAAATGTCCACTTCCATACCCTTCGCCCAAGCCTAACGTTATAACCCGTAAAGACCTCTTGATTTACACTTATTTGCATGTTAGTTGGTGGAGACGAGATCTTATGACAAGCTTATGATATTGCACATTTCATTGACTAGGCGTTGAGTGTTTACGCATACACATTTTATGTATGATTCATAAATAAAACCGAGTGTGTGTGAACATTGTGAGTTGGGTGAAGATTAACATGTGAGTCAATTAAATGTTTAGTCACGGCTTTTTGGTTGTCGCTTTTTAAAATTGCATGTGCTTGTTGGGCTTGAATCTTTTGATGTTGTCTTTCGACAAACTGGCTAACCGTTTATATATTAGTTTTCAATAAAATAGTGTGTAAATTATCGTTCTTGTTTGTTTATGTCTTTTATTGCTTTTTAGTTTAGCTTGCTTGAGGACAAGCAAGGTTCAAGTGTGGGGAGATTTGATATTCGTTAATTTACACATATTTTAGTCCCCCGTTTTACCCCTATTTTATGCGTTTTTGGCCGTAAAACCGTCATTCGGATACTTATTTATCTACATTTGTGTTTACAGGCCTAAAACTGCATTCCAGACAAGATGATAGCAAAAACGAGGACTTTCCGGATAAAACGACGAAGCTGCAGACATTCTGTTAAGGATTCTGAACTGGGCCTGTGGAACGACCGTTCCACCTGTGGCTCGGTCGTGCATCTCCGACAAACTAGATCATCTCGGCAATGAACGATCGGTGCGACTGGGCGTTCCAGGGAAACAAGCGACTAGGTGAAGAACGGTCGTTCCATCTGAGGAACGACCGTGCGTCTCCGGTGAATTAGCAGTGTCTCGGTGATGAACGGTAGGTGCGACTTGGCGTGCAACAAATAGCCCAGAAGTGAACGACCGTTCCACACAAAGAACGGTCGTGCCATATCGAATCTGGTCAACGATCTGATGACGTATGCAGTATGGTGACCCATCTCCAATAATTGAATAAAGTGAACGGCCCTTCCACTGGGAGAACGACCGTGCAGCAGCAAAAAGTATAAAAACACAGCAGAAACATTCTGCTCGATATTCTGGATTTTTGGAGAGCTTCTCAGGTGATTTTCAGGCTCCGGAGGCATTAGCTTTCACCCGGATTCAAGCCACATTGTCTCGTTTAGCTCGATTACTACCCGGATCCTTAGTCTAGTACTTGTTTATGGTTTGATTTTCTAATCTTTCCATGTTTTTGTTAATCTTTCAAGTACTTAGATTATGATTTATGTATTATTGTAGCCTTTGGGCAAAAACACAACAATCCCTTGCTAGATTATAACCATTAGTTTGTTAAACTTTGTTTGTAATGACATTTGAAGTATTTTCTATGTTAATCTTTGATGATTAGTTTGCAACCTTGTTATTGATATTGAATTCTTGATTATAAGTAATTACGTTGGATGATTGGTGCTTGGTTAGTTAAGATAGTTGAAAAATGAAGCTTAATTAATCTTGTATTAGTAAACTTTGAATGTGGTTAACTAGTTTAACTTGATTTAAATGTATGCATCATGATACTAGAAATGGTTAGTGATTTAATAAAATGTAATTATTGTTAATCAAGAGAGCTTGCCGTCACGTAAGGACCTAAACGGGTTAGATGGTGTCGTTATAAATTCTTGCCATGATTTGTTAGCTTAGTTAGTAGTTTAGGCCAAAATTGCTATCTTAGTGAATTATTGTGCAAGATTTGTAAAATGAACTCGGTTGTGATTTAATCTAGATTATGCTTATCTCGGTGGTTGCATTGTGTTTATCGGTGTCGCTTTCCTTGTTTAAGTGAGGTTAGAATAATCCTAACGGCTGACTAACTTATTTTTAAGAGATTTTCATAGACATTTATCAATTGCACGTTAAAGAACAATTTTAGGTGGTTAAAGTGTGTTTATCGTTTTAGCTTTCCGAATGATTGTCATGTTAGGATTCCCGAAAGGGATACTAATTGTCTTAAATTGGAAAATTGACCGAATGCTTCTAGTGCCAAAACTGACTTAGTTGACATGCTGTGGTTGTGTATTTAGCAAGGCTTTTTATCTACTTTCTATTATGTTTTTATTATGTATTTGGTTATGCTTACTTTAGTTTAGTTTAAATCAACCAAACCTATGTTTTTACCGGTAGTTTAGTGACAAAGGTCTAGTATTATTTCTCCGCCCATTTCCTTGGATCGATACTTGGTTCTTACCGATACTTTATTACATATATGACGGGGTACACTTGCCTCTTTCGTGTGTGTTTTGATGTAAAAGTAATAATCACTTTTATAAATTTAAAACCCAATCGTGTGTAATTCATTGTAAAATATTATGTATATATACGCACACGTCAGTAATACTTTTTATTTTTAATCTTTTTGCACTTTTTATTTGGATATGTATTAATGACTTTAATAACTAGTTTCTTATGTTGAAGGTGATTCTTCCTTATCGTTTATCCGTGGTGTCTTGGCATTATTTTACTGTCTATATAAAATAAAAGATTTTCACCATTCATATCTCCACGGTCTATATGGAGATATGTTGGCTACCTGGTCGGGGGTTAAGGGAACGGTTTGGTAAGAGTCTTGCCTTGTTCAGTGTATAGATCCTGCAAGGACCTGGGTCAAATTTAGTAGGACCTCCTTCAATACCCACCGCTATTGGATGGCGGGGGTCCAAACTCTTTGATCCCCTCATATGTAAGCTACTATTGAAACTTTAACCCGGCTACTTAGGATTGTATCCCTGCTGACTCAGACTACTTAGCCGAGGGTAACGTCACCTTCAAAAGAGGGGCCTACCACATTATGCATTAATAACTTAATTATTTATCTTTTAATAATCCGACCCTTTAGGATTGTATCCTTGCTGACTCAAACTACTGGGTTGAGGGTAACGTCACCTTCAAAAGAGGGGCCTACTACAATAACTAAGATAATCTTTTAACAAGTGCAAAAGTGCGGAAATAATCAAAGGTTACACTATACACGAGTCGGATCCAAGTGATTCATCTAGTCTATCTGTTTTTACTTTTATTTTATTTTTTAGCATTTTAGTTAGTTTTTATTTTTCAAGTTTAAAAAACCTTTTTCTAAATTTTTGATTTGATTAGACGTTGAGGATAAACCGGTATTAAAAGCTCTTGTGTCCTTGGGCGACCTCGGTATCTTACCAACACTATACTACGCTCACGATGGATGCACTTGCCCATATGTGTGTTTGGTGTTAGTATAATATCGTGTTTTATAGATTTAAAACTTGACTAACGTGTAAAAAGGGCTTAAAATATACTTAAATATATATCACACCACACGCGCATCAACTTTTTGGCGCCGTTGCCGGGGACACAAGGATTTTAAGAAAGTTAGGAATCAACGGCCTAATCGTTTTTTCTATTTTTTCTGCTTTTTTAGGATTTTCTTAATTTTTCAGCTTCTGCAAAACTCCGCACGGGCCGTGCCGTGCCCGCTGAACACGCCCCGTGCCCAATCTTTGGAACTGGCAATCCTGTTTTAAGTCAGACAGTAAGCTGAACACGGGGCCGTGCCCACTCAACACAACCCGTGCCCAAGTTTCAGTTACTGAAAACAGAACCATAAGATCCCGATGGTTGGTAATTTCTGACACAAACATGAGTGATACTGATATTTTTTACTTTCGGCACTTTTATGGTACGTGGTGTCAAATATGTGGTGGTTCCCATAAGGATTTAGAATGTTATTTTCTAAATTATAAGCCCCATTATATAGACCCATTGTTTTCCTGTAGCCTTAAGAGGGGCGAAAGTAAAAATAATCCCTATCTCTCCCTCTAATGCTCTCAACTGGATCTTCTAGGAGAAATGCTTCTTGATGAACTATTTCAATTGGAAGATCTAATTCTTAATTGGTTAAAAGAACTTAAGATGGATTTCAATAATTTATCTCAAGACGATACCCATGAAGAATTGTTGGGATCACATTCGAATAAAAACAACTTCGTTGTTCCCGATATTACCTCTAACTCTAGCGAAGACGTGGGCGATAGTCGTCCCTGTGTCGATTGTGCCGTGAAGGACTCTCCATTGACTTCGTTCGGTGCATACATAGACCTAAGCGATTCGGCATACACCTTCTTTAACGAGAGCCCGGGAAAGGGTTGGACTTGTCCACCTACATTTAGCATAAGGAATCACCCTCACCGACAACCTCTTGCGTTCTCGTCTTAATCTAGAACAATTAAGGTATCTTAGGCACTTTGGGGTTGTTCCATCCAGTAAGGAACCACCCGATCCGGATGAATTCCTTAGAAATAGACGAAACTTCATAAACAGCCTCTAGACACGGGGCCGTGTCCAGGTCAACACGCCCCCGTGTCCACCAAAAGATTCCTTTCTGACTTTTTGTCAGAATACGGACAAAATGTGTCAGGACCTCGCCTGCACACAGGGCCGTGTCCAGCATGCTGTCGTTTTCTATAAATGCAGCCAAGGATCCTGCACATTTGGACCATTCCAGGGACAGAGATTTGAGGGAATCTTCTCACATACCATCCTAGGTATTTTCTAAAAGAAGCTTCTCAACAACCTTCTTGTCCTTTCCTCTTTTGTCAATTACCTTCTTCTCCATTTCTTTTACCTCAACACCTCCATTAGAGCTTGAGATTACCATGATTCCAAGCTTTATTGTGATGTTTGTTAGGTTTTTGTTCAAGGAATCTTGGAAAAATAAGTTTTGCAACATTGTTTTAAGTTATTTCTGCTAAAAAATGCTTTAAAAATTGAAAAAATAATTTAAAACTCCGAGATTCCTTGTTCCAAAAATCTGTAGAAAGGTGAACACGGGGCCGTGCTCATTGAGCACGGGGCCGTGTTGAGGTTACTGTTTCATTAAAATGAACTCTTTTCCGTTTATTTTCGTAGAATGTCAAGCCAAAACAGTGGAACCTCTTCTGCGCACTCCAGAAACAGTCGAAGGGAAAGAAGGTCATCAATTGAAGCAACTCTCATACGCTACGTGATGGCATTACGTGAGGCTCTTGATGAGATGACATCAGTAGAGGAGGTCCTAATAGACCATATAAATTATCTTACGGTGGGGTTGGAAAACAGTTTTCAAGAAATCAACCTCTTGCACCAGAGGTTGAACATTCTTGTGACACCTCCCATGGAACCAATCCTCCCTCAAGAGGATTGGAACCTAGCACTTGGAGTCAACAATCCTACCAGATGGGATGACATTCCAACGGAACCTCCTCTTGAAAATCTACAAGAAGACCCGGTGGAGGTTGCACCCCCTTAAACCAATGCCAATGAGCCCGCCTTTCTTCTCCCAATGGAGATAGAGGAATGGCTCGCCGACATGTAAGGGGCCCATAACCGGAGGAAGAAGTTCTTCGAGCCGCATCTAACCGAGAGAATTATCTTTTCGGAAATTTTGCTAATAGAATAAACTTTAGGCTAGAACTCCTTGGTTTAGACTTCTTGTGCTTCTTGACCTATTTATCTAGACTTTTAACTTTGTTAGGACTATTATGCAATTTTCTCTATTTAATGGAATGACGGTTTTTAGTTAAATTGGTGGTTGGATGATGTTGTAATGGGTAAAACACACTCAGGATGGTGAAGGATACCAAGGGAAACTTGAACCAGCACCCCATGCACAAAAACAGGGCCACCCGACAAATTTTTCTTCATTACAGCAAGTTCAGCACGGGGCCGTGCTCGCCCAACATGCCCCGTGCTCAACCATCTGCAGAAAATGCCCAGTTCCGGTAACTCGACACGGGGCGTGCTCATTGAACACGCCCCCATGCCCAGGCTTCTGTTTCTTTTTTCTCATTTTGTTACTGGCGATCTGAACACGGGGCCGTGTCCAGACGCCCAGTAACATAAATTTTTGCTTTTTCACACCTTTTTACACATTTAATCAACCTAAAACTTATTTTTGAGACACATTGAGGACAATGTGTAATTTAAGTGTGGGGGGATGCTAAAACCTTGAATCCTGCAAGTCGTAATTTCAAGCCATATACAAAACTCTATTGGAACCGCTAATCACCCTAATTTTTTTTACTTATCTAGGTTTAATTTGGGAATTTCAAGTTCTAAAAAGGTTATATTTTTACAAATTTACAACCGATAGCGTCGTGATAAAAAGAACCAACATAAGAAAATTATGAAACGTCATGACAAGTTTAATTAAAATTTGATTATATATACTTGATCACATAAAAATCCCATTCCCACAAAAAGTGAGTTTTGAGCCTTTATTGAGCATACAATACATATCTTTAAGCTAAATGCTCATTTTTCGTTTCTTGTGTGAATAGCCGCTTGGTTCTTACGACTCTAGAACTTGCCACGACGATACATTCCCGGTCCTTACCAACTTAAACCCAAGTAAGTAAATGACGGAGGCATTAGGACTAACCCTTTTTATTTCTACACCATTATTTTTCTTCTTTTTTTTACCACCTATCCAAAATCCCCCCTAGTTAACCCCTTTGAGCCTAAACCATTTCATTTCTTAACCCAAAAACAAACACCCTTTTTCCCACCGAAACCTTTTTATTTTTAACCCTTTGTTTTAGTAACAAGCTTGGTTTTTCTTATAACTATCAAAAAAAAAAAAAACTTTATGATGATGAAGGAAAAAGAAATAAACAAACAAGTTTATCAAAAATAACTTTGTTTGAATAATAAGCTTCATCAAAATAAAAATTACAAAAATAGCAAGTCTTGCGAAAACCGACGCTTTTTAAGCCTTTCGCCCTTTTACTAACCACTAACCCAACCACCTACCTTTAACCCAAGCCTAACCCTACACCCAAAAGTCCTCTTGATATTTACAAATGTGTATAGTTAAAAAGGAGGAGAATTGATTGCTTGGCAAGCCTATGGTAGGAGTAAGTTCCATGCCGCTCTCGAGTGATTCACTAAAATACATCTTCGGCCGAGTGTTGAGTGATCCCCCGTGAGGTATGTGAACTTGTATATAAATGGAATTTTAAAAAGGAATGTTATGCCCTAATAAGTAATTTATCTTATGTAATGTTTTAAATAAATCATGACGAATAGGATTGTAAATAAATAAAAATAAAACTTAATAAAGAATCTTGGAAATCCCGACACTCTAAGACAAGCCCAAAAACCTTCTCTTCTGCCCATTCCATTTGGGAGTGTAAAGCCACATTATAAAGAGTTTTGCTTGAGGACAAGCAAAGATTCAAGTGTGGGGGTATTTGATGTGCGCAAAATGCAACATATAAATTACATCAAATGTGGCATAAAACTAACCCTTTTTAGTACTAATATTGGAAAAAGTGTGTTTTTGTCTTCCTTTTGTATTTTCAGGATTAAATGAGCTCAAATGAACAAAAGAAGCAAAAGGCAGCTAAATCTAACATAAATACAAGAAAAGGAACAAACGTGGCATGCCCAACCCCCCGATAGCATCTTCCCAAGCAAAAATAAGAGAACAGAAGGCTGAACATGCCCCGTGCTCAGTGAGCACGGGGGCGTGCCCAAGTGTCTGCAGAAAAGACAAAGCTGTAGAAGCTTCTATCACCACCACGGGGGCGTGCCCACCGGACACGCGGCCGTGGTCAACTCTAAGATTCGCAGAATCTGGAGAAATCTTGATAGTACAGATACGCTTCTGCACACGGGGTCGTGCCCAGCGGACACGGGGGCGTGGTCAACTAATACAGATAAACTGCAATTAATGAAGAAAGAGAAGGAAGGTGGACACGGGGCCGTGCCCAATGGTCACGGGGCCGAGCCCGAGCTGCTGTTCAGGCTATAAATAGGGGTGCTTGGCTCATTTGCAAACCATCCCTTGGCACACCACCTCTCTTACACTTCACCCACACTCCACCACCATCACAACACCATCATCCACCACCATCATCCATCCTCCATCATAGAGTGTGTGAGTCGTCTCGGGATCCAAGATTGATCGTAAGAGTTCTTGACAATCAAAGGCCATGTTTGCCTAAGTCTCTTACATCACTTGGTGAAGACAAGTGTCTAGTGTAGTACTTTTTATTTTTAATCTTTTCACACCTTTTATTTGGTTATGTATTAATGACTTTAATAACTAGTTTCTTATGTTGAAGGTGATTCTTCCTTATCGTTTATCCGTGGTGTCTTGGCATTATTTTACTGTCTATATAAAATAAAAGATTTTCATCATACATATCTCCACGGTCTATATGGAGATATGTTGGCTACCTGGTCGGGGGTTAAGGGAACGGTTTGGTAAGAGTCTTGCCTTGTTCAGTGTATAGATCCTGCAAGGACCTGGGTCAAATTTAGTAGGACCTCCTTCAATACCCACCGGTATTGGATGGCGGGGGTCCAAACTCTTTGATCCCCTCATATGTAAGCTACTATTGAAACTTTAACCCGGCTACTTAGGACTGTATCCCTGCTGACTCAGACTACTTAGCCGAGGGTAACGTCACCTTCAAAAGAGGGGCCTACCATATTATGCATTAATAACTTAATTAATTATCTTTCAATAATCCAACCCTTTAGGATTGTATCCTTGCTGACTCAAACTACTGGGTTGAGGGTAACGTCATCTTCAAAAGAGGGGCCTACTACAATAACTAAGATAATCTTTTAACAAGTGCAAAAAATGCGGAAATAATTAAAGGTTACACTTTACAGGAGTCGGATCCAAGTGATTCATCTTGTCTATCTGTTTTTACTTTTATTTTATTTTTCAGCATTTTAGTTAGTTTTTATTTTTCTAGTTTAAAAAACCTTTTTCTAAACTTTTGATTTGATTAGACGTTGAGGATAAACCGGTATTATAAGCTCTTGTGTCCTTGGACGACCTCGGTATCTTACCAACACTATACTACGCTCACGATGGGTGCACTTGCCCATATGTGTGTTTGGTGTTAGTATAATATCGTGTTTTATAAATTTAAAACTTGACTAACGTGTAAAAAGGGCTTAAAATATACTTAAATATATATCACACCACACGCGCATCAAGTTTTTGGCGCCGTTGCCAGGGACACAAGGATTTTAAGAAAGTTAGGAATCAACGGCCTAATCGTTTTTTCTATTTTTTCTGTTTTTTTAGGATTTTCTTAATTTTTCAGCTTCTGCAGAACTTAGCACGGGTCGTGCCCGCTGAACACGCCCCGTGCCCAATCTTTGGAACTGGCAATCCTGTTTTAAGTCAGACAGTAAGCTGAACACGAGGCCGTGCCCACTCAACACGACCCGTGCCCAAATTTCAGTTACTAAAAACAGAACCGTAAGATCCCAACGGTTGGTAATTTCTAACACAAACATGAGTGATACTGATATTTTTTACTTTCGGCACTCTTATGGTACGCGGTGTCAAATATGTGGTGGTTCCCATAAAGATTTAGAATGTTATTTTCTAAATTATAAGCCCCATTATATAGACCCATTTTTTTCCTGTAGCCTTAAGAGGGGCGAAAGTAAAAATAATCCCTATCTCTCCCTCGAATGCTCTCAACTGGATCTTCTAGGAGAAATGCTTCTTGATGAACTATTTCAATTAGAAGATCTAATTCTTAATTGGTTAAAAGAACTTAAGATGGATTTCAATAATTCATCTCAAGACGACAACCATGAAGAATTGTTGGGATCACATTCGAATAAAAACAACTTCGTTGTTCCCGATATTACCTCTAACTCTAGCGAAGACGTGGGCGATAGTCGTCCCTGTGTCGATTGTGCCGTGAAGGACTCTCCATCGACTTCGTTCGGTGCATACATAGACCTGAGCGATTCGGCATACACCTTGTTTAACGAGAGCCCGGGAAAGGGTTGGACTTGTCCACCTACATTTAGCATAGGAATCACCCTCACCGACAACCTCTTGCGTTCTCGTCTTAATCTAGAACAATTAAGGTATCTTAGGCACAAAAACAGGGCCACCCGACAAATTTTTCTTCATTACAGCAAGTTCAGCACGGGGCCGTGCTCGCCCAACACGCCCCGTGCCCAACCATCTGCAGAAAATGCCCAGTTCCGGTAACTGGACACGGGGCGTGCTCATTGAACATGCCCCCGTGCCCAGGCTTCTGTTTCTTTTTTCTCATTTTGTTACTGGCGATCTGAACACGGGGCCGTGCCCGGACACCACGGGGCCGTGTCTAGACGCCCAGTAACATCAATTTTTGTTTTTTCACACCTTTTTACACATTTAATCAACCTAAAAACTTATTTTTTGGACACATTGAGGACAATGTGTAATTTAAGTGTGGGGGGGATGCTAAAACCTTGAATCTTGCAAGTCCTAATTACAAGCCTTGCACAAAACTCTATTGGAACCGCTAATCACCCCAATTTTTTTTCAAAAAAAAATTCATTTTTTTTTACTTGTCTAGGTTTAATTTGGGAATTTCAAGTTCTAAAAAGGTTATATTTTTACAAATTTACCACCGATAGCGTCGTGATAAAAAGAAGCAACATAAGAAAATTATGAAACGGCATGACAAGTTTAATTAAAATTTGATTATATATACTTGATCACATAAAAAACCCATTCCCACAAAAAGTGAGTTTTGAGCCTTTATTGAGCATACAATACATATCTTTAAGCTAAATGCTCATTTTTCGTTTCTTGTGTGAATAGCCGCTTGGTTCTTACGACTCTAGAACTTGTCACGACGATACATTCCCGGTCCTTACCAACTTAAACCCGAGTAAGTAAATGACGGAGGCATTAGGACTAACCCTTTTTATTTCTACACCATTATTATTTTTTTTACCACCTACCCAAAATCCCCCCTAGTTAATCCCTTTGAGCCTAAACCTTTTCATTTCTTAACCCAAAAAACAAACACCCCTTTTCCCACCAAAACCTTTTTATTTTTAACCCTTTGTTTTAGTAACAAGGTCGGTTTTACTTATGACTTTCAAAAAATAAATAAATAAATAAATAAACTTTTTGATGATGAGGCAAAATGAAATAAACAAACAAGTTTATCAAAAATAACTTTGTTTGAATAATAAGCTTCATCAAAATAAAAATTACAAAATAGCAAGTCTTACGAAAACCGACGCTTTTTACGCCTTTCACCCTTTTACTAACCACTAACCCAACCACCTACCTTTAACCCCAAGCCTAACCCTACACCCAAAAGTCCTCTTGATATTTACAAAGGTGTATAGTTAAAAAGGATGAGAATTTATTGCTTGGCAAGCCTATGGTAGGAGTAAGTTCCATGCCGCTCTCGAGTGATTCACTAAAATACATCTTCGGCCGAGTGTTGAGTGATCCCCCGTGAGGTATGTGAACTTGTATATAAATGGAATTTTAAAAAGGCATGTTATGCCCTAATAAGTAATTTATCTTATGTAATGTTTTAAATATATCATGACGAATAGGATTGTAAATAAATAAAAATAAAACTTAATAAAGAATCTTGGAAATCCCGACACTCTATGACTAGCCCAAAAACCTTCTCTTCTACCCATTCCATTTGGGAGTGTAAAGCCACATTATAAAGAGTTTTGCTTGAGGACAAGAAAAGATTCATGTGTGGGGGTATTTGATGTGCGCAAAATGCAACATATAAATTACATCAAATGTGGCATAAAACTAACCCTTTTTAGTAGTAATGTTGGAAAAAGTGTGTTTTTGTCTTCCTTTTGTATTTTCAGGATTAAATGAGCTCAAATGAACAAAAGAAGCAAAAAGGCAGCTAAATCTAACATAAATACAAGAAAAGGAACAAACGTGGCATGCCCGACCCCCCGACAGCATCTTCCTAAGCAAAAACAAGAGAACAGAAGGCTGAACGCGCCCCGTGCTCATTGAGCACGGGGGCGTGCCCAAGTGTCTGCAGAAAAGACAAAGCTGTAGAAGCTTCTATCACCCACCACGGGGGCGTGCCCACCGGACATTGGGCCGTGGTCAACTCTAAGATTCACAGAATCTGGGGAAATCTTCATAGTACAGATACGCTTCTGCACACGGGGTCGTGCCCCGCGGACACGGGGGCGTGGTCAACTAATGTAGACAAACTGCAATTAATGAAGAAAGAGAAGGAAGGAGGACACGGGGCCGTGCCCAATGGACATGGGGCCGTGCCTGAGCTGCTGTTCAGGCTATAAATAGGGGTGCTTGGCTCATTTACAAACCATCCCTTGGCACACCACCTCTTTCACACTTCACCCACACTCCACCACCATCACAACACCATCATCCACCACCATCATCCATCCTCCATCATAGAGTGTGTGAGTCGTCTCGGGATCCAAGATTGATCGTAAGAGTTCTTGACAATCAAAGGCCATGTTTGCCTAAGTCTCTTACATCACTTGGTGAAGACAAGTGTCTAGTGTAGTACTTTTTATTTTTAATCTTTTCGCACTTTTTATTTGGATATGTATTAATGACTTTAATAACTAGTTTCTTATGTTGAAGGTGATTCTTCCTTATCATTTATCCGTGGTGTCTTGGCATTATTTTACTGTCTATATAAAATAAAAGATTTTCACCATTCATATCTCCACGGTCTATATGGAGATATGTTGGCTACCTGGTCGGGGGTTAAGGGAACGGTTTGGTAAGAGTCTTGCCTTGTTCAGTGTATAGATCCTGCAAGGACCTGGGTCAAATTTAGTAGGACCTCCTTCAATACCCACCGCTATTGGATGGCGGGGGTCCAAACTCTTTGATCCCCTCATATGTAAGCTACTATTGAAACTTTAACCCGGCTACTTAGGATTGTATCCCTGCTGACTCAGACTACATAGCCGAGGGTAACGTCACCTTCAAAAGAGGGGCCTACCACATTATGCATTAATAACTTAATTATTTATCTTTTAATAATCCGACCCTTTAGGATTGTATCCTTGCTAACTCAAACTACTGGGTTGAGGGTAACGTCACCTTCAAAAGAGGGGCCTACTACAATAACTAAGATAATCTTTTAACAAGTGCAAAAGTGCGGAAATAATCAAAGGTTACACTATACACGAGTCGGATCCAAGTGATTCATCTAGTCTATCTTTTTTTACTTTTATTTTATTTTTTAGCATTTTAGTTAGTTTTTATTTTTCAAGTTTAAAAAACCTTTTTCTAAACTTTTGATTTGATTAGACGTTGAGGATAAACCGGTATTAAAAGCTCTTGTGTCCTTGGACGACCTCGGTATCTTACCAACACTATACTACGCTCACGATGGATGCACTTGCCCATATGTGTGTTTGGTGTTAGTATAATATCGTGTTTTATAGATTTAAAACTTGACTAACGTGTAAAAAGGGCTTAAAATATACTTAAATATATATCACACCACACGCGCATCATCCCTGCGATCGAATAAAATTGTTTTCCACACACCAAACCATCCAGAACTTATTTCTAAGTTATGTGGAGGTTATTTAAGGTATGTTAAGCCTATGTTACTATTCCGAAGTGTTTGTCACGTTATACTGACTGCGTTTACGCACCAGTTTGCGTATAACTTTCTAGAAAGCGATTTAAAGCTTGAAATCAGAATCGAATCAAATCGTAAAATCATCAAACACAAATACACACATAATAACACCAAAACACATATAATAACACCAAAGCACATTGTTTTATTGATAATCAACATTGTTTTACATTGCACATCGATTACAGAACACAGTTGTCACAAAACTAGAATCAGAGGATATCTCAACGACAGGAATCTCAGGAGGTGGGGCAGCAACAACATCCTTGTCAATCTCTCCATCATCCTGGGCATCAACGGAAGGATCATCAACAAACAAATCAACATCATCATAAAACAGATCGTCGAAAGGCCAATCCTCAGGCAGAATGACCCCAAGAGGAACAGGATTGAGGATCGGAGCCACGATGTGCTCCCCATGGGGATGCCCAATGATGAGATGATTATGGACTGGAACAGGAATGGGAAAAGGATCCTCATCTGGAATGCCATCAGCAAGTGGTAAATCATCGCCAAAGTCGGGCAACGCGAGTGGTTGGAAGTCGTCCTCGTCATCTGACATCATCTCCGGGTCACTCTCTGAATCTGACGTGAAGATCTCCGGCTCTGGCACAACCTCATCGTTGGAGACTACTGCCATGGGATCATGGTCATCGGACAATCCGCTATCGGATGACGCCATAGGTACCTGTTACATAATAATCATAACATGTGCACATGTATTAACCACTATTACTATTATGCAATCAGTCATAATGCCTCTAACATAACAATCCATGCGTTTTAAATGATAACTGACTTGAATACATGCTTGTCTTTCCTAGTCTATCCCAGACTAAACCATAAATGTAACCTTGCCATCGTGTTTTTTGTCTTTCCTTTTGTAAAAACGTTTGTTCCCTGGATCTGGGCATTTCGTGTATGCAATGAAAACATGTTGTAAAAATTATTTTCGTGAGAGCCCTAATGATTGTAGTCTAGACTCCAGAAAGAATCTTAGTTCGCTACAATCGAAGCTCTGATACCAAACTGTCACACCCTGACTTTTATGGAAGCGTGATTATGTGTGACTTGCTTAATATTATTGCATTCAACCATAACAAACAACTATATGATAAAACCAAAGATGTTCATCCATTGATTAAGTTTAAAAACATCACAACAACATTGTTTTAGAATCCAAACACAGACTTCAAATCCAAATTACAAACCATTCAGATTGTTTTAGAGTTCCATAAGGACTCGACAAAAGATACTACTAAAAACTAGGCTTTGAACTATGTATCTTATCTAGGATAAGATACACAATCCAAACCCTTAGACACCGGATGACATCTTTTATTTTCAACAACACTTGAAACTTCCAAACGCCCGCCAGATCCACATTTAATTTCCTGAAATACATGTAGTTTGAAAACATCAACAAAAGTTGAGCAAGTTCAATTGTTTTGTAAGTGTGCACGAATAAACCTTTGAAATCATTGTAAGTATGTATGTTTCTTAAACCCCGGTATGAAAGAAAACAAGGAAACATATCGATTATGTATTTGTACAACTTCCCAAGGATGGGTATAGTTATATTCGTATTCTAATACTTGTATATTTTTGCTAAGTATCGGTGCGTATTCCGGTGTGTATTTATACGTACGTGAATACGTTTTTTTATTGTGTTTATTAATTATCTCATACTTAATTTTTGTATTAATTTTTCCGGAATAATATTTCTAATAAAATTGCGTCAATATGTATTCCCAAAATATATATTTTAAGAAATATTACATAGAAAAATTACTTATAATTTTCCCTTGTCAAAAATATTTATAAATTTCATATAAGTCTCAAAAATAATATATTTTCAAGTTTAACTTGGAAAATATATATAAACTTATTTTTCACCCGAAATAATGTATTTCATGTTTATTTAAGAAAATATATATTTTCTCCCAAAAATAATATATCTTCTAATAATTTCAAGAAAATATATATTTTTATTTACCAAAAAATAATATATTTTCTCCTTGTCAAAAATATGATATATTTTGTAATAATTGTAAAAATCATATTTTTGTTTTCTTGGTGTCCAAAATACTAATTACCAAAATATACTTATGAATCAAATTCCAGAATATTTTTGTGAGTTATATTCCTTGTTCGGTTTCACCAATATTTTGGGTATAAATTATATATTTATTTCTTGGAATTTTGGTAATATTTTGGATTGTAATTTCTTGGTATTTTGGTGAGTTATATTATTTCAAGTCCTAAAATAATATAACTAATACACATAATATACAAATAATCACACACTTGGTGACATCTAAATATATATTTTCCTAAATACATATTTAGTCACTTTTATTTACAAAAAACCAACATCCAATATTTATAATTTTTGTAACAAAAATTATGGCAATTTTTATATGAAAATCCATGGTTTAAAATATACTTGTAAATATTTGTTTAAAAAAAATATTTTTCCTAGTGTTAAATTTCTAGAAAAATTTTGCTATAGTTTCCCCTAAAAATGGAGGTTTCCATGCTTTCAAAGC
Source organism: Helianthus tuberosus (assembly GCA_030545235.1). Taxonomy (NCBI): domain Eukaryota; kingdom Viridiplantae; phylum Streptophyta; class Magnoliopsida; order Asterales; family Asteraceae; genus Helianthus; species Helianthus tuberosus. The sequence continues at coordinate 124,501,805 of CM060366.1, forward strand.
ATATCATTTTCTTTTATAAATCACCACAATCAACAATAAACCAATCAACACTTACTAATTCGCCAAAATCAAGCATAAATTACTACTTCATGAACTTAAAAATTTACAAAAAATGGTAGTAACTTACTAGTGTGTTTAGTAAGCTTAGTTACCCTTTAAAGTGTGGTTGTTTATTTAAAAACATCATTATTGAAGAAATTAGTTCTTTACAACTTGTAAATAAATTTTCTAAAAATATTTCTTCTTGAGTTTTTCTTGTTAAATATGTATTTCTACACTTGATTAACCACCTAAATTATGGTTAATTTCTTTAACAACCAAGCTTAAGTAAACTTTGTGTTTTTAACTTGGTTTCTTGAAAAATCATTCTTGAAATCATAGATTTACAAGACTTTATATCCACTTTGATCATCATTTCACAACAAAAACAATTTACACTTCAAGTTCATGATTTACATATGGATGATCACTTTGATCTTAACATAATCATCCTCTCATCTTACTAGATTATATCTTTAATCACCATCTAGAAAGATCACATGATGTTTAACATCATAAACATGAGCAATCAATAATCAACAAACATAACAACACTTAAACAACTTGATTTCTTATGATTTTAGTCTTATGTTTAAGTTTCATGTTCAAGATTCATAGTGTTCTTCAAGATTAGTTCTTGTATCATTCTTTAAGCACTTAAACAAGATGTAAAATAGAGTGTAGATGATCTTACTACTAGCTCAAGGCAAGGGGTGATCACAAGATGAAGAAGAGGTGGATAAAAGCTTGTATGAGAGGTCCTTCAACTTCCAAGAGTTCCTAGCTTCCTTATACACCTTCTTACACCTTTGAGTAGTAATGGAATGGATGAGAGTTGAATGATGATGATGGTGGTATGTGGGGGTGTTCACGGCCGTAGGTATGGGGAAGGAAGAAGAAAAAAATGGTGGATGTTGTGAGGAATGAGAATGATGAGTTCAAGTCCTTATGGTTATATTATTCACCAACACATTAGAGTCTAATGGTTTTTGTGTCAAATAATTAGGGAACATAATCTAATAAAGAATTCAAAGAAAATCACTTGTGGGGGCCACCATGAAACCGTAAATAGGTGGGGGGGGGTCTAGAGTTAGGATGTAATGGATAGTTAGTTTATATGGTTAGATTTCAAGTGAATTAGTTAGGTGTTTAGTTACTAGATGTTATACAGTGTGTTATGATGTCCGGGGACCATAACTAGCTTGGTAATGTTAAAACAATGCTTCTAGTGAAAATTTGGTGTTTCGGGTAGTGTCCGGATGTTCTGTGGGTTACCGGTTCGTTAAGGTGCTAAACTACGCAGTTTAGTGAGCTTTATGTACCCTTTTGTGACAGTTTTGATTCCCGACACTTAGGAAAGCATTCAGGACCATTTAACCATATTTCTGTATGATATTAAATTGTTTAAATGCTGAATTTTGCTGAATTCTGCAGAACTCTGCAGTTTATGTGAGTTTTAGGCACTTTCCGGCACTTAAACTATCACTAGGAAGGCAGTTTCATGATCCTTACCTTCCTACACACTATACTAGTGTAACTCTTGGTTTCTGGCTTATTCTGTGTCTCAATACCATGTCTGTCTATGTACTGAACTCCGTCAGCACTTTTTTGATTTATCGGATAACTGTGCTAGCTTTGTTTCGTGCATCATTTAAATCAATAAAGTTGGCATGCAACAATGTTATGTTATTTGCAATATATGATGCACATGTATATATGATAACAATAATCTGAAAACATTTATGACATAAATATTAAATCAGCACAGTCATTAAGCACTAATTACTGTTTAATACTTGTACGGATGCATGCAAATTTGACAGTTGTCAAAGTGAGTTCACATATCCAAATTATAAAGAATTTGATCCAAGGAAAAACTTTCTAACTATGTGTTTATTATCAAAACATCCGTATAATTTTATAAAAGTCATTTTATTTCCTTAATAAAATCCGAGGGTCAGCCGTCGCAAGCGTTTCCCAAAAACCTTCGAACAAAAGCATCTTCCCAAGTTTACATATTAAATTGATAGCATCATATGTTCAGATTCGTAAGTTTGAAAGACATTACGAGCTATATATTAACAATGAAGCTATAATCAAAGCTAGACAATAAAAGAATATCAATTCGTCGCTTGACTTGACATGGAACTACCGGTCACGACGGGGTGGTCAACTTGATAGATCTATCAACAATTCCACGCGTGCAATACTTAAATGATTAAACGACAATACTTGCACATGAGCCCATAACGGGCCATCTATAATGCTTGCCTCATGAACAATATATATATATATATATATATATATATATATATATATTGTTGGTGCACGGAATGTCTGTTGACTACGTATATATCAAGTCTTAGGTTAAGATAGGTCAACATAGGAACTAGAAAGTCAAATTAGGTCTTTATGTTGTTGAAGTTTCGCTCATATGTACATTTTAGTATAGGTTTCTCTTATAAGGTCATAGATGGTTTCGCTTATAAGGACCTAGGGTGGTTTCGCTTATACATACATATGAGGTTTCGCTTATATGTCAATGACATTGGAGCGAAATCACATAGGCTATATATAGGCATCATAAGCGAAACCTGATCATTCATGTCAGTACGTTGGAGCGAGATCTGGTCATTAGCTTGGTAACGAAACTCTGTCAAAATCATTCTAGAAAGCTAATAAAGAGAAGAAATTGAAAGGAATAGCTATTGTAACTTCGTGTATACTGATTCCGCCTTTATACGTGAAAATGAACTGCCTTGACTGACTTTTCAGGGTCGGAACACGGTCCAACAAGTGGTATCAGAGCTTCAGGACGAGGAGTTCATACTACTACAACTGATTCGACAAAATTCTCTCATTTCTACTCACTTTCTCTCATATTTTTTCGATTTAAACTGGTTCCTACGGTTGAAATGGTCTGAATTTTGAATATAACATGTGAAATACAGTAATAACAAACCCTAGAAAGTTTCAGGTTAAAATTCGGACTAAAACATGGTGAAAATCGACTAAAACTTGTTTTCGCTTTTTCGGTAATCAAGTGGTCTCGCTCATATGGACATCTTGCTCATACGGACACTTTAAAGGCCTGATTTAGCTGATTAGGACATTTCAGTTGCCTGATTTAGCTGATTAGAACATTTCAGTTGTTTGATTTCGCTCTTAGGACCTAATTTCGCTGATAAGATCATAAGTGCTTAGTTTCGCTTTTACGGACACAGCCTATTTCGCTTATTCGGACAAAGTACTATTTCGCTTATCTGTCATGTATTGATTTCGCTTATCTGAACATCACCATATTTCGCTCATACGAACCATAAGGTTCCGCTCATTTGTACATTGAGTAGTTTCGATTATTCGGACACTTGCTAGTTTCGCTTATAGTGACATACAGATTTCGCTTATTTGTCACTTTCAAGCTGATTTCGCTCTTTTGTCATATTTTTTCAAAATCTCAAAAGTTTTTCTAAGTGTTTGCTAATCTTGCAGGTACACTCAAGATGGGTGACATTTTCTTGAACCCGTTTAGCGACATGTACACATTCGCTGGAAATTCCGGAAACGATGATTCTTCGTCTAGCAATGCGAATGAAAATCCGCCGAAAGAGAGGAAAAAGGAAGCTTGGGAATCTGAAAGTGCCTTTGGGACATTCAATAAACCTCCAAAGCTAATGGCTATCGAGGAATACAGTCGGTGGTCAAGAAAGTTTGAAGACTGGTTGATGGCATTCGCATTTCCCAGCTGGAAGAGTTTGAAAAACGGTTATGAAAATGGAAACAAAAATGGTGAAACTTTAAGATCATCTGATGAGATTGATTCATTTGTAGCTGAACAAAAATGTGTGGCATTGTTATTTCAGTCCGTCCGGGAAGACATTATTGCTTTGATCGATTATTCAAATGCAAAAGATCTTTGGGAAAAGCTAGAAAAGAAATGTATAGGTAGTGAAGAAATCAAGAAAAACAAAAAGAAACTACTTAGGAAAAATTTTGATATGTTTGGGTGTTTAAAGAACGAGTCAGTTTGTAAAATGATAGAAAGGTTTGGTCATCTGAAGCTGGAATTAGTAAGACATGATATCAGATATCCTGAAGAAGATCTTATCGACAAATTGTTCGATTCGTTGCCTGACGAATTGGATTGGAGATATTATGCGCTGATGCTGAAGAATACCATCAAGGCACCAGAAAAGTTGACATTAGATTTGCTGATTGAGAAACTTGAGAGTCACGAGTTGGAACTGAAAAAGACATACAAAGTCAATCATTCATCCTACCAGCAGAATTTGGATTTGTATTATCCGAAGAGTATGATGCCAAAAGCAACTTCTCCCAAGACTGCATTTTCTGCTGAGAATGTGTCCACAGCAAGCAAAGAAAGTCAAAGTGGTCAAAGCAGTGGAAGTCACAGTGGTTATCACAGTGGATCTTCATCATCTGCAAGTCATTCTGATGCAAAGAATCGTTTTCAATGCAACATTGCAATAGACTTGAAGAATGCTCAGAATCTTGATGAGGAGTCGGCTAACCAACAGATGATCTTCCTAGCATCGGTGTTGGAATCGTATGAAGGGTTAGTAGCTGGGAAGATAGGCAACACCAACTTAACGAAAGAAGATTATGATCAGATAGATCCTGAAGAAATGGAGCTGATCGATATTCGTTGGGCTATGGCCAGTGCTGTTTGTCGAGCACAGCGTTTCATGGAAATTACCAGCAGGAAGACAATTGGTGGTCCATCTACCAAATTGGGGTTCGATAAGTCCAAGGTGACTTGTTTCAAGTGTAAGCAGAAAGGTCACTTCAAACAAGAATGCAGAAATGCTTATGCTGATGAGTCGGAGAACCCTTTCAGAGATGATTATTACAAGAAGGCAATTTATCATCAGAATAAATCCGAGCCGCCTAGATTGAAGCAGGTTGAAGACAACAAAGAGAAATCTAGAGCTCTTGCGGTGATTTATGATGATGAAGGGTATGATTGGAGTCAAGAGGTTCTACCTGAGGAAGATGCGGTTGGTTATGCATTCATGGCGAAAAACGACGAACCTATTCCTTGGAAAGATAACCGAACTGAAGAGCAGAAGTATAGATACAGAAAAATGATTGCTGAAAACAAAATCATTAGAATATCTCGTATCTATTCAGAAGCGAAGAGAGCGAGAAGATGGGATCCGGACAGAGAGTGTTATCTTGATGAATATGGAAATATTGCGATCGATGACAAAACTCTTGATCTGGAAGCCATAATCAAGGAGATCAAAGATGAGGATGAGTATTGGCAGAATAAATGGTGGGGAACTGGAGACGAGAAGGAGAAAGAAGAGAAAGAGAAAAAGGAGAAAGAAGAGATAGAGAAATCAAAGAAAGTTGATACTGGAATTATTGACACAACGCAGGAGTTGACTGAAGAGCACTTGGGAAAAATGGCTGACAAAGTGCTGGCTGCTAAGGCACTTAAGGTAGACTCTAACTCCGTGTCTGAGTCAAAAAGCCAGGTCAGTTCAAACTTGTCAACAAATGCGTCAGGTAAGAAAATTGATGGAAATGCTGATTGCAAAAATTGCAACAAAGAGTGCAAATTTTGTAACACAGTCACGTATCTCAACGGGAAGAAAGTTGATGATCTGACAGCAAAGGTCAGAAGCGTTGAGAATCAGATTCTTGATCGTGACAAAACAGTTAAAGCTTCAACTGAACGGATAAGACAATTAACTAGCAAAATTGAAAATGATAAAATTGGTCATGACAAAATTAAACAAGAAAATGAAAAGTTAATTCTTGAAAACCGTCAGATTTCTGAGAAGTTTGAAAAACTAAAAAGCACAATGAAAGATAGTGATGATCGAAATGGTAAAACTTATAAAGAAAATGTTCACCTCTAAAAGCAGTGCTTAGAGTAAAAGAAGAATCAATCAACCAACAACTGGATGGAATCGCTAAACTGAAACTTAAATTTCAAGAAGCTGAAATTGGAAACGAGCGAATCCAGTTGAAGCTTAACAGTTACAGCTCCGCAAGCTTTGTGTTGCAACACATTATTCCCAAACCTATCGGGAAAGACAAAGCGGGCGAAGATGTGTATTCTGATGGAACTGGGGTGGGTTTTCATCAAGTTCCACCACCTGTTCTTGATAATTACACGAAAAAGCAATCAGGGTTGGTTGAAATTGAAGAAGAAAGTGAAATGAATCTTCCAGATTCAATTGATGTCACGTTCACATCTTCCAATGACGATAGTGTTCAAAATGATATTGTAAAAGGTGTTGTTGAAAATGTGTTAAAAACGGATAGTGACACTACTAAGGAAGATGGGTGTTTCTTGGATAAGTACATTCAGAAACCAAAATCCAAAAACAACTTAAATGATGAACCGGGTCTTGTGATGTACAAGATGGCTGGATCTGATAAGTTGTATTCGGATTTTGAGTTTCCCATTGAGAATGTTAATGTGAAAAAGTTGACAAATGTTTTCAAATTGGTTGAAGTTGAGTTGTCAAATGTGAACAGTTTGAAACAAACAAAAAGGCAAATGAATTTTGAGAAAGATAAAGCTTACTACAAAAAGCCTGTTGTGCCACCGCGTTTTTATAATAACAATCGAAACAATTGGTCGGGTGGTTATCAGGGGGTAAGTCTTATCAGAAGAGAAATGTTCCAAACAAGAGGTTTGCTGAAAAGAAGGTGTTTGTGAACGGTTCAAGTTCACTTTCTGATGAGGAAAATGAATTTTTTTCAAAATCAAATGAAGAGTTCTTTAAGAAAAGAGCTTCACAGTCTCAGTCTAAAGGCACAAGTCGAGTTGTTGATACTCGAACATGTTTCAGATGTAATCAAGTTGGTCACATTGCACGAAAGTGTACCAATGTGAAGCCTAAGACTGAAACTGTGAAGATTCAACAGAAGAAAGTTGAGGTGAAGGGTAAAGCACCAATCGTTGTTGAGAAAAAGAGTGTGAAAAATGATAACACCAAAGTGAAAAATGAACTCGTAAAGAAAGTGGTAACTAAAAATGACAAATTTTATAAACGGGTTGCATTATCTCAACAAGTTTGGAAACCAAAAATTGAGAAGAAGGTGAAATCTTCTGAGGATTCAATTCAAATTGATTATGATGCAAATTTTCCACCTCTTAAGGCTGAAAATTTCAAAATTCAAATTGCGAGAGTCAAGGTTACACCTAAGGCTGATGAGGCCTGGGTGGACACCATGTTCGAATAAGCAGTTTGAATTGCCGGAGCTTCCTTGATCGCGAAGCATGAATCGGCATCTTTATTGAAGTTGGTTAAGTCAAAGTTTGTTATGTGCAGGATCTTCCAAAACTTGTATCCAGATGGATCATGGATAGTGGAGCTTCAAGACATATGACAGGGAAGACTGCGTTGCTGTATGATGTGAGAAATATCAATGGTGGTTACGTGGGATTTGCTGGTCACGAAGGTGGTAGAATTATTGGTGAAGGAACGTTATCCAACGGGATTGTGACGTTTGAAAGAGTTAACTACATCACTGAGCTGGAGAACAATCTGCTGAGTATCTCGCAGATTTGTGACAATATGTATACTACTCACTTCACTGATAAAGAATGTTTGATCTTGAAACCAGGATTTGTTATCCCTGAAGAATGGATTATCATGCGGGCACCTAGAGTGAATGATTTATATGTGTTGGATATGTCAAGCACATTGTTTTGTGTCTAGAGCAACTGAGAAAGAATCGAGATTGTGGCACCGCAAGATGGGGCATATTCACTTAAGGAAGATGAATCACTTGGTGCACAATGATTTGGTTCTTGGAGTTCATGTCAAAGGTTTTCATCTGGAAGGGGAGTGCATTAGCTGTGTTAAAGGTAAGCAGAAGAAAAAGTCACACCCTACAAAGCAAGTCAATTCAGTTTCAAGACCTCTGGAAAGACTTCACATGGATTTGTTTGGTCCTGTGAATGTCAAAAGTATTACAGGAGATTACTACTGTTTGGTCGTTACTGATGATTATTCCAGATTTTCGTGGGTTTCTTTCTTGAAGACGAAAGATGAAACGTTTGATAGTTTGATGGCATTGTTCAAAAAGATTGAGAAAATCCACACTGACGAACAGAAAGCTGATTTACATACCAAAGCTTTTGATAAAAATCGGTTTCAATATTTGTTAAAACTGAACGGTATGAAGCTTCTTTCGGTGTTGGATGGAATTGTGGGCGTTGATGAGAGTACTATTGCGGATGAAGACGAGAAACAATCTGCAATGGTTTGTCAATTTTTTACTTGTTTTGGTATTTAGGGGGAGTAGTAGATAGATGTATATAGTTTATTTTTCAGAAAATACAAAAACAGTAAAAAATGCAAAAATACAAAAACATGATAAAATCTGAAAAAGAGCTTGTGTATATAGGGAAAATGATAGTACATCGGCTTGACAATTACAGTATGCTAAAGATTTGTAAAGTTTAAATGAGTTAAACAGTCTCACTGATGATGTGTCGATAGGTTTTTGCACATTTAGTAGATTTATTTGGGATATAAACCTAAAATTTCAAACTTGTGAAATTCGTGGGGAACACTACTTGGATATATAGGTAACCCCTGAAATCTCGTTTGAAAGATCTCATAATCTGATATACTAGGTCTTTATACTCAATGATGTTTGGGGTATTATTCCGGGACTTCTGCTGAACGGTAGTTCTGACCTAGTCCTTGGATAATACTTTCTGCAAATGCTTGAAACATATCATAAACCCTCAGCATGCAGATGAAACAATAAAATTGATAGTCCCTGCTGTTGTAGCTAAAAGATCCTCTAAAGGGGACATACCGTAAAGTCGAAGCTGATATCTCTCTGCGTATACGGAAGTATCGACCTGAGATCCTTCGGCCCTCGCATTACCTAATTTATGTACAGATATCATTGTAGTATACTCACCTGTAAGACTGAATATTGGGATTCTGGATACGGGAGTATATTCAAGAGGTGGGACACATAAATGAGCTAAGTTCATAAAACACTTAATTCGTATCCTGATTAAATTGAAATTTGTGTGAGAATTTAAGATGGATCAGTATATCGACAATCGAGGTGAATTGTTTAAGTCTGAGTATGAAATGAAGCTTAACGGTACTTGTAATTTGTCTAATAGCTGATATGATTCCCTGACACGCTCGCCAAAAATATGTTTGTAAATAGTTTACTTTGTTTACTTTCTGCAATTTAAGTTTTCTGTATTTCATTTCTTAGTTTAGAACACTTTATAAAATCCAAAAAGATTTTATTTCTGCTTTATTTTCCGACAAACCAAAGTGGAGAGTTGATTGTTGGATTCTCAGATGTTGAAGCAGATGCAATAAATTCTGGACTAAAGAATGAGGAGAGCTTACTTTGATGGAGTTTGAATTATTGAAAAGTCAAAAACAAGTTCATTAACTTGATACTTGTTATTTTCAGAAAATGTGTAAAACGTTTTTCAAAATCAGTTTGATTCGTCAAATGATCAACCAAGGTCATTAAATTGAACTTGGTAGATTAATTGAGTGATCAGGGTCATTAACTTGGACCTGAATACTTGAGTGGATTTCTAAAACTGATTGAGTTTGTGATTTATTGTTGAAAAGATAGTGTGTAATGATTGATGTTTGAGACACAGGTTTTAGACTTCATTATTCCCAAGGAAGTTAAATGTCAAAGCTTGAACCAGATCAAGACCTCAGATTCTAGCATACTGAGAGGGGAAGTCTGTGAAAGGGGGAGTCTGGATCAACTGTCAAAGGGGAGTTTGAAGATGGAGCTAGGTTGTGATCCTAAACCTGTGAAGATAGAGTTGTTTTTGATGAAAAGATAGAGAGATGGAGAAAAGACCAAGACTGAAGACTCGGAGCTGAAGACTTCGTCAACATCCAAGGGGGGGGGGGGAGTCTGTTGGTGCACAGAATGTCTGTTGACTACGTATATATCAAGTCTTAGGTTAAGATAGGTCAACATAGGAACTAGAAAGTCAAATTAGGTCTTTATGTTGTTGAAGTTTCGCTCATATGTACATTTTAGTATAGGTTTCGCTTATAAGGTCATAGATGGTTTCGCTTATAAGGACCTAGGGTGGTTTTGCTTAAACATACGTATGAGGTTTCGCTTATATGTCAATGACATTGGAGCGAAATCACATAGGCTATATATAGGCATCATAAGCGAAACCTGATCATTCATGTCAGTACGTTGGAGCGAGATCTGGTCATTAGCTTGGTAACGAAACTCTGTCAAAATCATTCTAGAAAGCTAATAAAGAGAAGAAATTGAAAGGAATAGCTGTTGTAACTTCGTGTATACTGATTCCGCCTTTATACGTGAAGATGAACTGCCTTGACTGACTTTTCAGGGTCGGAACACGGTCCAACATATATATATATATATATATAGGGTAAGGATAGTGTAAAAAGGGCCTAAAGTGTGAGAAGTTTGAGAAGTGTATTATAACACTATATATAATACTATATAACACCATATAAACACCGTATAACAATATGTAACACCATATAATACCATATAACACTATGTAACACTATATAACATTATATAACAAATATAACACTATACATCTATCATAGACATGCTATCAGACAACCTATAGTGTTATATTTGTTATATAATGATATATAGTGTTACATAGTGTTATATGGTATTATATGGTGTTACATATTGTTATACGGTGTTTATATGGTGTTATATAGTATTATATATAGTGTTATAATACACTTCTCACACTTTTTATAGGATCCTCTACCTATATATATATATATATATATGCTACTAATACTGATAAATTTAATATATTGTGTTGTACGAATTCCTCGAAGTCCCCACCGAGACATAAGCCTATATCCGATGCTTATTCTCTTGAGATCAAGCAAATTCGTCCCAACTTTAGATTTAAGCAATTTTAAATCTACACGGTCGTTTTCTCCTAAACACCGTAATAATCCCTGTTTCTCCCCGAATCATATTTATTCATCAAAACTGTTTCTACCCGAAATATATTTATATCATCAAAACCATATATTTTCCATGAAAATATACACTTAGTATAATCAAAAGGTATGTTTTATTCAAAAACATCTTTAATCCTTTTTAAGGAGTGTTCTTCCCCCAAAACATATACAAAACAGTAAAAAGAGGGTTTTGGTGACACTTATTTTTGAGTGCGTAATTGTATTAGCGCAATACCACAATTGATCTACACGTCCTAATTTCCATAGGCACGATTTAATAATAAACAATTCACAAAATACCGAAGTTTCTCCAATACTTAGAATTTTTCACATACTTTAAGACTTTCCCGAAAAGTCATTATTTTTAATTATGTTAGCATATATATATATATATATATATATATATATATATATATATTATAAGAACTTTGCGATTTGAACGATTTTATTGGTGACCCTTATTATGTTATATCCGTTATCACACCCGTTTATAAGCAATATATCTACGATTTGCGCGTCGTAATATATATACTTAAACGTGACATAGAATTAATATCGTAATACGTGTAATCTCGTCAACTTATAATTTTTATCATTTTTAAAGCATTTATACATGAAATAGCTTAATAAGTTAACCTGTGTATCATTTTCATGCTCGATAAATAAGTTACACATTTAACACGACTTTACCGATATTATCATTCTAAACACACAAGTGTACATGCATAGTCTTAATCCCCGCTATCATGTCAACACTTAACATATCATCATACAAATATTCTAAATCACATAACACATTGTAACACATAAGGTTCACCCATGAATAACCCATTCTAGTGTACATTGAAAAACGCGTATTTTAGTGATTCGGTAACGTTTTCGGGCGTCGAAAGTCACGCATGACTAACCAAACACCAAGGATACTTAATATAAGTTAAAATACTTATATTTATATCAAAAATATCAGTTTACTTACTGATCTAAAATAGTTTTATAAAAATCCTCCGAAAAGCCGATTCTTAACTGTTTTACTACATAGTTTTGCATCAAACGTTACTATAACCATCCCAAATCGTAATGGTTTGATATTTTAAAATAATTCATGTTATTTACTGAGTAAAATGGTGCTCATACTCATGACAACTCAGGTTTCATGCAAACCACATAAATCATACAAGTTTCATCCATTTTACCACTTTTCAAGCTTCATGTATCACACGCAAAGCTATCTAACTTATGACAAAGTTTCCTATCATTATAACACTTAAAATAATAATATTTTTAGTGTTCATAATCAGATTCAAACAACATTTGTCATATCATAATATTTTTATCATCTCTTAATCATAAAATTCTCATGCAAGCTCATGTACAAGTTTCTAATGCATGTCATCATATTATCATCGTTTCACATGAACTAAATGCATCTATACCCATCTTAAATTCATGTTCAAATATTCAAAGACATCTTCATCACATCATCATCATCATGTTAACATAAATGCAAGATTCAATCTATTTATGAACATATGACAAAATTTCGCACATGCATGTATACATACATATACATACATGACACATACACACATGTGAATACAAAATACAAAAATTCACTTTTAATAACATTCTTTAATCATAGAACTTTATAATACATCAACCTTTAATCATGCATGCATCAAATTTTGCATATATCACATCATCAAAATCAAGTAACATCAAAAATTCAATCTCTAATCCATACACACTAATATTTTCGGCCATATCAACATACACACTAGTTCCATTTTAAATTTTGTATAAAAACCCATTTATTTTAGTTTCAAGTTTGTGAAATATCCCAAGAATCAAGAGAAACCTTCCAACATCATAAACATCACCAAGAATCAAGAGTATGTTTTTAAAAAGTAAATTTTTATACCTTGAAGATTCAAGTGGGTTTTTGATAAAACTTTTGATGTTCGGAGCTTGTTTCCTCTTGTATTCACCTTGGAAACTTTCTTGGATCTTCAAAATAACTTGGAAACTTCTTGAAATGTGCTTGGTTCTTACAAGAAAGCTTAAAATTTTTTAAATTGGTAGTGTGAAGGGGGTGTTCGGCCGAGACTAGAGGTGGGAGGAGATGATGATTTGTTTTGATTGTGTTTGAGACAAGTTTGAGTGTTTATGTTGCCATAATCATTTGTGCAATTCTCAAGATTCAACACATGGCAAGACCCAAGAAGAGGTGGCCCTATAAGCTGCCACATATGTCTCTCACTCTCATATACATACGGTGACACACACACACACACACACACACATATATATATATATATATATATATATTAGGCTTTAAACTGGTATTTTACTGATCATCGAATATTTTAACTGGCGTTTTAATCTCGTTTTAAGGAGTTTTTAATTATTTTTATCACTCTATAAAAATAAACTCACTGTATTATTACTAAATATTTATCAGTTGCCTCGACTGGCTGTGTTGACAATATTTTGTTAGATACGCGCAGTATCGCGCGATACGCTCTTAAACTCAAAAAATAGAGTTTCTTAGTGTTTTAATTTATTTTTCCTCCCGAGCATGAATAAAAATACCATTTTAATCATAATGGAATATTTTTAGGATTTTAACATTAATTGGGCGGTCACCGACATTTGTTTCGCATTTTGTTCGTTACGTGATAAGCATTTATCTTATTATTGCCAACATAATTTTTAACCATGTTTGGATTTACCAACACATCAAATACCACATATAAACACCAATATCAATATAATATAGCCTTTTATTTATTCATGACATGTGTTACATTTGTACGGTATAACTCAAAATAGCCGGCTGTCACACGATAGGACTCACTTGAATCGTCTCGGATGTAATAACTGTTGGTGCATATTTGTGACAACAGCTTCGATTTGGTCTTTGGGTATCTTGTAATTAGTAAAACGATAAACGGTTAGCGGGTTTAGCTTCGTAATAGTGAAATAATAGAGTTTGGGCTAAACAAAACCCACATTGGGTCAAGGGGGGACGAATTAGGCTTTGCCCATGTAGGAAACCCTAGACCATGTTGCAACCTTGTGTTATATAAACAAGGCTTTGCATTAGGGTTTAGGTTAATCAGCCAAAACAGCTTTTGAGAGGAAATTCGTGAGAGCATTAGAGGCTTGGACAAATTAGGGTTTTGATTGATTGTAATACTCGTGTTTGATAATCAATAAAAACCCGGTTGATAGTAATTTCTGTTTCTACTCGTTTCGGTGACATTCTGATCTAGAGGATTCTGCACTGTAGAATGGATTGACGATTCTGTGACGATCCGTACGAATCAGGGGACCTAAAATTGGTATCAGAGCATTAGGCTCTTGAAGAGGCTCGGTTCAGAATTGGTGGCTGCATAAACCTGAAGATTTTCGGAAATCTTGAAACTGAAAAATTAGGGTTTTCGAAATTTTTGAATTTCTGATAATTTTCTGCGATTTTGTTTGTGTTTGATCAGTCTGTGTGTTTGATTTTGCTGATTTGCAGGTTTTTGGGACAGTTTTTGTGTGATTTCTTGAAGAATTTTGGCTAGAAACATTTGAAGATTCGAAGACTGTTCTTCGTGTTCTTCATATTTTTCGAAAATATTACTGATCTTTTGCTTCTTGATTTTGCAGGAAACTGTTAAGAGGATCTGGAAAGCTTCAAAATTTCAAACAGATTGAATTTCCGAATTTACTGGAGTATTTAATAATTTCGCAGACTGGACCAGCGAAATTAACTGATCGGCGAATTTAAAATCCAAAGGCGACTTTGGTAACCGTATAATTATCCTCAGCGAAATTATAACGGTGATCGGCGAAATTGTACCAGTCGTCATAATAGCGAAATTAAACCAGCGAACTTAATCAGCGAAGTTGACCTGCGAAATTAACCAGCATAATTAAATAACCTTCCTGAATAAGCGAAATTACACAGCGAAATTGGCAGCGAAGTTAAGTTGATTCACCAGCGAAATTAGTAGCATAATTAAAAAAGTGGAGTATTTATTTTCGTGGAGTAATTAGATACGTATAGAGGATCATTTTCGTAAATAGAAAGTGATCCGTAGCTCATCTGAGTAAACCGTTTGCACTGTTGAATTCGTTGAATTCATTTGCACCGTTGACTCTGGAAAATCCCGAATTTGGTTTTTGACATTATATATCATTGGATTCGTCGTTTCGAGACTATTCTAACGGTGTAATTTGGTAACCACTGTTTTCAGACACTTTTTGTACAGTTTTACCAGTCTGTTACGTTAAAATGTCGAACATGACGAATCTGAATGCACTTTTGAGGATGGAGCATGAGGTTGGTACCACAAACAAACTGCCTAAGATGATGAAGGTGGAAAATTATCTGACATGGAAGGACAGGTTCCAATCCTTCATTGAATATCAGGACGCACGCATGTAGATCTGTATTGTAGATGGGTACACAAACCCAACAGATGATTTTGAGGGCAGACCACGTGTCACAGCCTACGTGAACATGCAAGAGGCTGATAAAAAGATGTATGAGGCTGAAAAGAGAGCCTTGGCTGCCATAAAAATGTCCTTACCTGATGGCATCAAGCATACATTTAATAAGTACACTACTTCAAAGGAAATGTGGGATGCATTAGAAAAACGATATCAGGGAAATGCAGATGTTAAGAAGAACAAAGTTGATCTACTGAAGAAGCAGTTTGCTGTTTTCAAGTGAATGAGAAATGAGTCACTTGAAGATATCATCACTAGATACTATCATCTCATGTCAGAGATGGACAACTATGACATAGATAGTTATACTGACATAGAGATCAATGACAAGTTGCTTGATGCTCTACCTGCAAAGTGGGATATCTACACTCTCATGATTAAAGGGGAACCAAATTATGAGACAAAAGAGCTTGAAGAGGTTTTTGGTAAGCTAAGAGCTTATGAGCTCAACATGAAGAAGGAGGAAACATGCTATGATCAGGTTCATGATCCAGGAGTTTACAATGGACTTCCATCTTCTTCGTCTCACAACGCTTCTAGTGACTCTGCTACTGCGTTTCTATCATGTGAAAATGAGCAGGTTACGATAAATGATGATGGTGATGTGTGTTTCGTAGCTGCTTTAGGTGGATCTACAGGTGCTAAGAGAACATCAACTACAAATCAGAGCAGCAATACCAAGTCTATGCCTATGAGTGTGAAGGCTGCTGAAGAACATCTAGCATTGCTCGCCTCGTTCATTGCTTCTTACGAGAATTACATTCAGGGGAAGATATCTGATCCAGCTACTTTTGATGAAGATTATGATCAGGTTGACCCTAATGACTTAGAAGAAATGGATCTACAATGGCAAATGGCCATGATTTCTAGAAGAGTGAAGAGGTTTATGAATAGAACAGGAAGGAAGTTTGTGGGAAAGACTGTTGGTTTTGACAAGACCAAGGTTCGGTGTTTCAACTGTCAAAGTTATGGACACTTCGCCAGGGAATGTCAAAGAGCAAAGACAGAGTCTTCGGGTCAAGGTTCAAATAACAAAAATGAATCAAACAACTTTGGCTCAAAAGCTTTGATCTCTACAGCACGAGAAGGTTCATATGATTGGAGTGTTCATCTAGAAGATAATGAGAATGCCACTCAGGCATTCATGGCAGAGATAGTGCCAGTTGATGATGCTGAAGCTACTGTGGAAGATGCTGAAGCAAAAGTGGATGCTGATGTGAAGATAGAGAGTAAAGCTGAAGGAGATAAGGTTGATCAGACAACAGAAGCTGAAGAAGAACAGCTAAAGTCTGACTATGAAAAGGAAGCTGAAGAGAAGGAAGCAAAATATAAAAGAATGGAAGCTCAGCTTGCTGCTCTCATGGCCAACCTAGACAAGCCAACTAGAGAGGTAAGTAATTCTGATAATTCTGTTTGCTTAAGATGTCGTGAATTACAGGGTGAAGTTGATAGATTATCAACTCAAAATCAAAGTCTGGTAAACGAGATGTCTAACATAAAATAATCAAACTTTTTTGCTAAAAGAAACGAGACGTTATATTTGAAGAAGATAAAAGGATATGAAACTGAAATTGAAGTTTTAACCTGCAACCTAAACGAAAAACTTCAAGTCATAGACTTAACTCATGACATGATGAGTGAGAAAACAAAAGAGATTTCTGAAAAATGCAAAGAGTTGTCAGATGCACAACTCAAAATTGTTGAACTTGAAAAGAAATTAAGTCAATTCAAAGATTCGTCTTTTGTAATGAAACACATGATGGGTGGGTTAAAGAAGAGTAATGACAAGACTAGTGTGGGATTCAAGGGCTTTAATGATGTCCCACCTCCTCTTAGCCATGACTATTCATTCCTGCCTGCTGAAGATGAGCTAACAGACTTTATGTCAACTGCACCAAGTGTTATGGGTGAAATTCTGAGCCCATATCCTGACAATATATCTTGATTTAATGTTAGCTGTTTATGATCAGGATACCGGACCAGGATATTGGTAACATCCTGGGGCAGTATCGATCAGGATATCAGACCAGGATATTGGTAACATCCTGACGCAGTATCCTGGCAGTTACTAACGATTTTCTTTTGTAGCAAGGTACCAACGTTAAAACACTTGATCTACCTGAAGATTCGCTCAAGGTGGTTGAAAAATGGACGTTGATGGTGGAAGAATGGGTCTTGTAACGGTCAGAAAGGCATATTCCGCGAGAATATCGGATGTTGGTTAATGTTGTTGACATTGTAACGGTTATATGAGCTGAAGACCCGGTTTTGTAGTCAATAAGCACGTGGAAAAACAAGTAGAAAGAGTCCCCCAACGTTCAGAATGGAATATTCCCAGCATCCCGGAATAATAGGAGAGTTAGTTTGTTACTTGTAACTATAAATAGGAGGCCAGATCAATAGGAACACACACTTGACTCTCCACTCTCGAACTCACACTTCTTTTTTTCTTTCTATCACGCACAAACACTTAACACTTGTAATCGTTGTACCGCTTAGCATTGATCTGCGCCATATCCTGCACTGTATCCTGATTTTTGAAGCAATTGAAGAACAAGGCAGCTGCGATTGTCAGCTCCCGAGGTTTTATGCCGGCGATCTAAATTGATCAAGGGCTTTCCTCGTACATCTCGTGTCACTTCCTTTACTTTTTGCTCATTATCCGCTCATTGTTTGATCGTCGATACAGCTCAATATCCCGAGCCGTATCCTGAAACTGTTTTTACAAATAATTTAATTAACACATTTTTGACACTTACTTCTAGCACACTACCTCACTTAACTAATTTGATCACTTAATTACTTCGGTAATTTTTGACCAAAACAATTTGGCGCCCACCGTGGGGCATATGGTGCTACTTTTACTAAAAATCTTTGTAAAATCGTTAATCGGTTTTCTATTTTCAAAACTTTTTACCACATTGTTTACAATGGCCTCAAGATCAAACATGAGCTCCTCCACCGTGTCTGCTACAACCTCTACAACAATTGGTTCGATGCTTCCACCACCTCCTCCGAGAACGCAAGCCTCTTCACAAGGAACCGAAATTCATGTGGCTCGGGATGTTATTCCCGCTCAGAATATTCAGGGATTTGGTCCTATTTTGGCCTCTAATGAAGAAATTCTAACTTTATTTGGTAGTGTACAGGAACAAATGAGGCAGCAGCAGGAGACCAACCGAATGCTGATAAGAGAGATACAACTCTTGAAATCCAGCTCAAGCAGGCCCGCTGAGGATACTGTCACTCCCTTGCAGCCAAGAGCTTCAAAACTTCAATTCTGCAGTTTATGCTGAGGATAACAGGGGGAATATTGTGCCTAGCCATTCTCGGAGTCATATTCCTGAGATACCCTCTTCGACCAGGATGTCGACTGTGAGGGATCCAGGATATGCTCCAGGATATGCCCCAGGATATAGCCAGAATCACCAACCTGGTAACTTGTCTGTTAACACCAGTATCCCTGTTACTAATAATCTTGGATCATTGCAGGATGCAGGTGTGACATCAGTGATAACCAGAGAGCTTCAAAAGTTGAAGGATATGATATCAAGTGTGCCTGGGATAGTGCAGCCTATACCGGAAGTATCCCGGGATAGTCACAACATATCCCACTTTGCTTACCCCATTTGTGATGCAGAAATCCCAAAGAGATTCCAGACTCCTAACATGAAGCTGTATGATGGGACGACGGATCCTGAGGAGCATATTGCCCAGTATAGGGAGAGGATGGAGATTAACCCTATCCCGCCAGAACTTAAGGAAGCATGCTCGTGCAAGGGCTTCGGCTCTACTCTAACAGGATCAGCCTTGAAATGGCTTCTAAACGTTCCACCTTATTCAATTACATCATTTGCTCATTTAGTTAATTTGTTTAATAGTCAGTTTTCTTGTAGTAGAAGCTTTGAAAAACTAACAAGTGACCTCTACAGGATAACACAGGGGCCTCAAGAATCCCTAAGGGATTATGTGAACAAATTCAGCAGGGAATCCTTGGATATCCTACACCTTGATGTTGCTACAGCATTCCAAGCATTCAAGATGGGACTACCAAAGGATTCCCAGTTTTATCAGGATCTTGTGATGAATCCTTGCACGAACTTGGACGAAGCTCGAAATAGGGCCTTGAGATATATCAGGCTGGAAGATGATACGAAAATGCAAGAGAGGATGAATGCATCCTCAACATATGAACCAACTAACAGGAAGTCAGAATCCTCATACAAAACATATCATTCTAAGCCATATGACAGGAATGATAGCAAAAAAGTGAACGCTGTTGAAAATGAGGATCCTGAGGAGTATCCTGAATTGTCAGAATATTGTTTTTCTGTTAATATTCCTGAACTAATGTATGCTATGCAGGGTTTGGGAGATAAAGCAAGGTGACCTCGGAAGAATCAATAAAAAAGCTGATTGGAAGGACAAGTCCAAATGGTGTGCCTTCCATGAGGATTTCGGACATGTTACTAAGGATTTCATTGCCCTGAGGAAAGAAATAAGCTACCTACTAGGCAAAGGATATCTGAAGGATCTTCTGGGCAGAAAGAAGGATAAGGGTCAGGATATTGAGAAGGATCCTGAACGAGCAGCATCACCTCCCGCCGACGCCAAGATAATTAACTTTATCTCAGGAGGGTCCGATATCTGCGAAACTTCTTATTCTGCAGCCAAAAGACATGCAAAGGAGGCTAAGGCCGAAAGGGGGAATAAGCCAACCAGGATATCGACCCTCACGACTGATAAAATGATCACGTTCGATAGTGATGACAAGGATACTGTCCAGGATCCTCATCATGATGCTCTGGTAATAACTTTATACGTTGCTAACCATTTTGTACGCAGGATATTGGTGGACAATGGCAGCTCGGTCAACATCATCCAATTGGAAACCTTGGAGAGAATGAACATCCCCGAGATGGAGATTACCTCAAAGTCCACTGTGCTTATAGGGTTTAGTTGAGAAGCAAAGAATACTGTTGGGGAGATAAAACTGCCCGTATATGTTGAAGGGGTCAATTCGATACAGCGCTTCTGTGTGATGGACTCCTTATCCTACTATAATATCATATTGGGCAGGCCATGGATCCATGATATGAAAGCTGTACCGTCAACTTATCATCAGCGTATCATGATCCCTACTCCTTGGGGGTTTGTCAAGGTGGAAAGTGATCAACAGGAGGCAAAGGAATGTTACTCATCCTCGATGAAATCCTCAACCAAGCCTAATGCAGCATAGCAATTAAAGATGCAGGCCCAGGATATCGTGGAGGCTTCAGAGCAGGATGTAAAGAAAATTATCTTAGATCAGGATAATCCAGATATCTCGGTGCTCGTAGGAGCCAATATCCCTCAGGATATTGAAAATCAGTTAACTAACTTTTTGAAATGCAGGATGTCGACATTCGCATGGAAGCATGAGGATATGACAGGTATTTCTAAGGATATTATAACTCACAAGCTTGGAATTGATAGGTCTCTCAAGCCTATCTGGCAAAAGAGAAGGAAGTTTGCTCCAGAACGAAACGTAATTAATCAAGAAGAGGTTGAAAGACTATTGAAGTCCAAGATGTTCAGGGAAGTCAAATTTCCCAAGTGGCTAGCAAATGTGGTCGTGATTCAAAAGAAGAATGGGAAATGGAGAGTTTGTGTAGATTACACAGACTTGAACAAAGAATGTCCTAAAGAACCATTCCCTCTGCCTCATATAGACTCGATGGTGGATGCCACTGCTGGTCATGAGATGTTAACCTTCATGGATGCATCCTCAGGATTCCAACAGGTCCAAATGGAACCTTCAGACCAGGAGGATACTGCTTTCATGACACCAATAGGTATTTATTGTTATACAGCTATGCCTTTTGGTTTGAAAAATGCAGGTGCAACATACCAAAGATTGGTAAACATGATGTTCAAAGACAAACTGGGGGACACCATGGAGGTATATATCGATGATATGGTGGTGAAATCTAAAAAGGATGAGGATCACCTCCAGGATATCAAGGGAGCATTTGATATCCTGGATCGATACAACATGAAGCTGAATCCTGCAAAATGCCATTTCGGAGTGGAGACAGGAAAGTTTCTTGGATATATGGTGACAAAAAGGGGGATAGAAGCAAGCCCAGAGCAGATCAAAGCTATCATGGATATAAAATCACCCTCAAATATGAAGGACGTACAAAGATTAACAGGCCGAGTAGCAGCTTTAAACAGGTTTATCTCGAGATCCTCAGAGAAATGCAAAGATTTTTATGATATCCTGAAGAAGAACAAAAAATTCGAATGGGGTGAGAAGCATGAAGCGGCCCTACAGGATTTGAAGCGATATCTCTCAACCGCACCTCTATTGATGAAGCCTAAAAATGGTGAACCACTATCCCTATACCTCGCTGTATCAGGGAATGCTGTAAGTGCCGTTCTTATAAAAGACCATGAAGGTCAGCAATATCCTGTTTATTATGTTAGTAAAAGTTTGTTAGATGCTGCAACTAGGTATTCTCATCTAGAAAAATTGATATTAGCTCTAGTCATGGCATCAACAAAGCTTAGACATTATTTTGAGACACATAGGATCCATGTTAAAACGAATTACCCTGTGAAAAATGTACTTAGGAAACCAGAGATGTCAGGCAGGATGGCCAAATGGTCAGTAAAGTTAAGTGCTTATGATTTAGTATATGAACCTAGAAATGCTATAAAGTCTCAGGCTCTAGCAGACTTTGTGGCTGATTTCAGTAGTGATATTCAAAATGAAGTAGACCTAGAAGTTCAACAACTAGGAGAAACTTCAGTATCCTGGACATTATATACTGATGGTGCATCTAATGTAAGAGGTGTAGGATTGGGTATACTACTAAAATCGCCACAGGGGGACATATTACCCCAGGCTATTAGGTGTGAATTTCCTGCTACTAATAATGAGGCAGAATATGAAGCTTTAATTGCAGGATTAGAATTGGCTAAGAGTATGAGTATCAAGAATTTGCAAATATATGTTGACTCCTTGTTAATTACTAACCATTTTAATGGATCCTATGCAGTCAAGGGTGAGAAATTAATCGAATACCTCGATATTCTCGAAAAATTAGCAGGATATTTCGATGTTTTTACATTTGAACAGGTACCAAGGGAGGATAATGCTGAAGCGGATGCCTTAGCAAATCTGGGATCATCGATCAGGATACCAGAAGGAACCCAAATACCAATATTACATGTCTTATATCCTGCAATGAATCCTCAGGATAAAGAAGTAGCGGGTATTCAGGATCCTGGAGCAGAGCATCCTGAAGAGGATCCTAAATCCTGGACGGCTCCAATCATGAGATATCTCAAAGAAGGACACATCCCTGGAAATGAAAATCCTAAGGCATTTAGGATGAAGCATATCAGCAGAGAATATCCAGGGCATATAACAAGAATATTAGGACCAGAAGATTTAAGGTTGGAGATTGGGTGTTAAGAAAGGCTTTTCAGAATACTACTAATCCTGCCGATGGAAAGTTGGCTCCAAAATGGGAAGGACCCTATGAAATTGAGTCAGAATCTGGGAAAGGAGCATACCGACTCAAGAATATGGAGGGGGATATGCTACCGAGATCTTGGAATGCTATACACCTTAAGCTCTATTTCAAGTGAGTTTAGAATTTAATTTCTAACTCAGGATGGTATGAATTCTACCTTTTTTAAATATGTTTGGTTTAATTTGTTCTTTGTAACCCAATACTGACTTAAGCATCGGAGGGGTGTTAGTCAAGCTAACACCCACCTTAGTTTACTGTTGTTTTGCAGTATATGCTTCAGGATATAGCTCCAGGATACACACTCTGGATACTTCGAAAGATTAGAGGATTGGCCCCCTCTCTCACGTTTAAGGGATCCTGATCCCTTCACAGGTTTAAAGGTATTCACCTTTCTCCCGAATTGGGTTTAAACACCCCGCCTGGAGCGCAAGTTATCCAGGGATAGTTCAAGGTGGCGGGACCAGTTCATGTAAAAGTGGCTGACAATTTTGTTACTGTTGGCTATACCCTGGATCCTTAAGGTATATGAGGATTGATCACCCTCTCTCACGAAAGGGTATTTTCATACTCTCTAAGGTTTAAAGGTTATCACCTTTCTAAGTCTTGGAGTTTATACACTCCCGCCTGTAGCGCATGAAAATTTGGGATTTTCCCCAGGATTAAAGGTTTTCACCTTTCTAAGTTTTGGGGTTTCCACACCCTCGCCTGTAGCGCACGAAACGTGGGTAAAATCCCCAGTAAAACTCAAAGACTTAAAGGTTTTCACCTTTTCAAGTCTTGAGGTTCTTATACTCCGGCTTAAATGCCTGGAAAATGGGTTTAGTCTCAATAAAATACAAAGTTTTTGGATAATCCCAAAGTATATTTTCAAAAAGCATAATCATTTACAAGTCTACATAAATTTTTGAAAAAAGATTGCTAAGTTTAAACAACTGGTTGAAGAATTGCTAAAGGATCATATCCTGGTACAACATACTGGTCCTGCACAGACAGGGGACATCCGTGATAGAACATGACGTATGCTGATACTATATCCTACTGGGGACATTTATGCTGGAGTAAGAAGGAAACCTATGCCAACACTATATCCCAGTAAGGCATTGTGAGGAACTCAAAGGATCAAGTTTGGGCATGATTCGCCAAGTATCCTGGACTGGGGACACCTTCGTTGGAAAAGTTGCAAAAGGATTGAAGTTTGAGAATAGGGTTACACTCTATTCCTGGTATGATCTTTCCTTTGTAAACGATATTTAAATAACTTGAGTTTTTGAAACTATGTTTGACCAAAGCTTAAGCATCCTGATTAGGATATATTCTCGGGATATATTCTCAAAATGTATTTTCAAAATATATTTCAGGATATTTGATTGGAATATTTGGGACATGATGCTTGGGTTAAAAACTGAAACTGTGTTCTAGTCAAATAAGTGTTCTCAAAACCAACTTTGTAAAATAAAAATGAACTGTCCTCTTTCTCTGAAAACTTTATCTGAATTGTTTGAGTTATAAAAACCCTATTTGACGGAAGTCTTAATAGGATATTTGCGAGTATACTGATCAAGAGATTTTCATAAAAAGTAATAATTGCACTAAGTTTGGAACATTGGAATTCAGACTAAGCAATGCATAACACATAACAACATGTAAGGCTAAAAGGCTAGTTTATTATTAATTGTATTCTTGGTTTCATCTCAAAAAGAGACTCACCCACCAAGAACACAATTAAGTTTTTAAAGCATATTTACATAAACAGTTGAAGGCTTCGTCCTAAAAACACGAGAACCCATTCGCCTTCAACTGTTATATTGTTCAAAATAAACCATACTGATTGATGACCAAAGGCTTCATCCTGAAGCTCAGGACCCATCCACCTTTGGCCATCGTATTGTCTTAAGTGCAGGAAATATAAATTGTTCTAAGTACAGGACGACCAGATGATTCGGACCCTACAAAGGAAAATGCAAGTATCATTAGAGACAAACTAACCAGGATACAGGTTCAGTATATGTGTACGGGATACCGGATTTGGATATTTACCTTATTAAGGAAGGAGTTCATGGGCTCGATGGATTCCATGAAGCCAAGGTCATGATAGCAGAAACATTCAGCAGCAACAGCGAAGGGTTTAGAGCTGGTGCCAACAGATGGTTCCTTTTTTACCAAGACAGACTTGGGGTAACTGTCAAGCTCCTCAAAATCGAAGACAATAGGGACCTTAGCAGAGTCTACAAAAAAGGGAGTAGTTTCAATCTTATCATATTATGTGCTGACTAACCAAACATATGCAGGAATGTTCAAAACAGATATCCTTACCGGACGTATTGGAATGACTGAAAAATATATCTGTTGGAATTAGGATATCCAACAGTTATATTTTTGGGGACAATTGTTATGGGTGAAATTCTGAGCCCATATCCTGACAATATATCTTGATTTAATGTTAGCTGTTTATGATCAGGATACCGGACCAGGATATTGGTAACATCCTGGGGCAGTATCGATCAGGATATCATACCAGGATATTGGTAACATCCTGACGCAGTATCCTGGCAGTTACTAACGATTTTCTTTTGTAGCAAGGTACCAACGTTAAAAGACTTGATCTACCTGAAGATTCTCTCAAGGTGGTTGAAAAATGGACGTTGATGGTGGAAGAATGGGTCTTGTAACGGTCAGAAAGGCATATTCCGCGAGAATATCGGATGTTGGTTAATGTTGTTGACATTGTAACGGTTATATGAGCTGAAGACCCGGTTTTGTAGTCAATAAGCACGTGGAAAAACAAGTAGAAAGAGTCCCCCAACGTTCAGAATGGAATATTCCCAGCATCCCGGAATAATAGGAGAGTTAGTTTGTTACTTGTAACTATAAATAGGAGGCCAGATCAATAGGAACACACACTTGACTCTCCACTCTCGAACTCACACTTCTTTTTTTCTTTCTATCACGCACAAACACTTAACACTTGTAATCGTTGTACCGCTTAGCATTGATCTGCGCCATATCCTGCACTGTATCCTGATTTTTGAAGCAATTGAAGAACAAGGCAGCTGCGATTGTCAGCTCCCGAGGTTTTATGCCGGCGATCTAAATTGATCAAGGGCTTTTCTCGTACATCTCGTGTCACTTCCTTTACTTTTTGCTCATTATTCGCTCATTGTTTGATCGTCGATACAACTCAATATCCCGAGCCGTATCCTGAAACTGTTTTTACAAATAATTTAATTAACACATTTTTGACACTTACTTCTAGCACACTACCTCACTTAACTAATTTGATCACTTAATTACTTCGGTAATTTTTGACCAAAACACCAAGTAGTTTCGCATCAAGTCAAAGTGATGAGTCTGGGAGTGATAATGCTAAGAAGAACAATAACAGGGAACCTTTGAAAAAGAAAAATTCACCTCCTAAGAGTAAAAATCAAACTTTTTTTAAAAAGGTTAATTTTGTTCAGGGTAGTGACATTAAAATTGAGACAACTGTTATTGAAAACGAATCAAATGTAGAGTTTGCTAAAAATAAAAACAAAGAAATATCTAAATCTAAGCAAACTGAACCAAATCCTTCCAAAGCATCATCATCTGATGAGGGATCTACCTCAAAGACTTCAGCTAAGAAGTCTACGAAAAAGAGATCGTGCTTCAAGTGTCACACAAAGGGACATGTAGCTAGTTGTTGTCCTAACAAAAAGACTGAAGCACAAGTGAGTGAGAAACAGAGAGGGAAATCACCTGAGAAGAAAGGTGATAATGAGGAGAAAGTTGCAAATTCTCCAAAGAAATCTGCTCCTAAGCAACCAGAAAATGTTGCTGTTGGTGTAGATAAGGCTGAAAAAGGAACTCCACAAGTTCCTCGTTTTCAACGAAATCAACCAAGATTTCAGCCTGAATCTACATCAGGCAGATATGATAGACCTAGAAGTAGTTCACCAAGAATGAATAATCATAATTCAAATAATTTCAGAAGTTAAGGTCAATATCAAAATCGATATCAAAATAATGGTGGTCGAACTTTTTATAACAATGGCTTTAGAAATTACAACAACCAAGCTTTTTAGAATCAAACCTCAAGGTACCAAAACCAAAATTTTCAAAGGTCAAATAGTCCAAACACATATAGGAACCCTCAGGACCATAGACCTAGTGGAAATACAAATCAAATTCCATCAACAGGTCTGAGATCCAAGACTCCTGTTAGGAGTAATGGATATTGGATGGATGTTCCAGTAGTTGGTGAATTTGGACGACCCAAGACCATTAAGGCTTTGGTCCCCCAATCTAACTAATTTCTTGGTTGGTGTGTGCAGGAGCTGCTATGGAGAATTATCAACTTATGGTATGTTGATAGTGGCTGCTCCAGGCACATGACGGGAGATGCGAGATCGTTGACTGAATTTGAAAATTATGATGGTGGACATGTGAACTTTGCTGGTGCTAAAGGTGGTAGAATTACAGGTCGAGGAAAAGTGACCAATGGGAAGATCACACTTGACAAAGTAAACTATGTTGAGCAGCTTAAGCACAATCTGATGAGCATGTCAAAAGTCTACGACAAGGGTCACTCGGTCCATTTTACCAAGACTGAAGCATTAGTGTTGAAACCAGGTTTGGTGATTCCGGACGATTGGATAGTGATGAGAGCGCCAAGGAGAAATGACACTTATGTCATGGACATGGGTGCTAAGGATCCAACTACTGTGGTGGCGTGCTTACTATCAAAAGCATTTAAAGCTGAATCGATGTTGTGGCACAGACGCGTGGCCCATATTCACTATCGCAAAATGAACTATATTATTAAAAATGAACTAGTGAAAGGGGTTCCAATGTAGAGGTTTCACATGGAAGATAAATGTCTTCCATGTCAAAAGGGAAAACAACATAAGAAACCTCACAAATAAAAAACAGTAAATTCCATAGATGCCCCTTATGAACTACTTCACATGGATTTATTCGGTCCAGTGAACGTGAGGAGCATAAGTGGAAAATACTATTGTTTAGTTGTCACAGACGATTACTCACGGTATTCATGGGTTTTCTTTTTAGGTTCAAAAGATGAGACAGCGGAGATGCTGATAGATCTTTTTACAAAATTGGAGAACGTCCATGAAGCAAAGATCAAGAAGATAAGGAGTGATAATGGCACGGAGTTCAAGAATAGGATTCTGGATCTCTATTGTCTTCGCAAGGGAATAGAACATCAATATTCTGCTCCTTATACACCTCAACAGAATGGATTCGCTGAGAGGAAAAATAGGACGTTGATTGAAGCCGCTAGGACTATGCTTTCAGATTCAAAGCTACCCGTTCTTTTCTGGGGAGAAGCTGTGAATACAGCTTGCTATGTCCTAAAAAAAGTTTTAACCGTTAAACGTTTTAACAAAACTTGTCATGAATTAATGTTTAACGAAAAACCAAACTTAAAAGGCTTTGAACCATTTGGATTACCCTGCACCATTGTGCGAAACAAAGATAAACAAAAATTCGGTGAGGTGGCTGACGAAGGATACTTTCTAGGTTACATGCCTGGTGTAACACCTCGTAAATTCATGTCCAATATTATATTGACACGTGTCATGAGCTTTAAACGTGTAAAGAATTACTTTAGAGGGACTAAAGATGACAAACAAAGATGTTTATACTGTTAAGCGAATGGATTATGAAGCGTATGAAGCCGTTTGTGAAAGAAAGTGAGAGTTTACAAACCACAAGGGTTAAAAGTGTCAACATGTTTAACTTATACCTCTGAGTGACCTTTTAGCGAACCCGAAGCTTTGTAACGATTAATTATGCTCACTAGAATAAGTGATAAAAATTTCACAAGGTTTCGATTTCGTATGAGAAAGTTATGCTAACATTCGTATGTGAAGGGTTAAAAGCGTCAACGTTGAAATTTAGGGCTTTTCGGGTGATCATAAAGCTAACCAAGGACTTAACAAAGTTTGGTTATGTCTTGGAGCCCTTAAAAGTCAATTTGGAGGGCCAAAAGTGCAATAAACGAAGTTAAAACCACTTTATAAAGGACCCGGGACCAAATGTGCAAAAGCTGAAACTTGTTTAACCTGATCCGGGGCACCATACCGGCCGCGTAGACCATGTATGGGTCTTACGCGGGCCGCGTGACCCCCTGCAGTGACAAAAACAAGCACAACTGCCTGTTAAAGCTATGTAACCGACTTATGAGCCTTGTTTTACATACCAGGGGCTGCACCAACAGGTTTTCATGCATAGGGGGCACCTGTAAGCATCATATATCACCTGTAGACTTGCTTGGCATGATCTAGTTGCATCAAAAGTCCTATATAAGAGCTCCAAAGTTGCAAACATTGGACACTTGCATTTCAAAACTTTCATAACTTCATCTCTGGAGATTTCTGGAGCTCAAGACCAATTCCTAGAGATCATTAGTCGTGCATAGGACTTCAGTAACTGTCTTTA
The DNA here is from genome assembly GCA_030545235.1 of Helianthus tuberosus. Lineage (NCBI taxonomy): Eukaryota > Viridiplantae > Streptophyta > Magnoliopsida > Asterales > Asteraceae > Helianthus > Helianthus tuberosus. The sequence goes on from CM060366.1 coordinate 124,531,281, forward strand.
ACATTTCTTAATTCAGTTTTACTTAGTTTAATGGCCAAAAGTCAAATCGTCGTAATTATGGTTTGACTTAGTGATTAATCACTAATGGTTCAGTCAATTCTTGAATTGAAAGTACCTATAAGTTGGTAATTATGTGGACAATAAACCCTTAAAAGGGCACCCTCTGATTCCCACTCTAACTAGGTCAATTGTCGGGTCAAAGTTAATTATATAAAGTCAACATAAAACAATTTTTCAAATAAACACATAATTAACAATGTAGAAGCCATGCAACCTGTTTTATTACTCATATAACTTGGTAATTAATGTAAGAACATGTCTAAACATGTCCAACCCGACAATTTTCAGTTTAAGCTCGGTTCGGAACCGAAGGTCGCAAAAGTAAACTTTTGCTTTGACTTTCAGTTCTGACCCAATGTAGCATGTTTTAAAAATGACTTAGAGCTCTATTAGGACCAGGTTATAGATTAGTGTAACCCTCTGAGGTTATACAACTTGGTTCATTAGTTATTTGATTCATATGCATGTTTCCGTTATATGCCTAAATGTTGACCATAATGCCCTTTTGACCTTAAAATGAGATATTTGAAAATGTGAGAGGACAAAAACCTTTATTACTGATTTATAAACTAGTCCTAAAAATTTGACACCAGTTTGAGGTCTAGATTAGGAGTTATGCTCAATAGCGTAATTAAGAAGCTTTTTATTAATTAAATGGCGTAATTAGCATAAAGCCTATCTAAACCCAATTTTTGACACCAAACCTTTTACCCACTGATGTAAAATAATATTTTGGATTTTTGAAGATTTTTATTTAATTTTCGGTTATTGACGGTTTTGCCCTTTTGGCCTATGAAGTGAGTTTTACAAATCATTTTGATACCAAACCTTTTTCTACTGATCTTATATGATAAATAAAATATTTTAAGCCTTCTGGAATAATAAAAATATCAGCTTTTCTTATAAAACCCGGAAATCGCTTAAAATCGCCTTTTTACGCGTTTTAAACGCATAGTATGTATTAAAACTATTTTTACCATATAAGGCTTGATACCTACTGATATTTTAAGTAAATTTTTAAAATTAAACAGTAAGCAAAAGTTTTGAACTCAGAATTCTAATTTTGACCTTTAAAGCTTATGTGAAATTACTAAAATGCCCCTACGGTGCATAGTTTGGTTATAATAGATAAATTTTACATATATGCAATACCCTACTATTATGACTTATAAAAATAATTATTTTTACAGATTATATCAGACCTGAAACTGAGATTAGTATTTAAACTCTTTTATAAGTTTTAAAATGACCAAAATACCCCTACGAGGCATAATTTGAGTTTAAATCCATTTTGGGCATTATGGAAGGTATCTTACTGATATCACAACATATTTAAGGCATATTAACTTAGGAAACCTGCTCGTGACTCATTTGGTTACCCGTTACGCATTATTCGCGTTTGGTGCGGTTTATGTAACTAGTTTGCATAAATTAGCCGAAACGGGTCAAACCTTATCGTTTTTATCTCAAATTCCAGAATGTGTTTAGTTTACCCATATTATACAAGTCTTCAAACTTGTCGGGTCTAAACCACACTCTAATCCGGTCTTCGCTTAATCGTGCGTTTGAACCGTATATCTTCCTTTAAAACTAACCAGTTTAAGTTTAGGCTTAATTAAAACCCGTTAGGAATCTAATAGGTTATTAAAACCTTTGTTCCAGATTAGGATCCCGGTAAAAGCTACTTGCACTTGCTGTTTGTGATATATACTTGCTCAGGTAAATACTTTTAACTTATTTTCCCTATACGGGCTTGGGATACGGTATTATAATAATACCGCTTGGTCGGGTATGTGATATTAAATCGGATTGTGATTAATAAAGTTACATAATTTGTTTTAATCTGTTTTGTTTGGTATATGAATTTTGGGGGGTTAATGACCATGTCCCGGATATCCTTGGCATCATTCATTGAAATGGCCACGACCTAAGCACTGGGTGTAGGCATACACCTGACAGTTGCATATGTAAAAACTGGTAATGCACTTAAAGGAATCAACCTTGTGGACATTATACTTGTGGCGTGTCAGTTAATCTTGTCCGGCTCTTCTAACCGGCCATGACGGACGGCAAACATATAAATCTGTATACAAGATTATTTATAAATAATTATCCCAAGTTATAAAAGATATTTTGTGCCTTGTGCATTCAAATCAATTTTCTCAAATATTTTCAAAATGAGTCGGTTAATTGTATTAACCAGTGTAAACTGACGTATTTTCCAAAAAGGCTAAGTGCAGGTACTAGACGAAATAGGCTGGCTACTGCTGGCATCATTAACCAAGTCTTGCAAGCTTTAGATGTTAAAGTCTGTTGAACAATAATCTTTTCATCTTTTGATCCGCCTGTGGATCCATTATAGTCCGTTTGTGATACTTTGATATTACTATTTTATTCGGTTTGTAATGTGATTCATTTTTTGCTTCCGCTGTGCATTTAAATGTGATTCATCTTTTGATATTACGTCACGATACTCCCCACCGGGCCCACCGGTAATACGTGGAAATATCAGGGTGTGACAGGTTGGTATCAGAGCCAACGTTGAGTGAATTAAATACTAGCCTTTTGTGTTTAATCTCAATGACACAGTATGCACATTCCTCGACTTTCGAGTCTAGACAAAGATCTTAGGACAAATCCAAATTGTTTTATTTTAATTTTGTCCTTTATTTTTTTTGTTGTGTCCTCTGTTTGTTTTGACAGGTTCAAAAAGATGCCACCAAGAATACGAGGAAGAGGTAGAGGCGAGGAGCCACTCGTCGCCCCCAATGATCACGAGGCCGAGCCTTCACACCGGCGAACACCATCTGATTCTTTAAGCAAAAGTCCTCAGGAAAACTGGAGGACTTCATTAGAACCCGCGAGGCATTCAGTCTCGCTGAGCTCCTCACCTTCTTACCTAAATTATTTCGGGCCTCAGTCGGAGAACGAGCCCCACAACTCCCACCATTCTTGTATACCCACTCCAAGGCCACAACTCACCTTTCAACGACCCAACACCGTACTTCCAAAGCCGATTCAACTCGGCAAACTTAACTAAAGAACCAATGGGTTATAACCTGTTGGGACCGGAGGACCATTTCTCCATGGATATGGACGAAGATCCGGAACCTGCCCAACCGCCATCCGGAACGCCTACTCACCCCATCAAGATTTTGGATGGGTCACCCTTTCTTGGATCACCTTATAGTGGTCCCGACAGCTACGAGGCAAGGTTTAACCAAATCGACTGGGCGTTTACTCCCAGTTACCACAACTCACCGCAGCAGCAGCAGGATCCCTCGGAGGATTCGCGCTTTGTAGCGGTTACTCCGCCACCACCACCAATGCAACAACAGCCTCCGGAGCCACCGAGGCGTAGGAGATCAACCGCACGGATGTCCGTGCGAGGGGGAGTCCGCATCAGCACCCCTCAACCATCTAGTGGCAGTCATTATCCGCCACTATACGAAGACCCACAAATGGGTGGGCCTTCGAACCCTGTTTCTGAGGTGCAGTCTGCGCCGGTCGCACCGCCACCAGTGGGTTATAACAACCCAATTCCTACATACGCCGGTTCAGCGGCGTACAACCCATTTGAACAGCCGGCCCATACCAACTACAATGTTGACCCATACCAGGCAGCATGGGACTACAATGCTCTCCATCCCGAGGGGCCCTATGGAGTCCCGTATCAGACTGGGTACCCACCCTATGGGTATCAACAACCGCCACCTCCTCAGCCTCCGCTGTATCAGCAGCCCCCGCAGTCGCCATTGATATCGCCACCGCAGCAGCAAGAGATTCTTCAAAGGTTGAGTCAGGTGGAACAGGAGTTTCGGGAAGAGCGTAGGCAAAACCGAGGAATTCTCAAGGGTCTGGCGAGCTTAATCAAGGGAAAGAGCAAAAAGGGTCATTAAATCCTTTATTTGTTTATTTGTATTTCTTTAATGTTTAATCAGTCCCTGCTTGGACATCTGTTTCTGTAATCAGTCCCTGCGAGGACTTGTATTTCCTGTTAGCCCCTGCGTGGGCATGTCTTTTCTGTTTAGCCCCTGCGTGGGCAAGTTATTTCAGTTAAAGTCTCGTTTAGGGAAAAATGTACTCCTTTTAAAATTTAATGGCATGTTGTAATTTAAATTTCATTTTATCGTTATATGCATAAATGTAAAATGTATGAAATAAATAATTAAATTCAAAATATGTCATTCCTTTTACAAGATCTGCCTTTAATATTAAATAAGAATCTTAAAGGGTATAACCTAGTCTGCATGTCATTATAAGACCTGGCCATGATGGTAAAACCTGTCTAAAAAGATTCAAATCCTTGTTAACATCTAAAACCATGTTAACTTTCCTGACTGATGTGATTCGTAAAATCACACGTGTCATCCTTATATTGGATTATTCCAATTCTTCCTTTATTATTAAACATCCATTTGTGATGTAGGGCCTACGAGCCATAATCATTGTCATATAAGACAAAAGACAGATTGTAGTCTACGACTCAGTGTCAATAAAAGGTAATGAACTACGTTCAAACCTTAATACCTCGATTCTCTGAAATCATGGTTTATAAATTAAATTTGTCCTTGTGACTTGGCCTTTTGTGCTAATATTATATTTTAAAAAATAACTAAGGATTACTATAATGAAAATCCTGAAAGAAATACTTAATAAATTAACCAATATGGTTCTTGATACCATGGTTAATAAGTTAATAAGATGACAAATCTATTATATACCTCTAAGAAACTACTGTCATCCTTTTATGTAGCAATCAAGCTACATGGCTGAGTCTGAAGAAGTCAACAGTCATCCAAGAGAGAATCATGATACTGCTAAGATCAACATAACTGGTGCGGAACTTCAAGCATTGATTGATAATGTTGTTACCAAGGCCTTGGATAGGCTGTTTAATGAATCTAGTGGTACTCAAAGCAGGACCCTATCTGTACCCCATTCTAAACCTAAGACTCACTCTGAAGCTCATAATAAGCCACCTCCTAAACCTAAGGGGTCAAAGAAGGATGATGACGATCATCACTCCTCAAATCAGCAGAGTGTTCCATCAAAGAAAATTGAGCTCAAACAGGAACCACGTGGTAATTCCTATACATATAAGTATTTCGTCTCCTGCAAGCCTAGAGACTTCACAGAGGAGAAAGGAGCCGTCGATTGTATGACTTGGCTCGATGAAATGGACACTGTGGTTGATATCAGCGGATGCGCTGATAAGGATGTTGTGAAGTATGTATCTCAGTCGTTTAAGGGAGAAGCGCTAGCATGGTGGAGGTCTCTGATTCAAGCTGCTGGAAAAGTCCATTTGTATAGCATGTCTTGGGAACAGTTTGTTGCTCTAATCAAAGAAAATTACTGTCCTCAACACGAAGTTAAGAAGATCGAGGCTCACTTCTTAACCCTAGTTATGAGGAACTTAGACTGCCAGACTTACCTCACCAGTTTCAATACCATGTCTCGTTTGGTTGCATACTTGGTTACACCGGAACCAAAACGCATCGCCCGTTTTATTGGGGGTTTGGCCCCAGAAATCAAAGCTAGTGTGAAGGCGTCTCGACCTGCCACTTTTAGGTCAGCAGCTGATTTATCTTTATCCCTTACTTTAGATGCGATCAGGCTGAGATCGCTTAAGAACTCTGAAGAAAGTAAGAGAAAACGTGAGGATGATAACCCACGACAGTCTGAGAAAAAGCATAAGGGTAACACGGACCACAAGAAGAAGTCTGGGTCCAACAAAGGTAGCCAGCAAGTAGATGAAAAGCCAAAGTGCAAAACCTGCCAGAAACGTCACTTTGGAAAATGCAGGTTTGAATCCAAGTCTCAGTCAAAACCGTCTGCATGTGGGTTATGCAAATCCAAGGAGCACAAGACATTAGACTGTAGGAAAATAAAGGATGCGACATGCTATAACTGCAACGAAAAGGGCACATCAAGACCAACTGCCCTAAATATGCCAAAAAGCCTGAAGAAGCCAAAAAGACCAATGCCAGGGTCTTTCGAATGGATGCACGAGAAGCTGTTCAGGATGATAATGTGATAACAGGTACCTTCCTTATTAATGACGTTTATGCAAGGGTGTTATTTGATTCTGGTGCGGATAAGTCATTTGTAGATGATAAGTTTTGTAAGTTGTTGAATTTACCTGTTAAAACCCTAAGCGTGAAATATGAAGTAGAGTTAGCCGATGGTACCTTAGAAACTGCCTCAACTGTGCTAGATGGATGTTTTATATCCATTAGGAACCACTCCTTTTCGTTATCCTTACTTCCTTTGAAATTAGCTGGTTTCGACATAGTGATAGGCATGGATTGGTTATCTCATAACCAAGCCCAGATTGTTTGTGACAAGAAACAAGTGGTGATCAAGACTCCGTATGGTGAGCCACTTACCATACAAGGAGATACTCAGTATGGGTTGCCTAAGCAAGTGTCTGTGCTTAAGGCATCAAGGTGTATGAAGAAGGGTTGTGTCATTTATATGGCACAAGTGACTATTGATGAGCCAAAACCCAAAATTGAAGACATCCCTGTCATTTCTGAATACCCTAATGTATTTCCTGAAGAACTACCTGGTTTACCCCCAGATAGGCAAGTGGAGTTTAGAATTGACATTATACTTGGGGCAGCACCTGTTGCAAGAGCACCTTATAGGTTATCCCCAACTGAGATGAAGGAGTTGAGAACTCAGTTGGATGATTTGTTGGCAAAAGGATTTATTAGACCTAGCTCATCTCCTTGGGGACCGCCAATTCTGTTTGTTAAGAAGAAAGATGTATCAATGCGGTTGTGCATTGATTATCGTGAGCTAAACAAGGTTACAATCAAGAACAGATATCCATTGCCCAGGACCGACGATCTATTCGATCAGCTCCAAGGAGCAAGTTACTTCTCAAAGATTGACTTGAGGTCGGGTTACCATCAGCTAAAGGTTAGAGATGAAGATGTGCACAAGACTGCATTTAGAACTCGTTATGGTCACTACGAGTTTTTGGTGATGCCTTTTGGACTCACTATTGCACCAGCAGCATTCATGGACCTCATGAATCGCGTTTGCAAACCCTACTTGGACAAGTTTGTCATTGTCTTCATTGATGACATTCTTATTTATTCTAAGAATCAAGCTGATCATGAGAAGCATCTTCGTTTTATTCTCAAACTTCTTCAACAAGAAAAGCTTTACGCCAAATTTTTAAAGTGTGAATTTTGGCTTCGTGAAGTCCAATTCCTTGGACACATGGTTAGTGAACGTGGTATCCAGGTAGATCCCGTTAAGATTGAAGCTATCATGAATTGGCAAGAGCCAAAGATGCCCACAGAGATTCGCAGCTTCTTAGGTCTGGCAAGATATTACAGGTGTTTTATTGAGAATTTCTCAAGGATTGCAGCACCCCTAACTTCGTTGACTAGAAAGAATAAGTTTGATTGGGGTCCAAAGCAACAAGAATCCTTCGATATTCTTAAACAGAAATTAAGAAATGCTCCTGTGTTGACATTGCCTGAAGGGATTGAAGAATTTACAGTGTACTGCGACGCATCGCACACTGGCATGGGATGTGTGCTAATGCAGAAAGGTAAAGTTATCGCATACGCTTCCCGACAATTAAAAGTGCACGAGAAGAATTACACCACCCATGATTTGGAGTTGGGTGCCGTTGTGTTTGCACTAAAACTTTGGAGGCATTATCTATATGGTACCAAGTGTGTGATTTATTCTGATCATAAAAGCCTTCAACACTTGTTCAACCAGAAGGATCTGAACATGAGGCAGCGACGATGGATGGAGACACTGAATGATTATGATTGTGAAATCCGATACCATCCAGGTAAGGCGAATGTGGTCGCCGATGCTTTGAGCAGAAAGGAAAGGGTTAAGCCTATTAGAATCAATGCCAAGAGCATTGAATTAAAGAACAATTTGAATGAAAGATTGTTAGCCGCTCAGAAGGAAGCCATATCAGAAGATAACTATCCAAATGAAAAGCTGGGAGTCACTGCTGAATAGTTATCATATGGCAAGGATGGAATTCTAAGATTAAATGGACGAATATGGGTTCCAATCTATGGAGGACTACGGGATGTTATCCTCCAAGAAGCCCACAGTTCTAAGTATTCCGTTCATCCTGGAAGTGACAAGATGTACCAGGATTTGAAGGAAAATTTTTGGTGGATAGGCTTGAAGAAGTCTATAGCTACTCATGTAGCCAAATGTTTGACGTGCGCGCAAGTTAAAGCTGAACACTAGAAGCCGTCAGGTCTGCTACAATAGCCTGAACTTCCCACATGGAAATGGGAAATGGTGACTATGGATTTTATCACCAAGTTTCCAAAGATGAAGAGAGGAAATGATACTATTTGGGTTATAGTGGATAGGCTGACTAAGTCAGCCCACTTCTTACCTATTAAGGAAACACACAGCTCAGATAAGTTAGCTCAGCTGTACGTGGATTAGATTGTATCTCTCCACGGAGTGCCAGTGTCTATCATCTCTGATAGGGATCCGAGGTACACGTCGCATTTCTGGAAAAGCTTTCAGCAATCCCTAGGCACTCGATTAAATTTCAGCACTGCATATCATCCTCAGACGGATGGTCAGAGTGAACGTACCATACAGGCACTCGAGGATATGCTACGAGCTTGTGTTATTGACTTGGGAGGAAGTTGGGATGATCATCTTCCTTTGATTGAATTTTCATACAATAATAGTTATCATTCCAGTATTCAAGTTGCACCTTTTGAAGCTTTATATGGAAGAAAGTGCAGAACGCCCGTTTGTTGGGCAGAAGTTGGAGATGTCCAACTGACAGGACCTGATATAGTCCTAGAGACGACAGATAAAATTGTACAGATACGAGATCGTCTCAAAGCTGCCAGGGATAGGCGGAAAAGTTACGCGGATAAAAGGCGTAAACCTCTAAATTTTGAGGTTGGTGACAAAGTGTTGCTGAAGGTATCACCCTGGAAATGGGTAATGCGATTTGGTAAGAAAGGCAAGTTAAGCCCAAGATACATAGGACCATTCGAGATCATTGAATGTGTCGGAACAGTGGCTTATAAGTTAAATTTGCCTGAAGAGCTTAGTGGTATTCATAATGTATTCCACATCTGCAATCTGAAGAAATGTCTAGCTGATGAATCACTAGTCATGTCACATAAGGATGTGCACATAGATGAGAGCTTAAAGTTTATTGAAAAACCTTTGTCGATCGAGGATCGACAGGTTAAGAAGCTTCGAAGGAAGCAGGTGCCGATTGTAAAGGTTAAATGGGATGCCCGTAGAGGTCCCGAGTACACGTGGGAGGTAGAGGCCACAATGAAAGAAAAGTACCCTAATTTGTTTCAGTAAATCTCGAGGTTGAGATTTCTTTTAAGGGGGTGAGGATGTAACACCTCGTAAATTCATGTCCAATATTATATTGACACGTGTCATGAGCTTTAAACGTGTAAAGAATTACTTTAGAGGGACTAAAGTTGACAAACAAAGAAAGTATATGTGTAAAAGGATTCAAGGTGTCAACATTTGATAATTATATCTTTCAACAACCCTACACAATGTTTATACTCTTAAACGAATGGATTATGAAGCGTATGAAGCCGTTTGTGAAAGAAAGTGAGAGTTTACAAACCACAAGGGTTAAAAGTGTCAACATGTTTAACTTATACCTCTAAGTGACCTTTTAGCAAACCCGAAGCTTTTTAACGATTAATTATGCTCACTAGAATAAGTGATAAAAATTTCACAAGGTTTCGATTTCGTATGAGAAAGTTATGCTAACATTCGTATGTGAAGGGTTAAAAGCATCAACGTTGAAATTTAGGGCTTTTCGGGTGATCATAAAGCTAACCAAGGACTTAACAAAGTTTGGTTATGTCTTGGAGCCCTTAAAAGTCAATTTGGAGGGCCAAAAGTGCAATAAACGAAGTTAAAACCACTTTATAAAGGACTCGGGACCAAATGTGCAAAAGCTGAAACTTGTTTAACCTGATCTGGGGCACCATACCGGCCGCGTAGACCATGTATGGGTCTTACGCGGGCCGCGTGACCCCCTGCAGTGACAAAAACAAGCACAACTGCCTGTTAAAGCTATGTAACCGACTTATGAGCCTTGTTTTACATACCAGGGGCTGCACCAACAGGTTTTCATGCATAGGGGGCACCTGTAAGCATCATATATCACCTGTAGACTTGCTTGGCATGATCTAGTTGCATCAAAAGTCCTATATAAGAGCTCCAAAGTTGCAAACATTGGACACTTGCATTTCAAAACTTTCATAACTTCATCTCTGGAGATTTCTGGAGCTCAAGACCAATTCCTAGAGATCATTAGTCGTGCATAGGACTTCAGTAAGTGTCTTTAACATTTCTTAATTCAGTTTTACTTAGTTTAATGGCCAAAAGTCAAACCGTCATAATTAAGGTTTGACTTAGTGATTAATCACTAATGGTCCAGTCAATTCTTGAATTGAAAGTACCTATAAGTTGGTAATTATGTGGCAATAAACCCTTAAAAGGGCACCCTCTGATTCCCACTCTAACTAGGTCAATTGTCGGGTCAAAGTTAATTATAAAAACACATAATTAACAATGTTGAAGCCATGAAACCTGTTTTATCACTCATATAACTTGGTAATTAATGTAAGAACATGTCTAAACATGTCCAACCCGACAATTTTCAGTTTAAGCTCGGTTCAGAACCGAAGGTCGCAAAAATAAACTTTTGCTTTGACTTTCAGTTCTGACCCAATATAGCATGTTTTAAAAATGACTTAGAGCTCTATTAGGACCAGGTTATAGATTAGTGTAACCCTATGAGGTTATACAACTTGGTTCATTAGTTATTTGATTCATATGCATGTTTGCGTTATATGCCTAAATGTTGACCATAATGCCCTTTTGACCTTAAAATGAGATTTTTGAAAATGTGAGAGGACAAAAACCTTTATTACTGATTTATAAACTTGTCCTAAAAATTTGAGATCAGTTTGAGGTCAAGATTAGGAGTTATGCTCAATAGCGTAATTAAGAAGCTTTTTATTAATTAAATGGCGTAATTAGCATAAAGCCTATCTAAACCCAATTTTTGACACCAAACCTTTTACCCACTGATGTAAAATAATATTTTAAGATTTTTGAAGATTTTTATTTAATTTTAAGACGAGCATAACATAGGGTTCTAGCTTTGATTCGGTTATTGACGATTTTGCCCTTTTGGCCTATAAAGTGAGTTTTACAAATCATTTTGATACCAAACCTTTTTCTACTGATCTTATATGATAAATAAAACATTTTTAGCCTTCTAAACGCCTTTTAAACGCATAGTATGTATTAAAACTATTTTTACCATATAAGGCTTGATACCTACTGATATTTTAAGTAAATTTTTATAATTAAAAAGTAAGAAAAAGTTTTGAACTCATAATTCTAATTTTGACCTTTAAAGCTTATGTGAAATTACCAAAATGCCCCTACAATGCATAGTTTGGTTATAATAGATAAATTTCACATATATGCAGTACCCTACTATTATGAATTATAAAAATAATTATTTTTACAGATTATATCAGACCTGAAACTCATATTAGTATTTAAACTCTTTTATAAGTTTTAAAATGACCAAAATACCCCTATGGGGCATAATTTGAGTTTAAATCCATTTTGGGCATTATGGAAGGTATCTTACTGATATCACAACATATTTAAGGCATATTAACTTAAGAAACCTGTTTGTGACTCATTTGGTTACCCGTTACGCATTATTCGCGTTCGGTGCGGTTTATGTAACTAGTTTGCATAAATTAGCCGAAACGGGTCAAACCTTATCGTTTTTATCTCAAATTCCAGAATGTGTTTAGTTTACCCATATTATACAAGTCTTCAAACTTGTCGGGTCTAAACCACATTCTAATCCGGTCTTCGCTTAATCGTGCGTTTGAACCGTATATCTTCCTTTAAAACTAATCGGTTTAAGTTTAGGCTAAATTAAAACCCGTTAGGAATCTAAGAGGTTATTAAAACCTTCGTTCCAGATTAGGAGCCCGGTAAAAGCTACTTGCACTCGCTGTTTGTGATATATACTTGCTCAGGTAAATACTTTTAACTTATTTTCCCTATACGGGCTTGGGATACGGTATTATAATAATACCGCTTGGTCGGGTATGTGATATTAAATCGGATTGTGATTAATAAAGTTACATAACCTGTTTTAATCTATTTTGTTTGGTATATGGCTTTTGGGGGGTTAATGACCATGTCCCGGATATCCTTGGCATCATTCATTGAAATGGCCACGACCTAAGCACAGGGTGTAGGCATACACCTGACAGTTGCATATGTAAAAACTGGTAATAATCCACTTAAAGGAATCAACCTTGTGGGCATTATACCTGTGGCGTGTCAGTTAATCTTGCCCGGCTCTTCTAACCGGCCCTGACGGACGGCAAACATATAAATTTGTATACAAGATTATTTTTAAATAATTATCCCAAGTTATAAAAGATATTTTGTGCCTTGTGCATTCAAATCAATTTTCTCAAATATTTTCAAAATGAGTCGGTTAATTGTATTTACCAGTGTAAACTGACGTATTTTCCAAAAAGGCTAAGTGCAGGTACTAGACGAAATAGGCTGGCTACTCCTAGCATCAATAACCAAGTCTTGCAAGGTTTAGATGTTAAAGTTTGTTGAACAATAATCTTTTCATCTTTTGATCCGCATGTGGATCCATTACAGTCCGTTTGTGATACTTTGATATTACTATTTTATTCGGTTTGTAATGTGATTCATCATTTGCTTCCGTTGTGCATTTAAATTGTGTTGTTTGACCATGATGATATCAACTACGTCACGATACTCCCCACCGGGCCCACCGGTAATACGTGGAAATATCGGGGTGTGACACCTGGCACACCGAATAAAAGGGTTTTCAATCTAAAAACTGGTAAAATTGAGGTTGTTTTTTATGTTGAAATTACTGCATACAAACCTCAACAATCAACGAGTGGTCCAGCTATATTATATGATTATGAAAGTGTTTTTAAATCATTTAATATTCCTGAGATTTCAAATGCAGATGACTCTCAGATGATTCAAACAGTGATCAGTGAAGATGATGAAGGCGACTTTATGCCTAGATCGAATGTTGATATGACAGCTTCTCCAGAAGCTTCCTCAAGTGCTGCTATTTATGATTCAAGCGATAGTGAGTCTGAACCCATTCAGGGGGAGGATTTCATTAATCCGTTTGCAAATCAAAATATTCAGGGGAAGGTTGGATCAAACCTGGGTGATAATTTAGAAGTGGATACCGTTGCTACTACACGAGCAAATAGAGATCATCCAGTTGACATGATACTTGGAGATCCTACTGCAGGTGTTCAGAAGAGAAGAAGCATAGCAGCGAATTCTGGTTTATTTGTTTATATTGAGAAGACTGGGATTGTGAATGAGTGCTTGTATAGTTGCTTTATTTCCCAAGAGGAGCCAAAGAACATTCATATGGCTCTAAAAGATAATTCATGGGTTAAAGCTATGCAAGAGGAATTAGCCCAGTTTGCAAAGTTAAAGGTTTGGGAGTTAGTTGTCGTTCCTAAAGGTGAAAGAGAGATTGGCACTAAATGGGTATTTAGGTGCAAGAAAGATGATCGAGGGATAGTAACGCGAAACAAGGCTCGATTGGTTGTCAAAGGTTTCAATCAGTAGGAAGGGATTGATTACAATGAAGTGTTTGCACTAGTGGCAAGGTTGGAAGCAATTCGTTTGTTCCTAGCTTTCGCTTCATTCAAGGGCTTCAAAGTTTACCAACTAGACGTGAAGAGTGCATTTCTTTACGGGAAAGTCCAAGAAGTGGTGTATGTCTCACAACCAGATCGGTTCGTTGATCCAAACTATCCAGATCGGGTATACAAACTTGATAAGGCTTTGTATGGATTACATCAAGCTCCCAGGGCGTGGTACGAGACACTGTCAACATATCTAATCAAGAATGGTTTTGAAAGAGGTCAGATTAACAGTACACTGTTCATTAAGAGAAAGAAGGAAGATTTTCTGCTGGTACAGGTATACATAGATGACATCATCTTTGGGTCATTAGATGAGAACATGTGTAAAGAGTTCGAGCAGGTGATGAAGAGTAAGTTCGAAATGAGCGCTATGGGTGAGCTGTCTTACTTTCTGGGATTACAAGTTGAACAGAAGGAGGATGGGATGTTTATACATCAAACTAAGTATGTGTATGACATTTTGTCTCGATTCAAAATGGAGGATTGCGCTACTTTCAACACACCTATTTGCGAAAATCACAATCTTTCCCCAGATCATGAAAGTACTGAAGATGTTGATCCGACTCAATACAGGGCAATGATTGGTTCTCTAATGTACTTGACTGCTTCAAGACCAGACATCATGTTTGCCGTATGTCTGTGTGCCAGATATCAGGCTAATCCAAAAGAGTCACACATGAAAGCGGTCAAGCGTATTCTTCGTTACTTGAAGGGGAAACCTAAACTTGGGTTGTGGTATCCAGCTGATAGTGATTTGAAGTTTGTTGCTTACACTGACTCTGACTTTGGAGGATGCAAGTCTAACAGGAAGTCTACAACAGGTGGTTGTCAGTTCTTAGGAGGCAGGATTGTGTCTTGGCAATGCAAGAAGGAATCTTGTGTGTCTACTTCTATGTGTGAAGCTGAATATATTGCTGCGGGTAGCTGCTGCTCTCAGGTTCTCTGGATACAATAGCAGATGCATGATTATGGTTTGGATTTCACTCGTACTCCTATTATGATAGACAATAATGCCACAATTTCCATAACAAATAATCCCGTGAAACACAGTCGCACAAAACATATTGACATTCGTCATCATTTTATACGGGATTGTGCTGAAAAGAAGCTAATTGAACTTCATCGAGTCGACACACTAGATAACCTGACAGATCTTTATACTAAAGCTTTTGACAGGGCTCGCTTTGAACATTTAGTCGAACTCAACGGGATGAGGAATCCTGAATAACTGTTTTTTCATAAGAATTTTGTAAATATGTTATTGTTTTCTTAAAAAATCAAAATAAAAAAAAATAGAAAACCACAAAATCCAAAAACATTGAAAAATGAAAAACATAAAAAAAAAAAGAAAATTAAAAATGAGTAGTCACTGTGTGAAACAGAAGAAATGATAGTACATCAGCAAGTTAGACTGTCACACTGAAAATGAATTAAATTGCTTAAGTGTGATAGCAGCTTCATCAAAACGGATGAATTCAGTATACTTGCCTATTACGATGAATCTTTGTGCATACCTTGATCGCGGGGGTACATCCTGAAGTGGGACACACTAGTATATCAGTAATAATATTACCTTAACGTATCATACGGAAATGGAACTTGAAATGTTCATGCATTTTGTTTAAGTGGACAAGCATACTGGTAATCGTCTTGGACTGCTTTTCACGAAAAAATATAAAAATAATTATCTAATAGTGTGAAAACAGTTTGATTGTGCTGATATGATCTTCTTACCGGTGATTCTCACAAAAACAGAGTGTTTATTGCTTTTGTTATTTACTTGTTTTCAGAAAATATAAAAAATCCAAAAAATAGTGTCTTTTTCTGTTAAAATTCTTAACGTACGGAAAACTGTTATTCTTGGAGGAATTGTTACCGATAGGGGAGACGGTGTTAGAGAGTGAGTTCAAAATTTTAAATCATACAAGATCTTGTGTGTTGGACAAAAGTTTTGCGTGTTGGTGATGAATTGAGAATGCTTAATATGTGATATAATCTCTTGAATAATAATACTTTATTTAACTTTGTTGAAAAATTCTTATGGTTTCTCGAGATGTTTGTTTTATAGTATATAGATTGAAGCAGTATGTTGCTGAGAAGTTGCAGTGTTGAGGAGGTGAGAGTTTAATTGGATGCATGGTAGAACCTCCTTTCTACATTGCAAACAAGTTGAAGAGTTTGAAGATTGCTATGCAAATGCTAAACTGGAGTTTACTCAAGTGCTAACGTTTTGAAGATTTGGTGATTGGATGCATCAGCTTAGGGGGAGTCTGTTGCAGACAGAAGCTGTTAAAGCTGAAGCTATCCAAAGACCAAAGACAGTGCAAGATTACATGAAGAATGCAAGATGACTGAAGACAAAGTTATTTTATGAAGCTATTGTCAAGGGGGAGTTTTTCGGTGCATATTTGTGACAACAGCTTAGATTTGGTCTTTGGATATCTTGTAATTAGTAAAACGATAAACGGTTAGCGGGTTTAGCTTTGTAATAGTGAAATAATAGAGTTTGGGAATTGGGTGAAGGGGGGACGAATTGGGCTTTGCCCATGTTGCAACCTTGTGTTATATAAACAAGACTTTGCATTAGGGTTTAGGTTAATCAGCCAAAACAGCTTTTGAGAGGAAATTCGTGAAAGCATTTGAGGCTTGGACAAATTAGGGTTTTGATTGATTGTAATACTTGTGTTTGATAATCAATAAAAACCCGGTTGATAGTAATTTCTGTTTCTACTCGTTTCTATGGTATTCTGATCTAGAGGATTCTGCACTCTAGATTGGATTGACGATTCTGTGACGATCCGTACAAATCAGGGGACCTACAATAACAGTACGATTAGTGGATGTAAATTGTTGGGGTGTAACACTACATTTTCAACAAATCTTTTCAGCAATCAGTAAGCAAATACACAACGGTTCTCCAATTCCAGATTAGTAATGTCAGGAGAAGCGTTGAGATAACGGAAATCTATCAAGCTCCAAAAGAAAACTTGTGTTTCCCATAGCCACCATTCCCATAGCCACAAACGATTGGGGTTTGTATTTCCCATAGCCACCGTTCCCATAGTAAAAAACAGATGCGGTTTGCAATTCCCAGTTGTACAGCGAGTGTTGAAGAAGGTTGGTTAATTTTGTCGTGTTCCGATTTCATCCTTCTTATCTATTCACAATCATATCAACTCATTCTCTGATTTAAGCGGCGTGTTCCGATCAGTGTATAGTGTTCATTGACTTAATATAAATATATAGACAACAAACAAGATCCAGTACAATTAGCCGTAAAATTTTTACAAACCTTACAAACTGTGGAGAACTTATTTGCGTTATCCTTCTTTGTGAAAGATCCGTGGGCCCTATTGTCAGATCTGTGACTCCATGGAAGATGTGATTAAGGTAACTACCGAATCACACCAATTCGTTAAAACCACACCTTCATGTCTTGCAGTTTGGAAAGATGACCAAATAGAAACTAAATGAATTATGCAACATTTTCGTTTCTCGGGCTCGCATTCGAAGATCCTTGCATTGGGCACAACACACCAAAAAATAAACTTCAAAAAAAAAATAATACGATACGCTATAATACGATACTTAACGATAAAAAAATAATAAACATTTTAAAAACTCATTAAAACAAAAATAACCAATAATAAACACCAATAACAAACCGAAAACACCAAAAACCAAACACAACACACAAAAAAATAAACTTCAAAAATTCAGTGTCTTAATATGTATCATATAGGCCTATACGATATATGATGCGTATTGAAAAAGTAAAGTGTACGAATAGACAATCAGGTGTGCCAATAGAATTTCCCTGTTCAAATCTATATATCCAAGTCCTGAAAACATACAAATATTTCCAAAAAATACTACCAGTTAGATCATGAGTTTTAACACTCAACCCACCCCCACGTTTTATGCATTTCCCAAAAGTTACTTCGGTTTTCCTTATTTTGTTACAGGGATAGTAGCTTCATAACTGAATTGACAGACTCGCATTTGTATTCCTCAACGAACGCCGAGTGTTAATATATTACCCAAAAAACATAGACATCAGTTTGAGAATCAGGTCGTGAAGGCTGATCTGTGACGTACAAGATCCATCGGTTCATGGCTTTCCAGATGAGAACATTCTTATATGTAGCGTTTGTTGTTGGATATGTGTCTCTCAGTTTCATTGGTACGTACATACAATTAACTCTCTCCGCTATTTATTAATTCAGATGTTATTAAATTCAAATTTATATATAGGATACAAATATCATATCATCTATGTTTGCATTCTACCAATCTAACACAATTATTGTCAAATATAAAATTCGTTGATCGATGCCAGAGATTCAAATGTAAATTTTGTTGATAATCACATCTGTTATTCCATATATAAATTAGGAAGTTTTTTGTGCATCATGAGTTGTACCCCATGTTTGGGGACTTTTCCAAAAAAAAAATACTTGATTTTTCACTTTCAACCTTAAAGTTTTATCTCTTACATTTTAATCCCTTTAAAATTTTTACTTTTAACTCAATCTTTTTCATCTTTTGTAATTTAACACAACACTTTATTATTTACAACTTTGGTCCCCCATACTTTTTATCTTTCGCAGGTTTTTCGTTTTACGTTTCATTCTAAATTTTGCGAGTTAACATGTCGTAGCGTGCATGTGAGGTTCAATGTTTTTTTCTCTATTTTTCCATATTTGACAGACCTGTCGCAACACGTCCATTTTTCCCTTTTGAAAAGTTCGCCGCAACGGGTGGGTCGTAGATCTACTAAGTTTTATTTTCTACGTTTTACGTTTCTGCTTAATTTCTTCGCATTAACACACTGTAACGGGTGTGCGTGGTTCAACGCTTTTAGTTTGCTTTTTGTTCATAGTAATTTTTACCATTTTATCTATTTTATTTTTACGATGTTGAGAGTCGATGTCGTTGTGGCATTGGTGCTACTTGGCACGGTTTTACTAACATTTTTAACCTATTAATTTTTTTAATAATATTTTGTTTCGGTTTACCTCTATACTTCCTTTACTTAAAAACTATTTTTTACGTGCATATTTTATGTACGGGTATGTATAAATATGATTTGTTCTACATTACGACGTAAACTTTTTTTATAGACGAGTCGGGTCAAATATAATACGTTTTCGTTTAAAGAAACCATCGTTACATGCATATTTTTTTGTACGTTTTCGTATAAATTCAAGTTGTTCTACGTTTCGACGTAAACTTTTTTGGGATATGATTCACGTCAAAAATAATATGTTTTCGTGTTTATTTTATGTATGTTACGTTAAGTTTGTTTCGAACCGAGTGGAGTCAAATTATGGTTTCTTTTTCTCCCCTTTTTCCGAAAGCTCTAATTAATCCCTTTCGATTACATGTGCATATGTTCCTTCATACCCGTTACGTTTTCTATATATGAGTTGGGTCACATATAATACGTTATGATTGTTCGATATGAATTTGAATTATTTTACGTTTGATCCAATCACCATGCTTATACAGGTTACATTGAGTTCAAGTGGATACGTCGAAATGTGTGTTTTCATATGGTTAATGCATCATATAACGTTTGGACTAATCCATTCAATGTTTACAATGTATCCGCGCCGCAACGCGGGCGGGTCTTAACCCTAGTTATAACAAAAATGTAAATTTTGAGCACATAGTTGGTTATGGTTAGTGAAGAATACATGAATTCTCGTGTTATGGATCGGTTAAAAATAAATAAATTAAACCGTGACAACATTAAAGAAACTTTGAAAGTACTAATAAAATTGTGTTTTTTTTTTCTTCTTCTTTAGGTTGGGTAGGCTCTAGATGTTTCATAATTTATGAATGGATTTGACGAATTTAAATTCTAATAAAGCACATAATTTATGCATGGATTTAACGAATTTAGATTTTAATAAAAGATTCTAATTAATGTCACATGATAACATTTTCTTTTCTCTCAAAATTATAATCTTCATGTTATAATTTTTTTCCATAATTTTTATAATAAAACTTTTATTTATATAATTATGCCACAAAAGTTAAATGAATTTAGTATTTTTTTTGTTAGTTTTTGTTTTACGCTTTTCGCCGGATTTGGTCGTCATTCGGTTGCTACTTAGCACAGTGTTTGGTGGTCACATTTGGTCTCTCATGTTTTTTTAACCCCTCGACTTTCTAATACATGTTGGTATAATTCGACTTCATCTATCACATGGTGTTAGAAATTCATGTTTTTTATTTTATGTTTTTTCCTGGTTTTGGACGTTGTTCGGTTGATATTTAGGATGGTTTTAAGCCCCTCCGCCTCGCAATGCTGGTATCACAGTTTAAGCCGCCCACACCTCAACACAGTTGGCTTAAGACTAGTTATGATAAATTGTCTTCATAGATTCATAGCTATTTGCTTGAAAGCTTTGGACTTTACACAAAATCGTTTTGTTTTATAAAACTAAAATTAAATACCCTAATTACTAGGGTTCGTCTATAAAAGTTGATGTGACAAAGTTAAAAAGTAGTAATAAAACCTTGTTTCTAATTCTATTTTTCGTTCTATTTACCTGGATTATGCAGGAAAATCGTTGGATCTCCAGTTGGGAAGTTTAGTATCTTTGACTTCTTGTATAGTGGTTCTGGGACACTAGTATGTGTTGTAAAAGAGAGTGTCAAATTATATGTCAACAACATCCGAACAACTTATGTTGAGTTAGCAAGAAAAAAAGCAGTTGAATCTTCACTAGCCGATGCACGCTCACAAGGCATTGAAAGCAAAGCTGCAGCCAAGCAAGCCGAGAAAGCTGGAGACAAAGCAGCCAAAATAGCTAACAAGAACGCCAATAAAATATTAGGACCTATTGTTTCTTCTGGATGGGATCTTTTTGAAGTCATTTACTACCAAGGGTATGTGACCGAAGGCGCTCTAAGGGGTGCAGGGACATTGGTTGGGACATATATTCTTGGGTTCCTAGTGGAGGAAAAATTTGGAAGATTTGGATATTTGGTTGGAAGCACATTGGGTAGTTGGATTGGGGGGAAAATTGGGCTTATGTCTTATGAGGTTGCTAATGGCATACATTTCATGCTTCGCATGGGTCAAACGAAGTAACATGTACTAAATGTGAGGATTGAATACATGTTGGATTCCGAAAACAATTGACGTATTTAAATATACCAAATATTGTTTTAGTAAAGTAATTGCTTCTGCTTTCTTGACATTTGCAGATTCAATAAAGAACTTCAAAATCATTAGCCGGAAGCTAGAACCATGTTATAGTGTCTGCAAAAAATACACATAATGGGTCTCAAATTCATCTAAAATAAGACTAGGATTGCATTTTCTACTCTGGTGTATCTTAGTTGTTTTTTTTATATGTTATGTATTTTTGTAGTTGGATTTATGCTATGGCATTCGACATATTCAGTTTATTATTAAAATCCCAGTATTGGGAGAGACCGAGAGAATGAAGAGAAAAAAAATCTAGGTGGTATACAAGTGTAAAAACTTATGTTTAAAAAGTTATAATAAATGAACTCTATAATCCCTTTGGCAAGAAGCAAGCAGAACTCTCACTACCAGTCACAATGTCTTGCATAGAATCGGGTAAACCATCGATATACCTCTCTATCGCTTTCTCCAACGGGGTAACCATCGTAGGACACAACAAACTGAGTTCCTCATAATGATCCGTATACGCACGGTGTTCTCCCCCATCTTGTTTCAAATCATCGAATTCTCATTCCAAAGCTCGAATCTCGTGACGGGGACAGAACTCTTTCATCATGAGAGCTCGAAGCTCTTCCCATGTTTGTGCCATAGCCACATCGGCACCCCTATCACGCATCACACCGTTCCACCATGTAAGAGTACGCTTCTCGAACACACTGGATGCAAACTCAACCTTACGCTCATTCGGACATTGCACATGTCTGAATGTGCTCTCTAAACTTTCGAACCATTGCAGGAGCGTGGTTGCTTCTTGAGACCCAGAAAATTTCAACGGTTTAGCAGAATTAAAATTCTTGAAACTACACTGGGCGTTATTGTTGTTATTGTTGTTGTATAATTGATGGATCTGGGTTACTACGTTCGGAAGCACAACAACCATTTGTTGAGAGACAAGGGCTGCGACTTCTTCGTTGGTTAGAGGTTGTGCATCCCGTCGAGAAGGCATTGTCTAAAAAGAACAAGGAAACATGAGAAACGAGTGAGGTAGTAAATTTGGAAAAACAAAAGAGGTATTGGAAACATCGACAAAACATAAAGAAGGCAGTCATTCGTTCGTTACCTCGAACAAACAAACGACACGCGGTGACTAATCAAAGTATATAGGTCAATATAATGTATCGCGAAGACCTGTTTTAGCCTATAAGTGGACACTCATCCCAAGAGTTCCCAGGTAAGAGTGACTGGTCCGATTATGTGGATTTGTACGAACACTCTAGCCTTAGACAGAACACTCAGGATACATGCATCAACCCTTCCAGATTGCACGTGTTCACACTATAAGACCCAAACTTTGACGAAATTTTGAAAACTCAGAGGGTTCAAAACCTTATAAGAGATCATCCTAGAACAGATGATTGGTTTTCAAAGCGGATTTGAAATTTGTGTTCTCGTTGGGGTTATCACCTAAGGATAGGTGACAGTATTGTTTTAAAAATCTAAACGGAAATAAACTTGCGTTGGGGTCCTAGAAAAGTTATAGTCTAGGTCAAAGCATTACTAATAACCTAATTCCCTATAACCATTGGCTCTGATACCAACTCTTCTGTCACACCCCGACCGCGTTAAAACAACAAACCGCGGCGGAAACGTCGGGGAGTGTCATAACAGAATCATTGTTTCACAACACATGGATACAAAAGTTTTGTTTTATTTATTCATTAGATAATTTACATTGTCTTAAAACAAAACAAACAAGTTACACATCGTCTATCATTGTTATTATGTCACTAAGGCCTCGTCCAGATCCTATGTGAACATGCATCCTAGCAATCAACATCATTCAACACCACCTGAAACATATGTAAAAACAAAGTCAGCAAAGAAATGCTGGCGAGCACATAGGTTTTATGAGAGTATCGGATTCATGGCTCGTTTAGATGTTGCAAAACCTTATTAAAAACCTTGTTTTGAAAAGTGTATAGTATTGCAACATAATTAACCAACTCAAATCAAGTGGGTTATAGTTTATAAAATCTCGTAGCCATGATTCTTAACACCAAAACATTTGTTTTAGTAAACCAAATTGTAACACATCTCGTAAAAACTCGTTAATAAAACTCGCATGGTTTATATTACTTAGGAAACATCGTTGTGTGACATCGTTTCAAAATAATTTACCCAATAACGCCACGGTAAGTAACATGATAAAAACACTTATATATAAGAAGTACCAGCGGCGTATCTACCATGTTTTCATCACATTACACCCGTCCCGTTATCTAAACACTAACCAAAAACCAATCGTTTGTTCAATTCGTTTAACTCGTTCCAAAATCGTTTAATTGTTCCAAAATCGCTCTCGTTTTAATTGTAAAACTACTTTTGGTCGTCTCGCTAATTACATCCAAACCTTCGTAACTCGTCCATCGTTCAACTCGTATTAACAAACCACCAAAGGGTAAGTTAACAATCACAGATTCAGTCGTTACCCACATAACCCCCACACATAACCATGGGTGCAGTCTGATAACGGGATTTGACAGATCCTATGGTACCATAACCTAATACTGGTCGGCTTGATCAATGTTAATGAATGTCATTCGTTATGTAACTACGTCCAACAAGTTTGTTCACATTATCGAAATCGTTATTTGTTTCATATAAACCATTTTAATCGTTTTTGAAACCATCGTTAAAATTATCGAAATCGTTTAACACATATGAATCACCCCAAAACAATCGAAAACAGTAAAATAGGGGAACTATGTACTCACTTGAAGTGCAAAGTATCCTCAATCTAAAGAACTCAACAAAGCTCAAGCAAATCAAAGAAATCAAGCAGCACCTAGAAATCAGATCACTAGATAAATAATCAACACCTAAATCGGAAGATCGGATAGAATGAGGTTTTGTAAACCAAATGAGTATTGGGACTCATGCGATATGGTTTAAGAAAGCCTACATCCTAAATCGGAACCTAACCTAAGTGCTTTCGACCCTTCACGACCCATTAAGGTAGCTTACGCTACGTTAGTGCGTCGTTCGCGCAAACGCGCGTTTGAGACGTCTAACAAGTCCTATGACAAGTATTATACGCCTATACATGTTGCATAATTAGTTAAGTGACAAAAGTTTATGTTACATATGCTTAATATCCAATTATGCATGAAAAGGGCATTTTGGTCATTTTCCTAAGGCATATAAACTACCTATCATACAACTACTTAAACTAAGTGACCATAAGGTATAACCTCGGAAGGTTATTCCTTATACAACTATGGTCACTAAATATGCTTGGTCGGATCCTAAAGATCTACCAAACGGGTCGAGTTCGAAAGTCTAAGTGGTTGTTAAGACCGCTTGACTTACGACTCTACACAAGCACTAGACTAAAAGTGGCGAGCTAAACATGTTGTAACATGTTTAACTAAGTTAGAAAACAGGTTTTGATATCAAAACAAAGGGTTTTGACACCCAAGAATAGTTTGGTTGCAAAATACGCATTTTGACCGAAACTATTACTCGTCACTACACCTAATCAACGTGGTAATCAGTAGGTATAGTCACAAGGGACTATAACCATCGTGATTACGCTCACGTTGCGAAGTTCAAACGAACTTCGTGTTGACCAAATCGTGGTCAAATCAGAAAGTCAAACACAGTTTGACTTTCATGCTTTAAAAACGCATAAAAGCACAAAAGAGTACTTACAAAGGGTCCAAGCTAGGAAGATCTTGATTCAAGTTGCTCAGGTATGAAGTGCTAAACCCCAACTTAGAGCAATTGAATCAGATTTGTGAGTTGTAAGAAATGAAAGTGTTGGGTATTTATAGAAATCCCACAACCGTTAGGATCGTTTCTCGCAAATCATGCTTCGATCTTAGCCATACATATGGGCACATGGTTTTAAAAACAATGGGGACATGAAATACCATCAAATGGTATTGCAAATCTATGATTAAAACCATCAAAAACAGGCTGGAAAGCCAGATTCAATGTTTCTGATCTAGGCTGCTGATGCGGGCCACGTAAGAATAGGACCAGGCTTACGCGCCCCTCCTGGTAACTATGGCAGATTGTCACTTTTGGTCCCTGCAGCCTAGAAACTTGATTTTCGATGCATTTTTTTACATGTTTAAGCCCCGTTAAGCCCATTTCAAAGCTCTAAAACGATGTTAAAGTATAGAGAACTTAAAATATGCTCAAAAACATCTCGGATGTTGGTTCGTTTGGTCGTACGGTTGCGTTATTCGGGTAATTACGACGGAAGTCATAGCGGACGCAAAAACGATCCAAATTACACGATGAGTGGAATTTTTGCATGCCAATCACTAAAATAAAATATTTTAATGATTACAAAAATTTTTGGATGTCCGGATCTATTCAGAACGTAAGATATGCGCGAAA
Organism: Helianthus tuberosus; assembly: GCA_030545235.1. NCBI lineage: Eukaryota > Viridiplantae > Streptophyta > Magnoliopsida > Asterales > Asteraceae > Helianthus > Helianthus tuberosus. The sequence goes on from CM060366.1 coordinate 124,556,688, forward strand.
ATGCAAACTTGTGCACTTTTTGACGCTTTTAGTCCCTATTGATCAATAAAGTTTATTTTAGCATACCAAACCCCTCAAAGCCTATTTCTAAGCTATGTAAAGGATATTTAAGGTATGTTTAACTTATGATCAAGTTTCGGAACGTTTGTTACTGAACAAATCGGCATACTTTCACAGTTTGGCACAAATAGTCCTTGCGATCGAATAGACTTGATTTCAACATACCAAACCATTCAAAACTTATTTCTAAGTTATGTAAAGGTTATTTAAGGTATTTTAAGCCTATTTCACTATTTCGAGTGTTTGTTGCATTAAACTAATTACGTTTATGCTCCAGTTTGCTTATAACTTTCTAGAAAGTGATTTAGAGCTTGAATTCTAACTCGAATCAAATTGAAAAATCATCAAACACAAATACACACATACCAAAGCACATATAATAACATCAAAACACATTGTTTTATTAATAATTAACATTGTTTTGCATAGTACATCGATTACAGAACACAGTTGTCACAGTCTCCCCTACTTTAGGAAATTTCGTCCCGAAATTTTAACTAGAGGAAACTTGTGAAAAAAATGCGGATATTTCGCCTTCATTTGGTCCTCACGTTCACAAGTAAACTCTGGGACATGTTTGGACTCCCAGCGAACCTTGACCAATCGAATCCGTTTGTTCTTCAACTGTTTGACAACACGGTCCATTATCTCCACGGGTTTCTCGACAAAGTGCATCGTTTCATCAACTTGAATCTCGTCGATTGGAATGTGAAGATTAGCATCAGCTAAACACTTTCGCAAATTGGACACGTGAAAAGTCGGATGAATATTTCCAAGCTCTGGAGGTAGCTCTAGTCGATAGGCAACCTTTCCAACTCTTTCAACAATCTTAAATGGTCCAACATATAGAGGTACAAGTTTTCCTTTCTTTCCAAATCTCACCACTCCCTTCCAAGGTGAAACCTTGAGTAGGAAATGGTCGCCAACTTGGAATTCCAAGGGCTTGCATCGCATATCCGCATAACTCTTTTGACGGCTTCTAGCTGTCACAAGATTATCGCGAATTTTCTTGATTTTGTCTGTTGTTTCCAGAATGAGCTCAGGTCCAGTAAGCTGAGCTTCACTGATCTCATTCCAACAAACAGGTGAATGACATTTTTGACCGTAGAGAGCTTCAAATGGTGCCATATTGATGCTAGCATGATAACTATTGTTGTAAGAGAACTCGATCAATGGCAGATGAGAATCCCAATTACCACCAAAGTCTATCACGCATGCTCTAAGCATATCCTCCAAAGTTTGAATCGTCCTCTCAGATTGTCCATCTGTTTGGGGATGATAAGCAGTGCTTAGATTTAGTTGGGTTCCCATAGCAGATTGCATGGTCTTCCAGAAATGAGATGAAAATCGAGCATCATGAAAGATATGATATCCAAAGGGACACCATGTCGAGATACAATCTCATCAACATAAATCTTTGCAAGTTTATCAGCAGATAGATCCTCGCGAATCAGAATAAAATGAGCTGACTTCGTTAAATGATCGATAACAACCCAAATAGCGTCGTGACCTTTAGATGTACGCGGTAATTTAGTGATGAGATCCATCGCAACGTTCTCCCACTTCCAAACCGGTATCTCTGGTTGTACAAGCAAACCAGATGGTCGTTGATGTTCAGCCTTGACTTTGAGTCAAGTTAGGCATTTCGATACATACAAGGCAATATCCTTCTTCATACCAGGCCACCAATACTGAGTACGAAGATCCTTGTACATTTTGTCAGCACCAGGATGGATAGAATATCGAGACTTATGAGATTCGTCCATCACTAAAGTGTGAAGATCATCTTGTTTCGGAATCCACAAATGATCCTTGAAATAGAGTAACCCATCGCTTTTCGCTTCGAGTTTAAGCTCAAGTTGACGTGGTAATTCCTTACCCATCAAATTTTGTGAAACACAAGATTGTTGAGCTTGAAGGACACGAGTTTGAAGATCAGATAAAGTGCGAACAAAATGAAGCTTGACTCGCTCCTTTTGACTAAGCACATCGGCTACGACATTCGCCTTATCAGGATGGTAGCGAATATCGCAATCATAGTCATTCAAGAGTTCAGCCCAACGTCGTTGCCTCATGTTCAGCTCCTTCTGATTAAGAATGTGTTGGAGACCTTTGTGGTCTATGAAAACCACAAACTTCGTGCCATAAAGATAGTGTCTCCAGATTTTAAGTGCGAAAACCACAACACCTAACTCAAGATCATGAGTTGTGTAGTTCTTCTCGTGAACTTACATTTGTCTAGATGCATATGCTATAACTTTTCCTCGTTGCATGAGAACACAACCAAGGCCTAAGTTAGACGCATCACAGTAGACAATGAAATCGTCGTTTCCATCGGGCAAAGATAGAACAGGAGCATCACATAGCTTCCGTTTCAGCGTTTGGAACGCTTCTTCTTACTTGGGTCCCCACTCAAAAGGCTTATTCTTCTGAGTCAAAGCAATGAGTGTGTCACACCCCGATATTTCCACGTATTACCGGTGGGCCCGGTGGGGAGCATCGTGACGTAGTTGATATCATCATAGTCAAACAACACAAATTTAAATTCACAGCGGAAGCAAAAGATGAATCACACTACAAACCGATTAAATAGTAATATCAAAGTATCACAACGGACTGTAATGGATCCACAGGCGGATCAAATAAAAAGGAAACATTGTTCAACAGTTTTATGACATCCAAGCTTGCGAGACTTATTGTGGATGCTAGGAGAAAGCCAACCTATTTCGAGTAGTACCTGCACTTAACCTTTTTGGGAAAATACGTTAGTTTACACTAGTAAATACAATTAACTGACTCATTTTGAAAAGGTTTAATAAAATTGATTTGAATGCACGTGGCACAAAACTTTTATAACTTGGGATAACTATTTATATATATAATCTTGTAAAAGAATTACATGTTTCTTATGCGTTCAGTAGCCCGGGCTAAACACCGGGTTAAAGATTAATAGACACACCACATGATATAGTCCCGCGGCGGGTTATTCCCGAAACCGACGGTTATACCTTATTATTTATTTATGCACTGTCGGGTGTACGCCTACACCCCGTGCTTAGGTCGTGGCCATTTCGTAAAATGATGCCAAGGATATCCGGGACATGGTCATTAACCCCCCAAAGGCTTTAAGAAAACAAAACAATTTAAACGGGTCATTTCAATAAATTAACCTCCATTCGATTAAAGATTCAATGCCCGACCAAGCGGTATTTTATATACCATACCCCAAGCCCTTATAGGGAAAATAAGTTAAAAGTATTTACGTGAGCTAAATATAAATTCAATCCCAGCCGTATATCAAATCAGCAAGTACAGATAGCTTTTACTGGGCTCCTAAATCTGGAACGAAGGTTTTTAATAACCTATTAGAATCCTAAGGGGTCTTTAATTAAGTTTAGATTTAGACCGGTTAGTTTTCAAAAAGGAAGACACGGTTCAAACGCATGATAAAGCGAGGACCGGTTTAGAATGTGGTTTTGAACCGAGAAGCTTGTATGCTTGTTTAATATGGGTAACTTAAATACATTCTGGATTTTGAGATGAAAACGATATGGTTTGACCCATTTCGGCTATTATATGCAGACTAGTTACATAAGCCGATCCGAACGCGAAATTTGACACCTATGTCACTGTGACCATCAAACAAATACCAAACCAATGAAATATTGTGTTTCATACTTGGGTTTTGTAAAAATATGTGTATCATTTGCACATATCAATTCTAGTTCGATTTCGAACTTTAAATCGCTTTCTGGAAGGTTATACGCAATCTAATGCGTAAATATAACCAGTTTAATGCAAAAAACACTCTGGAACAGTGACATATGCTTAACATACCTTAAATAACCTTTACATAACTTAGAAATAAGTTTTGAAGGCTTTGGTATGGCAAAATCAAGTTTATTCGCTTACAGGGACTAAATTCGACAAACTGCGGAAGTATGACGATTCGTACTGGAACAGACATTCTGGAACATGACCATAAGTTAATCATACCATAAATATCCTTTACATAGCTTGGAAATTGGCTTTGATGAGTTCGGTGTGCTAAAATAAACTTTTGGGTCATTCAGGGACTAAAAGCGTCAAAAAGTGCACAAGTTTGCATTTTCGAGCATAACTTACATTCGGAATACATCCGGACATCCAAAAATTTATGTAAGCATTAAAATATTTTATTTTAGTGTTTGGCATAAGAAAACTTCATTCGTTTCGCAATTTGGATCGTTTTCGCGTCCGTTACGACTTCCGTCGTAATTAACCGAACAACGCAACCGTACGGCCAAACGAACTGACATCCGACATATTTTTGAGCATATTTTAAGTTCCCTATAATTTAACTTCATATTTGAGCCTTTAAGTGAGGTTAACGGGGCTTAAACGTGTCAAAACGCATCAATAATCAAGTTCGGAGTCACAGGGGCCTGTTCTGCAATTTTTGAAACTTGCTGACCTGCACAAGGCTTACGGACCGTAAGCACAAAGCCATACGGTCCGTAAGGACCCCCCAGATCAGCAGAAATGCATTCTAGCTTGTTCCAGTTGTTACCCACTTGTGCAAATGGTTTTGAGCATTTCTATGGGCTGGTTTTAAGGTCCCCTAGTATTGAAATACAATGGGCACACATGGAGGGTTGAGATCGAAGCACGGGAATCAAGTAACGATCCTAACGGTTCTTGTTTTCCTATAAATACCCCCTCCATGTTGCACTTCAAACCCACACCTTAGAATCTGAATTGGTTCTCTAAGTTGATGTGATAAATACCCCCTCCATGTTGCACTTCAAACCCACACCTTAGAATCTGAATTCGGATCAAAACTTCCGTTCTTGGACCCGTTGTAAGTCCTCTTTCGTTCTTTTAGCGTTTTCTGCGTTGACCAGTTTATGGTCAACACGAAGTTTGGTTGAACTTCGCAACGTGAGCGTAATCACGATGGCTATAGTCCCTTGTGACTATGCCTACTGATTACCACGTTGTCTAGGCTCAGTGACGAGTCGTAGTTTCGGCCAAAATGCGTATTCTTCCGTATTTTGTAACCAAACTACTTTTAGGTATCAAAACCGTTTGTTTTGATACCAAACTTGTTTTCTAACTTAGTTAAGCATGTTTTAACATGCTTAGCTCGTCACTTTTAGTTTAGTGCGTATAGAGGGTCGTAAGGTAAGCGATCTAAACAATCGCTTATACTTTCGAACCCGACCCGTTTGGTCGATCTTTAGGATCCGACCAAATACATTAGGTGACCATAGTTGTATAGGGAATAACCTTCCGAGGTTATACCTTATGGTCACGACATTTAGTTAGTTGTATGATAGGTAGTTTATATGCCTTAGGTAAATTACCAAAATGCCCTTTTTACGCCAAAATTCATTTTAAGCATATATAACATAATTTTTGATATCTAAACTGCTTTGGCAACAATATTAGACATGTTAAGGCATATTTTACTTATCATAGGACTAGTTAGGCATTCCGAACGCGTTTTACGCGAACGACGCGTTAAAGTAGCATAAGCTACCTAAACGGGTCGTAATGGGTCGTAAGCACTTAGGTTAGGTTTCATTTTAGAATGTAGGCTTTGTTAAACCATATTACATGAGTTCCCATACTCGTTTGGTTTGCGAGCCCTCATTCTATCCGATCCTCCGATTTTGGTCCGGATTATTAACATAGTTACCTATATTAGGTGTCGTTTGATCCCGTGATCTTCTAGCTTTGCTTGGTGGTTATCCTAGGACTATTGAGCACTCTCAAGTGAGTACAAAGACCCCTCTTTTACTGTTTTCAAACTGTTTTGGGGTGAAACACATGTGCCTACTTGTTACTTTCATGCTTTCATATCATATACTTGCTATGTTCATTAGTACGCATATAGTACATGATTTACATTACATTAGTTGCATATGTTTACTCAACATATGGACACATTGATTTACATTACATTAGTCGCATATGTTTACTCAACATATGGACACATTGATTTACATTACATTAGTTGCATATGTTTACTCAACATATGGACACATTGATTTACATTACCTTGTTTTGCTATGTATGTTTACTTAGCATGCTAGCACATTGTTTTACATTACAATTGGTTGCATATGCTCATCCAGCATATGAACACATTATATTACATTTTGAACCGTTTGTAACTGTGTGATTATGTGAACCGTTTATAACTATTGAACCGTGTGAACCATATGTGACCATACATAAACATTGCTACAATTGTTAAACATTACATTTTGGTGGTTGTTTGGGTAAGTGATTTAAGTAATGAGGCGACGTGTAATACGATAAAAACATGGTGGATACGCCGCTGGTACTTCGTATATATAAGTGCTTTTATGGTATTACATATCGTAGCGTTACTTAAACCATTTCAGTTTAGACATATTACATTTATAACTCATTTTCACATAAACATCATTTTACAAATAACTTAATCTATACAAACTCATCTTACTTGGTTATTCACTTAACCATACCTTATTCTTTTATATATATATATATCATCTGATTTGTTCATCGCTTTTCAAATGATTTATGAAAGAAAACACTCAACAAGATTCATGACTACTCTTTATTAAACAGTTTCTTTAAACTCAAGTCATGAATCCTATTTTCATAAAACCTATGTATCTCACAGGCATTTTTATGCTGACGTACCTATTTCACATGTGTTTTCAGGAGCTGTTGCATAGGATGATCGAGACACACTTAGGCGGACCTGTGCCTTAGTGACTTAAAAGGAAGCAAGAACTAGTTAAATTATGTTATGTACTCTATGTTTCTTATTTTAAAACAATGTAACTCTCTTGTTTGTTAAATAAAATGTAACTTTAATTTCCATGGTTGTGAAACAATTAATTCTGTTACAACACTCCCCGACGTTTCCGCCACGTTTTGTTGTTTTACGTGGTCGGGGTGTGACACGAAAAGTGCGTAACGGGTAACCATATGAGTCATATATAAGTTTCCTAAGTTAATATGCCTTAAATATGTTGTGACATCAGTAAGATATCTTCTATTATGCCCAAACCGGATTTAAACTCAAATTACGCCCCGTAGGGGTATTTTGGTCATTTTAAAGGTTATAAAAGAGTTTAAATATAAATCTGAGTTTCGGGTCTGATGTAATCAGTAAAAATACTTAATTTTCTAAGTTATATCAGTAGGGTATAACCTATGTGTGAAATTTATCATTTCTAACCATACTATGCACCGAAGGGGCATTTTGGTAATTTCACTTACGCCTAAATGGTCAAAACTGGAAATCTGAGTTTAAAAATTTTGCTTACTGTTAATATATAAAAATTTACTGAAATTATCAGTAGGCATCAAACCTTATATGTTTAAAATAGTTTTAATACATACTATGCGTTAAAAAAGCTTAAAAAGGCGATTTGGAGCTATTTCCGGGTTTTTAAGGGAAAGCTGATATTTTTGTTATTCCCGAAGGCTCAAAATATTTTATTTATCATTTAAAATCAGTAGCAAAAGGTTTGGAATCAAAATGATTTGTAAAACTCATTTTATAGCCCAAAAGGGCAAAACCGGCAATTACCGAATCAAGCTTAGAACTCTATTTTATGCTCAGCCTAAAATTAAATAAAAATCTTCAAAAATCCCAAAATATTATTTTATATCAGTAGGTAAAAAGTTCGGTATTAAAAATCGGGTTTAGATAGGCTATATGCTAATTACGCCGTTTATTTAATAAAAAGCTTTCTAATTACGCTAATGAGCATAACTCCTAATCTAGACCTCAAACTGATGTCAAATTTTAGGGACAACTTTATAAATCAGTAACTAAGGTCTCCATTCTTTTATATTTTCAAAAATCATGTTTTAAGGTTAAAAGGGCATAATAGTCAACATTTAAGCATTTAACGAAAACATGCATATGAATCGGATAACTAATGAACCAAGTTGTATAATCACAGAGGGTTATACTTATATGAAACCTGGTCCTAATAAGGCTCTAAGGCATTTCTAAAACATGCTACAATGGGTCAGAACTGAAAGTCAAAGCAAAAGTCAAATTATGCGACTTTCGGTTCCGAACCGAGCCTAAACTGAAAATTGTCGGGTTGAACATGTTTAGACATGTTCCTACATTTATTAACAAGTTATATTAATGATAAAATAGGTTGCATGGGTTCTACATTGCTAATTATGCATTAATTTGAAAATAAGCTTTCTGTTGACTTTTTAATATCAAGTTTGACCCGACAATTGACCTAGTTAGAGTGGGAATCAGAGAGTACCCTTTTAAGGGTTTATTGCCCACATAATTACCTACTTATAGGTACTTTTAATTCGAGATTTGACTAAACAATTATTGATTAATCTCGAAGTCAAACCTTAATTACGACGGTTTGACTTTTAGCTAATTAACTAAGATAAACTGAATTAAGAAGGATTAAGGACACTTACAAAGGTCCTAAGTATGATTTGGAACTTAAGGGAACTTGCTTGCTGACCGGAGGAGCTCCAGAGACCAGCTTGAAGTGAGGTGCAAATGAAAGACCAAATGTTGCAACAAGAGGTTCTCTTATATAGTGACTTTGATGCATCAAGATCACTCCAAATCAGTCTACAATTGTTGTAAGATGTTCCCAGGTGTCCCTATGATGCTAAAAACCAGTTATAGGGCCCCTGATTTTTGAATACCACTCTTATAAGGCGGTGTAACTTGTTTAACAGGCATCTGTCCAAAATTCTGCCCAGATACATGTCTTACGGGCCGTAAGCCTAAAGCCTTGCGGACCGTAAGCGTCTCTTACGGACCGTAAGCGTCTCTTATGGACCGTAAGCGTCTCTTACGGACCGTAAGCTCTTGGCTTTGCGGTCCGTAACCGATTCTCCTCTGATGTGCCCAGATACCCTCTTGCGGACCGTAAGCCTAAGCGGATACGGTCCGTATCCGATTGTCAGATTTAAAAAATTTGTCCATTTCTCATGTTTTGACCATGCAAACTTTTCAAGCTCGAATCTTGTGTCATTTTCCTTGCAGAGGGGACCATGTATCAGACTTGCATGCCTTTACATGTGAATCCATGCATGATAAAGTTCTTGGATGTATCGAGAATTCTTTTAAATGGACTTTGTGGTATTTTTATTTACAAGATCAATTCCTTAGCAATATAATTCATCTTTTAATTAGATATCCAGATTTGAAGTAGTTCTTAGATGTTTATAAATTATTTCAAGGCTTGGATCTTTTATCAAAAAGGTCACTCAGAGGTGTTTTAATAACATGTTGACGCTTTTAAATCCTACCGCACATCTTTCAACTTGATCTGGATTTTTGTAACACGATTGCCTTATATGACACGTGTCTTTATTTTATTGGGCATGAATTTACAAGGTGTTACATCCTCACCCCCTTAAAAGAAATCTCGACCTCGAGATTTATTGGAACAAATGATGGTACTTTTCCTTCATGGTAGACTCTACCTCCCACGTATATTCGAGACCTCTGCGGGCATCCCATTTAACGTTTACGATAGGTACATGCTTCCTTCGAAGCTTCTTAACCCGTCGATCCTCAATCGACAAAGGTTTTTCCACAAATTTCAAACTCTCATCTATGTGCACATCTGTATGTGGTATGACTAGTGATTTATCAGCTAGACATTTCTTTAGATTGCAGATGTGGAATACATTATGAATACCACTGAGCTCTTCAGGAAAGTTTAACTTATAAGCCACTGATCCGACACATTCGATGATTTCGAATGGTCCTATATACCTTGGGCTTAACTTACCTTTCTTACCAAATCGCATCACTCCTTTCCAGGGTGATACTTTAAGCAAAACCTTATCACCAACCTCAAACTTTAGAGGTTTACGCCTTAAGTCTGCGTAGCTTTTTTGTCTATCTCTGGCAGCTTTCAGGCGGTCACGAATTTGGACAATCTTGTCCATTGTTTCAAAGACTATGTCAGGTCCTGATAACTGAGCTTCTCCTACTTCTGCCCAACAAATAGGCGTTCTGCACTTTCTACCATATAATGCCTCAAAAGGCGCAGCCTTAATGCTTGTATGGTAGCTATTGTTATAGGAGAACTCGATCAATGGCAGGTGCTTATCCCAACTACCACCTAGGTCAATTACTCATGCACGTAGCATGTCTTCCAACGTTTGGATTCTACGCTCACTCTGTCCGTCCGTCTGAGGATGGTAAGCTGTACTAAAATTCAAGCGCATGCCCAAAGACTGTTGGAAGCTTTTCCAAAAATGTAATGTGTATCTGGTATCTCTGTCAGAGATAATTGACACTGGTATACCATGGAGAGATACAATCTTATCTACGTACAACTGGGCTAATATGTCGGAGCTATGGGTCTCCTTAATGGGTAGGAAATGTGCTGACTTAGTCAGTCTGTCTACTATCACCCAAATAGTATCATTCCCTTTCTTTGTCTTTGGCAATTTGGTGATAAAATCCATTGTCACCATTTCCCATTTCCAGGTGGGAAGTTCAGGCTGTTGTAGCAAACCTGACGGCTTTTGATGTTCAGCTTTGACTTGAGCGCACATCAAACATTTGGCTACATAGGTAGCTATAGACTTCTTCAAGCCTATCCACCAAAAATTTGCCTTCAGATCCTGGTACATCTTATCAGCTCTAGGATGAACGGAGTATTTAGAACTATGGGCTTCCTGGAGGATGACATCCCGAAGTCCTCCATACACGGGGACCCATATTCGTCCATTTAATCTTTGGATTCCGTCCTTGCCCTGAGATAATTGCTCTTCAGTTACTCCAAGCTTTTCATCAGGATAGTTAGCTTCTAATACAGCTTCCTTCTGCGCAGCTAACAACCTTTCATTCAAACTATTCTTTAATTCAATGCTCTTGGCATTGATTCTTATGGGCTTCACCCTTTCCTTTCTACTTAAGGCATTGGCGACTACATTCGCTTTGCCAGGATGGTATCTTATCTCACAGTCATAATCATTTAAAGTTTCCATCCATCGTCCCTCATATTTAAATCCTTCTGATTAAACAAGTGTTGAAGGCTCTTGTGATCTGAATAGATCACACACTTGGTTCCATACAAGTAGTGCCTCCAGAGTTTTAGTGCAAATACAATGGCACCTAGTTCCAAGTCATGGGTGGTGTAGTTCTTCTCATGCACCTTTAACTGTCGTGAAGCATAGGCAATGACCTTGCCTTTCTGCATAAGTACACATCCCATACCGGTGTGTGATGCATCACAATATACTACAAATTCATCTATTCCCTCAGGCAATGTCAACACAGGCGCATTGCTCAACTTCTGCTTGAGAACATCGAAGGATTTCTGCTGCTTAGGACCCCAGTCAAACTTAATATTCTTTCTTGTCAACGAAGTCAGGGGTGCGGCAATCCTTGAGAAGTTTTTAATAAATCGCCTATAATATCCTACTAACCCTAAAAAGCTGCGAATCTCAGTGGGCGTCTTTAGCTCTTGCCAATTCATAACAGCTTCCACCTTAGTGGGATCCACTTGGATACCACGCTCACTAACCACATGTCCAAGGAATTGGACTTCTTGAAGCCAAAATTCACACTTTGAAAATTTTGCATAGAGCTTTTCTTGTTGAAGTAGCTTAAGAATGCAACGGAGATGTTTCTCATGGTCAGCTTGGCTTTTCGACTAAATGAGAATGTCGTCGATGAAAACGATGACAAATTTATCCAAGTAAGGCTTGCAGACGCGATTCATGAGATCCATGAATGCGGCAGGTGCATTAGTGAGCCCAAAAGGCATCACTAGGAACTCGTAATGACCATAACGAGTCCTAAATGCGGTCTTGTGTACATCTTCATCCTTAACCTTCAATTGATGATAGCCTGACCTCAAATCGATCTTAGAGAAGTAGCTTCCCCTTGTAATTGATCGAACAGATCATCGATCCTAGGCAAAGGATACCTATTCTTGATAGTGACCTTATTAAGCTCACGGTAATCGATGCACAGACGCATCGATCCATCCTTCTTTTTGACAAATAGAATTGGCACTCCCCAAGGAGACGAACTAGGTCTAATGAAACCTTTGACTAGCAATTCATCTAGTTGTGTCCTCAATTCCTTCATCTCTGTTGGTGCCAACCTATAAGGCGCTCTCGCAACAGGTGCTGCTCCAGGGATTATGTCAATTCTGAATTCCACTTGCCTATCTGGTGGTAGACCAGGTAGTTCTTCTGGGAAAACTTTAGGGTAGTCAGAAATGACTGGAATATCTTCAATCTTGGGTTTCTTCTCATCAATAGTCACTTGTGCCATGTAAATGACACAACCCTTCTTCAAGCATCTAGATGCCTTGAGCATACACACTTGCTCAGGCAGTCCATACTGGGTATCTCCCTGAATGGTAACTGGCTCACCAGACGGAGTCTTGATCACCACTTGCTTCTTATTGCACACTATCTAGGCTTGGTTACGAGATAACCAATCCATGCCTATAACTATGTCAAAACCGGCTAACTTCAAAGGAAGTAGGTACAATGGAAAGGAGTGGTTCCTAATGGATATGAAACATCCATCTAACATGGTTGAGGCGGTTTCTAAGGTACCATCAGCTAATTCCACCTCATATTTCACACTTAGGGTTTTAACAGGTAAATTCAGTAATTTGCAAAACTTATTATCTACGAATGATTTATCTGCTCCTGAATCAAATAGCACTCTTGCATAAACATCATTTATGAGGAAAGTACCAGTGATCACATTGTCGTCCTGAACAGCTTCCTTTGCATCCATTAGGAAAACCCTTGCATTAGTCTTTTTCCCATCCTCAGTTTTCTTGGCGATCTTTGGGCAATTGGACTTGATGTGTCCTTTTTCACTACAGTTGTAGCACGTAGCATCCTTGATTTTCTTACAGTCTAAGGTCTTGTGCTCAGAAGACTTGCAAATCCCACAAGCTCTCGGTTGTGACTGGGATTTCGACTCGAATCTGCACCTTCCAAAATGGTGCTTCTTACAAACCTTACACTTGGGTTTATCACCCGTCTGTTGACCGTCTTTCCTAGATCCAGAACCCTTTTTGTGATCATGGTTTCCCTTATGTCTCTTGTCTGAACGTCATGAGTTGTCATCCTCACGCTTCCTCTTGCCTTCTTCCGAATTCCTGAGCGATCTTAGCCTGACCGCGTCCAAGGTAAGAGACAGAGATAGATCAGCTGCTGACCTAAAAGTAGCAGGTCTGGATGCCTTAATACTGGCTTTGATTTTTGGGGCTAAACCCCCAATGAAGCGAGCAATCCTTTTGGGTTTCGGGGTTATGAGATACGGAACCAGCCTAGATAGGGTATTGAAACTGGTGAGGTAAGCTTGACAAACTAAATTCTTCATCACCAATGATAAGAAATCTGATTCAATTCTTTCAGCCTCATGCTGCGGGCAATAATTCTCCTTAATGAGAGCAACGAACTGATCCCATGACAAATTGTAGAGCGGGATCTTTCCAGCAGCTTGAATGAGAGACTTCCACCATGCTAATGCCTCTCCCTTGAACGATTGGGATACATACTTCACTACATTCTTCTCAGCACAACCGCTGATGTCAACCACTGTGTCTATTTCATCTAACCAAGTCATACAATCAATTGCCCCTTTCTCCCCAGTGAAATCCCGGGGTTTGGAGGAAACAAAGTACTTATAGGTACAGGACTTGCTACGTGGTTTATCATCAAACACTATCCTTTTAGATGGAATACTGTGTTGATTAGATGAATCCCGATCATCATCTTTCTTTGGCTCATCTTTCTTAGAGGGTGGCTTGCTATGAGCCTCCGAATGAGTCTTAGGCTTGGAATGTGATGCGGATAGGGTCCTACTTCGAGTCCCGCTAGATTCATTATACTGCCATTCTATAGCTTTTGTAATAGCATTATCTACTAATGCTTGCAGCTCCGCACCAGTCACATGTATCTTAGTATTTTCATGGTTTTCTACTGGATGACTGTTTACCTCTTCTGACCTAGCCATGTAGCTTTAATTGCTACATAAAATCAAATAAGGGCAAGGTTTATATAGAAGCTTATACAGTTTTATTGTTTTTGACAATTTATTAACCATGGTTTTTAATAGCCATTTTTGTTAATTTGTTAAATATATAATTACTCAGGATCTTTATCATAATCCTAAATTATAAGTTAGTAATAGCACAAAAGGCCTAGTCACGTAGACAAGTTTTAGTTTATATGCCCGGGTTTTATGGAACCAAGGCATTAAGGTTTGAATCCGAGTTCATTACCTTTTCTTGACAGGGAGTCGTAGGCTACCAGTGTCTTTAGTCCCAGAGGACGTTAATTATAGCCCGTGGGCACTTCATCCTTAAGGGACGATTATATAAATAAGGGAATTTAGAATAACCCAAATTAAAAATGACTTATGTGATTTTATCGAATCACATTTGTCAAGCATGTTAATATGCTTTCAGATGTTTACAAGGTTTTGAATCTTTTGAATAGGTTTTACCATCTTGGCCATGTCTGCAACGACATTTAGGCTAGGTTTTACCTTTAAGATTCTTTTTAGTATTTAACGCAGAACAACCCTAAATTGAGAGGTTAATAAGGATCTGAATCTAATTGAGGAACTACCATCTTGGCCCTGTCTTAAGGTGACATATGGCTAGGTCTTGTCCTTTTTAGATTTTGCCATTTTATTATAATGGTAGATCTTTTTGTGGGAATGTTATTTTGTTTATTTCACATTTTATGTTTATGCACATATTTAATAAAATGAAAATTTAAATTAACCATTCAAAAAACAAAATTTTAACAAGCACAATTTTGCCCTAAACGGGACTTCTACTGAAATAACATGCCCACGCAGGGGCTTAAACAAACATACCCACGCAGGGGTCAACAGAAAAAACATGCCCACGCAGGGGCAGAATACAAAAAGACATACCCTCGCAGGGGTTAAACAAAAAGGCATGCCCACGCAGGGGATGGATTGGAAATAAGGAAATACAACCAACAATTTAAAGGATTCAATGGTCCTTCTTGCTTTTTCCTTATATTAAACTTGCCAATCCCTTAAAGAATCCCTGGTTGTTTCTTCGGTCCTCACGAACTACCCTATCCACTTGGCTCAATCTTTGGAGAATTTCCTCCTGTTCTGGCGGGGAAAACCGTGGTATCTGCGGCTGCAGCTGATGTGGAGGTCGAAGAGGCGGTTGTTGTTGGTATCCATAAGCTGGGTATCCAACTCCCCAAGGAGTTCCGTAGGGCCCTTCGGGGTTAAGAGCATTGTAGTTCCACGCCGCCAGGTATGGGTCGATCTCAGCATAATTGAAGTTGGTGTGAGCCGGCTACTCAAAGGGATTATACGCTGCTGAGCCAGTGTATGTGGGAATTGGGTTGTCAAAGCCCAATGGTGGTGGCATGACAGGTGCGGAGTTCACATCCGGGATGGGGTTTGAAGGTCCCCCCATCTGCTGGTTTTCTTGGAGTGGCGGGTAGTGGCTGCCACTCGATGGTTGAGGGGTGCTGATATGCACTCCTCCTCGAACAGACATCCGTGCGTTTGATCTCCTTCGCCTTGGTGGCTCAGGAGGCTGCTGCTGAGGTGGTGGTGGTGGCGGGGTAACTGCCACGAAACGTTAATCCTTGGAAGGATCCAGCTGCTGATGATGAGGCGATGAATGATAAGAGGGTGTAAAATACCATTCATACTGGTTGAATCTTGCTTGGTAGCTGTCAGGACCATGGTAGGGTGATCCATGAAAAGATGACCCATCAGAAATTTCGATGGGATGTGTGGGGGTACCGGTCGGTGGTTCGGCAGGGTCGGTATCCTCGTCCATATCCATGGCGTGATCTCCAGAAAAGTGATCTTCAGGTCCCAATGGGTTAACACCCACTAGTTCCTCGAGGTAGTTTGCCGGGTTGAACCGGCTTCGGAAGATATGGGACGGGTTATCAAAGGAGTGACGAGAGTTGGACCTCTGGAGAGGGATAAATGAAGGCTGTAGGTTTTCGGGCTCATTTTCTGATTGGGGTCCAAAAGAGTGAAGATAAGACGGTGACGAGCTTAACGAGACGGACCGCCTCGCTGGCTGCAGATGTGTCCTCCAGTCCCCCTGGGGACTTGTATGCATGTTGACGGGTGAGGTTCGTCTTTGAGACGGCCCGGCCTCATGGTCGTGGCCTGCTATAAGTGCCTTTCCCTTTCTTCTAAAGAATCTTGGCGGCATATTTAAACCTGCCAACATAAACAAAGATAACAACAAAGAATAATATAAAAGATAAAAATAAAACAAAATTTAGGATTTGCCCTATGTTCTTTGTCTAGACTCGAAAATTTGAGGAATGTGCAAATGTGTAACTGAGATTAAACACAAAAGGCTAGTGTTTAATTTACTCAGTGTTGGCTCTGATACCAACCTGTCACACCCCGATATTTCCACAAATTACCGGTGGGCCCGGTGGGGAGTATCGTGACGTAGTTGATATCATCATAGTCAAACAACACAAATTTAAATGCACAGCGAAAGCAAAAAGATGAATCACACTACAAACCGATTAAATAGTAATATCAAAGTATCACAACGGACTGTAATGGATCCACAGGCGGATCAAATAAAAAGGAAACATTGTTCAACAGTTTTATGACATCCAAGCTTGCGAGACTTATTGTGGATGCTAGGAGAAAGCCAGCCTATTTCGAGTAGTACCTGCACTTAACCTTTTTAGGAAAATACGTCAGTTTAAACTGGTAAATACAATTAACTGAATCATTTTGAAAAGCTTTAATAAAATTGATTTGAATGCACGTGGCACAAAACTTTTATAACTTGGGATAATTATATATATATATAATCTTGTAAAAGAATTACATGTTTCTTATGCGTTCAGTAGCCCGGGCTGAACACCGGGTTAAATATTAATAGACACACCACATGATATAGTCCCGCGGCGGGTTATTCCCGAAACCGACGGTTATACCTTATTATTTATTTATGCATTGTCGGGTGTACGCCTACACCCCGTGCTTAGGTCGTGGCCATTTCGTAAAATGATGCCAAGGATATCTGGGACATGGTCATTAACCCCCCAAAGGCTTTAAGCAAACAAAACAATTTAAACGGGTCATTTCAATAAATTAAACTCCATTCGATTAAAGATTCAATGCCCGACCAAGCGGTATTTTATATACCATACCCCAAGCCTTTATAGGGAAAATAAGTTAAAAGTATTTACCTGAGCTAAATATAAATTCAATCCCAGCCGTATATCAAATCAGCAAGTATAGATAGCTTTTACTGGGCTCCTAAATCTGGAATGAAGGTTTTTAATAACCTATTAGAATCCTAACGGGTCTTTAATTAAGTTTAGACTTAGACCGGTTAGTTATAAAAAAGGAAGACACGGTTCAAACGCATGATAAGGCGAGGACCGGTTTAGAATGTGGTTTTGACCCGACAAGCTTGTATGCTTGTTTAATATGGGTAACTTAAATACATTCTGGATTTTGAGATGAAAACGATATGGTTTGACCCGTTTCGGCTAATATATGCAGACTAGTTACATAAGCCGATCCGAACGCGAAAAGTGCGTAACGGGTAACCATATGAGTCATATACAAGTTTCCTAAGTTAATATGCCTTAAATATGTTGTGACATCAGTAAGATATCTTCTATTATGCCCAAAACGGATTTAAACTCAAATTACGCCCCGTAGGGGTATTTTGGTCATTTTAAAGGTTATAAAAAAGTTTAAATATAAATCTGAGTTTCGGGTTTGATGTAATCAGTAAAAATACTTAATTTTTTAAGTTATATCAGTAGGGTATAACCTATGTGTGAAATTTATCATTTCTAACCATACTATGCACCGAAGGGGCATTTTGGTAATTTCACTTACGCCTAAATGGTCAAAACTGGAAATCTGAGTTTAAAACTTTTTCTTACTATTAATATATAAAAATTTACTGAAATTATCAGTAGGCATCAAACCTTATATGTTTAAAATAGTTTTAATACATACTATGCGTTAAAAACGCTTAAAAAGACGATTTGGAGCTATTTCCGGGTTTTTAAGGGAAAGCTGATATTTTTGTTATTCCCGAAGGCTCAAAATATTTTATTTGTCATTTAAAATCAGTAGCAAAAGGTTTGGAATCAAAATGATTTGTAAAACTCATTTTATAGCCCAAAAGGGCAAAACCGGCAATTGTTGTAAGATGTGACTTTGATGCATCAAGATCACTCCAAATCAGTCTACAATTGTTGTAAGATGTTCCCAGGTGTCCCTATGATGCTAAAAACCAGTTATAGGGCCCCTGATTTTTGAATACCACTCTTATAAGGCGGTGTAACTTGTTTAACAGGCATCTGTCCAAAATTCTGCCCAGATACATGTCTTACGGGCCGTAAGCCTAAAGCCTTGCGGACCGTAAGCGTCTCTTACGGACCGTAAGCGTCTCTTATGGACCGTAAGCGTCTCTTACGGACCGTAAGCTCTTGGCTTTGCGGTCCGTAACCGATTCTCCTCTGATGTGCCCAGATACCCTCTTGCGGACCGTAAGCCTAAGCGGATACGGTCCGTATCCGATTGTCAGATTTAAAAAATTTGTCCATTTCTCATGTTTTGACCATGCAAACTTTTCAAGCTCGAATCTTGTGTCATTTACCTTGCAGAGGGGACCATGTATCAGACTTGCATGCCTTTACATGTGAATCCATGCATGATAAAGTTCTTGGATGTATCGAGAATTCTTTTAAATGGACTTTGTGGTATTTTTATTTACAAGATCAATTCCTTAGCAATATAATTCATCTTTTAATTAGATATCCAGATTTGAAGTAGTTCTTAGATGTTTATAAATTATTTCAAGGCTTGGATCTTTTATCAAAAAGGTCACTCAGAGGTGTTTTAATAACATGTTGACGCTTTTAAATCCTACCGCACATCTTTCAACTTGATCTGGATTTTTGTAACACGATTGCCTTATATGACACGTGTCTTTATTTTATTGGGCATGAATTTATGAGGTGTTACAGAGTGGAACCGCGATCTTCGAGAAGTTCGAAATGAAACGACGATAATAACTAGCGAGAGCAAGAAAAGAACGAATTTCTGTAGGTGTCGTTGGCGTATTCCAATCCTTAATTGCAACACTTTTGGATGGATCCACATGAATACCCTACTCGTTGACTATATGACCCAAAAACTGAACTTCTTTAAGCCAGAATTCACACTTGGAGAATTTAGCAAAAAGTTGTTCCTTCTTCAGGAGTTCCAGTGTCAAACGAAGGTGTTGCTCGTGATCGGCTCGAGACTTCGAATAAATGAGAATATCGTCGATGAACACAATAATGAACTTATCTAAATAAGGTTTACAGAACCTATTCATTAAGTCCATGAAGATAGCTGGGGCATTTGTCAAACCAAAAGGCATGACAGTGAACTCATAGTGTCCATATCTCGTGCGGAATGCAGTTTTGGGAATATCTTCTTCGAGTACACGAAGCTGATGATACCCAGAACGCAGATCTATCTTGGAAAAACAGGTAGCACCTTGCAGCTGATCAAAGAGATCATCGATTCGAGGTAGGGAATATCGATTCTTGATGGTAAGCTTATTAAGCTCACGATAATCGATACACATTCGAAAAGACCCATCTTTCTTCTTCACAAACAAGACTGGAGCGCCCCAAGGTGAATAACTCGGTTGGATGAATCCTTTATTAGATAACTCTTGAAGTTGTTTCGATAACTCTTGCAACTCCGACGGTGCAAGACGATAAGGTGCTTTCGCAATCGGGTTGGCATTGGGTAAAAGATCAATATGACACTCGACTTGATGAACTGGAGGCAAACCAGGCAGTTCATCAGGAAACACCTCTGGATAATCCCGAACAATCGGAATATCCTGAATACTCTTTCTCTTACCTTTCTCCTCGGTGACATGTGCCAGAAAAGCAACATATCCTTTTCGTAAATAACTTTGGGCTTTCGTACACGACATGAGTTTCAAACCACCAGACGGTTTCTCACCACGAACCTCTAAAACTTCACCAGACGAAAGAGGAATATGAACAATCTTATCGAAACAAACCACCTCAGCATGATGTTTGGTTAACCAATCCATCCCTACGATAATGTCGAAACTCCCAAGTTGCATCGGTGTGAGGTCAATAGGAAAAAGATGGTTATCAAGGTTCAACTGACAATCACGAATAACAGAATCGAGTACAAGCGGTTTACCAGTAGCAACTTCGACAGATAAGGGTTTCCTCAGTTTAGTTCTAGGTATCGCAAGTAAAGGCTCAAATGATAATGAAACAAAACTTCTATCGGCACCAGAATTGAAAAGAACAGATGCAGGTCGATTGTTAACAAGGAACGTACCATTGACAACCTCGTTGTCAGCTCGAGCCTCGTTTGCATTCAAGTTGTACGCTCGTCCACGAGCGGAATTCACATTGGAATTCGCATTTGCCAACCTCGGGCAGTTGTTGTGGAAATGTCCCATTTCACCGCAGTTGTAACACGAACCTGGTAGGAATCTAGCAGCATTCCTCTGAATTTGTGCTGGATTCTGTGCAGCTTGATTCTGACCCAAACGACATATGTTGGCCAGATGCCCAAGTTTACCACACGTAGTGCACTGTTTACACGCCTGTTGGGTAGCATGATGACCATTGCATCGAGCACAGTGAGGTGCAGTACCAGCATATTGCTTCTTCACGGGAGGTAGGGCCGGTGGGTTCTGAGGATTCTGCACTGTGACTGCGAAGTTCTGGGAAGCCTTGTGCTTCATCGACTTCTTAGAAGACTCACTCTTCTTCTTACCCTTACCCATACCTTGTCTTGTGCAGAATCAGCTTACTTCTTCTTGTCACCCTTATGGGTCAGTTTACCTTTTCTGACCTGAGACTCGGTCAGAGTAGCAGCCAATTCAATCGCTTGACGAATAGTAGTAGGATTACTGCCAGTCACAATGTCTTGCACAGAATCGGGTAAACCATCGATATACCTCTCTATCACTTTCTCCAACGGGGTAACCATCGTAGGACACGACAAACTGAGTTCCTCATAACGATCCGTATACGCACGGTGTTCTCCCCCAACTTGTTTTAAATCATCAAATTCTCGTTCCAAAGCTCGAATCTCGTGACGGGGACAAAACTCTTTCATCATGAGAGCTCGAAGCTCTTCCCATGTTTGTGCCATAGCCACATCGGCACCCCTATCACGCATCACACCGTTCCACCATGTAAGAGTAAGCTTCTCGAACACACTAGATGCAAACTTAACCTTACGTTCATTCGGACATTGCACATGTCTGAATGTGCTCTCCAAACTTTTGAACCATTGCAGGAGCGCGGTTGCTCCTTGAGACCCAGAAAACTTCAACGGTTTAGCAGAATTGAAATTCTTGAAACTAAACTGAGCATTATTGTTGTTATTGTTGTTGTATAATTGATGGATCTGGGTTACTACGTTCGGAAGCACAACAGCCATTTGTTGAGAAACAAGGGCTGCGACTTCTTCGTTGGTTAGAGGTTGTGCATCTCGTCGAGGAGGCATTGTCTAAAAATAACAAGGAAACATGAGAAACGAGTGAGGTAGACAATTTGGAAAAACAAAAGAGGTATTGGAAACATCGACAAAACATAAAGAAGGCGGTCATTCGTTCATTACCTCGAACAAACAAATGACACGCGGTGACTAATCAAAGTAAATGGGTCAATATAATGTATCGCAAAGACCTGCTTTAGCCTATAAGTGTACACTCATCCCAAGAGTTCCCAGGTAAGAGTGACTGGTCCGATTATGTGGATTTGTACGAACACTCTAGCCTTAGACAGAAAACTCAGGATACAGGCATCAACCCTTCCAGATTGCACGTGTTCACACTATAAGACCCAAACTTTGACGAAATTTTGAAAACTCAGAGGGTTCAAAACCTTATAAGAGATCATCCTAGAATAGATGATTGGTTTTCAAAGTGGATTTGAAATTTCTGTTCTCGTTGGGGTTATCACCTAAGGATAGGTGACGGTATTGTTTTAAAAATCTAAACGCAAATAAACTTGCGTTGGGGTCCTAGAAAAGTTATAGTCTTGGTCAAAGCATTACTAATAACCTAATTCCTTATAACCATTGGCTCTGATACCAACTCTTCTGTCACACCCCGACCGCGTTAAAACAACAAACCACAGCGGAAACATCGGGGAGTGTCGTAATAGAATCATTGTTTCACAACATATGGATACAAAAGTTTTGTTTTATTTATTCATTAGATAATTTACATTGTTTTAAAACAAAACAAACAAGTTACACATCGTCTATCATTGTTATTATGTCACTAAGGCCTCGTCCAGATCCTATGTGAACATGCATTCTAGCAATCAACATCATTCAACACCACCTGAAACATATGTAAAAACAAAGTCAACAAAAAAATGCTGGCGAGCACATAGGTTTTCTGAGAGTATCGGATTCATGGCTTGTTTACATGTTGCAAAACCTTATTAAAAACCTTGTTTTGAAAAGTGTATAGTATTGCAACATAATTAACCAACTCAAATTAAGTGGGTTATAGTTTATAAAATCTCGTAGCCATGATTCTTAACCCCAAAACATTTGTTTTAGTAAAACAAATTGCAAAACATCTCGTAAAAACTCGTTAATAAAACTCGTATGGTTTATATTACTTAGAAAACATCGTTGTGTGACATCGTTTCAAAATCTTTTACCCAAGTGAACTAAATAACACCACGGTAAGTAACATGATGAAAACACTTATATATAAGAAGTACCAGCGGCGTATCTACCATGTTTTCATCACATTACACCCGTCCCGTTATCTAAACACTAACCAAAAACCAATCGTTTGTTCAATTCGTTTAAGTCGTTCCAAAATCGTTTAATTGTTCCAAAATCGCTCTCGTTTTAATTGTGAAACTACTTTTGGTCGTCTCGCTAATAACATCCAAACCTTCGTAACTCGTCCACCGTTCAACTCGTATTAACAAACCACCAAAGGGTAAGTTAACAATCATAGATTCAGTCGTTACCCACATAACCCCCACACATAACCATGGGTGCAGTCTGATAACGGGATTTGTCAGATCCTATGGTACCATAACCTAATACTGGTCGACTTGATCAATGTTAATTAATGCCATTCGTTATGTAACTACGTCCAACAAGTTTGTTCACATTATCGAAATCCTTATTTGTTTAATATAAACCATTTTAATCGTTTTTGAAACCATCGTTAAAATTATCGAAATCGTTTAACACATATGAATCACCCCAAAACAATCGAAAACAGTAAAATAGGGGAACTGTGTACTCACTTGAAGTGCAAAGTATCCTCAATCTAAAGAACTCAACAAAGCTCAAGCAAATCAAAGAAATCAAGCAGCACCTAGAAATCGGATCACTAGATAAATAATCGACACCCAAATCGGAAGATCGGATAGAATGAGGTTTCCTAAACCAAATGAGTATTGGGACTCATGCGATATGGTTTAACAAATCCTACATCCTAAATCGGAACCCAACCTAAGTGCTTTCGACCCGTCGCGACCCATTAAGGTAGCTTACGCTACTTTAATGCGTTGTTCGCGCAAACGCGCGTTCGAGACGTCTAACTAGTCCTATGACAAGTATTATACGCCTATACATGTTGCATAATTAGTTAAGTGACAAAAGTTTATGTTACATATGCTTAAAATCCAATCATGCATGAAAAGGGCATTTTGGTCATTTTCCTAAGGCATATAAACTACCTATCATACAACTACTTAAACTAAGTGCCCATAAGGTATAACCGCGGAAGGTTATTCCTTATACAACTATGGTCACTAAACATGCTTGGTCGGATCCTAAAGATCGACCAAACGGGTCGAGTTCGAAAGTCTAAGCAGTTGTTAAGACCGCTTGACTTACGACTCTACACAAGCACTAGACTAAAAGTGACGGGCTAAACATGTTGTAACATGTTTAACTAAGTTAGAAAACAGGTTTTGATATCAAAACAAAGGGTTTTGATACCCAAGAATAGTTTGGTTGCAAAATACGCATAAATACGCATTTTGACCGAAACTATTACTCATCACTACACCTAATCAACGTGGAAATCAGTAGGTATAGTCACAAGGGACTATAACCATCGTGATTACGCTCACGTTGCGAAGTTTAAACGAACTTCGTGTTGACCAAATCGTGGTCAAAGTAGAAAGTCAAACACAGTTTGACTTTCATGCTTTAAAAACGCATAAAAGCACGAAAGAATACTTACAAAGGGTCTAAGCTAGGAAGATCTTGATTCAAGTTGCTCAGGTATGAAGTGCTAAACCCCAACTTAGAGCAATTGAATCAGATTTGTGAGTTGCAAGAAATGAAAGTGTTGGGTATTTATAGAAATCCCACAACCGTTAGGATCGTTTCACGCAAATCGTGCTTAGATCTTGGCCATACACATGGGCACATGGTTTTAAAAACAATGGGGACATGAAATACCATCAAATGGTATTGCAATCTATGATTAAAACCATCAAAAACAGGCTAGAAAGCCAGATTCAATGTTTCTAATCTGGACTGCTGACGCGGGCCGCGTAAGAATAGGACCAGGCTTACACGCCCCTCCTGGTAACTATGGCAGATTGTCACTTTTGGTCCCTGCAGCCTAGAAACTTGATTTTTGATGCATTTTTTTTACATGTTTAACCCCCTTTAACCCCATTTCAAAGCTCTAAAATGATGTTAAAGTATAGGGAACTTCAAATATGCTCAAAAACATCTCGGATGTCGGTTCGTTTGGTCGTAAGGTTGTGTTATTCGGGTAATTACGACGGAAGTCGTAACGGACGCAAAAACGATCCAAATTACGCGAAGAATGGAATTTTTGCATGCCAATCACTAAAATAAAGTATTTTAAAAATTACAAAAGTTTTTGGATGTCCGGATCTATCCAGAACGTAAGATATGCGCGAAAATGCAAACTTGTGCACTTTTGACGCTTTTAGTCCCTATTGATCAATAAAGTTTATTTTAGCATACCAAACCCCTCAAAGCCTATTTCTTGTAGGATCGAGAATCGATCTGAACGAGTCTTCAGAAGAGATCTAAACTGATTCAAAGGCGGAATTCAATGAATCAGATTTTGTTTCAGCTTGATATTCACTAATAACTGTCTCTTGTATTGATTCTAACACTTTTACAAACTTGAAGACACTTCGGCAGAGTTTCGCTACCGGAATCCAACCTTACAAATGAAAATCACAAGTCCACTATTTATACTAAATCCAGTTCGTTTGAACAAGCATCTCCAGTTCGTACGAACTGGTCCAGTTCGTTTGAACTGGCCACTTCGTTTGAACTGGCTTGTTCACCTCTGTATCCTGTTAATCTCGAACTGTGTGACTTGTTTCATCTATACTATTACACGACTCGATACAAGACGAAGTCGACAGACGTATGCACTAACAGACTCCCCCTCAAATGTTGACGAGTCTTAAAGTGTCGAGTCTTCGTATCTTCAGTCTTTATTAGTCCTCTCGAACTCCTTGAAGTATCTGACGCTGTAAGTATCCTCAAATCTTCTCTCTTCTCTTTTCATCAGCACCAATACACTCCTTCCTTTAGGTGTCTTCAGACTCCCCCTTTCGATATGCTGGGATCGCAGCCTGGCTTGGTAAAATCACAGAGTTCTCAGGTATCGGAACCTGGTTCTCTATCATCTATCCAAGATCACCTTGCTCATATCCTGCACATTCTCTACCCAATAATAAATTTTCTGATGATAACTTGTAAAAACAATCTCACCATCTAATGAACCACTTGCAGGATTTATACAATCAAAGAATGATTTTACAACATTAATCTTTGATGAACCACATGAAAAAAATATCATTTTTCTTATCAAAACAACACACTCTCCCAAACCATCTGTTCATCATGTCTAGCACTCGGAATTTTGAAAATTAGCTCTCCAACACCAGTTATCGAATTTTTTTTTTATTTTTCAAAATTTTTGCTAAAACACACTGAAAATCTTTTTGGATTTTTTAACATAGAATGAAAAGCAGTAGAAAAATATTTACAAACAATATTTTTGTGAGTTTGTGTAAGAGGATCATATCAGTTTTTGAGACAAATCACCAACACCGTTAAGCTTTAAACATTTTAAGTTCTAAACGATTCACTTAGATTGTCAGTATACTGATCCACTTAAATTTTCACACAAATTTCAACTGTTTCGAGATACGAGATTAATGTCTTAGAAACTTAAACTTAATCGCGTGTCCCACCTCAGAATATACTCCCGTATCCAGATCCCAATATTCAGTCTTACAGGTGAGTATACCACAGATGATATCTGTAAGGGGTTAGATGCGAAACCGTGAGAGCTCAGGTCAGAACTTCCGTTCAGCAGAGAGATGACGGTTCGACTTTTTGGTGAGTCGCCTTTAGAGGATCTTTTTACAACATCAATGACCATCAATTTTATTGTTTCATCATTTTTGCTGAGGGCGGCGCTGTATTTCAAGCAAGCAGTAAAGTATTCTCCGGGGACTAGGCCATTGCTTCCGCAAAATCAGAAGTCCCGGGATAATACCCCAGATATCACTGAGTATAAAGACCTAGTATCTCAGAAAGAGGGACCTTTCAAACAAGATTTCGGGGGTTACCCATATATCCGAGAGATGTTTCCCCACGATATAAGCAAGTTTGAAATTTAGGTTTATATCTCGTACAGTCTACTAAATGTGTAAAAACCTACTGACACATCATCAGTGAGACCGTTTATCACATTTTAACTTTCCAATTCTTTAGCATGTTGTGATTGTCCACCGATGTACTATCATTTCCTCTTTTATACAACAAAACTCATTTTTGGATTTTATCATGTTTTTTACTTTTACAAATTTTCAAATGTTTTTGGATTTTCAGAAATTTCTTACTCCCCCTAAAATTCAAACACATTTAAAGAAATTTGAAAACAAACTATACAAGTAAATTGACAACCGATATCAAATCACTTCAATTCGCCATCCACTTGGCATAAACAATCAGAACTCTCCCTCACAACAAAACATTTTCCCATTGTGATTTCAAAACACTTAAGTTTGTTTTAATCAAATGGTTTTTCCGGAAAATAAGTTTTGTTGATTGAATTAACCACTTGTATGTTAGGGGATAAACTCATCATTTTGTTTCTCAACCACTTGTAAGAATGATCCAATCAAGTTCAACCTAATGACCTTGATTAATCATTAGTAAAAATAAATTATTTTTCAACCACATGGCTTATCAACCAATACCACATGTAGGTTGAATTCTCAAGATGCCGATACCTACTCCTCACTTACCAACCTGGGAGTTCCGGCAAGTCATACTTTTTCTAAAAACAATATTTCAATAAAGATGCCGATTCATGCTCCGCGATTACCAACTTGGAAGCTCCGGCAAGTCCAGGATTTTACTGTTTGTAGTAGGTACCATCCCAGTCACAAACCAGGGATGGTTCAATTTTATCTATCTTCGTCTTCTTCTCATAAAATTCCTTGACTCCCTTGACCTTCCTGTCAACCATTTTTTCCAAAAATATGATGAACTTTGGAATTAAATGCCTTTTCAATATCAAATTCTTTCTTTTTAGAAAAAAATTGATTAGAAATCTCAACTTTACCAACTTTCTTTTTAAAAATTTCAGCCCGAAGTGGTGGAAAATTCACATCATCCACGGTTGGCACTGAGTTTTCACTTTTAACCTCAACCTGTGGCTCCTCTGATTTTGTGGAATCAGATTCATCGCCAGAAGATAGCTCCTCTGATTTTGACCTATCAGAATCATCGCTAGAACTACTATCAGACTTCTTAACAACCCATTTCTGGTTGTCAAGTTTTGCTCTTTTCTTGTAAAATATGTTTGAACTTTCACTAATCTCAAAAGTTGAATTTTTGAAAAGTTTTGTTCTATCAATTGGTGGTTCAAACACAACCTCTTTAACTTTCAATATACGAGAAACTCCCTGTTTTGATTTTATTGCCTTGGAACAGTCTTTGGCAATATGTCCAACATTGTTGCATTGAAAACATATTCTCGTTTCTTTCATCTGATCAACAAACTTCATCTCTTCTTGCTTCTTTGCAAGGAATTCTTTATTCGATTGCTTCCAGAATGATCAACAAATACCTTTTTTGATTTAAAATCTCGAATATATTTTTCATTTTTCTGTTTTTCTGATGGAATAAAACCAAGACCTTTCTTTTTGAAATTACCGTTATGGTTTGGTTTCTTTCGATAACCAGAACCAGAACTGTAACTCTTTTTCTTATTTTCTCTTTGTTGAACTCTTGAGGTATATTTTTTAGGTTTATCATTAAGATTTA
Source organism: Helianthus tuberosus (assembly GCA_030545235.1). Taxonomy (NCBI): domain Eukaryota; kingdom Viridiplantae; phylum Streptophyta; class Magnoliopsida; order Asterales; family Asteraceae; genus Helianthus; species Helianthus tuberosus. The sequence continues at coordinate 124,585,123 of CM060366.1, forward strand.
CATCTTTTATTTCAGAAATATTAATTTCTGTTAGTTTGAAAACCTTTTTAATCATGTTAGGTTTGACACCTCTTATTGGAAATTCCTCATCAAGATATAATTTGTCAGAATCATTCAAAGTATATGCAACTTTAAACTTTTCATCATCCAAATTAGATTTTGATAACAGGAATTCTTTATTGTATACTCTTTTGCCCTGTTTATCGATTTGACTCGGAATGCTGGACTCAGACTTTGACTCTGAACTAGACTCCGACTTTGACTCTTCGGATTCATCTTTATCCAACACCTGATCGACCACTTTCTTTATTAACTCGGACTCATGATCAGTTTCAGATGATGTAAACGTGACATCAATATTTTCTGGCAAGTTAACTGAAGACTCCGACTCCCACTGTAAATTTGTTGCCTTTTCGACTCTTTCTGAATTTGGATTTCTTGGAGAATATCCATTTTCAAGCGGGGGTGGACACTTGTTGTAATTGAAACCTTGTTTCTTACCAGAAATCTTTTCTTTGTTATCCTTCTTCTTTTCTTTCTTCTCGGGAGTCTTTTCTTCAGAAACTTTCTGTTCTTCAGTTACTTCATCATCTTCAAATGCCTTCATGCCCTCAACAGTTGGATAAATCCTGTCAATGACATAAGAAGTACATGAGTAACTTTTCAACAAACGGTTTACTCTTTCAGTTTCAATTCTTTGTGTTTCAAGTTTCTGTACTAGCACAGCACACTTCTCAATGTAATTGTTCACAACTTTCTGCTTTATCATGAAAGCTCCCTGAAGTGTTTTCATTGCTGTTGCCTGTTCTTCACTTGTTTGATTGTATTGATTCATAACTTTGTTCAGGACATCATAAGATTCCTTCAAACTATTCAAGTTATAAATCAATGTGTTGTTCTGCTTCTTTATAGCTTCACAAGTGTCACACTTCACAGGAATCTTTTTAGCATCAACTTCTTCATCAACTTTGAACTTTGGAACGTCTTTCATCTTTTGCCTTATCACTGGAACATCTTCATCATCACTACTCACTGGTGTTTTGAACTTTTTCTTTTTCTTTTTAACTTTTTCTTCTTCACTATCACTTTCAGCCATCATTTTCAAATGATCTGCCATTTTCCTTGCCCAATACTCACGATCATCATCACTATCCTCTTCAACTCGAGCAACATATGCTTTATGATTTGAATCTTTGTTTGGATCATAATCATCCCAATTGAAATTTGCCCAGCTAAAACCTTTAGGCAATTTTTCATCATCTTGGTTTATCAGACATGCTTTGTTATCAGCTGAGATATATTTGTCCCAACTGAAACCTTCCGTTGGCTTTTGATCATCCTGATTAACCATACCAGCTCTCTTTGAAGATTCTTCAATCACTTTTCTTCCATGAGCCACTTGTGGTTCGTGTTGTTGTTGAGCAACTTGATGATAGATCGCCTTCTAATAGTAATCATTGTTGTTGTTGAACGGATTTTGAGCTCCACTTGCTTCGCGGTTTTTGCACTCCCTCTTGAAGTGTCCTTTTTCCCTGCAACGAAAACAAGTGACTTTAGATTTATCAAAACCCAAAGTAGAAATATTAGCTTCACGTAAATCATCTCTTCCTGTGATCTGCTTAAATTTCTCAGCTCGTCTCAAAACACTAGCCAAACACCATTTAATATCCATCAATTTCATTTCTTCAGCGTCAATTTGATCGTAATCCTCTTTAGTAAGCATTGGATTCCTGATCCGACCTTCAACAAAACTACCATAAGATTCCAATACAGTTCCCAACAAAGACATATGACTCTTAGCAATTTCTGCTGAATAATCCTCAACATTCTCTAGATTCAGTACAATATTGCATTGTAGCTTCTTGCCATTCTTTGTTGCTGAAAAGTTCGGATCAAATGATGGATATGAAGATAAACTCGTGTTGCTGTTTGATCCTTTAGAAGAACTTTCAGATGAACTCTTTGCATTGAATGCTGTCTGAATCTTTGGTGACATATTTGTGGTTTTGTCACTACCACCACCTTTGTAGTAAAGCCCGATGTCTTGTTCACCATCGAAATCTTTCATTCTTATAACTTTTCTCCGTTCCATCTCCTGAGCTTCAATCTTTTCGATGAACTTGCTTATTGTCAGATTGTTAAAACCTTTTTTGTTCCTCAACATCATGAGATATGTGCCCCAAGTCTCATATGGCAATGCATCAGCTAGTTTTTCGATCAACTCTTCATTAGTTTTCTCGATGCTTAATCTCTTCATGTTGGCTAACAAATTGCAATATCGTTCAATGATTTGCTTTGTATTTTCATTCTTCAATCCACGAAACAGATCAGACTCTTTTTTTAGAAGTGATTTTTTGTTTTTGACCATTTCTTCACTTCCATGAAACTTCGATCTTAAAGCTTTCCAAATCGAATAAGAAGTTCCATTGTGTTGCAATAGAACCAATATGTCTTCTTTCACAGCTTGTTGTAATAGACTCAACATCATTTTCTCATCTTTGTATTTCTTTCTATGTACAGCACTCAGATCTTTAATAGCAATCTTTTCCTCATCATCATTCATTGGTCGAACATATTTAGTCTCAACACATTCCCAAGCATCTAAGTAGTTCGCTTGTACCCAATTCTCAAACCGTCCTTCCCAACCCTTATACTCCTCGATGTTCATGAGTTTAGGCGGTTTTTGCATCGTTCCCGTTTCATTTTCTAACATGGCTTGCTGAGTTGCGGTGATCGAGGTAGCAAAGGCATTGTAGAATTCGTTCTCCATGTTTTGATTTTTTGATAATTCCAAAATCAACTTTAAACGAACCGGGTTCAAATTCCAAAACTTATGCAAACTGGATTTCAAGCGAACTGGAGGTTCAAACGAACTGAGTTCTCCAAACGAACTAGATTCTATGCGATCTGAAATTCACACAAACTGGTTCAGACGAACTGGACTGATGCGAACTGACTAAACGAACTAAATTTGGTACAAATTGACTTTTATGCGAACTGATGAACTGGTCACTTCGTATGACCTGATCAACTATTTCAAATGAACGAACAACATCCAAACGAACTGGATTTCACGCGAACAGGAGGATCAAACGGACTGGACAAACACCAATCAAGTTCACTTCGTATGATCTTTCAAGCGAACTGGGTACTTCGTATGAACTGAACTCTTAAACGAACTAGATAGTTCGTATGAATTAATTCCAATTTCAAATGAACTGGCTCACTTCGTGTGACCTTTCAAACGACCTGGGGTTCTCAAACGAACCTGAATGAAAAACCCAAACGATCTGATCAAGTTCAATTCAAACGAACTGAACTGTTCAATTCTCAAACTCCAATTTTTGATAAAAATTGAAACTCTAGGCTTGTTCTACATCAAATTCTGATCATACTGATGTGTTTATCGTTCAAAATCGTCCACTAAATCGTCGTAGATCTGAGTTCGAAGTTCTGTTCGTGTGAAATGTATCAAGCTTCAAACGAACTGGTCGGTTTTTGACCAAATTGATTGAGTTTTAATCTGTTTTAAGGTCTAGCACTTTCACGGATTATCTAAAACACTGTTTCACACAAAATACTTCAGATTCAAACCATTTTAACCAGAAAATATTGTTTTACTTTGAAAAAACGTGACAGAAAGGAGTAGAAATCAGAATTCTTGATGAAATCGAGCTGAAATAGCAAGAGCTCTTCCTCCTGAGCTCTGATACCACCTGTAGGATCGAGAATCGATCTGAACGAGTCTTCAGAAGAGATCTAAACTGATTCAAAGACGGAATTCAATGAATCAGATTTTGTTTCGGCTTGATATTCACTAATAACTGTCTCTTGTATTGATTTCAACACTTTTACAAACTTGAAGACACTTCGGCAGAGTTTCGCTACCGGAATCCAACCTTACAAATGAAAATCACAAGTCCACTATTTATACTAAATCCAGTTCGTTTGAACAAGCATCTCCAGTTCGTACGAACTGGTCCAGTTCGTTTGAACTGGCCACTTCTTTTGAACTGGCTTGTTCACCTCTGCATCCTGTTAATCTCGAACTGTGTGACTTGTTTCATCTATACTATTACACGACTCGATACAAGACGAAGTCGACAGACGTATGCACTAACATTTCTAAGCTATGTAAAGGTTATTTAAGGTATGTTTAACTTATGATCAACTTCCGGAATGTCTGTTACTGAACAAATCGGCATACTTTCGCAGCTTGACACAAATAGTTCCTGCGATCGAATAGACTTGATTTCAACACACCAAACCATCCAAAACTTATTTCTAAGTTATGTAAAAGTTATTTAAGGTATGTTAAGACTATTTCACTATTCCGGAGTGTTTGTCGTGTTAAACTGATTACGTTTACGCACCAGTTTGCGTATAACTTTCTAGAAAGCGATTTAGAGCTTGAATTCTAACTCGAATCAAATCGAAAAATGTCACACCCCCAAAAAAACCACATGCGGAGTATCACTGCTTGGAGGCGTGACTGACCAGGATCCAGCCACCAATCATATTGAACTATGCAATCAAGTAAATAAAACCAAACCCAATATAATTGGTGTTTAAAAGAAACCAAACATGTTTTAGCAATCAGCGAAAGCATAGTAATGTTTAAATAACCAACACATAGTTTAAAGTTCAAATGTTAAGTACATGACATAACAGTCCATATCCCGCAACGACCTCCTCCTCGTGCAAGCTCCATAAGCATCTAACGACCTGCAAGACATGTAACAACGACTCAACAACAAAGTTGAGTGAGTTCACAGTTGGATGTTTAGTTGTACCAGTTTGTTTCGAAAACCACAAGTTGTTTCGTATACCACGAGTTAACCAGTTCCTTTATTTCCCAATCCATAACCATAATCAGTGGGGACTTCCCCATGTGAACCACTAGACTGTTACCATATCGACAACTGACGAACAATAGTTGTGCCCTACGTCAATATCTATCATCATTGACAGTTTGCCATGATCCATTAGTACACGCCCGTTCGAACGACACGGTGTGAGGTTTGTCAAACCAAATAGCGCTATTAACTAATGACCCGCTCTCCATCGGCCTCGGCGATTAAGGTTTTGTCCTACCCAAGGAGGACGAACGTACGTATTCTACCCAAGGAGAATACGCAGGATTAATATTGTCATCCTACCCAAGGAGGATGGCCTTACATATCCTACCCAAGGAGGATATGCAGGTTCCGTTTTAATTCTTTAACCCATTCCCAACCACCGGGAATCCCATGCCTTAGAAAGTGTGTGAACTCACCTCGGTTTGCTCGGTTTGATTAGTTACTCATTTCCAATAAAATCTGTCAAATCCTAGTATATGCACGTACACAATCAGTTTGCATCCACAAAGTTCATGTCTAGATACAATCATAGCACATAGCAGTTGTACAAGTCCATGCAAATCATACATCACATATTTGTTTCATGGCAGCACATAACTAACCTAGTTAACCCTTAACAGACTTAACTGAGTTTACTGCACAGTTTACCCACTAGACGAAACTCCTTGTTTCGTCATGACTCCCACTTGACGAAACCCTATGGTTTCATCGTTATTACCCTAGGCGAAACCCCCCAGGTTTTCGTCATTTTTCCCCATCGACGAAACTCTCAGGTTTCGTCGACATGCGTTTCGTCGACATGCGTTTCGTCGATGCCTAGATTTCATCGCATACATAACAGTTACGTAATCACAGGAACCCTAATCATCATTTTCAGCCGTTTCACACTATCATCGATCATACAGTTATTTTATTTTCCAATTACAATGATCATCAATTTCTATCTAACGTGATTCCAACAATAACACAACAATCAACATCTAGCATAACCCTAGATCATGAGATAGCTATATACCATCTAGATCATTGCATCAACTAATGTTCTAACCATTGATTTATTGACATATAACATAAGAATTCTCCGGTTTCCATACACATAGTAAAATATCACAACAATCAACAACAGGTTCAAAACATCATAATCAATTCATCATCTAAACATGAACATAAACATCACTTAGCATCAAACCATACTGATTTCAATGAAACAGTTTACAATGATATCAATCCATTAATCATGTAAGAGTTAAACACTAACCACGATAAACGGAAATACTAACTTGATCGATCTAGGGGGCTTCGAGAACACAAGATTGCCGTCGCTCAGAGGGAGAACTCTAGGGTTTAAAAACTGATAACTGCTGAGCTTTTACGTAACCCTAAGTCATTATATATTCGCGTATAAGAGTTGGGCCCTTACTGGGCTTCGCAGTGAAATGGGCCGACGAAACCCTGAGTTTCGTCGTTATAGTCATGGCGAAACCCTCAGGTTTTCGTCGAATGGAGATGTGGCGAAACTCTGGCTGTTTCGTCGAGGTGAATATGACGAAGCCCCTTGGTTTCGTCGAGATAGTTCTCAACTCTCTGTCAGTTCATAAGTTTATATAACTAGGCACTTTAAGCACATAAGTTGTATAATAAATAGTAACACAAGATCTCAATAACATCTCGGTATATAACAAACATGCAAATTACAAGGCAACAAGTCGTGCAAACACAATAACCAAACAATTAACGTGTAGAGGAAAGACCTTGAAAACTCGAGTTGTCACATCATCCCCAACTTGAAAGAAATTTCGTCCCGAAATTTAGCACGTGGTTACTGAGGAAGCTAGTTAGGTTTGCGTGGTTTCCTGGTTTTCCTGGGGTGTCACATCATCCCCCCGTTGGTTTGGAATTTCGTCCCGAAATTCTGTAGTAGCTTCAGCCTCAGTAGTGGTTGCACTGTTCTCGAACAACTGGGGATACTTGATGTAGGATCGTTTTGCGACCTATATGAGTCGTTCAGAGTCAACACAAAGCTGTTTGAAAGGCGGAAACAGTCAAACAGCCTAGAATCATTGATAGAAAGGTGTAGAAATAGAGTATGATACTTAAAACAAACTTCTCATTGATATTTGACTTGATTACACGGTGAAAATTGGGCAGCACTTCGTTACACCTTGACTAATTTCGTACCAAATGAGAAGCACCACTGCCATATATAAAGGCAGTTAATTTCGCACGAAATAGCCACTTGTAATTTCATGCGAAATACCACAGCCTAATTTCGTGCGAAATAGCAACATGCTATTTCGTGCGAAATTACCTCAAAATAATATAAAATTACATTTTGACCCCTATACAAGCTACCGACATGACCTAGACTTTAGACGTAGGCTATAGACATTATGTACCAACAAACTCCCCCTTGGATATTGCCGGAGTCTTCAGTCAGGTCTTCAGTGCTTTCTTCACAACGACTTGAACTTTTCTTCCCTTGGCTTAGGCTTTTTCAGCAACAGCTTCCTAAGCTTCTCGTTCTCTTCAACTTTTTTCTTTTCTTCAGTAGCCATTCTTTGAACAACAGTATGCCTTAGCATGTTGTCTCTATCTTCACGAGCCTTTCTTTCTCTTTCAGCCTTCAACGCTTCCTCTTTCTCAATCACTCGCCACTTAGACGACCATTTATTTTCAGCATTGATTCCTTTTTGGAAGCAGATAGAAACAACCTTCTAAAATTGCATGGCTTGGTCTTTGTCTTCGACTTTAAATCCAATCTTGTTAACAAACAAGCATTCAATGTCTTTTACCGAGGAATTCACCAACCATAAAGGATCATACATATGAATATATCTGACTTCATTTTCAACTCTGTAGGTGATCACAGCCTCAGTAGTCAAACAGCTGTACACCCAATACAAAAATCCTGTATGGAAATCCTGCTCCATTTTCGGCATAGGAATGTTCTTTAACACTTTTGGCTTCTTTATCTTCAGGATTGTTTCTTCATTTCCAGTTTCAGGATTCACTCTCCTCACTTTCTTTGGATAGTGAGGTTTCCAGTGTTTGAATCTTCTGAAAGCTTCAAATTTCATCAGACCCCAGATGGGTACATCATGCTTTCTGACTGGATAATCCAGAGTTCTAACTTTCGATAACTCTTCAACATCACACCAAGGTAGGGACATGATATCCTAAATATATTCAAAATACTGCACTCCAAATTCTCTTCTGACTGCATACACGTTCACTTGTGGCAAGAATCCCCAGCTGATAATGTCACCAAGTGATACTTCTCTATCTCTCTTATAAAACTTGAGCGGACGTTTGAATTTTCTTTCTGTACTCTTTTTAAACAACTTCTTGCGTTCTTCGCGCTGTGCATCTTTTGCTGTACCATCAAATTTTTTATGTTTCAAACATTCTGCAACTTTCCTCCTCAACTCATCTACATTCTCTTGACTGAAAAACTCAACCAGCGTCGGAAAGTTTGATGTATCAACATTTGCATTTTCTTCATCGCTGCAGTCTTCAACCTCAACTTGATCACACTTATCTGCCTCTTCCACATACTTGTATTGATACTCGGGCTGTTGATTTATATCAAAAGCATTTAACTCTTCTTCAAAGTCAAACTTGAAGTTAGGATCATCAATACGTGTCATCTTAATAATGTCAGCCATGGTGTACGTATGTCTGATTTCTCCTTCCTCAACTTCAGGTTCAAGACGCAATATCAAGTTTTCTCTTTTATCAACATTCTGATCATCAACGTTCTCCCCCTCTCCTGTAGCATCCTCAGGCTCTTCATTCACATCATCGTGAAGATAATCATCGGCATTCTCTTCATTAGATGCTTCTGTAACTTTGATGCCTGTACTACCTTGATCATTGTCATCATCATCATCATCACTATGGCTACTAGCAGAGAATACATCATCTGCATCATCTGTTTTCTCTTCATCAACATCCACTTCTTCATCATCCTCTTCAACATCTTCCTCATCAATAGCATCATCAAATAACACATCCTCTTCAAAAATACCGGAGACAGCAGTTATCGGACGAGGATTTTGAACAGGAGACTCAGAAACAGTTACTGGAATAATTGATCTTTTAGCAATATCAGAAACACCTTCAATTCCTTTACCCTTGTTTTTCATTTCAGCATCAATTTCAGCCTGACGTCAAGCTCTAACTTCTTCAACTTCAATCTCTTCAAATCTCTGCTCAACAGACTTTCCAAGCAAGTTTTCTAACACTTTATTCATCATGTATATCTCGTGTTCTTTCATTGCTTTAGCAGCTTTCAATTCTTTGTTCTTTAACTAGAAGTACTTGTTCTGCTCATCTCTGCGTGCTTTCTCTTCTTCCAATTCTGCAACTTTAACTTTCAGAATATCAATCTCAGCTTGATCAGACTCAACTCTTTGCAACAGTGAAGAGTCTTCAGCTTCGACTGTCTTTACACGTTTTCTAGTTTCTTCTCACGATCCAACAACTTTTTGTTTTCAACCAATGCTTCTTCCACTTTCTTTTCCAACTTCTTCACCAGCTCATCATTCACAAAACCAAAATCTCCAATCTCTTCAAGAGTAATACCCTCCGGAACATTTGGAAAATTTTTGTATCCAGAAGAACCAGGTGTAGTATGGACAGGTGGTTGAGTGGATGGTGGTGTTTGAAAGATTTGCTATGAAGTAACAACAGGTTGTTGTTCGTGTGGAGGTGTAGCAATATGAATATGTGGTGGTGATAGATGTGGTGGTGATGGTTGATGTGGTGGTGATTGAATTGGTGATGTTTGATGTTGTGGTTCAGGTGGTGGTGTAGGTGGTTTACTAGGTTCTTTGATTGGTTTCTTCTTCAACAAAATTTTCAACCTTGGTGCTGCCTTCGGAGTTACAACTCTCTTTCTTGCAGATTGCTTCTTCCTACCACCAGATGATGGAGGTGTTTGAGATTCTACAACATGTTCAGGAGATGGATTGTATAACTCATCATCTTTATCGTCTCTCCTCTTTCTCTTTAATTGTTTCTCTTTCTCAATCTCAGCTCTAATTCTCTTCGCACGTTCTGTTTCATCAATTTCTTCTTCAGATGAGCTTGATGAGCTTTTATCTACATCATCACCTTCTTCATCACCAACTGCCTTTTCTTTTTCAGCATTATATTTATTAAGAGATTTCAAAAACTTTGCAGATTCAGGAGATAAACGAACATCTCCTTCAACATTAGCTTCAGCTTCAGCTTCATCTTCTTCTGGTTAATCAACAAGCATAGTCTCAACATTCTTCTTTTGACGCTTTTTCTTTGCCTGAGGTGATGAACCCTCCTCTACTTGAACTTTCGGAGTTGATTTTCTGCTCCTCTTCTTTTTCTCTTCTTTCAAGAACCACTCGTTTCTTGATTCTTTGAAGCTTTCAAGTGTTTTCAACTCATCAGCATAACTCTTTTCTTTCATTTCTTTGTCATTCCTCCAATTCTGATGATTGATTGGATCTGGATCTTGATAATTCTTGTCTTTGACAAACCCAAAGAATTCAGCTTTTGTTGATGGCTCTGGATGGTTTGGGTGATATCTAGCCAATTGTTTCAAAGACTCATTATCCATATGAAATAATACGAACAGATCATTGTTTTCATCTCTCTCCAAATTAGGATAAGCGTGATCTAACATCATTTGAAAAAATCATGGATAAACCCAAGTCTTGCTTTTCGAAGTGATATTTTCTACCATGTAATAGAACACAATCTTTGAAAAGTTATACTTCTTGTTTAGCACGAGTGTCGTCACCATATTCATCTGATAATCCCGCATTACATCATAACCTCCTTTTCGGTGACTAAGAGCATGCAACACTGAATGAATAAGAAACTTGTAAGGCTTTGGAAAACATGCTTTCAAGTAGTTGGCCTTGTTCAGTGGTCCACTGTACCCCATTCTTAGCATACAACCCTTCACCATTCTCTCCAGAAATTTTGTAGGTGAATTTTCATCATCAGGAAAGTTTAACACTTCACGGACAAGTGCCTCTGAGATGATAATTGGTTTTTCTACACCATTCAGTTCAACAATTGAATTGATCACTTTATTCTCTTCGTCATACATGGCATTCTCCCAAAAACGTTCAATATGAGACTCGAATACAAGATGTTGATTTGTCAAAGCTTTCTGTATCGGTAATCTTTTCATAAACTCCAGAATACTTTTGAAATCTGCCATCTTTGGAATCTTCTCATCATATACACAACAGATGTTATGCAATGGATCGAACTGCACATTAGAAGCCTGAAAAACAACAACATACAAGTTAACACTTAGAATAATTTTCAGCAACAAAACATCATTCACACAAAATGAACATTCATGCGAAATTACACATTCACACGGAATGACATTTTCAAACGGAATCAACTGATTTCAAACGAAATCAATCTTCAAACGAAATCCTTTGTTGAAACAAAATGACATTTACAAACGAAATCACAGTTCAAACGGAATAACATTTTGATGCGAAATGACTTTTTGAAACGAAAAGACCTGTTTCAAACGAAATACCTATTTCGTATGAAATGAGTTGTTATTTCGTTTGAAATACCTGACCATGAACAAATTTTTCAAAAACTTTTCTAATGATGAAATTAAACTCCTGGGTTTGTTATTAAGTGAATTCTGAGCACAAGGATCTGTTTGATTTTCAAATTTACCAAACAATTTGATCTAGATCTGAGTTCAAACTTTCAGATCTACCGTTTTCAAACGGAATCAAGTCATCAACATCAAATTGAAACCCTAGATCTTATTTACTACACATTCCGAGTTCAAGGGTTTGTTAATCGATCAGTTTTACACACAGATAAACCCTAGATCTAAGTTCGATGTCCTGTTTATCATCGTTCAAATGAAAATAATTCAGATCTGTGTCAAATCAACAAGATTTCTCACCTTTCCCATGATAATAGTTGAGTAAGCCAACTAAAATCAGATTACGAGCAACAAATCGGCCAGAATAACGGCTTAAAATCGAAGTGATGGAGTTTCGTTTGAAATCGCCTTGGCAGAGGGTTTGAAACGAAATAAGAACAATAAACCGTTCAAACGAAATCAGACCCCTATTTATAGACAACCTTTTTTCGTGTGAAATAGGCATTGAGGCCTTTTCAAACGAAATCACCAGTTCAAGCAAAATCATGTGTCAAACGGAATAACATTTTGAAGCGAAATCACATTTTAAGCGGAATGGCTATTTCGCACGAAATAGTCATTTCGTTTGAAATGTCACTTTTTCAAAATTTTCAAATTTTTTTTAACTTTTTGAAATTTTACCGACACACCCAGTTAACCAAGTCCAAGTTAATGACCCTGGTCAACTGTTTAGCCTGCCAACTCCAAGTTAATGACCTTGGCTAACCAATTTATGAAGTTTGCTGACTTTTTGAAACAAATTAAGTTCAAGTTAATGAACTTTTAAACTTTCAAGCAATTACCAACACCTTTTCGCATTTATCTGCTTATCCAACCCTCATGATCCAGACTTGTTCAGCACTTTAAGACTTTGATCGTCAGATCCCCAACGTCCGTTGTCGAAAATAAGATGAAAAACAAATCTTTTTGTATTTTATAAGCAATAAACTTTACACACATATTTTGGTGATCGTGTTAAGGGATCATATTAGCTGCCGACAAAATACAAGTACCGTTAAGCTTTGATTACATACTCAGCATTAAACAAATCACAGTGATTGTCGATATACTGGTCCTCTTAAATTTTCACACAAATTTCAATCTGTTCAGGATACGAATTTAGTGTTTTAAAGGCTTAACTTATACGCATGTCCCACCTCAGAATATACCCCCGTATCCAGATCCCAATATTCAGTCTTACAGGTGAGTATACCTAGATGATATCTGTAAGGGGTTAAATGCGAGGGCTGTGAGAGCTCAGGCTATTGCTTCCGCAAAATCAGAGAGATGACGGCTTCGACTTTTGGTGGGTTCCCTTTAGAGAATCTTTTCTTCAACAGCACATGATTAGCATTTTGCAATGTTTCATCATTTTTTATGTTGAGGGGGGGCTATTATTTCAAGCAGAGTAAAGTATTCTCCGGGGACTAGGCAATTGCTTCCGCAAAATCAGAAGTCCCGGGATAATACCCCAGATATCACTCAGCATAAAGACCTAGTATCTCAGAAAGAGGGACCTTTCAAACAAGATTTTGGGGGTTACTCATATATCCGAGAGATGTTCCCCACGTAAAAGCATGTAATGATTTAGGTTTATATCCCGAACAAATCTACTAAATGTGTAAAAACCTATCGGCATATCATTTACAAGACTGCTTAACACTTTTTAACCTATACATTTCTTTAGCGTACTTCAACTGTCTAGCTGATGTACTATCATTTCCCCTTTTTACACAAACTCTTTTTCAGTTTTTCTATTGTTTTTGGATTTTTGAAATTTTATCATGTTTTTGGATTTTCTGCTGCAAACTTTCTCCCCCTAAAAACAAAGACATATTTTTGTGTTTTTGTTTTTATCAAAAGCAGAAAATAAACTGTACAAAAACTTTGACAATGTCACACCCCCAAAATCCACCTGCGGGGTATCACCACTTGGAGGCGTGACTGACCAGGATCAAGCCACCAATCATATTGAACAAGCATGTAAATAATAAAATCCAACACAATACAATTGGTGTCCAAACAAAACATAGTTTAAGTTGCAAGCGGAAGCAAAATGTCTAAAACCAAAGCATAGGTAAATAATGTTTAAGTTCGTCATGAACACTCAATGTCCATACTCCACAATGACTCTTCCCCATGCAATCTCCTGCTAAACCTATTGACCTGCAAAGCATGTAGTAACGAGTCAACAACAACGTTGAGCGAGTTCACAGTTGGGTGTTTGTTTTAAGTTGTTTCGAAAACAGTTTCCTTTAACTGGCATCCCTGCCGTGGGGGTTACCCCATAGTTGAAAACATGATTTGTTTATCCCATTTACTCTGGAAATCCAGCCGTGGGGGCTACCCCCATGTTTAATTATCTGGCTCTATGGCCGTGGGGGCTACCCCATGTATATACTACTAGACTCGTTACCATATCGACTGCTGACTGTAGTCATGTTTATGTGCCCTGAACTGTCAATGTCTATCATCATTGACGTGCCCAGATCCATTAGTTCACGCCCGTCCTCTGCGGTACGGTGTGAGGCTTGTCAGACCTAAATAGCGCTATCTAACTAATGACCCGCTCGCCATTGGCCCGGCGATTAAGTCGATATAAAAAGGAGGGACTTCGTGATAGAGTTTTGGTCTAGTGAAATTTAACTGTCCATGAGGAAGAGGAATTATATTCCTGAACCCGTACTGTCCTACCCAAGAAGGACGAGGAATCCATATTCCTTAACCCATTCCCAACCCCTGGGAATCCCATGCTTTGTAGAAAGTGTGAACTCACCTTAGGTTAGCTCGGCAGATAAACGAAAGGTCGATCGAGCTGCTAGAGGTCAACCACGTCCTAACATGGTTACCATACAAGTCAGGTCTAGGTTCAAATAGTGCACGTATGTTTACACAAGTTAACAGGTTACTAACACGTATTGATCATGGCAAACACGTATAGCACATTAGCAGTCAATTACATACCATACTAATACTTGTACGATCCCAAAGATAAAGCCCAATAAACAGGCGGCCCAACCCCTTGTGCGATCCACAATGGGTTGTGCGATTGGAAACCCACCCGGCCCAAATCATAAGCAGTCCAACAAGTATACGGCCCAACAACCAAACATGAGTCTTGTGCGATCCAGATGGACTTGTGCGATCCGGATGGCTTGTGCGATCGAGATTGGGCTTTGAGGCCCAATAGTTATCAAAACATAACTTGTGCGATTCCAATAGTCTTGTGCGACTACTGGTTTCTTGTGCGACTGAACTTGTGTGATCAGATCAGGTCTTGTGTGACCTGATCTTGTGTGACTGAGAGAACTTGTGCGACTAGTTTAAATATCCAAAACTTATGCTATTTAGTTATATCATTCAACAGTTTCCTTCTTTACACACAATCAATCAACACAATCAACAGTTTTAGATTATGCAAACTATCGATCAAACAAGGGTTTTATCATCTAATTCATATAAACCCTAATTACATTCAAAGCATAAACAACAACTTATTAAATCATGCTATCTGGTGCGATTACATAATCATACAACCGATTGCATACATTCGATCCTAAATCATCATGGAAACAATCCGAAAACAAGACATGATATCCGATTAACATCATCATACACATGTGAGCGGATTTCATGAACATTATTTCTATTCGGTTCCTACCCACCTAAATCAACATCAAGCATATATCAAACCCTATAGCGATCAGACAGTTTGTTTATCATATTAAATCCCAATTAACATATATTTGATCATATAACCACATCAACCAAAACGAACTTAAACAACAACATAACACTAACCGGTTAAAGAATGGAACGAGGATTGATCCGAATAGAAAGTCTTCGATGGAGAAGGGATGTGGCTGCCGTCGAGTTCGTGAGGGAGAGAGAGATTAGGGTTTGGTGCATTTTCTTACTTTGTAACAAATGAGAAACAAAACTTCCTAAGGATGTGTGTATGCGTATGGAAGAGTGGGTCGAACCCCAACTTGGGCTGCCCTAGGTTCGGATGCAAAGAGTGTAGCCCGAATGGGCTTGTGCGATCGGGTTGTTGTTGTGCAATCACATAATACATACATTCACATAACATAACATTCCATTAACCAAACAAGTTCATACAATCACATAGTGTTCACATACTTTACAAAGATAGGTTCTGAAATACGAGTTGTCATATTATCCCAAAGTTGAAAGAAATTTCGTCCCGAAATATGGTACGTACTCACTGAGGAAGCTAGTTAAGTTGCATGGTTTTCCTGGTTTTCCTGGGGTGTCACATCCTCCCCCCGTTGATCTGGAATTTCGTCCCGGAATTCCGCAGTAGCTTCAGCCTCAGTAGTGGTTGTACAGTTTGCGAACAATTGGGGATACTTTTGTTTCATTTGATCTTCGCGTTCCCAGGTGAACTCTGGGCCACGACGTGAGTTCCAACGAACTCGAACGAGAGGTATTCTAGTGCGCTTGAGGACCTTAACATCCCGGTCCGTGATTTCAACTGGTTCCTCGATGAATCGTAACTGATCGTCGATAGTGAGCTCCTTCAAAGGAACTATGAGGGTCTTATCTGATAGACACTTCTTCAGATTTGACACGTGGAAAACGTTGTGAACTCCGCTGAGTTCTGTTGGTAGGTTCAGTTTGTAGGCCACCCTGCCTATTTTCTCTATGATGTCGAATGGTCCGACGTATCGCGGGTTAAGTTTGCCTCGTTTGCCAAAATGAACCACACCCTTCCAGGGTGAAACTTTGAGTAGCACTCGATCCCCAACTTGGAACTCGAGTGGTTTCCTGTGCTTAATAGCGTATGCTTTCTGACGGTCGCGAGCAGCCGCCATGCGTTGTCGTATCTGAGCAATCCTTTCTGTAGTATCAACTACGAGTTCTGGGCCAGTGATTTGGCTATCGCCAACTTCTGCCCAGCAAAGAGGTGATCGGCACTTACGCCCGTACAGTGCCTCAAACGGAGCAGCTTGGATGCTTGTTGAGGTCCTGCAAGGCTATACCTAAGGTCCTGCAAGGCATGTAATAGAAAGTCAACAACAAAGTTGAGCGAGTTCACAGTTGGTTGTTCAGTTATAGTAATCGTATTGTAAACCGTATGTTCATTTAGTGAACCATGTTTCGTATGTATTTGTATCGCGGCACTCTAGGCATGTTGGCGAAGATTAGTGGGGGTTTCCCATGTTTTCTAGACTAGGTATATTTGTATCGCGGCCCTCCAGGCATGTGTGCGAAGTTAAGTATTCGTATCGCGGCCATTCCAGGCATGTGTGCGAAGTTAAGTATTAGTGTTAGTATCGCGGCCATTCCATACGTGTGTGCGAAGAGTAGTATTTGTATCACTAGTCTAGCAGTATCTACAAGTAACCTGCCTCTCCCGAGGTCAGTGGTACGTAATTCCAGTATCAATGTGTGTACAAGAAATCATCCAAACCCATTCCCAACCCCGGGAATCCCATGCCTTGGTAAAAGTGTGAACTCACCTTGGTTTGCTCGGTATGCTAAGTTATGTGTTCACAAGTAATCAGTCACGACCTATAGTACGCACGTATATATATAAAATCAGTTTCGTTCGTAATGACTCGCATGCAAATCTAACATCACATTGTGCTAGGAAGTTAACATCATGTATCACACAACAGTTAATCATGTTCAAACAATCCATGTTACACATATAGATCTTTTGTAGTTTATTCTAATATAACTATCCAATCGTACACTTAACAGAGTTGCATACTTTAACAGAGTCAAATAAAGTTAACAGAGTTAATTGGCTAACGAGGTTAATTAATTAACAGGGTAAATCAACTTGGCTTAACAGAGTTAACAGAGAGTTTCCTCCTTAACAGAGTTAACATGTTTTAACAGTGTCAATAACTTAATAAGGTTACAAGCTTAAAAGAGATTCATATACTTTACATACTTAACACAGTCGACATGTTTAACTGAGTTATTTGACTTAACAGATATAACAGTTGGTCCACATCAACTTTGGGCCGAAAACACTTGGGCCGAAAACCCAAGATGTTTTCATTGGATATTGTTTTCGTTGACTTCAATCATCATCATCAACAACACAGTCACGCACAACAACAACAACCCTAATTAACACTAACAGGTTCATGGTCCATCCCCAACGAAATCATTAAATCATATATCCTTTCTTTAATCAATACCCTATGAATAACAAGAACAACTAGTCGAATAGGATAGGGTGATCACACGCAACTAGCTGACAATTTCTATGCCATTCACATGCAAAACATTAACTTGGCTGCACTCTCTATACAATCCACATGCAAAGTCAGTCATAAACCTCCTAAAGCAATATTCAATTCACAAGCCAATCATATCACACAATAGCCGACAAGTGTTTAGGTCATACACATCAAACAAAATCATGTTAAAATAACCAATTCTCTAACATTAATACCACTAATCATCATCAGAATCTATTATGCCTGAAACCCTATTCCATAACGACAAGAAATTTAGCCGCATATAATTAAGGAATATCAATCACAACTCAACAAATAAAGACAACACACTAACCAGAAACTTGATTGGCTAGGATGATGTCACGAGAGGGGGAGGGGCTCCTGTTGCCGTCGAGTTTCAAAGGTAGTAAGAGAGAGAGGAAGTGTGATTAGGGTTTTGCCAATTAACAAATTCACGTAAAGCTTGGGAGTTAAAACACTAAACAACCCGTCACTGGGCCAAGGCCCACCTTTGTTTTTCGTTGGTCTTATGTGGACGAAAACACCAAGTGTTTTCGTGGGTGGGTGGGGTTTTCCGCTAGAGGTGATTTCATGGGTGAGGGTGTGCTTGGCATGATTTAATTAAACAACAAAATATTAATTCGAAATACAATACTACCCTTCACTTCAAATATAATGCACACCACATTTAAAACATATCACTCACAGTACGATTTAACCTATTACAATATGTACAGTTGTGGAACAAACAAGTCGTGTCAACAATCAATCTAAACAATTAGCGTGCAATAGTGCGAAGATGAAATCTTGGAAGTTCGAGTTGTCACATTATCCCCAACTTGAAAGAAATTTCGTCCTGAAATTTAGCACGTAGTTACTGAGGAAGCTAGTTAAGTTGTGCAGTTTACTGGTTTTCCTGGGGTGTCACATCATCCCCCCGTTGATTTGGAATTTCGTCCCGAAATTCTGTAGTAGCTTCAGCCTCAGTAGTGGTTGCACTGTTTTCGAACAACTGGGGATACTTGAGTTTCATTTGATCTTCTCGTTCCCAGGTAAACTCTGGGCCACGACGGGAGTTCCAACGAACTCGAACAAGAGGTATTCTGGTGTTCTTGAGGACCTTAACGTCCCGGTCCGTAATTTCAACTGGTTCCTCGACGAATCGCAACTATTCATCGATAGTAAGCTCCTTCAAAGGAACTATGAGGGTCTCATCTGACAGACATTTCTTCAGATTTGACACGTGAAAGACGTTGTGAACTGCACTAAGTTCAGCTGGTAAGTTCAGTCTGTAGGCCACTTTGCCTATTTTCTCAATGACTTCGAAAGGTCCAACGTATCGTGGGTTAAGTTTGCCTCGTTTACCAAAACGAACCACACCCTTCCAGGGTGAAACTTTGAGTAGCACCCGCTCCCCAACCTGGAGCTCGAGGGGTTTCCTGCCCTGATCGGCGTAGATTTTCTGACGGTCACGAGCTGCCGCCATTCGTTGTCGTATTTGAGCGATTCGTTCTGTTGTGTCTACCACAAGTTCTGGGCCAGTGATCTGACTATCCCCCACCTCCGCCCAACAAAGAGGTGACCGACATTTACGCCCGTACAATGCTTCAAACGGAGCAGCTTTAATGCTGGTGTGGTAGCTGTTATTGTATGAAAATTCCACAAGTGGCAGATGCTTTTCCCAGCCGTTGCCAAAGTCAATTACACATGCCCTAAGCATGTCTTCGAGGGTCTGGATGGTGCGTCCAGACTGCCCATCTGTTTGTGGGTGATAAGCTGTGCTCATATCTAAACGTGAGCCAAAAGACTTGTGCATTGCTTGCCACAGTTCTGACGTAAAACGCGCATCTCGATCTGAGATAATAGAGGTGGGCACCCCGTGCCTCGAGACAACTTCCTTAAGATATACGTCTGCTAAAGTGGAGAACTTATCCGTCTCCTTGATAGCCAAGAAGTGTGCAGACTTTATGAGTCGATCCACGATCACCCATATAGTGTCATTTCCGCGCTGAGATCTGGGTAGGCCAGTAACAAAATCCATGGAAATTTGTTCCCATTTCCATTGTGGTATCTCAGGTTGTTGGAGTGGGCCTAAAGGTTTCTGGTATTCGGCTTTGACTCTCGCACAAGTCAAACACTTGCTAACGTAAGTTGCTATGTGGGCCTTCATGCTAGGCCACCAATATGTAGTTCTGAGGTCGTGGTACATCTTATCCGAACCAGGATGTACTGAGTAGCGAGACTTGTGTGCCTCTTCCATCACAAGCTCTCGTAGGTTGCCATAGAGTGGGATCCAAATGTGTCCCGTTACATGGTAAGCACCGTCTTCTTTTTGTTCTAATCGTTGCCTTGACCCGCGTAGGGCTTCAGCCCTGATGTTTTCGGGTTTCAATGCCTCTACCTGAGCATCTCGTATCTGTGCAGGAAGACTAGACTGAATACTGAGTTGCAACGCTCGTACACGCCTAGGTGTGGTATCCTTTCGACTGAGGGCGTCGGCCACCACATTGGCTTTGCCCGGATGGTACTTTATAGCACATTCGTAATCGTTCAGTAATTCGACCCATCGTCGTTGTCGCATGTTCAATTCTTTCTGCTTGAAGATATGCACGAGACTCCTGTGATCGGTGTAGATGGTGCACTTGGTACCGTACATGTACTGTCTCCATATCTTGAGCGCAAAAACAACAGCTCCCAGCTCTAAATCATGTGTAGTGTAATTCCGTTCATGAATCTTAAGTTGACGCGAAGCATAAGCGATGACTTTATCCCGTTGCATCAACACACATCCAAGACCCTGGATAGATGCGTCGCAGTAGACTACAAAATCGTCCGTGCCTTCAGGCAATGAGAGGATAGGTGCGCTACAAAGTCTATCCTTTAAGTGCTGAAACGCTGTTTCCTGTGTATTACCCCAACGATAAGCAACACCTTTCTGTGTCAGTAGTGTAAGCGGCTGCGCAATCTTTGAGAAGTCTTTGAAGAACCGTCTGTAATAACCCGACAAACCCAAGAATTGGCGTATTTCAGTTGGTGTGCGAGGTGCAGGCCAGTTCTTGATCGAATCTACCTTGGACGGATCAACATGAATCCCATCCTTGTTTACCACGTGGCCTAGGAAGTGGATTTCACAAAGCCAGAAGTCGCGTTTTGAAAACTTGGCGTACAGTTGTTCCGTTCGAAGGAGTTCCAAAATAAGTCGTAAATGATGCTCGTGTTCCTCCTGACTCTTGGAGTAAATCAAAATTCATCGATAAATACGATAACGAACTTATCCAAATAGGGCTTGCACACCCTGTTCATAAGATCCATGAAGACTGCAGGCGCATTTGTTAGCCCGAATGGCATGACTAGAAACTCATAATGGCTGTAGCGTGTTCTGAATGCTGTTTTGGAGACGTCCTCATCCCGGACTCTCAGTTGGTGATAGCCTGACCTCAGGTCAATCTTCGAGTAATAGCTCGACCCTTGCAACTGGTCGAATAAGTCGTCGATGCGTGGAAGAGGATAGTGATTCTTCACGGTCACCTTGTTCAGTTCGTGGTAATCTATGCACATGCGGAAGGTACCGTCTTTCTTCTTCACAAATAATACTGGAGCTCCTAGGGCGAAGAGCTAGGACGTATGAAACCCTTTTCCAAGAGTTCTTGCAATTGCTTAGACAGTTCTTCCAGTTCAGTTGGAGCTAAGCGATAAGGTGCTCGAACTATGGGTGCTGCTCCTGGAGCTAGCTCGATCTGAAATTCGACCTGGCGATGAGGCGGTAGCCTAGGTAACTCTTCAGGAAACACTTGAGGAAAGTCGCGTACAACTGGAATATCCTCTAACTTCTTCTCTTTCGTCGATGTATCTGTAACGAGTGCTAATATAGCTGTGTGCCCCTTTCGCAAACACTTCTGAGCCTTCAAGATGCCACTCACGACACCACTCTTGTCGCCTTGAACTTCGAGAGGTTCTTTGCCAGAACGGGGAATACGAATGACCTTCTCCTTGCATAGGATCTCTGCTTGTTTTTGGGATAACCAATCCATACCAATGACGATGTCGAAACTACCCAGAGTTATAGGAATGAGGTTGATGGAGAATGTCTGACCAGCTAAGACGAGGTTACAACCCTTGACTACCAGAAGATTGCTGACCAGGGTTCTGATAGTCATCAATCTTTCGCTGCCGTCCCTGGGACTGAACTGAAGTTGAGCCCTTGCTGGTGGTTCCATCCCACTTTCTCTTGTTGTCACTGGGAATAGTAGAAGTAGTAGTAGTAGTAGTAGTAGCACCAATGCGTTTAGGCAGCTTGTTCTGTTCCACTGCCTGGTCTGTGAGACGATGAGCAAGACGAGTAACATCTTGAATAGTAGCAAGGTTAGCAGAAGTCACATGACTTTGAATCTCTGGTACTAAGCATTTGAGGTACCGCTCTATGCGCTTGATGGGAAGATCCACCATAGTTGGACACAACACTGCCAGTTCGTTGGATCGTTTCGTGTACGCTTCTATCTCTGACCCCGTCATCTTCAGGTTAAAGAATTTCACTTCCAGCTTGTGGATGTCATCACGACTACAATATTCACATTTTGATCAGTTCCTTAAAATCATTCCATGGGGTGGCATTAGCAGCCGCCAGCCCCAGCATCTGAACTTGCGCGTTCCACCAAGTTAGCGCAGTGTCTTCGAGAGTACCAGTGGCGTACTTCACCCTATGAGCCTCAGGGCATTCACACATCTCGAAAACAGACTCGAGCTTTTCAAACCAATGGAGGAGTCCAACGGCCCCTTCAGTGCCACTAAAAGTACTAGGACGACAGTCCATGAAAGTTTTGAACGTGCACACAGGTGGCTGAGCGTGTTGACCTGTCGTGTGTGTAAGAGTAAACATACTTGAGCATGTGTGTTGGTTTACGAGAGTAGGATCTAAAGATCCTAGAGTAAGTGGTGATGGCAGGTTACACCTCCTGCCTGGGCAGCTGCGAGTGCTGCAGTAACTTGTTCAGTGATCGAAGCCGCCAACTGGGCTTGAGTTAGGTTAACGTGTCCGCTCATGATCTTGATATCAAGGAGAACATGAGTGAGAGAGGTTCGGGAAAGTGCGATGACAGAAGAGAGTAAGCACATAAGTATTCTCAAGCAATAGGGGTTATGTGTATCTAAGCATACCACGAGCAAAGTTCTATGTAATTCTAGCAAGTAGGCAATAAAACATATACCAAATTACCTAGAATGTTGAGTCTTGCACGTGGAGCGAGGCGTCGTTGTGGATCATTGAGCACTGTACAGGTTATAGTCTGGTTTTAATAAAAACGTTTTCCCCTTATTAAAACCGAGTTCTCTGTAACCAATGGCTCTGATACCAATCTGTCACCCCCCCAAAATCCACACGCGGAGTACCACCGCTTGGAGGCGTAACATGACAAGGATCAAGCCACCAATCATATTGAACATATAAGTAATAAGTAAAAGTAAATGTAATCCATCACAATACAACTGGTGGTCACTAAAAAACATAGAATAAGTAGTGGAAGCATAATATGAAATCCCAACATAAGTATCAAGTTCAAAGTGTTATAAAGTTTAACCTGGCATCCATGATCCATGCCCCACAACGACTGCGCCTCCCGTGCAAGCTCCATGTGTACCTAAGGTCCTGCAAAGCATGTAACAGAAAGTCAACAACAAAGTTGAGCGAGTTCACAGTTGGTTGTTCAGTTATAGTAATCGTATTGTAAACCGTATGTTCATTTAGTGAACCATGTTTCGTATGTATTTGTATCGCAGCCCTCTAGGCATGTTGGCGAAGATTAGTGGGGGTTTCCCATGTTTTCTAGACTAGGTATATTTGTATCGCGGACCACCAGGCATGTGTGCGAAGTTTAGTGTTCGTATCGCGGCCATTCCAGGCATGTGTGCGAAGTTAAGTATTCGTATCGCGGCCATTCCAGGCATGTGTGCGAAGTTAAGTATTAGTGTTAGTATCGCGGCCATTCCAGACGTGTGTGCGAAGAGTAGTATTTGTATCACTAGTCTAGCAGTATCTACAAGTAACCTGCCTCTCCCGAGGTCAGTGGTACGTAATTCCAGTATCAATGTGTGTACAAGAAATCATCCAAACCCATTCCCAACCCCGGGAATCCCATGCCTTGGTAAAAGTGTGAACTCACCTTGGTTTGCTCGGTATGCTAAGTTATGTGTTCACAAGTAATCAGTCACGACCTATAGTACGCACGTATATATATAAAATCAGTTTCGTTCGTAATGACTCGCATGCAAATCTAACATCACATTGTGCTAGGCAGTTAACATCATGTATCACGCAACAGTTAATCATGTTCAAACAATCCATGTTACACATATAGATCTTTTGTAGTTTATTCTAATATAACTATCCAATCGTACACTTAACAGAGTTGCATACTTTAACAGAGTCAAATAAAGTTAACAGAGTTAATTGGCTAACGAGGTTAATTAATTAACAGGGTAAATCAACTTGGCTTAACAGAGTTAACAGAGAGTTTCCTCCTTAACAGAGTTAACATGTTTTAACAGTGTCAATAACTTAATAAGGTTACAAGCTTAAAAGAGATTCATATACTTTACATACTTAACACAGTCGACATGTTTAACTGAGTTATTTGACTTAACAGATATAACAGTTGTTCCACATCAACTTTGGGCCGAAAACACTTGGGCCGAAAACCCAAGATGTTTTCGTTGGATATTGTTTTCGTTGACTTCAATCATCATCATCAACAACACAGTCACGCACAACAACAACAACCCTAATTAACACTAACAGGTTCATGGTCCATCCCCAACGAAATCATTAAATCATATATCCTTTCTTTAATCAATACCCTATGAATAACAAGAACAACTAGTCGAATAGGATAGGGTGATCACATGCAACTAGCTGACAATGCTATGCCATTCACATGCAAAACATTAACTTGGCTGCACTCTCTATACAATCCACATGCAAAGTCAGTCATAAACCTCCTAAAGCAATATTCAATTCACAAGCCAATCATATCACACAATAGCCGACAAGTGTTTAGTTCATACACATCAAACAAAATCATGTTAAAATAACCAATTCTCTAACATTAATACCACTAATCATGATCAGAATCTATTATGCCTGAAACCCTATTCCATAACGACAAGAAATTCAGCCGCATATAATTAAGGAATATCAATCACAACTCAACAAATAAAGACAACACACTAACCAGAAACTTGATTGGCTAGGATGATGTCACGAGAGGGGGAGGGGCTCCTGTTGCCATCGAGTTTCAAAGGTAGTAAGAGAGAGAGGAAGTGTGATTAGGGTTTTGCCAATTAACAAATTCACGTAAAGCTTGGGAGTTAAAACACTAAACAACCCGTCACTGGGCCAAGGCCCACCTTTGTTTTTCGTTTGTCTTATGTGGACGAAAACACCAAGTGTTTTCGTGGGTGGGTGGGGCTTTCCGCTAGAGGTGATTTCATGGGTGAGGGTGTGCTTGGCATGATTTAATTAAACAACAAAATATTAATTCGAAATACAATACTACCCTTCACTTCAAATATAATGCACACCACATTTAAAACATATCACTCACAGTACGATTTAACCTATTACAATGTGTACAGTTGTGGAACAAACAAGTCATGTCAACAATCAATCTAAACAATTAGCGTGAAATAGTGCGAAGATGAAATCTTGGAAGTTCGAGTTGTCACAAGGACCTAAAGATCCTAGAGTGAGTTTAGACTGCAGGGTGTACCTCCTGCTTGTGCGGTTGCAAGTGCCGCAACAACTTGTTGGTTAATCAGAGCCGTCAACTGGGCTTGAGTCATGTTATCGCGTCCAGACATGATCTTCATACCAAGAGAAACATGAGGGAGAGGGGTTCGCGAAAATGCGATGACAGAAGGGAGTAAGCATACACGTGTTTTCAAACTATCGTTGCTACGTTTATCTAAGCATACCATAAGCAAAGTTCTACGTAATCTAGCAAGTAGGCAATGTAAACATAAATCATATCACCTAGAATGTCGAGTCTTGCACGTGGAGTGAAGCGTCGTTGTGGACCGTTGAGCACTGTACAGGTTATAGTCTGGTTTTAACAAAACTTTTTACCCTATTAAAACCAAGTTCTCTATAACCAATGGCTCTAATACCAATCTGTCACACCCCCAAAATCCACCTGCGGGGTATCACCACTTGGAGGCGTGACTGACCAGGATCAAGCCACCAATCATATTGAACAAGCATGTAAATAATAAAATCCAACACAATACAATTGGTGTCCAAACAAAACATAGTTTAAGTTGCAAGCGGAAGCAAAATGTCTAAAACCAAAGCATAGGTAAATAATGTTTAAGTTCGTCATGAACACTCAATGTCCATACTCCACAATGACACTTCCCCATGCAAGCTCCTGCTAAACCTATTGAACTGCAAAGCATGTAGTAAAGAGTCAACAACAACGTTGAGAGAGTTCACAGTTGGGTGTTTGTTTTAAGTTGTTTCGAAAACAGTTTCCTTTAACTGGCATCCCTGCCGTGGGGGTTACCCCATAGTTGAAAACGTGATTTGTTTATACCATTTACTCTGGCAATCCAGCCGTGGGGGCTACCCCCATGTTTAATTATCTGGCTCTACGGCCGTGGGGGCTACCCCATGTATATACTACTAGACTCGTTACCATATCGACTGCTGACTGTAGTCATGTTTATGTGCTCTGAACTGTCAATGTCTATCATCATTGACGTGCCCAGATCCATTAGTTCACGCCCGTCCTCTGCGGTACGGTGTGAGGCTTGTCAGACCTAAATAGCGCTATCTAACTAATGACCCGCTCGCCATTGGCCCTGCGATTAAGTCGATATAAAAAGGAGGGACTTCGTGATAGAGTTTTGGTCTAGTGAAATTTAACTGTCCATGAGGACGAGGAATTATATTCCTGAACCCGTACTGTCCTACCCAAGAAGGACGAGGAATCCATATTCCTTAACCCATTCCCAACCCCTGGGAATCCCATGCTTTGTAGAAAGTGTGAACTCACCTTAGGTTAGCTCGGCAGATAAACGAAAGGTCGATCGAGCTGCTAGAGGTCAACCACGTCCTAACATGGTTACCATACAAGTTAGGTCTAGGTTCGAATAGTGCACGTATGTTTACACAAGTTAATAGGTTACTAACACGTATTGATCATGGCAAACACGTATAGCACATTAGCAGTCAATTACATACCATACTAATACTTATACGATCCCAAAGATAAAGCCCAATAAACAGGCGGCCCAACCCCTTGTGCGATCAGCATAACTTGTGCGATCCACAATGGGTTGTGCGATTGGAAACCCACCCGGCCCAAATCATAAGCAGTCCAACAAGTATCCGGCCCAACAACCAAACATGAGTCTTGTGCGATCCGGATGGACTTGTGCGATCGAGATTGGGCTTTGAGGCCCAACAGTTATCAAAACATAACTTGTGCGATTCCAATAGTCTTGTGCGACAATTGGTTTCTTGTGCGACTGAACTTGTGTGATCAGATCAGGTCTTGTGTGACCTGATCTTGTGCGACTGAGAGAACTTGTGCGACTAGTTTAAATATCCAAAACTTATGCTATTTAGTTATATCATTCAATAGTTTCCTTCTTTACACACAATCAATCAACACAATCAACAGTTTTAGATTATGCAAACTATCGATCAAACAAGGGTTTTATCATCTAATTCATATAAACCCTACTTACATTCAAAGCATAAACAACAACTTATTAAATCATGCTATCTGGTCCGATTACATAATCATACAACCGATTACATACATTCGATCCTAAATCATCATGCAAACAATCCGAAAACAAGACATGATATCCGATTAACATCATCATACACATGTGAGCCGATTTCATGAACATTATTTCTATTCGGTTCCTACCCACCTAAATCAACATCAAGCATATGTCAAAACCTATAGCGATCAGACAGTTTGTTCATCATATTAAATCCCGATTAACATATATTTGATCATATAACCACATCAACCAAAACGAACTCAAACAACAACATAACACTAACCGGTTAAAGAATGGAACGAGGATTGATCCGAATAGAAAGTCTTCGATGGAGAAGGGATGTGGCTGCCGTCGAGTTCTTGAGGGAGAGAGAGAGATTAGGGTTTGTTGCGTTTTCTTACTTTGTAACAAATGAGAAACAAAACTCCCTAAGGATGTGTGTATGCGTATGGAAGAGTGGGCCGAACCCCAACTTGGGCTGCCCTAGGTTCGGATGCAAAGAGTGTAGCCCGAATAGGCTTGTGCTATCGGGTTGTTGTTGTGCAATCACATAATACATACATTCACATAACATAACATTCCATTAACCAACCAAGTTCATACAATCACATAGTGTTCACATACTTTACAAAGATAGGTTCTGAAATACGAGTTGTCACAGACAACACAACGTGGATCACATCAGATCCCCGTCCTCCTCGGCTTCACATTCAACAACCCTCCTAGAAAACAAATTTTTCATCCCATTTAATTTTAAAAGATAGTTAAATCTCTTTTTATCAAACGGTTTGGTGTAAAAATCAGCTTTCTGTTCATCGGTGTGTATATGTTCGATTCGAATCAATTTCTTCTCGTGACAATCACGGATGAAATGATGTCGAATTTCTATATGTTTTGTTTTAGAATGGTGAACCGGGTTTTTCGTTATGTTAATCGCTGCTTCATTGTCCACAAATATAGGCATGTTGGATCCAAAGGATCTGAGAGCAACAGCTCGAGGCCGAAACGTATTCAGCCTCACAGGTAGAGAGCGCGACTGAAGTTTGTTTCTTGCACTGCCAAGTGACTAGTCGAGTTCCGAAGAACTGACAGCCTGCAGTGGTGGACTTAGCATTTTGCTTGCAACTACCAAAATCCAAATCAGCAAAACCTGTGAGAGAGAAATTGCCAGACTTAGGATACCACAAGCCGGTGCTTGGGCAACCTTTCAAATACCGTAAAATGCGTTTCACGATTGTCAAGTGTGACTGGCGTGGGCTGGACTGATATCGGGCGCATAAACAGGTTGGATGCATGATGTCTGGGCGGGAAGCAGTAAGATACATCAAAGATCCAATTATCGACCGGTAATAAGTCTCTTCCACCTTTTCTCCACTCTCGTCTGGGCAAATCCCATGATTCTGAGCCAGGGGGGTTGATGTTGGAGTAGATTCAGACATGTTGAACTTTTCCAGAACATCGTTCACGTATTTAGTTTGATGAATGAAGATTCTTTCAGGCATTTGCTCCACCTGCAACCCTAAGAAGAACTTCATATCCCCCATCGAACTCATCTCAAATTTTTTCTTCATAACTTTCTCAAAATCTTTACACAAATCGTCATTTGTCGAACCAAAGATGATGTCATCAACGTAGATCTGCATGATTAATATAAGTCCTGCAACCTCTTTTGTAAACAGAGTGCTATCAACCGTCCCTCTGGTGAACCCGCTGGCCAGCAGATGTTGGGAGAGTGTCTCGTACCAGGCTCTCGGGGCCTGGTGAAGTCCGTAAAGCACTTTATCGAGAATATAGACTTTGTTTTTGTGTAGTGGATCAGTGAACCTCGGCGGTTGTCCAACATACACTTCTTCTTTGATTTTTCCATACAGGAATGCAGATTTCACATCTAGTTGGTAGACTTTGAATCCTTTCCAAGACGCGAACGCCAGGAAGATCCTAATCGCCTCAAGTCTAGCAACAGGCACACACACCTCTGTAAAGTCAATGCCTTCTTGCTGACTGAATCCCTGTACTACCAATCGTGCTTTGTTTCGAACAATAACTCCTCTATCATCCCTTTTGCATTTGAATACCCACTTTGTTTTGATCAGTTTTTTTATTTTCAGGAAGGTCTACCAATCTCCAGACTCCCAGCTTCTCAAACTGCTGCAACTCTTCCTACATAGCGTTCACCCAGCTCTCTTCAGTTAAAGCTTCTTTATACGTTTTTGGTTCAACCTGCGATATAAAACACTTTAGTAAGAATTCTTCCTGTAAAGGAGCAACAGATGTATAAAAACATGTAAGAGCTCTATTGATCTGATCCCGCGTTTTTACTCCACTCTGAAGATCACCAATTATTTGATCTGAAGGATGATAAGACAGAGTTCTTGGCATAGCAGTGTCAGGTACGCTCACTTCCGATTGCAAGTTCATAATATCTTGATCACCGGTGTGATCCTCAGCTTCACTCGTAGCAACATTTGGTTCCTCGTCAAAAATCAGACCGTCTTCCGATTCTGAGTCGTCAGAATTATCAAACATTGGAGCTGGTTCCTCTGGTGGTTCGTGAGCAGTTCCACTGGGACCGGCCTCGTGATCGTTTGTACCACTTGTACGAAAGTTTGTACCCACATCAGGCTGAGAAACTACCAACGGTCTTGGCACCTGATCTTGTGACATAGATTGTTGATGTTGGTATAGTAAAACGAGTTCCTCTACACTTGGCTCAGTCAGCAGTTGGAAAGACTCCCAGAGTTTGTCCTAATCGAACAGAAATCTTTGTCCGGGAAGTTGTGGTGGAGCAGTATGCTTCTGACAATCAACATGCTGAACTTGAATTATCTTCCCCAGGCACGGTATGAACACCCTCTTCAACGGACTCGCATAACCTACAAAGAAACCCTCATTACTTTTAGCACTAAACTTACCATCTGGATCAATGAAAGTATAAGGCGATCCAAACGGTTCTAAAAACTTCAAATTTGGTTTATAACGATGAAGAAGTTCAAAATAGGTTTTCTTGTATTTCTTCACTGTGAGAACGCGATTCAATGTATAGCACGCTGCTGCAACTGCTTCACTCCAGAAAAATATCGGCAGCTTGGAATCGGCGAGCATCGTTCGAGCTGTTTCAATTAAGGTGCGATTCTTTCGTTCAGCTACACCATTTTGCTGTGGAGTGTATGGTGCACTGAATTCATGAAGAATTCCTTTCTCATTGCAAAACTCGAGCATCCGATTGTTTTTGAACTCCGTTCCATTATCGCTTCGTATTCTTCTTGTGACACCCCAGGAAAAAACAGGAAAACCATGCAACTTAACTAGCTTCCTCAGTGAGTACGTGCTAAATTTCGGGACGAAATTTCTTTCAACTTGGGGATAATGTGACAACTCGTATTTCAAACCTATCTTTGTGTAACGTTATGTAGTTTCATGAACTGTGTTAATTTACTGAATGCAATATTGTTATGTTATGTTATGTGTTAGTATGTATTTGAACCAATCACACAACACTCAACTCGATCGCACAAGTCCCTTTTGGGCTCCACCCTTTTTGGGGTACTCGAAACCCGAACCAAGGGCAACCCAAGGAAAGGGTTCGGCCCACTACTCTTAGACACAAACAAACACCCATCATTGGGGTTTGTTTCTCATAGCTTGCAAGACAAGAACACACACACAAACCCTAATCACCTCTCACATTCTCTCTCTATCCCTTGAAACTCGACGACAATAGTTCTTTCGCGAAACTTCATCTCTCGAGTCCGTATTGCATCCTGACCCCACACTCGGTTAGTGTTAATATTATTCTTGTTAAATATGTTAGTTGTTTGTGAGCATGTGAATGTTATTAATCAAAATTGTGTATATGATTGCAAACATGCTACTTGAGTTAAGGGTCCAATAGAATTGTAGATTTATGGATTTATAGAAGTGAATAATCATGAATCAGAAAAAGTGGCGGCCATGTGTAATTGTGAGGATCTAAATGATGGTGTTATCAGACTTGTCATGGGAGGTGATGTTATGTAAATTAAATAATCTAATAAGATAGTGACAGTAGTCATGTGATTTCTCATAGGAATGTGTAAATTGCTAAAGTCAAACATGTATAATTAGATTGAATGCAAGTGCTCTCGATTAAATGATTTTCTTTTTGTGGATTGGGCATGTAACTGTTATCGATGATGATAAGATGATGCATGTGATCAGATTTTTTATGGCCCACTCATTGTATTACATTCAATATTTTTTTGTCATATCATCACATGAAAGGCTTCATGAATTGAAAGTTAATTGTTGTATAGTAAAGTTAACTGTGACAACATAATGTCAGATCCATTATTTTCGGCCCAATAGATTTGTAGTAAGTTGGTGTTGGTCAAATTAAAATCAAGACATGTGAAGTGATTAAGTGTATTGCATGTTGACTAAAGAATTTTGGTGATTACTTTACTGTTAATTCGATGAAGATGATGATGAGTTGTTATGCACTAGGGTTCATATGAATTAATAATGATTGATTGATTTGATCGATTAATTTTTTAGATGGAAAATATTTGATTGTTGTAACCACACATATGGAAACTATATAACTGATTAGCATGATTGGTGGATAATAAAACAACTTGCACAAGATATTCGGTGTCGCACAAGAGTGAGTAAATCGCACAAGTTGTAATGTTTGGTTAACTGTTGGGCCGGACATATATATTTTGGTCTGGGCTGATTCCGATTGCACAAGTCGGTTGGATCGTACAAGCTCACCCGGATCGCACAAGACATTTACATGTTAATTAGTTTGGGCCGCGTATTGTTATGTTTGGGCTTTGGACTATCTTGGGCCGGGTGTTTATCTGAGTCGCACAATATGATGTGGGTCGCACAAGTCTGTGCCGAACACACAACATGTTGGGCCGCCTGTTATTGGGCTTTATCTTTGGGATCGTACTAGTGTTAGTATGTTATGAATTTGACTGCGAATATGTTATACGTGTTTGCTATGATCAGTACATGTTAGTAACCTGTTAACTTGTGTGAACATACGTGCTTTACTCGAACCTCGACCTGACTTGTATGGTAACCATGTTAGGATGTGGTTAGCCTCAACTATCTCGATTGACCTTTCTGTGTAATCTGCCGAGCAAACCAAGGTGAGTTCACACTTCTCTACAAAGCATGGGATTCCCAGGGGTTGGGAATGGGTTAAGGAATAGGGATTCCTCGTCCTGTTGAGACGTAATCAGGAACATAGATTCCTCGTCCTGTTGAGACGTAATCAGGAACATAGATTCCTCGTCCTGTTGAGACGTATTTAACTATACCAGACTAGAACTCTATCAACGAAGTCCTTCCTTTTATATCGACTTAATCGCCGAGGCCAATGGCGAACGGGTCATTAGTTAAATAGCGCTATTAGGTTTAACAAACCTCACACCGTGC
The DNA here is from genome assembly GCA_030545235.1 of Helianthus tuberosus. Lineage (NCBI taxonomy): Eukaryota > Viridiplantae > Streptophyta > Magnoliopsida > Asterales > Asteraceae > Helianthus > Helianthus tuberosus. The sequence continues at coordinate 124,618,083 of CM060366.1, forward strand.
CGCAGAGGACGGGCGTGGACTAATGGACTATGGCACGTCAGTGATGATAGACACAGACGTTAGGGCACTTAAACATGACGAACGTTAGTAGTCGATATGGTAACGAGTCTGGGGAATTAAACATGGGGTAGCCCCCACGGCCATAAAGCCGGGCTGGAATAGCCAACGTAAGAACGGGTAACTAATAAACGTTTTTCGAACTATGGGGTAACCCCCACGGCTGGATAGCTGGTAAAGAGCAAACTGTGTTTTCAGAACAACTATAAACTGGACAACCAAACGTGAACTCACTCGACATTGTTGTTGACTCGTTACTACATGCTTTGCAGGTTTATAGGTACTTAGCTGGAGCTTGCACAAGGAAGAGTCGTTGTGGGACATGGACAGCTGTGTGCCATGTTAAACCTTGGGTTATTTAAACTTACGATTTGGGTTTTTAAACATTTATGTTTCCGCTCATAACCTAAACTATGTTGGATTTGGACACTAACTGTGTTGGCTGAACTTTTACATTTAATTACTTGCTTGTTCAATATGATTAGTGGTTTGATCCTGGTCAGTCACGCCTCCAAGCGGTGATACTCCGCGTGTGGATTTTGGGGGTGTGACAGATTGGTATTAGAGCCATTGGTTATAGAGAACTTGGTTTTAATAAGGGAAAACGTTTTTGTTAAAACCAGACTATAACCTGTACAGTGCTCTACGATCCACAACGACGCTTCACTCCACGTGCAAGGCTCGACATTCTAGGTGATATGGTTTACGTTTTATATTGCCTACTTGCTAGATTGCATAGAACTTTGCTTATTGTATGCTTAGATGAACGTAGCAACTATAGTTTGAAAACACATTTGTGCTTGCTTCCTACTGTCACTCCACACTTACACACATTCGCGACACCTTTCCTACTTGTGTTTCCTTCGATGTGAGATCATTAGGGAACGTGTGAACCTAACTCAAGCCAGCTGACGGCTCTTATCAACGAACAAGTTACGGCAGCACTCGCGGCCGCTCAGGCAGGAGGTATAACCTGCTATTACGAATCTACCCTAGGATGTTAGATCCTACTCTCATGATCCAGCTCTCGCGCTTAACCCGGTCTTTCTTCCTCGCGTAACAAGGTTAGAACGCTCCGCCGCCTGTATGCACATTCAAGACGTACATGGACTGTCGTCCTAATACTTTCAGTGGCACTAAAGGAGCTGTTGGACTCCTCCATTGGTTTGAAAAGCTCGAGTTTGACTTAGAGACGTGTGAATGCCCTGAGGCTCATAGGGTGAATTACGCCACTGGTACTCTCGAAGGCACTACGCTAACTTGGCGGAACGCGCAAGTTCAGATGCTGGGGCTGGCGGCTGCTAATGCCACCCCATGGAATGATTCTTAAGGAACTGATCCAAACGTGAATGCCGTAGTCGAGATGACATCCGCAAACTGGAAGTGGAGTTCTTAAACCTGAAGATGACAAGGTCAGAGATAGAAGCGTACACGAAACGATCCAACGAATTGACAGTGTTATGTCCAACAATGGTGGATCCTCTCATCAAGCGCATTGAGCTGTACCTAAAAGGCTTAGTACCAGAGATTCAAAGTTATGTGACATAGGCCAACCTTGCAACCATTCAGGATATTACTCGTCTTGCTCAACGTCTCTCAGATCATGCGATAGGACAGAACAAACTGCCGAAGCGTATTAATGCTGCTACAACTACTTCGGATGCTCCCAGTGACAACAAACGCAAGTGTAATGGAAATTCGAGCAAGGGTCCCACTTCGGTTCAGTCTCAGTCGCAGCACAGGAGCCCCAGTCAGCAGTCTTTTGGTAATCGAAGTCAGGGTGGATACAGGGGAAACCACCCTAAGTGCAATCACTATAATTTGCACCACAGCGGGCAATGCAACAGAGATCGTTGTCAGAGATGCAACAAGCTTGGTCATGGAGCCAAAGATTTTAGAATCTCACGTCCTGCAAACCAGAACCGACAACAACAACCCCAAGCTCCACAGAATCAGCAGCAACAGCAGGGAAACCAGGGATGTTATCAGTGTGATGCTTAAGGTCACTTCAAGAGACACTGCCCACAGTTGAACCAGAACCAGAATCAGAACCACAACCAAGAAACGGGAATAATAATGGAGGTAATAACGGGAGTAATGACGACGGCAATGGTGCCAGGGGTCGAGTGTTAGTGATTGGTCAGGGTAATGCTAGGAATGACCCCAACGTTGTGATGGTTTCAACATCGATATTGGTATGGATTGGCTACCTCAATATTCGAGCAGAGGTTCTTTGCAATGAGAAGGTCGTTCGTGTTTCTCATACAGGTGATGAACCTCTTACGATTTGTGGCGACTAGAGTGGTGCTGTGGTGAGCATCATCTCTTTCCTTAAGGCCCAGAAATGTTGGAGAAAGGGCCACACTGCCATTTTGGCTCTTGTTACTGACACCTCGAAGAATGAGAAGAAGATAGAAGATTTTTCCGACTGTACGTGACTACCCTGAAGTATTCCCTGAGGAATTGCCTGGTCTCCCGCCTCATAGGCAAGTCGAGCTTCAAATCGAGCTAGCTCCTGGTGCAGCACCCATAGCTCGTGCACCGTATCGTTTAGCTCCATCAGAGTTGAAAGAGCTATCTACGCAATTACAAGAACTCTTAGATAAGGGTTTTATTCGTCCTAGCTCTTCGCCCTGGGGAGCTCCAGTGCTTTTTGTGAAAAAGAAAGACGGTACGTTCAGAATGTGCATCGACTACCGTGAACTGAACAAGGTGACTGTGAAGAATCGCTACCCTCTTCCACGCATTGACGATTTGTTCGACCAGCTACAAGGGTCGAGCTACTATTCAAAGAATGATTTGAGATCGGGATATCACCAGCTGAGAGTCCGAGAAGAGGACGTCTCTAAAACAGCCTTTAGAACCCGTTATGTACACTACGAGTTTTTGGTCATGCCATTTGGGATGACAAACGCACCAGCGGTCTTCATGGACTTGATGAATCGAGTGTGCAAGCCTTATTTAGGCAAATTCGTTATTGTCTTCATCGATGACATCCTGATCTATTCGAAGAGTCAGGAGGAACACGAGCAACATTTACGACTTATTTTGGAACTCCTTCGAAAAGAACAGCTGTGTGCCAAGTTTTCAAAATGTGACTTCTGGCTTCGTGAAGTCCATTTCTTAGGCTATGTAGTGAACAAGGATGGAATTCACGTTGATCCATCCAAGGTAGAGTCAATCAAGAGCTGGCCTGCAACTCGTACGCCAACGGAAATTTGCCAATTCTTGGGATTGGCAGGTTACTACAGGAGATTTGTCAAGGATTTTTCTAAGATCGCTCAGCCTCTTACTTCACTAACGCAGAAGGGCGTTGTTTATCGTTGGGGAAACGCACAGGAGTTAGCGTTTCAGCACTTAAAGGATAGACTTTGTAGTGCACCTATCCTTTCATTGCCAGAGGGCACAGACGACTTCGTGGTTTACTATGACGCATCCATTCAGGGTCTTGGTTGCGTATTGATGCAGCGGGATAAAGTTATAGCCTACGCCTCATGCCAACACAAAGTTCATGAAAAGAACTACACTACTCACAATCTAGAGCTGGGAGCGGTTGTTTTTGCACTTAATATGTGGAGACACTACCTATATGGTACCAAATGCGCTATCTACACCGATCACAAGAGCCTCGAGCATATCTTTAAACAGAAGGAACTCAATATGAGATAACGACGATGGGTCGAACTGTTACGAATGCTCGATCAGGTACTACCCAGGCAAAGCCAATATTGTGGCTGACGCACTCAATCGAAAGGACACTGCGCCCAAGCGCGTACGAGCTTTACAACTTACTATACAGTCTAACCTTCCTTCTCAAATACGAAATGCTCAGGTAGAAGCATTGAAACCAGAGAATGTCAGGGCTGAAGCCCTACGCGGCTCAAGGCAACGCTTAGAACAGAAGGAAGACGGTGCTTACTACGTAACAGGACGCATATGGGTCCCACTTTATGGCAACCTACGAGAGCTTGTGATGGATGAGGCACACAAGTCTCGCTACTCAGTACATCCTGGTACGGATAAAATGTACCACGATATCAAAACTACCTACTGGTGGCCTAGCATGAAGGCCCACATAGCAACCTACGTTAGCAAGTGCTTGATTTGTGCGAGAGTCAAGGCGGAATACCAGAAACCTTCAGGCCCACTTCAACAACCAGAGATACCACAATGGAAATGGGAGCAAATTTCCATGGATTTTGTTACTGGCCTGCCTAGATCTCAGCGTGGTAACGATACTATTTGGGTGATCGTGGATCAACTCACAAAGTCTGATCATTTCCTAGCTATCAATCTATCATCTCGGACCGAGATGCACGTTTTACATCAGAACTGTGGCAAGCAATACACAAGTCCTTTGGCTCAAGGCTAGATATGAGCACAGTTTATCACCCACAAACGGATGGGCAGTCGGAACGTACCGTCCAGACCCTCGAAGACATGCTTAGGGCATGTGTAATTGACTTTGGCAACGGCTGGGAAAAGCATCTGCCACTTGTGGAATTTTCGTACAACAATAGCTACCACAACAGCATTAAAGCTGCTCCGTTTGAGACATTGTACGGGCGTAAATGCCGGTCACCACTTTGTTGGGCAGAGGTGGGGGATAGTCAGATTTCTGGTCCAGAACATGTGGTTGACACAACAGAGAAAATTGCTCAGATACGACAACGAATGGCGGCAGCTCGTGACCGTCAGAAAGTCTACGCCGATAAGGGCAGAAAACCCCTAGAGCTCCAGGTTGGGGAGCGTGTACTACTCAAAGTTTCACCCTGGAAGGGTGTGGTTCGTTTTGGGAAACGGGGCAAACTTAACCCACGATACGTTGGACCTTTCGAAGTCATTGAGAAGATAGGCAAGGTGGCCTACAGACTGAACCTACCAGCGGAACTCAGTACAGTTCACGACGCTTTCCATGTGTCAAATCTGAAGAAGTGTCTGTCAGATGAGACCCACGTTGTTCCTTTGAAGGAGCTCACGATCGACGAGCAGTTACGATTCGTCGAGGAACTTGTTGAAATCACGGACCGGGATGTTAAGGTCCTCAAGCGTACTAGAATACCTCTCGTTCGAGTTCATTGGAACTCACGTCGCGGCCCAGAGTTCACCTGGGAACGCGAAGATCAGATGAAACAAAAGTATCCCCAACTGTTCGCAACCGGTACAACCACTACTGAGGCTGAAGCTACGGAATTCCGGGACGAAATTCCAGATCAACGGGGGGAGGATGTGACACCCCAGGAAAAAACAGGAAAACCATGCAACTTAACTAGCTTCCTCAGTGAGTACGTGCTAAATTTCGGGATGAAATTTCTTTCAACTTGGGGATAATGTGACAACTCGTATTTCAAACCTATCTTTGTGTAACGTTATGTGGTTTCATGAACTGTGTTAATTTACTGAATGCAATATTGTTATGTTATGTTATGTGTTAGTATGTATTTGAACCAATCACACAACACTCAACTCGATCGCACAAGTCCCTTTTGGGCTCCACCCTTTTTGGGGTACTCGAAACCCGAACCAAGGGCAACCCAAGGAAAGGGTTCGGCCCACTACTCTTAGACGCAAACAAACACCCATCATTGGGGTTTGTTTCTCATAGCTTGCAAAACAAGAACACACACACAAACCCTAATCACCTCTCACATTCTCTCTCTATCCCTTGAAACTCGACGGCAATAGTTCTTTCGCGAAACTTCATCTCTCGAGTCCGTATTGCATCCTGACCCCACACTCGGTTAGTGTTAATATTATTCTTGTTAAATATGTTAGTTGTTTGTGAGCATGTGAATGTTATTAATCAAAATTTTGTATATGATTGCAAACATGCTACTTGAGTTAAGGGTCCAATAGAATTGTAGATTTATGGATTTATAGAAGTGAATAATCATGAATCAGAAAAAGTGGCGGCCATGTGTAATTGTGAGGATCTAAATGATGGTGTTATCAGACTTGTCATGGGAGGTGATGTTATGTAAATTAAATAATCTAATAAGATAGTGACAGTAGTCATGTGATTTCTCATAGGAATGTGTAAATTGCTAAAGTCAAACATGTATAATTAGATTGAATGCAAGTGCTCTCGATTAAATGATTTTCTTTTTGTGGATTGGGCATGTAACTGTTATCGATGATGATAAGATGATGCATGTGATCAGATTTTTTATGGCCCACTCATTGTATTACATTCAATATTTTTTTGTCATATCATCACATGAAAGGCTTCATGAATTGAAAGTTAATTGTTGTATAGTAAAGTTAACTGTGACAACATAATGTCAGATCCATTATTTTCGGCCCAATAGATTTGTAGTAAGTTGGTGTTGGTCAAATTAAAATCAAGACATGTGAAGTGATTAAGTGTATTGCATGTTGACTAAAGAATTTTGGTGATTACTTTACTGTTAATTCGATGAAGATGATGATGAGTTGTTATGCACTAGGGTTCATATGAATTAATAATGATTGATTGATTTGATCGATTAATTGTTTAGATGGAAAATATTTTATTGTTGTAACCACACATATGGAAACTATATAACTGATTAGCATGATTGGTGGATAATAAAACAACTTGCACAAGATATTCGGTGTCGCACAAGAGTGAGTAAATCGCACAAGTTGTAATGTTTGGTTAACTGTTGGGCTGGACATATATATTTTGGTCTGGGCTGATTCCGATTGCACAAGTCGGTTGGATCGTACAAGCTCACCCGGATCGCACAAGACATTTACATGTTAATTAGTTTAGGCCGCGTATTGTTATGTTTGGGCTTTGGACTATCTTGGGCCGGGTGTTTATCTGAGTCGCACAATATGATGTGGGTCGCACAAGTCTGTGCCGAACACACAACATGTTGGGCCGCCTGTTATTGGGCTTTATCTTTGGGATCGTACTAGTGTTAGTATGTTATGAATTTGACTGCGAATATGTTATACGTGTTTGCTATGATCAGTACATGTTAGTAACCTGTTAACTTGTGTGAACATACGTGCTTTACTCGAACCTCGACCTGACTTGTATGGTTACCATGTTAGGATGTGGTTAGCCTCAACTATCTCGATTGACCTTTCTGTGTAATCTGCCGAGCAAACCAAGGTGAGTTCACACTTCTCTACAAATCATGGGATTCCCAGGGGTTGGGAATGGGTTAAGGAATAGGGATTCCTCGTCCTGTTGAGACGTAATCAGGAACATAGATTCCTCGTCCTGTTGAGACGTATTTAACTATACCAGACTAGAACTCTATCAACGAAGTCCCTCCTTTTATATCGACTTAATCGCCGAGGCCAATGGCGAACGGGTCATTAGTTAAATAGCGCTATTAGGTTTAACAAACCTCACACCGTGCCGCAGAGGACGGGCGTGGACTAATGGACTATGGCACGTCAGTGATGATAGACACAGACGTTAGGGCACTTAAACATGACGAACGTTAGTAGTCGATATGGTAACGAGTCTGGGGAATTAAACATGGGGTAGCCCCCACGGCCATAAAGTCGGGCTGGAATAGCCAACGTAAGAACGGGTAACTAATAAACGTTTTTCGAACTATGGGGTAACCCCCACGGCTGGATAGCTGGTAAAGAGCAAACTGTGTTTTCGGAACAGCTATAAACTGGACAACCAAACGTGAACTCACTCGACATTGTTGTTGACTCGTTACTACATGCTTTGCAGGTTTATAGGTACTTAGCTGGAGCTTGCACAAGGAAGAGTCGTTGTGGGACATGGACAGCTGTGTGCCATGTTAAACCTTTGGTTATTTAAACTTACGATTTGGGTTTTTAAACATTTATGTTTCCGCTCATAACCTAAACTATGTTGGATTTGGACACTAACTGTGTTGGCTGAACTTTTACATTTAATTACTTGCTTGTTCAATATGATTAGTGGTTTGATCCTGGTCAGTCACGCCTCCAAGCGGTGATACTCCGCGTGTGGATTTTGGGGGTGTGACACTTCTGATCGGCAATTTGTTCAGCGTCTCCATCTTCTTGAACAGTACCATCAACGAATCAAACGTTTGGTCTTTACTTTCAATACACATCCCCCATGAAAACCTTGTGTAATCGTCAGTGACCACAAGACAGTATAAGTCTCCACTTAAGCTCTTTACATTAACTGGTCCGAAAAGGTCCATGTGTAGCCTTTCGAGCGGAACTCTGATTGAATTCAACAGTTTCTACGGATGTGTCTTCTTCGTTTGTTTTCCCTTCTTGCACTATACACAATCATCATTTAAATGAAAGTTTTTCATATTTACACCTTCTACAAGATCATTGTGCACAAGAAAATTCATTTTTCGCACATGAATGTGGCCCATCTTTCGATGCCACATTCTTGACTCTTTTTCCGTCGCTTTCGTTTTTGTCACAAAACATTGTTTCTGATGATCTGTTGTTGTTGCGACACTCATATCGAGAACATACAAATCATTTTCTCGTGGAGCTCGCATCAACACCATGTCCTCAGGAATTTTAAAACCAGGTTTTATGATTAAACATTCATTTTTAGTAAAGTGTACTGTAAAAGACTTGTCACAGATCTGTGATATGCTCAACAGATTGTTTTCAAGTTCGACTATGTAGTTCACTTTTTCAAATGACACAACTCCATTTGTTAGAGTTCCTTCACCAACTATCCTGCCACCCTGATTTCCTGCAAATCCAACATAACCACCGTTGATTGATTTAACGTCATAGAGTAAAGCCAGCATTCCAGTCATATGCCTTGAAGCTCCGCTGTCCATGATCCACTTCGAGATTATTGACCTCAGAAGCCCCTGCATACATCAAAGAAATTCATTCAAACAATGAAGCCTATGATTTCTTTACCTTTGGAACACTACCAAACACTAGATCACATGACACATCAACTTTCGAAATGTTAAAGATGACGTTTGGAACAACAGATTCAGCTTTTGGTTTTAAATTTTTCTCTTTAATTGGAGGGAATTCCTCAAGCAACTTGTCTAGTTCAAATTCAAGTTTCTTAACATCATTTACAAAAACTTTTGGCTCAGATTTTAGCTCATTTTCCATCTTCTTCTCTTCAACTGATTGTTTTGATTTTGCCACCCATGATTGGTTTTCAAAAATTTTCGTCTTTGGATAAACCTTTGACGTCTTTGGTGATTTTGAAGATTCACCAATCTCAAAAATTGATTTTGGCTTATCATCGAACTTCAAAGATTCTTCTATTTTCAAAATTCGAACGGGGGAAATCATAGGTGTTTTGCCCTTTTCATTAGTTGAAACTTTTTGTTTCGGCTTTTGCAAAATTGGTTTCTCAAGCTTTTTCACACACTGCTTGGCCATCTGACCAATTTCATTGCAGCGGTAACAGATTCTTTTGTCATATTCGACAAAAGTTGATCTGTAGGTCTCTTGTTTCAACTTCTTAGCTGCATTGAAATCATCAATGGCTTTTTGACTGAAGATATAATCCTTTTCAGCATCAACACTAGGACCAGCAACAAAAACCTCACACAACTTTTCTTTTGGCTTGATATTCTTCATAGCCATTTTCTTTTTAAAACCAACCCCTTTGTTTTTGAAGTTGTTACCATTTCTTTTGTTATTACCACCATTGCCCATCCACTCTTTCTTTCCCGGGTTGTTTGATTGTGGTTTCACAAAAGACTTTTTAGGTTTTGAAAGAAACTCGTTGTTGTTAACCTCAGAAATGTCAATCTCAACAAGTTTAAACACCTTCTCAACATTTTGCATGTTCGCGTTCTGGATTGGATACTCAAAATCAGAATAAAGTTTGTTAGTTTCGGTTATTGTGTAAACCACACTGATCGAATCATCATTCACAACTGTATCTGATTTTGGTATGAACTTATCTAAGAAGTTACCATCTTCTTCAGAATCAGAAATGGAGTTTTCAAAATGAGTTTTCATAGTATCAAACTCCGAGTTATCACTTTCTTCATCTAACACTTGGTCAACAACGATTTTGATCACCTGTGACTCATTATCAGTGTCGGATGGAGAAAATGTAACATCAATATTCTCAGGCAACTCATTCTCAATGGTTCTTAACTTGAGATTCAATGCAGATTCCACCCCATCTGGATACTTTTGAGTATAATGATTTCACATTGGGGTGGAACACTTTTGAAGACAGGTTTCACATCATGTTATTTTGGAAGAATTTGATCAATCACATATGATGAAGCATCATAACTCATCAGTTTCAATTCTCTCAGTTTCAATTCTCATTAACTCAAGTTCTCCTTTCAAAAAAGCAATTGTGTCTAGATGGATGTTAATTTCCATCTATTTATCCATGACAATAGATTTTAGCAATTTCGTGGCTTTATCATTTTCAAAACTTTCTGTTTTAATCATCTTGATTGATCGTCCCAAAGTGTCATATGCTTCTTTTATCTCACTGAGATCAAATTTTACTTCATCAGTAAATTTTTTCAATTCTTGAAGTTGTTTCTCTTTTTCAAGACAATCCATGCAGGGTTTTGAACAGTTTTTGCATGGAACTTCATGAATCAAATCATCCTTTTCAGAAACCTTTTCTTCATTGTCAATTTTAATATCTGTTTTACCAAAACCATCACACTTTGACTCTGACTTTTCTGCTGATTTGATCTCCTCATTTTCCGATTTCTCGTCAGACTCCTTTTTGACAGTTTCGACAGACACACTTTCAACTGACTCGGTTTTGACAGAATTTGATTCAACAGATTCTGTTTCTACCTCTTTTAGCTTGCCCATCAATGCTTTGTCAACAATCTCTTTAAAAGTCTCTTCATTCATTTCTTTAGAGACGTCTATTATCTCTTCAACTGGAGCTTTCTCAATGTCGTATCGTGGACAGAATCCTGTGGTTGGCTCATTGAAAAAACCTGCAAAAGAGTCAAACATATTAGGAGGCATTATTGATTTGAAAGAACTAGCAATAATCTCCTGTTCAGACTGGTAGTAATAGACTTCTGCAGCAACTTCTTCAAGATCAGCCAAACTCTCTTCAGATGTCACTTCACTGACTTCTTCTGTCTCCACAACGCATTCCGGTTCTTCCACAATCTCTGCCATCATGGCCATACCCTCACTACCAGGGATATACTTGTCCCAACTAAAACCTTCAGCAACTTTCTCATCATCTTGGTTGACTAAGAGAGCTTTTTCAGGCTTATTCTCGATCTAAGGTCTTTGTGTGAATGGTTGTTGACTTGTCTTATGGTAGATCGCATGTCTGTAATAATCATTTGAGAACGGGTTTTGATGGTTGTTGACTTCTCGATTTGGACATTCACGTTTGAAGTGTCCCTTCTCTTTGCATTTGAAACATGTAACTTTAGCTTTATCAAACCCAAGCTTGCTATTCGGTCCTGACAGACTGTTCCGACCAGTGATTTCCATAAAACGTTGAGCTCTTCTCACCAAGCTTGCCATTCCCCATTTGATGTTGATCAACTCCAGCTCTTCTGGATCGATCTGATCATAGTCTTCCTTTGTCATATCGGGGTTCCCAATTCTACCAGCAACCAAGCTTTCATACGATTCAAGCACCGAAGCAAGAAGTGCTATGTGATGCTTCGCTGATGATTCAGTAAAGTCTTGAGCATTCTTTATGTTCATCGCTATGTTGCACATAATTCCTGGACCTTGACTCTGACTGTTTGATCCTGACGAACTTTGAGTGTAGGATTGATCAGGTGAGTTTTGAACCTTTGGATTTGGTTCAAAACTTGCAAATGGTGAGTTATTGTTGCTTGATGTGACAGATGATACTCCGGATGTTGAATCTGCACTAAAAGCTGTCTACACTTTTGGACTTAGATTTGATGTTGCCGGAGTACTTCCTTCGTAATACAATGAGACATATTGTTGTACACTTAAATACTTCATCTTTCTAATCTTTGTCAACTCAAGCTCATGTGATTCTATCTTTTCAATGAATGTGCTAAGGTTGAATCCGACATACTCCAAATTATTCTTCAACACCAACAGATAAGTGCCCCATTCATCGCATGGCAATGCATCCGCCAATTTATCAACCTCTTCATCTCAACAACCAGATGGCAATATCTTTCAATCAACTGTTTTGTTGTTTCACCCTTTATATCCGTAAAGATATCAAACTCTTTCTTCATCAAAGCAGTTTTGCTTTTTATCATAGACACACTTCCCTGAAACTTGACTTTTAGACATTTCCAGACAGACTGTGAGCAACTTTGATCTTGTAGCAGAACTAGGATATCCTCTTTTGATGGCTTGCTGTAGGATACTCATCATTTTCTTTTCTGCCTTGAAATCTTCTTGTTCTTGTGGAGTCAAACTTCCGATAGATTTCTCTAAACCCGAACCATTTTTTGGAGGAACATATTTAGAGTCGATTTTCATCCAACATTCGAAATGGTTTGCTTGCACCCAAGTCTTAAATCTATCAGCCCATCCGGAATACTCATCGATGTTCATCAATTTCGGCGGTTTCTACATAGTACTGAGTTCATTTTCCATGTTCACATTTTGCACGATACTGGCTGGTGTTTGTGCTGCCGTCATTCCCCAACCGGCAAAGAAGTTGTAAAACTCTTGATTATCCATTTTACGAAAACAGTTTACGGAAAAATTTTCAAGTTTTAGGAAAACAGTTACTTTCAAACGAAAACACTTTCTACACACGAAATAGACTTTCGTACGAAATCACAAATGAAATGGACTTTCACACGAAATCAGATTTTCACACGAAATCAAACTTTTATGCGAAATTAACTTTCACACGAAATCAACTTTTTCAAACGAAATAACACCTTCACGCGAAATTAAGTGTTATTTCGTACGAAATTAATCACAAAACTTAATTTCGTGCGAAATAGCCAAACAGAATTATTTTTCAAACGAAATCAGTTATTTCGTGCGAAATAACCTCAACTTTTCAAACGAAATAGAGGCTCGTTCAAACGAAATCAAACTTTTGGCCCATTTTTGTCACTTTTAGTATGATTTTAGGTCTGATTCTTTCAAGGGTTTGTTAAAACTGTATTTTACACGTTATATCAGAAGATCAGTCCATTTTGTCCATGAATTTGTCCAGAAGTCCAAGAATGAGTAGAAAAGAGCACTGATTCAAGTGTATTGACTCATCCTGAGCTCTGATACCACTTGTAGGATCGATTTGCGACCTATATGAGTCGTTCAGAGTCAACACAAAGCTGTTTGAAAGGCGGAAACAGTCAAACAGCCTAGAATCAGTGATAGAAAGGTGTAGAAATAGAGTATGATACTTAAAACAAGCTTCTCATTGATATTTGACTTAATTACACGGTGAAAATTGAGCAGCACTTCGTTACACCTTGACTAATTCCGTACCAAATGAGAAGCACCATTGCCATATATATAGGCAGTTAATTTCGCACGAAATAGTCACTTGTAATTTCATGCGAAATACCACAGCCTAATTTCGTGCGAAATAGCAACATGCTATTTCGTGCGAAATTACCTCAAAACAATATAAAATTACATTTTGACCCCTATACAAGCTACCGACATGACCTAGACTTTAAACGTAGGCTATAGACATTATGTACCAACACTTGAGTTTCATTTGGTCTTCTTGTACCCAGGTGTACTCTGGGCCACGACGGGAGTTCCAACGAACTCGAACAAGAGGTATTCTGGTGCGTTTGAGAATCTTAACGTCTCGGTCTGTGATCTCCACAGGTTCCTCGATGAATCGCAACTGATCGTCGATAGTGAGCTCCTTCAAAGGAACTATGAGGGTCTCATCTGACAGACACTTCTTCAGATTCGACACATGGAATACGTTGTGAACTCCACTGAGTTCTTCAGGTAGATTCAATCTATAAGCCACTTTTCCAATCTTCTCAGTGATTTCGAACGGTCCAACATAACACGGATTGAGTTTGCCCCTTTTACCAAAACGAACCACACCCTTCCAGGGTGAGACTTTGAGTAGCACTCGATCCCCGACCTGGAACTCGAGTGGTTTCCTGCGCTTATCAGCGTAGCTTTTCTGACAGTCGCGAGCTGCCACCATTCGTTGTCGTATCTGAGCAATCTTCTCAGTTGTGTCTACCACAAGTTCTGGGCCTGTGATTTGGCTGTCACCTACTTCTGCCCAACAAAGAGGTGATCGGTATTTACGTCCGTACAATGCCTCAAACGGAGCGGCCTGGATACTGGTGTCGTAGCTGTTATTGTACGAAAACTCCACCAAAGGAAGGTGCTTTTCCCAACCATTGCCAAAATTGATTACACATGCTCGAGGCATGTCTTCAAGGGTTTGGATAGTGCGTTCAGACTACCCATCCGTTTGCGGGTGATATGCTGTGCTTATGTATAATCGAGAGCCAAAAGACTTGTGCATTGCTTGCCACAGTTCTGAAGTAAAACGTGCATCACGATCGGAAATAATAGAGGTTGGCACTCCGTGCCTCGAAACAACTTCCTTAAGATAAACGTCTGCCAGAGTGGAGAACTTATCCATTTCCTTGATAGCCAAGAAGTGTGCAGACTTAGTAAATCGATCCACTATCACCCAAATAGTGTCATTTCCGCGTTGAGATCTATGCGGGCCAGTAACGAAATCCATGGAAAGTTTTCTCCCATTTCCATGTCGGGATTTCTGGTTGTTGAAGTAGGCTTGATGGTTTCTGATATTCAGTCTTGACTCTCGCACAACTCAAACATTTACTGACGTAGGTTGCTATGTTGGCTTTCATGCTAGGCCACCAGTATGTAGTCTTTAAGTCGTGGTACATCTTATCTGAACCAGGATGTACTGAGTAACGAGACTTATGCGCTTCATCCATCACAAGCTCGCGTAAGTTTCCGTAAAGTGGGACCCAAATACGCCCTGTTACGTAATAGGCGCCGTCTTCCTTTTGTTCTAACCATTTCCTCGATCCTCGTAGGGACTCTGCCCTGATGTTCTCTGCTTTCAATGCTTCAACCTGAGCATCTCGTATCTGAGTAGGAAGACTTGATTGGATGGTCAGTTGTAATGCTCGCACACGCTTAGGTGTAGCATCCTTTCGACTGAGGGCGTCGGCCACAACATTGGATTTTCCCGGATGGTACTTGATTGCGCATTCGTAATCATTCAAGAGTTCGACCCATCGACGTTGCCGCATGTTTAACTCCTTTTGCTTGAAGATATGCTCGAGACTCCTTTGATCGGTGTAAATGGTGCACTTGGTACCGTACAGGTAATGTCTCCATATCTTAAGTGCAAAAACAACTGCTCCCAGCTCCAGATCGTGAGTAGTGTAATTCTTCTCGTGAACCTTAAGTTGCCACGATGCATAAGCAATGACCTTGTCACGTTGCATCAACACGCAACCAAGTCCCTGGATGGACGCGCAGCAATAAACCACAAAATCATCTGTGCCTTCAGACAATGAGAGAATTGGTGCGCTACAAAGTCTATCCTTTAAGTTCTGAAATGCAGATTCCTGTGCATCACCCCAATGATAGGTAACACCCTTCTGAGTTAGTGAGGTGAGAGGTTGCGCAATCTTGGAGAAATCCTTGATGAACCTTCTGTAGTTGCCCGCCAAACCCAAGAATTGGCGGATTTCTGTTGGCGTACGGGGTGTAGGCCAGTTCTTAATCGAGTCGACCTTGGATGGATCAACGTGAATCCCATCCTTGTTTACTACATGGCCTAGGAAATGGACTTCACGGAGCCAGAAGTCACATTTCGAAAACTTAGCATACAGCAGCTCCGCTCGAAGAAGTTCCAACATAAGTCGTAAATGATGCTCGTGCTCCTCCTGACTCTTAGAATAGATCAGGATATCGTCAATGAAAACAATGACGAACTTATCCAGGTAGGGCTTGCACACCCTGTTCATAAGATCCATAAAGACCGCAGGTGCATTCGTTAATCCAAATGGCATAACCAGAAACTCGTAATGCCCATACCGAGTCCTGAATGTTGTCTTAGAGATATCCTCGCCTCGGACTCTCAGTTGATGGTAGCCTGACCTCAGGTCAATCTTGGAGTAGAAACTCGACCCTTGCAACTGGTCGAATAAGTCATCAATGCGTGGAAGAGGATAGCGGTTCTTCATAGTCACCTTGTTGAGTTCGCGGTAGTCAATACACACTCAGAAGGTTCCATCTTTCTTCTTCACAAATAACACTGGAGCTCCCCAGGGCGAAGAGCGAGGATGTATGAAACCCTTTTCCAAGAGTTCTTGTAGTTGCGTGGACAGTTCTTCGAGTTCTGATGGGGCTAGACGATAGGGTGCACGAGCTATTGGTGCTGCTCCAGTCGCTAGCTCGATTTGAAATTCAACTTGTCGATGAGGCGGAAGACCAGGTAATTCCTCAGGGAATACCTCAGGAAAGTCACGTATGATCGGGATATCTTCTCTCTTCTTCTCTTTCTTTGAGGTAGGGGTGAGCAAGAAAACCGAAATAACCGAACCGTAACCGAATAACCGAATAACCGAAAAAACCGAACCGAAAAAACCAAACCGAAACAAAAACCGACGGTTCGGTTTTCGGATTTTTAATAACCAAAAATTTCTATTCGGTTTTCGGATAAACTTTTTCAATAACCGAAAAAAACCGAACCGAACCGATAAGTTACAATCCATATATTTTTATGTTTAAGTTTAAATTGTTTAAATGTTTAACCCAATGCTAGTAGAAAATGTTAATTTTATTCTTCAATGTTAAGTGTTTATAACATTATAACCGAAATGATTTATTATTACCTATAAGATATAACAAAATTTAATATAAAAATTAAATTTAATAAAAACTTTGAAGAAACATAAAAAAAAAGATTAGAAGGTTAGGTTTATATATAAACAATATTAATTAAAGAGGTTAACTATAATAACTTAAATATAAATATATAAAAAGATTGTTATAATATAAATTATACTTTTTATTTTTTGAATCTTATATAATTTTGTTCCAAAAACCGAAATAACCGAAAAACCGAACCAAACCGACGTAAAAACCGAAAAACCGAAACCGAAAAAAACCAAAACCGAACGGTTTTTAAAACCCGAAAACCGACATTTTGGCTTCGGTTTTTATTTTACCCAAAAACCGAACCGAACCGAACCGTGCACACCCCTACTTTGAGGTGTCAGTGACGAGGGCTAAAATAGCAGTGTGGCCCTTTCGCAAACACTTCTGGGCCTTAAGGAAAGAGATGATGCCCACAATAGCACCACTCTTGTCGCCATGAATCATGAGGGGTTCTTCACTAGAACGAGGAATACGGACTATTTTCTCCTTGCAAATAATCTCTGCTTGCTGTTGAGACAACCAATCCATCCCAATAACGACGTCGAAACTACCCAAAACTATAGGAATGAGGTCGATAGAGAAGGTCTGACCAGCTAAGACGAGATTACAACCCTTAACTATGTGTGTGGCCTCGAGACTTTTACCGTTTGCTAGCTCTACCGTGTGTTTGGTGTTCAAAAGTGTTGGAGTGCGGTTAAGCATTTGACTAACTTTTAAAGGCACAAAACTAGTATCGGCACCCGAATCGAATAAAATAGTAACATAAAAGTCGTCCAGTAGGAACTTACCCATCATAACGTTGGGATCATTCCTCGCGTCACCCTGACCAAGCACGAAAACACGTCCCCTGGCACCATTGCCATCATTGTTACCCCCGGTATTGTTCCCGTTCCCCTGATTATTGTTGTTGTTCTGATTCTGGTTCAACTGGGGGCAGTTCCTCTTAAGGTGACCTTCAGCACCACACTGATAGCATCCCCTGTTACCCTGCTGTTGCTGCGACTGATTCTGTGGAGCTGGTGGCTGTTGTTGACGGTTCTGATTTGCAGGTCGTGCGCCCCTGCAATCCTTTGCTTCATGACCAAACTTGTTACACCTCAGACAACGACCCTTGTTGCACTGCCCACTATGATGCTTGTTACATCAGTTGCACTTGGGGTGGTTTCCCCAGTATCCACCCTGCCCTTGACTACCAGAAGATTGCTGACCAGGACTCTGGTAGTCATCAGTCTTTCGCTGCTGATGTGACACCTGGGTCACTGCGACCATCAAACAAATACCAAACCAATGAAATATTGTATTTCATACTTGGGATTTGTAAAAATATGTGTACCATTTGCACATATCAATTTTTGTTCAATTTCAAACTCTAAATCACTTTCTGGAAGGTTATACGCGCACTGACGCGTAAGTATAACCAGTTTAATGCAACAAACACTTCGGAATAGTGACATAGTCTTAACATACCTTAAATAACCTCTACATAACTTAGAAATAAGTTTTGAAGGCTTTGGTACGGCAAAATCAAGTTAATACGCTTACAGGGACTAAAGTTGACAAACTGCGAAAGTATGCCAATTTGAACTGTAACGAACATTCCGGAACATGACCATAAGTTAAACACACCTTAAATATCCTTTACATAGCTTAGAAATAGGCTTTGAGGGGTTTGGTATGCTAAAATAAACTTTTGGGGTCATTCAGGGACTAAAAGCGTCAAAAAAGTGCACAAGTTTGCATTTTCGCGCATAACTTACGTTCTGAATACATCCGGACATCCAAAAATTTATGTAAGCACTAAAATATTTTATTTTAGTGTTTGGCATAAGAAAAATCCATTCGTCACGCCATTTGGATCATTTTTCGCGCTTATGTGCATTCCGTCGTAATTAACCGAACAACGTAACCGTGCGGCTAAACGAACTGACACCCGAGATATTTTTGAACACATTTTAAGTTCCCTATACTTTAAATTCATTTTAGAGCTTTGAAATGGGGTTAACGGGGCTTAACGTGTCAAAAAACGCATCGAAAACCAAGTTTTGAGGTTGCAGGGACTGAAACTGTAAATCTGCCAAACTAGGTCCGTAAGTAGGGGCCAGATGCAGCAAAACGTTTTTTTACAGCTGTTAACAGCCCTTAACACTCTCCAAAGGCCAAGTGCCAAGTGTCAAACTCTTATGGTGGATGGCAAATGAGTTACCACAACTTTTCAACAAGTGTACGGCTTAGATCGTGCCCCCTTTTCCAAGAAATGATCCTAACGGTGAACCGAAAACTATAAATACCCACCTCCACCCTTCACATTCCTCACAAGAATCTGATCAAAAAGACTCTAAGTTGAAACCATTGTTTCATACCTGAGTTATTTTGATCTAGATTAGCATTCGGGGACCCTTCGTAAGTATTCTTTCGTTCTTTTATTGCTTTTCGAGTCCGAAAGTCAAACTTTGTTTGACTTTCTGCTTTGACCAGTTTATGGTCAATGCGAAGTTCGTTTGAACTTCGCAACGTGATTGTAATCACGATGGTTATAGTCCCTTGGGACTATGCCTACTGATTACCACGTTGTCTAGGGTCGTAAGGGTAAGCGATCTAATAAATCGCTTATACCTTCGAACCCGACCCATTTGGTCGATCATTAGGATCCGACCAAACACATTAGGTGACCATAGTATATAGGGAATAACCCTCCGAGGTTATACCTTATGGTCGCTTCGTTTAAGTAGTTGTATGATAGGTAGTTTATATGCCTTAGGTAAATTACCAAAATACCCCTTTGATGCCAAAATTCGTTTTAAACATATGTAACATAACTTTTGACATCTAAACTGATTTGACAACCATATTAGACATGTTAAGGCATATTT
Organism: Helianthus tuberosus; assembly: GCA_030545235.1. Taxonomy (NCBI): domain Eukaryota; kingdom Viridiplantae; phylum Streptophyta; class Magnoliopsida; order Asterales; family Asteraceae; genus Helianthus; species Helianthus tuberosus. The sequence goes on from CM060366.1 coordinate 124,637,777, forward strand.
TACTTGTCATAGGACTAGTTAGGCATTCCGAACGCGTTTTACGCGAACGACGCGTTAAAGTAGTATAAGCTACCTAAACGGGTCGTAATGGGTCACAAACACTTAGGTTAAGTTTCGTTTTAGTATGTGGGCTTTGTTAAACCATATTACATGAGTCTCCATACTCATTTGGTTTACGAACCCGCATTCTATCCGATCTTCTGATATTAGGTCCGGTTTATTAACATAGTTACCTATATTAGGTGCCGTTTGATTCCGTGATCTCTAGCATTGCTTGGTGGTTATCTTAGGACTTCTGAGCAATATCAAGTGAGTACATAGACCCCTATTTTACTGTTTTCCAAACATTTTGGGGTGGAACACATGTGCCTACTTGTTACTTTCGTGCTTTCCATGTTTTCACATCATATACTTGCTATGTTCATTAGTACATTTATAGTACATGATTTCATTGTTTTACATTACATTTTATGCTATGTGTGCCCATTGTGTGCATACTTAGTACATTGTTTTACATTACATTTTATGCTATGTATGTCCATTTATTTCATACTTAGTACATCGTTTCACATCATATCACATGCTATGTATGTTCATTTGTTGCATACTTAGTACAGTTGTTTTCATCACATGCTTACATTTTGGTATGACATTTGGTTTGTTTACATGGAACAATACATTCATTAACACTAGCTACACCGTTCGTTAGTAGGTAGTGGTACCATAGGAATTGACAACTCCCGTTCCGGACATCCCGGGTAGGTGGGGATGAAAGGAATGACCGAATTCGATATACATAATTTAGATAAACCTTTAAGTTGTTTAAGGGTTTATCGCCACAGTCTCAAGGCTTGGATGTATGCATTTTCACAACACCGCATAGATGTTCGTATCAGTATAGCATGCATTTCCACAAAACATAACTTTGATTTAAACCGAGTTTTACTTCAATACTTTGTTTTGTGCATTTTACCTATGGTTTAGTTGATGCATTTCACTAGCCATACATATCATTTTGATTACACATTACATGATTTACATTTGACACATAAACATTTTAGACATTGGTTATACATTGCATGATTTACATCTTGACATAAACATTCTGACATATTATTCAATACATTTGGCAATTGGTTTAAACATAGACATCTTACATTGGTGGTTTGTTTGGGTAAGTGATTTAAGTAACGAGGCGTGTGTAATATGATACAAACATGGTGGATACGCCGCTGGTACTTCCTATATATAAGTGATTGTATGGTATTACAGATCGTAGCGTATTTGAATCATTTCAGTTTGGACATATAACATTTATACAAATAACATACTTTTCACAATACATTGTTTTACAAACAACTTAATTTATACAAACTCATTTCACATGGTTATTCACTTAACCATGTATTATTCTTTTATACATATATATCCTTTGGTTTATTTATCACTTTTCAAATGATTTACAAGACGAATCAAATTACAAGGTTCATGACTAAACATTTTCTTAAACAATAAGTCATGAATCCTATTTTCATAAACCTATGTATCTCACAGGCATTTTTATGCTGACGTACCTATTTTCACATGTGTTTCAGGAAATGATGCATAGGATTTATCAAGATACACTTAGGCGGACTTGGGCCTTAGCGACAATAAAAGATGCAAGACTAGTTATTTATGTTATGTTTCTTTGATTGTCAAGACATTGTAACTACTTTAATCAATAAAACAATATTTAAATTTCCATGTGTTATGAAACAATGATTCTGTTACAACACTCCCCGACGTTTTCCGCCACGTTTGGTTGTCCTACGTGGTCGGGGTGTGACAGAAAAGTTGGTATCAGAGCTCATGGTTATAGGGAATTAGGTTATTAGTAATACTTTGACCTAGTCTATAACCTTTCTAGGACCCTAACGCGAGTTTACTTGCGTTTAGTCATAAAACAATACTGTCACCTATCCTTAGGCGACAACCACAACAAGAACATAAATTTCAAAACCGCTTTGAAAACTAATCATCTGTTCTAGGATGATTGATTACTAGGTTTTGAACCCTCTGTTATAAGGTTTTGAACCCTTTAAGTTTTCAAATCTCGTCAAAGTTTGGGTCGTATAATGTGAACACGTGAAAACTGGAAGAGTGAATGCCTGTACCCTGAGTTTTCTGTCGAAGGCTAGAGTGTTCATACAAATCCGCAGTATCGGACCCGTCACTCTTACCTGGGAACTCTTGGGGTGAGTGTTCACTTATAGGCGAGCATGTCTTCAGTGATACATTAATATGATCCGCTTACTTTGATTTGTCACCATCTCATTTGTTTGCCTTAGGTAAGAAACAAATAATCGCAATTTTCATTCGTTACCATTCTGTATTGATTATCCAATAACCTTTCACTTGTTTCTTCCTATGTCTTTCATTTTCTTCTAGAATGTCTCTTCCTCTCAGCACTGGTCAAATTTCCGAGCGAACAGCCAAATTTGCCCAGCAAATAGGCGAAGTGATTCAGAAGACTGTGGATTTAGGCATTGCCATGGCTCCTCTCAATAATGAAGCCTCTCGTCTTGACAATGAAGCCACTCAAGAGCCACCAAAGGAAGCAGAAGTCAAGCCAGCACCAAAATCAAGGAAGCGTAAGGCTTCAAGGAAACCCGCAGCGGTTACACCTAATCAAGCGGGACCTAGCCATGTGGCAAGGCCACCAGCTAGGAAACCATACATAGGAACTGCCCCTTTGTGCAAACGATGCAACCGTCATCATTCAAACCTCATACCCTGCTCCAAATGTACCTACTGTGGACGGAGGGGACATTTGGTCAACACATGCCGCTTTGCTATCCAAAACAAAGCTGCTATAAACCTTGCTGCTACCCAACTCCAAGTCAACCCTACTCAAGCTCGCTTTCCGCCTGGATCGTGCTACAACTGTGGCGATACGAGCCATTTCAGGAACAAATGCCCAAAGCTTGCTAATGCAAATCCAACCCATGGATGAGCACTTGGCTTACTAGAGGATGCTGCTGTCTTATGCTTTTATTCTCCTGTTTTCTTGTAATGTGAAACAATCTGTTTTGTTTATAAATAAATTATTGTTCACAATTCTGATATACAAGTGTAGTTACATGTGTGTATGACTTTTCCTATGATACCTACATCAAGAAACTATGTACCTTGCAAACTACTCTTGTGATTTCTCTCTTTCAAATGATCGCTCATGATTCCCTCAAAAATTTTAAGTACTCGTTTCATTCTAAGAAACGAAGTACATGAAATAAAGTGAAATTATGAGTAATCGTGCTTTTTACACATCTGTATCTTTGAATCCTTGGTTAGATAACTAAGGGTATTTTCAAATCTCATACCCATTACGTTTTGATTTTTTTCAACATACACAGTACAAGTATTTCAAAAACAATCTTCATGATCTCAAAACATTTCATATAGTTTGAAAACAATTTTTTTTTTTCAAATGCATTGTCTATGTTATTTCAAAAACATTGGTTATGTTTTCAAAAAAAAAAAAACAACTTTCATAATTTCAGAATATTTCATATAGTCTGAAAACAATATTAACACAGTATATTTTCTTATCAAGTGCATGATTTCAAAAGCATCATTCATGTTTTCCAAAAACCTTATACATAATTTCAAAAAATTCATTTCGCATGATTTTAAAACATTTTTATAAATATACTTATCTAAAAACCTACTTTATGATTTCAAAAGTATTATATATAAGGTTTCAAAAACATTTTTAGAACCCCATGCATAGTTTTCCAAATATATTTTCCTCATACATTTACTTAACCTTCAAATTCTGCTTCATATGTTGCCTTGGCATATCTAGCATCTCAACTTCATAAGCATTTTTACTTCATGTTTTGACATAAGCACGTCCAGTGCAAGGTTTCAAGACATCTTCAACTTCTAAAATCCATATGGGATCTTTTTATCTTCACATTTAGACCCTAGTGGATGATCATCATTCAAATCAGAGTCCTTAATTGGATTCCTTATGTACCTTAATTCGAACATTTCGGTTCCTAATAATCGAAATCGAATTTTCTTTTTGAATCTTTTGATCTTTATAGTTAGATTCTTGATAACGTTTAAAGTACCAAATGAAATCCACGGAATGGATTCCTAGTGTGCTTTAAATGCATGTACGCAATTAACAAGACAAATTAACAAACAATTTTGTGATTATGTGACTATGTGTTTATTCATCTTATGTTTTCTTTTATGCATTTTGTGTTTTTATACTCTGGATATTCGCAGGATCTTTCATATCTTCATATGAGGGATTCGTAGCAGGATAGTCAAAAGGTACTACCTTAAATCCTTAATGGGCTTCTATGTAATAGTTAAGACCCTTGGATTATATAGTACCACTCCATGATTCATAAGAGACCCTTTAGTGGTCTAGTCAAAAAGATTGATTCACAATTTGGTTAAAGAACGACATCTAAGTGATGTAGCTGAACAGACTCCTTGATAGTCTATTTAGATCATTTATTGATTTAATTAAAAGGACTCTATGTCGGTCTAGTCACACTCATCACAGAATTGTTCATTTGGTTTTACTCTGCACATTATAAAATAGACTGTGTGAACTGTGCAAGGAATTGTCTAATTATGGACGCGTACATAATTATGAAATTTAGTGCACAGAAACCCAGTAAGATTTATTATGTGTAAGAACCGATAGCGACAACAATAACAAAATGAGAACGATGTAATGGAGGTACGGTGGACGCACCAATGACGCTTCATATACTTGTATATAAGTATCCCTCTTACATTGCAAGCATGATGTTATTAAAGTTACTAGAAGTTCAGAACCCTAACCAATGTTGTTCGATCTTTTCAACTTCATGTTTTCAAGCTCTCACAAGTTTCCTCTAAATAAATTTCGGGACGAAATTTCCTAAAGTAGGGGAGACTGTGACACCTGGGTCACTGCGACCATCAAACAAATACCAAACCAATGAAATATTGTATTTCATACTTGGGATTTGTAAAAATATGTGTACCATTTTCACATATCAATTTTTGTTCAATTTCAAACTCTAAATCACTTTCTGGAAGGTTATACGCGCACTGACGCGTAAGTATAACCAGTTTAATGCAACAAACACTCCAGAATAGTGACATAGGCTTAACATACCTTAAATAACCTCTGCATAACTTAGAAATAAGTTTTGAAAGCTTTGGTACGGCAAAATCAAGTTAATACGCTTACAGGGACTAAAGTTGACAAACTGCGAAAGTATGCCAATTTGAACTGTAACGAACATTCCGGAACATGACCATAAGTTAAACACACCTTAAATATCCTTTACATAGCTTATAAATAGGCTTTGAGGGGTTCGGTATGCTAAAATAAACTTTTGGGGTCATTCAGGGACTAAAAGCGTAAAAAAAGTGCATAAGTTTGCATTTTCGCGCATAACTTACGTTCTGAATACATCCGGACATCCAAAAATTTATGTAAGCACTAAAATATTTTATTTTAGTGTTTGGCATAAGAAAAATCCATTCGTCATGCCATTTGGATCATTTTTCGCGCTTATGCGCATTCCGTCGTAATTAACCGAACAACGTAACCGTGCGGCTAAACGAACCGACACCCGAGATATTTTTGAACACATTTTAAGTTCCCTATACTTTAACTTCATTTTAGAGCTTTGAAATGGGGTTAACGGGGCTTAAACGTGTCAAAAAACGCATCGAAAACCAAGTTTTGAGGTTGCAGGGACTGAAATTGTAAATCTGCCAAACTAGGTCCGTAAGTAGGGGCCAGATGCAGCAAAACGTTTTTTTACAGCTGTTAACAGCCCTTAACACTCTCCAAAGGCCAATTTCCAAGTGTCAAACTCTTATGGTGGATGGCAAATGAGTTACCACAACTTTTCAACAAGTGTACGGCTTAGATCGTGCCCCCTTTTCCAAGAAATGATCCTAACGGTGAACCGAAAACTATAAATACCCACCTCCACCCTTCACATTCCTCACAAGAATCTGATCAAAAAGACTCTAAGTTGGAACCATTGTTTCATACCTGAGTTATTTTGATCTAGATTAGCATTCGGGGACCCTTCGTAAGTATTTTTTCGTTCTTTTATTGCTTTTCGAGTCTGAAAGTCAAACTTTGTTTGACTTTCTGCGTTGACCAGTTTATGGTCAATGGGAAGTTCGTTTGAACTTCGCAACGTGATTGTAATCACGATGGTTATAGTCCCTTGGGACTATGCCTACTGATTACCACGTTGTCTAGGGTCGTAAGGGTAAGCGATCTAATAAATCGCTTATACCTTCGAACCTGACCCATTTGGTCGATCATTAGGATCCGACCAAACACATTAGGTGACCATAGTATATAGGGAATAACCCTCCGAGGTTATACCTTATGGTCGCTTCGTTTAAGTAGTTGTATGATAGGTAGTTTATATGCCTTAGGTAAATTACCAAAATACCCCTTTGATGCCAAAATTCGTTTTAAACATATGTAACATAACTTTTGACATCTAAACTGATTTGATAACCATATTAGACATGTTAAGGCATATTTTACTTGTCATAGGACTAGTTAGGCGTTCCGAACGCGTTTTACGCGAACGACGCGTTAAAGTAGTATAAGCTACCTAAACGGGTCGTAATGGGTCACAAACACTTAGGTTAAGTTTCTTTTTAGTATGTGGGCTTTGTTAAACCATAGTACACGAGTCTCCATACTCGTTTGGTTAATGAACCCGCATTCTATCCGATCTTCCGATATTAGTTCCGGTTTATTAACATAGTTACCTATATTAGGTGCCGTTTGATTCCGTGATCTCTAGCATTGCTTGGTGGTTATCTTAGGACTTCTGAGCAATCTCAAGTGAGTACATAGACCCCTCTTTTACTGTTTTCCAAACATTTTGGGGTGGAACACATGTGCCTACTTGTTAATTTCGTGCTTTCCATGTTTTCACATCATATACTTGCTATGTTCATTAGTACATTTATAGTACATGATTTCATTGTTTTACATTACATTTTATGCTATGTGTGCCCATTGTGTGCATACTTAGTACATTGTTTTACATTACATTTTATGCTATGTATGTCCATTTATTTCATACTTAGTACATCGTTTAACATCATATCACATGCTATGTATGTTCATTTGTTGCATACTTAGTACAGTTGTTTTCATCACATGCTTACATTTTGGTATGACATTTGGTTTGTTTACATGGAACAATACATTCATTAACACTAGCTACGCCGTTCGTTAGTAGGTAGTGATACCATAGGAATTGACAACTCCCGTTCCGGACATCCCGGGTAGGTGGGGATGAAAGGAATGACCGAATTCGATATACATAATTTAGATAAACCTTTAAGTTGTTTAAGGGTTTATCGCCACAGTCTCAAGGCTTGGATGTATGCATTTTCACAACACCGCATAGATGTTCGTATCAGTATAGCATGCTTTTTCACAAAACATAACTTTGATTTAAACCGCGTTTTACTTCAATACTTTGTTTTGTGCATTTTACCTATGGTTTAGTTGATGCATTTCACTAGCCATACATATCATTTTGATTACACATTACATGATTTACATTTGACACATAAACATTTTAGACATTGGTTATACATTGCATGATTTACATCTTGACATAAACATTCTGACATATTATTCAATACATTTGGCAATTGGTTTAAACATAGACATCTTACATTGGTGGTTTGTTTGGGTAAGTGATTTAAGTAACGAGGCGTGTGTAATATGATACAAACATGGTGGATACGCCGCTGGTACTTCCTATATATAAGTGATTGTATGGTATTACAGATCGTAGCGTATTTGAATCATTTCAGTTTGGACATATAACATTTATACAAATAACATACTTTTCACAATACATTGTTTTACAAACAACTTAATTTATACAAACTCATTTCACATGGTTATTCACTTAACCATGTATTATTCTTTTATACATATATATCCTTTGGTTTATTTATCACTTTTCAAATGATTTACAAGACGAATCAAATTACAAGGTTCATGACTAAACATTTTCTTAAACAATAAGTCATGAATCCTATTTTCATAAACCTATGTATCTCACAGGCATTTTTATGCTGACGTACCTATTTTCACATGTGTTTCAGGAAATGATGCATAGGATTTATCAAGATACACTTAGGCGGACTTGGGCCTTAGCGACAATAAAAGATGCAAGACAAGTTATTTATGTTATGTTTCTTTGATTGTCAAGACATTGTAACTACTTTAATCAATAAAACAATATTTAAATTTCCATGTGTTATGAAACAATGATTCTGTTACAACACTCCCCGACGTTTTCCGCCACATTTGGTTGTCCTACGTGGTCGGGGTGTGACAGCTGAGACTGAGACTGATCTGATGTTGAACCCTTGCTTGAGACTCCATCCCATTTGCGCTTGTTGTCGCTGGGGGCATCAGATGTAGTAGTGGTAGTAGCACCAATTCGCTTGGGCAGCCTATTCTGCTTGACTGCCTGATCAGTGAGACGATGAGCCAAACGAATAACTTGCTGGATAGTGGTGAGGTTCGCTGCAGTCACATGGCTCTGGATCTCTGGCACTAAACCTTTAAGGTACAGCTTGATACGCTTGATAGGAGGATCTACCATAGTAGGACACAAGATAGCCAGCTCGTTCAATCTCTTCGTATACACTTCAATTTCGGATCCCGTCATCTTTAAGTTGAAGAACTCTACCTCCAGCTTGTGGATGTCATCACGATTACCGTACTCTTCCTTGATTAATTCCTTGAAATCGTTCCATGGGGTGGCATTAGCAGCAACCAACCCCAGCATCTGAACCTGAGCGTTCCACCACGTGAGCGCTACACCCTCAAGAGTACCAGTAGCATACTTCACCCTACGAGCCTTAGGGCATTCACACATCTCGAATACAGACTCGAGCTTCTCAAACCAGTGAAGGAGGCCTACAGCTCCTTCAGTGCCGTTGAAAGTAGTGGGTCGGCAATCCATGAAAGTTTTAAAAGTACAAACCGGAGGCTGAGCATGTTAACCTGTCGTGCGAGTAAGAAGAGACAAGGTTAAGCACAAGTGTTGGTTTACGAGTGTAGGATCTAATGATCCTAGAGTAAGTTGCTATGGCAGATTATACCTCCTACCTAAGCGGCTGCGAGTGCTGTACTAACTTGTTCATTGATTAAAGCCGTCAGCTGGGCTTGAGTTAGGTTGACACGTCCACTCATGATCTTCATATCAAAGGAAACATGAGTGCGAAAGGTGTCGTGAAGGTGCGATGACAGAAGAGAGTAAGCATTTATGTGTTTCAAACAATAGTTGCTACACTCATCTAAGCATATCATGAACAATGTACTATGTAACTAAGAAGTAGGTAATATAAACTATAACCATATCACCTAGAATGTTGAGTCTTGCACGTGGAGCGAAGCGTCGTTGTGGATCGTTGAGCACTGTACAGGTTATAGTCTGGTTTTATCAAAAAGCCTTTTCTCTTTTTAAAACCAAGTTCACTATAACCAATGGCTCTGATACCAACCTGTCACACCCCAAAAAAAAACCACATGCGGAGTATCACCGCTTGGAGGCGTGACTGACCAGGATCCAGCCACCAATCATATTGAACTATGCAATCAAGTAAATAAAACCAAACCCAATATAATTGGTGTTTAAAAGAAACCAAACATGTTTAAGCAATTAGCGGAAGCATAGTAATGTTTAAATAACCAACACATAGTTTAAAGTTCAAATGTTAAGTACGGGACATAACAGTCCATATCCCACAACGACCTCCTCCTCGTGCAAGCTCCATAAGCATCTAACGACCTGAAAGGCATGTAACAACGAGTCAACAACAAAGTTGAGCGAGTTCACAGTTGGTTGTTTAGTTGTACCGTTTGTTTCGAAAACCACAAGTTGTTTCGTATACCACGAGTTAACCAGTTCCTTTATTTCCCAAACCATATCCATAATCAGTGGGGACTTCCCCATGTGAACCACTAGACCGTTACCATATCGACAACTGACGAACAATAGTTGTGCCCTACGTCAATGTCTATCATCATTGACATTTTGCCATGATCCATTAGTACACGCCCGTTCGAACGAGACGGTGTGAGGTTTGTCAAACCTAATAGCGCTATTAACTAATGACCCGCTCGCCATCGGCCTCGGCGATTAAGTCGATATAAAATGAGGGACTTAATGATAGAGTTTTGTCTAGTAAGTTTAAGGTTGTTGTCCTACCCAAGGAGGACGAACGTACGTATTCTACCCAAGGAGAATACGCAGGATTAATATTGGCATCCTACCCAAGGAGGATGGCCGTACATATCCTACCCAAGGAGGATATGCAGGTTCCGTTTTAATTCTTTAACCCATTCCCAACCACCGGGAATCCCATGCCTTAGAAAGTGTGTGAACTCACCTCGGTTTGCTCGGTTTGATTAGTTACTCGTTTCCAATAAAATCAGTCAAAGCCTAGTATATGCACGTACACAATCAGTTTGCATCCACAAAGTTCACGTCTAGATACAATCATAGCACATAGCAGTTGTACAAGTCCATGCAAATCATACATCACATATTTGTTTCATGGCAGCACATAACTAACCTAGTTAACCCTTAACAGACTTAACTGAGTTTACTGCACAGTTTACCCACTAGACGAAACTCCTTATTTCGTCATGACTCCCACTGGACGAAACCCTATGGTTTCGTCGTTATTACCCTTGGCGAAACCCCCAGGTTTTCGTCATTTTTCCCCATCGACGAAACTCTCAGGTTTCGTCGACATGCGTTTCGTCGACATGCGTTTCGTCGATGCCTAGATTTCGTCGCATACATAACAACTACGTAATCACAGGAACCCTAATCATCATTTTCATCCGTTTCACACTATCATCGATCATACAGTTATTTTATTTTCCAATTACAATGATCATCAATTGCTATCTAACGTGATTCCAACAATAACACAACAATCAACATCTAGCATAACCCTAGATCATGAGATAGCTATATACCATCTAGATCATTGCATCAACTAATGTTCTAACCATTGATTTATTGACATATAACATAAGAATTCTCCGGTTTCCATACACATAGTAAAATATCACAACAATCAACAACAGGTTCAAAACATCATAATCAATTCATCATCTAAACATGAACATAAACATCACTTAGCATCAAACCATACTGATTTCAATGAAACAGTTTTCAATGATATCAATCCATTAATCATGTAAGAGTTAAACACTAACCGCGATAAATTGAAATACTAACTTGATCGATCTAGGGGGCTTCGAGAACACAAGATTGCCGTCGCTCAGAGGGAGAACTCTAGGGTTTAAAAACTGATAACTGCTGAGCTTTTACGTAACCCTAAGTCATTATATATTCGCGTATAAGAGTTGGGCCCTTACTGGGCTTCGCAGTGAAATGGGCTGACGAAACCCTGAGTTTCGCCGTTATAGTCATGGCGAAACCCTCAAGTTTTCGTCGAATGGAGATGTGGTGAAACTCTGGCTGTTTCGTCTAGGTGAATATGACGAAGCCCCTTGGTTTCGTCGAGATAGTTCTCAACTCTCCGTCAGTTCATAAGTTTATATAACTAGGCACTTTAAGCACATAAGTTGTATAATAAATAGTAACACAAGATCTCAATAACATCTCGGTATATAACAAACATGCAAATTACAAGGCAACAAGTCGTGCAAACACAATAACCAAACAATTAACGTGTAGAGGAAAGACCTTGAAAACTCGAGTTGTCATAAAAAATCATCAAACACAAATACATACATACCCAAGCACATATAATAACATCAAAACACATTTTTTATTGATAATTAACATTGTTTTAAATTGTACATTGATTACAGAACACAGTTGTCACAGGTCACGTACTTGCTCAGCAGAACACGGGGTGCTAGAAATCGGTTATCTTCGGACCACATGTTCCGATGGTGCCGAGTGCTGAAGACCCCAAGGTTCAAGTACCAAAGAAGCCTGAAAACTACTCCGAGCAAGATTTTCAGAAAATCGAGTTAGATGCCTAAGCTTTTAGCATTGTTGCTACGGCTTTACCGAATGATATCTATGCTGGCCTATTCATTGCAATAGTACTAAGGTGTAACAACCCGGCTTTTCGGGTCATTACTCAGATCTGTCATTTATTGCTTAATTGACTTGTACTCTCGAGATTTCGATTATCGCTAAGGGTTTTTGCTACATTTTAAACTATGTTTTACAACGCATTCATAACGCTTATTCAAAACGCAGTTATCGCATTTAACGCCATTACAACACATACTATTTCAACGCATTTTATCGCATATCGCATCGCAGGATTGTACTACACGCTCACACGCAACTCGCTTAAACGCAACGCACCGCTTAACGCACGAAACGTAAGTTGGAAAACGAACTCGCACCACTCGACTAGTCGAATGACCATTCGATCGAATGGACATCCATCCAGATGACCATCCGATCGGATGGCCATCCGACCGAACCACCACTCGACCACTTAACCTGCACCGCCTTAACTCTCTCTCGCACTATAATTACTCGCATGTCACATCACTGTTCACTCATGTTACAGCTCCATTCGACCAAGAAGCTCTCAAGTCCCTTTCAAGCACTTTTCCCTCGATTCAAGGCTATTTCGTAAGTATTTCTCCCTAAATCTTGTACTTCCATCATCACTACACACTTCTTCATCATCTTCTCCATAAAAACCAGTGATTTCACCTTGGAATCGTCTGATTTGGACCCCTTGAAGGTGACATCACCTCGGTTGCTTATGCAATCGGTTGTGTGACGTCATCTCATCAAGATATGTTCAGATCTAAACGATTTCCACATTATCTCACACAAAACTTCAACATTCTCCAACTGATTTCATCTCTTTCATACTTTTCTTCAACTTTTCTCCAACATTCTTCACTTTTCTACTCAAAACCGATGGAATCTAGACTCGTTTAGGCTCTCTACTCATTCTCTAGCAGAGAACCGGTCTAAAAAAGGATTTCCACCGGAGAGACGACCGATTCACGGGTTGAACATGAAATCTCATCAGGGACAATTAGTCTGATTGAATGGGGTGATTCCCATCAGATTGACTGAGCTGGGCTTGGTGTGGATTCCCGTTGTTTGACACGTCGTCACGCCATCTCCATCAAACTTTAACTTTTTAACTTAGAAAATGTTACTAATATTCAAAACATCAGGTCGCCCAATCGAATAGCCATCCAATCGGATGACCATCCAATCGAATGACTATTCGACCAGGTGACTTGTCCTTTTATAACTTTCAACACTTAAACAATTTGACAAAACTTCAAACTATCAAACTCTCAACCGAATAGCCATCAGATCGAATGGCCATCCGTCCGGATGAGCATCCGGCCAGATGACATGATTTATACTACAACGAAAACTTCAAAAGTGTCAGAACAATTCACAACACTCTCATCTCATTTGAACGGCCATCCGTTCGAATGGTCATCTGCTCAGATGACCATCCGCCCGAATGACCATCCGATCTAATGGGTATCTATCCGTTCGACTCACCATTCGACACTTATCTCACCCGACACGCTGTTTACGCACTGTTCAATGCTTATGCTACTGTTCTATGCTCAGGCTAACTCCAACGCGCTCCCAAAATCCAATACAAAGTTGTGTTTACTTATTAAACACATACTGTGAGTGTACTCAAACCCTTTTTCGCTTAACGCACTTTTGGGTGTTACATACGTTCTATATCAACACACAACGCACACAATACTCAAATCTTTTTAAACGCTAACCGCCCTCGCATGTTATACATGTGTCGATGAATGCTTGTATGTTATATTTACACAATGATTGTTGCTTGTCACCTTTATCACACCCCAACCGATGGCAGAAACATCGGGGCGCGGCACTGAGCGATTCGACTATTCACAAGGACTTTCAGTACACACTTTGGCTTTCGGAACTGTGCTCTCGCCTTGATTTTGGGCGAATGGCACGCATCCTTCCAGTTACCGTGTGGCTTTAAGTCGTTGGAGTCCGTCGAAACTTTAGTGAGAGTTTTGTAAAACCAAAATTAAAGGTCGGAACAAGTCGTCAAGGTTTGGGTTTCACCCCTAACTTAACACTTTGTTCCTGTCTTGATGAAATAGAGAGAAAATTTACGTCGAAGTATGGATTTCACTCTTGTTTCAACGCAAATTCTCCTATTTTAGAAATAAAAATGCGGGTCGAACAAGCGATTCAGTCGAGAGTTTGTGGTTTTCACACCTGATCTCGACTTAATCACTGGTTCATTTGGAAAAAAATAGTGTGCGGTGATAGTGTAAAGCGAGTGCGAGCGAGAATAGCAAGTAAGCTCGTACAAAATCCCTTCAGGGTATGCACAAGTCGTATGTTGGTACTTAGACTATAGACTAGGTCGTTTCTAAGACATCGACCCGGACTAGGTCGAGTCTTACCTAATTCCCTATAGTTATAGCTCTGATACCAATCTGTCACACCCCAACCGATGGCGAAAACATCAGGGCGCGACACTGAGCAAAACAGATTGTCCAGGAGTTTCCATAACAACTACGATTACCAATTATTTTAAACATCACGTCCCATACCATGACATATAAGTAGCATAGTTATTACAGACAAATCAAAGACAAATTGTTCTATTTCGACAACTCAAATATAAATTGTTTGTTTGTTTCTAGACTCTCGACCCTACTCGATTCCACAAAAGCAGGTAAAGCACAACATTTCCTAGCAAGCATCCTAAACACCTGTCACATACGTTAAAATAAGGTTAATACACATAGTGTAAAGGTGAGCATACAAGTTTGATAGTAGCATAGTAGAGTTTGAAATAGTTTACGCATAACCAGCATGTAACATGTGGCAAGGTAAAAGCTAGTAGTTTTTATCGATAGAGAAATATGCACAGGCGTGACTGCGAGTTGTAGAATGCGCAACACTTATCCCCACTGGGACACGTGAAGTGAAGCCCTTAACAACCCTTGTCCACGACGGTGCTGAGTCCAAACTATAGTACTATCGTTGCAAAGGTGTCAGACAATAATCACTGTGTAACATACAAGCATTCATCGAATAACACGTAGCATGCAATATCGGTTAGCGTATAAATAATGTTTGCGTCGTGTGTTGATTCTGATTTGAATAAGTAACGTATGTAACACCCAAAAGTGCATAAAGCAAAAAGGGATCGAGTATACTCACAGATAGCGTTTAACTTAATAAACATTGTCTTGGATTGAAGGGAGCACTGGGTAAGATTAGCCTGAACAGTTAACGATAACATAAGTGAAGAATGGCGCGCAAAACGGTGCAAGAAAACCAAGTGTCGAGTGGTAATCCGTTCGGATGGTCATCCGATCGGATGGCCAATCAGTCGGATTGACATTTGTTCGGTAATGATGTGTTTGTGTATGATGGCGTGTCTTTTGAAGTTTTTGTTGTAGCATTTTGAAAACAGAGAAGTATCTCTACCTTTCAGGTTGTTCGATCGGATGGCGATCCATTCGGTGAGACATTTCTCAGAGAACAAGTTCACAGCAGTTTTGTCACTCGATCGGACGGTCTACCGATCGAGTGGCAATCTGTTGGAACTGACTAGGCATTGAACATATTGAAAAATTGTTTAAGTATTGATGTCCCAACGTCACACGGTCGGATGGTCGTTCGATCGGATGGCTATCCGATCGGACGGTAATCCGTTCGATGTTCAGATCTTTGAAAAGTTGAAGTGAAATTTTAAGTGTTAATCCCCAAGTGCAATCCGATCGGATTGCGGGTCGATCGGATGGCAATCCGATCGGACGGCAATCCGTCCCGCGATCTGATCATGTTGCTAACTTGAAAGTTGTTAAGTTTTGCGGTTTATCGAGACGGTATGACAACGTGCTAAACAATAGAAACCCCATCGTGACCCAGGTAATCCGATCGGATAGGAATTACCCAAGTGCGATCAGTTCACCGGTTCTTGACGGTGGTTCATGTTTAACCCGAAATCGATTGTCTCTTTGATATAAATCAGATCTTGAACCAACACTTCACCAAGAATGAGTAGAAGATCAGAACGAGCTCCGATTCTATCAGTTTTGAGTGCATTGAGTGTAAAAGAGTTGACAGAAAGTTGGAAAACCATCTTTCAATCCTTTTAACCATGAATATGTGCAGATCTATGTGAAAACATTGTTTAATCATGTGGAAATCCTTCAGATCTGAGTTGTTCTTGGTGGACTGAGGACAAAACTTGAAGTTCATAAGAACTCCATGATGACATCATCCCAGAACACCCCAAATCCGTTGATTTCACGGTTAAAAGTTGTGATTCAAAGGTGAAAAAGATGAAGGAATGCGTGTAGATCATAGAAGTACAAGATTTAGGTTGAAAACTTACAAGAAATGCGAGAAATCGAGAGAAAAGTGTGCTTGAGCGAGGCTGGTCGAATAGAGGAGCTGTCACATCACAAATGATGTGACAGGAGGGTATTTATAAGGTTTCCCAAAAAGGAAAGTGCAAGGTGTCGAATAGGCCATGGATCGGATGGCGCCCCGATCGGATGGCAATCCGATCGGATGTCCACTCGATCGATTGGCCATTCGATCCGAGTGTTTGGCGTGTTGAGTTTTGTCGTTTCGATTCGCGTGTTAAGCGTTGCGATGCTATAGTATTACCCGTTAGTTACACAAATAACCTAACCACTATACAATCATTATAAATAACTTGCGTTTAACATTTGCGATTCACGTTGCGGTCGCGATAGAATTGCATTTGCGTTTCGATTAATCACCACCAACAAACAATAAAGTAAACATGCATAAGTAACACATAAGTAGCACACACACGTAAAACAATATCCAGAACGTATAATTCGAGTTGCGAAAGCGTTTGCGATGCGATAAGCGATAAAATATGCGATAACCATCGATTAACTACGATTATACACAGATACTCCACATAATACAACTAAAGCAAATAAAGTAAAGGATTTAATTACAAGTCAAAGAGGTCAAAGCAGTAGTTAAGCAAGGAGTGACAGATCGTGATTGGCAATCTTTTCTTCCTTTGACCTCAATCCTGACTTTGACTTTAACTTTCAAAACACGGGGTATTACAGCCTCCCCCACTTAAGGGAATTTTGTCCCGAAATTAGGCTTTAGCCGTAACAAACAACTGCGGGTACTTCGCCTTCATGTCGCTTTCGAGTTCCCAGGTGAACTATGCGCCTCGTTTGCCTTCCCAACGGACCTTCACAATGGGAATGCGTGAGCGCCTGAGCTTCTTGGTTTCTCGGTCCATGATCTCGAAAGGCTTCTCCATGAAGTGTAATGTTTCGTCCACTTATAGATCCTCCAGTGGAACTTGTAAATCATGTTCAGCCAGACACTTTCTGAGGTTCGAAACGTGGAAAATCGGGTGGACGTTACTAAGTTCTTCCGGTAGTTCGAGTCTATAGGCCACTTTTCCGATCCTTTCAAGAATCTTAAAGGGTCCAACATATCGAGGCGCGAGCTTTCCTTTCTTGCCGAATCTGACCACACCCTTCCAAGGTGATACCTTTAGGAGTACGTGATCGCCAACGTCAAATTCAAGGGGCTTGCGTCGTCTATCGGCGTAACTTTTCAGACGACTCCGAGCTTTCAGCAGGTTTTCCCGAATTTGGAGGATTTTGTCAGTCGTTTCTTGCAACAGCTCAGGACCGGTTAATTGCGAGTCTCTGATCTCGTGCCATACAATATGCGATCGACATCTTCTTCCATATAGTGCCTCAAATGGTGCCATTTGAATGCTAGAGTGATAACTGTTATTGTACGAGAATTCAACTAAAGGTAAGTATGCATCCCAATTACCACCGAATCTATGACACACGAGCGCAACATGTCTTCAAGGGTACGAATCGTTCTTTCAGTCTGACCGTCGGTTTGGGGATGGAAAGCGGTACTTAAATTAAGAGTAGTACCGAGAGCGGATTGAAACGTTTCCCAAAGACGCGAGGTGAACCGACCATCGCGGTCAGAGATGATGTCGTGAGGTGTCCCATGTCGACAAATGATCTCGTCGGTGTAGATTCGGGCTAATTTTTCTACCTTGTAGTCTTCTCGTATAGGCAGAAAATGAGCAGATTTAGTCAAACGGTCAACGACAACCCAGATGCTGTTGCGACTTGATGGCGTGCTCGGAATTTTCGTTATAAAGTCCATTGCTATACTCTCCCACTTCCACATAGGGATCTCGGGTTGGATGAGCAAGCCAGAGGGTCTTTGGTGCTCAGCCTTGACTTTCGAGCAAGTCAGGCACTTCAAAACATAGATAGCGATATCCCTCTTCATGCCCGGCCACCAGTACTTGTAGCAAAGATCCTGGAACATTTTATCGGCACCAGGATGAATAGAATATCAGGATTTGTGGGCTTCGTCCATCAGAATCTGTCATAGATTAGTACGCTTGGGAATCCAAATTCGGTTTAGATAATTGAATATCCCATTCGATTTATTCTCCAACTGGGCTCCATCATTGAGAATCCTTTCCTTCTTCAAAGTTCGTTCATTAAAGCATGCATGTTGGGCGTCGCGAATAAGAGTCTCGAGATGGTGCTGGGCATGAACATTGTGAATGCTATGCAAATAGTTTCGTCTACTGAGGGCGTCGGCAATGACATTTGCTTTGCCAGGATGATAGCAAATCTCACAGTCGTAATCATTGAGAAGTTCCACCCATCGGCGTTGGCGCATATTCAGTTCTTTTTGGTTGAGGAGGTGTTGCAGGCTCTTATGATCGGTGAAGATCATACACTTGGTACCGTAAAGGTAGTGTCGCCAAATCTTCAACGCAAAAATAACTGCACCTAGCTCGAGGTCATGGGTTATGTAATTCTTCTCGTGGATCTTGAGCTAACGAGATGCGTAGACAATAACCTTGTCTCGTTGCATGAGAACACAACCAAGACCAAGGTTCGAGGCATCACAATAGACAACGAAGTCATCGTTTCCGTTGGGTAAAGCGAGAACGGGAGCATTGCAAAGCATATGCTTGAGGGTTCGAAAGGCAGTCTCTTGTTCAGTTCCCTAAACAACAGGCTTGTCTTTGTGTGTGAGAGAAGTAAGCGGCACAACGATTTTAAAGAATCCTTCTATAAATCGGCGTTAATAGCCCACTAGTCCGAGAAAAGAACGGACCTCAGACGGGTTCTTAGGTGTAACCCAACTCTTAACAACTTCGATCTTCGTGGGGTCGACGTGAATACCTTGACTATTAACAATGTGACTTAGGAAATTGAATCTCCCCTAGCCAAAATTCACACTTGGAGAACTTGGTATAGAGTCGATTCCCCTGGAGTAACTCGAGAACAAAACGTAGATGTTGCGCGTATTCGGCTTTCGACTTTGAATAGATCAGGATATCATCGATGAACACGATGACGAAGCGGTCGAGAAAAGGTCTACACACGCGATTCATTAGATCCATAAAAACCGCGGGTGCGTTGGTTAGACCAAAAGGCATAACAACGAACTCATAGTGGTTGTATCGAGTGCGAAAAGCGGTTTTGGGTATATCCTCCTCTTGAATGCGTTTCTGGTGATAACAGGAGCGTAGATCGATCTTGGAGAAACACGTAGCACCTTGCAACTGATCAAATAAGTCATCGATTCGAGGCAGGGGATAGCGGTTCTTGATTGTCAGCTTATTCATTTCCCAGTAGTCAATGCACATCCGAAACGTCCCATCCTTCTTTTTGATGAAAAGGACTGGTGCGCCCCAAGGAGAGGTGCTAGGGCGAATGAAGCCTTTATCAAGCAATTCCTGGAGCTGACTTGAAAGTTCACGCATTTCGGACGGAGCGAGTCGATAAGGAGCTCTGGCGACAGGATTTGCTCCAGGAATGAGGTCGATGCGGAAGTCGATATCACGACTTGGAGGTAAACCGGGAAGGTCATCAGGAAAAACATTAGGAAATTCATAGACAACAGGGACATCTTTCACACTTAACTTCCCTTTCTTTTCCTTCTCCGCTACTACAATGTTAGCCAAGAAAGCTTGGTATTCCTTGCGGAGATACTTGCTAGCTTGGACACACGACATGAGTTGGAGTTTCTTCGACGCGACTTCACCATAAACACACAATTGATCACCATTAGCGAGCGAGAAGCGAATCATCTTATCAAAACACACAACTTCAACATGGTTTTCGCGAAGAAAGTCCATGCCTACTATAACGTCAAAACTACAGAGCTGCATCGGAATAAGGTCGATAGGGAAGATGTGATTGTTGAGTTCAAGAGTACAATCATGAAGAACAGAATTGACGGTGACGGTTCTTCCGGTGGCGACTTCAACATCGAACGTCGAGGGGAGATGGGCGCGCTTACGATTAAGGAGCTTTTCGAATTCAAGCGACACAAAACAGTTATCGGCTCCAGTATCAAATAAACATGAAGCATATATACCATTCACAAGGAACGTACCATTGACCACGTTGTTATCGGCTTGAGCTTGGCAGACATTGATGTTGAAAGTACGTCCGCGGGCTGCTGGCTGCTGTTGTTGCTGTTGCTGGGGCTGCTGCTGTTGTGGCTCTTGCTTCACCACTCGGTTCGGGCACATGTTTGCGAAGTGGTTGGGATCACCGCACGCAAAGCAAGCTCTAGCATGGATCGCGGGTGCAGGAGCCGCTTGTTGGCCTTGAGGAGCAGGAAGTAGAGCTTGTTGAGCAGGAGCTTGACCTTGAGCTGGAGCGGGAGCTTGATGTGGACCAGTACAGCAGTTAGCGGTGAAGTGGCCATACATGTTGCAGTGTACACAGTATCTGCAAGCGATTCCCACAGCATGGTGATAGGTGCAAGTAGGGCAGAGCGGGTGAGGACCAGTGTATGCACGCTTGGCTGGCGGTGCATGAGTGACTGGGGCTGCTACTTGGCGGTGTTGAGGCTGCGGTGGGGCAGGTACTGCTTGGAGAGGAGCAGCAGCGGTGACAGCACAATTTTTGCTACTGTTGTTGTTATTCTTCCTCTTGCGGCGAGAGGACTTTGAAGACTGCGGAGCGGCGGCGGTTTCAGCGGTTGCGGCAGTGGTAGCTTGATGCAGATTCTTGGAGGTTTTATCCCAGTAACCAGACTTGACTCGCTTGTCGTTGATCTCAGCAGCGAGTAAGAAAGTTTCCTCAATGGTCGTCGTCTTTGCAGCTTGAACGAAATCAGCCATGCAATCCGGAAGAGCACGGATATACTTTTTGATGGTGATTTAAGGCGTAGTAACTTGGCTCGGACAGATTATGCTTAGCTGCTTAAAGCAAGCAGTCAAACCAGCGTTGTCTCCATCTTTCTGCTTGATATGCCAAAATTCATCCTCCATCTTTTGGCGCTCGTGGGGAGGGCAGAACTCTTGCATCATAACGTCCTTCAGCTCATCCCGCGTCAACCTGTAAGCTGCATCATTTCCGGGTTTGTTTCTCTTGGCCGTCAACCAATCCAAAGCTCGGGATTGGAGGACGCCAGTTGCGTTAAGAGTACGGAGATTATCAGGATAGCCACTCTGGTGCAGGGTGACCTCGATCGAATCAAACCATTGAAACATGGCCGTAGGCCCATATTCGCTGGTAAACTCTTTCGGGACCCAGGCTTTGAACTGTTTAAAGCTAAAAGCAGCTTTTGGCGAATCAGTCCTGGACTCTTTAGATGACTTGCTAGCATTTTCATTCAACTCACTAACAATTTGTGGTTGGACCTTCACAATTTTCTTGGCGACCAATGAAGCGATACGCTTGTCCTCATGATTGCGACGGGCAGAGCGCGAGTGGAACGATCCAAATGACGACATTGTCTGCAACAGACATCGCCATAGGACTCAGACACTATATAATCGAATCTCACCTGACACTTACTACTACTAAAGCTCAGGAACACAAATAATGTAACACATAATCACAGAAGCACATAGCACAGAACACATAAGCACGTAGGGCACACAAGGCACATAGCAGCACATAAGCACAGAAGCACATGAGGCAGTTAGAACACAAAAACCTAACATTCCAAGTTCGGGCGTTCGAGAATAGCGACTGCGATTTTCGAGTAGCATAGCGAGTAGTAGCATAAGCGAGCAACATAGCATGCGGTACTAGTAACGATTTGTTAGCGTATTGAGATAGATGTGCAATGTGAGTCGCGTGTGTCGATCAAATCGAAAAGCGTATAAATCACCAAAAATCGAAACACATAAACAGATAAAACCAAAGAAACACACAAAATCCCACATAAAAGCGACGAATATTAGAGTCAGCGGCAGCGAAATACATAATCGAAACACATGAATCGAAAGTAGATTTGTCTTGGCTAGTAGACATTGACTACCCAAAGCGATTCAACTATTCACAAGGACTTTCAGTGCACACTTTGACTTTCGGAACTGTGCTCTCGCCTCGATTTTGGGCGAATGGCACGCATCCTTCCAGTTACAGTGTGGCTTTAAGTCGTTGGAGTCCGTCGAAACTTTGGTGAGAGTTTTGTAAAACCAAAATTAAAGGTCGGAACAAGTCGTCAAGGTTCGGGTTTCACCCCTAACTTAACACTTTGTTCCTGTCTTGATGAAATAGAGAGAAAATTTACGTCGAAGTATGGATTTCACTCCTGTTTCAACGCAAATTCTCCTGTTTTAGAAATAAAATGCGGGTCGAACAAGCGATTCAGTCGAGAGTTTGCGGTTTTCACACCTGATCTCGACTTAATCATTGGTTCATTTCGAAAGAAAATAGTGTGCGGTGATAGTGTAAAGCGAGTGCGAGCGAGAATAGCAAGTAAGCTCATACAAAATCCCTTCAGGGTATGCACAAGTCGGTCTGTTGGTACTTAGACTATAGACAAGGTCGTTTCTAAGACATCGACCAGGACTAGGTCGAGTCTTGCCTAATTCCCCATAGTTATGGCTCTGATACCAATCTGTCACACCCCAACCGATGGCGGAAACATCGGGGCGCGGCACTGAGTGAAACAGATCGTCCAGGAGTTTCCATAACAACTACGATTACCAAATATTTTAAACAACACGTCCCATACCATGACATAATAGTAGCATAGTTATTACAGACAAATCAAAGACAAATTGTTCTATTTTGACAACTTAAATATAAATTGTTTGTTTGTTTCTAGACTCTCGACCCTACTCGATTCCACAAAAGCAGGTAAAGCACAGCATTTCCTAGCAAGCATCCTAAACACCTGTCACATACGTTAAAATAAGGTCAATACACATAGTGTAAAGGTGAGCATACAAGTTTGATAGTATCATAATAGAGTTTGAAATAGTTTAAGCATAACCAGCATGTAACATGTACAGACGTGACTGCGAGTTGTAGAATGCGCAACATATATCCCCACTGGGACACGTGAAGTAAAGCCCTTAACAACCCCTGTCCACGACAGGTGCTGAGTCCAAACTATAGTACTATCGTTGCTAAGGTGTTAGGCAACAATCACTATGTTAACATAAGATACAAGCATTCATCGAATAACACGTAGCATGCAATATCGGTTAGCGTATAAATAGTGTTTGCGTCGTGTGTTGATTGTGATTTGAATAAGTAACGTATGTAACACCCAAAAGTGCATAAAGCAAAAAGGGATCGAGTATACTCACAGATAGCGTTTAACTTAATAAACACTGTCTTGGATTGAAGGGAGCGCTGGGTAAGATTAGCCTAAACAGTTAACGATAACATAAGCGAAGAATGGCACGCAAAACGGTGCAAGAAAACCAAGTGTCAAGTGGTAATCCGATTGGATGGCAATCCGATCAGATGGTCATTCGATTGGATGTCAATCCGTTCAGATGGTCATCCGATCGGATGGCCATTCCGTCGGATTGACATTCGTTTGGTAATGATGTGTTTGTGTATGATGTCGTGTCTTTTGAAGTTTTTGTTGTAGAATTTTGAAAACAGAGAAGTATCTCTACCTTTTAGGTCGTTCGATCGAACGGCGGTTCGATCGGATGGCGATCCGTTTGGTGAGACATTTCTCAGAGAACAAGTTCACAAAAGTTTTGTCACTCGATCGGATGGTCTACCGATCGGGTGGCAATCCGTTGGAACTGACTAGGCATTGAACATATTGAAAAATTGTTTAATTGTTGATGTCCCAACGTCACATGGTTGGACGGTCGTGCGATTGGATGGCTATCCGATCGGACGGTAATCCGTTCGACGTTCAGATCTTTGAAAAGTTGAAGTGTTAATCCCCAAGTGCAATCCGATCGGATTGCGGGTCGATCGGATGGCAATCAGATCGGATGGCAATCCGATCGGACGGGAATCCATCCCGCGATCTGATCATGTTGCTAACTTGAAAGTTGTTAAGTTTTGCGGTTTATCGAGACGGTATGACAACGTGCTAAACGACAGAAACCCCATCGTGACCAAGGTAATCCGATCAGATAGGAATTACCCAAGTGCGATCAGTTCACCGGTTCGTGATGGTGGTTCATGTTTAACCCGAAATCGATTGTCTCTTTGATAGAAATTAGATCTTGAACCAACACTTCACCAAGAATGAGTTGAAGATCAGAACGAGCTCCGATTCTATCAGTTTTGAGTGCATTGAGTGTATAAGAGTTGAAAGAAAGTTGGAAAACCATCTTTCAATCCTTTTAACCATGAATATGTGCAGATCTATGCAAAAACATTGTTTAATCATGTGGAAATCCTTCAGATCTGAGTTGTTCTTGGTGGAATGAGGCCAAAACTTGAAGTTCATAAGAACTCCATGATGACATCATCCTAGAACACCCCAAATCTGTTGATTTCACGGTTAAAAGTTGTGATTCAAAGGTGAAAAAGATGAAGGAATGCGTGTAGATCATAGAAGTACAAGATTTAGGTTGAAAATTTACAAGAATTGCGAGAAATCGAGAGAAAAGTGTGCTTGAGCGAGGCTGGTCGAATGGAGGAGCTGTCACATCAGGAGGGTATTTATAAGGTTTCCCAAAAAGGAAAGTGCAAGGTGTCAAACAGGCCATGGATCGGATGGCCCCCCGATCAGATGGCAATCCGATCAGATGGCAATCCGATGGATGGCCACTCGATCGGTTGGCCATTCGATCCGAGTGTTTGGCGTGTTGAGTTTTGTCGTTTCGATTCGTGTGTTGAGCATTGCGATGCGATAGTATTACCCATTAGTTACACAAATATCCTAACCACTATACAATCACTATAAATAACTTGCGTTTAGCGTTTGCGATTCACGTTGCGGTCGTGATAGAATTGCGTTTGCGTTTCGATTAATCACCACCAACAAACAATAAAGTAAACATGCACAAGTAACACATAAGTAGCACACACACGTAAAATAATATCCAGAATGCATAATTCGAGTTGCGAAAGCGTTTGCGATGTGATAAGCGATAAAACATGCGATAACCATCGATTAACTTCGATTATACACAGATACTCCACATAATACAACAAAAGCAAATAAAGTAAAGGATTTGGTTACAAGTTAAAGAGGTCAAAACAGTAGTTAAGCAAGGAGTGACAGATCGCGATCGGCAATCTTTGTGACAACCCGTGATTTACGGCACCTAATTACGTGATTAGGAGATGATTAACGCAATAATAATTAGTGTTTATAGAACAAATTAACTTAATTAGGCCTTTGGAGTGCCCAGGAACGTCTATACGACTTTACAGTGCGCGAACGGTGGTTTACGGAGAAACCTGCTAAATATTACGCGACGACGAACTGATACCGTACAAAATACTGACAACGCCGACAAGTATGAATGTTACACGAATATTTTATGTCTATGAAATAAATTTTGTGAATTTATTGGGCTTCCGTGCGACACAAATGCAACATGAACTAAAAACACGATGGTAGGAAACGCAACGACAACGAAACGGAAGCAACGGAGACGCCTGTCACCTTCAGAACTTACATTTTACGATATATTTTAGCTTCGTAATTAAATTTTAGTGACTACAGTCGAAACCGGATCGAAAAACGGACTAAAGACGACAACGATACCATTTTTCGCGATTATTACCGTAATCGACAAACGGGCGTGCAAACAACGGCTATCGACCGTATTTTATGTATTTTAAATACTAAAATTTTATCTTTTGATAATAAACGGAGTTCGGGTTTTGACAACGGGTCTCGTAGGAATTATGGACCGCTTAAACACGGGGATTGAGCTTGTGGGCCTTGGGCCCAAGCCCAAAACCCACAAGCCTAAACCTACCCATTATGCTGCATGATTGTCTGATATAATGATTGATTATATATATATATATATATATATATGTACATACGACCTTTAGACAATTACTTATTTACTTAACGTATAAGACCTGACCTATCCGATCTTCTTCTTAGAAGATGCCTCCTCGAAGGAACACTCAGTTGCCCACGACCGAGGCAGAATTACAGGAATGCATCTCGCAGGCAATCGCACAACATGAGGCCCTTCGCTCCGAACACAGCGGAGGCACCTCATGGAATAACCCACCTAACGGTAATGTTTAAATCACTTAAGACACATTACAATACGTTTGGACATTTCCAAGTGCGATTTGCTAGCGCTTCCTGTGAATGATGTTGCTTGAGTACAGGCTATACTTACAAGCAGTTTTTGGACTGCAAGCCTCTGAACTTCGATGGCACTGGAGGAGCCGTAGCTTTTGTGAGATGGATCGAGAACACGGATTCTGTTTTGCGAATGAGCGGATGTACTCCAGAGCAACAAGTCACATACATTTCTGGACTGTTTCAAGATGGGGCTCTGTCATGGTGGAACCTTCAGGTTCAGACGTTGGGCGAGGCTGCTGCGTATGCTTTGACATGGAATGAGCTGAAAGAATTGATGCGTAGGAAGTATTATTCTCAGGTGGAAATCCAGAAGCTGGAAATTGAATTCTGGAACCTGAAGATGGAAGGTCCAAACGTGGCGGAATATATGCAGAGACTTCATGACTTGTCGTGAGTTGTTCCATATCTGGTGGAACCAGAGTTTAAGAGGATAGAACGATTCTTCTGGGGATTGGCGCCTCAGATTCTGAGCTTGATGACAACATCAAAGCCTCCAACAATTATCGATGCGATTGACTTAAGTGTGGCGCTCACTAGAGAAGCGATTAGATTGGGAAAATTTTTCAACCTCTGAAGAGAAGAAGGAGACTCATGCGAAGTCATCTGGGAAGAACAAAAGAAAGTCTTCAAAACTAAAGATAGGAACCTAAGCCAATTATGAAAGCTCTAAAGCAAATAAAAGAAGGGAAGTGGACCCGCCTCGGGGCATGCAAGCTTATGGAACCACCAATACGGCCGGTGGTAAGGTTTACTTGGGGACTAATCCGAGATGTGATGAGTGCAAATTTCACCACGAAGGTCGATGTCTCAGGCCTTGGTGCGATAGGTGTGGAAAAGAAGGACACAGTAAGGATGCCTGTTGGGCGAAGTATCCCAAACAAGGAGGAAATGATGACGGTAACCAAGACGGAAACTGTAATGGTAGAGTTCCAGGTTGCTTCAAATGTGGGGACGTGGGGCACTTTTGGAAAGATTGCCCAAAGAATAACCAAGCCTGCTGAAGAGTGTTCAACATTGGAGCTAGGGATGCTCGCCAGGATCCGAACGTAGTCACTGGTACGTTCCTTATTAATCAACACTTTGCAACTGTGCTATTTGATACCGATGCCGACTATAGCTTCGTATCCCTAGAGTTTAAGAATATACTTGGTTTAGTGGCAAGTAAGTTAGATATTCCGTACTCGATAGAACTAGCTAATGGGAAGCTAGTGGAAGCCAACGGAGTGATGAGAGGCTGTGTGTTAGATCGTGAAGAGCGTGAGTTCTTGATAGATCTTCTGCCCGTTGAGTTGGGAAGCTTCGACATAGTGGTTGGGATGGATTGGTTGTCAAGTAATCGAGCTGAGATTCTATGCCATGAGAAGATTATCCGCATCCCGATGGCGAATGAAGAGTCGATCGTGATTCATGGGGAGAAGCAGGATACGCCCTTACGGATTATTAGTTGTTTGAAGGCACAAAAGTTTTGCGTAAAGGATGTATTGCCTTTTTGGCTCATGTGATGGACAAAGAGGCCGAAGAACCGAAGCTCGAAGATATCCCTGTGGTAAGGGAATATCCCGAAGTCTTCCTTGAAGACTTGCCAGGATTACCTCCTCAACGACAAGTCGAATTCCACAATTGACTTGGTTCCGGGCACCGCGCCTGTAGCCAAGGTACCTTATCGACTTGCGCCTTCAGAGATGCAAGAGTTGGCAGCGCAGCTTCAGGAGTTGGTAGACAAGGGATTTATAAGACCAAGCTTCTCGCCTTGGGGAGCTCCAGTACTGTTCGTCAAGAAGAAGGACGGTAGTTTTCGAATATGTATCGACTACCGGGAGCTGAGCAAGCTAACCATCAAGAATCGGTATCCCTTGCCGAGGATTAATGATTTATTTGACCAACTGCAAGGATCCAACTACTATTCAAGGATCGATCTTCGATCGGGTTATCGCCAGCTGCGGATTCAGGAAGAAAGTATACCGAAGAACAGTGAGTCAACAATTTGTTTTAAACATACGCTAATATTGTGTTTTATACACGGTACGCAAACAGTTATACACAGAATGCAAAACTTTGAGACCCTAGGAGACATGTACTTAGGACCTTCGGGAACTTATGTCGAAGCTCATTAAAGGTTATCACTTAGGAACCACGTCTTTTAATTCGGGCAAACACCATTAATCTGTCGTGTATGCTATTTTAGTTAACCGAACAGGTGAAGTACTCGAATTTCTTTTATTGAAATTTCCACTTTTGTATCTAGCGAGTAGATTTTTACCTCTCTGCTCCTCCTAATGATAGTTGAATCACGACAATTTTCTTCATTAGAGCGAACACTCGTTTGCTTCGGTACTTGATCATTTCATATGTTACACATGCATCATTTTTTACGCATGTGGCTTCCCTTCTAATGATCGTTTTCATCAAAGTTACCAATATCATTTTGCTATATTCAGTTATTGCCTTGTGTCTCAGATAATCAGCATTATTGTAAGTATCGGCCCCTTAATACTGAGTCAACAAAACCTTCTTGATATTTCTTTTCTTTTCTGTTACATACATGGTCTAGCCTTGTAACCATGCAGAAATTCCCTTGTCGATACATACGTTTATTGTCGGATTGCGCTGAAACCAAGTTCAATTGCTTGAACTTGTCCATTTCGCATATTCAATTCAAGACACTATATGATGTATTGAAACCATCATATTCAAATTCATTTTAGCAAGTGTTTCTTTTGTTCTGAGTCATAGTTGACTTGTTCGGTCTGCGATTTCCTTAAATCGTTTGTTGGTTTCGACACCTTGTGGTGACGCTTTCACTAAATTGAAGCTTGCGCTAATCTCGTTTACGCATCTCATACACGGATTTAATTATTTATTTATTGACTTGCTGTAAATCCGTTCTGTTTTACCACGATTAAAGTAGTCCTAACACAATCGTGTGTTAAGACAATGGTACATAAATTCATTTTATATTCTAGTGTACCTCCTAAACGGTTTTTTCATTATCGATCGAATGCCTTGCGATATTTATTACTTTGTCATCTTCGGTCGAAAAAAGTGGTTCCTTGATGTCCCATATTCAATTGAAAACCCTATGATGTTGATTAAATCAAATCTTTAAATTTGCTTCAGTGCGCTTCCATTTGATTTCAAACACGGTGAACTTGTTTGGTCACCGCTATTATGCCAAAACCCATAAACGAAGAAGCTCTCCTAGAGAGTCATTCAAATGTGCAAAATGCATAATTCGTACCAAAAATGGTATTTGTCATAGCCCTCGTTAGATATTTTGGTCTCTTCGCTATACGGAAGTACTGACCTAATCACCAATTATCTAAACGTTGAAATTCAAAACGGATGAATTCAGTATACTCACCTACTACGATGAATCTTTGTGCATACCTTGATCGCGGGGGTACATCCTGAAGTGGGACACACTATTATATCAGTAATAATATTACCTTAACGTATCATATGGTAATGGAACTTGAAATGTTCATGCATTTTGTTTAAGTGGACAAGCATATTGGTAATCGTCTTGGACTCCTTTTCACAAAAAAATTATAAAAAGAATTATCTAATAGTGTGAAAACAGTTTTATTGTGCTGATATGATCTTCTTACCGGTGAGTCTCACAAAAACAGAGTGTTTATTGCTTTTGTTATTTACTTGATTTCAGAAAATAAAAAAAATCCAAAAAAGAGTGTCTTTTTCTGTTAAAATTCTTAACGTACGGCAAATTGTTATTCTTGGAGGAATTATTACCGATATGGGGAGACGGTGTTAAAGAGTGAGTTCAAAATTTTAAATCATACAGCATCTTGTGTGTTGGACAAAAGTTTTTCGTGTTGGTGATGAATTGAGAATGCTTAATCTGTGATATAATCTCTTGAATTATAATAATTTATTTAACTTTGTTGAAAAATTCTTATGGTTTCTCGAGATGTTTGTTTTATAGTATACAGATTGAAGCAGTATGTTGCTGAGAAGTTGCTGTGTTGAGGAGATGAGAATTCGATTGGATGCATGGTAGAACCTCCTTTCTACATTGCAATCAAGTTGAAGAGTTTGAAGAGCTATGCAAATGCTAAACAGGAGTTTACTCAAGTGCTAACGTTTTGAAGATTTAGTGATTCGATGCATCAGCTTAGGGGGAGTCTGTTGCTGACAGAAGTTGTTAAAGCTGAAGCTATCCAAAGACCAAAGACAGTGCAGGATTACATGAAGAATGCAAGATGACTGAAGACAAAGTTATTTTATGAAGCTATTGTCAAGGGGGAGTTTGTTGGTGCATATTTGTGACAACAGCTTAGATTTGGTCTTTGGATATCTTGTAATTAGTAAAACGATAAACGGTTAGCGAGTTTAGCTTTGTAATAGTGAAATAATAGAGTTTGGGCTAAACAAAACCCACATTGGGTCAAGGGGGGACGAATTGGGCTTTGCCCATGTAGGAAACCCTAGCCCATGTTGCAACCTTGTGTTATATAAACAAGGCTTTGCATTAGGGTTTAGGTTAATCAGCCAAAACAACTTTTGAAAGGAAATTCGTGAGAGCATTAGAGGCTTGGACAAATTAGGGTTTTGATTGATTGTAATACTCGTGTTTGATAATCAATAAAAACATGGTTGATAGTAATTTCTGTTTCTACTCGTTTCTATGTTATTCTGATCTAGAGGACTCCGCACTCTAGATTGGATTGACGATTCTGTGATGATCCGTACGAATCAGGGGACCTACAATAATAGTACGATTAGTGGATGTAAATTGTTGGGGTGTAACAGTACGATTTCAACAAATCTTTTCAACAATCAGTAAGCAAATACACAACGGTTCTCCAATTCCAGATTAGTAATATCAGGAGAAGCGTTGAGATAACGGATATCTATCAAGCTCAAAAAGAAAACTTGTGTTTCCCATAGCCACCATTCCCATAGTCACAAACGATTGTGGTTTGTATTTCCCATAGCCACCGTTCCCATAGTAAAAAAACGGATGCGGTTTGCAATTCCCAGTTCTACCGCAAGTGTTGAAGAAGGTTGGTTAATTTTGTCGTGTTCCGATTTCATCCTTCTTATCTATTGACAATTAAATCAACTCATCCTCCGATTTAAGCGGCGTGTTCCGATCATTGTACAATGTTCATTGACTTAATATAAATACATAGACAACAAACAAGATCTAGTACAATTAGCCGTAAAATTTTTACAAACCTTACAAACTGTGGAGAACTTATTTGCGTTATCCTTCTTTGTGAAAGATTCGGGGGCCCTATTGTCAGATCTGTGACTCCATGGAAGATGTGATTAAGGAAACTACCGAATCACACCAATTCGTTGAAACCACACCTTCGTGTCTTGCAGTTTAGAAAGATGACCAAATAGAAACTAAATGAATTATGCAACATTTTCGTTTCTCGGGCTCGGATTTGAAGATCCTTGCATTGGGCACAACACACCAAAAATTAAACTTCAAAAATAAAAAAAATACGATATGCCACGATACGCTATAATACGATACTTAACAACAAAAAAATAATAAACATTTTAAAAACTCATTAAAACAAAAATAACAAATAATAAACACCAATAACAAACCTAAAACACCAAAAACCAAACACAACACAAAAAAAAAATAAACTTCAAAAATTCAGTGTCTTAATATGTATCGTATAGGCCTATACGATATACGATGCGTATTGAAAAAGTAAAGTGTACGAATAGACACTTAGGTGTGCCAATAGAATTTCCCTATTCAAATCTATATATCCAAGTCCTTAAAACATACAAATATTTCCAAAAATACTACTAATTAGATCATGAGTTTTAACACTCAACCCACCCCCACGTTTTATGCATTTCCCAAAAGTTACATCGGTTTTCCTTATTTTGTTACAGGGATAGTAGCTTAATATATTACCCCAAAAACACAGACATCAGTTTGAGAATCAGGTCGTGAAGGCTGATCTGGGACGTACAAGATCCATCGGTTCATGGCTTTCCAGATGAGAACATTCTTATATGTAGCGTTTGTTGTTGGATATGTGTCTCTCAGTTTCATTGGTACGTACATACAATTAACTCTCTCCGCCATTTATTAATTCAGATGTTATTAAATTCAAATTTAGATATAGGATAGAAATATCATATGATCTATGTTTGCATTCTACCAATCTAACACAATTATTGTCAAATATAAAATTCGTTGATCGATGCCAGAAATTCAAGTGTAAATTTCACTGATAATCACATCTATTATTCCATATATAAATTAGGAAGTTTTTTTGTGCATCATGAGTTGTACCCCATGTTTGGGGACTTTTCCAAAAAAAAATATACTTGATTTTTCACTTTCAACCTTAAAGTTTTATCTCTTACATTTTAACCCCTTTAAAATTTTTACTTTTAACTCAATCTTTTTCATCTTTTGTAATTTAACACAACACTTTATTATTTACAATTTTGGTCCCCCATACTTTTTATCTTTCGCAGGTTTTCGTTTTACGTTTCGTTCTAAATTTTGCGAGCTAACATGTCGTAGCGTGCATGTGAGGTTCAATGTTTTTTTCTCTATTCTTCCATATTTGACAGACCTGTCACAACACGTCCATTTTTTCCCTTTTGAAAAGTTCGCCGCAATGGGCGGGTCGTAGATCTACTAAGTTTTATTTTCTACGTTTTACGTTTCTGTTTAATTTCTTCGTATTAACACACTGTAACGGGTGTGCGTGGTTCAACGATTTTAGTCTGCTTTCCTTTCATAGTAATTTTTACCATTTTATCTATTTTATTTTTACGATGTTGAGAGTTGATGTCGTTGTGGCATTGGTGCTACTTGGCACGGTTTTACTAACGTTTTTAACCTATTAATTTTTTTACTAATATTTTGTTTCGGTTTACCCCTATACTTCCTTTACTTAAAAACTATTTTTTACGTGCATATTTTATGTACGGGTTTGTATAAATATGATTTGTTCTACATTCCGACGTAAACTTTTTTTATAGACGAGTCAGGTAAAATATAACACGTTTTCGTTTAAATAAACCATCGCTGCATGCATATTTTTATGTACGTTTTCGTATAAATTCAAGTTGTTCTACGTTTCGACATAAACTTTTTTGGGAAATGATTCAAGTCAAAAATAATATGTTTTCGTGTTTATTTTATGTATGTTTCGTAAAGTTTGTTTCGAACTGGAGTCAAATTATGGTTTCTTTTTCTCCCCTTTTTTTCCGAAAGCTCTAATTAATCCATTTCGATTACATGTGCATATGTTCCTTCATACCCGTTACGTTTTCTATGTATGAGTTGGGTCACATATAATACGTTATGATTATTCGATATGAATTTGATTTATTTTACGTTTGATCCAATCACAATGCTTATACAGGTTACATTGAGTTCAAGTGGATACGTCGAAATGTGTGTTTTCATATGGTTAATGCATCATATAACGTTTGGACTAATCCATTCAATGTTTACGATGTATCCGCGCCGCAAC
The DNA here is from genome assembly GCA_030545235.1 of Helianthus tuberosus. NCBI lineage: Eukaryota > Viridiplantae > Streptophyta > Magnoliopsida > Asterales > Asteraceae > Helianthus > Helianthus tuberosus. Next base: position 124,671,918 of record CM060366.1, read on the forward strand.
GCGGGCGGGTCTTAACCCTAGTTATAACAAAAATGTAAATTTTGAGCACATAGTTGGTTATGGTTAATGAAGAATACATGAATTCTCATGTTATGGATCGGTTAAAAATAAATAAATTAAACCGTGACAACATTAAAGAAACTTTGAAAGTACTAATAAAATTGTGTTTTTTTTTCTTCTTCTTTAGGTTGGGTAAGCTCTAGATGTTTCATAATTTATGAATGGATTTGACGAATTTAAATTCTAATAAAGCACATAATTTATGCATGGATTTAAAGAATTTAGATTTTAATAAAAGATTCCAATTAATGTCACATGATAACATTTTCTTTTCTCTCAAAATTATAATCTTCATGTTATAATTTTTTTCCATAATTTTTGTAATAAAACTTTTATTTATATAATTATGCCACAAAAGTTAAATGAGTTTAGTATTTTTTTGTTAGTTTTTGTTTTACGCTTGTCGTCGGATTTGGCCGTCGTTCGGTTGCTACTTAGCACAGTGTTTGGTGGTCACATTTGGTCTCTCAGGTTTTTTTACCCCCTCGACTTTCTAATAAATGTTGGTATAATTCGACTTCATCTATCACATGGTGTTAGAAATTCATGTTTTTTTATTTTATGTTTTTCCTGGTTTTGGACGTTGTTCGGTTGATTTTTAGGATGGTTTTAAGCCCTCTGCCTCGCAATGTTGGTATCACAGTTTAAGCCGCCCACACCGCAACACAGTTGGCTTAAGACTAGTTATGATAAATTATCTCCATAGATTCATAGCTATTTGCTTCAAAGCTTTGGTCTTTACACAAAATCATTTTGTTTTATAAAACTAAAATTAAATACCCGAATTACTAGGGTTCGTCTATAAAAGTTGATGTGACAAAGTTAAAAAGTAGTAATAAAACCTTGTTTCTAATTCTATTTTTCGTTCTATTTAGCTGGATTATGCAGGAAGATCGTTGGATCTCCAGTTGGGAAGTTTAGTATCTTTGACTTCTTGTATGGTGGTTCTGGGACACTAGTATGTGTTGTAAAAGAGAGTGTCAAATTATATGTCAACAACATCCGAACAACTCATGTTGAGTTAGCAAGAAAAAAAGCAGTTGAATCTTCACTAGCCGATGCAAGCTCACAAGGCATTGAAAGCAAAGCTGCAGCCAAGCAAGCCGAGAAAGCTGGAGACAAAGCAGCCAAAATAGCTAACAAGAACGCCAATCGAATATTAGGACCTATTGTTTCTTCTGGATGGGATCTTTTTGAAGTCATTTACTATCAAGGGTATGTGACCGAAGGCGCTCTAAGGGGTGCAGGGACATTGGTTGGGACATATATTCTTGGGTTCCTAGGGGAGGAAAAATTTGGAAGATTTGGATATTTGGTTGGAAGCACATTGGGTAGTTGGATTGGGGGGAAAATTGGGCTTATGTCTTATGAGGTTGCTAATGGCATACATTTTGTGCTTCGCATGGGTCGAACGAAGTAACATGTACTAAATGGGAGGATTGAATACATGTTGGATTCTGAAAACAATTGACGTATTTAAATATACCAAATATTGTGTTAGTAAAGTAATTGCTTCTGCTTTCTTGACATTTGTAGATTCAACAAAGAACTTCTAAATCATTAGCTGGAAGCCAGAACCATGTTATAGTGTCTGCAGAATATACACATAATGGGTCTCAAATTCATCTAAAATAAGACTAGGATTGCATTTTCTACTCTGGTGTATCTTAGTTGTTTTTTTATATGTTATGTATTTTTGTAGTTGGATTTATGCTATGGAATTCGCCATATTCAGTTTATTATTAAAATCCCAGTATTGGGAGAGACCGAGAGAATGAAGAGAAAAAGATCTAGGTGGTATACAAGTGTAAAAACTTATGTTTAAAAATTTATAATAAATGAACTCTATAATCCCTTTGGCAAGAAGCAAGCAGAACTCTCACTACTCTATCCTCCTGACCATGTCAAAGAAAAGGACAAAGAAAGCTCAAATGATAATGTTGGATCTAGTGGACCCCACATAAGAACAGATGATTGGAAAGGCAAAATAGTCTACAACATCTGATCATGAATAACATTGCTTTGAAGAACTACTCCTTCCTATGACCAAGACTCAACATCTGCTACTTTAAAAGTCTGCCAAGGAGAACATCTGCCTGAAGACAAAGTCTGTTGAACCAAAGGTCTGCCAAAGTGAACCTCTGCTGATGAAGACAAAGTTTGTTGAAGCAAAGGTTTGATCATCCATTGCTGATGAAGACAAAGTCTAAAGAAGCAAAGGTCTGCTAATGATCAACAGATGTTAAAAACCAACAGATGATTATTCAATAGCTTCTGATCAACAGAGGTTATCAATGTAACAGTGCTTAGGCTACAGCAGATGTTAGGAGTTTGTTAGGTTGTTAGATGTTGCTTTCTAGTTGACGTCAGCGTAGATACTTTAGATGTTTGGTTTGTACTATAAATAGAACGTTGCTTATACTGATCTATTTATCACTTTCCTCTTATCATTTTTGTACAAACAAACTAGGAGTGATCAGGTTGAGGGGGAGTTTGTAATTCTCATGCATATGTAAACATTGTAATTGCAATCTTTATTAAAGCATGATGATGAAAGCATTCTTCTCATTGTTGTTATATAAAAGTTTATTATTCCGCTGCATATTTCCATTTCTGTTTTATCTTCATTCATTGTTTCCATTTAAATTGTCACAACAATCAAACTCAGATCCTAACAATTGGGTTCAGAGCTTGGTCAATCAAATTCGATCTAAGAAATCAATTTGATATAAAAGATCAGCTCCCACTGCTGCTATCGTTTGTTCGTTGGATTGAAAACATAGTAAAAGTTTATTTACGTTCAAAGTATCTTAAACAAAAACACTGTTTGTAAACAATCAAAAAATGTCTCAAAATTCACAAGATCCACACAACACCGGTACTCTGTACAAACCTCCAATGCTTGTCAGATCAGAGTATAATATCTGGCAACATCAGATGGGTCACGTACTTGCTCAGCAGAACACGGGGTGCTAGAAATCGGTTATCTTCGGACCACATGTTCCGATGGTGCCGAGTGCTGAAGACCCCAAGGTTTAAGTACCAAAGAAGCCTGAAAACTACTCCGAGCAAGATTTTCAGAAAACCGAGTTAGATGCCTATGCTTTTAGCATTGTTTCTATAGCTTTACCGAATGATTTCTATGCTAGCCTATTCATTGCAATAGTGCTAAGGTGTAACAACCCGGCTTTTCGGGTCATTACTCAGATCTGACATTTATTGCTAAATTGACTTGTACTCTCGAGATTTCGATTATCGCTAAGGGTTTTCGCTACATTTTAAACTATGTTTTACAACGCATTCACAACGTTTATTCAAAACGCAGTTATCGCATTTAACGCCATTACAACACATACTATTTCAACGCATTTTATCACATATTGCATCGCATGATTGTACTCCACGCTATCACATCGCAGTCTCATCGCAAACTCGAAACGCAGATTTACTTTTATGCATTTTATGTGTTATGTGTGTTACTTATGTGATTACTTGTCTAATGTTATGTGGTTATCTCAACGCAAAGCTCACACGCAACTCGCTTAAACGCAACGCAATGCTTAACGCATGAAATGAAAGTTGGAAAACGAACTCGCACCACTCGACTGGTCGAATGACCATTCGATTGACTGGACATCCGTCTGGATGGCCATCCGACCGAACCACCACTCGACCACTTAACCTGCACCGCCTTAACTCTCTCTCACACTATAATTACTCGCCTGTTACATCACTGTTCACTCATGTGACAGCTCCATTCGACCAAGACGCTCTTAAGTCCCTTTCAAGCACTTTTCCCTCTATTCAAGGCTATTTCGGAAGTATTTCTTCCTAAATCATGTACTTCCATCATCACTACACACTTCTTCATCATCTTCTCCATAAAAACCAGTGATTTCACCTTGAAATAGTCTGATTTGGACCCCTTGAAAGTGATATCACCTCGGTTGCTTATGCAATCGGTTGTGTGACGTCATCTCATCAAGATATGTTCTGATCTAAAGGATTTCCACATTATCTCACACAAAACTTCAACATTCTCCAACTGATTTCATCTCTTTCATAATTTTCTTCAACTTTTCTTCAACTTTTCTCCAACATTCTTCACTTTTCTTCTCAAAACCGATGGAATCTAGATACATTCAGGCTCTCTACTCATTCTCTGGCAGAGAACCGGTCTAAAAACGGATTTCCACCGGAGAGACGACCGATTCACGGGTTGAACATGAAATCTCATCAGGGACAATTAGTCTGATTGAATGGGTGATTCCCATCCGATCGACTGAGCTCGGCTTGGTGTGGATTCCCGTTGTTTGACATGTCGTCACGCCGTCTCCGCCAAACTTCAACTTTTTAACTTAGAAAATGTTACTAGTTTTCAAAACATCAGGTCGCCCAATCGAATAGCCATCCGTTCGGATGACCGTCCGATCGAATAGCCATCCATTCGGATGACCGTCCGATCGAATGACTATTCGACCAGGTGACTTGTCCTTTTATAACTTTCAACACTTAAACAATTTGACAGAACTTCAAACTATCAAACTCTCAACCGAATAGCCATCAGATCGAATGGCCATCCGTCCGGATGAGCATCCGGCCGGATGACATGATTTATACTACAACGAAAACTTCAAAAGTGTCCGAACAATTCACAACACTCTCATCTCATTCGAACGGCCATCCATTCGAATGGTCATCTGCTCGGATGACCATTTGCCCGAATGACCATCTGATTGAATAGGTATCTATCGGTTCGACTCACCATTCGACACTTATCTCACCTGACACGCTATTTACGCACTGTTCAACGCTTATGCTACTGTTCTATGCTCAGGCTAACTCCAACGCGCTCCCTTCAATCCAATACAAGGTTGTGTTTACTTATTAAACACATACTGTGAGTGTACTCAAACCCATTTTCGCTTAACGCACTTTTGGGTGTTATATACATTCTATATCAACATACAACGCACACAATACTCAAATCTTTTTAAATGCTAACCGCCCTCGCATGTTATACGTGTCTCGATGAATGTTTGTATGTTATGTTTACACAATGATTGTTGCTTGTCACCTTAGCAACGATCGTACTATAGTTTGGACTTAGCACCTGTCGTGGACAGGGGTTGATAAGGGTATTACTTCACGTGGTCACAATGGTGATAATTTATTGCGCATTATACACTCGCAGTCATGTCAGTTGCATACGATACGTCATTGTCGATAGCTTACTTGATTCACATTTCTGCGTGTTACATACTGGTTATGCGTAAACGCTTTCGCTATACTATATGATACTCAAACTTGTGTACTCACCTTTACATTTTATGTATTGACTTTATTTTAACGTATGTGACAGGTTGATAGGATGCTTGCTTTGATGAATCGAGTAGGAGGTCTAGAAACTCACCAAATAAAAAATTTGAGTTGTCGGAATAGTTTACTTGTTTTTGAGAAACACTGTCTGTAATAACTGTTTTTGCTTTATATGTTATTGGTATGGGACTTTAACGTTAAATATATTGTCATTAATAGTTGTTATGGATTCTCCTAGATAATCTGTTTCGCTCAGTGCCACGCCCCGATGTTTCCGCCATCGGTTGGGGTGTGACAGATTGGTATCAGAGCCATAACTATATGGAATTAGGAAGGACACGGCCTAGTCCGGGTCTTGATGTCCTAGGATTGACCTAGTCTATAGTCTAAGCACCAACAGACCACCTTGTGCGAACCCAGTAGGGGTTTTTGCACGAGCTTACTCTTGCTACTCTCGCTCGCTAAAACTACATCTTCGTGTGAACATCGCACACTACAGTTCGTACGAAGAAGCCTATCCTAAGGCAAATAGTATTACATGCCTTTCCTAAGGCTAACACAATACACATGTTTTCGAAAATACTCGCATAACACAATCGAGTGATTTGGTCGAGATTAGGTGTGAAAACCAGGAACTCTCGATAAAACCGCTCACTCTATGCGCATTTTTACTCTCAGCACGAGAATCTTTTGTTGAGTTAGGAGTGAAATCCATATCTCGACGAAATTCTCCATCCCTATCTTGTGGTTTGACACATCACCAGGAACAAGGTTGTTAGGTTAGGGGTGAAACCTGCATCTTGACAACCAGTTCCACTCCCTACTATGGTTTTACAAAACTCTCACCAAAGTCTCGATGGATTCCAATGGCTCGACTTACGTAAGTAACCGAAAGGATGCTTGCCGTTCACCGTATTTTGGCGAGAGCACAGTCTATTAGGCCAAAGCGGGCACTCAAGGTCGTTGTGAATAGTCGAATCACTTTGGATAGTCAATGTCTAACACCCAAGACAATCTATTTCGATTCCAAGCCCGCAATCGTTGATTTTACGAGTTATCGATTTTATTATGATTTTTTTTGTGTTTTAGATTGCGAGAGCTATGCTCTACGCTGATGGTTTTGATTTAACGCTTCTCGCTCCATAAAACGCGCACAAGTCACATTGCCTCCTAATCTAAAACACTAATCGCAACTCGGGCTAAGAACTCTCGCACGCTACGCTACTCGCTATCGCTACTCGCTACTCTCGAACGTGCTTCGTGAAACTTGAAAGATAGGTGAATACGTGCAAAATATATAGGTGAATACGTGCAAAATATAGGGGAATACGTGAAAAAATATGTGCATCCATGGACTACGTGCTTCTGTGATTAAGTGCTTATGTGCCTATGTGGATTATGTGCCTACGTGATTATGTGCTTACTTGCCGGCATGTTCCTAATACTTTACATAATTATAAAAAGGATGTTTCACGAACGCTAAACTATACAAAACCCGATATAATCGAATCTCGTCTGAATCCTATGACGATGTCTGCTACAGACAATGTCGTCATTTGGATCCCATACTTCACGCGCTGCTCGCCGCAACCATGCTGACAAACGCATCGCTTCGCTGGTAGCTAAGGAAATGGCTAAGGTCATTCCTCAGATCGTCAGTGAGATCAATGAAGTCAGCAACAAGTCCTTTGTTGAATCCAAGAGTGACTCTCCGAAAGCGCCTTTCAGCTTCAAGCAATTCAAGGCCTGCGGTCCTGCAAACTTCACGGGTGAAGATGGACCCAGCGCCATGTTCCAGTGGTTTGATGCAATCGAAGTCACCTTAAGGCAAAGCGGATGCCCAGAAAATCTACGTACTGTGAACGCTACTGGAGTTTTTCAGTCGAGGGCTCTTGACTGGTGGACTGCAGAGCGCAACAGATGTGGTAATGATGCAACTTACGGAATTTCATGGGAAGAGCTCAGGGAGCTTATGATGAAGGAATTATGTCCCCCTCTTGAGGTGCAAAAGCTGGAGAATGAATTCTGGCATATCAAACAAGAAGGAGGTGACAACGCTGGTCTCACCGCTCGCTTCAAGCAGCTCAGCATTATATGTCCTGGTTAAGTGACAACTCCAGATATCACGATCAAGAAGTACATTCAAGCCTAACCCGACTGTGTAGCTAACTTTGTTCAGGCATCTAAACCTACCACCATTGAGGAGACTTACCAACTAGCTGCTGAAATTAATGATAAACGAGTTTTGGCCGGTTATTTCAAAACCTCAACCAAGAGTCTATATCAAGCAACCGCAACTCCCGCTCCCGAATCTGCAGCATCACAAGTTTCAAAGTCTCCACGCCAGAATTGCAAACGCAAGGGTAGCAACAAGAACTATGCTACTACCGCCGCACCTATCAACACTGTTCCTTTCCAACCCAACACCAACTAGAGCCAGAACCGAGAAGTTGCAGCACCTGTGACCAACGCACCGCCTGCTAAACGTGCGTACACTGGTCCTCATCCCATGTGCCCTACTTGCCCCTATCATCACCCAGCTGGGATGGCTTGCCGTTTCTGTGTCCACTGCAACCTCTACAGACACTTCACAGCAAACTGTCGCACTAGCTCGTGTCAACAAGCTCAAGCTTAAGCTCCTCCAGCACTACCAGCTCCACTCCCCGCTCTTCAGGGTAACTTTAACATCCGTTTTGAAATTTTGGATCCTAATCCTTGAAACTCGAAAATTTTCCATGAATTAAATAATCGTCGAAAGATTTTTATCCTAATTTAATTTGTTATAATATGGATATTTATTTATTTATTGTTTAATTAATTAAATTTACAATTTAAAAGTTTTATTTTTTTATTATTTTTATAAAAATAATCTAGTTAGTCTCGTTAGGCTTTAAAGTTAGTTTAAAGTAATCTAAGTTAATCATGTTAGTAGAACTTAATCATGGTAATGAACCTTCAAAGTTAGGGGTATAAACTGTCATTTCTAGATTTTAAACTTACAGGGACTAATCGCGTATATAACTAGAAGTATAACAACAGGGACTAAAGTGTAATAATTCAAAACTGTGTTTCAAAAAAATATGGTAGAGACGGGGCTCGAACCCGGGTCTCGCACCACAACGTACAACACACAAACCACTGAGCCATGTCTTCATATAATGCTAGCAACTTATCCTTTGAAATTTAATAGACGATAATGTCGCTACCATTTTCTTATTGCCGCCAAGAACAGAACTTTGACAACCTTTATTTCCTTTTTTTTTTGGTACCTTCTGATTTATCGAGATTGACTATAATTTTCCACGTTTCCTTTTACAAATCAATCACGATTTCGTTTCCAAACTTACGAGACTTGGCAAAACACTATATAAACGACATCCTTGCAACCTCGTCATCTCACATTCTCTTCATCCATCTCGACACCTTCACGACACCTCAACACAACCCCCATCTCTCGCTCACATTCCTTCATCGCCGGACGACCGGAGCTTTGCCGGAGAAGAACCAAACGTGGCCGGAGTATTACGTCCGAACTCGACACACCCACACACATCTCTCTGCCTCACTCAACTTTTCGTATCATTGCACAAGCCGCCGGAAACCGGAGCTCGCCGGAGTACACCGGAGCCGCTCGGAGGTTCACGATGAAATCACGTCGAAACGTTTCGGTATGCTTTTTCACTACCCTTTTGTTTATCGTTAATTTCATGCTAAAATGCAATCAATTCTGTTGTATAATCTTTTAAATGAATGGAAAGCTTAGAAACTCCCATAACAGTACATATATGCTTTCTTTAATAATCAAGAAGAAGACATACATCAAGTGCTTAAATGATTTAAAACTAAAAGAATTTCAGAAACATGGGTTGTGGACCAATGGTGGGGGTGTGCTGACTTAAACAAAGCGACGCGGTTCGATACCCGACGTCCTATTTCTTCACTGCATTCCTTTCTGTTGTTATTAAATTAGCATATGAAACAACCTGTAATAATATAAGTTTAATACAATCTCATTTCTTCACAAAACAACAGTGCATGATTTCTAATGATGTCTTTTATTGAATTATCAACTTATTTCTCTTTTGTGTTATTCTTTTATTTTCTTTTATTAACTGATTATAAAGGAACCATTATTTTAGAACACAATATATAAAGATTAGTTTTCATTTGTTTCTTTTTCCTTCTATAATTAAACCTTTTATATTTTAACACAAATAATAAATAATTAATTCTTTTATATCTTTAAAAGCTTAATATGAGGAATATTATTTAACGAGTTCGTTACGTGCTATTTTAAATATATAGGATAACCGTTCGTTCGTTCTATTGGATTTCTCCAATCCTTACTCGTGTGTTATTTCAGGAAATCACAACGCAACCAATGTGAGTATACATGATCCCATTTTCATTTTAAACACTTTTGGGTGCAACTTGTATTCGTAATCAAATTCACAAACACGTTAAACTTTATTTATTCACACTCTATCCAAATTACACATGAAATGTTTGATGCTTGTTATACATGTGATGCTAATGTAAACACTTCATTACTATATGCTCATTAACTTGTTCGCAAGCCTACCTTAACAATTATGGTACTATGCATATGCTATAGGTTGTAACGCCCCGCCCACTATTCTTTTGGGTATTGTTAAGTTAAACATATTAACCTCCCGTTATTCTTTGGGATAGGCAAAATTAATTGCGTTGTATTCTTGGGTTTGAGTATGTAGAGTAACATCGTTTCGGCATAACTGTTAACTAGTATCATCTTATTCATGTTGGATATGAGCACATTTAAACATTTAATTCTACTATGGTATGTATCAAACTTGTATACTCGCCAACATTTTTGTTGATGTTATTTTAATGCATGTTGCAGATTGATAGTCAAGATGATGAAGAAATCAAGTTAGGATGGACTTAGATACTCATTTTAATAATAAACAATGTTTGTCGAAACTTGTCTTTATTTGAAACAATGTATGAATTTTAGTGTTTTATGAAATTTGATTAAATTATATTGTAACAATAGTGTTATGATGCTTTTGAGCGATTTGTTCGTCTCATCCCGATGTTTCCGTCATCGGTTGGGGTGTGACAGATTGGTATCAGAGCCATAACTATAGGGAATTAGGAAAAGTAGGAACTCTTTTACCTAGTCTATAGTTTAGGAGCTTTATCCTTATGTGTTGTTTAAAACTACTTCCCTTCTATCTTATTTGTTTCTCTCTATTCACTTTGGTCTTTTAACATACATGCCTTCCCTAAGGCTAACACAATACACACTTGGAGGCTTTGAAGACACTCTTATAACACAATCGAAATGACTCATCAATATAGGGGTGATTCCCACATTTGGTGATGGCTTTCATTTAGCTAAACTTTGAATTTTGCACGAAATCTACCCTCAAGTTAGGAGTGATATCCAAATCTTGAAGGGAATTTACATTTCATATTCTAGTGGACCCTTATCTTTTGATAAGTACCAACCACATTAGGGTACGATGTTATCAAGTTAGAGGTGAAACTCGCATCTTGTTAACTAGTCCCACTCTTCGATTTTCAATCTCGCCAAAGTTTCGATTTTCCCAATCGATTAAGGACGTGTAGTAACTGGAAGGACAAATATCGTTAATCGCTTCTCGATGAGAGTATTTGTCTATTAGGCCAAAGCATGTTCCCTTAATTCGAAAAGGACTTCGATTTACCTTGGAATAGTCTTATGTTACGTTCCGTGACAATCCAAATTTTTATGTTAAATCTCTTTTATGCTATCCCAATTTTCATGTGTTTTACATTTGTACGATATATCATTTCAATCTAATACATGCATGCTAGTATGTTATACTGGATTCGTGTTACTGGGTGATTCTTATGTGATGAACTTGTTCTTTAACCCATGCCTTAACATGTATATCACTATGCGTAGTGCTATAGGAGTAGCGCACCACCCGTGAACGAGAGGTCATGTTAAGTCATTCAATTGCGGTACACGATGGGTTGACATGTTTATTCACATGCCAGTGATACGTTAATCTTATTAACTAAGTATGTCATGTGGATTGTTCTAAATTTTTATGCTAATACTCATATTCTCAAGAATGGAAGCTTATAATCAAGATAGGAGTGATTTCCTTACCTAGACGATTAGCTCCGCTCACTTTTCAACTTCACCAATGAGCTAGGGGTGATTTCCTTACCTCAGAGGTAGTTACCAACTCTTCTTCGTTTTCAATGTAACTTTGTATTTGAACGTTACTTTCATTTCAAGCTTAGAGACACGAATCGCATTATTTTCGCAATCTAAAACAACAATAATCTCTCATGAATAAAAACTAAATTTACGACGCTTTCATTATCTATGTTACACTACGTGAAATTCATGATTATGCTATGTGAAACTAATTCAACATTTTATATGCTATGTGAAACTAATCGAACATCTTATATACTAGGTGAAACTATATGCTATGTGATGCATTCATGAAAACAATTTTCTTTAAACAAAACATTATGATTAAGTCTCATCCATTCTCTCTTTTGAATCTTTAGATGTCATCTTTACAAAAGTCTTTCTCTTAGATTTCGAGGACGAAATCTCCTAAAGTAGGGGAGACTGTAACATCCGTCAAATTGGATTTTCAAAATCCGACCCGTTTTGAAATTTTGGATCCTAATACTTAAAACTCGGAAATTTTTCATGAATTAAATAATCGTCGAAAGATTTTTATCCTAATTTAATTCGTTATAATTATGGTTATTTATTTATTTATTTATTTATTGTTTAATTAATTAAATTTACAATTTAAAAGTTTTATTTTTTTTATTATTTTTATAAAAATAATCTAGTTAGTCTCGTTAGGCTTTAAAGTTAGTTTAAAGTAATCTAAGTTAATCAAGTTAGTATAACTTAATCAAATTAATGAACCTTCAAAGTTAGGGGTATAAACTGTCATTTCTAGATTTTAAACTTACAGGGACTAATCGCGCATATAAATGGAAGTATAGCAAAAGGGACAAAAGTGTAATAATTCAAAACTGTGTTTCAAAAAAATATGGTAGAGACGGGGCTCGAACCTGGGTCTCGCACCACAACGTACAACACACAAACCATTGAGCCATGTCTTCATATCGTGCTAGCAACTTATCCTTTGAAATTTAAATACACGATAATGTCGCTACCATTTCCTTATTGCCTCCAAGAACAGAACTTTGACAACCTTTATTTCCTTTTTTTGCACCTTCTGATTTATCGAGATTGACTATAATTTTCCGCGTTTCCTTTTACAAATCAATCACGATTTCGTTTCAAAACTTACGAGACTTGGCGAAACACTATATAAACGACATCCTTGCAACCTCATCGTCTCACATTCTCTTCATCCATCTCGACACCTTCACGACACCACAACACAACCCCCATCTCTCGCTCATATTCCTTCATCGCCGGACGACCGGAGCTTTGCCGCAGAAGAACCAAACGTGGTGAAACTGTGACAACTGTCAAATTTGCATGCATCCGTACAAGTATTAAACAGTAATTAGTGTTTAATGACTGTGTTGATTTAACATTTATGTCATAAATGTTTTCTGATTATTGTTATCATATATACATGTGCATCATATATTGCAAATGACATGACATTGTTGCATGCAAACTTTATTGATTCAAACGATGCACGAAACAAAGCTAGCATAGTTATCCGATAAATTAGAAAAGTGCTGACGGAGTTCAGTACATAGACATACATGGTATTTGAGACACAGAATGAGCCAGAAACCAAGAGTTACACTAGTATAGTGTGTAGGAAGGTAAGGATCATGAAACTTCCTTCCTGGTGATAGTTTAAGTGCTGGAAAGTGCCTAAAACACACATAAACTGCAGAATTCTGCAGAATTCAGCATTTAAACAATTTAATATCATACAGAAATATGGTTAAATGTTCCTGAATGCTTTCCTAAGTGTCGGGAATCAAAATTGTCACAAAAGGGTACATAAAGCTCACTAAACTGCGTAGTTTAGCACTCTAACGAACCGGTAACCCACAGAACAACCGGACACTACCCGAAACACCAAATTTTCACTAGAAGCACTGTTTTAACATTACCAAGCTAGTTATGGTCCCCGAACATCATAACACACTATATAACATCTAGTAACTAAACACCTAACTAATTCACTTGAAATCTAACCATATAAACTAACTATCCATTACATCCTAACTCTAGACCCCCCACCTATTTACGGTTTCATGGTGGCCCCCACAAGAGATTTTCTTTGAATTCTTTATTAGATTATGTTCCCTAATTATTTGACACAAAAACCATTAGACTCTAACGTGTTGGTGAATAATATATAAGTAACCATAAGGACTTGAACTCATCATTCTCATTCCTCACAACATCCACCATTTTTTCTTCTTCCTTCCCCCTACCTACGGCCATGAACACCCCCACATACCACCACCATCATCATTCAGCTCTCATCCATTCCATTACTACTCCAAGGTGTAAGAAGGTGTATAAGGAAGCTAGGAACTCTTGGAAGTTGAAGGACCTCTCATACAAGCTTCTATCCACCTCTTGTTAGTGCATATTTCGTACGTCTGCCACTGTGCGAATAGTTAGATAGAGCGTGTGTTGAATATTGTATAGAATAGAGATAAGTTGGACAGGTTTTGAGATTGAAAATGTCAATCCGATCGGATGGCAATCCGATCGGATGACCACCTAGTGTGTGATGTCTATAAATAGGGGCATGGGGCACCCATTTGGATAAGCTTTTGGTTCCCAGAGGGGACATGCTGTCCAACTGGTCTCGCGGTACTGTAAACGTTGAATAATCAATAGAGACCAGATTAAAATTGACTGATCAATGTTGTATTCTGTTTCTACTCCTTTCTTAGTCGTAATAAACGCACCGAACACGTTGTTTCGGGACCGAAGCTCCATCAGACTCGCCGGATCCTCGATCTTAAAGTGGTGTCAGAGCTACGGTACCGATTTAATCGATCTAACAGTCGGTTAAATCACCCAAAGCTCATCAATTTTGGGTTAAACGGGAGTTTTGACGTTAAACAGAGAAAATCATCAAAATAAAGGTCAATTCACGGATGTATTTTGGAATTGAAGACATCATTCTGTTCGGAATTGATTCGCGTACAATCCTGTGAAGTTTCATCATGAAATTAACACAAATAAAGATTCTGGATCGAAAAAACGTGATTTGGAGTGTTCTTGAGTTGTTAGAACATTTCCAATCGGATGGCAATCCGATCGGATGACCATCCGATCCACATCACTATCTTGCTTGAAGGGTTATTGAAGGTTAATTGCTTTTCAATCGAATGGCAATCCGATCGGATGACCATCAGATCCACATCACTATCTTGCTTGAAGGGTTATTAAAGGTTAATTTCTTTTCAATCGAATGGCAATCCGATCGGAGGGCAATCCGATAGGATGACCATCCGATCCATGTCATTATGGGTGTTTGAAAGTTAAGATGTTTGAAAGTCGAATGGCAACCCGATCGGATGACCATCCGATCTACAAACACAAGTTTGCCCACCTTTGTCCTTCGATCGAGTGGCAATCCGATCGGATGGCAATCCGATCGGATGACCATCTGACACTTGACATTCGACCAGATGATCATATGCCTAAAAAAACGGCATTTTTTTATCGCAACGACGAGGAGAGTCTCTAGAAAAAAATTGGTGATTGTCAATTTTTTCGGGTTTTTTAACGACCAAGCTGGGTTATACGGGGACACCGTCGGGGGCTTCAGTGAACAGATTTGATGATGCGATCACGGATTGTGGAAATTAGTGGGGTAGTCATGAAAATGGTGCAGAATGTTTATCATTCAGGTTATCTGACTATTTATGGGCCAAAACATAAAATCCACAAAGGCGAAAAACTGACAATTGTGGCGAATATTGTGATATTCTAGTTTGGTAAGGTTTTTCGGAAAAGAGAATTGAAAACTGAATTCAGTTTGAGGGGGAATTCAGTAATAGAGACGTCAGAATTTGCAAAAATGAGGGGGAATAAAAATTTCACTGTCGTATGTTGAAATTCCGGCGTTTTTGAAATTCGTGACACTGCAACAGTATTCGGGTAGTTTTCTTTCGCTGTTTCCCTTTGACACAAGTAATGCACTCCCCCTCAAGATGGAAACTCTTCAAGTGAACACCTTTTACCAAATCTGTGACAACCTAAGATTTCAAGCCTTTTCATTTACGTATCACTTGTTTAGTAATTTTGTTTTGATAAATTGTTTGATGTTATCAAACGTGTAACAGTTTGAAAATTTATCCTAATGTATGTTGAATTGTGCTATGTGAATGAAATGTACGGGTTATTGTTTAATGAAAACATTATGTGACATTTGGGCTCAATATGTCGGCCCACTTCCTTTATTTTCCATGTTCCATGCGCACATGAATATGTTATTGTTTGATTATTTTATGTGAAAAACAAAACCTCCTCTCAAGTCCAATGCTACCATCAATCAATTCTTGGTGTGCGTTAGATGATGATGTATCTTAGTGTGTAATGATGATGTCCTTTCAAAACCCTTGTTCACGTGTACCTCCTCAAAAATAATAATACCCTTCCACTTAAGAGTTGCTTCTCCAATATTAATAATGATGATTTGATTTTCTTGTCCCCTAAGTTCGCGTGATGGCTCATAGAAACCACCCAAGGCTGCGTAAAAGTCAAATCCAACGAAGAACAGAGTTTCGCTAACAGTGTTTCGTCGCCAACAATCCTGGAAAAAGTTGGTATTTCGCCAACGGTGTTTCGTCGCCCACTATCTTGGCGAAAGTTGGTATTTCGCCAACAGAGACTCTCGGCCCAGCTTAATCTCCAGGCCCAACCCACTTTCCTTAGATTATAAGCGTGTACTGTGCATACTTTACATTCATATTACAACCCTAACTAATCCTTAAGAGGCGACGACAGTGGAGCCTAGGCATAGATCTAGGAGAATTATCGTTCACTCGTTCTACAAAACAACTTATTCATTCATCGGTTAGTAAGTTATATTTGTTATCAACCCTTTTTGATTATATGATTGTAGTTTATTGATTACAACGTGTATCTATATCGTAACAATGATGAATGTATGATTATAGTTTCTTGTTAATTATCATGTGTAGATTGTTATGATTTGCTATGCCGATCTCAGTTTATTATGATTCGGAATTGTCATGTGCTGCAATGAATGATGTGATGGTGTATGATTGATGATTAGATGATTTTTGTATTAAGGATCCTTGATCTTGATCATAGTGTTGTTTAGTTCGAGGATCGCATGAATTGTGTATGAATAGATTATGGGAATCGATGATCTTGTGGTGGCTGTACTAGGGTTGAAAAGTGGCAGTGATTAGGGTTGCATAATTCTGGATTGTAACTATTCCTCGACAAAACCTAGTGGTGTTTTGTCGTAAGTAGCCTCGATGAAATTTAGTGGTGTTTCGTCATGGGTAACTTCGACGAAAGATGGGTAATTCGTCATATGCAATCTTGATGAAAGTTAGGTAATTCATCAATGGGGTATTTCATCGTGGAGGCCTTTGGCCTGAACAGTGAACAGTTGGACGGACTGTGAGATGTTGTTACTGTGATATTGTATGCTTGTGATTGTGAAATATTAGCATAAGACTCTCACATGAGATGTGAGCATGGGTAGAACTGAGTAATTGATGTATGATAAACTGTGACCTTGTGATAGATGCAAACTGTGTGAGATAAGTAACCATTGTTGGAAACATGAACATGAACTTGTGTTATAAACGTGCATGAGATCTGATTGCTTGTCAAGTATTACGTGACAATAACTGTTACAAGTGACTTGTTGAATACGTGAATTGGATATGTGTTTACAAAACTGACTATTCTTGGTAACCACGGTAGGGTATGGTTGACCAACTTGGAACGGGTAATGTAATGTAACATACCGAGCAATCTAAGGTGAGTTCATTCCTCTTGAGCATGCGTCCCGGTGGTTGGGACAGTCATTGGGTATCCCTGAGAGGGATAGGTTTTTGGGTAAATCATGGGTATTCCTGAGAGGAATACGTCTTGTGGGTAAAATCTGGAATGTTGGATAATATACTCGTCCTATCACCATTAAAGTCCCTCCTTGTTATTTGTAACCTGAGAGGTAACAGGGGATTAGTTGGTAGCGCTACTTAGGTTTGGCACCCTCACCCCGTACCGGAGAGGACGGGTGTGAACTAATGACCTAGTCATGACCAATGCTTTGATAGGAGCATTGGGGAAAGGGCAAAATAATCAGTAGCCGTCTTGTATCCGAGGTATTATCAACATTGCAATCAATGAACGTAACAACACACTTGGTAACTTAGTTTTCGTAAAACTATGAACTCACCAGTGTTGTCTGATACATGTTTGTGCATGCTCGCAGGTTATAGATACGCGTGGATGCGGAACTTGCTGTCTGGGATGCTGGAGTGGTCACGGGTCGCGATACATGGAATCGCGAGACGAGTCTAATAATTATCATACATATGGTTTATGAAACACTTAACAAATGATTTATGCTTCCGCTGAATACAATGATTTGTAATTACTGTTATGTAACACTTTACATTAATGAATGAAAGTTTTATTTAAAATCTTGTATGAGTTCAGTGTGATTGGTGGCTAGATCCTGGTATGTCACATGCCTCGCGGGGGTTTTCGCTTGGGGTATTTTTGGGGTGTGACAGTTTGGTATCAGAGCCACTGGTTATAGTGAACTTGGTTTTAAAACGTTTTTGTAAAACCAGACTATAACCGAACAATTCTGAATACATGAATACGACCATGACACTTAGCTCCAGATTGCAAGGTTCGTCTTTCTCACTTGAGGCATACATTACATGACTAGTACACATTTGTTTATGACGTAACATACGAACACACACTTGTCACTATAGCATGATGGCATGGATTGCTTGTTTACTTTATGATGCGTGGATAGTATGCCATAGTCCTTGGATTTTGTGACCTTATTACTTTGACAACCTCCGTTGATATCTGGATTTGATGACACGGGTTATAAGGAACTAAGATGAGCATGCAAATCACAATATTATTGTGGGTGCACACATAATAATAATGTGGGGTGCATGTGAGTCCCAGTGAGACTTAACAAGTGAAAAGGGGTTCTGCTTTGTTATTCGATCAATGAGAAATGTAACAAATTTATAGGAGTCATAGTAGTGATTATCTCCTACTCGAATGTGGTCTTTTCATTTCCCTCTGAAACCTTTCGAACCTCGATGCTATCGAGTATTACCTGAACACCCATCTGAACACCTAGCGAACTGTGTAGAATGTTAGGTGCTTGTACGAACGTCCCTGAGTTGGATGTTGCAACATCAATGATTGGTCTATACATCTCACACTCCTCTTTGGTTGCTGGAACTCAATGTACTGACGTCTTAGATCCTGAAGTGCGATCACATCTGCAACACCCTAGCCATATACCGTAGTACCATGCCGACCTCAGTATTAGGACGACCCTCATTACCGGCAATGAACACCATCAAAGTGACTGCAATCAAATCCCTAACCCTAGTCAGCGACTGATGGGAGTCAACCTTTATGAATCAATCAGGACATAAGCAATGGCAATTGACTATAGAGTGGAATGTGAAACTTCCCACACAGTGAGTAGTGCCTTAGCACGTACCATGGAATGTGAAAAGATGGACCTTGTCGGTGAAAGATCGTAGAGCTCCATTTCAAACAACAGCATCAGAGGCAACAGTCACGACAACAATCAAGGGAACGACGGTAGTACTGGAAATCCTCACAACGAGTACAACAACACGGGGAATGAGCTCATGGAGGGGCATTTAGGATTGGCGTGAGCGACGCCAGGATTATAACAACATGGTGGCCTACACGTTCTTGGTAACGAATCACTTCGTCTCTGTTCTATTTAACCCTGATGCTTCTTGAAACCGAACCTGTTGTGGAATCGGCGGATGACAAGACAAATGGAACCTCATACGTTTGCTGGGATGCAAACTCGACCTCGTGGGACGAGTGTTCGATATCGACCTTCTTACTACTATCCTTGATGGTCTTAATGCAGTGGTAGTGTGGATTGGTTATCGAGAGGTCGTGTAGATATACCCTGTGAGGAGAAGATTTTGCGTATCCTTCTCCCTAGTGGAGGATCGTTGTCTTCTCTAAAGCATCAGAGGGGTGCAAGGGTTAGCACCATTCCAGCTATGAAGGCCCAGAAGTGTCTACGGAGGGGTTACCCCGCTATGTTAGCAACCATTTCTGATGATAAGGCTAAGGAAAATAGGATCGGGGATTCGCCAATTGTTCGTGACTCCTCGCAGTGTGCTATTCGAGGAACTTTCAGGTTTACTTCCGCAACTGTTAGCCGGAATCTCAGTTGATCTCATGCTAGAGGCAACTCCGAATACTTGTACTCATACCATCTTGCACCAGGAGGGTTGCAAGAATTGTCTAATCAACTACAGGAACTGTTGGACAGGAGTTTGTCGGACCTAGTTTTTTTTCGCTTTGGGGAGCCCCAGTTATATCCGTGAAGATATGCCTTTTCGTATGTGTACTGATCATCGAGAACTCAGCAAGGTGACAGTCAAGAACCGTTTGCTTCGACCATGTAGTAACACCCTGCTGACCTATTGCGAGGGACAAGCTTCCATTCGAGGATTGATTAACACACAAGCTATTATCAGATGGAAGTCCTAGGGGAGAATGTTCCTGGAACGGCATATCGAACACGATACGGCCAGTGCAACTTTGTACACCATAACCAATGAGTTAATCAACACACCAGCAACTTTATGGACCACATGAATCGACCGTGTTTATCGATGACATTTTGGATCATTTCCAGGAGAAAGGAACATCATGGGCGGCATTTGTATCTTCTTTTAGAGCTCCTGAGGGAGGAGCCACTCCACGCGAAGTCTTGTTAAATGTAATTTCTGGATTCAAGAGGTACCTTTTGGTCATATAATCCACAAAGTGGGAATACACGTGGATTTCGCTAAGACCCATTTTGGTTAAAACTGATCGACACCAAAGATTACTCTGGGGATGCAGCAATTCCTTGGTTTCGCAAGATACCATCACAGCTTCATCGCGGGATCATCGAAGATTGCGCCGCTGTAACCTCTTTAACACAGCGGGGTGCTGTGAATTCATGGGAGACAAAACCGGAGGGCGTCTTTTCAGCTTTTGACAGTCAACTCTACAATGCATCGAACATCGTATTTACCCGAGGGTGCGGGTGATCTGGTGGTATACCTTAAGGGTTCGAATCAGAGTCCCAGTTACACATCGATGCAACACGAGAAAGTGAGGGCTTACGTAGTGGATTTACAAGAAGAGTTGTGTCACACCCCGACCACGTAAAACAACAAATCGTGGCGGAATCGTCGGGGAGTGTTGTAAAAGAATCATTGTTTCATAACACATGGAAATTTAAATGCTGTTTTATTGATTAAAAGAAATTACAATGTCTTAACAACAAGGAAGCATAACATAATTAACTAGTCTTGCATCTTTTATTGTCACTAAGGCCCTCGTCCAATCCTATGTTTGCATCATAATCATCTAACAACAACACCTGAAACACATGTGAAAATAGGTACGTCAGCATAAAAATGTCTGTATTATACATAGGTTTTATTGATTTAGGATTCATGACTTGTAAGTTTAAAAGAATGTTTTAACAAAAGTAGTCATGAACCTTGTAAAATGTTCTCGTTTTATAAATCATATAAAAATTGATAAGGAAACAGATGATATAAAATAAATATGTATGGTTAAATAAATAACCAAGTAAAATGAATTTGTATAAAATGTGTTGTTTGTAAAACAATGTTTTGTAAAGATATGTTAATTTGTGTAAAATGTAATATGTAAAAATTGAAATGATTTAAATAACGCTACGATATGTAATATCATACAAGCCCTTATATATAGGAAGTACCAGCGGCGTATCCACCATGCTTGTATCATATTACACATGCCCCGTTACTTAAATCACGTATCAAACAAACCACCAATGTAAAATGTTCATGTATAACTAAATGTAATGTTTTAAACAAATGTTGAAATGTTATTGTGTAAACAAATGTAATGTAGAGTGAATAAAAAGCCTTTATTGATTAAAAGCATTTACTCGACCCTATAAGAAAGAAATGTACAAAACAATGCAATTGATAAATTATAATCAAAATTTATGTTTTGTAGAATAATGCATGCTTTACTGATACAAACATCTATGCGGTATTGTGAAAATGCATACATTCAAGCCTTGAAACTGTGGCGATAAACCCTTAAACAAATTAAAGGTTTATCTGAGTTATGTTTATCGAATTCGGTCATTCCTTCCATCCAAACATACCTAGGATGTCAGGAACGGGAGTTGTCAATTCCTATGGTACCACTACCTTCTAACGAACGGCGTAGCTAATGTTAATGAATGTATTTTTGAGCCATTTAAACAAACCAAATGTCATACCAAAATGTAAGCATGTTTTATGAAAATAATGTACTAAGTATGCACTAAATGGATATACATAGCATGAAATGTTAATGAAAATAATGTACTAAGTATGCACAAAATGGACATACATAGCATGAAATGTAAATGAAAATAATGCATGTACTAAGTATGCACTAAATGGACATACATAGCATGAAATGAAATGTAAAACGATGTACTAAGTATGCACTAAATGGACATACATAGCAAGAACATAATGAAATCATGTACTAATAGTGTACTAATGAACATAGCAAGTATATGAAATGAAAACATGGAAAGCATGAAAGTAACAAGCAGACACATGTGTTTCACCCCAAAACGTTTGAAAAACAGTAAAAGAGGGGACTATGTACTCACTTGAGAGTGCTTAGAAGTCTTGAACAACAACCAAGCAAAGCTAGAAGGATCACGGAATCAAAGGGCACCTAATATAGGTAACTACGTTAATAACCGGACCTAATCGGAGGATCGAATAAAATGAGGTTTCGTAAACCAAATGAGTGTAGGGACTCATGTAATATGGTTTAACTAAGCCTACATTCTAAAACGAAACCTAACCTAAGTGCTTACGACCCATTACGACTCGTTAAGGTAGCTTGCACCACTTTAACGCGTCGTTCGCGTAAAACGCGTTCGGAACGCCTAACTAGTCCTATGACAAGTATTATATGCCTTAATATGTCTAATATTGTTGTCTAATAAGTTTACATATCAAGAATTATGTTACATTTGCTTAAAATAAATTTATGCGCAAAAAGGGCATTTTGGTCATTTACCTAAGGCATATAAACTACCTATCATACAACTAACTATACGTAGTGACCATAAGGTATAACCTCGGAAGGTTATTCCCTATACAACTATGGTCACCTAATGTGTTTGGTCGGATCCTAATTATCGACCAAACGGGTCGGGTTCGAGAGTATAAGCGATTGTTTAGATCGCTTACCTTATGACCCTATATAAGCACTATACCTAAAGTGACGAGTTAAACATGTTAAAACATGTTTAACGAAGTTTGAAAACAGGTTTGGTATCAAAACAAAAGTCTTGATACCTAAAAGTAGTTTGGTTACAAAATACGCAAGAATATGCATTTTGGCCGAAACTACGACTCGCCACTAAGCCTAGATAACGTGGTAATCAGTAGGTATAGTCACAAGGGACTATAACCATCGCGATTTCGCTCACGTTAAGAAGTTCAAACGAACTTCGTGTTGACCATAAACTAGTCAATGCAGAAAGTCAAACAAAGTTTGACTTTCACGCTAAAACGCGTAAAAGAACGAAAGAATACTTATAACGGGTCCAAGAATGGAAGTTTGATTCCAAATATTCTCAGGTATGAAGTGATAACACATCAACTTAGAGAAATTTCAGAATCAATGTGAGTTTGAGAGCAAAGGGAGTGGGGTTTATATAGTTTTCGCACAACCGTTAAGATCATTCATTGTAAAATGAGCTTTGATCTAGGCCGTACATGTGCACCCCTTGTTTTCTAAAACCATGGGAGCCCCTAATATGAGCCCATAGTATCATAAAACCCATTTGCAAGTGCCTAAAACTGCTGGAACAGCTGGAAACAGGCTTGAAATTCAATTTTGCTGATCTGCAGTTTTACACCGGCTGCGTAAGAGACAGGCAGGGGTTTACGCTGGCCGCCTGAAATCCTAGTTCAGCAAACAAGTTTCAAAAGTTGCTGTTTCAGTCCCTGCATCCTTTTAAGCCCCGTTTTGACACGTTTGAGGCCCGTTAAGCTATTTTAAAGGCTCTACATTGATGCCTAAACATAAGGGACATGAAATATGCTCACAAATATGTCGGATGTCGGTTTGTTTGGCCATACGATCACGTTATTCGGTTAAATACGACGAAACACGAACGAACGCGAAAAATGATCCAAATGACGCGACGAATGGATTTTTATCAAGCCAATCACTAAAATAAAATATTTTAATGATTACATAAATTTTTGGATGTCCAGATGTATTCAGAACGTAAGATATGCGCGAAAATGTAAACTTATGCGCTTTTTGACGCTTTTAGTCCCTGAATGACCAAGAAGTTTATTTTTGCGCACCAATCACCTTAAAGCCTATTTCTAAGCCATGTAAAGGATATTTAGGGCATATTTAACTTATGATCATGTTCCGGAATGTTCGCTACAGTACGAATCGGCATACTTTCGCAGTTTGTCGAATTTAGTCCATGTAAGAGAATAAACTTGATTTCGGCACACCAAACCTTCCAAAACTTGTTTCTAAGTTATGTAAGGGTTATTTAAGGTATGTTAAGCCCATGTCACTGTTCCAGAGTGTTTGTCGCGTTAAACTAATTACGTTTATGCATCAGTGCGCGTATAACTTTCCAGAAAGCGATTTAGAGCTCGAAATCGAACAAGAATTGATATGTGCAAATGATACACATATTTATACAAATCCCAAATATGAAATATAACATTTCATTGATTTGGTTCTTGTTTGATGGCCGTGGAGGCACATGTGTCACAGTCTCCCCTACTTCAGGAAATTTCGTCCCGAAATTTTATTTAGAGGAAACTTGTAAGAGTTTGAAATATGAAGTTGAAAAGATAAAACAACACTGGTTAAGGTTCTGAACTTCTAGTAACTTTAATAAAATCATGCTTGCAATGTAAGAGGGACACTTATATACAAGTATATAAAGTGTTATTGGTGTGTCCACCGTACCTTCATTACATTGTTCACGTTTTGTTATTGTTGCCACTATAGGTTCATACACATGATAAATCTTACTGGGGTTCCTGTGCACTGAATTTCATAATTATGTACGCGTCCATAATTATGTAATTCCTTGCATAGTCCTCACAGTGCATTTTATAATGTGTAGGGGAAAACCAAATGAACAGACTTGTGATGAGCGTGACTAGACCACCATAGGGTCCTTGTAATTAAATCGATAAATGATTTAAATAGACTACCAAGGAGTCTGTTTAGCCATATCACCACATGTCATTCTTAACCAGATTCTAAATCAATCTTTTGATTTAGACAACTCAAGGGGTCTCTTTGAATTTTGGAATGGTACTATATAATCCAAGGGTCTTAACTATTATGTAGAAGCCCATTAAGGATTTAGGGTAGCACCTTTGGATATCCTACTGCAAATCTCTCACATGAAGATATGGAAGATTCTACGAGGATTTGGATAATGAAAACAAAAACACAAAAGAAAAATACATAACACATAATCACATAATCACAAAATTGTTTATCTTTGTCTTTTAATTTGTTATCATTTTGTTAATTTGTTTTGTTAATTGTGCACATGAATTTAAAGCACACCAGGTATCCAATTCGTGGATTTTGATTGGCACTTTAAATATTTCCAAGAATCTAACTATAAAGATATGAAGATCTTAAAAAGAAAATTCGATTTCGATTATAAGGAATCGAAATGTTCGAATTAAGGCATACAAGGAATCCAATGAAGGACTCTGATTTTGAACGATAATCATCCACAAGGATCTAATTGTAAAGATAAAAAGATCCCATATAGATTTTGGGATTTAAAAGGCGAGAGGCGTTTCAAATCCTTGCACTAGACTTGCTTAAGTTAAAACACGAGATAAAATGCTCATGAAGTTGAGGTGCTAGATATGCCAAGACGACATATGTAGTAGAGTTTGAAGGTTAAGTCAATGCATGGGAAAATGTTTTTGAAAACTATGCATGGGGTTTCTTTTTGAAATGTGTTTAATGTTTTTGAAACCTTATATATAATACTTTTGAAATCATAAAGTAGGTGTATTAAGTAAGTATATTTATAAAATGCTTTAAAATCATGCAAGATGAGATTTTGAAATTATGTATAAGGTTTCTGAAAATATGAATAATGCTTTTTGAAATCATGCACTTGATATATTAAGAAAATATATTGTGTTAATATTGTTTTCAGACTATATGAAACATTTTGAAATCATGAAGGTTGCTTTTGAAACATAGACAATGCTTTTGAAATCATGCATTTGATATATTACATAAAATTTGTTTTCAAACTATATGAAATATTTTGAAATCATGAAGGTTGTTTTGAAAACTTATGCTATGCATGTTGTTATGAAAATCAGAATGCAATGGGCATGAGATCGAAAATTACCCTTAGTTATCTAACCAAGGATTTAAAGGCACAGATGTGCATAATGCACGATTACTCATAATGTCACTTATTTTCTGTACTTCGTTTCTTAGAATGAAACGAGTACTTAAAATTTTCAAGGAAATCATGAGTGATCACATGAAAGGGGGAATCACAAGAGTAGTTTGTTTAAAGAACATAGTTCCTTGATGTAGGTATCATAGGGAAATGCCATACATATATGTAACTACACTTGTACATCAGAATTGTGAACAAACATTTATTTAAAACAGATTGTTTCAGGGTTCAACAAAAGATACAAAGCATGAAAGTTCAGATTATTTAAAGCAGCTTCTTCTGATTGGCCAAATGCTCATTTGTGGGTTGGATTCGCATTGACAATCTCTGGGCATTTGTTCCTGAAATGGCTCGTCTCGCCACAGTTGTAGCACGATCCAGGTGGAAAACGAGCTTGGATAGGGTTGGCTTGTGGTTGATTTGGACCACCTTGGGTTGGGTTAGTTCGATAAGCACTTTCCAGGTGACGAATTCGCCCACATGATACACACACACGACACTGTAGGTGAGCTTGGTGATGCCCGTTACATTTGTTGCATAACGGTGTCGTTCCTTTGTATTGCTTCTTAGCTGGTGGTGCTGCCACCTGGCTAGGTCTGGTCTGATTTGGTGCAATGACTGGAGAATTCTTTGAAGCTTTATGCTTCCTTGACCTTTTTGAAGGCTTGGCTTCTGCTTCCTTTGATGCTTCTTGAGTGGCTCTATTGTTGAGACGAGACATGGCGACACCTAAATCAACAGACTTTAGGATTACTTCGCCTATTTGTTGGGCAAATTTGGTAGTTTGCTCGGACATTGGAGTGTCGCTGCGATGAAGAGACATTCTGGAGGAAGTGAAAGACATAGGAAGAAACAAATGAAATATTATTGGATAATCAAAACAGGATGGCAATGCATAAAATTGCGATCATTTGTTTGTTACCTAAGGTAAACTAATGAGACGGTGACAAATCAAAGTAAACGGGTCATATTAATGTATCACTGAAGACATGCTTTCCTATAAGTGAACACTCACCCCAAGAGTTCCCAGGTAAGAGTGACTGGTCCGATACTGTGGATTTGTACGAACACTCTAGCCTTAGGCAGAAAACTCAGAGTACAGGCATTCACCCTTCCAGTTTGCACGTGTTCACATTATAAGACCAAACTTTGACGGGATTTTGAAAAATTCGAATGGCACTAAGCCAAAAACAAATCATCCAAAAGGGTGGGTGATTATTTCCAAAATCATTTTGAAAACTTAGATGGTTCAAAACCTAGTAATCAATCATCCTAGAACAGATGATTGCTTTTCAAAGCGGTTTTGAAATTTGTGTTCTTGTTGTGGTTGTCGCCTAAGGATAGGTGACGGTATTGTTTTATGACTAAACGCAAGTAAACTCGTGTTAGGGTTCTAGGAAGGTTATAGACTAGGTCAAAGCATTACTAATAAACTAATTCCCTATAACCATGAGCTCTGATACCAACTTTTTTGTCATACCCCGACCACGTAAAACAACAAATCGTGGTGGAATCGTCGGGTAGTGTTGTAACAGAATCATTGTTTCATAACACATGGAAATTTAAATGTTGTTTTATTGATTAAAAGAAATTACAATGTCTTAACAACAATGAAGCATAACATAATTAACTAGTCTTGCATCTTTTATTGTCACTAAGGCCTTCGTCCAATCCTATGTTTGCATCATAATCATCTAACAACAGCACCTGAAACACATGTGAAAATAGGTACGTCAGCATAAAAATGTCTGTGAGATACATAGGTTTTATTGATTTAGGATTCATGACTTGTAAGTTTAAAAGAATGTTTTAACAAAAAGTAGTCATGAACCTTGTATAATGTTTTTGTTTTATAAATCATATAAAAATTGATAAGGAAACATATGATATAAAATAAATATGTATGGTTAAATAAATAACCAAGTAAATGAATTTGTATAAAATGTGTTGTTTGTAAAATAATGTTTTGTAAAGATATGTTAATTTGTGTTAAATGTAATATGTAAAAATTGAAATGATTTAAATAACGCTACGAAATGTAATATCATACAAGCACTTATATATAGGAAGTACCAGCGGCGTATCCACCATGCTTGTATCATATTACACACGGCTCGTTACTTAAATCACTTATCAAACAAACCACCAATGTAAAATGTTCATGTATAACTAAATGTAATGTTTTAAACAAATGTTGAAATGTTATTGTGTAAACAAAGGTAATGTAGAGTGAATAAAAAGCCTTTATTGATTAAAAGCATTAACTCGACCCTATAAGAAAGAAATGTACAAAACAATGCAATTGATAAATTATAATCAAAATTTATGTTTTGTAGAATAATGCATGCTTTACTGATACAAACATCTATGCGGTATTGTGAAAATGCATACATTCAAGCCTTGAGACTGTGGCGATAAACCCTTAAACAAATTAAAGGTTTATCTGAGTTATGTTTATTGAATTCGGTCATTCCTTCCGTCCAAACATACCTAGGATGTCAGGAACGGGAGTTGTCAATTCCTATGGTACCACTACCTACTAACGAACGGCGTAGCTAATGTTAATGAATGTATTTTTGGGCCATTTAAACAAACCAAATGTCACACCAAAATGTAAGCATGTTTTATGAAAATAATGTACTAAGTATGCACTAAATGGACATACATAGCATGAAATGTACATGAAAATAATGTACTAAGTATGCACTAAATGGACAAACATAGCATGAAATGTTAATGAAAATAATGTACTAAGTATGCACTAAATGGACATACATAGCATGAAATATAAATGAAACTAATGTATGTATTAAGTATGCACAAAATAGACATACATAGCATGAAATGAAATGTAAAACGATGTACTAAGTATGCACTAAATGGACATACATAGCAAAAACATAATGAAATCATGTACTAATAGTGTACTAATGAACATAGCAAGTATATGATATGAAAACATGGAAAGCATGAAAGTAACAAGTAGACACATGTGTTTCACCCCAAAATGTTTGAAAAATAGTAAAAGAGGGGACTATGTACTCAGTTGAGGGTGCTTAGAAGTCTTGAACAACAACCAAGCAAAGCTAGAGGGATCACAGAATCAAAGGGCACCTAATATAGGTAACTACGTTAATAACCGGACCTAATCGGAGGATCGGATAAAATGAGGTTTCGTAAACAAAATGAGTGTAGGGACTCATGTTATATGGTTTAACAAAACCTACATTCTAAAACGAAACCTAACCTAAGTGCTTACGACCAATTACGACTCGTTAAGGTAGCTTACGCCACTTTAACGCGTCGTTCGTGTAAAACACGTTCGGAACGCCTAACTAGTCCTATGACAAGTATTATATGCCTTAATATGTCTAATATTGTTGTCTAATCAGTTTAGATATCAAGAATTATGTTACATATGCTTAAAATAAATTTATGCGCAAAAAGGGCATTTTGGTCATTTACCTAAGGCATATAAACTACTTATCATACAACTAACTAAACGTAGTGACCATAAGGTATAACCTTGGAAGGTTATTCCCAATACAACTATGGGCACCTAATGTGTTTGGTCGGATCCTAATGATCGACCAAACGGGTCGTGTTCGAGAGTATAAGCGATTGTTTAGATCGCTTACCTTACGACCCTATATAAGCACTATATCTAAAGTGACGAGTTAAACATGTTAAAACATGTTTAACGAAGTTTGAAAACAGGTTTGGTATCAAAACAAAAGGTCTTGATACCTAAAAGTAGTTTGGTTACAAAATACGCAAGAATACGCATTTTGGCCGAAACTACGACTCACCACTAAGCCTAGATAACATGGTAATCAGTAGGTATAGTCACAAGGGACTATAACCATCGTGATTACGCTCACGTTATGAAGTTCAAACGAACTTCGTGTTGACCATAAACTGGTCAATGAAGAAAGTCAAACAAAGTTTGACTTTCACGCTAAAACGCGTAAAAGAACGAAAGAATACTTACAACGGGTCCAAGAATGGAAGTTTGATTCCAAATATTCTCAGGTATGAAGTGATAACACATCAACTTGGAGAAATTTCAGAATCAATGTGAGTTTGAGAGCAAAGGGAGTGGGGTTTATATAGTTTTTGCACAACCGTTAAGATCGTTCATCGTAAAATGAGATTTGATCTAGGCCGTACATGAGCACCCCTTGTTTTCTAAAACCATGGGAGCCCCTAATATGAGCCCATAGTATCATAAAAACCATTTGCAAGTGCCTAAAACTGTTGGAACAGCTGGAAACAGGCTGGAAATTTAGTTTTGTTGACCTGCAAGTTTTACCCCGGCCGCGTAAGAGACGGGCTGGGGTTTACGCTGGCCGCCTGAAATCCCAGTTCAGCAAACAAGTTTCAAAAGTTGTTGTTTCAGTCCCTGCAAGCTTTTAAGCCCCGTTTTGACTCGTTTTAGGCCCGTTAAGCTATTTTCAAGGCTCTACAATGATGCCTAACGTAAGGGACATGAAACATGCTCACAAATATGTCGGATGTCGGTTCGTTTGGCCGTACGATCACGTTATTTGGTTAATTACGACGAAACACGAACGAACGCGAAAAACGATCCAAATGATGCGACGAATGGATTTTTATCAAGCCACTCACAAAAATGAAATATTTTAATGATTACATAATTTTTTGGATGTCCGGATGTATTCAGAACGTAAGATATGCGCGAAAATGCAAACTTATGCACTTTTTGACGCTTTTAGTCCCTGAATGACCAAGAAGTTTATTTTTGCGCACCAAACACCATAAAGCCTATTTCTAAGCCATGTAAAAGATATTTAGGGCATATTTAACTTATGATCATGTTTCGGAATGTTCGCTACAGTACGAATCGGCATACTTTCGCAGTTTGTCGAATTTAGTCCCTGTAAGCGAATAAACTTGATTTCTTCACACCAAACCTTCCAAAACTTATTTCTAACTTATGTAAGGGTTATTTAAGGTATGTTAAGCCCATGTCACAATTCCAGAGTGTTTGTCGCGTTAAACTGATTATGTTTATGCATCAGTGCGCGTATAACTTTCCAGAAAGCGATTTAGAGCTCGAAATCGAACAAGAATTGATATGTGCAAATGATACACATATTTATACAAATCCCAAGTATGAAATATTACATTTCATTGATTTGGTACTTGTTTGATGGTCGTGGAGGCACAGGTGTCACAAGGTGCACGAGCCACAACCTGCGGTGGAAACCATGGTCTTTGGCTTTAAGTTGGAGGCATTACTTGGACGATACCAAACGCACTACTTAGAGCAATCACAAGGGCCTCCCGTGTACCTTTGTTTTGGAAGAGCTAAACATGTAATAGCGTCGCTGGATGGAAATTTTGAATGATTACGACCGTGAAACCTAAACGTTCATGAGCTTTGCAGCTCACTATCGACTCTAACTTACCTGATTGGACTCGCTCTGTTCAAACTGGAGAACGGAAGGAAGAGAATTTTCAAGTTAAACGCATGCGGGGCATGGAGAAGCAACCGTTGACAGGTCGGACGATATTCGCTACCTCATGGAACGAATGTGGGTCTCATTATACGGCAACCGTAGGGGACTTGTGTTGAGCGAAGCACACCAGCCTCGACATTCTAGTCATCTGGATTTTTATGGAATATTTTAGGATCTAAGGATCTTGTACTTGCAGCTGGGCTTGAAGGCCTACACAGTGAAGCATGTGTACGACGTCCAACTTGTGCGAAGGCCAACTTGGAACATCAGAAACCTTCTGGTTTGTGTCAGTAACCAGAAACACCCATATGGAAACGAGAACAGACTGCCATGGATTTTGTCACTAGTCTACTTACAACTCGAAATGGAAACAGTATCACATGGATGATGTAGGACCGGTTTTGACTCCGAAACGATTGCGAATCGACCGTGCGACGTGCGGAAACCGTGCACGAACGAGACCGAAATACACAAGATGTAATATAAACGTGATTCTATTTATAAATCTGAAACGTACAAAGAACCTTGAATCACTTGGAGTACTTTCTCTCTCTAGACTCTCTCTCTAGAATCTAAGCTCTCCAAATGTCAAATGTCAAATGTACAAAAGTCCCAAATGATTTAGCTTGAATGCTATTTATAGAGATGTTGATTTAGCTTGAAATGACACATGCCACTTTCAAGGGAAATCAACATGTTGATTTAGCTTGAAACTGTCATGTGACACTTTCAAGGTAAATCACCACTTTCAAGCTAAATTACCTTAAACATACTCTAAAACCTCCTAAACTCTCGTATAACAAGTTCTAATCTAACAATTCAAATCCTAGACTCGATACAAGACGAAGTCAATAGACATAGTGCACTAACAGACTCCCCCTTGGATATTGACGAAGTCTTCAGTGTCCAATCTTTATCATGACACCTCTTCAGTCTTGATCAGTCTTCAAACTCTATCCGAATTGTAACACTGTAAGCATCCTTCAATATTTATCTTCTTTCCATCAGCTTCAGGCTTCCCCTTTCATCAAGCTTCCGTGCTTTGGGATCAACATCTAGCTTTCCATCTACAAGCTTGTCTTTAGACTCCCCCTTAGACTCTGCTCTCGGGATCGTAGTCTGATCTATCTGCAATCACTAAAACATTCATAAATACAATGTTTTCATATCAACTTCTCTAATCCACTCTCCCTATCAATAAACTTCATTGATCTAGCAGTATTAAAGAATCCAACTCCCTCACAATTTATCATCCAAGTTCAAGTTAATGACCTTGGAGATATCACAAACTGTTTTTGAAATTTTTTTTTATTTTAATTCAAGTATCAAATTAATGAACTTGTTTTATTTTCAGAAGCAAAATCAGCTTACTTAGATTTTGAAACTCAGCACTCAGACATCAGTTGTCGAAAATAAAGCAGAAATCAAAATCTTTTTGTATTTTCTGAAAATATAAAGCAGTAAAAAAATATGTACAAACATATTTACAGACAATATTTTTGTTTGAGTATGCGTCAGAGGATCATATCAGTTTTTGACAAGTCACAAGTACCGTTGAGCTTAATTTCACTTTAAGAATTAAACAATTCACTTAGATTGTCGATATACTGATCCACTTTAAATTTTCACACAAAGTTCAACTGATTCAGGATACGAATTATGTATTTTAAGAACTTAAACCCATTCATGTGTCCCACCTCTTGAATATACTCCCGTATCCAGATCTCAATGTTCAGTCTTACAGGTAGTTATAACACAAATGATATCTGTAAGGGGTTAATAAATTATGAAGAATCATGAGAGCTCAGGTCAGAACTACCGTTCAGCAGAGAGATCATGACTCAACTTAGGTGTGTCCCCTTTAGAGGATCTTTTTTACAACAGCATTGCTAAGCAATTTTATTGTCTTATCATATATGCTGAGGGTGATGCTGTATTTCAAGCATTGCGGAAAGTATTATTCGAGGACTAGGTCAGAACTTCCATTCAGCAGAAGTCCCGGAATAATACCCCAGATATCACTGAGTATAAAAACCTAGTATATCAGAATACAAGACCTTTCAAACGAGATTTCAGGGGTTACCTATATATCCAAGTAGTGCTCCCCACGAAATAAGCAAGTATAAAATTTATGTTTATATCCCGAAAAAGTTTACTAAGTGTATAAAAATCTACCGACACATCCACGGTGAGATCGTTTAACACATTTAAACTTTCCATTTCTTTAGCGTACTGTAACTGTCTACTGATGTACTATCATTTCCTCTTTTTACGCAAAACTCAATTTTTTTGAATTTTATCATGTTTTTGACTTTTTCAAATTTTCAAATGTTTTTGGATTTTCTAACAACAATACTCCCCCTAAAATGCAAAACCATTTAAAAGAAAATTTGACAACCAACACTGATAGCTTTGTCTCGCCATCCATTTTCTGCTAAAAATGCTCTGATTTGCAGAAAATATAACGTACCCCCATGATTTACAACACATTGATATTTACAGTTTGAAAACCGTTTTTCAATCTTGTGAAAATAATCATGTTTGTTCAGCCGTGAGGGTTTCGGCGTATTCAATCAACACATATTTTTGTAATTTTTGAATATTTGACAGAAACTAAAAACATATTTTTGGTTTTTCAAAATTTTCAATTTTTAGGGTTTTCGAAATATTGTTTATTTATTTACAGAATGAAAATAAACTTCCTGCTTCAACCAACACAGGATTCAGTAGCCTCTCCTTGTTGTGCCAGGCTGCTCCAACCTCCATTCTCACAATCTTTGAATTCCATGAGCACCTGCACAAACAAACTACTCAATTACTTGAACAATTTAGCCCAGGTCTGTTGAACCTTAGGCATTTCAACACAATAATTTTCATTCAATGCTGGAAATTCTTTGTCATTTTTCACAAAAACTTTCTCAATTTTAACTTCAACTTTCTCATCTTTTACCAAATCAACATGTTTCTTAACACTCCATGTTTGACCTTTTGGTGTTCCTCGTTTGTAAAAATGTGAAACTTTTTGAACATTTTGATTTTTAACAACAGCTCTTGGTTTCCAAAACTCTTGAGGTTTTGTCATATCAACAGTTGTTTTCCAACTTTGTGTTGTTCTAAATCTGGGTGTGTGAGAATTCCAGATCTGTCTAGAATCGAACCTATTCGGGTCTGAATTCCAGTTTTGATTCGAAGCAAACTTGTTTGTGTTGTACCTCCAAGTTTGTTTTGAGTCAAATCTGATTGACCTTTGTCTCACATTCTCAGATTTTTGTTTTTCAACATCAATCTTCTTTTGATCAACATCCACAGGTTTTAGATTAAAACACTTGCGTGCAAGATGTCCTTTTTGATCACATTTGAAACATGTTCTCATGGACACATCTTTGACCTATGGCTGTTACTTTTTCTTTAGAGCAAAGAATTCATCATTAGACTGTCTCATTTTGAGTTCTTTTTCCTTTTCTAAACTGTCTCCTTGAACAAAACTCAATTTTGCCTGAAAATTTGGCATTTCATTTTTGTTTCGATTCTGTTTCTTCTTATAACCCAACCCAGCCTTCATGTTCTTCTTTTTGAAACCAAGTTTGTTATACGAACCTTTATGAATCTTACCAACAAACTTTGAAATCTCAGACTTCTCAATCTCAACCATTTTGAAAACTTTATCAACCTTTTCTGAAATCACATTCTGAATCGGGAAAACAACATCTAAGAACAATTTGTCCGATCCAATCATGGTATAAACCAATCCTTTTGAATCATCATTCAAAATTTCCTCAGATTTTGTGTTTTTCAGATAACCATCATGAAGATTTCCTTCATCTTCATCCTGTGATTCAGATTTACCTGTAACAACTGACTCCTCTTTCAACACACTTTCAACGACTTTACCTACCACCTCTGAATCATGAGAATCATCAGATTTGGAATAGGTTATGTCAATGTTGTCTGGCAATTGGTCTACCATGTTGAAAGCTTTTTCGACCTTTTCCTCATCATAAAATGCAAATTTTCCCGGTGGTGGAACTTGATGAAACTCTGAGCCAATGCCTTTCTTATTCTGCTCAGACTCACCATCACCCGGTTTTATATTGAAAATTCGTTCAAGAACATATGACGACACGTGGTAACTCTTTAACTTGTTGTTATCCTGTTCTAAATCAGCAATTTGTGGCTTCAACTTAGCAACATCCTCAATATAGGAATTAACAACATCTTGTTTTATCGCATACATTCGTTTAAGCTCTTTGGTTGTTTCAGACATATAATTCATTCTTGATTGAGCATATTTCATTTCGTCTTTCACTTTTTCATATGACTCTTTTGTAATGTGATATGATAATTTCATTGAGTCATATTCCTTTTTCATTTCTTGACAAGCAATTTCTTTTTGTTCACATTCATTTGTCATTTTCAAAACATTTTCTTTCAAAACTTCATTTTCTTTCTCTAATTTGTTACATTTTTCTGAAAGTTTTTCATCATTTTCTTTAAAAACCTTTTCTTTTTCTAACATCTCTTTGCATTTTTCTTTGAAAATGTTTTCTATTTTTGTGAATTCAAGATCTCTTGTTCTGAATTGCTCATCTTTTTCAGTACAAGCTCTGCACGGTTCCATGCATTTCTTGCACTGATAAATCAGTTTTAAGTTTTCAGAATCAGAATTTACCTCAGTGATTGGCACTTCGGTGTTTCCAGCAACCTCTGTCTGCTCATCAACATCCTGCTTTTCTTCAACACCGACTTCATCACCAGCATTATCAGCTTCCTCATTCTCATTCTTTTCTTCTATCTGCTGTTCTTCAGTAACAGCTTTCTCAACCTCTTCATTCACAACAACTTCTTCACTTTTGATTTCCTTCACAGCTTCAACTTCAATAGTTTCTGTTTTAACCTCTTCAGCATCTTTCTTCAGATCGTTCACCATTTCTTCAACATTCTTCTTCATCCTCTCCTCATCCCTTTTTCTCAGACACGATAACATAGCATATCTGATCTCCTTTTCAAATCTCTTAACGTATGTGTCATCTTTCAATACATTTCTATAGTATTCAGCTCTCAACGGGACTTTGAGAAGAACATCATCGAAAATTATGTCTTTCTTGGGAACAACCGGTTCTCCTTCTCTGTTATAATAGCATTCTCTCTTTTTATCCCATCTTTTGCTACCGACAGCCATCTCATACTCCTCTTGCATGTCATCCATTCTGTTGTAGACCACGTTTCTTTCTCTGTAGGTCTTCTCACTCAAGATCTCTTCTCGAGTTTTCTCTTTGATCTCAACTTTTTCTTCACTGATTTCAGCAGTATCTTTGTCTTTGTTTTCATCTTGAATCTCAGCAACAAAAACAAACTTTCTTTCTTCTGTCATAGCTCTCCCTTGAGCTGTTTTACGAACATTATCTAAACGATCTTCTTCTGGACAAACTGTGCTCCAGTCAAATCCTTCATCAGGATAGATTACTGCATATGCTCTTGATTTTTCTCTCGGCTTATCTTCGATCAACTTTGGTTCTTCTCTGCTTCGATGGTAAATCTCTTTTCGATAATAATCATCGTTGAAAGGACGTTCACTTCCTTCAGCAACTTCAGAGTTTCTGCATTCTCTTTTGAAATGACCCTTTTGCTTGCATTTGAAGCAGGTCACTTTGGATTTGTCGAATCCAAGCTTTGTTGAAGCACCTCCAAGCGATTGTTTCCCGGTAATCTCCATATACCTCTGAGCTCTTCGGATACAACTAGCTAAACACCAACGAATGTCAATGAGCTCCATCTCTTCCGGATCAATCTGGTCGTAGTCTTCTTTGGTCAATTCGGAGTTTCCAATTTTGCCAGCTACTAGACCTTCATATGACTCCAAAACAGATGCAAGGAAACTCATTTGTTGCTTAGCTGCATTTATGCTCATTGCAGGAGAATTCTTCAGTTTAAGAGCAATGTTGCACAAAATTTCTTCAGATTCATCAGAATTTGTCTTTGAAGATGAGTGATATCCAGAATGATGACTTGTTGACGTTGTTGGTGGTTCTTTCATCTTTTCACCACTAAATGCTGTTTTTGGTGAACCAACGCCTTTATCAGAAAGCACACTGCTTTTGTAGTACAAGCCAACATTCTGTTGATATGAAGAATCAGTCATCTTGTTTTGCTTTTGTAGCTCCAGATCATGACTTTCAATCTTTTCAAACAAAGCATCAAGAGTAATTGTATCATACAAAGCATCATTTTTCAAAATAAAAACAAACGTTTGCCACTGATCAGCTCGTGGTAACGCTTCAATCACTTTGTCTATCAATTCCTCTCTTGTTTTATTTATCTCTAATCTTTCCAATTCAATTTTAAGATGACATAATCTCTTAATCATTTGCCTCACTGACTCTCCTTTTATGTTATCAAACAGATCAAATTCTTTCTTTAATAAAGCGATTTTGTTCTTTTTAATCTGTTTACCCCCTTCAGCTTTAACACGTAAAGCTTCCCAGACAGACTTAGATGACCCATCATGAGTTAGTAAAGCAAAAATATCATTTCTGATTGCTGACTGGATCAATGCTATCATTCTCTGTTCAGCTTCGTATTCAGCTTTATCTTCTCTGGAAAACTTCTTGAATACTAGATCTTCGCCTTTTTCATCTTTTGGTTTTTCATACCCATACTCCAAACAAAACCAGCTTTCATGAGCATACGCTTTCGCCCAGTTGATAAAACGTTCTTTCCACCAGGTATAATCCTCAATGCTATCAAGAGTTGGTGGCTTTGAGTGAGTTCCGTAAAAGTTATCATGCTTAATGTCTTCGTTGATTGCCTTCGTGATAGTTTTTGGTGTAATATTTGTAACCTCAGACGATTCGGTTGTAAACGCGTTGAAAAACGTATTGAAAAATTCATCAGCCATGATGTAAACCTGAATAGACAAACAAACAAACACAATCAGTATACACAATATCAAATATCCTGAACCAGACAAATACACAGTTGACGTGAAATAATCTCGACACGAAATTTCACTTTTCAAGCGAAAAAGGAAATTCAAGCGAAATCACTTTGTTTGACAACTCAAGCGAAATCACAAGTTGACCACGAAATCAAGACTCAACAGCTTTCAAGCGAAATCCCAAGTTGACCAGTTTGAAGCGAAATCAAGACTATATTGTTTCAAGCGAAATCAAATCTATGCTGTTTCAAGCGAAATCTGATTTTATGTACTATCTCAAGCGAAACCAAAACCAAACATCATGTTCAAGCGAAATCTTCAGAATATTCAAGCGAAATCCAGCAGCTTTTTCAAGCGAAATCTAGCAGCTTTTTCAAGCGAAATCCTTAAAATACTCAAGCGAAATCTGATTTATAAGGATTTCGCTTGAATTTTTCAAGCGAAATCTTGCTGATTGTTACGAAGTCGGACACAAAAAATCGAAATTCTCCTAAACAACTAGGAATTTGAATCTGAAACTTGGCAGGATTGTAGATCAACTGTTTTCGCACAATATTCTAAAAAATCAGCTGATTCGGACA
This sequence comes from Helianthus tuberosus, assembly GCA_030545235.1. Lineage (NCBI taxonomy): Eukaryota > Viridiplantae > Streptophyta > Magnoliopsida > Asterales > Asteraceae > Helianthus > Helianthus tuberosus. The sequence continues at coordinate 124,711,060 of CM060366.1, forward strand.
TTAAAATCCCGTTCAATTTGTCGAAAAACCGTAGAAAACGTGAAAGAATAAGTAGATGATGAAGAAATGATGCAATTCAGATCTGAAAACGTTGTAATCTGGTACGAATCTTGTTGTTTGATCAACACAATCGAGCTCCTGCTCTGATACCACTTGTAGGACCGGTTTTGACTCCGAAACGATTGCGAATCGACCGTGCGACGTGCGGAAACCGTGCACGAACGAGACCGAAATACACAAGATGTAATATAAACGTGATTCTATTTGTAAATCTGAAACGTACAAAGAACCTTGAATCACTTGGAGTACTTTCTCTCTCTAGACTCTCTCTCTAGAATCTAAGCTCTCCAAATGTCAAATGTACAAAAGTCCCAAATGATTTAGCTTGAATGCTATTTATAGAGATGTTGATTTAGCTTGAAATGACACATGCCACTTTCAAGGGAAATCAATATGTTGATTTAGCTTGAAACTGTCATGTGACACTTTCAAGGTAAATCACCACTTTCAAGCTAAATTACCTTAAACATACTCTAAAACCTCCTAAACTCTCGTATAACAAGTTCTAATCTAACAATTCAAATCCTAGACTCGATACAAGACGAAGTCAATAGACATAGTGCACTAACAGATGATCGTTGATCGCCTCATGTAGCCAGCACACCTTCTTGCAATCAAGGGAACTGACGAGTCTTCTCAGCTTGTGAATATTCCTCTGGGAGAGACGGCTTTCAGGCACGCGGTGCCAACTCCTGTTACCTTTGATTTTGAGCTATACCTGATTTATGGTAGGCAATACACAACACCCTTGGCTCACATATAGACATGAGCATTACTTATCACTATAGGGCAACCGGGCAGTAACAAACCATCCTGACACACGAAGACATGCTCGTGATTGACTTTAGTAAACATTTGGGAAGGTCACTTATTTTTGGGTGAGCTCTACTGCAGCCGTTACTCTATTAGTATGCATACAACTTTGTTTGGGGGCATTGCATGGATGATAATGCCAATCTCCTCATGGACTGAGGTGGATGACAACCTAATCACGGGTCTAGGACTGTCACACCCCCAAAATCCACATGCGGAGTATCGCCACTTGGAGGTGTGACCGACCAGGATCAAGCCACAAATCAAATTGAACATAACAAGTAATAAGTAAAATTCAACAACACAATATGAAAGGTGTTTCAAATCAAAAACGTAGTTAAGTGTTTAGCGGAAGCATAATTGTAAAACCCAATGTAAGCATTAAGTACGGAATAAAGTAATGTTTTTAGCATGGCACACACTGCCATGTCCCACAACGATCGCGCCTCCCTGTGCAAGCTCCATGAGTACCTAACGACCTGCAAGGCATGTAACAACGAATCAACAACAAAGTTGAGCGAGTTCACAGTTGGTTGTTTAGTTATAGTATTCGTTTCGTAAATCATATGCTGGTTTTGTAAACCATGTATCGTATTAATTTGTATCGCGGTCTCCCAGACATGTTTGCAAAGATTAGTAGGGGCTTCCCATGTGTGTTACTAGACCGTGCGTATCGACTACTATGAAAATGTAAGTGGTGCCCTAAGTCAATGTCTATCAGCATTGACCCTTTGCCCATAGTCCATTAGTACACGCCCGTTCGAACGACACGGTGTGGGGTTTGTTAAACCTAATAGCGCTATTAACTAATGACCCGCTCGCCATAGGCCTCGGCGATTAAGTCGATATAAATGAGGGACTTCATGATAGAGGTTTGGTCCAGTGTGTAATCTTGGCATCCTACCCACGGAGGATGGTTGTAGTTACCGTTTAAATCATTAACCCATTCCCAACCCTTGGGAATCCCATGCCTTGGAAAGAGTGTGAACTCACCTTGGTTTGCTCAGTATGCTAAGTTATGTGCTCACAAATAATCAGTCAAGGCCTATATTATGCACGTATACACAATCAGTTGACATTCACAAAGTTCGACTAACAGTCAAGATCATCTTGCACATGCAAGTAACAACTACCACATTGCATTTAACAGTACATGACTAACCTAGTTAATTCCTTAACAGACTTAACTGAGTTTACTGTGCAAGTTTAACCCTTGACGAAACATAGTTGTTTTGTCGTGAACCCCTTCGGCGAAACACCCCTGTTTCATCGTGCATCCCTTCGACGTAACTCATCCGTTTCGTCATGATTACCCTCGGCGAAACACCCTCCCATTTCGTCGTCATACGTTTCATCGATGTCTAGGTTTCGCCGCATACATAACAGTTACAAAGATATCCCAGAAACCCTAAACATCCTAACAGCCGTTTGACATGCTATCATCGAACCAACAATTAACATATAACACCATGATCACTAATCATATCACTTCTGTAATCGATACCCTATGCATGACAGTTTGCTAGTCAATCATACGATCCACACAATCAACACATGTATACGATTGATAATCACTTAAGTCTGCCGGTTCTCTATTAAAACGAAACATTATAGGGCCACGATCTGAATAGTGAAATCAGACTTTACGCTAGCATTCATTACCATAAACAATCAATGATAATATGTAGAACTTCATGAAACCCTAATAAATGTAATATATGATTTTATAATAAGAACCTATATTCACAGCCTTTTCATCAATCAAGCATATACAGAAACATGTATCAAGCAATCGAAGAATCATGAAACCGATTTAACAAACGTGTAACTAACCGAGATAGCAGTGATGATGGTTTGATCGCTAGAGAGGGCTTGGGAGAACACAGAGCTACCGTCGCACTAAGGAAGGGTTCTAGGGTTTTCAATTTGCTAAAAGCGTGACGAATGAAACAGTTCCTTGTAATTTATACGCGTAAAAGTGTACTGGGCCCTTAATGGGCTTCGGCGAATCAGTGGGCCGGCGAAACATCCTGTTTCGTCGAGGTGGTTATGACGAAACAACTCCCTGTTTCGTCGAGACGGTTTGCGGCGAATCTTCGCTTGTTTCGTCGGGAGGTTAATGGCGAAACACTTCTGTTTCGTTGGAGCCATTCAAGGTTTAAATAATTTAAAGTTTTCAAACAAGTTTCATGTTATATCACCAAACATATAAATGCAACAATCACAATACGTTTTATCATGTCACAAACGTGTACGGTTACAAAGCAAACAAGTCGTATAAACAAACAACCAGACAGTTAACGTGCAATTAAAGCGAAGATAGAATCTTGGAAACTCGAGTTGTCACATTATCCCCAACTTGAAAGAAATTTCGTCCTGAAATTTAGCATGCGGTTACTGAGGAAGCGAGTTAAGTTGCGTGGTTTACTGATTTTTCCTGGGGTGCCACATCATCCCCCCATTGATTTAGAATTTCGTCCCGAAATTCTGTAGTAGCTTCAGCCTCAGTAGTGGTTGCATTGTTTCCGAACAACTGGGGATACTTGAGTTTCATTTGGTCTTCTCATTCCTAGGTGTACTCTGGGCCACGACGGGAATTCCAACGAACTCGAACAAGAGGTATTCTGGTGTGCTTGAGGACCTTAACATCTCGGTCCGTGATTTCAACAGGTTCCTCGACGAATCGCAACTGATCGTTGATAGTGAGCTCCTTAAGAGGAACTACGAGGGTCTCATCTGACAGGCACTTCTTCAGATTCGAGACGTGAAAAACGTTGTGAACTCCACTGAGTTCTGTTGGTAGGTTCAGTTTGTAGGCCACCTTGCCTATCTTCTCAATGATTTCGAACGGTCTGACGTAACGCGGATTGAGTTTGCCCCTTTTGCCAAAACGAACAACACCTTTCCAAGGTGAGACTTTGAGTAGCACTCGATCCCCAACTTGGAACTCGAGTGGTTTCCTGCGCTTATCAGCGTAGCTTTTCTGATGGTCACGAGCTGCCGCCATTCATTGTCGTATCTGAGCAATTCTTTCCGTTGTGTCTACTACCAGTTCTGGGCCAGTGATTTGGCTGTCGCCAACTTCTGCCCAACAGAGAGGTGATCGGAACTTATGCCCATACAGTGCCTCAAATGGAGCGGCTTGAATGCTGGTGTGGTAACTGTTGTTGTACGAAAACTCCACCAAAGGAAGATGTTTTTCACAGCCGTTTCCGAAATCGATTACACATGCACGAAGCATGTCTTCTAGAGTTTGGATGGTGCGTTCAGACTGCCCATCCGTTTGCGGGTGATAAGCTGCGCTCATGTCTAATCATGAGCCAAAGGACTTGTGCATTGCTTGCCACAGTTCAGAAATAAAACGTGCATCACGATCGGAAATAATAGAGGTTGGCACCCCGTGCCTCGAGAAAACTTCCCTAAGGTAAACGTCTGCTAAGGTGGAGAACTTATCCGTTTCCTTGATAGCCAAGAAGTGTGCAGACTTTGTGAGTCGATCCACGATCACCCAAATAGTATCATTTCCACGTTGAGATCTAGGCAGGCCAGTAACGAAATCCATGGAAATTTGCTCCCATTTCCATTGTGGTATTTCTGGCTGTTGGAGTAGGCCTGGTGGTTTCTGATATTCAGTCTTGACTCTCGCACAAGTCAAGCACTTGCTAACGTAAGTTGCTATGTGAGCTTTCATGCTAGGCCACCAATACGTAGTCTCCAACTCGTGGTACATCTTATCCGAACCAGGGTGTACTGAGTAGCGAGACTTATGCGCTTCGTCCATCACAAGTTCTCGTAAATTGCCATAGAGTGGGACCCAGATGCGTCCTGTTACGTAGTTGGTGCCATCTCCCTTTCGTTCTTATCGTTGCCTTGAGCCGCGTAGGGCTTCAGCCCTGACGTTTACTGGTTTCAATGCTTCTACCTGAGCATCTCGTATCTGTGTAGGAAGACTAGACTGGATGGTAAGTTGTAATGCTCGCACGCGTTTGGGTGCAGTATCTTTTCGACTGAGGGCGTCGGCCACAACATTGGCTTTGCCTGGATGATACTTGATCGCACATTCGTAATCATTCAACAGCTCGACCCATCGATGTTGATGCATGTTCAACTCCTTTTGCTTGAAGATATGCTCGAGATTCCTGTGATCGGTGTAAATGGTGCACTTGGTACCGTATAGGTAATGTCTCTATATCTTGAGCGCGAAGACAAAAGCTCCCAGCTCCAAATCGTGTGTGGTATAGTTTCTTTCATGAACTTTGAGTTGGCGTGAAGCATAAGCAATGACTTTATCCCGTTGCATCAATACACAACCAAGACCCTGAATTGACGCGTTGCAATAGAACACAAAATCATCTGTGCCTTCAGGCAATGAGAGGATCAGTGCGCTACAAAGTCTATCCTTTAAGTGCTGAAACGCCGTTTCCTGTGCATCACCCCAACGATAGGTGACACCCTTTTGCGTTAGTAGAGTAAGCGGCTGTGCAATCTTCGAGAAGTCTTTGATGAACCTTCTGTAGTAGCCCGCCAAACCCAAAAATTGGCGGATTTCTGTTGGTGTACGCGGTGCAGGCCAGTTCCTGATCGAGTCAACTTTCGATGGATGAACGTGAATCCCATCCTTGTTCACCACATGGCCTAGAAAATGGACTTCACGAAGCCAGAAGTCGCATTTCGAGAACTTGGCATACAGTTGCTCCGTTCGAAGAAGTTCCAAGATAAGCCGCATATGTTGCTCGTGTTCCTCCTGGCTCTTGGAGTAAATCAAAATGTCGTCGATAAATACAATAACAAACTTATCCAGATAGGGCTTGCACACCCTGTTCATAAGATCCATGAAAACCGTAGGCGCGTTTGTTAACCCGAATGGCATGACCAGAAACTCGTAGTGGTCGTACCGAGTCCTGAACGCTGTCTTAGAGACATCTTCATCTCGAACTCTCAGTTGATGGTAGCCTGACCTCAGATCAATCTTTGAATAGTAGCTCGACCCTTGTAGCTGGTCTAACAAGTCGTCAATGCGTGGAAGAGGATAGCGATTCTTTACGGTCACCTTGTTTAGTTCGCGGTAATCTATGCACATACGAAAGGTATCGTCTTTCTTCTTCACAAACAATACGGGAGCTCCCTAGGGCGAAGAGCTAGGACGAATGAAACCCTTATCCAAGAGTTCTTGTAATTGCTTGGACAATTCTTCCAGTTCGGTTGGATCTAAGCGATAAGATGCTCGAGCTATGGGTGCTGCTCCAGGAGCTAGCTCGATCTGAAATTCGACTTGGCGATGAGGCGGTAGCCCAGGTAAATCTTCAGGAAACACTTGAGGAAAGTCGCGTACTACTGGAATATCCTCTATTCTCTTCTCTCTCGTTGATGCGTCAGTAACAAGTGCTAAGATAGCGGTGTGGCCCTTTCGCAAACACTTCTGGGCCTTAAGGAAGGAGATGATGCCCCCTACAGCACCACTCTTGTCGCCTTGAATTTCGAGAGGTTCTTTGCCAGAACGGGGAATACGAACAATCTTCTCTTTGCATAGGATCTCTGCTTGCTGTTGGGATAACCAATCCATCCCAATGACAATGTCGAAACTACCCAGAACTATAGGAATGAGATCGATAGAGAAAGTCTGACCAGCGAGGATAAGATTACAACCCTGAACTATGTGTGTGGCCTCTACACTCTTACCGTTTGCTAACTCTACGACATGCTTGGTGTTCAAAAGTGTTGGTGTGCGCTTGAGCATTTGACTAACTTTTAGAGACACATAACTGGTATCGGCACCCGAATCAAATAAAACAGTAACATAAAAGTCGTCGAGAAGGAACTTACCCATCACTACGTTAGGATCATTCCTTGCGTCACCCTGACCCAGCACGAACACGCGGCCCCGGGCGCCATTGTTTCCATTGTTTCCCCCATTGTTATCCCCATTGTTGTTCCCATTGCCCTGATTATTGTTGTTGTTGTTCTGATTCTGGTTTAACTGAGGGCAGTTCCGCTTGAAGTGGCCTTCAGCACCACACTGAAAGCCACCCCCTGTTTCCTTGCTGTAGCTGCTGCTGGTTCTGTGGAGCGGGTGGTTGTTATTGAGGGTTCTGATTCGCAGGTCGTGAGCTCCTGCAATCCTTAGCTTCATGACCCATCTTGAGACACCGCTGATAACGACCCTTGTTGCACTGACCATTGTGGTGTCTGTTGCATTTGTTGCACTTTGGGAGGTTTCCTCGATATCCACCCTGCCCTTGACTACCAGAAGATTGCTGACCAGGGCTCTGATAGTCATCAGTCCTTCGCTGCTGTGCCTGGGACTGAACTGAAGTCGAACCTTTGCTGGAGGCTCCATCCCATTTTCGCTTGTTATCACTGGGAGTAGCAGGAGTAGTAGTAGTAGTAGTAGTAGTAGCACCGATACGCTTAGGCAGCCTGTTCTTTTCCACTGCCTAGTCTGTGAGACGATGAGCAAGACGAGTAACATCCTGGATGGTAGCAAGGTTAGCCGAAGTCACATGGATTTGAATTTCTGGTACAAGACCCCTGAGATACAGCTCGATACGCTTAATGGGAGGATCCACCATAGTTGGACACAAGATGGCCAGCTCGTTTGACCTTTTCGTATATGCCTCTATCTCTGACCCTGTCATCTTTAGGTTAAAGAACTCCACTTCCAACTTGTGGATGTCATCACGACTACAGTATTCCCACTTGATCAGTTCCTTAAAGTCGTTCCATGGGGTGGCATTGGCTGCTACCAGCCCCAACATTTGGACTTGTGCGTTCCACCAAGTCAACGCAACGCCTTCGAGAGTACCAGTGGCATACTTCACACTACGAGCCTCGGGGCATTCACACATTTCGAAGACTGACTCGAGCTTCTCAAACCAATGGAGGAGTCCAACGGCCCCTTCTGCGCCACTGAAAGTACTAGGACGACAGTCCATGAAAGTTTTGAACGTGCACGCAGGCGGCTGAGCATGCTGGCCTGTTGAGTAAACAAGAATAGGACAAAGTTAAACACAAGAGTTGGTTTAGGAGTGTAGGATCTAAAGATCCTGGAGTGAGTTGCGACTGTAGGATATACCTCCTGCTTGGGCGGCTGCAAGTGCCGCAGCAACTTGTTGGTTAATCAGAGCCGTCAACTGGGCTTGAGTCATGTTAACGCGTCCAGCCATGATCTTCATATCAAAGGAAACATGAGTGAGAGAGGTTCGCGAAAGTGCGATGACAGAAGAGAGTAAGCACACACGTGTTTTCAAACAATAGTTGTTACGTTTATCTAAACATACCATGAGCAAAGTTCTATGTAATCTAGCAAGTAGGCAATGTAAACACAAATCATATCACCTAGAATGTCGAGTCTTGCACGTGGAGCGAAGCGTCGTTGTGGATCATTGAGCGCTGTTCAGGTTATAGTCTGGTTTTAACAAAAACTTTTTCCCTTATTAAAACCAAGTTCACTATAACCAATGGCTCTGATACCAATCTGTCACACCCCCAAAATCCACATGCGGAGTATCGCCGCTTGGAGGTATGACTGACCAGGATCAAGCCACCAATCATATTGAACATAACAAGTAATAAGTAAAATTCAACCACAAAATATGAAAGGTGTTCCAAATCAAAAACGTAGTTAAGTGTTTAGCGGAAGCATAATTGTAAAACCCAATGTAAGCATTAAGTACGGAATAAAGTAATGTTTTTAGCATGGCACACACTGCCATGTCCCACAACGACCGCGCCTCCCTGTGCAAGCTCCATGAGTACCTAACAACCTGCAAGGCATGTAACAACGAATCAACAACAAAGTTGAGCGAGTTTACAGTTGGTTGTTTAGTTATAGTATTCGTTTCGTAAATCATATGCTCGTTTTGTAAACCATGTATCGTATTAATTTCTATCGCGGTCTCCCAGACATGTTTGCGAAGATTAGTGGGGGCTTCCGATGTGTGTTACTAGACCGTGCGTATCGACTACTACGAAAATGTAAGTGGTGCCCTAAGTCAATGTCTATCAGCATTGACCCTTTTCCCATAGTCCATTAGTACACGCCCGTTCGAACGACACGGTGTGAGGTTTGTTAAACCTAATAGCGCTATTAACTAATGACCCGCTCGCCATACGCCTCGGCGATTATGTCGATATAAATGAGGGACTTCATGATGGAGGTTTGGTCCAGTGTGTAATCTTGGCATCCTACCCACGGAGGATGGTTGTAGTTACCGTTTAAATCATTAATCCATTCCCAACCCTTGGGAATCCCATGCCTTGGAAAGAGTGTGAACTCACCTTGGTTTACTCGGTATGCTAAGTTATGTGCTCACAAATAATCAGTCAAGGCCTATATTATGCACGTATATATAATCAGTTGACATTCACAAAGTTCGACTAACAGTCAAGATCATCTTGTACATGCAAGTAACAACTACCACATTGCATTTAACAGTACATGACTAACCTAGTTAATTCCTTAACAAACTTAACTGAGTTTACTGTGCAAGTTTAACCCTTAATGAAACATAGTTGTTTCGTCGTGAACCCCTTCGGCGAAACACCCCTGTTTCATCATGCATCCCTTCGACGTAACTCATCCGTTTCATCATGATTACCCTCGGCGAAACACCCTCCCAATTCGTCTTCATACGTTTCGTCGATGTCTAGGTTTCGCCGCATACATAACCGTTACAAAGATATCCCAAAAACCCTAAACATCCTAACAGCCGTTTGACATGCTATCATCTAACCAACAATTAACATATAACACCATGATCACTAATCATATCACTTCTGTAATCGATACCCTATGCATGACAGTTTGCTAGTCAATCATACGATCCACACAATCAACACATGTATATGATTGATAATCACTTAAGTCTGCCGGTTCTCTATTAAAACGAAACATTATAGGGCCACGATCTGAATAGTGAAATCAGACTTTACGCTAGCATTCATTACCATAAACAATCAATGATAATATGTAGAACTTCATGAAACCCTAATAAACGTAATATATGATTTTATAGTAAGAACCTATATTCACAGCCTTTTCATCAATCAAGCATATACAGAAACGTGTATCAAGCAATTGAAGAATCATGAAACCGATTTAACAAACGTGTAACTAACCGAGATAGCATTGATGATGGTTTGATCGCTAGAGAGGGCTTGGGAGAACATAGAGCTGCCGTCGCACTAAGGAAGGGTTCTAGGGTTTTCAATTTGCTAAAAGCGTGATGAATGAAACAGTTCCGTGTAATTTATACGCGTACAAGTGTACTGGGCCCTTAATGGGCTACGGTAAATCAATGGGCCGGCGAAACATCCTGTTTCGTCGAGGTGGTTACGACGAAACAACTCCCTGTTTCGTCGAGATGGTTTGCGGCGAATCTTCGCTTGTTTCGTCGGGAGGTTAATGGCGAAACACTTCTGTTTCGTTGGAGCCATTCAAGGTTTAAATAATTTAAAGTTTTCAAACAAGTTTCATGTTATATCACCAAACATATAAATGCAACAATCACAATACGTTTTATCAGATAGAAGAAAATCCCAAAGAAAAATCCAGAGCACTTGCTGTTATCCATGACGATGAGGGATATGATTGGAGTGAAGTGTTACCAGAAGAAGACGCAGTGGGTTATGCGTTTGTGACAAAGATTGTTCCTTTCAAAGACTCCAGAACAGAAGAAGTGAAATATGTCAACAGAAAGATGATAGCTCAGAACAAGATGAACAGAATCTATCGTACATACAAAGAAGATAAACAGGAAAAAAGATGGGATGCTGATATAGAATGTTACCTAGATCCCAATGGAAACATTGTTGTTGATCCAAATACTGTTGATGTTGAAACTTTCATCAAACAAATTGCTGATGAAGAAGAAGTTAGACAGAGAGAGTGGTGGGGAGGAGGAGAAGATGAGGAAAAAGAAAAAGAGAAGGAGCTGCAGACAAAGAAAGTTGATGACGGGATTATTGATACGTCACAAGAGTTTACTGCAGAAAATTTGAAGAAGATGGCTGACAATGTGTTTGCTGCGAAAGAGCTAGAGGTAGTTTTTGGTTCTGGAACTGAGTATAAAAGCAAGGTCAGTCAGATTGATGCAACCAATGAGTCAGGTAAGAAAACTAAAAATGAGAGCGACTGCAAAAATTGCATGAAAGACTGCAAGGTTTGTAGTACAATGGCTTACCTTAACGGTACTAAGACCGAAGAACTGACAAGAAGAGTCAGAGATGTTGAAGATCAGATCTTAAACCGTGACAAAATGTTGAAAGCTTCAAATGAACGTTTAAAAGAATTAACTAAGAAAATTGAAAATGATAAAAGTGACGTAGAAAGAATTAGGAAAGAAAACGAAAAGCTAATTCATGAAAATCATCAACTTTCAGAAAATTTTGAGAAGCTAAAACGAACGGTAAAAGATTCTGATGAGTGAAATGGTAAGACATACAAAGAAAATGTTTAATTTTCAGGAGTTCTTAGGGTTAAAGAAGAGTTAATCAATCAACAACTGGATGAAATTGCTAAATTGAAGCTTCAGTTTCAAGAAGCTAAAATTGAAAATGAACGCATCTAGTTGAAATTGAACAGTTACAACTCCGCAAGTTTTGTTCTTCAACATATAGTTCCTAAACCAATTGGAAAGAACAAAGCAGGCGAAGATGTATACTTTGATGGAATAGGGGTTGGGTTTCATCAGGTTCCACCGCCAGTTTTAAACAATTTTTCAAAGAAAAAATCAGGGTTGGTTAATGATGAAGAGGAAAATGAAGTTAAGCTTCCAGACACGATTGATGTCACATTTACCACATCATCCGATGAAGATAGTGTCCAATCTGAAATTGTTAAAAGTATGGCTGAAAATGTTTTAAAGTCTGAAAGTGACACTACTGAGGATGATGAATGCTTTTTGGATAAATACATTCCAAAATCAAAATCCAAAAACAACTTAAGTGATGAACCTAGTCTTGTGATGTACAAGATGGCGAGATCTGATAAGTTATATTCGGATCGTGATTTTCCTTTAGAGAATGTGAATGTTGGTAAATTGAGAAATGTGTTCAAGTTAATTGAGATTGATTTGTCTGAGATCGAAGGTTTGAAATGTTCAAAACGGCAGTTAAATTTTGGAAAAGATAAAGCTTAATACAAAAAACCTGTTGTACCACCGCGTTTTTCTAACAACTATCAAAACAAATGGTCGGGTGGCTATAAGGGTGGTAAGAATAATCAAAGAAGAAATTTTCAAAACAAGAAGTTTGTTGAGAAAAAGGTGTTTGTAAAAAGCTCGAGTTTTCATTCCGAGCAGGAATCTGAAATATTTTCAAAAACCAATGAAGAATTTTTTGAGGAAAAGGCCTCACAGCCTCAGACTGAAGGCACAAGTCGGGTAGTTGATACTCGTACATGCTTTAAGTGCAACAAAGTTGGACACATTGCAAGAAAGTGCACCAACTTAAAGCCTAAGTCTGAAGTTGCTGAGAGTCAGAAAAAGAAAGCTGATACAAAAGGAAAAGCTCCAATGGTTGTTGAGAAGAAAGTTTTGAAAAATGAAAACATCAAACTCAAAACTGAACCTGTAAAGAATATGGTAACTAAAACTGACAAATTTTATAAACGGGTTGCTTTGCCTCAACAAGCATGGAAGCCAAAATTAGTTGAAAAGAAAACAAGTTCTCCAAAACCAAAGGTTTCTGAGACTGCAAAATCATCATCTTCAACTAAGAAGATGCATGTACCTTTGGATTACTATGAGAAACTTGAACCACAAGAGGCTACTACTTCTGAAAAGAAGAATGTACCAAAGAAAGACCAATCATCTGTTCAACCTTCTCAAAATGATTTCTTTTAATACAAAAAGGTTGAGATTGGGTCTAAGGAGAGCTTAAAGATGAATTACAAGAATTTTCCTCCACTTTACATTGCAAAAACTCACTTACATGTCAAGCTACCTGAGTCGAAAGAGGCTTAGGTGGCATCAACATCTAACTAAATGTTTGTGATATGTGCAGGAGCTTCCAAGATCTGTTTCACGTTGGATTATGGATAGTGGAGCTTCTAGGCACATGACGGGGAAGAAAACCCTATTGTACGATGTTCGAGGGTTTAATGGAGGATATGTGGGATTTGCAGGCAATCAAGGTGGTCGAATAGTTGGTGAAGGAACTCTATCGAATGGAATTTTCATGTTTGAGAGAGTAAACTACATCGCCGAGCTTGAAAACAATCTTCTGAGCATTTCTCAGATTTGTGATCGTATGTATACAACGCACTTTACAGACAAAGAATGTTTGATCTTGAAACCAGGATTTGTTGTTCCCGAAGAGTGGGTTATCATGAGAGTGCCCAGAGTCAATGATCTGTACGTGTTGGACATGAGTGTAGCAACTACTACCACGGGTCAGGCTCACTGTTTTATGTCAAGAGCAACGGAAAAAGAATCACAATTATGGCATCGAAAAATGGGCCATTTTCACTTGCAAAAAATTAATCACCTGGTGCATAATGACTTAGTAATTGGTGTTCATGTGAAAGGTTTTCATCTTGAGAGGGAGTGCATTAGCTGTGTCAAAGGCAAGCAAAAGAAGAAATCTCACCCTGGAAAGAAAGTTAACTCAGTCTCAAGACCGTTAGAGTGACTTCATATGGATCTTTTTGGTCCAGTGAACGTCAAAAGTATAACTGGGGATCTCTATTGTCTAGTAGTAACAGATGATTATTCCAGATTTTCATGGGTATCATTTCTGAAGTCAAAAGATGAGACGTTTGATAGTTTGATGCCGTTGTTCAAAAAAATTGAAAACTTGTACCAAACTCGAATCAGAAGAATCAGAAGTGACAATGGTACTGAGTTTAAGAACAACAAGATGGAAGAGTATTGTGATGAGAGAGGTATATTGCAAGAAGTTAGTGCTCCTTACACTCCACAGCAAAATGGAGTAGCTGAACGAAAGAACATGACGCTAATTGAAACGGCCAGGACGATGCTTGCTGATTCGAAATTACCAGTCAACTTTTGGGCAGAAGCAGTGTCAGCCGCTTGCTATACACTCAACCGGGTTCTCACTGTAAAGAAATTCAACAAGACGTGTTTCGAGCTAATCAACAATCACAAACCGAACCTAAAGTATTTAGAACCGTTTGGGTCTCCCTGCACGGTTCTAGAGCCTTTTGGAAAGTTTGGTGCAAAGAGCATTGAAGGAATTTTTGTGGGTTACTCAAGTCCATTAAAGAGAGTTTTTGTTCCAAGCTTGAAGTGGATTATTGAAGCACACAATGTTGAATGCCAAGGTTACACAATGCCACCGCAGAATCCAGGCGACTCATGGCGTTTTAATTATGATACTTTATGGGATTCGTTTGACATTGAAGAAGAAACAAATTTCTTTGACGAGTTGGATATTCTGAGAGAGTATGAAGAATCACAAGAAAGATTCCCAGCTGAGTATTCTAGACATCAAAATCGAGCTTTTAATGATGATGAAGCCGGTCCTAGTAATGCTGGAGAGCATGATGATATTCAGCAAACTCTTGACAATCAGACGGCAGTCAATGATAATCTAGAATCTGATAATATGCCTGTATTTGATCATGGTGATTCAGATTCTGAGGGGGAGCAGATCCAGATTTCAAGTCAAACAATTCCAGTCAGTGAACAAGGTGCAAATCAGAATGTCACAAATTTGGAAGGCGAGGTAGATGTTCCAGGCGAGGTGATGCCGAGAACTCTTTCGTACCATCCAGAAGAGTTGATTATTGGAGAATTACAATCAGGCGTTCGCACTAGACGTCAAATTGACCAAAGCCTTACTTGTTTTTATTCTACAGTTGCTCCGTTACAAACTGAGTTTTCACTTAGTTGTTTTATTTCACAGATTGAACCGCGAACATATAAGGAGGCACTAACTGAAGATTCTTGGGTCAACGCGATGCAAGAGGAGCTGAGTCAGTTTGAGAAGTTAGGAGTATGGAAATTGGTAGACTTGCCTGATGGTCACAGGAAGATAAATATCAAGTGGGTGTTTAAGTGTAAGAGAGACGATCGAGGGGTTATTATTCGTAACAAAGCTCGACCCGTAGTTCAGGGTTTTAGTCAGCAGGAGGGTATAGATTTCACTGAAGTGTATGCTCCGGTTGCTAGACTTGAAGCAATCAGAATCTTCTTAGCATTTGCATCTTGGAAAGGATTTAAAGTTTATCAGCTAGATGTTAAATCGGCGTTTCTCTATGGGAAGGTAAAAGAGGAGGTATATGTCGGACAGCCACCGGGCTTTACCGATCCAATCCACAAAGACAAGGTGCTGTATGGTTTATACCAGGCCCCGAGAGCTTGGTACGAGACATTGTCTCAACACTTGCTTGCCAACAGCTTCATCCGTGGAAAAGTGGATGCCACTCTCTTCACCAACGAAGTCGACGGACATCTTCTGATAGTTCATATATACGTGGACGGCATCATATTTGGGTCAACAAATGAAAATCTGTGCAAAGATTTTGAAAGAGTTATGAAGCAGAAATTTGAAATGTCATCGATGGGTGAGATGAAATTCTTCTTGGTACTTCAGGTTGATCAACTGCCTAAGGGAATTTTCATACATCAAACGAAGTATGTTCATGATATCTTAGAGAAATTTGGGATGTCAGGATCTACTCCAGCTTCCACCCCATTAGCAACGAATCATGGGATAAACCCTGTTCTCACCGGAGAGAAGGTAGATGAAACGTTATATCGTTCCATGATCAGATCGCTGATGTACTTGACAGCTTCAAGACCCGATATCATGTATCCAACCTGCCTCGCAGCAAGATTTCAGTCTAACCCGAGAGCTTCGCATATGGTAATTGTGAAACGGATATTACGCTATCTGAAAGGAACTCCATAATTGGGGTTGTGGTATCCAAAAGAAGGCGATTTCACGCTCGAAGGATATTCTGATTCCGATTTCGGATGCTGTAAAGTTAACGCTAAATCAACAACAGCGGGGTGCCAGTTTTTCGGACCACGGTTGGTCACCTGGCAATGCAAGAAGCAGACCTCTGTAGCTTTGTCCACATGTGAAGCTGAGTATGTATCTGCTAGCAGTTGCTGCTCTCAGATCTTGTGGATCCAGCAACGGATGCGCGACTACGGTTTGCAATTTCTTAACACCCCTATCTTTGTTGATAATGAGGCAGCGATAAACATTACTAAAAATCCTGTTCATCACGCTAAAACAAAACACATTGAAATTCGTCATCACTTCATCCGAGATTGTTTCAAGAAGAAGTTGATATGAATTGAGAAAATCCACACTGACGAACAAAAAGCTGATTTACATACCAAAGCGTTTGATAAAACTCGTTTTCAATATTTGTTAAAATTGAACGGTATGAAGCTTTTATCGGTGTTGGAGGAGATTATTGGCGTAGATGAAGGTACCATTGTAGATGATGTTGAGAAGCAATCTGCAATGGTTTGTCGTTTTTTACTTGTTTTGGTATTTAGGGGGATTATAGGGTAATATTTTCAGAAAATACAAAAACAATAAAAAATTAAAAAAATCCAAAAACATGAGATATTTTCAAAATACAAAAACAATAGAAAACCGGAAAGAGCTTGTGTAAAAAGGGAAAATGATAGTACATTGGCTTGACAGTTACGGTATGCTAAAGAATTGTAAAGTTTAAAAGAGTTAAACAGTCTCGCTGATGATATGCCGATAGGTTTTTGCACATTTAGTAGGTTTGTTCGGGATATAAACCTAAATCTTTATTTGTTTATTTCGTGGGGAACACTACTTGGATATATAGGTAACCCCTGAAATCTTGTTTGAAAGATCCCTCTTTCTGAGATACTAGGTCTTTATACTCAGTGATATCTGGGGTATTATCCCGGGACTTCTGATTTTGCAGAACCAATGGCCTAGTCCCCGTATAATACTTTACCGCTTGCGTGAAATATAGCACCGCCCTCAGCACAAAAATGATAAAACATTGAAAAATGCTAATCATTGCTGTTGAAGAAAAGATCCTCTAAAGGGGACCCACTTAAAGTCGAAGCCGTTATCTCTCTGCTGAACGGAAGTTCTGACCTGAGCTCTCACGGCCCTCGCAATTAACCCCTTACAGATATCATCTGTGGTATACTCACCTGTAAGACTGGATATTGGGATCTGGATACGGGAGTATATTCAAGAGGTGGGACACATGAATGAGTTTAAGTTCTTAATACACCTAATCCGTATCCTGGATAGACTGAAACGTGTGTGAGAATTTAAGTGGATTAGTATATCGACAGTCTAAGTGAATTGTTTAATTCTGAGTATGTGATTAAAGCTTAACGGTACTTGTGACTTGTCGAATAGCTGATATGATTCCCTAACACGCTCACCAAAAATATGTTTGTAAATAGTTTACATTTACTGCATTTTATTTCTGTAATTCATTTCTAGTCTAGAAACTTCATTCTAAATACAAAAAGACTTTACATTTCTGCTTTATTTTCCGATAAACCAAAGTGGAAAGTTGATATTCAGATTCTCAATTTGAAGCAGATGCAGGAAGTTTCTGAGCTGGAAGATGAGTTAGGAGCTTATTATGATAAACTTGTGAAATTGAAAAGTCAAAACAAGTTCATTAATTTGAAACTTGTAAATTTTCAGAAAATTGTTTGAACTAGTTTGTACAAAATGTCAGTGTGATTTATCTCAGGTCAACCAAGGTCATTAAATTGGACTTGGTAGACAAATTAAGTGCTCAGGGTCATTAATTTGGACCTGGATACTTAATTGGATTTCTAAATTCTGACAAAACCAACAAATGAAGTCAAATGGTAAGTTTGGATTGAAATTGTCATAATATCTTATGTTAAGGTAGAGATTGTGCAGGTAACATGTTTGTTATTGAAAACAGCATAGAAAATGCCAGCTAACTGATAGGGGAGTCTGAAGACTTAAAAGTCAGATACAGTTCCTGAATCTACATTCAAGAGGGAGTTTGAAGGTTGTTAAAGATTCAGATTATGTGTATCATGCTAGCTGTAGATGGAAGAAGAGAAGATTTAAAGAAAGCTTACATTGTTAGACAAATTGGAAAGAGATCAAGACTAAAGACTCGACGCCGAAGACTTTGTCAACATCCAAGGGGGAGTCTGTTGGTGCACAAACGTCTGTTAACTTCGTCTTTATCGAGTCTTATGCCTAGATAGGATAAACTAGCACACAGCAGATCAGAACTAGGGTTTGTGTGTATTTGGGTGATTTCGCTTGAAATGGTACTGACCATTTCAAACGAAATTAAACTTTGTAATTTCGCTTGAAATGGGCAGTGTCACTTTCAAGCGGAATTAGCTCATGTATATATAGGTGTGTTGCTAGTTCATTTGTAAATTTTCCGATTCAGAGCCGAGGTGCTGTCAGTTTGTCAAACGATCTGTAAAAGCTTTGGAATCAATAATAAGAAGATAATTAGAGGAATTAAAGCTGTTACACGTCTATTTCTCTGATTCCGCCTTTGAAATAGATTGTAAACTCTTATGATTGACTCGTTAGGGTCAGACAACGATCCAACAACTGTCTTGTGCGATTCATAGCTCTTGTGCGATCATGCATTTCGTAGTTGTACACTGTGCTTTATGTGATTGTACCCAGCTTGTGCAATGCACTTCATCTTGTGCGATCGTGCATAGCTGAGTTGTACTGTGAGCTTTAAACTATTGCACCAAGCTTGTACAACCGTCTTGCATGACCAGGGCTTGTGCGACTGCCCTTGTGCGGTCAAACAAGCTTGTACAATCTGTAACTAATTCCCTAAAATCATTCGATCAGTTATACTTTCCATGCTTACCCGATTTTACAACCATTCATATTTGTGGTAACTTGTAACGTAAATCAAGGTCTAACAAAACAATCAAACCGATCAACGATGTTTATTTTCAAGAATTCATAGAAACATTAACAACAACTAGAACATGTATAACAACAAATCAAATCGGACCAAGTGATAGGATTAACTCTTATCCCCTACATCATCTTGTATGAACTTAACCATCATCAAATCATAATATCATCGATCAAACTTGAGTCGAATTGCTAAATCAATAATTCATTATGGAAATTCTAAATCCTAGACATCATGCAAGAGTACACAACATGCATCGGTTCCAGATTATCATAACATTGAGCATCATGCAAAACATAATCGACATACAACAAATCAACTAAGGTACCACTAAACGTAGATATGATACTAACCGGTTGGAAGAATGGTTTCGAACAAGGAGGTCTTCGGAAGAGGGGGGAACCGCCGCCGGTTCTTCGAAGATGAGAGGGAAAGAATAGGGTTTGGTGTGTGTTACGTGTGGTTTGAAGGCAATGAGGAAACAAAACCCTCAACAAGGTTTTGTGTTGGTTTATATAGGGGAGTGGCCGAACCCATCTTGGGCTGCCCATTGGTTTCGAATTCAAGTCATAGTGGGCCGAGAGGGATGTGCGGCCCGAGTGTGTTGTGCGATTAAGTAATGTTGTGCGATAAGGAACCATTATACACATAAGTTCATAATACAGTCATACATAACACATAACATACACTTATAATCATTCATTAAAACCAACATGTCAAATAGTCACATAACGTTCAAGCGTGTTACATCAAAGTACAATGAAAAGTTCTAAATTACGAGTTGTCACATCATCCCCAAGTTGAAAGAAATTTCGTCTCGAAATTTAGCACGTAGTTACTGAGGAAGCTAGTTAGGTTGCATGGTTTCCTGGTTTTCCTAGGGTGTCACATGATCCCCCCGTTGGTTTGGAATTTCGTCCCGAAATTCCGTAGTAGCTTCGACCTCAGTAGTGGTTGCACTTTTCTCGAACAATTGGGGATACTTGTGTTTCATTTGGTCTTCCCGTTCCCAGGTAAACTCTGGGCCACGACGGGAGTTCCAACAAACTCGAACAAGGGGTATTCTGGTACGTTTGAGAACCTTAACGTCTCGGTCCGTAATCTCTACTGGTTCCTCGATGAATTGCACTTGATCGTCAAGGGTGAGTTCCTTGAGAGGAACTATGAGGGTCTCATCTGACAGACACTTCTTCAGATTCGACACATGGAATACGTTATGAACCCCACTGAGTTCTTTAGGTATATTCAGTTTGTAGCCCACCTTGGCTATCCTCTCAATGATTTCGAAAGGTCTAACATAACGTGGATTTAGCTTGCCTCGTTTACCAAAACGAATCACACCTTTCCAAGGTGAGACTTTGAGTAGCACTCGATCCCCAACCTGGAACTCGAGTGGTTTCCTGCGCTTATCAGCATAGCTTTTCTAACGGTCACGAGCTGCCGCCATTCGTTGTCGTATCTGAGCAATCTTCTCTGTTGTGTCTACGACGAGTTATGGGCCAGTGATTTGGCTGTCGCAAACCTCTGCCCAACAAAGAGGTGATCGGTACTTCCGTCCGTACAATGCCTTGAATGGGGCAGCCTGGATACTGGTGTGGTAACTGTTGTTATACGAAAACTCCACTAACGGGAGGTGTCTTTCCCAGCCGTTACCAAAATCGATTACACATGCTCGAAGCATGTCTTCAAGGGTTTGGATGGTGCGTTCAGACTGTCTATCCATCTGAGGACGATATGCTGTGCTCATGTCTAAACGTGAGCCAAAGGATTTATGCATCGCCTGCCACAGCTCAGAGGTAAAACGTGAATCACGATTGCAAATGATAGAGGTTGGCACCCCGTGCCTTGAAACTACTTCCTTTAGGTAAACTTCTGCTAAAGTAGAAAACTTATCCGTATCCTTGATAGCCAGAAAATGTGCAGACTTGGTCAGTCGATCCACGATCACCCAAATAGTATCGTTTCCTCGTTGGGATCTAGGTAAGCCAGTAACGAAATCCATGGAAATCTGCTCCCATTTCCATGTCGGTATCTCTGGTTGTTGGAGTAGGCCTGATGGCTTCTGGTATTCAATCTTGACCCTAGCACAGGTCAAACATTTACTAACATAGGTCGCTATGTTAGCTTTCATATGGGGCCACCAGTACGTAGCTTTGAGGTCGTGGTACATCTTATCCGAACCAGGGTGTACCGAGTAAGGAGACTTCTGTGTTCCATCCATCACAAGCTCGTGCAGGTTACCATGAAGTGGAACCCAGATGCGCCCTGTTACGTAGTAAGCACAGTCTTCCTTTTGTTCTAATCGTTTCTTCGATCCTCGCAGGGACTCAGCCCTGATGTTCTCTGCTTTCAATGCTTCAACCTGAGCGTCACAAATTTGGGCGGGAAGACTAGAGTGAATGGTAAGCTGTAATGCACGTACACGCTTAGGTTTAGTCTCCTTTCGACTAAGGGCGTCGGCCATAATATTGGCTTTGCCTGGATGGTACTTGATCGCGCATTCGTAATCATTCAGAAGTTCGACCCATTGACGCTGTCGCATGTTCAACTCCTTTTGCTCGAAGATATGCTGGAGACTCCTGTGATCGGTGTAAATGGTGCACTTGGTACCGTACAGGTAATGCCTCCTTATCTTGAGTGCGAAAACAACAACTCCTAGCTCTAGATCGTGGGTAGTGTAGTTCCTTTTGTGAATTTTAAGTTGGCGTGATGCATACGCAATGACTTTGTCACGTTGTATCAACGCACAACCAAGTCCTTGGATTGACGCGTCGCAATAAACCACAAAATCGTCTGTGCCTTTAGGTAACGAGAGGATAGGTGCGCTACAAAGTCTATTCTTTAAGTGCTGAAACGCGGATTCCTGCACATCACCCCACCGATAGGTGACGCCCTTCTGAGTTAGTGAAGTGAGAGGTTGCGCAATCTTTGAGAAATCCTAGATAAGCCTTCTGTAGTAACCCACCAAACCCAAGAATTGGCGGATTTCAGTTGGTGTACGAGGTGCAGGCCAGTTCTTGATCGAGTCAACCTTGGATGGATCCACATGAATCCCATCCTCGTTTACCACGTGGGCTAGGAAATGGACTTCACGAAGCCAAAATTTGCATTTCGAAAACTTAGCATAAAGCTGCTCTGCTCGAAGAAGTTCCAAAATAAGTCACAGATGATGCTCGTGTTCCTCCTGACTCTTAGAATAGATCAGGATGTCATCAATGAAAACAATAACAAACTTATCCAGGTAAGGTTTGCACACTCGGTTCATGAGATCCATGAAGACCGCAGGTGCGTTTGTCAATCCGAAAGGCATAACTAGAAACTTGTAATGCCCGTAACGAGTTCTGAATGCTGTCTTGGAGATGTCCTCGTCTCTGACTCTTAGTTGATGATAGCCCGATCTCAGATCAATCTTAGAGTAGAAGCTCGACCCTTGCAGCTGGTTGAACAAGTCATTGATACGCGGAAGAGGATAACGATTCTTCACCGTTACCTTGTTGAGTTCGCGATAGTCAATACATATTCGGAAGGTACCATCTTTCTTCTTCACAAATAAGACTGGAGCTCCCCAGGCGGAAGAGCTAGGACGAATAAAACCCTTGTCCAAGAGCTCTTGTAGTTGTGCGGACAGTTCTTCTAGTTCAGATGGGGCTAATTGATAAGGTGCACGAGCTATGGGCGCTGCTCCAGGAGTTAGCTCGATTTGAAACTCGACTTGACGATGGGGCAGAAGACCAGCTAATTCCTCAGGGAATACCTTAGAGAAGTCGCGTACAATCGGGATATCTTCTATCTTCTTTTCCTTCGTTGAAGTGTCAGCAACAAGAGCTAGGATAGCAGTGTGGCCCTTTCGCAAACACCTCTGGGCCATAAGGAAAGAGATGATGCTCACGACAGCACCACTCTTATCGCCACGAATAACAAGAGGTTCTTCACCAAAACGAGGAATGCGGATGATTTTCTCGTTGCAAAGGATCTCTGCTCGATGTTGGGATAACCAATCCATCCCAATGACGATGTCGAAGCTACCAAGAACGATGGGGATAAGGTCGATAGAGAAGGTCTGACCAGCTAAGACGAGATTACAACCATTAACTATTTGTATAGCCTCAAGATTTTTACCATTTGCTAGTTCTACAACATGCTTGGTGTTTAAGGGAATTGGGGTACGCTTAAGCATCTGACTAACTTTTAAGGACACATAACTAGTATCGGCACCCGAATCGAAAAAAACAGAAACATAGAAGTCATCCAGTAGGAACTTACCCGTCACAACGTTGGGATCGTTCCTTGCATCACCTTGACCAATTACAAACACACGTCCCCTGGCACCATTGCCATCACTGTTACCCCCATTGTTTCCATTTCCCTGGTTGTTGTTGTGGTTGTTCTGATTCTGGTTCAGCTGAGGACAGTCTCTCTTGAAGTGGCCTTCAGCACCACACTGAAAACATCCCTTGTTGTTACCCCTATGTTGCTGCTGCTGTTGCTGGTTCTGTGGAGTCTGCTGCTGTTGCTGTCGTCGCTGATTCGTAGGATAGAGGCTCCTGCAGTCCTTGGCCGCATGGCCATGTTTGTTACATCTCTGACAGTTGCCCTTTGTGCATGGTCCACTGTGGTGAAAACCACAACGATTGCATTTGGGGTGATTCCCCTTGTATCCACTCTGACCTTGACTCTGATTACCTGAGGATTGCTGACCAGGGCTCTTGAAGTCGTCAGTCCTTCGCTGCTGAGACTGAGACTGAATAGAAGTAGAACCTTTGCTCGAATTTCCCTCCCACTTGCGCTTGTTGTCGCTAGGAGCATCAGAAGTGGTAGTTGCACTAATACGTTTAGGTAGCTTGTTCTGTTCAACTGCCTGATCAGTGAGGCTATGGGAAAGTCAAATGACTTGCTGGATGGTACCAAGGTTAGCCGCAGTCACATGGCTCTGAATCTCTGGCACTAGACCCTTGAGGTACAGCTCGATACGTTTGATAGGAGGATCCACCATAGTAGGGCACAATACAGCCAGTTCATTCGATCTCTTCGTATACGCCTCGATTTCAGACCCCGTCATCTTCAGATTGTAAAACTCCACCTCTAGCTTGTGGATGTCATCGCAATGACAGTACTCCTCCTTGATCAGATCTTTGAAGTGGTTCCATGGGGTGGCATTAGCAGCTGCCAACCCTAGCATTTGAACCTGTGCGTTCCACCAAGTTAATGCAGCACCTTCGAGTGTTCCAGTAGAAAATTTCACCCTACGAGCCTCAGGGCGTTCACACATCTCAAAAACGGATTCGATCTTCTCGAACCAGTGGAGAAGACCTACAGCTCCTTCTGTGCCGTTGAACATACTGGGTCGGTAATCCATGAAAGTTTTGAACGTACACACGGGAGGCTGAGCATGCTGACCTGTCACTCGAGAAAGAAAAGATAAGGTTAAGCGCGAAAGTTGGTCCACGAGAGTAGGATCTAACATCCTAGGATAGGTTGGAATGGCAGGTTATACCTCCTGCAGGGGCTGCTGCGAGTGCCTCAGCAACTCATTCATTGATTAGAGCCGTCAGCTGGGCTTGAGTCAAATTCAGACGTCCACTCATGATCTTCATGTCAAAGGAAACATAAGTGAGAGAAGTGTCGCGAAAGTGCATAGGTGTGGAATGACAGAAGAGAGAAAGAACACAGGGTTTCAAGCAATGGTTGTTACGCTAACTATGCATATCATGATCAAGTGCACTACTTAAGCTAACAGATAGGCAATATAAACATAAACCATATTACCTAAGATGTTGAGCCTTGCACGTGGAACGGAGTGTCGTTGTGGATCGTTGAGCACTGTACAGGTTATAGTCTGGTTTTGTCCAAAAAGCTTTTCTCTTTTTAAAACCAAGTTCACTATAACCAATGGCTCTGATACCAATCTGTCACACCCCCAAAATCCACAAGCGAAGTATCACCGCAGGAGGCGTGACTGACCAGGATCCAGCCACCAATCATATTGAACAATGTAATTAAATAAAGAAAAGTCCATCCACACAATATAATTGGTGTTCAAAACAAGTTAATCAAATTCAAGTTACCAGCGGAAGCATAAAGTTTAAAAACCAATTCAACGGTCCATGTCCTACAACGACTCCTCCTTCTCGTGCAAGCTCCAAGTAAACACCTAACAACCTGCAAGGCATATAGTAACGAATCAACAACAAAGTTGAGCGAGTTCACAGTTGGTTGTCCATTTTAAAGTTGTTCCAAAAACCATAAGTTCATTCAAAAACCCAGAGTTAACCAGTTCCTTGTTTCCCAAACCATAACCAGTGGGGGCTACCCCATGTTATCCACTAGACCCGTTACCATATCGACCACTGACTGAAGTAAGTTGGTGCCCTAACATCAATGTCTATCATTATTGACTAGTGCCCAGATCCATTAGTTCACACCCGTCCTCTGCGGCACGGTGTGAGGCTTGTCAAACCTAAATAGCGCTATCTAACTAATGACCCGCTCGCTATTGGCCCGGCAATTAACTCGATATAAAAATGAGGGACTTCATGATAGAGTTTTTGGTCTAGTATCAATGTTATCACCCTTTAATAAAGAGGATGTAGTACGTGTCCCCAAACTAGGAGATCACGCAGGTTCCGATTCAATCCTTTGTACATATTATCACCCTTCAATAAAGAGGATGTGGTACGTGTTCCAAACCAGGAGATCACGCAGTTTCCGATTAAATCCTTTACCCATTCCCAAACACTGGGAATCCTATGCCATGTAGAAAGTGTGAACTCACCTTAGGTTAGCTCGGCAGATACACGAAAAGGTCACTTGAGCTATATGTGGTCAACCACGTCCTAACATGGTTACCATACAAGTCAGGTCTAGGTTCAAGTAGTGCACATAAGTTTTACATATAAACTAACAAGTTACAACACGTAATGATCATGGCAAACACATTCAACATGTTAACAGTCCAGTACATAACATGTTCGAACTTGTGCGACTCAAATGATTGGGCTCGCACAAGTTTAATGGCCCAACAGCCCTGTGAGATTCACTAACTAAAGCCCAATAATATACAGCATAACCTGTTGTGCGTCCAGCACAACTTGTGCAACTCACAACGGGTTGTGCGATTGTAACCACCCGGCCCAATAACATAACAACCCAATATTCACACGGCCCAAACAACAAACAGAAAGTCAACTTGTGCGGTCCATTTATCTTGTGCGATTGAGTTTGGGCTTTAAAGCCCAACCCACACTAAAATTCCAACAGTTATGTGTGGCCTAAGACTTGTGCGATCGGCACTGTCTTGTGCGATTCATAGGTCTTGTGCGATCATGCATTTCATAGTTGTACACTGTGCTTTATGTGATTGTACCCAGCTTGTGCAATGCACATCATCTTGTGAGATCGTGCGTAGATGAGTTGTACTGTGAGCTTTAAACTATTGCACCAAGCTTGTACAACCGTCTTCCGCGACCAGGGCTTGTGCGACTGCCCTTGTGCGGTCAAACAAGCTTGTACAATCCGTAACTAATTCCCTAAAATCATGCGATCAGTTATACTTTCCATGCTTACCCGATTTTACAACCATTAATTCCTAAATCATATTTGTGGTAACTTGTAACGTAAATCAAGGTCTAACAAAATAATCAAACCGATCAACGATGTTTATTTTCAAGAATTCATAGAAACGTTAACAACAACTAGAACATGTATAACAACAAATCAAATCGGACCAAGTGATAGGATCAACTCTTATCCCCTACATCATCTTGTATGAACTTAACCATCATCAAATCATAATATCATCGATCAAACTTGAGTCAAATTACTAAATCAATAATTCATTATGGAAATTCTAAATCCTAGACATCATGAAAGAATACACAACGTGCATCGGTTCCAGATTATCATAACATCGAGCATCATGCAAAACATAATCGACATACAACAAATCAACTAAGGTACCACTAGACTTAGATATTATACTAACCGGTTGGAAGAATGGTTTCGAACAAGGAGGTCTTCGGAAGAGGGGGGAACCGCCACCGGTTCTTCGAAGAGGAGAGGGAAAGAATAGGGTTGGGTGTGTGTTAAGTGTGATTTGCAAGCAATGAGGAAACAAAACCCTCAACAAGGTTTTGTGTTGGTTTATATAGGGGAGTGGCCGAACCCATCATGGGCTGCCCATTGGTTTTGAATTCAAGTCATAGTGGGCCGAGAGGGATGTGCGGCCCGAGTGTGTTGTGCGATTAAGTAATGTTGTACGACAAGGAACCATTATACACATAAGTTCATAATACAGTCATACATAACACGTAACATACACTTATAATCATTCATTAAAACCAACATGTCAAATAGTCACATAACGTTCAAGCGTGTTACATCAAAGTACAATGAAAAGTTCTAAATTACGAGTTGTCACATCATCCCCAAGTTGAAAGAAATTTCGTCCCGAAATTTAGCACGTAGTTACTAAGGAAGCTAGTTAGGTTGCGTGGTTTCCTGGTTTTCCTAGGGTGTCACATCATCCCCCCGTTGGTTTGGAATTTCGTCCCAAAATTCTGCAATAGCTTCGACCTCAGTAGTGGTTGCACTTTTCTCGAACAATTGGGGATTCTTGTGTTTCATTTGGTCTTCCTATTCCCAGGTAAACTCTGGGCCACGACTGGAGTTCCAACGAACTCGAACAAGGGGTATTCTGGTACGTTTGAGAACCTTAACGTCTCGGTCCGTAATCTCTACTGGTTCCATCTGAGTATACATCTTCACCAGCTTTGTTCTTCTCGATTGGTTTGGGAACTATGTGTTGAAGAACAAAGCTCACGGAGCTGTAGCTGTTCAGTTTCAGATTCATTCTTTCATTCTCAATCTTAGCTTCATGAAACTGAAGCTTTAGATTTACAATCTCATCAAGCTGCTGGTTGATTTGTTTTTCTTTTGTCTGAAGAACTCCAGACAATTGAAAATTCTCTTTAGAAGTTTTACTGTTTCGCTCATCAAAATCTTTTATTGTTCTTTTTAGCTTTTCATGATTTTCAGAAAGTTGTCGGTTTTCATGAATTAACTTCTCATTTTCTTTCTTAAATCGTTCTACATCAGTTTTATCTTTTTCAATTCTTTCAGATAACTCTTTTATTCTCTCATTTGAAGCTCTCACAAGTTTATCACGACTTAAGATTTGATCTTCAACCATTTTGACTTTTGCAGTCAGCTCTTCAGTCTTTTTGACTGCGAGATATGCATTTGTAATACAAACGTTGCATTTTTTCATGCAATTTTTTCAATCACTTTTCTTTTTATCCTTTTCAGTCTTACATGACTCATTTGTTGAACTACTACCACTGACCTCATTTGTTGACTTAGACGCAGACTTGGAATCTACCTCTAATTCCTTTGCCATCAGCACTTTGTCGGCCATCTTCGTCAGGTTCTCTGCGGTCATTTCCTTTCTTGTGTCGATTATCCCATCATCGACTTTCTTTGACTTAAGCTCTTCCTCTACAACTTTCCTTGCTTGTTCTCTCTCTCTCTCTCTCTCTTCATCCTCTTGCTTCAACTATTCAATGAGAGTTTCAACTATGAGTGTTCCTGGTTCAGCAATTATGTTTCCTTTCGGGTCCAAATAACATTCACGATCTGGATCCCATATGTTTGCCTTCTTGGCCTCTTTCCAAGCTCGGTAGTTTTTATCCTTCATGGTTTGAGCAATCAGCTTCTGATAGGTGTATTTCTGCTGTTCGGTTCGTGTATCTTTGTATGGTTCAACTTTTGCCATGAAAGCATAACCTACAGCATCATCTTCGGGTAAAAACACACTCCAGTCAAATCCCTCATCATCATGAATTACTGCTAAGGCTCTCGACTTTTCCTTAGGAGTTTCTTCAATTTGTTTCATTCTTGGCAGTTCTTCCCTGTTGCGATGATAAACAACCTTTCTATAATAATCATCATGGAACGGATTAGCTGTTTCATCTGAAGTTGCATTCCTACATTCCCTCTTGAAATGCCCTTTCTGTTTGCACTTAAAGCAAGTAACCTTTGTCTTATCGAAACTAAGCTTCGTTGAAGGCCCACCGATTGAATTTCTTCCGGTTATCTCCATGAATCTCTGTGCTCGTCGAATAACGCTAGCCATGCATCAGCGTATGTCAATCAATTCCATTTCCTCGTGATCGATTTGATCATAATCTTCTTTGGTCAGATTCGTGTTTCCGATCTTCCCAGCGACTAAGCTTTCATAGGATTCCAGGATTGAAGCAAGAAATACCATCTGCTGCTTAGCTGTTTCTTCATTAAAATTTTGTGCATTGTTAAGATTCACAGCTATGTTACACTGGAAGACATTTTTTGGAATATTCTGCTGCTGCTGATTTCCTGAACCCAATGAAGAAGATCCTCCATGATAACCACTGCTCGGAGCAGCACGGCTGCTTTGATTCTCTTGATTCGTCGTGCTTGAACTCACAGCTAAGAACGCAGTTTTTGGTGAAACAGTTTTAGGTATCATACTACCCCTGTAGTATAGATCGTTGTTTTGTTGATAAGGGGTGTTGTTGACTTTATTCATCTTCCTAATTTCAAGTTCGTGACTTTCAAACCTTTCTATCAACCAATCAACAGTCATGTCAGACATTTTCATGGTGTTTTTCAAAACCAATGCATAATACTGCCAATCCTTTTCGTCAGGCAATGATTCCAACAACTTCTCAACTAACTCTTCTTCAGTATATGTTATCCCATATCTGACAAGCTCTAACTTGAGGTGACAGAAACGCTCAGTCATTTTCAGCACCGACTCATTCTTCATGCACGCAAACAAATCAAACTCTTTCTTCAGTAGACGCTTCTTGTTCTTCACTATCTCACCTCCTCCAATACATTTCTGCTTTAACTTGCCCCACAAATCTTTTGCATTTTCATAACTAATCAATGAAATGATATCATTCCTAACAGATTGGTGTAAAAGAGCAAAACATTTTTGTTCATGTACAAATGTTTCTTGTTCAGTATCGTTCTCTTTTCTACCGATATCAAACCCATTTTTCATACACTTCCAGCTTTGATAGGCAAATGCTTTCAACCAGTCTTCAAACCTCTCAGACCATCTGTTATAGTCTTCAGTAGCCATGAGCTTTGGTGACTTGTTGTAAGTACCATATGCGTTATCGATACTGAGAGAATCAGCAATCGCCTTCTTTGGATTTGGAGTGGTACTGGTCGTTGTATTTGTCGAGGCGTCTCCAGTGTTCTATGCAAACACATCGTTGAACGGGTTTAGGAATTCGTCTCCCATTGTTGAGTACCTGAAAAAGTTTCAAATACTTAGACAAATTTTCACGTTTTTTAAAAAATTTCAAACTAATGCCCTAGGATCGGATGGTGATCCGATCGAGTGATACAAACACCTAGAAAACTTTAAACCTCAACCCTTCACCGATCGAGTGGTGATTCGATCGAGTGACAAGATGACGTCATCTGATGAAAACAAGAAATATCAATGCCAATCCGATCAGATGGTGATTCGATCGGGTGGGATGATGACGTCAGCAAGTATGTAAAGAACACAATCTAAGCCAATCCGATCGGATAGTTGTCCTATCGGGTGGATGACGTCAGCAACAACGAACAGCTCGACATGGTTTTTGCTTGATTTGATTCAGTTTTAGTTAGATTTTTTCTGTGAAAATTTGAAGGATTGATCTTTGTTCAATTCCGAGTCTAATGATATCAAATTTGTCAATTTTTGTCCGTAAATTCCTGTTCAATTTTGAGTTTTTCTCGTTTTAAGATGTAAAAATGTAAGAAACAGCAAGAATATGAGTAGAAGATGAGAAATTGGTCAAATTTCCGGTGAAATTCGACAGAAATCGGCAAAGAATCGCTGAAAATCTGGTGAATTTGTAGTTGTCGTCTTCGATTCAACCTCCTGTGGCTCCGATACCACTTGTTAGGCCGTTTTTCAGGATCTGTTCGTGTGGAACGTGGCTAGATCGATCAAAATCAATGTGCGGAATCCATTGATTATGTCTAAGAATCAACAACAACAGATTCAACGTTTAATCTCGTCAGATTTCTATTAGAATGATTGTGAAAGTACAGTAGCTCCGGTGGAATCTCAGACCAGCAGAGGTTCCTTACAAATTCAGCAAAAATTTCTAAATCTCTAACACAAGCTAGCTATTTATAGGCAACATCAGGGAGGGATTAAGTGTCACCCGATCGGATGGTGATCCGATCGGATGGCCATCCGATCGGATGACATCAGTCAACCATCGGATACACTTTTACATATAAGCACCGATCCCTGTGTTGTCGTCACACAAACATACATACAAAAACATACATATACACAAAAGACAAACACAGTACAAAATAAGAGTCAATGCTGATGGAAGCTACAGGCATATGAACTAACACCTCTTCTTCATCTTGTGATCACCCCTAGCCTTGAGATAGTAGTAAGATCATCTACACTCTATTTTACATCTTGTTTAAGTGGTTAAAGAATGATACAAGAACTAATCTTGAAGAATACTATGAATCTTGAACATGAAACTTAAACATAAGACTAAAATCATAAGAAATCAAGTTGTTTAAGTGTTGTTATGTTTGTTGATTATTGATTGCTCATGTTTATGACGTTAAACATCATGTGATCTTGCTAGATGGTGATTAAAGACATAATCAAGCAAGATGAGGGGATGATTATATTAAGATCAAAGTGATCATCCATATGTAAATCATGAACTTGAAGTGTAAATTGTTTTTCTTGTGAAATGATGATCAAAGTGGATATAAAGTCTTGTAAATCTATGACTTCAAGAATGATTTTTCAAGAAACCAAGTTAAAAATACAAAGTTTACTTAAGCTTGGTTCTTAAAGAAATTAACCATAATTTAGGTGGTTAATCAAGTGTAGAAATACATATTTAACAAGAAAAACTCAAGAAGAAATATTTTTAGAAAATTTATTTACAAGTTGTAAAGAACTAATTTCTTCAATAATGATGTTTTTAAATAAACAACCACACTTTAAAGGGTAACTAAGCTTACTAAACACACAAGTAAGTTACTACAGATTTTTGTAAATTTTCAAGTTCATGTAGTAATTTATGCTTGATTTTGGAGAATTAGTAAGTGTTGATTGGTTTATTGTTGATTGTGGTGATTTATAAAAGAAAATGATATGCTTTGAAAGCATGGAAACCTCCATTTTTAGGGGAAACTATGGCAAAATTTTTCTAGAAATTTAACACTTGGAAAAATATTTTTTTAAACAAATATTTACAAGTATATTTTAAACCATGGATTTTCATATAAAATTTGCCATAATTTTTTGTTACAAAAATTATAAATGTTGGAGGTTGGTTTTTTGTAAATAAAAGTGACTAAATATGTATTTAGGAAAACATATATTTAGATGTCACCATGTGTGTGATTATTTGTATATTATGTGTATTAGTTATTTTATTTTATGACTTGAAATAATATAACTCACCAAAATACCAGGAAATTACAATCCAAAATATTACCAAAATTCCAAGAAATAAATATATAATTTATATCCAAAATATTGGTGAAACCAAACAAGGAATATAACTCACAAAAATATTCCGGAATTTAATTCATAAGTATATTTTGTTAATTAGTATTTTGGACACCAAAAAAACAAAAATATGATTTTTACAATTATTACAAAATATATCATATTTTTTACAAGGAGAAAATATATTATTTTTTGGTAAATAAAAATATATATTTTCTTGAAATTATTAGAAGATATATTATTTTTGGGAGAAAATATATATTTTCTTGAATAAACATGAAATACATTATTTTCGGTGAAAAATAAGTTTATATATATTTTCCAAGTTAAACTTGAAAATATATTATTTTTTAGACTTATATGAAATTTATAAATATTTTTGCCAAGGGAAAAATTATAAGTAATT
This sequence comes from Helianthus tuberosus, assembly GCA_030545235.1. Classification (NCBI taxonomy): domain Eukaryota; kingdom Viridiplantae; phylum Streptophyta; class Magnoliopsida; order Asterales; family Asteraceae; genus Helianthus; species Helianthus tuberosus. Next base: position 124,743,748 of record CM060366.1, read on the forward strand.
TTTCTATGTAATATTTCTTAAAATATATATTTTGAGAATATATATTGACGTATTTTTATTAGAAATATTATTTCGGAAAAATTAATACAAAAATTAAGTATGAGATACTTAATAAACACAATAAAAATACGTATTCTCGTACGTATAAATACACACCGGAATACGCCACCGATACTTGGCAAAAATATACAAGTATTAGAATACGAATATAAATACACCCATCCTTGGGAAGTTGTACAAATACATAAAAGTGTCAAGTTAAATTATATTACTTTAACAATTATTCCAAAATGAAATAAATATAATTTAAGTTAAAATATTTATTATTTTAACAAATAATTATATAACTTGGAATAATATTAATGACACAATGAAACGTAACTTGAAGACACTAATTAATACTAAGGCAAGGCCCGGCCCTCTCGTCTAATAAACCGTAGTACGTTGTAGATAGTCTTGTGAACGAGTATCGGCTGTGAGTTACGTCGGATTGAAAAACGCAAAACTGTGAGTTCATGTCCCCCTTTTCTTTAACTATTTTTGTTTTATAACTTCGGGGGTGAAGTACATGTTACAAACAGTTTATAAACGTTAATATGTGGTATGGTTAGCTAAGGAAATGTACTGCTAGATCTTGTGAGTGGTGGGTACAACGCTTAAGACCATTAATCCTCGTAGTAGGACCGAGGGACATGAGTGATAGATCTATTTGGGTGTAGCGAGCCCCACCCATGTGGACCGGGGTTTGGCCCATGAGGTGACTATGTCTTACAGCCGGAAGCCTGGTGCAAAATCTGCTATGTTTGAGCCTTCCTGCATCACGCCACACATATTAATGGCCTTGCAAACCATTAATCGATCTATTTCCTTGATTTCTTTCATACCGGGGTTTACGAAACATACATACTTACAATGATTTCAAAGGTTTATTCGTGCACACATACAAAACACTTGAACTCGCTCAACTTTGTTGATGTTTTCAAACTACATGTATTTCAGGAAATTAAATGTGGATCTGGCGGGCGTTGGAAGTTTCAAGTGATGTTGAAAATAAAAGATGTCATCCGGTGTCTAAGGGTTTGGATTGTGTATCTTATCCTAGATAAGATACATAGTTCAAAGCCTAGTTTTTAGTAGTATCTTTTGTCGAGTCCTTATGGAACTCTAAAACAATCTAAATGGTTTGTAATTTGGATTTGAAGTCTGTGTTTGGATTCTAAAACAATGTTGTTGTGATGTTTTAAACTTAATCAATGGATGAACATCTTTGGTTTTCTCATATAGTTGTTTGTTATGGTTGAATGCAATGATATTAAGCAAGTCACACATAATCACGCTTCCATAAAAGTCAGGGTGTGACCGTTTGGTATCAAAGCTTCAGTTGTAGCGAACTAGGATTCTTTCTCAAGTCTAGACTACAATCATTAGGGCTCTCACGAAAATAAATTTTACAACATGTTTTCATTGCATACACGAAACGCCCAGATCCAGGGAACAAACGTTTTTACAAAAGGAAAGACAAGAAACACGATGGCAAGGTTACACTTATGGTTTAGTCTGGGATAGACTAGGAAAGACAAGCATGTATTCAAGTCAGTTATCACTTAAAACGCGTGGATTGTTATGTCAGAGGCATTATGACTTGATTGCATAATAGTAATAGTGGTTAATATATGTGCACAAGTTATGATTATTATGTAACAGGTACCTATGGCGTCACCCGATAGCGGATTGTCCGACGACCATGACCCATGGCAGTAGTCTCCGACGATGAGGTTGTGCCAGAGCCGGAGATCTTCACGTCAGATTCATAGAGTGACCCGGAGATGATGTCAGATGACGAGGACGACTTCCACCCGTTCGCGTTGCCCGACTTTGGCGATGATTTACCACTTGCTGATGGCATTCCAGACGAGGATCCTTTTCCCATTCCTATTCCAGTCCATGATCATCTCATCATTGGGCATCCCGATGGTAAGCACATCATGGTTCCGATCCTCGATCCTATTCCTCTTGTGGTCATTCCGCCTGAGGATTGACCTTTCGATGATCTGTTTGATGATGATGTTGATTTGTTTGTTGATGATCCTTCCGTTGATGCCTTGGTGATGGAGAGATTGACGAGGATGTTGTTGCTGCCCTACCTCCTGAGATTCCTGTCGTTGAGATATCCTCCGATTCTAGTTTGCACTCCGTCTCAGATTCCTTTGAGTCTGTGACGTCCTCAGCTTTACAGGCGGTCGGATTACAGCGTTACGCTACTAATTCTGATGATGACAAGGGTTTGTCTGCTGCACCATCTCCTCCACATGACCCCGAGCCTGGTCCTGAGCCAGATTTTGTTCCTGTCGATCAGCCTGATGTTGCACCTGTGGATCCCGAGCCGATACCTGAGCCTAACCATGTTCCTTTTGGTTTACCTGACATTGCACCCCTTATTCCTGACCCAGTTCCTGCACTTGTTAACCCTCCAGTTGTTGAGCCATTTATTCCTCCACCCGCACCCGCTAATGTTACTCCTCTCCCTTCTGTAGAGTCTGATGTCCATCGCACTAACTTGCCTATTGTTTTCTTAGAGGACATCCCTGCACCTCGTCCAGGGGAAGGTACTTCAGGCCAACACCCGCGTGACGATCATTTTGCTTCAGCAGTTTTTCCTCAGATCCTTCATGCTACACCTTTTGCTCCTTTCACTTCTTCACCACTTGATGAGCCTTTCCGATGGTTCCCACCGTATTCTATGCCGATTTCAGATCCCTATCATCCCTCCCATTTTGTTGGCTATACACAGGATGAGTTGCTTTTCTCACTTCAGCTTCAGTTTGAGTTTATGAGTTGCAGAATTTTGGAGCTTGAGCTGATACCGCGTCCCCTACCGTGTCCTTGTCAGCCTACTTGTGTTCCCCCTCGTTCATCACCGTCTCCTTTTGCACATCCACCTGCACCTCTTACTCCTTTTCCAGAGTTTGATGCTGGATTCCTTACTGTCGAGCAGCAGATCAGTTACTTGCTTCGTCATATTTGCAAGCTCGAGGAGGAGCTCACACATATTCTAAGTTTGCTCTTCCTCCCTCCTCCACCTCCGCCATCAGTACAGTAGGTTTTTGGACTTATGCAGATTGCATTACTTTTTGTGAGAGCACCACTATTGAGCCGAGATTGTGAAGACTTTTGAAGACCACCTTTTGACTAGGTGATTTTTGAACATTGACAGACTTATTGGACAAGGGTAGTGTGACCCTGTGTCCCTTTTGATGTGATACACTTTGTAAACAATGTAACTGTGGTTGGTAATTAATGAAAGCTCAATCGTCATGTTCTCACCAAACACATTGTAGGATTACTTGCTTATGTTATGATTGTGTTGCTGCATGATTGTCTGATATAATGATTGATTATATATATATATATATATAGGGAGAAGATCATGCGAGAACCACCTCTTATTGCCAGAACCGCGAGAACCAATGTGAACACACCAAAAATGCCTAAAAATAGCTAAAAATCACACAAAATTTTTTTTTTATTTTTTTAATATTTTTTAGGTTAAAATCGCTATTTTCGCACCAAAAAAAAAAAAATTTTTAAATTTTTTTTTTTTTAAAAAAAAAAAATTTTTTTTTTGGCTTCTAAAAGTAGCGATTTTAACTTAAAAAATAGTAAAAAAATCAAAAAAAAATTTTTGGATTTTATTTTTATTTTTTTAGATTTGTTTTAGATTTTTTTAGGTTTTTGGGGGGTTTAGTTTTTAGCATTTTAGCTTGGGGGGGGGGGGTGGGGGAGGGGGTTTAGGTTTTTTTTGGGGGGGGGGGGGTGGGGTTAGGTTTTTTTTAGCTTGGGGGGGGGTTAGGTTTTTTTTGGGGGGGGGGGTGGGGGGTTTAGGTTTTTGGGTGGGGGGGGGGGGGGTGGGGGTTAGGTTTTTTTAGGGTTTTTTTAGGTTTTTTAGCTATTTTAGGTTGTGTTCACAATGGTTCTCAAGGTTCTCACAATAAGGGTGGTTCTCGCATGAGCCCCTCCCTATATATATATATATATATATGTACATACGACCTTTAGACAATTACTTATTTACTTAACGTATAAGACCTGACCTATCCGATCTTCTTCTTAGAAGATGCCTCCTCGAAGGAACACTCAGTTGCCCACGACCGAGGCAGAATTACAGGAACGCATCTCGCAGGCAATCGCACAACATGAGGCCCTTCGCTCCGAACATAGCGGAGGCACCTCATGGAATAAACCACTTAACGGTAATGTTTAAGTCACTTAAGACACATTACAATACGTTTGGGCATTTCCAAGTGCGATTTGCAAGCGCTTCCTATGAATGATGTTGCCTGAGTACAAGCTGTACTTACAAGCAGTTTTTGGACTACAAGCCTCTGAACTTCGACGGCACTGGAGGAGCCGTAGCTTTTGTGAGATGGATCAAGAACACGGATTCTGTTTTGCGAATGAGCGGATGTACTCCAGAGCAACATGACACGTACATTTCTGGACTGTTTCAAGATGGGGCTCTGTCATGGTGGAACCTTCAGGTTCAGACGTTAGGCAAGGCTGCGTATGCTTTGACATGGAATGAGCTGAAAGAATTGATGCGTAGGAAGTATTGTTCTCAGGCGGAAATCCAGAAGCTGGAAATGGTATTATGGAACCTGAAGATGGAAGGTCCAAACGTTGCGGAATATGTGCAGAGACTTCATGACTTGTCGCGAGTTGTTCCATATCTGGTGGAACCAGAGTTTCAGAGGATAGAACAATTCTTCTGGGGATTGGCGCCTCAGATTCTGACCTTGATGACAGCATCAAAGCCTCCAACAATTATCGATGCGATTGACTTAAGTGTGGCGCTCACTAGAGAAGCGATTAGATTGGGAAAATTTTCAAGCTCTGAAGAGAAGAAGGAGACTCATGCGAAGTCATCTGGGAAGAACAAAAGAAAGTCTTCGAAACTAAAGATAGGCACCCAAGCCAGTTATGAAAGCTCTAAAGCAAACAAAAGAAGGGAAGTGGACCCGCCTCGGGGCATGCAGGCTTATGGAACCACCAATAAGGCCGGTGCTAAGGTCTACTTGGGGACTAAGCCGAGATGTAATGAGTGCAAATTTCACCATGAAGGTCGATGTCTCAGGCCTTGGTGCGATAGGTGTGGAAAGGAAGGACACAGTAAGGATTCCTATTGGGCGAAGTATCCCAAACAAGGAGGAAATGGTGACGGCAACCAAGACGGAAACTGTAATGGTAGAGTTCCAGGTTGCTTCAAATGTGGGGACGTGGGGCACTTTAGGAAAGATTGCCCAAAGAATAACCAAGCCCGTGGAAGAGTGTTCAACATTGGAGCTAGGGAAGCTCGCCAGGATCCGAATGTAGTCACTGGTACGTTCCTTATTAATCAGCACTTCGCAACTGTGCTATTTGATACTGATGCCGACTATAGCTTCGTATCCCTAGAGTTTAAGAATATACTTGATTTAGTGGCAAGTAAGTTAGATATTCCGTAGACGATAGAACTAGCTAATGGGAAGCTAGTGGAAGCCAACGAAGTGATGAGAGGCTGTGTGTTAGAGCTTGAAGAGCGTGAGTGCTCGATAGATATTCTGCCAGTTGAGTTGGGAAGCTTCGACGTAGTGGTTGGGATGGATTGGTTGTCAAGTAATCGAGCTGAGATTGTATGCCATGAGAAGATTATCCGCATCCCGGTGGCGAATGAAGAGTCGATCGTGATTCATGGGGAGAAGCAGGAAACGCCCTTATGGATTATTAGTTGTTTGAAGGCACAGAAGTTTTGCGTAAAGGATGTATTGACTTTTTGGCTCATGTCATGGACAAAGAGGCCGAAGAACCGAAGCTCGAAGATATCCCTGTGGTAAGGGAATATCCCGAAGTCTTCCTCGAAGACTTGCCTGGATTACCTCCTCAACGACAAGTCGAATTCCACAATTGACTTGGTTCCGGGCGCCACGCCTGTAGCCAAGGCACTTTATCGACTTGTGTCTTCAGAGATGCAAGAGTTGGCAGCGCACCTTCAGGAGTTGTTAGACAAGGGATTTATAAGACCAAGCTTCTTGCCTTGGGGAGCTCCAGTACTGTTCGTCAAGAAGGAGGATGGTAGTTTTCGAATGTGTATCGACTATCGGGAGCTGAGCAAGCTAACCATCAAGAATAGGTATCCCTTGCCGAGGATTAATGATTTATTCGACCAACTGCAAGGATCCAACTACTATTCCAGGATCGATCTTCGATCGGGTTATCGCCAGCTGCGGATTCAGGAAGAAAGTATACCGAAGAACAGTGAGTCAACAATTTGTTTTAAACATACGTTAATATTGTGTTTTATACACGGTACGCAAAACAGTTATACACATAAGGCAAAACTTTGAGACTCTAGGAGACATGTACTTAGGACCTTCGGGAACTTATGTCGAAGCTCATTAAAGGTTATCACTTAGGAACCATGTCTTTTAATTCGTGCAAACACCGTTAATCTGTCGTGTATGCTATTTTAGTTAACCGAACAGGTGAAGTACTCGAATTTCTTTTATTGAAATTTCCACTTTTGCATCTAGCGAGTAGATTTTTACCTCTCTGGTCCTCCTAATGGTAGTTGAATCGCGACAATTTTCTTCATTAGAGCGAACACTCGTTTGCTTCGGTACTTGATCATTTCATATGTTACACATGCATCGTTTGTTACGCATGTGGCTTCCCTTCTAATGATCGTTTTCATCAAAGTTACCAATATCATTTCGCTAAATTCAGTTATTGCCTTATGTCTCGGATAATCAGCATTATTGTAAGTATCGGCCCCTTGATACTGAGTCAACAAAACCTTCTTGAAATGTCTTTTCTTTTCAATTACATACATGGTCTATCCTTGTAGCCATGCAGAAATTCCCTTGTCGATACATACGTTTATTGTCGGATTGCGCTGAAACCAAGTTCAATTGCTTGAACTTGTCCATTTCGCATATTCAATTCAAGACACCATATGATGTATTGAAACCATCATATTCAATTTCATTTTAGCAAGCGTTTCTTTTGTTCCGAGTAATAGTAGACTTGTTCGGTCTGCGACTTCCTTAAATCGTTTGTTGGTTTCGACACCTTGTGGTGACGCTTTCACTAAATTGAAGCTTGCGCTAATCTCGTTTACGCATCTCATACACGGATTTAATTGTTTATTTATTGACTTGCTGTAAATCCGTTCTGTTTTACCACGATTAAAGCAGTCCTAACACAATCGTGTATTAAGACAATGGTACATAAATTCATTTTATATTCTAGTGTACCTCCTAAACGGTTCTTTCATTATTGATCAAATGCCTTGCGATATTTATTACTTTGTCATCTTCGGTCGAAAACAGTGGTTTCTTGATGTCCCATATTCAATTGAAAACCCTATGATGTTGTTTAAATCAAATCTTCAAATTTGCTTCAGTGCGCTTCCATTTGATTTCAAACACTGTGAACTTGTTTGGTCACCGCTATTATGCCAAAACCCATAAATGAAGAAGCTCTCCTAGAGAGTCATTCAAATGTGAAAAATGCATAATTCGCACCAAAAATGGTATTTGTCATAGCCCTCGTTAGATATTTTGGTCTCTTTGCTGTACAGCTGTACTGACCAGATCACCAATTATCTAAACGTTGAAATTCAAAACGGATGAATTCAGTATACTCACCTACTATGATGAATCTTTGTGCATACCTTGATCGCGGGGGTGCATCCTGAAGTGGGACACACTAGTATATCAGTAATAATATTACCTTAACGTATCATACGGTAATGGAACTTGAAATGTTCATGCATTTTGTTTAAGTGGACAAGCATACTGGTAATCGTCTTGGACTGCTTTTCACGATTTGGTGATTGGATGCATCAGCTTAGGGGGAGTCTGTTGCTGACAGAAGCTGTTAAAGCTGAAGCTATCCAAAGACAGTGCAAGATTACATGAAGAATGCAAGATGACTGAAGACAAAGTTATTTTATGAAGCTATTGTCAAGGGGGAGTTTGTTGGTGCATATTTGTGACAACAGCTTAGATTTGGTCTTTGGATATCTTGTAATTAGTAAAATGATAAACGGTTAGCGGGTTTAGCTTTGTAATAGTGAAATAATAGGGTTTGGGCTAACAAAACCCACATTGGGTCAAGGGGGGACGAATTGGGCTTTGCCCATGTACGAAACCCTAGCCCATGTTGCAACCTTGTGTTATATAAACAAGGCTTTGCATTAGGGTTTAGGTTAATCAGCCAAAACAGCTTTTGAGAGGAAATTCATGAGAGCATTAGAGGCTTGGACAAATTAGGGTTTTGATTGATTGTAATACTCGTGTTTGATAATCAATAAAAACCCGGTTGATAGTAATTTCTGTTTCTACTCATTTCTATGATATTCTGATCTAGAGGACTCCGCACTCTAGATTGGATTGACGATTCTGAGACGATCCGTACGAATCAGGGGACCTACAATAACAGTACGATTAGTGGATGTAAATTGTTGGGGTGTAACAGTACGATTTCAACAAATATTTTCAACAATCAGTAAGCAAATACACAACGGTTCTCCAATTCCAGATTAGTAATGTCAGGAGAAGCGTTGAGATAACGGACATCTATCAAGTTCAAAAAGAAAACTTGTGTTTCCCATAGCCACCATTCCCATTGTCACAAACGATTGTGGTTTGTATTTCTCATAGCCACCGTTCCCATAGTAAAAAACAGATGCGGGTTGCAATTCCCAGTTGTACCACGAGTGTTGAAGAAGGTTGGTTAATTTTGTCGTGTTCCGATTTCATCCTTCTTATCTATTCACAATCAAATCAACTCATCCTCTGATTTAAGTGGTGTGTTCCGATCAGTGTACAATGTTCATTGACTTAATATAAATACATAGACAACAAACAAGATCGAGTACAATTAGCCGTAAAATTTTTACAAACCTTACAAACTGTGGAGAACTTATTTGCGTTATCCTTCTTTGTGAAAGATCCGTGGGCCCTATTGTCAGATCTGTGACTCCATGGAAGATGTGATTAAGGAAACTACCGAATCACACCAATTCGTTGAAACCACACCTTCGTGTCTTGTAGTTTGGAAAGATGACCAAATAGAAACTAAATGAATTATGCAACATTTTCGTTTCTCGGGCTCGCATTCGAAGATCCTTGCATTGGGCACAACACACCAAAAAATAAAAAAAAATACGATACGCTATAATACGATACTTAACGACAAAAAAATAATAAACATTTTAAAAACTCATTAAAACAAAAATAACAAATAATAAACACCAATAACAAATCCAAAACACCAAAAACCAAACACAACACACAAAAAAATAAACTTCAAAAATTCAGTGTCTTAATATGTATCGTATAGGCCTATACGATATACGATGCGTATTGAAAAAGTAAAGTGTACGAATAGAATAATCAGGTGTGCCAATAGAATTTCCCTATTCAAATCTATATATCCAAGTCCTGAAAACATACAAATATTTCCAAAAGTACTACTAATTAGATCATGAGTTTTAACACTCAACCCACCCCCACGTTTTATGCATTTCCCAAAAGTTACTTTGGTTTTCCTTATTTTGTTACAGGGATAGTAGCTTAATATATTACCCAAAAAACACAGACATCAGTTTGAGAATCAGGTCGTGAAGGCTGATCTGTGACGTACAAGATCCATCGGTTCATGGCTTTCCAGATGAGAACATTCTTATATGTAGTGTTTGTTGTTGGATATGTGTCTCTCAGTTTCATTGGTACGTACATACAATTAACTCTCTCCGCCATTTATTAATTCAGATGTTATTAAATTCAAATTTAGATATAGGATAGAAATATCATATGATCTATGTTTGCATTCTACCAATCTAACACAATTACTGTCAAATATAAAATTCGTTGATCGATGCCAGAAATTCAAATGTAAATTTCGTTGATAATCACATCTATTATTCCATATGTAAATTAGGAAGTTTTTTGTGCATCATGAGTTGTACCCCATGTTTGGGGACTTTTCCCAAAAAAAATATACTTGATTTTTCACTTTCAACCTTAAAGTTTTATCTCTTACATTTTAACCCCTTTAAAATTTTTACTTTTAACTCAATCTTTTTCATCTTTTGTAATTTAACACAACACTTTATTATTTACAACTTTGGTCCCCGATACTTTTTATTTTTCGCAGGTTTTCGTTTTACGTTTCGTTCTAAATTTTGCGAGTTAACATGTCGTAGCGTGCATGTGAGGTTCAATGTTTTTTTCTCTATTCTTCCATATTTGACAGACCTGTCGCAACACGTCCATTTTTTCCCTTTTGAAAAGTTCGCTGCAACGGGCGGGTCGTAGATCTACTGTCACACCCCGACCACGTAGAACAACAAAACGTGGCGGAAAACGTCAGGGAGTGTTGTAACAGAATCATTGTTTCATAACACATGGAAATTGAAATATTGTTTTATTGATTAAAGTAGTTACAATGTCTTGACAATCAAAGAAACATAACATAAATAACTAGTCTTGCATCTTTTATTGTCGCTAAGGCCCAAGTCCTCCTAAGTGTATCTTGATAAATCCTATGCATCATATCCTGAAACACATGTGAAAATAGGTACGTCAGCATAAAAATGCCTGTGAGATACATAGGTTTATGAAAATAGGATTCATGACTTATTGTTTAAGAAAATGTTTAGTCATGAACCCTGTAATTTGCTTTGTCTTGTAAATCATTTGAAAAAAAACGATAAGATCAGATGATATGTATAAATAAATGTAAGGTTAAATGAATAACCATGTAAGATGAGTTTGTATAAGATAAGTTGTTTGTAAAACAATGTATTGTGAAAAGTATGTTATTTGTATAAAATGTTATATGTCAAAATTGAAATGATTCAAATAACGCTACGATATGTAATACCATACAAACACTTATATATAGGAAGTACCAGCGGCGTATCCACCATGCTTGTATCATACTACACACGCCTCGTTACTTAAATCACTTACTCAAACCAAACCAACAATGTAAGATGTCTATGTTTAAACCAATTGTCAATGTATTGAATAATATACCAAAATGCTTATGTCAAGATGTAGATCATGCAACGTATAACCAATGTTGAAAATGTTTATGTGTCAAATGTAAATCATGTAATGTATAACCAATGTCGAAAATGTTTATGTGTCAAATGTAAATCATGTAATGTGTAACCAAAATGATATGTATGGCTAGTGAAATGTATCAACTAAACCATAGGTGAAATGCACAAAACAAAGTATTGAAGTAAAACTTGGTTTAAATCAAAGTTATGTTTTATGTTGTAAATGCATGCTATACTGATATAGACATTTATGCGGTATTGTGAAAATTCATACATCCAAGCCTTGAGACAGTCAGATAACCATGTAAAAATGGGTTATCAAAAGAATATGTATTCGGATCCGGTCATTCCTTACGTCCAAACAAACCCGAGATTTCAGGAATGGGATTTGTCAAGTCCTATGGTACCACTACCTACTACCGAGCGGCATGATCGGTGTTAATGAATGTATAGTATAGTTTAAACAAACCAAATGTCATACCAAAATGTAAGCATATGATGAATAAGAAATGTACTAAGTATACAAAGCAGAAAAGTCATGTAAATCAATGTGCTAGCATGCTATCAGTTAACATACATAGCAGTAATGTAATGTAGAACCATGTACTAAGTATGCACACAATGGACATACATAGCATAAAATGTAATGAAATCATGTACTATAATGTACTAATGAACGTAGGAAGTATATGATGTGAAAACAGGAAAGCATGAAAGTAACAAGTAGGCACATGTGTTTCACCCCAAAACATTTGGAAAACAGTAAAAGAGGGGTCTATGTACTCACTTGAGATTGTTCAGTAGTCCTAAGATAACCACCAAGCAATGCTAGAGATCTCGGAATCAAACGGCACCTAATATAGGTAACTACATTAATAAACCGGACCTAAATCGGAAGATCAGATAGAATGAGGCTCGTAAACCAAATGAGTATGGGAACTCATGTAGTATGGTTTAACAAAGCCTACATACTAAATGAAACCTAACATAAGTGCTTACGACCCATTACGACCCGTTTAGGTAGCTTATGCTACTTTAACGCGTCGCTCGCGTGAAACGCGTTTGGACAGCCTAACTAGTCCTATGACAAGTAACATATGCCTTAACATGTCTAATATTGTTGTCAAATCAGTTTAGATGTCAAAAGTTATGTTACATATGTTTAAAATGAATTTTGGCATCAAAGGGGTATTTTGGTAACTTACCTAAGGCATATAAACTACCTATCATACAACTACTTAAACGAAGCGACCATAAGGTATAACCTCGGAAGGTTATTCCCCATATACTATGGTCACTTAATGTGCTTGGTCGGATCCTAATGATCGACCAAACGGGTCGGGTTCGAAAGTATAAGCGATTGTTTAGATCGCTTACCTTACGACCCTATATAAGCACTAAACTAAAAGTGAGCATGCTAAAACATGCTTAACTTAGTTTAGAAAACAGGTTTGGTATCAAAACAAACGGTTTTGATACTCATAAGTAGTTTGGTTACAAAATACGCAAGAATACGTATTCTGACCGAAACTACGGCTCGTCACTAAGCCTAGATAACGTGGTAATCAGTAGGTATAGTCACTAGGGACTATAACCATCGTGATTACGCTCATGTTATGAAGTTCAAACGAACTTCGCATCGACCATAAACTGGTCAATACAGAAAGTCAAACAAAGTTTGACTTTCGGAGTCGAAAAGCAATAAAAGAAAGAAAAGAACGAAAGAATACTTACGAAGGGTCCCCGAATGCTAATCGTGATTCAAGTAGCTCAGGTATGAAACAAAGGTTTCAACTTTGAGCTCCTCAAATCAGATTCTAGTGGGTTTAGAAGCAAATGGGGGTGTGGTATTTATAGTTTTCGGGTAACCGTTAAGATCGTTTCATGGAAACCGTGCTCGAATCCTACCCGTACATGTGTTGGAAAGTTATGGTGCCTAAAAATGGTTTCTTATCAGCTGAAAGGTCAAGTGTGAACTTGTGGTTGTGGTTTAAACTGCTGGAATCAGCTAACTGTTCGATCTGATCTGTTCTGGAGGCGTACGCGGCCCGCTTCAGGATCAGACAAACCTCAGGCGGGCCGCCTGGGGCTTCTGATCAGAAAATAAGTTTCATAAATGACAGTTTCAGTCCCTGTTGTGTTTTAAGCCCATTTCCGGCACTTCTAAGGCCCGTCAAGCCAACTTTAAGGCCCTAAAATGATGCCTAAACATTGTGGACATGAAACATGCTCAAAAATATCTCAGATGTCGGTTCGTTTGGTCGTACGAACGCGATGTTAGCTTAATTACGACGGAATGCGCACAAGAGCGAAAAACGATCCAAAATGCGTGACGAATGGATTTTTCTTATGCCGAACACTAAAATAAAATATTTTAGTGCTTACATAAATTTTTGGATGTCCGGATGTATTCAGAACGTAAGTTATGCGCGAAAATGCAAACTTGTGCACTTTTTGACGCTTTTAGTCCCTGAATGACCCAAAAGTTTATTTTAGCACACCGAACCCCTCAAAGCCTATTTCTAAGCTATGTAAAGGATATTTATGGTATGTTTAACTTATGGTCATGTTCCGGAATGTCTGTTGCAGTTCAAATTGGCATACTTTCGCAGTTTGTCAAATTTAGTCCCTGTAGACGAATTAACTTGATTTTACCATACCAAAGCCTTCAAAACTTATTTCTAAGTTATATAAAGGTTATTTAAGGTATGTTAAGCCTATTTCACTGTTCCGGAGTGTTTGTTGCATTAAACTGGTTATATTTACGCGTCGGTGCGCGTATAACCTTCCAGAAAGCGATTTAGAGTTTGAATTTGAACAAAAATTGATATGTGCAAATGATACACATATTTTTAACAAATCCCAAGTATGAAATACAATATTTCATTGGTTTGGTATTTGTTTGATGGCCGTGGAGGCACAGGTGTTACATCTACTAAGTTTTATTTTCTACGTTTTACGTTTCTGCTTAATTTCTTCGCATTAACACACTGTAACGGGTGTGCGTGGTAATTGTTACCATTTTATCTATTTTATTTTTACGATGTTGAGAGTTGATGTCGTTGTGGCATTGGTGCTACTTGGAACGGTTTTACTAACGTTTTTAACCTATTAATTTTTTTACTAATATTTTGTTTCGGTTTACCCTTATACTTCCTTTACTTAAAAACTATTTTTTACATGCATATTTTATGTACGGGTTTGTATAAATATGATTTGTTCTACATTCCGACGTAAAAAATTTTTTATAGACGAGTCAGGTCAAATATAATACGTTTTCATTTAAATAAACCATCGTTGCATGCATATTTTTATGTACGTTTTCGTATAAATTCAAGTTGTTCTACGTTTCGACGTAAACTTTTTTGGGAAATGATTCACGTCAAAAATAATATGTTTTCGTGTTTGTTTTATGTATGTTTCGTAAAGTTTGTTTCGAACCGAGTGGAGTCAAATTATGATTTCTTTTTCTCCCCTTTTTCCGAAAGCTCTAATTAATCCCTTTCGATTACATGGGCATATGTTCCTTCATACCCGTTATGTTTTCTATGTATGAGTTGGGTCACATATAATACGTTATGATTGTTCGATATGAATTTGATTTATTTTACGTTTGATCCAATCACAATGCCTATACAGGTTACATTGAGTTCAAGTGGATACGTCGAAATGTGTGTTTTCATATGGTTAATGCATCATATAATGTTTGGACTAATCCATTCAATGTTTACGATGTATCCGCGCCGCAACGCGGGCGGGTCTTAACCCTAGTTATAACAAAAATGTAAATTTTGAGCACATAGTTGGTTATGGTTAATGAAGAATACATGAATTCTCGTGTTATGGATCGGTTAAAAATAAATAAATTAAACCGTGACAACAATAAAGAAACTTTGAAAGTACTAATAAAATTGTGTTTTTTTTCTTCTTCTTTAGGTTGGGTAGGCTCTAGATGTTTCATAATTTATGAATGGATTTGACGAATTTAAATTCTAATAAAGCACATAATTTAGGCATGGATTTAACGAATTTAGATTTTAATAAAAGATTCCAATTAATGTCACATGATAACATTTTCTTTTCTCTCAAAATTATAATCTTCATGTTATAATTTTTTTCCATAATATTTGTAATAAAACTTTTATTTATATAATTATGCCACAAAAGTTAAATGAATTTAGTATTTTTTTTGTTAGTTTTTGTTTTACGCTTTTCGCCGAATTTGGTCGTCGTTCGGTTGCTACTTAGCACAGTGTTTGGTGGTCACATTTGGTCTCACAGTTTTTTTACCCCCTCGACTTTCTAATACATGTTGGTATAATTCGACTTCATCTATAACATGGTGTTAGAAATTAATGTTTTTTATTTTATGTTTTTTCCTGGTTGTGGACGTTGTTCGGTTGATATTTAGGATGGTTTTAAGCCCCTCCGCCTCGCATTGCTGGTATCACAGTTTAAGCCGCCCACACCGCAACACAGTTGGCTTAAGACTAGTTATGATAAATTGTCTCCATATATTCATAGTTATTTGCTTCAAAGCTTTGGTCTTTACACAAAATCGTTTTGTTTTATAAAACTAAAATTAAATACCCTAATTACTAGGGTTCGTCTATAAAAGTTGATGTGACAAAGTTAAAAAGTAGTAATAAAACCTTGTTACTAATTCTATTTTTCGTTCTATTTAGCTGGATTATGCAGGAAGATCGTTGGATCCCTAGTTAGGAAGTTTAGTATCTTTGACTTCTTGGATGGTGGTTCTGGGACACTAGTATGTGTTGTAAAAGAGAGTGTCAAATTATATGTCAACAACATCCGAACAACTCATGTTGAGTTAGCAAGAAAAAAAGCAGT
The DNA here is from genome assembly GCA_030545235.1 of Helianthus tuberosus. Lineage (NCBI taxonomy): Eukaryota > Viridiplantae > Streptophyta > Magnoliopsida > Asterales > Asteraceae > Helianthus > Helianthus tuberosus. The sequence goes on from CM060366.1 coordinate 124,759,709, forward strand.
TGAATCTTCACTAGCCGATGCACGCTCTCTGAAGAAGCAAAGGTCTGCTAATGATCAACAAATGTTAAAAACCAACAGATGATTATTCAATAGATGCTGATCAACAGAGGTTATCAATGTAACAGTGCTTAGGCTATAGCAGATGTTAGGAGTTTGTTAGGCTGTTAGATGTTGCTTTCTAGTTGACGTCAGCGTAGATGCTTCAGATGTTTGGTTTGTACTATAAATAGAACATTGCTTATATTGTTCTATTTATCACTTTCCTCTTATCATTTTTGTACGAACAAAGTAGGAGTGATCAGGTTGAGGGGGAGTTTGTAATTCTCATGCATACGTAAACATTGTAATTGCAATCTTTATAAAAGCATGATGATGAAAGCATTCTTCTCATTGTTGTTATTCAAAAGTTTATTATTCCAATGCATATTTCCATTTCTGTTTTATCTTCATTCATTGTTTCCATCTTAAACTGTCACAACAATCAAACTCAGATCCTAACAATTGGGTTCAGAGCTTGGTCAATCAAATTCGATCTAAGCAATCAATTTGATATAAAAGATCAGCTCCCACTACTGATATCGTTTCTTCGTTGGATTGAAAACAAAGTAAAAGTTTATTTACGTTCAAAGTATCTTAAACAAAAACACTGTTTGTAAACAATCAAAAAATGTCTCAAAATTCACAAGATCCACACAACACCGGTACTCTGTACAAACCTCCAATGCTTGTCAGATCAGAGTATAATATCTGGCAATGTCGGATGCGTCACGTACTTGCTCAGCAGAACATGAGGTGCTAGAAATCGGTTATCTTCGGACCACATGTTCCGATGGTGCCGAGTGCTGAAGACCCCAAGGTTTAAGTACCAAAGAAGCCTGAAAACTACTCCGAGCAAGATTTTCAGAAAATCGAGTTAGATGCCTATGCTTTTAGCATTGTTGCTACGGCTTTACCGAATGATATATATGTTGGCCTATTCATTGCAATAGTGCTAAGGTGTAACAACCCGGCTTTTCGGGTCATTACTCAGATCTGTCATTTATTGCTTAATTGACTTGTACTCTCAAGATTTCGATTATTGCTAAGGGTTTTCGCTACATTTTAAACTATGTTTTACAACACATTCACAACGCTTATTCAAAACGCAGTTATCGCATTTAACGCCATTACAACGCATACTATTTCAATGCATTTTATCGCATATCGCATATCGCATCGCAGGATTGTACTACACGCTATCACATCGCAATCTCATCACAAACTCGAAACGCAGATTTACTTTTATGCATTTTATGTGTTATGTGTGTTACTTATGTGATTACTTGTCTAATGTTATGTGGTTATCTCAACGCAACGCTCACACGCAACTCGCTTAAACGCAACGCAACGCTTAACGCACGAAACAAAAGTTGGAAAACGAACTCGCACCGATCGTAGGGACATCCGTCCGGATGACCATCCGATCGAATGGCCATCCGACCAAACCACCACTCGGCCACTTAACCTGCACCGCCTTAACTCTCTCTCACACTATAATTACTTGCCTGTCACATCATCGTTCACTCATGTGACAGCTTCATTCGACCAAGACGCTCTCAAGTCCCTTTCAAGCACTTTTCCCTCGATTCAAGGCTATTTCGGAAGTATTTCTCCCTAAATCTTGTACTTCCATCATCACTACACACTTATTCATCATCTTCTCCATAAAAACCAGTGATTTCACCTTGAAATCGTCTGATTTGGACCCCTTGAAGGTGACATCACCTCGGTTGCTTATGCAATCGGTTGTGTGACGTTATCTCATCAAGATATGTTCAGATCTAAAGGATTTCCACATTATCTCACACAAAACTTCAACATTCTCCAACTGATTTCATCTCTTTCATACTTTTCTTCAACTTTTCTCCAACATTCTTCACTTTTCTACTCAAAACCGATGGAATCTAGACTCATTAAGGCTCTCTACTCATTCTCTAGCATAGAACCGGTCTAAAAACAGATTTCCACCGGAGAGACGACCGATTCACGGGTTGAACATGAAATCTCATCAGGGACAATTAGTCTGATTGAATGGGATGATTCCCATCGGATCGACTGAGCTGGGCTTGGTGTGGATTCCCGTTGTTTGACACGTCATCACGTCGTCTCCGTCAAACTTCAACTTTTTAACTTAGAAAATGTTACTAGTTTTCAAAACATCAGGTCGCCCAATCGAATAGCCATCCGATCGGATGACCATCCGATCGAATGACTATTCGACCAGGAGACTTGTCCTTTTATAACTTTCAACACTTAAACAATTTGACAAAACTTCAAACTATCAAACTCTCAACCGAATAGCCATCAGATCGAATGGCCATCCGTTCGGATGGGCATCCGGTCGAATGACATGATTTATTCTACAACGAAAACTTCAAAAGTGTCAGAACAATTCACAACACTCTCATCTCATTCGAACGGCCATCCGTTCGAATGGTCATCTGCTCGGATGACCATCCGCCCGAATGACCATCCGATCGAATGGGTATCTATCCGTTCGACTCACCATTCGACACTTATCTCACCCGACACGTTGTTTACGCACTGTTCAACTCTTATGCTACTGTTCTATGCTCAGGCTAACTCCAACGCGCTCCCTTCAATCAAATACAAGGTTGTGTTTACTTATTAAACACATACTGTGAGTGTACTCGAACCCTTTTTCGCTTAACGCACTTTTGGGTGTTACATACGTTCTATATCAACACACAACGCACACAATACTCAAATCTTTTTAAACACTAACCGCCCTCGCATGTTATACGTGTCTCGATAAATGCTTGTATGTTATGTTTACACATTGATTGTTGCTTGTCACCTTAGCAACGATAGTACTATAGTTTGGACTTAGCACCTGTCGTGGACAGGGGTTGTTAAGGGTATTACTTCACGTGGTCACAATGGTGATAATTAATTGCGCATTCTACACTCGCAGTCATGTCAGTTGCATACGATACGTCATTGTCGATAGCTTACTTGATTCACATTTCTGCGTGTTACATATTGGTTATCCGTAAACGCTTTCGCTATACTATATGATACTCAAACTTGTGTACTCACCTTTACATTTTATGTATTGACTTTATTTTAACATATGTGACAGGTTGATAGGATGCTTGCTTTGATGAATCGGGTAGGAGGTCTAGAAACTCACCAAATAAGAAATTTGAGTTGTCAGAATAGTTTACTTGTTTTTGAGAAACACTGTCTGTAATAACTGTTTTTGCTTTATATGTTATTGGTATGGGACTTTAACGTTAAATATATTGTCATTAATAGTTGTTATGGATTCTCCTGGACAATCTGTTTTGCTCAGTGCCACGCCCTGATGTTTCCGCCATCGGTTGGGGTGTGACAGATTGGTATAAGAGCCATAACTATAGGGAATTAGGAAGGACATGACCTAGTCCGGGTCTTGATGTACTAGGATTGACCTAGTCTATAGTCTAAGTACCAACAGACCACCGTGTGCGAACCCAGTAGGGGTTTTTGCACGAGCTTACTCTTGCTACTCTCGCTCGCTAAAACTACGTCTTCCTGTGAACATCGCACACTACAGTTCGTACGAAGAAGCCTTTCCTAAGGCAAATAGTATTACATGCCTTTCCAAGGCTAACACAATACACATGTTTTCGAAAATACTCGCATAACACAATCGAGTGATTTGGTCGAGATTAGGTGTGAAAACCAGGAACTCTCAATAAAACCGCTCACTCTACACGCATTTTTACTCTCAGCACGAGAATCTTTTGTTGAGTTAGGAGTGAAATCCATATCTCAACGAAATTCTCCATCCCTATCTTGTGGTTTGCCACATCACCAGGAACAAGGTTGTTAGGTTAGGGGTGAAACCCGCAACTTGATAACCAGTTCCACTCCCAACTATGGTTTTACAAAACTCTCACCGAAGTCTCGATGGATTCCAATGGCTCGACTTACGTAAGTAACCGAAAGGATGCGTGCCGTTCACCGTATTTTGGCGAGAGCACAGTCTATTAGGCCAAAGCGTGCACTCAAGGTCGTTGTGAATTGTCGAATCACTTTGGATAGTCGATGTCTAACACCCAAGACAATCTATTTCGATTCCATGCCCGCAATCGTTGATTTTACGAGTAATCGATTTTATTATGATTTTTTTGTGTTTTAGATTGCGAGAGCTGTGCTCTACGCTGATGGTTTCAATTTAACGCTTCTCGCTCCATAAAACGCACACAACTCACATTGTCTCCTAATCTAAAACGCTAATCGCAACTCAGGCTAAGAACTCTCGCACGCTACGCTACTCGCTATCACTCGCTACTCTCAAACGCGCTTCGTGAAACTTGAAAGATAGGTGAATACGTGCAAAATATGTAGGTGAATACGTGCAAAATATAGGGGAATACGTGCAAAATATGTGCATCCGTGGACTACGTGCTTCTGTGATTAGGTGTTTATGTGCCTATGTGGATTATGTGCCTACGTGACTATGTGCTTACTTGCCGGCATGTTCCTAATACTTTACATAAAAATAATAATAAGGATGTTTTACGAACGCTAAACTATACAAAACCCGATATAATCGAATCTCGTCTAAATCCTATGACGATGTCTACTGCAGACAATGTCGTCATTTGGATCCCATACTTCACGCGCTGCTCGCCGCAACCATGCTGACAAACGCATCGCTTCGCTGGTAGCTAAGGAAATGGCTAAGGTCATTCCTCAGATCGTCAGCGAGATCAATGAAGTCAGCAGCAAGTCCTTTGTTAAATCCAAGAGTGACTCTCCGAAAGCGCCTTTCAGCTTCAAGCAATTCAAGGCCTGCGGTCCTGCAAACTTCACGGGTGAAGATGGACCCAGTGCCATGTTCCAATGGTTTGACACAATCGAAGTCACCTTCAGGCAAAGCGGATGCCCAGAAAAACTATCTGCGTACTGTGAACACTACTGGAGTTTTTCAGTCCAGGGCTCTGGACTGGTGGACTGCGGAGCGCAACAGACGTGGTAATGATGCAGCTTACAGAATTTCATGGGAAGAGCTCAGGGAGCTTATGATGAAGGAATTATGTCCCCCTCTTGAGGTGCAAAAGCTGGAGAATGAATTCTAGCATATCAAACAAGAAGGATGTGACAACGCTAGTCTCACCGCTCACTTCAAGCAGCTCAGCATTATCTATCCTGGTTAAGTGACAACTCCGGATATCACGATCAAGAAGTACATTCGAGCCTTACCCGACTGTGTAGCTAACTTTGTTCAGGCATCTAAACCTACCACCATTGAGGAGACTTACTAACTGGCCGCTGAAATTAAGGATAAGCGAGTTTTGGCCGGTTATTTCAAAACCTCAACCAAGAGTCTGAATCAAGCAACCGTAACTCCCGCTCCCGAATCTGCAGCATCACAAGTTTCAAAGTCTCCACGCCAGAATTGCAAACGCAAGGGTAACAACAAGAACTATGCTTCTACCGCCGCACCTCTCAACACTGTTCCTTTCCAACCCAACACCAACCAGAACCAGAACCGACAAGTTGCAGCACCTGTGACCAACGCACCACCTGCTAAACGTGCATACACTGGTCCTCATCCCATGTGCCCTACTTGCCCCTGTCGTCACCCAGCTGGGATAGCTTGTCGTTTCTGTGTCCACTGCAACCTCTACGGACATTTCACAGCAAACTGTCGCACTGGCCCGTGTCAACAAGCTCAAGCTCCTCCAGCACTACCAGCTCCACTCCCCGCTCTTCAGGGTAACTGTAACATCCATCAAATTGGATTTCCAAAATCCGACCTGTTTTGAAATTTTGCACCCTAATCCTTGAAACTCGGAAATTTTTCATGAATTAAATAATCATCGAAAGATTTTTATCCTAATTTAATTCGTTACAATTATGGTTATTTATTTATTGTTTAATTAATTAAATTTACAATTTAAAAGTTTTATTTTTTTATTATTTTTATAAAAATAATCTAGTTAGTCTCGTTAGGCTTTAAAGTTAGTATAAAGTAATCTAAGTTAATCAAGTTAGTATAACTTAATCAAGGTAATGAACCTTCAAAGTTAGGGGTATAAACTGTCATTTATAGATTTTAAACTTACAGGGACTAATCGTGCATATAACTAGAAGTATAACAACAGGGTCTAAAGTGTAATAATTCAAAACTGTGTTTCAAAAAAATATGGTAGAGACGGGGCTCGAACCCGGGTCTCGCACCACAACGTACAACACACAAACCACTGAGCCATGTCTTCATATAATGCTAGCAACTTATCCTTTGAAATTTAAATAGACGATAATGTCGCTACCATTTTCTTATTGCCGCCAAGAACAGAACTTTGACAACCTTTATTTGCTTTTTTTTGGCACCTTCTGATTTATCGAGATTGACTATAATTTTCCACGTTTCCTTTTATAAATCAATCACGATTTGGTTTCCAAACTTACGAGACTTGGCGAAACACTATATAAACGACATCCTTGCAACCTCATCGTCTCACATTCTCTTCATCCATCTCGACACCTTCACGACACCACAACACAACCCCCATCTCTCGCTCACATTCCTTCATCGCCGGACGACTGGAACTTTGCCGGAGAAGAACCAAATGTGGCCGGAGTATTACGTCCGAACTCGACACACCCACACAGATCTCTCTGCCTCACTCTACTTTTCGTATCATTGCACAAGAAGCCGGAATGTTGATGCACAAGAATGTCTGTTGACTGCATCTTCATCAAGTCTTAGTTCATGAAAGTCAATATTAGAGCTTAAATGTCAAATTAGGGTTTAGTTTAGACTTTAGAATGTGTTTCAAGGGGTTCCGTTTGAAAATAGTCATATTATAGAGGGTTCCGTTTGAAACATAGGGTTCCGTTTGAATCTATTGTTTGAAACCGTAGGGTTCCGTTTGAAATAAGTTCAAACGGAAGGGTCTTGTATCTATAAATAGGTGTGTGCTAGTCATATTTCAAACGGAACGGTACAAGGTCATTGTGTGAATCACGAAGTGCTGTCGGATTTTCATCAGATCTTATTGTAAAAGCACGTTTATAAATCAGAAAAGAAGAGTTAAAAGGATTAGAGCTGTTTTGACGTTATGTGCATTGATTCCGCCTTTACACATGATGTTGAACTACTTTAACTGACTTTCAGGGTCACGTACACGATCCAACACGGAAACCGGAGCTCGCCGGAATACACTGACGGGTGGTCCGTAGGACCACCCTTAAGTGCCTTAAAAAGATTAAAATCCCATGCTTTACACGGTTAATTGTTTGGACTTGGTAACTACTCGTTGGTTGATCTTACAGGTAATAATGGGCATAAGATGCGGGTTTTATGAAGCTTGGACGGAAACTTGAAGTGGTGAAACAAGATTGGAGCGAATAAGAAGTTAACAAGAAAAACAAGGAAACAACTTCAGTCAGTGTCGTAGGCTACGGCTCTAGCCGTAGGTTACGGTCCCCACCTTTGCAAAAAATTGGTTACCGTAGCCCAGTTTATAAAGGGCGTAAAGAAACAATGGGTGCCGTAAGCTACGGTACCCGGCGTAGATTACGGCAATATGTTGACCTGCCATTGACCGCTAGGCACCTAAGCTATGGCAGGCGGCGTAGCTTACGACGCCGTCTGGGTTGTTCTTGTAACTCACGCATTTATTGAGCTTTTGATGATGTTTTTTATGGTCCTATCATGGTTTTTCGGTTACACAACACTTAGAGACGAATTTTGGCTTGTGCTTGGAGCTTGGGGACTATCTTAAATCATTGTTTTCATGTTTTTAACTTGTTTGAAGATTAAGACTTGGTTTATGATGTTTGTTCAAGCCATGAGTGGCTAAACTTGTTATGATTGTCTTTAGTTGAAGGTTTGTAAGACTTTATGCTTTGATTTCATTATTTCTAGAATAACAAACTTTATCTTTATGTTTGTTTGTTATGGTGTGTGATTAGTTGTTAGTTAATTGTTGATTCTTATGCTAATCTAGTTTGAAATCATACGTTCTTGGTCCCGTTGGCAATCGAGATATCATGGGTAGAATTAGACTTGGGTAAGGGTTAATTGATCATCGGGTAACAACCTCACGTTCTAGGAATCTGAGTACTTAGGTCCCTTTCATCACTACAAGTAATCACACATGAACTATGTCTATGTAGTTCTTTCTTGTGGAATGATAGCATAAATGTCAAATCAAACTGGAAACTAAAGATGGTCATTTGTTTCTAAATTGTTTACAATCAACACTTTTATTTTTGCAATTAGAATAGTAATCTTAGTTTTAAAAATCAAATCAATCAATCCAACTCTTGAACTTTATTTTTGTTGCAATTAGTTTAACTTTAGTTAACTTAGATAAACCTTGAAATAACACATATTCCACAAACTCCATGTGTTCGATACCCACTTTCCACTATCTATTTAGTAGTAATTGGATTAAATATGATTGTGACCACGACATCACGTCAAATTTTGGCGCCGTTGCCGGGGAGTAGTGCGCAACGTGTGTTATTTTTGATCTCTTTACGTTTGTTATTTTTCTGGTTTACGCTGGGTGTGTTAGTGTGCAGGTATTTACAGGTGCATGCGTACTAGAAGCTCTCACAAGCTATCACCATTGGCATTTGATCCAGAGATTGAACGAAGTTTGAGAGGAAACAAAATTTTGTTAAGGGAAAACAGAATCAGTGCTTCACCAACAACACCTACTACACCAATTACACCACTTAGATACATGGATCCACCACCACCACCCACTATGGGTGAGCTTACACCACCTTTCATACCATCATCAACACAACCTTCACCAAATACCACCATGCCTAACACCACTACCGATCCTACACCACCACATGATGTTACACCAACCAACACCACTGCATTACCTATTACTACCCAAGTTGAACCTACACATACCTTTAACCCTTCTACCACAATTCCACCATTTTCCCATTTCTTCCCAGCTTCGGGTCAATCATCTTCAACCTATTCAATACCACCAAATTCAACCATTGTTCATGCTACTTCTACATTTAGACCATCAAACCAATCGGGTTTTCAATATTCATCTTTTCCATTTGGGCAATCTTCGGGTATAGGAGGAGATGGATATGATGAAGGGTATGAAGAGTTCGAGGGATATGAGGAAGAAGGATACGCGTATGGGGGTGATGGAGATCAAGGGGAGTTTACTTATGTACAAGGTCAAACTCAAAGAATGCCAAGTGTTGGTGGGATTCCTCAACAACAAATTATACCACAACATATTCGGCCAAGGCCAGAAGGGGTACAATTGCAACGTCCTACACCGTTACAACAAGTTCATCCACAAAATGCACAACCCCAATTCCAAAGGCTAATTCAACACCCACCGATGCCACAAAATCAATTTCAACCACCATTTGCACCTCAAGGGCCTATGCAAAGACCAATGGGTCCTATTCGTCCAAGAGTTCGGTTGGGTGTACCAAGAAGACATCTTCGAGAGAATGCAAGAGGTATAGAAGCACATTTTAGACCGGTGATTACTCATAATCCTTCACCGGTAGTTATTCCTTACAATGACCAAGGGAGGACTTTTGAAGTGAGAACCAATTCATTACAAAGTTTGCCAAAGTATAAGGGTCTAGCAACGGAGGAGCCTTATTTTCATTTGGAGGCTTATGATTCGATTTGCAACATTCTTGGGAGTCAAGGATTTTCGGCCGATGATGTCAAATTGGTGCTATTCCAATTTTCTTTAGAAGACAAAGCTAAAAAGTGGTTCTAAACCCTACCTTCGGCATCTATCTACACATGGACGGAGATGCAACAAATCTTTTTGGATGAATTTTATACCGCTCAAAAGACAAATGATGCTAGAAAAGGGTTAAGAAGTTTTCAACAACAATCTGGTGAGATGTTTCATGAAGCATTCGAACGATTTAACATGATGATCAAGAATTGCCCTCATCATGGGATAGAGCTATGGAAAATGATGAATGCTTTCCATGAGGGGTTATGTGCTGAAGATGCTCGCGATTTAATGTCGATCACAAATGGTACTTTTGGTACAAACTACGAGCATGACGATTGGGAATTTTGGGAACAAATGGCGGTCACATCAAAGAGAAAAGAACAAGCATCAAGGAGAGCACGACCGGCCATTACCCGAACTCAAGTGCACACGGTAGACGATGGTAATGTTCAAACTTCTAATCAAATTTATGATGTTTGTGCAATTTGAAATGAGATAGGACATGCGGCTGAAAATTGCCAAGGAGTGGAAGGGCAATAGGAGGAGGTGAATGCTTTGCAAGGGCAAGGAGGGGGTGGTAGAAATTATAACATGAATTCCAACACTTACCACCCTGGGTTGAGAAACCACCCAAACTTTCGATACGTGAATCCCTTAAATCAAGCCAACCCGAAGGAAGTCAAGGTAACTTTGGCTCGCGCCAACCTTTCAATAATCAAAGTGGATATCGAGGTGGGAACAATCAAGGGTACCAAAGGCAATATCAAACGGGTCAAGAGCAAGGGGGTCTTCGGGTGGAAATGAGATGATGGATATGTTAAAGATAATGCAAGCGGAGATGCAAACGAGATATCAAATGGATGACGCGCGCATGCAAAAGGATGAGGCCCGTGATAAATCAATTCAAACTTTGACCACCCAAATGGGTCAACTCGCAACCGAAGTGGCGGACTTGGAAAAAGGTAAAGGTCAATTACCAAGCGACACTAAGCTAAACCCGTCTCATAATTCGTCTAGAGGTAATAATGTTAATATTCATCATGTAAGTGTTTTGAGAAGTGGGAAAGAGTACAAAACCAATCCTTCACCAGATTTGGTTGATGGGGTGGTTGAAGATATAACGGGTCAAGAGAGTGAGGAAGAAAACGAAACACCTAACATTTCTTCTAAAAAACCCAATTTTGAAAAACCTGAAATTAATAAATAAGTAGAAAATAAAAATGAGGAAGGGGGGTCTAATCAAGTGCCATTTCCCTCGGCTTTGTTAGACCCGGGTAAAAAGAACATTATTTCAAAACGGGGCCCTCAAAGGAAGAAATGTGGGAGGTTTTCAAACAGGTTAAAATTAATCTTCCTTTACTTGAAGCAATCAAACAGGTACCCGCTTACGCCAAATTCTAAAAGAATTATGTACTCAAAAGAGGCAACAAAAAGTGCCTAAATTGGTTGATTTGACGGAGCGGGTAAGCGCGGTTTTGAAAGGAGATCTTCCTCCTAAGCTACAACATCCGGGAACGCCTCTTTGTAATATTCAAGTGGGAAATTTTCAAACTGCAAGGGCGTTACTAGATCTTGGGGCCGGATTAAGTATTTTACCGGGGGGGGGGGGGGTTATATGACCAATATGATTTTGGTCCATTGAAACGGGTTGAGACAATGGTGGTATTAGCAGATTTGTCTTATAAACTTCCTCGGGGTATCGTGCGGGTTGTTATAGTAAAAGTTGATGAATTTTATTACCCTGTTGATTTTCTTGTGTTAGATTACTCATCCGCGGACCCAATTCAACAACAAAATGTTATTTAGGGGTCGGCCGTTTTTGAACACCGCACATGCCGTAATTGATTGTCGATATGGTATGGTCGACATGACATTCGGTAATAGAAAAATGAGATTAAATGTTTTTACTAATGGTGCTAATGCTTTTGGTGGTGATGAGTGTTTTCTAGCAGATTTCATTGATGGATACGACCCGCAGGACTACGAAGAAGAGATTTTGGAATCGTGTGTTTGTGATGTTTCTTTGCAGGTTCACGCATGTGCATTGGAAGTGGAAGAAAGGGAGCAAGAGGCTCTAGCGGTGAAAGAAGGGAGACTGCCATGGACCCACCAAATGGAGAATTTACCGGTGGGAATCGATTCGGGTACAAAGCCTTCGTTAGAATGTCCACCAAATGTGGAATTGAAAGAGCTACCAAGCACTAAAAATATGCATTTTTGGGGGAGAATGACACCTTACCGGTGATCATTGCTTCCAATTAAGCGGTAGCTCAAGAGGAGGAGTTGTTGCGGGTTTTGAAGGCTAATAAGGCGGCAATTGGATGGACGATAGCCGACTTGAAAGGTATTAGTCCATCCATTGTCATGCACAAAATCATTACAAGTGAAGATGCAAAGCCAACCCGTGAAACACAAAGAAGGTTGAACCCGAATTTGAGGGAGGTAGTAAAGAAAGAAGTGATCAAGTGGTTGGATGTGGGGATTATCTATCCCATTTCGGACAGTGCATGGGTAAGTCCGACTCAGGTAGTGCCTAAAAAGACCGGTCACCGGGTGGCGAGTTTGCATTGATTATAGAAAATTATACCCTGGTGGCGAGTTTACATTGATTATAGAAAATTAAACGCCGCTACCTCCAAGGACCATTTCCCGTTACCCTTCATTGACCAAATAATTGAAAAACTTTCGGGTAAAAAATATTATTGTTTTTTGGATGGGTATTCGGGTTATAACCAAATTGCTATTCACCCGGACGACCAACACAAAACCACGTTTACATGTCCATCTGGTACATTTGCTTTTCGGCGAATGCCATTTGGACTATGTAACGCCCCGGCCACTTTCCAGCGATGTATGATGAGTATATTTTCGGATATGGTCGGGGAGTCTCTTGAAGTGTTTATGGATAATTTTCCCATCTTTGGCCCAAGTTTTGACTCTTGTCTTGAGGAGTTAGAAAAAGTTTTGAAAAGGTGTGTTGAGACAAACTTTGTGCTAAGTTGGAAAAAAGTCACTTTATGGTTCAAGAGGGTATTGTGTTGGGCCATGTGATATCGGACCGGGAGATGGATGTAGATAAAGCAAAAATTCGGGTAATTTCATCTCTACCCCCACCAAAGAATGTTAAGGGGGTGAGATCTTTTTTGGGACATGCGGGGTTCTATAGAAGGTTTATTAAAGGGTTTAGTGTAATTACAAAACCTTTATGTAACTTGTTATTAAAAGATGTCCCTTTTGATTTTACTGACGAATGTTTGCAAGCGTTTAATGTTTTGAAGGAACTTTTGGTGAAAGCTCCTATCTTGCAACCACCGGATTGGTCGAAGCCGTTTGAAATTATGTGTGATGCTAGCAATACGACCATTGGAGCAGTTTTGGGTCAAAGAGTTGATAAGAAGCCGGTGGTGATCTATTATGCAAGTAAAACTTTGTCCGAGGCGCAACTGAATTACACCACAACCGAAAAAGAATTATTAGCGGTGGTGTATGCCTTGGACAAGTTTAGATCCTACATTTGGGGGAGCAAGGTGATTGTGTATTCGGATCATAGCGCGATCCGATATTTGATGGAAAATGTGGCACCTGAGGAAAATCTGCAGCAATTTCGATTTATTACTTCACTCCTTTGGGTTTACTTATCAAATTTCGGGACGATATTTCTTTCAAGTTGGGGATGATGTGACAACCCGAACTTTCAAGGTTAATGCCGTTTGATCTCGTGATTCTAACTTCTCATAATTCTCTCCTTCCACGCTCTTGTTATATTAAACTTTTTATTTAACTTCTTTATATGATAAACTTGTCGAATGTGAATTTACTTGGTAATAACTAAGTGTGTTGTTGGATCCACTTAAGTGTTTGGGCTTACTTACAGGAGCCGCACATGAACCTGGGCCGCCGTATATATATTTGGGCCGCGAGTGTGTTGGGCCACACACACAACATGTATGTGGGCCGCGGGTACGTTTGGGCCGCACACACCTCTAGCTCACACCTCTAAATTATCACACTTCACTCTATCTCGGCCCATGCTTGCATTTCAGGCCGAACCGTTTGAGGCCAACCCCTTTATGGGTTATGTATACATGTAGAACTAGGGGATTAGGTGTACGTATTGTAACAACTGTGCTTGTAATCACTATGAACAGTTCTATTATCAATAAAACAATGTTATTTGATCTCAATGTTTGTTTGATTGTGTTTTACATTTTTCATGTTTTGACTTTTGTTCAATTCCAAACTCTACATCACTTTCTGGAGAGTTATACGCAAACTAGTGCGTAAACGTACTCAGTTTAATGCGAGAAATACTCTGGAACGTCAACATATACTCAACATACCTTAAATAACCTTTACATAACTTAGAAATAAGTTTTGAAGGCTTTGGTATGGCAAAAACAAGTTAATTCGCTTACAGGGACTAAATATGACAAACTGCGAAAGTATGTCAATTTGAACTGTAACGAACATTCCGGAACATAACCATAAGTTAAACACACCTTAAATATCCTTTACATATCTTAGAAATAGGCTTTGAGGGGTTCGGTGTGCTAAAATAAACTTTTGGGTCATTTAGGGACTAAAAGTGTCAAAAAGTGCACAAGTTTGCATTTTCGCGCATAACTTACGTTCTGAATACATCTGGACATCCAAAAATTTATGTAAACATGACTACATTATATTTTAGTGTTCGCCATAAGAAAAATCCATCCTTCGCGTCATTTGGATCGTTTTTCGCGCTTGTGCGCATTCCGTCGTAATTAAGCGAACATCGCGATCCTACGGCCAAACGAACCGACATCCTAGATATTTTGAGCATATTTTGAGTTCCCTATACTTTAACTTCATTTTAGATCCTTGAAATGAGGTTAACGGGGTTCAAACGCATCGAAAATCGCTTAAACAAGGTGCAGGGACCATTTCTGTAAAATCTGCCAAAACAGGGGCCTAGCGTGACGCGAGGGGCCTTAGCGTCACGCGAGCCCCCTTCTGGACCAGATTAACAGCATTTAATCACAAGTTACAGCTGTTTGATCCTCCACCACATGTTCTAAGTTGCTTAGTCACTAGATAAGGATCATATTTAGCTTCCATAACCTTTCAACAAGTGTACGGATGTGATCGAATCACGGTTTCCATGAAACGATCTCAACGGTGGACTAAAAACTATAAATACCCCAACACCCCCATTGCTAAAGTCACAAGAAATTTGATTTGAGAAACTCTAAGTTGAAACATTTGTTTCATACCTGAGATTTTTGAATCAAGTTTAGCATTCGGGGACCCTTCGTAAGTATTCTTTCGTTCTTTTCCTTATTTTACTGCTTTTCGAGTCAGAAAGTCAAACTTTGTTTGACTTTCAGCGTTGACCAGTAATGGTCAATGCGAAGTTCGTTTGAACTTCGCAACGTGAGTGTAATCACGTTGGTTATAGTCCCTTGGGGCTATGCCTACTGATTACCACGTTGTCTAGGGTCGTAGGGTAGGCGATCTAATAAATCGCCTATACCTTCGAACCCGACCCATTTGGTCGATCATTAGGATCCGACCAAACACATTAGGTGACCATAGTAGGTAGGGAATAACCTTCCGAGGTTATACCCTATGGTCACATCGTTTAAGTAGTTGTATGATAGGTAGTTTATATGACTTAGGTAAATTACCAGAATACCCTTTACATGTATAATTGGTAATTAAGCATATGTAACCTAAACCTTTGTCACATAACTGATTATGTAACATGTTTAGGCATATAACACTTGTCATAGGGCTAGTTAGGCGGTCCGAACGCGTTTCACGCACACGACGCGTTAATGTAGCATAAGCTTCCTAAACGGGTCGTAATGGGTCGTAAACAATTATGTTAGGTTTCATTTAGTATGTAGGCTTCGTTAAACCAAATGACACGAGTCTCTACACTCGTTTGGTTTACAAACCTTCATGCTACCCAATCTTCCGATTTAGGTCCGGTTTATTAACATAGTTACCTATATTAGGTGCCGTTTGATTCCGAGATCTATAGCATTACTTGGTGGTTATCTTTATACAACTGAGCAATCTCAAGTGAGTACATAGACCCCTCTTTTACTGTTTTCCAAACTGTTTTGGGGTGGAACACATGTGCCTACTTGTTACTTTCATGCTTTCCTGTTTTCACATCATATACATGCTATGTTCGTTAGTACATTATAGTACATGATTTCATTACATCTTATGCTAGGTGTGCCCATTGTGTGCATTACTTAGTACATCGTTTTACATTACATTTCATGCTAGGTGTGCCCATTGTGTGCATTACTTAGTACATCGTTTTACATTACATTTCATGCTAGGTGTGCCCATTGTGTGCATTACTTAGTACATCGTTTTACATTACATTTCATGCTAGGTGTGCCCATTGTGTGCATTACTTAGTACATCGTTTTACATTACATTTCATGCTAGGTGTGCCCATTGTGTGCATTACTTAGTACATCGTTTTACATTACATTTCATGCTAGGTGTGCCCATTGTGTGCATTACTTAGTACATCGTTTTTACATTACATTTCACGCTATGTATGTTCATTTGATTACATACTTAGTGCATCGTTTTCACATGCTTACATTTTGTTATGACATTTGGTTTGTTTACAATGGAACAATACATTCATTAACATTAATTACGCCATTCGTTAGTAGGTAGTGGTACCATAGGAATTGACAACTCCCGTTCCGGACATCCTGGGTATGGGGATGAAAGGAATGACCGAATTCGATATACATAACTCAGATGAACCTTTAATTTGTTTAAGGGTTTATCGCCACAGTCTCAAGGCTTGGATGTATGCATTATAACAATACCGCATAGATGTTTGTATCAGTACAACATGCATTTGTTACACAAAACATAACTTTGATTTAAACTATGCTTTACTTCAATACCTTGTTGTTGTGCATTTTTACATATGGTTTAGTCGATACATTTCACTTACCATACATGACATTTTGGTTACACATTACATGATCTACATTGAACATAAACATTTTGACATTGATATACACATTTGGTAGTCTACATTGGACATAAACATTTTGACATTGATATACACATTTGGTAGTTTACATTGGACATAGACATTTTGATATGGTTTACACAACAACACTTGACAATTGGTTTGTACATGAACAAGTTACATTGGTGGTTGTTTGGGTAAGTGATTTGAGTAACGATACGTGTGTAATATGATACAAACATGGTGGATACGCCGCTGGTACTTCCTATATATAAGTGTTTGTATAATATTACATAGTGTAACGTTATTTAAATCATTTCAGTATAGACATAATACATTTTATATACATAACATACTTTTCACAAGACATTGTTTTTACAAAACAGCTTATTTTATACAAGCTCATTTTATATGGTTATTCATTTAACCTTACATCTACTTATACATATCAACTGATCTTATCGTTTTTCAAATGATTTACAAGACAAAGCAAATTACAAGGTTCATGACTAAACATTTTCTCAAATACAAGTCATGAATCCTATTTTCACAAACCTATGTATCTCACAGGCATTTTTATGCTGACGTACCTACTTTCACATGTGTTTTCAGGTGCTTTTCCGTAGGATGTTGATCAGGACACTAGGGCGGACCTGTGCCTTAGAGACTAAAAACGATGATAGACTTTGTTTAATTATGTTATAAACTTTGTATTTCCGGTGTTAAGACAATGTAACTCTTGTTTAATAAATAAAATACAACTTTGTTTGCCATGGTTATGAAACAATTAATTCTGTTACGACACGCCCCGATGTTTCCGCCGCGATTTGTTGTTTTACGCGGTCGGGCTGTGACAGAAGAGTTGGTATCAGAGCCAATGGTTATAGGGAATTAGGTTATTAGTAATGCTTTGCCCTAGACTATAACTTTTCTAGGACCCTAACACAAGTTATCTTGTGTTTAGATCTTAAAACATGTACATCACCTATCCTTAGGTGATTATCAAAACAAGAACCAAAATTTTCCGAAACGATTTTTGAAAAACAATCATCTGTTTTTGAATGATTTATTACAAGGTTTTGAACCCTCAATTGTAAGGTTTCAAACCCTCTGTTATATGGTTTTGAACCCTTTTCAGTTTGGTTTTTGGCCTTGTGCCTTCAAATTTTCAAAATCTCGTCAAACGTTTTGGGTTTTAAATAATGTGAACACGTGCAAACTGGAAGGGTGAATGCCTGTATTCTGGGTTTTCTGTCTAGGCAAGCACTTCGTATACATCTCAACCAGACGCGAGACCAGTTGTGCTTACCTGGGAATTCCTGGGATGAGTGTTCACTTATAGGCGAGCATGTCTTCATTATACATTATTTTTGACCCATTTACTTTGATTAGTCACCGTGTGTCATTTGTTTGCTTTGTGATACGGACGAATGACCACCATCTTTGCTTTTGTTGATTTTGTTTCATCTCATTCTCTTCATCCAATCATCTCACTCGTTTCCTTTCCTGTTTTCCTCTTTTAGAATGCCTCCTCGACGCGAGAACCAGATAGCAACTGCCGAGCTGGCAGAAATTATTGCGCAGCAGATGGCTGCTCAGTTTCCAAATCTCTTTGCTCAATGGAATCAAGCCAACAACAACAACAATGTTCCATGCAAATACAAGGATTTTAATCAGGCTAAACCACTCAAGTTTAGTGGTTCTGAGGGAGCGACTGGGCTTCTTCAGTGGTTCGAGAGCATTGAGAATACTTTCCGCCACGTGCAGTGTCCGGATAATCGCAAGGTCGAGTTTTCTTCGAGCATATTTCAGAAGAGGGCTTTGACATGGTAGAACGGGGTTATGAGAGACAGAGGTGCAGAAGTTGCTCTTGCACAAACCTGGGCTGAACTTAGAGCCCTTATGATGAGGGAATTCTGTCCTCGCCATGAACAGCGGGCGTTGGAGAAAGAGTTTGATGTTTTGAAGCAAGATAGTGGTGAGCACAGGGCTTATACTGATCGGTTTGAAGAGTTGAGTTTGCTTTTCCCGACAATGGTTACCCCACTTGACAAGGCTATCGAAAGATACATCGACGGCCTACCTGACTCGGTACAAGACATTCTTACTGGTAGTGAACCTGCCACACTCCGTCAGGCGATCGAGTTATCAGCGACATTGACTGAGTCGCAGATTAGAAAGGGAAAGTTACACCGGAAGGGTAACAAGGGCAAGAAACAGTCGGCTGACAAGGAAGATAGCAAGAAAGGTCAAAACAGGAATGGAAAGGACTCTGGTTCTTCGAAGAGGTCAAGGAAGCGTAAGGCTTCCCAAAATTTTGCTATCACTGCCCAAGCTAATCAGGCAGCTCTCAACCAACCCGCACAGCTGCCAGCAAAGAAACCATATACAGGGAATGCACCTTTATGCAATAGATGCAACAGTCACCATCAGCCGCAACATCAGTGCCGTTTCTGTACTAGCTGTGGGAAGTCAGGTCATCTTGCCGATGTTTGTCGGTTTGCTCAGAACCGGGCAGTTCAGAACCCGGCTCAACAAGTTGCTCATCCTCCTGCTCAGCAACAGGGTCAAGCTGCACGACCACAATACCCACCTGGTGCTTGTTATAATTGTGGGGATCTGACCCACTACAGAAACCGATGCCCAAGGCTAGCCAACCAGAATCAGGTTCAGGCTCCGGCTCGAGGCCGAGCCTTTAACATGAATGCCCAAGAGGCGCAGGCGGATGATAATGTGGTGAACGGTACGTTCTTTATTAATAATCAGCCTGCATATGTTCTTTTCGATTCTGGTGCCGATAAGAGTTTCGTGTCATTGTCTTTTGAGCCTATGCTTCGCGTGTCTAGAACAAAACTAAGTAAATCTTTGACAGTAGAGGTTGCTAGTGGTGAACCCATTATTCTTGATTCTGTTCTTCACAACTGCCAGTTGAACCTTAACGACCATCTTTTTCCTATTAACCTCACGCCTATGCAACTTGGAAGCTTTGACGTTATTATGGGAATGGATTGGTTATCCAAGCATCACGCAGAGATAGTTTGTTCTGAGAAGATTGTTCGTGTGCCGCTTTCGACAGGCGAGATCCTGCAGGTTCAAGGTGAGAAGCCTACCGGTGGTCTCAAACTCATGTCTTGTTTTAAAGCTCGGAAGTATCTGCGGAAGAACTATGTGGCTTTCTTAGCACATGTTACAGAAGATAAAGGCAAGGGTAAGTCTATTTCAGATATTCCTGTCGTTCGGGATTATTCTGAAGTGTTCCCTGAAGATTTACCTGGTCTACCTCCAGCACGCCAAGTCGAGTTCCGCATTGATCTCGTACCTGGTGCAAATCCCATTGCCAGAGCTCCATATCGTCTTGCACCGTCTGAGATGCAAGAGTTGTCTAAGCAGCTTCAGGAGCTCTCTGACAAAGGTTTTATCCGTCCTAGCTTTTCACCTTGGGGTGCTCCCGTTCTTTTTGTCAAGAAGAAGGATGGATCCTTTAGGATGTGTATCGATTATCGTGAGCTTAACAAGCTTACCATCAAAAATCGATATCCCCTACCGCGCATAGACGACCTCTTTGATCAGTTACAGGGTGCTTCTTATTTTTCGAAGATTGATCTGCGATCTGGATATCATCAACTACGGGTGCATGAAGAAGATATTCCCAAGACAGCGTTCCGTACTCGATATGGGCATTATGAGTTCACAGTCATGCCATTCGGTGTGACTAATGCTCCTGCTGTTTTCATGGACTTAATGAATAGGGTCTGCAAACCTTATTTGGATCAGTTCGTCATTGTTTTTATTGACGACATCTTAATATACTCTAAGACGCGAGCTGATCACGAGCAACATCTTCGTCTTACTCTAGAACTCCTAAAGAAAGAGCAACTTTTCGCCAAATTCTCCAAGTGCGAATTTTGGCTTAAAGAAGTTCAATTTTTGGGGCATATTATCAACGAACAAGGTATCCATGTAGATCCCTCCAAAATCAGTGCGATTAAGGATTGGGATACACCTTCTACTCCTACTGAAGTTCGTTCTTTTCTTGGTCTAGCGGGTTATTATCGCCGCTTCATAGAAAACTTCTCGAAGATTGCAGTTCCTCTAACTGCTCTAACTCAGAAGAAAATGCCCTTTTACTGGGGATACAAACAAGAGGAAGCTTTTCAACACTTGAAGCAGAAGCTTTGCGATGCGCCTGTTCTATCATTGCCTGAGGGTGATGATGATTTTGTCATGTATTGTGATGCATCGAAATTGGGTCTTGGCTGTGTTCTTATGCAAAGGAACAAAGTCATAGCCTATGCATCGAGGCAGTTGAAGATACATGAGAAGAACTACACCACTCATGATCTTGAGTTGGGTGCAGTTGTCTTTGCTCTCAAGATCTGGAGACACTATTTGTACGGTACAAAATGTGTGGTTTTCACTGACCACAAAAGTCTTCAGCATATCTTCAACCAGAAAGAACTCAACATGAGACAGCGACGTTGGGTTGAGCTTTTAAACGACTATGACTGCGAAATTCGCTACCATCCCGGTAAGGCGAATGTAGTAGCTGATGCATTGAGTCGTAAGGAACGTACTAAGCTTCATTGTGTACGTGTTCGATCTGTGATTCAAGCTCGATCCGATATTCAAGCACGCATTTCTCAGGCTCAACAATCTTGTGTTTCACAAGGTTTGATGGATAAGGAATTTCCCTATCACATAACACCTGCTCTGGAACTGAAGGACAATGGATCATATTACTTCATGGACCGTTTGTGGGTCCCAAGCCAGGATGATCTTCGTACCTTGCTTATGGATGAAGCCCATAAGTCTCGTTATTCTATTCATCCGGGCTAATATAAGATGTATAAGGATCTTCGTATTCACTATTGGTGACCTGGTATGAAGAAAGACATTGCCTTATACGTATCAAAATGCCTTACTTGTCTTAAGGTTAAGGCTGAACATCAGCGTCCTTCGGGTTTATTGGAGCAACCAGAGATCCCAGTTTGGAAATGGGAAAACATTACTATGGATCTTGTTACCAAACTCCCGCGCACAAAGAAAGGTCATGATGCCATCTGGGTAGTCGTTGATCGTCTTACAAAGTCAGCACATTTCTTGCCAATCCGCGAGGATTTTCCTACTGACAGACTTGCTCAAATCTATGTAGATGAAATTGTGGCTCGACATGGTGTTCCTTTGAACATCATTTCTGACAGAGATGCTCGTTTCACTTCTCATTTTTGGAGAACCATGCAATCTGCTATGGGGACCCAACTTAATCTGAGCACAGCTTATCATCCGCAAACGGATGGTCAATCTGAGAGAACAATCCAGACTCTGGAGGATATGCTTAGAGCTTGTGTAATCGATTTTGGTGGGAGCTGGGATTCACATCTTAAATTGATTGAATTCTCCTACAACAACAGTTATCACACTAGCATCAAAATGGCTCCTTTCGAGGCTCTCTATGGTCGAAAATGTCGTTCACCAGTCTGCTGGAATGAGATTGGCGAGGCTCAACTTACTGGACCTGCCCTCATTTTAGAGACAACTGACAAGGTCAAGAAAGTTCGTGATAACCTTCAGGCAGCTAGAAGCCGTCAGAAGATTTACGCGGACCCAAAACGCAAAGCCTTGGAATTTCAAGTCGGTGATCGAGTATTACTTAAAGTCTCACCTTGGAAAGGTGTGATCAGATTTGGAAAGAAAGGAAAACTTGCACCTAGATACGTTGGACCATTCAAGATCGTCGAAAGAATCGGAAAGGTAGCCTACAGACTTGAGTTACCTCCTGAACTTGGAAATGTTCATCCAACTTTTCACGTGTCCAATCTCAAGAAGTGTTCAGCTGATGAGAACTTCTCCATACCGCTTGACGAAATTCGTGTTGGCAAAACACTGAAATTTGTTGAGAAACCAGTGGAAATCATGGAACGTGAAGTCAAGTGGCTTAAACGCAAGCGCATTCCTTTGGTCAAGGTTCGCTGGGAAGCTAAACGTGGACCTGAGTTTACTTGGGAACGCGAAGATCAAATGAAGGCGAAATATCCACATCTTTTTCCACGAGTTTCCTCTAAATAAATTTCGGGACGAAATTTCCACAAGTAGGGGAGACTGTAACAACTGTGCTTGTAATCACTATGAACAGTTCTATTATCAATAAAACAATGTTATTTGATCCCAACGTTTGTTTGATTGTGTTTTACATTTTTCATGTTTTGACTTTTGTTCAATTCCAAACTCTACATCACTTTCTGGAGAGTTATACGCAAACTAGTGCGTAAACATACTCAGTTTAATGCGAGAAATACTCTGGAACGTCAACATATACTCAACATACCTTAAAAAACCTTTACATAACTTAGAAATAAGTTTTGAAGGCTTTGGTATGGCAAAAACAAGTTAATTCGCTTACAGGGACTAAATATGACAAACTGCGAAAGTATGTCAATTTGAACTGTAACGAACATTCCGGAACATAACCATAAGTTAAACACACCTTAAATATCCTTTACATAGCTTAGAAATAGGCTTTGAGGGGTTCGGTTTGCTAAAATAAACTTTTGGGTCATTCAAGGACTAAAAGTGTCAAAAAGTGCACAAGTTTGCATTTTCGCGCATAACTTACGTTCTGAATACATCTGGACATCCAAAAATTTATGTAAACATGACTACATTATATTTTAGTGTTCGCCATAAGAAAAATCCATCCTTCGCGTCATTTGGATCGTTTTTCGCGCTTGTGCGCATTCCGTCGTAATTAAGCGAACATCGCGATCGTACGGCCAAACGAACCGACATCCTAGATATTTTTGAGCATATTTTGAGTTCCCTATACTTTAACTTCATTTTAGATCCTTGAAATGAGGTTAACGGGGTTCAAACGCATCGAAAATCGCTTAAACAAGGTGCAGGGACCATTTCTGTAAAATCTGCCAAAACAGGGGCCTAGCGTGACGCGAGGGGCCTTAGCGTCACGCGAGCCCCCTTCTGGACCAGATTAACAGCATTTAATCACAGGTTGCAGCTGTTTGATCCTCCACCACATGTTCTAAGTTGCTTAGTCACTAGATAAGGATCATATTTAGCTTCCATAACCTTTCAACAAGTGTACGGATGTGATCGAATCACGGTTTCCATGAAACGATCTCAACGGTGGACTAAAAACTATAAATACCCCAACACCCCCATTGCTAAAATCATAAGAAATTTGATTTGAGAAACTCTAAGTTGAAACATTTGTTTCATACCTGAGATTTTTGAATCAAGTTTAGCATTCGGGGACCCTTCGTAAGTATTCTTTCGTTCTTTTCCTTATTTTACTGCTTTTCGAGTCAGAAAGTCAAACTTTGTTTGACTTTCAGCGTTGACCAGTAATGGTCAATGCGGAGTTCGTTTGAACTTCGCAACGTGAGTGTAATCACGTTGGTTATAGTCCCTTGGGGCTATGCCTACTGATTACCACGTTGTCTAGGGTCGTAGGGTAGGCGATCTAATAAATCGCCTATACCTTCGAACCCGACCCATTTGGTCGATCATTAGGATCCGACCAAACACATTAGGTGACCATAGTAGGTAGGGAATAACCTTCCGAGGTTATACCCTATGGTCACATCGTTTAAGTAGTTGTATGATAGGTAGTTTATATGCCTTAGGTAAATTACCAGAATACCCTTTACATGTATAATTGGTAATTAAGCATATGTAACCTAAACCTTTGTTACATAACTGATTATGTAACATGTTTAGGCATATAACACTTGTCATAGAGCTAGTTAGGCGGTCCGAACGCGTTTCACGCACACGACGCGTTAATGTAGCATAAGCTTCCTAAACGGGTCGTAATGGGTCGTAAACAATTATGTTAGGTTTCATTTAGTATGTAGGCTTCGTTAAACCAAATGACACGAGTCTCTACACTCGTTTGGTTTACAAACCTTCATGCTACCCAATCTTCCGATTTAGGTCCGGTTTATTAACATAGTTACCTATATTAGGTGCCGTTTGATTCCGAGATCTATAGCATTACTTGGTGGTTATCTTTATACAACTAAGCAATCTCAAGTGAGTACATAGACCCCTCTTTTACTGTTTTCCAAACTGTTTTGGGGTGGAACACATGTGCCTACTTGTTACTTTCATGCTTTCCTGTTTTCACATCATATACATGCTATGTTCGTTAGTACATTATAGTACATGATTTTATTACATCTTATGCTAGGTGTGCCCATTGTGTGCATTACTTAGTACATCGTTTTACATTACATTTCATGCTAGGTGTGCCCATTGTGTGCATTACTTAGTACATCGTTTTACATTACATTTCATGCTAGGTGTGCCCATTGTGTGCATTACTTAGTACATCGTTTTACATTACATTTCATGCTAGGTGTGCCCATTGTGTGCATTACTTAGTACATCGTTTTACATTACATTTCATGCTAGGTGTGCCCATTGTGTGCATTACTTAGTACATCGTTTTTACATTACATTTCACGCTATGTATGTTCATTTGATTACATACTTAGTGCATCGTTTTCACATGCTTACATTTTGTTATGACATTTGGTTTGTTTACAATGGAACAATACATTCATTAACATTAATTACGCCATTCGTTAGTAGGTAGTGGTACCATAGGAATTGACAACTCCCGTTCCGGACATCCTGGGTATGGGGATGAAAGGAATGACCGAATTCGATATACATAACTCAGATGAACCTTTAATTTGTTTAAGGGTTTATCGCCACAGTCTCAAGGCTTGGATGTATGCATTATAACAATACCGCATAGATGTTTGTATCAGTACAGCATGCATTTGTTACACAAAACATAACTTTGATTTAAACTATGCTTTACTTCAATACCTTGTTGTTGTGCATTTTTACATATGGTTTAGTCGATACATTTCACTTACCATACATGACATTTTGGTTACACATTACATGATCTACATTGAACATAAACATTTTGACATTGATATACACATTTGGTAGTCTACATTGGACATAAACATTTTGACATTGATATACACATTTGGTAGTTTACATTGGACATAGACATTTTGATATGGTTTACACAACAACACTTGACAATTGGTTTGTACATGAACAAGTTACATTGGTGGTTGTTTGGGTAAGTGATTTGAGTAACGATACGTGTGTAATATGATACAAACATGGTGGATACGCCGCTGGTACTTCCTATATATAAGTGTTTGTATAATATTACATAGTGTAACGTTATTTAAATCATTTCAGTATAGACATAATACATTTTATATACATAACATACTTTTCACAAGACATTGTTTTTACAAAACAGCTTATTTTATACAAGCTCATTTTATATGGTTATTCATTTAACCTTACATCTACTTATACATATCAACTGATCTTATCGTTTTTCAAATGATTTACAAGACAAAGCAAATTACAAGGTTCATGACTAAACATTTTCTCAAATACAAGTCATGAATCCTATTTTCACAAACCTATGTATCTCACAGGCATTTTTATGCTGACGTACCTACTTTCACATGTGTTTTCAGGTGCTTTTCCGTAGGATGTTGATCAGGACACTAGGGCGGACCTGTGCCTTAGAGACTAAAAACGATGATAGACTTTGTTTAATTATGTTATAAACTTTGTATTTCCGGTGTTAAGACAATGTAACTCTTGTTTAATAAATAAAATACAACTTTGTTTGCCATGGTTATGAAACAATTAATTCTGTTACGACACGCCCCGATGTTTCCGCCGCGATTTGTTGTTTTACGCGGTCGGGGTGTGACACGTATTATCTGTGGTTTGGAAAGCACACAGATAGCAAACCCTAGTGCGCCCCATTCTTTCCTTCTCGCGATCAGCCTACCCTTCGAAGTTCCGTGCTCAAATCTTGTTGATTGTTCTGTGTTCGATCAGCATAACCCATCTCCTGGTTAGTATAACTTTAATGATTCGAATCATGTTGATTGTTCTAGGTTATATGCAAGGTATTGTGATATTCTTGGAACTATATGATCATGGTTGAGGTTAATTACTAGTAAGGCATGTGTTGATACTATTTTCATAATAATTCATGCTTGACAAGAATATACTGTTGTATTAATTTGAATGATCTCGGGCATGTACTTTTGTGATTGGTTAAATTGCATGAATAATTTTGGTTTTCATGTAACCTAAGGTTATTGCTAGATCAGTATGTGGACATTAGTTAGGCATGTTAATACCATATAGTGATTGAGGAACATAGGATACCCTACGATTTCTGTAACATTGAATGGTTAATGGATTTGGATATAAATATGTGTTAAACTTCTGGTTATTGGTGATGTGTAATGGATAGAAAAGCTTGTGTTGGTTTAATTTCTATGAACACGAAACAGGATCATAATATGGTAAAAAGGAATGTTCATAATTATTGCATAATTCTTGATTGTAATTGTTCCTCGACGAAACATGGGTGTTTCGTCACAAATGGGCTTCGACGAAACAATAGTATTTCGCCACCTGCAGCCCCGACGAAAGAAATGGGTATTTCATCATGCTTCAACCCGACGAAAGATAGTCCTTCGTCGCCTAGGTCTTTCGCCGTGGGTAAGACAAACAGAACAATGGATGTGTTCACATGACATAGAGCTTAAATAGTTTGTGATTCTTGATGTTTGGTTATACATGAACACTTGTTGCATGATTAACAACATTATATAGGAACGAGTATGTTGATCAATGTGAATTGAGTTAATATAAATAAGTACTTGGAATTTAGACTAACATGGAAACTGAATAGTTGTTACGTGTCATATGGCCTTTTTGCGATATATACAAACTGTGAATATTATTGCGTTATATGCACATGAGATGTGGATGGTTATGTTGAATGCAATCTATGTTAGAAACGTGACTTAATTGATTGAGAAACTGATGTCACTGGTAACTATTGTTTGGAACGTGAACTTGTATTATGAACGCGTATGAACTCTAAACGTTGGCTATGTGTTAAGTGACAATGATACTACATGTGACTCGTGGAATACGTGATTTGAATATTTGTATATGAAACTGACTGTTTTCGGTAAACAAGGTAGGGTTTGGTTGACTAACTTGGAACGGGTAATGTAACATAACATACCGAGCAAATCTAAGGTGAGTTCACTGCTCTTTTCCCAAGCATGCGTCCCGGGGAGGGACATCTGGTAATCGTTCCGGGGAGGAACGTCGGGTTATTGGGATGTTGGTTATTACACTCATTTCTATCGATAAGTCCCCTTACATATACCGATTAGTTGCCGGGGTGGCAACGGGGTTATTAGTTGATAGCGCTATTAGGTTTGGCACCCTCACACCGTACAGGGGAGGACGGTCGTGAACTAATTACCTTAACCACTTGACCAAAGTGTGATAGAGCATTGGGGTTTGGGAAAATAAATCTAGAGCCATCTGCGGTAACCGAGTTAATAACAACATCAAATCACTGAACTGTTTTAAACTGGAAACTGGTAACTAAACGCATTAACAAAACTTTGAATTCACCAGCGTCGTCTGACACACTTGTCTGCATGCTTGCAGGTCTGTAGTGTTATATCATGGAAATTGCGGTTTGGAAAGCTGGAGTGGTCATGGGTCGAGATACATGGAATCGCAACACAAGTCTAATGGTTTACTTATGCGTGGTTTATGAAACACTTAACAAATGAGTTATGCTTCCGTTGTGTACAATGAATTAAATGTAACGTTTTGTATCACTTAATGATAATGAATGAAAGTTTTATTTAATTATATTTATGAGGTCAATGTGATTGGTGGCTAAGATCCTGGTACGTCACACGTCTCGCGGGGTTTCCGCAAGTCGTATTTTGGGGGTGTGACAGTTTGGTATCAGAGCCACTGGTTATAGTGAACTTGGTTTTAAAAACATTTTTATAAAACCAGACTATAACCGAACAGTTTTGAAAACAGGAATACGACCATGACACTCAGCTCCAGACTGCAAGGTTTGTCTCTCGTTTATTCATTGCATTGCATAACTAGTGAACACTTACATATGAAATTGCATGGGATTGCGCGTTTAGGACAACAGTATGAATTCATGTATTACTTGCATGCGTTATGTGATTGATAGTGTGGTATTTCCCTAGACATTCATGACTCACGTTTTGTGATGTTCTTTGTTTGCTACTCGAGTTTGAGGAACCATTTGACGTGAGTTAAGGGAAGCTGAGATGAGCATGCAAATCACAATATTATTGTGGGTGCACACATAATAATAATCTGGGGTGCATGCGAGTTCCAGTGAGGCTTAACAAGTGAAAAAGGGGTTCCGTTCCGTTATTTGATCGATGTGAAACACAACAGTCTATAAGAGTCATAGCAGTGATTTTCTCTTACTTGAACGTGATCTTTTCACTTCTCTTTGAATCCTTACGAATCTCGATGCTATCGAGTTTTACCTAAACACCCATCTGAACGCCTAGCGAACTATGTAGAATGTTAGGTGCTTGTACGAACATCCCTGAGTTGGATGTTGCAGCGTCGTACGATTGATCGATACCTTCTCACTCCTTTTCATTGGTTGGAACTCTGTGTATTGACGCCTTAGATTCCGTGAGTGCGATCGTTTCCGCAACACCCTAGCTACGTATTGTGTATTACTTGACCAACTTGCAAGATCGAGGGGCAAGAGGATGATCGTAGTATCTCACCGACTTCAGCATTGGAACGACCCTGATTACCGGCAATGAATATCAGCAAATTGACTTCAATCGAATTCTTAACCCCAGTCAGCGACTCATGGGAGTCAACTCTTACGAATCAATCGGGATATAAGCGATGACAACAGATTATAGTGTGGAATGTGTGACTACTAGCACAGTGAGTAGTGTGTTAGGACGTGGCACAGAATGTGAAAAGATGGACTTGGTTGGTGAAAGATCGTAGGACTCCGTTTCAAGCAACGACCTTAGAGGCAACAGTCATGGCAACATCCAGGTACTCGCAAATCATGACTTTCAGTATGGAAATGATGGTGGCTTCAACAAGGATTGGCCGATGTTAAGTCAAGACGCCAACAACCTCGGGAACAATGACAGTTTTGGGAATTCTAGTAGCAGTAACAACAACACTGGAAGGGGTACTCGTGGAAGGGCATTTAGGACTAGCTTAGGCAACGCCAGACATAATGGCAGCATGGTTGCTTGTATGAGTAGCTAATCGCTTCGTCCTTGTTCTATTTAACCCTGATGCCTCTTGAAACCGAACCTGTTGGGGAATCAACTGATGGCAAGTCAAATGAAACATCATATGTCTGTTGGAATGTAAACTCGACCTTGTAGGACAAGTGTTCGACATCGACCTTCCTCCTGCTATCCCCGGAAGTTTTGATGCAGTAGTTGGTATGGATTGGTTATCCATACATCGCGCAAATATACCCTGTGAGGAGAAAACTTTGCGTACCCCTCTCCCTAGTGGAGAATCGTCATCTGTCCAAAGTATCAGAGTTGTGCAAAGGTTAGCATCAATTCTACAATGAAACCCAGAAGTGTCTACGGAAGGATTACCCCACCATTGTTAGCAACCGTTACTGACGATAAGGCTAAGGAAGAAAGGATAGAGGATCCACCAGTTGTTTGAAATTCCTCTCGGTGTGCTACCTGAGGAACTTTCAGGCTTACTTCCACAACTGTTAAGCAGAATCTCAGTTTGATCTCATGCCAGAGGCAGCCCTGATTACTTGTACTTCATACCGTCTTGCACCAGGAGGGTTGCAAGAACTATCTAATCAACTACAAGAACTGTTGGACAGGAGTTTTGTCAAACCTAGTCTTTCACTTTGGGGAGCCCCAGTTATATCCGTGAAGATAAGCCTTTTCGTATGTGTACTGATTATCGAGAACTCAACCAGGTGACAGTCAAGGACCGTTTGCCTTGGCCATGTATTGACAACCTGTTGACCAGCTGCGAGGGTCAAGCTCCTATCCGAGGGTTGAATAACAAACGAACTATCATCAGAAGGAAGTCTAAGGGGAGAATGTTCCTACAACAGCATATCAAACGCAGTATGGCCATTGCGAATTTGTATTCCATGACCTTTGGGTTAATCAACACATCAGCAGCTTTATGAATCACATGAATCGACCGTGATTATTGAGGACGTTTTTAATCATTTCCAGGAGAAAGGAACATCTTGGGCGGCATATGTATCTTACTTTAGAGCTCCTAGGGGAGGAGGAACTCTACGCGAAGCCTACCAAAGTGTGACTTCAGGATTCGAGAAGTACACTTTCTTGACCATATAATCAACGAAGTGGGAATAAACGTGGATCTCGCTAAGACCCATTTTGGTTAAAAACTGGTCGACACCAAAGATTTTTTCAGGGATACAGAAATTTCTTGGTCTCGTTAGATACTATTGCAGATTCATCGCGGAAATTTCGAAGGTCGCACAACTTTCTTCTCTTAGCACAGCAGGGTGCTGTGTATTCGTGGGAGACGAAATAGGTGGACGTGTTTTCAGCTTTTGAAACCCAACTCTTCAATGCGCTGAGCATCGTCTTTACCCGAGGGTACGGGTGAATTAGTGGTATATCATGATGACTCGAATCAGAGACCCAGTTACACGCCGATGCAACACGAGAAAGGTGATGACTTACGTAGCGGATTTACAAAGGGGAAATTGCACCAGTCATAACCTGCGATGGAAACCATGGTCTTTGGATTTAAATTGGTGGCATTTCTTGGGCGGTACCAAATGCACTATTTAGACTGACCACAAGGGCCTCCCGTGTACCGTTGTTTCGAAAGAGGTAAAACACGTAATGACATCGCTGGATGGAACTTTTGAATGATCGCGACTGCAAAACGTGAGCGTGCACGAGCTTTGCAGCTCACTATCGAATCTAACCTACCTGATCAGACTCGCTCTGTTCAAACTAAAGAACTGAAGGAAGAGAATTTTAAAGATTGAACCCATGCGGGGCATGAAGGGGCAACTTTCGACAAGACTGGACGATGTTCGTTACTTCATAGAACGAATATGGATTCCACTACACGGCAACTGGAGGAAACTTGTGTTGAGCAAAGCACACCGGCCTCGATGTTCTAGTAGTCTGGGTTTGATAGGAGATATTAGGAGTTTAAGCCTTGTATTGATGACCGGGCAGGAAGGCCCCCATAGCACTGTATGTGAACGATGTTTGACTCATGCGGAAGTCAAGGCGGAATATTAGAAACCTACTGGTTTGTCTCAGCAACCAGAAACACCCATATGGAAACGAGAACAGACTACTGTGGATTTGTCACTGGTTTACTTAAAACTCAGAGCGGAACCGATATCACCTGGGTGATAGATGATTGTCTCACGTAACCTGCACACTTTCTTGCAATCAAGGAAACTGACTAGCCTTCACAGCTTATGAATATTCCTCTAAGAGAGGCAGTTTTTAGGCACGAGGTGCCAACTCCTGATACCTTTGATTTTGATTTATACCTGATTTATGGCAGGCATTACACAACACTCTTGACACACTTATAGACATCAGCATTATTCATCATCATAGGGCAACGGCTAGAGTAAACGAGCTATCCTGACACTTGAAGGCATGCTGCGAGCATGTGTGTGTTTGACTTAGTAAAAATCTGAAAGGACGCCTACCTTTGGTTGAGTTTACTGCAACAGTTAACATTCTAGTAGTCAGACAACTCTGTTAGAGGCCTTGCATGGACAATAACTTTAATCTCCTTATAGAATTAAGGTGGGTGATAACCTAATCACAGATCCAGGATTTGTACTCGAACCTCTTGGGAAGATTGTTTAGATCGGAAATCGTTTGGCGGCAACGAGTGACCGTTAGGAAAGTTGATAAGCTTATGAAACACTGGGAGTTCGCTGTAGGTGATTGTATCATGTTGAAAATCCCACCCTGGGAGGGTGAGGTGCACTTGGGAAGCGTGGCAAGCTTAATTTACGTTACGTTGGGTCATTCGGAATTCTGGAATGAATCGGTCACGTTGCCTACAAACTCGAGTTACCCGACGAATTGGGTAACGTACATGATGTCATTTATGTCACGAATCTAGGGCGGTGTTTATTCGATGAAACGCTTGTGATACCTTATTAGAGTCTGGGAATAATGACAAGCTGCAGTTGTCGAGGAATCAATCGAAAGCATGGACCAGGAAGTCAAGGTTCATTGACTTATTTGAATCTCAAATTGTGAGAGTTCGTAGGAACTCAAGTCGTGGACTGGAGTTAACATGGGAATGCAAAGATCAGTGGAAGCTCAAATATCCTCCACTCTTCCCTACTGATCAAGCTAATTCGGGGATCACTGGTGAATTTCGAGACGAAATTCGGTTTCAAGTTGGGGATGATGTGGCACCTGAGGAAAATCTGCAGCAATTTTGATTTATTACTTCACTCCTTTGGGTTTACTTATCAAATTTCAGGACGAAATTTCTTTCAAGTTGGGGATGATGTGACAACCTGAACTTTCAAGGTTAGTGCCGTTTGATCTCGTGATTCTAACTTCTCATAATTGTCTCCTTCCACGCTCTTGTTATACTAAACTTTTTATTTAACTTCTTGCTATGATAAACTTGTCGAATGTGAATTTAGTTGGTTAAAACAAAGTGTGCGGTTGGAACCACTTAAGTGTTTGGGCTTACTTACAGGAGCCGCACATAAACCTGGGCCGCCGTATATATATTTGGGCCGCGAGTGTGTTGGGTCACACACACAACATGTATGTGGGCCGCGGGAACATTTGGGCCGCACACACCTCTAGCTCACACCTCTAAATTATCAGACTTCACTCTATCTCGGCCCATGCATGCATTTCGGGCCGAACCACTTGAGCCCAACCCCTTTACGGGTTATGTATACACGTAGAACTAGGGGATTAGGTGTACGTATTATCTATGGTTTGGAAAGCACATAGAAAGCAAACCCTAGTGCGCCCCATTCTTTCCGTCTCGCGATCAACCTACCCTTCGAAGTTCCGTGTTCGAATCTTGTTGATTGTTCCGTGTTCGATCAGCATAACCCATCTCCTGGTTAGTATAACTTTAATGATTCGAATCATGTTGATTGTTCTAGGTTATATGCAAGGTATTGTGATATTCTTGGAACTATATGATCATGGTAGAGGGTAATTATTAGTAAGGCATGTGTTGATACTATTTTCATAGTAATTCATGCTTGACAAGAATATACTGTTGTATTAATTTGAATGATCTCAGCCATGTACTTTTGTGATTGGTTAAATTGCATGAATAATTGTGGTTTTCATGTAGCCTAAGGTTATTGCTAGATCAGTTTGTGGACATTAGGTAGGCATGTTAATACCATATAGTGATTGAGGAACAAAGGATGCCCTACGATTTCTGTAACATTGAATGGTTAATGGATTTGGATATAAATATGTGTTAAACTTCTGGTTATTGGTGATGTGTAATGGATAGAAAAGCTTGTGTTGGTTTAATTTCTATGAACACGAAACAGGATCATAATATGGTAAAAAGGAATGTTCAGAATTATTGCATAATTCTGGATTGTAACTGTTCCTCGATGAAACATGGGTGTTTCGTCACAATTGGGCTTCGACGAAAAAATAGTATTTCGCCACCTGCAGCCCCGACGAAAGAAATGGGTATTTCGTCATTCTTCAACCCGATGAAAGATAGCCCTTCGTCGCCTAGGTCTTTCGCCGTGGGTAAGACAAACAGAACAGTGGATGTGTTCACATGACATAGAGCTTAAATAGTTTGTGATTCTTGATGTTTGGTTATACATGAACACTTGTTGCATGATTAACAACATTATATAGGAACGAGTATGTTGATCAATGTGAATTGAGTTAATATGAATAAGTACTTGGAATTTAGACTAACATGGAAACTGAATAGTTGTTACGTGTCATATGGCGTTTTTGCGATATATACAAACTGTGAATATTATTGCATGATATGCACATGAGATGTAGATGGTTATGTTGAATGCAATCTGTGTTAGAAATGTGACTTAATTGATTGAGAAACTGATGTCACTGGTAACTACTGTTTGGATCGTGAACTTGTATTATGAACGCGTATGAACTCTAAACGTTGGCTATGTGTTAAGTGACAAAGATACTACATGTGACTCGTGGAATACATGATTTGAATATTTGTAAACGAAACTGACTGTTTTCTGTAACCACGGTAGGGTTTGGTTGACTAACTTGGAACGGGTAATGTAACATAACATACCGAGCAAATCTAAGGTGAGTTCACTGCTCTTTTCCTAAGCATGCGTCCCGGGGAGGGACATCTGGTAATCATTCCGGGGAGGAACATCAGGTTATTGGGATGTTGGTTATTACACTCATTTCTATCGATAAGTCCCTTTACGTATACCGATTAGTTACCGGGGATGCAACGGGGTTATTAGTTGATAGCGCTATTAGGTTTGGCACCCTCACACCGTACCGGGGAGGATGGTCATGAACTAATTACCTTAACCACTTGACCAATGTGTGATAGAGCATTGGGGTTTGGGCTAATAAATCTAGAGCCATCTGCGGTAATCGAGTTAATAACAACATCAAATCAATGAACTGTTTTAAACTGGAAACTGGTAACTAAACGCGTTAACAAAACTTTGAACTCACCAACGTCGTCTGACACACTTGTCTGCATGCTTGCAGGTCTGTAGGGTTATATCATGGAACTTGCTGTTTGGAAAGCTGGAGTGGTCATGGGTCGAGATACTTGGAATCGCAACACAAGTCTAATGGTTTACTTACGCGTGGTTTATGAAACACTTAACAAATGAGTTATGCTTTCGCTGTGTACAATGAATTAAATGTAACGTTTTGTATCACTTTATGATAATGAATGAATGTTTTATTTAATTATATTTATGAGTTCAATGTGATTGGTGGCTAAGATCATGGTACTCACACGTCTCGCGGGGTTTCCGCAAGTGGTATTTTGGGGGTGTGACAGAAAAGAAGGATGCAAAGCCCCGGTTGATTAGATGGGTGCTTTTTTTGCAAGAGTTCGATTTGGAAATTCGGGACAAAAAGGGTTGTGAAAATGTTGTTGCGGATCACTTGTCCCGAATTCCGTTAGAAGGTGTTGATGACCCGAGCGAGATTAATGAACGGTTTCCCGATGAGCAATTGTTGGGTGTTTCTACTTTTATTGCACCTTGGTATGCCCACTATGTGAACTATTTGGCCAAGGGTGCAATTCCAAATCATTGGACGAAGAAGCGAAGACAACAATTTTTTAGCCAAGTCAAACAATACATTTGGGATGAACCGGATTTATTTAAAATTGGACCCGATCAAGTGATAAGAAGATGTGTTCCCGAAACCGAAGTATTGGAGATTTTGACCCATGCCCATTCGTCGGCATGTGGAGGGCATTTTAGTGGGAACAAAATGGGATATCAGGTGTTGTCATGTGGGTTTTATTGGCCCACAATCTTTAATGATTCTTGCGAGTTTGCTCGAAATTGCATAAATTGTCAAAAAGTGGGAAGCATTTCGAAGCGGGATGAAATGCCTTTACAACCAATCTTGGTGGTGGAGTTGTTTGATGTTTGGGGAATAGACTTAATGGGTCCTTTTCCAAATTCAAATGGGGTTTTGTACATATTGGTTGCGGTTGATTACGTCTCGAAATGGATTGAAGTTATCGCTACAAGAACAAATGATCATTCCGTTATATGCAAGTTCGTGCAATCAAACATCATCGCTCGATTCGGTGTACCAAGGGTGATAATTAGTGATGGTGGTTCACACTTTAAGAATTTTAGTTTTGGGAAGTTGTTGAAAAGATACAATGTGAACCACCGAGTTGCTACACCGTACCATCCGCAAACTAGTGGACAAGTCGAAGTGTCCAACCGCCAAATCAAAGAAATCCTCATGAAGACGGTGCGAATGGATAGGAAGGATTGGTCAAGTAAACTTGACGATGCGTTGTAGGCATATCAGACGGCCTACAAAACTCCAATTGGTACTACTCCTTACCGGATGGTGTATGGGAAGGGATGTCATTTACCAATGGAGTTAGCACATCGAGCATATTGGGCAATTAAAACTGTTAATGCGGATTATGACGAAGCGGGTCGAGTGAGAAAGCTTCAACTAAGTGAAATTGAAGAGATTCGAGATGAAGCATATGAATGTGCATCCGCATACAAAGACAAACTGAAGAAAATTCATGATGCAAAGTTACGAAAGAAGAACTTCGAAGTGGGTCAAAAGGTGTGGTTGTATAATTCAATCTTGAAAATATTTGCGGACAAACTCAAGAGTAAATGGATGGGTCCTTATGTCATCCGAAGAGTGGGGAGATTTGGAGATGTCGATACTCAAGATGAGCAAACAAATAAGCAACAAACGGTGAACGGGCACCGGCTCAAACCATACTTAGAAGGCAACGACATCAACAATCTTGAGCTCGACAAAGTGGGGTACATTTTACGCCCATTGGATGGCTAGGAAGTATGAGAGGCCCTGGTTTGAAATTTGTACATAGGTAGCTCAGTTTGTTTGTTTTGTTTTTGAATAACGTACTGCGTCCG
This sequence comes from Helianthus tuberosus, assembly GCA_030545235.1. Lineage (NCBI taxonomy): Eukaryota > Viridiplantae > Streptophyta > Magnoliopsida > Asterales > Asteraceae > Helianthus > Helianthus tuberosus. The sequence goes on from CM060366.1 coordinate 124,797,018, forward strand.
TTTAAAACTTGTGTTCGTGTTGGACCGTTGTACGACCTCTAAAAGTCAGTTAAGGTGTTCATCTTCATGTGTAAAGGCGGAATCAATGCACATAAAGTCATAACAGCTTTGTTCCTCTTAATTTTCTTTCTATTAATGCTTTCTGAGTCTTTACAATGATTTTCTGACAAAAGTTCAGCAGCACCTTGACTCACATACAATGACAACTCTGATTCGCTTCAAATGACCTGAACACCTATTTATAGAATAGATGATTTCGCTTGAGGCTGTCTGAAGCGAAATCTTTTATGCTGATTTCGCTTCAAGCATATTTAAACCCTCTCAAGCGAAATCTCTTGTTTAAACATAAAAACCCTAACTTAAACCCTATTGTGTGATCATTCAAACAATCCTAGACACAAGACTTGATAATGACGTAATCAGCAGACATTTAGTGCACCAACAGACTCCCCCTTGGATGTTGATGAAGTCTTTGGCTTCAAGTCTTTGTCTTTAACAATCTTCAAACATTGTAAAAACTCTCATCAATCTTTATCTTCAATCTTTAAACTTTAAACTTCAATCTTCCCTTCGACTGTTGATCCAGACTCCCCCTTTCACAGACTCCCCCTCTCGATATGCTAGAATCTGAGAGATCTGGTTCAATCTTTGACAATTAGCTTCCGTTGGGAATTATGAAGTCCAATCCTGTTACTCAACCAACAAACATAACCATTCTATCTTTTTAACAATAAAACACAAACTCAATCAGTTTTAATAATCCACTCAAGTATTTAGGACCAAGTTAATGACCCTGATTACTCAATTAATCTACCAAGTCCAAATTAATGACCTTGGTTGATCTTTTGACGAATCAATACTGATTTTAAAACAACAATTTCAAACATTTTCTGAACATAACAAGTATCAATTTAATGAACTTGTTTTTGTTATTTCTAACAATTCAAACTTCTTCAAAGTAAGCTCTCCTCATTCTTCGGTCTAGAATCTCCTGCATCTGCTTCAAACATCTGAGAATCCAACAATCAACTTTCCACTTTGGTTTGTCGGAAAATAAAGCAAAAATAAAATCTTTTTGGATTTTATCAAAGTAATCTAAACTAAGAAATGAAATACAAAAAACTTAAATTGCAGAAAGTAAACAAAGTAAACTATTTACAAACATATTTTTGGTGAGCGTGTCAGGAAATCATATCAGCTTTTCAGACAAATCACAAGTACCGTTAAGCTACAATACATACTCAGACTTAAACAATTTACCTCGATTGTCGATATACTGATCCATCTTAAATTCCCACACAAATTTCAACTTACTCAGGATACGATTTAGATGAATTAAGAACTTAGATCATTCATGTGTCCCACCTCTTGAATATACTCCCGTATCCAGAATCCCAATAATCAGTCTTACAGGTGAGAATACTACAATGATATCTGTATATAATTTAGGTATGCGAGGGCCGAGGGATCTCAGATCGATACTTCCGTATACGCAGAGAGATATCAGCTTCGACTTTTCAGTGTGTCCCCTTTAGAGGATCTTTTTGCTTACAACAGCAGCATATATCAATTTTATTGTTTCAGCATGCTGAGGGTTTAATGCTGTGTTTCAAGCATTGCAGCAAGTATTAGCCAGGGACTAGGTCAGAACCACCGTTCAGCAGAAGTCCCGGAATAATACCCCAGACATCATAGAGTATAAAGACCTAGTATATCAGATTACGAGACCTTTCAAACGAGATTTCAGGGGTTACCTATATATCCAAGTAGTGTTCCCCACGAATTCACAAGTTTGAATTTTAGATTTATATCCCGAATAAATCTACTAAATGTATGAAAACCTATCGACACATCATCAGTAAGATTGTTTAGCTCTTTTATACTTTTCAAATCTTTAGCATACTGTGATCGTCTAGCTGATGTACTATCATTTTCCCTATATACACAAGCTCTTTTTCATTTTATCATGTTTTTGTATTTTTGCATTTTTTTACTGTTTTTGTATTTTCAGAAAATAAACTATGTACAAACATCTACTCCCCCTAAATACCAAAACAAGTAAAAATTCGACAAACCATTGCAGATTGTTTCTCGTCTTCATCCGCAACAGTACTCTCATTAACGCCAAGTATGCCATCCGACACTGAAAGAAGCTTCATACCATTCAGTTTTAACAAATATTTAAACCGATTTTTATCAAAAGCTTTGGTATGTAAATCAGCTTTCTGTTCGTCAGTGTGGATTTTCTCAATTCGTATCAACTTTTTCTCAAAGCAATCACGAATAAAGTGATGACAAATTTCTATGTGTTTAGTTTTAGCGTGATGTACTGGATTTTTAGTTATATTTATCGCGGCCTCATTATCAACAAAAAGAGGTGTGTTAAGAAACTGCAAACCGTAGTCGCGCATCTGTTGCTGTATCCACAAGATCTGAGAGCAGCAACTGCTAGCAGAAACATACTCCGCTTCACAAGTAGATAACGCCACAGACGTTTGTTTCTTACACTGCCAGGTAACCAATCTAGGACCAAAGAACTGGCATCCTGCAGTTGTTGATTTTGAATTGACTTTGCAGCATCCGAAATCCGAATCGGAATACCCTTCGAGCGTAAAGTCGCCTTTCCTAGGATACCACAACCCCAATGAAGGAGTTCCTTTCAGGTAGCGCAATATCCTCTTCACAATAATCATATGCGATGCTCTCGGGTTAGACTGAAATCTTGCTGCGACCATCAACGACTTTAGTGAAGAGAGTGGCATCCACTTTTCCATGAATGAACTTGTTGGCTAGTAGGTGTTGAGACAAAGTTTCGTACCAGGCTCTCGGGGCCTGGTGTAAACCATACAGCGCTTTGTCCAATAAGTAGACCTTGTTTATGTGGATTGGATCGGTAAAGCCCGGCGGCTGACCGACATAAACCTCCTCTTTAACCTTCCCATAAAGAAACGCCGATTTAACATCCAACTGATAAACTTTGAAGTTCTTCCAAGACGCAAATGCTAGGAAAATTCTGATCGCCTCTAGTCGTGCTACAGGAGCATAGACTTCAGTAAAATCAATTCCCTCCTGTTGACTAAATCCCTGAACAATGAGTCGAGCTTTGTTCCTTACGACAACTCCTCTATCGTCTCTCTTACACTTAAACACCCACTTAGTGTTAATTTTCCTATGACCATCCGGCAAATCAACTAACTTCCACACTCCCAATTTCTTGAATTGACTAAGTTCCTCCTGCATAGCATTGACCCAAGAGTCTTCAGTAAGCGCCTCTTTGTAAGTTCTTGGCTCAACCTGCGAGATAAAACAACTCAATGAGAATTCAGTTTGCAAAGGAGCAACTTTTGTATAAAAACATGTAAGCCCTTTATCAATCTGATTTCGAGTGCGAACTCCAGCTTGTAATTCTCCTATGATCAACTCCTCTGGATGATATGAGAAAGTTCGCGGCATCATTTCACTTGGAACCTCTACATTTCCCTCCAGATTATTAACATTCTGCTCTGCATCTTGTTCACCAACTTGGTTTGTTTGACTTGAAATCTGAATTTGCTCCCCCTCAGAATCTGAATCTGAATCACCATGATCAAATACTGGCATGTTTTCAGCTTCTAGATTATCATTCTGACCCGACTGATTATCCTGAGCAATTTCATTCTGTTGGACATCATCATGTTCACTAGAATTACTTGGACCTGCTTCAGCATCATTTGAAGTTTCCCATGGTCTCCTTGAATACTCAGCTGGGAATCTTAACTGCGACTCATATTCACGCAAAATATCCAACTCATCAAAGAAATCTTCTTCATCCTCTGATTCTTTTCTCATGTCAAACGAATCCCAAAGTTTGTCATAATAATAACGCCATGAATCACCAGGATTCTGCGGCGGCATAGTATAACCTTGACATTCAACGTTTGCAGCTTCAATAATCCGCTTCTCACTTGGAACGAAGACACGTCGCAATGGATTTGAATAACCAACAAATATACCCTCAATGCACTTCGGACCAAACTTCCCAAAAGATTCTATAACCGTACAAGGTGACCCGAACGGTTCTAGATACTTCAAATTCGGTTTGCGATTATTGATTAGCTCAAAGCATGTTTTGTTGAACTTCTTGACAGTAAGAACCCTGTTGAGCGTATAGCATGCGGCAGAAACAGCTTCAGCCCAAAAATTTATCGGTAACTTTGAATCTGCGAGCATAGTTCTAGCCGTCTCGATTAGCGTCCGGTTTTTGCGTTCTGCGACTCCATTCTGCTGCGGAGTGTACGGAGCACTAAACTCATGCAAAATACCTCTTTCATCACAAAATTCTTCCATCTTACTGTTCTTGAATTCAGTACCATTGTCACTTCGAATTCTCTTGATACGCCTTTGGTACAAATTCTCAATTTTCCTGAACAGCTCCATCAAACTGTCAAATGTTTCATCCTTCGATTTCAAGAAAGATACCCACGAAAATCTGGAATAATCATCAGTAACGACCAAACAATAGTAATCTCCAGTAAGACTTTTGACATTCACTGGACCAAACAAATCCATGTGAAGTCTTTCCAGCGGTCTCGAAACTGAATTGACTTGCTTTGTAGGGTGTGACTTTTTCTTCTGCTTGCCTTTGACACAGCTAATGCACTCCCCTTCCAGATGAAAACCTTTGATATTAACTCCCAATACCAAATCATTGTGCACCAAGTGATTCATCTTCCTAAGATGTATATGCCCCATCTTTCGGTGCCACAATCTTGATTCTTTCTCAGTTGCTCTAGACACGAAACAATGTGCTTGACCAGTAGTTGTAGTTGCTACAGACATATCTAACACATATAAATCATTCACTCTAGGTGCCCTCATGATAATCCATTCTTCAGGGATAACATAACCAGGTTTCAGAATCAAACATTCTTTATCAGTGAAGTGAGTAGTATACTGATTATCACAAATCTGCGAGATACTAAGCAGATTGTTCTCCAGCTCAGTGATGTAGTTAACTCTCTCAAACATTACAATCCCATTGGATAACGTTCCTTCACCAACAATTCTACCACCTTCATGACCAGCAAATCCCACATAACCACCATTAATGTTTCTCACATCATACAGCAATGCAGTTTTTCCTGTCATATGTCGAGATGCACCACTATCCATAATCCATCTGGATATCAGTTGTGGAAGATCCTGCACAAAACAAACCACGACTTAAACAACTTCAAGAAAGATGCCGATTCATGCTTCACGATTCAGGAAGCTCCGGCAATTCAAACTGCTTATTCGAACATGGTATCCACCCAGGCCTCATCAGCCTTAGGTGTAACCTTGACTCTAGCAACTTGAATTTTGAAATTTTCAGCCTTCAAAAGTGGAAAATTTGCATCATAATCAACCGTAATTGATTCTTCAGCCTTTTTCACTTCAGAAGTTGAAATTTTCTTCTCTGTTTTTGGTTTCCAAATTTGTTCAGTTAATGCAACCCGTTTATAAAATTTGTCATTTTTAGTTACCACTTTCTTTATGGATTCATTTTTCACTTTGATGTTGTCATTTTTCACATTCTTTTTCTCAACAACGATTGGTGCTTTACCCTTCACATCAACTTTCTTCTGTTGATACTTCACATTTTCAGTCTTAGGCTTCACATTGGTACACATTCGTGCAATATGACCAACTTGATTACATCTAAAACATGTACGAGTATCAACAACTCGACTTGTGCCTTCAGACTGATAATGTGAAGCTCTTTTCTCAAAGAACTCTTCATTTGATTTTGAAAAAAATTCATTTTCCTCATCAGAAAGTGAACTTGAACCATTTACAAACACCTTCTTTTCTGTAAACCTCTTGTTTTGAAAACTCTTTTTCTGATAACTCTTACCACCTCGATAACCACCCGACCAATTGTTTCGATTGTTATTATAAAAACGTGGTGGAACAATAGGCTTTTTGTAATAAGCTTTATCTTTTTCAAAATTCATTTGCCTTTTTGTTTGATTCAAACTGTTCACCTCTGACAACTCAACTTCAACTAACTTGAAAACATTTGTCAACTTTTTCACATTAACATTCTCAATGGGAAACTCAGAATCCGAATACAACTTATCAGATCCAGCCATCTTGTACATCACAAGACCCGGTTCATCACTTAAGTTGTTTTTGGACTTTGGTTTCTGAATGTATTTTTCAAAGAAACACCCATCCTCCTCAGAAGTGTCACAATCTGGTTTAAGCACTTTGTCTACCACACTTTTTACCACATCACTTTGGACACCCTCGTCATTGGAAAATGTGAACATGACATCAATGTTTTCAGGAAGTTTAACTTCACTTTCTTCCTCAATTTCCACCAAACTAGACTGCTTTTTCGTGTAGTTGTCTAAAATTGGCGGTGGAACTTTGTGAAAACCTACACCCGTTCCATCAGAAAACACATCCTCGCCATCTTTGTTTTTCCCTATAGGTTTAGGAACAATATGCTGCAAAACAAAGCTTGCCGATTTATAGCTGTTAAGCTTCAACTGGATTCGTTCATTCTCAATTTCAGCTTCTTGAACTTTAAGTTTCAGTTTAGCAATTTGATCCAGTTGTTCATTAATCAATTCTTCTTTTAATCTCAAAACAGCTCTTAGATGTTCATTTTCTTTAAATGTTTTGCCATTACGATCATCACTATCTTTGACAATATTTTTCAATTTCTCAAACTTTTCAGAAATCTGACGGTTTTCAAGAATTAACTTTTCATTTTCAGATTTTATTTTCTCACGTTCAGTTTTATCATTTTCAATTTGAGTCGTTAATTCTTTGTTCCGTTCAGTTGAAGCTCTTACACTTTTGTCACGATCGAGAATCTGATTTTCAACATTTCTAACCTTTGTTGTCAGATTCTGGATTTTCTCATTGTTAAGATACATGACAGTGCTACAAAAATTGCATTGTTTGGTGCAATTTTTGCAGTCAGCATTTCCATCAATCTTGTTACCTGACTCAATCTTGTTACCTGACGCATTTGTTGACACACTTTGACTGACTGACCCCTTTGACTCAGTAACCGATTTAGGATCTACCTCAAGTGCTTTTGCAGCTAGCACTTTGTCAGCCATCACTCCCAGGTTCTTAGCTGTCAACTCTTGCGTAGTATCGATTAAGCCTGTATCAACCTGCTGTTCTTTCTTCTCTTTCTCCTCTTTCTCCTTTCTCTCTTTCTCTTTCTCTTCTTCAATCATTTTCGAAGTTGGTGTTCCCCACCACTTGTGCTGCCAATATTCATCTTCTTCTTTGTACTCCTTGATAATGGCTTCGATATCTAACGTTTTGTCATCAATTGCAATGTTGCCATATCTATCAAGATAGCACTCTCTATCTGGATCCCATCTGTTTGCTCTTCTAGCTTCCAGAAAGATACCAGAAAGTCTGATAATCTTGGTTTCAGCAGTCATCTTCCGGTATTGATACTTTTGTTCCTCAGTACGATCATCTTTCCATGGCTTAGGTTCATCATTGCTTGCCATGAATGCGTAACCCACCGCATCTTCTTCCGGTAGAACTTCCTTACTCCAATCATACCCCTCATCATCATAAATCACAGCAAGAGCCCTTGATTTGTCTCTATTATCTTCAACCTGCTTCAATCTAGGCGGCTCAGATTTATTCTGATGGTAGATTGCCTTTTTGTAATAATCATCTCGAAACGGATTCTCTGACTCATCAGCATATGCATTCCTGCATTCCCGTTTGAAATGACCCTTTTGCTTACACTTAAAACATGTTACTTTTGACTTGTCGAACCCCAGTTTTGTAGACGGACCACCAATCGTTTTTCTCCCTGTAATCTCCATGAAGCGTTGTGCACGTCGAACTGCACTTGCCATTGCCCAACGAATGTCGATCAGCTCCATTTCTTCAGGGTCTATCTGATCATAGTCTTCTTTCGTCAGATTTGTATTCCCAATTTTTCCAGCCACCAATCCTTCATAGGATTCCAAAACAGACGCCAGAAAGACCATTTGTTGCTTGGCCGACTCCTCATCAAAATTCTGTGCGTTCTTCAGATCTATCGCTATATTTCAAGAAAACTTCGCATCAGAATGATTTGCAGAAGATGTAGATCCACTGTGATAACCACTATGGCCTCCACTGTTTGAATTGCTTTGACTTTCTTTGCTTGTTGAAGAAACATTCTCAGCAGAAAAAGCAGTCTTTGGAGAAGTAGCTTTCGGCATCATGCTCTTTGGATAGTATAAATCCAGATTCTGCTGATAAGATGAATTATTAACTTTAAACGTTTTCTTCAGCTCTAGCTCATGACTTTCCAGTCTTTCAATCAACACATCTGGAGTCAACAATTCAGAAGGAATAGTGTTTTTAAGCATGAGAGCATAATATCTCCACTCCATCTCGTCTGGCAATGAATCGAACAACTTGTCTACTTGCTCATCATCTGAATATCTGATATCATGTCTTGCTAATTCCAGCTTCAAATGACCGAACCTTTCAATCATTTTACACACCGATTCATTTTTCATACAACTAAACATATCAAACTCTTTCCTAAGAAGTTTCTTTTTATTTTTTACAATCTCTTTACTTCCAAGACACTTCTTTTCGAGTTTTTCCCATAAGTCTTTAGAATTAGAATAATCTATCAGCGAAATGATGTCTTCACGCACCGATTGAAACAATAATGCCACACATTTTTGCTCAGCCACAAAATTATCAATCTCTTCAACTGATCTTAATGCTTCACCATTTTTCTTTCCTTGGGCAAAACCATTCTTCATACTTTTCCAGCAAGGAAAAGCAAATGCCATCAACCAATCTTCGAACTTTGTTGCCCATCTGCTATAATCTTCTATAGCCATCAGCTTAGGATGTTTGTTAAACGTTCCAAATGCGCTTTCGGACTCCCAAGCTTCCTTCTTTCTTTCTTTTGGTGGACTTTTGTTTGCATCACTTGAGGAAGTATCGTTGTTTCCTGAACTGCCCGTGAATGCGTACATATCGCTAAATGGATTCAAGAAAATATCATCCATTGTGAACGTACCTGAAAAAATCAGTCAAACACTTAGAAAAATTTTAGGTTTTGAGAAATCAACAAGTTCAAGCGAAAACAGTTTAATAAAACTGTTCAAGCGAAATCAATCAATAAAATTGATTCAAGCGAAATCCTCTATTTCGCTTCAACAGAACAAGTTTCAATCCAAACAGTTTCAAGCGAAATCCTCTATTTCGCTTCAAGAAGACTTCAAGCGAAATCTACTATTTCGCTTCAGGAATCTGTTTCGCTTCAGAGGTTCAAGCGAAATCGTCCTAACAGTCTGTCTTGAAGCGAAATCAACCTGTTATAGACGAACAACTTCAAGCGAAACCTTGTTTTAGGTCAATTTTAACATGTTTTAGTCTGAATTTTAATCCGAAACTTTGTAGGCTTTGTTAAAACTCAGTTTTACATGTTATACTCAAACATCAGACCACTTCGACCGTTGGAACTTGTTTAGAACTGAAAAACGTAAAAAGAAATGAGTAGAAAGAAGATAATCCGCTGCTATGGTATGAACTCCTCGTCCTGAGCTCTGATACCACTTGTTGGACCGTTGTACGACCTCTAAAAGTCAGTTAAGGTGTTCATCTTCATGTGTAAAGGCGGAATCAATGCACATAAAGTCATAACAGCTTTGTTCCTCTTAATTTTCATTCTGTTAATGCTTTCTGAGTCTTTACAATGATTTTCTGACAAAAGTTCAGCAGCACCTTGACTCACATACAATGACAACTCTGATTCGCTTCAAATGACCTGAACACCTATTTATAGAATAGATGATTTCGCTTGAGGCTGTCTGAAGCGAAATCTTTTATGCTGATTTCGCTTCAAGCATATTTAAACCCTCTCAAGCGAAATCTCTTGTTTAAACATAAAAACCCTAACTTAAACCCTATTGTGTGATCATTCAAACAATCCTAGACACAAGACTTGATAATGACGTAATCAGCAGACATTTAGTGCACCAACAGTTCGAGATAAGTGTGGGGAAATTCTTACGAATTGCCCGAACATAGTGTTGAGGACAACACGGGTTTTTAAAGGGGGGTAGGGTATAATTTTCATGTTTCTCAAAAATTATAAAAACAATAAAATTTAGAAAAGCTAAAAAAATAATAATACATTAAAACAAGTTTTTGCAATTGAAAAATAAAGGCCCATAAATCGCCAGTAAGCGCCGTAAGCTACGGCCATCGGCGTAGCTTACGGTGGCAAGCAAAAAAATAAAAGTCTACGCCATCGCTAAACTGTCTTACGGCGGATAATTTTTGCCCAGTTCTGGCTGTAACCTACGGCAAGCATCGTAGGCTACGACGCTGAGTATGGTGATTGGCGACGTATGGGTTCTGCTGTCGGCGGTTTATATAAAAAAAACAAAACCGAAAAAAATTAATAATTAACAATAATACATTTAATAATAACTCATAACTCATCCCAACCACACAATCAATCCATCGATCCCTATCCACCAATTTTCACTCTCTTCTTCTTCATCTCTCCCACAAGAACCCTAGTCTCCATCACCTTCAAACCTCCATAACTCCTTCATCTCTCAACCAAATCAAGTGATTTTTGAGTCGATTTTGACTAAAGTTTCACGAACATTTTGATTGTGGGTAAAGATTTGGAAGAATACCACATTTGCTTGATCGAATTTCGAACCCTAGGGCCTAAAATTTGGGGATTTTTTGTGATTTTTGCTTAAGAGTGAATTTTTTGTTATTTTCATCCTCTACAAGGTCAAGGTATGCAATTTTCTTTCATTCTTTGAAATACATTGCGGTTTGTAAGTTTCCATTCTTGTTTTTGCTTACACACTTGCTTGTAGAAGATAGATGATAGGATTTTGTTGAACTATTGAATGTTTGGGTATAAATGTAGATGATGTCTGGTGAAAATTTTTTGAAAAACTCAAATTTGTAGAGACATCATGCCGAATTTTTGTTGAAAGGATAAATCTTTGGTTTTCGTACATCTATACCCATAATATAAAGCAAGTGTGGGGAAGATTGTGAAGTTGAACTCATATGGTTTTGTTTGTGATTTGTGAATGTGTGTAGGATATGGTGAGAACAAAGGAGAAAGCGGGAGCAAGTTCATCTAGTCAACCTCAAGGGGAAGAACAAACAAAGAGGAGGAGGTTGACTCGGGTTGGCGACCAGGACTCGGAAGAAGATGCGCCTCCAAGGGGCCCAAAACCGAACTGGACATCCGGTTTGTTACTTGATCAACCCGAGGAGTGGCGTACCGATTTGTTTCACGAACAAATGAATAAATTGAAACAAAGGAAAGAGGCTTTTATTTGTGAGAAAGAGATTCGGGAAGTGGATTTCGGGCCGTTTGGGATAACGGCTAAGTTCAAAGCCTTGGGTTGGGAGGCGGCGCTTAAATGTTATGACAATGAGATAAAGCAATGTATGACCAACAAGTCCAAGAATGGATGGCCACGCTTGAATGTCCTCTGTTCAAGGCCCCAAGTAAGATGAAGCTCATTGGAATGTGTAATGGGGTGAAGGTCGAGATGTCATATGATTCCCTACGCCGCATAGCAAAGTTCGATAGCCAGCCATCTAATCAATATATCTACCCAAGCCTAAAAGATCTTTACCACGAGCCTGAAAAACACCCCCAATGGCAACACATGCTCGATTACCTCTTTCTTCCGGGTACTACCCACGGGAAATTGTTGAGAAGGAACTTGAGAATGGAAGTGAAGTTATTGTTGGTGTTGTGTACACACAATGTCATTCCGCGGCGGGGTGATAAAACGGAGGTGAGATTTCTGGAAGTGCAGGTTCTATACATGTTAATGCACGGGTCGCGCATGGTTCCCTTCCGGTTCTTAGTGTTGAACAATATTTGGCTTAGTCGAAATAGTGGTGAGAGAAAAATTGTACCCCATTGCCGATTGATTACGGCTTTGTTGAAGAAGTATGGGGCAATCAGAGCCGAGGACAAAGGCTCGTACATGAGGTTCAAGCCGTTTGATATAAATAATTTGGGACCAAGATGGGAATACAAGGAGTCAGAAAGGTACCATAAGTTGAAGACCGATGGGAGACGGTGGAGAGTTTTGAAAGCGGATGCTAGGCCACTACAACCGGGCGAGGCTGATGAGCCGGAGGTGAGTGATGAGGAGGTTAGTGGTGACGATGATTACCGTGAGGACACATTCACGGTTGATGTTCCAATGGGGGGCGCTGGCCCAAGTGGTAGTGTTCATGGAGCAGGAGTACAGTCAGGGTATGTGGGTAGTGCATTTGACTATACACAGCAGCCCTATGATCCTTGTTGGGCTCACACGGGGAATATGGGGCAAATTATTGAGAAGAGGCGACCGCCTACTTTTGGTGATTGGACCGAATTCAATCAAATCCTTTTTGATCAGCAGACTTATATGGAGGCTAGCATGGAGAGAGTTATTAAACAGAGCTATGATAGAAATGAGAAATGGAATCGAGCTAATATGTATGCCCACCATGAAGAAGTAAACAATCGATACTTAGACGACCGCCAGAGACGTTTACATGATCAGTGGCATGCGGGCCAACCACTTGTAGCGGACCCACCAGTTGTGGATTATACCATATTGCCGCCATATGATGGTAGTGTGTTGTATCCCACTCCACCATTGAACCATTCTCAATGGGTGGATCCACACACCATGGGTCATCAGCAGGCGAGTCAAGGGGGTGATCAAGGCAGCAGTAGCAGTAGCGGAGCATTTGGGTTTGGAGAATGGAATGACATGATGACTTCTATTTTCGGGCCTACGTAGTCAAAGTACTACTAACCAGGTCATATCTCGCTCCTTTGTATATTTTTGTATATTTTCATGTCTTATGTTTATGGTTGGGAGGTTGGGAGGTGTTTATGTGATTTATGGGATGTGCTAGTAGTGGTGTGTTTTTAATTTTCATAAAAAAAAAGAAACTTGTGGTTTGAGAGTATTAGCGAAAGCTAATGTTTTTGATTAAAAGCGATCTTCCCTTCAAAACCATACATTGGGACAATGTATCCCAAGTGTGGGGATGGGGGGAAATTTTTGAGAATTTTAAAAACTTGTGAAACCAAGCGGAAAATTGTCGAAATTTGAACACTTGATATTGTTCCACTTGACACACCGACACCCCTTTCTAGTCATTTCTTGGTGAGTGTTTGAGCCACACATGATTATTAAAGATGCTTTCTTTGTTTTGAGTGGCGGTGTGTGTATTGTGTTAATAGAACCTGTGTATGAATTCTTGTTGAAGCCTAGGATTAGCATGCTTGTGAAAATGATAGGGGACTTTTAGGTTGCCTTGTCTAGATGTGTGAGAGTGTGGGAATTGGGGGTTGGACCTCATACGTTACATATATGAGCTTGGTATTGTGAGGGGTGGGGGTTTGGTCTTTAGAAAGCCATGTTAGAGCCTTATTCCATTCGGTTGCGACCCAAACCTACTTCCTACAAAACTTTACCCATTGAGATGACCCGGTTTTTGAGATTTAATATGTAGTGTTGATGTTATTGTATATATTGATGAATTTTTATGTCTTATGAAAAAAAAAAAAAAAAGAAAAAAAGAGAAAAATATGAAAAAATACAAAAAGAAGTATTTAGTTGCAATAGTAGTTGAGAAAGTTGATGATGTTTTGTATATAGTTGATGTTTGCTTTGTTAGTAGTAGAAATAAAAAAATCGGGTCGAATCAATGCGCTACTTTCACAATCCCACTGTTTTCCTACCTTTACACATAGCCCCATTACAACCCGTAAGTTCTTTTGATTCATAAGCATGCTAGGTAATTGATAGGAGGAGACTTGATTTTTATACAAGCTTATTGTCACACGATCACACACTTGCATTGAGCGTGTTAGCATAATGTTGCTAATATTACTTGTCACCGAGAGTTTTTGTAAGAGGTGTGTCTTGTGGTATGAAAAAAGGTTAGTAGAAGGACGGTATATTTTAGCTTGGTTTGTATGATTGATCGCTTGAAGTTTGAAATGGTTTTTGAATGAGTTGCTTGGGACAAGCAACGGGTAAGTGTGGGGATATGACGGGTGGTCCGTAGGACAACCCTTAAGTGCCTTAAAAAGATTAAAATCCCATGCTTTACACGGTTAATTGTTTGGACTTGGTAACTAATCGTTGGTTGATCTTGCAGGTAATAATGGGCATAAGATGCGGGTTTTATGAAGCTTGGACGGAAACTTGAAGTGGTGAAACAAGATTGGAGCGAATAAGAAGTTAACAAGAAAACAAGGAAAAAACTTCAGTCAGTGCCGTAGCCTACGGCTCTAGCCGTAGGTTACGGTCCCCACCTTTGCAAAAAATTGGTTGCCATAGCCCAGTTTATAAAGGGCGTAAAGAAACAATGGGTGTCGTAAGCTACGGTACCCGGTGTAGCTTACGGCAATATGTTGACCTGCCATTGACCGCTGGGCACCGTAAGCAACGGCAGGCGGCGTAGCTTACGGCCCCGTCTAGGTTGTTCTTGTAACTCACGCATTTATTGAGATTTTGATGATGTTTTTATGGTCCTATCATGGTTTTTTGGTTACACAACACTTAGAGATGAATTTTGGCTTGTGCTTGGAGCTTGGAGACTATCTTGAATCATTTTTTTCATGTTTTTAACTTGTTTGAAGATTAAGACTTGGTTTATGATGTTTGTTCAAGCCATGAGTGGCTAAACTTGTTATGATTGTCTTTAGTTGAAGGTTTGTAAGACTTTATGCTTTGATTTCCTTATTTCTAGAATAACAAACTTTATCTTTATGTTTGTTTGTTATGGTGTATGATTAGTTGTTAGTAAATTGTTGATTCTTATGCTAATCTAGTTTGAAATCATACATTCTTGGTGCCGTTGGCAATCGAGATATCATGGGTAGAATTAGACTTGGGTAAGGGTTAATGGATCATCGGGTAACAACATCACGTTCTAGGAATCTGAGTACTTAGTTCCCTTTCATCACTACAAGTAATCATACATGAACTATGTCTATGTAGTTCTTTCTAGTGGAATGATAGCATAAATGTCAAAGCAAACCGGAAACTAAAGATGGTCACTTGTTTCTAAATTGTTTACAATCAACACTTTTATTTTTGCAATTAGAATAGTAATCTTAGTTTTAAAAATCAAATCAATCAATCCAACTCTTGAACTTTATTTTTATTGCAATTAGTTTAATTTTAGTTAACTTAGATAAACTTTGAAATAACACATATTCCACAAACTCCCTGTGTTCGATACCCACTTGCCACTATCTATTTAGTAGTAATTGGATTAAATTTGATTGTGACCATGACATCACGTCATACACCGGAGCCGCTCGGAGGTTCATGATGAAATCACGTCGAAACGTTTCGGTATGCTTTTTCGCTACCCTTTTGTTTATCGTTAATTTCCAGCTAAAATACAATCAATTCTGTTGTATAATCGTTTAAATGAATTGAAAGCTTAGAAACTCCCATAACAATACGTATATGCTTTCTTTAATAATCAAGAAGAAGACATACAGCAAGTGCTTAAATGATTTAAAACTAAAAGAATTTCAGAAACATGGGTTGTGGACCAATGGTGGGGGTGTGCTGACTTAAACAAAGCGACGCGGTTCGATACCCGGCGTCCTATTTCTTCGCTGCATTCCTTTCTGTTGTTATTAAATCAGCATATGAAACAACCTGTAATAATATAAGTTTAATACAATCTCATTTCTTCACAAAACAACCGTGCATGATTTCTAATGATGTCTTTTATTGAATTATCAACTTATTTCTCTTTTGTGTTATTCTTTTATTAACTGATTATAAAGGAACCATTATTTTAGAACTGAATATATAAAGATTAGTTTTCATTTATTTCTTTTTCCTTCTATAATTAAACCTTTTATATTTTAACACAAATAATTAATAATTAATTCTTTTATATCTTTAAAAGCCTAATATGAGGTAAGTTATAATTTACAAATTAAATTGTAATCCGCGAATATTAGGAATATTATTTAACGAGTTCGTTACGTGCTTTTTTAAATATATAGGATAACCGTTCGTTCGTTCTATTGGATTTCTCCAATCCTTACTCGTGCATTATTTCAAGAAATCGCAACGCAACCAACGTGAGTATACATGATCCCATTTTCATTTTAAACACTTTTGGGTGCAACTTGTATTCGTAATCAAATTCACAAACACGTTAAACTTTATTTATTCACACTCTATCCAAATTACACATGAAATGTTTGATGTTTGTTATACATGTGATGCTAATGTAAACACTTCATTACTATATATGCCCATTAACTTGTTCGCAAGCCTACCTTAACAATTATGGTACTATGCATATGCTATAGGTTGTAACGCCCCACCCACTATTCTTTTGGGTATTGTTAAGTTAAACATATTAACCTCCCATTATTCTTTGGGATAGGCAAAATTAAATGCGTTGTATTCTTGGGTTTGAGTATGTAGAGTAACATCGTTTCGGCATAACTGTTAACTAGTATCATCTTATTCATGTTGGATATGAGCACATTTAAACATTTTATTCTACTATGCTATGTATCAAACTTGTATACTCGTCAACATTTTTGTTGATGTTATTTTAATACATGTTGCAGGTTGATAGTCAAGATGATGAAGAAATCAAGTTAGGATGGACTTAGATACTCATTTTAATAATAAACAATGTTTGTCGAAACTTGTCTTTATTTGAAACAATGTATGAATTTTAGTGTTTTATGAAATTTGATTAAATTATATTGTAACAATAGTGTTATGATGCTTTTGAGCGATTTGTTCGTCTCATCCCGATGTTTCCGTCATCGGTTGGGGTGTGACAGATTGGTATCAGAGCCATAACTATAGGGAATTTGGAAAAGTAGGAATTATTTTACCTAGTCTATAGTTTAGGAGCTTTATCCTTATGTGTTGTTTAAAACTACTTCCCTTCTATCTTATTTGTTTCTCTCTATTCTCTTTGGTCTTTTAACATACATGCCTTGTGACAACCCGCACTAAACCAGGTATCCGTACGACTTAATTAATGATTAATTACTGCTTAATTACTGTGCTTGCTTGTACTAGCTGATGAACTGCTACTTGATATCTGATACATGTACTTACTTGCATCATACTTTACTTATCGTCACTACATTATTTACATACGGCACCTTAGTGACAAACATGATGCACAAAAAGCACAGTAGCACAATACACGGATAACCTACTGAACATGCTGATAAAGCCAGCATCAGGCAAACACTGCCTCCAAGGCCTATAAGAGCCTGAGATATTTTGCTACACTGGTAGTGAGTGTAGGATACAAGGGTTGTAGAACTGCGTCTCTAGGAATAAGATACAATGACTGGATGTGCCTAAAACGTACTTTAAGTACAAAACACAGCACTTTAATAAATAATCCAGCTTCTAGCTGACTAGTAAAGTGCCAAAACATGGGGAAAATACTACTAGACACTTTCTAAAGTGTTGGAAACAAGATGTGTCACTAAAGATAACAATAACGACACTTTAAAGCTTTTGTAACGCTTTAACGGATTACTATCCAACCGAACAACCGGACTATACCCGGAACATGAAAATATTCTTATTTTCACTATCTATACTTTTCTGAGCCAGTTAGGGTCCCTGATTACCCTAACACCTGCCATAACGCATAACACACAAGTAACTGAGTTAATTACTTAACTAACCTAATTAACCTAACTAAACTTCCTAACCACCTACTTGGAATCGGACTAGGACCCACCTTTTTTTTTATAACCGGCCCTAGCCATGGGGAACACACCATGTACCATGATTGATTATTTTAATTTAGTTGGTCTAATATCTAAATAACATAATTACCATTGGGTAATACACCCTTGATTTGTCTATAAGTAATTGGTGTTAGCACTTGAATAATCACATTCCATAAACACCACTCCACACTCCTCTCTTGCTCCCTAGAAGCTTACGACCGAACATCCCCTATCCATCCATCATACTTTCGGTTCTTGGTCATCACATTCCATCAACATACAAGTGTTAAGGGTCTCGGATAAGGAGTCTTGGAGCAAACGGAACACGAAGGACCTCGTTGCTTAGCTTTTATCCACGCGTTTTCATCAAGAATCTTCCCTAGCCTCGAGCTAGAGGTATAACACTTAAAACTCGTTTTTGAACTTATCTAAAGTGGTTAAAAGGAATTATGTCGGTTAAATCTCGTTAAAATGCAAGATGATGCACAAAAGTTTACTAAAAATACTTAAAATGGTGGTTAATAGCATATGGAATGTGTAAAAGTTGTAGTATTTGAAATATGTGCTTATCTAGACCCGATCTATGATGTGGTAGCTCGGATCACCGTTTAACCCGGTTTAGAAAGATCATGGATCTTAACATAAGCTCGTTTTTGAATGATACAAGGGTTAAAAGGTGAAACTCTACCACACACGAAGCATGAACTTGTGTAAAAATGCTTTACTTGTGTAAACATGTTTTAACTTGTACAAAGATGTTTAAAACTAGTAGATCTACGTATCTACACCCGGTATTTTCAAAGGACCACATACCAAGGAAACCATGTATTTTGAAAAATGGATCTTACAATAATAAGCATGATTTTATAAGCCACAAGTGTGTAAACACTTGTGAAATGAAAAGATCCGACAAAGAACTAGTTTTGTCAAAAGTGACTAGAAGTTGTAAAGATGGATTTTCTCTAAAAACGAGGTTTTTACGAAATCGGATTATTTACACAAAAGATCCATTAAAAGTAAAGAGATTTACTACATATTTTAGACAAACCACAAGTTCGTATAATTTTGCGATTATGTCTATCTTTGACTAGTCAAAATGTTGAAAAGTTGTTTGATAATGTTGAGAACATTGATTGATTGATTTATTAAAAGAAAATGATACGCTTGAAAGCGTGGCCACCTCCAGTTACAGAGGAAACTCTGGCGAAATTTTTCTAAATACCTAACACTTAGAAATATTTGCACAACAAGTGTTAGAATTATTTTTGACATATTTTCGAAATATAAATTTCGCCATAACTTTATTTACTAAATATACGGAGGTGGGATTTTCACAAAAGTTAACGTGATAAATATATATATTGTCACAACACTGTTTATGATTATTTTTGTGAAAATACATAAATATTATTTTTAGAGTAAAAATAATATTTACAAACGTTAACGATCCAAAGTAATACAAACGCTTTCACATGAATATATAAGTTACACCGGTAATTATATTGCCACTCGACTATTAAAACGTAACTTACGCACGTGTATTGAATCCCCCATCCTTGGGAAGGAAATTAACTACCAAGTATATACAAAATGTAAACACGAAATAGTTGTCTAACTATTTCCCAAAAACTTAAACTATAAAGCTAAGGCACGGCCGTCCGTCTAATAGAATTAGCACTTGTAGGTCGTCGCACAGCTTTCTGATTTGGAGATACTTGGTAGAGACGCTTCACAGTGAGTTCATGTCCCCCTTTTCTCTAACTGTTTTCAGTTTTCTTAACTGCGGGGGTGAAATACATGTTACTTTGTTTACAAGTACTTTATATACGGTATGGTTAGCGTAAGGAGGTGTTTTATTCCGATCATGTGAGTGGGTAGGAGCAATATGAGGCCATTAGTCCTCATGTCGGGACCGAGGGACAGGAGCGGTAGATCTATCTGGGTGTAGCGAGCCCAGCCCCAGGCCAAACTAGAAACGGACCTTGGGGTGACTTTGTCCACATACAAATGCCGTGGCGAAATCTGCTAGGTTTGAGTCTCCCTATTTGCACTTCACATATATCAGTGGCCTTGCAAACCATTGGTGATCACAAGTCCCCTTATTGGCTACATACCACGATTATTACTATACTCACAAGTGTTTTACATACTCACTTACACATGAACTCGCTCAACATTATTGTTGATTTTTCAACTTACATGTATTTCAGGAAATTAACGAGATCTGGCACGGTATGGAACGTTTTCCGCTGCACTAGTTTCCGAGGTCATCCGGGGTTTAGGGGATGTGTCTCTTTCCTGGACAAGACACAGTCCTTAAACCATGTTTACGTTATGTTTCAAGTTGTAATGTCTGTTGAACAAGGTTAAGGTTGTTAGGGTATGTTCCCGTTAAAACAATGGTACTGTATTTGGTTTTCAAAACTTAATGGATGATCTTGCATGTTTTTAACTCATATAGCTTTGTTATGATTAAGCTATGGTATTAAGAAGTCACACCAAATTAACCACGCTTCCGCAAAGCCAGGGTGTGACAGCTTGGTATCAGAGCTCTGATCATAGCGAACTAGGATTCTTTCTCGAGTCTAGACTATGATCACTAGAGCTCTCACGAAAACATTTTTACTGCATACCACTTAAGCCCAGATCCAAAACGTTTTTACAAACAAATGTTGAGCACATTTTATTCTTTATTATAGGCTCAGTCTGAGAGGCCGAGGCTCGGTCTGAGAGGCCGAGGCTCGGTCTGAGAGAACGAGGTAATTGGCTAGTGAGACTAGGAGAATTGGCTAGTGGGACTAGGAAGAGCAGTCTGAGAGGCTGGGAGGCTAGTGAGACTAGGAAGAGCAGTCTGAGAGGCTGGGAGGCTAGTGGGACTAGGAGAATGATTTGAATGCTTACTTGGTGACTTATGTGATTATTTGATTGACTGTTTGTGCATGTTTGTGTATATGTTACAGACACATGGATTCTACAGACACTGGTGGTTCAGACACCACAGGCCCTAGGCCTATCGTATCAGACGACCTAGAGTCATCGGAGCACGAGGTTCACACGTCCGACGTCACGAGCACAGATGAGGACGATTTCCAGCCCTTCGCATTACCTGACGGTGCTGGCGAGCTTGCAGATGGTCCTTTGGCCGGGGATCTACCACTGGCAGTGATCCCTGCTCCTATACCGCTTGCTTCGTACCCTGTTTACGATTTGCCTATCGATGACGAGGAGGATGATGTCGATATGTTTGAGGAGGAGCCTTTCGAGGAGGATGCTCAGGGCGAGGCCCTTCCTGCTACCGATGGTCCCTTGTTGATCGCAGATGCTCCCGCCGCGGAGTCACCTGCTCACTCCCCAGTCCCAGACTCCTTTGAGTCTGTGGCCTCTGTACCCTCACACATCCAGAGTGCGCAGCAGTTCTCTCATGAGTCAGATCCTGATCAGGCATCTTCTGTTGCCCCTATCCCCAGTTTCACTTTCGACCACGATGATGTGGAGGATTCCGATCCTATGTTTCCCCCAGGATTCGACCCAGATCGTGACTTAGAGTTTGTTCCCATGGATCAGTTTATGGAGGATCCAGTAGACCCTGTTGACCCATTTGATCCTATTGACCCAGATTTTGATTTAGAGATGGCTTTTGATGACCTCGAGCCTGCCATTGCTCCTGAGCAGGCAGCCGCTCTAGACCCCATACCAGAGCATGACCCAGTACATGCTGACATCCCTTTTGAGCCTGTTGCTGATGATCTCCCCGTGGATGTTCCTTTGATGGAGGGCGATC
This sequence comes from Helianthus tuberosus, assembly GCA_030545235.1. Classification (NCBI taxonomy): domain Eukaryota; kingdom Viridiplantae; phylum Streptophyta; class Magnoliopsida; order Asterales; family Asteraceae; genus Helianthus; species Helianthus tuberosus. The sequence continues at coordinate 124,818,578 of CM060366.1, forward strand.
ATGTCATTGTTGATCCTGTTGATCCTTTACCCGTTGTCGCTATACCTGTTGACCCTCCCGTTGAGCACATTGCACCTGTTCACCCTGTTGTTGCTCCCCCACTTGATCCCGTTCCACTAGAGCCCGAGCATGCACTGTTCGCGGCACGCATGGATCCACCAGATGAGCATGCACAGCATGGTTGGATACCTGCTGATGAGGATGTACCGCCTTTTCCCCCACAGATCCCTGTTGCGCGACATGTTGATTTTTCTTTCCAGGTTCCACAGTTTGTACCTCCAGCGAGGCCTGGAGAGGGTTCTTCAGCCCATCCTGTTGGGCATGTACCGATGCCTATCCCTTTCATGCCCCAGATGTCATCTGTTCCACCCACTGTTGCTCCATTTCACGTGGCACCTTTTGACCCCACTAGTGAGCCGTTTCTATGGGCACCCGATTCTGGTATGCCACATACTGACCCCTACCATTCTTTTCACAGGGGGTATACTATCGAGGACGTTTTGATGTCCTTTGTAGCTCACCACGAGTCACATACGCAGCGCATCCAGGAGCTCGAGAGAGCTCAGCTGCCACCGTGTCCATGCCATGGTCAGACACACTCTCCTCTGCAGCCATTTCGACCTTTACCCCCAGATTATGCTGCCCGTCTCTCTACATTAGAGCAGCAGATTGCTTCCATCATTCGTACTCAGCAGGCTGTGGAGGCGGACTGGCTACAGTTACGCCGTTTGTTTTACACCCACTTTCCCCCTCCTCCACCACCATCTGTATAGAGCTCATCAGTGCTGTTTGGGTAGACGAGGATGAGAAGACGGCGATTGTTGGATTGCACAGTATTTTTGGAGACCACAGTTGATTCTGACTTTTGTTGACTTGTATTTGATGTATTGACACTGATTGATGTAGTTTTTGGACAGGGGTGATGTAGCCCCTAGTGGATGGATGATTGTATGACACTATGATGTACTGATACACTTACTATGTGGTCTCGATATATGGCAATCGCAGTATTCTCATCATATCTGATTCGCTTGATTGCTTATTTGTATTTTTATGACATGGGATGTTGTGTGATTGGTATTTGTGATGTGTTGATAACATGAGATGTTATGTGCTATTACTATTACTATATACGTACGTCTTACTATGACCTGACCAACGTAAACCATCTTTTAGAAAGATGCCGCCGAGACGTGAGCCACACATGCCAACCAATGAGGCAGAACTCCAGCAGATTATTGCTGCTGCCATAGCACAGTATGCAGCATCTCAGCCCGAAACGAGCGGAAGTATTAACCAAGGCAATAACAATCCACCTCACGGTAATACTAAGCCATTAAGACCTACCGTGACCTAATTGGATATCTCTGGCAAGGATGCTAATACCATTCATATGTTATAACGTATGTGCAGGGTGCACCTACAAGCAGTTTCTAGACTACAAACCGGTCAACTTTGATGGCACAGGAGGTGCTGTCGCCTTTGTTCGCTGGGCTGAGAAAACCGAATCTGTTCTACGCATGAGCAAGTGCGCGCTGGATCAGCAAGTCACCTATATCTCAGGGCTATTTCTAGATGGAGCCCTATCCTGGTGGAATCTACAAGTGCAGACGCTAGGTGAAGCCGCCGCCTACGCGCTGACCTGGACCGAACTGAAAGAACTCATGCGCAAAAAGTACTGTTCCCGCGCAGAGATCCAGCGATTGGAGACCGAGTTCTGGCACTTGAAAATGGACGGTCCAAAGATAGCAGAGTACGTTCAAAGGTTCCATGACTTATCTCATGTGGTACCCTACATGGTCACTCCTGAGTTCAAGAGAATTGAACGCTTCATTTGGGGACTAGCTCCTCAAATCATAAGCATGGTAACCTCATCCAAGCCTGCGACTATTACTGAGGCGATCGATTTGAGCGTGGCTCTCACCGAGGAGGCTGTTCGTTTGAACAAGTTTGATGAAGCAGAACCAAGGAAGAAGGAGACTCACGTCGAGTCGTCAGGAGGTGGTAAACGGAAATTCTCAAACTTCAAGCAAGGCGCCAGTGTGGCGGTTAAGAGAGGAGGATCAGCTGGTAATGGAAAGAAAGGGAAAGGATATCAGGGCACCCAGCCCAAGTGTAATATCTGTCAACGCCATCATACTGGCCATTGTAATGTGAAAGTATGTGAAGCATGTGGAAAGCTGGGCCACTCGAAAGATTCTTGTTGGGCTAGTGCTGGCCGGGGAGGCCAGGGAGGATATGGAAACAGAAACTACAATCGTGGTGGTACTAGAAATCGCCCACAAGGAAATAATGGAGGGAACGGAGTCAACAATGCGAACCAAAACAACCAGCAAGTTGGGGATGGCACCGGAAGCGGTCGAAAACTTGGATGTTTTAACTGCGGTGATGTTGGGCATTTCAAGAAGAACTGCCCTGATTTGAACCAAGCCCGTGGAAGAGTGTTCCAACTGGAAGCAAGGGAAGCACGCCAGGACCCCAATGTCGTCACTGGTACGTTCCCTGTGAACCAACGCTATGCATCCGTTTTATTCGATACTGGTGCCGATTATAGCTTCGTATCATTAGAGTTTAAGAGTATGCTTAGTTTAGCCGCTAATAAGTTAGATATTCCCTACTCGATCGAATTGGCCAATGGAAAGTTAGTAGAAGCCAATGAAGTGATCAGAGGTTGTGTGATTGAATTGGGAGAACGTGAGTTCACCCTAGATCTACTACCAGTCCAGTTGGGAAGCTTCGACGTGGTGGTAGGAATGGATTGGTTATCAAGCAACAAGGCTGAGATAGTATGTCACGAAAAGGTTATTCGTATCCCAACCGATGATGGTGAGACAATTGTGGTTCACGGAGAGAAGCGTGAGACGCCGTTGAGGATTATCAGCTGCTTGAAAGCAAGGAAGTGTTTGCGGAAAGGATGTGTTGCCTTTCTAGCACACATTGTGGATAAGAAGGCTGCTGAGCCAAGAATCGAAGGCATCCCTGTCGTAAGGGAGTATCCAGAAGTCTTCCCAGAAGACTTACCTGGACTGCCGCCTCTGAGGCAAGTAGAGTTTCACATTGACTTAGTTCCAGGCGCCGCGCCTGTGGCTAAGGCACCTTATAGACTTGCTCCGTCTGAGATGCAGGAACTGTCGACACAACTTCAAGAGTTGTTAGACAAGGGTTTTATCCGACCAAGCTTCTCACCTTGGGGAGCTCCGGTCTTGTTTGTCAAGAAGAAGGACGGTAGTTTCCGAATGTGCATTGACTACAGGGAATTGAACAAGCTAACGATCAAGAATAGGTATCCTCTGCCAAGAATCGACGATCTGTTTGACCAACTTCAAGGTTCAAGCTTTTATTCAAAGATCGACCTTCGATCTGGATACCACCAGTTGAGAATTCAAGAAGAAAGTATCCCAAAGACAGCCTTCAGAACTCGTTATGGACACTACGAGTTCCTTGTTATGCCGTTTGGTTTGACGAACGCACCTGCAGTATTCATGGATCTAATGAATAGAGTTTGCAAGCCGTATTTGGATAAGTTCGTGATTGTGTTTATCGATGACATTTTAATTTATTCAAAGACGAAGGCTGAACACGAGCAGCATCTTAGAGCCATTCTAGAACTGCTGAAGAAGGAACAGCTGTATGCCAAATTCTCCAAGTGCGAATTTTGGCTACGTGAAGTCCAATTCCTTGGGCACGTGGTAAATGGAGATGGAATCCACGTGGATCCAACCAAGATCGAGGCGATCAAGGATTGGGAAACGCCAAAGACGCCAACCGAGATTCGGCAATTCTTGGGTTTGGCTGGCTATTATCGAAGATTCATTGAGGATTTTTCAAAAGTCGCTCAACCTTTGACGCTCCTCACCCAGAAAGATAAGACGTTTGATTGGGGAATCAAACAGGAAGAAGCATTCCAGATACTGAAGGATAAGCTCTGCAACGCGCCTATCTTAGCTCTACCCGAAGGTACTGATGATTTTGTGGTATACTGCGACGCATCGCGCCAAGGATTGGGATGCGTGTTGATGCAACGCCAAATGGTTATTGCTTACGCATCGCGTCAACTGAAGGTACATGAAAAGAACTATACCACACACGATTTGGAGCTTGGCGCAGTGGTTTTTGCTTTAAAGATCTGGAGACACTACCTTTACGGTACGAGGTGTACAATCTTTACAGATCACAAGAGCCTACAGCATATATTCAACCAGAAGGAGTTGAATATGAGGCAAAGACGATGGGTTGAGTTGCTAAACGACTACGACTGCGAGATAAAGTATCATCCAGGGAAGGCGAACGTGGTCGCCGATGCCCTAAGTCGTAAAGAAAGAATCAAGCCCATAAGGGTTAGAGCTTTGGAAATGATTATCCAAACCGATCTTTCCTTGCGCATTCGTGCCGCGCAAAAGGAAGCTCTCAAGGAAGGAAACCTTGAAGAAGAACATCTCCGTAGAATGGAGAAGCTACTGGTACCAAACGAGGAAGGAACGTTATGTTTTGAGAAAAGGATTTGGGTTCCTCTGTTTGGTGGTTTAAGGAAAGTTATTTTCGACGAAGCGCACAAGTCACGGTACTCTATCCACCCTGGATCGGATAAAATGTACCAGGATCTCAAAGATTACTATTGGTGGCCTAGGATGAAAGGCGATGTTGCTGTTTACGTGACCAAATGTTTAACGTGCGCTAAGGTAAAGCGGAATACCAGAAGCCTTCAGGACTTCTGCAACAGCCTGAAATTCCCAAGTGGAAATGGGAACAAATCTCCATGGATTTTATTACGAAATTTCCAAGAACGCCAAGAGGCCACGATATGATTTGGGTGATAGTTGACCGCCTAACAAAGTCCGCACACTTTCTGCCGATCAAGGAAAAAGACAGTACTAGTAAACTTGCGGAAATTTACATGAGAGAGATCGTCGCACGTCATGGAGTGCCTCTCTCAATCATCTCTGATAGAGACGGAAGGTTTGTGTCAAGGATATGGCAATCCTTCCAAGAAGCCTTTGGCTCACAGTTGAATCTGAGCACTGCGTTCCATCCGCAAACTGACGGCCAGAGCGAGCGAACGATACAGACTTTGGAAGACATGCTGAGAGCATGTGTTATGGATTTGGGCGGTAGCTGGGACAAACATTTACCTTTGGTCGAATTCTCATACAACAACAGCTACCACACCAGTATTGGTGTCGCGCCATTTGAAGCCCTTTACGGACGCAAGTGCCGATCACCCCTATGTTGGTCTGACGCAGGTGATAGGCAGCTTGCTGGTCCCGAGATCGTCCAAGAGACAACAGACAAGATCGCGCAAATTCTTAAACGCATCGAAGCAGCTCGCCACAGACAAAAGGCCTATGCGGATCCAAACCGAAAACATGTGGATTTTCAAGTTGGAGAAATGGTGTTATTGAAAGTTTCACCCTGGAAGGGGGTGGCACGCTTTGGAAAGCGTGGGAAGTTAAATCCACGCTACATTGGTCCTTTCAGAATTCTGGAAAGAATAGGACTAGTAGCATACAAGTTGGACCTGCCTGCTGAACTGAATGGTGTTCACGATACATTCCACGTATCCAATCTAAAGAAAAGTCCAACTCAAGTTGACGTTGCCATTCCCATCGACGAGATTCATGTTGACGACACGCTCCACTTCGTTGAAGAACCTGTCGAGGTCACATATTGGAAAGTTAACAAGACCCGCCGGAGCAGTGTCAAACTCGTCAAAGTGCGTTGGAATGCCAGACATGGTCCTGAGTTCACCTGGGAGCGTGAGGACCGGATGAAAGAGAAATACCCCCACCTTTTTCCTAAAAACCCTGCTTCTACAAGCAGGACTTAAATTTCGGGACGAAATTTATTTAACGGGGGGAGAATGTGACAACCCGCACTAAACCAGGTATCCGTATGACTTAATTAATGATTAATTACTGCTTAATTACTGTGCTTGCTTGTACTAGCTGATGAACTGCTACTTGATATCTGATACATGTACTTACTTGCATCATACTTTACTTATCGTCACTACATTATTTACATACGGCACCTTAGTGACAAACATGATGCACAAAAAGCACAGTAGCACAATACACGGATAACCTACTGAACATGCTGATAAAGCCAGCATCAGGCAAACACTGCCTCCAAGGCCTATAAGAGCCTGAGATATTTTGCTACACTGGTAGTGAGTGTAGGATACAAGGGTTGTAGAACTGCGTCTCTAGGAATAAGATACAATGACTGGATGTGCCTAAAACGTACTTTAAGTACAAAACACAGCACTTTAATAAATAATCCAGCTTCTAGCTGACTAGTAAAGTGCCAAAACATGGGGAAAATACTACTAGACACTTTCTAAAGTGTTGGAAACAAGATGTGTCACTAAAGATAACAATAACGACACTTTAAAGCTTTTGTAACGCTTTAACGGATTACTATCCAACCGAACAACCGGACTATACCCGGAACATGAAAATATTCTTATTTTCACTATCTATACTTTTCTGAGCCAGTTAGGGTCCCTGATTACCCTAACACCTGCCATAACGCATAACACACAAGTAACTGAGTTAATTACTTAACTAACCTAATTAACCTAACTAAACTTCCTAACCACCTACTTGGAATCGGACTAGGACCCACCTTTTTTTTATAACCGGCCCTAGCCATGGCGAACACACCATGTACCATGATTGATTATTTTAATTTAGTTGGTCTAATATCTAAATAACATAATTACCATTGGGTAATACACCCTTGATTTGTCTATAAGTAATTGGTGTTAGCACTTGAATAATCACATTCCATAAACACCACTCCACACTCCTCTCTTGCTCCCTAGAAGCTTACGGCCGAACATCCCCTATCCATCCATCATACTTTCGGTTCTTGGTCATCACATTCCATCAACATACAAGTGTTAAGGGTCTCGGATAAGGAGTCTTGGAGCAAACGGAACACGAAGGACCTCGTTGCTTAGCTTTTATCCACGCGTTTTCATCAAGAATCTTCCCTAGCCTCGAGCTAGAGGTATAACACTTAAAACTCGTTTTTGAACTTATCTAAAGTGGTTAAAAGGAATTATGTCGGTTAAATCTCGTTAAAATGCAAGATGATGCACAAAAGTTTACTAAAAATACTTAAAATGGTGGTTAATAGCATATGGAATGTGTAAAAGTTGTAGTATTTGAAATATGTGCTTATCTAGACCCGATCTATGATGTGGTAGCTCGGATCACCGTTTAACCCGGTTTAGAAAGATCATGGATCTTAACATAAGCTCGTTTTTGAATGATACAAGGGTTAAAAGGTGAAACTCTACCACACACGAAGCATGAACTTGTGTAAAAATGCTTTACTTGTGTAAACATGTTTTAACTTGTACAAAGATGTTTAAAACTAGTAGATCTACGTATCTACACCCGGTATTTTCAAAGGACCACATACCAAGGAAACCATGTATTTTGAAAAATGGATCTTACAATAATAAGCATGATTTTATAAGCCACAAGTGTGTAAACACTTGTGAAATGAAAAGATCCGACAAAGAACTAGTTTTGTCAAAAGTGACTAGAAGTTGTAAAGATGGATTTTCTCTAAAAACGAGGTTTTTACGAAATCGGATTATTTACACAAAAGATCCATTAAAAGTAAAGAGATTTACTACATATTTTAGACAAACCACAAGTTCGTATAATTTTGCGATTATGTCTATCTTTGACTAGTCAAAATGTTGAAAAGTTGTTTGATAATGTTGAGAACATTGATTGATTGATTTATTAAAAGAAAATGATACGCTTGAAAGCGTGGCCACCTCCAGTTACAGAGGAAACTCTGGCGAAATTTTTCTAAATACCTAACACTTAGAAATATTTGCACAACAAGTGTTAGAATTATTTTTGACATATTTTCGAAATATAAATTTCGCCATAACTTTATTTACTAAATATACGGAGGTGGGATTTTCACAAAAGTTAACGTGATAAATATATATATTGTCACAACACTGTTTATGATTATTTTTGTGAAAATACATAAATATTATTTTTAGAGTAAAAATAATATTTACAAACGTTAACGATCCAAAGTAATACAAACGCTTTCACATGAATATATAAGTTACACCGGTAATTATATTGCCACTCAACTATTAAAACGTAACTTACGCACGTGTATTGAATCCCCCATCCTTGGGAAGGAAATTAACTACCAAGTATATACAAAATGTAAACACGAAATAGTTGTCTAACTATTTCCCAAAAACTTAAACTATAAAGCTAAGGCACGGCCGTCCGTCTAATAGAATTAGCACTTGTAGGTCGTCGCACAGCTTTCTGATTTGGAGATACTTGGTAGAGACGCTTCACAGTGAGTTCATGTCCCCCTTTTCTCTAACTGTTTTCAGTTTTCTTAACTGCGGGGGTGAAATACATGTTACTTTGTTTACAAGTACTTTATATACGGTATGGTTAGCGTAAGGAGGTGTTTTATTCCGATCATGTGAGTGGGTAGGAGCAATATGAGGCCATTAGTCCTCATGTCGGGACCGAGGGACAGGAGCGGTAGATCTATCTGGGTGTAGCGAGCCCAGCCCCAGGCCAAACTAGAAACGGACCTTGGGGTGACTTTGTCCACATACAAATGCCGTGGCGAAATCTGCTAGGTTTGAGTCTCCCTATTTGCACTTCACATATATCAGTGGCCTTGCAAACCATTGGTGATCACAAGTCCCCTTATTGGCTACATACCACGATTATTACTATACTCACAAGTGTTTTACATACTCACTTACACATGAACTCGCTCAACATTATTGTTGATTTTTCAACTTACATGTATTTCAGGAAATTAACGAGATCTGGCACGGTATGGAACGTTTTCCGCTGCACGAGTTTCCGAGGTCATCCGGGGTTTAGGGGATGTGTCTCTTTCCTGGACAAGACACAGTCCTTAAACCATGTTTACGTTATGTTTCAAGTTAATGTCTGTTGAACAAGGTTAAGGTTGTTAGGGTATGTTCCCGTTAAAACAATGGTACTGTATTTGGTTTTCAAAACTTAATGGATGATCTTGCATGTTTTTAACTCATATAGCTTTGTTATGATTAAGCTATGGTATTAAGAAGTCACACCAAATTAACCACGCTTCCGCAAAGCCAGGGTGTGACATGCCTTCCCTAAGGCTAACATAATACACACTTGGAGGCTTCGAAGACACTCTTATAACACAATCGAAATGACTCATCAATATAGGGGTGATTCCCACATTTGGTGATGACTTTCATTCAGCTAAACTTTGAATTTTGCACGAAATCTACCCTCAAGTTAGGAGTGATATCCAAATCTTGAAGGGAATTTACATTTCATATTCTAGTGGACCCTTATCTTTTGATAAGTACCAACCACGTTAGGGTACGATGTTATCAAGTTAGAGGTGAAACTCGCATCTTGTTAACTAGTCCCACTCTTCAATTTTCAATCTCGCCAAAGTTTCGATTTTCCAATCGATTAAGGACGTGTAGTAACTGGAAGGACAAATATCATTAATCGCTTCTCGATGAGGGTATTTGTTGTCACACCCCGACCACGTAAAATAACAAATCGCGGCGGAATCGTCGGGGAGTGTTGTAACAGAATCATTGTTTCATAACACATGGAAATTTGAATTTTGTTTTATTGAATATGAGAAGTTACAATGTCTTAAAAACAAAGAAACATAACATAATTAACTAGTCTTGCATCTTTTAATGTCACTAAGGTGCAAGTCCGCCTAAGTGTATCTTGATCAATCCTACGCATCAACTCCTGAAAACACAGGTGAAAATAGGTACGTCAGCATAAAAATGCCTGTTAGATACATAGGTTTTATTGATTTAGGATTCATAACTTGTATGTTTAAAGAAAATGTTTGTCAAAAGTTAGTCATGAACCTTGTAAAATGTTTTCTTTTATAAATCATATAAACAGTGATACGAAATCAGATGATATAAAAGAAAGATGCATAGATAAATAAATGACCAAGTAAAAATGAGTTTGTATAAAATAAGTTGTTTGTAAAACAATGTTTCATGAAGATATGTTATAAGTGCAAAATGTATTATGTCTACTTGAAATGGTTTAAATAACGCTACGATATGTAATACCATAAAAGCACTTATATATAGGAACTACCAGCGGCTTATCCACCATGCTTTTATCATATTACACACGCCTCGTAATTTAAATCACTTACCAAACAAACCACCAATGTCAAAATGTTCATGTATTAATCAAATGTAATGTATAGTGAATAAAAGAATTTATTGATTAAAAGCATTTACTCAACCCTATAAGAAAGAAATGTACAAAACAATGCATTTGATAAATCATAATCAAAAGTTATGTTTTGTAAAATAATGCCTGCTTTACTGATACAAACATCTATGCGGTAATGTTCTAACGTCTACATTTGAGACTGTAAGATGAACCCTAGAACAATGTCAAGGTCTACCAAAAATGTTTTCGGATTCGGTCATTCCTTACGTCCAAACAAACCTAGGATTTCAGGAATGGGAGTTGTCAAGTCCTATGGTACCACTACCTACTACCGAGCGGCATGATCGGTGTTAATGAATGTATTAGTTAGTTTAAACAAACCAAATGTCGTACCAAATGTAAGCATGTTTTATGAAAATAATGTACTTTAATATGCTAAATGAACATACAAAGTAGAAATGTAAAACAATATATCCATATGCTGAGTAAACATATGCAACAGAAATGCAATGTAAAATAATGTGTCCATATGTTGAGTAAACATATGCAACAGAAATGCAATGTAAAACAATGTGTCCATATGCTGAGTAAACATATGCGACAGAAATGCAATGTAAAACAATGTGCTAGCATGCTAAGTGAACATACATAGCAAAACATAATGAAATCATGTACTATATGTGTACTAATGAACATAACAAGCATATGATATAAAGGCATGAAAAACACAAAAGTAACAAGTAGGCACATGTGTTTCACCCCAAAACAGTTGAAAACAGTAAAAGAGGGGACTATGTACTCACTTGAGGGTGCTTAGAAGTCTTGAATAACAACCAAGCAAAGCTAGAGGGATCACGGAATCAACTGGCACCTAATATAGGTAACTACGTAAATAAACGGACCTAAATCGGAAGATCGGATAGAATGAAGTTTTGTAAACCAAATGAGTATAGGAACTCATGTAATATGGTTTACTAAAGCCTATGTTCTAAAACAAAACCTATCCTAAGTGCTTACGACCCGTTACGACTCGTTTAGGTAGCTTACGCTACTTTAACCCGTCGTTCGCGTAAAACGCGTTCGGACTGCCTAACTAGTCCTATGAAAAGTAATATATGCCTTAACATGTCTAATAATGTTGCCTAATCAGTTTAGATGTAAAAATTTAGGTTACATATGCTTAAAATGAATTTATGCGTAAAAAGGGCATTTTGGTCATTTTCCTAAGGCATATAAATTACCTATCATACAACTACTTAAATGAAGTGACCATAAGGTATAACCTCGGAAGGTTATTCCCTATACAACTATGGTCACAATAAATGCTTGGTCGGATCCTAATGATTGACCAAACGGGTCGGGTTTGAAAGTCTAAGCGGTTGTTTAGACCGCTTACCTTACGACCCTATATAAGCACTAAACCTAAAGTGACGAGCTAAACATGTTAAAACATGTTTAACGAAGTTAGAAAACAAGTTTGGTATCAAAACAAAGGTTCTTGATATCCAAGAGTAGTTTGGTTGCAAAATACGCAAGAATACGCATTTTGACCGAAACTACGACTCGTCACTATGCCTAAAAAACGTGGTAATCAGTAGGTATAGTCACAAAGGACTGTGACCATCGTGATTACGCTCACGTTGAAAAGTTCAAACGAACTTCGTGTTGACCATTGACTGGTCAAAGTAGAAAGTCAAACACTGTTTGACTTTCACGCTTAAAAACGCATAAAAGAACGAAAGAAGCTTACAAGAGGTCCAAGAAATGGAGGTTTGATCTGAAAATTCTCAGGTATGAAGTGTTTACACTTCAACTTAGAGAATATGAGCAGATCAAGTGAGTTGCAAATGAAAATCATGAGGGGTATTTATAGTTTTCGGGTAACCGTTAAGATCGTTCATCGAAAACCGAGTTTCAATCTGAGCCGTACACATGCACCCCCTGATTTGAATACCATGGGCACCCCTAAATGAGCCCATAGGATGATTAAAACCATGTACAAACCCAGGTAACAGCTGGAACAGGCTGTAATTTGATTTTTGCAGAACTGGGCTGCTTAGACGCCCCACGTAAGACTCAGGGAGGGCGTACGCAGGCCGCCTGAGCTGCAGATCAGCAAACAAAGTTTTAGAAATGGCAGTTTTGGTCCCTGCATGTTTTTAAGGCCATTTTCGATGTGTTTAAGGTCCGTTTGGTCATAGGATCACGATATTCGGTTAATTACGACGAAACACGAACGGACATGAAAAACGATCCAAATTACGCGACGAATGGAATTTTATTATGCCAATCACTAAAATAAAATATTTTAATGATTACATAAATTTTGGATGTCCGGTTATATTCCGAACGTAAGATATGCGCGAAAATGCAAACTTATGCACTTTTTGACGCTTTTAGTCCCTGAATGACCAAAAAGTTTATTTTAGCACACCGAACCCCTCAAAACCCATTTCTAAGCTATGTAAAGGATGTTTAGGGTATGTTTAACTTATGATCAAGTTCCAGAATGTTCGTTAAAGTACGAATCGGCATACTTTCGCAGTTTGTCGAAATTAGCCCCTTTAAGCGAATAAACTTGATTTTGCCACACCAAAGCCTTCAAAACTTATTTCTAAGTTACGTAAAGCTTATTTAAGGTATGTTAAGCATATGTTGATGTTCCGGAGTGTTTGTCACGTTAAACTGATTACGTTTACGCATCAGTTCGCGTATAACTTTCTAGAAAGCAATTTAGAGCTCGAAATTGAACAAAAATTGTTATGTGCAAATGATACACATATTTATACAAATCCCAAGTATGAAATACAATATTTCAGTGATTTGGTATCTGTTTGATGGCCGTGAAGGCACAGGTTTCACAGTCTCCCCTACTTCTGGAAATTTCGTCCCGAAATTTATTTAGAGGAAACTTGTGAGAGCTTGAAACACGAAGTCGAAAAGATAAAACAACACTGGTTAGGGTTTTGAACTTCTAGTAACTTTAATAACATCATGCTTGCAATGTAAGAGTGACACTTATATACAAGTATATGAAGCGACATTGGTGCGTCCACCGTACCTCCATTACATTGTTCACGTTTCGTTATTGTTGCCACTATCGATTCTTACACATGATAAATCTTACTATGGTTTTCGTGCACTGAATTTCATAATTATGTATGCATCCATAATTACGTAATCCCTTGCATAGTTCACACAGTGCATTTTATAATGTGTAGGGGAAGAAACAATGAACGAACCTGTGATGAGTGTGACTAGGCCACTATATGATCCTTTCAATTAAATCAATAAATGATCTCTTTAAATAGACCACCAAGGAGTCTTTTCAGCTTATATCATCACATGTTATTCTTAACCAGATTCTGAATCAATCTTTTTAACTAGACCACCCAAAGGGTCTCTTTTGAATAATGGAATGGTACTATATAATACAAGGGTCTTAACTATTACGTAGAAGCCCATTAAGGATTTATGGTAGTACCTTTTGGATACCCTACTATGAATCCCTCATATGAAGATATGGAAGATTCTACGAGGATTTGGATAATGAAAATAAAAACACATAACACATAAACATGTAATCACAAAATTGTTTAACTAGATCTTCAATTTGTTATCATTTTGTTAATTTGTTTGTTAACTGTGCACATGAATTTAAAGCACACTAGGAATCCAATCCGTGGATTTCATTTGGCACTTTAAATATATTCAAGAATCTAACTATAAAGATAGGAAGATCTTAAAAAGAAAATTCGATTTCGATTACAAGGAATCATAGCATTCGAATTAAGGTATACAAGGAATTTAATTAAGGATTCTGATTTGAGTGATAATCATCCATAAGGATCTAATTATGAAGGCAAGGAGATCCCATATGGATTTTGGAATTTGAAGATGTTTCGAAACCTTGCACTGGACGTGCTTAAGTCAAAACATGAGGTAAAATGCTTATGAAGTTAAGGTGCTAGATATGCCAAGGCGACATATGAAGCAGAATTTGAAGGTTAAGTCAATGTATGAGAAAAATGTTTTTGAAAACTATGCATGGGGTTCTTTTAGAAATGTGTTTAATGTTTTTGAAACCTTACATAATACTTTTGAAAATCATAAAGTAGGCGTATTAGATAAGTATATTTATAAAATGTTTTAAAATCATGCGAGATGAATTTTGAAATTATGTATAAGGTTTTTGAAACATGAATGATGCTTTTGAAATCATGCACTTGATATAAATATACTATGTTAAAAATGTTTTCAAACTATATGGAATATTTTGAAATCATGAAGGTTGTTTTGATAACTTATACTATGTATGTTGTTATGAAAACCAGAATGTAATGGGTATGAGATTGAAAAAAAATTACACTTAGTTATCTAACCAAGGATTTAAAGTGATTACTCAAAATGTCACTTATATACTTCATTTCTTAGAATGAAACGAGTATTTAGAATTTTCGAGAAAATCATGAGCAAACATTTGAATGGGAGAACCACAAGAGTAGTTTGTAAAGAACACAGTTCCTTATTGTAGGTATCATAGGGGAATGCCATACACACATGTAACTACACTTGTACATCAAAATTGCAAACAACGATTTATTTATAACTAAACACATTGTTCCAGAGTTCCAAAAAAACAAAAGCAACAGATACAAACTATTCAAAGTAGCAACATCTTCAAATCAGCCAACTGCTTATCTGTGGGTCAGATTTGCAACAGCCTTGTTTTGGATAGCAAAGCGACATATGCCAACCAAATGTCCCCATCGTCCATAGTGGGTACATTTGAAGCAGGGTATGTGATTCAGATGATGACGGTTGCATCGTTTACACCATGGAGCAGTTCCCAAATACGGCTTCTTGGCTGGTGGTGCTGCCACCTGGCCAGGTTCTGCTTGATTTGGTGCAACCGCTGCAGGATTCTTTGAAGCTTTACGTTTCTTTGGTTTTAGTGAAGGCTTGGCTTCTGTTTCCTTCGGTGTCTCTTGAGTAGCTTCATCCATGAGACGAGCCATGGTAACAGCTAATTCAACAGTCTTCAGGACTACTTTGCCAATTTACTGGGCAAATTTGGCAGTCTGCTCAGATATCTGAGCGTCGTTGCGATGAAGAGACATTCTAGAAGAAATGAAAGGCATAGTAAGAAACAAGTGAAATGTTATCGAATAATTAAAACAGAATGGCAACGCAAAAAAATTGCGATCATTTGTTTGTTACCTAAGGCAAACAAATGAGACGGTGACTAATCAAAGTAATCGGGTCATATTAATGTATCGCGAAGACATGCTTTAGCCTATAAGTGGACACTCACTCCAAGAGTTCCCAGGTAAGAGTGACTGGTCTGATTATGCGGATTTGTACGAACACTCTAGCCTTAGGCAGAAAACTCAGAGTACAGGCATCCACCCTTCCAGATTGCACGTGTTCAAATTATAAGACCCAAATTTGACGAGATTTTGAAAACTTAGAGGGTTCAAAACCTAGTAATCAATCATCCTAGAACAGATGATTGATTTTCGAAGCGGATTCGAAATTTGTGTTCTTGTTGCAGTTGTCACCTAAGGATAAGTGAATGTATTGTTTTAAGATCTAAACACAAGAATCTTGTGTTAGGGTCCTAGGAAGGTTATAGACTAGGTCAAAGCATTACTAATAACCTAATTCCCTATAACCATGAGCTCTGATACCCACTCTTCTGTCACACCCCGACCGCATAAAACAACAAATCACGACGGAATCATCGGGGAGTGTTGTAACAGAATCATTGTTTCGTAACAAATGGAAATTTGAATTTTGTTTTATTGAATATGAGAAGTTACAATGTCTTAAAAACAAAGAAACATAACATAATTAACTAGTCTTGCATCTTTTATTGTCACTAAGGCCCAAGTCCGCCTAAGTGTATCTTGATCAATCCTACGCATCAACTCCTGAAAACACATGTGAAAATAGGTACATCAGCATAAAAATGCCTGTGAGATATATAGGTTTTATTGATTTAGGATTCATGACTTGTAAGTTTAAAGAAAATGTTTGTCAAAAGTTAGTCATGAACCTTGTAAAATGTTTTCTTTTATAAATCATATAAACAGTGATAAGAAATCAGATGATATAAAAGAAAGATGCACAGATAAATAAATGACCAAGTAAAAATGAGTTTGTATAAAATAAGTTGTTTGTAAAACAATGTTTCATGAAGATATGTTATAAGTGTAAAATGTATTATGTCTACTTGAAATGGTTTAAATAACGCTACGATATGTAATACCATAAAAGCACTTATATATAGGAAGTACCAGCGGCGTATCCACCATCCTTTTATCATATTACACATGCCTCGTTATTTAAATCACTTACCAAACAAACCACCAATGTCAAAATGTTCATGTATTAATCAAATGTAATGTATAGTGAATAAAAGCATTTATTGATTAAAAGCATTTACTCAACCCTATAAGAAAGAAATGTACAAAACAATGCATTTGATAAATCATAATCAAAAGTTATGTTTGGTAAAATAATGCATGCTTTACTAATACAAACATCTATGCGGTAATGTTCTAACGTCAACATTCAAGCCTTGAGACTGTAAGATAAACCCTAGAACAATGTCAAGGTCTACCAAAAATGTTTTCGGATTCGGTCATTCCTTACGTCCAAACAAACCTAGGATTCAGGAATGGGAGTTGTCAAGTCCTATGGTACCACTACCTACTACCGAGCGGCATGATCGGTGTTAATGAATGTATTAGTTCGTTTAAACAAACCAAATGTCATACCAAATGTAAGCATGTTTTATGAAAATAATGTACTTTAATATGCTAATTGAACATACAAAGTAGAAATGTAAAACAATGTGTCCGTATGCTGAGTAAACATATGCAACAGAAATGCAATGTAAAACAATGTGTCCATATGCTGAGTAAACATATGCAACAGAAATGCAATGTAAAACAATGTGCTAGCATGCTAAGTGAAAATACATAGCAAAACATAATGAAATCATGTATTATATGTGTACTAATGAACATAACAAGCATATGATATAAAAGCATGAAAAACACGAAAGTAACAAGTAGACACATGTGTTTCACCCCAAAACAGTTGAAAACAGTAAAAGAGGGGACTATGTACTCACTTGAGGATGCTTAGAAGTCTTGAATAACAACCAAGCAAAGCTAGATGGATCACTGAATCAACCGACACCTAATATAGGTAACTACGTAAATAAACGGACCTAAATCGGAAGATCGGATAGAATGAGGTTTCGTAAACCAAATGAGTATAGGAACTCATGTAATATCGTTTAACAAAGCCTATGTTCTAAAACAAAACCTATCCTAAGTGCTTACGACCCGTTACGACTCGTTTAGGTAGCTTACGCTACTTTAACGCGTCGTTCGCATAAAACGCGTTCGGACCGCCTAACTAGTCCTTTGACAAGTAATATATGCCTTAACATGTCTAATAATGTTGCCTAATCAATTTAGATGTAAAAATTTAGGTTACATATGCTTAAAATGAATTTATGCGTAAAAAGGGCATTTTGGTCATTTTCCTAAGGCATATAAATTACCTATCATACAACTACTTAAATGAAGTGACCACAAGGTATAACCGCGGAAGGTTATTCCCTATACAACTATGCTCACAATAAATGCTTGGTCAGATCCTAATGATTGACCAAACGGGTCGGGTTCGAAAGTCTAAGCGGTTGTTTTGACCGCTTACCTTACGACCCTATATAAGCACTAAACCTAAAGTGACGAACTAAACCTGTTAAAACATGTTTAACGAAGTTAGAAAACAAGTTTGGTATCAAAACAAAGGGTCTTGATACCCAAGCGTAGTTGGGTTAAAAAATACGCAAGAATACGCATTTTGACCGAAACTACGACTCGTCACTATGCCTAAAAAACGTGGTAATCAGTAGGTATAGTAACAAAGGACTATGACCATCGTGATTACGCTCACGTTGCGAAGTTCAAACGAACTTCGTGTTGACCATTGACTGGTGAAAGCAGAAAGTCAAACACTGTTTGACTTTCATGCTTAAAAACGCATAAAAGAACGAAAGAAGCTTACAGGAGGTCTAAGAAATGGAGGTTTGATCTGAAAATTCTCAGGTATGAAGTGTTTACACTTCAACTTAGAGAATATGAGCAGATCAAGTGAGTTGCAAATGAAATCATGAGGGGTATTTATAGTTTTTGGGTAACCGTTAAGATCGTTCATCGAAAACCGAGCTTCAATCTGAGCCGTACACATGCAACCCCTGATTTGAATACCATGGGCACTCCTAAATGAGCCCATAGGATGATTAAAACCATGTACAAACCCAGGTAACAGCTGAAACAGGCTGTAAATTGATTTTTGCAGAACTCGGCTGCTTACACGCCCCGCGTAAGACTCAGGGAGGGCTTACGCGGCCCGCCTGAGCTGCAGATCAGCAAACAAAGTTTCAGAAATGGCATTTTTGGTCCCTGCATGCTTTTAAGGCCATTTTCGATATGTTTAAGGCCCGTTAAGCCATTTTAAGGCCCTACAATAATGCCTAAGCATAGTGGACATGAAACATGCTCAAAAATATGTTGGATTTCGGTTCGATTGGTCGTACGATCATGATATTCGGTTAATTACGACGAAACACGAACGGACGTGAAAAACGATCCAAATTACGCGAAAAATGTAATTTTATTATGCCAATCACTAAAATAAAATATTTTAATGATTACATAAATTTTTGGATGTCCGGATATATTCAGAACGTAAGATATGCGCGAAAATGCAAACTTATGCACTTTTTTACGCTTTTAGTCCCTGAATGACCAAAAAGTTTATTTTAGCACACCGAACCCCTCAAAGCCCATTTCTAAGCTATGTAAAGGATATTTAGGGTATGTTTAACTTATGATCAAGTTCCGGAATGTTCGTTACAGTACGAATCGGCATACTTTCACAGTTTGTCGAAATTAGCCACTGTAAGCGAATAAACTTGATTTTGCCACACCAAAGCCTTCAAAACTTATTTCTAAGTTACATAAAGGTTATTTAAGGTATGTTAAGCATATGTTGATGTTCCGGGGTGTTTTTCATGTTAAACTGATTACGTTTCCGCATCACTTCGTGTATAACTTTCCAGAAAGCGATTTAGAGCTCGAAATCGAACAAGAATTATTATGTGCAAATGACACACATATTTATACAAATCCCAAGTATGAAATACAATATTTCATTGATTTGGTATCTGTTTGATGGCCGTGAAGGCACAGGTGTCACATTTGTCTATTAGGCCAAAGCACGTTCCCTTAATTCGAAAAGGACTTCGATTTACCTTGGAATAGTCTCATGTTACATTCCGTGCCAATCCAAATTTTTATGTTAAATCTTTTTATTCTATCTCAATTTTCATGTGTTTTACATTTGTACGATATATCATTTCAATCTAATACATGCATGCTAGTATGTTATACTGGATTCGTGTTATTGGGTGATTCTTATGTGATGAACTTGTCCTTTAACCCACGCCTTAACATGTATAGCACTATGCGTAGTGCTATAGGAGTAGCGCACCACCCGTGAACGAGAGGTCATGTTAAGTCATTGAATTGCGGTACAAGATGGGTTGACCTGTTTATTCACATGCCAGTGATACGTTAATCTTATTAACTAAGTATGTCATGTGGATTGTTCTAAATTTTTATGCTAATACTCATATTCTCAAGAATGGAAGCTTATCATCAAGATAGGAGTGATTTCCTTACCTTGACGATTAGCTCCGCTCACTTTTCAACTTCACCAATGAGCTAGGGATGATTTCTTTACCTCAGAGGTAGTTACCAACTCTTCTTCGTTTTCAATGTAACTTTGTATTTGAACGTTACTTTCATTTCAAGCTTAGAGACACGAATCGCACTATTTTCGCAATCTAAAACAACAATAATCTCTCGTGAATAAAAACTAAATTTACGACGCTTTCATTATCTATGTTACACTACGTGAAATTCATGATTATGCTATGTGAAACTAATTGAACATTTTATATGCTATGTGGGACTAATTGAACATCTTATATGCTAGGTGAAACTATATGCTATGTGACGCATTCATGATAAAAATTTTCTTTAAACAAAACATTATGATTAAGTCTCATCCATTCTCTCTTTTGAATCTTTAGATGTCATCTTTTCAAAAGTCCTTCTCTTAGATTTCGTGGACGAAATCTCCTAAAGTAGGGGAGACTGTAACATCCGTCAAATTGGATTTCCAAAATCCGACCCGTTTTGAAATTTTGGATCCTAATCCTTGAAACTCGGAAATTTTTCGCGAATTAAATAATCGTCGAAAGATTTTTATCCTAATTTAATTCGTTATAATTATGGTTATTTATTTATTTATTGTTTAATTAATTAAAATTACAATTTAAAAGTTTTATTTTTTTATTATTTTTATAAAAATAATCTAGTTAGTCTCGTTAGGCTTTAAAGTTAGTTTAAAGTAATCTAAGTTAATCAAGTTAGTATAACTTAATCAAGGTAATGAACCTTCAAAGTTTGGGGTATAAACTGTCATTTCTAGATTTTAAACTTACAGGGACTAATCGCGCATATAACTGGAAGTATAACAACAGGGACTAAAGTGTAATAATTCAAAACTGTGTTTCAGAAAAATATGGTAGAGACGGGGCACGAACTCGGGTCTCGCACCACAACGTACAACACACAAACCACTGAGCCATGTCTTCATATCATGCTAGCAACTTATCCTTTGAAATTTAAATAGACGATAATGTCGCTACCATTTCCTAATTGCCTCCAAGAACAGAACTTTGACAACCTTTATTTCCTTTTTTTGGCACCTTCTGATTTATCGAGATTGACTATAATTTTCCGCGTTTCCTTTTACAAATCAATCACGATTTCATTTCAAAACTTATGAGACTTGGCGAAACACTATATAAACGGCATCCTTGCAACCTCATCGTCTCATATTCTCTTCATCCATCTCGACACCTTCACGACACCACAACACAACCCCCATCTCTCGCTCACATTCCTTCATCGCCAGACGAACGGAGCTTTACCGGAGAAGAACCAAACGTGGTGAAACTATGACAATTGTCAAATTTGCATGCATCCGTACAAGTATTAAACAGTAATTAGTGCTTAATGACTGTGCTAATTTAACATTTATGTCATAAATGTTTTCTGATAATTGTTATCATATATACATGTGCATCATATATTGCAAATGGCATAACATTGTTGCATGCAAACTTTATTGATTCAAACGATGCATGAAACAAAGCTAGCACAGTTATCCGATAAATCAGAAAAGTGCTGACGGAGTTCAGTACATAGACAGACATGGTATTGAGACACATAATGAGCCAGAAACCAAGAGTTACACTAGTATAGTGTGTAGGAAGGTAAGCATCATGAAACTTCCTTCCTAGTGATAGTTTAAGTGCCGGAAAGTGCCTAAAACTCACATAAACTATAGAATTCTGCAGAATTCAGCAAAATTTAGCATTTAAACAATTTAATATCATACAGAAATATGGTTAAATGGTCTTGAATGCTTTCCTAAGTGTCGGGAATCAAAACTGTCACAAAAGGGTACATAAAGCTCACTAAACTGCGTAGTTTAGCACCTTAACGAACCGGTAACCCATAGAACAACCGGACACTACCTGAAACACCAAATTTTCACTAGAAGCACTGTTTTAACACTACCAAGCTAGTTATGGTCCCCAAACATTATAACACACTTATAACATCTAGTAACTAAACACCTAACTAATTCACTTGAAATCTAACCATATAAACTAACTATCTATTACATCTTAACTCTAGACCCCCCCCCCCCCACCTATTTACGATTTCATGGTGGCCCCCACAAGAGATTTTCTTTGAATTCTTTATTAGATTATGTTCCCTAATTATTTGACATAAAAACCATTAGACTCTAACGTGTTGGTGAATAATATAAGAAACCATAAGGACTTGAACTCATCATTCTCATTCCTCACAACATCCACCATTTTTTTCTTCTTCCTTCCCCCTACCTACGGCCGTGAACACCCCCACATACCACCATCATCATCATTCAACTCTCATCCATTCCATTACTACTCAAAAGTGTAAGAAGGTGTATTAGGAAGCTAGGAACTCTTGGAAGTTGAAGGACCTCTCATACAAGCTTTTATCCACCTCTTCTTCATCTTATGATCACCCCTAGCCTTGAGATAGTAGTAAGATCATCTACACTCTATTTTACATCTTGTTTAAGTGGTTAAAGAATGATACAAGAATTAATCTTGAAAAACACTATGAATCATGAACATGAAACTTAAACATAAGACTAAAATCATAAGAAATCAAGTTGTTTAAGTGTTGTTATGTTTGTTGATTATTGATTGCACATGTTTATGATGTTAAACATCATGTGATCTTGCTAGATGGTGATTAAAGATATAATTAAGCAAGATCAAAGGATGATTATATTAAGATCAAAGTGATCATCCATATGTAAATCATGAACTTGAAGTGTAAATTGTTTTTCTTGTGAAATGATGATCAAAGTGGATATAAAGTCTTGTAAATCTGTGATTTCAAGAATGATTTTTCAAGAAACCAAGTTAAAAATACAAATTTTACTTAAGCTTGGTTCTTAAAGAAATTAACCATAATTTAGGCGGTTAATCAAGTGTAGAAATACATATTTAACAAGAAAAACTCAAGAAGAAATATTTTTAGAAAATTTATTTACAAGTTGTAAAGAACTAATTTCTTCAATAATGATGTTTTTAAATAAACAATCACACTTTAAAGGGTAACTAAGCTTACTAAACACACTAGTAAGTTACTACAAATTTTTGTAAATTTTCAAGTTCATGAAGTACTAATTTATGCTTGATTTTGGCGAATTGGTAGTGTTGATTGGTTTATTGTTGATTGTGGTGATTTATAAAAGAAAATGATATGCTTTGAAAGCATGGAAACCTCTATTTTTAGGGGAAACTAGGGCAAAATTTTTCTAGAACTTTAACACTTGGAAAAATATTTTTTTTAAACAAATATTTACAAGTATATTTTAAACCATGGATTTTAATAAAAAATTTGCCATAATTTTTGTTACAAAAATTCTAAATATTGGAGGTTGGTTTTTTGTAAATAAAAGTGACTAAATATGTATTTAGGAAAATATATATTTAGATGTCACCATGTGTGTGATTATGTGTATTAGTTATATTATTTTAGGACTTGAAATAATATAACTCACCAAAATACCAAGAAATTACAATCCAAAATATTACCAAAATTCCAAGAAATAAATATATAATTTATACCCAAAATATTGGTGAAACCGAACAAGGAATATAACTCACAAAAATATTCCGGAATTTGATTCATAAGTATATTTTTTTAATTAGTATTTTGGACACCAAGAAAACAAAAATATGATTTTTACAATTATTACAAAATATATCATATTTTTTACAAGGAGAAAATATATTATTTTTGGGTAAATAAAAATATATATTTTCTTGAAATTATTAGAAGATATATTATTTTTGGGAGAATATATATATTTTATTGAATAAACATGAAATACATTATTTTGGGTGAAAAATAAGTTTATATATATTTTCCAAGTTAAACTTGAAAATATATTATTTTTGAGACTTGTATGAAATTTGTAAATATTTTTGCCATGGGAAAAATTATAACTAATTTTTCTATGTAATATTTCTTAAAATATATATTTTGGGAATATATATTGACGTATTTTTATTAGAAATATTATTCCAGAAAAATTAATACAAAAATTAAGTATGAGATACTTAATAAACACAATAAAAATACGTATTCTCGTACGTATAAATACACACCGGAATACGCCACCGATACTTGGCAAAAATATACAAGTATTAGAATACGAATATAAATACACCCATCCTTGGGAAGTTGTACAAATACATAAAAGTGTCAAGTTAAAATATATTACTTTAACAATTATTCCAAAATGAAATAAATGTAATTTAAGTTAAAATATTTATTATTTTAACAAATAATTATATAACTTGGAATAATATTAATGACACATTGAAACGTAACTCGAAGACACTAATTAATACTAAGGCAAGGCACGACCCGCTCGTCTAATAAACCGTAGTACGTTGTAGGTAGTCGTGTGAACGAGTATCAGCTGTGAGTTACGTCGGATTGAAGAACGCAAAACTGTGAGTTCATGTCCCACTTTTCTTTAACTGTTTTTGTTTTATAACTTCGGGGGTGAAGTACATGTTACAAACTGTTTACAAACGTTTATATGTGTTATGGTTAGCTAAAGAAAGGTACTGCTAGATCATGTGAGTGGTGGGTACAACGCTTAAGACCATTAATCCTCGTAGTAGGACCGAGGGACATGAGTGATAGATCTATTTGGGTATAGCGAGCCCCACCCATGTGGACCGGGGTTTGGCCCATGAGGTGACTTTGTCTTACAGCCGGAAGACCGGTGCAAAATCTGCTAGGTTTGAGCCTTCCTGCATCACGTCACACATATTAATGGCCTTGCAAACCATTAATCGATCTGTTTCCTTGTTTTCTTTCATACCGGGGTTTACGAAACATACATACTTACAATGATTTCAAAGGTTTATTCGTGCACACTTACAAAACACTTGAACTCGCTCAACTTTTGTTGATGTTTTCAAACTACATGTATTTTAGGAAATTAAATGTGGATCTGGCGGGCGTTTGGAAGTTTCAAGTGATGTTGAAAATAAAAGATGTCATCCGGTGTCTAAGGGTTTGGATTGTGTATCTTATCCTAGATAAGAAAAGTAGTTCAAAGCCTAGTTTTTAGTAGTATCCTTTGTCGAGTCCTTATGGAACTCTAAAACAATCTGAATGGTTTGTAATTTTTATTTGAAGTCTGTGTATGGATACTAAAACAATGTTGTTGTGATGTTTTAAACTTAATTAATGGATGAACATCTTTGGTTTTATCATATAGTTGTTTGTTATGGTTGAATGCAATGATATTAAGCAAGTCACATATAATCACGCTTCCATAAAAGTCAGGGTGTGACAGTTTTGTATCAGAGCTTCAATTATAGCAAACTAGGATTCTTTCTCGAGTCTAGACTACAATCATTAGGGCTCTCACGAAAATAATTTTTACAACATGTTTTCATTGCATACACGAAACGCCCAGATCCAGGGAACAAACGTTTTTACGAAAGGAAAGACAAGAAACACGATGGCAAGGTTACATTTATGGTTTAGTCTGGGATAGACTAGGAAAGACAAGCATGTATTCAAGTCAGTTATCACTTAAAACGCATGGATTGTTATGTTATAGGAATTATGACTTGATTGCATAATAGTAATAGTGGTTAATATATGTGCACATGTTATGATTATTATGTAACAGGTACCTATGGCGTCATCCGATAGCGGATTGTCCGATGAACATGATCCCATGGCAGTAGTCTCCGACGATGAGGTTGTGCCAGAGCTGGAGATCTTCACGTCAGATTCAGAGAGTGACCCGGAGATGATGTCAGATGACGAGGACAACTTCCAGCCGTTCGCGTTGCCCGACTTTGGCGATGATTTACCACTTGCTGATGGCATTCCAGACGAGGATCCGTTTCCCATTCCTGTTCCAGTCCATGATCATCTCATCATTGGGCATCCCGATGGTGAGCACATCGTGGCTACGATCCTCGATCCTATTCCTCTTGTGGTCATTCCGCCTGAGGATTGGTCTTTCGACGATCTGTTTGATGATGATGTTGATTTGTTTGTTGATGATCCTTCCGTTGATGCCCAGGGTGATGGAGAGATTGACGAGGATGTTGTTGCTGCCCCACCTCCTAAGATTCCTGTCATTGAGATATCCTCTGATTCTAGTTTGCACTCTGTCTCAGATTCCTTTGAGTTTGTGACGTCCTCAGCTTTACAGGCGGTCGGATTACAGCGTTACGCTACTGATCTTGATGATGATACGGCTATGTCTGCTGCACCATCTCCTCCACATGACCCCGAGCCTGGTCCTGAGCTAGATTTTGTTCCTGTCGATCAGCCTGATGTTGCACCTGCGGATCCCAAGCCGATACTTGAGCCTGACCATGTTCCTTTTGGTTTACTAGACACTGCACCCCTTAATCCTGACCCAGTTCCTACACTTGTTGACCCTCCAGTTGTTGAGCCATTTATTCCTCCACACGCACCCGCTAATGTTGCTCCTCTCCCTTCTGTAGAATCGGATGTCCATCGCACTGACTTGCCTATTGTTTTCTTACAGGACATCCCTGCACCCCGTCCAGGGTAAGGTACTTTAGGCCAGCACCCGCGTGATGATAATTTTGCTTCAGAAGCTTTTCCTCAGATCCCTCATGCTACACCTTTTGCTCCTTTCACTTCTTCACCACTTGATTAGCCTTTCCGATGGCTCCCATCGTATTTTATGCCGATTTCAGATCCCTATCATCCATCCCATTTTGTTGGCTATACACAGGATTAGTTGCTTTTCTCACTTCAGCTTCAGTTTGAGTTTATGAGTCGCAGAATTTTGGAGCTTGAGCTGACACCGCGTCCCCTACCGTGTCCTTGTCAGCCTACTTTTGTTCCCCCTCGTTCATCACCGTCTCCTTTTGCACATCCACCTACACCTCTTACTCCTTTTCCAGAGTTTGATGCTCGATTCCTTACTGTCGAGGCAGCAGATCAGTTACTTGCTTCGTCATATTTGAAAGCTCGAGGAGGAGCTCGCACATATTCTTAGTTTGATCTTCCTCCCTCCTCCACCTCCGCCATCAGTAGTACAGTAGGTTTTTGGTCTTATGCAGATTGCATTACTTTTGGTGAGAGCACCACTATTGAGCCAAGATTGTGAAGACTTTTGAAGACTACCATTTGACTAGGTGATTTTTGAACATTGACAGACTTATTGGACAAGGGTAGTGTGACCCTGTGTCCCTTTTGATGTGATACACTTTGTAAACAATATAACTGTGGTTGGTAATTAATGAAAGCTCAATCGTCATGTTCTCACTAAACACATTGTAGGATTACTTGCTTATGTTATGATTGTGTTGCTGCATGATTGTCTGATATAATGATTGGTTATATATACATACATATATATATGTACCTACGACCTTTAGACAATTACTTATTTACTTAACGTATAAGACCTAACCTATCCAATCTTCTTCTTAGAAGATGCCTCCTCGAAGGAACACTCAGTTGCCCACGACCGAGGCAGAATTACAGGAACGCATCTCGCAGGCAATCGCACAACATGAGGCCCTTCGCTCTGAACAGAGCGGAGGCACCTCAGGGAATAACCCACCTAACGGTAATGTTTAAGTCACTTAAGACACATTACAATACGTTTGGACATTTCCAAGCGCAATTTGCTAATGCTTCATGTGAATGATGTTGCTTGAGTACAGGCTGTACTTACAAGCAGTTTTTTGAATGCAAGCCTCTGAACTTCGACGGCACTGGAGGAGCCGGAGCTTTTGTGGGATGGATCGAGAATACGGATTCTGTTTTGCGAATGAGCGGATGTACTCCAGAGCAACAAGTCACATACATTTCTGGACTGTTTTAAGATGGGGCTCTATCATGGTGGAACATTCAGGTTCAGACGTTGGGCGAGGCTGTTGCGTATGCTTTGACATGGAATGATCTGAAAGAATTAATGCGTAGGAAGTATTGTTCTCATGCGGAAATCAAGAAGCTGGAAATTGAATTCTGGAACCTGAAGATGGAAGGTCCAAACGTGGCAGAATATGTGCAGAGACTTCATGACTTGTTGCGAGTTGTTCCATATCTGGTGGAACCAGAGTTTAAGAAGATAGAACGATTCATCTGGGGATTGGCGCCTCAGATTCTGAGCTTGATGACAGCATCAAAGCCTCCAACAATTATCGATGCGATTGACTTAAGTGTGGCGCTCACTAGAGAAGCGATTAGATTGGGAAAATTTTCAACCTCTGAAGAGAAGAAGGAGACTCGTGCGAAGTCATCTGGGAAGAACAAAAGAAAGTCTTCGAAACTAAAGATAGGCACCCAAGCCAGTTATGAAAGCTCTAAAGCAAACATAAGAAGGGAAGTGGACCCGCCTCGGGGCATGCAAGCTTATGGAACCACCAATAAGGCCGGTGGTAACGTTTACTTGGGGACTAAGCCGAGATGTGATGAGTACAAATTTCACCACGAAGGTCGATGTCTCAGGCCTTGGTGCGATAGGTGTGGAAAGGAAAGACACAGTAAGGATGACTGTTGGGCGAAGTATCCCAAACAAGGAGGAAATGATGACGGCAACCAAGACGGAAACTGTAATGGTAGAGTTCCAGGTTGCTTCAAATGTGGGGACGTGGGGTACTTTAGGAAAGATTGCCCAAAGAATAACCAAACGTGCGGAAGAGTATTCAACATTGGAGCTAGGGAAGCTCGCCAGGATCCGAACGTAGTCACTAGTACGTTCCTTATTAATCAACACTTTGCAACTGTGCTATTTGATAACGATGCCGACTATAGCTTCGTATCCCTAGAGTTTAAGAATATACTTGGTTTAGTGGCAAGTAAGTTAGATATTCCGTACTCGATAGAACACTCGTTTGCTTCGGTACTTGATCATTTCATATGAACTAGTGGAAGCCAACGAAGTGATGAGAGGCTGTGTGTTAGAGCTTGGAGAGTGTGAGTTCTCGATAGACCTTCTGCCAGTTGAGTTGGGAAGCTTCGACGTAGTGGTTGGGATGGATTGGTTGTCGAGTAATCTAGCTGAGATTGTATGCCATGAGAAGATTATCCGCATCCCGATGGCGAATAAGAGTCGATCGTGATTCATGGGGAGAAGCAGGATACGCCCCTATAGATTATTAGTTGTTTGAAGGCACATAAGTTTTGGGTAAAGGATGTATTGCCTTTTTGGCTCATGTCATGGACAAAGAGGCCGAAGAACCGAAGCTCGAATATATCCTTGTGGTAAGGGAATATCCCGAAGTCTTCCTCGAAGACTTGCCAGGATTACCTCCTCAACGACAAGTCGAATTCCACAATTGACTTGGTTCCAGGCGCCGCGCCTGTAGCCAAGGCACCTTATCGACTTACGCCTTCAGAGATGCAAGAGTTGGCAGTGCAGCTTCAGGAGTTGTTAGATAAGGGATTTATAAGACCAAGCTTCTCGCCTTGGGGAGCTCCAGTACTGTTCGTCAAGAAGAAGGACGGTAGTTTTCGAATGTGTATCGACTACCGGGAGCTGAGCAAGCTAATCATCAAGAATCGGTATCCCTTGCCAAGGATTAATGATTTATTCGACCAACTGCAAGGATCCAACTACTATTCCAGGATCGATCTTCGATCTGGTTATCGCCAGCTGCGGATTCAGGAAGAAAGTATACCGAAGAACAGTGAGTCAATAATTTGTTTTAAACATATGCTAATATTGTGTTTTATACACGGTACGCAAAACAGTTATACACAGAATGCAAAACTTTGAGACTCTAGGAGACATGTACTTAGGACCTTCGGGAACTTATGTCGAAGCTCATTAAAGGTTATCACTTAGGAACCACGTCTTTTAATTCGGGCAAACACCATCAATCTGTCGTGTATGCTATTTTAGTTAACCGAACAGGTGAAGTACTCGAATTTCTTTTATTGAAATTTCCACTTTTGAATCTAGTGAGTAGATTTTTACCTCTCTGCTCCTCCTAATGGTAGATGAATCGCGACAATTTTCTTCATTAGGGCGAACACTCGTTTGCTTCGGTACTTGATCATTTCATATGTTACACATGCATCGTTTGTTACGCATGTGGCTTCCCTTCTAATGATCGTTTTCATCAAAGTTACCAATATCATTTCGCTCTATTCAGTTATTGCCTTGTGTCTCGGATAATCAGCATTATTGTAAGTATCGGCCCCTTGATACTGAGTCAACAAAATCTTCTTGAAATTTCTTTTCTTTTCAGTTACATACATGGTCTATCCTTGTAACCATGCCGAAATTCCCTTGTCGATACATACGTTTATTGCCGGATTGCGCTGAAACCAAGTTCAATTGCTTGAACTTGTCCATTTCGCATATTCAATTCAAGACACCATATGATGTATTGAAACCATCAAATTCAAATTCATTTTAGCAAGTGTTTCTTTTGTTCCGAGTCATAGTAGACTTGTTTGGTCTGCGACTTCCTTAAATCGTTTGTTGGTTTCGACACCTTGTGGTGATGCTTTCACTAAATTGAAGCTTGCACTAATCTCGTTTACGCATCTCATACACGGATTTAATTGTTTATTTATTGACTTGCTCTAAATCCGTTCTGTTTTACCATGATTAAAGCAGTCCTAACACAATCGTGTGTTAAGACAATGGTACATAAATTCATTTTATATTCTAGTGTACCTCCTAAACGGTTCTTTCATTATCGATCGAATGCCTTGTGATATTTATTACTTTGTCATCTTCGGTCGAAAACAGTGGTTCCTTGATGTCCCATATTCAGTTGAAATGATGTTGTTTAAATTAAATCTTCAAATTTGCTTCAGTGCGCTTCCATTTGATTTCAAACACGATGAACTTGTTTGGTCACCGCTATTATTGAATTATGTCATTCACTACGACACCTTGTGGTGTCGGTATAAACTTGTAGCTTGTGCTAATCATGGTCAACTGTTCCATACGAAGCTACGTATACTTTTCGTTTGACCCGTCATCTAAACACACTTAATGCAACTACGTATTAAGACAATGATACACCAGGTTCGATTGTACTTCATTTCGGTGTATTCTCGCAATTCAATAATGTCAACACACAAATTTTATTCAATTATTTGTTCGAGAGTTAACGAATCATTTTCATGTCACTATCACATTTGAACTTGCTGATTCTAAATTCATCTAGCGGATGTTATTGTTTATTGAACTCATTTGCATATTGTAAACGGTCGTTTGAAAATATATCGGTCAAAAATCCTCTTTTATTGAACCCCTGTGAACTAAGTCACACCAGATTATACATCTGTACGTCTCGTATCCTTTGACACCAAATTCTGAAACACATACCTTTAACCGTTGGGTTCTTATTGTTGTAATATGTCCCTAGATTCATCTGATTCATTAAGTCTGGATTCAGTTTCGTGATTAATCACTTTGGTATTATTCATATCCATGCACGTATAACGCAACCCTAAGGAGTTAATGTAGTTTAAATTTTGAGGACGAAATTTTCTTAACTGGGGGAGAATGTGACAACTGTCAAATTTGCATGCATCCGTACAAGTATTAAACAGTAATTAGTGCGTAATGACTGTGTTGATTTAACATTTATGTCATAAATGTTTTCTGATTATTGTTATCATATATACATGTGCATCATTTATTGCACATGACATAACATTGTTGCATGCAAACTTTATTGATTCAAATGATACATGAAACAAAGCTAGCACAGTTATCCGATAAATCAGAAAAGTGCTGACGAAGTTCAGTACATAGACAGACATGGTATTGAGACACAGAATGAGCCTGAAACCAAGAGTTACACTATTATAGTATGTAGGAAGGTAAGGATCATGAAACTGCCTTCCTATTGATAGTTTAAGTGCCAGAATGTGCCTAAAACTCACATAAACTGCAGAATTCTGTAGAATTCAGCATTTAAACAATTTAATATCATACAGAAATATAGTTAAATGGTCCTGAATGCTTTCCTAAGTGTCGGGAATCAAAACTGTCACAAAAGGGTACATAAAGCTCACTAAACTGCGTAGTTTAGCACCTTAACGAACCGGTAACCCACAGAATAACCGGACACTACCCGAAACACCAAATTTTCACTAGAAGCACTGTTTTAACATTACCAAGCTAGTTATGGTCCCCGAACATCATAACACACTATATAACATCTAGTAACTAAACACCTAACTAATTCACTTGAAATCAAACCATATAAACTAACTATCCATTACATCCTAACTCTAGACCCCCCACCTATTTATGTTTTCATGGTGGCCCCCACAAGAGATTTTCTTTGAATTCTTTATTAGATTATGTTCCCTAATTATTTGACACAAAAACCATTAGACTCTAACGTGTTGGTGAATAATATAAATAACCATAAGGACTTGAACTCATCATTCTCATTCCTCACAACATCCACCATTTTTTTCTTCTTCCTTCCCCCTACCTACGGCTGTGAACACCCCAACATACCACCATCATCATCATTCAACTCTCATCCATTCCATTACTACTCAAAGGTGTAAGAAGGTGTATAAGGAAGCTAGGAACTCTTGGAAGTTGAAGGACCTCTCATAGAAGCTTTTATCCACCTCTTCCTCATCTTGTGATCACCCCTAGACTTGAGCAAGTAGTAAGATCATCTACACTCTATTTTTCATCTAGTTTAAGTGGTTAAAGAAGGATACAAGAACTAATCTTGAAGAACACTATGAATCTTGAACATGAAACTTAAACATAAGACTAAAATCATAAGAAATCAAGTTGTTTAAGTGTTGTTATGTTTGTTGATTATTGATTGCTCATGTTTATGATGTTAAACATCATACGATCTTGCTAGATGGTGATTAAAGACATAATCTAGCAAGATGAGAGCATGATTATTTTAAGATCAAAGTGATCATCCATATGTAAATCATGAACTTGAAGTGTAAATTGTTTTTCTTGTGAAATGATGATCAAAGTAGATAAAAAGTCTTGTAAATCTATAATTTCAAGAATGATTTTTCAAGAAACCAAGTTAAAAATACAAAGCTCACTTAAGCTTGGTTCTTAAAGAAATTAACCATAATTTAGGTGGTTAATCAAGTGTAGAAATACATATTTAACAAGAAAAACTCAAGAATAAATATTTTTAGAAAATTTATTTACAAGTTGTAAAGAACTAATTTCTTCAATAATGATGTTTTTAAATAAACAACCACACTTTAAAAGGTAACTAAGCTTACTAAACACACTAGTAAGTTACTACAAATTTTTGTAAATTTTCAAGTTCATGAAGTAGTAATTTATGCTTGATTTTACCGAATTGGTAAGTGTTGATTGGTTTATTGTTGATTGTGGTGATTTATAAAAGAAAATGATATGCTTTGAATGCATGGAAACCCCTATTTTTAGGGGAAACTATGGCAAAATTTTTCTAGAAATTTAACACTTGGAAAAATATTTTTTTAAGCAAATATTTACAAGTATATTTTAAACCATGGATTTTCATATAAAATTTGCCATAATTTTTGTTACAAAAATTATAAATATTGGAGGTTGTTTTTTTTTTGTAAATAAAAGTAACTAAATATGTATTTATGAAAATATATATTTAGATGTCATCATGTGTGTGATTATTTGTATATTATGTGTATTAGTTATATTATTTTAGGACTTGAAATAATATAACTCACCAAAATACCAAGAAATTACAATCCAAAATATTACCAAAATTCCAAGAAATAAATATATAATTTATACCCAAAATATTGGTGAAACCGAACAAGGAATATAACTCACAAAAATATTCCGGAATTTGATTCATAAGTATATTTTGGTAATTAGTATTTTGGACACCAAGAAAACAAAAATATGATTTTTACAATTACTACAAAATATATCATATTTTTTACAAGGAGAAAATATATTATTTTTGGGTAAATAAAAATATATATTTCTTGAAATTATTAGAAGATATATTATTTTTGGGAGAAAATATATATTTTCTTCAATAAACATGAAATACATTATTTTGGGTGAAAAATAAGTTTATATATATTTTCCAAGTTAAACTTGAAAATATATTATTTTTGAGACTTATATGAAATTTATAAATATTTTTGCCAAGGGAAAAATTATAAGTAATTTTTCTATATAATATTTCTTAAAATATATATTTTGGGAATATATATTGACGTATTTTTATTAGAAATATTATTCCGGAAAAATTAACACAAAAATTAAGTATGAGATACTTAATAAACACAATAAAAATACGTATTCTCGTACTTATAAATACACACTGGAATACGCCACCGATACTTGGCAAAAATATACAAGTATTAGAATACGAATATAAATACACCCATCCTTGGGAAGTTGTACAAATACATAAAAGTGTCAAGTTAAAATATATTACTTTAACAATTATTCCAAAATGAAATAAATATAATTTAAGTTAAAATATTTATTATTTTAACAAATAATTATATAACTTGGAATAATGTTAATGACATAATGAAACGTAACTCGAAGACACTAATTAATACTAAGGCAAGACACGACCCGCTCGTCTAATAAACCGTAGTAAGGTGTAGGTAGTCGGGTGAACGAGTATCAGCTGTGAGTTACGTCGGATTGAAGAACGCAAAACTGTGAGTTCATATCCCCCTTTTCTTTAACTGTTTTTGTTTTATAACTTCGGGGGTGAAGTACATGCTACAAACTGTTTACAAACGTTTATATGTGGTATGGTTAGCTAAGGAAAGGTACTGCTAGATCATGTGAGTGGTGGGTACAACGCTTAAGACCATTAATCCTCGTAGTAGGACCGAGGGACATGAGTGATAGATCTATTTGGGTGTAGCGAACCCCACCCATGTGGACCGGGGTTTGGCCCATGAGGTAACTATGTCTTATAGCCGGAAGCCCGGTGCAAAATCTACTAGGTTTGAGCCTTCGTGCATCACGTCACACATATTAATGGCCTTGCAAACCATTAATCGATATGTTTCCTTGTTTGCTTTCATACCGGGGTTTACGAAACATACATACTTACAATGATTTCAAAGGTTTATTCGTGCACACTTACAAAACACTTGAACTTGCACAACTTTTGTTGATGTTTTCAAACTACATGTATTTCCGGAAATTAAATGTGGATCTGGCGGGCGTTTGGAAGTTTCAAGTGATGTTGGAAATAAAAGATGTCATCCGGTGTCTAAGGGTTTGGATTGTGTATCTTATCCTAGATAAGATACATAGTTCAAAGCCTAGTTTTTAGTAGTATCTTTTGTTGAGTCCTTATGGAACTCTAAAACAATCTGAATGGTTTGTAATTTGGATTTGAAGTCTGTGTTTGGATTCTAAAACTATGTTATTGTGATGTTTTAAACTTAATCAATGGATGAACATCTTTGGTTTTATCATATAGTTGTTTGTTATGGTTGAATGCAATGATATTAAGCAAGTCACACATAATCACGCTTCCGTAAAAGTCAGGGTGTGACACTTACCCTCCTTTGTGTTAACACTTGATTTTATCGTGTTCTTCAGATACTTGAGTTCGGCTTCGGGAATTTTGGCGTATCTGTGGTTGTTGATGCATGTCTTGTTTAAATAAATGTCTTGGGAAACTTTTAAAACTTTTGGGACCTATGTATTAAGATCCATAAGGATCAAGACAACTTAACTATGTTATGGTTGTGGTGTGCTTTTAAACGTTAAGCTTTAAAATATGTTTTAACTAGGTTATATACCCGTGCGTTACACGGGTTAAAAGTGGTACAATTAATAATTGTATAAATACTTGTGACCGAAATGCGTTTCGTATAATACTAAAAATTTAAAAGTTATGTTATTATTCATAAATATCCAAAACCTTTTTGTATAAAATATTTAGGTAGTGTTTGGTATGCAGGAATGAGAGGTGGAATGGAATGAGTGATTACGAGGGAATGAAGAAAAGGGTGTTTGGTTGGTCAATGGAATGGAATCACCCATTCCAAAAGGTATTCCATTCCCTCAAAATCATTCCTTCCACCCCCAATGTTTTTTTTTTCCATTCCATCCCCTCTTGCACCATTCATCAACAACACCACAACCCACGACCTTCGCCACAACCCACTACCACCACCACCAACCATCGACGCCATCGCCGCCACCACCACACCCCGACAGCCACCGCCGTCGCCACCGTTATTGTCACACCCCGACCGCGTTAAAACAACAAACCGCGCGGAAACGTCGGGGAGTGTCGTAACAGAATCATTGTTTCATAACACATGGAAATTTCAAGTTTCGTTTTATTTAAATATTAACCATTTACATTGTCTTGAAATCTAAACAAACAAGTTAAACATAGTCTATCATTGTTATTAAGTCACTAAGGCCTCGTCCAGTCCTATGTGAGCATGCATCCTAGCAATCAACATCATTCAAAAATAACTGAAACATATGTAAAAACAAAGTCAGCAAAGAAATGTTGGCGAGCACATAGGTTTTATGAGAGTGTCGGATTCATGGCTAGTTTACATGTTGCAACAACTAATTAAAAACCTTGTTTGGAAAAAGTGTATAGTATTGCAACATAATTAACCAACTCAAATCAAGTGGGTTATAGTGTATAAAATCTCGTAGCCATGATTCTTAACCCCAAAACATTTGTTTAATTAAATCAAATTGTAAAACATCTCGTAAAAACTCGTTAATAAAACTCGTATGGTTTATATTGTTAGAAAAACCTTGTAATATAACTTCGTTTTGATAACCTTTGCCCAAGTGATCTAGATAACGCAACGATTTATAATGTGTTAAAAGCACTTACATATAGGAAGTACCAGCGGCGTATCCACCATGCTTTTAACACATTACACCCGCCCCGTTACCTAATCACATCCCTAACCCAACGGTTCAAACAGTACCAAACGGTTTACATAATCAAACAGTTACAAACGGTTCACATAAATCAAACAGTTACAAACGGTTCACATAATCAAACAGTTACAAATGGTTCACATAAATCAAACAATTACAAACGGTTCACATAATCAAATAGTAATATAAACCGTAGCATTTGTTTAAAAGACTCGAAAACATTTGGCACATATGAATCACCCCAAAACGGTTTAAAACGATAAAAGAGGGGAACTATGTACTCACTTGAGGATGCTTAGAAGTCTTGAATAACAACCAAGCAAAGCTAGAGGGATCACAGAAGTCAAACAACACCTAATATAGGTAACTACATTAATAACAAGACCTAAATCGGAAGATCGGATAGAATGAGGTTTCGTAAACCAAATGAGTATAGGAACTCATGTAATATGGTTCAACAAAGCCTACATTCTAAAACGAAACCTACCCTAAGTGCTTACGACCCATTACGACCCGTTTAGGTAGCTTGTGCTACTTTAACGCGTCGTTCGCGTGAAGCGCGTTCGGACCGCCTAACTAGTCCTATGACAAGTATTATATTCCTTAACATGTCTAATAATGTTACCTAATCAGTTTATATGTGAAAATTTAGGTTACATATGCTTAAAATGAATTTATGTGTAAAAAGGGCATTTTGGTCATTTTCCTAAGGCATATAAACTACCTATCATACAACTACTTAAACGAAGTGACCATAAGGTATAACCTCGGAATTCCCTATACAACTATGGTCACCAAATATGCTTGATGTTGGGTTCGAAAGTCTAAGCGGTTGTTTAGATCGCTTATCTCACGACCCTATATAAGCACTAATCTATAAGTGACGAGTTAAACATGTTAAAACATGTTTAACGAAGTTTGAAAATAGGTTTGATATCAAAACAAAGGGTTTTGATACCCAAGAATAGTGTGGTTGCAAAATATGCATAAACACGTATTTTGACCGAAACTATGACTCGTCACTACACCTAATTAACGTGGTAATCAGTAGGTATAGTCACACGGGACTATAACCATCGTGATTACGCTCATGTTGCAAAGTTCAAACGAACTTTGTGTTGACCATTGACCAATCAAAGCAGAAAGTCAAACACTGTTTGACTTTCACGCTTAAAAACGCATAAAAGAACGAAAGAAACTTACAACGGGTCCAAGCAATGAAGATATTGGTCTAAATGTTCTCAGGTATGAAGTTTTGGAACCTCAACTTAGAGAAATTCAGATCAATTGTAAGGAACAAGTGAATTGGGGTTGGGTATTTATAGGAAATCCACAACCGTTAGGATCGTTCCTCGCAATTCGTGCTTCGATCTAGGCCATACACTTGGGCTCAAGGTTTTAAAAACAATAGGGACATGAAATACCATCAAATGGTATTGCAAATCTATGATTAAAACCATCAAAAACAGGCTGGAAAGCCAGATTCAATGTTTCTGATCTGGGCTGCTAACACGGGCCACGTAAGAATAAGCTTAGGCTTACGCCCCAGGCCTAGCAAACTTTGGCAGATTTACAATTTTAGCCCCTGCAGTCCCAAAACTTGGTTTTCGATGTATTTTGACACGTTTAAGCCCCGTTAACCCCATTTTAAGGATCTAAAATGAAGTTAAAGTATAGGTAACATGAAACATGCTCAAAACCATCTCGGATGTCAGTTCATTTGGTCGTACGGTTGCGCTATTCGGGTAAATACAACGGAAGTCGTAACGGACGCAAAAACGATCAAAATCACGCGACGAATGGAATTTTATCATGCCAATCACTAAAATAAAATATTTTAATGATTACATAAATTTTTGGATGTCCGGATATATTCAGAACGTAAGATATGCGTGAAAATGCAAACTTATGCACTTTTTGACGCTTTTAATCCCTATTGATCAAAAAGTTTATTTTTAGTCACCAACCATCTCAAAGCATATTTCTAAGCTATATAAAGGATATTTAGGGCATATTTAACTTTTGATCAAATTCTGGAAATTCCGTTATCATTCGATTCGGTATACTTTTGGAGTTTGACGCAAATAGTCCCTGTGATCGAATAAACTTGATTTCGGCATACCAAACCCTCCAAAACTTATTTCTAAGTTATGTAAAGGTTATTTAAGGTATGTTAAGCCTATGTCACTGTTCCGGAGTGTTTGTTGCATTAAACTGGTTATATTTACGCATCAGTTCGCGTATAACCTTCTAGAAAGCGATTTAAAGCTCGAAATCGAACAACAATTGATATGTGCAAATGATACACGTATTTTTTACAAATCCCAAGTTTGAAACACAATATTTCATTGATTTGGTATTTGTTTGATGTTTGAAGTGACACAGATGTCACAGTCTCCCCTACTTTAGGAAATTTCGTCCCGAAATTTATTCGTAGGAGTCTGTCTGTGACGTTGCGTTAAATGATTGTCTTGTATGGAATCTAGGGTGTTATCTATTTGCGTAGAGTAACCCATCAAAGATATGCAAGGCATAATCCAGTCATTTATCTCAACGGATATTCTTCAGAAGCGAAAATGAACTGATGAAGTCATTTTCCTCAACGGGTTCTTCAGAAATGAAAATGAAGGAATAAACAAAAGGATATTCATTTCCCGCAACGGATATTCTTCATAAACAAAAAATGAATGGACGGAGTCATTTTCCTCAACGGGTATTCTTCAGAAATGAAAATGAAGGAATAAACAAGAGGATATTCTTTTCCCTCAACGGATATTCTTCAGAAACGAAAAATGAACGGACGGAGTCATTTTCCTCAACAGGTATTCTTCAGAAATGAAAATGAAGGAATAAATATGAAGATATTCATTTCCCTCAACGGATATTCTTCAGAAATGAAAAATGAACGGACGGAGTCATTTTCCTCAACGGGTATTCTTCAGAAATGAAAATGAAGGAATAAACAAGAGGATATTCATTTCCCTCAACGGATATTCTTCAGAAATGAAAAATGAACGGACGGAGTCTTTTCCTCAACGGGTATTCTTCAGAAATGAAAATGAAGGAATGAACAAGAGGATATTCATTTCCCTCAACGGATATTCTTCAGAAACGAAAAATGAACGGACGGAGTCATTTTCCTCAACGGGTATTCTTCAGAAATGAAAATGAAGGAATAAACAAGAGGATATTCATTTCCCTCAACGGATATTCTTCAGAAATGAAAAATGAACGGACGGAGTCATTTTCCTCAACGGGCATTCTTAAGAAATGAAAATGAAGGAATGAACAAGAGGATATTCATTTCCCTCAACGGATATTCTTCAAAAACGAAAAATGAACGGACGGAGTCATTTTCCTCAACGGGTATTCTTCAGAAATGAAAATGAAGGAATAAACAAGAGGATATTCATTTCCCTAAACGGATATTCTTCAGAAACAAAAAATGAACAAACGGAGTCATTTTCCTCAATGGGTATTCTTCAGAAATGAAAATGAAGGAATAAACAAAAGGATATTCATTTCCCTCAACGGATATTCTTCAGAAACGAAAAATGAACGGATGGAGTCATTTTCCTCAACGGGTATTCTTCAGAAATGAAAATGAATAGAGTTAACTC
Organism: Helianthus tuberosus; assembly: GCA_030545235.1. Lineage (NCBI taxonomy): Eukaryota > Viridiplantae > Streptophyta > Magnoliopsida > Asterales > Asteraceae > Helianthus > Helianthus tuberosus. Next base: position 124,859,070 of record CM060366.1, read on the forward strand.
TAGACACATGATAAAACTTGCTGTGGTTTCTGTGCACTAAATTCCATAATTATGTATGCATCCATAATTACCTAATTCCTTGCATAGTAATCACAGTTTGTTTTATAATGTGAAGGGAATAGAATTTAAATAGGCTTGAGACAACTTTAATTAGGTTAACACATAAGCACATATGCACCTAATTGTTCTTCTTGGTTAATAATTTGTTATCAGTTTGTTATTAACTTGTTATCGATTTGAACATGGGTATTCAAGGTATACCAGGAACCCAGTCGATGGACTTCAACGTCCTCAAGGATCTATCTGAAAAGATAGGATGATCTTCCAAAAATTCGATTTAGTTTACAAGGAAACGTAATATTCGAATTAAGGTATACAACAATTAAGGACTTACGGAAATACCCTTAGGTACCCTATTAAGGATTTATAGTGGTACTTTGGGTATTTGCCCAGAGTTGTAACTTGCGCCTTGTACTTTGTTTCCTCAGAAGAAACGAGTACTTAGGATTTTCGTGGAAATCGCAAGAAATCATAAGATGGAAGAATTTTGGGATTAGTCTGTTCTACAAGGAAATACGGTTCCTTGATTGTCGGTATTGTAGGGAATATGTTGTTTATAGATGCAACCACATTTGTACACTGTGATGTAAATAAATGATTTATTTATAAACAACAACAACAACTGTTTCATAGACCTTGACAACAAAAGAAAATAATACATAAGGCTTGATTATTTCTAAACAAAGTTGTCTTTTAAACTGTCAGATGCTCATCCCTGCGCTGGATTCGCATTAGCAAGCTTTGGGCAATTTCTTCGGAAATGGTCCATCTCGCCACAGTTGAAGCAAGAACCTGGTGGGAAACGAGCTTGAGCAGGATTGTTGCCAGCTTGATTTGGTGCAGCTGCAGTTGGGCAAACCATTGCTGTATGACCTATAAGTCCACAAATTTGGCATTTGCGGGACTTCACACTCACATGATAATGAAGGTTACATTGGTTACACAAGGGTGCAGTTCCGTGGTATGGCTTCCTAGCAGGGGGTTGAGCTGGTTAGTTAGGGACAGCTTGATCATTGTGAGCAACCACGGCGAAGTTCTGAGAAGCCTTTCGCTTCTTGGACTTCTTGGGGGATCCAGTCTGTTCATCCCTTGGTTTCGATTCCTCGATCGGTTTCTTATCACCCTTTCGAAAAAGTTTACCTTTCCTGATCTGAGATTCAGTTAAGGTAGCAGATAGCTCAATGGCCTGTCTAACTGTAGTGGGGTTGCTACCAGTAACAATGTCTTGTATTGAGTCTGGGAGGCCATCAATGTACTTTTCGATTGCCTTATCCAAAGGCGTAACCATGTTTGGGCATTACAGACTTAATTCCTCATAACGGTCCGTGTAGGCTCGATGCTCATCGCTATCTTGCTTAAGATCATCGAATTCCCTTTCCAATGCCCTGATTTCATGACGAGGGCAGAACTCCTTCATCATCAGAGCTCAAAGCTCTTCCCATGTTTGAGCCAGTGCTACCTTAGCACCCCTATCTCTCATCACACCATTCCACCATGTTAATGTGACAACTGTCAAATTTGCATACATCCATACAGTTATTAAATAATGACTGTGCTAAATTTAAAATTAATTACATGAACTGCTTTCTAGTTATTACCATATACATACATGTGCATCATATATTGCTCATAGTCATGACATTATTGCATGAGAATTTTATTGGCTCAAATGATGCACAAAGCACAGTTAGAACAGTATTCTGGCAAATCAGAAAAATGCTGACAGAGTTCAGTAAATAGATAAACATTGTATTGAGACACAAAATGAACCAGAAACCAAGTCTTACACTAGTATAGTGTGTAGGAAAGTAAGGGTCATAAAGCTGCCTTCCTAGAGATAGTTTAAGTGCCGGAAAGTGCCTACAAACTCTCATACACTGCAGAATTCAGCAAATTCAGCAAAAATTCAGAAATTTAACAACTTAATATCATACAGAATTATGGTTAAATGGCCCAGAATACTTTACTAAGTGTCGGGAATTGAAACTGTCACAAAACGTAACATAAAGCACACTAAACTGCAAAGTTTAGTACTTTTACGAACCGATAACCAACCGAACAACCGGACACTACCCGAAACATCAAATTTACACTAAAAGCACTGTTTTAATGTTTCCAAGCTAGTTATGGTCCCCGAACATCATAACACACTATATAAATATCTAGTAACTAAACCCCTAGCTATATACTTGATTTTTAACCATGTTAGCTAACATTTAGTTGGAGCCTACACCTACACCCCCCCCCCACCTATTGGCGGATTCTAGTGGCCCCCACAAGAAGATTTTATTTCAATTCTTTAATTGATATTGTTAGATCTTGTCTTCACTTTTTAAAACACATTACACACTAGTTTATCATTTGTTGAAGTATTATAAGATGAACCCATGGAACATAAACTCTCATTCCTACACAAGATCACGAACACCATCTTTCATTCTTCCCTTCCTCTACTCACGGCCGTAACCCTATCACCATACACCACCATCATTCAACCTTCATCCATCCATTCCATTACTATACAAAGGTGTAAGGAGCTAAGTTAGGAAGCTTGGAGCTTTCGGAAGTTGAAAGACCCTCACCGATTGCTTTTACCCACTTCATTTCTACACTTGATCATCCCTAGCCTTGAGCTAGTAGTAAGATCTTCTACTCTTCATTTTACTTCTATTTTAAGTGGTTAAAAGATGATGCAAGATGATTATCATAAAGAACACTAAGGAACAAGAAGATGAAACATGAACATAAACTTAAAGTTATAAGAAATCATGAACGAATCATGTGTTTATGAGTTGATTTGCTTGTTGATTGTTGTTTGTTCATATATATGTTATAGATCATCATATAATCTTGCTAGATCATGATTAAAAACATAATCTAGCAAGATGAGTAAGTAGAAATGTTGTAGGATGATATATCATCCTAACATAAGGCATGAACTTGAAAGAATATAATGTTTTCTTGTGAAATAATGATTAAAATCAAATGTAAGTCTTGTAGATCTAAAGATTCATGGGTGGTTTTTCAAAGAAACCAAGTTAAAAATATAAGTTTCATATAATCTTGGTTCTTAGACAAACAAACCTTATTTTTAGTGGTTAAACAAGTGTAGAAACACTTGTGCAACAAGAAGAACTCATAAAGAACCATTTTTAGAAATTGTGATCACAAGTTGTGAAGATCTATCTTCTTTAAAAATGGAGTTTTTAAAAGATCAATCACACTTTAAAGGGTAACAAGACTTACTAAAAACACTAGTAGGTTACTACATATTTTTATAAAGATTCAAGTTCATGAAGTATTAAATTATACTTATTTTTGGCAAAATTGGTAAGTAAAGGTTGTTTATTATTGATTGTGAATGGATTGTGATGATTTTTACAAAAGAAAATGATATGCTTGAAAGCATGGAAACCTCAATTTTTAGGGGAAACTATAGCAAAATTTTCTAAAAATCTAAACACTTAGAAAAATATTTATTAACATACACTTACAAGTGTATTTTAAACCATGAAATTTTACATAAACTTTGCCATAATTTTTTGTTACAAAAATACGAATATTGGAGGTTGGTTTTCATAAACAAAAGTGACTAAATATGTATTTAGAAAATATATATTTATAAGACACCATGTGTGTGATTATTTGTATATTTTGTGGGTTAGTTATATTATTTTAGGACATGAAATAATATAACTCATTAAAATATCATGAATTACCATCCAAAATATTACCAAAATCCCAAGGAATAAGTATATAAGTTACACACAAAATGTTGACGAAATCGAACAAGAAATGTAACTTACAAAATATTCCGGAAAATATATTTACAAGTACATTTTGGTAAATAATATTTTGGACACAAGGAAATGAAAATATGATTTTTACGATTATTACAAAGTGATATCATATTTTGAGAAGGAGAAAATATATTTTTTTTAGTAAAAATATATTTTCTTGGAATTCTTAGAAGATATATAATTTTTGGGAAAGATATGTATTTTCTTGAGTACACTTGAAATGCATTATTTTTGGATAAAAAAAATAAGTTTATATATATATTTCCTAAGTGAGACTTGAAAATATATTATTTTTGGAACACATATGACAATACGAATATTTTTGCCAAAGGGAAAAATTATAAATAATTTTTCTAAGTAATATTTTTTAAATATATATATTTTGGAAATATATATATTGGTGGACTTTTATTGAAGATAATATTCCGGAGAAATTAATACGAAATTAAGTATAAGAATACTTAGGAAATACAATAAAAATACGTATCCTCGTACGTATAAACATACACCGGAATACGACCCTAATACATGGCAAGACTATACAAGTGAAAGATACCCCCATCCTTGGGAAGAATATACAAGAATGAATACTTGGGAAGTATTAAGATAATATACATTGTTATAACTATTATTCCAAAAATTCAATAAATATAATTTAAGTTAAAATATTAATTATTTTAACAAATAATTATATAACTTGGAATAATTATGAAGACACTTGGAAACGTAACTCAAAGGCACTAATTAATACTATGTCAAGGCTAGACCCGCTCGTCTAATAAGACCATAGTGCATTGTAGGTAGTCGTGTACACAAGAGGACACTTTGAGTTACAGGAGGATTCGAAGAACGCAAAACTGTGAGTTCATGTCCCCCTTTTCTCTTAACTGTTTTCAGTTTTATAACTTCGGGGGTGAAGTACATGTTACAAAATGATTACGTACAATTACAATTGGTATGGTTAGCCTTGGGAAAGTACAGTAGATCATGTGAATGGGTAGGCGCACTCTTAAGGCCATTAATCCTTGTGTAGGACCGAGGGACAAGAGTGATAGATCTATTTGGGTGTAGCGAGCCCCATCCATGAGTCCGCCGAGTGGGCCATGTGGTGACTATGTCTTACAGCCGGAGGCCCGATACAAAGTCTGCTAGGTTTGAGTCTTCCTGCACCATGTCACGTATTTTAATGTATTAGCTACACATTAATTGATCTGTTTCCCTGTTGCTTTCATACCGGGATTTCAAGTACATACAAACATACATACAAATGCTTGAAAGGTTTATTCACAAACACACACATGAACTCACTCAACTTTTGTGGATTTTTTCAAACTACATGTATTTCGGGAAACTAAGTATGGATCTGGCGGGCGTTGGAGTTTCAAGTCATGTTGAGAATAAAAGATGTCATCCGTGTCTTAGGGTTTGGTTAGAGTGTCTTATCCTGGACAGGACACATCTTTCAAAACCTGGTTTTAACTAAAGTCCTTTGATGAGTCCTTATGGAACTCTAAACATTTTATATGGTTTGTAACACGGATTTTAAGTCTATGTTTAAAGACAATGATGATGTAATGTTTTAAAACTTAATCAATGGATGAACATCTTGGATTTATCATGTAGTTGTTTGTTATGGTTGAATGCAATGATATTAAGCAAGTCACACCAAATCAAGCTTCCGTAAAAGTCAGGGTGTGCCAGTTTGGTATCAGAGCTTCGATTGTAGCGAGCTAGGATTCCTTCTCGAGTCTAGACTACAATCGTTAGGGCTCTCACTAAAATATTTCTACAACCTGTTTTCATTGCATGCACGAAACGTCCAGATCCAGGGAAACAAATATTTTTACAAACAAAAAGACACGAAACACATTTCAAGCTTATTATTTATGTTTCAGTCTGAGAGACTGGGTGTTTCAGTCTGAGAGACTGGGTGTTTCAGTCTAAGAGACTGGGTGGTTCAGTCCGAGAGACTGGTTGGTTTAGTCCGAGAAACTGGCCGGTTGAGTCTAGGAGACTAGGTGGTTTAGCCTGGGAGACTGGGAAAGATAGAAAGTTTCATGAAGGATAAATGTGAATACATGATTACATGATAAATTGCCTTTGTTTGCATATATTGGGTGTTAGTGGTTACTATACGTACATATGTTAGGATTACGACGTTGCAGGCACACATGTTATCCTCAGAGGATGGGTTGTCGGATGCCCGCAACCCGAAGGCAGTCGCATCAGACGACGAGGTCATACCCGCGCCAGAGATATATACGTCAGACACTGAGAGTGACCCTGACATGCTGACCAAGGACGAGGACGACTTTCAACCATTTGCGCTACCAGATCTTGGTGATGATTTACCCTTGCTGATGGCTCCCCTGATGAGGATCCTTTTGTCACTCTTGTTTCGGTCCTGAGCCTATCATGACTCCGATCCTCGACGTTGTACCTCTCGAAGTCATTCCTCCCGAGTGTCTACCTTTTTGATGATTTGTTTGATGATTGTTAGGATCGGAGGCTCTCATGATTGTGCTTGTTTGTATAATTTGAACAAATCAAATGTAAATGAACAGATTTTAAATGCAGCGGAAATGAAACAAACTTTGTAAACACAATGAAAGAGGAAAATAGTTTGATAAACAAATGCTTTTCATCAGTCAAAAGATTACAAAGAAAGCTTACAAACTAAACTCCCCCTCAGCCTGAGCTCACTAGTTGATCGTACAAGATGAAAGGAGATGAGCAAAAAGCTCAAAGCTCCAATAGAACTGTACAGGTACTGCTCTATTTATAGTACAGATCAAACCACTGAAGCATCTAAGCTGACGTCACCATGAAAGTGACATCTAACAACCTAACAAACTCTAACCACTGATCTATTAACCACTGACAATACAAACACTGATTACATTTTAACCACTGAGATATAAACACTGATTCTTCATACCACTGTTGTGGTCTAAGCACTGATGTTGAGCATCAGTGCTTTCTTCAAAGGGTGATCAGACCTTGAATGGGCAGGGCTTTGATCTTCAACTATGCTTGGATCCCATCAGTAGTTTGAGCTTCATTCTTTATGCTTCATCAGTGCTTTGACTTAACAGTAGTTTACAAGATCAGCAGTTGTTGAGAAGGGCAGCAGCTGTTGTATACGAATAGAAGATACAGGTCATCAGATGTTATGATCACTTTCAAGGGGAAAGTCTAGTGCAAACTGCTGTTTATGATTAATCAACTGTTGTGAACCAGTTTTGGCTTTACATCATCTGTTCCTCTGTAGGGTTCAATCCCAACAATATCCCCCTGGAATAGATGATGCCAAAACAATTCATTATTCAGGATCTTTATTGTCTCATCAATAATTCCCTAACTTGTCCTTTGAATTGTAATTCAAAGTTCGTGGAATCTGTGTCATCCTCATCCCTGCACAGTGCAAGCTCAAGGAGATTTTTGAAAATCTTCAACACCCAGGCCAAGTGCTGTTTCCCTTGATATATGCTTCACTTCACCATTGGACCTGAGCAAAGCCAATACGTGGGTCTTTTGATCAGACATCCACTTTAGTATTTTTGAATCCAATGGGTTTCTTAGGAGAGATTTATTTGATTGAGGAGTTTGGAGATTGAGGCCTGGTGATGACAACTTGAGCAGTGTCTTGAGATTTTGTTGTTTCTTGTTGTTCTGCTCTAAGTGTCTGAAGAACCATCTTTATGATATATTCTTCTGAGGCTTGGTCTTGTTTTGGTATTTCTGCATCCATCTGCTTTGTTTCCTTCTTTGATAAAGGATGGCAGCAGGTGGTGCTGGTGGTGGTGAGGATGTTCTTGGTGGGGCAGTGGATTGTATAGTTGTTGTTGAAATGGTAAGAGAAGTGGTTGAAGTGTGTGTTGATGTTGAATTGGTGGCAGTTGTTTGAGTGACAGATGTTGTTAATGGTGGAGGTGTAAGTGATTTTGTGGGAACAGAAGTTGTGGTTGAAGTAGTAACTGGCTTAGTTTTAGAAGTTGTGGTGGTTGATTGCCTTGTTTTTCTAACAGGACTCTTCTTTAATGAAGTACCAACATCTTCTTTTTCTTTTTGCAGAACTATCTTTTTCTCAACCAATGCTCTACTCTCATCCCTTACCCTTTTAATATCAGCAGTGGTTTTGAGACCAGCTGAAATGACTTGACTATGAACGATCCTCATTTTGAGATAAACGCACTTATAAGTTTTTTTTTTCCTTTTTACCCTTTCCATAGATAGTTATTGAGATACCTACTGGAAAGCTTTAAGGAAAGGAATACTTAAATCCAAGATCATTTTACAGCAATGTTTTGAGAGATTTGGTCATTTTTGCACATACTTATGCCAAATTTCACATTACTCATGATCTGGACACCATAGACTGCTGATTTTCTTAATGTATTCTTAACACGATTGATTTGGTCTTTTTTGAGAATTCTCAACTTGTTTTTCAATACATAAGATCTAATAACTAAAGTTTTGATTTCCCTCTTTTTATGTTAACAAAGACACTAGTGCTTTTATCCGCACATAGGCTTTTGTCAACCATGAGGTGAACACCTTAGCTGCAGTTATGATGAAAACAACACAAACTTCATAATAACATTTGAAACCAATTTTGTAAAGAGAATAATCAGACCAAAGTCACTAGATGAATTTCCAGATCTGAAACTATTGGTGATTTATGCATGACATCACTTGTTATGTGAAGTTTGTGTGTCTTATGACATATTGGTTGTTTTCAGAGCTTTTGAATAGTGACTTTGAAAACCATTACTCGTTACTCTGTTTTTCAACTAAATACGATCAACCTTAGCATCAATGAATTTTGAGCTGAACTGTAATGTCAAATTGATTGTTAGATCGAATTTGACTGTCCAAGCTCTGATACCAATTGTTAGGATCGAAGGCTCTCATGATTGTGCTTGTTTCTATAATTTGAACAAATCAAATGTAAATCAACAGATTTTAAATGCAGCGGAAATGAAACAAACTTTGTAAACACAATCAAAGAGGAAAATAGTTTGATAAACAAATGCTTTTCATCAGTCAAAAGATTACAAAGAAAGCTTACAAACTAAACTCCCCCTCAGCCTGAGCTCACTGGTTGATTGTACAAGATGAAAGGAGATGAGGAAAAAGCTCAAAGCTCCAATAGAACTGTACAGGTACTGCTCTATTTATAGTACAGATCAAACCACTGAAGCATCTAAGCTGACGTCACCATGAAAGTGACATCTAACAACCTAAGAAACTCTAACCACTGACAATACAAACACTGATTACATTCTAACCACTGAGATATAAACACTGATTCTTCATACCACTGTTGTGGTCTAAGCACTGATGTTGAGCATCAGTGCTTTCTTCAAAGGGTGATCAGACCTTGAATGGGCAGTGCTTTGATCTTCAACAATGCTTGGATCCCATCAGTAGTTTGAGCTTCAATCTTTATGCTTCATCAGTGCTTTGACTTAACAGTAGTTTACAAGATCAGCGGTTGTTGAGAAGGGTAGCAGCTGTTGTATACGAACAGTGGATACAGGTCATCAGATGTTATGATCACTTTCAAGGGGCAAGTCTAGTGCAAACTGCTGTTTATGATTAATCCACTGTTGTGAACCAGTTTTGGCTTTACATCATCTGTTCCTCTGTAGGGTTCAATCCCAACAATGATGACGTTGATTTGTTTGTTGATGATCCTCCTGTTGACACCCAGGGTGATGGAGAGATAGCTGAGGATGTCGTTGCTATGCTACCTCCTGAGATTCCTGCCATTGAAGTATCCTCTGCTTCCATTTTACACTCGATTTCAGACTCCTTTGAGTCTGTGACATCTGCAGCCTTACAGACGGCCGGATTGCAGCTTTCTACTACCGAGTCGGACGACAACACTGCTATGTCTGCCGCACTATCACCTGCGCGGGATCCCACACTTCCACACGACCCAGAGCCTGCTCCTGAGCTAGCTTCTGTTCCTTTTGGGTCAGCTTGATGATCCACCTATTGCTCTTGAGCTGATTCCTGATCCTGACAATGTTTCTTTTGGTTTACCAGATATTGCAACCCTTGTAGTAGACCTAGTACCTGCACCTGTTGATCTTCCTTTTGTTGAGACATTTACTGTTGCACCTGCACCCGCTGATGTTGCTCCTTTTCCCCTATAGAGACCGACGTCCATGGCACCGACATGCCTAACGCTTTCTTTTAGGACATACCCGCACCCCGGGAAGGGACTCCTGGTCAGTACCAGCGTGATAATACCCCATGCTGATATTCAAACCCCTACCATCCCTCACATTATGGAGGCTACACAAGGGATGAGTTGCCCCTGTTACTACAGCTATAGTTTGAGGTTTTGAGTTATAGAGTTTTGGAGCCTGAGCTAACACCACGTCTTCCACCCTATCTATGCCAGTATACTTTGATCCTCCACATTCATCACTGTACCTTTATGCACTCTCACCTGCTGCTATTACACCTTTCCCATGTTTTGATGCTCGTTTCTTTACTATTGAGCAGCAGATCAGTTAATTACTTTGACGTGTATACAAGCTCGAGGAGGAGCTCACACATGTTAGCAGTTTGCTTTTCTTCCCTCCTCCACCTCGGTCACCAGTATAGTTGGTTTCTGGATTTATGCGGATTGCATTACTTTTTAGTAAAGACACTACTAATGAACTGAGATTGTGGAGACTTTTGAAGACCACTTTTGACTACGTGATTTTGATACACTGATATACTTATTGGACAAGGGTAGGGTGACCCTGTGTCCCTTTTGATGTGATACACTTTGTACACAATATGATTATGGTCGGTAAATAATGAGATCTCAGTCGCTATGTCCTCGGTTAGCACGTTGTTGATCTGCATGTGTGTGCTATAATTATGATGCTACATGCTTGCTTGTTATGTTCTCGTTAAATATGTTCCTGTCTACAAGTTGTGCTATAATTGTGAGGTTATGTGATTGATTGATTATAACGATTGCTTATATATGTATATATGCACACCTCCTAAGTCTCATTCATTAAATAGATGCTTATGTGCTTGTGTCTTTAATGAGACCTGACCTATCCGATCTTCTTCTTAAAAGATGACGATTCAAGGGAACACTGATACCAACAACCCACTGCCGACGACAGAGGCAGAATTACAAGAGCGCATTTCATAGGCCATCGGACAGCACAAGGCCCTTCGCTCCGAACGCAGTGGAGGCACCTCAGGGAATAACCCACCCAACGGTAATGTTTATTCACTTAAGACGCATTACAAAACATTTGGACATTTCCAAGAGTGCTTTGCTAATGCCTTATGTGAATGATGTTGCGTATGTCGCAGGCTGCACCTACAAGCAGTTCTTAAGCTGCAAGCCCCGAGATTTCAACGGCACCGGGGGTGCCGTAGCTTTTGTGCATTTGGTAGAGAAGACGGATTCTGTTTTGAGTTTGAGAAAATGTACTCCAGAGCAACAAGTCATGTACATATCTGGATTGTTTCTAGATGGAGCTCTGTCATGGTGGAACCTTCAGGTTCGGACGTTGGGTAAGACTGCTGCGTATGCTTTGACGTGGGACGAACTGAAAAAACTGATGCATAAGAGATATTGCTCAAGGGCAGAAGTCCAGAAGTTGGAGACTGAACTGTGGAACTTGAAAATGGAAGGTTCAAAGATAGTTGAGTATGTGCAGAGATTTCACGATCTATCACAAGTTGCTTCGCGTCTGGTGGAACCAGAGTTTAAGAGGATCAAACGCTTCATCAGGGGATTGGCACCTCAGATTCGAAGCCTGGTGACAACATCTAAACCTCCAATGATCACCTATGCTATCGACTTCAGTGTGGCACTCACTGAAGAAGCGATTAGACTAGGAAAATTTTCCACTTCGGAAGAGAAAAAGGAGACTCCGGTAGAGCCATCTGGAGATAACAAGAGAAAGTTCGCAAACTTCAAGATGGGTACTCAGGTGAATAGCAAGAACAGGGCCAAAAAGGGAAAAGAGTACATGGGTATCCTACCCAAGTGCGACAATTGTCGACGTTGTCATATCGGGCGATGCAGATATGGAAAATGTGAAAACTGTGGCAAGGTGGAGCATGTCAAGTAGACTTGTAGGAAAGGTACTGAATGTGGAAATGGAGGCCAAGGTGGTAGCGAGAATCACGAAGGAAACAACGACAACGATGACTATCAAGGCAGAACGAGTGACGAGAAAAAACGTGCTCAAGGTTGTTTTAACTGTGTAAGCAAAAAGCATTTCAGAAAATACTGCCCTAAGAAGAATCAGGCACAAGGATGAAAGCTCAATAGCGGAGCTAGGGAAGCACGCCAGGATCCAAACAAGGTTATCCGTACGTCCCATATTAGTTAACATTATGCATCTGTGCTACTTGATACTATTACAAATTTTAGCTTCGCATCTCTAGTGTTTGAGAGTATACTCGGTTTAGTAGCAAGTAAGATAGATAACCCGTAGTCGATAGAACTAGCTAAAGGGAAGCTTCGACGTGGTAATTGGGATGGACTGGTTATCGAGCAATCAAGCGGGGATTGTTATCCGCATCCCAACGACGAACAAAGAAACGATCGTGATTCATGGAGCAGGATACGCCCCTACGGATCATAAGTCATTGAAGACACGGAAGTTTTCACGTAAAGGATGTGTTGCCTTTTCTTTTGGCTAACGACGTGGACAAAGAGCCGAAGAACCTAAGCTCGAAGATATCCATGTGATAAAGGAACATCCTGAAGTCTTCCTCGAAGACTTGCCAAGACTACCGCCCCAACGACAAGTCAAATTCCATATTGACTCTGTTCCAGGCGCCGCGCCTATAGCCAAGGCACCCTATCGACTTGCACTTCCTGAGATACAAGAATAGTCAACGTAGCTTCAGAAGTTGCCAGATTGGGAATTTATAAGGCAAGCTTTTTGCCCTAAGGAGTTTCAGTACTGTTCATCAAGGTGAAGGACGATGATTTTCAAATGAGCATCAACTACCCGGAACCGAACAAGCTAACCAACAAGAGTCGGTAACTCTTGATGAGGATTAACGAATTATTTATTTCACTAACTGTGAGGATCCAACTACTATTTTAAGACTAATCGATGATCGAGTGTCGTTAGCTGTGGATTCAGGAAGAAAGTATATCGGGGAATTGTGGGGCAATAACTTGTTTTAAACATACAAAAAATTGTGTTTCCTACACAATGCACAAAACAGTTTTACACAGAACACGAAACTTTGAGAATCTAGAAAACAAGTACTTAGGGCCTTTGGGAACCCAGGTCAAAACTCTTAAAGGTTGTCACTTAGGAACCACATCTGTTAACTCAAGCAAACCACATTATCCTGACATATATGCTATTTCAGTTAACCAAACAGAAAGTACTCAAATTTCTTTTGTTGAAATCTCCACTTTTGCTTCTAGCGAGTAGATGTTTGCATCTCTACTCCCCTTAATGGTAGTTGCATCACGTTAATTTTCTTCGCTGAGAGCGAACACACATTTGCTTCGGTACTTGATCATTTCTTCATGTTAGCAAATACTCATTGTATCATTTCTTGGAAATCCATACGTTACGCATGCACCCTTTGTTACGCATGTGGTTTCGTTTCGAATAAGTTATTCATCAAAGTTCAAACATTATTTTGCTAAATCTAATTATTGATTTGTGATTCGAATGACCTACATTATTGTAATTGTTGGCTCCCTTGATATCAAGTCAACACACTTTCTTGAAACTTCCTTTAATTCAAGTTACATTCATGGTTTATCTTTGTAATCATGCCGAGATTCCCTTATCGATACATACGTTTATTGTCAGATTGCGCTGAAACCAAGTTCAATTGCTTGAACTTGTCCATTTCGCAAATTCAATTTAAGACGCCATATGATGTATTGAGAGCGTCATATTCAAATATTTTTGAAAAGGTTCTTTTGTTTCGAGCCGTAATAGACTTGTTTGGTCTACGATTTCACTAAATCGTTTGTTGGTTTCGACACCTTGCGGTGATGCTTTCACAAAAACTGAAGCTTGCGCTGATTTCGTTACGCACCTCATACACGGATTTAATTGTTTACTTGTTGACTTGCTCTAAATCCGTTTGGTTTTATCATGATTAAAGCGATCTCAATACAGTTGTGTATTAAGACAATTGTACATAAACTCATTTTATGGATTCCAGTGTACCTCCTAACGGTTCTTACTTTATCGACCGAATGTCTTGCAGTACTTATTACTTTTTCATCTTCGATTGGAAAAAGTGGTTCTTTGACGTTCTGTATTTAATTGAAAACTCTATGACATTGTGTAAATTAAATCTTCAGATTGTTTCAGTACACTTTCATTTGATTTCAAACACGGTAAACTTGTTTGGTTAATGCTATTATTGAACTATGTCATTACGACACCTTATGGAGTCAATACAACTTATAGCTTGTGCTAATCATGGTCAACCATTTCACTCGGCATACCAAACCCTCCAAAACTTATTTCTAAGTTATGTAAAGGTTATTTAAGGTATGTTAAGCCTATGTCAATGTTCCGAAGTGTTTGTTGCATTAAACTGGTTAGAGTGACTTACAAAATATTCCGGAAAATATATTTACAAGTATATTTTGGTAAATAATATGTTGGACACAAGGAAATGAAAATATGATTTTTACGATTATTACAAAGTTATATCATATTTTGACAAGGAGAAAAAATATTATTTTTTTTTTAGTAAAAATATATTTTCTTGGAATTCGTAGAAGATATATAATTTTTGGGAAAGATATGTATTTTCTTGAGTACACTTGAAATGCATTATTTTTAGATAAAAAAAGTTTATATATATATTTCCTAAGTGCGACTTGAAAATATATTATTGTGGAACAAATATGACAATACGAATATTCTTGCCAAAGGGAAAAATTATAAATAATTTTCTAAGTAATATTTCTTAAATATATATATTTTGGAAATATATATATTGGTGGACTTTTATTGAAGATAATATTCCGGAGAAATTAATACGAAATTAAGTATAAGAATACTTAGGAAATACAATAAAAATATGTATCCTCGTACGTATAAACCCACACCGGAATACGACCCTAATACATGGCAAGACTATACAAGTGAAAGATACCCCCATCCTTGGGAAAAATATACAAGAATGAATACTTGGGAAGTAGTAAGATAATATACATTGTTATAACTATTATTCCAAAAATTCAATAAATATAATTTAAGTTAAAATATTTATTATTTTAACAAATAATTATATAACTTGGAATAATGATGAAGACACTTGGAAACGTAACTCAAAGGCACTAATTAATACTAAGTCAAGGCTAGACCCGCTCGTCTAATAAGACCATAGTGCATTGTAGGTAGTCGTGTACACAAGAGGACACTTTGAGTTACAGGCGGATTCGAAGAACGCAAAACTGTGAGTTCATGTCCCCCTTTTCTCTTAACTGTTTTCAGTTTTATAACTTCGGGGGTGAAGTACATGTTACAAAATGATTACATACAATTACAATTGGTATGGTTAACCTTGGGAAAGTACAGTAGATCATGTGAATGGGTAGGCGCACTCTTAAGGCCATTAATCCTTGTTGTAGGACCGAGGGACAGGAGTGATAGATCTATTTGGGTGTAGCGAGCCCCATCCATGAGTCTGCCGAGTGGGCCATGTGATGACTATGTCTTACTGCCGGAGGCCCGGTACAAAGTCGGCTAGGTTTGAGTCTTCCTGCACCATGTCACGTATTTTAATGTATTAGCTACACATTAATTGACCTGTTTCCCTGTTGCTTTCATACCAAGAATTCAAGTACATACAAACATACTTAGAAATGCTTCAAAGGTTTATTCACAAACACACACATGAACTCACTCAACTTTTGTTGATGTTTTCAAACTACATGTATTTCAGGAAACTAAGTATGGATCTGGTGGGCGTTGGAGTTTCAAGTCATGTTGAGAATAAAAGATGTCATCCGTGTCTTTGGGTTTGGTTAGAGTGTCTTATCCTGGACAAGACACGTCTTTCAAAACCTGGTTTTAACTAAAGTCCTTTGATGAGTCCTTATGGAACTCTAAACATTTTATATGGTTTGTAACACAGATTTTAAGTCTATGTTTCAAGACAATGATGATGTAATGTTTTAAAACTTAATCAATGGATGAACATCTTGGATTTATCATGTAGTTGTTTGTTATGGTTGAATGCAATGATATTAAGTAAGTCACACCAAATCACGCTTCCGTAAAAGTCAGGGTGTGACAGTTTGGTATCAGAGCTTCGATTGTAGCGAACTAGGATTCCTTCTCGAGTCTAGACTACAATCATTAGGGCTCTCACGAAAATATTTTTACAACCTGTTTTCATTGCATGCACGAAACGCCCAGATCCAGGGAAACAAACATTTTTACAGACAAAAAGACACGAAACACATTTCAAGGTTATTGTTTATGTTTCAGTCTGAGAGACAGGGTGTTTCAGTCTGAGAGACTGGGTGTTTCAGTCTGAGAGACTGGGTGTTTCAGTCTAAGAGACTGGGTGGTTCAGTCCGAGAGACTGGTTAGTTTAGTCCGAGAGACCGGTTGGTTTAGTCTGAGAGACTGGTCGGTTGAGTCTAGGAGACTAGGTGGTTTAGCTTGGGAGACTGGGAAAGATAGAAAGTTTCATGAAGGATAAATGTGAATACATGATTACATGATAAATTGCCTTTGTTTGCATATATTGGGTGTTAGTGGTTACTATACGTACATATGTTAGGATTACGACGTTGCAGGCACACATGTTATCCTCAGAGGATGGGTTGTCGGATGCCCACAACCCGAAGGCAGTCGCATCAGACGACGAGGTTATACCCGCGCCAGAGATATATACGTCAGACACTGAGAGTGACCCTGACATGATGACCAAGGACGAGGACGACTTTCAACCATTCGCGCTACCAGATCTTGGTGATGATTTACCCTTGTTGATGGCTCCCCTGATGAGGATCCTTTTGTCACTCTTGTTTCGGTCCTGAGCCTATCATGACTCCGGTCCTCGACGTTATACCTCTCGTAGTCATTCCTCCCGAGTATCTACCTTTTTGACGATTTGTTTGATGATGACGTTGATTTGTTTGTTGATGATCCTCCTGTTGACACCCAGGGTGATGGAGAGATAGCTAAGGATGTCGTTGCTATGCTACCTCCTGAGATTCCTGCCATTGAAGTATCCTCTGCTTCCATTTTACACTTGATTTCAGACTCCTTTGAGTCTGGGACATCTGCAGCCTTACAGACGACCGGATTGTAGCTTTCTACTACCTACTCGGACGATAACACCGCTATGTCTGCCGCACTATCACCTGCGCGGGATCCCACACTTCCACACGACCCAGAGCCTGCTCCTAAGCTAGCTTCTATTCCTTTTGGGTCAGCTTGATGATGCGCCTATTGATCTTGAGCCGATTCCTGATCCTGACCATGTTTCTTTTGGTTTACCAGACATTGCACCCCTTGTACTAGACCTAGTACCTGCACCTGTTGATCTTCCTTTTGTTGAGACATTTACTGTTGCACCTGCACCCGCTGATGTTGCTCCTTTTCCCCTATAGAGACCGACGTCCATGGCACCGACATGCCTAACGCTTTCTTTCAGGACATACCCGCACCCCGGGAAGGGACTTCTGGTCAGTACCCGCGTGACAATACCCCATGCTGATATTCAGACCCCTACCATCCCTTACATTATGGAGGCTACACACGGGATGAGTTACCCCTGTTACTACAGCTACAGTTTGTGGTTTTGAGTTATAGAGTTTTGGAGCCTCAGCTAACACCACGTCTTCCACCCTGTCTATGCCAGTATACTTTGATCCTCCACATTCATCACTGTCCCTATCTGCACTCTCACCTGCTGCTATTACACCTTTCCCAGGTTTTGATGCTCGTTTCTTTACTATCGAGCAGCAGATCAGTTAATTACTTTGACGTGTATACAAGATCGAGGAGGAGCTCACGCATGTTAGCAGTTTTCTTTTCTTTCCTCCTCCACCTCGGTCACCAGTATAGTTGGTTTCTTGATTTATGCGGATTGCATTACTTTTGAGTAAAGACACTACTAATGAACCGAGATTGTGGAGATTTATGAAGACCACTTTTGACTACGTGATTTTGATACACTGATATACTTATTGGACAAGGGTAGGGTGACCCTGTGTCCCTTTTGATGTGATACACTTTGTAGACAATATGATTATGGTCGGTAAATAATGAGAGCTCAGTCGCTATGTCCTCGGTTAGCACGTTGTTGATCTGCATGTGTGGGCTATAATTATGATGCTACATGCTTGCTTGTTATGTTCTCATTAAATATGTTCCTGTCTACAAGTTGTGCTATTATTGTGAGGTTATGTGATTGATTGATTATAATGATTGCTTATATATGTATATATGCACACCTCCTAAGTCTCATTCGTTAAATAGATGCTTATGTGCTTGTGTCTTTAATGAGACCTGACCTATCCGATCTTCTTCTTAAAAGATGACGATTCAAGGGAACACTGATACCAACAACCCACTGCCGACGACAGAGGCAGAATTACAAGAGCGCATTTCACAGGCCATCGGACAGCACAAGGCCCTTCGCTCCGAACGCAGCGGAGGCACCTCAGGGAATAACCCACCCAACGGTAATGTTTATTCACTTAAGGCGCATTACAAAACGTTTAGACATTTCCAATAGTGCTTTGCTAATGCCTTATGTGAATGATGTTGCGTATGTCGCAGGCTGCACCTACAAGCAGTTCTTAAGTTGCAAGCCCGGAGATTTCAACGGCACCGGGGGTGCCGTAGCTTTTGTGCATTGGGTTGAGAAGACGGATTCTGTTTTGAGTTTGAGCAAATGTACTCCAGAGCAACAAGTCATGTACATATCTGGATTGTTTCTAGATGGAGCTCTGTCATGGTGGAACCTTCAGGTTCGGACGTTGGGTAAGACTGCCGCGTATGCTTTGACGTGGGACGAACTGAAAGAACTGATGCGTAAGAGATATTGCTCAAGGGCAGAAGTCCAGAAGTTGGAGACTGAACTATGGAACTTGAAAATGGAAGGTTCAAAGATAGCTGAGTATATGCAGAGATTTCACGATCTATCACAAGTTGCTTCGCGTCTGGTGGAACCAGAGTTTAAGAGGATCGAACGCTTCATCGGGGGATTAGCACCTTAGATTCTAAGCCTGGTGACAACATCTAAACCTCCAACGATCAGCGATGCTATCGACTTAGTGTGGCGCTCAATGAAGAAGCGATTAGACAAGGAAATTTTTCCACTTCGGAAGAGAAAAAGGAGACTCCTGTAGAGCCATCTGGAGATAACAAGAGAAAGTTCGCAAAATTCAAGAAGGGTACTCAGGTGAATAGCAAGAACAGGGCCAAAAAGGGAAAAGAGTACATGGGTATCCTACCCAAGTGCGACAATTATCGACGTTATCATATCGGGCGACGCAGATATGGAAAATGTGAAAACTGTGGCAAGGTGGGGCATGTCAAGGAGACTTGTAGGCAAGGTACTGAACGTGGAAATGGAGGCCAAGGTGGTAGCGAGAATCATGAAGGAAACAACGACAACGACGACTATCAAGGCAGAACGAGTGACGAGCAAAAACGTGCTCAAGGTTGTTTTAACTGTGTAAGCAAAAAGCATTTCAGAAAATACTGTCCTAAGAAGAATCAGGCACAAGGATGAAAGCTCAATAGCGGAGCTAGGGAAGCACACCAGGATCCAAACAAGGTTATCCGTACGTCCCATATTAGTCAACATTATGCATCTATGCTACTTGATACTATTACAAATTTTAGCTTCGCATCTCTAGTGTTTGAGAGTATACTCGGTTTAGTAGCAAGTAAGATAGATAACCCGTAGTCAATAGAACTAGCTAAAGGGAAGCTTCGACGTGGTAATTGGGATGGACTGGTTGTCGAGCAATCAAGCGGAGATTGTTATCTGCATCCCAACAATGAACAAAGAAACGATCGTGATTCATGGAGCAGGATACGCCCCTACGGATCATAAGTCATTGAAGACACGGAAGTTTTCGCGTAAAGGATGTGTTGCCTTTTCTTTTGGCTAACGACGTGGACAAAGAGCCGAAGAACCTAAGCTCGAAGATATCCCTATGATAAAGGAACATCCTGAAGTCTTCCTCGAAGACTTGCCAAGACTACCGCCCCAACGACAAGTCAAATTCCATATTGACTCTGTTCCAGGCGCCGCGCCTGTAGCCAAGGCACCCTATTGACTTGCACTTCCTGAGATACAAGAATAGTCAACGTAGCTTCAGAAGTTGCCAGATTGGGAATTTATAAGGCAAGCTTTTTGCCCTAAGGAGTTTCAGTACTGTTCATCAAGGTGAAGGACGATGATTTTCAAATGAGCATCAACTACCCGTAACCGAACAAGCTAACCAACAAGAGTCGGTAACTGTTGCTGAGGATTAACGAATTATTTATTTAACTAACTGTGAGGATCCAACTACTATTTTCAGACTGGTCGATGATCGAGTGTTATTAGCTGTGAATTCAGGAAGAAAGTATACCGGGGAATTGTGGGGCAATAACTTGTTTTAAACATACACAAAAATTGTGTTTCCTACCCAATGCACAACACAGTTTTACACAGAACATGAAACTTTGAGAATCTAGAAAACAAGTACTTAGGGCCTTTGGGAACCCAGGTCAAAACTCGTAAAGGTTGTCACTTAGGAACCACATTTGTTAACTCAAGGAAACCCCATTATCCTGACATATATGCTATTTCAGTTAACCAAACAGAAAGTACTCAAATTTCTTTTTTTGAAATCTCCACTTTTGCTTCTAACGAGTAGATGTTTGCATCTCTACTCCCCTTAATGGTAGTTGCATCGCGTTAATTTTCTTCGCTGAGAGCGAACACACATTTGCTTCGGTACTTGATCATTTCTTCATGTTAGCAAATACTCATTGTATCATTTCTTGGAAATCCATACGTTACGCATGCACCCGTTGTTACGCATGTGGTTTCGTTTTGAATAAGTTATTCATCAAAGTTCAAACATTATTTTGCTAAATCTAATTATTGATTTGTGATTCGAATGACCTACATTATTGTAATTGTTGGCTCCCTTGATATCAAGTCAACACACTTTCTTAAAACTTCCTTTATTTCAAGTTACATTCATGGTTTATCTTTGTAATCATGCCGAGATTCCCTTGTCGATACATACGTTTATTGTCAGATTGCGCTGAAACCAAGTTCAATTGCTTGAACTTGTCCATTTCGCAAATTCAATTTAAGACGCCATATGATGTATTGAGAGCGTCATATTCAAATATTTTTTAAAAAGTTCTTTTGTTTCGAGCCGTAATAGACTTGTTTGGTCTACGATTTCACTAAATCGTTTGTTGGTTTCGAAACCTTGCGGTGATACTTTCACAAAAACTGAAGCTTGCGCTGATTTCGTTACGCACCTCATACACGGATTTAATTGTTTACTTATTGACTTGCTCTAAATCCGTTTGGTTTTTTCACGATTAAAGCGATCTCAATACAGTTGTGTGTTAAGACAATGGTACATAAACTCATTTTATGGATTCCAGTGTACCTCCTAACGGTTCTTTCTTTATCGACCGAATGTCTTGCAGTACTTTTTACTTTTTCATCTTCGATTGGAAAAAGTGGTTCTTTGACGTTTCGTATTCAATTGAAAACTCTATGACATTGTGTAAATCAAATCTTCAGATTGTTTCAGTACACTTTCATTTGATTTCAAACACGGTAAACTTGTTCGGTCACCGCTATTATTGAAGTATGTCATTACGACACCTTATGGTGTCGATAAAACTTATAGCTTGTGCTAATCATGGTCAACCATTTCACTCGAAACTACACATACTTTTGTTTGACCTGTCATTTAAACATTCCTACTGCAACTACGAATTAAGAAAATAATACACCAAATTCGCTTGTATTTCATTCGGTGTATTTTCGCAATTCAAGAATGTCAACACACTAATCCTTACCATTTCTTTATTCGAAAGTTGACAGATCATTTTCATATTACTATCATATTCGAGTTGTTGATTTTGAGTTCGTAGAGCGGATGCTATGGTTTTTGAAAACTCGTTTGCATATTGTGACCGAATGTTTGAAAATCCAATGGTCAAAACTCCTTTGTTGGACCCCTGTGAAATAAGTTACACTAGATTATACATCTATACATCTTGTGTCCTTTGACATCAAATTCTAGAACACATACCTTTTTACCATGGGGTGCTTGTTGTTGTAATATATCCTTGGATTCACCTGATGTGAATAAGATTTGATTCGGTTTTGTGGTTATCTACCTCAGTATTATTCATATACATACACGCATAATGTAACCCTAAGGAGTTAAGGTAGTACAAATTTCGAGGACGAAATTTTCTTAACAGGGGGAGAATGTGACAACTGTCAAATTTGCATACATCCGTACAGTTATTAAATAAGGACTGTGCTAAATTTACAATTAATTACTTGAACTGCTTTCTAGTTATTACCATATACATACATGTGCATCATATATTGCTCAAAGTCTTGACATTATTGCATGAGAATTTTATTGGCTCAAATGATGC
The DNA here is from genome assembly GCA_030545235.1 of Helianthus tuberosus. Lineage (NCBI taxonomy): Eukaryota > Viridiplantae > Streptophyta > Magnoliopsida > Asterales > Asteraceae > Helianthus > Helianthus tuberosus. Next base: position 124,881,574 of record CM060366.1, read on the forward strand.
ATAAAGCACAGTTAGCACAGTATTCCGGCAAATCAGAAAAATGCTGACAGAGTTCAGTAAATAGACAGACATTGTATTGAGACACAGAATGAGCCAGAAACCAAGTCTTACACTAGTATAGTGTGTAGGAAAGTAAGGGTCATAAAGCTGCCTTCCTAGAGATAGTTTAAGTGTCGGAAAGTGCCTAAAAACTCTCATACACTGCAGAATTCAGCAAATTCAGCAAAAATTCAGTAATTTAACAACTTAATATCATACAGAATTATGGTTAAATGGCCCAAAATACTTTCCTAAGTGCCGGGAATCGAAACTGTCACAAAAAGTAACATAAAGCACACTAAACTGCAAAGTTTAGCACTTTAACGAACCGATAACCAACCAAACTACCGGACACTACCCGAAACATCAAATTTACACTAAAAGCACTGTTTTAATGTTTCCAAGCTAGTTATGGTCCCCGAACATCATAACACACTATATAAATATCTATTAACTAAACCCCTAGCTATATAGTTGATTTTTAACCATGTTAGCTAACATTTAGTTGGAGCCTACACCTACACCCCCCCCCCCCCCACCTATTGGTGGATTCTAGTGGCCCCCACAAGAAGATTTTATTTCAATTCTTTAATTGATGTTGTTAGATCTTGTCTTCACTTTTTAAAACACATTACACACTAGTTTATCATTTGTTGAAGCATTATAAGATTAACCCATGGAACATAAACTCTCATTCCTACATAAGATCACCAACACCATCTTTCTTTCTTCCCTTCCTCTACTCACGGCCGTAACCCCATCACCATACACCACCATCATTCAACCTTCATCCATCCATTCCATTACTATACAAAGGTGTAAGGAGCTAAGTTAGGAAGCTTGGAGCTTTCGGAAGTTGAAGGACCCTCACCGATTGCTTTTATCCACTTCATTTCTACACTTGATCATCCCTAGCCTTGAGCTAGTAGTAAGATCTTCTACTCTTCATTTTACTTCTATTTTAAGTGGTTAAAAGATGATGCAAGATGATTATCATAAAGAACACTAAGGAACAAGAAGATGAAACATGAACATAAACTTAAAGTTATAAGAAATCATGAACGAATCATGTGTTTATGAGTTGATTTGCTTGTTGATTGTTGTTTGTTCATATATATGTTATAGATCATCATATAATCTTGCTAGATCATGACTAAAAACATAATCTAGCAAGATGAGTAAGTAGAAATGTTGTAGGATGATATATCATCCTAACATAAGGCATGAACTTGAAAGAATATAATGTTTTCTTGTGAAATAATGATTAAAATCAAATGTAAGTCTTGTAGATCTAAAGATTCATGGGTGGTTTTTCAAAGAAACCAAGTTAAAAATATAAGTTTCATATAATCTTGGTTCTTAGACAAACAAACCTTATTTTTAGTGGTTAAACAAGTGTAGAAACACTTGTGTAACAAGAAGAACTCATAAAGAAACATTTTTAGAAATTGTGATCACAAGTTGTGAAGATCTATCTTCTTTAAAATGGAGTTTTTAAAAGATCAATCACACTTTAAAGGGTAACAAGACTTACTAAAAACACTAGTAGGTTACTACATATTTTTATAAAGATTCAAGTTCATGAAGTATTAAATTATACTTATTTTTGGCAAAATTGGTAAGTAAAGGTTGTTTATTATTGATTGTGAATGGATTGTGATGATTTTTACAAAAGAAAATGATATGCTTGAAAGTATGGAAACCTCCATTTTTAGGGGAAACTATGGCAAAATTTTCTAAAAATCTAAACACTTAGAAAAATATTTATTAACATACACTTACAAATGTATTTTAAACCATGAAATTTTACATAAACTTTGCCATAATTTTTGGTTACAAAAATACGAATATTGGAGGTTGGTTTTCATAAATAAAAGTGAGTAAATATGTATTTAGAAAATATATATTTATAAGACACCATGTGTGTGATTATTTGTATATTTTGTGGGTTAGTTATATTATTTTAGGACATGTAATAATATAACTCCTTAAAATATCATGAATTACCATCCAAAATATTACCAAAATCCCAAGGAATAAGTATATAAGTTACACACAAAATGTTGACTAAACCGAACAAGAAATGTGACTTACAAAATATTCCGAAAAATATATTTACAAGTATGTTTTGGTAAATAATATTTTGGACACAAGTAAATGAAAATATGATTTTTATGATTATTACAAAGTTATATCATATTTTGACAAGGAGAAAATATACTATTTTTTTTTTTTTGAGTAAAAATATATTTTCTTGGAATTCTTAGAAGATATATAATTTTTGGGAAAGATATGTATTTTCTTGGGTACACTTGAAAAGATATATAAAAAAATAAGTTTATATATATATATATTTCCTAAGTGAGACTTGAAAATATATTATTTTTGGAACACATATGACAATACGAATATTCTTGCCAAAGGGAAAAATTATAAATAATTTTTCTTGAAGATAATTTGTTAAATATATATATTTTGGAAGTATATATATTTGTGGACTTTTATTGAAGATAATATTTCGGAGAAATTAATACGAAATTAAGTATAAGAATACTTAGGAAATACAATAAAAATACGTATCCTCGTACGTATAAACACACACCAGAATACGACCCTAATACATGGCAAGACTATACAAGTGAAAGCTACCCCCATCCTTGGGAAGAATATACAAGAATGAATACTTGGGAAGTATTAAGATAATGTACATCGTTATAACTATTATTCCAATAATTCAATAAATATAATTTAAGTTAAAATATTTATTATTTTAACAAATAATTATATAACTTGGAATAATGATGAAGACACTTGGAAACGTAACTCAAAGGCACTAATTAATACTAAGTCCAGGCACGACCCGCTCGTCTAATAAGACCATAGTGCATTGTAGGTAGTCGTGTACACAAGAGGACACTTTGAGTTACATGCGGATTCGAAGAACGCAAAACTGTGAGTTCATGTCCCCCTTTTCTCTTAACTGTTTTCAGTTTTATAACTTCGGGGGTGAAGTACATGTTACAAAATGATTACATACAATTACAATTGGTATGGTTAGCCTTGGGAAAGTACAGTAGATCATGTGAATGGGTAGGCGCACTCTTAAGGCCATTAATCCTCGTTGTAGGACCGAGGGACAGGAGTGATAGATCTATTTGGGTGTAGCGAGCCCCATCCATGAGTCCGCCGAGTGGGCCATGTGGTGACTATGTCTTACAGACGGAGGCCTGGTACAAAGTCTTCTAGGTTTGAGTCTTCCAACACCATGTCACGTATATTAATGTATTAGCTACACATTAATTGATTTGTTTCCCTGTTGCTTTCATACCGGGATTTCAAGTACATACAAACATACTTACAAATGCTTCAAAGGTTTATTCACAAACACACACATGAACTCGCTCAACTTTTGTTGATGTTTCCAAACTACATGTATTTCAGGAAACTAAGTATGGATCTGGCGGGCGTTGGAGTTTCAAGTCATGTTGAGAATAAAAGATGTCATCCGTGTCTTAGGGTTTGGTTAGAGTGTCTTATCCTGGACGGGACACATGTTTCAAAACATGGTTTTAACTAAAGTCCTTTGATGAGTCCTTATGGAACTCTAAACTTTTTATATGGTTTGTAACACGGATTTTAAGTCTATGTTTCAAGACAATGATGATGTAATGTTTTAAAACTTAATCAATGGATGAACATCTTGGATTTATCGTATAGTTGTTTGTTATGGTTGAATGCAATGATATTAAGCAAGTCACACCAAATCACGCTTCCGCAAAAGTCAGGGTGTGACAGTTAAAGATCGTTTCTCAAAAACACTAGATGCGAACTCTACCTTTCGCTCGATTGGACATTGAACATGTCTGAAGGTGCTCTCTAGACTCTCGAACCATTGCAGAAGTGCAGTCGCTCCTTGAGACCCAGAAAATTTTGATGGCTTGGCAGAGTTGAATGTCTTGAAGTTACAGGGAGCATTATTGTTATTGAAGACTTGGTTACATTGGGCAATGATGTTTGGGATTGCAGCAGCCATTTGCTGCGTAATGATAACTGCCAGTTCTTCATTTGGTATCTGATTGTCACGTCGAGGAGGCATTCTAAAAGAGGAAGCATGAGAGAAACAAATGAAATGGCATTGCGTAGGTGATGGTCACTCGTTCGAACCACGAATGCAAATAAATGATGCACAAAGGCTGAATCAAAGTAAATAGGTCCTCATAATGTATCGCGAAGACATGCTTTAGCCTATAAGTGGACACTCATCCCAAGAGTTCCCAGGTAAGAGTGACTGGTCCGATTATGTGGATTTGTACGAACACTCTTGCCTTAGGCAGAAAACTCAGGATACAGGCACCCACCCTTCCAGATTGCACGTGTTCACATTAATGAGACCCTCAACTTTGACGGGATTTTGAAAACTTTGAAGGTTCAAAACCTTATAATAAATCATCCTAGGACAGATAATTAGTTTTCAAAGCGGATTCGAAAATTGTGTTCTTGTTGTGGTTGTCACCTAAAGATAGGCGACGGTATTGTTTTATGACTAAACGCAAGTAAACTCGCGTTAGGGTCCTAGGAAGGTTATAGTCTAGGTCAAAGCATTACTAATAACCTAATTCCCTATAACCACGTGATACCAACTTTTCTCTCACACCCCGACCGCATTAAAACAACAAACCGCGGCGGAAACGTCAGGGAGAGTCGTAACAGAATCATTGTTTCATAACACATGGAAATTTGAAGTTTTGTTTTATTTAAAGATTAACCATTTACATTGTCTTGAAATCTAAACAAACAAGTTAAACATAGTCTATCATTGTTATTAATTCACTAAGGCCTCGTCCAGTCCTTTGTGAGCATGCATCCTAGCAATCAACATCATTCAACAATACCTGAAACATATGTAAAAACAAAGTCAGCAAAGAAATGCTGGCGAGCACATAGGTTTTATGAGAGTGTTGGATTCATGGCTAGTTTACATGTAGCAATAACTAATTAAAAACCTTGTTTTGAAAAAGTGTATAGTATTGCAACATAATTAACCAACTCAAATCAAGTGGGTTATAGTTTATAAAATCTCGTAGCCATGATTCTTAACCCCAAAACATTTGTTTAATTAAATCAAATTGTAAAACATCTCGTAAAAACTCGTTAATAAAACTCGTATGGTTTATATTGTTAGAAAAACCTTGTAATATAACTTCGTTTTGATAACCTTTGCCCAAGTGATCTAGATAACGCAACGATTTATAATGTGTTAAAAGCACTTATATATAGGAAGTACCAGCGGCGTATCCACCATGCTTTTAACACATTACACCCGCCCCGTTACCTAATCACTTCCCTAACCCAACAGTTCAAACAGTACCAAACGGTTCACATAATCAAACAGTTACAAACGGTTCACATAAATCAAACAGTTACAAACGGTTCACATAATCAAACAGTTACAAATGGTTCACATAAATCAAACAGTTACAAACGGTTCACATAATCAAATAGTAATATAAACCGTAGCATTTGTTTAAAAGACTCGAAAACATTTGGCACATATGAATCACCCCAAAACGGTTTAAAACGGCAAAAGAGGGGAACTATGTACTCACTTAAGGATGCTTAGAAGTCTTGAATAACAACCAAGCAAAGCTAGAGGGATCACAGAAGTCAAACGGCACCTAATATAGGTAACTACATTAATAACTGGACCTAAATCGGAAGATCGGATAGAATGAGGTTTCATAAACCAAATGAGTATAGGAACTCATGTAATATGGTTCAACAAAGCCTACATTCTAACACGAAATCTATCCTAAGTGCTTACGACCCATTACGACCCGTTTAGGTAGCTTGTGCTACTTTAATGCGTCGTTCGTGTGAAACGCGTTCGGACCACCTAACTAGTCCTATGACAAGTATTATATTCCTTAACATGTCTAATAATGTTACCTAATCAGTTTAGATGTGAAAATTTAGGTTACATGTGCTTAAAATGAATTTATGCATAAAAGGGGCATTTTGGTCATTTTCCTAAGGCATATAAACTACCTATCATACAACTACTTTAACGAAGTAACCATAAGGTATAACCTCGGAAGGTTATTCCCTATACAACTATGGTCACCAAATATGCTTGATTGGATCCTAATGATCGACCAAACGGGTCGGGTTCGAAAGTCTAAGCGGTTGTTTAGACCGCTTATCTCACGACCTTATATAAGCACTAATCTATAAGTGACGAGTTAAACATGTTAAAACATGTTTAACGAAGTTTGAAAACAGGTTTGATATCAAAACAAAGGGTTTTGATACCCAAGAATAGTTTGGTTGCAAAATACGCATAAACGCGTATTTTGACCGAAACTATGACTCGTCACTACACCTAATCAACGTGGTAATCAGTAGGTATAGTCACACGGGACTATAACCATCGTGATTACGCTCACGTTGCAAAGTTCAAACGAACTTTGTGTTGACCATTGACCGGTCAAAGCAGAAAGTCAAACACTGTTTGACTTTCACGCTTAAAAACGCATAAAAGAATGTAAGAAACTTACAACGGGTCCAAGCAATGAAGATATTGGTCTAAATGTTCTCAGCTATGAAGTTTTGGAACCTCAACTTAGAGAAATTCAGATCAATTGTGAGGAACAAGTGTAACAACCCTTAATAAAACCGAAACCCTCATAATATTTCCGATACCTTAGTATATTTTAAAATATTCCAATATGTCTTTAAAAACACCCCGTATGTAAAAACCGAGCCCGAAATACGTTATAGTAATTAAAACAAAATATAAAATCTGATTATTAAGCTGAGGCGGGCCGCGTAGACCCACCCCAACCACTTACGCGGGCGGTATAAGGACTAGACCCTGATTTCGTTTGGTTTCTTTAGTTCAGGCGGGCCGCGTAAGCCTTAGCTTACATTTGTGCGGGCCGCGTAAGATCTAAATTGTGGCGCAGCCTGGTGATGACACGTGTCATCATCGTGTCAAGTCTAGTGGGTGATCCGGACGAGCTACGCGTTGACCCAACTTTGACGCGGGCCGCGTAAGTCCAGCCCATGTGTTACACGGGCCGCGTGAAGACCAGATTTCAGCACTATATAAAGGAGGCCTCGGATCTCAGTCGAACTCGCTCAAATTTCATTTCTCAATCTCACTTTCTGATAGTAGGCTTATTATACTCGGGTATTATACCCCTAATTAGCGAGGTTCTGCTCCGTTGTAAGTATTATAACCCCGGTTTTGTAATAAATACGCTGCCCGATTGATTTAGGGTTCCGTAATAACTGTCGTGGTTCTGCCCGACGTAGTTGTTGGAATGCCGTCTCGGGGAGGGTATCATTAATATTTTCAAAGGGTTATGATACTAACCTATGTACATTTTTGTAAATTATAGATTATTCCCAGGAAACCCTTACGCGAAATCTAAGATAGCAACGTGAGTTTATCCTATTTTTGTTAACCTTTTTGAAATAATTGACAAAACCTTAATGTTTTACAATGTGATTAAGCGGTGATTGAGTCTTTGTAGTTCTTCAATTACTGCCGGTATGTTGGGGTTTTGTATACAAAATTTACTACCGCGAGTAGTAAGTCGGTGATGACAGTACGTTACCATTGGACAACGAGTTAGCCAATGTGTAATATGACCCACAAGTCAGGATTGACAGTACTGAATGAGTAATTGTGTAGAAATAAACAATGTGATCACTCTCAATACTGTTTTAATTGATAAAATGTTTCTTGATTAAACTTGGATTCACTCACCAGTATTTCCCGCTGACAAATGTTTTTAAAACGCGTTTCAGGTAACACAATGTGACAACCAATTAGTAAAGGCCAGCTGGAGAGCACTAAAGGCTTGGGAAAAATGTGGCTATAAAAGTTACCTAAAAGACAATGTTTTAAATTCAATAAAATAGGGTTTATCCCTATAAACGTATTGTAATAAGAAACTTGGGTTTTGCCCATGTGATTATTAATATTAAATATGGTGGTTTTACTCTGATAAACATTTCCTAACTACGGTCCTGATGTAATTTCCGCTGCCAAATTAACAAGCTGATACCATCGAAACTCTGAGTTCGCGTCCGCCCGTTCCCGGGACAGATAAGGGATCGGGGGTTGCGACAGGAGGTGGTATCAGAGCCTAGCCACTGGTCTAAACCAAAGAAGTGTTCTGCTTACACTTAAAATTTAAACTTTGTGTTAGGAAATAAATTACTAAAATACGTGCATAACTGTATTTATTTGTTACGTGTTATTTGACTATTTGTTAGTTTACAGTATGAGTGATCAAGGATCCTCAGACATGTGTCGTCAGGAAAAGAATGCGAAAGTTGCAACAGCAAAGAGTTTTAGCAACTGCTAAGCGAAAGACAGATGCCCATACACAGGATATGCTTAATAGAAGCCTAGCCAATTTCCATATCCTAGCCACAACTGCTGCTGACCCTAATCTGGAGCAAACAATAGCACCCCAACCACAATTGCAAATCCCTGACCAATCCATGGAGATATAAAACCTTGAAAACCAAGTGGAGATGCATGACTTCAACCCAGAGGAAATCCCTAGGGTACCAGCACCAAATCCCCTAGACCCGAATTACGATCCCTGGTGGGACGATAATAGGGACTATGTGCAACGTTACCCGATCCATGAAGACACACCCATACAGAACATAGGAGCCTATCCAGGTATGGACCTTTTAGATCCCTATTACCAGATGAATATATTAGGGAAATCTTAGAAGATCTTTACCAATTTCAGGCACTTTCACCCCCATATCAGGAACCCGCACCCCAGATTCCGAACCCAGTCCTAGAACCTGCACCCCCAATGAGTGCAGAAAACGTGCAAGAACTTAGGACTTTTGGGGAGGAAATTTTAGAAAGCAGTGAGAGAATGAGACAGGTGGGAGAGCGTCTCGTATGGAAATACGATGAGCGCAATATGGATTTTTTGATAAATCCATATCCGTGATGTGATAGAGGAGATGGTAATAGTAATAATAATATAATATAATAAAATAAAATATGTGTGTACGGATGCCTATTACTATTAGTGTAATTCTATTTCTGTTGGTATTGTAATTTTTATTCCAGTACTAGTATGTAATAGATGCATAATAGTATATGGAAATAGAGTAAAAGTCGCAATGATCGACGCTTTTAACCAAAATGCGTGTCATGTGATTGACTATATTAATATTATTTTGTGATATTAATGATTGGTAAATGTTTAAAATTCAGATGGCCGACTAAGGAAATCAAGGAAATCTGAATAATGATAACCAGAGTAACATTAACATGGTTAATGAGAATCCAAGCATCAATAACAATGGAAACCAAATGGATAATAGTGCTGTTCAACATATAGTGGCTCAAGGAATCATAGATGCCATGCCATTTATTATTCAAACTATTCAAGAAGCGAATAATAAAAGTAAGCATAGCAGTAAGCGACCCATCGAACCCGAAAACAGTGTAAACAATGGACCTTTACTTCAATTGCCTATTCCCAAAAGGAGAAGAACCGTGTCTTACGGTTGTTCTTATAAAGAATTCTAGTCTTATAAACCAATTGAATTCTCAGGCAACGAAGGAGCCATTGCAACCCTACGTTGGATAGAGAAAACTGAGGCAGTCTTAAGAATAAGTAAGTGTGCTGAAGAAGATAAGATCCTGTTTGCTTCTAATCTGTTTAAGAATTCAGCACTAGAATGGTGGAACACTATCCTCCAATCAAGAGGAAGTGATAGAACTTACAATATGGAATGGGAAGAATTTAAGAACAAGGTAGAAAGAAAATTCTGCCCACCCAATGAGAAGGAACAGATAGCAAACAAATTCCCAAATCTTAGAATGACTGGTGTAGATAGTAAGGGATACACTAAATTATTCTTCGAATATACTAGAATAGTGCCAACTCTTGCTTCACCAGAACCAGTATTGATCTCCCGTTATATTTGGGGATTAATTGGAGAGATTAGACACGTAGTCAAGGCAGCTAGACCTCAAACCATAGAAGAAGCTGTAGAACTAGCAAATACCTCGACAGACGAATTAGTCCGTACCCGAGAAGAGGACCAAAGGAGGATCCTAACCCAGAAGCTCACACAAGAATTTTGTTCTGGAAATTCTATCCGTGGGAGAAATATAGGTTCTACCTCTGCACCTTACTGTAAGAATTGCAAAAGAAAGCATTCAGGAAGATGCTCAATATACTGTAACTTTTGCAAAATATCAGGACACAAGGAGGAAAATTGCAGCAAGAAAGCTAATAACAGGATATGTTACAACTGCGGAGAACAAGGTCATATCAAGCTTAATTGTCCGAAATTAGCTCCAGCTACAAACAACAAGAATACTCAAAATGCTAGAGCATTTGTTCTAACTGCAGATGAACCCAAGATGATTCCAGATGTCATAGCTGGTACGTTTTTAGTTAATGATGTTTTTGCTAAAGTATTATTTGACTCTGGTGTAAACCAAAGTTTTATTAATACATCATTTTGCAAATTTCTAAATCAGTCATTAACTAAACTACTACAAGAATGTCTAGTAGAGACAGCTAATGGAGAAACCGTTAGGATTTCTGAAATCTTGCAGAGAGCAAGAATAGAAATTTTAAATCAGAAATTTATTGCAAACCTTTATCCCATGAATCTGGCAGGATTTGATGTTGTTTTAGGAATGGATTGGTTAATAACCAATAAAGCCAGTATTTTATGTGATCAAAAGTCAATTCAAGTAAATTCACCAAAAGGTAAAATGATCACAATAAAAGGAGATAAACCATCTAGATCCACAAAATTCATCTCTGTGATGAAAACTGTAAGTTATATAAGAAAAGTATCTATAGTGTATTTGATTTCTATAATCACTAACACTAAAGGAAAGGATTTAAAGGATATTCCAGTAGTATATCAGTTTTCAGATGTATTTCCAGAAGAATTGCCAGGGCAACCTCCAGATAGAGAAGTTGAATTCAGAATCCATTTAATACCAGGAACAACACCGATTGCCAAAGCACCTTACCGTTTGGCACCCGCAGAAATGCAGGAACTGAAGAAACAATTAGACGAATTGCTAGAAAAAGGATTCATACAGCCAAGTTCGTCACCATGGGGAGCGCCGATACTGTTTGTTAAAAAGAAAGACGGATCAATGCGTATGTGCATAGACTACCGTGAATTAAACAAGGTCACGATTAAGAATCGGTACCCATTACCAAGAATCGATGATCTGTTTGATCAACTGCAAGGAGCTCGATTTTTCTCTAAAATCGATTTAAGGTCAGGATATCATCAATTAAAGGTACAGGAAGAGGACATTCCTAAGACCGCATTTAGAACAAGGTATGGACATTATGAATTTACTGTCATGCCATTTGGTTTAACCAATGCCCCAGCTGCATTTATGGACATGATGAACCGAATATGTAAGCCATATTTGGATAAATTCATAATTGTTTTCATTGATGATATTCTAATTTACTCTAAGAATAAAGAGGATCATGCAAAGCATTTGCACGCACTTTTAAGTTTTTTAAGAAAGGAAAAGCTTTATGCTAAATTTTCTAAGTGTGAATTTTGATTAGAACAGGTACAATTTCTTGGACACCTGGTCAATCATGAAGGAATTCATGTGGATCCCACAAAGATCGAGGCAATTACTAAATGGAAAACCCCTGAGTCACCAACCGAGGTTAGAAGTTTCTTAGGATTGGCCGGTTATTATAGAAGATTTATTCAAGATTTTTCTATAATAGTCATTCCCTTAACTAAGCTAACCTGTAAATCTGTTAAATTTGAATGGTGATTAAAACAAGAAGAGGCATTTAGAATTATTAAACAAAGATTAACCCATACACCCATATTAGCTTTACCAGAAGGAACTAAAGACTTTGTTGTGTATTGTGATGCTTATAAATTAGGTTATGGATGCGTGTTGATGCAACGCCAAAAGGTTATAGTTTACGCATCTAGATAACTTAAGAATCATGAAGAGAATTATTCAACCCATGATTTAGAGTTAGGAGCTATAATTTTTGCTCTTAAGATTTGGAGACATTACCTTTATGGTAGTAAGTTTACCATATTCACTGATCATAAGAGTTTAAAGTATATTTTCAAGCAAAAGGAGTTGAATATGAGACAAAGACGCTGGATGGAGATGCTCAGTGATTATGATTGTGATATCCAGTATCATGAAGGAAAAGCAAATGTAGTGGCAGATGCTTTAAGTCGAAAGTATCATGAAAAGCCAAAAAGGTTACGTTCTCTCAAATTAGATCTACAAGTAGATTTAAATAATCAGATAAGAGAAGCACAAGAATCAGTAATCAATGATGATACTGAAAAATTAAAAGGTATGCTAAAAGAATTAGAACAAGGAACCGGTGGAATTTGGAGATTCCATAAAAAGAGAATGTGGATACCTAAATTAGGAGACCTAGGTCATCGTATATTAGAAGAAGCCCATAAGTCTAAGTATACGATGCATCCAGGAAATGACAAGATGTATCAAGATTTAAGAAAGAATTTCTGGTGGATAGGAATGAAAAAGGACATAGCAGCCTATGTTTCTAAATGTTTAACCTGTTCTCAAGTTAAAGCTGAACACCAGAAACCCTCAGGTTTGTTACAGCAATTAGAAATGCCAGTATGGAAATGGGAATTGATAACAATGGATTTTGTTACCAAATTACTCAAAACAAAGAAAGGTAATGATACAATCTGGGTGATTGTAGATAGGCTAACCAAGTCAGCCCATTTCTTACCAATGAAGGAAACTTTCAGTATGGAACAGCTAGCTAAGTTATATGTAAATGAAATTGTTTCTTTACATGGAATTCCTTTATCAATTATTTCTGATAGGGATAGCCGTTTTACCTCTCATTTTTGGTCAAGTTTCCAGAAGGCAATGGGAACCAAGTTAAAGTTGAGCACAGCTTATCATCCTCAAACGGACGGACAAAGCGAAAGAACAATTCAAACGATGGAAGACATGCTTAGAGCTTGTGTAATTGATTTCGGAGGTAATTGGGACCATCACTTACCTTTAATAGAATTTTATTATAATAACAGTTATCACACAAGTATCAATGCTGCACCATTCGAAGCACTTTATGGACAAAAGTGTCGAACCCCAGTCTGTTGGGCAGAAATTGGGGAAAAGCAACTATCTGGACCTGAGATAGTACAAGAAACAACTGACAAGATTATTCAAGTCAAGGAACGACTTAAAACAGCACGTGATCGATAGAAGAGTTATGCTGATAACCGACGCAAGCCATTGGAATTTCAAGTAGGAGATAAAGTATTGTTGAAAGTCTCTCCTTGGAAAGGAGTAGTAAGATTCATAAAACGTGGAAAGCTAAGTCCCAAGTATATTGGACCTTTTGAGATTATTAAAAGAATAGGACCTGTAGCCTATCAACTACAACTGCCAGAGGAAATGGCAGGAATACATGATGTGTTTCATGTATCTAATCTCAAAAAGTGTTTAGCTGATAAATCTCTAATAGCACCTCTTAAGGATATAGAGGTAAATGAACAACTCAAGTTTGTAGAAAGGCCTCTACAAATTGAAGACAGGAAAGTTAAGAACCTCAAGCATAAGAGACTAGTTCTGGTCAAAGTGAAGTGGGACTCCAAAAGAGGACCTGATGGGAGCTTGAATCTGAAATGCAAAGGAAATATCCGCACTTGTTCCAGTAGATCTCGAGGACGAGCTCTAAAACAAGGTGGGGAGGATGTAACAACCCTTAATAAAACCGACACCCTCATAATATTTCTGATACCCTAGAATATTTTAAAATATTCCAATATGTCTTTAAAAACACCCCGTATGTAAAAACCGAGCCCGAAATACGTTATAGTAATTAAAATAAAATATAAAATCTGATTATTAAGCTGAGGCGGGCCGCGTAGACCCACCCCAACCACTTACGCGGGCGGTATAAGGACTAGACCCTGATTTCGTTTGATTTCTTTAGTTCAGGCGGGCCGCGTAAGCCTTAGCTTACATTTACGCGGGCCGCGTAAGATCTAAATTGGGGCGCAGCCTGGTGTTGACACGTGTCATCATCGTGTCAAGTCTAGTTGGTGATCCGGACGAGCTACGCGTTCACCCAACTTTGACGCGGGCCGCGTAAGCCCAGCCCATGTGTTACGCGGGTCGCGTGAAGACCAGATTTCAGCACTATATAAAGGAGGCCTCGGATCTCAGTCGAACTCGCTCAAATTACATTTCTCAATCTCACTTTCTGATAGTAGGCTTATCATACTCGGGTATTATACCCCTAATTAGCGAGGTTCTGCTCCGTTGTAAGTATTATAACCCCGGTTTTGTAATAGATACGCTGCCCGATTGATTTAGGGTTCCGTAATAACTGTCGTGGTTCTGCCCGACGTAGTTGTTGGAATGCCGTCTCGGGGAGTGTATCATTAATATTTTCAAAGGGTTATGATACTAACCTATGTACATTTGTGTAAATTATAGATTATTCCTAGGAAACCCTTACGCGAAATCTAAGATAGCAACGTGAGTTTATCCTCTTTTTGTTAACCTTTTTGTAATAATTGACAAAACCTTAATGTTTTACAATGTGATTAAGCGGTGATTGAGTCTTTGTAGTTCTTCAATTACTGCCGGTATGTTGGGGTTTTGTATACAAAATTTACTACCGCGAGTAGTAAGTCGGGGATGACAGTACGTTACCATTGGACAACGAGTTAGCCAATGTGTAATATGACCCACAAGTCAGGATTGACAGTATTGAATGAGTAATTGTGTAGAAATAAACAATGTGATCCATCTCAATACTGTTTTAATTGATAAAATGTTTCTTGATTAAACTGGGATTCACTCACCAATATTTCCCACTGACAAATGTTTTTAAAACGCGTTTCAGGTAACACATTGTGACAGCCAATTAGTAAAAAGCCAGCTGGAGAGCACTGAAGGCTTGGGAAAAATGTGGCTATAAAAGTTACCTAAAAGACGATGTTTTAAATTCAATAAAATAGGGTTTATCCCTATAAACGTATTTTAATAAGAAACTTGGGTTTTACCCATGTGATTATTAATATTAAATATGGTGGTTTTACTCTGATAAACATTTCCTAACTACGGTCCTGATGTAATTTCCGCTGCCAAATTAACAAGCTGAAACCACCGAAACTCTGAGTTCGCGTCCGCCCGTTTCCGGGACAGATAAGGGATCGGGGGTTGCGACAACAAGTGAATTGGGGTTGGGTATTTGTAGGAAATCCAAAACCGCTAGGATCGTTCCTCGCAATTTGTGCTTCGATCTAGGCCATACACTTGGGCACAAGGTTTTAAAAACATTGGGGACATGAAATACCATCAAATGGTATTGCAAATCTATGATTAAAACCATCAAAAACAGGCTGGAAAGCCAGATTCAATGTTTCTGATCTGGGCTGCTGACACGGGCCGCGTAAGAATAAGCTTAGGCTTACGCCCCAGGCCTAGCAAACTTTGGCAGATTTACAATTTTAGCCCCTGCAGTCCCAAAACTTGGTTTTCGATGCATTTTTGACACGTTTAAGCCCCGTTAACCCCATTTTAAGGCTCCAAAATGAAGTTAAAGTATAGGGAACATGAAACATGCTCAAAAACATCTCGGATGTCGGTTCGGTTGGTCGTACGGTTGCGTTGTAACGGACGCAAAAACGATCCAAATCACGCGACGAATGGAATTTTATCATGCCAATCAAATAAATAAAATATTTTAATGATTACATAAATTTTTGGATGTCCGGATATATTCAGAATGTAAGATATGCGCGAAAATGCAAACTTAGGCACTTTTTGACGCTTTTAGTCCCTATTGATCAAAAAGTTTATTTTTGCGCACCAAACATCTCAAAGCATATTTCTAAGCTATGAAGGATATTTAGGGCATATTTAACTTATGATCAAATTCCGGAATGTCCGTTATCATTCGATTCGGTATACTTTTGCAGTTTGACGCAAATAGTCCCTGTGATCGAATAAACTTGATTTCGGCATACCAAACCCTCCAAAACTTATTTCTAAGTTATGTAAAGGTTATTTAAGGTATGTTAAGCCTATGTCACTGTTCTGGAGTGTTTGTTGCATTAAACTGGTTATATTTACTCATCAGTTCACTTATAACCTTCTAGAAAGCGATTTAAAGCTCGAAATCGAACAAGAATTGATATGTGCAAATGATACACATATTTTTTACAAATCCCAAGTATGAAACACAATATTTCATTGATTTGGTATTTGTTTTATGTTTGAAGTGACACAGATGTCACAGTTATCACCCACAGTTGCGACCAACCGCCAACGCCACTCGTCGACGCCGCCCACCACCATCGTCGACGCCACCACCACCGCCACCACCAACCGCCGCCACCAACCGCCACCTTTGCTGCCACCCACCACCAACGGCCACCTTGTCGCCACCACCACTCGTCGTCCCCGTCGCACCGCCACTCGCCGCCACCACCACCACCCATCGCCGCCGCCGACACCCACCACCGCCACCTATAACCACCCACAATCACTACCACCGACCACCACCACCACTCACTGCCAATTTTATTACTCCGTTTTTCTTGCCTAACGAACAATACACAATAATAATTCATTCCGTTCACATGGTAACCAAACAAGACATGGAATGGTAATGATCCATTGCATTCCCTCGTCTATTCCATTACCTTGTCAATTCCATTCCTTTATCCATTACATTACCCCATACCAAACAGACCCTTAATTTTCTATTGGTAGGTTTACCTTCTTTATCCGGCCAGTTACTGGTCCGACCACTTAACCGGACCTGAATTTAACTTTCTTTTGTTTTTCTTTATAATTCCAGTTACTAATTCATGTAGAACTTTAGTCTCCATATATCATTCATTTAAGCCTTTAAAAACCAATTCACCAGGTATTTTAACATCTCCAACAACCAATTCTTTACGGGTATCATAGCTGCTAGATGTGAGTCCTTTGATTCTAAAGAGGCCTCTGTTTTCATCTATTTAAACCAAGAAATCAGAACCAATGAAGCCACCAAATGATAACAATAAAAGAAATTCATAAAAAGACCCTGAAAGCAAATTCAAAACCTTTTACATTAGAGTGGATCGAATTGGGTTGCGTTTCAATTCAAACAAAATAGTTTGAAAAATAGCTAGAAGAATAATGTGCCAAACAGGTTGAAAATGTTCTTGTAAGTTTTCATGTTCATATTTCATTTTTAAATGAGCAAAAATATGTCCAAGGGTCAACCTGACTCATTTTGATCTGTGTAAGGATTTGACATGTTCCGACCCGAATCTATTACCCAACCCCCCACTACCTGCCAATCTTGCCAACAATTATCGGTATTTGTGATGGCAAACTAAACTCCAATTTAAGAGATAATAGCTTTCCATAAGGGATCAAAACCACACTGATCGTATTAGATGCTAAAACTTCTAACGTTGTTGAAATAACTATTTGAGTATTTGTAATTGGCAATTCACTATCTGCACCTACTACTAATTAACATAATTCATTGAAAAATTTCCATTTTTATAATGAGAAAGAGAAGCTTTTATAGGTTATCACCCAGGAACTTCCCGGGTAGAAAAAATTAATTTATATTAATCGAGTTATGTCATTAAATAAAAAAAAGACATGTTTTCAAAAGTTATACGTATAATGAATCCATTCTGATTGTTTTTATATCAATTTAAATTATATAAGTCACAAACTGAATCATTAAAAAAATACAATTCCAACTCAGGATAACTAAGCCACCCATTTTTACTTCGAATGTCCATTATACTTCCAAAATCAATCGCAACATCCTGCCTATGGCCATCCATTTTTACATTCTTCAATCCCAACATTATCCATTTACATATAGTACCTCTCAGCTTACAGCCACAATATCTAACATATATGCTTTGATTTCTATTTGTTGTAGTCTTCATCAGGCACTTAATAACCACACCTACAATTTGATCAATCCAACCCGAAACTCTCAGAATCCCCCTTGACCCAAACAGGTCTAGTTACATAGACTTAACATAAAACCAAGAAAAAGGCTCAATAGAATACCTTTTTGGCAACCGTTGTCGAGTCTTTTTTGCCCTTGAACAACTTATCCAACAATATGTGGTAGTAATGCCCAAATGGTCCAAGATATGCAAACCCAAAAAGTTGCATAACTTCGCATGTTAATCAAACTATACAACCACAACAAAATCTTTCAAATCATCTTAAAGATTAATCCAAGATTTTAGATAAATAATAAAGTCAACGGATTAACTTCAAAAAGTCAACAAAAATAGATCAAACTGAATCATAAGATCCACCAAAGATACAATTAAACCCTAAAATGAAAGATAATCAAATCATACCACTTTGAGAAGAAGACGACGGATTTGTAGTTTCTGGATGCCGGAGAGCTTCGGAAAAACTATGTCACTGATCGCTGATAATACTCGAGCTGTTATAGCCTAAAATTTTAACCAAATTCAATCAAGAATCACAAAATCAATAAGAAAAAGAGTTCAAGATCATCAAATAAAACCTACCCGGTTTCTAATTCATTAAATTAAACAAAACCCAATTCATGATTGAGCGAAAAACACAATCGATGGGAAAAACAGTTCAATATCATATTTTGACCCGCAACAAAGAGGGAACCATGTTAACCTAAACCCATTTAGACCCATTACCAATACACCCACTCACTGCCTTTTCACACTGGGTTAAGTTGTTAAGATGATATTGGGAAAGGTTTGTAATTTGAAAATTCTAAATGTAAACCGAACTAACAAAATATATAATAACTTACAGTGATTAAATAACATTCGATCTTTCACAAAGCAACCACTTCAAAAACTCTGGATCTCGTTTTGCTTGTCACCACTAATTTACTCTCATCAACTACACAAAACAAAACGACTGCATAAAATTAAAATCGAAAGTGATACATGCAAGATGAAGAACAAAGATGTCTCAAAAGAAAACATACAATCGATTGAACTTTAAATATAATATAAGCACTCCAACAACATAGCAATGCCTCATTATGTATGCCAGTGGCTAAAACCGAAAAAAGGTAAGCATCAACAGATAAAAAATCTAATCAAGTATACAAGACTCAAATCTACCAAAAGGCACTTTCTTCAGGCATCAGCGGCAGTAAAAATCAAGCAAAAAAATCATGACCTACATATCCAGAAACTTATCAAATTAACAAAATACCAAGTAAGTTACACTAAGAAAATAATGTGTATGTCTGTAATTTATATTCTGTTTCCTTGAAATCCAGAAACTTACGAAATACCAAGAACTATTAGGATCAATCAATAACTTTAGGGTTAGAAGAGCCTTGAGCAGATGTGATCGGGACATGCACATTTCCTTAATTAAATCCGAAAAAAATCAGGATTATTCGACGCCAGCGAAGAGACAGATTTAAATGGCGTTAAACGCATCAACAAACCACCCTTGTTGCCAATTGGTTGTTGTTTATTGTATTAGCGATGCCATTAGGGTTTCTGATCAAGAAAGTGGTTAAATGCGAACTAATAAAATCAGGAAGAAAATGGTTAAATTCCTAACCTGTTATGATTTGGATAGCGCTCGTGGTATTGTCGATATGATTATTGCAGAGGAAGACGGCTGCTGAACCAATTAGGCTTTGAAGAATGGAAACTTCATTGCCTCTCATAAAACTTAGTCTGTCATAAGAAGAAGAAACGCAACACCCACAAACAAATAAAGCAGACCCGGATTTTTCCTGCCAAAACCAAATAAAAATAGGCTATCAAGAGGACATAACTGCAAAAGATCCCAAATATTTGTTGCATCGTACCACATAATTTGGTCTTGAAACGGCTGAAAGTGTGAATTAGCTATCCAGTTTTGACAGCCCATTACTGCTGTCCTTTTGGTACTTTTAACCATCCACACAGCCCCTAAATACCTATTGATTGAACACCAATGATGGTTGCTGACCACTTGATCACAACGTTAAAATAGCGGGTCATGTTCCTAAGAAGAGTAATGCAAATCACCCATCTGAAAAACAAAGAAAAGATAAAAAATAATAATAATTATCTTGCTCATTTAGTGACTGGAAAAAGAGTAATCCTGGTAATTTGTACACAAAGCTTAAGTCAAGGTTAATCTGACCAAAA
Organism: Helianthus tuberosus; assembly: GCA_030545235.1. NCBI lineage: Eukaryota > Viridiplantae > Streptophyta > Magnoliopsida > Asterales > Asteraceae > Helianthus > Helianthus tuberosus. The sequence continues at coordinate 124,901,821 of CM060366.1, forward strand.
TTTTATTCCTTTCCATGAATTCATTCACAAAAACTACATCCGGCTTATTGATACAATAATTCAAGTCGCCAAACCAGAATAAGAATATCTGACTGGAACATAGTAAATGTGCTGCTGAATTTGGTATCCTGGGCTCTTTTGACTGAGCGCTCGGATAATTAGAGTTGGGGAGTTGAGTTGGTGGATCTCTCCGTTACAACCAGCTTAGATAGATCATCAGCAAAAGTCAGTCCCCTCCTTTGGTCCGTTTTAGATGGAACCCCTGGGTCCCGCCAAAGGCCCGTCTTTTTGTTTGGCTGGCCCAAGAGGTCAGATCGCGACTATGCAGGCTATTGTTAGAAGGGGTATGCACCTTCCTTCCTGTCTTTGCTGCCTCTGTGGATCTGAAGAAAAAACGACAGTTTTAAATATGTGTATCATTTTCTGTTTGCGACCCGTTTCTACAAGTACCTTAAAGTTTCCCGTTTTAACCCATACCTAACCCACCCAACCCGCACATTTTTGTCATCTCTACTAACTATCACTATATATTTGCAAATAAAACCACCCAACATTTCTTCTTTTCCAACATAATTTACCTTCAATAATTCAATGATGTATGTCTACCAAATTACAATATAACCTTAACTTCACTTAAATAAAAGCACCACACATATAAACAGTCTTCAGCATGTTTCAACATTCAAATTTTCCTTGCTAATAAATCTTTTAATAGGTTACTCATGTATTCACACTTTATTGACAAGATGGCACAACCCAGGTAAAAGTGTTGAATCTGTCAAATTTAATGTTAAGAATGTTGTCCTTTATGTAACTACATGTTTTTAATCTCTGCTTTGCTTCATAAAAATCTAGTATAATGCAAAAAATATGTTAACATAAGTGAACCTTTGATTTGTGCCCAGCTTGCACTCGTACACCAGCTACATCATACATCACCTTCCAATAATGTCATTATCAGATAGATGCATTTTAAACAATGACAGATGATCAAAAGAATGATTAATAGGAATATAATCATACCACACAATCTAAAATGAGGGCAGTTGATAGGTCGAACCCCCTAAGTCATCTTGACATCTTGTAAAGCAACAGCAACCACAAGAGCAGTGACTGTTGCAGAATGTGATGATGGCATGTCACGAGACCCAATAAGTTGCTAAAGATCACTATGGTGTTCCCTATACCTGCACATATACCATATAATAATAAGACTCTTTGGACGTATCACTAACACTAAGTCATCAACCACTCTCAAATGATGGGCGTGTTTATAAAAGCTATTTGCAATAAACATTCTTTATTGTTTAAAAACATTAATATGGTTCTGATTTTGTGATTATTTATTAAGGCTAAAAAATTATCAGATTTATGTGTGACCAACATGAAAAGCATAAGTATCTCTAAAAGCTCACGTGATTATTAGAATAACTTATTGTGTGATTCTAATTATTGTTCTTCTTTGAGTTTTTGCAATATTTGGAGATCTAAAAGGAATTGGCTATAAGAAATTAGAGAGAAACAATATAACGATGCAACAATGTCTAACGTGAAGCCCACCAATAAGAGGGTGTTTAGGTGGTGCTGCTTTTTTAGCACTGTCCTCCTGTGATTATAAAAACCAGCAATTAATATTCAACAGAAACCAAAGTAGTTAAAAATATTCATAGCAAATACATGCAAAAGGCGTATGATTATACCAGAACTCATGGGTCTCCCTGCCACAATCATCAACCAGATCTTTCACTTCTCAAAACAGACACCTCTTTGTTAAATCGACATCCAGTGGCTTCACAAAGGAAATATCAAATTCTATTGCGGTCACTGCACATCATATAACAGTTAAAGAATAGCCACGATGAATGGTAACAGTTGAAACATAAATCGCATGGTTCTTTCAAATTTTGATGATCGCTTACCGTATAAACTTGTTTGGAATGACCAGTTTACTTTTAGCACTTTTGGCAGCTTACCCGTGTACTTTTAGATGGTTATTTATATAGCTCAATCTAAATAAAACTAACCCAAATGGACCCGGTAAATGCTAGCTATTCTTTACAATAAATAACTTTTGAGGTCAAACCTAGTACCCCATTCAAAACCAAAACCAAAACCAAAACCAAAACTGAAATGGACTTTTTGGCAAGTAAAAACCAGAACACCAATTTGTGAATATTGTCATTATGTATGTTGTCCGCCTATCCTTGTTAATTTTCTAGCAAACAAAATAACAATATTCAACGAGATATGTTTAACCTCAAAAGAGTGGAAAAAAATGCAAACCAAAAGCACCTGTAATCATTTTCACATTTACCCCAAGATTCAAACCCCCTTTGAATCGTGTCAGCACTATCATGACGTGACGGATGACAGAGCGACATTAGCCCAATAAACTACCACAGTCCTCCAGGACTCCCTTTAGGTCTCTCTCAAACTTCATATCTTAACAAAAAGATATAAATAAAGTAAAATAAACATCAAATCCTAAAACCAAATAAAATAAAATCAGCAAAGCAACCTTTATGTGTTAAAAAAGGCATTAATTGATCACCTGGTAGTATGCTATAGCAAGTGACCTTAACCCGCTGTCTACAAATTTCTCAATGAAGGCATGAATGTCTGATTTGTTGTTCGCAAAATTCAAAATCTACACCAATTTAAAAAAAAATATTAACTAACTAAGAAATACATAAATAAAACTTTTTTTTTTTACAACAGTCAATAATAACCACAAAAAATCTCAAAACAAAAACATAAATTATAGAAAAAGAAAGAAAAGAAAGATCACGTACGAAGTGAAGAAACGTGACGATTACCTGATAAAGAAGACACAACCTTCTTGACCCTCCTTTCATAGCCATCACAGAAAACCAAACAAAATTTCAATTTTAGTGAAACAATAGAATCGTAAATTGAAGTTGAATACCGACGGAAACCCTAGAACCCAAATACAAACAGAAAACCAAACAAAATTTCAATTCAGTGAAACAAAACAAAATTAGGGTTTAAGAGTTTAAGGAATTTTATAAAATATGCATGAACAATGTTGTTACCTAATGATGAACATCAAAGATTAACCCCTGGAAAGTGGGTTTCATAGCTGGAACCCTAACTACCGTCGTCATAGTCGATCTTCAAAGGTTCCACCACCGTTGTTCCATCGCAAACCTCTTATGTGACACAACAGTGGTCATCTCTAGAACCCTAATAATAGCAAAAGGGGAAATCAAGAAAAAGCTTCATGTGATACCTTTGATTCAGTTTCGATCGAATCATGTATAAAGGAATGGGGAAATATTGAATTTGAATCATGTAACAACTGATTCATAAGGCACAGAGCAGGGAAAGATAGGGCGATGAAAGAGAACCATGAAAGAAAGAGATCTGTATTTTGAAATCTGATTAGGGTTTTTGTCATTTGAGAATGAAGGGGGAATTTAGAGGCGGGTGTTCGAAATCCATTTGAATTTTGAAATCTGATTACCTCTTTCATGTTTAACTTTTTGTTTGTTGGTTCTGGTCTGCAGGAAGAGATTACCTCTTTCATGTTTAACTGAGTGTGTTCAACATACCTGCGGGAAGAGAGAGACATATTTTGTCAGCCACCTCATTCATCTATTTGACTTTAGGTTTAATAAGAATAAAAAAGAAAAATCTCAGAAATTGACACACAGGATTAGAAAAAAAAAAAAAGAAAAAATTCCAGAAAATGACACCTAGGAGAGAGAGAAGGGAGGTGGCTTGTGGTGATGACACCTCAGCCAAACCCACTTTGATTTATTAGATAAGAAAGATTAAGTTGAATGTCCAACATTAACAATGCAACGTTCACCAAGATATTTATGAGCACCAACTTCCGTCACCACTACGTTTATATTTCCGATGCGATGTTTTTGGGGTGTGACAGAAGTTGGTATCAGAGCTAATGGTTGTTAGCGAACTAGATGTTTTCTAGGAGAAACTTAAGACTTCAACCGAATAATTTTCAGATAAAATTTCAAAATTCACGAAGCCAATAATTTTAATTAAACATGGATTTTGATCATGTATGAAAACCATTGCGTGTTTATGTGCATACGTGTTAATCTATTTATTTGGGCTTTATGTGTTATTTTTCACTTGAACACACACTTACTTTGTATGGTTACATATGTTACAGATGTCGCACGAGCACGAGGTCGTCGAGATTCACGACTCAGATAGCAAGCCTGAATTCGAGACTTCACCTAGATCAGTCCTGCCAGAGATACCCCTCCCTACCACACAGATCGTAGACATGGCCGGATTTACCTCGTCTTTCTATGTCGGCTCTGCTGCGTTTGCCAGCCAGGTTGACACTCGTTATGCTTTTACTAGCAACGGTTGGATCGATGACAATGATTCTCCTTCACACTCGATTTTCTAGATAGGACAATCATCAGGTACTGTGCCTGTTGTTGATGATTTGGATAGAGGTATTCAATTGATTGGAGGATCTTTTGGTATCGCACCAGTGGTGGACACTACTACTCTTACGGCTCAACCTTTGGAGCAATTGGTCGTCCCGCCTACTGTCACTATCGAGCCTACTTCTGAGATCCCTCCGCCCATTTTTACAGAGTCGTCTTTTCCGTAGTTTGAGTCACGCGCCGTTACTGCACCTCTACTAGTCTATACTCGTCGTAGGAAGAGGATTCGACCCGTTTGAGAGATCGCATCGACTTCGAGGGCTGAGACAGCGTCTGCTTTGAAGAAGTACACGGGATTTGGATCGATCGATGCTCTCACCACGATCAACAGTTTGCTACGTTAAGCAGAGACTTGGAGACAACGAACGATAAGATGAAGAACCTAGAGGGTCAGATGGACTGGTATGATGAGCTACAGGACTTGCATGACAGTGCTATGGATCAGATGCACTGGAGGATAATGGAGCTTGAAGAGCTGGTTAGGAAGCTTTTTGACTTCCTGGGTTTTAAGTGATGGTTGTTTGTTTTGTTTGTTTGTCACTTTTGGTGAACCCTATTCGGCTTGTATGCCAATTTTGGATATTTAGGAGGAAATTCATCTAGACTTGTTATTGGTGTTTGATTTTGTCACACCAAATTTTGGAAAGTCGTTGTACTACGAACAAGCTTTGTAATTTCCATGATAAATATCAATGGGTTTTTGGATTAAAAATTATTCTCATTATTATGTAGACGTGATTACATGCGCTTTATTTGGTCCACTAGCATTTAATGATTGAATTATTTCGGATATTGTCTTATGTTGTTATTATTGTTATAATAATAGAAACGACAAGATGCCACCAAAAGCGAGACAGGGTCTTACCACTGATGGTACTGGATTACCTAGCACCCCAGAGGAGTTGGCACAACTCATCGCCCAACACGTTAATACTGCCATGGAACAGCACGATGCTAACCAAAATAATGGGCAGGGACGTGGGCATGGTACTCATGGGCATGGTTTTGGTGGAGCCCCAACTGGAAACCCTCAAGGTATTGTAATGATCGGAAAGTTTTTGTAGTTCTTGTGTTATCATATAATCGAGGAGTAATCTTGATTATTCATTAACCTTGTGAACAGTGCATGGATGTACGTACAAAACATTCCAGGGTTGTAACCCACGATCATTTACTGGTACTGATGGACCTTTTGATATCACTAGATGGATCGAGAAGATGGAGTCTGTTATGGCAATCAGCGGGTGTGCTGCTGATCAAAGGGTTAGGTATGCTTCTTGTTCATTTCTTGATGAAGCTTTATCTTGGTGGAATGCACAAGTTCAGATTTTGGGAGAAGACTTTACTTACGGTCTTTCCTGGAACGAACTGAAAGAGATGCTTCTGAAGGAATACTACCCGCTTAATGAGATACAGAAGATGAGACTGACTTCTGGAATCTGACCATGGAAGGCTTGAATGTCAGAGCTTATATGTCTCGGTTCAATGATCTGGCTAGGTTGGTTCCTCGGATGGTCACTCCTGATTACGTTAAGATAGAAAGGTATATTTGGGGGCTAAAGAAATGGAAAGTCAAATGTGATAAACGGTCTCACTAATGATGTTCCAGTAGGTTTTTACACATTTAGTAGATTGATTTGTAGATATAAACCTAAATATCAATAACTTTTTTATCTCGTGGGGAACATCTCTCGGATATATGGATAACCTCCGAAATCTCGTTTGAGATGTTGCTTTATTCTGAGATACTAGGTCTTTATACTATTTGATATCTGGGGTATTATACCTGGTCTTCTGATTTTACGTCAGCAATGGCGTAGACCTCGTATAATACTTTATGCGCTTTAAATAGTTTTCCCTATACATAAAAATTGAGAAAATATCGAAAGATATGAATCAAATGCAGTTGTAAAGAAGATCCCTAAGTGGGACACACCTCAAGTCGGGCCTTCATCTCTTTGTCTGAACGGTAGTTCATACCCGAGCTCTCATGGTCTCGCACTAACCAGGAGTATAGATATCAATATAGTATATTCACATGTAAGACTGAATCTAGGGAATCTTGATACGAGAGTATATACTGAGGTGGGACACGCGAATAAGTTAAGTGTTTAAAACACTAAATCTCGTATCTCGAATCAGTTGAACTTTGTGTGAAAATTTAAGTGGATCAGTATACTGACAATCTAAGTGAATTGTTTAGAACTTAAAGTGTTTATAGCTCAACGGTGCTAGTGATTTGTTATAAAATGATATGATCCTCTAAAGCAAACTCAAACAAAAATATTGTCTGTAAATATTTCTTTATTGCTTTATATTTAAGAAAAATTACAAAAAGATTTTGAGTGAGTTTTAGCAAAAACTTTGAAAAATACAAAAAGATTTTATTTTTATTTTATTTTCGACAACCGATGTCTGAAAGATGAGTTTCAAAGTCTAAATATGCTGAACATGTTTATGAAAATATACAAGTTCATTAATTTGAAACTTGAAAGTTTAAATGAAAAATCAAAAACACTTTGTGAAAATCTTCAGGTCATTAATTTGAACTTGGATGATTATTTGAGAAAGTTTTGGGTGCTTTCACTGTAAAAAAATATAGTTGTTTTATAGGGGGAGAGAGCCAAGTTATTCCTGGGAAATTACATATTGTTAAATTTGGGCCAGGGTCTCGATCTTAGAATATTTTGAGCCAGGTTATCAATTCTAGAAGTTCAAAAATCTTTCACTGTTAGATGTAAAATCTAGATTTCTGTAAACAAACGATGTCCTATGTAGTCACATATTTGAAATGCTCCAGCTTATTCATGTCAAATATCTTACAAATAGTTTGAGATGTGCAGATATTAATCCAGATTACAATCCCGATAGCTGAGGCTAAAGGGGAGTCTGAATACGAGCTCAAAGCAAGGGGAGTTTGCAATCAATGAGCCAAGTAACTATACTGAGGGAGCTTATAGAGAAAGAACAAAGTGTCGATCCTTAAAAGGACGGAAGCTTATAGAAAGGGGGAGCTTGAAGATCAAGTTAACCGAAAGGGGGAGCAGCTGAAGCTGTAAGCAGATCCACAGGGAGTCTGTTAGAATAAAGGGAGAGTCTGTGGTGCTTAAGATGTCAACATTTCAATAAGACTCAGAAAGAGACAGAAAGCTACGAGATTGACTGCAGTAATATCCAAGGGGGAGTCTGTGATTGCATAATGTCTATCACTTTCGTCAATCACGTATCGTAGCTGAAACAAATGAGATAAGACTTGTGCTGAACAGAAGAAAGTATAAAGTGCATATGTATTAGAGTAGCTTCGTATGAAGGAAGCTTATAGTAGCTTCGTACTAAGTGAAAGCTTCGTACGAAGGGGGATCCATTGGCTTCATACGAAGCCACTAGCCCTATATATAGAGGCTTAAGGTCTTGCTCGTTTTGAACTTTGTGACTTGAGTGGGGAAACTCTGTCCGTTTGATTTCGTGGTATTGTAGTTGTCATCTTATCAATAGAAATCAATAGTTAATTACTTTTTCGTGTTCAATTCACACACATACTTAGATTCCGCACAAGATACGTCTTCATACGCATACAACGGTCAAGGAATCCATCCAGGAATCGCATCCACATCACGAAGTTTCGGCAGCTGAAAACGCAGTTTAGAAAATTCAGAAAAATCCAAAATTTTTCCAGGAACTTCCTAAACACATTGGGTGACTTTTTTAATTTTTGGGATTTTTTTCGAAAATTAGATCATATTGGTCGCCAATTTATTTAATCAAATATAGTTTTATCGCAAATTTATTAAAATTAATATATTAACTTTATAAATTCTGAAAATATTTTTACAGAATTCCATATGTTTTTATCAATTTATATAAAAAATTTCAGAATTTTATAAAATATATATTTTGGATAATGAATTTTTGAATTAAAATTACAATGTTTTAAATAAAACCGGAACTTTTAAACGCATAACGAATCTGTTGGAACCGTAAACAGAGTAACTACTAAATAAGCGATGAATGGAACACCGGAGTCATTCTGGAATATTCCGGGGTAAAATGGGTACTCTGGGTACTTTAGATGCCAGTTTGGGAAATTCCTCGATGGCGAAAACATAAATAAAAATTTGAGGAACATGTGTCCCCCAAACGCCCGAACTCCCTTAATATTAAATTAATATTTCTAATAGACAATACATCAAAACCCTCCATATGATCATATCATTACCCGAACATGTAGAACGAGCAACTGTGACCGTCACGCTAAACGGGGCATGGAAGCCGAACTGAACTTTGACACTAAGATAATACCCACAACCCTACCATTATGTATAGGTCAATTCTTGGATGAATATACCCATTCGAGCACAAGTTGTGACCATTACCTACCCGAACCCTGATTTCGGTAATTAACCCAAAACTGCCTAATACTAGGACTAAAGTAGTTGTAAACTGATACCTTTCCAATGTGTGATTGATGTCCATTGCTTATCCAGTGAGTTTCCTTACCTAGTTTTCAAACTGTTTTCTTGTTTTACATGGGGTGAATTGCATGTTACATAAATACATACTTACATATACAAACGTGTTCTAATGTGAATTATCTGAGTTATGCCATGAAAAGTCCCCACAAACACGAGTGATCAACTTTATGCCAGTGGATATGTGAATAGTACTATTGGTTTGACAAATCCAATTGAGCTGGCACGAATGTCATGGGTTCTACTGCAATTGCACATGTCCATGCACTCTATATGAGCACACTATGTGGTGTTAGACATAGCTACTTAGGGTGGAAAAGTGCTGAGGTGTCGAATGTGGGACACGACACTGGAGAACAGTCAAGGTTTCACTTGTGGGCTCAGTATAATTTAATCAAATGTGTCAAACTTGAACTACATTATCAACTGTATGTTGCAAACTAAAACAGTGAAACTCACTAACTTTTTGTAGTTGAGCTTTTCCAAACTTAACATGCTTTTCAGGTGACTTGAGACTTGTGTGATACTTGTTTTTGTTGTTACAAGAATTGCTCTACGACTGAATACATGTATAGAAGCATATGTATTAGAATATTAACGTGATCTACTAGAACGTATTGTGATAGCATACTTGTAGTACGGAATCAACAATGTAAATTGTTGTACCTTTGGAATACAATATAGCATCTTTGTAAACAATGTCTCTGTGCCATGTGTATGTTGCATCCCGTGATTTTCTTCCGCTGCGGGACGGGGTGTGACACAAGATCTTGGTTTCCACGATTAGTTCCATAACCAATAGTACGTGTCTTTCATGTGTAGGAGTCTGACCTAGGTAGTGTCTTCCCATCATCTGAATTCGGCCTCGGTCTAAGTTCCTGTCTTAGTCAGCTTTATATAATTTTAATTAACTGCATTAGGTTATTAGAAAACCCTCCCTCAAAACATAAAAACAACTAAGTCGAGTCAATAGATAAGTAATCGAGTCAAGTTAACGTAATCAATAGAGTCTCATGGGTTCGATACTCAGACTTCTTAGGCTATACTACATTGATCAGTACACGTATCAGTTGTGTGGTTTAGGTTTGGAGAGTCTTAGGTTATAAATTTAAAACTTAGTGTGTCTAGTTTAGAGTTAATTTAGTTAGTTTTAATTAAACCACTTTTAGCACATCAAGAAGCTTTGCGTATACCTTGATCGCGGGGGTATGTCATGATGTGGGACTCACGGACACAATATGCTCGAGTGGGGTCCACTAATATTTTTGTCAATATTACCCTCAAAATGATAAAATATCACATAAAGCATGTTGAAAGGCGGATACATGGACTTAATGGGACAAATATACTGATAGTTTTTCTTGTGGTTGGATTATTCAAAAGAAATAATAATAGTAAACTGACAAGTATTATCAGTATGATCTTTTACAGGACGTAGAAAAATATTAGGCAAAAAGAAATGGAATGGATTGAAAAAGTCTAGAATTTTGAATGAGATGGGGGAATTTTTAGATGCATATTAGTACTTTATATACATAAATACGTTTTAAGTATTTATGTTAAAGTCTTGTGGTGTTAAACATAAATACGCATCAAAATTTAACATGATGGTGTTAATGTATATAATTTGATGTAATTAAACATATCCAACGCATGATCTTTTAACTTGTTGGTGTTAATGGTACTAATTAGCATCATTTTAACTTGATAGTAACATTAAATTATAATTTAGTGTATTGTAATTATATGTATACGTATTTCAACCATCTACCTGATAATTGATGATTTGGATAGAGGTATTCCATTGATTGGAGGATCTTTTGGTATCGCACCAGTGGTGGACGCTACTACTCTTACGGCTCAACCTTTGGAGCCATTGGTCGTCCCGCCTACTGTCACAGTCGAGCCGACTTCTGCGATCCCTTCGCCCATTTTTACAGAGTCGTCTTTTCCGCTGTTCGAGTCACTTGTCGTTACTGCACCTCTACTAGTCTATACTCGTCGTAGGAAGAGGATTCGACCCGTTGGAGAGATCGCATCGACTTCGAGAGCTGAGACAGCGTCTTCTTTGAAGACGCAAACGGGATTTGGATCGATCGATGCTCTCACCGCGATCGACAGTTTGCTACGTTAAGCAGAGACTTGGAGACAACGAACGATAAGATAAAGAACCTAGAGGGTCAGATGGACTGGTATGATGAGCTTCAGGACTTGGATAACAGTGCTATGGATCAGATGCACTAGAGGATAATGGAGCTTGAAGATCTGGTTAGGAAGCTTTTTGACTTCCTGGGTTTTAAGTGATGGTTGTTTGTTTTGTTTGTTTGTCTCTTTTGGTGAACCCTATTCGGCTTGTATGCCAATTTTGGATATTTAGGAGGAAATTCATCTAGACTTGTTATTGGTGTTTGATTTTGTCACACCAAATTTTGGAAAGTCGTTGTACTACGAACAAGCTTTGTAATTTCCATGATAAATATCAATGGGTTTTTTGATTACAAATTATTCTCATTATTATGTAGACGTGATTACATGCGTATTATTTGGTCCACTAGCATTTAATGATTGAATTATTTTGGATATTGTCTTATGTTGTTATTATTGTTATAATAATAGAAACAATAAGATGCCACCAAAAGCGAGACAGGGTCTTACCACTGATGGTACTGGATTACCTAGCACCCTAGAGGAGTTGGCACAACTCATCGCCCAACACGTTAATACTACCATGGAAGAGCACGATGCTAACCAAAATAATGGGCAAGGACGTGGGCGTGGTACTCATGGGCATGGTTTTGGTGGAGCACCAACTAGAAACCCTCAAGGTAGTGTAATGATCGGAAAGTTTTAGTAGTTCTTGAGTTATGATATAATCGAAGAGTAATCTTGATTATTCATTAACCTTGTGAACAGTGCATGGATGTACGTACAAAACATTCCAGGGTTGTAACCCATGATCATTTACTGGTACTGATGGACCTCTTGATATCACTAGATGGATCGAGAAGATGGAGTCTGTTATGGAAATCAGCGGGAGTGCTGCTGATCAAAGGGTTAGGTATGCTTCTTGTTCATTTCTTGATGAAGCTTTATCTTGGTGGAATGCACAAGTTCAGATTTTGGGAGAAGACTTTACTTACGGTCTTGCCTGGAACGAACTGAAAGAGATGCTTCTGAAGGAATACTGCCCGCGTAGTGAGATACAGAAGATCAGACTGACTTCTGGAATATGACCATGGAAGGCTTGAATGTCAGAGCTTATATGTATAAGTTCAATGATCTGGCTAGGTTGGTTCCTCGGATGGTCACTCCTGATTACGTTAAGATACAAAGGTATATTTGGGGGCTAAAGAAATGGAAAGTCAAATGTGATAAACAGTCTCACTAATGATGTGCCAGTAAGTTTTTACACATTTAGTAGATTGATTTCTAGATATAAACCTAAATATCAATAACTTTCTTATCTCGTGGGGAACATCTCTCGAATATATGGATAACCTCCGAAATCTCGTTTGAGATGTTGCTTTATTCTGAGATACTAGGTCTTTATACTATTTGATATCTGGGGTATTAAACCTGGTCTTCTGATTTTGCGTCTGCAATGGTGTAGACCTCTTATAATACTTTATGCGCTTTAAAAAGTTTTCCCTCTACATAAAAATTGAGAAAATATCGAAAGATATGAATCAAATGCAGTTGTAAAGAAGATCCCTAAGTGGGACACACCTCAAGTCAGGCCTTCATCTCTTTGACTGAAAGGTAGTTCATACCCGAGCTCTCATGGTCTCGCACTAACCAGGAGTATAGATATCAATATAGTATATTCACCTGTAAACTGAATCTAGGGAATCTTTATACGAGAGTATATACTGAGGTGGGACACGCGAATAAGTTAAGTGTTTAAAACACTAAATCTCGTATCTCGAATCAGTTGAACTTTGTGTGAAAATTTAAGTGGATCAGTATACTAACAATCTAAGTGAATTGTTTAGAACTTAAAGTGTTTATAGCTCAACGGTGCTAGTGATTTGTTATAAACTGATATGATCCTCTAACGCAAACTCAAACAAAAATATAGTCCGTAAATATTTCTTTATTGCTTTATATTTAAGAAAAATTACAAAAAGATTTTGAGTGAGTTTTAGCATAAACTTTGAAAATACAAAAAGATTTTATTTTTATTTTATTTTCGACAACCGATGTCTGAAAGCTGAGTTTCAAAGTCTAAATATGCTGAACATGTTTCTGAAAATATACAAGTTCATTAATTTGAAACTTGAAAGTTTAAACGAAAAATCAAAAACAGTTTGTGAAAATCTTCAGGTCATTAATTTGAACTTGGATGATTATTTCAGAAAGTTTTGGATTCTTTCACTGTAAAAAAATATAGTTATTTTATAGGGGGAGAGAGCCAAGTTATTCTTGGGAAATTACATATTGTTAAATTTGGGCCAGGGTCTCGATCTTAGAATATTTTGAGCCAGGTTATCAATTCTAGAAGTTCAAAAATCTTTCATTATTAGATGTAAAATCCAGATTTCTGTGAACAAACGATGTCCTATATAGTCACATATTTGAAATGCTCCAGCTTATTCATGTCAAATATCTTACAAATAGTTTGAGATGTGCAGATATTAATCCAGATTACGATCCCGATAGCTGAGGCTAAAGGGGAGTCTGAAGACGAGCTCAAAGTAAGGGGGAGTTTGCAATCAATGAGCCAAGTAACTATTGTTGGATCGACGTGTGACCCTAACGAGTCAATCTGAGTAGTTCATCATCAAATACAAAGGCGGAATCAATGTAAATGACGTAAAACAGCCTGTTCCTTTCTAATCTTTATCTATTACTGATTTCCTGAGCTTTTACAGATCTGATTACAATTCCGCAGCACCTCGGCTCTCACACACATACATTTAATTTCGTATGAAATGAGACCACACAACCCCTATATATAGTTGAACTAATTTCGTTTGAAAGTGGCAAGGCCCATTTCAAACGAAATTACCTTTGTTAATTTCATTTGAACTGTACCTTGTCACCTTCAAACGAAATCACCCACTTAAACATGAACAAACCCTAAATTCTATCCTGTTGTGTGCTCGTTTATCCTATCTAGACATAAGACTCGATTAAGACGAAGTTAACAGACAGTAGATGCACCAACAGACTCCCCCTTGGATGTTGACGAAGTCTTCGGCGTCGAGTCTTTAGTCTTTGTCTCTTTCCAAATTGATTTGACATTGTAAAAGCTTCCTTCAATCTTTATCTTCAATCAACAGCTAGCATGAATCACATAATCTGAATCTTTAATATCTTCAAGCTCCCCCTTGAATGTAGATCCAGGAACTGTATCTGACTTTAAATCTTCAGACTCCCCCTATCAGTAGGCTGGGATTTTGCTTAGCTGCTTTCATAAACTTATACCTGTTACCTGCACAATCTCTACCTAAATATAAGATATATGACAATAACAGTTTCAATTCCAAACTTACCATTCAATCTCATTTGTTAAAATTTGTCAGAATTAGAAATCCACTTAAGTATTCAGGTCCAAATTAATGACCCTGATTACTCAATTTGTCTACCAAGTCCAAATTAATGACCTTGCTTGATCTGAGATAAATCACACTGACATTTAGTTCAACTTTGTTCAAACAATTTTCTGAAAATTTACAAGTTTCAAATTAATGAACTTGTTTTGACTTTTCAATTTTCTTAAGTTTAACATGATTAGCTCCAAACTCATCCTCCAGCCCAGAAACTTCCTGCATCTGCTTCAATTCGAATCTGAAGATCAACTTTCCACTTTGGTTTGTCGGAAAATAAAGCAGAAATGTAAAATCTTTTTGGAATTTTAATAAAGTTTCTATGCTAGAAATGAATTACAGAAATAAAATGCAGTAAATGTAAACTATTTACAAACATATTTATGGTGAGCGTGTTAGGGAATCATATCAGCTGTTCGACAAGTCACAAGTACCGTTAAGCTTTAATTTCATACTCAGAATTAAACAATTCGCTTAGATTGTCGATATGCTGATCCACTTAAATTCTCACATAAATTTCAATCTGTCCAGGATACGGATTTAGTGTTTTAGGAACTTAAACTCATTCAAGTGTCCCACCTCTTGAATATACTCCCGTATCCAGATCCCAATATTCAGTCTTACAAGTGAGTATACCACAGATGATATCTGTAAGGGGTTAAATTGCGAAAACCATGAGAGCTCAGGTCAGAACTTCCGTTCAGCAGAGAGATGACGGTTCGACTTTAGTAGGTCCCCTTTAGAGGATCTTTTTTACAACAGCATTGATTAGCAATTTTATTGTCTCATCATTTTATGCTGAGGGCAGCGCTATATTTCATGCAAGCGGTAAAGTATTCTCCGGGGACTAGGCCATTGCTTCCGCATTATCAGAAGTCCCGGGATAATACCCCAGATATCACTGAGTATAAAGACCTAGTATCTCAGAAAGAGGGATCTTTCAAACGAAATTTCAGGGGTTACCTATATATCCAAGTAGTGTTCCCCACGAAATAAGTAAGCAAAGATTTAAGTTTATATCCCGAACAAACCTACTAAATGTGTAAAAACCTATCGGCACATCATCAGCGAGACTGTTTAACGCATTTAAACTTTCCAATTCTTTAGCATACCGTAACCGTCAAGCTGATGTACTATCATTTTCCCTTTTTACACAAGCTCTTTTTGAGTTTTCTATTGTTTTTGGATTTTGAAATATCTCATGTTTTTGTATTTTTGAAAAAAAAAATTTACTATTTTTGAATTTTCTGAAAATATTACCCTATACTCTCCCCCTAAATACCAAAACATGTAAAAATTCGACAAACCATTGCAGATTGCTTCTCAACATCATCTACAATGTCTCCTTCATCAACGCAAAGAATCTCTTCCAACACCGATAAAAGCTTCATACCATTCAGTTTTAACAAGTATTGAAAACGAGTTTTATCAAATGCTTTGGTATGTAAATCAGCTTTTTGCTCGTCAGTGTGGATTTTCTCAATTCGTATCAACTTCTTCTCGAAACAATCGCGAATGAAGTGATGACGAATTTCAATGTGTTTGGTTTTAGCGTGATGTACTGGATTTTTAGTAATATTTATCGCTGCCTCATTATCAACAAAGATAGGAGTGTTAAGAAATTGCAAACCGTAGTCGCGCATCTGTTGCTGGATCCACAAGATCTGAGAACAGCAACTGCTCGCAGATACATATTCAGCTTCACATGTGGATAAAGCTACAGAAGTCTGCTTTTTGCATTGCCAGGTGACCAATCGTGGTCCGAAAAACTGGCACCCCGCTGTTGTTGATTTAGCGTTGACTTTGCAGCATCCGAAATCAGAATCAGAATACCCTTCGAGCGTGAAATCGCCTTCTCTTGGATACCACAACCCCAGTGATGGAGTTCCTTTCATGTAGCGTAATATCCTTTTTCACAATCACCATATGCGAAGCTCTAGGATTAGACTGAAACCGCGCTGCGAGGCAGGTTGGATACATAATATCGGGTCTTGAAGCTGTCAAGTACATTAACGAACCTATCATAGAACGATACAACGTTTCATCTACCTTCTCTCCGGTGAGATCAGGGTTTATCCCATGATTCGTCGCTAATGGGGTGGAAGCTGGAGTAGAACCTGACATCCCGAATTTCTCCAAGATATCATGAACATACTTCTTTTGATATATGAAAATTCCCTTAGGCAGTTGATCAACTTGAAGTCCCAAGAAGAATTTCATCTCACCCATCGATGACATTTCAAATTTCTGCTTCATAACTCTTTCAAAATCTTTGCACAGATTTTCATTTGTTGACCCAAATATGACGTCGTCCACGTATATTTGAACTATCAGAAGATGTCCGTCGACCTCTTTAATGAAAAGAGTGGCATCCACATTTCCACGGATGAAGCTGTTGGCTAGCAAGTGTTGAGACAATGTCTCGAACCAAGCTCTCGGGGCCTGGTGAAAACCATACAGCGCTTTATCCAGCAAATAGACCTTGTCTTTGTGGATTGGATCGGTGAAGCCCGGTGGCTGACCGACATATACCTCCTCTTTTACCTTCCCGTAGAGAAACGCCGATTTAACATCTAGCTGATATACTTTGAAATTTTTCCAAGATGCAAATGCTAGGAAGATTCTGATCGCTTCTAGTCTAGCAACCGGAGCATACACTTCAGTGAAATCTATACCCTCATGCTGACTAAAGCCCTGGACTACGAGTCGAGCTTTGTTACGAACAACAACCCCACGATCATCCCTCTTGCACTTGAACACCCACTTGGTGTTTATCTTCCTCTGACCATCAGGCAAGTCTACCGATTTCCACACACCTAACTTCTCAAACTGAATCAACTCTTCTTGCATGGCATTGACCCAAGAATCTTCAGTTAGCGCCTCTTTATAAGTTCGTGGTACGATCTGCGAAATAAAACAATTAATTGAAAACTCAGTTTGTAAAGGAGCAACTGTAGAATAAAAAAAAGTAAGCCCTTGGTCAATTTGTCGTCTTGTGCGAACGCCTGTCTGCAATTCTCCAATGATCAACTCTTCTGGATGGTACGAAAGAGTTCTTGGTATCACCTCGCCTGGAACATCTACCTCGCCTTCTAGATTAGTAACATTCTGATTTGCACCTTGTTCACTGACTGGAATTGTTTGACTTGAGATCTGGATCTGCTCCCCCTCAGAATCTGAATCACCATGATCAAAGACTGGTCTATCATCAGATTCTTGATTATCGTTGACTGCCGTCTGATTGTCAAGAGATTCCTGAATATCATCATGTTCACCAGCATTACTTGGACCTGCTTCATCATCATTCGAAGCTTGTCTTTGACGTTTGAAAGTTTCTGCTGGGAATCTTTCTTGCGATTCTTCATACACTCTTAAAATATCCAACTCGTCAAAGAAATCTGGTTCTTCTTCAATGTCAAACGAATCCCATAAAGTATCGTAATTAAAACGCCATGAGTCACCGGGATTCAGAGGCGGCATAGTATACCCCTGACACTCAACATGTTGTGCTTCGATGATCTGCTTCAAGCTTGGAACAAAGACTCTTTTCAATGGACTTGCATAACCCACGGAAATTCCTTCAGTGCTCTTTGCACCAAACTTTCCAAAAGTCTCTAGAACTGTACAGGGAGACCCAAACGCTTCTAAATACTTCAGGTTCGGTTTTCAGTTGTTGATCAGCTCGAAACATGTCTTGTTGAATTTCTTTACAGTGAGAACCCGGTTGAGTGTATAGCAAGCGGCTGACACTGCTTCTGCCCAAAAATTGACTGGTAGCTTTGAATCAGCAAGCATCGACCTAGCCGTTTCAATTAGTGTCCTGTTCTTTCTTTCGGCTACTCCATTTTGCTGCGGAGTGTAAGGAGCACTAAATTCTTGCAGTATACCTATCTCATCACAATACTCTTCCATCCTGTTGTTCTTGAACTCAGTACCGTTATCACACCTGATTCTTCTGATTCGGGTTTGGTACAAGTTTTCAATTTTTCTGAACAACGCCATCAATCTTTCGAAAGTCTCATCCTTTGTCTTCAGAAAAGAAACCCATGAAAATCTTGATTAATCATCAGTTACTACCAGACAGTAGAGATCCCCTGTAATACTTTTGACGTTTACTGGACCAAACAGATCCATATGGAGTCTCTCTAACGGTCTTGAGACTGAGTTGACTTTCTTTTGAGGATGGGATTTCTTCTTTTGCTTGCCTTTGACACAACTTATATGTAGGATCGATTTCAGATCCGAACGAGTCGGTCAGAAGAGTTTTTCACCAAAACAAGAGGCGGAAACAAGTGTTTCGGTACAAATTCAGCCGTATTCACTTTAAACTTGTTGATATTATTGATAAAAATGTTGATTACAATCACGTCAACAGTTTGGCAGCACTTCGTGGCTCACCGGAAGACAACACCCACAACTATTCCTGATTTTGCTCCTAATCACCCTATATATAGGGGTTCTGATTTAGCTCGAAATGACATGGTGTCATTTGGAGCGGAATTAGACATTAACTTTCGAGCGGAATCAGCAAGATACGCTCTCGAGCGGAATCAGAAAGTTACACTTTCGAGTGGAATCAGAAAGTTATGTGATTTAGCTCCAAATGACAAGGTGTCATTTCGAGCGGAATTACCTCTAAAAATCACTATTTTGATTCTCATGCTCTAATTCTATACAAGACTCGATACAAGACGTAGGCGACAGACGGATGCACCAACAAACTCCCCCTCGGATGTTGACGGAGTCTTCAGTGTCGAGTCTTCGGTTGTCAAACCTTCAGTCTTTATCAGTCTTTGTGCTTCTCTCTGAAGTATTCTCCATTGTAAGCATCCACAATCAATCTCTTTCTCTTTCTTCCAGAATCCCAACATAGCTCTGAGCTCTCTCTTGAAGTTCTCAGACTCCCCCTCTCACTAAGCTGGGATCGTAGTCTGGAAATCACCATCTGCTCAGATATCGGAATCTGGCTTTGGTCAATCTTCATATCTGCAATTCTCTACCACACACATAAGTTTCTCAAAGATTAAATCTTTAAAATTTAGAAACTATTTGCAGAAAATATTTAAAAAAAAATTGTTCTCTGCAAACCACGTGTAAAAGCCTTTTCATACACTCTCTCCCAAACCTGTTCATCAAGTTTAGCACATGGAATTTTGAACGTCAGCCTTCCAACAACAGTTGTCGAAAATCTTTTTGTATTTTTCAAAAGTTTATGCTAAAACACACTTAAAATTTTTTTTTGGATTTTTTTTAATGAGAATGCAGTAAAGAAATATTTACAAACAATATTTTTGTGAGTTCGTGCAAGAGGATCATATCAGTTTATGAGACAAATCACTAACACCATTAAGCTTTAAACATTTTAAGCTCTAAACAATTCACATTGATTGACGATATTGTTGTCCACTTAAACTCAATCTAAAAACTTTCGAAATGCTTACCGATACGTTAAGGTATATTAATTTGCACTAAATTCTTATGGACCCCACGATCTCAGCATATCCCTTCATCATCTAATACACTATCTCAAGCAATGCCTTTAAACTTTGATCAACTGTGATTTGTGCGAAAAACAAAGCAGAATGTTTAAACATTAACAATCAGGTCGATACTTCCGTATACGCAGAGAAAGTCCAATGGTTAAACAAAATAAGAAAAATAAAACAAGTTGAAGTTGTTTAGGCTTTAACCACCAGGTCGATACTCCCGTATACGCAGAGGAGGTCCAAAGCTTAAACGAAACACCAAAGAAAATAAAGCAGAACGTTTAGGCATTAACAACCAGGTCGATACTCACGTATACGCAGAGGATGTCCAATGCTTAAACAAAATAAAGAAATAAAACAAGTTTAAATCTTTGCAAAATGAAATGCACAATCACAGTGACTTTTCAGCAAAGTTGTGAAAGTTCACAAACTTAACCAGTTTTATGTCTTTCGACAATCAGCGATTACTGAGTAGGCATACAGTCAAGAAGGACAAAACTAAGTACTATGCTTTCGACCATGTTTCCCACTAGAACTAGGCTTTTTCATTTAAGTTTGTATCGTTATCTCAAATCTACTAGTTTAGTTGAGCCTACCGTCACATCCTTAGTGAGACCGTTTATCACATTTTAACTTTCCATTTCTTTAGCGTGTTGTGACAGTCCACTGATGTACTATCATTTCCTCTTTTATGCAACAAAAACTCATTTTTCATTTTATCATGTTTTCGGCTTTTTCAAATTTTCTAATGTTTTTGGATTTTCTGAAACAATACTCCCCCTAAAATACAAATACATCTAAAGAAAATTGAAAACAAACTGTACAAGAACATGACAACTGATATCGAATTGCCTCAATTCGCCATCCACTTGGCATAAACAATCAGAACTCCCCCTCACAACAAACTATTTTCCCATTATGATCTCAAAACACTTAAGTTTGTTTTAATCAAAATGGTATTTCCAGAAAATTAGTTTGTTGATTTTACCATTTGTAAATTCGGGGAAAACTCATCACATTGTTTACCAACACTTTTAAATGATAGTTAAATCAAGTTCAACTTAATGACCTTGATTAACCACTTGTAAGATCTAATATCAAACATTTTCAACCAATCATCATCTGTTGGTTGAATTCTCAAAGTGCCGATTCCTACTCCACTCTTACCAACCTGGGAGTTCCGGCATTTCACACTTATACACAAACAATTTTCATAAACAATGAATGATGCCGATTCATGCTCCACGATTACCAACTTGGGAGCTCTAGCAAGTCAGGTTTTTACTGTTTGAAAAATATATCCACCCAAGCCTGACCTTCCTTGGGTGTAACAACCTCTTCTTCATCTTTACTTTCAACAGACTTGTGAACATTCATTTTGGAAGCATAGAATTCTTTAACCCCTTTGGCCTTACCATCGACCATTTTTTCCAAAAATGTGTTTCACATTTCTGTTGAAAGCCTTATCAATATCAAATTTCTTCTTGTCAGAATAAAATTGATATGAATTTTCAACATTTCCAACTTTATTCTTAAAATTTTCAGCTCACAAAGGTGGAAAATTCACATCATCCACTTTTGGAACTGATTTCTCAATTCTTTCTTCAACACGTGGCTCCTCTGATTTTGTGGAATCAGATTCATCACCATAACTATTTCCTGAACCCTTAACAACCCATTTTTGATTTTTCAGATTTTCTTTTCTTTTTACCACATTCTTTGACCATTCACCAATCTCAAAGGTTGAATTTTCAAAGCCTGTAAACTTTCTGGTTGTAAGTTCAGTTTTCTCAACAACTTTTTCTTTCATTTTACCAGAGACTTCCTGTTTTGGTTTGAATGTTTTCGGATAATTTCTAGCAATATGACCAGCAGTTTTGCACTGAAAACAGGTTCTCGTCTCTGTAGTCTTCTGAGCACCATTTTTCTTCATGTTCTCTTGCTTTTTGGCAAGGAATTCTTGATTTGTCTGCTTTCTGAATGCTTGCTCTTTCTCATCTTCTAAAGATTTTCCTGAAACAAACACAGTTTTTGGTTTATAAACTTTTTCATTTTTATGATTTTTCTGTTGATTAAATCCTAATCCTTTCTTTTTGAAATTACAGTTATGGTTTGGTTTTTTATGAATACCAGAACCAGAACTGTAACCCTTTTTCTTGTTTAATCTTTGTTGCACTCTTGAGGTGTAAGGTCTTGGATTTTCAGAAAGATTAATAGCTTTTATTTCAGAAATGTTGATTTCTGTTAGTTTGAAAACCTTTTTAATCATTTCAGTTTTAACACCTCTTATCGGAAAAATCTCATCAGAATATAATTTGTCAGAATCTTTCAAAGTATATGCTACTTTGACCGGTTCGTCATTCAAACTAGATTTTGATAACAAAAATTCCTTATCATAAACTCGTTTGTCCTTTTTGATTGTTGACTTTGACTTGTCGAACCCAAACTTTGACTCGGATTTGGACTCCGGTTTTGACTCCTCTATGTCATCTTTGTCTAACACCTGATCGACCACACTTTTTATCAACTTGGACTCATGATCAGTATCAGACGATGTGAACGTAACATCAATATTTTCTGGCAAATTATCCGATGACCCCGACTCCCACTGTAAGTTAATTGCCTTTTTGACTCTTTCAGAATTTGGATTTCGAGACAAATATCCATTTTCGACCGGGGGCGAACATCTATTGTAGACAACACTTGGTTTCTTACCAGAAATTTCTACTTCATCCTCTTCTTTTGTCTCGGAATTCTTTTCTTTCGAAGTCTTCTCTTCTTCAAATGTCTTCATTCTTTCAACGATCGGGTAAATCCTGTCAACAACAAAAGTAGAACATGAGTAACTTTTCAATAAATTGTTGACTCTTTCAGTTTCAATCTTTTGTGTTGCCAGCTTCAATTCCAGCTCAGCACATTTCTCTGTGTAGTAATTAACATCATCAAGTTGTCTCATGTAAGCTCCTTTGAGTGTATTCAATGCAACGGCTTGTTCACTGTTTGAATCAGTGTACTTGTTAATCTCTTTGTTCAAAGTATCATAAGATTCTTTCAATCTTTTTATGTTGTGTAGCTGCTCGTTGTTTTGAATGATCAAAGAATCACAATTCAAACACTTTTCAGGAACTTTGACTGCTTCAGTATCAACTTTGATATAAAATTCAGGAACATCTTTGACTGTTCTTCTCGCTTGGAAAAACTCAGCTCTTTTCTTTTTCTCGGCTTCAGCTTCAGCTTTTAGCCTCTCTTCTTCTTCTTCCTCTTCTTCAATTTTTCTCCATTTTTCTTCTTAAGCTTCCCTGACTCTTCTGTATTTTGCAGCCCAATACTCATCATAAGCATTAGCAATAAAGGCTTTACAATTTGACATCTCTTTGGCCATGAATTCTTGGTCTGGACAAAAATTATCCCAACTGAAACCTTCAGGCAATTTTTCATCATCTTGATCTGCCAAACACACTTTACTATCTGTTGGAATGTATTTATCCCAGCTAAATCCACCATCCTTGCCCTGATTAACCAGACACGCTCTCTTTGAATCTTCAATTTCTTTTCTACCATATGCAGTTTGAGCCTGATGTGGTGCCTGTTGTAGTTGATATGGCTGTTGTGTGACTTGATGATAAATCGCCTTTTTGTAGTAATCATTGTTTCCAAAAGGGTTTTGAGCTCCACTCGCTTCTCAATTTGTGCACTCCCTCTTGAAATGCCCCTTTTCCCTGCAACAAAAACAAGTAATCATCTCTGCCTGTATTTGTTTAAACTTTTCAGCTCGTCTCAACACACTAGCCATGCACCATTTAATATCCATTAATTCCATTTCCTCGGAATCAATTTGATCGTAATCCTCTTTCGTGAGCATTGGATTTCCGATCCTCCCTGCAACTAATCCTCCATAGGATTCAAGCACTGTCACCAACAAAGACATGTGACTTTTAGCAACTTCCTCAGTATAGTTCTGATTATTCTCAAGCTTTAAGGAAATGTTGCATTGAAGAACTTTGCCACTCTTTGTCGTAGAAAACTGTGGATCATATGTTGGAAACGAAGAGAATCCAGTTGTGCTGCTTGATCCCTGAGATGCACTTTCAGAAGAACCTTTTGCGTTATAAGCAGTTTCAACCTTTGGAGAAAAATTTGTCTTTTCACTAACACCACTCTTGAAATACAAGCCGATGTCTTGTTCTCCATCGTAGTTCTTCATCCTGGCAATCTTTCTTTGCTCCATCTCTTGAGCTTCCAAATGTTTAATAAATTCTCCCAATGTTAACTTTTTATATTCTTTCCGATTGTTTCTTAACATCATCAGGAATGTTCCCCAAGTATCATGTGGTAACGCATCTGCAAGTTTTTCAATTAACTCATCAGTATCCTTTTTGATGCCTAGCTTCGTCATATTTCTCACCAAGTTACAATATCTTTCAATAATCTGCTTGGTGTTTTCGGATTTCAAACCACGGAATAGATCAAATTCTTTCTTCATGAGAGACATCTTGTTTTTAAGCATATCATCACTTCCTATAGACTTTGCTTCCAATTCAGTCCAGATTGAATATGCACTTCCATCATGTTGAAGCAAAATCAGAATGTCCTCTTTGATCGCTTGCTGTAACAGACTTATCATCAATTTCTCATCTCTATACTTCTTTTTCTCCTCAGCACTCATATCTCTGATTGTTAACTGAATACCATTTCTTGTGGGCTTTTCATATGGGACTTCAGTGTGTTCCCAAGCATCCAAGTGATAAGCTTCAACCCAATTTCCAAAGCGTTCGGACCAACCATTGTAATCATCAATATCCAAGAGCTTAGGTGGTTTCTGTGATGTCCCGGTTTCATTTTCAAGCAAAGCATTCTGAGTAATTGTGATAGGACTAGCAAAAGCATTGTAGAACTCGTTGTCCATTGTTTAATCTTCAAAAGTTCACAATTTTTCAATTTCAAGTGATGTAGCAAATGTATTCTTTCAAGTGAAATCAATCAACTTCTGTTTAAGCGAAATATCCCGAATATATTTCAAATGAATTTTCAAGTGGAATCTCCAAATAACTTTGAAGCTGAATACTGGTTCTGAGCGGAATCACTAACAACAGTTCTGAGCGAAATTAAACTCAACTCAGTTCAAGCAGAATCAATCAGTAACTAAACCCTGATTTCGAGCGAAATCGGTTACTTAGTACACTGGAGCGGAATCAACCAACTAAAGCTGATCTGGAGCGAAATCTGTTTTGGAGCGGAATTAGACTTAAACTTTGGAGTGGAATTAGATTTTTAGGAATCTTTGGAACGGAATCAGCAAAATCTGGTAACTTTGGAGCGGAATTAATGCTGAAAGTCAATTTGGAGCGGAATCAAGACTAAATTTCGAGCGAAATCAAGCTGATGTCATCATACTATCGATCAATTTCGAGCTGAATCACGATTTTGTCAAGATTTAGTTCGATATTGGACTTGAAACTTCTAAGGCTTTGTCAATACAAGATTACGAGCAATGTGTGCAAAACTGAACCGATTCTGACCGTGAAATGATGTTCAATTTGAAAAGAAGATGTAGAAAAACAGAAATCACAGCTGAATTGTATAGAACTCTTCCTCCTGAGCTCTGATACCACTTGTAGGATCGATTTCGGATCCGAACGAGTCGGTCAGAAGAGTTTTTCACTAAAACAAGAGGCGGAAACAAGTGTTTCGGTACAAATTCAGCCGTATTCACTTTAAACTTGTTGATATTATTGATAAAAATGCTTATTACAATCACGTCAACACTTCGGCAGCACCTCGTCGCTCACCGGAAGACAACACCCACAACTATTCCTGATTTCGCTCCTAATGACCCTATATATAGGGGTTCTGATTTAGCTCAGAATGACATGGTGTCATTTGGAGCGGAATCAGACATTAACTTTCGAGCGGAATCAGCAAGATACACTCTCGAGCGGAATCAGAAAGTTACACTTTCGAGTGGAATCAGAAAGTTATGTGATTTAGCTCCAAATGACAAGGTGTCATTTCGAGCGGAATCACCTCTAAAAATCACTATTTTGATTCTCATGCTCTAATTCTATACAAGACTCGATACAAGACGTAGGCGACAGACGGATGCACCAACATTATACACTCTCCTTCCAGATGAAAACCTTTCACATGAACACCAGTAACTAAGTCGTTATGCACCAGGTGATTCATTTTTCGGAGATGAATATGGCCCATCTTTCGATGCCATAATTTTGATTCTTTTTCCGTTGCTCTTGACACAAAACAGTGAGCTTGACCCGTGGTTGTAGTTGCTACACTCGTGTCCAACACGTACAGATCATTCACTCTAGGTGCCCTCATGATAATCCTCTCTTCGGTAACAACAAATCCTGGTTTCAAGATCAAATATTCTTTGTCTGTAAAGTGCGTTTTATACATGCGATCACAGATCTGAGATATGCTCAGAAGATTGTTTTCAAGCTCGGCAATGTAATTCACTCTTTCAAACGTAACAATCCCATTGGATAACGTTCCTTCACCGATTATTCGACCACCCTGATTGCCTGCGAATCCCACATATCCTCCGTTAAACCCTCGAACATCATACAGTAGGGTCTTCTTCCCCGTCATGTGCCGAGAAGCTCCACTATCCATAATCCATCGTGAAACGGATCTTGGAAGCTCCTGCACATATCACAAACATTTAGTGAGATTTTGTTGTCACCCAAGCCTCTTTTGACTCAGGTAACTTGACATTGATGTGAGATTTTCCAATGTAAAGTGGCGAAAAATTTTTGTCATTCATTTTCAAGCTTTCTTCAGATCCAACCTCAACCTTTTTGTATAAGAAAAACTCATCTTTCTTAGGTTGACCGGTTGGTTGGACTTTCTTTTGAGCATTCTTCTTCTTTGGTGGAGTAGAAGATTGTTTCTCCAATTGTTCATAATAATCCAAAGGAATATCCATCTTTACCTGAGTGGTAGAAGACGATTGTTTTTCCGACTCTGAAACCTTTGGTTTTGGAGAACTTTTTGGCTTCCATGTTTGTTGAGATGACGCAACCCGTTTGTAAAATTTGTCATTTTTAGTTTCCAGCTTCTTAACAGGTTCAGTTTTGAATTTTGTGTTCTCATTTTTCAAAATTTTCTCAACAACCATTGGAGCTTTGCCTTTTGCATCAACCTTCTTTTTTGAACTCTCAGCAACTTCAGACTTAGGCTTAAAGTTGGTACACTTTCGTGCAATATGTCCAACTTTGTTGCATTTAAAGCATGTACGAGTATCAACTACCCGACTTGTGCCTTCAGTCTGAGGCTGTGAGGCCTTTTCCTTAAAGAACTCTTCATTCGACTTTGAAAAAATCTCAGACTCCTGCTCGGAATGAGAACTCGAGCTTTTTACAAACACCTTTTTCTCAGCAAACTTCTTGTTTTGAAAATTCTTTCTCTGATATTTCTTACCACCCTGATAACCACCCGACCATCTGTTTTGATTGTTGTTATAAAAACGCGGCGGTACAACAGGTTTTTTGTAGTAAGCTTTATCTTTTTCAAAATTCATTTTCCTTTTCGCATTTTTCAAACCTTCAATCTCAGACACATCAATTTCGACCAACTTGAACACGTTTTTCAACTTGTCCACATTCACATTTTCTAAAGGAAAATCAAGATCCGAATACAACTTATCCGATCCTGCTATCTTGTACATCACAAGATGTGGTTCTTCATTTAAGTTGTTTTTGGACTTTGATTTTGGAATATATTTGTCCAAAAAGCATTCATCATCCTCAGTAGTGTCACTATCAGATTTCAAAACACTTTCAACCACACTTTTAACAACTTCAGATTGGACACTTCCTTCATCGGATGACGAAGTGAATGTAACATCAATTGTGTCTGGAAGTTTTACCTCATTTTCATCTTCATCATTAACCAACCCTGAATTTTTCTTTGTGTAATTGTTTAGAACAGGTGGTGGAACCTGATGATACCCCACCCCGGTTCCATCAGCATATACATCTTCGCCTGCTTTGTTCTTTCCAATCGGTTTAGGAACAATATGTTGAAGAACAAAACTTGCAGAGCTGTAACTGTTCAGTTTCAACTGGATACGTTCATTTTCAATTTTAGCTTCTTGAAACTGAAGCTTCAACTTGGCAATTTCATCCAGTTGTTGGTTGATTAATTCTTCTTTAACCCTAAGAACACCTTTCAATTGCACATTTTCTGTGTATGTCTTACCATTTCTATCATCAGAATCTTTCACCGTTCATTTTAGCTTCTCAAAATTTTCTGATATTTGACGGTTTTCATGAATTAGCTTTTCGTTTTCTTTCCTAACTCTTTCTACGTCAATTTTATCATTTTCAATTTTCTCATTTAGTTCTTTTATGCGATCAGTTGAAGCTTTTAACATTTTGTCACGGTTTAAGATCTGATCCTCAACATCTCTGACTCTTTTTGTCAGATCTTCAACCTTTTTACCTCTGTGGTAAGCAATTGTACTACAAACCTTGCAATCTTTCATGCAATTTTTGCAGTCGCTCTCAGTTTTATCTTTCTTACCTGACTCTCTGATAGAACCATTCTGACTGGCCTCGTTTTTGGACTCAGTGCCAGAACCAGAAACTACCTCTAGCTCTTTCGCAGCAAGCACTTTGTCAGCCATCTTCTTCAGGTTTTCAGCAGTAAGCTCTTGTGAAGTATCAACAATTCCTTCATCAACTTTCTTTGACTGCTGCTCTTTCTCTTTTTCTTTTTCCTTTTCTTCAGCTTCTCCTCCCCACCACTTTCTCTGTTTGGCTTCTTCTTCTTCAGCAACTTGTTGAGTGAGAACTTCAACATCATTGGTTTTTGAATCAATAACTATGTTACCATCAGGATCTAGGTAACATTCCCTATCAGCATCCCATCTTTTTGCTCTCTTTGCTTCGTTGTAAATTTTAGACATTCTAACCAATCTGTCTACGGCTACCATCTATCTGTTGATATATTTCTCTTCTTCAGTCCTGTTATCTTTGTAAGGAACTTCTTTTGCTACAAACGCATAGCCTACTGCATCTTCCTCCGGTAACACATCACTCCAATCGTATCCCTCATCATCATGAATAACAGCAAGAGCTCTTGATTTTTCTTTGGGGGTATCTTCAAGCTGCTTCATTCTGGGGGGTTCAGATTTATTTTGATGGTAGATTGCTCGTTTGTAGTAATCTTCACGGAAAGGATTTGCAGTATCATCAGCTAGAGCGTTTCGACACTCACGTTTAAAGTGTCCTTTTTGTTTACATCGGAAGCATGTGACCTTTGATTTGTCAAATCCCAGTTTGGTGGACGGCCCTCCGATAGAATGTCTACCAGTAATCTCCATGAACCCTTGTGCTCGTCAAACTCCACTAGCCATACACCACCTGATGTCGATCAATTCCATCTCTTCTGGGTCGATCTGGTCATAATCCTCCTTGGTGAGGTTTGTATTTCCAATCTTCCCCGCAACCAGGCTCTCATACGATTCAAGCACAGACGCTAAAAACACCATCTGCTGCTTTGCGGATTCCTCGCTGAAGTTGTGTGCATTCTTCAGATCCACAGCAATATTACACTGGAATAAATTCTTCGGAGCAGATTGGGTTGGAGTTGTTGATGATGAACCGGTATGAAAACCACTGCTCGGACTCTCTTGATTTGACTTGTAAGAACCTTCAGCTGAGAAAGCTGTTTTCGGAGACACATTCTTTAGTATCCCATCTCCTTTGTAATACAATCCAATATTCTGCTGATAAGTGGAATGATTTACTTTGAAAGATTTCTTGATCTCCAGCTCATGGCTTTCTTGTCTTTCAATCAACAGATCAACTGTTAGTTCCTCTGACTTGATTGTATTCTTTAACATCAAAGCAAAGTATTGCCAATCATTGTCATCCGACAACGAGTCAAACAGTTTGTCAACCAGTTCTTCACGAGAATAGATGATTCCATGTCTTGCCAGCTCCATCTTCAGATGTCCAAATCTTTCAATCATTTTAGACACAGACTCATTTTTCAAACAGCCAAATAGATCAAACTCTTTTCTTAACATTTTCTTTTTGTTTTTAACTATTTCTGCACTACCCTCACATTTTATTTTCAATTTTGCCCATAGATCTTTTGAATTCGTGTACTCAATCAATGCTATGATGTCGTCTCTCACAGACTAATGAATTAGTGCAATGCATTTCTGTTCAGCAACATATCTATCAATCTCTTCATTTTCAGATAAATTTTCAAAATCTAATCTTGCCATAACAAAACCATTCTTCAACATTTTCCAACTCGGATAAGCAAACGCTTTGAGCCATTCTTCAAACTTTTTGGCCCATTTGTTGTAATCTTCAATCGCCATCAACTTTGGAGGTTTGTTATAAGTCCCGTAAGAACTCTCAACACTTAATGCATCAGAAAGAGTCTTTCTCGCATTCAGAGCTTTCTCATTTGTGTTGATTGACGTGTCGTTTGAAGTATCATCCCCACCATTTCCAGCAAATGCGAAAACATCACAGAACGGATTCGTGTAATCATCCATCTTTCAAGTACCTGAAATGATCAACAAACACTTAGAAAATTCTTAGTTTTGAAAAATACAGATTCAAACGAAATTAGTTTGAATGGAATTGCTCAAATGGTATAAGTCCCTCAAATGGAATTATGCTATCTCAAACGAAATCTCTAATTTCGTTTGAGATTTCAAATGGAATCACCTATCAAGTATGAGCTTCAAACGAAATTACAATAAAGTGCACTCTCAAGCGAAATTACCCAAACACTTCAAACGAGATACCCGATTCAAACGGAATTAACTAGATCCTTCAAACGAAATCAGTTATAATGTGCATTTTCAGACGAGATTACCAGGATATTTCAAACTAAATTAAGATGATGTCATCATTTTTCGAACAGTTTCCAAGCGGAATTATCTGATTTTATCAAAATTTGTTCGAATTATGGTCCAAATCTTTCACGGATTAGTTAAAACTATGTATTGCTTTATATATGTTAGTTTTAAGCCATTTCAACCGTTAAATCTCGTTCAAATCAAAAAAAGAAAGAGTAGAAGTGAGAGAATCCGATGAAATCAAGCTGAATTGGTATGAACTCCTCGTCCTGAGCTCTGATACCACTTGTTGGATCGACGTGTGACCCTAACGAGTCAATCTGAGTAGTTCATCATCAAATACAAAGGCGGAATCAATGTAAATGACGTAAAACAGCTTGTTCCTTTCTAATCTTTATCTATTACTGATTTCCTGAGCTTTTACAGATCTGATTACAATTCGGCAGCACCTCGGCTCTCACACACATACATTTAATTTCGTATGAAATGAGACCACACAACCCCTATATATAGTTGAACTAATTTCGTTTCAAAGTGGCAAGGCCCATTTCAAACGAAATTACCTTTGTTAATTTCGTTTGAACTGTACCTTGTCACCCTCAAACGAAGTCACCCACTTAAACATGAACAAACCCGAAATTCTATCCTGTTGTGTGCTCGTTTATCCTATCTAGACATAAGACTCGATTAAGACGAAGTTAACAGACAGTAGATGTGACAACTCGATTTCCAAGATTTCCATCTTCGCATTAATTGCACGTTAATTGTTTAAGTTTTTTGTTTATACGACTTGTTTGTTCACAACTGTACACGTTTGTAATATGTTAAATCGTATTGTGATTTATATGATTTATATGGTGTGCATTAAGTGTGTATGTAATATATGTTTTGTATGATTTTAATGTTAGTACACTTAATAAAAGGATGGAACTTTTTTCGAACACCCACACACCCCACGAAAACACTAAGTGTTTTCGTCTATTAAGGGGCCAACGAAAAACAGTATGGGCTTCGGCCCAGTAACAACCAGTTATATGTTCGATATTAATCCTTAAGAAAAATCAATCATCAAACCCTACTTCCCCACCTGTTTGTGCGACGGCTGTGGACATACTCCCCATTCGAGATATCATCTTGGCTGATTAAATCTTTGGTTAGTGATTCTATATTCATTTTAACTATTGATGTAGAGTATATGTGATGTCAGTATGGTCTTCTTGTTAATAATTGTTCTAATCGATGATGATTCCTTATTAAATTACTAGAGTATACAGTGATGATTTCTTTTATGTATTGGTTTCTTTGATCTTGAGTTGTGTGTTTCGATGAACTAGTAAAGCGGCTGGCCCACTAAATGCAAATAGCATGATACATTCAACTATCCAATTTACATGTGATATCACTGACGTTTTCGGTCCAATAGTATTAGGACTAGGAGTATGGTAGTAGGCCACTATAGGTAAACCCTTTTGACTATTATTGATGTCATGCATGTGAAGCCAAATGAATAAGAATCACATGATCGGCTATTAGGTTCATTCTTGCATGTGGGTTGTCAGGGACATGTGATGTCTCATATGTGCATAATTAGATTGAGGGTAATAGGAAATATGATAATACATGTAATCATGACAGTAGCCATGTGATTATGAACCGCATATATATATATATATGTGTGTGTATTGTTTGTGTGGTTCGATGATAGCATGTAAAAAACGGCTGTTAGCATGTTTAGGGTTTCTTGTTGTAGTTTGCAACTGATGTTGATGGATGATGAAGCCCACGAAAACACTACCTCAAAGAAAACACTTAGGGATTTCGGCCCAAGTGTTTTCGCCAACAAGGGATTTCGGCCCAAGTGTTTCATTCACAAAGTTGTTTTTCGTCACATGTAAACCCAATTAAGTTGGGCCTGTTAACTCTGTTATGTCTGTTAAGTGGTTAACCCTGTTAAGTGTTAACTGTGTTATGTATGTCAGATATGTAAAGTGTGTAACTGAGTTATGTTAACCATGTTATGTATGTTAAGCTCAGTATGTGTGATAACCCTATTAGTTCTGATTGAATCTGTCATGTATGTTAAGTATGTTAAGTGTGTTAACTCAGTCAAGCATATTAACTCTGTTAAGCATGACAATTAGTAAGGGACTTGCATGTAACTTGGAACTTTGTATGGAATGGCCAACTGTTTGTGTGTACACAATGTTAACTGCTAATCCCACTTGTGACATAAATCGTGTATGAATCTTTACGAACCTGAACTGATTGGATATACGTGCATACTATAGGAGTTGACAGATTATTTGTGAGCACATAACTTAGCATACCGAGCAAACAAAGGTGAGTTCACACTCTTACCAAGGCATGGGATTTCCCGGTGGGTTGGGAATGGGATTGAATGATTACTTGTACTCACATCACTACTAGACTACTTACCACGGTCCTCGGATTGGGAAGGATGCCTGTGCCAAACTCTACGTAAAGCCTACGTACTGTCCTTGGTTTGGGAAGGACACTAGTGTTAAAACCTACATAAATCCTATGTACCGTTGTCCTCGGATTGGGAAGGACACCAGCACTAAACCTACGTAAAACCTACGTACTACCGTCCTCGGATTGGGAAGGACGCCAGCGCTAAGTCTACGTACTCGCTACTTACCACTGTCCTCGGATTGGGAAGGGCACTTACGTAAAACCTACGTAAACTTATACTTACTACTATCCTCGGATTGGGAAGGATACTTATGGATACAACTAGTCTAGTAACTTACAACATGGGAAGCCCCCACTAATTGAACTTACAACATGGGAAGCCCCCACTAGATGAACATACAAATGGCCTAGTAATACACGGCAGGGTTATAAACGAACTTACGATTTGTTAAACGAACTCATTACTAAACAACCAACTGTGAACTCGCTCAACTTTGTTGTTGATTCATTGCTACATGCCTTGCAGGTCGTTAGGTACTCTTGGAGCTTGCACAGGGAGGCGCGGTCGTTGTGGGACATGGCAGTGTGTGCCATGCTAAAACGTTTACTTTATCTCGTGCTTAATACTTATATTGGGTTTTACAATTATGCTTCCGCTAAACACTTAACTACGTCTTGGTTTGAAATACCTTTCATATTGTGTGGTTGAATTTTACGTATTACTTCTTATGTTCAATATGATTGGTGGCTTAATCCTAGTCAGTCGCGCCTCCAAGCAGTGATACTCCGCGAGTGGATTTTGGGGGTGTGACAGATTGGTATCAGAGCCATTGGTTATAGTGAACTTGGTTTTAATAAGGAAAAAAAAGTTTTGTTAAAACCAGACTATAACCTGTACAGTGCTCAACGATCCACCACGACGCCTCGCTCCATGTGCAAGACTCGACATTCTAGGTGATATGATTTATGTTTACATTGCCTACTTGCTAGATTACATAGAACTTTGCTCATGGTATGCTTAGATAAACGTAACAACTAGTGTTTGAAAACACATGTGTGCTTACTCTCCTCTGTCATCGCACTTTCGCGAACCTCTCTCACTCATGTTTCCTTTGGTATGAAGATCATGAGCGGACGCGTTAACCTAACTCAAGCCCAGTTGGCGGCTTTGATCACTGAACAAGTTACTGCAGCACTCGTAGCTGCACAGGCAGGAGGTATAACCTGCCATCACAACTTACTCTAGGATCCTTAGATCCTACTTACGTAAACCAACACTTGTGCTTAATTTTGTTTACTCTTGCGCACACGACAAGTCAACAAGCTCAGCCACCTGTGTGCACGTTCAAAACTTTCATGGACCGTCGTCCTAGTACTTTCAGTGGCACTGAAGGAGCCGTTGGACTCCTCCATTGGTTTGAAAAGCTCGAATCGGTCTTCGAGATGTGTGAATGCCCCGAGGCTCGTAGGGTGAAGTACGCCACTGGTACTCTCGAAGGCACTGCGCTAATTTGGTGGAACGCGCAAGTTCAGATGCTGGGGCTGGCGGCTGCTAATGCCACCCCATGGAATGATTTTTAGGAACTGATCAAACGTGAATACTGTAGTCGTGATGACATCCACAAGCTGGAAGTGGAGTTCTTTAACCTGAAGATAACGGGGTCAGAGATAGAAGCGTACACGAAACGATCCAACGAACTGGCAGTGTTATGTCCAACTATGGTGGATCCTCACATCAAACGCATTGAGCTGTACCTCAAGGACTTAGTACCAGAGATTCAAAGTCATGTGACTTCTGTCAACCCTGCTACCATCCAGGATGTTACTAGTCTTGCTCATCGTCTCACAGACCAGGCAGTGGAACAGAACAAGCTGCTTAAGCGTATTGGTGCTACTGCTACTACTACTTCTCCTATTCCCAGCGACAACAAGAGAAAGTGGGATGGAACCTCCAGCAAGGGTTCAACTTCAGTTCAGTCCCAGGCACAGCAGCGAATGATTGATGACTATCAGAGCCCTGGTCAGCAATCTTCTGGTAGTCAAGGGTTGTAACCTCGTCTTCGCTGGTCAGACCTTCTCCATCAACCTCATCCCAATAGTTTTGGGTAGTTTCGACATCGTCATTGGGATGGATTGGTTATCCCAACAGCAAGCAGAGATCCTATGCAAAGAGAAGATTGTTCGTATTTCCCGTTCTGGCAAAGAACCTCTCGAAATTCAAGGCGACAAGAGTGGTGCTGTAGTGGGCATCATCTCCTTCCTTAAGGCCCAGAAGTGTTTACGAAAGGGCCACACTGCTATTTTAGCACTTGTTACTAACGCATCTACAAAAGAGAAGAGAATAGAGGATATCCCAGTAGTACGCGATTTTCCTCAGGTGTTTCCTGAAGATTTACCTGGGCTACCGCCTCATCGCCAGGTCGAATCCCAAAATCGTGCTAGCTCCTGGAGCAGCACCCATAGCTCGAGCACCTTATCGCTTAGCGCCAACCGAACTGGAAGAACTGTCCAAACAATTGCAGGAACTCTTGGACTAGGGTTTCTTTCGTCCTAGCTCTTCGCCCTGGGGAGCTCCAGTATTATTTGTGAAAAAGAAAGACGGTACCTTTCGCATGTGCATAGATTACCGCGAACTGAACAAGGTGACCGTGAAGAATCGCTATCCTCTTCCACGCATTGACGACTTGTTCGACCCGCTGCAAGGGTCGAGCTACTATTCAAAGATTGATCTGAGGTCAGGCTACCCTCAACTGAGAGTCCGGGACGAGGACGTCTCCAAAACAGCAATCAGAACACGCTACGGCCATTACGAGTTTCTGGTCATGCTATTCGGATTAACAAACGCACCGGCAGTCTTCATGGATCTTATGAACAGAGTGTGCAAACCTTATCTTGAAAAGTTCGTTATTGTCTTCATCGACGACATCCTGATCTATTCGAAGAGTCAGGAGGAATACGAGCAGCATTTACGACTCATTTTGGAACTCCTTCGAGCAGAACAGCTGTACGCCAAGTTTTCAAAATGCGACTTCTGGCTTCGTGAAGTCCACTTTTTAGGCCACGTGGTAAACAAGGATGGGATTCATGTTGATCCATCCAAGGTTGATTCGATCAGGAACTGGTCTGCACCTCGTACACCAACAGAAATCCGCCAGTTCTTGGGTTTGGCGGGCTACTATAGAAGGTTCATCAAGGACTTCTCCAAGATTGCACAACCCCTCACCTCACTAACTCAGAAACGCGTTATCTACAATTGGGGTAATACACAGGAATCAGCATTCCAACACTTAAAGGATAGACCTTATAGCGCACCTATTCTTTCATTGCCAGAGGGCACAGACGATTTTGTGGTTTATTGCAACGCATCCATTCAGGGTCTTGGGTGTGTGTTGATGCAACGTGACAAGGTTATTGCTTACGCGTCACGTCAATTTAAGATTCACGAAAGGAATTACACTACACACGATTTGGAGCTGGGAGCTGTTATTTTCGCGCTCAAGATATGGAGACATTACCTGTCGGTACCAAGTGCACCATCTACACCGATCACAGGAGTCTCGAGCATATCTTCAAGCAAAAGGAGTTGAACATGCGACAACGACGATGGGTCGAGCTACTGAACGATTACGAATGTGCTATAAAGTACCGTCCGGGCAAAGCCAATGTGGTGGACGACGCCCTCAGTCGAAAGGATACTACACCTAGGCGTGTACGAGTGTTGCAACTCACTATTCAGTCTAGTCTTCCTTCTCAGATACGAGATGCTCAGGTAGGAGCATTGAAACCAGAAAACGTCAGGGCTGAAGCCCTTCGCGGTTCAAGGCAACGGTTGGAACGAAAGGCAGACGGCGCCTACTACGTGACAGGACGCATCTGGGTCCCACACTATGGCAACTTACGTGAGCTTGTAATGGATGAAGCACATAAGTCTCGCTACTCAGTACATCCTGGTTCGGATAAGATGTACCACGATCTCAGAACTACGTATTGGTGGCCTAGCATGAAAGCTCACATAGCAACTTATGTTAGCAAATGTTTGACTTGTGCGAGAGTCAAGACTGAATACCCGAAACCATCAGGCCTACTCCAACAACCAGAGATACCACAATGGAAATGGGAGCAAATTTCCATGGATTTTGTTACTGGCCTACCTAGATCTCAACGTGGAAATGATACTATTTGGGTGATCGTGGATCGACTCACAAAGTCTGCACACTTCTTGGCTATCAAGGAAACGGATAAGTTCTCCACTCTAGCAGACGTCTACCTTAAGGAAGTTGTCTCGAGGCATGGGGTGCCAACCTCGATTATCTTTGATCGTGATGCACGTTTTACTTCTGAACTGTGGCAAGCGATGCACGAATCTTTTGGCTCTCGTTTAGACATGAGCACAGCTTATCACCCTTAGACGGATGGGCAGTCTGAGCACACTATTCAAACTTTAGAAGACATGCTTCGTGCATGTGTAATCGATTTCAGCAACGGCTGGGAAAAAAAACACCTCCCGTTAGTGGAGTTCTCGTATAACAACAGTTACCACACCAGCATTCAAGCCGCTCCATTCGAGGCATTGTACGGGCGTAAATGCCGATCACCTCTTTGTCGGGCAGAGGTGGGTGATAGTCAGATCACGGGTCCAGAACTTGTAGTGGACACAACGAAAAGAATTGCTCAGATACGGCAAAGCATGGCGGCGGCTCGTGACCGTCAGAAAGCCTACGCAAACAAGCGTCGGAAACCACTCGAATTTCAAGTTGGGGATCGAGTGCTACTCAAAGTTTCACCCTGGAAGGGTGTCGTTCGTTTTGGCAAATGGGGCAAGCTCAATCCGCGATATGTCGGACCGTTCTAAATCATTGAGAAAATAGGCAGGGTGGCCTACAAACTAAACCTACCAACAGTTAAATCTCGTTCGAAATCAAAATTTGTTCGAATTATGGTCCAAATATTTCACGGATTAGTTAAAACTATGTATTGCTTGATATATGTTAGTTTTAAGCCATTTCAACCGTTAAATCTCGTTCAAATCAAAAAAGAAAGAGTAGAAGTGAGAGAATCCGATGAAATCAAGCTGAATTGGTATGAACTCCTCGTCCTGAGCTCTGATACCACTTGTTGGATCGACGTGTGACCCTAACGAGTCAATCTGAGTAGTTCATCATCAAATACAAAGGCGGAATCAATGTAAATGACGTAAAACAGCTTGTTCCTTTCTAATCTTTATCTATTACTGATTTCCTGAGCTTTTACAGATCTGATTACAATTCGGCAGCACCTCGGCTCTCACACACATACATTTAATTTCGTATGAAATGAGACCACACAACCCCTATATATAGTTGAACTAATTTCGTTTCAAAGTGGCAAGGCCCATTTCAAACGAAATTACCTTTGTTAATTCCGTTTGAACTGTACCTTGTCACCCTCAAACGAAGTCACCCACTTAAACATGAACAAACCCGAAATTCTATCCTGTTGTGTGCTCGTTTATCCTATCTAGACATAAGACTCGATTAAGACGAAGTTAACAGACAGCAGATGTGACAACTCGATTTCCAAGATTTCCATCTTCGCATTAATTGCACGTTAATTGTTTAAGTTTTTTGTTTATACGACTTGTTTGTTCACAACTGTACACGTTTGTAATATGTTAAATCGTATTGTGATTTATATGATTTATATGGTGTGCATTAAGTGTGTATGTAATATATGTTTTGTATGATTTTAATGTTAGTACACTTAATAAAAGGATGGAACTTTTGTCGAACACCCACACACCTCACGAAAACACTAAGTGTTTTCGTCTATTAAGGGGCCAACGAAAAACAGTATGGGCTTCGGCCCAGTAACAACCAGTTATATGTTCGATATTAATCCCTAAGAAAAATCAATCATCAAACCCTACTTCCCCACCTGTTTGTGCGACGGCTGTGGACATACTCCCCATTCGAGATATCATCTTGGCTGATTAAATCTTTGGTTAGTGATTCTATATTCATGTTAACTATTGATGTAGAGTATATGTGATGTCAGTATGGTCTTCTTGTTAATAATTGTTCTAATCGATGATGATTCCTTATTAAATTACTAGAGTATACAGTGATGATTTCTTTTATGTATTGGTTTCTTTGATCTTGAGTTGTGTGTTTCGATGAACTAGTAAAGTGGCTGGCCCACTAAATGCAAATAGCATGATACATTCAACTATCCAATTTACATGTGATATCACTGACGTTTTCGGTCCAATAGTATTAGGACTAGGAGTATGGTAGTAGGCCACTATAGGTAAACCCTTTTGACTATTATTGATGTCATGCATGTGAAGCCAAATGAATAAGAATCACATGATCGGCTATTAGGTTCATTCTTGCATGTGGGTTGTCAGGGACATGTGATGTCTCATATGTGCATAATTAGATTGAGGGTAATAGGAAATATGATAATGCATGTAATCATGACAGTAGCCATGTGATTATTAACCGCATATACATATATATATATGTGTGTGTATTGTTTGTGTGGTTCGATGATAGCATGTAAAAAACGGCTGTTAGCATGTTTAGGGTTTCT
This sequence comes from Helianthus tuberosus, assembly GCA_030545235.1. Lineage (NCBI taxonomy): Eukaryota > Viridiplantae > Streptophyta > Magnoliopsida > Asterales > Asteraceae > Helianthus > Helianthus tuberosus. The sequence goes on from CM060366.1 coordinate 124,941,619, forward strand.
TGTTGTAGTTTGCAACTGATGTTGATGGATGATGAAGCCCACGAAAACACTACCTCAACGAAAACACTTAGGGATTTCGGCCCAAGTGTTTTCGCCAACAAGGGATTTCGGCCCAAGTGTTTCATTCACAAAGTTGTTTTTCGTCACATGTAAACCCAATTAAGTTGGGCCTGTTAACTCTGTTATGTCTGTTAAGTGGTTAACCCTGTTAAGTGTTAACTGTGTTATGTATGTCAGATATGTAAAGTGTGTAACTGAGTTATGTTAACCATGTTATGTATGTTAAGCTCAGTATGTGTGATAACCCTATTAGTTCTGATTGACTCTGTCATGTATGTTAAGTATGTTAAGTGTGTTAACTCAGTCAAGGATATTAACTCTGTTAAGCATGACAATTAGTAAGGGACTTGCATGTAACTTGGAACTTTGTATGGAATGGCCAACTGTTTGTGTGTACACAATGTTAACTGCTAATCCCACTTGTGACATAAATCGTGTATGAATCTTTACGAACCTGAACTGATTGGATATACGTGCATACTATAGGAGTTGACAGATTCTTTGTGAGCACATAACTTAGCATACCGAGCAAACAAAGGTGAGTTCACACTCTTACCAAGGCATGGGATTTCCCGGTGGGTTGGGAATGGGATTGAATGATTACTTGTACTCACATCACTACTAGACTACTTACCAAGGTCCTCGGATTGGGAAGGATGCCTGTGCCAAACTCTACGTAAAGCCTACGTACTGTCCTCGGTTTGGGAAGGACACTAGTGTTAAAACCTACATAAATCCTATGTACCGTTGTCCTCGGATTGGGAAGGACACCAGCACTAAACCTACGTAAAACCTACGTACTACCGTCCTCGGATTGGGAAGGACGCCAGCGCTAAATCTACGTACTCGCTACGTACCACTGTCCTCGGATTGGGAAGGGCACTTACGTAAAACCTACGTAAACTTATACTTACTACTATCCTCGGATTGGGAAGGATACTTATGGATACAACTAGTCTAGTAACTTACAACATGGGAAGCCCCCACTAGATGAACATACAAATGGCCTAGTAATACACGGCAGGGTTATAAACGAACTTACGATTTGTTAAACGAACTCGTTACTGAACAACCAACTGTGAACTCACTCAACTTTGTTGTTGATTCGTTGCTACATGCCTTGCAGGTCGTTAGGTACTCTTGGAGCTTGCACAGGGAGGCGCGGTCGTTGTGGGACATGGCAGTGTGTGCCATGCTAAAACGTTTACTTTATCTCGTGCTTAATACTTATATTGGGTTTTACAATTTTGCTTCCGCTAAACACTTAACTACGTCTTGGTTTGAAATACCTTTCATATTGTGTGGTTGAAATTTACGTATTACTTCTTATGTTCAATATGATTGGTGGCTTGATCCTGGTCAGTCGCGCCTCCAAGCGGTGATACTCCGCGAGTGGATTTTGAGGGTGTGACAGTAGATGCACCAACAACTATCCTGAGGGAGCTCAAAGAGAAAGAACCAAGTGTCGATCCTTAAAAGGACAGAAGCTTATTGAAAGGGGGAGCTTGAAGATCAAGTTAACCGAAAGGGGGAGCGGCAGAAGCTGTAAGCAGATCCACATGGAGTCTGTTAGAATAAAGGGAGACTCTGTGGTGCTGAAGATGTCAACATTTCAATAAGACTCAGAAAGAGACAGAAAACTACGAGATTGACCGCAGTAATATCCAAGGGGGAGTCTGTGATTGCATAATGTCTATCACTTTCGTCAATCACGTATCGTAGCTGAAACAAATGAGATAAGACTTGTGCTGAACAGAAGAAAGTATAAAGTGCATATGTATTAGAGTAGTTTCGTATGAAGGAAGCTTATAGTAGCTTCATACTAAGTGACAGCTTCGTACGAAGGGAGATCCATTGGCTTCGTACGAAGCCACTAGCCCTATATATAGAGGCTTAGGGTCTTGCTCGTTTAGAACTTTGAGACTTGAGTGGGGAAACTTTGTCCGTTTGATTTCGTGGTATTGTAGTTGTCATATTATCAATAGAAATCAATACTTAATTACTTCTTCGTGTTCAATTCACACACATACTTAGATTCCGCACATGATACGTCTTCATACGCATACAACGGTCAAGGAATTGATCCAGGAATCGCATCCACATCACGAAGTTTCGGCAGCTGAAAACGCAGTTTAGAAAATTCAGAAAAATCCAAAATTTTTCCAGGAACTTCCTAAACACATTGGGTGACTTTTTTAATTTTTGGGATTTTTTTACGAAATTAGATCATATTGGTCGCCAATTTATTTAATCAAATACAATTTTATCGCAAATTTATTAAAATTAATATATTAACTTTATAAATTATGAAAATATTTTTCCAGAATTCCATATGTTTTTATCAATTTATATAAAAATTTTCAGAATTTTACAAAATATATATTTTGGATAATGAATTTTTGAATTAAAATTACAATGTTTTAAATAAAACCGGAACTTTTAATCGCATAACGAATCAGTTGGAACCGTAAACTGAGTAACTACTAAATAAGCGATGAATGGAACACTGGAGTCATTCTGGAATATTCTGGGTTAAAATGGGTACTCTGGGTACTTTTGATGCCAGTTTGGGAAATTCCTCGATGGCGAAAACATAAATTAAAATTTGAGGAACCTGTGTCCCCCAAACGCCCGAACTCCTTTAATATTAAATTAATATTTCTAATAGACAATGCATCAAAACCCTCCATATGATCATATCATTCTCCGAACATGTAGAACAAGCAACCGTAACTGTCACGCTAAACGGGGCATGGAAGCCGAACTGAACTTTGACACTAAGATAATACCCACAACCCTACCATTATGTATAGGTCGATTCTTGGATGAATATACGCATTCGAGCAGAAGTTGTGACCATTACCTACCCGAACCCTGATTTCGGTAATTAACCCAAAACTGCCTGATACTAGGACTAAAGTAGTTGCAAACTGATACCTATCCATTGTGTAATTGATGTCCATTGCTTATCTAGTGAGTTTCCTTACCTAGTTTTCAAACTGTTTTCTTGTTTTACATGGGGTGAATTGCATGTTACATACATACATACTTACATATACAAACGTGTTCTAATGTGAATTATCTGAGTTATGCCATGATAAGTCCCCACAAACACGAGTGATCAACTTTATGCCAGTGGATGTGTGAATAGCACTATTGGTTTGACAAATCCAATTGAGCTGGCACGAATGCCATGGGTTCTACTACAATTGCACATGTACATGCACTCTATATAAGCACACTATGTGGTGTTAGAAATAGCTACTTAGGGTGGAAAAGTGCTGAGGTGTCGAATGTGGGACACGACACTGGTGAACAGTCAAGATTTCACTTGTGGGCTCAGTATAATTTAACAAAAGAGATAAGACTTGTGCTGAACAGAAGAAAGTATAAAGTGCGTATGTATTACAGTAGCTTCGTATGAAGGAAGCTTATAGTAGCTTCGTACTAAGTGACAGCTTCGTACGAAGGGAGATCCATTGGCTTCGTACGAAGCCACTAGCCCTATATATAGAGGCTTAGGGTCTTGCTCGTTTAGAACTTTGTGACTTGAGTGGGGAAACTCTGTCCGTTTGATTTCGTGGTATTGTAGTTGTCATATTACCAATAGAAGTCAATAGTTAATTACTTCTTCGTGTTCAATTCACACACATACTTAGATTCCGCACAAGATACGTCTTCATACGCATACAACGGTCAAGGACTCGATCCAGGAATCGCATCCACATCACCAAGTTTCGGCAGCTGAAAACGCAGTATAGAAAATTCAGAAAAATCCAAAATTTTTCCAGGAACTTCCTAAACACATTGGGTGACTTTTTAAATTTTTGGGAGTTTTTTTCGGAAATTAGATCATATTGGTCGCTAATTTATTTAATCAAATACAGTTTTATCGCGAATTTCTTAAATTTAATATATTAACTTTATAAATTCTGAAAATATTTTTCTAGAATTCCATATGTTTTTATCAATTTATATAACAATTTTCAGAATTTTATAAAATATATATTTTGGATAATGAATTTTTGAATTAAAATTACAATGTTTTAAATAAAACCGGAACTTTTAAACGCATAACGAATCTGTTGGAACCGTAAACTGACTAACTACTAAATAAGCTATGAATGGAACACCGGAGTCATTCTTGAATATTCCGGGGCAAAATGGGTACTCTGGGTACTTTACATGCCAGTTTGGGAAATTCCTAGAAGGCGAAAACATAAATTAAAATTTGAGGAACCTGTGTCCACCAAACGCCCGAACTCCCCTAATATTAAATAAATATTTCTAATAGACAATACATCAGAACCCTCCATATGATCATATCATTCCCGAACACGTAGAACAAGCAACCATGACCGTCACGCTAAACGGGGCACGGAAGCCGAACTGAACTTTGACACTAAGATAATAACCACAACCCTACCATTATGTATAGGTCTATTCTTGAATGAATATACCCATTCGAGCACAATATGCTCGAGTGGGGTCCACTAATATTTTTGTCAATATTACCCTCAAAATGATAAAATATCACATAAAGCATGTTGAAAGGCGGATACATGGACTTAATGGGACAAATATACTGATAGTAAACTGACAAGTATCATTGATGCGTGTGAAGTGTGTATATGAATTTAGGTATATTTTAAGCCCCTTTTACACTTTCTTTAGTCAAGTTTTAAATTTATAAAACACGATATTTACTAACACTAAACACACATATGGGCAAGTGCACCCATCGTGAGCGTAGTATAGTGTTGGTAAGATACCGAGGTCGTCCAAGGACACAAGAGCTTTTAGTACCAGTTTATCCTCAACGTCTAATCAAATCAAAAAGTTTAGAAAAATGGTTTTAAGCTAAGAAAAATAAAAACTAATTAAAATGCTGAAAAATAAAAATAAAAAAATAAAAACAGATAGACAAGATTAATCACTTGGTTCCGACTCGTGTATAGTGTAACCTTTGATTATTTCCGCACTTTTGCACTTATTTAAGAGATTATCTTAGTTATTGTAGTAGGCCCCTCTTTTGAAGGTGACGTTACCCTCAACCCAGTAGTTTGAGTCAGCAAGGATACAATCCTAAAGGGTCGGATTATTGAAAGATAATGAATTAAGTTATTAATGCAAATTATGGAAGGCCCCTCTTTTGGAGGTGACGTTACCCTCGACTAAGTAGTCTGAGTCAGCAGGGATACAGTCCTAAATAGCCGGGTTATAGTATTAATAGTAGTTAACTTATGAGGGGATCAAAGAGTTTGGACCCCCACCATCCAATACCGTTAAGTATTGAAGGAGGTCCTACTAAATTTGACCCAGGTCCATTGCAGGACCTCTAAACGCTGAACAATGGCAAGACTCTTAACAAACCGTTCCCTTAACCCCCGACCAGGTAGCCAACATACCTCTATATAGACCGTGGAGATATGAATGGTGAAAATCTTTTATTTTATATAGACAGTAAAATAATGCCAAGACACCACGCACAAACGATAAGGAAGAATCACCTTCAACATAAGAAACTAGTTATTAAAGTCATTAATACAAAACCAAGTAAAAAGTGCGAAAAGATTAGAAATAAAAAGTATTACACTAGACACTTGTCTTCACCAAGTGATGTAAGAGACTTAGGCAAACATGGCCTTGATTGTCAAGAACTCTTACGATCAATCTTGGATCCCGAGACGACTCACACACTCTATGATGGACAATGGATGATGGTGGTGGATGATGGTGTTATGGTGGTGGTGGGTGGTGGGTGAAGTGTGAGAGAGGTGGTGTGCTAAGGGATGGTTTGAGCTTGAGCCAAGCACTCCTATTTATAGGCTGAACAGAAGCTCGGGCACGGCCCCGTGTCCACATCCTTCTCTTTCTTCATTTAATGCAGCTTGTCTTATTAGTTGACCACGCCCCCGTGTCCGCTGAGCATGACCCCGTGTGTAGAAGAATCTTTGTACTATGAAGATTTGCCTGGATTGTGCGAATCTTATAGTTGACCACGGCCCCGTGTCCGCTGAGCACGGCCCCGTGGTGGGCAATAGAAGCTTCTACCACTTTGTCTTTTCTGCTGACACTTGGGCACGCTCCCGTGCTGGCTGAGCACGGGGCGTGTTCAGTCTTCTGTCTTCTTGTTTTGCTTGGGAAGATGTTGTCGTGGGGTCGGGCATGTCACGTCTTGTTCCTTTTCTTGTATTTATGTTAGATTTTGACGTCTTTTTGCTTCTTTTGTTAATTTGAGCTCATTTAATCCTGAAAATACAAAAGGAAGACAAAAGCACACTTTTTCCAACATTAGTACTAAAAAAGGGTTAGTTTTATGTCACAATTGATGTAATTTATATGTTGTATTTTGCACACATCAATCATCAATATGATCTTTTACAGGACGTAGAAAAATATTAGGCAAAAAGAAATGGAAGGGATTGAAAAGGTCTAGAATTTTGAATGAGATGTGGGAAATTTTAGATGCATATTAGTACTTTATATACATAAATACGTTTTAAGTATTTATGTTAAAGTCTTGTGGTGATAAAACATAAATACGCATCAAAATTTAACATGATAGTGTTAATGTATATAATTTTGATGTAATTAAACATATCCAACGTATGATCTTTTAACTTGTTGGTGTTAATGGTACTAATTCGCATCATTTTAACTTGATAGTAATATTAAATTATAATTTAATGTATTGTAATTATATGTATACGTATTTCAACCATCTACCTGATAATTGATGATTTGGATAGAGGTATTCCATTGATTGGAGGATCTTTTGGTATCGCACCAGTGGTGGACGATACTACTCTTACGGCTCAACCTTTGGAGCCATTGCTCGTCCCGCCTACTGTCAGTGTCAAGCCGACTTCTGAGATCCCTCCGCCCGTTTTTACAGAGTCGTCTTTTCCGCTGTTCGAGTCATGCGCCGTTGCTGCACCTCTACTAGTCTATACTCTTCGTAGGAAGAGGATTCGACCCGTTGGAGAGATCGTATCTTTCGCAACCCCCGATCCCTTATCAGTCCCAGGAACGGGCGGATGCGAAGAGTTTCGGTGGTATCAGCTTGTTAATTTGGTAGCGGAATTTACATCAGGACCGTAGTTAGGAAATGTTTATCAGAGTAAAACCACCTTATTTAATATTAATAATCACATGGGCAAAACCCAAGTTTCTTATTACAATACGTTTCTAGGGATAAACCCTATGACGATACTACTCTTACGGCTCAACCTTTGGAGCCATTGCTCATCCCGCCTACTGTCACTGTCGAGCCGACTTCTGAGATCCCTCCGCCCGTTTTTACAGAGTCGTCTTTTTCGCTGTTCGAGTCACGCGCCGTTACTGCACCTCTACTAGTCTATACTCTTCGTAGGAAGAGGATTCGACCCGTTGGAGAGATCGTATCTTTCGCAACCCCCGATCCCTTATCTGTCCCAGGAACGGGCGGACGCGAACTCAGAGTTTCGGTGGTATCAGCTTGTTAATTTGGTAGCGGAATTTACATCAGGACCGTAGTTAGGAAATGTTTATCAGAGTAAAACCACCTTATTTAATATTAATAATCACATGGGCAAAACCCAAGTTTCTTATTACAATACGTTTCTAGGGATGAACCCTATTTTATTGAATTTAAAACATCGTCTTTTAGGTAACTTTTATAGCCACATTTTTCCCAAGCCTTCAGTGCTCTCCAGCTGGCTTTTTAGTAATTGGTTGTCAGATTGTGTTACCTGAAACGCGTTTTAAAAACATTTGTCAGTGGGAAATACTGGTGAGTGAATCCCAGTTTAATCAAGAACATTTTATCAATTAAAACAGTATTGAGAGCGATCACATTGTTTATTTCTACACAATTACTCATTCAGTACTGTCAATCCTGACTTGCGGGTCATATTACACATTGGCTAACTCGTTGTCCAATGGTAACATACTGTCATCCGAATTACTACTCGCAGTAGTAAATTTTGTATACGAAACCCCAACATACCAGCAGTAATTGAAGAACTACAAAGACTCAATCACCGCTTAATCACATCGTACAACATTTAAGGTTTTGTAAAATATTACAAAAAGGTTAACAAAAAGAGGATAAACTCACATTGCTATCTTAGACTTCGCGTAAGGGTTTCCTGGATATAATCTATAATTTATACAAATGTACATAGGTTAGTATCATAACCCTTTGAAAATATTAATGATACCCTCCCCGAGACGGTATTCCAACAACTACGTCGGGCAGAACCACGACAGTTATTACGGAACCCTAAATCAATCGGGCAGCGTATCTATTACGAAACCGGGGTTATAATACTTACGACGGAGCAGAACCTCGCTAATTAGGGGGTATAATACTTGAATATTATGCTTATATCTTCAGAAATTCGTTTAGAAAGAAAGAAATGAGCGACTGAAAGTGAAATCCCGAGGCCTCCTTATATAGTGCTGAAATCTGGTTCTTACGCGGCCCGCGTAAGGGTAGACGAAGGTCTACGCGGCCCGCGTCAAAGCTAGTCAACAGACTAGCTTGTCCGGCTCATCAGATAGGTCTGCCACGATGTCGACACGTGTCGGCCTGGGGTGTCTCTACGTTGTCGATCTCACGCGGCCCGCGTGAGTGTTAAGGTGAGCTTACGCGGCCCACCTTAACTTAAGAAATCAACGATATCAGGTTTCAACCCTGATACCGCCCGCGTAAAGTTGGGGTGGGTCCTACGCGGCCCGCCTCAACTTATGTTTCAGATTTTTATTTATTTTTAATACTATTTAATATATTTGAGGCCCGTTTTCGCGTATGGGGTGTATTTTGGGACATATTAGGATCGGTTTTATTGAGTGTTGTTACATCCTCCCCACCTTTTTTAGGAGCTCGTCCTCGAGATCTACTAGAACAAGTGCGGATATTTTCTTTGTATTTCAGATTCAAGCTCCCATGTATACTCAGGTCCTCTTTTGGAGTCCCACTTTACTTTGACCAGAACTAGTCTCTTATGCTTGAGGTTCTTGATTTTCCTGTCTTCAATATGTAGAGGTCTTTCTACAAACTTGAGTTGTTCATTTACCTCTATATCCTTAAGAGGTACTATTAGTGATTCATCAGCTAAACACTTTTTAAGACTTGATACATGAAATACATCATGTATTCCTGCCATTTCCTCTGGCAGTTGTAGCTGACAGGCTACAGGTCCTATTTTTCTAATAATCTTAAAAGGTCCAACATACCTGGGACTTAGCTTTCCCCTTTTGATGAATCTTACTACTCCTTTCTAAGGAGAGACCTTTAATAATACTTTATCTCCTACTTGAAATTCTAATGGTTTGCGTCGGTTATCAGCATAGCTCTTCTGTCGATCACGTGCTGCTTTCAGTCGTTCCTTGACTTGAATAATCTTATCGGTTGTTTCTTGCACTATCTCAGGTCCAGATAGTTGTTTTTCCCCAATTTCTGCCCAACAGACTGGGGTTCGGCACTTTCGTCCATAAAGTGCTTCGAATGGTGCAGCATTGATACTTGTGTGATAACTATTATTATATGAAAATTCTATTAAAGGTAAGTGATCGTCCCAATTACCTCCAAAATCAATTACACAAGCTCTAAGCATGTCCTCCATTGTCTGAATCGTCCTTTCACTTTGTCCGTCCGGTTGAGGATGATAAGTTATGCTTAGATTTAACTTGGTTCCCATTGCCTTTTGGAAACTTGACCAAAAATAAGAGGTAAATCGACTATCCCTATCAGAAATAATTGATAAAGGAATTCCATGTAAAGAAACAATTTCATTTACATATAATTTAGCTAACTGTTCCATACTTAAAGTTTCCTTCATTGGTAAGAAATGAGCTGACTTGGTTAGTCTATCTACAATCACCCAGATTGTATCATTACCTTTCTTTGTTTTGGGTAATTTAGTAACAAAATCCATTGTTATCAATTCCCATTTCCACACTGGCATTTCTAACTGTTGTAGAAATCCTGAGGGTTTCTGGTGTTCAGCTTTAACTTGTGAACAAGTTAAACATTTAGAAACATAGACTGCTATGTCCTTTTTCATTCCTATCCACCAGAAAATTTTTCCTTAAATCCTGGTACATTTTATGATTTCCTGGATGCATCGTATATTTAGATTTATGGGCTTCTTCTAAAATACGATAACATAGGTTTCCTAATTTAGGTATCCACATTTTCTTCTCATGGAATCTCCAAATTCCATCTGTTCCTTGTTCTAATTCTTTTAGCATACCTTTTAATTTTTCAGTATCATCCTTGATTACTGATTCTTGTGCTTCTCTTATCTGATCATTTAAATCTACTTGTAGATTTAATTTAAGAGAACGTACCCTTTTTGGCTTTTCATGATACTTTCGACTTAAAGCATCTGCTACTACATTTGCTTTTCCTTCATGATATTGGATATCACAATCATAATCACTGAGCATCTCCATCCAGCGTCTTTGTCTCATATTCAACTCCTTTTGCTTGAAAATATACCTTAAACTCTTATGATAAGTGAATATGGTAAACTTACTACCATAAAGGTAATGTCTCCAAATCTTAAGAGCGAAAATTATAGCTCCTAGTTCTAGATCATGGGTTGAATAATTCTCTTCATGATTCTTAAGTTGTCTAGATGCGTAAGCTATAACATTTTGTCGTTGCATCAATACACATCCATAACCTAATTTGGAAGCGTCACAATAGACTACAAAGTCTTCAGTTCCTTCTGGTAATGCTAATATGGGTGTATGGGTTAATCTTTGCTTAAGAATTCTAAATGCTTCTTCTTGTTTTAATCCCCATTCAAACTTAACAGATTTACAGGTTAGCTTAGTTAAGGGAATGGCTATTCTAGAAAAATCTTGAATAAATCTTCTATACTAACCGGCCAATCCTAAGAAACTTCTAACCTCGGTTGGTGACTCAGGGGTTTTCCATTTAGTAATTGCCTCGATCTTTGTGGGATCCACATGAATTCCTTCATGATTGACTAGGTGTCCAAGAAATTGTACCTGTTCTAACCAAAATTCGCACTTAGAAAATTTAGCATAAAGCTTTTCCTTTCTTAATAAACTTAAAAGTGCGTGCAAATGCTTTGCATGTTCCTCTTTACTCTTAGAGTAAATTAGAATATCATCTATGAAAACAATTATGAATTTATCCAAATATGGCTTACATATTCGGTTCATCATGTCCATAAATGCAGCTAGGGCATTGGTTAAACCAAATGGCATGACAGTAAATTCATAATGTCCATACCTCGTTCTAAATGCGGTCTTAGTAATGTCCTCTTCCTGTACTTTAATTGATGATATCCTGACCTTAAATCGATTTTAGAGAAAAATCGAGCTCCTTGCAGTTGATCGAACAGATCATCGATTCTTGGTAATGGGTACCGGTTCTTAATCCTGACCTTGTTTAATTCACGGTAGTCAATGCACATACGCATTGATCCATCCTTCTATTTAACAAACAGTATCGGCGCTCCCCATGGTGACGAACTTGGCTGTATGAATTCTTTTTCCAACAATTCGTCTAATTGTTTCTTCAGTTCCTACATTTTTGCGGGTGCCAAACGATAAGGTGCTTTAGCAATCGGTACTGTTCCTGGTATTAAATGGATCCTGAATTTAACTTCTCTATCTGGAGGTTGCCCTGGCAATTCTTCTGGAAATACATCTGAAAACTGAGATACTACTGGAATATCTTTTAAATCCTTTCCTTCAGTGTTAGTGATTATAGAAATCAAATACACTATAGAACCTTTTCTTATATAACTTGCAGTTTTCATCACAGAGATAAATTTTGTGGATCTAGATGGTTTATCTCCTTTAATTGTGATCGTTTTACCTTTTGGTGAATTTACTTGAATTGACTTTTGATCACATAAAATACTAGCTTTATTGGCTATTAACCAATCCATTCCTAAAACATCATCAAATCCTGCCAGATTCATGGGAAAAAGGTTTGCAATAAATTTCTGATTTAAAATTTCTATTCTTGCTTCCTGCAAGATTTCAGAAATCCTAACAGTTTCTCCATTAGCTGTCTCTACTAGACATTCTTGTGGTAGTTTAGTTAATGACTGATTTAGAAATTTGCAAAATGATGTATTAATAAAACTTTAGTTTGCACCAGAGTCAAATAATACTTTAGCAAAAACATCATTAACTAAAAATGTACCAGCTATGACATCTAGAATCATCTCAGCTTCAGCTGCAGTCAAAACAAATGCTCTAGCATTTTGAGTATTCTTGTTGTTTGTAGCTGAAGCTAATTTTGGGCAATTAAGCTTGATATGACCTTGTTCTCCGCACTTGTAACATATCCTGTTATTAGCTTTCTTCCTGCAATTTTCCTCCTTGTGTCCCGATATTTTGCAAAAGTTACAGTATATGGAGCATCTTCCTGAATGCTTTCTTTTGCAATTCTTACAGTAAGGTGGAGAGGTAGAACCTATATTTCTCCCACGGTTAGAATTTCCAGAACGAAATTCTTGTGTGAGCTTCTGGGTTAGGTTCCTCCTTTGATCCTCTTCTCGGGTACGGACTAACTCATCTGTCAAGGTATTTGCTAATTCTACAACTTCTTCTATAGTTTGAGGTCTACCTGCCTTGACTACGTGTCTAATCTCTCCAATTAATCCCCAAATTTAACGGGAGATTAACACTAGTTCTGGTGAAGCAAGAGTTGGCACTATTCTAGCTGATGTATGGTAAAATATACATATTTGCCTCGTGTAAAGTGTATTATTTTTGTATAGTTTTTATTTGTTTTATTTAGTTTTTAGTATTATATTATATTATTTGGTGTTGGGCTAGGTCCTGGTGCAAATGGAACAAAAATGAGTAATAAAGAAATAACCAGCTAGTTGAGTAGAGTATACCGCCAGAGACCAAATTAAAATTGCTGCTATTTTTCTCAAATGGACCGAGCCCGCTACCTCTAAATTATTATTAGAGGCATATATTTATTATTATTATTATATACTTATTACTATTATTGTTGTTGAACACGTGCAGAATAGAAAAAGAAAGAAAGGATGATTATCTGGGCTGTTAATAGGGATTTGGGCTAGCAATTGCAGATTAGTGGCAGCCAAGGTTTTTGGTGGACAATTAAAAAAACATGAGACGTGCAAGATTGTTCTCAAAAACAACAGGGCACATCTTGGAGGAGTGCTTGTTGGGCCGAAGCCCATTTAATTTGGGGGAATTCCATACGCCACTTTTAGGGAATGAACGTTAGAGATCTATTGATAGTGGAGGTGCATATTTAAGGGATATCATACGACAGACAAAGGAGAGGGCTGAACAGTTCTACGAACAAGAAAGAGCGATCAAGAGGAAAAAAAGAAAAGAAAGGACTGGTTCGAGCTTCAAGCCGCGATCAAGATTTTAGTCCGGGTTTGATATTTATTAGTATTCAATTTTGTTAAGACTTTGTGTGTTTTCAGATTTGATACTATGACTTATTTATTTTTTGAGACTTGTTTCTTTTTAGCGACTATGATTCTTGGCTAATTTTTCATACTACTTAGGTTGAGATGAACTAGTTGATTGTTGCGTTGTTTTGACTTGGTTTTGGTTATTTTATGCGATTTACATAACTTTGCCTTGTGATTGATCTTGATATTGCATGTTGGTGTGTTTTGATTGATTATTGGTTGATGAATTCAGCGGTTTAGGCACATAGAAATATCCCCTAGACTTAGAGTTTAATTTGAATCGTTGATCTAAGGGTTTCCGATTTGAATATTGAGTTGAGAAATTGACCAATTCGATTAATAATTAAAATAAAAATACTAAAACTTGCATCCTCATCTTGTGACTCGAAAGACAATTAAGGTGAGCTAGGTTATTAGCTAATCATTGGTGGGTAGATTGGGTGACCGATAGCTCGGGCTCGTTTATTACATCGTGGTTAAGGTTTCCTAGGATTTCAATCTTCATGGTTTGGTTTGCTTTGCGTTTTTGGGATCTTTTCTTAACATAATTGTCTCTGAGGTCAAAAGGATTCTATTTTCGTGGGATTTGGTTTCGATAGGTCGAGCCGGTTCGTTCTAGCACTTCGCATTTCGTCCTTATCTTTCGTTTGATACATCTCTAGCGAGGGGTTAATCGAGGGAGTAGGATATTTAACCATTGCCATAGTCAAGATAGCGTTGCATGATTCTAGGGATTCGACACCTAGGTAGTCTTTTCTCATCATATTTGATTTACACCTAGCTCCCGAGTTCGTGTTTGTTTTACGTTGCTTGTCTTGTTTACCACATTTTCTTATTTAATTACATTATTAGTTTAATTATTTAAAACCTCAAATCCAAACACAAATTAAAACCAGTTAAGTAATTAGTTGAGTCAGAGTCTAGTTAGCGTCGCTAGTGTCTCGTGGGTTCGATACTCGGACTTCATTAGGCTTTACTACGTACGATAGGTACACTTGCCTGTCAGTGGTCTAGCATTTAGAGAGTCTTAGTTTATAAATTTAAAACTAGGGTGTCTAGATTAGGTTTAGTGTTTACAGACCACATTCAGCACATCACTAGCATATTCGAAGAATAATTTAGTGTATCCCTTACTATCTACACCAGTCATCCTAAGATTTAGGAATTTGTTTGCTATTTGTTCCTTTTCATTGGGTGGGCAGAATTTCCTTTCTACCTTGTTCTTAAATTCTTCCCATTCCATATTGTAGGTTCTATCACTTCCTCTTGATTGGAGGATAGTGTTCCACCATTCTAGTGTTGAATTCTTAAACAGATTAGAAGCAAATAATATCTTATCTTCTTCAGCACACTTACTTATTCTTAAGACTGCCTCAATTTTCTTTATCCAGCGTAGGGTTGCAATGGCTCCTTTGTTGCTCGAGAATTCCATTGGTTTACAAGAACATAATTCTTTATAAGAACAACCGTAAGACATGGTTCTTCTCTTTTTGGGAATAGGCAATTGAAGTAAAGGTCCATTGTTTACATTGTTTTCGGGTTCGATGGGTCGCTTACTGCTATGCTTACTTTTATTATTCGCTTCTTGAATAGTTTGAATAATAAATGGCATGGCATCTATGATTCCTTGTGCCACTATATGTTGAACAGCACTATTATCCATTTGGTTTCCATTGTTATTGATGCTTGGATTCTCATTAACCACATTAATGTTACTCTGGTTATCATTATTCAGATTTCTTTGATTTCCTTCGTCGACCATCTGAATTTTAAACATTTACCCCGCATTAATATCACAAAATAATATTAATATAATCGATCACATGACACGCATTTTTGCCAAAAGCGTCGATCATTGCGACTTTTACTCTATTTCTATATACTATTATGCATCAATTACATACTAGTACTGAAATAAAAATTACAATACCAACAGAAATAGAATCACACTAATAGTAATAGGCATCCGTACACACATATTTTATTTCATTTTTATTTTATTATATTATATTATTATTACTATTACCATCTCCTCTATCACATCACGGATATGGATTTATCTAAAAATCCATATTGCGCTCATCGTATTTCCATACAAGACGCTCTCCTACCTGTCTCATTCTCTCACTGCTTTCTAAAATTTCCTCCCCAAAAGTCCTAAGTTCTTGCACGTTTTCTGCACTCATTGGGGGTGCAGGTTCTAGGACTGGGTTCTGAATATGGGGTGCGGGTTCCTGATATGGGGGTGAAAGTGCCTGAAATCGGTAAGGATCTTCTAAGATCTCCCTGATGTAGTTATCATGGTAATAGGGATCTAAAGGGTCCATACCTGGATAGGCTCCTATATTCTGTATGGGGGTGTCTTCCGGGTAACGTTGCACAAAGTCCCTATTATCGTCCCACCAGGGGTCGTAATTTGGGTCTAGAGGGTTTGGTACTTGTACCCTAGGGATTTCCTCTGGGTTGAAGTCATGCATCACCACTTGGTTTTCAGGGTTTTCTATTTCCATGGATTGGTCTGGGATTAGTGGTTGTGGGGCTACTAGTTGTTCCAGACTTGGGTCAGCAGCAGTTGTAGCTAGGATATGGAAATTGGCTAGGCTTCTATTAAGCATATCCTGTGTATGGGCATCTGTTTTTCGCTTAACGGCTGCTAAGGCTCTTTGCTGTTGCAACTTTCGCATTCTTTTCCTACGTGCAAAGGCTTCCTTACTGAACCATCCTCGTTTCTTATGAGGGAATGGCTCTTCCGACTGAGCTTTAAAAGCAAACATCCTTTTCTTCCTGATCAGCAGAATACCCCGAAAGGGCAGGCAGTGATGAGGTACCTTCACTCCTAGGTGAATCAGATAACTGACGACACATGTCTGAGGGTCCTTGATCACTCATACTGTAAACTAACAAATAGTCAAATAACACAAAACATATAATCGCATAACAAATAAATACAGTAATGCACGTATTTCCGTAATTTATTTCCTAACACAAAATACAGAATTTAAGTGTCAACAGAACACTTCTTTGGCTTAGACCAGTGGCTAGGCTCTGATACCACCTTCTGTCGCAACCCCCGATCCCTTATCTGTCCCGGGAACGGGCGGACGCGAACTCAGAGTTTCGGTGGTATCAGCTTGTTAATTTGGCAGCGGAATTTACATCAGGACCGTAGTTAGGAAATGTTTATCAGAGTAAAACCACCTTATTTAATATTAATAATCACATGGGCAAAACCCAAGTTTCTTATTACAATATGTTTCTAGGGATAAACCCTATTTTATTGAATTTAAAACATCGTCTTTTAGGTAACTTTTATAGCCACATTTTTCCCAAGCCTTCAGTGCTCTCCAGCTGGCTTTTTACTAATTGGCTGTCACATTGTGTTACCTGAAACGCGTTTTAAAAACATTTGTCAGTGGGAAATACTGGTGAGTGAATCCCAGTTTAATCAAGAACATTTTGTCAATTAAAACAGTATTGAGAGCGATCACATTGTTTATTTCTACACAATTACTCATTCAGTACTGTCAATCCTGACTTGCAGGTCATATTACACATTGGCTAACTCGTTGTCCAATGGTAACGTACTGTCATCCGACTTACTACTCGCAGTAGTAAATTTTGTATACAAAACCCCAACATACCGGCATTAATTGAATAACTACAAAGACTCAATCACCGCTTAATCACATTGTACAACATTTAAGGTTTTGTAAAATATTACAAAAAGGTTAACAAAAAGAGGATAAACTCACATTGCTATCTTAGACTTCGCGTAAGGGTTTCCTGGATATAATCTATAATTTATACAAATGTACATAGGTTAGTATCATAACCCTTTGAAAAATTAATGATACCCTCCCCGAGACGGTATTCAAACAACTACGTCGGGCAGAACCACGACAGTTATTACGGAACCCTAAATCAATCGGGCAGCGTATCTATTACGAAACCGGGGTTATAATACTTACAACGGAGCAGAACCTCGCTAATTAGGGGGTATAATACTTGAATATTATGCTTATATCTTCAGAAATTCATTTTGAAAGAAAGAAATGAGCAACTGAAAGTGAAATCCCGAGGCCTCCTTATATAGTGCTGAAATCTGGTTCTTACGCGGCCCGCGTAAGGGTAGACGAAGGTCTACGCGGCCTGCGTCAAAGCTAGTCAACGGGCTAGATTATCCGGCTCATCAGATAGGTCCGCCACGATGTCGACACGTGTCGGCCTGGGGTGTCTCTACGTTGTCGATCTCACGCGGCCCGCGTGAGTGTTAAGGTGAGCTTACGCGGCCCGCCTTAACTTAAGAAATCAACGATATCAGGTTTCAACCTTGATACCACCCGCGTAAAGTTGGGGTGGGTCCTACGCGGCCCGCCTCAACTTATGTTTCAGATTTTTATTTATTTTTAATACTATTTAATATATTTGAGGCCCGTTTTCGCGTATGGGGTGTATTTTGGGACATATTAGGATATTTTAAAATATACTAGGGTGTCGGTTTTATTGAGGGTTGTTACAGTATCGACTTCGAGAGCTGAGACAGCGTCTGCTTTGAAGAAGCAGACGGGATTTGGATCGATCGATGCTCTCACCGTGATCGACAGTTTGCTACGTTAAGGAGAGACTTGGAGACAACGAACGATAAGATGAAGAACCTAGAGGGTCAGATGGACTGGTATGATGAGTTTCAGGACTTGGATAACAGTGCTGTGGATCAGATGCACTAGAGGATAATTGTTGGTGCACTAAATGTCTGCTGATTACGTCATTATCAAGTCTTGTGTCTAGGATTGTTTGAATGATCACACAATAGGGTTTAAGTTAGGGTTTTTATGTTTAAACAAGAGATTTCGCTTGAGAGGGTTTGAATATGCTTGAAGCGAAATCAGCATAAAAGATTTCGCTTCAGACAGCCTCAAGCGAAATCATCTATTCTATAAATAGGTGTTCAGGTCATTTGAAGCGAATCAGAGTTGTCATTGTATGTGAGTCAAGGTGCTGCTGAACTTTTGTCAGAAAATCATTGTAAAGACTCAGAAAGCATTAATAGAAAGAAAATTAAGAGGAACAAAGCTGTTATGACTTTATGTGCATTGATTCCGCCTTTACACATGAAGATGAACACCTTAACTGACTTTTAGAGGTCGTACAACGGTCCAACAAGTGGTATCAAAGCTCAGGACGAGGAGTTCATACCATAGCAGCGGATTATCTTCTTTCTACTCATTTCTTTTTACGTTTTTCAGTTCTAAACAAGTTCCAACGGTCGAAATGGTCTGATGTTTGAGTATAACATGTAAAACTGAGTTTTAACAAAGCCTACAAAGTTTCGGATTAAAATTCAGACTAAAACATGTTAAAATTGACCTAAAACAAGGTTTCGCTTGAAGTTGTTCGTCGATAACAGGTTGATTTCGCTTCAAGACAGACTGTTAGGACGATTTCGCTTGAACCTCTGAAGCGAAACAGATTCCTGAAGCGAAACAGATTCCTGAAGCGAAATAGTAGATTTCGCTTGAAGTCTTCCTGAAGCGAAATAGAGGATTTCGCTTGAAACTGTTTGGATTGAAACTTGTTCTGTTGAAGCGAAATAGAGGATTTCGCTTGAATCAATTTTGTTGATTGATTTCGCTTGAACAGTTTTATTAAACTGTTTTCGCTTGAACTTGTTGATTTCTCAAAACCTAAAATTTTTCTAAGTGTTTGACTGATTTTTTCAGGTACGTTCACAATGGATGATATTTTCTTGAATCCATTTAGCGATATGTACGCATTCACGGGCAGTTCAGGAAACAACGATACTTCCTCAAGTGATGCAAACAAAAGTCCACCGAAAGAAAGAAAGAAGGAAGCTTGGGAGTCCGAAAGCGCATTTGGAACGTTTAACAAACCTCCTAAGCTGATGGCTATAGAAGATTATAGCAGATGGGCAACAAAGTTCGAAGATTGGTTGATGGCATTTTCTTTTCCTTGCTGGAAAAGTATGAAGAATGGTTTTGCCCAAGGAAAGAAAAATGGTGAAGCATTAAGATCAGTTGAAGAGATTAATAATTTTGTGGCTGAGCAAAAATGTGTGGCATTATTGTTTCAATCGGTGCGTGAAGACATCATTTCGCTGATAGATTATTCTAATTCTAAAGACTTATGGGAAAAACTCGAAAAGAAGTGTCTTGGAAGTAAAGAGATTGTAAAAAATAAAAAGAAACTTCTTAGGAAAGAGTTTGATATGTTTAGTTGTATGAAAAATGAATCGGTGTGTAAAATGATTGAAAGGTTCGGTCATCTGAAGCTGGAATTAGCAAGACATGATATCAGATATTCAGATGATGAGCAAGTAGACAAGTTGTTCGATTCATTGCCAGACGAGATGGAGTGGAGATATTATGCTCTCATGCTTAAAAACACTATTCCTTCTGAATTGTTGACTCCAGATGTGTTGATTGAAAGACTGGAAAGTCATGAGCTAGAGCTGAAGAAAACGTTTAAAGTTAATAATTCATCTTATCAGCAGAATCTGGATTTATACTATCCAAAGAGCATGATGCCGAAAGCTACTTCTCCAAAGACTGCATTTTCTGCTGAGAATGTTTCTTCAACAAGCAAAGAAAGTCAAAGCAATTCAAGCAGTGGAGGCCATAGTGGTTATCACAGTGGATCTACATCTTCTGCAAATCATTCTGATGCGAAGTTTTCTTGCAATATAGCGATAGATCTGAAGAACGCACAGAATTTTGATGAGGAGTCGGCCAAGCAACAAATGGTCTTTCTGGCGTCTGTTTTGGAATCCTATGAAGGATTGGTGGCTGGAAAAATTGGGAATACAAATCTGACGAAAGAAGACTATGATCAGATAGACCCTGAAGAAATGGAGCTGATCGACATTCGTTGGGCAATGGCAAGTGCAGTTCGACGTGCACAACGCTTCATGGAGATTACAGGGAGAAAAACGATTGGTGGTCCGTCTACAAAACTGGGGTTCGACAAGTCAAAAGTAACATGTTTTAAGTGTAAGCAAAAGGGTCATTTCAAACGGGAATGCAGGAATGCATATGCTGATGAGTCAGAGAATCCGTTTCGAGATGATTATTACAAAAAGGCAATCTACCATCAGAATAAATCTGAGCCGCCTAGATTGAAGCAGGTTGAAGATAATAGAGACAAATCAAGGGCTCTTGCTGTGATTTATGATGATGAGGGGTATGATTGGAGTAAGGAAGTTCTACCGGAAGAAGATGCGGTGGGTTACGCATTCATGGCAAGCAATGATGAACCTAAGCCATGGAAAGATGATCGTACTGAGGAACAAAAGTATCAATACCGGAAGATGACTGCTGAAACCAAGATTATCATACTTTCTAGTATCTTTCTGGAAGCTAGAAGAGCAAACAGATGGGATCCAGATAGAGAGTGCTATCTTGATAGATATGGCAACATTGCAATTGATGACAAAACGTTAGATATCGAAGCCATTATCAAGGAGTACAAAGAAGAAGATGAATATTGGCAGCACAAGTGGTGGGGAACACCAACTTCGAAAATGATTGAAGAAGAGAAAGAGAAAGAGAGAAAGGAGAAAGAGGAGAAAGAACAGCAGGTTGATACAGGCTTAATCGATACTACGCAAGAGTTGACAGCTAAGAACCTGGGAGTGATGGCTGACAAAGTGCTAGCTGCAAAAGCACTTGAGGTAGATCCTAATTCGGTTACTGAGTCAAAGGGGTCAGTCAGTCAAAGTGTGTCAACAAATGCGTCAGGTAACAAGATTGAGTCAGGTAACAAGATTGATGGAAATGCTGACTGCAAAAATTGCACCAAACAATGCAATTTTTGTAGCACTGTCATGTATCTTAACAATGAGAAAATCCAGAATCTGACAACAAAGGTTAGAAATGTTGAAAATCAGATTCTCGATCGTGACAAAAGTGTAAGAGCTTCAACTGAACGGAACAAAGAATTAACGACTCAAATTGAAAATGATAAAACTGAACGTGAGAAAATAAAATCTGAAAATGAAAAGTTAATTCTTGAAAACCGTCAGATTTCTGAAAAGTTTGAGAAATTGAAAAATATTGTCAAAGATAGTGATGATCGTAATGGCAAAACATTTAAAGAAAATGAACATCTAAGAGCTGTTTTGAGATTAAAAGAAGAATTGATTAATGAACAACTGGATCAAATTGCTAAACTGAAACTTAAAGTTCAAGAAGCTGAAATTGAGAATGAACGAATCCAGTTGAAGCTTAACAGCTATAAATCGGCAAGCTTTGTTTTGCAGCATATTGTTCCTAAACCTATAGGGAAAAACAAAGATGGCGAGGATGTGTTTTCTGATGGAACGGGTGTAGGTTTTCACAAAGTTCCACCGCCAATTTTAGACAACTACACGAAAAAGCAGTCTAGTTTGGTGGAAATTGAGGAAGAAAGTGAAGTTAAACTTCCTGAAAACATTGATGTCATGTTCACATTTTCCAATGACGAGGGTGTCCAAAGTGATGTGGTAAAAAGTGTGGTAGACAAAGTGCTTAAACCAGATTGTGACACTTCTGAGGAGGATGGGTGTTTCTTTGACAAATACATTCAGAAACCAAAGTCCAAAAACAACTTAAGTGATGAACCGGGTCTTGTGATGTACAAGATGGCTGGATCTGATAAGTTGTATTCGGATTCTGAGTTTCCCATTGAGAATGTTAATGTGAAAAAGTTGACAAATGTTTTCAAGTTAGTTGAAGTTGAGTTGTCAGAGGTGAACAGTTTGAATCAAACAAAAAGGAAAATGAATTTTGAAAAAGATAAAGCTTATTACAAAAAGCCTATTGTTCCACCACGTTTTTATAATAACAATCGAAACAATTGGTCGGGTGGTTATCGAGGTGGTAAGAGTTATCAGAAAAAGAGTTTTCAAAACAAGAGGTTTACAGAAAAGAAGGTGTTTGTAAATGGTTCAAGTTCACTTTCTGATGAGGAAAATGAAATTTTTTCAAAATCAAATGAAGAGTTCTTTGAGAAAAGAGTTTCACATTATCAGTCTGAAGGCACAAGTCGAGTTATTGATACTCGTACATGTTTTAGATGTAATCAAGTTGGTCATATTGCACGAATGTGTACTAATGTGAAGCCTAAGACTGAAAATGTGAAGTATCAACAGAAGAAAGTTGATGTGAAGGGTAAAGCACCAATTGTTGTTGAGAAAAAGAATGTGAAAAATGACAACATCAAAGTGAAAAATGAATCCGTAAAGAAAGTGGTAACTAAAAATGACAAATTTTATAAACGGGTTGCATTAACTGAACAAATTTGGAAACCAAAAACAGAGAAGAAAATTTCAACTTCTGAAGTGAAAAAGGCTGAAGAATCAATTACGGTTGATTATGATGCAAATTTTCCACTTTTGAAGGCTGAAAATTTCAAAATTCAAGTTGCTAGAGTCAAGGTTACACCTAAGGCTGATGAGGCCTGGGTGGATACCATGTTCGAATAAGCAGTTTGAATTGCCGGAGCTTCCTGAATCGTGAAGCATGAATCGGCATCTTTCTTGAAGTTGTTTAAGTCGTAGTTTGTTTTGTGCAGGATCTTCCACAACTGATATCCAGATGGATTATGGATAGTGGTGCATCTCGACATATGACAGGAAAAACTGCATTGCTGTATGATGTGAGAAACATTAATGGTGGTTATGTGGGATTTGCTGGTCATGAAAGTGGTAGAATTGTTGGTGAAGGAACGTTATCCAATGGGATTGTAACGTTTGAGAGAGTTAACTACATCACTGAGCTGGAGAACAATCTGCTTAGTATCTCGCAGATTTGTGATAATCAGTATACTACTCACTTCACTGATAAAGAATGTTTGATTCTGAAACCTGGTTATGTTATCCCTGAAGAATGGATTATCATGAGGGCACCTAGAGTGAATGATTTATATGTGTTAGATATGTCTGTAGCAACTACAACTACTGGTCAAGCACATTGTTTCGTGTCTAGAGCAACTGAGAAAGAATCAAGATTGTGGCACCGAAAGATGGGGCATATACATCTTAGGAAGATGAATCACTTGGTGCACAATGATTTGGTATTGGGAGTTAATATCAAAGGTTTTCATCTGGAAGGGGAGTGCATTAGCTGTGTCAAAGGCAAGCAGAAGAAAAAGTCACACCCTACAAAGCAAGTCAATTCAGTTTCGAGACCGCTGGAAAGACTTCACATGGATTTGTTTGGTCCAGTGAATGTCAAAAGTCTTACTGGAGATTACTATTGTTTGGTCGTTACTGATGATTATTCCAGATTTTCGTGGGTATCTTTCTTGAAATCTAAAGATGAAACATTTGACAGTTTGATGGAGCTGTTCAGGAAAATTGAGAATTTGTACCAAAGGCGTATCAAGAGAATTCGAAGTGACAATGGTACTGAATTCAAGAACAGTAAGATGGAAGAATTTTGTGATGAAAGAGGTATTTTGCATGAGTTTAGTGCTCCATACACTCCGCAGCAGAATGGAGTCGCAGAACGCAAAAACCGGACGCTAATCGAGACGGCTAGAACTATGCTCGCAGATTCAAAGTTATCGATAAATTTTTGGGCTGAAGCTGTTTCTGCCGCATGCTATACGCTCAACAGGGTTCTTACTGTCAAGAAGTTCAACAAAACATGCTTTGAGCTAATCAATAATCGCAAACCGAATTTGAAGTATCTAGAACCGTTCGGGTCACCTTGTACGGTTATAGAACCTTTTGGGAAGTTTGGTCCGAAGTGCATTGAGGGTATATTTGTTGGTTATTCAAATCCATTGCGACGTGTCTTCGTTCCAAGTGAGAAGCGGATTATTGAAGCTGCAAACGTTGAATGTCAAGGTTATACTATGCCGCCGCAGAATCCTGGTGATTCATGGCGTTATTATTATGACAAACTTTGGGATTCGTTTGACATGAGAAAAGAATCAGAGGATGAAGAAGATTTCTTTGATGAGTTGGATATTTTGCGTGAATATGAGTCGCAGTTAAGATTCCCAGCTGAGTATTCAAGGAGACCATGGGAAACTTCAAATGATGCTGAAGCAGGTCCAAGTAATGCTGGTGAACATGATGATGTCCAACAGAATGAAATTGCTCAGGATAATCAGTCGGGTCAGAATGATAATCTAGAAGCTGAAAACATGCCAGTATTTGATCATGGTGATTCAGATTCAGATTCTGAGGGGGAGCAAATTCAGATTTCAAGTCAAACAAACCAAGTTGGTGAACAAGATGCAGAGCAGAATGTTAATAATCTGGAGGGAAATGTAGAGGTTCCAAGTGAAATGATGCCGCGAACTTTCTCATATCATCCAGAGGAGTTGATCATAGGAGAATTACAAGCTGGAGTTCGTACTCGAAATCAGATTGATAAAGGGCTTACATGTTTTTATACAAAAGTTGCTCCTTTGCAAACTGAATTCTCATTGAGTTGTTTTATCTCGCAGGTTGAGCCAAGAACTTACAAAGAGGCGCTTACTAAAGACTCTTGGGTCAATGCTATGCAGGAGGAACTTAGTCAATTCAAGAAATTGGGAGTGTGGAAGTTAGTTGATTTGCCGGATGGTCATAGGAAAATTAACACTAAGTGGGTGTTTAAGTGTAAGAGAGACGATAGAGGAGTTGTCGTAAGGAACAAAGCTCGACTCGTTGTTCAGGGATTTAGTCAACAGGAGGGAATTGATTTTACTGAAGTCTATGCTCCTGTAGCACGACTAGAGGCGATCAGAATTTTCCTAGCATTTGCGTCTTGGAAGAACTTCAAAGTTTATCAGTTGGATGTTAAATCGGCGTTTCTTTATGGGAAGGTTAAAGAGGAGGTTTATGTCGGTCAGCCGCCGGGCTTTACCGATGCAATCCACAAAAACAAGGTCTACCTATTGGACAAAGCGCTGTATAGTTTACACCAGGCCCCGAGAGCCTGGTACGAGACTTTGTCTCAACACCTACTAGCCAACAAGTTCATTCGTGGAAAAGTGGATGCCACTCTCTTCACTAAAGTCGTTGATGGTCATCTTCTGATAGTTCAGATTTATGTGGACGATATAATCTTTGGGTCAACGAATGAAAATCTATGCAAAGATTTTGAATCAGTGATGAAGCAGAAGTTTGAAATGTCATCAATGGGGGAGATGAAATTCTTTCTGGGATTACAAGTTGAACAACTTCCTGAGGGAATTTTCATTCATCAGTCAAAGTATGTTCATGATATTCTAGAGAAATTTGGGATGTCAGGTTCTACTACAGCTGCTACCCCACTTGCAACAAATCATGGGATTCACCCAGATCTCACCGGAGACAGGGCTGATGAGACGTTTTACCGATCCATGATAGGTTCTTTAATGTACCTAACTGCTTCACGTCCTGATATTATGTACCCAACGTGCCTCGCAGCAAGATTTCAGTCTAACCCGAGAGCATCGCATATGATTATTGTGAAGAGGATATTGCGCTACCTGAAAGGAACTCCTTCATTGGGGTTGTGGTATCCTAGGAAAGGCGACTTTACGCTCGAAGGGTATTCCGATTCGGATTTTGGATGCTGCAAAGTCAATTCAAAATCAACAACTGCAGGATGCCAGTTCTTTGGTCCTAGATTGGTTACCTGGCAGTGTAAGAAACAAACGTCTATGGCGTTATCTACTTGTGAAGCGGAGTATGTTTCTGCTAGCAGTTGCTGCTCTCAGATCTTGTGGATACAGCAACAGATGCGCGACTACGGTTTGCAGTTTCTTAACACACCTCTTTTTGTTGATAATGAGGCCGCGATAAATATAACTAAAAATCCAGTACATCACGCTAAAACTAAACACATAGAAATTCGTCATCACTTTATTCGTGATTGCTTTGAGAAAAAGTTGATACGAATTGAGAAAATCCACACTGACGAACAGAAAGCTGATTTACATACCAAAGCTTTTGATAAAAATCGGTTTAAATATTTGTTAAAACTGAATGGTATGAAGCTTCTTTCAGTGTCGGATGGCATACTTGGCGTTAATGAGAGTACTGTTGCGGATGAAGACGAGAAACAATCTGCAATGGTTTGTCGAATTTTTACTTGTTTTGGTATTTAGGGGGAGTAGATGTTTGCACATAGTTTATTTTCTGAAAATACAAAAACAGTAAAAAATGCAAAAATACAAAAACATGATAAAATGAAAAAGAGCTTGTGTATATAGGGAAAATGATAGTACATCAGCTAGACGATCACAGTATGCTAAAGATTTGAAAAGTATAAAAGAGCTAAACAATCTTACTGATGATGTGTCGATAGGTTTTCATACATTTAGTAGATTTATTCGGGATATTAATCTAAAATTCAAACTTGTGAATTCGTGGGGAACACTACTTGGATATATAGGTAACCCCTGAAATCTCGTTTGAAAGGTCTCGTAATCTGATATACTAGGTCTTTATACTCTATGATGTCTGGGGTATTATTCCGGGACTTCTGCTGAACGGTGGTTCTGACCTAGTCCCTGGCTAATACTTGCTGCAATGCTTGAAACACAGCATTAAACCCTCAGCATGCTGAAACAATAAAATTGATATATGCTGTTGTTGTAAGCAAAAAGATCCTCTAAAGGGGACACACTGAAAAGTCGAAGCTGATATCTCTCTGCGTATACGGAAGTATCGATCTGAGATCCCTCGGCCCTCGCATACCTAAATTATATACAGATATCATTGTAGTATTCTCACCTGTAAGACTGATTATTGGGATTCTGGATACGGGAGTATATTCAAGAGGTGGGACACATGAATGATCTAAGTTCTTAATTCATCTAAATCGTATCCTGAGTAAGTTGAAATTTGTGTGGGAATTTAAGATGGATCAGTATATCGACAATCGAGGTAAATTGTTTAAGTCTGAGTATGTATTGTAGCTTAACGGTACTTGTGATTTGTCTGAAAAGCTGATATGATTTCCTGACACGCTCACCAAAAATATGTTTGTAAATAGTTTACTTTGTTTACTTTCTGCAATTTAAGTTTTTTTTATTTCATTTCTTAGTTTAGATTACTTTGATAAAATCCAAAAAAAATTTATTTTTGCTTTATTTTCCGACAAACCAAAGTGGAAAGTTGATTGTTGGATTCTCAGATGTTTGAAGCAGATGCAGGAGATTCTAGACTGAAGAATGAGGAGAGCTTACTTTGAAGAAGTTTGAATTGTTAGAAATAACAAAAACAAGTTCATTAAATTGATACTTGTTATGTTCAGAAAATGTTTGAAATTGTTGTTTTAAAATCAGTATTGATTCGTCAAAAGATCAACCAAGGTCATTAATTTGGACTTGGTAGATTAATTGAGTAATCAGGATCATTAACTTGGTCCTAAATACTTGAGTGGATTATTAAAACTGATTGAGTTTGTGTTTTATTGTTAAAGAGATAGAATGGTTATGTTTGTTGGTTGAGTAACAGGATTGGACTTCATAATTCCCAACGGAAGCTAATTGTCAAAGATTGAACCAGATCTCTCAGATTCTAGCATATCGAGAGGGGGAGTCTGTGAAAGGGGGAGTCTGGATCAACAGTCGAAGGGAAGATTGAAGTTTAAAGTTTAAAGATTGAAGATAAAGATTGATGAGAGTTTTTACAATGTTTGAAGATTGTTAAAGACAAAGACTTGAAGCCAAAGACTTCATCAACATCCAAGGGGGAGTCTGTTGGTGCACTAAATGTCTGCTGATTACGTCATTATCAAGTCTTGTGTCTAGGATTGTTTGAATGATCACACAATAGGGTTTAAGTTAGGGTTTTTATGTTTAAACAAGAGATTTCGCTTGAGAGGGTTTGAATATGCTTGAAGCGAAATCAGCATAAAAGATTTCGCTTCAGACAGCCTCAAGCGAAATCATCTATTCTATAAATAGGTGTTCAGGTCATTTGAAGCGAATCAGAGTTGTCATTGTATGTGAGTCAAGGTGCTGCTGAACTTTTGTCAGAAAATCATTGTAAAGACTCAGAAAGCATTAATAGAAAGAAAATTAAGAGGAACAAAGCTGTTATGACTTTATGTGCATTGATTCCGCCTTTACACATGAAGATGAACACCTTAACTGACTTTTAGAGGTCGTACAACGGTCCAACAATAATGGAGCTTGAAGAGCTGGTTAGGAAGCTTTTTGACTTCCTGGGTTTTAAGTGATGGTTGTTTGTTTTGTTTGTTTGTCTCTTTTGGTGAACCCTATTCGGCTTGTATGCCAATTCTAGATATTTATGAGGAAATTCATCTAGACTTGTTATTGGTGTTTGATTTTGTCACACCAAATTTTAGAAAGTCGTTGTACTACGAACAAGCTTTGTAATTTCCATGATAAATATCAATGGGTTTTTGGATTAAAAATTATTCTCATTATTATGTAGACGTGATTACATGCGCATTATTTGGTCCACTAGCATTTAATGATTGAATTATTTTGGATATTGTCTTATGTTGTTATTATTGTTATAATAATAGAAACGACAAGATGCCACCAAAAGCGAGACAGGGTCTTACCACTGATGGTACTGGATTACCTAGCACCCTAGAGGAGTTGGCACAACTCATCTCCCAACACGTTAATACTGCCATGGAACAGCACGATGCTAACCAAAATAATGGGCAAGGACGTGGGCGTGGTACTCATGGGCATGGTTTTGGTGGAGCACCAATTGGAAACCCTCAAGGTAGTGTAATGATCGGAAAGTTTTAGTAGTTCTTGTGTTATGATATAATCAAAGAATAATCTTGATTATTCATTAACCTTGTGAACAGTGCATGGATGTACATACAAAACATTCCAGGGTTGTAACCCACGATCATTTACTGGTACTGATGGACCTCTTGATATCACTAGATGGATCGAGAAGATGGAGTCTGTTATGGCAATCAGCGGGTGTGCTGCTGATCAAAGGGTTAGGTATGTTTCTTGTTCATTTCTTGATGAAGCTTTATCTTGGTGGAATGCACAGGTTCAGATTTTGGGAGAAGACTTTACTTACGGTCTTGCCTGGAATGAACTGAAAGAGATGCTTCTGAAGGAATACTGCCTGCGTAGTGAGATACAGAAGATGAGACTGACTTCTGGAATCTGACCATGGAAGGCTTGAATGTCAGAGCTTATATGTCTCGGTTCAATGATCTGGCTAGGTTGGTTCCTCGGATGGTCACTCCTAATTACGTTAAGATAGAAAGGTATATTTGGGGGCTAAAGAAATGGAAAGTCAAATGTGATAAACGGTCTCACTAATGATGTGCCAGTAGGTTTTTACACATTTAGTAGATTGATTTCTAGATATAAACCTAAATATCAATAACTTTCTTATCTCGTGGGGAATATCCCTCGGATATATGGATAACCTCCGAAATCTCGTTTGAGATGTTGCTTTATTCTGAGATACTAGGTCTTTATACTATTTGATATCTGGGGTATTATACCTGGTCTTCTGATTTTGTTTCAGCAATGGCGTAGACCTCGTATAATACTTTATGGGCTTTAAAAAGTTTTCCCTCTACATAAAAATTGAGTAAATATCGAAAGATATGAATCAAATGCAGTTGTAAAGAAGATCCCTAAGTGGGACACACCTCAAGTCGAGCCTTCATCTCTTTGACTGAACGGTAGTTCATACCCAAGCTCTCACGGTCTCGAACTAACCAGGAGTATAGATATCAATATAGTATATTCACCTGTAAGACTGAATCTAGGGAATCTTGATAAGAGAGTATATACTAAGGTGGGACACGCGAATAAGTTAAGTGTTTAAAACACTAAATCTCGTATCTCGAATCAGTTGAACTTTGTGTGAAAATTTAAGTGAATCAGTATACTGACAATCTAAGTGAATTGTTTAGAACTTAAAGTGTTTATAGCTCAAAGGTGCTAGTGATTTGTTATAAACTGATATGATCCTCTAACGCAAAATCAAACAAAAATATTATCTGTAAATATTTCTTTATTGCTTTATATTTAAGAAAAATTACAAAAAAAAAAATAGTGAGTTTTAGCATAAACTTTGAAAAATATAAAAAGATTTTATTTTTGTTTTATTTTCGACAACCGATGTCTGAAAGCTGAGTTTCAAAGTCTAAATATGCTGAACATGTTTATGAAAATATACAAGTTCATTAATTTGAAACTTGAAAGTTTAAATGAAAAATCAAAAACAGTTTTTGAAAATCTTCAGGTCATTAATTTGAACTTGGATGATTATTTGAGAAAGTTTTGGATGCTTTCAATGTAAAAAATATAGTTGTTTTATAGGGGAAGAGAGCCAAGTTATTCCTGGGAAATTACATATTGTTAAATTTGGGCCAGGGTCTCGATCTTAGAATATTTTGAGCCAGGTTATCAATTCTAGAAGTTCAAAAATCTTTCACTGTTAGATGTAAACTCCAGATTTCTGTGAACAAACGATGTCCTTTGTAGTCACATATTTGAAATGCTCCAGCTTATTCATGTCAAATATCTTACAAATAGTTTGAGATGTGCAGATATTAATCCAGATTACGATCCCGATAGCTGAGGCTAAAGGGGAGTCTGAAGACGAGCTCAAAGCAAGGGGGAGTTTGCAATCAATGAGCCAAGTAACTATCATGAGGGAGCTTGTAGAGAAAGAACCAAGTGTCGATCCTTAAAAGGACGGAAGCTTATAGAAAGGGGGAGCTTGAAGATCAAGTTAACCGAAAGGGAGAGCAGCTGGAGCTGTAAGCAGATCCACAGGGAGTCTGTTAGAATAAAGGGAGAGTCTGTGGTGCTGAAGAAGTCAACATTTCAATAAGACTCGGAAAAGAGACAGAAAGCTACAAGATTGACTGCAGTAATATCCAAGGGGGAGTCTGTGATTGCATAGTGTCTATCACTTTCGTAAATCACGTATCGTAGCTGAAACAAATGAGATAAGACTTGTGCTGAACAGAAGAAAGTATAAAGTGCATATGTATTAGAGTAGCTTCGTATGAAGGAAGCTTATAATAGCTTCGTACTAAGTGACAGCTTCGTACGAAGGGAGATCCATTGGCTTCGTACGAAGCCACTAGCCCTATATATAGAGGCTTAGGGTCTTGCTCATTTAGAACTTTGTGACTTGAGTGGGGAAACTCTATCCGTTTGATTTCGTGGTATTGTAGTTGTCATATTACCAATAGAAATCAATAGTTAATTACTTCTTCGTGTTCAATTCACACACATACTTAGATTCCGCACAAGATACGTCTTCATACGCATACAACGGTCAAGGAATCGATCCAGGAATCGCATCCACATCACGAAATTTCGGCAGCTGAAAACGCAGTTTAGGAAATTCAGAAAAATCCAAAATTTTTCCAGGAACTTCCTAAACACATTGGGTGACTTTTTTAATTTTTGGGATTTTTTTTCGGAAATTAAATCATATTGGTCGCCAATTTATTTAATCAAATACAGTTTTATCGCGAATTTATTAAAATTAATATATTAACTTTATAAATTCTGAAAATATTTTTCCAGAATTCCATATGTTTTTATCAATTTATATAAAAATTTTCAGAATTTTATAAAATATATATTTTGGATAGTGAATTTTTGAATTAAAATTACAATGTTTTAAATAAAACCGGAACTTTTAAACGCATAACGAATCTGTTGGAACCGTAAACTGACTAACTACTAAATAAGCGATGAATGGAACACCGAAGTCGTTCTTGAATATTTCGGGGTAAAATGGGTACTCTGGGTACTTTACATGCCAGTTTGGGAAATTCCTCGATGGTGAAAACATAAATTAAAATTTGAGGAACCTGTGTCCCCCAAACGCCTGAACTCCCTTAATATTAAATTAATATTTCTAATAGACAATACATCAGAACCCTCCATATGATCATATCATTCTCCGAACACGTAGAACAAGCAATCGTGACCGTCACGCTAAATGGGGCACGGAAGCCGAACTGAACTTTGACACTAAGATAATACCCACAACCCTACCATTATGTATCGGTCGATTCTTGGATGAATATACCCATTCGAGCACAAGTTGTGACCATTACCGACCCGAACCCTGATTTCGGTAATTAACCCAAAACTGCCTGATACTAGGACTAAAGTAGTTGCAAACTGATACCTATCCATTGTGTGATTGATGTCCATTGCTTATCCAGTGAGTTTCCTTACCTAGTTTTCAAACTGTTTTCTTGTTTTACATGGGGTGAATTGCATGTTACATACACACATACTTACATATACAAACGTGTTCTAATGTGAATTATCTGAGTTATGCCATGAAAAGTCCCCACAAACACGAGTGATCAACTTTATGCCAGTGGATGTGTGAATAGTACTATTGGTTTGACAAATCCAATTGAGCTAGCACAAATGCCATGGGTTCTACTGCAATTGCACATGTCCATGCACTCTCTATGAGCACACTATATGGTGTTATACATAGCTACTTAGGGTGGAAAAGTGCTGAGGTGTCGAATGTGGGACACGACACTGGTGAACAGTCAAGGTTTCACTTGTGGGCTCAGTATAATTTAATCAAATGTGTCAAACTTGAACTACATTATCAATTGTATTAATGGTACTAATTCGCATCATTTTAACTTGATAGTAACATTAAATTATAATTTGATGTATTGTAATTATATGTATACGTATTTCAACCATCTACCTGATAATTGAGAAGAGGTACCTTAACACCATATTATGTCCCTCAACACCTGAAAAGCTAATTTGTTAATAAGTATCAAATTCATATTGGGCTAATAGTATCTTGTTTAAATCATTAATACTGGAACTATTGAAACCAAATTAAGTATCACAACATCACATCTAGAAGGTAAAACAAGATTTGTGCACCAAAGGACGATGGTACATTTAAGTGTGACTATGAATCAAACGAGTCAAGTTTGACTAAACGAAGAAGTGAAGGATAAAAGGAATACAATCATATTTTCCCTGGTGATTGGAATGAAAAACAATTATTTTAATAAAAAAATTACAATTAAAAAAAATCATATTTTTAATTGGGAATTTAATTAATATCCATATTGTTATTTTCTAGTTTCTACACGTTTATAAATGTGAGATTTTGTATTTTTTTTATTATTGCCATATATCGGATAATATTGTTTAATGTTGGTGTAAAATGCTAGAAAGAAAATTGAATATTTGAGGTGATTGTGTGGACTTCAAATTCTCTGAAATCCCACATGCCAATGATGACTAAGAATTCCAATTAGACTTCGAAGCCTTTTTGACATGACCTCACTTCATGGATAGACTTTGCCCCAACATCCATCACGCCATCACCTTTCTTCCTTTATTTATTAAAATTAATATATTATTATTAGATAGCAACATTAAATATAGCAATTTAATTGCATTAATTTTAGTCGAAGAGTTGCCATATATTCTTTTCAATCCAATAAAAAGTGCATGTTTCTCTAATATATTTACGTTATTCGTTTAAAAAAAGGTATCGAGATTGAATTCAACATATACAAAAAGGGTGGCGGGGAATAGTGTTTTTGTGGGACTGGCTGAGTTGGGCGGCCACTGCCACCCACAAACTTTTTTTTCTTCTAAATTATGATTTTGCCCCGTTTATATTTATAATCGTACATTACACTCCCCTATTGGCTCAACAAATTTACGATTTTATCCCGTTTTAAAATTACGATTTTATCACCAGTTCAAAATTATGTTTTTATCCCCACTTAAAAATAAATTTACGCTTTTCCTCCCAGCTAAAAATTTTCAATTTTACCCTTAGTTCAAAATTACGATTTTGCCCCGTTTAAATTACAGTTTTGCCATTAGTTTTTCCCTCACAGCCAAGTTACAATTTTGCCCTCAATTTCCTTATAATAACGATCTTGCCATCTGCTCAAAATTATGTTTTTTCCTCCATTTAAAAATAAATTTACGCTTTTGCTCCCAGCTAAAAATTTCAGTTTTGCCGTCGGTTTAAATTTACGATTTTGTCCCGTTTAAATTTACAGTTTTGCCATTAGTTTTTTTCTCTCACAGTCAAGTTACAATTTTGCCCTCAACTTAAATTTACATTTTCTCCATCGTTTTTGTTTGTTTTCCTGGTTAAATTACAATTTTGCCCCCATTGTAAAATTATAGTCATGCCGGCAGCTGCCTGACACTCCCCCATTGGTCCATTTAATTTCCGATTTTATCCCTGAAACAAAATTATGATTTCCCCTCAGTTCAAAGTTACGTTTTCCCCATCATTTTAGTTTTTTCTAGCAAAACTATAAAAGTTTTTTGTTTTAATTGGTTGACTCAATTTAATTTTTTTTCGTCTGAATGAGCTGCCTAACACTCACTCATTACTCCTGAAAAATTACATTTTTGCCCTGAGCCTAAAATTACGGTCTTATTATCGTTTTAGTTTTTTTTCCTAGCAAAATTATAGTAGTGTTTTTTTAATTGATTGAGAACTATTCGGCCATCGCCCCGCAACGCGGGCGGGGCATCAACTAGTTTTATACATATAGCAAAAAATTTCATGTTTCTATGTGAAAATCACGTTTTTCTTCCTTATTCATGGTTTTTTTTTTCAGCAGCAACAGTTTACAATTTTTTAGTGAGTTTGGGCATGCGGAGGGTTGGTGGAACCGGAAGGAACTCTTTGGTTCCATTTATGGTTTTAAATATCTAAATGCCAATGATTCCCAGACCAATTGGTTTGGGAGGAGGTGGGAAGGTTTTCCACAGGTCACAGGTTCGATCCTCATTGGGGACAATCAACCTGCCCCGGCTCTTACAGGGGCTTTGACTTGGGGTTTCCTGCCCGGGTGTGTTAAGGGGGGGTTCGAGTACTAACCGGCATATGTCTGGTGAGGGCTGGACCTTCGGGGGGGCCCGGGGCTCGAACTCGGGATTTCTTAAGGGGAGTGTACCGTTAACCGTTCAAAAAAAAAAAATATCTAAATAATGTTGTTGAAGGAAAATGTTTGAAGAAAGACATTGAACTCATGACACCTTTTACTTGCCTAACTACCCAATATTTTGTGTGCCCGTCGTATCCACTAAAAGCGATCAGGTCATCAAGTTTTAA
Organism: Helianthus tuberosus; assembly: GCA_030545235.1. Classification (NCBI taxonomy): domain Eukaryota; kingdom Viridiplantae; phylum Streptophyta; class Magnoliopsida; order Asterales; family Asteraceae; genus Helianthus; species Helianthus tuberosus. The sequence continues at coordinate 124,977,172 of CM060366.1, forward strand.
CTTTATTTCACGCTAAACAAAGACGTCAAAAGAAAATTAGATACCCTAACATGCTTTGATAATAATCGAAAAATAATATAAAAAACATTCATATCAGCACCTCTATATTACTTATTATAATTAATAACTGAAAATTTTAATTTTCTTAAAAATTTGTTTATCTTCTAAAAACTATTCACATTGTGAGATTAAATATATTAATGTTATAATATTTAATCTTGTAGCTTTATAATCATTTATATTATATTAGATCAAAATATATTAATAACCTATTAACAATTAGTTGGTAATTGTTGATGGACCATATTACCCTTATTAACTAATTGGGTTTCCTCTTGGGTGTATAAATAAGGGGCTTATTAGAGAGTTAAAGGGTTAGACACATTACACAATCACATACCCTCATAACATCAATCGTATCTCTCTCCCAAAACCGATTCTACCCTACTTTCGGTTTTCATCACCATCATAACTTTACACCTTAAGGAGGAACCGGATCATCCTGACAACTATGTCGAACTCAATGGCTGGATCTCTGACTGGATTCTCCACTGCTTTGAATGCTATAACAGGTATGTTATTCATGTTTTCCATTAAGTTTAAACAGAACTGATCAACATGTGGTATCAGAGCATATGTTGATAAATCGGTTCTGATTTTGTATCCATTATTCTGGGATCAAAAATCTGGAAAACGGAAGTTTTTTAAAGTCTTAAAATCAAAACTGTTTTCGAGTTCATTGTTGCCGAAGTCCCTGTTTTCGGAAATTGTTATTTGATAAATTGACTCGAAATCATAAAGGATTAAACTTGTTGTCACGAAATCCATTACAAAACCATTAAAATTCAGGTTTCGGATTTCCAGAATTATGTGTTAAATTTTTTAGGGTTCATCATAATGTTCTAAGAAAATTCGAAAATTCCATAAATTTTGGAATCTAATTTGGATTAGTGGGTGTTTTTAATGATTTTGATCTTAATTTTATCTATTAAATTTTCGAAAACTGTTAATGGATTTTCAGTTATTATTTTCGAAATCTTTTGATAAGATTAGATCAGAAATAAAATAGGAAACACTATCCCACAATCCCTCAAATTTCGATTTTCAGTTAATTATCACAATAAACAGCATTAAAAGTGGTTTCGAAATCATAAATGTCATAATCGCACAAGTCCCTTAACAGTCGCACAAGATCAGAACACACAAAAAAAAATGATCTGATCGTACAAGACTGCATAATCGCACAAGAACTTATGGATCGCACAAGACTTGGGCCTTACACACATCGCACAAGTTTTGGGCCTTACTGATCGCACAAGTTATTGGGCCTTACTGATCGCACAAATTTTGGGCCTCACTGATCGCACAAGACTTGGGCTTTATTTACATCGCACAAGTTTTGGGCCTTACCGATCGCACAAGGCATTACCGATCGCACAAGGCATTACTGATCGCACAAGACTCGAAATCTCATTATTTTTTTAAGCTGTTTAATGTGACCTAAATTTTTTTTACATCGCACAAGTTCGATCCGCGCTAACAGATGGTTTGCTATTAAATACTTGGTTTTGTAAATACCTAATTGCTTAACTAATCAGAATCAGATAATGTTTTACAAAACCAAAATAGCTTAACTTGAATGAGCTTCTGGTGTATTAATTCTGGCCAAAGCTGATTTAATACATCTATTTATTGTTCAAGTATTATAAAAGCTATGTTAAGTATGCATTACAAACGTGAAATGTCTTAATTCTGGCCAAAGCTGATTTAATTCATTTATGTTTAGCATGCTTGACAAGTGCATAACTAAAGTGATTGTCTCATTTCTGGCCAAAGCTGATTTGTCACAATTACTTTGCACACATATTTAAATGATTACACGTCTGGCCAAAGCTGTTTTGTCTTCGTTTAAATAGAATTTTACTAAGTCTATTATTTTGATGTTAGTAATAGACATTATCACAGCTTCATAATTAAAATGGTCATTACTTATGCCTGCCTTAGTATAACATGCCCTTAGATCACATTAGGACTTTTTTCTTAGTATCATAACTTGCTCACCTTATTTCCACTATCAGCACCCAATCAGGGGATTCCACCTTTGACTGGTGATAACTTTGCTGCATGGAAGGATGCCCTCATGCTTACACTTGGACTCTTGGACTTTGACTATGCTCTAAGAGAGAATAAGCCAGCGGACCTTACTGCCACAAGTACTGCTGCTGAGCAGTTACTTCATGATAAGTGGACTAGGTGTAACCGCATGTCTCTCATGTTCATGAAGCAGTCCATTCATAACTCAATCAGAGGAGCTATTCCTGATTTTGAAGATGCTAAAACCTACTTGGCTTCTGTGGAGGATCAATTCAAAGGAACATCAAAAGCACACGCTAGCACTCTTATCCTCAAGCTGGTGACGACTAAGTATGATGGGAGGAGCGGCATTCGCGAACACATCATGATGATGCATGACATGGCCAATAAGTTGAAGGGCCTAGAGATGGAGATCAGTGATGGTTTTCTTGTTCACTTCATCATCACTTCGCTCCCTTCGTCCTATGAAGCATTTAAGATCAATTACAACACTCAGAAGGACAAATGGACGATGAGTGAGCTGATCGCTATGTGCGTGCAGGAGGAAGAGCGTATGAAGATGGATCGCCATACTGATGTTGCTAACTTCACCACCTCCAGCTCAAAGAAGAGGAAGAACAATTATCAAAGAAAGGATGCTTCTAAGGTTCAAAAGCCAAATCCAGCTCCTAATACAAGTGCACCTTCCAGCTCTAAGAACTCCTTAGGCAAACCCTACTGCAAGTTCTGTAAGAAAACAGGACATAAGCAAAAGGAGTGCCCTGACTTCAAGGAGTGGCTGGCTAAGAAAGGTAACGATTTTTTCATGATACTTGAGTCCTTTAATTTAAATGTTCCTGCTAATTCTTGGTGGTTTGATTCTGGTTCTATGGTACATGTTACAAATTCACTTCAGGGATTCCTTACAATCCGGAAGCTGGGAAGAAACCAAAGAACACTTAAAGTTGGGGATGATCGGGAATTAGAAGTGAAGGCCATAGGAACATTACAATTATTTTTGAAAACTGGTTTATGTATTAAACTTTATGATACCTTATATGTTCCTGAGGTAACTCGGAACCTTGTATCAGGACCAAAGTTAGACATGGACGGTTTTGTTGTTTCTCATGGTCATCGCAAACTCTCTATTCTCTATGATTCCATTGTTTATGGTACTGGCATTCTGGATGGTGGTCTCTATAGATTAGAACTAGATGATAAGTTTTCCAAATCTTTGTTGTCATATAATATTAATGAATCACTCACAAAGATGAAACAGGTTCGAGAGTTAGAGACTTCATCTATGTTGTGGCATCAACGTTTAGGCCACATCTCAAGAGAACGATTAAATCGTCTCATAAAGGATGAAGTCTTACCTCCTCTCGATTTTACTGATTTTGGAACATGTGTCAAATGTCTTAAAGGAAAAATGACATTAGCAAATAAGAAAGGTGCCACTAGGAGCTCTAATTTATTAAAACTCATTCACACTGACATTAGTGGTCCTTATCAAATCGCTGGTATAACAGGACATACTTCATTTATCACTTTCATTGATGATTATTCTCGTTACATGTACTTGTATCTTATTAAGGAAAAGTCTGAATCTCTTACAACTTTTAAAGATTATAAAGCTGAAGTTGAAAAGCAATTAGATCGTCAGATTAAAGTTGTGAGATCAGATAGAGGCGGTGAATATTATGGAAGACATACTGATGTGGGTCAAGCTCCTGGTCCATTTTATGAGTTTTGTAAGGGCCAGGGGATTGTGAACCAATACACCATGCCTGGTACACCTCAGCAGAATGGTGTCGCTGAACGAAGAAATCGTACCCTTATGAACATGGTGCGCAGTATGTTAGCCAACACTAATTTACCAGTATTCCTCTTGACTGAAGCGTTAAAAGCAGCTGTTCATATACTTCATAGAGTTCCTTCTAAGTCTGTGCCTAAAACTCCTTATGAACTTTGGACAGGAAGGAAACCGAGTCTTAAATATATGAAAGTATGGGGCTGCATTGCTGAAGCAAAACTCTATAATCCTTTCCTAAGGAAACTTGACCCTAAAACAGTTACCTGCTTCTTTATCGGGTATCCTGATCATTCAAAGGGTTATCGTTTCTATTGTCCTTCCCATGTCACCCGTATTGTTGAAACCAAGCGTGCTGCGTTCCTAGAGGATTTCAAGGTCAGTGGGAGCAGTACCAACCCTTACGAAGAATTGGAAGAAGTACAAGACGCGGGGGGGAGAGACTCGTCGCTTATCATTACTCCATTTACTCCTCTTGTACCCCATGCAACAACTGTACCTGAAGCCACCACTGCACAAATTCCATCTCCACAATCAGAACCCATTATACCTCATAACGAAGGCACATCAAACGCTCAAAACCAAGACAACGCTAAACCCGATAATCAACTCAGGAGGTCATCTAGGCAAAGAAGGCCTACTAATTGGGATGATTATGTTACCTACCTGACTGACATGGATGCTGGAAAGCTCAATGATCCTATCTCTTATAATGAAGCCATTAGCAGTGATCAGTCTTCTGAATGGAACAAAGCAATGATTGATGAGCTTGAATCCATGAAGAAAAATGACGTTTGGGATTTAGTCGAATTACCCAATGGTGCCAAACCTGTAGGTTGTAAATGGGTGTTCAAAACAAAACTGGATCCGAATGGGAACGTTGAACGCTACAAAGCGAGATTGGTTGCAAAGGGCTACACTCAGAAAGAAGGAATTGATTATCAAGAGACGTTTTCACCTGTCTCTCGTAAAGATTCATTAAGGATCGTTATGGCCCTAGTAGCTCATTTTGATTTAGAGCTACATCAGATGGACGTCAAAACTGCTTTCCTTAACGGAGACTTAGACGAAGATGTTTACATGAAACAACCTGAAGGCTTTAAACCTGAAGGTCAGGAGCATCTAGTCTGTAAGTTGAAGAAATCCATTTCTGGGTTAAAACAAGCATCACGTCAATGGTACCTCAAGTTTGATGAAGTCATGAAGAGGCAAGGTTTTATGAAGAATCAAGTGGATCAATGCACCTACCTCAAGATGAGTGGGAGTAACTTTACTATACTTGTCCTTTATGTAGACGATATTCTACTGGCAAGTAATAGTTTAGACATGTTGCATGAGTCGAAGCGGTTACTCTCGCATAACTTCGACATGAAGGATCTCGGAGATGCTTCTTACGTCATTGGCATCGAAATTCACCGAGATAGACACAAAGGGATCTTAGGATTGTCTCAAAAGACTTACATAGATCGTGTCCTTACACGTTACAACATGCAACAGTGCAAACCCTCCGTCGCTCCAGTAGTTAAAGGAGATGTTTTCGGTTCATTCCAGTGTCCGACAACAGAGGTTGAAAAGGAGCAGATGAGCCAGATACCTTACGCGTCAGTAGTCGGGAGCCTGATGTATGCTCAAGTCTGTACTCGCCCAGATATCGCTTACATTGCTGGAATGCTAGGTCGTTATCAGACTAATCCTGGCCTAGATCACTGGAAAGCAGCTAAGAAGGTCCTTAGATATCTGCAAGGGACGAAAGACTATAAACTGACTTATAGAAGAAGTGATCATTTAGAAGTGGTAGGTTATTCTGATTCTGACTTTGCTAAATGCAAAGATGACAAGAAATCCACTTCGGGCTACATCTTTATGTTAGCAGGCGGACCTATCTCATGGAAGAGTCATAAACAACAGTTAACTACAACTTCCACAATGATGGCAGAGTACATTGCTGTTTACAACTCAACCTGTCATGGAATGTTGCTTAGAAATCTGATCACTGGACTCAAAATCGTTAATTCCATTTCTAGACCATTGAAGCTTTACTGTGATAATTCAGCTGCCGTTAGTTTCTCGAACAGTAACAGTTCGACTGGAGCTGGTTTATATCTTGATACGAAGTACTTGTTCGTACATGAACGAGTTGAGGAAAATAATCTTTGTATTGAGTATATTAGTACTAAAGATATGCTTGCGGATCCGATGACTAAAGGTCTCCCACCTAAAGTTTTCGAAGAACATGTATCGAATATGGGACTTACTAAAGACCTTGTTTAATGGCATATTGTACTAGCTTATGTTTTAATTAATAAAATTTCCTCAGTTTGATTTTGTATGTCTCTAACATATGTTCTGCCGGTGTAATGACATATAGACAAATATAAATACAAATCAGACGCTAAAGGGCTTATACATATTTTGATCGTAACTGTTAGGTTTTAAATTGAGGCTATAGTATGACTAATGGGGGTCCTGAGTCGAATGATGATTCAACGGCTGTATTTCTCTGCTATAGTTCTTGGTTTAAGGCTAAAATGAGTGTTAACTCCTGGCCAGGCTTACCTAATACTCATGATAAATGATTACTCGGCTAAGTGGGAGAATGTGAGATTAAATATATTAATGTTATAATATTTAATCTTGTAGCTTTATAATCATTTATATTATATTAGATCAAAATATATTAATAACCTATTAATAATTAGTTGGTAATTGTTGATGGACCATATTACCCTTATTAACTAATTGGGTTTCCTCTTGGGTGTATAAATAAGGGGCTTATTAGAGAGTTAAAGGGTTAGACACATTACACAATCACATACCCTCATAACATCAATCGTATCTCTCTCCCAAAACCAATTCTACCCTACTTTCGGTTTTCATCACCATCATAACTTTACACCCTAAGGAGGAACCGGATCATCCTGACAACTATGTCGAACTCAATGGCTGGATCTCTGACTGGATTCTCCACTGCTTTGAATGCTATAACAGGTATGTTATTCATGTTTTCCATTAAGTTTAAACATAACTGATCAACACACATCTCATTCTTTATTTTTATTTTCGTTTTATTCACAAATTCTTAATTTATTATTTTTTTTTCTCGGTTTTATACACTCACAACATTTAACTTGGAGAAAGAATACTGATATATCAAATGTAGTCATTGTTAACTCTATATTATATATTTTTTTAAATACATAGTAAAATAGAGATTCTGATGTAGATGCTAAATTATTGAAAATTCTATATTGTTCTATAACATTATGATGTAGGGTGAAATGAAGAAACTATTGTGAAAGCATTCACAATAACTTATTCATATCACTCTTGAAATAACAGAGTTTTCATTCATTTAACATTTAGATTGTTATCTCCATTTTACCCTTGTCTAAAAAAATATATAGCAGTGACTATAGAGTAAAATTCAATCTCTATATTTGATATGTTACAATTTATCTCTAAATTATTGTTGTGAGTGTATAAAACCAAGAAAAAAAATAATATAATAGTTGTTTGTGAGTAAGATGGAAATAAGATAAAGAATAAGTTGTGTGAAGTTTTTAGAAGATAAACAAATTTTTTATAAATATGTGATTTTTCGTTAAATTATAGAGCGTTTTATAAAGATGCTGATGTGAATGCTCTAAATATCATAAAATCCACCACCTAACAAATGAATATAAAGTTGGACACATGTCCACCATATTTCACCTCACCAACTTTTTGCAATTAAAATCCTTGCATGACCCTAAATAAAGAAATTGTTTTATAAAGTAGATATAGTATCTTAATCCTATTTTAATATTATTAATTCTTCATTTAACCTTTTGCAACATATAAAATTAACCATTAATTATGAAAATATGTTATTTGCTATATATAAACCGTTAACTTAGATCATAATTCTACAATAATTAATTAATAATTGAATCCGTAAAACAATTATTAATAATAATAACAAATCTAACTTGTAACATACCAATAAAATTATTTTCATTTACTTTAAATAAAAGTTATAATTAAAATTTTAAAGCACTTACTTTTGCTCGTTCAAAAACACATACTATAAACAATTACATTTCTTACAAAAGTTCCTAACAAGGATTAAATTAAACATATCCAAAGTAGATTTACTTAGTCACGCTTGTTGGACAAATATTTGTAAGGACTGTTTTCCATAGATGTTTAGTTCAGGTAATATCTATAACCTAGTCACAATGTGTGGAATCCATTACAATTAGGCGACAATACAAGATTAGTTAATTTTCAATGATTTCAAAAATTTGTCAACGGTTACAATCGACAAATCATTCCAACAGAGCTTCGCCGTCAGTTCAGCAAAATCTACCAAACACTAAGTCCTCATGACTATTTATACTACATTAGGTTACCCTAGTGCGGAAGTGACACATCCGTACGGATCTAATACATATATACAATCAGAAAACTAACATTAAGATCCTATTACATACTCTACACGACTCGATGACGTAGGCAACATACATTGTGTATCAACAAACTCTCCCTTAGATGTTGTCGTAGTCTTGATCGCTCTTCAAAATCTTCATAACTTCAAAATATTTTAACGCCCGAATAAATACTTCTTAACACATTGACGCTTTAGCTCAAAGTAAGTCATCGGTGTTTGATCAGTCAGCGGCACCCACTTCATAAATTGATACATGCTAATAGATGCCTTCTTCATTCATTCTTTGATCTTTTCTTCCTTTCGAACTTCCTTCATAAACTCTTTTCTTTCAATCTCTCTCCACTTTGTATTCCACATCTTTCTAGAATTAATCTCATAGGCGTAGCAGATTTTGATGACATTCTGGTACTGCATAGCCTGTACTATATCTTGTACTAGATATCATATTTTGGTTGTAGTACAAACATTCTATATCTTTCTCCGATAGATTCACTAACCACATAGGATCTAAAATCCTTATCGCTCTCGAAAAACCTTCATACTTTAACACAATCACAGCTTCACCTGTCACTCGATCATAATCCCACCATCTGAAATTTGTATGAAAATCTTGTTCAGCCTTCATCATATGCTTCATGGCTCGAGGACGTTTAACGATTAAGGTCACAACAGGCAGTTGTGTTCTTGGATCAATCTCTATTTTTCTTTTAGGATAATCTGGTTTCCATGTAGGAAAATTAGACGTGCTTCACATCTAATGTACTTCTACAACTTTTGATCTCCTAGTTTCATCTGAAAGTTAATCAGTTTTATTTGGCACAACTCTTGTACGTCCCACCACGACAGAGTCTTTATATCTTGCAAGTATCGGAAGTATTGAACTCCGTATTCTCTTTTAATTCCCAAACATTCAACTCCGATATCCATCCCCAACTAATAATAGCTCCCAGCGATACATCCTAGTTTCTAGTAAAGAATGCCTCTAAACTTTCATTCTATAGGCATAGCTTTGAACAAAGCTTTCCAGGCTTGTCTAATCTGATCTTTATCCAGCCTCGGAGATTCACCATCTTTGATTGTTTCTTCAATCTTTCTTTTCAACAAATCATTCATTTCTTCATCAAATGACTCTTGAAATGTTGGGAAATCTTCAGTACCTTCTCCAGAATACTTTGGCATTTCATCGTCTGAATCACTTCTATCATCATCATAACCATGATCTGTCCCTTCGATATCCAACTCCTCGTCATCCTCTTTTTCCTCTTCTTCTTCATATATGCTCTTAACTAGAATGAACTTTGTAATATCAATCTCTTTAGTCTCAGTTGCAATCACAGTTTTAGGAGACTTTTCTATTTCAGGCTCTGGTGATTTTTCTTTTTCAGGTTCAAGGGACTTTTCTTTCTCAGGCTTAGGTACTATTTCAGGAATTGCGTCTACCTTTCCTTTGCCTTTGTTAGTACTAACCACCTCTGGTTCAGCAGTAGCCTTTCTAGCCCTTTCAGAAGCTCTAGCCTCTGCTTCCTTAATTTCTATCTTATTGAATTCATCTTCAATGTCCATTCTAAACCTCTTCTCTAACACTTTATACAACATCCCTAGCTTCTTGTCTTTCAATCTTTTATTAGCTTCCAAATCACTAGATCTCTTTCGTAATCATTCATTCTCAGAAACAAGACTTGCTAGCACAACTTCCATATGCTTTGCCTCACTTTCCAATTTCTTTACCTCGCATTCCAATTGCTTTATTCTCTTATCATTAGGATCATCGAGGAAATCCAAATTCATCATGTCAATGTTTGGAAATGGTTTATCATCATCAAATAAAAACCCAGTATCTCTGAAAGAAGAACCAGTAGGAGGAGATTAATGACGTTGTTGAGATTGTTGTTGTGCTTGAGGTTGTACTAGAGGTTGTGGTGAGATTGGTGGAATAGGTGTTGTAGGAGCTTGCTGTGATGCAACAAAAGTTTGAATTGGGATCACATTTTCAACTTCAGCATCAGGAGTGCTTTTCTCTGTAACTACTGGTTCAGGTCCATCAGTTGTTGTTTCGATTACAGGCTCTTGAACTCTCCTTCGTGCTTTCTTTGTCAACGAAGAACCAGTCTTTTGTGACAGCTGTCAAAATTCCAGGTATCCGTACAACTATTAAACCATGATTAGTGCTTAATGATTGTGCTGAATTACAATTAATGACTTGAACTGCTTTCTGATTATTGCCATATACATACATGTGCATCACATATTGCTTAATGCTATATCATTATTGCATGAGAACTTTATTGGCTTAAATGATGCACGAAACACAGTTATCAGACAAATCAGGAAAATGCTGACGGAGTTCAGTACATAGACAGACAATGTGTTGAGACACAGAATGAGCCAGAAACTAAGTATTACACTAGTATAGTGTGTAGGAAAGTAAGGATCATAAAACTGCTTTCCTAGTGATAGTTTAAGTGCCGGAAAGTGCCTAAAACTTATTCAAACTGCAGAATTCAGCAAAAATCAGCAATTTCAGCATTTAAACAATCTAATATCATGCAGAAATATGGTTAAATGGTCCTGAATGCTTTCCTAAGTGTCGGGAATCAAAAGTGTCACAAAAGGGTACATAAAGCACATTAAACTGCATAGTTTAGCACCTTAACGAATCGGTAACCAACCAAACAACCGGACACTACTGTTTTAACATTACCAAGCTAGTTATGGTCCCCGAACATCATAACACTACATAAATATCTAGTAACTAAAGTATCTAACTAGATACTTACATTTTTACCATAATCTAACTAATGTTTACAACCTAAGCCTACTACCCCCCCCCCCCCCCCACCTATGAAATCGGCCAACATATGGCCCACCCCAAGATTTTATAAGATTATAATAATAGATCATGTTTATGCTTTGTTAGACACATTACACAATGGAAACTAAGTGTTAGAAGGATTATAAGTAAACCTTGAAGACATAAGCTTTCATAACTTTCACATAACACAACACCACTCTTTCTCTCCTCTTCTCTTGTACTCTCGGCCAAAACCCAACCCACACACACCCACCATCATTCAACCATTCTCATACATTCCAAGCACATCAAAAGGTGTTAGAAGACATACAAAGGAGCTAGGAGCTTGTAGAAGTTGAAGGACCTCTTTCATTTGCTTTTATCCATCTCTTATCTTCACTTGATCATCCCTAGCCTTGAGCTAGTGGTAAGAATGCTAATCCTTCGATTTTACATCTATTTCAAGTGGTTAAAAGATGTTACATGTTGATTATTATGAAGAACACTAAGAATCACAAGAAAGAAACTTGAACATAAGCTTTAATACATAAGAAATCTTAATGTTTATGTGTTGTAATACTTGTTGATTGCTTGTGAAAATGATGTTGATCATCATATGATCTTGCTAGATCATGATTAAAAACATAATCTAGCAAGATGAGAGGATGAACATGGTAGAAGTTAATGGATCATCCTCATGAGAAGCATGAACTTGAAAGAATATGTGGTTTTCTTGTAAAATAATGATCAAAGTAAGTTGTAATACTAGTAGATCTAAAATTTCATGGATGGTTTTTCAAAGAAACCAAATTAAAAACACAAGATTTACTTGATCTTGGTTCTTACATAAATAAACCCCATTTTTAAAGGTTAAACAAGTGTAGAAACACTTATGTAACAAGAAAAATCAAAGAAGAATTTTTTTTGAAAAATATGATTATAAGTTGTGAAGATCCATTTTCTTTAAAAATGAAGTTTTTAAAGAATCAATCACACTTTAAAGGGTAACAAGGCTTACTAAGAACACTAGTAAGTTACTACAAATTTTTGTGAAATTTCAAGTTCATGAAGTAGTAGATTATGATTGTTTTTGGCAAAATTGGTAAGTAAAGATTGTTTGTTGTTGATTGTGTTGATTTTACAAAAGAAAATGATATACCTTCAAGGTATGGAAACCTCCATTTTTAGGGGAAACTATGGCAAGAAAATTTTTAAAATTAAACACTTAGAAAAATATTTCTAAACAAATATTTACAAGTGTATTTCAAACCATAAATTTTTACATAAAGTTTGCCATAGAATTTATGTTCAAAAATATAAATATTGGAGGTTGGTTTTTATAAATAAAAGTGACTAAATATGTATTTAGGAAGTATATATTTAGAAGTCACCATGTGTGTGATTATTTGTATACTTTGTGTATTAGTTATATTATTTTAGGACATGAAATAATATAACTCATCAAAATACCAAAAAATTACAATCCAAAATATTACCAAAATTCCAAGAATATGAATATACAAGTTATACACAAAATATTGGTGAAACCGAACTAAGGAATATAACTTACAAAATATTTCGGAAATATTATTCATATGTATATTTTGGTAAATACTATTTTGGACACCAAAGGAAACAAAAATATGATTTTTACAATTATTACAAATTTACATCATATTTTTGACAAGAAGAAAATATATTATTTTTGGGTGAATAAAGATATGTATTTTCTTGAAAATATTAGAAGATATATTATTTTTGGAAGAAATATATATTTTCTCAAACAAAAACGGAATATATTATTTTGGAGAAAAATAAGCATATATATATTTTCCAAGTTATACTTGAAAATATATTATTTTTTGAACTTATGTGAAAATTCAAATATTTTTGCCAAAGGGAAAATTTATAAATAATTTTTCTAAGTAGTATTTCTTAAAATATATATATTTTGGAAATATATATGGATTTTTACTAAGGATACTTCACAATTACAAGAGATACGTATTTTTGTACGTATAATTACACTCCGGAATAGACCCCACATAAATGGCAAAAATATACAAATACAAGAATACGAATACACCCATCCTTGGGAAGGAAATACAAGTATAAATACTTGAAAGTATTAAGTTAAAATATATTGTTTTAACAATTATTCCAAAAATTTAATAAATATAATATAAGTTAAAATAGTTATTATTTTAACAAATAATTATATAACTTGGAATAATATCGAAGACGCGAAGAAACGTAACTCAAAGACACTAATTAGTACTAAGTCAAGGCATGACCCGCTCGTCTAATAGATCATAGTATGTTGTAGGTAGTCGTGTACACCGGAAGAAGCTTGAGTTACTGTGATACGAAGACGCAAGACAGTGAGTTCATAACCCCCCTTTTCTTTTAACTGTTTTCAGTTTTACAACTTCGGGGGTGAAGTACATGTTACAACTGTTTACAAACTTTATTATTTGGTATGGTTAGCTAAGGAAGGGTACTGCTAGATCATGTGAGTGGTTGGTATGACGCTTAAGACCATTAATCCTCGTTGTAGGACCGAGGGACATGAGTGATAGATCTATTTGGGTGTAGCGAGCCCCGCCCATGTTGGACCAGGGTTTGGCCCATGGGTTGACTATGTCTTACAGCCGGAAGCCCGGTGCAAAGTCTGCTAGGTTTGAGCCTTCCTGCATCACGTCCCACATATTAATGGCCTTGCAAACCATTAATGATCTGTTTTCCTTGTTGCTTTCATACCGGGATTTACAAACTTACATATATACTTTCAAGAGTAAACTGCCATTTTGGTCCCTATGGTTTGGTCATTTTTGCCACTTTAGTCCAAAACTCAAACCTTTTGCATCTGGGTCCCTGTGGTTTCAGTTTTATTGCCATTTTGGTCCAAAATTAAAATCATGTCATATTTGTCTTATAAAATTCTGCTATTTTGTCCTTTTTCTCAGGGGCAAAATGGTCATTTCTTTTTTATAAATAAATAGCAGATTTTATAAGACAAATATAACCTGATTTGGCTTGAAGAAAATGACAAAATTGAAGGATTTTATAAGACAAATATAACCTGATTTGCCCTTGAAGAAAATGACAAAATTGAAGGATTTTATAAGACAAATATGACCTGATTTCATTTTTGGACCAAAATGGCAATAAAACTGAAACCACAGGGACCCAGATGCAAAAGGTTTGAGTTTTGGACTAAAGTGGCAAAAATGACCAAACCAAAGGGACCAAAATGACAGTTTACTCGATTACAAAGGTTTATTCATACACATAAACAAACATACGGACTCGCTCAACTTTTGTTGATGTTTTCAAACTACATGTATTTCAGGGACTTAAAAGTGGATCTGTCGGGCGTTTGGAAGTTCCAAGTGTTGTTTGAGAATAAAATATGTCATCCATGGTCTTAGGGTTTGGTTAGTGTGTCTTATCCTGGACGAGACACGCCTTCCAAAACCTGGTTTTATTTAATGTCTTTTGTCGAGTCCTTGTGAACTCTAAAAACAAGTTGCATGGTTTGTACTCGAATTTGAATTCTATGTCTTAAAACAAGGTTGTTGTTATGTTTTTAAACTTATTTAATGGATGAACATCTTCGGTTTTATCATATAGTTGTTGTTATGATTGAATGCAATGATATTAAGCAAGTCACACATAATCACGCTTCCGCAAAAGTCAGGGTGTGACAGTTTGGTATCAGAGCATCGATTGTAGCGAACTAGGATTCCTTCTCGAGTCTAGACTACAATCATTAGAGCTCTCACGAAAATATTTTTACAACATGTTTTCATTGCATACACGAAACGCCCAGATCGAGGGAAACAAACATTTTTACAAACAGACACGAAACACGATAGTAAGGTTGCATTTGTGGTTTAGTCTGGGAGACTAAGTGGTCTAGTCGGGGAGACTAGGAAGGATAGAAAGGATTTGTGAGGAATGATAAGGATACATGATTACATGATTTCATTATCTTTGACTGCATAATGTAGTGGTTAATATATGTGCATATGTTGTGATTGTTATGTTACAGACACCATGTCATCATCCGAGAGTGGATTGTCCGATACTGACGACCCCATGGCTATTGTTTCTGAGGATGAGATTGTCCCTGAGCCAGAGATCTTTACTTCCAATACAGAGAGTAACCCGGAGATGATGTCCGACGACGAGGACGATTTTCAGCCATTTGCGCTGCCCGATTTTGGAGACGACTTACCGCTTGCTGATGGTATCCCAGACGAGGATCCTTTTGTTATTCCCATTCCATTTCACGATTACCTTATCATCAGTCACCCCGATGGTGAGCATGTCGTGGCACCGATCCTCGCTCCTGTTCCTCTCATGGTCATTCCACCTGAGGACTGGCCTTTTGATGATCTATTTGACAATAATTTTGATCTGTTTGTTGATGGTCCTCCCGATGACGCTCATGGCGACGGAGAGCTAGATGAGGATGTTGTTGCTATTCCACTTCTTGGGATCCCCGTTATTGAGATTTCTTCTGACTCTAGCTTACACTCTGTCTCAGATTCCTTTGAGTCTGTGACTTCCTCCGCCTTACAGGCAGTTGGATTGCGATGTTATGCCACTGATTCTGATGACGATACGGCCATGTCAGCTGCACCGTCCCCTCCACATGACTTTGAGCCTGGACTTGAGCCCGATTTTTTCCCTGTTGATTAGCCTGTTGATGCACCTGCTGATCTTGAGCCGATACCTGCTCCTGAGCCTTTGCCCGATCATGACCCTATTCCATTTGGCTTACCTGACATTGCACCTCTCATACCAGATCCAGTTCCTGCACCCGCTGACCCTACTGCTATTGAGCCAGTCACTCCTCCACTTGTACCTTCACTCGTTGATGTTGCTCCTTTTCACCCAGTGGAGTCTGATGTTCATCGTGTTGATCTACCTATTGTTTTCTTGCAGGACATACCCGCACCCCGTCCAGGGGAGGGCACTTCTGGCCAGCAGCCTAGTCAAGATCCCCATGTTTCAGCAGCTTTTCCCCATATACCTCAGTCTGCACCTTTTGCTCATTTTACTTCTTCACCACTTGATGAGCCATTCCGATGGTTCCCACCGTACACCATGCCGATTTCTGATCCCTACCATCCCTCGCACTTTACTGGTTATACACGGGATGAGCTACTCTTATCACTTCAGCTTCAGTATGAGATTACGAGTCATAGGATTTTGGAGCTTGAGATGACACCACGTCCTTTGCCATGTCCGTGTCAGCCTGCTTTTGTCCCCCCTCGTTCATCACCGTCCCTGTTTTCTCATCCTCCTGCACCTCTTACGCCATTTCCTGAGTTTGATACTCGATTTCTTACCATTGAGCAGCAGATCAGTTATCAGTTGCGTCATGTTTATCAGCTTGAGGAGGAGCTTGCGCATGTGCGCAGCTTGCTTTTTGTTCCTCCACCACCTCCTCCTCCACCACCATCAGCATAGTTGGTTTTTGGTTTTATGTAGGTAGCATTGCTTTTGATGAGAGCACCACTATTGAGCTGAGCTAGTGAAGCCTTTTGGAAACCACCTTTTGACTGTATGACTTTTGGTAGATTGATAGACATTTTGGACAAGGGTAGTGTGACCCTGTGTTCCCTTTTGATACGATACCTTTGTAAAACATGTAACAATATTTGTGGTCGATGATTAATGAAAGCTCAATCGTCATGTTCTCATTAAATACGTTGTTAATTTACTTGTTTATGCTATGATTGTGATGATTACATGCTTACTTGTTATGGGAAACACTACTACATACGTACTAATTATTACGCAAATACGACCTGACCTATACAATCTTCTTTATAGAAGATGCCTCCTCGAAGGAATACTCAGTTGCCCACAACAGAGGCAGAACTGAAAGAACGGATTTCACAGGCAATTGCACAACATGAGGCCTTGCGCTCTGAACACAGTGGAGGCACCTCAGGAAATAACCCACCTCACGGTAATGTTTAAGTCACCTAGGACACATTACAATACGTTTGGACATTCCATGTGCATTTGCTAATGCTTTCTGTGAATGATGTTGCTTGTACAGGCTGTACTTACAAGCAGTTCCTAGACTGCAAGCCTCTGAACTTTGACGGTACTAGAGGTGCTGTAGCTTTCGTAAGATGGGCTGAGAAAACAGATTATGTGCTGCGAATGAGCAAGTGTGCGCCAGAGCACTAGGTCAGTTACATTTCTGGACTATTCCTAGATGGAGCTCTATTGTGGTGGAACCTTCAGGTTCAGACTCTAGGTGAGGCTGCAGCATATGGTATGACTTGGGATGAGATGAAAGAACTGATACGCAAGAAGTACTGCTCGAGGGCTGAGATTCAGAAGTTGGAAACCGAGTTCTAGAATCTGAAGATGGATGGTCCTAAGATTGCTGAGTATGTACAGAGATTCCATGACCTGTCTCGTGTTGTCCCCTACATGGTAGAGCCAGAATTCAAGCGAGTTAAACGTTTCATCTGGGGATTGGCACCCCAAATTATGAGCATGGTGACTACTTCGAAGCCTCCAACAATCACTGAAGTGATTGACTTGAGCGTGGCGTTGACCAAAGAAGCGATTAGATTGAACAAGTTTTCAATCTTTGAGGGAAAGAAGAAGGAGACTCATGTCGAGTCGTCAGGAGAGAACAAGAGGAAGTTCTCGAATTTTAAGAAGGGTACCCAAGGAAACAACAACAGTGGTAACAAGAAAAGAGATGCGAACCCACCAGCCGAGGTTAGGACTGGTGCTGCAAATTCGGAGAATAAGGGGAAAGGATACATGGGCACCCTGCCCAAGTGTGATGTGTGCCAGTTTCATCATGCAGGCAAGTGTACGTTTAGGAAGTGTGAAAAATGTGGAAATAATGGTCATTCGAAGGAGACGTGCTATCACACCCCGACCACGTATAACATACAAATCGTGGCGGAAAACGTCGGGGAGTGTTGTAACAGAATTAATTGTTTCATAACCATGGCATACAAAGTTATATTTTATTTATTAAGCAAGAGTATTACATTGTCTTAAACAGTAAACAACGAGTTCATAACATAATTAAACTAGTCTATCTTCATTTTTATTCTCTAAGGCACAGGTCCGCCCTAGTGTCACGATCATCATCCTACGCAAAAGCTCCTGAAAACACATGTGAAAATAGGTACGTCAGCATAAAAATGCCTGTGAGATACATAGGATTTGTGAAAATAGGATTCATGACTTATAAGTTTAGAAAAAGTTGTTTAACAAAAGTCAGTCATGAACCTTGTAAGTTGTTTTGTTTTGTAAATCATTCAAAAAGCAATGATATGTATAAATAAGAGAATAATGTAAGGTTAAATGAATAACTAAGAAAAATGAGTTTGTATAAGATAAGTTGTTTTGTAAATCAATGTCTTGTGAAAGTAAGTTGTTTATGTAAAACGTAATATGTCAAATATTGAAATGATTTAAGTAACGCTACGACATGTAATATCATACAAACACTTATTTATAGGAAGTACCAGCGGCGTATCCACCATGCTTGTATCATATTACACACGCCTCGTTACTCAAATCACTTACTCAAACCAACCACCAATGTAAATTGTCTATGTATAAATGAATTGTCATGTGTTAATGTGTAAACCATATCGAAATGTCTATGTCCAATGTAAACCACTAAATGTGTATATCAATGTCAAAATGTTTATGTTTAATGTAGATCATGTAATGTGTACCCAAAAATATCATGTATGGTAAGTGAAATATATCAACTACACCATATGTGAAATGCACAAAAACAAGGTATTGAAGTAAAACATGGTTTAAATCAAAGTTACGTTTTGTGGAACAAATGCATGCTATACTGATACAAACATTTATGCGGTATTGTGAAAATGCATACATCCAAGCCTTGAGACTGTGGCGATAAACCCTTAAATAAATTAAAGGTTTATCTAAGTTATGTATATCGAATTCGGTCATTCCTTTCATCCAAACCTACCCAGGATGTCCGGAACGGGAGTTGTCAATTCCTATGGTACCACTACCTACTAACGAACGGCGTAGCTAATGTTAATGAATGTATTGTTCCATTGTAAACAACCCAAATGTCATACCAAAATGTAAGCATGTGATGAAAACTACTGTACTAAGTATGCACACAATGGGCATACAAAGCATGAAATGTAATGTAAAACAATGTACTAAGTATGCACACAATGGACATACATAGCATGAAATGTAATGTAAAACAATGTACTAAGTATGCACACAATAGACATACATAGCATGAACACAATGAAATCATGTACTATAATTGTACTAATGAACATAGCAAGTATATGATGTGAAAGCAGGAAAGCACGAAAGTAACAAGTAGGCACATGTGTTTCACCCCAAAACAGTTTGGAAAACAGTAAAAGAGGGGTCTATGTACTCACTTGAGATTGCTCAGAAGTCCTAAGATAACCACCAAGCAATGCTAGAGATCACGGAATCAAACGGCACCTAATATAGGTAACTATGTTAATAAACCGGACCTAAATCGGAGGATCGGATAGAATGAGGGTTCGTAAACCAAACGAGTATGGAGACTCGTGTAACATGGTTTAACAAAGCCTACATACTAAATGAAACCTAACATAAGTGCTTACGACCCGTTTAGGTAGCTTATGCTACATTGACACGTCGTTCGCGTGAAACGCGTTCGGAACGCCTAACTAGTCCTATGACAAGTAAAATATGCCTTAACATATCTAATATTGTTACCAAATCAGTTTAGACACCAAAAGTTATGTTACATATGCTTAAAATGAATTTTGGCGTAAAAAGGGCATTTTGGTAATTTACCTAAGGCATATAAACTACCTATCATACAACTACTTAAACGAAGAGACCATAAGGTATAACCTTGGAAGGTTATTCCCTATATACTATGGTCACCTAATGTGCTTGGTCGGATCCTAATGATCGACCAAACGGGTCGGGTTCGAAAGTATAAGCGATTGTTTAGATCGCTTACCTTACGACCCTATATAAGCACTAAACTAAAAGTGACGAGCTAAGCATGCTAAAACATGCTTAACTAAGTTTAGAAAATAGGTTTGGTATCAAAACAAACGGTTTTGATACCCATAAGTAGTTTGGTTACAAAATACGCAAGAATACGTATTCTGACCGAAACTACGGCTCGTCACTGAGCCTAGATAACGTGGTAATCAGTAGGTATAGTCACTAGGGACTATAACCATCGTGATCACGCTCACGTTATGAAGTTCAAACGAACTTCGCATCGACCATATACTGGTCAATGCAGAAAGTCAAACAAAGTTTGACTTTCGGACTCGAAAAGCAATAAAAGAACGAAGGAACACTTACAAAGGGTCCCCGAATGCTAATCTTGGTTCAAGTAGCTCAGGTATGAAACAAAGGTTTCAACTTAGAGCTTCTCAAATCAGATTCTTGTGAGGAATGAGTGAAAATGTGGTGGGTATTTATAGATTTCGGTTCACCGTTAGGATCGTTTCTTGGAGAAGAGGGAATGATCACATCCCTACACTTGTTGGAATGTTGTGGTAGCTCATTTTGCTTCCACCATAAGAGTTTGACACTTGGCATTGGCCTTTGGAGGGGTTAAGGGTTGTTAACATGAGTTTAAAATGGCTTTTTCTGATCAGAAGAGGCCTAGCGTGACGCCAAGGGGGCTAGGTGTCACGCTAGGGTCCTCCTGATCAGCAACCACTTTCCAATGTTCCCCTTTCAGTCCCCGTTGCGTATTAAGGCCATTTCCGACATGTTTAAGGCTCGTTAAATCATTTTCAAGGCTCCACAAGGATGCCTAAACATTGTGGACATGAAACATGCTCAAAAATATGCCGGATGTCAGTTCGTTTGGTCGTACGATTGCGATGTTCGCTTAATTACGACGGAATGCGCATAAGCGCGAAAAACGATCTAAATTGCGCGACGAATGGATTTTTCTTATGCCAAACACTAAAATAAAAGTATTTTAGTGTTTACATAAATTTTTGGATGTCCGGATGTATTCAGAACGTAAGTTATGCGCGTAAATGCAAACTTGTGCACTTTTTGACGCTTTTAGTCCCTGAATGACCCAAAAGTTTATTTTAGCACATCAAACCCCTCAAAGCCTATTTCTAAGCTATATAAAGGATATTTAAGGTGTGTTTAACTTATGGTCATGTTCCGGAGTGTTCGTTACAGTTCAACTTGGCATACTTTCGTAGTTTGTCAAGTTTAGTCCCTGTAAGCGAATTTACTTGTTTTTGCCATACCAAAGCCTTTAAAACTTATTTCTAAGTTATGTAAAGGTTATTTAGGGTATGTTAATTATATGTTGATGTTCCAGAGTATTTATCGCATTAAACTGATTACGTTTACGCACCAGTTTGCGTATAATCCTCCAGAAAGCGATATAGAGTTTGAAATTAAATAAAAGTCAAAACATGAAAAATGTCAAACATAAATAAACAAACATTGGGATCAAATAACTTTGTTTTATTGATAACTGAACTGTTCACAATGATTACAAGCACAGATGTTACACGTGCTGGGCTGGTACTGGTCGTGGAAATGGTGGTCAGAGAGGTAATGGCAATGGCAATGGTAACCGTAGTGGAAACGGTTATGGGAATAGGAACCAAGGAGGAAACAATAACCAGGGAGGTAATGGAAATCGTTGTGGTTCTGGAAATCAAGCTGGTAACGGTAACCGTGGAGCAAACAACAACCAGGGCGGAAATGGAAATGGAAATGGTCATGGCTAAGGTTGTTTTAGCTGTGGTGATGCTGGGCATTTCAAGCGGGATTGCCCGAAGAACAATCAAGCCCAAGGAAGAGTTTTCAACATTGGAGCTAGGGCAACTCGTCAGGATCCGAACGTAGTCACTGGTACGTTCCCTATCAACCAACACTTTGCATCTGTGCTATTTGATACTGGTGCCGATTATAGCTTCGTATCTCTAGAGTTTAAGGATATACTTGGGTTAGTTGCAAGTAAGTTAGATATCCCGTACTTGATAGAACTAGCTAATAGGAAGCTAGTAGAGGCAAATGAAGTAATTAGAGGCTGTGTGATAGAGCTTGGAGAGCATGAGTTTACACTTGATTTGCTGCCTGTCGAATTGGGAAGTTTCGATGTAGTAGTTGGAATGGATTGGTTGTCGAGTAACCGAGCTGAGATCGTATGTCATGAGAAGATCATTCGCATCCCGATGGCAAATGAAGAGACGATAGTAGTGCACGGAGAAAAGCATGATACGCCTCTACGGATTATTAGTTGCTTGAAGGCACGAAAGTTTATGCGGAAAGGATGTGTTGCCTTTTGGCTCACGTTGTTGATAAAGAAGCCGAAGAGCCGAAGCTGGAAGATATCCCTGTGGTAAGGGAATATCCTGAAGTCTTCCCCGAAGACTTGCCAGGATTACCGCCGCAACGACAAGTCAAATTCCATATTGACTTGGTTCCACGTGCCGCGCCTGTAGCCAAGGCACCTTATCGACTTGCGCCTTCCGAGATGCAAGAGTTGTCGACGCAGCTTCAGGAGCTACAAGATAAGGGATTTGTCACACCCCGACCACGTAGAACATACAAAACGTGGCGGAAATGTCGGGGAGTGTTGTAACAGAATTAATTATTTCAAATCCATGGCAATTGAAGTTTCGTTTTATTGATTAGAAGTGTTACAATGTCTTAACAAACAAGGAAAAACAACATAATTAACTAGTCTTGCATCTTTTATTGTCACTAAAGCCCAAGTCTGCCTATGTGTATCTTGATCATCTTATGCAACAGCTCCTGAAAAACACATGTGAAAATAGGTACGTCAGCATAAAAATGCCTGTGAGATACATAGGTTTTGTGAAAATAGGTTTCATGACTTATGTTTGAGAAAATGTTTAGTCATGAACCTTGTAATTTGCTTTGTCTTTGTAAATCATTTGAAAAACAATAAGTTCAGATGATATGTATAAATAAGAAAATAATGCATGGTTAAATGAGTAACCATGTAAAATGAGTTTGTAAAAGTTAAGTTGTTTGTAAAACAATGTATTGTGAAAGGTATGTTATTTGTATAAAATGTTATATGTATCAAACTGAAATGATTCAAATAACGCTACGATATATGTAATACCATACAAACACTTATATATAGGAAGTACCAGCGGCGTATCCACCATGCTTGTATCATATTACACACGCATCGTTACTTAATCACTTACTCAAACCACCAATGTAATAAGTCTATGTTTAAACCAATATTCAAAAGTCCTTGTATAAACCACGTCAAATGTTTATAGTCCAAAAGTAGTCAAGTAATGTATAACCAAAATGATATGTATGGTAAGTAAAATTTAGACTACTTAAACCATAAGTAAAAATGTACAAAACAAAGTATTGAAGTAAAACTTGGTTTAAATCAAAGTTATGTTTTGTAAGATATATGCATGCTATACTGAATATGAACATTTATGCGGTATTGTGAAAATTCATACATCCAAGCCTTGAGACAGACGGATAACTATGTAAAAGTGAGTTATCAAGAGAATATGTATTCGGATTCGGTCATTCCTTTCATCCCCTTTCCCTGGGATGTCCGGAACGGGATTTGTCAAGTCCTATGGTACCACTACCTACTAACGAACGGCGTGATCGGTGTTAATGAATGTATAGTATATAGTTTAAACAAACCAAATGTCATACCAAAATGTAAGCATGTTTTATGAAGATAATGTACCTAGTATGCTAGAGTAAACATACAGGGTAGAGCTGTAAAACAATGTGTCCATATGTTACCGGAACATATGCAACAGAGATGCAGTATAAAATGATGTACTAAGTATGCTAAGTTAACATACAAAGTAGAAAAGTCATGTAAATCAATGTACTAAGTAATGCACACAATGGGCACACCTAGCACGAAATGTAATGTAAAACGATGTACTAAGTAATGCACAAAATGGGCACACCTAGCATGAAATGTAATGTAAAACAATGTACTAAGTAATGCACACAATGTGCACACCTAGCATGAAATGTAATGTAAAACAATGTACTAAGTAATGCACACAATGGGCACACCTAGCATGAAATGTAATGTAAAACAATGTACTAAGTAATGCACACAATGGGCACACCTAGCATGAAATGTAATGTAAAACAATGTACCAAGTAATGCACACAATGGGCACACTTAGCATAAGATGTAATGAAATCATGTACTATAATGTACTAACGAACATAGCATGTATATGATGTGAAAACAGGAAAGCATGAAAGTAACAAGTAGGCACATGTGTTTCACCCCAAAACAGTTTGGAAAACAGTAAAAGAGGGGTCTATGTACTCACTTGAGATTGCTCAGTAGTCCTTGAGTAACAACCAAACAATGCTAGAGATCGCGGATATCAAACGGCACCTAATATAGGTAACTATGTTAATTAACCGGACCTAGATCGGAAGATCGGGTAGTATTAGGGTTTGTAAACCAACGAGTGTAGAGATTCGTGTTATTTGGTTTAACAAAGCCTACATACTAAATGAAACTTAACCTAAGTGTTTACGACCCATTATGACCCGTTTAGGTAGCTTATGCTACTTTAACGCGTCGTTCGCGTGAAACGCGTTCGGACCGCCTAACTAGTCCTATGACAAGTGTTATATGCCTAAACATGTTACATAATCAGTTATGTGACAAAAGTTTTGGTTACATATGCTTAATTACCAATTATACATGAAAAGGGTATTCTGGTAATTTACCTAAGGCATATAAACTACCTATCATACAACTACCTAAACGATGTAACCATAGGGTATAACCTCGGAAGGTTATTCCCTACCTACTATGGTCACCTAATGTATTTGGTCGGATCCTAATGATCGACCAAACTGGGTCGGGTTCGAGGGTATAGGCGATTTATTAGATCGCCTACCCTACGACCCTAGACAACATGGAAATCAGTGGGCATAGTCCCAAGGGACTATGACCAACGTGATTACACTCACGTTGCGAAGTTCAAACGAACTTCGCATTGACCATTACTGGTCAACGCTGAAAGTCAAACAAAGTTTGACTTTCTGACTCGAAAAGCAATAAAATAAGGAAAAGAACGAAAGAATACTTACGAAGGGTCCCCGAATGCTAATCTCGATCCAAGAACTCAGGTATGAAACAATGGTTTCAACTTAGAGCTCTCAAATCAAGATTCTAGTGAGAAATGAAGTTGGGGATGGATGGGTATTTATAGGAATACCCGAACCGTTAGGATCGTTTCATGGAAACCGTGCCATGATCCAAGGCGTACACTTGTCGGAAACTCATGGTGGCTAAAAGTGATCCTTATCAGCTGACTAAGCGAAAGAGAATGTGTGGTTGTGAACGAAACAGCTGGAAACTGCTGTTAGATTCGATTAATCTGGTCAGAAGGGGCCTCGCGGGCCGCCTGAGGATGTAAGGAAACTGAGGCGGGCCGCCTAGCAGTCACATATCAGACATAAGTTTCAGAAATGACAGTTTCAGTCCCTGCACGTGTTTAAGCCCATTTCCGACACTTCTAAGGCCCGTAAAGCCAACTTTAAGGCCCTAAAATGATGCCTAAACATTGTGGACATGAAACATGCTCAAAAATATGCCGGGTGCTGGTTCGTTTGGTCGTACGAACGTGATGTTCGCTTATTTACGACGGAATGCGCATAAGCGCGAAAAACGATCCAAATGACGCAACGAATGGATTTTTGACAATCCAAACACTAAAGCATAATATAGTCATGCTTACATAAATTTTTGGATGTCCGGATGTATTCAGAACGTGAGTTATGCGTAAAAATGCAAACTTGTGCACTTTTTGACACTTTTAGTCCCTGAATGACCCAAAAGTTTATTTTAGCACACCAAACACCTCAAAGCCTATTTCTAAGACATGTAAAGGATATTTATGGTATGTTTAACTTATGTTCATGTTCCGGAATGTCTGTTACAGTTCAAATTGGTATACTTTCGCAGTTTGTCAAATTTAGTCCCTGTAAGCGATTTAACTTGATTTTGCCATACCAAAGCCTTCAAAACTTATTTCTAAGTTATGTAAAGGTTATTTAAGGTATGTTAAGCCTATGTCACTATTCCGGAGTGTTTGTAGCATTAAACTGGTTATATTTACGCATCGGTGCGCGTATAACCTTCCAGAAAGCGATTTAGAGTTTGAAATTGAACAAGAATTGATATGTGGAAATGATACACATATTTTTACAAATCCCAAGTATGAAATATAATATTTCATTGGTTCGGTATTTTTTTGATGGCCGTGGAGGCACAGGTGTTACAGTCTCCCCTACTTTAGGAAATTTCGTCCCGAAATTTATTTAGAGGAAACTTGTGAGAGCTTGAAAACATGAAGTTGAAATGCTTTACGAAGTTGAGATGCCAGATATGCCAAGGCAACATATGAAGCGAAATTTGAAAGTTAAGTCAATGTACGAGGAAAATATTTTTGAAAACTGTGCATGGGGTTCTTTTAAGAAAAATGTGTTTAATGTTTTTGAAACCTTATATATAATACTTTTGAAATCATAAAGTAGGTGTATTAGATAGATATATTTACAAAAAAAAAAATGTTTTAGAATCATGCGAGATGAATTTTGAAATTATGTATAAGGTTTTTGAAAGACATGAATGATGCTTTTCGAAATCATGCACTTGATAAGAAAATGTATTGCGTTAATATTGTCTTCAGACTATATGAAATATTTTGAAATTAGAACGGTTGGTTTTGATAACATGGCCAATGTTTTTGAAATAACATAGACAATGCATCTAGAAAAATTGTTTTCAAACTATATGAAATGTTTTGAGATCATGAAGATTGTTTTGAAATACTTGTACTGTGTATGTCGAAAAATCATAACGTAATGGGTATGAGATTTGAAAATACCCTTAGTTATCTAACCAAGGATTCAAAGGCACAAATGTGCAGAAGCATGATTACTCATAATGTCACTTTATTTTCTGTACTTCGTATCTTAGAATGAAACGAGTACTTAAAATTTTCGAAGGAATCATGAGTGATCATTTGAAAGAGAGAATCACAAGAGTAGTTTGTAAGGAACATAGTTCCTTGATACAGGTATTATAGGGAAATGCCATAAACACATGTAATTATACTTGTATATCAGAATTGTGAACAACAACTTTTATTTATGAACGAGACATATTGTTTCACAATACACGAAAACAAAAGAAATAAAGGCATAAGACAGCAACACCCTTTGTTCAGCTGAATGCTCATCCGTGGGTCGGATTTGCATTAGCAAGCTTTGGGCATCGGTTTCTGTAGTGGGTCAGATCCCCACAATTGTAACAGGCACCAGGTGGGTAGTGTGGTCGTGCAGCTTGACCCTGTTGCTGAGTAAGAGGCTGAGCAACTTGTTGAGCCGGGTTCTGAACTGGGCGATTCGGATTAGCAGGGATGCGGCAGGTGTCAGCAAGATGACCGGATCTTCCGCAGTTGGTGCACTGACGACACTGGAGGTGTGGTTGATGATGGCCGTCACACCTGTTGCACAAAGGTGCATTGCCAAAATAAGGCTTCTTGTCTAGTGGTTGCGCAGGCTGATTTGGTGCAGCTTGGGCCTGTGCAGTAATGGCATAGTTTTGGGAAACCTTACGCTTCCTTGCCTTCTTCGATGAACTAGAATCCTTCCCATTCTTGTTTTGACCTTTCTTGCTATCCTCCTTGTCAGACGACTGTTTCTCGCCCTTGTCACCCTTCCTGTGTAATTTATTCTTCCGAATTTGCGACTCAGTCAATGTCGTTGATAACTCGATCGCCTGACGGAGTGTGGCAGGGTTACTACCAGTAAGGATGTCTTGTACCGAGTCAGGTAGGCCGTCGATGTACCTTTCGATAGCTATGTCAAGTGGGGTAACCATTGTCGGGCAAAGCAGACTCAACTCCTCAAACCTATCAGTATACGCCCTGTGCTCACCACTATCTTGCTTCAACTCATCAAATTCCTTCTCCAAAGCTCGCTGCTCATGATGAGGACAGAATTCCCTCATCATGAGAGCCCTAAGTTCAGCCCATGTCTGTGCTAGAGCAACATCTGCACCACGATCCCTCATAATCCCATTCCACCATGTGAGAGCCCTCTTCTGAAACACACTCGAAGAAAACTCGACCTTGCGATTGTCAGGACACTGCACGTGGCGGAAAGTATTCTCAATGCTCTCGAACCATTGAAGAAGCCCAGTCGCTCCTTCAGAACCACTAAACTTGAGTGGTTTAGCCTGGTTAAAATCCTTGTATTTGCATAGAAAATTGTTGTTGTTGTTGGCTTGGTTCCATTGAGCAAAGAGGTTTGGGAATTGAGCAGCCATTTGCTGCGCAATGATTTCTGCCAATTCGGCAGTCTCTATCTGGCTTTCGCGTCGAGGAGGCATTCTAAAAGAGGAAACATGAAAGGAAACGAGAGAGAGAATTAGACGACAAGAATTAGATGAAACAAATCTGATGAAAGCAAGGATAGTGGTCATTTGTTTGTTACTACAAAGCAACAAACGACACACAGTGACAAATCAAAGTAAATGGGTCGAAAATAATGTATCGCGAAGACATGCTCGCCTATAAGTGAACACTCATCCCAAGAATTCCCAGGTAAGCACAACTGGTCTCGCGTCTGATGAGATGTATACGAAGTGCTTTCCTAGACAGAAAACCCAGAATACAGGCATTCACCCTTCCAGTTTGCACGTGTTCACATTATTTAAAACCCAAAACCTTGACGAGATTTTGAAAACTCAAAGGGGTTCAAAACCATATAACAGAGAGTTCAAAACCTTACAATAGAGGGTTCAAAACCTAGTAATCAATCATCCTAGAACAGATGATTAGTTTTCAAAGTGGTTCGGAAATTTATGTTCTTGTTGTGATCGTCGCCTAAGGATAGGTGACGGTATTGTTTTATGACTAAACGCAAGTAAACTCGCGTTAGGGTCCTAAGAAGGTCATAGACTAGGTCAAAGCATTACTAATAACCTAATTCCCTATAACCATTGGCTCTGATACCATCTTTTCTGTCACACCCCGACCACGTAGAACATACAAAACGTGGCGGAAATGTCGGGGAGTGTTGTAACAGAATTAATTGTTTCAAATCCATGGCAATTGAAGTTTCGTTTTATTGATTAGAAGTGTTACAATGTCTTAACAAACAAGGAAAAACAACATAATTAACTAGTCTTGCATCTTTTATTGTCACTAAAGCCCAAGTCTGCCTATGTGTATCTTGATCATCTTATGCAACAGCTCCTGAAAAACACATGTGAAAATAGGTACGTCAGCATAAAAATGCCTGTGAGATACATAGGTTTTGTGAAAATAGGTTTCATGACTTATGTTTGAGAAAATGTTTAGTCATGAACCTTGTAATTTGCTTTGTCTTTGTAAATCATTTGAAAAACAATAAGTTCAGATGATATGTATAAATAAGAAAATAATGCATGGTTAAATGAGTAACCATGTAAAATGAGTTTGTAAAAGTTAAGTTGTTTGTAAAACAATGTATTGTGAAAGGTATGTTATTTGTATAAAATGTTATATGTATCAAACTGAAATGATTCAAATAACGCTACGATATATGTAATACCATACAAACACTTATATATAGGAAGTACCAGCGGCGTATCCACCATGCTTGTATCATATTACACACGCATCGTTACTTAATCACTTACTCAAACCACCAATGTAATAAGTCTATGTTTAAACCAATATTCAAAAGTCCTTGTATAAACCACGTCAAATGTTTATAGTCCAAAAGTAGTCAAGTAATGTATAACCAAAATGATATGTATGGTAAGTAAAATTTAGACTACTTAAACCATAAGTAAAAATGTACAAAACAAAGTATTGACGTAAAACTTGGTTTAAATCAAAGTTATGTTTTGTAAGATATATGCATGCTATACTGAATATGAACATTTATGCGGTATTGTGAAAATTCATACATCCAAGCCTTGAGACAGACGGATAACTATGTAAAAGTGAGTTATCAAGAGAATATGTATTCGGATTCGGTCATTCCTTTCATCCCCTTTCCCTGGGATGTCCGGAACGGGATTTGTCAAGTCCTATGGTACCACTACCTACTAACGAATGGCGTGATCGGTGTTAATGAATGTATAGTATAGTTTAAACAAACCAAATGTCATACCAAAATGTAAGCATGTTTTATGAAGATAATGTACCTAGTATGCTAGAGTAAACATACAGGGTAGAGCTGTAAAACAATGTGTCCATATGTTACTGGAACATATGCAACAGAGATGCAGTATAAAATGATGTACTAAGTATGCTAAGTTAACATACAAAGTAGAAAAGTCATGTAAATCAATGTACTAAGTAATGCACACAATGGGCACACCTAGCACGAAATGTAATGTAAAACGATGTACTAAGTAATGCACAAAATGGGCACACCTAGCATGAAATGTAATGTAAAACAATGTACTAAGTAATGCACACAATGGGCACACCTAGCATGAAATGTAATGTAAAACAATGTACTAAGTAATGCACACAATGGGCACACCTAGCATGAAATGTAATGTAAAACAATGTACTAAGTAATGCACACAATGGGCACACTTAGCATAAGATGTAATGAAATCATGTACTATAATGTACTAACGAACATAGCATGTATATGATGTGAAAACAGGAAAGCATGAAAGTAACAAGTAGGCACATGTGTTTCACCCCAAAACAGTTTGGAAAACAGTAAAAGAGGGGTCTATGTACTCACTTGAGATTGCTCAGTAGTCCTTGAGTAACAACCAAACAATGCTAGAGATCGCGGATATCAAACGGCACCTAATATAGGTAACTATGTTAATTAACCGGACCTAGATCGGAAGATCGGGTAGTATTAGGGTTTATAAACCAACGAGTGTAGAGATTCGTGTTATTTGGTTTAACAAAGCCTACATACTAAATGAAACTTAACCTAAGTGTTTACGACCCATTATGACCCGTTTAGGTAGCTTATGCTACTTTAACGCGTCGTTCGCGTGAAACACGTTCGGACCGCCTAACTAGTCCTATGACAAGTGTTATATGCCTAAACATGTTACATAATCAGTTATGTCACAAAAGTTTAGGTTACATATGCTTAATTACCAATTATACATGAAAAGGGTATTCTGGTAATTTACCTAAGGCATATAAACTACCTCTCATACAACTACCTAAACGATGTAACCATAGGGTATAACCTCGGAAGGTTATTCCCTACCTACTATGGTCACCTAATGTATTTGGTCGGATCCTATTGATCGACCAAACTGGGTCGGGTTCGAGGGTATAGGCGATTTATTAGATCGCCTACCCTACGACCCTAGACAACGTGGAAATCAGTGGGCATAGTCCCAAGGGACTATGACCAACGTGATTACACTCACGTTGCGAAGTTCAAACGAACTTCGCATTGACCATTACTGGTCAACGCTGAAAGTCAAACAAAGTTTGACTTTCTGACTCGAAAAGCAATAAAATAAGGAAAAGAACGAAAGAATACTTACGAAGGGTCCCCGAATGCTAATCTCGATCCAAGAACTCAGGTATGAAACAATGGTTTCAACTTAGAGCTCTCAAATCAAGATTCTAGTGAGAAATGAAGTTGGGGATGGATGGGTATTTATATGAATACCCGAACCATTAGGATCGTTTCAAGGAAACCGTGCCATGATCCAAGGCGTACACTTGTTGGAAACTCATGGTGGCTAAAAGTGATCCTTATCAGCTGACTAAGCGAAAGAGAATGTGTGGTTGTGAACGAAATAGCTGGAAACTGCTGTTAGATTCGATTAATCTGGTCAGAAGGGGCCTCGCGGGCTGCCTGAGGATGTAAGGAAACTGAGGCGGGCCGCCTAGCAGTCACAGATCAGACATAAGTTTCAGAAATGACAGTTTCAGTCCCTGCACGTGTTTAAGCCCATTTCCGACACTTCTAAGGCCCGTAAAGCCAACTTTAAGGCCCTAAAATGATGCCTAAACATTGTGGACATGAAACATGCTCAAAAATATGCCGGGTGCTGGTTCGTTTGGTCGTACGAACGTGATGTTCGCATATTTACGACGGAATGCGCATAAGCGCGAAAAACGATCCAAATGACGCGACGAATGGATTTTTGACAAGCCAAACACTAAAGCATAATATAGTCATGCTTACATAAATTTTTGGATGTCCGGATGTATTCAGAACGTGAGTTATGCGTAAAAATGCAAACTTGTGCACTTTTTGACACTTTTAGTCCCTGAAAGACCCAAAAGTTTATTTTAGCACACCAAACACCTCAAAGCCTATTTCTAAGCCATGTAAAGGATATTTATGGTATGTTTAACTTATGGTCATGTTCCGGAATGTCTGTTACAGTTCAAATTGGCATACTTTCGCAGTTTGTCAAATTTAGTCCCTGTAAGCGATTTAACTTGATTTTGCCATACCAAAGCCTTCAAAACTTATTTCTAAGTTATGTAAAGGTTATTTAAGGTATGTTAAGCCTATGTCACTATTCCGGAGTGTTTGTAGCATTAAACTGGTTATATTTACGCATCGGTGCGCGTATAACCTTCCAGAAAGCGATTTAGAGTTTGAAATTGAACAAGAATTGATATGTGCAAATGATACACATATTTTTACAAATCCCAAGTATGAAATATAATATTTCATTGGTTCGGTATTTGTTTGATGGCCGTGGAGGCACAGGTGTTACAGGATTCATTAGACCAAGCTTCTCGCCTTGGGGAGCTCCAGTTTTATTTGTCAAGAAGAAGGACGGTAGTTTTCGTATGTGCATTGACTACCGAGAGCTGAACAAGTTAACCATCAAGAATCGGTATCCTTTGCCGATGATTGATGATTTATTCGATCAACTTCAGGGTTCAAGTTACTACTCTAAGATCGATCTTCGATCAGGTTATCACCAGCTGCAGATTCAAGAAGAGAGTATACCAAAGACTGCCTTCAGAACTCGTTATGGACATTACGAGTTTCTAGTGATGCCGTTTGGGTTGACGAATGCACCGGCGGTGTTTATGGATTTGATGAACCGAGTTTGCAAGTCATATCTTGATAAATTCGTGATTGTATTTATCGATGATATTTTGATCTATTCACGGACGAAGGAAGAGCATGAGCAACACCTTAGAGCCATCTTAGAGCTGCTCAAGAAGGAGAAACTTTCTGCTAAGTTCTCGAAGTGCGAGTTTTGGTTGCGTGAGGTACAGTTCCTTGGCCATGTGGTAAACGAAGATGGAATTCATGTGGATCCTACCAAGATCGAGGCGATTAAGAATTGGGAAACTCCGAAGACGCCAACCGAGATCCGACAGTTTCTAGGTTTAGCTGGGTATTATCGCAGATTCATTGAGGATTTTTCTAAAATCGCTCAACCGCTAACCTCCCTTACTCAGAAGGATAAGAAGTATGAATGGGGAGACAAACAAGAAGAAGCATTTCAGTCGCTCAAGAACAAGCTTTGCGATGCACCTATTTTATCCCTACCCGAAGGCACCGATGACTTCGTGGTATACTGTGACGCCTCGCGTCAGGGATTGGGCTGTGTGCTGATGCAGCGACAGAAGGTTATCGCTTAAGCTTCGCGCCAGTTAAAGGTTCACGAGAAAAACTACATCACACATGATTTGGAATTAGGCGCAGTGGTGTTTGCTTTGAATATTTGGCGCCATTATTTATATGGTACCCGATGCACGATCTTTACAGATCACAAGAGCCTACAACACATATTTGATCAGAAAGAGCTTAACATGAGACAACGACATTGGGTAGAACTGTTAAATGATTATTATTGCGAAATCAAATATCAACCAGGAAAGGCGAATGTGGAGGCAGATGCCTTGAGTCGAAAAGAGAGGATTAAGCCCATAAGAGTTAGGGCTTTGGAGATGATTGTTCAGACAGATCTCTCGTTGCCCATCCGTGCTGCATAGAGAGAAGCTCTTAAGAAAGGAAACTTAAAGGCTGAATATCTCCGTGGGATGGAGAACAAGCTGGTACCCAACAAGGAAGGAACCTTGTATTTTATGGGACGAATTTGGGTTCCCCTCTTTGGTGGTCTTAGAGATGTGATTTTTGATGAAGCTCATAAATCGAGGTACTTGATCCACCCAGGATCAGACAAGTTGTACCAAGATTTGAAGGACTATTAATGGTGGCCAAGACTTAAGGGTGATGTGGCTACTTATGTTGGGAAGTGTTTCACTTGTGCCAAAGTGAAGGCCAAGTATCAGATGCCTTCAGGTCTCCTGCAGCAACCTGAGATACCCATGTGGAAGTGGGAATAGATCTCAATGGATTTCATAACGAAGTTGCCAAAGACTCCCAGAGGTCATGATACGATTTGGGTAATCGTGGACCGTCTGACAAAATCTGCGCACTTTTTGCCAATCAGAGAAAAGGATAACACAGGTAAGCTAGCTGAGCTATACCTAAGGGAGATAGTTGCACGTTATGGAGTGCCTATCTCAATTATATCTGATAGAGATGGGAGATTTGTGTCAAGGATTTGGCAATCCTTCCAAGAAGCGTTTGGTTCTCAGTTAAATCTGAGCACAACATTTCATCCACAGACGGACGGTCAAAGTGAGAGAATGATTCAGACGCTTGAAGATATGTTACGAGCTTGCATAATGGACTTGGGTGGTAGTTGGGACACTCACCTGCCTTTGGTTGAGTTCTCCTATAACAACAACTACCATACAAGCATTCAAGCTGCACCGTTCGAGGATCTCTACGGACGCAAATGTCGATCACCGTTATGCTGGGCAGATGCAGGTAATAGACAGCTGGTTGGTCCCGAATTGGTCCAAGAGACGACATATAAGATTATACAGATCCAAGAGCGCATCAAGGCGGCTCGTGATCGACAAAAGAGCTAAGTGGACCAAAGAAGGAAACCTTTGGAATTTGAAGTGGGTGATGTGGTTTTGTTGAAAGTTTCACCTTGGAAAGGTGTGGCACGCTTTGGGAAGCGTGGTAAGTTAAACCCACGATTTATTGGACCGTTCAGAATCCTGGAAAGAGTTGGTACGGTAGCATACAAGTTGGAGCTACCAGCAGAACTTAATGGCGTTCATGATACATTCCATGTATCTAACCTGAAGAAGAGTCCAACACAAGAGACAGTGGTTATCCCTGCTGATGAAGTTCGCATTGACGACACACTCCACTTTACCGAAGAACCTGTTGAGGTTACTGACTGGAAAGTTAACAAGACTCGGAGGAGTAGTGTTAAACTCGTCAAGGTTCGGTGGAACACACGTCACGGCCCAGAGTTTACTTGGGAGCGTGAAGACCGCATGAAAGAAAAATACCCGCATTTGTTCCCCAACTCCCCGGCAGCTAGTAGTAAAGCTTAAAATTTTGGGACGAAATTTTCTTAACAGGGGAAGAATGTGACAACTGTCAAAATTCCAGGTATCCGTACAACTATTAAACCATGATTAGTACTTAATGACTGTGCTGAATTACAATTAATGACTTGAACTGCTTTCTGATTATTGCCATATACATACATGTGCCTCACATATTGCTTAATGTTATATCATTATTGCATGAGAACTTTATTGGCTTAAATGATGCACGAAACACAGTTAGTACAGTTATCAGACAAATCAGGAAAATGATGACGGAGTTCAGTACATAGACAGACAATGTGTTAAGACACAGAATGAGCCAGAAACCAAGTATTACACTAGTATAGTGTGTAGGAAAGTAAGGATCATAAAACTGCCTTCCTAGTGATAGCTTAAGTGCCGGAAAGTGCCTAAAACTCATTCAAACTGCAGAATTCAGCAAAAATCAGCAATTTTCAGCATTTAAACAATCTAATATCATGCAGAAATATGGTTAAATGGTCTTGAATGCTTTCCTAAGTGCCGGGAATCAAAAATGTCACAAAAGGGTACATAAAGCACACTAAACTGCATAGTTTAGCACCTTAACGAACCGGTAACCAACCAAACAACCGGACACTACCCGACACACCAAATTTTCACTAGAAGCACTGTTTTAACATTACCAAGCTAGTTATGGTCCCCGAACATCATAACACTACATAAATATCTAGTAACTAAAGTATCTAACTAGATACTTACATTTTTACCATAATCTAACTAATGTTTACAACTTAAGCCTACTACCCCCCCCCCCCACCTATGAAATCGGCTAACATATAGCCCGCCCCAAGATTTTATAAGATTATAATAATAGATCATGTTTATGCTTTGTTAGACACATTACACAATAGAAACTAAGTGTTAGAAGGATTATAGGTAAACCTTGAAGACATAAACTTTCATAACTTTCACATAACACAACACCACTCTTTCTCTCCTCTTCTCTTATGCTCTCGGCCGAAACCCAACCCACACATACCCACCATCATTCAACCATTCTCATACATTCCAAGCACATCCAAAGGTGTTAGAAGACATACAAAGGAGCTAGGAGCTTGTAGAAGTTGAAGGACCTCTTTCATTTGCTTTTATCCATCTCTTATCTTCACTTGATCATCCCTTGCCTTGAGCTAGTGGTAAGAATGCTAATCCTTCTATTTTACATCTATTTCAAGTGGTTAAAAGATGCTACATGTTGATTATTATGAAGAACACTAAGAATCACAAGAAAGAAACTTGAACATAAGCTTGAATACATAAGAAATCTTAATGTTTATGTGTTGTAATACTTGTTGATTGTTGATTGCTTCTGAAAATGATGTTGATCATCATATGATCTTGCTATATCATGATTAAAAACATAATCTAGCAAGATGAGAGGATGAACATGGTAGAAGTTAATGGATCATCCTCATGAGAAGCATGAACTTGAAAGAATATGTGGTTTTCTTGTAAAATAATGATCAAAGTAAGTTGTAATACTAGTAGATCTAAAATTTCATGGATGGTTTTTCAAAGAAACCAAGTTAAAAACACAAGATTTACTTGATCTGGGTTCTTACATAAATAAACCCCATTTTTAACGGTTAAACAAGTGTAGAAACACTTATGTAACAAGAAAAATCAAAGAAGAAACATTTTTGAAAAATATGATTATAAGTTGTGAAGATCCATTTTCTTTAAAAATGAATTTTTTAAAGAATCAATCACATTTTAAAGGGTAACAAGGCTTACTAAGAATACTAGTAAGTTAATACAAATTTTTGTGAAATTTCAAGTTCATGAAGTGGTAGATTATGCTTGTTTTTGGCAAAATTGGTAAGTAAAGATTGTTTGTTGTTGAATGTGTTGATTTTACAAAAGAAAATGATATACCTTCAAGGTATGGAAACCTCCATTTTTAGGGGAAACTATGGCAACAAAATTTTAAAAATTAAACACTTAAAAAAATATTTCTAAACAAATATTTACAAGTGTATTTCAAACCATAAATTTTTACATAAAGTTTGCCATAGAATTTTTGTTCAAAAATATAAATATTGGAGGTTGGTTTTTATAAATAAAAGTGACTAAATAGGTATTTAGGAAGTATATATTTAGAAGTCACAATGTGTGTGATTATTTGTATACTTTGTGTATTAGTTATATTATTTTAGGACCTGAAATAATATAACTCATCAAAATAACAAAAATTACAATCCAAAATATTACCAAAATTACAAGAATATGAATATACAAGTTATACACAAAATATTGGTGAAACCGAACTAAGGAATATAACTTACAAAATCTTCCGGAAATATTATTCATACGTATATTTTGGTAAATAATATTTTGGACACCAAAGGAAACAAAAATAGGATTTTTACAATTATTACAAATTTACATCATATTTTTGACAAGAAGAAAATATATTATTTTTTGGTGAATAAAGATATGTATTTTCTTGGAAATATTAGAAGATATATTATTTTTGGAAGAAATATATATATTCTCAAACAAAAACGGAATATATTATTTTGGAGAAAAATAAGCATATATATGTATATATATATATATATATATATATATTTTCCAAGTTAGACTTGAAAATATATTATTTTTGGAACTTATGTGAAAATACAAATATTTTTGCCAAAGGGAAAAATTATAAATAATTTTTCTAAGTAGTATTTCTTAAAATATATATATTTTGGAAATATATATGGATTTTTACTAAGGATACTTCACAATTACAAGAGATACGTATTTTCGTACGTATAATTACTACGACCCCACATAAATGGCAAAAATATACAAATACAAGAATACGAATACACCCATCCTTGGGAAGGAAATATAAGTATAAATACTTGAAAAGTATTAAGTTAAAATATATTGTTTTAACAATTATTCCAAAAATTTAATAAATATAATTTAAGTTAAAATAGTTATTATTTTAACAAATAATTATATAACTTGGAATAATATCGAAGACACGAAGAAACGTAACTCAAAGACACTAATTAATACTAAGTCAAGGCACGACCCTCTCGTCTAATAGATCATAGTACGTTGTAGGTAGTCGTGTACACCGGAAGAAGCTTGAGTTACTGTGATACGAAGACGCAAGACAGTGAGTTCGTGACCCCTTTTTTCTTTTAACTGTTTTCAGTTTTATAGCTTCGGGGGTGAAGTACATGTTACAACTGTTTACAAACTTTATTATTTGGTATGGTTAGTTAAGGAAGGGTACTGCTAGATCATGTGAGTGGTGGGTATGAAGCTTAAGACCATTAATCCTCGTTGTAGGACCGAGGGACATGAGTGATAGATCTATTTGGGTGTAGCGAGCCCCGCCCATGTTGGACCAGGGTTTGGCCCATGGGTTGACTATGTCTTACAGCCGGAAGCCCGATGCAAAGTCTGCTAGGTTTGAGCCTTCTTGCATCACGTCACACATATTAATGGCCTTGCAAACCATTAATGATCTGTTTTCCTTGTTGCTTTCATACCGGGATTTACAAACTTACATACATACTTTCAATGATTACAAAGGTTTATTCATACACATAAACAAACACACGAACTCGCTCAACTTTTGTTGATGTTTTCAAACTACATGTATTTTTGGGAATTAAAAGTGGATCTGGCGGGCGTTCGGAAGTTCCAAGTGTTGTTTGAGAATAAAATATGTCATCCATGGTCTTAGGGTTTGGTTAGTGTGTCTTATCCTGGACGAGACACGTCTTCCAAAACCTGGTTTTATTTAATGTCTTTTGTCGAGTCCTTGTGAACTCTAAAAACAAGTTGCATGGTTTGTACTCGAATTTGAATTCTATGTCTTAAAACAAGGTTGTTGTTATGTTTTTAAACTTATTTAATGGATGAACATCTTCGGTTTTATCATATAGTTATTGTTATGATTGAATGCAATGATATTAAGCAAGTCACACATAATCACGCTTCCTTAAAAGTCAGGGTGTGACATCTTTTTCACACTAGAACCAACTTTACTATTTTATCTCTTAACAACTTTCTTCACTGGTGTTGTTTCATCCAAGTTTTGCTCATATGGGTCATCTTCACTATCAGTTGATGTTTTCTTTCTTTTACTCCTCTTTTCAAGCCTTGCTCTCGGATCATGTGATTTACGATACTTTTTCACATTATAAACTTCTTTTTCTTCACTTTCTGTTTCATCATCATCTGCCTCACCACCCAATTCATCTGGAAATGCTTCATTCCCTATATCTTCAGCAGTATTTTTCTTAGCAATGTCTCTGTCAGAAGTAGCAGAGATTACATCATCTTCACTTTCATCACGAAGCATAGTCTTTGGAGTTCTTTTACGTGTTGTCTGCTTTTTTGTTTTTCTTTTCTTTGTGTTCTCTTTCTCAAACCATTTACTTCTGTTTGCTTCGAAACCTTCTAATTTTTTCTCTTCGTTATGAGAATTACTCTCATCTTATCTCCATTTTCCTTTAGGCAGTGCAATATAATCTTTATCACCCAAAAACCAATCAATGTCTTGAACTTAGGAACGTCTTTCTCTGCTTGATTCTTGTATTGTTGAATTCGTTCCAATGACAGATTCGTCATATGTTCCAACGGTAGCAGATCAAACTCATCTTTTGCAAGATTTGGTATAAGATCATCCAATAACATTTTTACAAACCTTGGATCCATCAAAAATCTTCCCGGTACCAAGTTCCCTTTCATCTGTTCGAATATGAGCTTTGAAAAGTTGTACAGAAGGTTCAAAGTAAGTGCAACGATCATACACATTATATAGTCTACATCAACATCGTAGTCTCCCTTCCTATGCCCCAGAGCATGAATCACTGAATGCATTAAAAATTTATACGGGCGAGAAATATTAGCCTTAGCAAAAGTTGTTCGTTTACATGTCCTTAATAACCCATGCGGAAGAAACACCCTTTCACCATTCTTTCAGGGTATCTAGTTGGATCTTCAGCTTTATCACCAAACACTAACACCCTTCGAATAAGATCCTTAGTAATAATGACCTCGTTGTCTTCATTTCCGACCATAGCAATAGAATGAATAGCCGGTGGATCTGCAACATACTTGGCATGCTTCTAGAATCTTTCAACATGTGACCTATAAGCTTTATGTTGATCAGTGACAACCTTCTTTATTCGAGCACGATCAAAGAATGGTAATGTAGGCTTTAACGGTTCCATCTGTGATAAATTTTCATTAAGCACACAACAAATGTTGTGCTTGGGATCAAAATTCGTTGCTTTTGCCTGAAATAACATCAAAATCCAACACTTAGAATTTTTTTTACAAAACTTGACAAAAATTTGGTGTGGATGAGACTTTAGAATGGATGTACCAAATTAAAAAAAATACTGATTTGGAACGGATGTACCATTTGGAACGGACCAAAATAATTACCTTCGTGTGAAAGTAAATATTTTAGTGTGGATTAGTTACTTCCGTGCGGATGTGTTACATCCGTACAAATGTAGTTCATCCGTTCTAATCGGTTTGAAACCAAATTTCAATTTTTGATGATTTTGACAAGTTTTGTTCAAATTGATGATTCTACTAGGACCTGAAAACACCGATAAACATCCTAGATCTATGTTTTTGTCATTTTAAGTCCGAATATGTCATTATAGTCCAAATTGTCCATGATTTATGCCTAATATACCTTTCCCATTGCAAGTGTTGTGCAAATCAACACTCCAATCTAAATTTGGGCAGAGTTTGGACACTTGAAGAACTTTTTCTCTCAATAGTAGGTTTTTGTGCGGAGGAAGTCTTTCTTGCAAATGAAGCTTCCTTCGTATGAAAGAACTTATCTAGGACTACCGTGTCACATCTGTGCGAAGGAGTTACCTTCGTGTGGATGTGTTCATTCGCATGAAATTCCATTTTTCCAACTTTTTAAAATTTCAAACATTTTACCAGTTTTAACAACCCACTCAATTAACCAAGTCCAAGTTAATGACCCTGGTTTCCTGATTTGTCTACCAAGTCCAAGTTAATGATCTTGGTTGAACAATTTATGAACAAACTGATGTTTTTCTGTAAATGATAAGTTCAAACTAATGAACTTGTATTCTTTTCAAAACATTTTCTATTTCAGATGAACTCCTAACCCATTATTCCCTAGATTATGTTCAGCATATTTGGATTTTGAAGATCAACAATCCATCATTGGCAGTAGAAAATAAGATGAAATAAAATCTTTTTGAGTTTTCCAAAGTTTATGCTAAAACACACTGAAAATCTTTTTGGTTTCCGAAATGAAATAGCTATG
Organism: Helianthus tuberosus; assembly: GCA_030545235.1. Taxonomy (NCBI): domain Eukaryota; kingdom Viridiplantae; phylum Streptophyta; class Magnoliopsida; order Asterales; family Asteraceae; genus Helianthus; species Helianthus tuberosus. The sequence goes on from CM060366.1 coordinate 125,019,043, forward strand.
TACAAACATATTTACAGACATATTTTTCTGAGTTTGTGTAAGAGGATCATATCAGTTTTTGAGACTTGTCACTAACATCGTTGATCTGATTAAACTTTAAGTCTTAAACAAGTTCACTTAGATTGTCAGTATGTTTGTCCACTTAAACATCTATAAATGTTTCTATAGTTTCAAGATATGGTAATTAGTGTTCCTCACCTTAGAATATACTCCCGTATCAAGATTCCCTAGATTTCATCTTACAGGTGAATATACCTAATTGATATCTGTATCTGGGTTATGCGAGGCCTTGAGATGAAGGCTCGACTTAAAAGTGGTGTTCCATATTTTGGAATCTTTTTACTGCAATTGTCAGATCTTTTGATACTTTCAATTTTGATGCAGTTTTGGGTTTCTAAAGCAAAGTATTCTTCAAGTTCTAGCTCATTGCTTACGCAAAATCAGAAGAACTTGTATAATACTCCATATATCAACTAGTTATAAAGACCTAGTATCTCAGAATCTGGCAATCTCTCAAACAAACTTTCGGTATATTAAGACCATATATCCGAGAGATGTTAACCACTAATTAAGAAGTTTCGTTATGTTTATATCTCGAAAACAATTTACTGAATGTGCGAAGTCAATTGGCACATCATCAGTGAGACCGTTTAAAAGCTTTTTGACACTACATTTCTTTAGCGTGCTGTGATACTCCGCTGATGCACTATCATTTCCTCTTTTTTTACACGAAAACTCTTTTTGCCTTTTTCTTTGTTTTTGTACTTTTCAAATTTTATATGTTTTTCTATTTTCACAACATATTCTCCCCCTAAAATCAAAACATATTTTTGGATTTTTTAAAGAAAGATAGAAAATTTGACTAAACCGATGAGGATTACTTCAAATCACCATCCATCTAGGCTTCACACTCTTTGTTCCCCCCTGATGACAAATTTTTTATACCGTTTAATTTCAAAACATATTGAAACTTTTTTTTATCAAACGGTTTTGTATAAAAATCGACTTTTTGTTCATCGGTGTGGATTTTCTCAATACGTATCAAATTTTTCTCGTAGCAGTCACGAATAAAGTGATGACGTATCTCGATATGCTTTATATTAGAGTGTTGAACCGGATTTTAAGTTATGTTAATAGCAGCCTCGTTATCTACATATATTAGTGTGTTAAGAAAATACAATCCATAGTCTCTCATCTATTGTTGAATCCGAAGGATTTGCGAACAACAACTAGAAGCAGAAACGTATTTTGCCTCACAGGACGAGAGAGCGACTATGGTTTGCTTCTTACAATGATTGCCATATTACCAAACGTGTGCCAAAGAACTGGTAACCAGCAGTTGTAGATTTAGCATTGATTTTTCAACACTCAAAGTCGGAGTCTGAGTAGCCTTCCAGGTTGAAGTCGTCAATGCGAGGGTACCACAAGCCGGTGCTTGGACTACCCTTAAGGTATTGAAGGATCCTTTTGATGATCATTAAGTGAGATACTCTAGGACTTGACTGGTAGCATGGGCATGGGCGTAGGCATGTTGGATACATGATATCCGGTCGTGATGCTGTCAAGTACATTAAAGAGCCAATCATCGAGCGGTAGAGATTTTCATCAATCTTCTCTCCGGTTGGATCTGGTCTAATACCGTGATTCTGAGCTAATGGGGTAAACATCGGGGATGCGTCAGACATCTTGAATTTCTCCAAAACATCGTTCACATACTTCGTCTAGTGGATAAAGATCCCATCAGGCAATTGGTCTACTTGAAGTCCAAGAAAGAACTTCATCTCCCCCATAGAACTCATTTCAAACTTTTTCTTCATGACTCTTTCAAAATCCTTACACAAAGCATCATTCGTCAAATCGAATATGACATCATCCACGTAGATTTCTACAATTAGGTTGTGACCGTCTACTTCTCGCGTGAAGAGAGTGTTGTCTACTGTGCCTTTGATAAAATCGTTGTCGTGTAGATGTTGTGAAAGCGTCTCATACCCGGCTCTCGGGGCCTGATGTAAGCTGTACAACGCCTTATCGAGCAAGTATACTTTTTCTTTATCAATCAGATCAACGAACCTTTCCGTACAAGAAGGCAGACTTGACATCTAATTGGTACACTTTGAATCCTTTCCAAGATGTGAATGCAAGGAAGATTCGAATTGCTTCTAATCTGGCTACGGGAGCATAGACTTCAGTGAAATCTATTCCCTCTTGCCGAAAAAATCCTTGAACAACAAGTCGAGCTTTGTTACGCACTATAACACCTCTATCGTCTTTTTGCACTTGAAGACCCATTTAGTGTTTATTTTTTTGTGGTATTCAGGCAGATTGACAAGCTTCCACACACCCAGTTTTTCAAATTAAGAAAGTTCTTCCTGCATGGCATTAACTCAGTTTTCCTCTGTTAGTGCTTCCTTATATGTTTTCAGTTCTACCTGCGAAATAAAACATTAGAATGAGAACAAGTTTTGAAAAGGTGCCACTTTTGAGTAAAAACAACTAAAACCCTGATTGACTTGATGTCGGGTTTTAACACCACTCTATAATTCTCCAATAATAAAATCTGGTTGATGTTATGACGGTGTTCTTGGCATAACTTCATTGGATACGCTTACTTCTTGTTGTAAATTTGTAACATTTTGTTTGACGTCTCGGTTAACACCAGAAGTTTCATTCTGAGCACGCGTTCCTTCATTTTGATTGTCGGGTAGACTATCAATCTGAATTTCACCATCATCAGAAGTAGATCCATTTTCGTCGTATGTCGGTTCAGCCTCAGATCCAGAGTCGTCAGACTGACCAAAGCTAGGAGCTGGATCAATCTCCTCTAGTTTGACTTCAGGTTCAATTGTTCCAACAGTCTGTGCTTCATGATGTTGAGTACTTGGACCTGCTTCAGCATCATGTGTGCCAAGGTGTGTCTGTGTCACAACGATTGGTCTTGGAACTTGATCTTGCGAAAAAGATTGTTGATGTTGGTAGAGCAAAGCAAGTTCCTCCTCTGATGGTTCAGCTGGCACATCGAACGAATTCAAGAGACCATCTAATCAAACAGCCAAGGATCCCTCGATTTCTGTGTTGGAGATGTTTATCTTTGACAATCTACATGTTGAGCTTGAATTACCCGTTTGATGCTAGGAAGATAAACTGTCTTTAGTGGACTAGCATACCCCACAAAGAACCCTTCTAAAGATTTAGCCCCAAATTTGTCGTCCGGGTCAATTAATGTACACATCGACCCAAATGGTTCTAACTATTTCAGATTCGGTTTTTGTTGGTTATGTAGCTCAAAACATGTCTTCTTATGTGTCGTGACCCTCAAAACTCTGTTTAGTGTGTAACACGCAGATGCCACGACTTCGCTCCAGAAACTAACTGGAAGTTTTGAATCAGCAAGCATGGTGTGTGCAGTCTCTATCAATGTGCTATTCTTTCTTTCAGCTACACCATTCTGTTGCGTAGTATACGATGCACTGAACTCATGCAAAATTCCTTTCTCGTTGCAGTACTCTAACATCTTGTTATTCTTGAATTCTATTCCATTGTCGCTTCGAATACGTCTAATTGTAAAATGGCACAGATTCTCTAACTTTTTGAACAAAATTATCAGACAATCAAACCTTTCATCTTTACTCTCTAGAATTATCACCCATGAGAACCTCGAATAGTCGTCAGTTACGACCAGGCAGTATAGATCTCCCGATATACTTCTGACGTTTACCGGTCCAAAGAGATCCATATGAATCCTTTCTAGTGGAAGCTTTATCAAATTCAGAAGCTTTCTTGGATGTGACTTTTTCTTTTGCTTTCCTTTCTTACAGCTGATGCAATCATCATTCAACAGAAAGCTCTTTTGGTTAACATTGTACACTAGGTGGTTTTATACCAGAAAGTTCATTTTTCGGAGATGAATATGCCCCGTCTTTCTGTGCCACAATATTGACTCCTTCTCTGTAGCCTTCAAGATAAAACAGTGTGTTGTTTTCGTTGTTTTAGTAGCGATGCTCATATCTAGAAAATAAAGATCATTTTCGAGACGAGTGCGCATTAAGATCCACTCTTCAGGTATTTTGAACGTCGGCTTCAGAATCAAACATCCTATGTCTGTGAAGTGTGTGGTGAACTTCTTGTCACAAATCTGAGAGATGCTAAGCAGATTGTTCTCCAACTCAGCTATGTAGTTGACTTTTCAAACGACACCATCCCGTTGCTTAAAATTCCTTCTCCTACTTTCCAACCTCCCTAATTGCCTGCGAACCTGACGTAGCCTCCTCTTATAGGTTTGACATCATATAGGAGTGCTAACATCCCCGTCGTGAGCCTGGATGCTCCCTATCCATAATCCACTTCGATATGATGGATCTTGGAAGCCCCGACACATTCACTCAAATAATTACTTGAAGAGTGAGACCAAAGCCTTTCCGGTCTTGGGTGGGTTTGCAATCTTGGTTTCATACACACTACATTTCTATTCAACTTTCTCGACATTCATTATTGAAACAGACTGTTTAATCTCTTCATAAGATTCCTTTTCTTGATCACCCATGTTTGGTTTTTCAAAATTGTTTTCTTGGTGTAAAATTTAGAATCTTTTTGTTCAGTTTTGTTTGAAGTTTCCCCAGTTTTTTCAGTTGAAACTTTGATGTTTACTGGTTTCACTTCGTTTGTAGATTCGTTGTTTCTTTTTAAGATTTAAGTTGGAACAAAAATTGGTGATTTTTGTTTCATATCTTCCGAAGTCTTTTTAACACCATAAACAGGTTTAGGATTCTTTTGTGGACACTGATTAGCAATATGCCCAACTTGATTACATCTAAATTAAGTTCTACGGTTTGTTACAACAGCAAATCCTATAACCTGTTCATGTTGTCTTTTCAGTTCAAAGAACTCTTCATTGGATTGTTTGCTAAATTGACTTGCTTTCTCACTTTCTGAGCTTGTTTCAGACACAAAAGTCATTTTCTTTGCAAAATTTGATTTTCCAAACTTGTTATAATTTGTCTTACCGTATCCCGAACTGTTCATCCCATAGTAATAATTTCTCTGTTGATAGTTAGAGTAAGAAAGTTTTGGTTTAGCATAATAAGATTTTCCCTTTTAAAGTTTGAAAATCCTTGATCACTTGACAAATTTTCAGTTTCAGACATTTCGACCTCAACCAATTTGAAAACCTTTTTGACTTTGTTCATATTCACATTCTGAATTGGAAATTCTGTATCAGAATACAGTTTGTCAGATCCACACATTTTATACATGATAACATTTAGATCATCATTTGAACTATAACTTGATTTGGGAATGTAGTTTTTATGAAAACTTTCGTCACTTTCATAATGTGAACTCGAACTTCTTTTGTCAAACTTTGTTTTGGCAGTTTCAAATTCAGTTTTATAGTTGTCACTTTCAAAAACTTTCTCAACAACATCCTTAACCAATTCTGATTCACATTCTAATTCAGATTTGGTATAAATCTAATCGAGATTATCAGGCAGTTGATCTTTTTGTTCAGTTTTAAATTTGAAGTTCAACGCCTTTTCCACCCCATCTGGTTTCTTTTTAGAATAACTAATCCGCATTGGGGGTGGAACTCGGTGATAACCCACACCTTAGTTATGATAACCGTACACATCTTCCCTTGATTTGTGTTTACTTGTCGGTTTGGGAAGTATGTGATCTAAAACATAAGATGCTGCAAAGTAACTTATCAACTTCTTATCAACCCTTTCCGTTTCTATCCTAGTGGTTTGTAGCTCTTGTTTTAACTTTGAAATTGTGTCAATATGATTATTAATTGCTATTTATTTATCCATGACAGGATATTTGAGCATCGAAATCGTTGAATCATTTTCATTATTTGCGACGCAAAATTGGTTGAATGCTTTGTTAAGTTTATCATAGGCTTCTTTCGTACTCTTTAAGTCACTCGTCAGATTATCTGTATTTTTTTCAATATTTTATATTTCTCTTCTTTTTCAATGTAAGATTTGCATGGTTCTTTGCATTTCGTGCATTGAAACTGTGTTTCTGACTTATCTATTTTAACACTTTTAACCTTTTCTTCAACTAACTCGACCAAGACTTTCTGAACATCTTCAGACATTTTTTACTACCTCTTTCAATTGAGCCATCATGACCTTTTCAGCGATCTCAGTCAGGTTTTCAGCATTCTTTTCCTTCGTCACGTCTATAATCTCTTCTACAGGTTCTTTCTTTTCTCCTTCAAAGTGTAGGTCACTATTGTTTCTTTCTTTGCTGAAAAAACCTGCAAAAGATTTAAACAATAACCTCTTTTGTTGGAATATTGAATTTTGTAGGATCCAACTCTGATGCTTAAGAATCATAATAATCATATTCTGGATTTTCATCAAAAGTAGCTTCAGCACAATCTCGGCCATTAATGCAAGGTTGTCAGTTTTGGGAATATAATTATTCCAGTTGAACCCTTCATCTTCCTGAGTTACAACCAACGCCTTATCTTTAGTCTTCGATGAACCATCCTCGATAGGAATTGGTCTTGACATATTCGGTGGATGTTGAGAGTTCTTGTGATAGATCACCCTCTTGTAGTAGTCACTACCAAAAGGATTACTGTTGTCTTGAACCTCTCTGTTTGTGCATTCACGTTTGAAGTGTCCTTTTTCTTTACATTTAAAGCATGTCACTTTGGATTTATCAAACCCTAACTTTGAGTCTGGTCCTCCAATACCATTCATCCCGGTGATCTCCATGAATCGTTGCGCTCTACGAACCACACTTGCCATACACCATTTGATGTCGATCAGTTCCATCTCTTTCGGATCTATCTAACCATAATCTTCTTTTGTTATGTTTGAATTCCCAATCCTTCCTGCTATCAGACTTTCATATAATTCTAGGATAGACGCAAGAAACGTCATGTGCTCTTTTGCTGTTATTTCATTAAAGTCGTGTGTGTTTTGAAAATTAACAGGAATGTTGCACTGGATAACGTGTGGATTAGAATTATTCTGGCTTGAGTAGTTGTTTGAGCTTTGCGAGGATTGAGGACTTTGCATTGGAGTGTTCGGCTCAAAACCTGGGTAAGATGAAAAGCCACCACAACTACTTGAATTGCTAGATGAAGTTCCAGATGATGTGTCTGCGCTAAAGGTTGTTTGTATCTTTGGGCTTTGAATATTTGTTGAACCACTTCCCTCGTAATAGAGATCAACATCTTGCTGAACATTCGAGCTTTTCATTTAAGCCATTTTTCTTAACTCGAGTTCATGCCCTTCTAACTTCTCAATGAACTTACTCAGGTTTAAGTTTTCATATTCTATAGAATCGCTCTTCAGAATCATCAGGTACGTTGACCATTCACCTTGTGGTAGGGCATCTGCCAACTTATCCACCCATTCTTCATCTTCTTTTTCAATTTTCAACCGTTTCATTTCAGCAACAAGATGACAATATCTTTCAATGAGTTGCTTTAATGAATCTCCTTTTAAAGCTGTAAAGATATCGAATTCTTTCTTTAACAAAGCTTTCTTTCTTTAACAAAGCTTTCTTTCTTTTCTGCATAGACACTCCCTTGATACTTCAATTTCAAAGCAATCCAGATGGATTGTGCAGTTCCTTGATGTTGAAGTAGCGTGAATATGTCTTCCTTGATTGATTGTTGAAGAAGATTCAACATCTTTTTCTCTCTCATGAAATTTTCTTTATCTGTTTGAGTGATCTGAGTTAAGCTAATCTTTTGACCATTCTTCCCCATGGACATGGTGTATTCTTCTTCTATCGACATCCAACAATCCAGATAATTAGCTTGTACCTAGTTTTCAAACCTCTCATGCCATCCTATGTAATCATCCATACACATAAGCTTTGGTGGCTTGGTCAAGGTTCCCATTTCGTTGTTCAAATTGAAGTTTTGAACCACTGTCGTGGGGGTAGTGGCAAACGCGTTCTAAAACTCGTTTTCCATTGTAAAAGTAGGTTGGTACGGATGAAAGAACTTTGGTGCGAAAGAGTAGTTCGTGCGGATGTGCAAGAAACTAATTGAAAAAGATCATTTGGAGTGGATGTAACAGGTTCATGCGAACTAAAACAAAAACAACCAAAAATTAGTTACGTTCGTGCGAAGTAATATTTTCAAACGGACAAAGATGACTTCCGTGCGGACGTAGTTCCTTCGTGCGAACGTGAAAAATCAAGTTTTCTCGTTTTTTGACATTTTGAACTTGATTCTGATTGGACTTTAAGCTGAATTTTCTGAGGCTTTGTTAAAAACGTTTTTTTTATAACCGTCGAAAAAATCAGTGCATTTTAATGGTTAAATGTGTGAGAAGTGTAAATGAGAAGAAAATGTGTAGAAAGAAGTCTTCAATGTCTAGATCTTGTAGAATGTCTCAGATATTAGCCTCCAAGCTTTGATACCACTTGTAAAGACCATTTTCCATAGACATTTAGCTCAGGTAATATCTATAACCTAGTCATAATGTGCGGAATCCATTACAATTATGCGACAATATAAGACTAGTTATTTTTTCAGTGATTTCATTAATTTGTCAACGGTTACATTCAAGAAATAAATCCGACAGAGTTTCGCCGTCAATTCAGCAAAATCTACCAAACACTAAGTCTTCACGACTATTTATACTACATCAGGTTACCCTTGTGCGGACTAGTACCTTGATACGGATGTAGCTACATCCGTGCGGACTAACCTCATCCGTGCGGAAGTGACACCTCCGTATGGATGTAATACATACAATCATGAACTCTAACATTAAGATACTATTACATACTTTACACGACTCGATGACGCAGGCAACAGATATTGTGTATCAACAATATTACATACAAAGTTTATATGTTTAAAGTCTACTTAAAACATTAACTAAAGTTTGACCATTAGAGTTCACGACCAAAAGTTTTGTCCCGTTTGGACTTGCATCAAATTAGAGGCGCTTGAGTGCAATGTGTTTGTTCCAAGCCCGTCTTGGTCCTAACTAGATGATTTACCTACATCATCCAAACACGAGTTAGTAAGACAATTTATACAAACATAGTTCATTCTAACATTCCGTCAAAATGCAATGGTCTTACTTCCAAAATTTATTCTTGTGGAACGTTGCTTCACACCATAGTTTCTAAATAATCCAAACTCTTCATTTTCATTCTAAATTTCTTTTTTAACAGTAAAGTGTTGTTTGTTTTTTAAGAGGTAAAATGTATGCAGTCTGCGGACCACATCTGCAGACATCTAGAGAAGAAGAGGTGGACCAAACCTCTGCAGTCTGCAAAGAGAAGGTTGTTTGTTTTTTTAACATATGTTGACTTCTAAAATAAACTGGTGGTAGTGTACGAACGGTGATGCTGGGTGGTGGTGGCGCTGGATGGTAGTGGTGGACGGTGGTGGTGGGTGGTGGATGTGGACGGTGGGTGGTGGTGGACGGTGGTGGTGATGGACGGTGCTGGAGGTGGACCTTGGACGGTGCTGGTGTTTAACCCTCTTCAAACCTTAGAAGATCTTAGAAGTGGTTGGGCTAAGTTGGTGTCGCAACCCCCGACCCCACTCCGGGAGCGGGAGCCACGGACAACAGCTGGTGGTATTGGTGTTTATTAATTTGGCAGTGGAAATGAGACATCAGGATCGTAGTTAGGAAATGAATTTCAGAGTTTCAAAACACCAAACTTTTATATTAAACAAATGGGATAAAACCCATGTTTCATTCATAATATCTTTATAGAGATAAAACCATAATTGTTGAAAACATAAACTTTTATTTAGGTAACTTTTATAGCCACTTTCTTTAAGCCTTCAGTGCTCCATAGCTGGCTTCTTATAGCTTCACATTAAGTTACCTGAAACGCGTTAGAAAATCATTTTATCAGCAAGAAATACTGGCGAGTGCATCCCAGTTTAATAGAAAATGCTTTTATAACTTTACAGTATTGAGAGCGATTACAATGTTTATACCTACCCAATTACTCATTCAGTATTTGTCACGTTGGCAGTTACAATGACCATATTCATATTACTATTGGCTAACTCTTTTTCCAATAGTAACACTTGACTAGTAGTGTATACAAAACCCCACATACCGGCAGTAATTGTAGAACACAAAGACTCAATCACTATAAGTATATTTGAAAATATTTGAGATTTTGTAATACAGTTTGGTAGAAAAGAGAATGACTCACATTGTAGACTTATGTATTTCTACAGCTTCCTGTTGATTTTCCTGATTATTTTCAATTAAAAACATACAATGCACACGTGTTAGTAAAATAACCCAAGTCACTTTAGCCATACAACACGAGACAAAACCCTAATGAACTTAGTCAGGCAGAGCCTTGACATGCGTTACGTGGCCCTAGATCAATCGGGTAGGGTAACGAATTAGTGATCGGGGGTTAAAATACTTACAATGGGGCAGAGCTTCGTGTTTTAGAGGTATAATATCGAGCTATAATATTTGCACCATAGGGACAGGGAGAAAGAAAAGAGATGAACGATTGTGAAGGGCAGACTGAAGCTCAATTTATAGTGAATTCGTGCCTCTCTCGCGCCCCGCGACCCCCTGATCCTCTCGCGCCCCGCGAGGGCACCCTAGCTACGGCTAGGGTTGCCTCCTCACAACCCTTGATTCGACAGATGTGGGACACGTGTCACAAGGAGAACTCGGCTAGCCACAGGCTGTCACGCCCCGCGACACACCTGAGGATTCCTATCGCGGCCCGCGAGCGGAAGTAAAGCATTATTTTATTTGATTTTTAATGACATTAGGGTTAATCGGGTCCGGTTATGCGTATACGGGGTATAATTTGTTGGACTCTGTATGCCCAAGACACATATTAAATTGATGTGGCTAGTACGTTATGATCCAAGTCGGGTCATACCCAATAACAAGCTAGACAAACACCAATAATATTTATTTATGATTTGATCAAACAAATAAATATTAACACTTAGAATATTTAGAAATTGGCTTTCTAAATAATTACACTTGACAAACTAATAAATTATATGGATAATTTATTTTGAGAGAATATTTTTATTTTGTTATTTAATAGGTTAAATAACAATTAAAAGGTTGCATGTTGTTTATAAAATGTTATATTAAGTTTTATAAAAGTTATAAAACTTAAATTGAAGACATGGAGACAAGCTTAAAATTTTGATTGGGTGAAATGGGAGGTGGCTTGGGCCGCCCCCTATGGCTCTTCCCAAGGTGTTTCCACCACTCAATTTACATGCAAACTTTTATAAAAACAAGGCACTTGATTTTTTAAAGATGGAACATCCTCTCTCATTTATAATATAACAAAATTCAAGTGTAAGAACTCTCTAATTTTCTCTAGAAAATTTCGGCCAAGGTGGTCATCCAAGAGAGTTTTTCAAGTGTAAATCCTAGCAATCTCAAGGTGTTTGTTGGGGCTTTTGGGTATACTAGCTTGAGGCTTTCTCGTTTGGAAGCTACCATTCAAGATTCATCATCATCTTCCATCTCCTTGCTCCAAAGAAAGGTTGAATTCTCAAACACCCTATGGTTGTATTTTGATAGCATGTATGTCATATATGGATCCGGTTATTGGGTTTTGCATTTAAAATGGTTTTAAATCTTGTAAAGTAACATGTTTTAAATCCTTATTCCGCTGCGTTTTAATTTTATTCGGATAAAATTAGCTTTGATAAACGTGTACAAAATCCAACAATGGCATCTAGAGCCGCTTATATGAGTGCATGCTTCATTGGATTTAAAATTTTCGGGTTTTGGGTTTGGTTAAACCCTATGGCCGAAAGTTTTGACCATGGTTCTCCTTTTATTTTTCAAGATTTACCTCCTACATGCATAAAGGAATCTTAAAAAAAAATTATGTCATATTGATGATTTGTTTTGTTTGGACAAAAACCCACATTTTTCGGTTTTTCATTCTTGGCCGAAAAATGTAGGTTGTAAAAGGAAACCATTTTGCTCTTGAAATTTATATATATTTGGATATATAATTTGGTGTTCATAACCTAGCCATGACCTTGTGTGAATATGTTTGTGTTTATGATTTTAGTTAATTATTCAATGGGTTGTAATAATTATTATTTTGTCTTCCATTTGTAAAAATATGTAATTTATTTATTTTCATTTGGTATGTAAGTAAATTGATTAGATGCATTTATTTTACTAGAAAAATGTATTAGGATACTTTTATGTAAAAGAAGATGCACACAAAAATGCGGTTTTGGTTTTTGCCATTTTCGGGCAAAAAGGACTTCATAGTTCTTAACGGGATTTTAGCCCGATAACCAAAACACATTTTGAAGTCCAAAGGAGTTTGGAGCTGAATTTAAAAGACATTTGAAAGCTCAAAGAATGTGAAGAAATCACAACACAAGATGAAGACTTGAAGCATTTGGATGCGGGATCAAGTGGGAGTTCACCGACACTTTTTTTGTGTCTATCTTCACCCTTTAGGAAGGACCTTTTGACACACTTGTTTCGGCTAACAAGTGTGGTCAAAATAGTTGGCTATGGTTATGCACCTTTTAACATATGTGTTGTGTGCTTGTATGGTTATATTTTATTCATGGTTGTTTGGATGATATTTGGATATGCAAACTTAACAACTAATAACCCGTAACAAGCTTAAAATTGGTTCTTACAAAATCATTAAAACGATTAATAAAAGGTTTTATTAAAAAAAATTAATGATTTATAATAAAATGGGTTTTATTAAAAGAACCTTGAAAATTGGTTTTCACTAAAGTACCATTGATTTGAATGCATGCAAATATATGGTACATAAAATTTTTCTAAACTAGAATTTTGAAAAATAAAAATCCCTTTTATAAAACAAGTCAAACATCATCCTTTTATACAACACTCAAATTACTTGGGAACTCTTTGTGGGATAAAGGTCACCTAACCACATTTGAGGAAACTTGTATATTTGAGGTGGGGTTACCATGTTTGTGGGATAAAGGTCACCTAACCACTTATGTGTATAAACTCACACGTGTGTGTAAGTTGGACGACTTGATTTGGAAACCATGAACTTAGGGTCACCGAAGCATGGCGAACAAAAGGTGTTGATGGAATTAAACGTGCCAACTAAACATAAAGATGTTTAACCGATCCCATAAAGCTAGAAGTTGCAAAGGGTTGCAATCGTCAAACGTTGAGTACCTTGTTAATTTAAATAATGGGATAAAGGTCACCTAACCAATATTTAAATGTAACGTTGGATTCTAGATTTTAATTATTAATTGTCTATGAGACGTTAAAAGGGTATTAATGATTAAAATTTTAATAATATCGAAAATACTAAAATTGAACTTTGTTAAATTTTGTAGATGGCCGCTAACAATGCAAACTCGATTACCCAAACCGTCCGTAACCTATCACTAAGAACCATCCTTGAAAAGGATCGTCTCAACCATAACAACTTCATGGATTGGTTTCGAAACTTGAGAATTGTTCTCAAACAAGAGAAGATATCCTATGTGTTGGACGATCCTATTCCCGATCAACCTGACGAGGAAGATGTAGAAGCCTACAATGATTGGGTTAAGTATACCGAGGACTCCATGCAAGCCTCTTGCCTCATGTTGGGAACTATGATTCCCGAGATTCAAAAGGACTTTGAACATCATGGGGCATACGACATGATTACCCAATTGAAGGAAATGTTCCTACAACAAGCAAGGGTAGAACGCTTCGAAACGGTTCGAGCGCTTCATGCATGTCGGATGGAGGAAACCCAATCGGTCTCATCTTATGTCCTTAAGATGAAAAGCCACATTGATTGCCTCGAGAGGCTCAATTGTCCCGTCTCTAAAGAGTTGGCTACGGATTTGATCCTCAACTCTTTAACAAAGAAATTTGAGAGCTTTGTTATGAACTATAACATGAATGGATGGGACAAGAGCATTGGTGAGCTTCATGCAATGCTCAAAACGGCCGAAGCGGGAATGGGTAAAAAGGCTTTACCCGTTCTAACGATCAATGAGGGAGGCAAGAAGGGACATCACTCCGACTCCAAGGCAAATGTTGCCAAAGGAAAGGGGCACGTCAAAGGGAAGGGAAAAAGAAAGGCTAAAGCAGAACCACCAAAACCAAAAGAGAAGAAGGCAAAGGTTGCCACGAGCGATCCATGCTTTGAGTGTGGAGAGATAGGGCATTGGAAAAGGAATTGTCCAACCTATCTCAAAGAGTTGAAAAACAAGAGGGATGCAGGGCAAACCTCAGGTACAATCTTTATGATACATATTAATCTAAATGTTATTTCTTCTAACACATGGGTATTAGATACCGGATGTGGAACTCATATTTGCAATTCGTTGCAGGGGTTCAAAAGAAATAAGCATTACAAGAAGGGAGACACTAGTCTCTTCATGGGCAATGGAGCGAAGGTTCAAGTTGAAGCCCAAGGAGACTATGTTTTAAAACTTCCAAGTGGTTTGGAAATATGTTTGAAAAATGTTTTGTATGCTCCTAGTTTGACTAGGAACATTTATTCTATTTCCCTTTTAAGACAATATGGATTTGATTTGAAGTTTGTGAACAATGAAATTTATGCTTTGATGAATGACATGTTCTACTTTAAAGCTACGCCTTCAAATGGTATTTATGAATTGGTTCATGATAATACATCATTTGATAATTCGATGTACCAAGCAAACACCAAGAAACTCAAAATGGATTTGAGTGAGACCTATCTTTGGCATTGTCGTCTTGGTCTTATAAACAGAAATCGCATGCAAACACTTCAAAAGAATGGTCTTTTGGAAACAAATGAAATTGGTTCATTTGATACATGTGAATCTTGTTTACAAGGTAAAATGACCAAGAAACCCTTTAGTGGCACAAACCAAAGGGCAAAAGATTTATTAGGCATCATACATTCGGATGTATGTGGTCCCTTTAAGCCAATGACTAGGAATGGTGAAAGATACTTCGTAACTTTTACCGACGACTTCAGTCGTTATGGTTATGTGTACTTACTAAGACACAAAGATGAAGTTTTTGAAATGTTCAAAATCTTCCAAAATGAAGTAGAGAATCAACTCACCAAGACAATCAAAGTTCTTCGTTCCGATAGAGGAGGTGAATACCTTAGTGATGCCTTTCAAGATCATCTTAGGAGTTGTGGGATCATCTCACAACTTACTCCACCTGGAACACCACAACATAATGGTGTGTCTGAGAGGAGGAATCGAACTCTATTGGATATGGTTCGATCTATGATGGCTAGAAGCACATTGCCTCTGTCATTTTGGGGTTACGCTTTACTCTCCGCGGCTCGTATATTAAATATGGCCCCAACCAAGAAAGTGGATAAGACACCTTTTGAAATATGGCATGGAACGGTTCCATCATTATCATATTTGAAGGTATGGGGTTGTGATGCTTATGTGAAGCAATACACCCCAAACAAGTTAGAAGTACGATCCATTAAGTGTATCTTCGTAGGATATCCTAAAGATGATATAGGATATTATTTCTACGATCCAACAGAGCAAAAGGTATTTGTTGCTTGAAAGGGTAAGTTCTTGGAGGATAAGTTCCTTATGGAAGGAACTAGTAGAACAGTGGAACTTGATGAGGATCAAGAACCACAAGCCGATACACGTTTGGTTGATACTAGCACTCAACAAGAGATTGTTGAAGATGATCAAATGGTTGATCAACATACACAAAACGTTCGCAGATCTGATAGAATTACTAATCCACCTGAAAGATATGGATTTTCATGGATGGATGCTATGTGGTAGATTCAGATGAACCAACCACATACCATGATGCAATGTCGAAATCCGATTGCAACAAATGGCCTGAGGCTATGAACGTAGAGATGCAATCCATGTATGACAACCAAGTTTGGGAATTGGTTGTGCCACCTCTTAACTCCAAAGTAGTTGGAAGTAAGTGGGTTTTCAAGAAGAAAACGGATATGCATGGTAACTTGGATACTTATAAGGTGAGACTTGTAGCAAAAGGTTTCACTCAAACTCAAGGGGTTGATTATGATGAGACCTTCTCGCCCGTGGCGATGCTAAAGTCGATTAGGATATTATTTGCCATAGCTACATATTATGACTATGAGATTTGGCAAATGGATGTCAAAACGGCTTTCCTCAATGGATATCTTGAAGAAGATGTCTATATGGTTCAGCCTGAAGGTTTTGTCGATCCAAAACATCCTAACAAAGTGTGCAAATTAAAGAAATCAATCTTTGGATTGAAACAAGCATCGAGAAGTTGGAATCACCGTTTTGATGAAGAGATTAGGAATTTTGGGTTCATCAAGAACGGGGATGAAGCTTGTGTGTATAAGAAAGCTAGTGGGAGCACTGTCACTTTCTTAGTATTGTATGTCGATGACATTCTACTATTTGGAAATGACATTCCAACCATGGAAGGTGTAAAAGCCTGGCTTGGAAGATGTTTTTCCATTAAAGATCTTGGAGAAGCTGCCTATATTTTGGGAATAAAGATCTATAGGGATAGATCAAGGCGCTTGATAGGTTTAAACCAAAGTGCATACATTGACAAAGTCTTGAAAAGGTTCAGGATGGAGAACTCTAAGAAAGGTTTGGTACCTATTCAAAAGGGGACAATATTGAATATGACTCAATGTCCAAGCTCAAAGGATGAGCAAGAAATAATGAAAGGAATCCCATATGCGTCTGCTATAGGATCCATAATGTACGCAATAATATGCACTAGACCGGACGTGTCATGCGCTTTAAGCATGACAAGTAGATACCAGCAAAATCCAGGTAACAGTCATTGGATGGCTGTTAAGAGCATATTGAAATACCTTAGAAGGACTAAGGATATGTTTCTAATATATGGATCTGGTGAAGAGGAACTCGTTGTAAAAGGTTACACGGATGCGAGTTTCCAAACTGATCGAGATGGTTCTCGATCACAATCTGGGTATGTCTTCATTTTGAATGGAGCTGCAGTCTCTTGGAAGAGCTCAAAGCAGGATGTTGTAGCATTGTCCACTACAGAATCTGAATACATCGCCGCTTCATTGGCAGCACAAGAAGCTGCGTGGTTAAAGAAGTTCATTGATGACCTAGGGGTAGTCCCTACCATTCAAGACCCCCTAGAGATCTTTTGTGATAACGAGGGTGCGATTGCTCAAATCAAGGAACCTCGTGCACATCAAAAGACTAGGCACATTGAGCGGAGATTCAACTACATAAGGGATGAAGTTGAAAAAGGAAAGATATGTATTCATAAAGTTCACACCGATCAAAACATTGCGGATCCACTCACGAAGCTCCTTGAACGGCCAAAACATGAGGGTCATACTTGTGCCTTAGGACTTGGGTATTCTAGTGATTGGATTTGATCTATTTTGTATTTGGATGTTGGAACAATTGTTATTTTAACTCTTTTATGGTATTTTGAGTTATGTTCCATTTTTAGCATGTTTAAATCCATGAATAAATTAATTATTCTAAATGTCCGTAGTCGATCATACTTGTGGGAACAAATATGAATGTAAGACTATTATGAACTTGGATTGGTGGATATTCATTAGGTATGAATATAGAGCAAAGTGTTGCTACCAAAGTTCATAGATATTTGTGGGATACAAATATTGGACTGACCCGCTCTCAAATGTTACTGCATGGAATCATTTATGATTGATCATAAGTAAATTTGAGCAAAGGCGAATATCATAGTATCCTCTGACCTGAGATACATATTGGGTCTTGATATTCACCAAATATTATGCCTTGACTTAGTTCTTCGCTGTCTGTAATAAGATAGTACATAAGACTAAGCTCAGGTATGGTACGAGGTGATTGTGAGAGACGTATGTAGTCAAGAAGGGATTTGTTCCTCTTATTCGTTGAGAGTAAGATGTCTAAGGCCTGCTTAAGTTAAATCAACAGAGAATGATCACACTGTGTCTCTGGATTTGACATGACATCTGTAACGAAAGGATAAATGATAGATTCACCTAAATCATGTTCAAGTAAGGGACTTGAAGGAGATTATGTTATTGAATGGCACTTAGTCATACGTATTAGGGGTAGTAAACCATTGTTAGGCGTCATTTACTGCTGGCATCAATCTTCTATGTATCTTGTGCATGTGGGAGATTGTTGGACTCTGTATGCCCAAGACACATATTAAATTGATGTGGCTAGTACGTTATGATCCAAGTCGGGTCATACCCAATAACAAGCTAGACAAACACCAATAATATTTATTTATGATTTAATCAAACAAATAAATATTAACACTTAGAATATTTAGAAATTGGCTTTCTAAATAATTACACTTGACAAACTAATAAATTATATGGATAATTTATTTTGAGAGAATATTTTTATTTTGTTATTTAATAGGTTAAATAACAATTAAAAGGTTGCATGTTGTTTATAAAATGTTATATTAAGTTTTATAAAAGTTATAAAACTTAAATTGAAGACATGGAGACAAGCTTAAAATTTTGATTGGGTGAAATGGGAGGTGGCTTGGGCCGCCCCCTATGGCTCTTCCCAAGGTGTTTCCACCACTCAATTTACTTGCAAACTTTTATAAAAATAAGGCACTTGATTTTTTAAAGATGCAACATCCTCTCTCATTTATAATATAACAAAATTCAAGTGTAAGAACTCTCTAATTTTCTCTAGAAAATTTCGGCCAAGGTGGTCATCCAAGAGAGTTTTTCAAGTGTAAATCCTAGCAATCTCAAGGTGTTTGTTGTGGCTTTCGGGTATACTAGCTTGAGGCTTTCTCGTTTGGAAGCTACCATTCAAGATTCATCATCATCTTCCATCTCCTTGCTCCAAAGAAAGGTTGAATTCTCAAACACCCTATGGTTGTATTTTGATAGCATGTATGTCATATATGGATCCGGTTATTGGGTTTTGCATTTAAAATGGTTTTAAATCTTGTAAAGTAACATGTTTTAAATCCTTATTCCGCTGCGTTTTAATTTTATTCGGATAAAATTAGCTTTGATAAACATGTACAAAATCCAACATAATTAGGGTGTTTTTCGAGGGTTGTTAGATCCTCCCCACCTTGTTTTAAATCTCATCCTCGAGATTCACTAGAATAGGTGTGGATATTTCCTTTGCAATTATGACTCGAGCTCCTATGTGTACTCTAGTCCTTTCTTTGAATCCCATTTTACTTTGACCAGAACTAATCTCTTGTGCTTGAGATTCTTGATCTTTCTATCTTCAATCTGAATGGGTTTTTCTACAAACTTAAGTTTCTCATTTACCTCTATATCTTGAAGAGGTATTACCAATGATTCGTCTGTTAAGCATTTCTTGAGGTTACATACATGAAATACATCATGTATACCTGCCATTTCCTCTGGCAATTGTAGCTGATAAGCTACTGGTCCTATTCTGTTGATAATCTCAAAAGGTCCAACATACCTTGGGCTTAGCTTTCCTCTTTTAACGAATCTGACAACTCCTTTCCATGGAGAAACTTTTAATAATACCTTGTCTCCTACTTGAAATTCCAACGGTTTTCGCCTGTTGTCTTCATAACTCTTTTGACGATCTCGTGCTGCTTTCAGTCTATCCTTGACTTGAATAATCTTGTCCGTTGTCTCTTGTACAATCTCAGGTCCTGATAGTTGCTTTTCTTCAATCTCTGCCCATCAGACTGGAGTTCAGCATTTTCGTCCATAGAGGGCTTCAAATGGTGCAGCATTGATGCTGGTATGATAATTGTTATTGTAAGAAAATTCTATTAAAGGTAAATGATCGTCCCAATTTCCTCCAAAATCAATTACACATGCTCTAAGCATGTCTTCCATTGTCTGAATTGTCCTTTCACTTTGTTCGTCCGTTTGAGGATGATAAGCTGTGCTTAAATTTAATCTGGTTCCCATTGCTTTTTGGAAACTTGTCCAAAAATGAGAAGTAAAACATTTGTCTCCGCCAGATACAACAGATAAAGGAATTCCATGTAATGAGACTATTTCATTTACATATAGCTTGGCTAACTGTTCCATATTGAAAGTTTCCTTCATTGGTAAGAAATGAGCAGATTTGGTTAATCTGTCTACAATCACCGAGATTGTATCATTACCTTTTCGTGTCTTGGGTAATTTGGTAACAAAATCCATTGTTATCAATTCTCATTTCCAAATTGGCATCTCTAACTGCTGTAATAATCCTGAAGATTTCTGATGTTCAGCTTTAACCTAGGAACAGGTTAAACATTTAGCAACATAATTTGCTATATCCTTTTTCATTCCTATCCACCAGAAATTCTTTCTTAAGTCTTGATAATTTTGTCACTTCCAGGATGCATTGTATACTTAGACTTATGGGCTTCCTCTTGAATTCGGTTTCGTAGGTTCCCTTGAATATGTATCCAGATCCTTTTCTTATGGAATCTCCAAATTCCATCTGCTCCTTTTTCTAATTCCTTAATCATTCCTTTTAGACCTTCAGCATCGTCCTTGATTGTTGTTTCCTGTATCTATTTCACTTGTTCATTTAAATCTATCTTCAGGTCTAGTCTAAGAGAGCGTACTCTTTCTGGCTTTTCATGATACTTTCGACTTAAAGCATCAGCTACTACATTAGCTTTTCCGGCATGATACTGGATATCACAATCATAATCACTAAGAATTTCCATCTGACGTCTTTGCCTCATGTTTAACTCCTTTTGTCCGAAGACATATCTTAAACTCTTATGGTCCGTGAAGACAACAAACTTGCTACCATAAAGATAGTGTCTCCAAATCTTAAGGGCAAAAATTATGGCTCCTAACTCTAAATCATGGGTTGTATAATTCTCTTCATGTTTCTTACGCTTTCTAGAAGCATAAGCAATTACTTTTTGACGTTGCATCAATACACATCCGTATCCTAATTTAGACACGTCACAATATACTATAAAGTCTTCAGCTCCTTCTGGTAGAGCGAGTATGGGTGCATTGGTTAGTTTCTTTTTCAAAGTCCTAAATGCTTCCTCTTGTTTTGGTCCCCATTCAAATTTAACTGATTTGCAAGTCAGTGTGGTCAATGGAATGGCTATTCTAGAGAAATATTGAATAAAACATCTATAATATCCTGCCAATCCAATAAAACTTCTTACTTCCGTTGGTGACTCAGGGACTTTCCGTTTGGTAATCGCTTCGATCTTTGATGGGATCTACATGAATTCATTCATGGTTAACCAGATGTCCAAGAATTTGCACTTCTTGCAACCAGAATTCGCATTTTGAGAATTTAGCATAAAGCTTTTCTTTTCTCAACAATGTCGGAAGTATACGCAAATGCTCAGCATGATCCTCCTTACTCTTAGAGTAAATTAGAATATCATCTATAAAGACAATTATGAATTTATCCAGGTATGGTTTGCATATCCTGTTCATCATGTCCATAAATGCGGCTGGGGCATTGGTTAAACCAAGTGGCATGACTGTAAATTCATAATGATCGTACCTTGTTCTGAAAGCAGTTTTAGGAATGTCCTCTTCATGTACTTTCAATTGATAATATCCTGAGCGTAAGTCGATCTTAGAAAAGAATCGAGCTCCTTGAAGTTGATCGAACAGGTTATTTCTCGGTAGGAAGGGACCGATTTTTAACCGTAACCTTATTCAGTTCTCAGTAATCTATGCACATACGCATCGATCCGTCTTTCTTCTTGACAAATAACACTAGTGCTCCCATGGCGATGAGCTTGGTTGTATAAAACCTTTTTCAAGCAGTTCGTCCAGCTGTTTCTTCAATTCCTGCATCTCCGTTGGTGCTAGTCGATAGGGTGCTTTGGCAATCGGTGTCGTTCCTGGTATTAGGTGAATTCTAAATTCAACTTCTCGATCTGGCGGTAATCCAGGTAACTCTTCTTGAAAGACATCAGAGAATTTAGATACTACGGGAATATCTTTTAATTCTTTTCCTTTACTGCTAATGATTACTGAAATCATATACACCATTCCTCATTTCCTTGCATAACTTGCAGTTTTCATCACAGAGATGAATTTTGTGGTTTTAGTTGGCTTGTCTCCTTTAATTGTGATCTTTTAACCATTTGGTGTACTTACTTGTATAGACTTTTGATCATATAAAATACTGGCATGATTGGCTACCAACCAATCCATTCCTAATATGACATCGAATCCGGCTAGATCCATTGGAAAAAGATTAGCAGTAAAGTTATGGGTTAAAATTTCTATCCTGGTTCCCTGTAGGATTTCGCTTTTCTTGATAGAATCTCCATTTGTTGTCTCCACCAGACAGTCTTGTTGAAGTTTAGTTAATGGTTGATTGAGAAGCTTGCAGAAAGAAGTATTGATGAAACTTTGGTTTGCACCAGAGTCAAATAATACTTTAGCATAAACATCATTAACTAAAAACGTACCGGCAATCACATCCTGAATCATCTTGGCTTCTTCAGCCTGTCAGAACAAATGCTCTGGCATTCTTCTTGGGTCCTTCTGTTGTCTTTGTCTTGTTGTTGGTCACTAGAGCTAGTTTCGAACAGTTCGGTTTAATATGACCAGCTTCTCCACAATTGTATCATATTCTATTATTAGCTTTCTTCCTGCAGTCTTCTTCCTTATGTCATGATATTTTGTAGAAGTTGCAGTATATCGAGCATCTCCCTGAGTGCTTCCTTTTGCAATACTTGCAGTTGGGTGAAGAGGAAGAACCTGGTCCTTTCCCGTGATAGGAATTACCATAACGAAATTCTTGGGTAATCTTTTGAGCTAGGTTCTTTTTCAGGTTTTTCTCTTGCGTTTGTACCAATTCATCGGTCAGAGTGTTGGCAAGTTCTACTGCTTCTTCTATGGTTTGAGGTCTAGCTGCCTTAACTACATGTCTGATCTCACTGATTAATCCCCAGATGTAACGAGAGATTAATACCGGTTCCGGTGAGGCTAGGGTTGGTACTAACCTTGCATATTCAAAGAATATGGTAGTATATCCCCTGCAATCTACTCTATTCATCTTATGATTCAGAAACTTATTAGCAATCTGTTCTTTTTCATGAGGACATAATTTCCTTTCAACTATTTCCTTAAAGTTGGTCCATTCCATACTGTAGACCCTGTCACTTCCTCTGGACTGGAGAATAGTTTTCCACAACTCTAAGGTTGCATTCTTAAAGAGATTAGAAGCATACATGATCTTATCTTCATCTACACATTTACTTATTTTTAGAATTGCTTCTGTCTTTTCCATCCAGCGCAAGGCTGAAATGGCTCCTTCATTGCCTGAGAATTCTATTGGTTTGATGGCCAAGAATCTTTATAAGAACAACCATATGGGATGGTCCTTCTTCTTTTTAGAATTGGAGCTTGGATAAGGGGTCCGCAATTTCCATTCACACTGTGACTTGGTTCAGTGGGTGCACGTTTACTTCCGATTATAGAATTATTATTTTCTGCCTTGTTAATAGTATTGATAATATACGGCATGGCATCTATGATTCCTTGGTCTACTATGTGTTCGATAGCACTCTTATCCACTTGGTTTCCGTTATTATTGTTGTTATGGATTTCCTGATTTACCTCGTTTGACATTTGAATTGTAAACATTTATAAGGTATTAATATCACATAATAAAATTAAAACAAACAAACACTCAAGCAGATTGAACCAAAAACGTCGATCATTGCGACTTACTCTTTTCATATATCTATATATGCATCTATTACAAACTACAGCTGGAAATTAAAACATTAGTAATTATGCATCAATATATTTATAGGTGTTATGTATATTTAGTTTATATCTATTTTCGTTGATTATATATTTTTTTTCTTCAAAGTAACAAAATTACACACACATATATATATATATTAGGTGTTGGCTTTTCTAGTACTGCATTTCTCGCTTGTCACATTTCCAGACGAGTTTTTCTCCGATTTGACTGCGACACCTGTGCCTCCACGGCCATCAAACAAGTACCAAATCAATGAAATATTGTATTTCATACTTGGGATTTGTATAAATATGTGTATCAATTGCATATATCAATTCTCGTTCGATATCGAGCTCTAAATCGCTTTCTGGGAAGTTATACGCGAACTGATGCGTATACGTAATCAGTTTAACGCAACAAACACTCCGTAACAGTGACATGGGCTTAACATACCTTAAATAACCTTTACATAACTTAGAAATAAGTTTTAGAGGGTTTGGTGTGTCGAAATCAAGTTTATTCGCTTACAGGGACTAATTTTGACAAACTGCGAAAGTATGCCGATTCGTACTGTAACGAACAATCCGAAACATGATCATAAGTTAAACACACCCTAAATATCCTTTACATAGCTTAGAAATGGGCTTTGAGGGGTTCTGTGTGCTAAAATAAACTTTTAGATCATTCAGGGACTAATAGCGTCAAAAAGTGTATAAGTTTGCATTTTCGCGCATATCTTTCGTTCTGAATACATCCAGACATCCAAAAATTTATGTAGTCATTAAAATACTTTATTTTAGTGATTGGCATGTTAAAATCCCATTCGTCGCGTAATTTGGATCGTTTTTCGCGTCCGTTCGTGTTTCGTCGTAATTAACCGAACAACGCAATCGTACGGCCAAACGAACCGACATCCGAGATATTTTTGAGCATGTTTCATGTTCGCTATACTTTAACTTCATTATAGAGCCTTGAAATGTGGTTAACAGGGCTTAAACATGTCAAAAATGCATCAAAAACCAAGTTTTACACCTGCAGGGACTAAACTTGACATTTCTGTCAAAGTTGGCTTAGGAGTGGGGCGTAAGACTTGGCCTAAGTCTACGCGGCCCGCATAAACTCCCCAGATCAGCAAAACAAGCTGATTTCAATCAGCAGCTGGGTTTTTGGGTTAGCACATGGTTTTTAAGCAATCTATGGGCTATTTTGGGGCACCCATGGTATTCTAAAACCATGGGCACACATGTAAGGCCAAGATCGAAGCTCGGTTTTCGATGAACGATCTTAACGGTTACCCGAAATCTATAAATACCCCAAGTTTTTCATTTG
This sequence comes from Helianthus tuberosus, assembly GCA_030545235.1. Taxonomy (NCBI): domain Eukaryota; kingdom Viridiplantae; phylum Streptophyta; class Magnoliopsida; order Asterales; family Asteraceae; genus Helianthus; species Helianthus tuberosus. The sequence goes on from CM060366.1 coordinate 125,043,986, forward strand.
CAACTCACCTTGATCTGATCAAATTCTCTAAGTTGGAGTTTATACACTTCATACCTGAGAATTTTAAGATCAAATCTTCATCGCTTGGACCTCTTGTAAGCTTCTTCCGTTCTTTTATGCGTTTTTAAGCGTAAAAGTCAAACAGTGTTTGACTTTCTGCTTTGACCAGTCAATGGTCAACATGAACTTCGTTTGAACTTCGCAACATGAGCGTAATCACGATGGTCATAGTGCTTTGTGACTATACCTACTGATTACGACATTATTTAGGCGTAGTGACGAGTCATAGTTTCGGTCAAAATGCGTATTCTTGTGTATTTTGCAACCAAACTATTTTTAGGTATCAAGACCCTTTGTTTTGATATCAAACTTGTTTTCTAACTTCGTTAAACATGTTTTAACATGTTTAACTCGTCACTTTAGGTTTAGTGCTTATATAGGATCGTAAGATAAGCGGTCTAAACAACCGCTTAGACTTTCGAACCCGACCCGTTTGTTCAATCATTAGGATCCGACCAAACACATTTTGTGACCCTAGTTGTATAGGGAATAACCTTCCGAGGTTATACCTTATGGTCTCTACGTTTAGTTAGTTGTATGATAGGTAGTTTATATGCCTTAGGAAAATGACCAAAATGCCCTTTTTACGCATAAATTCATTTTAAGCATATGTAACTTAAGTTTTGACATATAAACTGATTAGGCAACATTATTAGACATGTTAAGACATATAATACTTGTCATAGGGCTAGTTAAGCTGTCTGAACGCGTTTTACGCGAACGACGCGTTAAAGTAGCGTAAGCTACCTAAGCGGGTCGTAATGGATCGTAAGCACTTAGGATAGGTTTCGTTTTAGGATGTAGGCTTTGTTAAACTATATTACGTGAGTTCCTATACTCATTTGGCTTACGAAACCTCGTTCTATCTGATCTTCCGATTTAGGTCTGTTTATCAACGTAGTTACCTATATTAGGTGCCGTTTGATTCCGTGATCTTTCTAGCTTTGCTTGGTTGTTATTGAAGACTTCTAAGAACCCTCAAGTGAGTACATAGTCCCCTCTTTTACTGTTTTTAAACATTTTGGGGTGAAACACATGTGCCTACTTGTTACTTTCGTGCTTTCCATGTTTTTATATCATCCTTGCTATGTTCATTAGTACACGTATAGTACATGATTTTATCTGTGTTTTTGCTATGTATGTCCATTTAGTGCATACTTAGTACATTGTTTTACATTACATTTTATGCTAGGTATGTCTATTTAGTGCATACTTAGTACATTGTTGTACATTACATTTTATGCTATGTATGTCCATTAAGTGCATGCTTAGTACATTGTTTTACATTGCATTTCTGTTGCATATGTTCTCGTAGCATATGGACACATTGTTTTACATTGCATTTCTGTTGCATATGTTCTCGTAGCATATGGACACATTGTTTTACATTGCATTTCTGTTGCATATGTTTACTCAGCATATGGACACATTGTTTTACATTTCTACTTTGTATGTTCACTTAGCATACTAGGTACATTGTTTTCATAAAACATGCTTACATTTGGTATGACATTTGGTTTGTTTAATGAACTAATACATTCATTAACACCGATCATGCCGCTCGGTAGTAGGTAGTGGTACCATAGGACTTGACAACTCCCATTCCTGAAATCCTAGGTTTGTTTGGACGTAAGGAATGACCGAATCCGAAAACATTTTTAGTAGACCTTGACATTGTTTTAGGGTTTACCTTACAGTCTCAAGGCTTGGATATAGACGTTATAACATTACCGCATAGATGTTTGTATCAGTAAAGCATGCATTATTTTAGAAAAACATAACTTTTGATTATGATTTATCAAATGCATTGTTTTGTACATTTCTTTCTTATAGGGTTGAGTAAATGCTTTTAATCAATAAACGCTTATACATTACATTTGATTAACACATGAACATTTTGACATTTGTGGTTTGTTTGGTAAGTGATTTAAGTAACGAGGCGTGTGTAATATGATAAAAGCATGGTGGATACGCCGCTGGTAATTTCTATATATAAGTGCTTTTATGGTATTACATATCGTAGCATTATTTAAACCATTTCAAGTTTGACATAATACATTTTACACTTATAACATATCTTCATGAAACATTGTTTTACAAACAACTTATTTTATACAAACTCATTTTACTTGGTCATTTATTTATCTGTGCATCTTTCTTTTATATCATCTGATTTTGTATCACTGTTTGTATGATTTATAAAAGAAAACATTTTACAAGGTTCATGACTAATTTTTGTTAAACATTTTTCTTTTAAACTTACAAGTCATGAATCCTATTTTAAATAAAACCTATGTATCTCACAGGCATTTTTATGCTGACGTACCTATTTTCACATGTGTTCTCAAAAGAAGATGCATAGGATTGATCAAGATACACTTAGGCGGACTTGGGCCTTAGTGACAATAAAAGATGCAAGACTAGTTAATTATGTTATCTTTATTTGTTTTTAAGACATTGTAACCTCTATCAACTCAATAAAACAAAACTTAATTTTTTCATGTGTTATGAAACAATGATTCTGTTACAACACTCCCCGACGTTTCTGCCACGATTTATTGTTTTACGTGGTTGGGGTGTGACAGAAAAGTTGGTATCAGAGCTCATGGTTATAGGGAATTAGGTTATTAGTAATGCTTTGACCTAGTCTATAACCTTCCTAGGACCCTAACACAAGATTCTTGTGTTTAGATCTTAAAACAATACCGTCACCTATCCTTTGGCGACAACCACAACAAGAACATAAATTTCGATTCCGCTTCGAAAACCAATCATCTATTCTAGGATGATTGATTACTAGGTTTTGAACCCTCAAAGTTTTCGAAATCTTGTCAAAGTTGGGTCTTATAATGTGAACATGTGCAATCTGGAAGGGTGGATGCCTGTACTCTGAGTTTTTTGTCTAAGGCTAGAGTGTTCATATAAATCCACATAATCGGACCAGTCACTCTTACCGGGGAACTCTTGGGGTGAGTGTCCACTTATAGGCTAAAGCATGTCTTCGCGATACATTAATATGAGCCGATTACTTTGATTAGTCACCCTCTCATTTGTTTGCCTTAGGTAACAAACAAATGATCTCAATTTTTATGCGTTGTCATTCTGTTTTGATTGTCCGATAAAATTTCACTTGTTTCTTCCTACGTCTTTCATTTCTTCTAGAATGTCTCTTCATCGCAACGATGCTCAGATATCTGAGCAGACTACCAAATTTGCCCAGCGAATAGGCGAGGTAGTCCTGAAGACTGTTGAATTAGCTGTTGCCATGGCTCGTCTCACGGATGAAGCTACTCAAGAGACACCGAAGGAAACAGAAGCCAAGCCTCCACCAAAACCTAAGAAACGTAAAGCCTCAAAGAATCCCGCATCGGTTGCAGCAAAACCTTTCATTATTCAGGACCTTTATTACTCATCAAGAGTGCCTTAGCTTGTTCTTTGAATTCAGCTTCAAATTCCTTTGCACTCTGGTCATCCTCATCCCTACACAGTGAAAGCCCAAGGAGATCCTGCAAATCTTGAACACTAAGGCCTAGTGCTTCTTTCCTTGATATGTGCTTCACCTCGCCATTGGCTCTGACCAAGGTCAATACGTGAGTCTTTTGATCAGACATCCACTTTAGTATTTTTAAGCCAAGTGGGTTTCTTGGGAGAGACTAATTTGAAGATGAGTTGAGGGATAATGGCCTTGAAAACAACTGCAGACTTTCAGACATTCTTTTGAAAGCTTCTTCAAAGACTTTGTCAGCTGCCGCTATATCTTCTGAAGTTTCTTGTTCAATAAATTCTTGTCGTTCAGCTTCTGTCTTGTCTTCAGCAGTGTTTGGAGTTGCAGGTTTGTTTAATGCCTTAAAAAGGCTTTGAAGCTTTGTTGATGTTTCTTCTTTTAGACCCATTTTTGTGATGGTATCTTTGAAGTACTCTGCTTCCTTTTCTCTTACCTCTTCTTCAGTCAACTGTTCTCCTTCATCTTGATTTGTTGCAAAAGTAGACCGGAACAGTGTGTCGAGGTTTCCCATCTTCTGTTCAAGCTTCATCATTTGTTCTTGCTTTTTAGAAGTGCCTGAAACAGTTGTCTTTCTTTTCTTCAGCCTTTTGTAGGCTTCGTCAGTCTGCTGTTTAGACCACTTTGATATGGCTTCAGCAGTATCCACTTTCGCATCCACCAGCTCCCTTTTCTTTCTCTTATATTCAGCAGTTAAGTCAGCAATGAGCTTTTCATATTTTCTCCAGTTAGGAGCATTCTTCTTCTTCGTAGGATCATTCTTAATCCTTTCAATCCTTTCTGCCTCACGCTTAAGAGCTGCTACTGGCCATTCTCTGAACTGTTGTTCTTCAGCCGGATAGAATTTTTCTTTCAAAATGAAGGCTAGATATTGTTTTCTTAATTCTTTCTTTTGATCAGCCTTTTCTTTGTTTAGGTCTTGTGCAAACCCTTCTATCAGCTTTACTTTTGTTAAGTAGAACTCCAGTCTTTTAGTAATGCCATCTTTACTTAACTTTTCTTTTTCACTATCAACCTTGGCTTTTACATTTGCCTGCTTTGTCTTGAGTTTTAGGTAATCATCCATATCTTCTGGTGGCATGTAGCCTATGAGTGAGGGGAATCTCCTTTTTGAAGGATCTTCTTCTGCATAGAATTGCCTCATCTCATTTTTGATAGCTTCAAGTTCCAGTGGATGTTGTGCAGCATTAGGATCATATGTACCCTCATCAGCAGTTATTGGTTTTCTTATTCTGTTGAACAGCCTTGGTTGTGAAGTATGAAGGGTGAGAGCAGTGGTGGATGACTGACTAACAACTGCTGATATGTCAGCAGTTGTCTTCTGCTTTTGAGCAGGGGATGGAAGTGGTGATGTTGGTGGTGATGATGGTGAATCATCATCTGTTATGAGATTTCTTCTTCTTTTTAACGAAGAAGAAGCAGATGATGTTTTGGGTGGATCAGTGATGGTAGATTTGATAGCAGTGGTTTGTGGTAGTGATTGACTGACAGTGGTTGAAACAACTTGTGTTTCAATCACTGTTGTCATTACAACAGATGTTGTAACATCTGTTGTCTTCTGTTTTGTGACAGGAGGCAGTGGTGATGATTTGAATTTAGATGATGATGGTGGAGCAGTAGTTGTGGTGGTGTGTGGTAGAGTGGTGTGTGTTGGGGGTGTGAGTGTTGATGATATGGCAGCTGTTTGGCTACTGACAGCAGTTTTTGTAACTGCTGCTGCAGCAGTTTTTGTAACTGCTGCTGTATCAGCTATTTGGCTAACAGGTTTTGAGACCTGTTTTTCTTTTTCTTTTTCTTTTTCAGGTTCAATATGAATGCCATGTTCAATTCCCTTTTTCTTCATTTGCTTCAATATCTCCCCCTTTTTGGCATTATCTGCAAGGGGGTCATCAAAGAATAGTAAAGTTGAAGGAGCTTTGCCAGTGGCAATTTGGATACTGGCCTTAATAGCCTTGATATCTGCTTGAGTATCCTTGAACCTTGATTCAACCATGTTGGTCAGCATTTGTACTTGAGTGGCATGCTTTTTGTCAGCCATTTGTTGCTGTGCTTCAAGCATGGGTTGAAAAATATTCCATAGCTCATTTGCAGCAAATGCCTGTTGTGCAGGTGCTTGAGCAGGAACAACAGATTGTGGTGGGGCAGCAGTGGATTGTGCTTTTTGAGCTTTTAAAATCTCTTGCACCATCTCCTTTATTTCAGCAACTGAGGTTTCCAGTTTGTCAACCCTGTCCGTCAATTCCTGATATCTTGAATCATCACCCATTTTACTGGGATCATCTGAATCCCCACCTGTGGTGGTTATATCAATGTGTGACTTAGGAACAGAGTCCCAAAAATCATCCATTGATGCCCCTTGTTCTCGGTACTGGGGACTTCTCTCTTCAGCACTTGATAAATCTTTAATGTTACTAGTGGACAAAATAGCCTCACTAGCGATTTTCAGAGGTGCTATGGAAGAGATTGCCTTCAAGGGAGTCTGACTGATGAAACAACTATCCAAATGTAGACCTGTTGATCCAACATTTGTAGTTGCTGCTCCACTTGAACTACTGACAAGAGTTACTTGTAACTCCTGCAGTGTAACCTCCTCAACTGTTGCTGGGATAGCAGAAGTATAAGCATCAGACCCAGTCACTTGTGGATGTATACTCTCAGTGATAGGTGATAGAGAGGAACTGGTTTGTGTCTGTGCAATAGCAGCTGCATGCAACAGAGGTAGCATGGATTGTGGCATTATTATTGGTGAGGGGATGGGGGTTGAAAGAGACATGTCCTTGGGATCAGGACTGAGGAAGATGGATCCGAGTGGATTCAGAGCTTCATATTGTGGTGTCCCTGTGCTTACAACCTGATCCTTTTGTGAGGATGCAGGAGGAGTTTCGGTTATGGGTTGAGATCTTTCTTCCAACTGCTGTGAGGAAGTAGCAGCAGTGGTTTGTGGTGACTTTTGTGTTGTCACAGGCATTTCCTCTGGGATCTCATCTTCCAGAGTTGCCTTCATTTTGGGTTTGGTGGGTTTTCTGGATGTTTTCTTTTTGGTCTTTTTAGTGGTGGCAGGTGTGGGTTTCAAAGCAGTGGGAGTGCTGCTATGATCACCTGGAGCAGTGGGCTCAGCAGCTGATACCTGAGGAGCAGTTGTAACCACTAAAGTCTGCTCAGGTACCCCTGCTTTTGTTTTTATTGGTGCCATCATCCTTGAAAATGTTTCTTTTGTTATGCTTTTTATTTGACAATGAACACCTTGTTTGAGCAAATTTACATTTTTCTTTTCAAATTTTTGTTCAAAATAATAACTCAAAAATCTTGGAAAAAGTAAAAATGCTTGACTTTCAACGTTTTTCACCATGTCATTGAAAATCTCCTGGGAGTAGTTATAGTTTTTATTATTCAAAATAGCGTAACCCAGGTTTTGGATTTTCAATGGTATTTCGTTGAAAGATGTTGTTTTATTTGAAGCACACATCAAGAGTGTGTGAAATAAAAACCTGGGTGCAGATGGAAAATAACCCTTTTGTAGGGTATCTACCTTTGGTTCTTCTGCATAACCCCTTTTTACGAAATCAGTTTTCATCTCGACTTTCTCAAAAGAGAGTTTACCTTCCTGATCGTTGAGATTAAAGACTTCGGAGATCGACTGTGGGGTTATTTGAACTGCTTTACCCTGTATTGAGGAGTTAATGGCTATGACTTTTCCGTCTTGTTTTTCAAGCGACGCCTTTTTCCAAAACTCTCTCTGGGTTTGCAGATAGATAGGAGCATTTGCTGTCAACAAAGTTTTGTACTTTGATGCAGATAATGCATCAATGATGGTGTCAAAGGTGTGATTATCAGTAGGTTTTGTGAATAAACCCAGATAGTTATGAGATTGTTTGAATGGTATTTCGATGATTTCTTGAGCCGTTTGAGCGGCCTCAGTTGAAGGTGGTGGTGATGTAGGTTTTGATTTTGATTTTCCTTTTGACTTCGTCATTTTGATGAAGAAGAATCGGAGAATGATTTTGAAAGGTTTTGAGAATAAGGGTTGGAAACTGCTATGAGAAGAGAATTTTTGGAATTCAATTCGACAGTGTAAAACCCTGTTTGGGGGTTTAGGGCAGGGTTTTATTTAAAAATGATCGCTGATGTGGCAGCGGTTATTAAGATCTGAGGGCTAAAAACTGACCACGTGTCAAACACTGATGAAACGGATGAAGTATGGAGAACAGTTGTTTTTAGAGCCACTGACGTATCAAGCATCAGAGGTTACAACGGTAAAAATATGGGCAGTGGATGATTTTTACTATCAGTGGATAGCATGTCAGTGGATAAGACACTGATTTTGAGCATCAGTGCTTGTCAAGAAAATGAGGGAACAGTGGTTAACTTTCAGCAGTGGACAGTGTTTAGAGATCAGACTTTGGAGCAAAACAGTGGTTAGGGTAAATGGTATAATTCTGAAGGACAGGTGTTTCAGCAACAGTTTTGAGGATTTTCATTCAAGGTTTTGCCACATGTCAATTTTGAAAGACAGTGGTTTAGTACCCCAGATGATGAAAACTTTTTGCTAAGGCCACTCATTTTCGTTTCATATTCAATTAAAACATGAGTACCCTAGTAGTTTAAGCACAGTTTACAATCAACCTTTGATAAAAGTTTAGGAGCAAACCTGAGTTATGACATAATCTTAACACATATACCATTTCCTTTTGACCCATTTATGAGGACAATAATACCACCAAAAATAAGGTATTACCTCCTGTCAGGAGCTGAAACTATTGCCAACAAAAACAAGCAAAAGTTCCAAATATATTATTCAAAAAAAATGAATAATATATCCTGATTATTCAAGAAAATCCTTTGAAGAAAAAATGATTAAAGGATTTTCTGAGAACAGCATCAAAAGGATTTGGTGTAAATCCAATAAAACACATAATCATATCATTCTCAAGTTTTTGAAAATGGTCAGTGGTTTTGACAATAGTGGTAGAAAAACCTTGAACATATTTTGACCACTGTATGGTACCATTTTCTTTGTCAGTTGATTGCAAACATGATTCTTTTTGTAATTCATTCACTGGAATCAAAAACCCTTTTCTGAACAGGTGAATGCACATAGTTGCTTAATGACCATTATTACCCTACACTTTGACTCTTCAGTGTTTTATGTTTATACTCTTTTCTTCTGACTTCAGAAGTTTTGAGATAAACACACTTCAAAGTTTTTGTGAATTTTCTTAATGTATTTTAACATAGTTGATTTTGTCCTTTTGAGGAACTCAACCTGTTTTCAACACATAAGATCAGAATAACTAAAGTTTTAATTTCCCTCTTTTTGTGTTAACAAAACAACAATGCTTTTATAAACATAGATTCTGTTAATCTGAGGTTTGTACTTTAGTATTTAATGAAAACATCACATATTACACATCAACAGTTTAAATCAATTTAGAAAATAAGAATAATCTCATGGTTTAATCAGATATTGCTTTCAGATCTAGAAACCATGAGTGTCTTGTGCATGAATTTTCATGTTGTGTGAAATTTGTGTGTCATATGACATCTTGGTCGATTTACAGAGTTTTTGAATAACCATTTTGAACATGATTTACTTGATACTCTGTTTTTCAACAAAATACAACCAACCTTAGTATCAATGGATTTCGAGCCGAACTGTTATGTCAATTTGACTGTTAAATCGAAATTGACTGTCCAGGCTCTGATACCAATTGTTAGGATCGGAGGCTCTCATGATTGTCTTTGTTTGTATGTTCTGAACAATTTGTGAATATGAAAATGTAAAGTGCAGCGGAAATGAAACCAAACTTTGTAAACACAATAAAAGGAGAGAGTAGTTTGATAAACATTGCTTCTCATAGAGTCGAATGATTTACAAATCAAAAGCAAAAGATTACAGACAAGCTTACAAACTATACTCCCCCTCAGCCTGATGCCCCAAGGTTGGTTGCACACAAGATGAAAGGATTAGACATGAGGAGAAGAACCCGCTCAGTCAATCAAATGTAACAGTACAGGGTACTGTTACATTTATAGGCAAACCAAACCACTGAGGAATCTCAGCTGACGTCACCATGAAAGCGACGTCTAACAGCCTAACAAACTATATCTACTGTCCTTACACCAACTACTGATGCCTAACAACTGATTGTAATAATACTACAAAACATGAGGAAACAACTGCTTCACGTTCCACTGTTGTAGCCTAAGCACTGATGCTTAACAACAACATCAGTACTTTCTTCAAAGGTGATCAGTCCTTGAATGAGCAGTGTTTGTGTCTTCAGCAGCACTTAAGAGACAGCAGTAGATAGAGCAACAGAGTTTGTCTTCAGCAGTCTTTAGGATCATATCAGTAGTTGAAATGACACAGCAGTTGATTATGAGCAGCAGTTATAGACCATCAGATGTTATAACTCACTATCAAAGGGAGAGCAGAGTATAAACTACTGTTTATTGTGAATCCTCTGTTGTGACCTGGTTTTGGCTTTACATTATCTGTTCCTCTGATAGGGTTCAATCCCAACAGTAATCATGCCTTTTGCACATCTGTATCTTTAAATCCTTGGTTAGATAACTAAGGGTAATTTTTTTTTCATACCCATTACATTCTGGTTTTCATAACAACATACATAGTATAAGTTTTCAAAACAACCTTCATGATTTCAAAATATTCCATATAATATGAAAACATTTATATTTACTTAATATATCAAGTGCATGATTTTAAAAGCATCATTCATGTTTTCAAAAACCTTATACATAATTTCAAAATTCATCTCGCATGATTTTTTATAAATATACTTATCTAATACACCTACTTTATGATTTCAAAAGTATTATGTAAGGTTTCAAAAACATTAAAACACATTTCTAAAAGAACCCCATGCATAGTTTTCAAAAACATTTTCTCATACATTGACTTAACCTTCAAATTCTGCTTCATATGTCACCTTGGCATATCTAGCACCTCAACTTCATGAGCATTCTACCTCGTGTATCGACTTAAGCACGTCTAGTGCAAGGTTTTGAAACGCCTCCCGCTTTTCAAATCCCAAAATCCATATGGGATCTTCTTATCTTCACAATTAGATCCTTGTGGATGTTTATCGCTCAAATCGGAGTCCTTAATTGGATTCCTTGTGTACCTTAATTCGAATGATACGATTCCTTGTAATCGAAATCGAATTTTCTTTTTAAGATCTTCCTATCCTTATAGTTAGATTTTTGAAAATGTTTAAAGTGCCATTCGAAATCCACGGATTGGATTCCTGGTGTACTTTAAATTCATGTGCAGTTAACAAACAAATTAACAAAATGATAACAAATTAAAAATCAAGTTAAACAATTATGTGATTATGTGCTTATGTGTTTTCTTTTATGTTTTGTGTTTTTGTGTAATCTGGATATTCGTTATCCAAATCCTCGTAAAATCTTCCATATCTTCATACGAGGGATTCATAGTAGGATATTCAAAAGGTATTACCTTAAATCCTTAATGGGCATCTACGTAATAGTTAAGACCCTTGGATTATATGGTACCATTCCATGATTCAAAAGAGACCCCTTGGGTGGTCTAGTTAAAAAGATCGAGTCAGGACCTGCTTAAGAATGACATGTGATGCTATAGCTGAAAAGACTCCTTGGTGGTCTATCTAAAGAGATCATTTATTGATTTAATTAAAAGGATCCTATGGTGGTCTAAGTCACACTCATCACAGATTTGTTCATTTGGGTTTCCTCTACACGTTATAAAATACACTGTGCGGACTATGCAAGGAATTACGTAATTATGGACGCATACATAATTATGAAATTCAGTGCACAGGAACCCCAGTAATACTTATCATGTGTAAGAACCTATAGTGGAAACAATAACGAAATGTGAACAATGTAATGGAGGTACGGTGGACGCACCAATGGCGCTTCATATACTTGTATATAAGTGTCCCTCTTTCATTACAAGCCGGATGTTATTAAAGTTACTAGAAGTTCAGAACCCTAACCAGTGTTTTTTTATCTTTTCGACTTCATGTTTCAAGCTCTCACAAGTTTCCTGTAAATAAAATTTCGGGACGAAATTTCCTAAAGTAGGGGAGACTGTGACACCTGTGCCTCCACGGCCATCAAACAAGTACCAAATCAATGAAATATTGTATTTCATACTTGGGATTTGTATAAATATGTGTATCAATTGCACATATCAATTCTCGTTCGATATCGAGCTCTAAATCGCTTTCTAGGAAGTTATACGCGAACTGATGCGTAAACGTAATTAGTTTAACGCATCAAACACTCCAGAATAGTGACATGGACTTAACATACCTTAAATAACCTTTACATAACTTAGAAATAAGTTTTAGTGGGTTTGGTGTGTCGAAATCAAGTTTATTCGCTTACAGAGACTAATTTCGACAAACTGCGAAAGTATGCTGATTCCTACTGTAACGAACAATCTAGAACATGATCATAAGTTAAACACACCCTAAATATCCTTTACCTAGCTTAGAAATAGGCTTTGAGGGGTTAGGTGTGCTAAAATAAACTTTTAGATCATTCAGGGACTAATAGCGTCAAAAAGTGCATAAGTTTGCATTTTCGCGCATATCTTTCGTTCTGAATACATCCGGACATCCAAAAATTTATGTAATCATTAAAATATTTTATTTTAGTGATTGGCATGTTAAAATCCCATTAGTCGCGTAATTTGGATCGTTTTTCGCGTCTGTTCTTGTTTCATCGTAATTAATCGAACAACGCAATCATACGGCCAAACGAACCGACGTCCGAGATATTTTTAAGCATGTTTCATGTTCCCTATACTTTAACTTCATTTTAGTGCCTTGAAATGAGGTTAACAGGACTTAAACATGTCAAAAATGCATCAAAAACCAAGTTTTACACCTGCAGGGACTAAACTTCACATTTCTGTCAAAGTTGGCTTAGGAGTGGGGCGTAAGACTTGGCCTAAGTCTACACGGCCCGCGTAAACTCCTCAGATCAGCAAAACAAGCTAATTTCAATCAGCAGCTGGGTTTTTGGGTTTGCACATGGTTTTTCAGCAATCTATGGGCTATTTTGGGGCACCCATGGTATTCTAAAACCATGGGCACACATGTAAGGCCAAGATAGAAGCTCGGTTTTCGATGAACGATCTTAACGGTTACTCGAAATCTATAAATACCCCAAAGTTTTCATTTGCAACTCACCTTGATCTGATCAAATTCTCGTTGAAGTTTATACACTTCATACCTGAGAAATTTAAGATCAAATCTTCATCGCTTGGACCTCTTGTAAGCTTCTTTCGTTCTTTTATGCGTTTTTAAGCATAAAAGTCAAACAGTGTTTGACTTTCTGCTTTGACCAGTCAATGGTCAACACGAACTTCGTTTGAACTTTGCAACGTGAGCGTAATCACGATGGTCATAGTCCTTTGTGACTATACCTACTGATTACCACGTTATTTAGGCGTAGTGACGAGTCATAGTTTCGGTCAAAATGCGTATTCTTGCGTATTTTGCAACCAAACTATTTTTAGGTACCAATACCCTTTGTTTTGATATCAAACTTGTTTTCTAACTTTGTTAAACATGTTTTAACATGTTTAACTCGTCACTTTAGGTTTAGTGCTTATATAGGATCGTAAGATAAGCGGTCTAAACAACCGCTTAGACTTTCGAACCCGACCCGTTTCTTAAATCATTAGGATCCGATCAAACACATTTTGTGACCCTAGTTGTATAGGGAATAACCTTCCGAGGTTATACCTTATGGTCTCTACGTTTAGTTAGTTGTATGATAGGTAGTTTATATGCCTTAGGAAAATGACCAAAATGCCCTTTTTACGCATAAATTCATTTTAAGCATATGTAACTTAAATTTTGACATCTAAAATGATTAGGCAACATTATTAGACATGTTAAGACATATAATACTTGTCATAGGGCTAGTTAGGTGTGACAACTGGCACCAAACCGGTAATTTTCGTACAATTTAATTAATACTTAATGACTGCAATTATGTGCTTAAATGTCAACATTATCTAATTATATGCTATACTTGTGAATTCATGCACGTTTTATACTACAAAAATTGCTTTATGCATTAATGATAGCGTTGCGTCAGAAATACTAGTAAACTCACCGGTAAGACACATTGTGTCAACAATTCTGCAGAGAGCAGTCAGACAGTAGAATTGGAGCCTAGGTGTAGGTCCAACGTCAAGAATACATTAAAACCCAAATATATATACAAGGGTTAACATATAGACTTTCCGGAAGCTAGAATATGCACTAAAAAGCACCCGAAACGCACTTTAAATGCAGAATTCTGCACAAATCAGCTATAATCAGCTTTTTAACACATAAATATTATGCAGAATTCATGTTTTATTATCCAGAATACCCTCCTAAGTGTTGGGAATTAAAAGGGTCACAAAAGGATACATAAAGGACACTAAACGGTGCAATTTAGCACTTTAACGAACCGGTATTTAACCGAACAACCGGACATTACCCGGAACATCAAAAATTACTAGAAGCATTGTTTTAATGTTTCTGAACTAGTTATGGTCCCCGAACACCATAACACCCCTTATAACATAATAACGCATCAAGTCCCTAAACTTTACACTTGAAACTAACTTATTTATGTAGTTAGTAAATTAAAGTTACACTTCCCCCCCCCCCCCCTATATTGTTTACGGTTGCAAAGGGGTGGCTCCCACCAAATATTTGCCAAGATATATTTAGATGTTGTGAGATCTCATTAGATTGCTTGTGATATTTCCAAGATATCATATGATCTTATAAAATCTCAAAAGATCTATAAGAAGACATGTGCACACTACATCTCATTCATCACCTCACACCACTCTCCCTCTCTCCTCTCCCTACAGCCGTGAGCCACCACCCCCATCACCACCACCTTCAACCATTAATCATCCATTCCAAGGTCATTATATGTTGCAAGAAGGTGCCTAACGAAGTGTGGAGCTTGTGAAACTTGAAGAACCTCCTTCATTTGCTATCAACCAACCCATTTGTCATCTTCAACCACTTGTGTTCTTCCCTAGCCCTTGTGCTAGTTGTAAGCTTCTTATAACTTGTCACTTCATATTTTGATGAATAAAAGATGATGAATATTGTTAATCTTAAAGAACACAAAAGAACATGATCATGATGCTTTAACATAAGCTTAAAAATATAAGAATACATGTTGAATATGTTGATTTACTTCTTGTTGATTGATTATTAGTGTTAGTGATGTTAACATCATATGGAAACTACTAGATTGTGATTAAACACATGATCTAGTAAGTTAAGGTGGTGATCTTGTGAAAGACCAAGATCATCATGCTTTATGTCTCCATGAACTTGAATGATGAAAGTGATCTGCATATGTAAAGATGGTTTAAACAAGATACAAATCTTGTAAATAGATGATTACAAAAATAATTTTCCCAAGAAACCAAGTTTATTTGTGAGATTTACAAAGTCAAGGTTTCTAAGTAAACTAATAATATTTTTAGTGTTTAAACAAGACTAGGAACATGATTGTAACAAGAAAAATACAAAAGAAATATTTTTAGAAAAAAACCATCTTACAAGTTGTAAATGACTAAATCTTTCAAGAATGTGATTTACAAACAAATAACCATGTTTTTAAGGGTAACTAAACCTACTAAATAACATGGAAAGTTACTACAATTTTTTTACAAAACTTCAAGTTCATAAAGTAGTGTAATTTACTTGATTTTGACACTCGGTAAGTGTTAAATGAGTTGTTGATTGTTGTGATGATTTTAAAAGAAAATAAACACATGTTTTGAAAACATGGGAAACCTCCATTTTTAGGGGAAACCATGTCAAAATTTCTATAAATTTTGACACTTAGAAAAATACAAGTTTTGGTGAAACTTATTCCTTAAAAATATTTACCAAGGTTTCCCTAATTTTTGTGTAAAGTGCAAAGTTAAGAAATGATGATTTCTTCAAGATAAAAATTGATATTAAGTAAGTATATTTTTGAGGAAAATATATATATTTATTGATCACCAAATTATGTGCTAAGTGTATATAATACGTATTGTATGTGATAGTGTATTAGGACTTGAAAATACACTAAATACACTAAAAAGTGAAGATACAAGAATACACATACAACACGCTTAGACAAATACAAGAGAATATATTTATGAAAATATATTACTTGATAGATTATGTAACTTGGACAAGTTATGAACATGAAATGAAGTTTTGGACAAAATACATAACTCGGGTGAAAAATACAAGAAACTTATATTTATTTTTGAGAAAATAATATAAGTAAGATACATAGTTAAAAATATAAATTATTTTTAACACAAGAATAAATACATAAAAGATGGTGACTTGTACTTGTGCGATACAAGTCTAGTGACTAACGTTAATAAAACACGTATAGGTCACGACACTATTTAAGCAAAACCCGGTGAAGTTTACGGCGCAAGAAACGCAAAGTTGTGAGTTCATGCTCCCCCTTTTCTTTTAACTGTTTTCAGTTTTATAACTTCGGGGGTGAAGTACATGTTACTAAATGTTTACAGAAAAGTGAGATTATGTCCCCACTTTTAAACTTTTACATACTTTTTAAACTTGGGGAAAATACATGTGTTATGGTATGATGGATACAAGAAATGAGGAATGATACTTGAAATTGTGTCGCGAATAGGGTACCAGAAGCACCATTAATCGTGTACATCCTAAGACCGCAGAACAAAAGGTTAGATCTAATGGGTTTTCGGGCAGCCACACTCTTGGTGAAAACTAGTACCAAGCAGTGCTTTTGTGTCTCCGTCGTGAATCGACAACTAGAAAAATGCCTATGGTTTGGATGCTTCCTATGTCGTGTCACATGTTAATGGCCTTGCAACCCATTAACAAACTCGATACATACAGGAATACTTGATTTATACAAATTACATACCATGTTTTCATACAAAGTATACAAACGTTCAATACAGAAACTGCATGAATTCACACCAACATTATGTTGACGTTTTTTCCAAAAACTCACATGTATTTCAGGTAACTAAAGTGGATGTGCGCGCGGTCATACTCTTGCTCTTGGATGTTGTTTATGTTTATCGTTGAATAAAGTTGTAAACTTTTCAGACAATATGCTGTCTTGTGATGTAAACACTTAAACCATGTTTTCAGTTATGAAATGTTTGGTATTTGGAGTTATTTTTACGAGCATGTAGTATGTTTACCTTTCGTATGCAATGAGAACCTTTCATGATCACACCTCGTGCTTCCGCCTTAGAAAGGGGTGTGACAGATTGGTATCAGAGCTGCGATTGTAGTGAACCAGGATTCCTTCTCGAGTCTAGACTACAATCTTTAGGATCCTTTCACGAAAACAATTTTTTTTTTCAAAAATTTTTTAATTGCATAAAACTTTCCGCGACATCCACTACCTGAAACTGTTTACAAAGAGTCAAGAAAATACACCACGAGACTTAGGGTGCACTGGAGTAGCACTTGTCTTTGATTAAGAATTACTTGCGATTATGTGTGATAATTGATATTTACATAAACTGTTTACAAACGGTCCGAACGCGTTTTACGCGAACGACACGTTAAAGTAGCGTAAGCTACCTAAGCGGGTCGTAATGGATCGTAAGCACTTAGGATAGGTTTCGTTTTAGGATGTAGGCTTTGTTAAACCATATTACATGAGTTCCTATACTCATTTGGTTTACGAAACCTCGTTCTATCCGATCTTCCGATTTAGGTCCGTTTATTAACGTAGTTACCTATATTAGGTGACGTTTGATTCCGTGATCTTTCTAGCTTTGCTTGGTTGTTATTCAAGACTTCTAAGCACCCTCAAGTGAGTACATAGTCCCCTCTTTTACTGTTTTCAAATATTTTGGGGTGAAACACATGTGCCTACTTGTTACTTTCGTGTATTCCATGTTTTTATATCATACTTGCTATGTTCATTAGTACACGTATAGTACATGATTTTATCTCATTTTTTTCTTATGTATGTCCATTTAGTGCATACTTAGTATATTGTTTTACATTACATTTTATGCTAGGTATGTCTATTTAGTGCATACTTAGTACATTGTTTTACATTACATTTTATGCTATGTATGTCCATTAAGTGCATGCTTAGTACATTGTTTTACATTGCATTTCTTTTGCATATGTTCTCGTAGCATATGGACACATTGTTTTACATTGCATTTCTGTTGCATATGTTTACTCAGCATATGGACACATTGTTTTACATTTCTACTTTGTATGTTCACTTAGCATACTAGGTACATTGTTTTCATAAAACATGCTTATATTTGGTATGACATTTGGTTTGTTTAACGAACTAATACATTCATTACCACCGATCATGCCGCTCGGTAGTAGGTAGTGGTACCATAGGACTTGACAACTCCCATTCCAGAAATCCTAGGTTTGTTTAGACGTAAGGAATGACCGAATCCAAAAACATTTTTGGTAGACCTTGACATTGTTTTAGGGTTTACCTTACAGTCTCAAGGCTTGGATATAGACGTTAGAACATTACCGCATAGATGTTTGTATCAGTAAAGCATGCATTAATTTACAAAACATAACTTTTGAATATGATTTATCAAATGCATTGTTTTGTACATTTCTTTCTTATAGGGTTGAGTAAATGCTTTTAATCAATAAACGCTTTTATTCACTATACATTACATTTGATTAATACATGAACATTTTGACATTTGTGGTTTGTTTGGTAAGTGATTTAAGTAACGAGGCGTGTGTAATATGATAAAAGCATGGTGGATACGCCGCTGGTAATTCCTATATATAAGTGCTTTTATGGTATTACATATCGTAGCGTTATTTAAACCATTTCAAGTTTGACATAATACATTTTACACTTATAACATATCTTCATGAAACATTGTTTTACAAACAACTTATTTTATACAAACTCGTTTTACTTGGTCATTTATTTATCTGTGCATCTTTCTTTTATATCATCTGATTTTGTATCACTGTTTGTATGATTTATAAAAGAAAACATTTTACAAGGTTCATGACTAATTTTTGTTAAACATTTTTCTTTTAAACTTACAAGTCATGAATCCTATTTTAAATAAAACCTATGTATCTCACAGGCATTTTTATGCTGACGTACCTATTTTCGCATGTGTTCTCAGGAGATGAAGCATAGGATTGATCAAGATACACTTAGGCGGACTTGGGCCTTAGTGACAATAAAATATGCAAGACTAGTTAATTATGTTATGTTTATTTGTTTTTAAGACATTGTAACCTCTATCAATTCAATAAAACAAAACTTAAATTTTCCATGTGTTATGAAACAAAGATTCTATTACAACACTCCCCGACGTTTCCGCCACGATTTGTTGTTTTACGTGGTCGGGGTGTGACAGAAAAGTTGGTATCAGAGCTCATGGTTATAGGGAATTAGGTTATTAGTAATGCTTTGACCTAGTCTATAACCTTCCTAGGACCATAACACAAGATTCTTGTGTTTAGATCTTAAAACAATACCGTCACCTATCCTTAGGCGACAACCACAACAAGAACATAAATTTCGAATCCGCTTCGAAAACCAATCATCTGTTCTACGATGATTGATTACTAGGTTTTGAACCCTCTAAGTTTTCGAAATCTTGTCAAAGTTGGGTCTTATAATGTGAACACGTGCAATCTGGAAGGGTGGATGCCTGTACTCTGAGTTTTCCGTCTAAGGCTAGAGTGTTCGTACAAATCCACATAATCGGACCAGTCACTCTTACCTGAGAACTCTTGGGGTGAGTGTCCACTTATAGGCTAAAGCATGTCTTCGCGATACATTAATATGACCCGATTACTTTGATTAGTCACCCTCTCATTTGTTTGCCTTAGGTAACAAACAAATGATCGCAATTTTTATGCGTTGTCATTCTGTTTTGATTGTCCGATAACATTTCACTTGTTTCTTCCTATGTCTTTCATTTCTTCTAGAATGTCTCTTCATCGCAACGACGCTCAGATATCCGAGCAGACTACCAAATTTGCCCAACGAATAGGCGAGGTAGTCCTGAAGACTGTTGAATTAGCTCCTGCCATGGCTCGTCTCACAGATGAAGCTACTCAAGAGACACCGAAGGAAACAGACGCCAAGCCTCCACCAAAACCTAAGAAACGTAAAGCCTCAAAGAATCCCGCAGCGGTTGCAGCAAAACAGGCAGGACCTAGCCAGGTGGCAGCACCACTAGCCAAGAAGCTGTACAAGGGAACTGCTCCATGGTGTAAGCGATGCAACCGTCATCATCTGAATCACCTACCCTGTTTCAAATGTACCTACTGTGGACGATGGGGACATTTGATTGACATATGCCGCTTTGCTACCCAAAACAAAGTTGTTGCAAATCTGACCCTCGGATGAGCATTGGCTGATTAAAAGACGCTGCTGTTTTGAATAATTTAAATTTTCATGCTTTTGTATCTTTTGTTGAACCCTGAAACAATCAGTTTTGTTTATAAATAAATCGTTGTTCACAATTCTGATGTACAAGTGTAGTTACATATGTGTATGGCATTTCCCTATGATACCTACATCAAGGAACTATGTTCTTTACAAACTACTCTTGTGATTCTCCCTTTCAAGTGATCGCTCATAATTTCCTCAAAAATTCCAAATACTCATTTCATTCTAAGAAACGAAGTACAGGAAATAAAGTGACATTATGAGTAATCATGCCTTTTGCACATCTGTATCTTTAAATACTTGGTTAGATAACTAAGGGTAATTTTTTTTTCATACCCATTACATTCTGGTTTTCATAACAACATACATAGTATAAGTTTTCAAAACAACCTTCATGATTTCAAAATATTCCATATAATTTGAAAACATTTATATTTACTTAATATATCAAGTGCATGATTTTAAAAGCATCATTCATGTTTTCAAAAACCTTATACATAATTTCAAAATTCATCTCGCATGATTTTTTATAAATATACTTATCTAATACACCTACTTTATGATTTCAAAAGTATTATGTAAGGTTTCAAAAACATTAAAACACATTTCTAAAAGAACCCCATGCATAGTTTTCAAAAACATTTTCTCATACATTGACTTAACCTTCAAATTCTGCTTCATATGTCACCTTGGCATATCTAGCACCTCAACTTCATGAGCATTCTACCTTGTGTATCAACTTAAGCACGTCTAGTGCAAGGTTTTTAAATGCCTCCCGCTTTTCAAATCCTAAAATCCATATGGGATCTTCTTATCTTCACAATTAGATCCTTGTGGATGTTTATCGCTCAAATCGGAGTCCTTAATTGGATTCCTTGTGTACCTTAATTCGAATGATACGATTCCTTGTAATCGAAATCGAATTTTCTTTTTAAGATCTTCCTATCCTTATAGTTAGATTCTTGAAAATGTTTAAAGTGCCAATCGAAATCCACGGATTGGATTCCTGGTGTACTTTAAATTCATGTGCAGTTAACAAACAAATTAACAAAATGATAACAAATTGAAAATCAAGTTAAACAATTATGTGATTATGTGCTTATGTGTTTTCTTTTATGTTTTGTGTTTTTGTGTAATCTGGATATTCGTTATCCAAATCCTCGTAGAATCTTCCATGTCTTCATATGAGGGATTCATAGTAGGATATTCAAAAGGTACTACCATTAAATCCTTAATGGGCTTCTACGTAATAGTTAAGACCCTTTGATTATATAGTACCATTCCATGATTCAAAAAAGACCCCTTGGGTGGTCTAGTTAAAAAGATCGATTTAGGATCTGGTTAAGAATGACATGTGATGCTATAGCTGAAAAGACTCCTTGGTGGTCTATCTAAAGAGATCATTTATTGATTTAATTAAAAGGATCCTATGGTGGTCTAAGTCACACTCATCACAGATTTGTTCATTTGGTTTTCCTCAACACGTTATAAAATACACTATGCGGACTATGCAAGGAATGGCGTAATTATGGACGCGTACATAATTATGAAATTCAGTGCACAGGAACCCCAGTAAGATTTATCATGTGTAAGAACCTATAGTGGAAACAATAACGAAATGTGAACAATGTAATGGAGGTACGGTGGACGCACCAATGGCGCTTCATATACTTGTATATAAGTGTCCCTCTTGCATTGCAAGCAGGATGTTATTAAAGTTACTAGAAGTTCAGAACCCTAACCAGTGTTGTTTTATCTTTTCGACTTCATGTTTCAAGCTCTCACAAGTTTCCTCTAAATAAAATTTCGGGACGAAATTTCCTAAAGTAGGGGAGACTGTGACACCTGTGCCTCCACGGCCATCACACAAGTACCAAATCAATGAAATATTGTATTTCATACTTGGGATTTGTATAAATATGTGTATCAATTGCACATATCAATTCTCGTTCGATATCGAGCTCTAAATCGCTTTCTGGGAAGTTATACGCGAACTGATACGTAAACGTAATCAGTTTAATGCAACAAACACTCCGGTATAGTGACATGGGCTTAACATACCTTAAATAACCTTTACATAACTTAGAAATAAGTTTTAGAGGGTTTGGTGTGTCGAAATCAAGTTTATTAGCTTACAGGGACTAATTTCGACAAACTGCAAAAGTATGCCGATTCGTACTGTAACGAACAATCCAGAACATGATCATAAGTTAAACACACCCTAAATATCCTTTACATAGCTTAGAAATAGGCTTTGAGGGGTTCGGTGTGCTAAAATAAACTTTTAGATCAATCAGGGACTAAAAGCGTCAAAAAGTGCATAAGTTTGCATTTTCGCGCATATCTTTCGTTCTGAATACATACGGACATCCAAAAATTTATGTAATCATTAAAATATTTTATTATAGTGATTGGCATGTTAAAATCCCATTCGTCGCGTAATTTGGATCGTTTTTCGCGTTCGTTCGTGTTTCGTCGTAATTAACCGAACAACGCAATCGTACGGCCAAATGAACCGACATCCGAGATATTTTTGAGCATGTTTCATGTTCCCTATACTTTAACTTCATTATAGAGCCTTGAAATGAGGTTAACGGGGCTTAAACATGTCATAAATGCATCAAAAACCAAGTTTTACACCTGTA
Source organism: Helianthus tuberosus (assembly GCA_030545235.1). Taxonomy (NCBI): domain Eukaryota; kingdom Viridiplantae; phylum Streptophyta; class Magnoliopsida; order Asterales; family Asteraceae; genus Helianthus; species Helianthus tuberosus. Next base: position 125,066,669 of record CM060366.1, read on the forward strand.
GGGACTAAACTTGACATTTCTGTCAAAGTTGGCTTAGGAGTGGGGTGTAAGACTTGGTCTAAGTCTACGCGGTCCGCGTAAACTCCCCAGATCAGCAAAACAAGCTGATTTCAATCAGCAGCTGGGTTTTTTGGTTTTGCACATGGTTTTTAAGCAATCTATGGGCTATTTTGGGGCACCCATGGTATTCTAAAACCATGGGCACACATGTAAGGCCAAGATCGAAGCTCGGTTTTCGATGAACGATCTTAACGGTTACCCGAAATCTATAAATACCCCAAGTTTTTCATTTGCAACTCACCTTGATCTGATCAAATTCTCTAAGTTGGAGTTTATACACTTCATACCTGAGAATTTTAAGATCAAATCTTCATCGCTTGGACCTCTTGTAAGCTTCTTTCGTTCTTTTATGCGTTTTTAAGCGTAAAAGTCAAACAGTGTTTGACTTTCTGCATTGACCAGTCGATGGTCAACACGAACTTCGTTTGAACTTCGCAACGTTAGCGTAAACACGATGGTCATAGTCCTTTGTGACTATACCTACTGATTACCACGTTATTTAGGCGTAGTGACGAGTCATAGTTTCGGTCAAAATGCGTATTCTTGCGTATTTTGCAACCAAACTATTTTTAGGTATCAAGACCCTTTGTTTTGATATCAAACTTGTTTTCTAACTTCGTTAAACATGTTTTAACATGTTTAACTCGTCACTTTAGGTTTACTGCTTATATAGGATCGTAAGATAAGCGGTCTAAACAACCGCTTAGAGTTTCGAACCCGACCCGTTTGGTCAATCATTAGGATCCGACCTAACACATTTTGTGACCCTAGTTGTATAGGAAATAACCTTCCGAGGTTATACCTTATGGTCTCTACGTTTAGTTAGTTGTATAGGAAATAACCCTAGTTGTCGTCCCACCACGGATCTAAAGGGTCGGTGCTGGAATTCTAGGTATCTCATTTGGATGAAAGGCTGGGATTGGAAGTTGGTTCTCCTAGTTTGGTTCTAGGTCCATGGGTTGGTTAGGGAATAAGGGTAGAAGTTGTGGGTCTGCTATTTGGTTGAGATCCATTTCTACTCCTGCATTTCTAAACATGTGAAATTCAGCTAGTTGTCTATCCAACTCCTCTTCCCATAAGGGTCTAGTTTCTGGGTTTTGGGTATTCCTCTCAGCTCTACTTGCCATTCGTTGTTGTTGAAGTTTTCTCATTCTTTTCCTCCTTTCATATATTGCTCTACTAAACCACCCTCGTTTCTTAGGGGCAAATGGTTCTTCGGATTTGGCTTTGAAAACAAAGATATCCTCGGAATCACCTACATATCCTGAGGTTGGCTGGGATGTTCCTTCATCCTTTAGAGAATGAGGTAGGTGACGGTAAGCGTCAGAAGTACCCTGATCACTCATACTGTAGACTAAGAAAATTTGTCAAAATGACATAAAATACTAATACACATATTTACACAGAATAACACAGAAGCTACTTCCTAACATAATTGGTTAAATTTTAGGTATGTAAAAGAACACCTAAATGGTTTAAACCAGTGGCTCTAATACCACCTCCTGTCACAACCCCCGACCCCACCCCGGGAGCGGGAGCCCCGGACAACAGCTGGTGGTATTGGTGTTTATTAATTTGGCAGCAGAAATGAGACATCAGGATCGTAGTTAGGAAATGAATTTCAGAGTTTCAAAACACCAAACTTCTATATTAAACAAATGGGATAAAACCATAATTTTTGAAAACCTAAACTTTTATTTAGGTAACTTTTATAGCCACTTTCTTTAAGCCTTCAGTGCTCCATAGCTGGCTCCTTATAGCTTCACATTAAGTTACCTGAAACGCGTTTTAAAATCATTTTATCAGCAAGAAATACTGGCGAGTGCATCCCAGTTTAATAGAAAATGCTTTTATAACTTTACAGTATTGAGAGCGATTACAATGTTTATACCTACCCAATTACTCATTCAGTATTTGTCACATTGGCAGTTACAATGACCATGGTTATATTACTATTGGCTAACTCTTTTTCCAATAGTAACGCTTGACTAGTAGTGTATACAAAACCCCACATACCGGCAGTAATTGTAGAATACAAAGACTCAATCACTATAAGTATAATTGAAAATATTTGAGATTTTGTAATACAGTTTGGTAGAAAACAGAATGACTCACATTGTAGACTTATGTATTTCTACAACTTCCTGTTGATTTTCCTGATTATTTTCAATTAAAAACATACAATGCACACGTGTTAGTAAAATAACCCAAGTCACTTTAGCCATACAACACGAGACAGAACCCCAATGAACTTAGTCAGGCAGAGCCTTGACATGCGTTACGTGGCCCTAGATCAATCGGGTAGGGCAACGAATTAGTGATCGGGGGTTAAAATACTTACAACGGGGTAGAGCTTCGTGTTTTAGGGGTATAATATCGAGCTATAATATTTGCACTAGAGGGATGGAGAGAAAGAAAAGAGATGAACGATTGTGAAGGGTAGACTGAAGCTCAATTTATAGTGAATTCGTGCCTCTTTCGCGCCCCGTGACCCCCTGCCCCTGATCCTCTCGCGCCACGCAAGGGCACCCTAGCTACGGCTAGGGTTGCCTCCTCACAACCCTAGATTCGACAGGTGTAGGACACGTGTCACAAGGAGAACTCGGCTAGCCACAGGCTGTCGCGCCCCGCGACACACCCGGGGATTCCTGTCGTGGCCCGCGAGCGGAAGTAAAACATTATTTTATTTGATTTTTAATGACATTAGGGTTAATCGGGTCCGGTTATGCGTATACGGGGTATAATTTGGGCGTTTTTCGAGGGTTGTTATAGTTTGCACTAGGGATGAGCACGGTACCCGTATGGTACCGAACCGGCACCGGTACCGAATATACCGCTACCGAAAAACGGGAAAAGTGGGTACCGGTACCGAATATACCGGTTCGGTACCGGTATTTACCGGTGTTTTACCCGTAAATACCGGTACTAAAAAACGGAGAAAATGGGTACCGGTACCGAATATACCCCGTACGGTTCGGTACCAGTACCCGACACCAAATGCTCATCCCTAGTCTGCACCAAGAAGAGCTCGCGCAGACGTTTTTTAATGAAATGTCTTCGAAAAAAACAAAGAGTACGTAGATGGCATTGTATTCGCGTGATCTGCGCAACATAGACAGAAGAAGCTGCACATATTTTTTTTAGAAAACCAAACAAAACCTAAATGTGTAACTCAATGATTTTTCATGGGTTGTTCTCCATTTTAACTGTAGGGATATAAATTCAAGTTAGAGTTCTAAAATATATTAAAAATTAATGTAATTATATTGGTGTTCTCGTTTGTTGGTATATTCCCTTCCCATGTGAACATAAAAATTAGTCATGATTGTGAAAATGCCTTTTATCGAAAGATAAAATCTCATTTTCTTATCCACAATAAAACAAACTAATGATTGGTTGTAAGTGAAAGCGTGACGTGACAATAGTTCGGGTATTCACAAGATTCATCGATCATTGGGACACAAATTATCTATATTATTTTAGGGGCAATTACATACATCCCTTTTTTTAGAGGTGACTTTCACAACAGACGGTAATATCACACCCGCTAGTCGCAGGCCCGCCCCACTACTGTCCCGAAGACTATGTTGTCTTAACCGGGCCCACGCTTCGGTAGCAATGGGAGCTTGGCTCTCCCCGAGAAAATTTCCAACCCCCTGCCACTTGACAGGAGTTGCACCCTCCACACGAGCCGACCGCCTGTTGTGACAAGCGACCCGCTGGAGTAAATGCACTGTAGTAGAAAACTCGGGTTGGCTCCCGGGATTCGAACCTGGAAACCTGGTTCTCCCCCCGTTCATTGCCCTTCCCCCAAAATGTAGTGCGTGGGGATCGAACCTTGGTTTCCTAAGATAACCAAAATCCTTTCCACCACTCCACCACAAGTGGAGGATACATACATCCCCTTAAACTTCATAAATTACATATATACCCAGCCGGAAATTTAATTTACATATATCCCCTTCTTAAAAATTAAAAATATCAAATATACCCATTTTACTAAAATTAGATTATAAAATTGACTATTTTACCCTCTATTTTATTAGATTAGTACAACTATTTTCAAATTCATTTTCCATGGCCAAAATTCCTTGGCCAAAATTCCTTCATAAACTTATCAAATTCATGACAGTAAAATACAGTCTTCCCCATTTTACCTCAAAATCCATCATTAGATCACTTAAAAATCAATATCACATAACCAAAACTTGTTTAATTAGTCTCGTTCTAGCAATCTGTCTCGCGTGAAACTCGTGGAATCCGGTGACCAAGGTCGTCGTCAAACTCATCGGAATCATCTTTGATGATGTATTCGACTCCGATTCGAACGGTAATCTTGCTCAGTATCTTTGAGCAATCCAAAGCGTTGACTGGCAGCGACAATCTCGTGGCTCCGATCTTCGATCAGAAACACATGAAAAAACCCATCAGATCAGAAACACAATCAAACGCATCTGTACTTATCGCTTGGTTCTGAAGGATCGTCCAAGGGAGGAGGGAAATCAAAAGTTTCGTTGTCGGTTAGTTCTAAACGATCGATCGTCGCGAAGGAATGAAATTAGAAACATTTGTCGGATTCGTCACTGAAGGAGGAGGGAAGTAGCTAAGCATTTGATTCAATCATGAGTTTTTTAGTGTTTAGGGTAATTTTGTCATTTTTGTTAAAAGAGGAGGATATATGTAATTTAGAATTTGGGTTAGGTAAATATGTAATTAGAGTTGAAAATAAGGGGATATATGTAATTTTTCCTATTTTATAATGCATTAATACTATATCTTAAATGTGAAATAATAAAAGTGTATTATTACGAAAGTTACAACACTTAATTGTATTTGTTAATTTATTTCTAGGAAAATATGTTTTTTTTAATAATAATTACAATTTTGACCCTCAACTTTATTCAACTTTTGTTTATTTAATAATAATAATAATAATAATAATAATAACACTTTTGTTCATTATTTTAAACAAACTATCACTACGATTTTAAAACTACAATACCTGTTTTCATACATTAATAAATGTATGATTTAAAAAAAATACATATAAAATTAATAATTTATTCTCTTTAATTTGAGTATAGTATTACTATGGTTTTTTTTTTATTTAAAAACTAATACGTTACGTGACTAACAATATATAGGATTAGCAGTAACCAAACCAAACAAAAAAACAAATTAAATCGAACCGAAAATCGATTAACTCCCAAAAACCAAATTAACCAAAATTGGCTATAGATTTTTTTTTTACTCTCAGTTGACCAAAATTAACAGAATCAAACCATTCATATTTTCTAAACGTTCTATTTCTCCATGGTATTTTGTAGGACTAAAGGATACATAGATAGCTTAAAAAATCTATTTTTTCTTGTCATTCTTTTTTTTGCTATAAAAAGATTACTAAAATAAAACTAATCAAAAAGACTCTGAATCACTGAATTTATCAAAATTTCTTAGAAATAGCTAATGATTGTTCGCATGATTTGGAATAGAGTACTATTACTCTATCTAAAAAACATCAAGCAGATTCATCTAAGAACTTTTAATTGATATCTGAAATATACTAGGTTGCATAAAAAGTCATTTTTGTATCAATCTAAAGTTAGAAAGGGTTTTATAAGATCAAAAAGGTCCGTTGAGCGCCTCGTGGCTATGTCATAATAGATCCGAACACTTGCCCAGATCAAATTCTAGATCATAATTGCTCTAGTGAATAACCAAAGAAAATAGATATGGAGATAGAAAACTAGAAGAGAAAGAAACTTATTATATAATGGAAAGAGTAAATTACAATTTTGGCCCATGTGGTTATATCATTTTTACCCTTTTAGCCCAAAAAGGAATCTTTTAACATCTAAGCCCCCAACGTCTTTTTTTCTAACCCTTTTGGCCAAAAATGTTAGAAAAAAAGACGTTGGGGCTCAGATGTTAAAAGATTCCTTTTTGGGCAAAAGGGTAAAAGTAATATAATCACATGGGCCAAAATCGTAATTTACTCTAATAGAAATAACTCTCCGAGATTCACTAATTATCTGACTGGTGGTGGGTCTCTTTGTATGTGTTGTCCGGAAAGAAGAGGACTCAATAATTACTCCTTCGCCGAAACCAAAAATTTTGGTAGATATGGATCACATAGAAACTTCATTCGAGGAATTGGCTAGACTCATTTCCCAAGAAAAATAGCTAAAGGCCCTGAAACTACTACTTGGATCTAGAGCCTACATTTTGATGCTTACGATTTCGATAGCCATACTAGTGATTTGGATAAAATCTCTCAAAAAGTATTTAGTGCACATTTCAGTCAATTCTCCATCATCTTCCTTTAACTGGGTGGCATGTATTTCCACAGTGTTCCTTTTTCCAATTATTAAGCTAGGCTAAGCGATCCAACTCACATTAGGCCTAGTGCCCAAGTGGTTTGGCAGATAGTGGGCCCAGAAATATTGAATGGTGATGTGGGCGGGGGCTTCTGAGGAATACAAATAACCTATAGGCTTTTTCAGATTTGGCTCGCATTTGAAATAACTAGTGAATTAAAACTTTATTGTACCATAATTGGTTCATTGATCTTTGCAACGTTAATGCTTTAAGCTGGTTGGTTGCTTTATCATAAAGCTGCTCCAAAACTGGCTTGGTTTCAAGATGTAGAATCTCTGTTGAATCACCATTTAGCGAGACTATTAGGACTTGGGTCTCTCTATTAGCAGGGGCATCAAGTGTTGTATCTACACCTATAAACCTATTAACCGATTTTAAACGTTGGAGTAGATCCTAAAGAAATACCACTTCCTCATGAAATTATCTTGATTGAGGATCTTTTGGCTAAACTTTATCCCAATTTTGCCCAGGGAGTAACCCCTATAGTTTTTATACCTTCATCTTATATATTTCATATTTTTAATCTCAATTTCATGTATTCAACCTTCATGTCATATATTTATACATCCATTTCATGCATTTTATAGTGGAAAGATCATTTGAGAAGAAACTTAGACCGTGGGGTATGCTGGGGTGGGGGTTTGGGGCATAGGTTGACACATGGCTTGGGTGGGCTTTGCTGGGCTAACCCACATTGAAGACGGTATGGTGGGGCGGGGGTTTGGGGCGTGGCCAGCCCAAACTGCAATATTTATATTTTTAAAACAAATTTAAATTTTTTAATAATGTTTTTTAAATAAAGAAAATTACATAAAAACTTCCTAGTGCTTGTAATATTTTTTCTTTATCTCTTCTCTCGTCTCCAACATTAGTTCCAACTCTTCACCTGATAGGTGATCGATGGGCTGGGCTAGAAATTTCATATCATCTCGTCTTTGTTTCAGGGCATCCCTAGCTTCTTTGTTCTTCCGAATTTCGGCCCTTTGTTGTTGGAATACGTTGAATGTATCTAACTTGCATGCAATGTCTTCCAACTGATCGCTGTATACTCCCCTACGCGAGCTCGAACTGTCACACCCTGACTTTTACGGAAGCGTGATTATGTGTGACTTGCTTAGTATCATTGCATTCAACCATAACAAACAACTATATGATAAAACCAAGATGTTCATCCATAGATAGTTTTAAAAACATTACATGCAACATTGTTTTAAATCCCAAAACACAGACTTCGCATTCAGAATACAACACCAACAAGTTTTAAGTTCCATAAGGACTTCACAAAAGACACTAATGAAAACTAGGCTTTGAAATATGTATCCTATCCAGGGTAGGATACACACTCCAAACCATTCGACACCGGATGACATCTTTTATTCCAACAACACTTGAAAACTTCAACGCCCGTCAGATCCATACTTAGTTTCCTGAAAAACATGTAGTTTAAAAACATCAACAAAAGTTGAGCGAGTTCATGTGTTTTGTGTGTGAGCTCGAATAAACTTTGTAATCATTGTAAGTAAGTATGTATGTATTTGTAAACCCCGGTATGAAAGCAACAAGGAAAACAGATCCATTAATGGTTTGCAAGGCCATTAATATGTGTGTCGTGATGCAGGAAGGCTCAAACCTAGCCGATTTTGCACCGGGCTTCCGGCTGTAAGACATAGTCACCTCATGGGCCAAACCCCGGTCCACATGGGTTTGGGCTCGCTACACCCAAATAGATCTATCACTCATGTCCCTCGGTCCTACGACGAGGATTAATGGTCTTAAGCGTTGTACCCACCACTCACATGATCTAGCAGTATCTTTCCTTAGCTAACCATACCAAATGTAATCGTATGTAAACAATTTGTAACATGTACTTCACCCCCGAAGTTATAAAACCGGAAACAGTTAAAAGAAAAGGGGGACATGAACTCACAGTTTTGCGTTCTTCGTATCCGACGGTAACTCAAAGTTTCCTCTGGTGTACACGACTGACTACCTACAACGTACTACGGTTTATTAGACAAGCGGGTCGTGCCTTGACTTAGTATTAATTAGTGTCTTTGAGTTACGTTTCATTGTGTCTTCAATATTATTCCAAGTTATATAATTATTTGCTAAAATAATAAATATTTTAACTTAGATTATATCTATTAAATTTTGGAATAATAGTTAAAATAATTTATTTTAACTTGTTACCTTTTATGTATTTATACATGTATATCCTTCCCAATGATGGGTGTATTTATGCTTGTATTCTAATTCTTGTATATTTTTTGCAAGTATCGGTGGCGTATTCCGGTGTGTATTTATACGTACGAGAATACGTATTTTCTTGTGTTTATTAAGTATCTCATACTTAATTTTTGTATAACTTTTCCGTAATAATATTTCTAATAAAAATACATCAATATATATTCTCAATATATTTTAAGAAATATCACATAGAAAAATTACTTATAATTTTTCCCTTGGCAAAAATATCTATAAATTTCATGTAAGTCTCAAAAATAATATATTTTCGAGTTTAACTTGGAAAATATATATAAACTTATTTTTCACCCAAAAATAATGTATTTCATGTTTATTCAAGAAAATATATATTTTCTCTCAAAAATAATATATCTTCTAATAATTCCAAGAAAATATATATTTTTACTTACCAAAAATAATATATTTTCTCCTTGCCAAAAGTATGATATATTTTGTAACAATTGTAAAAAATCATATTTTTTTGTTCTCTTGGTGTCCAAAATACCATTTACCAAAATATACATATGAATTAATTTTCCAGAATATTTTGTAAGTTATATTCCTTGTTCGGTTTCTCCAATATGTTGGGTATAAATTGTATATTCGTTTCTTGGAATTTTGGTAATATTTTGGATTGTAATTTTCTTGGTGTTTTGGTGAGTTATATTATTTCAAGTCCTAAAATAATATAACTAATACACATAATATACAAATAATCACACACATGGTGACATCTAAATATATATTTTCCTAAATACATATTTAGTCACTTTTATTTATAAAAACCAACCTCCAATGTTTATAATTTTTTGTAACAAAAATTATGGCAAACTTTATATGAAAATTCATGGTTTAAAATATGCTTGTAATTATTTGTTCAAAAATATTTTCTAAGTGTTTAATTTTTAGAAAAATTTTGCCATAGTTTCCCCTAAAAATGGAGGTTTCCATACTTTCAAAGCATATCATTTTCTTTTATAAACCACCATAATCAACAATAAACCAATCAACACTTGCCAATTTACCAAAATCAAGCATAAATTACTACTTCATGACCTTGAAAATTTACAAAAATTTGTAGTAACTTACTAGTGTGTTTAGTAAGCTTAGTTACCCTTTAAAGTGTGGTTGTTTATTTAAAAACTTCATTTTTGAAGAAATTAGATCTTCACAACTTGTAAATCATTTTTCTAAAAATATTTCTTCTTGGATTTTTCTTGTTAAATACATGATCCTACACTTGATTAACCACTAAAAATGTGGTTAATTTCTTTAAGAATCAAGATTAAGTAAACTTTGTATTTTAACTTGATTTCTTGAAAAATCATTCTTGAAATCATAGATTTACAAGACTTTATGTTTACTTTCATCATCACTTAACAAGAAAAACAACTTATACTTTCAAGTTCATGATTTACATGAGGATGATCTATTGATCTTTAACATAATCATCCTCTCATCTTGCTAGATTATGTCTTTAATCACTATCTAGCAAGATCACATGATGATCTACATCAATAACATGAGCAATCAACAATCAACAGGCATAACAACACATAAACATCATGATTTCTTATGTATTTAGTCTTATGTTATAGTTTCATGTTCAAGATTCATAGTGTTCTTTAAGATTAACAACTTGTATCTTCTTTTAACCACCAAAACAAGATGTAAAATGAAGGGTAGAATGATCTTACTACTAGCTCAAGGCTAGGGATGATCACTAGATGAAAATGAGGTGGATAAAAGCTTGTGTGAGTGGTCCTTTAGCTTCCAAGAGTTCCAAGCTTCTTTGTATAGCTTCTTACACCTTTGGATATCGAAAGAATGGATGGAAGTTGAATGAAGGTGAGGGTGGTGGTGCTTGGTGATCTCGGCCGAACCAAGAAGAAGAGAGGGAGAGGAGTTTGGTGTGTTGTGTGGAATGAGAAATGATAGTGAAGAACTAAAAGTCTAACTTATAATCTCCCAATATTGCATAATCCAAAGGTTCATGTGTTTAGTAAAGTTAAAACATGATCTGATATTATAATCAAAGAAATCACAAGTGGGGCCACCATGTTGGGTGTGACAACTCGAGATTTCGAGGTCCTTTTCTGCGAACCACTTGTTTTATAATCTTGTCTGATTACAATTGGTCTATGAGATGTTATGTGTAATTGATTTACTGTATCGCTTAATGCTTATGAGTATTGGAAACATTGTGTGGCTTTTGGGCTTCGGCGAAACATATGGTGTATGGACTCGACGAAACACGGCCCACTTACCCGACGAAACATAGAGTTTCGTCACTCACAAGTCACCCGACGAAACATGGAGTTTCGTCACCCACAGGTCATTCGTCGAAGGAATTGGTTGCTGTTTGGGCTTTCGGCCCAAGTTAAGTGGGGACTCGGTTATTTGCGCGTATATGTTGTCACACCCCCAAAATCCACATGCAGAGTATCACCGCTTGGAGGCGTGACTGACCAGGATCCAGCCACCAATCATATTGAACTATGCAATTAAGTAAACAAACCAAACCCAATATAATTGGTGTTTAAAAGAAACCAAACATTTTTAAGTAATCAGCGGAAGCATAGTAATGTTTAAATAACCAAAACATAGTTTAAACTTCAAATGTTATATACGGGACACAACAGTCCATATCCCTCAACGACCTCCTCCTCGTGCAAGCTCCATAAGCATCTAACGACCTGCAAGGCATGTAACAACGAGTCAACAACAAAGTTGAGCGAGTTCACGGTTGGTTGTTTAGTTGTACCAGTTTGTTTCGAAAACCACAAGTTGTTTAATATACCACGCGTTAACTAGTTCCTTTATTTCCCAAACCATATCCATAATCAGTGGGGGCTTCCCCATGTGAACCACTAGACCGTTACCATATCGACAACTGACGAACAATAGTTGTGCCCTACGTCAATGTCTATCATCATTGACTAAGTGCCCAGATCCATTAGTACACGCCCGTCCGAACGGCACGGTGTGAGGCTTGTCAACCCTAAAAGCCCTATTAACTAATGACCCGCTCGCCATTGGCCCGGCGATTAAGTCGATATAAAAATGAGGGACTTCATGATAGAGTTTTGTCTAGTAAGTTTTAAGGTTGTTGTCCTACCCAAGGAGGACGAACGTACATATTCTACCCAAGGAGAATATGCAAGATTTATATTGGCATCCTACCCATGGAGGATGGCCGTACATATCCTACCCAAGGAGGATATGCAGGTTCCATTTAATTCTTTAACCCATTCCCAACCACCGGGAATCCCATGCCTTAGAAAGTGTGTGAACTCACCTTGGTTTGCTTGGTATGACTAACTACTCATTCACAAGAATTCAGTCAAAGCCTAAGATATTCACGTATACAGAAATCAGTGTACATACACATAGTTCGGGTATAAGTTATGAGCATATAGTGTATTCAAGCAACAGTTTCCACATAACACTTAATAGAGATAAGTCCACAGCTCACATGTATGATTCAGAACGGTACTCAACAATTCAGGTGCTAATCACAACAACTAAACCATGCCTTGTACTTGTAATTAATTAACACCAACATGTCCTAGCCATGAAATTATTAACACAGTTATCCAGCAACCGAATCAACTTAGTTTACTGTGCTTGTTTACACCCTTGGCGAAACCCCCATTTCGCCGTGATCCCTATTCACGAAACCCCCAAGTTTCGTCGTGAGGGTTATGACGAAACCTCTAGTTCCGTCGAGAATAGTGTGTGGCGAAACCCTAAGGTTTTGGTGGAGAAGGCCTATAGCGAAACCCCTGGGTTTCGTCGAGTGTAGATCCAAGTCTTAAACAGTAATCATATAGTTGTAATTAGTTCATCACCTTAATCACATTAATAAAATAATAACACAACATATCAAACACATCTCAATCGTATAACTAATGTGCACAATTACAATGCAAGCAAGTTATGCAAACGCAAGTTAGAAACAAGTAGTGTATCGAGGAAAGACCTTGAAAACTCGAGTTGTCACATCATCCCCAACTTGAAAGAAATTACGTCCCGAAATTTAGCACGTGGTTACTGAGGAAGCTAGTTGTGTTGCGTTGTTTCCTGATTTTCCTGGGGTGTCACATCATCCCCCCATTGGTTTGGAATTTCGTCCCGAAATTCTATAGTAGCTTTAGCCTCAGTAGTGGTTGCACTGTTCTCGAACAACTGGGGATACTTGAGTTTCATTTGGTCTTCTCGTTCCCAGGTGAACTCTGGGCCACGACGGGAGTTCCAACGAACTCGAACAAGAGGTATTCTGGTGCGCTTGAGAACCTTAACGTCTCGGTCTGTGATCTCTACAGGTTCCTCGATGAACCGCAACTGATCGTCGATTGTGAGCTCCTTCAAAGGAACTATGAGGGTCTCATCTGACAGACACTTCTACAGATTTGACAGGTGAAAAACGTTGTGAACTCCACTGAGTTCTTCAGGTAGATTCAACTTGTAAGCGACTTTGCCAATTTTCTCAACGATTTCGAACGGTCCAACGTAACGCGGATTGAGTTTGCCTCGTTTTCCAAAATGAACTACACCTTTCCAAGGTGAGACTTTGAGTAGCACTCGATCCCCAACCTGGAACTCGAGTGGTTTCCTGCGCTTATCAGCGTAGCTTTTCTGACGGTCGCGAGCTGCCTCCATTCGTTATCGTATCTGAGCAATCTTCTCAGTTGTGTCTACCACAAGTTCTGGGCCAGTGATTTGGCTGTCGCCAACCTCTGCCCAACAAAGAGGTGATCGGCATTTACGCCTGTACAATGCCTCAAATGGAGCGGCCTGGATGCTGGTGTGGTAACTGTTGTTGTACGAAAATTCCACCAAAGGGAGGTGTTTTTCCCAACCATTTCCAAAATAGATTACACATGCTCGAAGCATGTCTTCAAGGGTTTGGATGGTGCGTTCAGACTGCCCTTCCGTTTGCGGGTGATATGCTGTGCTCATGTCTAATCGAGAGCCAAAAGACCTGTGCATTGCCTGCCACGGTCGGAAATAATAGAGGTTGGAACTCCATGCCTCGAAACAACTTCCTTAAGATAAACGTCTGCTAGGGTGGAGAACTTATCCGTTTCCTTGATTGCCAAGAAGTGTGCAGACTTTGTGAGTCGATCCACGATCACCCAAATAGTGTCATTTCTGCTTTGAGACCTAGGCAGCCCAGTAACGAAATCCATGGAAATTTGCTCCCATTTCCATGTCGGGATCTCTGGTTGTTGGAGTAGGCCTGATGGTTTCTGATATTCAGTCTTGACTCTCGCACAAGTCAAACATTTACTGACGTAGGTTGCTATGTTGGCTTTCATGCTAGGCCACCAGTATGTAGTCTTTAAGTCGTGGTACATCTTATCCGAACCAGGATGTACTGAGTAACGAGACTTATGCGCTTCATCCATCACAAGCTCGCGTAAGTTTCCGTAAAGTGGAACCCAGATGCGCCCTGTTACGTAGTAAGCGTCGTCTTCCTTTTGTTCTAACCGTTTCCTCGATCCTCGTAGGGACTCCGCCCTGGTGTTCTCTGCTTTCAATGCTTCAACCTGAGCATCTCGTATCTGAGTAGGGAGGCTAGATTGGATGGTAAGTTGTAACGCTCGTACGCGCTTAGGTGGGGTCTCCTTTCGACTGAGGGCGTCGGCCACAACGTTGGCTTTCCCCGGATGGTACTTGATCGCGCATTCATAATCATTCAAGAGCTCGACCCATCGACGTTGTCGCATGTTTAACTCCTTTTGCTTGAAGATATGCTCAAGACTCCTGTGATCGGTGTAAATGGTGCACTTGGTACCGTACAGGTAATGTCCCCATATCTTAAGAGCAAAAACCACTGCTCCCAACTCCAAGTCGTGTGTAGTGTAATTCTTCTCGTGAACCTTAAGTTACCTCGATGCATAAGCAATGACCCTGTCACGTTGCATCAACACGCAGCCAAGTCCCTGAATGGACGCGTCGCAATAAACCACAAAATCGTCTGTGCCCTCAGGCAATGAGAGGATAGGTGCACTACATAATCTATCTTTCAAGTGCTGAAATGCAGATTCCTGTGCATCATCCCAACGATAGGTGACACCTTTTTGAGTTAGTGAAGTGAGTGGTTGTGCAATCTTGGAGAAATCCTTGATGAACCTTCTGTAATAGCCCGCCAAACCCAAGAATTGGCGGATTTCTGTTGGCGTACGGGGTGCAGGCCAGTTCTTGATCGAGTCTACCTTGGTTGGATCAACATGAATCCCATCCTTGTTTACTACGTGGCCTAGAAAGTGGACTTCGTGAAACCAGAAGTCACATTTCGAAAATTTGGCATACAGCTGCTCTGTTCGAAGGAGTTCCAAAATAAGTCTAAGGTGATGCTCGTGTTCCTCCTGACTCTTCGAATAGATCAGGATGTCGTTGATGAAAACTATGACAAACTTATCCAGGTAAGGCTTGCACACTCTATTCATAAGATCCATGAAGACCGCAAGTGCATTCGTCAATCCAAATGGCATAACCAGAAACTCGTAATGCCCATACCGAGTCCTGAATGTTGTCTTAGAGATATCCTCGTCTCGGACTCTCAGTTGATGGTAGCCTGACCTCAGGTCAATCTTGAGTAGAAACTCGACCCTTGCAACTGGTTAAATAAGTTATCAATGCGTGGTAGAGGATAACGATTCTTCACAGTCACCTTGTTGAGTTCGCGGTAGTCAATACACATTCTGAAGGTACCGTCTTTCTTTTTCACAAATAACACTGGAGCTCCCCAAGGCGAAGAGCTAGGATGAATAAAACCCTTATCCAAGAGCTCTTGTAGTTGCGTGGATAGTTCTTCAAGTTCTGATGGAGCTAAACGATACGGTGCGCGAGCTATGGGCGCTGCTCCAGGAGCTAGCTCGATTTGAAATTCAACTTGACGGTGAGGCGGAAGACCAGGTAATTCCTCAGGGAATACCTCAGGAAAGTCGCGCACAATAGGAATGTCTTCTATCTTCTTTTCCTTCGAGGATGTATCAGAAATGAGGGCTAGAATAGCAGTGTGGCCCTTTCGCAAACACTCCTGGGCCTTAAGGAAAGAAATGATGCCCACAACAGCACCACTCTTGTCGCCATGAATCATGAGGGGTTCTTCACCAGAACGAGGAATACGGACGATTTTCTCCTTGCAAATAATCTCCGCTTGCTGTTGAGACAGCCAATCCATCCCAATAACGACGTCGAAACTACCCAAAACTATAGGAATGAGGTCGACAGAGAAGGTCTGACCAGCTAAGACGAGATTACAACCCTTAACTATGTGTGTGGCCTCGAGACTTTTACCGTTTGCTAGCTCTACCGTGTGTTTGGTGTTCAAAAGTGTTGGAGTGCGCTTAAGCATTTGACTAACTTTTAAACACACATAACTAGTATCGGCACCCGAATCGAATAAAATAGTAACATAAAAGTCGTCCAGTAGGAACTTACCCATCACGATGTTGGGATCATTCCTCGCGTCACCCTGACCAAGCACAAAAACACGTCCCCTGGCACCATTTCCATCCTTGTTACCCCCGTTATTGTTTCCGTTCCCCTGATTATTGTTGTTGTTCTGATTCTGGTTCAACTGGGGGCAGTTCCTCTTAAAGTGACCTTCAACACCACACTGATAGCATCCCCTGTTACCCTGCTGTTGCTGTGGCTGATTCTGTGGAGGTGGTGGCTGTTGTTGACGATTCTGATTTGCAGGTCGTGCGCCCCTGCAATCCTTTGCTTCATGACCAAACTTGTTACACCTCAGACAACGACCCTTGTTACACTGCCCACTATGATGCTTGTTGCAGCGGTTGCACTTGGGGTGGTTTCCCCTGTATCCACCCTACCCTTGACTACCAGAAGATTGCTGACCAGGACTCTGGTAGTCATCAGTCTTTCGCTGCTGAGACTGAGACTGAGCTGATGTTGAACCCTTGCTTGAGACTCCATCCGATTTGCTCTTGTTGTCGCTGGGGGTATCAGATGTAGTAGTGGTAGTAGCACCAATTCGCTTGGGCAGCCTGTTCTGCTCGACCGCCTGATCAGTGAGACGATAAGCCAAACGAATAACTTGATGGATAGTGGCGAGGTTCGCTGCAGTCACATGGCTCTAGATCTCTGGCACTAAACCTTTAAGGTACAGCTCGATACGCTTGATAGGAGGATCTACCATAGTAGGACACAAGATAGCCAGCTCGTTCGATCTCTTCGTATACGCTTCAATTTCCGATCCCGTCATCTTTAAGTTGAAGAACTCTACCTCCAGCTTGTGGATGTCATCACGATTACAGTACTCTTCCTTGATCAATTCCTTGAAATCGTTCCATGGGGTGGCATTAGCAGCAACCAACCCCAGCATTTGGACCTGAGCGTTCCACCACGTGAGCGCTACACCTTCAAGAGTACCAGTAGCATACTTTACCCTACGAGCCTCAGGGCATTCACACATCTCAAAAACAGACTCAAGCTTCTCAAACCAGTGAAGGAGGCCTACAGCTCCCTCAGTGCCGTTGAAAGTAGTAGGTCGGCAGTCCATAAAAGTTTTGAAAGTACAAACAGGAGGCTGAGCATGTTGACCTGTCGTGCGAGTAAGAAGAGACAAGGTTAAGCACAAGTGTTGGTTTACGAGAGTAGGATCTAAAGATCCTAGTGTAAGTTGCTATGGCAGGTTATACCACCTGCCTGAGCGGCTGCGAGTGCTGCAGTAACTTGTTCATTGATTAAAGCCGTCAGCTGGGCTTGAGTTAGGTTGATACGTCCACTCATGATCTTCATATCAAAGGAAACATGAGTGAGAAAGGTGTCGTGAAAGTGCGATGAAAGAAGAGAGTAAGCATATATGTGTTTCAAACAATAATTGCTACATTCATCTAAGCATATCATGAACAATGTACTATGTAGCTAACATGTAGGTAATATAAACATAAACCATATCACCTAGAATGTTGAGTCTTGCTCATGGAGCGAAGCGTCGTTGTGGATCGCTGTACAGGTTATAGTCTGGTTTTATCAAAAAGCTTTTCCTCTTTTTAAAACCAAGTTCACTATAACCAATGGCTCTGATACCAATCTGTCACACCCCCAAAATCCACATGCGGAGTATCACCGCTTGGAGGCGTGACTGACCAGGATCCAGCCACCAATCATATTGAACTATGCAATTAAGTAAACAAACCAAACCCAACATAATTGGTGTTTAAAAGAAACCAAACATTTTTAAGTAATCAGCGGAAGCATAGTAATGTTTAAATAACCAAAACACAGTTTAAAGTTCAAATGTTATGTACGGGACATAACAGTCCATATCCCTCAACGACCTCCTCCTCGTGCAAGCTCCATAAGCATCTAACAACCTGCAACGCATGTAACAACGAGTCAACAACAAAGTTTAGCGAGTTCACGGTTGGTTGTTTAGTTGTACCAGTTTGTTTCGAAAACCACAAGTTATTTCGTATACCATGCGTTAACCAGTTCCTTTATTTCCCAAACCATATCCATAATCAGTGGGGGCTTCCCCATGTGAACCACTAGACCGTTACCATATCGACAACTGACGAACAATAGTTGTGCCCTACATCAATGTCTATCATCATTGACTAAGTGCCCAGATCCATTAGTACACGCCCGTTCGAACGGCATGGTGTGAGGCTTGTCAACCCTAATAGCGCTATTAATTAATGACCCGCTCGCCATTGGCCCGGCGATTAAGTCGATATAAAAATGAGGGACTTCATGATAGAGTTTTGTCTAGTAAGTTTTAAGGTTGTTGTCCTACCCAAGGAGGACGAACGTACGTATTCTACCCAAGGAGAATACGCAGGATTTATATTGGCATCCTACCCATGGAGGATGGCCGTACATATCCTACCCAAGGAGGATATGCAGTTTCCGTTTAATTCTTTAACCCATTCCCAACCACCGGGAATCCCATGCCTTAGAAAGTGTGTGAACTCATCTTGGATTGCTCGGTATAACTAACTACTCGTTCACAAGAATTCAGTCAAAGCCTACGATATTCACGTATACGGAAATCAGTGTACATACACATAGTTCGGGTATAAGTTATGAGCATATAGTGTATTCAAGCAGCAGTTTCCACATAACACTTAACATACATAAGTCCACAGCTCACATGTATGATTCAGAACGGTACTCAACAATTCAGGAGCTAATCACAACAACTAAACCATGCCTTGTACTTGTAATTAATTAACACCAACATGTCCTAGCCATGAAATTATTAACACAGTTATCCAGCAACCGAATCAACTTAGTTTACTGTGCTTGTTTACACCCTTGGCGAAACCCCCTGTTTCGCCGTGATCCCTATTCACGAAACCCCCAAGTTTCGTCGTGAGGGTTATGACGAAACCTTTAGTTCCGTCGAGAATAGTGTGTGGCGAAACCCTAAGGTTTCGTGGAGAAGGCCTATAGCGAAACCCCTGGGTTTCGTCGAGTGTAGATCCAAGTCTTAAACAGTAATCATATAGTTGTAATTAGTTCATCACCTTAATCACATTAATAAAATAATAACACAACATATCAAACACATCTCAATCGTATAACTAATGTGCACAATTACAACGCAAGCAAGTTATGCAAACGCAAGTTAGAAATAATTAGTGTATCGAGGAAAGACCTTGAAAACTCGAGTTGTCACATATGTACCTAAGGATAACAAAAACCCTAATGCTTCCTACCTTTTCCTTCGACGGCAGCTCTCCTCTCCACAACCCCTCTGATTTGCAAGCACCATCTTTCTCATCCACCACTATCTCTCGGTTAGTATGTCCTGATCTTTACTCCCTGTGATCCTCTTTTTGTGCAGATCGTATGATTACCTGTTATTGTGTTAGAATCATAGGATAATCGTTGGAATGGCATTGTAATCATAGAATAGTAGATCTAGAACTGGTGTGTTTAAACAAATAATGATTTGAGGTGTATGATCTGTGTTTAAACTAATGATGTTGAATGGATGATGATCGGTTAGGGTATTGTATTTATGTGATTGAGTGTGTTTGACTATTGTATTGTTTCGCATAATGAATGGTGATGTTTAACTGTTGATAATCATAATCAGACGTGCTCGCATGATGAACTTAGAAATCGATTGGACTGTGAATTGCAATGGGGTAACTGTGAACACTAAGGTTTAGACGAATGATGAAACGGTTTGGGTCGACAACGACGAAAGAGGGACTTTCGCCACCCCCTTAACTTGACGAAACATATAGACTTTCGTCATGTCTAGGTAGCGACGAAACATATGGTATTTCGTTGGGGTTGGCGCAAAGAAGCTGAACGACGAAACATATGGAGTTTCGTCGGGATGCAATCTGAGAACAAACATGCAGATCAATTAATATAGCTTATCATGTGTTGGATGTGAATATTCAATTATATGATTACACCTTTAGTTGGAAAATAGGAAACTTGTAGGCATAATTGTGAATAATCAATTTAACTGTTGAACACTATCGTATGGTATGCATGTGAAAGGTGAACTGATTTATGTGATTAACAAACCCATTCGTTAAATGCTATTTAAGAGTCTAGTACTTGAGGGGTGGACTGTAAAGGAACTGGGTATGTGCTACAAGTTAAACTGTGATCGTGGGATAGATGCAAACTGTGACTGACTTTGTTACTAACCTTTGTTGGAAACATGAACTTGTGATTATAGACGTGCATGAAATCTAAATGTTTATTATGTGATACGTGATTTGGAAACGTGATTGTGAAACTGATTACTCTTGGTAACCATAGTAGGGTTTGGTTGACCAACTGGGAACGGGTAATGTAACGTAACCTACCGAGCAAATCTAAGGTGAGTTCACTGCTCTTTTTGCAAGCACGCATCATGGGGAGGGATATCTGGTAATCATTCCAGGGAGGAACGTCGGGTTATTGGGATGTTGGTTATTACACTCATTTCTATCATTAAGACCCCTTACATCTACCGATTAGTTTCCGGGGAGGCAACGAGGTTATTAGTTGATAGCGCTATTAGGTTTGGCACCCTCACACCGTACCGGGGAGGACGGGCGTGAACTAATTACCTAAACCACTTGACCAATGTTTTGATAGAGACATTGGGGTTGGGCAAATAAATCTACAAGCCATCTGCAGTAATCGAGTTAATAACAACATCAAATCAAATCATTGAAATGTTTTATACACATATCTGGTAACTAAGCGCGTTAACAAAACTTTGAACTCACCAGCGTCGTCTGACTTACTTGTCCACATGCTTGCAGGTTTGTAGGTTTATATCATTGGGACTTGCTGTCTGGGATGCTGGAGTGGTCATGGGTCGAGATACATGGAATCTCAATACAAGCTTAATGGTTTATGTACACATGGTTTACGAATCACTTAACAAATGAGTTATGCTTCCGCTGTATACAATGAATGATAAGGATCGTTTTGTGACCCAAACGAGTCAATCAGAAGAGTTTTTCTCAATACGAAAGGCGGAAACAGACGTATCAAGTTCAATTCAGCAAGAATATTCACTTTAAACTGTCTTTTGATTGATATTAGATCGATTAAAATGCTGTAGACACTTCGGCAGAGCTTCGCTACCGGAATCAGAATCGTTACAAATGACAAGACACATCAGATATTTATAGGCTGGGTGATTTCGCTTGAAACCGTTCAAGCGGAATCTAATTCCGCACGGAATCACTTCAAACGGAATTATCATGTTAATTTCGTTTGAAATGACATATGTGTCATTTCAAGCGAAATTACCTATAAACACATATTTCCTAGTTTTTCGTGCCTTGATCTATCTAATACAATACAAGACGAAGTCGACAGACGTATAATGATTGTAACACCTTATGTTAATGAAAGAAAGTTGTATTTAAATATATTTATGAGTTCAACGTGATTGGTGGCTTGGATCCTGGTACGTCACACGCCTCGCGGGGGTTTCCGCATGTGGTATTTTGGGGGTGTGACAGTTTGGTATCAGAGCCACCGGTTATAGTGAACTTGTTTTTAAAACGTTTTTGTAAAACCAGACTATAACCGAACAGTTCTGAATACGTGAATACGACCATGACACTCACCTCCAGATTACAAGGTTCATCTTTCTCACTTGTTGCATACATTACATGACTAGTACACATTTGTTTATGACGCAACATACGAACACACACTCGTCACTATAGCATGATTACATGAATTGCTTGCCTACATTATGATGCGTTGGTAGCATGACATAGTCCTTAGATTCTTGTGATCTTATCATTTTTTATAACCTCTGTTTAGCATTCGAGTTTGAGGAACCATTTGACATGAGTTAGGAGGAACTGAGATGAGCATGCAAATCGCAATATTATTGTGGGTGCACACATAATAATAAAGTGGGGTGCATGCGAGTCCTAGTGAGGCTTAACAAGTGAAAAAGGGGGTTCCGTTCCGTTATTTGATTGATGTGAAACACAACAGTCTATAGGAGTCTTAGCAGTGATTGTCCCCTACTCGAACACGATCTTTTCACTTCTCACTGAATCCTTTCGAATCTCGATGCTATCGAGTACTACCTGAACACCCATCTGAACGCCTAGCGAACTATGTAGAATGTTAGGCGCTTGTACGAACATCCCTGAGTTGGATGTTGCAACGACAATGATTGATCTATATCTTTCTCACCTTTCTTCGTTTGCTGGAGCTTAACGTATTGACGTCTTAAATCCCGAAGTGCGATCACTTCTGCAACACTATCTCAACATACCGTGTATTACTCAGTCAACTTGAAGAACGATGGACAAGAGGGTAAATGTAGTACTTTACTAACTTCAGCATTTGAACGACCCTAGTTTCTGGCAACGAACATCAGCGATTTGACTCCAATCAAATCCTTAACCCTAGTCAGCGACTTATGGGAGTCAACTCTTACGAATCAATCGGGACATAAGCGATGACAACAGATTATAGTGTGGAATGTGTGACTACCAGCGCAGTGAGTAGTGCAATCGGACGTGGCGCAGAATGTGAAAAAATGGACTTGGTTGGTGAAAGATCGTAGGGCTCCGTTTCAAGCAACGATGTTAGAGATGACAGTCACGGTGACATCAAGGTATTTGTAACCATGGCCTACAGTATAGAAATGAAGGTGCATATGACATGGATTGGACATTGTTGGAATCAAGACGACAACAACCAAGGGAACAACGAAAACACCAACACTGGAAATGGTGTTCCTGGAAGGGCATTTAGGATTGGCGTTGGTGATGCCAGGCATAATGGCAGCATGGTAGCTTGTATAAGTAGCCCTTTTTGGTTAACCCTGATGCTTCTTGAAACCGAACCTGTTGTGGAAGCAACTGATGGCAAGTCAAATGAAACCTCATATGTCCGTTGGGATCTAAACTCGACCTTGTGGGATAAGTGTTCGACATCGACCTTCTTTCTACTACCCTTGATAGTTTTTATGTAGTAGTCAGTATGGATTGGTTATCCAGATATCGCGCAGATATACCCTGTGAAGAGAAAGTTGTCGTCTGTCATAAAGTACCCGAGTGGTGCAGAGGCAAGCATCAATTCAGCAATGAAGGCCAGAAGTGTCCACGGAAGGATTACCCCACTATGTTAACACTCGTTACTAATATTAAGGCTAAGGAAAAGAGGATCGAGGATCCACCAATTGTTTGTGATTTCTCCCTATGTGCTACCAGAAGAACTATCAGGTTTACCTTCACATCGTCAGGTGGAATATCAAATCGATATCATGTCAGAAGCAGCCCTTAATACTAGTACCCCTTATTGTCTCACATCAGGAAGATTGCAGGAACTGCCTAATCAACTTCAGGAACTATTGGACAGGAGTTTTATTGAACCTAGTTTTTCGCTTTGGGGAGCCCTAGTTATATCCGTGAAGATAAGCCTTTTCTCATGTGCTCTGATTATCGAGAACTCAACAAGGCGACAGTCGAGAACTGTTTGCCTCGACCATGTATTGCCAGCCTGTCGACCAGTAGCGAGGGTCAAGCTCTCATTCGAGGATTGATTTTCGAACGAACTATTATCAGATGGAAGTCCAAGGGGAGAATGTTCTTAAAGCAGCTTATCAAACGTAATTCGGCCATACGACTTTGTATTCCATGACCTTTGGGGTAATCAACACACCAGCAACTTTATGGATCACATGAATCGACCGTGTTAATTGATGGCATTTTGAATCATTCCAGGAGAAGGGAACATCATGGGTGGTATTCGCATTCTATTTTAGAGCTCCTGGGGGAAGGGGCCAATCCGCACAAAGTCTTGTTAAACGTAACTTCTGGATTCGAGAGGTACCTTTTCGGTCATATAATCAACGAAGTGGGAATACACGTGGACCTTGCTAAGACCCGTTTTGGGTAGAAACTGGTCGACATCAAAGATTCTTATGAGGATACAGCAATTTCTTGGTTTCGCTAGATGCTATCACAGATTCATCACAGGATTTTCGAAGATCGCGCAGCCTTAATCTCTTTAGCACAGCAGGGCGCTGTGTTCATGGAAGACAAAACAGGAGGACGTCTTTTCAGCTTTCAAATTCCAACTCTGCAATGAACTGAGCATCGTCTTTACCCGAGGGTGCGGGTGATCTAGTGATATACGAATCAGAGTCCTAGTTACACACCGATGTAACACGAGAAAGTGATGGCTCACGTAGTGGATTTACAAGAGGAGTTGCACGAGTCACAACCTGCAGTGGAAACCATGGCCTTTGGATTTGAGTTGGAGGCATTACTTGGATGGTACCAAATGCACTACTTAGACCAATCACAAGGGCCTCCCGGGTGCCGTTGTATCAGAAGGGCTAAATCAGTTAATGGCATCGCCAGATGGAACTTTTGGATGATTACGACTGTGAAACTTGAATGTGCACGAGCTTTGTGGCTCACTATCGACTCTAACCTACCTGATCAGACTCGCTCTGTTCAAACTAGAGAACCGGAGGAAGAGGATTTTCAAGTTGAACCCATGCGGGGCATGGAGAACCAACCTTTGGCAAGTCGGATGATATTCGCTACTTCATGGAACGAATATGGATTCCACTGTACCGCAATCCAAGGGAACTTGTGTTGAGCGAAGCACACCAGCCTCGACATTCTAGCCATCTGAATTTTTATGGCGTATATTAGGATCTAAGGATCTGGTACTGGCGACTGGGCTTGAAGGCCTACATAACAAAGCATGTGAACGACGTTTGGCTTGTGCAAAAGCCAAGGTGGAACATCAGAAACCTTCTGGTTTTTGTCAGTAATCAGAAACACCCATTGGGAGAATTGGAATAGACTGCCACGGATTTTGTCACTAGTCTACCTAGAACTCAGAACGAAAACAGCATCACCTGGGTGATCGTTGATTGTCTCACGTAACCAGCACGCTTTATTGCGATCAAGGAAACTGACGAATCGTCACAGCTTGTGAATATTCCTCTGAGAGAGGCGGCTTATGGGCACGAGGTGCCAACCCTTGTTACCTCCGATTTTGATCTATACCTGATTTATGACAGGCATTACACAACACCCTTGACTCACGTCTAAACGAACCATCCTGTCTTTGAAGACATGTCGCGAGTATGTGTATGACTGACGTTAGTGAAGATTGGAAGGACATTTACCTTTGGTTGAGTTCTCCAGTAGCAGTCATCATTTTAGTATTTAGACAGCTCTGTTTGAGGCATTGCATGGACGATAATGCCATCCTTGTTGGGTTAACGTGGGTGACAACCAAATCACAGATCCAGGACTTGTACTCGAAACTCTTGGGAAGATTGCTTAGATCGGAAATCATTTGACGGCAGCGCGTGACTGTCAGAAAAGCGGATAAGCTTAGGAAACACTAGGAGTTCGCTGTAGGCGAACGTGTCATAATCAAAGGTCTCACCCTGTGAGGGTGCGGTACACTATAGAAAATGTGGCAAGCTTAGTTTACGATGCGTTGGGACAGTCGGATTTCTGGAAAAAATTAGTGACATGGCTCACAAACTCGGATGAGCTGACGAATTGGATAACGTTCGCGATGACATTTATGCCTCGAATCTAAGGCAGTGTTTATCCGATGAAACGCTTGGGATACCCTTATTGGAAGTCTGGGGTTAATGACAAGTTGCAGTTGCTGAGAAATCTACTGAAATCGTGGACCAGGAAGTCAAGGTTCATTGACCTAGTCAAATTTCAAATTGTAAGAGTTCGTAGGAACTCAAGTCGTGGACTGGAGTTCACGTGGGAACGTAAGGATCGGAGTAAGCTCTAGTATCCTCAGTTGTTCAAACGGTTGTATCAACTTCGGATATCATTGGCGAATTTCGGGACGAAATTCCCTTTCAAGCTAGGGATGATGTGGTACCCGAGGAAAATCCACAGTCATCCTAATCAAACACTTTGCCGCTTTGTGTTACTTTTGATTTAACGTGTCACTTTTGGATTACTTATCAAATTTCGGGAAGAAATTTCTTTCAAGTTGGGGATGATGTGACAACTCGAGATTTCGAGGTCCTTTTCTACGAACCACTTGTTTTATAATCTTGTCAGATTACAATTGGTCTATGAGATTTTATGTGTAATTGATTTACTGTATTGCTTAATGCTTATGAGTATTGGAAACATTGTGTGGCTTTTGGGCTTTGGCGAAACATATGGTGTATGGACTCGACGAAACACGGCCCACTAACCCGACGAAACGTAGAGTTTCGTCACTCACAAGTCACCCGATGAAACATGGAGTTTCGTCACCCACAGGTCATTCGCCGAAGGAATTGGTTGCTGTTTGGGCTTTCGGCCCAAGTTAAGTGGGGACTCGGTTATTTGCGTGTATATGTACCTAAGGATAACAAAACCCCTAATGCTTCCTACCTTTTCCTTCGACGGCAGCTCTCCTCTCCACAACCCCTCTGATTTGCAAGCACCATCTTTCTCATCCACCACTATCTCTCGGTTAGTATGTCCTGATCTTTACTCCCTGTGATCCTCTTTTTGTGTAGATCGTATGATTACCTGTTAATGTGTTAGAATCATAGGATAATCATTGGAATGGCATTGTAATCATAGAATAGTAGATCTAGAACTGGTGTGTTTAAACTAATGATGATTTGAGGTGTATGATCTGTGTTTAAACTAATGATGTTGAATGGATGATGATCGGTTAGGGTATTGTATTTATTTGATTGAGTGTGTTTGACTGTTGTATTGTTTCGCATAATGAATGGTGATGTTTAACTGTTAATAATCATAATCAGACGTGCTCGCATGATGAACTTTGAAATCGATTGGACTGTGAATTGCAATGGGGTAACTGTGAACACTAGGGTTTAAACGAATGATGAAACGGTTTGGGTCGACAACAACGAAAGAGGGACTTTCGCCACCCCCTTAACTTGACGAAACATATAGACTTTCGTCATGTCTAGGTAGCGACGAAACATATGGTATTTCGTCAGGGTTGGCGCCAAGAAGCTGAACGACGAAACATATGGAGTTTCGTCGGGATGCAATCTGAGAACAAACATGCAGATCAATTAATATAGCTTATCATGTGTTGGATGTGAGTATTCAATTATATGATGACACCTTTAGTTGGAAAATAGGAAACTTGTAGGCATAAATGTGAATAATCAATTTAACTGTTGAACACTATCGTATGGTATGCATGTGAAAGGTGAACTGATTTATGTGATTAACAAACCCATTTGTTAAATGCTATTTAAGAGTCTAGTACTTGAGGGGTGGACTGTAAAGGCACTGGGTATGTGCTACATGTTAAACTATGATCGTGGGATAGATGCAAACTGTGACTGACGTTGTTAGTAACCCTTGTTGGAAACATGAACTTGTGATTATAGACGTGCATGAAATCTAAATGTTTGCTATGTGATACGTGATTTGGAAAAGTGATTGTGAAACTGATTACTCTTGGTAACCACAGTAGGGTTTGGTTGACCAACTGGGAACGGGTAATGTAACGTAACCTACCGAGCAAATCTAAGGTGAGTTCACTGCTCTTTTTCCAAGCATGCATCCCGGGGAAGGATATCTGGTAATCGTTCCGGGGAGGAACGTCGGGTTATTGGGATGTTGGTTATTACACTCATTTCTATCATTAAGACCCCTTACATCTACTGATTAGTTGCCGCGGAGGCAACGAGGTTATTAGTTGATAGCGCTATTAGGTTTGGTACCCTCACACCGTACCGGGGAGGACGGGCGTGAACTAATTACCTTAACCACTTGACCAATGTTTTGATAGAGACATTGGGGTTGGGTAAATAAATCTAGAAGCCATCTACGGTAATTGAGTTAATAACAACATCAAATCAAATCATTGAACTGTTTTATACGCATATCTGGTAACTAAACGCATTAACAAAACTTTGAACTCACCAGCGTCGTCTGACACACTTGTCTGCATGCTTGCAGGTTTGTAGGTTTATATCATTGGGACTTGCTGTCTGGGATGCTGGAGTGGTCATGAGTCGAGATACATGGAATCTCAATACAAGCTTAATGGTTTATGTGCACATGGTTTATGAATCACTTAACAAATGAGTTATGCTTTCGCTGTATACAATGAATGATATGTAACGATTGTAACACCTTATGTTAATGAAAGAAATTTTTATTTAAATATCTTTATGAGTTCAACGTGATTGGTGGCTTGGATCCTGGTACGTCACACGCCTCGCGGGGGTTTCCGCATGTAGTATTTTGGGGGTGTGACATTGGGGCCGTGGGTGGGGGGTGTAGAGTTGGAATGTAATGTTATGGTTAGATTATGGTTGAAATCTAAGTGTTTAGTTAGGTTATTTAGTTATTAGATGTTTATATAGTGTGTTATGATGTTCGGGGACCATAACTAGCTTGGTAATGTTAAAACAATACTTCTGGTGAAAATTTGGTGTTTCGGGTAGTGTCCGGTTGTTCGGTTGGTTACCGATTCGTTAAGGTGCTAAACTACGCAGTTTAGTGAGCTTTATGTTACCTTCGGTGACAGTTTTGACTCCCGACACTTAGGAAATCATTCAGGACCATTTAACCATATTTCTACATGATATTAAGTTGTTTAAATGCTGAATTTTGCTGAATTCTGCAGAATGCTGCAGTTTTTGTGAGTTTTAGGCACTTTCCGGCACTTAAACTAGTGTAACTCTTGGTTTCTGGCTCATTCTGTACCTCAATACCATGTCTGTCTATGTGCTGAACTCCGTCAGCATTTTTCTGATTTGTCTGATAACTGTGCTATCTTTGTTTCGTGCATCATTCGAATCAATAAAGTGTTGCATGTAATAACGATATGACATTTGCATTATATGATGCACATGTATATATTATAACAATAATCAGAAAGCATTCATGTCATAAATGTTAAATCAGCACAGTCATTAAGCACTAATTACTGTTTAATAATTGTACAGATACATGCAAATTTGACGGTTGTCACATTATCCCCCAGTTAAGAAAATTTCGTCCTCGAAATTTAAACTACGTTAACTCCTTAAGGTTACGTTATACGTAGGTGGGTATGCATGATACCAAAGTGATTAACCACGAAACCGAATCAAGACTTACTCGAACCAGGTGAATTCAAGGACATATTACAACAATAGGAACCCAGCGGTTAAAAGGTATGTGTTTCAGAATTTGATGTCAAGGGATACGAGATGTATAGATGTATAACCTGATGTGACTTAGTTCACATGGGTTCAATAAAAGAGGAGTTCTGACTGAAAGAATTTCAAACAATCATTTACAATATGCAAATGAGTTCTAGAAACAATAACATCCGCTAGATGAACTCAGAATCAGCAAGCTCAAAGGTAATGGTAAAATGAAAATGATCCATCAACTTCCGAACAAATAAATGAATAAAATTAGTGTGTTGACATTATTGAATTGCAAGAATACACCGAATGAAATACAACCGAATCTGGTGTACCATTGTCTTAAGTTGTAGTTGCATTAAGAATGTTTAAATGACAGGTCAAACAAAAGTATGTGTAGTTTCGTATGAACGGTTGGCCATGACTAGCACAAGCTACAAGTTTGTACCGACACCACAAGGTGTCGTAATGACATAGTTCAATAATAGCGGTGACTGAACAAGTTCACCGTGTTTGGAATCAAATGAAATTGTAATGAAGCAAACCTGAAAATTCGATTCAAATGGCATCGTAGGATTTTTCAATTGAATATAGAACACCAAAGAGCTACTGTTTCCGATCAAAAATGAAAAGCAATGAATACTGCAAGGCATTCGATCGATAATGAAAGAACCGTTAGGAGGTACACTGGAATATAAAATGAATTTATGTACCATTGTCTTAACACACAATTGCGTTAAGAGTGCTTTAATCATGATAAAACAGAGCGAATTTAGAGCAAGTCAATAAATAAACAATTAAATCCGTGTATGAGACGCGTAAACGAGATTAGCGCAAGCTTCAAATTAACGAGACACCACAACAAGGTGTGGGAACCAACAGACGACTTAATGGAGTCGTAGACCAAACAAGTCTACTACGACTCAGAACAAAAGAAACATTTGCAAAAATGAATTTGAATATGATGCTCTCAAAACATCATATGGTGTCTTGAATTGAATATGCGAAATGGACAAGTTCAAGCAATTGAACTTGGTTTCAGCGCAATCCGACAATAAATACATGTATCGACCAGGAAGTTTCGGCAATGTTACAAAGATGAACCATGTATGTAACTCGAAGGAAAAGAAACTTCAAAAAGGTTTTGTTGACTCAATATCAAGGAGTCGATACTTATAATAATGCAGATTATTCGAGACACAAGGCAATAACTGGATATAGCAAAATGATATTTGTAACTTTGATGAAAACAATCATTAGAAGGGAAGCCAAATGCGTAACAAACAATGCATGTGTAACATATGAAAAGATCAAGAAATGAAGCAAATGAGTGTTCGCTCTAATGAAGAAAATTGTCGTGATGCAACTACCATTAAGAGGAGTAGAGATGTAAAAATCTACTTGCTAGATGCAAAAGTGGAAATTTCAATAAAAGAATTTTCGAGTACTTCACCTGTTCGGTTAACTAAAATAGCATATACGGCAGAATAATGGCGTTTGCGCAAGTTAATGGACGCGGTTCCTAAGTGACAACCTTTAATGAGTTTTGACCTAAGTTCCCGAAGGTCCTAAGTACATGTCTCCTAGATTCTCCAAGTTTTGTATTCTGTGTCTAACTGTTTGTGTACCATGCATAAAACACAACGCTAGCGTATGTCTAAAAACAAATTGTTGACTCACTGTTCTTCGGTATGCTTTATTCCTAAATCCGCAGCTGGCGATAACCTGATCGAAGATCGATATCGGAATAGTAATTGGATCATTGCAGTTGGTCGAATAAATCATTAATCCTAAGCAAGGGATACCGATTCTTGTTGGTTAACTTGTTTCGCTCCCGGTAATCGATGCACATACGAAAACTACCGTCCTTCTCCTTGACGAACAGAACTGGAGCTCCCAAAGGAGAGAAGTTTGGCCTTATAAATCCCGTATCTAGCAACTCCAGAAGCTGCGCTGACAACTCTTGCATCTCTGAAGGCGCAAGTCGATAAGGTGCCTTGGCTACAGGCGCGGCGCCTGGAACCAAGTTAATGCGGAACTCGACTTATCTTTGAGGAGGTAATACTGACAAGTCTTCGGGGAAGACTTCAGGATGTTTCCTTACCACAGGGATATCTTCGAGCTTTGATTCTTTGGCCTCTTTATCCACGACATGAGCTAAGAAGGCAACACATCCTTAACGCAAAAACTTCCATGCCTTCGAACAACTAATAATCCATAGAGGTGTATCCTGCTTCTCCCCATGAATCACGACCGTCTCTTCATTCGCCATCGGGATGCGGATAATCTTCTCGTGGCAAACAATCTCTGCATAATTACTCGACAACCAATCCATCCCAACTACTACGTCGAAGCTTCCCAAATCAACTGGCAGAAGATCTATCAAAAACTCACGTTCTCCAAGCTCTATCACACAGCCTCTAATCACTTCACTAGCTTCTACTAGCTTCCCATTAGCTAGTTCTATCGAGTACGGGATATCTAACTTACATGCAACTAAACCAAGTACATTCTTAAACTCTAGATATACGAAGCTATAGCCGACACCGGTATCAAATAGCACAGATGCAAAATGTTGATTAATAGGGAACGTACTAGTGACTACGTTCGGATCCTGGCGAGCTTCCCTAGCTCCAATGTTGAACACTCTTCCATTATCGTTTCCGTCTTGGGACAATCTTTCCTAAAGTGCCCTACGTCTCCACATTTGAAACAACCTGGAACTCTACCATTATCGTTTCCGTCTTGGTTGCCGTCATCATTTCCTCCTTGTCTGGGATACTTCGCCCAACAGGCATCCTTGTTGTGTCCTTCCTTTCCGCACCTATCGCACCAAGGCCTCAGACATTGACCTTCATGGTGAAACTTGCACTCATCACATCTCGGCTTAGTCCCCAAGTAAACCTTCCTGGAATTGTAACACCTCGTAAAATCATGTCCAATGATGTATTGACACGTGTAATAAACCCTAATGAAGTCAAACATTGAATTTAAGGGTCTAATTTTTTGAAAAATTTAAAACTTTGATTATAAAGGGACTGGAAGTGTTAATATACCTAAAGTAAGTTTCTGAATAACCTCGTACGGTATTTATATTCATAAATGAGCCACTTGCTGATCGAGTGTAGCCGTTTGCGTAATTAATTGAAAGTTTGTGCAATAAAGGGTTAAAAGCGTCAACATGTTAATTCTTACCTCTGAGTGATCTTTTAACAAACCGGGAGCTTCATGATATTTGATTATACTCTCGGGAATGCAAATTAATGGCCGTCTAAGGTTTTTATGCCTTTAAGTGAAGTTACGCGCAACTTCGCAAGTTTAAGGGGTTAAAAGTGTCAATGTGTTTAAATATACCTTTGAATGACCTTTTAGCGAACCCGAAGCATCGTGATGTTTAATAATACCCTCATGAATGCCTAATATGGTTAGATATTAATCGATGATATACGCAAGTTTGCGCATTAGAGGGACCAAAAGCGTCAACTTTTGGATCTACGCCTTTCGGTGACCATTTAAGCAAACGAGAGCATAGAAATAATTAAAATCATGCTTGGGAATGCCCATTATGGGCCATGGAAGGCTTGGTATCATTAAACGACATTTCGCGCTACTTTGTGCGATTAAAGGACTATTTGCGTCAAACTGCAAAAGTATGCCGATTCGTATGGTAACGGACCTTCCAGAATATGACCATGAGTTAAAAATGTCCTAATTATCCTTTATATAGCTTAGATATAGGCTTAGAGGTGTTTGGAGCGCAAAAATAAACTTTTAAGTCATGCAGGGACTAAAAGTGTCAAAAAGTGCACAAGTTTGCATTTTCGCGCATATCTTGCATTCTGAATATATACGGACACCCAAAAATTTATGTAAGCATTAAAATATTTTATTTTAGTGTTTGGTGTAACAACTGTGCTTGTAATCACTATGAACAGTTCTATTATCAGTAAAACAATGTTATTTGATCCCAATGTTTGTTTAATTGTGTTTTACATTTTTCATGTTTTGATCTTTGTTCAATTCCAAACTCTACATCACTTTCTGGAGAGTTATAAGCAAACTAGTGCGTAAACGTACTCAGTTTAATGCGAGAAATACTCTGGAACATCAACATATACTCAACATACCTTAAATAACCTTTACATAACTTAGAAATAAGTTTTGAAGGCTTTGGTATGGCAAAAACAAGTTA
This sequence comes from Helianthus tuberosus, assembly GCA_030545235.1. Lineage (NCBI taxonomy): Eukaryota > Viridiplantae > Streptophyta > Magnoliopsida > Asterales > Asteraceae > Helianthus > Helianthus tuberosus. The sequence continues at coordinate 125,100,145 of CM060366.1, forward strand.
ATTCACTTACAGGGACTAAATATGACAAACTGCGAAAGTATGTCAATTTCAACTGTAACGAACATTCCGGAACATGACCATAAGTTAAACACACCTTAAATATCCTTTAAATAGCTTAGAAATAGGCTTTGAGGGGTTTGGTGTGCTAAAATAAACTTTTGGGACATTCAGGGACTAAAAGTGTCAAAAAGTGCACAAGTTTGCATTTTCGCGCATAACTTACGTTCTGAATACATCCGGACATCCAAAAATTTATGAAAGCATGACTACATTATATTTTAGTGTTCGCCATAAGAAAAATCCATTCGTTGCGTCATTTGGATCGTTTTTCGCGCTTATGCGCATTTCGTCGTAATTAAGCGAACATCGCGTTCGTACGGCCAAACGAACCAACATCAGACATATTTTTGAACATGTTTCATGTCCACAATGTTTAGGCAACATTTTAGGGCCTTAAAGTTGGCTTTAAGGGCCTTAGAAGTGCCGGAAATGGGCTGAATACACAACAGGGACCAAAACTGTAATTTCTGATCTGTCATGGCCAGGCGGCCCGCCTCAGTTTCTGTTAACTCCCACGCGGGCCGCGTCCGCCTGTCTGATCAGATTAGAACGAACAGTCAGCACGATCCAGCTGTTTTAACCACAACCACATGCTTGCAACTTGCCTAATCTGTTGATAAACATCATTTTTAGCCACCATGAGTTTCCGACACTTGTACGGCTTGGATTAAGGCACGATATTCAACAAACGATCTTAACGGTTACCCGAAAACTATAAATACCCCACCCCCACAACTTCTAAACCCACAAGAATCTGATCTATTTGACTCTAAGTTGAAACCTTTGTTTCATACCTGAGTTATTGTGATCACAATTAGCATTCGGGGACCCTTCGTAAGTATTCTTTCGTTCTTTTCCTTATTTTACTGCTTTTTCGAGTCAGAAAGTCAAACTTTGTTTGACTTTCAGCGTTGACCAGTTATGGTCAATGCGAAGTTCGTTTGAACTTCGCAACGTGAGTGTAATCACGTTGGTTATAGTCCCTCGGGACTATGCCTACTGATTACCACGTTGTCTAGGGTCGTGGGATAAGCGATCTGATAAATCGCTTATACCTTCGAACCCGACCCAGTTTGGTCGATCATTAGGATCCGACCAAATACATTAGGTGACCATAGTGTAGGGAATAACCTTCTGAGGTTATACCTTATGGTCACGACGTTTAAGTAGTTGTATGATAGGTAGTTTATATGCCTTAGGTAAATTACCAGAATACCCTTTTCATACATATTTGGTAATTTAGCATATGTAACCTAAACTTTTGTCACGTAACTGATTATGTAACGTGTTCAGGCATATAACACTTGTCATAGGGCTAGTTAGGCGGTCCGAACGCGTTTTACGCGAACGACGCGTTAAAGTAGCATAAGCTACCTAAACGGGTCGTAATGGGTCGTAAACAATTATGTTAAGTTTCATTTGGTATGTAGGCTTTGTTGAACCATACTACACGAGTCTCAATACTCGTTTGGTTTACAAACCCTCATGCTACCCGATCTTCCGATTTAGGTCCGGTTTATTAACATAGTTACCTATACTAGGTGCCGTTTGATTCCGAGATCTCTAGCATTACTTGGTGATTATCTTTAGACATCTGAGCAATCACAAGTGAGTACATAGACCCCTCTTTTACTGTTTTCCAAACTGTTTTGGGGTGGAACACATGTGCCTACTTGTTACTTTCATGCTTTCCTGTTTTCACATCATATACTGATATGTTCGGTAGTACATTATAGTACATGATTTTATGACATTTCATGCTAGGTGTGCCCATTGTGTGCATTACTTAGTACATCGTTTTACATAACATTTCACGCTATGTATGTTCATTTGATTACATACTTAGTGCATTGTTTTCACATGTTTACATTTTGGTATGACATTTGGTTTGTTTACATGGGACAATACATTCATTAACATTAGCTACGCCGTTCGTTAGTAGGTAGTGGTACCATAGGAATTGACAACTCCCGTTCCGGACGTCCCAGGGAAAGGGGATGAAAGGAATGACCGAATTCGATGATATAAGACAGATAGACCTTTAATTTGTTTAAAGGGTTTATCACCACAGTCGCAAGGCTTGGATGTATGCATTTTCACAATACCGCATAGATGTTCATATTAAATAGTTGCATGCATTTACACAAAACATAGCTTTGATTTAAACCAAGTTTTACTTCAATACTTTGTTTTTGTGCATATGGTTTAGTTGAGACATTTCACTTACCATACATGACATTTTGACATAGACATTTGACAGGAATATTTGACATAGACATTTGACATGGATATTCGACATAGACATTTGACATGGATATTTGACATAGACATTTGACATGGATATTTGACATAGACATTTGACATGATTTACATCTTGACATAAACACTTTGACATATTATTCAATACATTTGACAATTGGGTTAAACATAGACTTCTTACATTGGTTGGTTTGGTTTGATTAAGTGATTAAGTTAACGATGCGTGTGTAATATGATACAAGCATGGTGGATACGCCGCTGGTACTTCCTATATATAAGTGTTTGTATGGTATTACATGGCGTAACGTTATTTGAATCATTTCAGTTTGAGACATAGAACATTTCATACAAATAACATACTTTTCACAAGACATTGATTTACAAACAACTTATCTTATACAAACACATTTTTACATGGTTATTTATTTAACCTGACATTTACTTATACATATCATCTGATCTTATTGTTTTCAAATGATTTACATGACAAAGCAAATTACAAGGTTCATGACTAAACATTTTCTTAAACATAAGTCATGAATCCTATTTTCACAAAACCTATGTATCTCACAGGCATTTTTATGCTGACGTACCTATTTTCACATGTGTTTTCAGGTGCTTTTCCATAGGATGTTGATTATGATACTAGGGCGGACCTGTGCCTTAGAGACTTTAAAAGAAGATAGACTATGTTTAATTATGTTCTGAACTCTTTAATTTCCTGTTTGAGACAATGTAACACCCTTGTTTAATAAATAAAATACACTTTGTGTGCCATGGTTATGAAACAATTAATTCTGTTACGACACGCCCCGATGTTTCCGCCGCGATTTGTTGTTTTACGCGGTCGGGGTGTGACAGAAGAGTTGGTATCAGAGCCAATGGTTATAGGGAATTAGGTTATTAGTAATGCTTTGACCTAGACTATAACTTTTCTAGGAACCTAACACAAGTTATCTTGTGTTTAGATCTTAAAACATGTACATCACCTATCCTTAGGTGATTAACAAAACAAGGAACCAAAATTTTTCCGAAACGATTTTTGAAAAAACAATCATCTGTTTTTGAATAAATTTTTACAAGGTTTTGAACCCTCAATTGTAAGGTTTTGAACCCTCTGTTACATGGTTTTGAACCCTTTTCAGTATTGGTTTTTGGCCTTGTGCCTTCAAATTTTCAAAATCCCGTCAAACGTTTTGGGTTTTAAATAATGTGAACATGTGCAAACTGGAAGGGTGAATGCCTGTATTCTGAGTTTTCTGTCTAGGCAAGCACTTCGTATACATCTCAACCAGACGCGAGACCAGTTGTGCTTACCTGAGAATTCTTGGGATGAGTGTTCACTTATAGGCGAGCATGTCTTCATTATACATTATTTTTGATCCATTTACTTTGATTAGTCACTGTGAGTCGTTTGTTTGCTTTGTGATACGGATGAATGACCACCATCTATGCTGTTGGCAATTCTTGTTTTTATCATCTCATTCTTTTCATCCAATCATCTCACTCGTTTCTTTTCATGTTTTCCTCTTTTAGAATGCCTCCTCGACGCGAGAACCAGATAGCTACTGCCGAGCTGGCAGAAATTATTGCGCAGCAGATGGCTGCTCAATTCCCAAATCTCTTTGCTCAATGGCAACAAGCCAACAACAACAACAATGGTCCGTGCAAATACAAGGATTTTAACTCGGCTAAACCACTCAAGTTTAGTGGTTCTGAGGGAGCGACCGGGCTTCTTCAGTGGTTTGAGAGCATAGAGAATACTTTTCGCCACGTGCAGTGTCTCGAAAATCGCAAAGTCGAGTTTGCTTCGAGCGTATTTCAGAAGAGGGCTTTGACATGGTGGAACGGGGTTATGAGGGACCAAGGTGCAGAAGTTGCTCTCGCACAGACATGGGCTGAACTTAGAGCCCTTATGATGAGGGAATTTTGTCCTCGTCATGAGCAACGAGCGTTGGAGAAGGAGTTTGATGAGCTGAAGCAAGATAGTGGTGAGCATAGGGCTTATACTGATCGGTTTGAAGAATTGAGTCTGCTTTGCCCAACAATGGTCACCCCACTCGACAAGGCTATCGAGAGATACATCGATGGTCTACCTGACTCGGTACAAGACATTCTTACTGGTAGTAACCCTGCCACACTTCGTCAGGCAATCGAGTTATCAGCGACATTGACTGAGTCGCAGATCCGGAAGAACAAGTTACACCAGAAGGGTGACAAGGGCAAGAAACAGTCGGCAGACAAGGTGGATAGCAAGAAAGGTCAAAACGGGAGTGGAAAGAACTCTGGTTCTTCAAAGAGGGCAAAGAAGCGTAAGGCTTCCCAAAACTATGCTGTCACTGCCCAAGCTAACCAGGTAGCTCCCAACCAACCTGCACAGCCTCCAGCGAAGAAACCCTATTCAGGGAATGCACCTTTGTGCAATAGATGCAACAGTCACCACCTGCCGCAACTTCCATGCCGTTTCTGTACTAACTGTGGGAAATCAGGCCATCTTGCCAATGTTTGTCGGTCTGCTCAGAATCCCGCGGTTCAGAACCCGGCTCAACAAGTTGCTCAGCCTCCTGCTCCGCAACAGGGTCAAGCTGCACGACCACAATACCCACCAGGTGCTTGTTACAATTGTGGGGATCTGACCCACTATAGGAATCGGTGCCCAAGACTGGCGAACCAGAACCAGAACCAGAATCAGGCTCCGGCTCGAGGCCGAGTTTTTAACATGAATGCCCAAGAGGCACAGGCTGACGATAATGTGGTGAACGGTACGTTCTTTATTAATAATCAGCCTGCATCTGTTCTTTTCGATTCCGGTGCCGATAAGAGTTTCGTGTCTTTGTCTTTTGAGCCTATGCTTCGAGTGTCTAGAACGAAACTAGGAAAACCTTTGACAGTAGAAGTTGCTAATGGTGAACCCATTATTCTTGATTCTGTTCTTCGCAACTGCCAGTTGAACCTTAACGACCATCTTTTTCCTATTGACCTCACGCCTATGCAACTTGGAAGCTTCGATGTTATTGTGGGAATGGATTGGTTATCCAAGCATCACGCAGAGATAGTTTGTTCTAAAAAGATTGTTCGTGTGCCACTTTCGACAGGCGAGATCCTGCAGGTTCAAGGTGAGAAGCCTACCGGTGGTCTCAAACTCATGTCTTGTTTTAAAGCTCGGAAGTATCTGCAGAAGAACTATGTGGCTTTCTTAGCACATGTTACAGAAGATAAAGGCAAGGGTAAGTCTATTTCAGATATTCCTGTCGTTCGGGATTATTCTGAAGTATTCCCTGAAGACTTACCTGGTCTACCTCCAGCACGCCAAGTCGAGTTCCGCATTGATCTCGTACCTGGTGCAAATCCCATTGCCAGAGCTCCATATCGTCTTGCACCATCTGAGATGCAAGAGTTGTCTAAACAGCTTCAGGAGCTCTCTGACAAAGGTTATATACGTCCTAGCTTTTCACCTTGGGGTGCTCCCGTTCTTTTTGTCAAGAAGAAGGATGGATCCTTTAGAATGTGTATCGATTATCGGGAGCTTAACAAGCTTACCATCAAGAATCGATATCCCCTACCTCGCATCGATGATCTCTTTGATCAGTTACAAGGCGCTTCTTATTTTTCGAAGATCGATCTGCGTTCCGGATATCATCAACTTCGGGTGCAAGAAGAAGACATTCCGAAGACAGCATTCCGTACTCGTTATGGACATTACGAGTTCACAGTCATGCCATTCGGTTTGACTAATGCTCCTGCTGTTTTCATGGACTTAATGAATAGGGTCTGCAAACCTTATTTGGATCAGTTCGTCATTGTTTTTATCGATGACATCTTGATTTACTCTAAGACGCGAGCTGATCACGAGCAGCATCTTCGTCTTACTCTGGAACTCCTGAAGAAAGAGCAACTTTTCGCCAAATTCTCCAAGTGCGAATTTTGGCTTAAAGAAGTTCAATTTTTGGGACACATTATCAACGAATGAGGTGTTCATGTAGATCCCTCCAAGATCAGTGCGATTAAGGATTGGGATACGCCTACTACTCCTACTGAAGTTCGTTCTTTTCTTGGTCTAGCGGGTTATTATCGCCGCTTCTTTGAAAACTTCTCTAAGATTGCAGTTCCTCTAACTGCTCTAACTCAGAAGAAAATGCCCTTTTATTGGGGATACAAACAAGAGGAAGCTTTTCAACACCTGAAGCAGAAGCTTTGCGATGCGCCTATCCTATCATTGCCTGAGGGTGATGATGACTTTGTCGTGTATTGTGATGCATCTAAATTGGGTCTTGGCTGTGTTCTGATGCAAAGGAACAAAGTCATAGCCTATGCATCAAGACAATTGAAGATACATGAGAAGAACTACACCACTCATGATCTTGAGTTGGGTGTAGTTGTTTTCGCTCTCAAGATCTGGAGACACTATTTGTACGGTACAAAATGTGTGGTTTTCACGGACCACAAAAGTCTTCAGCATATCTTCAATCAGAAAGAACTCAACATGAGGCAACGACGTTGGGTTGAGCTTTTAAACGACTATGATTGCGAAATTCGCTACCATCCTGGTAAGGCGAATGTCGTAGCTGATGCATTGAGTCGCAAGGAACGTACTAAGCTTCATTGTGTACGTGTTCAATCTGTTATTCAAGCTCGATCTGATATTCAAGCCCGCATTTCTCAGGCTCAACAATCTTGTGTTTCACAAGGTCTAATGGATAAGGAATTTTCTTATCACATAACACCTGCTTTGGAACTGAAGGACAATGGATCATATTACTTCATGGACCGTTTGTGGGTCCCAAGCCAGGATGATCTTCGTACCTTGCTTATGGATGAAGCCCATAAGTCTCGCTATTCTATTCATCCGGGCTCAGATAAAATGTATAAGGACCTTCGTACTCACTATTGGTGGCCTGGTATGAAGAAAGACATTGCCTTATACGTATCAAAATGCCTTACTTGTCTTAAAGTTAAGGCTGAACATCAGCGTCCTTCGGGTCTATTGGTGCAACCGGAGATCCCAGTTTGGAAATGGGAAAACATTACTATGGATCTCATTACTAAACTTCCACGCACCAAGAAAGGTCACGATGCCATCTGGGTAGTCGTTGATCGTCTTACAAAGTCAGCACATTTCTTGCCAATCCGCGAGGATTTTCCTACTGACAGACTTGCTCAAATCTATGTAGATGAAATTGTGGCTCGACATGGTGTTCCTTTGAACATCATTTCTGACAGAGATGCTCGTTTCACTTCTCATTTTTGGAGAACCATGCAATCTGCTATGGGGACCCAACTTAATCTGAGCACAGCTTATCATCCGCAAACGGATGGTCAATCTGAGAGAACAATCCAGACTCTGGAGGATATGCTAAGAGCTTGTGTGATCGATTTTGGTGGTAGCTGGGATTCACATCTTAAATTGATTGAATTCTCCTACAACAACAGTTATCACACTAGCATCAAAATGGCTCCTTTCGAAGCTCTCTATGGTCGAAAATGTCGTTCACCAGTCTGCTGGAATGAGATTGGCGAGGCTCAACTTACTGGACCTGCCCTCATTTTAGAGACAACTGACAAGGTCAAGAAAGTTCGTGATAACCTTCAGGCAGCTAGAAGCCGTCAGAAGATTTACGCGGATCCAAAACGCAAACCCTTGGAATTTCAAGTCGGTGATCGAGTATTACTTAAGGTCTCACCTTGGAAAGGTGTGATCAGATTTGGAAAGAAAGGAAAACTTGCACCTAGATACGTTGGACCATTCAAGATCGTCGAAAGAATCGGAAAGGTAGCCTACAGACTTGAGTTACCTCCTGAACTGGGAAATGTTCATCCAACTTTTCACGTGTCAAATCTCAAGAGGTGTTCAGCTGATGAGAACTTCTCCATACCGCTTGACGAAATTCGTGTTGGCAAAACACTGAAATTTGTTGAGAAACCAGTGGAAATCATGGAACGTGAAGTCAAGTGGCTTAAACGCAAGCGCATTCCTTTGGTCAAAGTTCGCTGGGAAGCTAAACGTGGACCCGAGTTTACTTGGGAATGCGAAGATCAAATGAAGGCAAAATATCCACATCTTTTTCCACGAGTTTCCTCTAAATAAATTTCGGGACGAAATTTCCACAAGTAGGGGAGACTGTAACAACTGTGCTTGTAATCACTATGAACAGTTCTATTATCAGTAAAACAATGTTATTTGATCCCAATGTTTGTTTAATTGTGTTTTACATTTTTCATGTTTTGATCTTTGTTCAATTCCAAACTCTACATCACTTTCTGGAGAGTTATAAGCAAACTAGTGCGTAAACGTACTCAGTTTAATGCGAGAAATACTCTGGAACATCAACATATACTCAACATACCTTAAATAACCTTTACATAACTTAGAAATAAGTTTTGAAGGCTTTGGTATGGCAAAAACAAGTTAATTCACTTACAGGGACTAAATATGACAAACTGCGAAAATATGTCAATTTGAACTGTAACGAACATTCCAGAACATGACCATAAGTTAAACACACCTTAAATATCCTTTAAATAGCTTAGAAATAGGCTTTGAGGGGTTTGGTGTGCTAAAATAAACTTTTGGGACATTCAGGGACTAAAAGTGTCAAAAAGTGCACAAGTTTGCATTTTCGCGCATAACTTACGTTCTGAATACATCCGGACATCCAAAAATTTATGAAAGCATGACTACATTATATTTTAGTGTTCGCCATAAGAAAAATCCATTCGTTGCGTCATTTGGATCGTTTTTCGCGCTTATGCGCATTTCGTCGTAATTAAGCGAACATCGCGTTCGTACGGCCAAACGAACCAACATCAGACATATTTTTGAACATGTTTCATGTCCACAATGTTTAGGCAACATTTTAGGGCCTTAAAGTTGGCTTTAAGGGCCTTAGAAGTGCCGGAAATGGGCTGAATACACAACAGGGACCAAAACTGTAATTTCTGATCTGTCATGGCCAGGCGGCCCGCCTCAGTTTCTGTTAACTCCCACGCGGGCCGCGTCCGCCTGTCTGATCAGATTAGAACGAACAGTCAGCACGATCCAGCTGTTTTAACCACAACCACATGCTTGCAACTTGCCTAATCTGTTGATAAACATCATTTTTAGCCACCATGAGTTTCCGACACTTGTACGGCTTGGATTAAGGCACGATATTCAACAAACGATCTTAACGGTTACCCGAAAACTATAAATACCCCACCCCCACAACTTCTAAACCCACAAGAATCTGATCTATTTGACTCTAAGTTGAAACCTTTATTTCATACCTGAGTTATTGTGATCACGATTAGCATTCGGGGACCCTTCGTAAGTATTCTTTCGTTCTTTTCCTTATTTTACTGCTTTTTCGAGTCAGAAAGTCAAACTTTGTTTGACTTTCAGCGTTGACCAGTTATGGTCAATGCGAAGTTCGTTTGAACTTCGCAACGTGAGTGTAATCACGTTGGTTATAGTCCCTCGGGACTATGCCTACTGATTACCACGTTGTCTAGGGTCGTGGGATAAGCGATCTGATAAATCGCTTATACCTTCGAACCCGACCCAGTTTGGTCGATCATTAGGATCCGACCAAATACATTAGGTGACCATAGTGTAGGGAATAACCTTCCGAGGTTATACCTTATGGTCACGACGTTTAAGTAGTTGTATGATAGGTAGTTTATATGCCTTAGGTAAATTACCAGAATACCCTTTTCATACATATTTGGTAATTTAGCATATGTAACCTAAACTTTTGTCACGTAACTGATTATGTAACGTGTTCAGGCATATAACACTTGTCATAGGGCTAGTTAGGCGGTCCGAACGCGTTTTACGCGAACGACGCGTTAAAGTAGCATAAGCTACCTAAACGGGTCGTAATGGGTCGTAAACAATTATGTTAAGTTTCATTTGGTATGTAGGCTTTGTTGAACCATACTACACGAGTCTCAATACTCGTTTGGTTTACAAACCCTTATGCTACCCGATCTTCCGATTTAGGTCCGGTTTATTAACATAGTTACCTATACTAGGTGCCGTTTGATTCCGAGATCTCTAGCATTACTTGGTGATTATCTTTAGACATCTGAGCAATCACAAGTGAGTACATAGACCCCTCTTTTACTGTTTTCCAAACTGTTTTGGGGTGGAACACATGTGCCTACTTGTTACTTTCATGCTTTCCTGTTTTCACATCATATACTGATATGTTCGGTAGTACATTATAGTACATGATTTTATGACATTTCATGCTAGGTGTGCCCATTGTGTGCATTACTTAGTACATCGTTTTACATAACATTTCACGCTATGTATGTTCATTTGATTACATACTTAGTGCATTGTTTTCACATGTTTACATTTTGGTATGACATTTGGTTTGTTTACATGGGACAATACATTCATTAACATTAGCTACGCCGTTCGTTAGTAGGTAGTGGTACCATAGGAATTGACAACTCCCGTTCCGGACGTCCCAGGGAAAGGGGATGAAAGGAATGACCGAATTCGATGATATAAGACAGATAGACCTTTAATTTGTTTAAAGGGTTTATCACCACAGTCGCAAGGCTTGGATGTATGCATTTTCACAATACCGCATAGATGTTCATATTAAATAGTTGCATGCATTTACACAAAACATAGCTTTGATTTAAACCAAGTTTTACTTCAATACTTTGTTTTTGTGCATATGGTTTAGTTGAGACATTTCACTTGCCATACATGACATTTTGACATAGACATTTGACAGGGATATTTGACATAGACATTTGACATGGATATTCGACATAGACATTTGACATGGATATTTGACATAGACATTTGACATGGATATTTGACATAGACATTTGACATGATTTACATCTTGACATAAACACTTTGACATATTATTCAATACATTTGACAATTGGGTTAAACATAGACTTCTTACATTGGTTGGTTTGGTTTGATTAAGTGATTAAGTTAACGATGCGTGTGTAATATGATACAAGCATGGTGGATACGCCGCTGGTACTTCCTATATATAAGTGTTTGTATGGTATTACATGGCGTAACGTTATTTGAATCATTTCAGTTTGAGACATAGAACATTTCATACAAATAACATACTTTTCACAAGACATTGATTTACAAACAACTTATCTTATACAAACACATTTTTACATGGTTATTTATTTAACCTGACATTTACTTATACATATCATCTGATCTTATTGTTTTCAAATGATTTACATGACAAAGCAAATTACAAGGTTCATGACTAAACATTTTCTTAAACATAAGTCATGAATCCTATTTTCACAAAACCTATGTATCTCACAGGCATTTTTATGCTGACGTACCTATTTTCACATGTGTTTTCAGGTGCTTTTCCATAGGATGTTGATTATGATACTAGGGCGGACCTGTGCCTTAGAGACTTTAAAAGAAGATAGACTATGTTTAATTATGTTCTGAACTCTTTAATTTCCTGTTTGAGACAATGTAACACCCTTGTTTAATAAATAAAATACACTTTGTGTGCCATGGTTATGAAACAATTAATTCTGTTACGACACGCCCCGATGTTTCTGCCGCGATTTGTTGTTTTACGCGGTCGGGGTGTGACATTTGGCTTGATAAAATTCCATTCGTCGCGTAGTTTGGATCATTTTTCGCGTCCGTTCGTGTTTCGTCGTAATTAGTTGAACAACGTGACCGTACGGCCAAACGAACCGACATTCGACATGTTTTTGAGCATGTTTCTTATCCCCTATGTTTAGGAATCATTGTAGAGCCTTGTAAATAGCTTAACGGGCCATAAACGTGCCAAACATGACCTTAAATGCTCACAGGGACCATTTCTGCACTTTTTAAAAGTTTCTGATGCTGAACTGGGTACTAGGTCGGCCGCGTAAGACTCCCTATGAGTCTACGTGGGCCGCGTGAGTCTATCAGAACTGCAAAACAGCTTCTGTTAATCAACAGCCTGGTTTCTGGTTTTCGCACATGGGTTTCTTCATTCTATGGGCCATTTTTGGGCACCCATGGTATTAAAAATCAGGGGGAATGATGTGTATGGTCCAGATCAAGGCTCGGGTTATGAGAAACGATCCTAACGGTTCTTGAAATCCTATATAAACCCACTTGATCTTGGCTTTCATTCACACCTCATTCCATTTCTGATTGCTCTATGAATTCTTGGAGGATCTTGAGCTTCTTGAGAACCTCCTTCTATCCATAGGACCTCTTGTAAGTATCATTTCGTGCTTAGTTTAAATTATTTAGCGTTTTAAACCGAAAAGTCAAGCGTTTTTGATAAACGCCTTGACTTTTAAACGGTTGAGCCATTGTTCGCAACGAACATGACTACGTGACCGTAATTAGGTAAGTGTTAAACCCTCAAAAGGGCACCTTCTAATTACCACGTTTAGTTAGTTAAATTGTCGGGTCAAATAAAAGTCAAACGGGTTAGTTTTAAATAAAATTCATAACTATTAATATAGAAGCCATAAAATCAGTTTTCTCACTTTAATAACTAGGTAAATATTAGTTGAACATGTCTAAAGCATGTTCAACCCGACAATTCTAAGTTTAGGCTCGGTTCGGAACCGAAAGTCGCAAAAGTTGACTTTTACTTTGACTTTCAGTTCTGACCCGATTTAGTTTAGTTTAGATATGCCTTAGGATTCCTTTAGGACCATGTTATAGGTTAGTATAACCCCCTGAGGTTATACAACTTGGATCCTTAGTTATCCTATTCATTTGCATGTTTCCGTTATATGCCTAATTGTTGACTGTTATGCCCTTTTGACCTTAAAACGAGATTTTTGAAAATATGAAAGGATAGAAACCTTTATTACTGAATTATAAACTTGTCCCTAAAATTTGACATCAGTTTGAGGTCTAGATTAGGAGTTATGCTCATTAGCGTAAATGAAAAGCTTTTTATTAATTAAACGGCGTAATTAGCATAAAGCCTATCTAAACCCAATTTTTGATACCAAACTTTATACCTACTGATATAAAATAATATTTTGGTATTTTTGAAGATTTTTATTTATTTTTAGGCTGAGCATAACATAGGGTTATAGCTTTAACTCGGTAATTTTCGGTTTTGCCCTTTTGGCCTATAAAATGAGTTTTACAAAACATTTTGACACCAAACCTTTTGCTACTGATTTTATATGATAAATAAAGTATTTTAAACTTTATGGAATAACAAAAATATCAGCTTTTCTTATAAAACCCGGAAATCGCTTAAAATCGCCTTTTTACGTGTTTTAAGCGCATAGTATGTATTAAAACTATTTTAAATATATAAGACTTAATACCTACTGATATTTTTAGTAAATTTTTATACTTTAATAGTAAGCAAAAGTTTTAAACTCAGACTTCCAGATTTGACCTTTTAAGCTTATGTGAAATTACCAAAATGCCCCTACGGTGCATAGTTTGGTTTTAAAAGATAAATTTCATATATATGTAATACCCTACTGATATAACTTATTAAATTGAGTATTTTTACTAATTATATCAGACATGGAACTCAGATTTATATTTAAACTCTTTTAAAGCTTTAAAATGACCAAAATACCCCTACGGGGCATAGTTTGAGTTTAAATTCATTTTGGGCATAACGGAAGGTATCCTACTGATATCACAACATGTTTAAGGCATATTAACTTAGGAAACCTGTTCATGACCCTTTTGGTTACACGTTACGCACTTTTCGCGTTCGATGCGGTTTATGTAACTAGTTTGCATAAACTGACCGAAACGGGTCAAACCTTATCATTTTTACCTCAAAATCCAGAATGTGTTTAGTTTACCCATATTATACAAGTCCCCAAACTTGTCGGGTCTAAATCACATTCTATTCCGGTCTTCGCTTAATCATGCGTTTTGAACCGTAAACCTTTCCTAAAAACTAACCGGTCTAAGTTACGACTTAAATAAGACCCGTTAGGAATCTAATAGGTTAATAAAACCTTCGTTCTAGATTAAGAGCCCCAGTAGAGGTACTTTTGCTTGCTGATTAGGATTTACGGCTGAGTATAAATTGCATCTTAAGCTCAGGTAATTACTCTTAACTTATTTTCCCTATACGGGCTTGGGATACGGTATTATAATAATACCGCTTGGTCAGATATTGAATGTTTAATCGAATAGTGGTTAAATTATTGAGGTAACCCTTTTTTAATCTGTCTTGTTTGAAATAAAGGCCTTTAGGGGTTAATGACCATGTCCCGGATATCCTTGGCATCATTATAACATAAAAATGGCCACGTCTTATGCACGGGGTGTAGGCATACACCTGACAGTTGCATAAGGGAAATGGTATCTCACTCTCTTGTGGGCCTATACTTGTGGTGTGTCTGTTAATCTTGACTCGGTTTCTAACATCGAGCCCTAAATGTATAACGAACATGTAAATCTGTATACAAGATTATTTTTATATAATTGTCCCAAGTTATAAAAGATATTTTGTGCCTTGTGCATTCAAATCAATTTTCTAAAACATTTTCAAAATGAGTCAGTTAATTATATTTACCAGTGTAAACTGACGTATTTTTTCCAAAAAGATTAAGTGACAGGTACTGTACGTAATTGGCTGGGAGCTCAGGGCGTTAATAGGGAATCTTGCAAGTTCTAGATGCCTAAAGTCTGTTGAACAGTGTTTATCTTTCTGTTTTAAGATCCGCCTGTGGATCCATCTTACAATCCGTTTGTAATATCAAATGTTACATTTGAATCGGTTTGTAATATATTTATCTTTTGCTTCCGATGTGCATTAAATTGTGTTGTTCGACTATGACGATATCAACTACGTCACGATACTCCCCACCGGGCCCACCAGTAATATGTGGAAATATCGGGGTGTGACAGGAATGCCCTATGCCACCACAGTTAAAACAACCTTGCCCTTGTTCTCGATCATTACTGTTTCCGTCCTAATGGACATTGTTGTTGTTTCCCCCGCGATTTCCGCTATCATCTTGACCTTCATTTCCATGTCCAGCTCCGTACCAACATGTCTCCTCGACATGCCCCACTTTGCCACATTTATCACATTTTCCATATTTACATCGCCCGGTATGATGACGTTGACAATTGTCGCACTTAGGTAGGATACCCATGTACTCTTTTCCCTTTTTGGCATTGTTGTTGCTATTCGCCCGAGCACCCTTTTGGAAATCAGTGAGCTTTTTTTTTGTTCTTCCCAGATGAATCCACATGAGTCTCCTTCTTCTCGTCAGGGGTTGAAAATTTTTGTAGTCCAGTCGCTTCTTTAGTGAGCGCCACACTTAAGTCAAACGCATCGAAAATTGTTGGAGGCTTTGATGCTGTCATCAAGCTCAGAACCTGAGGCGCTAATCCCCAGATGAATCGTTCTATCCTCTTAAACTCTAGTTCCACCAGATATGGAACAACTCGCGACAAATCATGAAGTCTCTGCACGTATTCCGCCACCTTTGGACCTTCCATCTTCAGGTTCCAGAATTCAACTCTTTCAGCTCATTCCATGTCAAAGCATACGCAGCAGCCTCGCCCAACGTCTGAACCTGGAGGTTCCACCATGACAGAGCCCCATCTTGAAACAGACTAGAAATATACTTGGCTTGTTGCTCTGGAGTACAATTGCTCATTCGCAAAA
This sequence comes from Helianthus tuberosus, assembly GCA_030545235.1. Lineage (NCBI taxonomy): Eukaryota > Viridiplantae > Streptophyta > Magnoliopsida > Asterales > Asteraceae > Helianthus > Helianthus tuberosus. Next base: position 125,116,080 of record CM060366.1, read on the forward strand.
CAGAATCCGTATTCTCGACCCATCTCACAAAAGCTACGGCACCTCCAGTGCCATCGAAGTTCAGAGGCTTGCAGTCCAGAAACTGCTTGTAGGTACAGCCTGCAACCCAAGCAGCATCATTCACAGAAAGCATTAACAAAGCACACTCGGAAATGTCCAAACATATTATAATGTGTCTTAGGTGACTTAAACATTACCGTTAGGTGGGTTATTCCCTGAGGTACCTCCGCTGTGTCTGTAGCGAAGAACCTCATGCTGTGCGATGGCCTGTGTGATGCGCGCTTGTAATTCTGCCTCGGTCATGGGCAGCTGAATGTTCCTTCGAGGAGGCATTCTTCTTCTAATAAGAAGATTGGATTGGTCAGGTCTTATTTGTTACGTAAATAAGTAATTGTCTAGAGGTTGTATGTACATATATATAAACAATCATCATATCAAACAATCATGCAACGACACAATCATGGCATAAACAAGTAATTCAACAATGTGTTTAATGAGAACATGACGATTGAGCTTTCATTAATCATTGACCACCGTTACATTGTTTACAAATGCATCACATCAAAAGGGACACAGGGTCACACTACCCTCGTCCAATAAGTCTGTCACTATACAAAAGTCATATAATCATAAGGTGGTCTTCAAAAGGCTTCACAATCTCGGCTCAATAGTGGTGCTCTCACCAAAAGTAATGCAAGCTGCATAAAACCAAAAACCTACTGTACTGATGGCGGAGGTGGAGGAGGGAGGAAAAGCAAACTGAGAACATGTGCGAGTTCCTCCTCGAGCTTGCACACATGACAAAGCAAGTAACTGATCTGCTGCTCGACAGTAAGGAATCGAGCATCAAGCTCTGGAAAAGGACTAAGAGGAACAGATGGATGAGCAAAAGGAGACGGTGATGAACGAGGGGGAACAAAAGCAGGCTGACAAGGACACGGTAAAGGATGCGGTGTCGACTCAAGTTCCAAGACTCTGTGACTCATAACTTCAAATCGAAGCTGAAGCGAATAAAGTAACTCATCATGTGTATAGCCAACAAAATGCGAGGTATGGTAGGGGTCTGAGGTCGGCATGGAATACGGTGGGGACCATCGGAATGGCTCATCAAGTGGTGAAGAAGTGAAAGGAGCAAACGGTGTAGACTGATGGATCTGTGGAAAAGCTGCTGAAACATAAGGATCATGACTAGGCTGCTGGCCTGAAGTACCTTCCCCTGGACGGGGTGCGGGTATATCCTGAAGGAAAACGATAGGCAAATCAGTGTGATCGACGTCGGACTCCATAGGGGGAAAAGGAGCAACATCAACGGGTGCGGGTGCAGGTGGGGGAATAAGTGGATCAATAATAGGAGGGTCAACAGGTGCAGGAACTGGGTCAGGTATGGGGGGTGCAATGTCTGGTATGCCAAAAGGAATAGGGTCATGATCAGGCATGGGCTCAGGATCAGCAGGTGCAACATCAGGCTGATCAGCAGGAACAAAATCTAGCTCAGGGTCAGGCTCGGGGTCGTGTGGAGGAGATGGTGCAGCTGACATGGCCGTATCATCATCAGAATCAGTGGCATAGCGCTGTAATCCGACCGCCCGTAAAGATGACGACGTCCCAGACTCAAAGGAATCTGAGACAGAGTGCAGACTAGAATCAGAGGATAACTCAATGACAGGAATCTCAGGAGGTGGAATAGCAACAACATCCTCATCTATCTCTCCATCACCATGGGCGTCATCAGGAGGACCATCAACAAACAGATCAACGACATCATCAAACAAATCGTCAAAAGGCCAATCCTCGGGAGGAATGACCACGAGAGGAACAGGAGCGTGTCACACCCTGTCTTTTGCGGAAGCGTATGATGTGTGACTGGTTATTTAAGTTTTAAAAAACAACTACATTGCATTCAATCGTAATAAACAACTACATGATCAAAACGATGTTCATCCATTCATGAAAATTTGAGTATTACAAATACTTGTTATTTAAGTTTTAAAAACACAACCTTCGTCTAGGTTACAATTCAACAAAAGTGGATGACATCTAAACTTGAAGTCTACTTCTAGCTATGACACTTGCGCCCAAGATCCATCCTGTCACCTGAAATACATGTAATTTTGGAAAACATCAACATAAAGTTGAGCGAGTTCATGCATTCTGTATATCTGGTATGAAAACATAGTTTGTATTTTGTACAAATCAAGTATTCTTGTATAAATCGAGTCTTCTTGTGTACCCCACGTATTAAATGACTGTCTATGCAAGGATATTAAGGCACGTGAGGACATCGGGAGCATTAGCATTTTCTCCTTCAAGGCATGTGAGGACATAGGGAGCATTAGTGTTTTCTCCCTCAGGGCATGTGAGGACTTAGGGAGCATTAGTGTTTTCTCCCTCAAGGCATGTGAGGACTTAGGGAGCATTAGTATTTTCTCCCTCAAGGCATGTGAGGACTTAGGGAGCATTAGCATTTTCTCCTTTAACTGTGTCGATTACCCTCGACTGTGTCGATTAACCTCGACTGTGTCAATTTCCCTTGACTGTGTCGATTACCCTCGACTGTGTCGGTTAACCTCAACTGTGTCGATTTCCCTCGACTGGGACACCGAAGCACTCATGAGGTCACATAAGGACCATGAGTGGGGCTCGGCCGTACCCGTTAGATCTAACCCTCGTCCCTAATTAAGTATTAATGGCATCTCAATATCTAGTTTAAGCTCACATGATCTAGTATTTTCTAGGCATTCCTTAAAGCACATCATACTCGGTACTCGTTCTCACCATGAGTGTTTCTCATATTTTTTTTGTATTCTCAAATCGTATTGCACTCGGTACTCGTTCTCACCAAGAGTGCTTGTTGTATTTTTACCATTTGTAAAAATTGTAATATTTGTAACATGTATTTCACCCCCGAGAGTTATAAAACCAAAAACAATTAAAGAAAAGGGGGAGCATGAACTCACAGCTTTGCGTTCCTGCGTCGTAAACTTCACCGGATTTGCTTAGTTAACGTCGTGACCTATACGCGTTTTCTTATCGTTAGTCACTAGACTTGCGTCGCACAAGTACAGTCACTCTCTTTTGTATTTGTATGGTTGTGTTAAAAATATTTTATATTTTTAACTAAGTATCTTACTTATATTATTTTCTCAAAAATTAATATAAGCATCTCGTGTTTTGCACTTTGCACCCGAATTATGTATCTTGTATGTTGTATGTGTATTTTTTTGTTTATACTTCTCATGAGTATTTAGTGTATTTTTAAGTCGTAATACACTAGTACGTATAACACATACTATATACACTTAGCACAAAAGTTGGTGATCAAATAATATATATTTTTCTTTAAAAAAAATATACATACTTAACATAAATTTTAATCTTGAAGAAATCATCATTTCTTATCACCAAAAATTAGGGAAACCTTGGTAATATTTTTAAATACATTTTTAGGGAATAAGTTTCTCAAAAACTTATATTTTTCTAAGTGTCAAAATTTATAAAAATTTTGACAGAGTTTCCCCTAAAAATGGAGGTTTCCCATGTTTTCAAAACATGTGTTTATTTTCTTTTAAATCATCAACAATATCAACAACACAATCTTTAATTACCAAACTTGTCAAAACAAGCATATACCACAAACTTATGAACTTGAAAGTTTGTAAAAATATGTAGTAACTTACTAGCACATTTAATAAGTCTTGTTACCTTTAAAAATAAAATTAGTTTCTTAAAAACTTTATTTTTAAAGAACTTGGAGTTTTACAACTTCTAGTCAAGATTTTTCAAAAATATTTCTTGTTAAATTTTCTTGTTCACACAAGTGTTTACGCACTTGTTTATCTTCTAAAAATATATTTAGTTCATGTAAGATCCGGGTTTTAAACAAGACTTGCATCTTTCACTTGGTTTTTCTGAAAAACCACTTGTAGATCTTTAGATCTACATGTTTAGAAGCTTATTTTGCAAGAAAATTTATATTTACTCAAGTTCATGTTTCATGGATGGAAAGTTTCATCATCTTTCATAACTTTAACACTAACATACTACTAGTTCATGTTCTTGAACATGATCTAGTATGTTTAGATGATGATCCATCCCACTTTTAGTAACAAACAACATCAAATAATAACAACTATACAAGATTTACATGATTTACACACATAACTTCTCTTTATCCACCTTATTCAACTTATGTTCAAGACTTTAAGTTATGTTCTTAAGAGTTTCTTATCATTTCATCATAAGTCATCTATTAACCACCAAAAATAAGAACAAGATGATGATTTAAGGCACTCACCACTAGCACAAGGCTAGGGAAGAAACAAGGCGTAAATGTGATGGATAAAAGAAAACAAGAGTGGTCCTTGAGCTTCCGAGTGCACCGAGCCTCCTTGTATGATCTTTATCACCTTTGGGTATGCATGGATGGCTTGAAAGTGAACAAGTGATGATGATGGTGGGTGTTGTTGGGTTCGGCCGATCACCAAGAGAAAGGAAGAGAGAAGTTTGCTAAAGTGGTGTGTTTGTGAATGAAAGATCAAGACCCTAAATGCTTATTTAAGAACCATACTTCCACATTATCCATTATGTAAAGTGTCATCTAGATACCCAACATAAACAATAAAATAATCAAAGGAGGACAAGGGGTGTCCCACCCCTTGTAACCGTCATTTGAGGGGGGGGGGAGTAAGGGTTGGGTGGTGTAATGGTTAAGTTATAAACTAGTTGAAATCTAAAGGTTTAGTTAGGATATATATGTGTGTTATTTAATGTAAGGGGTGTTAGGGTGTTCGGGGACCCTAACTAGCTCAGAAAGGTATAAACAATGTTCTTGGCGATATTTTTGTGTTCCGGGTATTATCCGGTTGTTCGGTTAGACACCGGTTCGTTAAAGTGCTAAATTACACTTTTTAGTGTCTTTTAAGTACCTTTTTGTATCCTTTTCAATTCCCAACACTTGGGGAAGTATTCTGGATAATAAAACGTAATTTCTGCATAATATTCATATGTTTAAATGCTGATTAGAGCTTAATTATATAAAATTCTGCACTTAAAGTGCGTTTCGGGTGCTTTTTAGTGCATATTTTTGCTTCCGGAGAGTATATATATTAAACCCTTGTATGTACTCTTGGGTTTTAATGCATTCTTGTCATTGGACCTACACCTAGGCTCCAATTTTATTGTCTGACTGCTTTCTGCAGTTCTGTTGACACAGTGTGTCTTACCGGTGAGTTTACTAATATTTTTGACGCAACGCTATCATGAAGTAATTCTTGTAGTATAACAAGTTCATGAATTCACTTGTATGGAATTCAGAAATTTATTTGTCTGGTAAGCTAGATCATGTACAGTCATTAAAGCACAAATTACTGTTCATCTAGTGTACGGAATGTACGGAAAAGTGACGGTTGTCACAGAGCGAGGATCGGAGCCACAATATGCTCACCATCGGGATAACCAATGATGAGATGATCATGGACTGGAATGGGAACAACAAAAGGATCCTCTTCTGGAATACCATCAGCAAGGGGTAAGTCATCTCCAAAGTCAGGTAACGCGAACGGCTGAAAGTCGTCCTCGTCGTCTGATAGCATGTCTGGGTCGCTCTCAGTATTTGATGTAAAGATCTCTGGCTCTGGTGCGATCTCGTCATCGGAGACAATAGCCATAGGGTCATCGGTGTCGGACAATCCGCTCTCGGATGAAGACATAATGCCTGTACATAACAATCATGACATATGCACATATATCAACCACTACTACTTAGCATTCAATCAAAGACAGTGTATGAAATCATGTATTTTCGTTATTCCTCATGAAACCTTTTTATCCTTCCTAGTCTATCCCAGACTAAACCACAAATGTGACCTTGCAATCGTGTTTCGTGTCTTTCCTTTTGTAAAAACATTTGTTCCCTGGATCTGGGCGTTTCATGCATGCAATGAAAACATGTTGTAAAAATATTTTCGTGAGAGCCCTAATGATTGTAGTCTAGACTCGAGAAAGAATCCTAGTTCGCTACAATCGAAGCTCTGATACCAAACTGTCACACCCTGACTTTTACGGAAGCGTGATTATGTGTGACTTGCTTAGTATCATTGCATTCAACCATAACAAACAACTATATGATAAAACCAAGATGTTTATCCATAAATAGTTTTAAAAACATTACATGCAACATTGTTTTAAATCCCAAAACACAGACTTCGCATTCAGAATACAAAACTAACAAGTTTTAAGTTCCATAAGGACTTCACAAAAGACACTAATGAAAACTAGGCTTTGAAATATGTATCCTATCCAGGGTAGGATACACACTCCAAACCATTCGACACCGGATGACATCATTTATTCCAACAACACTTGAAAACTTCAACGCCCGCTAGATCCATACTTAGTTTCCTAAAAAATATGTAGTTTAAAAACATCAACAAAAGTTGAGCGAGTTCATGTGTTTTGTGTGTGAGCTCGAATAAACTTTATAATCATTGTAAGTAAGTATGTATGTATTTGTAAACCCTGGTATGAAAGCAACAAGGAAAACAGATCCATTAATGGTTTGCAAGGCCATTAATATGTGTGACGTGATCCAGGAAGGCTCAAACCTAGCGGATTTTGCACCGGGCTTCCGGCTGTAAGACATAGTCACCTCATGGGCCAAACCCTGGTCCACATGGGTGTGGGCTCGCTACACCCAAATAGATCTATCACTCATGTCCCTCGGTCCTACGACGAGGATTAATGGTCTTAAGCATTGTACCCACTACTCACATGATCTAGCAGTACCTTTCCTTAGCTAACCATACCAAATGTAATCGTATGTAAACAATTTGTAACATGTACTTCACCCCCGAAGTTTTAAAACCGAAAACAGTTAAAAGAAAAGGGGGACATGAACTCACAGTTTTGCGTTCTTCGTATCCGACTGTAACTCAAAGTTTCCTCTGGTGTACACGACTACCTACAACGTACTACGGTTTATTAGACGAGCGGGTCGTGCCTTGACTTAGTATTAATTAGTGTCTTTGAATTACATTTCATTGTGTCTTCAATATTATTCCAAGTTATATAATTATTTGTTAAAATAATAAATATTTTAACTTAGATTATATCTATTAAATTTTAGAATAATAGTTAAAATAATATATTTTAACTTGTTACTTTTTATGTATTTATACATGTATATCCTTCCCAAGGATGGGTGTATTTATGCTTGTATTCTAATTCTTGTATATTTTTGCCAAGTATCGGTGGCGTATTCCGGTGTGTATTTATACGTACGAGAATACGTATTTTATTGTGTTTATTAAGTATCTCATACTTAATTTTTGTATTAACTTTTCCGGAATAATATTTCTAATAAAAATACATCAATATATATTCCCAATATATTTCAAGAAATATCACATAGAAAAATTACTTATAATTTTTTCCTTGGCAAAAATATCTATAAATTTCTTGTAAGTCTCAAAAATAATATATTTTCGAGTTTAACTTGGAAAATATATATAAACTTATTTTTCACCCAAAAATAATGTATTTCATGTTTATTCAAGAAAATATATATTTTCTCCCAAAAATAATATATCTTCTAATAATTACAAGAAAATATATATTTTTACTTACCAAAAATAATATTTCTTTTGGTGTCCAAAATACCATTTACCAAAATATACATATGAATTAATTTTCCGGAATATTTTGTAAGTTATATTCCTTGTTCGGTTTCTCCAATATTTTGGGTATAAATTGTATATTCGTTTCTTGGAATTTTGGTAATATTTTTTATTGTAATTTTCATGGTGTTTTGGTGAGTTATATTATTTCAAGTCCTAAAATAATATTACTAATACACATAATATACAAATAATCACACACATTGTGACATCTAAATATATATTTTCCAAAATACATATTTAGTCACTTTTATTTACAAAAACCAACCTCCAATGTTTATAATTTTTTGTAAAAAAATTATGGCAAACTTTATATGAAAATTCATGGTTTAAAATATGCTTGTAATTATTTGTTCAAAAATATTTTCTAAGTGTTTAATTTTAGAAAAATTTTGCCATAGTTTCCCCTAAAAATGGAGGTTTCCATGCTTTCAAAGCATATCATTTTCTTTTATAAATCACCACAATCAACAATAAACCAGTCAACACTTACCAATTTGCCAAAATCAAGCATAAATTACTACTTCATGACCTTGAAAATTTACAAAAATTTGTAGTAACTTACTAGTGTGTTTAGTAAGCTTAGTTACCCTTTAAAGTGTGGTTGTTTATTTATAAACTTCATTTTTGAATAATTTAGATCTTCACAACTTGTAAATCATTTTTCTAAAAATATTTCTTCTTGGATTTTTCTTGTTAAATACATGATCCTACACTTGATTAACCACTAAAAATGTGGTTAATTTCTTTAAGAATCAAGATTAAGTAAACTTTGTATTTTAACTTGATTTCTTGAAAAATCATTCTTGAAAACATAGATTTACAAGACTTTATTTTTACTTTGATCATCACTTAACAAGAAAAACAACTTATACTTTCAAGTTCATGATTTACATGAGGATGATCTATTGATCTTTAACATAATCATCCTCTCATCTTGCTATTCTTTAATCACTATCTAGCAAGATCACATGATGATCTACATCAATAACATGAGCAATCAACAATCAACAGGCATAACAACACATAAGCATCATGATTTCTTATGTATTTAGTCTTATGTTATAGTTTCATGTTCAAGATTCATAGTGTTCTTTAAGATTAACAACTTGTATCTTCTTTTAACCACCAAAACAAGATGTAAAATGAAGAGTAGAATGATCTTACTACTAGCTCAAGGCTAGGGATGATCACTAGATGAAAATGAGGTGGATAAAAGCTTGTGTGAGTGGTCCTTTAGCTTCCAAGAGTTCCAAGCTTCTTTGTATAGCTTCTTACACCTTTGGATATCGAAAGAATGGATGGAAGTTGAATGAAGGTGAGGGTGGTGGTGCTTGGTGATCTCGGCCAAACCAAGAAGAAGAGGGGGAGAGGAGTTTTGGTGTGTTGTGTGGAATGAGAAATGATAGTGAAGAACTAAAAGTCTAACTTATAATCTCCCAATATTGCATAATCCAAAGGTTCATGTGTTTAGTAAAGTTAAAACATGATCTAATATTATAATCAAAGAAATCACAAGTGGGGCCACCATGTTAGGGTCGTAGGTGGGGGGTGTAGAGTTGGAATGTAATGTTATAGTTAGATTATGGTTGAAATCTAAGTGTTTAGTTAGGTTATTTAGTTATTAGATGTTTATATAGTGTGTTATGATGTTCGGGGACCATAACTAGCTTGGTAATGTTAAAACAATACTTCTGGTGAAAATTTGCTGTTTCGGGTAGTGTCCGGTTGTTCGGTTGGTTACTGATTCTTTAAGGTGCTAACCTACGCAGTTTAGTGAGCTTTATGTTACCTTTCGTGACAGTTTTGATTCCCGACACTTAGGAAAGAATTCAGGACCATACCATATTTCTGCATGATATTAAGTTGTTTAAATGCTGAATTTTGCTGAATTCTGCATAATTCTGCAGTTTTTGTGAGTTTTAGGCACTTTCCGGCACTTAAGCTATCACTAGGAAGGCAGTTTTGTGATCCTTACTTTCCTACACACTATACTAGTGTAACTCTTGGTTTCTGGCTCATTCTGTACCTTAATACCATGTCTGTCTATGTGTTGAACTCCGTCAGCATTTTTCTGATTTGTCTGATAACTGTGCTATCTTTGTTTCGTGCATCATTCAAATCAATAAAGTGTTGCATGTAATAACGATATGACATTTGCATTATATGATGCACATGTATATATGATAACAATAATCAGAAAGCATTCATGTCATAAATGTTAAATCAGCACAGTCATTAAGCACTAATTACTGTTTAATAATTGTACGGATACATGCAAATTTGACGGTTGTCACACGAACTCCCAACTGAAGGCGATGGCGTACGCGATCTTGATTTTTGAGCGCGCCTTTTTGCGGCATCTCTTCCGTATTCTGGCCGGTTTGGCGAATCATCCACAAAGTCCTCCAACTCTTTATCTCATGCATCCGATTGGGCTTGGGACGAGGGTGTCCTTGACCTTTTGGAAGACGTGTTAGTTTCGCTACCACTGGGGATATTCGCCCACTTGGGATGGAACTTACAAATGTCCCAACAATGCATGAAACGGAAGTCGCTCCACACATTCGTTTTGTATGTAACCAATGCATTTGTCACAAAGTCGGCTTCGGTTTCACCACTTTTTGGGATTTGCTTTGCCTTATGTAAATAACCACTAAATTTGGTGAGTTGCCCGCTTATCTTGGTCCACTTCGAGGATACTTTACATTACAAAGTTATCTTGGTCCACTTCGAGGATATTTTCACAATAAAGCTCCCTTTCCATTTCTTCATGGAATACTTTACTGATCGCGTCCCACAAATGGTTTCTATGTTGAGAATTTCTTATTTTAATAAAAACAAAATTTAATATATTACAAAGTTATATAAAAAAACATAAATATTAAAATAAGGGCTACAAAATTTTTAAAAATACCTAAAGTTGGATGTAGAGATTGTTGAACCCAAGCCCTCGCCAATGCGACTTCTTCATTAAGGACCCATCTTTGTTGTTTTCGTTTGGCGCTTTCAAGTGCTTTCTCAGCCTCGGTTTTTTTCTTGTGACTTCTCTTCTTGATGGGTTTTGATGCGGAAGGACCATCGATGGGGGGTTGAGTTTCGGGGACGGTTTCGGTTTGGGAAAGGTTGATGGACGTTTGTGAAACGTTGATGGGCGTTTATGGAAACGGGCTAGGTATAGAATCGTCGGTGTGAGGGAAGTTAGTATACACACGATTCGAGAGATACGATGCGTAACCCGCCATATCGGGCATAGTGGAGTGTATTAAAAATGGAGGAATTGGACGATTGGGTGGTGGGCTAGGATTTTTTTGTAATAGCCACGGGTTGTTCGGGTCATAACCACGATTATGAGGATTCATTTTTCATATTGTGGTTGGATAAGAAGTTTTTTTAAAAATAAGATAGAGATGATTATAGAAGAGGGGGAGTAGTTGTGGTAAAAAAATGAATAGAAATGAGTTTTTATAGTGAAAAAATTATTTTTTTACACATAGCCGTTGGCCAACGGCTAGCCCAAACGGCTAGTTGTCTTGGCTAATCAGATCCCGCCATGTCACGTTGATAGACCCGCCCAACGCCCGGGCTGAATCCCCCGCCCAAGGGGCCACGCCGAAACCCAAGCCCACCCGGGGTGGTGACTTGGGCGTTTATGGCCAACCCACGCCCCAACCCCCGCCCCATACCCCATAGTCTTAATGTGAGGGGAAAAATCAGCAGTAACCTTAACCTAATCAATAATAAGTAGAAACGAACGAACGAAAATTGAACAAAACGAAGATTTGGTTCATGATGCTTGAATCGTTTTGATTAACAATAAATATGAAATTCGAATTAATCTAAATCATACCTTGGATAATCAAACTTGAATCGAAGAAGATGGATTGAATCAGAAATCATGTTTATGGATTTATGGAAGATCGATTTCATAGAAACGACTGGAGGGATTTAGGGTTTGAGAGAATTTTGGCAGGTTGAATTGAGAAAGACAATAAACATTAATATTTTCCAAAAATAAACCTTCTAGAGAGTTGCTTATATGCATTCCCTCCTAAATCACCTTGAGGTTAATGTCCCAAATCCATCTCATTTATTATATTATATAGGTTATACACATGTTACTATTTATATTATACAGTTATATGTATTATATTATAGGGGGAGGTTTCAGTAAAAAAGTCTAAATTGCCTGAGAAGGCTTAGAAGTAATCTTGGCCATCAATTGCTTTAATCAATGGTTGGGATGAAAGTGTAGGCAAAAAGATGGGTGGAGGGGTATTTTTGGAAGAATCTCTTTTGTTCAAGTTACCCCCACTTTTTTTAAACTTACATAACTTTTGTAAGTTATGTTATTTTTTGAAAAAAAAAATAAAACCATAAAAACACCCATTTTTTCCTCTTTAATTTGAGTATATATTGATATATAAAAAACAACTTTTTTTAAAGTGTACTAAATTTCTATAACCACAGTAGAAAAATCCAGTACAATACCAAAATTCAACACAACACCTTAAAACATCACCATATAAAAAATCCAGTACAATATAAAAAAATTAGTATAATATAAAAATGAGTACAACATCAAAATCCAAATTCTGTACAACATAAAAAATTTAATTCAACACAAAATAATCGAGACAGCATAAAAAATTCAGTACAATATAAAATATCCAATACAACGCAACAAAAGATTAACACAATCTAAACCGAATAACAAATTAACAATGAAGTATTTGATAAAAAAACACAAAATGTCTTTAGGATTTGAGAATTAAAATCAGACCAGCTAATAAGATTGCAACCAGTGTTGATAAATAGCTACAACACGAACCATACTTGTAGAGATGCGAGACTTAGTGTGGGAACTTAATGTTGCCAAACAGTTTAGATCTGAAAAGGAAAGGAAGAGGGATACATGGGAGCGAATAAAGAGGACAGGTTATAGGTATGACAGTTCTCGATGGTGGCAGGAGGTGATGTTATAGTGGTGGTGGCAGGTGGTGATGTTGCAGCAGTGGTGGTTGGAGGTGACGATGTAGCTGTGGTGGTCGGTAGTGATGCTACAGTGGTGGTGACTGACAATGATGTTCAACGACCTGATGGTGGTAGTGGGGTTAGGAGGCGGCTTGGTGGTGGTGGCACGATGGTGGCGGTGTTGGTTAAGTGCTGGAGATGTAGCAGTGGTGTTGTTTTGCTGGTTGAATGTGTTGGATGCATATTAGTTCAGATTAGGGGTTTTGTTCACCAAAAAGAGATAAACTTAAATTTGTAAGGACCAAAATACCTTTAATCTTAGATTTTAAATTATGACAGGTGTCACTTACTTCTTTCTTCTTAGCCTTCTTAAAGAAAATTAATTTTTTTATTTAATTTTACCACTTATATTATATTATACACTTATATTACAGTGTGTGTGTATAATATGTGTGTATGTTCACTTATATTACTTATATTAGAGTGTGTATATAACTAGAAGTTGAAGCCTTAGTTTGTTGTTAAACAATGACGGTTGTATTAATTTGAAAACTATCTATGGATGAACATCTTGGTTTTATCATATAGTTGTTTGTTATGGTTGAATGCAATGATATTAAGCAAGTCACACCAAATCACGCTTCCGCAAAAATCAGGGTGTGACACAAAAGCGTAATTTTGAGCTAGGGCAAAATTATAATTTTATTTTGAGCTGGGGGCAAAAATGTAATTTTAAACGAAGGACGAAAGCGTAATTTTAAACTGGGATAAAATTAAATAAAAAATGAGTTGGTCTAATAGGGAAGTGACAGGCAGCTAATAATTTTGAGCTAGGAGGGAAAACATAATTTCATTTTGAACTGGGGGCAAAAACGTAATTTTGAGCTGAGGGCAGAATCGTAATTTTGAGCTAGATGGAAAAAAAAACATTTTATTTTGAACTGGGGGCAAAAACGTAATTTTAAATGGAGGGCGAAACCGTAATTTTAAACTGGGAACAAAATTAAAAATGAGTTTTTGAACCGAGTGAAAAAGCGTAATTTGGAGCTAAGGGCAAAATTATAATTTTATTTTGAGCTGGGGGCGAAAACGTAATTTTAGCTAGGGGCAAAATTAAAATTTTATTTTGAGCTGGTGGCAAAACTGTGATTTTAAACGAAAGACGAAAGCGTAATTTTAAATTGAAAATAAAATTAAATTAAAAATGGGTTGGTACAACAGAGAAGTGCCAGGCAAGCTGCCTGGCACTATTCCCCTAACTTACAAATGTATATATAGGGCTTGCCTGGCACTATTCCCCTAACTTACAAATGTATATATAGGTAATATGTGTGTATGTTTATATTCAAAATGGGAGGTGTAAATTGACTTTAAAAAGCTTTTGTGATGTTGGGAAGCCATTTTCAGCCGCCACCTCCACCCTTACTAATTAATTAGATTTTGTGTCCCACATATGACATCTCTTCATCTTTTATAAGTTATTTTTATTTTAATGTTATAGGAGAAATTGATACAACACGTGATAGAAAATGGTTGGTCACATACAACTGATGGATAGTTGCTGATAACACATTTGTAAAAACAAAAATAAAAAGCGTTTCATGATAAAAATCTATTTAGTGGGTTTTTCTCCAAAACCAAAACATTGTTACATATTATTGTTTTTGTACAAGTAACTTTTTTTTGAATTAGAAATGATCATACTCCTTAAATCTTTAAGTTTTGTTAGTCAATAATTTATTAGAAGTATTCAATATTCATAATCCGTTGTCAAACACTATCAGATTTCATAAGTCATTCAGTTTTGTTAATCAATATCAATAATTTATTATAGATGAATTAAATTATTATTAGTATTATTATTACCATAATTTATATGAATATAATTTGATAACACAATTTTATGTTTCCTATACTTACATTTTGATGCAATTAATATGAAAAATTTTACATACAATATTGTGCAGTAAAACAACATATAAAATTAAAACAGAGGTTTATGGATAAAGTTATGGAGTCGTGACCTTTATTTGTATTATTCTTAGCATTTAAGTTGGTCCTAATTGTGGCTGATGAACACCTCGTGTGTGGGTTACCAGATATTAAAAAACGAAAATAGAATATATTACATTTTTGTGAAGTTAACTTACAGGTACTATTGATATAATAATTATTAATTAACAATAAATAAAGAAGAGTTAGGAGAATAATTACACATTTGCGTAAATAAAAAGTTATTTGAAAAATTGGAGAAGCTAGTTTAGAAGCAATTTGGAATTCATCGGAAGTAAAAAGAAGAAGCTAGTTTGAAGGGCCAGGATCATTTCAGAACCATAAATATTTACAGAACTCGCAGAACTCCTAATAAACAATCTTTTTATTTATATATTTTTATGTTTAGGATAATTTTATCATTTATTATGTGTATTTTTACAATTACATACATGCTAAGAGTAATTTTATCATTTTTTATATGTAATTTTATAATTACACATATGTAAACTAGTTTTTTACATATATGTAATTAGTTATGACACATATATATAATTTTAGCAATTAAACATATGTGAACTACTTTTAACATTTATGTAATCAAAGAAATACATATAATAGATGATAAAAAGATCATAAATACAAAAAATTATATATAAAATGTTGTTTATTAGGAGTTCTGAAAGTTTTGTAGTTATTTAGAGTTCTGAAATGAACTCAACCCCTAGTTTGAAAGCGAATAAATGATTACCATTACATTGATTTGATTTGAATATAAATAATAGAGTAAACTGCCATTTTGGTCCCTGTGGTTTGGGCATTTTTGTCATTTTAGTCCAAATCTCAAACTTTTTACATCTGGGTCCCTGTGGTTTGCATTTTGTTGCCATTTTAGTCCAAATATCAAATTTAGCCAAATTCCCCAATTTAAACCCCCCTGTTTTGTCCTTTTGCTCAGGGGCATTTTGGTCATAAAACCTTTACCCAGATATCTTCATCTTCTTCATTTCTCCACACACCTAAACCCTAATCCCTAAATCTTCTCCTCTTCCCTGCAACCGTCTGATCGACCAGCTCCCAAAACATCCACCACTCACAATTATTCTGTTTTATATTATTCTGTTTCTAAATCTTCTCCCCTTCCCTGCAACCCTAATCCCTAAATCTTCTCCACTGGGTTTTATATTATTCTGTTTCTACAAATGCAAAGAAAGAACAAATGGAGTTCACGTTCTGCTCACCGCAAAACCTTCCAATTGGTTTCCAAAACCCATATCAATCAAAGATTACAAAACAATAATTTTCGTATAAACCGAATCGATATCACACACATTTTCGGTCCCTCGAAATTTGTTTTCAGAACTGAACACTCACAATTTGTTTCCGTCCCTCGAAATCGCCTTTTGTTCTGATCTTTACCACCGCAGCCACCGCTACAAATTTTCCCGGCATCGAAGCAAGCATCGATTTGAGGTAACAATCCTATCAACCTACTCGTTTTAGTGATGGGTTGGGTGGGGGGTGATGGGCTCCATGATTTGGTGAAGATTTGGCCGTTGGGGGTCTGGAAGTAGGATGTGGAGTGGTGGATGTTTTGGGAGCTGGTCGATCAGACGGTTGCAGGGAAGGGGAGAAGATTTAGGGTTTAGGTGTGTGGAGAAATGAAGAAGATGAAGATATCTAGGTAAAGGTTTTATGAAAATGACGAAAATACCTCTGAGCAAAAGGACAAAACAGGGGGGTTTAAATTGGGGAATCTGGCTAAATTTGATATTTGGACTAAAATGGCAACAAAATTGAAACCATAGGGATCTAGATGTAAAAAGTTTAAGAATTGGACTAAAATGGCAAAAGTGCCCAAACCACAGGGACCAAAATAGCAGTTTACTCTAAATAATATGAGGGAAAATGAGTAATTTATACGATTAGTAATAATAAATAATCCTGTTAATTTAAAATAAAAAGCAATTAATTACACATGAGAAATGAAAAAGTAAATATAATATAATAGTGTGTGAAATGGACCCACAAACTGGGTTTAAATCCCCCTCCCTTTCCACTGGTTTCTTCTACCCCAAATCCTAATTGCAGAAAACAAAGAGAGAGAGAGAGAGAGAGAGAGAGAGAGCATGAGAAGCAATCAGTCATATGATCATGAGGCATTTGAAGCTGGAAGCAGCAGCAGCAACTATAACTATGGAGGTGATCATCCTCAATCTCTAATGACATTTGAAGGAGGCAGCAACAACGCTCTCCATCTCCATCCGCAGGTTTTAATTATTAATTATTTCTCTGACCTACCTGTTTGATATATAATACACATGATGTTTCTTAAGTAACATATATAGATGTTATGCAGCTGGGAGTTAGTCCGATTGGTTTGAGTTTGAGAAAGTCTAACTCTCTCATTAACCTGGTGGAGATGACCTTAAGAGAACAAAAGACACCGCCACTGCCACCTCCTGAGGAGAAGAAACTCAAGGCTTCTAATTTCCCTGCTCTTCTCTTACAAATCGGCACTTGGAAGGTTACTTCTTTTTCTTATTCTAACACATGTTTCTACAGTAATTTACAACATCATCAAAATAACATGTTCAAAAATTAATTATTATTTAATACTTTTATAAAACTGCAGCTGCTGCAATTTTTATCAACTTTTTAAATTATACTGCAGTAACTATGTTAATTGCAGTTGAAAGTTTCGGTTTTTTTTAATATTAATCTAATAACTATAACAAGTATATATATTAAATCATGCTTTACCTTTTACGCACGCATTAATTAATAATAAACAAATCAATTACACATAAGATGATGGATCTTGATTGAGCCCAACCCCAAGTTTGACCCTTAAAGCCCAGTTCCTACCACTCTCCCATCAAGACTTCAGCTTATTTTACACAAAACATAAAACAAGCCCACCTTTTGAGCCTCGGGCTCGGGTAGGTGGGATGGGGATGAGCTTCTAAGACTTGGTTTTGGACTGGGCCTGGCTAAACACCTAAAAGATGAATAATAATAATAATAATAATAATAATAATAATAATAATAATAATAATAATAATAATAATAATAATAATAATAATAATAATAATAATATATTTACTGACTAAAGTTCTAAAATATCATCAGAGAATTTCCAAAAACGAAGGAGATTTGGTGGCTAAAATCTATTACGCCAAGAAGAAGCTTGTTTGGGAATTTCTAGATGGACCTCTCAAGAATAAGATCGAAGTACAATGGTCTGAAATTTCGGCCATTATGCACCAAGGCCATCATGGCCGTTTAGAAATCGAGGTCATTCTCATTTCTTTTCATATTAATGATGGTTTTCATTTCACCTCTAAGGTGGTCATATTATGCAGTTAAACCAACCTCCACTATTCTGTCGAGAGATTAATCCCCAACCTCGAAAGCATACGCAATGGAAGCAAACTACGGACTTAACCGGAGGTCAAGCATCCATCTGCAGGTATCTATGAGTACAAGTGGTATGACGAGTGGGTGGGTGGGGGTCATATATCATAATAAAGTTATAACTAGGATGTACTAACTCACATTTTTCTAAAAGAACTTAAACTTTATAAAAAGGTTCGATAAATTTCGATGAAGGGTCAGTGGAACCCCTCACCCACATTCCCACCCTCCACGAGTCCGGGCCTTTGACGTGTATGATTATAAAATTTATATTTAGCGAGTAATAATTTAATTATAAAAAAATATTTAATGAATTTGTATGAACAAAAATTTGACGCATTAAACGAGTTTCCATATGTTTGATGCGCTAAGTCTTTTTTGACACGTTTCTTTCTTATATAAGTTATTTTACTAATTTGACTCGTTATATATGAAACACAACTCAATCTAACTCTTTCACATCATTCTTGCAGACGACATTCAATCATATTTGCCCCTGGAGTCCTTGATAAGCAATATGAGAAGCTTCTTCAGTGTGACAAGCGGCTATTTACTTTGAGCCAACAACCTTTCCCGATTAACAACTACCCATTTTTCTACCACGATCCGAATCACTACTTGGATTACTCCTACGTGAATGTTCACCATGGACCACCTGCTCCGTATCGTGGCGATCTTGATTCTAATTTGCTAATGTCAGGTAGAATACTTTTTAAGGTTATTTGATTATTAAAAACTAGGTATACCACATGAACAAGTTCAAATGACTTTGGTAACCGATTAAACGGGCAATTTTTATAGCGAGTTTAAGCATGTCACGTTGAAACCACCTGTCCTCCAAAATATTAGATGTTTATAAATGATATTGCATGTGATTACAAAAGTTATATTATTATAATAATTACGTCATACTTCCATTAGGGAAATTTATGCACTATAAATGTATTTTTGTTAACCTTTTTATTAATAATCACTTTGAAGGGATGTATGAAACTCATGTGAGAGTACAAGATCAATGGTCACAAACCGAGATGATAAATGAAGATATCAATCCGGCAGGGTACGTAAATGGTGGGATCTCAAGCATTGAGGAGTTACGTGACAACTATAGAATTGGCATCCAAGAACCTACTTCTTGGATGGGTGTTCCACATGTTTATGAGCTTCCATGGGAGTCAAGAATGGAGGATTTTGGAGACTCGTATAGAAACCACCAATATAACTCTTATTAGGCAGGCATAAGAAAATTATGTGTTTGTTGTTAATAAAGGATGATGTATAACTAGGAAGCTTTCGGCCGAGTGGTATCAAAATTGCCCCCACTAATCATAGGTTGTGGGTTCGTGAGTGTTTTTCCTTAATAAAAATGATTACGTGTGTAAGGGTGTAAGGGGCATTCCTCTAAGTGGGGAGTGACCTCTCTTACACACAGCCAATCAGCACGCGCCACGTCAACTCCCCACTTAACTTCCTCCACACCCTCAATTTGATGGCGGCACTCCTCTCTTGGGGGACTTGCTTTTTTTTTGTTTTTTTTATTTGTTGTAATTATGCATGTATTATAAATTAAACAAATATTAATAAAAATTAAATAAAATTTATGAAAAGACATTTCATTAAATTAAAAATAAAAATTACATTCAAACTAGAAAAATAAAAAAACAAACTACTCGTCGTCGGAATAAAAAGATTGAAGTGGGAGTTGTTTTGGGTTTGAAAAATAAAAAGATTGAAATGGGTTAGTATTTATAGGGTTTAGGAGAAATTTTTTTTTTTAATATATAACATATTAACGGCTATATAGCCGTTTTAATATAAAAAACGGTCAAAAATTGCAAATGTCAATCGGTGAGCACAACCCGCTCCCCACTCGCCGATTTGGGTCACCGAGGGGTCGGCGGCGGTGTTCCCGATCGGGGAGTACACTCACCGTACCCCTCCCCGCAGGCGCCCCGGACACCCTAAAAAGCACACAATTATTCTATTATGTTAATATGAAGTCATCCAACTTTATAAGCCATCCAAGTATAATGCTTATTGTTTAAACATATTGTATATTAGGATTAAGGCTGAATAGTGATTAAGTAATTAAGTTTTTGTATAATCATCATATATCCTAATCATACAAACAGATCAACTCAATACAGTTTTATATGTCCAAATTTACTCGAATAATCAATCGACTTAACAAGTAATTCCATGCTTACGGCATCTACAACACTAAACCTCGTCTAAGATCCAAACCTGCCACCTCAGCATGTCACGTCATTTCAAAGCCACATTTTCTCCGACAACAAACCCTTCCAAACTTTCAACTCATCACCTACTTTTCTTTTTATTGAACCTATTAATAATTTATTTATTTAATCTATAATTTATTTAAATAATTATATTAGAAAAATTATTTAATAAATTATATTTCTTTTACCTAAAATATATTCAAATAATTAAAATTACGGGGAAAATTAAAACAAAACGAGACAACAACTCTTGATCTTGATCTAACTGCCTATGTGTTCAAATGTGCTCGGTCAAATTGTGTCGAAGGATGTGATGAGCTTCCCTGTCACATGGGTAGGTTAGTTTAAATTTAAATGTTGGAAATGGAAGAATTAAGTGGAGACCGGGTATTCAATAGCACCCATCATAATGGAGATTACAAAGGCATCAATGGACGGTAATACATAATGTTGGAACTTTTTGAATCGGTGGGTATCTCCAAAAGTTGACTATTTTTGTTGGCGAGCAACCATGAATAAAATTCTACGGTGGAAATCGGAAAACAATAGTGGTATGTCAAAAGTTTATTTTGCTCCAGGTGCGGCGTTGAGGAGGAATCAACGGATCATATCCTCGTGAATTGTTGAGTAGCAAAATCCATTTGGTGGGCCATTTTTTGTGGTTAAAACTTTCGGCCACCCTAAACCTTAACTTGTGCAAAGATTTGTTTGAACTAATTAACTCATACAATGGGTTCAAGGAGTAGAAGAAAACGATAGTGTGGCAACCGGTGACTTACGGCTCTAATTACACGATTTGTAGGATCGTTTACACGACCAAAACGAGTCGTTCAGAAGAGTTCTAATCAATACGAGAGGCGGAAACTAACATATCGACTTCGAATCAGCTTGATATACACTCTAATTGTCTTGTTTATTGATATAACAACGTTTTACAGCCTGGAGACACTTCGTCAGCATCTCGGTACCGGAATCAGATCGTTAAAAATGAAATGAACAGGGCAGGTATTTATAGACCAGCCATTTCGCACGAAATGGTCTCTTCCATTTCGTGTGAATTGACTTTTCATGCTAATTTCCTATTTTCTTCGTACAACGTGCCCTGGTCTATCATTCTAATTACAAGACTCGATACAAGACGAAGTCGACAGACATATGCACCAACAGACTCCCCCTTGGATGTTGACGAAGTCTTCAGTGTCGAGTCTTTGGTATGTCACATCTTCAGTCTTGATCAGTCTTCATGCTTTTCCAAAGTATCTGACAGTTGTAAGCATCCTTCAATCTCTATCTTCTTCTCTCTCTCTTTTCCAGCATCTCAACCTGGCTTTCTACCATTCAAACTCCCCCTTGAATGTTGATTTAACAATCTTCAAACTCCTCTTTTCTTCACAGTTTCAGAATCGTAACCTGGCTCTTGAGCTTTCTAATTCTCTTGATCAGAAACTGGTTCTACTGCCTTCAGACTCCCCTTTTGCTAGCAGACTCCCCCTTAAATTGTTCCGGGATCGCAATATGTCATAGCACTGCCACAAGTTCAGGTCGTCTCCTGGCTCTCCGTAGCAACAGGATCAGGAACCTGGCTTAAATCTGCATATCTTCAGGAATTGAAACCTGGCTGCTTCTGCCTGCACAATCTCTACCTCAAAATAAGTTTCACAAATTTAAAATTTGAAAAATTTATAACTCACTTACAAGTATCGTTCAAAATGATTTAACATTTTTTAATTTTTGATGATCACTTGTAAAAATAACAATCAGATTTGACATTTTCATTTCGAAATCTTTTCTCATTTCAAACAAAATCTCCCAAACCAGTTGTTCGTCATGTTTTGCACTCGGAATTTTGAAAATCAGCTTTACAACATCAGTTGTCGAAAATCTTTTTGTATTTTCAAAAATTTTATGCTAAAACACACTGAAAATCTTTTTGAATTTTTGTTTTAATGTAAAACAATAAAGAAATATTTACAGACACTATTTTTGTGAGTTTGTGTAAGAGGATCATATCAGTTTTTGAGACAAATCACTAACACCGTTAAGCTTTAAACATTTTAAGTTCTAAACGATTCACTTAGATTGTCAGTATACTGATCCACTTAAATTTTCACACAAAGTTCAACTGTTTCGAGATACGAGATTAATGTTTTAGAGACTTAAACTTATTCGCGAGTCCCACCTCAGAATATACTCCCGTATCCAGACTCCTATATTCAGTCTTACAAGTGAATGTACACTAATGATATCTGTAAGGGGTTAATTGCGAGACCATGAGAGCTCAGGCTGTTGCTTCCGCAAAATCAGAGAGATGATGGTTCGACTTTCGGTGTGTTCCCTTTAGAGAATCTTTTCTTCAACAACACATGATTAACATTTTTCAATGTTTCATCATTTTTTATGCTGAGGGTAGGCTTTAAGATTAAAGCTGTGTAAAGTATTATACGAGGACTAGGCTATTGCTCCCGCAAAATCAGAAGTCCAGGTATAATACCCCAGATATCACCACGCACAAAGACCTAGTATGTCAGAAATAGAAAGCCCTTCAAACAAGATTTCAGGGGTTACCTATATATCCGAGATATGTTCCCCACGAAATAAGTAAGTTTGATATTTAGGTTTATATCTCGAACACAATCTACTAAGCGTGTAAAAACCTACTGGCATATCATCAGTGAGACCGTTTATCACATTTGACTTTCCAAATCTTTAGCATGCTGAGATTGTCCACTGATGTACTATCATTTCCTCTTTATCACAACAAAACTCATTTTTTATTTTTCAATGTTTTTGGCTTTTTAGATTTTGCATGTTTTTGGCTTTTTCAAATTTTCGAAATTTCTAAAAATTTTTACTCCCCCTAAAATCAAAAATATGTTTCAATTTTTGATTTTCAAGGAAAATTTGAAAACAAACTGTACAAGAAAATGACAACTGTTGTGAATTGCTTCAAATCGCCATCCACTTGGCATAAACAATCGGAACTTCCCCTGACAACAAACTATTTTCCCATTATGATTTCAAAACACTTAAGTTTGTTTTAATCAAAATGGTTTTTCCGGAAAATTAGTTTTGTTAAAATTCACAAACCACTTGTAGGTTAGGGGATTCATCACATTGTTTTTCAATCACTTGTATGAAAGTTAAATCAACTTCAACTTAATGACCTTGATTAACCACATGTAGGTACATACACTTGTGTGTTCTCATCAATCAATACCACTTGTAAATTGAAATATGACAATTTTAAATTTTAAGAAAGATGCCGATTCATGCTCCACGATTACCAAGTTGGGAGCTCCGGCAAGTCAGGATTTTTACATATGAAATACAGACACCCAAGCCTGACCAGCTTTGGGTGTGACCTTCTCAGTTTCACTTGGGGTTTGAACATTCCTTTTTTCTTCATAAAAATCTTTTACCCCTTTGGCCCTTCCATCGACCATTTTCCCAAAAATATTTTTCACTTTATCATTAAACACCTTTTCGACATCAAATTCCTTATTCTTAGAATAGAATTGATTCGAACTATCCACTTTACCAACTTTTTGTTTAAAATTTTCAGTTCGCAATGGTGGAAAATTGACATCATCCATTGGCGGAACTGAATTTTCTCCTTTTGCCTCAACTTGTGGCTCCTCTGACTTTGACGAGTCAGATTCATCGCCAGATTTTACATCTGATTTCTTAACAACCCACATTTGGTTGTCAAGATTCACCCTTCTTTTGTAAAATCTTTTTGAACATTCACCAACTTCATATGTAGAATTTTTAAACACTTTGAATTTTTCAGTCGGTGGTTCAGTTTTGTCAACAACTTTTTCTTTTAGTTTAGAAGAGACTCCCTGTTTGGTGTTGGTTGCTTTTGGACAATTCCAGGCAATGTGACCAACTTCTTGACATCGGTAACAGGTTCTTGTCTCCCTTTTCTGATTAGCTCCATTCTTTTCAAACTTTTGCTTTTCTTCAAAAAACGCTTTGTTCGATTGCTTCCAGAATGAGCTCTTTTCTTCTTCCTCATAACTTGACCCTGAAACAAATATTGTTTTTGTTTTAGAAATTTTTTGATTTTTATGATTTTCGGGTGAAATAAAACCCAATCCCTTCTTTTTGAAATTACTGTTATGGTTTGGTTTCTTTCGATAACCTGAACCAGAACTGTAACTCTTTTTCTTGTTTAACCTTTGTTGAACTCTTGAGGTGTATTTTTTAGGTTTTTCAGAAAGATTTACATCTTTTATTTCAGAAATATTAATTTCTGTTAGTTTGAAAACCTTTTTGATCATTTCAGTTTTAACACCTCTTATTGGAAATTCCTCATCAGAATATAATTTGTCTGAATCATTCAAAGTATATGCCACTTTGATTGGTTCGTCATTCAAATTAGATTTTGATAACAGAAATTCTTTATTATAAACCCTTTTGACCGATGATTTTGAATTGTCAACTGATGAACTCCTCGAACTCTCGGATTCGGACTTTGACTCTGACTCCTCATCTTTATCCAACACCTGATCGACCACTTTCTTTATTAACTCAGACTCATGATCAGTATCAGACGATGTGAACGTTACGTCAATGTTTTCTGGTAACTCATCAGTTGTTTCAGACTTCAATTTTATATTGACTGCCTTTTTGACTTGTTCCTCATTTGGTTTTCTGGGAGAATAACCTTCCCAGATCGGAGGCGGACACTTGTTATAATTTGCACTTTGTTTCTTACCAGTATCCTTCTCTTCAGTCTTCTTATCTTGAAATGCTTCAAAACCTGCAACAGTTGGATAAATTCTATCAATCAAGTAATCAGAACTTGAATAACTTTGTAATAATCTTCTGATTCTTTCATTTTCTATCTTTTCAGTCTCCAACTCCTGCTTCAACTTTGCACATTCTTCAATATAGTGATTAATAGCCTTCTACTTAGACATCATTACGGCATTCATCATTGTTAAAGCATCTTCTCTTTCTGAGTTTGTCTTTTGCAGACTATTCACCGTTCTGTTCAACACATCATACGATTCTTTCACATATTTAACATCGAACAATAATTTTTCCTTCATCTTGTCAAGCTCACTAAACTTCTCATCTTTCTCTTCACAATGTTTGCAAGGTTCCAAACATTTTAGACAAGGTTTCGTGATCTCAACAATTTTTTCAACTTCGATAATCTTTTCAACTTCGACTATCTTTTCAACTTCAACCACCTTCTTAGCAACTTTAACTTCTTCACTATGTTCAGACTTCTCTTCCTGAGCAACATTCTCACATTTTACCTTTTTCTGTTCTTTTGCTGCTCGCTTCTCCTTTAGCTTCTCCAATCTATCTGCAAAATAAAATTTAAAACTTTCAGGAGATAATTGAGTTTTTCCAATGTTTATTTGTATTTCTTCTTCATCATCACTGCTATCAGTTGATGATTGATCAAAGACTGTTGTCTTTTCTGAGCTTTCTTCTGAAGAGACAGACTCTTCATCTTGACTTTTCTCATTATTGACAAACACATCCATCCATTCCTTCATCAAATATGGCTCTTGAATGATCTGTGCAATGAAAGCTCCAATCTTGGAATCAGCCGGAATGTATTTGTCCCAGCTAAAACCTTCTGGCAATTTTTCATCATCTTGATTAACCAGATAAGCTTTCTTCTTTCCATCTTCAATAGCATGGGATGATGACGGTTGTTGAGCAACTTGTTGATATATAGCTTTCCGATAATAATCATTATTCCCGAACGGATTTTGAGCTCCACTTGCTTCTCGATTGGTATATTCCCTCTTAAAATGTCAATTTTCCCTGCATCAAAAACAAGTAACTTTAGATTTATCAAAACCTAAAATAGAAACATTAGCATCACGGAAGTCATCTCTTCCTGTAATCAGCTTAAATTTCTCAGCTCTCCTCAACACACTTGCTAAACACCACTTAATATCCATAAGCTCCATTTCCTCAGCATCAATCTGATCGTAATCTTCTTTTGTCAACATAGGATTTCCGATCCTTCCTGCAACCAATCCCTCATAAGATTCTAACACTGTAGCTAGTAATGCCATATGACCTTTAGCAACTTCTTCAGAGAAATTTTGACCGTTCTGAATATGCACCACGATGTTGCAGTGTAACACATGACCATTACTGTGGTTTGAGCTTCGGAAGTGATGATTTGAAGCTGAAACATTCGGATTAACACTTGGATATGAAGAAAATCCACTGTTGCTGCTTGAACTTTGATTGAATGATCCGGATGAGTTTTCTGCGCTGAAAGTAGTTTGGACCTTCGGACTTGCTTCAACATTTTGAACATTTCCTTTGTAATACATCTTGATGTCTTGTTGACCACTTGGATTGTTCATTCTAGCAATCTTCTGTTGTTAAAGATCTTGTCCTTCAAGCTTTTCAATGAACTGAGAAATTGTCAATTTATCATATTCTCCAGTGTTCTTTAAGATCATCAGATATGTACACCATTCTTTCTGAGGTAAAGCATCAGCTAATTTGTCAACCCATTCTTCTCGATCTTTGTTTATATCCAGAAGTGACATTGAACGTACTAGATGACAATATCTCTCAATCATTTTCTTTGTAGTTTCACCCGGCAAGCTAGTAAACAAATCAAATTCTTTCTTTAACAATGATTTCTTACTCCTGATCATCTCCGTACTTCCCTCAAACTTAATTCGAAGAGCTTCCCAAATCAAACGTGAAGTATTGTCGTGTTGAAGTAATATGAAGATGTCTTCTTTCACAGCTTGCTGAAGTAGACTGGTCATCATTTTTTCTGCTTTGTACATATCTCTTTCTTTATCCGACAATTCAGAAATAGTTTTGATAACTCCCACATATGTACGAGGTTTAACATACTTTTTCTCAATACATTCCCAAGACATCAAATGATTTGCTTGAACCCAATTTTTGAATCGGTCTTTCCAACAATAGTATTCTTCAATGCCCATCAACTTTGGAGGTTTTTGTAACGTTCCTGTTTCATTTTCCATGTTCACACTCTGAGCAATGGTAACAGGAGTACTCAGGGCAGTAGCAAACGCGTTGTAAAACTCTTCTTCCATGTTTCGGTTTCAAAAAATTTACAAACTTAGACTTTCAAACAAAATGGACTGATGCGAAGTGAAAACCCTTTTTTGTGCGAAATGAAGACAATTTCAAGCGAAATGAATACTTTCAAGCGATATGAACCCTTTCAAGCGAAATGACTTTGGTACGAATTGGAATCTTTCAAGCGAAATGACCAATTCAAGCGAAATGGAACAACTTCAAACGAAATGAGGCAACTTGATGCGAAATGGTCGATATCGTGCGAAATGGAGTCCAAACTTGTCAATCCATACGAAATGGGATCTACACTGTCCAATCCGTGCGAAATGAACTTTGATTCAAGCAAAATGATCCTTTGAAGCGAAATGAGTCCAATTCGTGCGAAATGGAATGTTCAATTTGTGCGGAATGATGCTGATGTCATCTAATCGGCCATGATTTTGTCAAATTGATCAGGTTTTAGGTGGATTTTAGGTCTAATTCTTTCAAGGATTGATTAAAACAGTATTACGCGTGATATGTGTGAAAATTAGCCCATTTTAACCGTAAAATCTTGTTTAATTTTGAAAAATGTTGTAAAAGAAGATGTAGAAGTCAGAATTTTGATGAAATCAAGCTAAATTCGGTAAGAACTCTTCCTCCTAATAAATAGTGTTTAAGATGTGGATTAACTTAATTAGGCCTTAGGAGTGCCTAGGAACGTCTATTCGGCTTTACAGTGCGTGAATAGTAAACTGCAGGAAATCTCTGAAACATTAAACAATAACGAACTGAAACCGAACAAAATACTGACAACGTCGACAAATATGGATTTCCGTAGAATATTTTATATTTATGAATTTAATTTTTGGAGTAAATTAAAAGTTTTGTCCTTTATCTTTGTACCAAATTTCAGGCGGTGTCATTTGCCTTTAAAATTGATGAGTTTTGTACTTAATGTTTCCAAATCATGCACGTTATGTCCTTTAGGCCTAACCTCGTCAAAAAAGTCGGTTAAATATCCTCACATGTGTTGCATGTGAGAAGTCAATTCCCCTAGCTTCTCAAAATTCTTATTATTAAATTATAAAAGCTCTATCTGGGAAGAACCACCCGCAAGTAACCCATCCCACCGCCATCTTCTCCGGTGTCGTTCCGGCAGCCTAACACCATCACCCTTGCTATCACTTTCAACTAGTTGCTTCTTTTTCTTCTTTTCTGTGGACTTAATTCAAAATCCACCACCACCACCATTCGTTTTAACTCCACAACAACCATCAGTCCATAACCGCTGCCTTTCTTCTCCACAGATATGTGGTGGCAGTGGTTTCAGGAGGTCGGGAACCATTTACAGGGGGCAGTGGTCTTAGGAGTTCGGGAACCATTTACAGAGAGACGCTTAGATCCACGGGAGACGAATGGCCGGAAAGTCCTTTCAGAAAGTCTGGAACCATTCCCAGGGGCGGTGACTGACGGAAAGTGAGTTTTGACAGGTCTAGTGTAACATTCCCATTTTTATCATATAAGAATTATAGGTTTGTTTAAGTTTATTAACCACTATTAACTAGTTTTATTTTTAATATAATTATTCGACCCAGATAGTTTTAAAAACTATTTTATATATAGTTGGTTGTAATGGTATACTAATTAATTGGCCTGTATATGGGTGACCTTTCTATTAAAATAAAAGTCTATAAAAACTTATATTATTAGACAGGTAGATTACAGGTAAGTTGACTGTTATAAATATGAAATATTTAGATGGGCCTAGAAACCGTTAAATAATTAAAAATACAATATATTTGAGCCTACTCAGTTTTTAATGAAACTTGGTTCAAAATGTTGATAAGATTATTCTCGTTCTAAAGACATATTTATTGTTTTATAAAACGTCATATTTTAGAAGTTATACGCGCCAAATAAGTGAAGCGGGTGAATTAATTATAAGAATAAAATAATAATAACTAAATTGAAATCTAGAAAGTTGGACGTGTCCAGCATAATTTCGAAATATATGCATGCCACCACTACGTGTCCATTAGCATTTATTTGAAGAAGGTATACGTGTAGTCTCCATCCAGTATAAATAGGATACCTACAATGGCTCAATTCATTCTTTTCTTTTACCTGTATATCGCCTCCCCCTTTTTGTCTATTCATATATATATATATATTTATTATTATTATTTACACTATAGTAATAATAAAGCCCTGCCCCGTTTTAAGTGTTTTAACTCTCGATCACCGCTACCCTTTCCGATTGATCTGGAGCCCCATAACGCATGTCAAGGCTCTGCCCGACTAAGTTCGTTTGGGTTCGGTCTCGTGACATAGGGATAAGGTTGAATTAGGGGTATTATACTTAACACGAGTGCAAATATATATATATATTTTTAAAATAGCTCAGCAGTTATACCCAAGATTCTACCAGGAAGATTTCTAGTTGAACCCTAAAGTTACAAAGTGAGTCCATTCTCTTTTCTCACCGTTTTATCACCTTTTTGTGATATAATTATATTTAAAAATGCTTTCCAAAATCCTAAATGTTTATCAGTTATACTTACAGTGATTAAGTTTTTGTATTATGCAATAGTTGCCACTATGTAGGGTTTTATACATTACTTGACCCTCGTTACTATTGGCCAAAAAGTTAGCCAATAGTAGCATGACCAAAATCACAGGGGAAATTGTGCCCCAGTAGCCATAGCCTATAACTAATATTATTTTAACATTAAATCATTAATAAATTTAATGTATGTTTGAAAAAAATCTAAATGGTGTGTACCTAAAATAGAGCTTTAGTAATCATTATAAAAATATATACTAAAGAAAATATATTTAATAACCCTAAATTACTATTTACATTATAAAATAATGTTTAGTCTATAAATGTATACCATAATAAAATAGTCAAATATAATATATTCTACTATGCTAAGATTATATTTTTAGTCTTAGTCACGTTAATATATTAAATAATAATATTACAATTATTTAATTCATATATTATATTTGATAAGTTATAGTAGTTTGACAGAAAATGATATCTTTCATTTTTTGGGCTAAGTAATTTTGTGCCATAGAAAATATATTTGACAAAGTAATGTCACGAGACACTACTAAGTCCAGAGTCACTAGTTGAGAGAATGATCAATAGTGATATGACTAGAGTCACTAGTTGAGAGAATGATCAACAGTGTTATGACCAGAGTCACTAGTTGAAAGAATGATCAACAGTGATATGACCACAATTACTAGTTGAGAGAATGATCAACAGTAATATGACCCGAGTCACTAGTTGAAAGAATGATCAACAGTGATATGACCACAATTACTAGTTGAGAGAATGATCAACAGTAATATGACCCGAGTCACTAGTTGAAAGAATGATCAACAGTGATATGACCACCGTCACAGGAATCGCCTAGTGACATATACTTTGAATAATAATAAAATATAATTACTTGATAAATTTACTATTGGACGAAAGTTAGCCAATGAGTGATATGACCACCGTCACATCGGAACTGCCACCATGTGACTAATACTGATTGAGTTTTTGGGTAAATATAAAAAAATATAAAAACCTTGATGCTGTAAAGTATAACAATATATTTTATAAAAATGGAATCAACTCGCCAGTATTTATTATTGATAAAATATTTTCAAAACATGTTTCAGGTAATTTGCTGTAAAGATAATAGAAGCCAGCTATGGAGCACTGAAGGCTTAAATAAGTGGCTATAATTACCTGAATAAAAGAAGAAATTTATGTTTTATTTATTTGGGTTTATCCCTATAAAAACAATTGAATTAAATCTGGGGTTTAGCCCATTTATTTAATATTAAAAGTTGGTGTTTTATAAACTCTGAAATTATTTCCTAACTACGATCCTGATGAAAAAATTTTCCACTGCGTAATTAATAAACACCGATACCATCTGGCTGGTTCACGGCTCCCGCTCCCAGGGTGGGGTCGGGGGCTGTGACATCTAGAACCACCGATTTCAAGATATGTAAACCCTGATTAATCCAAAATGCTCCGCAACTTTATCCAGATCTGATTTAAGGTACACGATTCAACTGTTTTCATTGATGGTTTGATGTTAGATAATTAGAACACATGTTTGTTTTTTGTTTACGTGTTTGATTTTGACTTTTTAGAGTCAAATTCGACGGATGTTGATGGAGTTTCGGATCGGTTGCAGTCGTCTTCAATCGCAGGTAGAGGTAGTTGGAGATCTAGGGTTTTGGTAGATATAAAATGGGGAAAAGTGGAAGGGTTAGTGAAATGACTTATTTGCCCTCATGTGCAACTCACATAACCTAATTTAACCGAAAAATTTAACTTAGTTAGGCCTAAAAGACATAACGTGCATGATTTGAAAACATTGATTACAAAACTCATTAATTTTAAAGGCAAAGGATACCACCTGAAATTTGGTATAAAGATAAAGGACAAAACTTGTAATTTACTCTGATTTTTGTGAATTTATCGTGCTTCCGTACATCACAACGTGAACGAAAACGCGACTGCAGGAACGCACCGGCAACGAAACGGAAGCATCAGACACGCGTATTAACTTCAAAACTAAAATTTTACGATATATTTAGATTCGTGATTATATTTTTATAATTGTAGTCGAAACTAGATCGAAAAACGGTTTAAAAACGACACTTGACGAGATACGAGTTTTATTATAAAATAGATATAAAGATATCTTTATTTTGACGAAGCTATAAGCTAACGAAACCCGATACTCATTTTAAATAAATATAATGTATGCATTTTTTTCGAATATCAATACTCCTGAACGCTTTTGCAAACAAATATAAGGTATATATTTATTTCGAACATCAATACTTCCGGAGTTTTTTACAAATAAATTTAATGTATTATGTATTTCGAACATCAACATTTCCGAACGATTTTATAAAATAAATATAATTGTTATATTTATTTCAACGTCATTACTTTGTATTACATTATAAAATAAATATAATCGTCTATATTTATTTCGAACGTCGGAATTCGGGAGCCATATTTCAAACATTCAACATTCGGAAATCTTATAATATAAATATATTTACTTATATTTCTTTCAATCGTCTAGAATCTGAATTCTTATAAAATGAATATAGTTGTTTATATCCATCTCAAACGTCAAGGTTTCAAATATACATATATATATATATACACACGTAGGGTTGGGTTCTAGAGTGAACACTAGGTTGAGAGTGAACTGTGTGAACTAATCTGAGTCATTGGATTACATCATCTAAAGATTTTTAAACAATGGCAAGATTGTAATTATAATGTTGTAACCTCCCTTTAAATTAATTGACATAAGGGTATTTGCGTCTTTTGTAAATTGCATTTATTAAACAATATAATCAAAATCCCTAAAATCTCGCTAGTTTCCGTATATACAAGATGCACAGCTGTTAGTGTATACAAATGTGTACAGTCTCGCTAGTATTAGTTTATACAAGATATACATATTTTAGTTTATACACATGTGTACAGTCTCGCTAACTATCCGTTTATACAAGATACACAACTGTTAGTTTATACACATGTGTACAGTCTCGCTAACTATCAGGTTATATAAGATACACAACTGTTAGTTTATACACATGTGTACAGTCTTTTATACATCTGTGTATTATATTAAAAAATGGTTACATATGTGTATATTAAAAACATATAGTATATTATGCACGCGCACGAGTAGATTTATATAAAAACTATGAAATTAATGAAAACGAAACATATCACATGTATGCAAAAATAAATAACTTCATCACATATTCAAAAAAAGAGTTAATGCCCAAAAATAATTACAATTTCAATCTCCGAGAAAATTTTCAATATTTATTGAAAATTATAGAAAGTTAAAAACAATATATTATGATATATATATATATATATATATATATATATATATATATATATATATAGATAGATAGATAATAAAAGAAATACAATATTAAAGCTAAAATTAAAACAAAATCTATGGATAAAGAAATGATTGAGAAATAATTAGAAATGAGAGATAGAGAGAGTTAAGAGATGAGAAAATTAAGGAATTTTAATTAAACATACTTGGTTAATGTCAATCTTACCCGTTTAATATAAAAAATGATCAAATGTCAAGATTAGTTCACACAGTTCACTCTCAAGAAGTTGTTCACTCTTGAACCTAATCCTATATACGTATGTATATATATTTATTTATTCCCGTCTTACGAAGACTACATTGAGATATACCGCTACCGATCTACCTCCTTCTAATTCACGACAACTAACACGACTTCGTAATTATATTTATATTTATATATATAAATATATATATCCTAAACACTCGGAAACTAAGTCGATTTCGAGACTTGGTTTCTATCCCGATTATAAACAGGATCAAATAACCATAGGACGGTTATTCTAAGTCAAGCTGTCACAGCCTCCGAACCCACCCTGGGAGCGGGAGCTGCGAGCCAGACAAGTGGTACCGGTGTTTATTAAATACGCAGCGGAAAATTTTTTCATCAAGATCGTAGTTAGGAAATAATTTTAGAGTTTGTAAAACACCAACTTTTAATTTTAAACAAATGGGCTAAAACTCGTATTTGATTCAAATGTATTTATAGGGATAAACCCAAATAAATAAAACATAAATTTCTTCTTTTATCTAGGTATTTATAGCCACTTTATTTAAGCCTTTAGTGCTCCGTAGCTGGCTTCTATTATCTTTACAGCAAATTACCTGAAACGCGTTTTGTAAAAATTTTATCAGTAATAAATACTAGGGAGTTCATTCCATTTTTATAAAAATATATTGTTATACTTTTACAGCAACAAGGTTTTTATATTTGTTTATATTTACCAAAAAACCCAATCAGTATTTGTCACATGGTGGCAGTTCCGATATGACGGTGGTCATATCACTCATTGGCTAACTTTCGTCCAATAGTGCAGTTTATCAAGTAATAGATAAATCATATATCTTACTATTATTTAAAGTTATCTGTCACTAGGCGATTCCCGTGACGGTGGTCAAATCACTGTTGATCATTCTTTCAACTAGTGACTGGGGTCGTATCACTGTTGATCATTCTCTCAACTAGTGACTCGGGTCATATTACTGTTGATCATTCTCTCAACTAGTAATTGTGGTCATATCACTGTTGATCATTCTTTCAACTAGTGACTCTGGTCCTATCACTATTGATCATTCTCTTAAATAGTGACACTTATCAAATAAGGTATACCAAATTTCAGTCTAAGTATGTTTTACAATTCCTATGGATACTTATATCTAGATATTTATCTTAAAATTTGGTAAAATGATACATAAATAATAAATTTCATATAATAACAAGTACAAATTATTATTTTCATATATTTAATGTATAATTTAATATATATAGATAACATCACCACAAAAAAGTTATATACTTTTAGTACCATATCTGAAGTCTTATTTTAAAACAAATCATCTACTTTAACAAATATAATATAATATATTCATTAACCTAAAACACTTATTTGTTAAAATATTATATATAGAGTATCATTTTAACATAAATATACTCACATGGTTTATAAATATGGAATTATTACAAACCATTTAGATTTACTTTAATCATACATTAAATTTATTAGTAATGTAAAAATAATAGTTATAGGCTATGGCTACTGGGGCACAATGCCCCATGCTTGTGGTCGCGCTACTATTGGCTAACTTTTTGGCCAATAGTAACGAGGGTCAAGTAATGTATAAAACCTCCCATATCGCCAGTTATTACAGAATACAAAAATTTAATCATTGTTAGTATAACTGCTAAACATTTAGGATTTTGGAAAGCATTTTTAAATATAATTGTATCACAAAAGGTGATAAAAAGGAGGAATGACTCACAAACTGTGAGAAAAAGATAATGAACTTACTTTGTAACTTTAGGGTTCAACTAAAAGCCTCCTGGTAGAATCCCGGGTATAACTCCTGAGCTATTTAATAAAATATATAATGCACTCGCGTTAAGTATAATAACCCAAATTCAACTTTATCAACACGACCCGAGACAGAACCCCAACGTACTTAGTCGGGCAGAGCCTTGACATGCGTTACGGAGCCCTAGATCAATCAGACAGGGTATCGACTCAGTGATCAGGGGTTAAAACACTTTAAACGGGGCAGTGCTTTAATGGGTGAATTATTAAAATAAAAATAAATATAAATAGACAGAGAGAGAGATCGAGAGAACACAGGAGAGTTGTGAGCAATTTGTGGAAAGATTACTTCTCCCATATTTATAGTTGAAAGCCTTCAACTTGAAGGGCACGCATGTTCTGATCCTTTCCTACACACTACACACAACACGTACACAGAGAATTTAATTCTCATGCATTACGTAGTCATGCACATAAATGAAATCAATTTCTATACCCACGTATTCTTTTGCATTTACTACGTAAGTTTTTATTTTATTTTATTATTTTATTATTTATATATTATAATTAATTCAGCTGCTTCACTTATTTTGCGCTTATAACTTCTAAATATAACGTTTTATAAAACAATGAATATGTCATTAGAACGAGAATATTTGTGTCTACATTTTGACCCAAGTTTCATTAAAAACGCAGTAGGTTCAAATATGATGTATTTTTATAATTTAATTATTAAATGGTTCTTAGGCACGTCTAGGTACTTCATATTTCTAACAGTCAACTTACTCGTAGCCTACTCGTTTAATAATATAAGTTTTATATACTTTATTTATATAAAAATAGAAATGTCACACACATATATTTACAAGCCAATTAATTAGTATAACATTCCAACCAAATATATATAAAATAGTTTTTAAAACTATGTATAAGAATAAAATGGGTCGAATAATTATATTAATAGTTACTGGTGGTATATATAAAAATTTAAACAAACCTATACCTCTTTATAAAAAAAATGGAAAGGTTACACAAGCTAACAACACCCTCGTAAAGTCGTTTTATTTACGACTCGGTAGAGCTCGAACACGTAGTTTAGCTACGTTTAATTAGAAACTTATAATTATTCCTTGGTTAGGAATGCTTTAGTTGCACGCTAGCGAGTTCACATTCTTGGAATGACATCACGGAATCATGTTAAGCTAGCTTTGCACAAGAATGTCAAGGTGAGTTCATAACCCCCACTTTTTACGGTTTTACATTTTTATAAGTGTTTTAGGGGTGGAAAGACATGCACGTTTTGCAAAAACATACAAAGTTTTCGATGAACAAAGATTGCATATTTTTAGACAAACACGTTTTGCAAGAACATATGAGGTTTTTGAATGAACAAAAACTATATATTTCTAAACCATGTTACAACACGTTTTAACTAACACAAATGATTTGTGATTCTCATTGAACTCAAATGGTTTACGAAAAACTTATGCAAAACATACCGGTTTTTACAAGAACATGAACAGTACGAAACATGCATGAGCTATAGACACTAGTGACGGGGTTGGTCCTAGTTACAAAGGGGACTGGAGGTCCACATACAAACAAGAGGACTGTTGGTCCTGTACACGAACAACGGAGACTATGTGTCCCACATACAACAACCCAAAACTTGCATGCACCTAAGGCCTTCATCTTAAGGACTGACGAGTCCAACATACAGACTCATGCAGGCATGTTTGTCATTGTCATGCGCAGACATTGACAGCCACATAAGTGTTACAGACACAAAACTCTACGAATACATAGTTTTACAAACACAATGCTTTACACTTACAAAGTTTCACGAATACATAGTTTTCATATAACATGCCAAAGAAAATGATTTTTAATTCATTTTCTCAACAATATTTTAAAAACCGGTTATTCAAAAAGATTTATTTCAAATCTTTTACAAGCAAACTATGAACTCGCTCAACTTTATGTTGATTTTTCGCATGTTTCTTTCTTAGGTTACTTTCTCAAATTATGGCACGGTTGGAATAGGAAAACCATTGGAGATTCGAGTACTTAGCGAGCGTTCGTTTTCTAGAAGTCTTGGCTTATTTGCTTCCGCTGTGCAATGAAGATACCGGTCCAGTCACGCCAAACTCTGATATATCGGGGTGTGACAAATAGGAATGGTATTCTTAACTTCGATGTGGCTAATATGGAAAGCGAGAAATGAAAAGGAGTTCAACGATTACAACACACCCTTCAATAGACCGGTGGAGGAGATAAAATCTAATTCGTTTTTAATTTCTTATTGCTTAAGGGATATCAAAGTTGAAAAAATTAAACTGAGAGAGATGATGTGATTTTAACATTAAAGATGTAATTGTGTAATTGCTTATCGTTTTTGCGCTATGTTTTGTTTTTCCTTTTAGAGTTAGTTACGCCGTTAGTCCCTATGGTTTGTAGAAAGTAATAACCTAGGGTACTAATAGTTTAAAGTAACATTCTAAGGTAATAACCTTTCAATTTGTAACAAACTTGGGTACTAACACTTAACCCAATTTAATTTTAACATCATTCAAGAGTAATTAGGTCCTTTTGCATTCTCCATTTATTAAAACTAATAAAAAAACCCTTAGACGCATGAAACCTTACTTATTCCCTTTATGTAGGAAGTTACTAATAATGCCAACCTGTGACATGAATATTGTGATATTAAAATAAGTTTTTTAAGTTTAGAAAACATATTTTGAATCTTTTTAGCTAATGGATTTTTTCCTCACATTTAACAAAAATGTAACTTTTGGCCATTTTATTGATTAGTTCATTATATAATCAAAATTTGTAAGAAGACTCGGATTATATCTGATATTGATTTGATCCAAATTTGTATACTTTATTATTGAAGATGGTTGTTTTATACAAATCAACTCAGTTGGGAATTTGTGTCACACCCTCAATTTCCACATACGGAGTACTACCACGAGGCATGGGACTGACCAGGATCATGCCACCAATCATATTGAGCAATAAGTATAATAAAACGGTTTTCATCACTGCCAATGCGATTAGTGACTATTAATGTCTAAAGTCCAAAGTTTAAAGTTCAAAACATCGTTTACAGGTAACAACGGAAGCATAAGTTAAACAATTCAAACAAGAGTTTAAAAGTTGATATATATTATTAAGAAACCCAACATGGCTCAAGCAACCACTACACTCCGCGCTGCAAGCTCCTGAGCTGTCACTGAGTACCTGCAAAGCATGCAGTAGGGTGTCAACATAAAGTTGGCGAGTTCACTGTTTATCCAGTTTTATTTCCAAAAACTTGTGTTGTTAAATTACTCATTTATATCATGCCATAGGGAGCTACCCCATATGTAAGCTACTAAACTCTGTAATAAGGAACACTTTGTGAACCGTTGTATCGTTGTTGCCCTGTTTGTCTACTTCTATCATCATTGACGGTTTGCCAAGGCATATTAGTTCACGCCTGATCGTATCCAGCATGGTGTGAGGTTTGTGAAACCTAATAGCGCTATCAACTAATATCCCGTTCGCCAGGCCCGACGACTAATCGGTATAGTAAGTGGGTACTTCCGTGATAGAGTTTCCTTTAGTATGCTTGTTCATGAAATATAAATAGCATTTAACCATATCCCAAACCAGGGATACTATGGAATCCCAAACCAGGGAAAGTGATGTCCGTTCCGTTCCCAACCACCGGGAATACATGCTATTAGTAAAGTGTGTGAACTCACCTTTTTTTTTGCTCGACATGTTAATTACTTGTTTTAGAGTTGGTCAACCATGTCCTATTATGGTTACCAAGTTTGATCAGATTCATATGCAAGTAACCTCACGTATTTGTACACATATCACACAAGTATCACGTAATTCAATCATACGAATTTATCATAAGTCCAACAAATGAACGGTACATAAAGCAGTCCAAAGTGTGCGACCTAATTATCCAGTATAGGAGTGTGTGCGGCCCAATAAATCATATGATCCAACATGTGAGTGTGCGGCCCAATACGGTTCATGGCCCAATGGTGAGTTTGCGGCTCACCAGCAAGTGTGCGGCCTACCTGCTGGTGTGCGGTCATGCATGTGGCAGTTGTATTTTGTGCTTAACCTGTTTGTACGAGTGTGTGCAGTCTCTATACTTGTACGTTGAGCATTAGTGCTTGCACATTCAGGAGTGTGCGGTCCCCAAGTGTGCGACCATGCATCACTTGGTTGGACAGGGTGCACTTATGGTTGTACCATCTAAGGGTGTGCGGATACGTGGCACACCACTGTGCGGTGTGCTACTCCAGGTCGTATAGTACGCAGATTCAGTTGTACACTCTAAGAGTGTGTCGTTCCATTTTAAATCAACAGAATTCATTCATTAATCTTTATAAACACTAATCATCAACCAGTTTGTTCAAGCATGTAAAAATTATCATAAGTTCATGAACCCATATCACACTATATCATCAGAATACTTATCACTAACATCCCTCAAGTTTTTTTCCAATATCATCAAATCATCAGAAGGTAGAACTAGAGCTCCCCTATATTACTAATTATCAAAAAATATCCCTTTTCTCATAACATCTATCGTTTCAACAAAAATCTATTTGTAATCCATATAATATTTAGTCTTGATTCTAGCATGACCCTAGATCCTTGTTTAATCATCAAGCACAACCATGAAGTACACAAAAAAATCAGATTTGTGACTACCAAATTCAACCATTAACGTATTAACATCACACAACCCTTGTTAAACAAGTTATTATTCGTAACAAGTGTCAAGCATGTTGTTCATCTACATTTGATTGTCATTATCAAACATGTTACACGGATATATTATCATTCTAGTCATACACTTTATCATTTATGGGAAAGATATACTAACCGGAATGAGGAAGAGTATGAAAGTGTGTAGGAGAATGACGAGAATGAAGCTTCCAAAATGATGAATACTAGCTGTCTTGATGATGATGAAGTGTCATGGCCCCCGTCCCGGTGTGACCCGGTCCAGGAGCCGTGGGACAGAAACCCGTGGTATTTATTATTTGAGTTGACAGCGGAAGTTTAACAGGATCTTTTAAATTTTGAAAATGCCCAATTATTTTATTTCATAATTTGGGACAAACCCCATAATTTACAATAGAGGAATTTCACGAGGAAATTCCCTGTTTTACAAAACATGTTTATTTATTTACCGAGCCACCACTTCAAGCTTGTTAGTGCTCCGTAGCATGTTTCCTTGGTTCACAGTAAGTCACCTGAAACATGTTTAAAAATATTTTATCAGCGGGGAAATACTGGCGAGTCACTCAATTTTGATTAAACGACTCTTAGTTATTAATTACAGCATAAGAGCGATTACAATGGCTACTATCTTATTTTTTATCTGGCGCCGTGTCACACCCTTGTGACGATGGTCATACCACTATTGGGTCCTTTCACCCAAGTAGTGATGATTATCACTGTTAGGTTGATGAACCTAACCGTGAGAAATTAGTAATGTGCACAATACCCCACTTGCCAGTGATTCAAGATAACCAAGACTTAATCCCTGTAACTATAACTTTTGAAAATAATTTGAGTATTGTAAAACATTGTTGATAAAAAGAGAATGACTCACATTGCAAGTTTAGACAGGCAGAGTTTAGCCTACTGATAAGCCTGATAACCTAATTTTAATAACAATGCACACGAAACTAGGTCAGTAACTTAATACAACATTTACGATAAGCTCACAAAATCAAAACCCTCATGACGAATGACAAAGTATAGCCCGAGTTCGGGCAGCACTTAAACATCCATCGGATTGGTTTCAATCGATTAGACATTGTATCGTAGCAGTGATCGAGTTATTACCCTGTTGTCGCAGCAGAGATTCGTGCTAGTGTGTGTTTTTGAACGAAAAAGTGAATAACTCAGTGTACAAAACGAATTTGAACGTCGAACCAACGCAGCCATGCAAGTGCCAACCCCTGGAATATATACTGAAAAGTTGTCCCTGTTGCAACACCCCGTGTTTTCGGAAGTCAAAGTCAATGTCAAAGTCAACGACCGATTGTACGAATTTAACTTATAGTAATTTCCTTATTTTAATTGTATTATGTGGAATAAGTGTTGTTAATTGCTAAAATCGATGTGTGTTAATCGCTATCTAATTGACTTACAACTATGAATTATAGGAAGTGACAATGCGATAAAGTTAACTAATCGATAATCAAGCTATGCTACTCGACATCGAATCACGATACGAACCGCAACTCGACTTAATTTGGCTGTTATACGTGTGTGTGTGCCTTATGGGTTACTTGTGCGTGTTATATATATATATATATATATATATATATATATATATATATATGTGGTGGAATCAATCGAACTATGATAATTAGTAGTTGGGACTAAAAGTAATTTGACTAGGAAACCCTATCTTGACGAGCCGCTCGCAATCGAAATCGAAATCGAAACATCAAAAAATCGTCGCATCAAACAATCGAACCAAGTGCCATCCGGCCAGATAGCCATCCGACCGGATAGCCGTTATATCACAGGTCAGGTGTCATCCGACCAGGATGTCATCCGACCGGATCGTCATCCGGGCGGTACGCCATCCGATCGGATAACCCTTTCCTCTTTTGGAATCCTATAAATACCCCTGTCATTGTCATTCTTTCCATTTTTGGAAGTCCTTGTCCGAACCATTCGTGCTCCTCACCTTTTCTTCGATTTCTCTCAATCCAGGTAAGATCTCGCCCTAAATCTTGTACTTTCTTGATCTACACACACTCCTACACCTTTCTATCTTTTAAATCTTAACTTTTAACCGTGAAATCACTAGATTTCGGGTGTTCTAGGATGACGTCATCATGTGTTCTTCAAGAACTTCATATTTTGACTTCAATCCACCAAAAACAACCGAGATCTAACCGATTTCCACGTAAACATACAAAGATCTTGTAAAGATCGACACAAGAATGGTGAAAAAGGATTGAAAGATGGTTTTAACTTTCTTTCAACTCTTTTGAACTCAAAGTACTCAAAACCGATAGGATCCGACCCTGATTTAGTCTTCTACTCGATTGTAGTGTTGTACTAGCTCAAGATCCGGATTCTACTCATGAGACTACCAATTTCGGGTTAGCCAAGACCAACCGTCTCGAGCCGGTAACCGGCCGGACTAGGGTGATTCCTGGTCGGGTTGGTCATCTGGGCCGAACTAGGGGTTCTGTTGGCTAACACGTTGTTAAAGTGTCTCGACATAACGACAAACCATCAAAACAATCAAGTGTAGGATGAACGGAACAACCATAACGGATTGCTATCCGAACGGATCACACTTGGGTCCCACCTTTTAAACAACCTTATCTAAAGTTTGAGTATTGAACGAAATGTAATCCGATCGGATGACCATCTGACTGGATTACTCTTCGGATCATGAGATACTAAGACTTTAAAGACTTAAACAATTTTCAACATGTTCAATAACAAGGTTGCCATCCGATCGAAGGACACTTCTGTTGTGAACTTGCCTTCAGTAAGTAACCTCGTCACTAAGTCGTCGTCCGACCGGACCACTGTCCGACCGGATGACCATCCGAACGGATTGTCATCCGCACGACCAGTCATCCGATCGACCGACTTGATGGATAGAGATACTTTCGTGTTTTCAAAATACTACCACGAAAACTTCAAAAGTCAAGCCATCATACACAAACACATTCTCTTTATAGGAAGAAACAATCCACTCGAATCGCCATCTGACCGGACCACTGTCCGACCGGATGACCACCCGAACGGATTGTCATCCGCACGGATTACCATCCGATCGAACCACTATCCGACCCTTTCACACTTTGTGACGTTTTACGCATCACTTATCGTTATGCTATCTAATCTATTCAGGCTAACCTTACTCGCTATTCGCTCCCTTCAATCCATTAATCGCTGTGAGTATACTCGATCCCTTTTTGCTTTAAGCACTTTTGGGTGTTACATACGTTACGAATATTCAAACTACAACTATCACACTACTCAAAACTATCTGAACGCTAACCGTCAATGCATGTTATACGTGGCTTATGAATGCTTGTTTGTTATGTTTACACATGGAATGCACCCGTTCACACGGGGGTTGTTAAGGATCATTACTTGCATGGATTACGGTGGTAATCATGTATTGCGAACTGCCTCGGGCAGTCAACCCACAGTCATTGGTATCGATGGATCTATGTCGATAACTAACGTGCTTCATTTCACTATGTGTACGTGCTGGTTATGCGTAAACGAATTCGAACTCTATATGCTATTATCAAACTTGTATGCTCACCTTTATATTTTATGTATTAACTTTATTTTAACGTATGTGACAGGTGCTTAGGTTGTTTGTATGACTAGCTCACTGTGAAATCGAGGCTAGGAAAGGTCTAGGATGCTCTCTGCGCAATGATGAAATCCCGAAATCGTCCTCGAGATTTACTGGAACAAGTAGGGATATTTTCGCTTTATCTTTGATTCCAGT
Organism: Helianthus tuberosus; assembly: GCA_030545235.1. Lineage (NCBI taxonomy): Eukaryota > Viridiplantae > Streptophyta > Magnoliopsida > Asterales > Asteraceae > Helianthus > Helianthus tuberosus. The sequence goes on from CM060366.1 coordinate 125,159,883, forward strand.
TCCCAAGTGTACTCAGGCCCTCTCTTCGAATCCCACTTGACTTTGACCAGCACTAGTCGTTTGTGCTTGAGAAACTTGACCTTTATGTCTTCTATCTGCAGTGGTTTCTCCACAAAATTTAACTTCTCATTTACCTCTATATCTTGAAGAGGTACTGCCAGGGATTCGTCAGATAGACATTTCTTGAGGTTGGATACATGAAATACATCATGTACCCCGGCTAGCTCTTCTGGTAGTTGTAAACGATAGGCAACTGGTCCTATTCGCTGGATTACTCGGAATGGTCCTACGTATCTTGGACTTAACTTTCCCTTCTTACCAAACCGGACTACCCCTTTCCAAGGAGAAACTTTCAAGAGAACCTTGTCTCCAACTTGAAATTCCAACGGCTTGCGTCTATTGTCTGCATAACTCTTCTGATGATCTCGAGCTGTCTTTAGTATTTCCTTGATTTGAGTTATATTGTCGGTGGTTTCTTGTACGATTTCGGGACCTGATAATTGACTTTCTCCTATTTCTGCCCAGCAAACTGGAGTTCTACACTTTCGTCCATACAGTGCTTTGAATGGGGCAGCTTCGATGCTAGAATGATAACTATTGTTATAGGAGAATTCAATTAAAGGTATATGGTTGTCCCAGTTTCCTCCAAAATCTATCACACATGCCCTGAGCATGTCTTCCAGGGTTTGGATCGTCCTTTCACTTTGTCCGTCTGTTTGAGGATGGTAGGCTGTACTTAAATTTTGTCGGGTTCCCATTGCTTCCTGGAAACTAGTCCAGAAATGTGAAGTGAAACGACTATCTTTATCCGATACAATAGAGAGTGGGACTCCATGTAAGGATACTACCTCATCTACGTACAACTTGGCTAATCTTTCCATGCTAAAGGTTTCCTTCATGGGTAGAAAATGAGCTGATTTGGTTAATCGATCCACAATTACCCAAATCGCGTCATTACCCTTTCTGGTTTTGGGTAACTTAGTAACAAAGTCCATGGTGATTGGTTCCCATTTCCATACAGGCATTTCTAATTGTTGGAGTAACCCTGAAGGTTTCTGGTGTTCTGCTTTAACTTGTGAACAAGTAAGACACTTAGATACATATCTGGCTATGTCCTTTTTCATTCCTATCCACCAGAAATTATTTCTTAAATCTTGGTACATCTTATTATTACCAGGATGCATGGTATACCTAGATTTATGGGCTTCTTCTAAAATCTTATCTCTTAAATTTCCTTGCTTAGGTACCCAAATCCTTTTCTTATGGAATCTCCAAATTCCATCACTTCCTTGCTCTAAAACAGGGACGAAACTGTTGAGCCAGGGGTGAAATCCATATTTTGATGAATAATCTCCTCTACTCTATCAAAAACAGGGACGAAATTGTTGAGCCAGGGGTGAAACCTTAACCTTGACGACTTGTTCCGCACATTTTATAAAACTCCCACCAAAGTCTCGACGGACTCCAACGACCTGAAGTCACGACATGACGAACGGGATGTGTGCCAAACGCCCAAGAATCGAGGCGAGGACACAGTCCTGAAAGTCAAACGTAAACAACAAGTCCTTGCGAATAGTTGAATCGCTTTGGTTAGTCGAAGTCTCCTAGCCGCAGACAGTCTATCTCTCGATTTTTACATGTTTCAAATTCTGAGCCCGCAACTGCTGACTCTGATAATTCATCGATTTTATGAGTTTATATGTGTGTTACCTGTTTATGTGTTTAAATTTTTGGAACTTACTCAATTTCGCTTCCACTTCGATCGACACGAACGACTCGCACTGCTTTTCTATCTCAAATCGCTAACAAATTGCTGAATTTTGGACAACCTTATGCTACAATGTACGCTTATACTACGCTATTCGATATACTAAAACGCTATCGCCATATTCAAATACTCGCGAACTTTGAATGATAGGTTTCTGTATTCTGACTACCTCTCAATGATAAAGGAACACGCGTAATCATAAGAAAGTGGATACACGCAAAATATGTGTTTGAGTAAGTTATGTGCCTATGTGCTTATGTGTTTACGTGCCTATGTGTTTATGTGTTTATGGGATTATATGGTTCTGTGTCCTACATGGTTATATGTCTGTGTGTTTACATGATATGTGTTACTGAGCTTTAGTAGTAGTAGAAGGGTGAGGTGAGAATCGAATACATGTGTTGAGTCCTGTGACGATGTCTGTTGCAGACAATGTTGTCTGGATCCCGTCACGCACTTTCTCGTCAAGAAAAGAGAGACAAACGCCTTGCTTCCATCATCGCTAAAAGTGTAGCAAAGGTCGTGAGTGATGTTTATGAGAATGCCAGCAAATCGTCTGAGGAATCAAGAACCGAAGCTCCTAAAGCTACCGCGAAGACTTTCAGTTTCAAGCAATTCAAGTCGTGTGGGCCAAAAGAATTCACTGGCGAGGGAGGTCCTACTGCGTTATTCCACTGGTTTGATTCCATTGAGGTTACTCTGCGACAGAATGGTTGCCCTGATGACCTCCGTACTCTTAATGCTACCGGCGTTTTCCAGTCCCTCGCACTAGACTGGTGGACGGCCGAAAGGAACAAGCGAGGGAACGATGCAGCCTACGGTCTGTCGTGGGACGAGCTCAAGGAAGTTATGCTAGAGGAATTCTGCCCTCCTCACGAACGTCAAAAGCTAGAAGATGAATTTTGGCACATACAGCAAAAGGATGGTGACAATGCTGGTCTCACTGCTCGTTTCAAACAGCTCAGCATTATCTGTCCCGGCCAAGTCAAGACTCCAGATATGGCAATCGAGAAGTACATCCGGGCCCTGCCCGACTGCGTTGCTGATTTCGTGCAAGCGGCTAAGACTACGACGATTGAGGAAACTTATCTACTGGCCGCTGAAATCAATGACAAGCGGGTTAAGGCTGGTGTCTGGGATAAGACTTCGAAGCATCTGCATCAAGCTACCGCTACCCCACTAACTGCCGAACCCACCTCATCGAGCAACAAGAGGAAGAACAAGAGAAAGAACAGTTCCAGCAACAAGAACTGTGCAATCACTGCTGCACCAATTCAAGCAGTACCAGCTCAACAACGCCAAGTGGCAGCGCTTGTGGCCAATGCACCTCTTGCTAAGCGTGCATACACTGGGCCACATCCGCTCTGCCCTACCTGTACCTACCATCACCCGGCTGCCATTGCTTGCCGTTTTTGTGCTCACTGCAATGTGTACGGTCATTTTACTGCCAACTGCCGTATTCGACAAGCTCCTGCTCATCAAGCTCTATTCACCGCCCCACAGGGTCAACAAGCTCCTCCGGCACCCGCGGTCAAAGCCAGAGCCTGCTTCGCATGTGGCGATCCTAACCATTTCGCCAACATGTGCCCAAACAGGGTTGTGAAACAAGAGCCCCAGCAGCAACAACCTCAACAGCAGCAGCAACACCAGCAACAACAGCAGCAACAGCAACAACAGGCCGCACGCGCCAGAACTTTCAACATCAACGTGCGCCAAGCCCAAGCCGACAACAACGTGGTTAATGGTACGTTCCTTGTGAATGGTATATATGCATCATGTTTGTTTGATACTGGAGCCGATAATTGCTTTGTGTCGTTCGAATTCGAGAAGCTCCTTAATCGTAAACGCTCCAAACTCTCTTCGACGTTCGATGTGGAAGTCGCCACTGGAAGAACTGTCGTCGTCAATTCCGTTATCCGTGATTATACTCTTGAGCTCAACAATCACATCTTCCCAATCAACCTCATTCCGATGCAACTGGGAAGTTTCGACGTCATAGTAGGCATGGACTTTCTACGCGAAAACCATCCTGAAGTTGTGTGTTACGATAAGATTATTCGATTCTCGCTCGCGAATGGTGATTTATTGTGTGTATACGGTGAAACTGCCTCGAAAGGGCTCAAGCTAATGTCATGTGTCCAAGCTAGCAAGTACCTCCGCAAGGAATATAAAGCTTTCTTGGTGAACATTGTAGTAACGGAGAAGGAAAAGAAAGAGAAGAAGGAAGTGAAAGACGTTCCTGTGGTTCGTGAATTTCCTCATGTGTTTCCCGATGATCTTCCAGGTTCGCTACCTAGTCGTGATATCGACTTTCGTATCGTCCTCATTCCTGGAGCAAATCCTGTCGCCAAAGCCCCTTATCGACTCGCGCCATCCGAAATGCGTGAACTTTCAAACCAACTCCAGGAATTACTTGAGAAAGGCTTCATTCACCCGAGCACCTCTCCTTGGGGCGCGCCAGTCCTTTTCGTCAAAAAGAAGGATGGGTCGTTCAGGATGTGCATCGACTACCGGGAATTGAATAAGTTAACTATCAAGAACCGCTATCCCCTACCCCGTATTGACGATTTGTTTGATCAACTACAAGGCGCTACGTGTTTCTCAAAGATCGACCTACGTTCAAGATATCACCAGCTACGCATACAAGAGGAGGATATACCCAAAACCGCGTTTCACACCCGTTACGGTCATTATGAATTCGTTGTCATGCCTTTTGGTTTAACCAACGCACCAGCGGTTTTCATGGATCTGATGAATCGCGTGTGTAAACCATATCTCGACCGTTTCGTCATCGTATTCATTGACGACGTCTTGATCTATTCCAAATCGAAAGCCGAGCATGCGCAACATCTACGTTTGGTTCTCGAGTTACTCCAGGGGAACCAACTCTATGCCAAGTTCTCCAAGTGCGAATTCTGGTTGGAGGAAGTTCAGTTTCTGGGTCACATTGTTAATAGTCAAGGCATTCACGTCGATCCTGTGAAGATTGAAGCTGTTAAGAACTGGGCCTAAGAACCCGTCTGAAGTCCGCTCTTTCCTCGGACTAGCGGGCTATTATCGACGATTTATCGAGGGATTCTCAAAGATCGCTGTGCCGCTTACCTCTCTTACGCATAAAGATCAGCCTTTTGTCTGGGGAACCAAACAAGAGACTGCCTTTCAAACCCTCAAGCATAAGCTTTGCAATGCTCCTGTTCTCACATTGCCCGACGGAAACAACGATTTCATTGTCTACTGTGATGCTTCTAACCTTGGTCTCGGTTGTGTCCTCATGCAGCGGAACAAGGTTATAGCCTACGCGTCTCGTCAACTCAAAATCCACGAGGAGAACTATACAACCCATGATCTCGAGCTAGGCGCGGTTGTTTTTGCATTAAAGATTTGGCGACACTACCTGTATGGTACCAAGTGTACGATCTTCACCGATCATAGGAGCCTACAACATATCTTTAATCAGAAGGAACTCAATATGCGTCAACGTCGATGGGTAGAACTTCTCAACGATTACGACTGTGAGATCCGTTATCACCAAGGCAAGGCGAATGTAGTTGCCGACGCACTCAGCAGACGGAGTTATCTGCTTAGCGCTCGTAATGTTCAAGCCCAACACGATCTCGAAACCCTTATTCGTGAAGCCCAGCATGGGTGTTTTAACGAACGCACGCTGAAAAGGGAACGAATCTACCACGATGGATCCCAGCTTGTGAGCAAATCCAATGGGATATTCCACTTTCTGGACCGAATCTGGATCCCTAAGCGGACCAATCTGCGACAAATCCTGATGGACGAAGCCCACAAATCCCGGTATTCTGTTCATCCCGGTGCCGATAAAATGTACCAGGATCTTCGCTACAGGTACTGGTGGCCCGGTATGAAAAGGGATATCACCCTCTACGTTGGAAAATGCCTAACTTGTGCGAGATTCAAGGCTGAACATCAAAGACCCTCTGGCTTACTCGAACAACCACCAATTCCTATGTGGAAGTGGAAAAGTATAGCTATGGATTTCATAACGAAGCTTCCGCACACGTCATCAGGTCACGACAGCATTTGGGTTGTGGTCGACCGTTTGACTAAATTAGCTCACTTTCTGCCGATACGAGAAGACTACAAGGTAGAACGATTAGCCCGAATCTACACCGATGAGATCATTTGTAATCATGGGACGCCTCGTGACATCATCTCTGATCGTGATGCTCGGTTTACCTCGCGACTGTGGGAAACGTTTCAAACGGCACTCGGTACATCGCTTAATCTAAGTATCGCATTCCACCCTCAAACCGACGGTCAGACTGAAAGAACGATTCGTACTCTTGAAGACATGCTTCGTTCGTGTGTCTTAGACTTCGGTGGTAATTGGGATAAATACCTGCCGTTAGTCGAATTCTCGTATAACAACAGCTATCATTCTAGCATCCAAATGGCACCATTCGAGGCATTATACGGAAGAAGATGTCGATCGCCTATTGTGTGGCACGAGATCGGTCACTCGCAATTAACCGGTCCTGAGTTATTACAAGAAACGACAGAAAAAATTTTCCAAATCCGGGACAACCTAGTGAAAGCTCGGGATCGACAGAAAAGTTACGCCGATAAAAAGCGCAAGCTCCGTGAATTTGACGTTGGTGACTACGTACTCCTAAAGGTATCACCTTGGAAGGGTGTAGTCCGATTCGGCAAGAAAGGAAAACTCGCGCCTCGATACGTTGGACCTTTTAAGATTCTGGAAAGGATCGGAAAAGTCGCCTACATACTTGAACTACCGGAGGAACTTAGTAACGTCCACCCGACTTTCCATGTGTCAAACCTCCGAAAGTGCCTAGCCAACCACGACTTACATGTCTCTCTCGATGACCTACAAGTAAACGAAACACTACACTTCGTGGAGAAGCCTGTCGAAATCATGGATCGCCAAACCAAGCAGCTCAGACGCTCTCGCATTCCTATTGTGAAAGTCCGATGGGAAGGCAAACGAGGCGCAAAGTTCACTTGGGAACTCGAAAGCGACATGAAGGCGAAGTACCCGCAGTTGTTTAAAGAGAAAGTCTAGAGAGAGAAAGTGACATCGTGATTCAGGTGTTTGTACGATTTCATATCAATCAATAGAATCACCGATTATATTACGTTCTCGTGTGTTTGGTCACGTTCGTGTACGGATTCCTCACGTCACACGTTCGGTTCGCAATCGTTTCGGAGTCAAAACCGGTCCGAACAGAAAGTTCTCAGACATGATTCACGGCGTTGTACAGCTTTCAGCTTAATTTCGGGACGAAATTCCCTAAACAAGGGGAGGCTGTAACACCCCGTGTTTTCGGAAGTCAAAGTCAAAGTCAAGGTCAAAGTCAACGACCGAGTGTACGAATTTGACTTATAGTAATTTCCTTATTTTAATTGTATTATGTGGAATAAGTGTTGTTAATTGCTAAAATCGATGTGCGTTAATCGCTATCTAATCGACTTACGACTGTGAATTATAGGAAGTGACAATGCGATAAAGTTAACTAATCGATAATCAAGCTATGCTACTCGACATCGAATCGTGATACGAACCGCAACTCGACTTAATTTGGCTGTTATACGTGTGTGTGTGCCTTATGTGTTACTTGTGCGTGTTATATATATATATATATATGTGTGTGTGTGGTGGAATCAATCGAACTCAATCGAAACTCGAAACGCAATCGAACTCGAACCCGAATCGAAAATCGAACTATGATAATTAGTAGTTGGGACTAAAAGTAATTTGACTAGGAAACCCTATCGTGATGAGCCGCTCGCAATCGAAATCGAAACATCAAAAAATTGTCGCATCAAACAATCGAACCAAGTGCCATCCGGCCGGATAGCCATCCGACCGGATAGCCGTTATATCACAGGTCAGGTGTCATCCGACCAGGATGTCATCCGACCGGATCGTCATCCGGGCGGTACGCCATCCGATCGGATAACCCTTTCCTCTTTTGGAATCTTATAAATACCCCTGTCATTGTCATTCTTTCCATTTTTGGAAGTCCTTGTCCGAACCATTCGTGCTCCTCACCTTTTCTTCGATTTCTCTCAATCCAGGTAAGATCTCGCCCTAAATCTTGTACTTTCTTGATCTACACGCACTCCTAAACCTTTCTATCATTTAAATCTTAACTTTTAACCGTTAAATCCCTAGATTTCGGGTGTTCTAGGATGACGTCATCATGTGTTCTTCAAGAACTTCATATTTTGACTTCAATCCACCAAGAACAACCGAGATCTAACCGATTTCCATGCAAACATACAAAGATCTTGTAAAGATCTCGACACAAGAATGGTGAAAAAGGATTGAAAGATGGTTTTAACTTTCTTTTAACTCTTTTGCACTCAAAGTACTCAAAACCGATAGGATCCGACCCTGATTTAGTCTTCTACTCGATTGTAGTGTTGTACTAGCTCAAGATCCGGATTCTACTCACGAGACTACCGATTTCGGGTTAGCCAAGACCAACCGTCTCGAGCCGGTAACCGGCCGTACTAGGGTGATTCCTGGTCGGGTTGGTCATCTGGGCCGAACTAGGGGTTCTGTTGGCTAACACGTTGTCAAAGTGTCTCGACATAACGACAAACCATCAAAACAACCAAGTGTAGGATGAACGGAACAACCATAACGGATTATTATCCGATCGGATTACAATCCGATCGGATAGTTCATCCGAACGGATTGCCATCCGAACGGATCACACTTGGGTCCCACCTTTTAAACAACCTTATCTAAAGTTTGAGTATTGAACGAAATGTAATCCGATCGGACGACCATCTGACTGGATTACTCTTCGGATCATGGGATACTAAGACTTTAAAGACTTAAACAATTTTCAACATGTTCAATAACAAGGTTGCCATCCGATCGGATTGCCATCCGATCGAAGGACACTTCTGTTGTGAACTTGCCTTCAGTAAGTAACCTCGTCACTAAGTCGTCGTCCGACCGGACCACTGTCCGACCGGATGACCATCCGAACGGATTGTCATCCGCACGACCAGTCATCCGATCGACCGACTTGATGGATAGAGATACTTTCGTGTTTTCAAAATACTACCACGAAAACTTCAAAAGTCAAGCCATCATACACAAACACATTCTCTTTATAGGAAGAAACAATCCACTCGAATCGCCATCCGACCGGACCACTGTCTGACCGGATGACCACCCGAACGGATTATCATCCGCACAGATTACCATCCGATCGAACCACTATCCGACCCTTTCACACTTTGTGACGTTTTACGCATCACTTATCGTTATGCTATCTAATCTATTCAGGCTAACCTTACTCGCTAAGCGCTCCCTTCAATCCATTAATCGCTGTGAGTATACTCGATCCCTTTTTGCTTTAAGCACTTTTGGGTGTTACATACGTTACGAATATTCAAACTACAACTATCACACTACTCAAAACTATTTGAACGCTAACCGTCAATGCATGTTATACGTGGCTTATGAATGCTTGTTTGTTATGTTTACACATGGAATGCTGTCTACCTGCCTTAGCAACGATAGTACTATAGTTTGGACTCAGCACCCGTTCACACGGGGGTTGTTAAGGATCATTACTTGCATGGATTACGGTGGTAATCATGTATTGCGAACTGCCTCGGGCAGTCAACCCACAGTCATTGGTATCGATGGATCTATGTCGATAACTAACGTGCTTCATTTCACTATGTGTACGTGCTGGTTATGCGTAAACGAATTCGAACTCTATATGCTATTATCAAACTTGTATGCTCACCTTTACATTTTATGTATTGACTTTATTTTAACGTATGTGACAGGTGCTTAGGTTGTTTGTATGACTAGCTCACTGTGAAATCGAGGCTAGGAAAGGTCTAGGATGCTCTCTGCGCAGTGATGAAATCGAAGCTAGGAAAAGAGGTCCTAGAAACTAATAAATAAACTATCTATGTATAAATCTGAGTTGTCGGAACGGAATTTCTTTCCTAGATTTTATCTGTAATAATTTGTTTACTGTTTGAGACATGGTATGGGACATGTTAATTTAAATCGAATGGTAATGATAGTTGTTATGGAAACTTCTGGACAATCTATTTCGCTCAGTGCCATGCCCCGATGATTCCGCCATCGGTTGGGGTGTGACACCTGTCGCGTGGCGCGACAGGCTGTCGCGTGGCGCGACGGTGCCCTTTTTAGGGTAGGGTAGCTTCGTGTCCATTATAGCCTAGGTGAGTCAAAAATCGACGAAATTCAATTTTTACAGCGAGATATAAGGATAATCGTCAATTAGGGGATACCCCCCCCCCCCCTGAGTTTTAGGGGGCCCTGATCCTAGTTCCAACTGTTCTGAAAATTTTAGGGGTCATGCAATATTACTTGGGGGTCTCAATTAGGGTTTCCTATTGGATATAATAAAATAAGAAATAATAATTTTGATGAGAGTTGTTACATCCTCCCCACCTTATTAAAATCTCGTCCTCGAGATTTACTGGAACAAGTAGGGATATTTTCGCTTTATCTCTGATTCCAGTTCCCAAGTGTACTCAGGCCCTCTCTTCGAATCCCACTTGACTTTGACCAGCACTAGTCGTTTGTGCTTGAGAAACTTGACCTTTATGTCTTCTATCTGCAGTGGTTTCTCCACAAATTTTAACTTCTCATTTACCTCTATATCTTGAAGAGGTACTACCAGGGATTCGTCAGATAGACATTTCTTGAGGTTGGATACATGAAATACATCATGTACCCCGGATAGCTCTTCTGGTAGTTGTAAACGATAGGCAACTGGTCCTATTCGCTGGATTACTGGGAATGGTCCTACGTATCTTGGACTTAACTTTCCCTTCTTACCGAACCGGACTACCCCTTTCCAAGGAGAAACTTTCAAGAGAACCTTGTCTCCAACTTGAAATTCCAACGGCTTGCGTCTATTGTCTGCATAACTCTTCTGATGATCTCGAGCTGTCTTTAGTCTTTCCTTGATTTGAGTTATATTGTCGGTGGTTTCTTGTACGATTTCGGGACCTGATAATTGACTTTCTCCTATTTCTGCCCAGCAAACTGGAGTTCTACACTTTCGTCCATACAGTGCTTTGAATGGGGCAGCTTCGATGCTTGAATGATAACTATTGTTATAGGAGAATTCAATTAAAGGTATATGGTTGTCCCAGTTTCCTCCAAAATCTATCACACATGCCCTGAGCATGTCTTCCAGGGTTTGGATCGTCCTTTCACTTTGTCCGTCTGTTTGAGGATGGTAGGCTGTACTTAAATTTAGTCGGGTTCCCATTGCTTCCTGGAAACTAGTCCAGAAATGTGAAGTGAAACGACTATCTCTATCCGATACAATAGAGAATGGGACTCCATGTAAGGATACTACCTCATCTACGTACAACTTGGCTAATCTTTCCATGCTAAAGGTTTCCTTCATGGGTAGAAAATGAGCTGATTTGGTTAATCGATCCACAATTACCCAAATCGCGTCATTACCCTTTCTGGTTTTGGGTAACTTAGTAACAAAGTCCATGGTGATTGGTTCCCATTTTCATACAGGCATTTCTAATTGTTGGAGTAACCCTGAAGGTTTCTGGTGTTCTGCTTTAACTTGTGAACAAGTAAGACACTTAGATACATATCTGGCTATGTCCTTTTTCATTCCTATCCACCAGAAATTATTTCTTAAATCTTGGTACATCTTATTATTACCAGGATGCATGGTATACCTAGATTTATGGGCTTCTTCTAAAATCTTATCTCTTAAATTTCCTTGCTTAGGTACCCAAATCCTTTTCTTATGGAATCTCCAAATTCCATCACTTCCTTGCTCTAATTCCTTTATTCGTCCTTTCATTCCTTCAGCATCATCCTTGATTGCTGTTTCTTGAATATGTTTCAATTGTTCCATTAAATCTAATTGTAAACTTAATCTAAGAGCACGAACTCGCTTTTGCTTTTCATGATACTTACGACTTAAGGTATCTGCAACTACGTTTGCTTTTCCTTCGTGATATTGAATATCACAGTCGTAGTCACTTAGAATTTCCATCCATCTTCTTTGCCTCATGTTTAATTCTTTTTGCCCAAATATGTATTTTAAACTCTTATGATCTGTATAGACTGTAAACTTACTGCCATAAAAATTGTGTCTCCAAATCTTAAGGGCAAAAATTATGGCTCCTAACTCTAAGTCATGCGTCGTATAATTTTCCTCGTGCTTTTTCAATTGCCTTGAGGCATACGCAATTACCTTCTTGCGTTGCATCAGCACACATCCTAATCCTAGCTTAGAAGCATCACAATAAACTTCAAAATCTTCTGTTCCTTCTGGTAAGGCAAGAATTGGGGCATTTGTTAACCTTTGTTTTAAAATCTTAAAAGCCTCTTCTTGTCTAGATCCCCATTCAAACTTCACTGCTTTACAGGTTAGCTTAGTTAATGGCACAGTTATCTTAGAAAAATCTTTAATGAACCGTCTATAGTATCCGGCTAACCCTAGAAAACTTCTAACTTCCATAGCTGACTGCGGGACCTTCCATTTGGTGATCGCTTCTATTTTGGAGGGATCTACGTGAATACCTTCGTGATTCACCATGTGTCCTAAAAATTGTACTTCTTGTAGCCAAAATTCGCACTTTGAGAATTTAGCATAAAGCTTCTCTTTTCTTAACAAAGTTAAGAGTATATGCAGGTGTTCACAATGCTCTTCCTGACTTTTGGAATAATAAGTATGTCGTCGATAAAGACAATTACAAATTTATCCAAATACGGTTTACAGATCCTATTCATCATGTCCATAAATGCTGCAGGAGCATTTGTTAACCCAAAGGGCATGACTGTAAACTCGTAATGACCATACCTAGTTCTGAAAGCAGTTTTAGGAATGTCTTCTTCTTGTACTTTCAACTGATGGTATCCGGAGCGTAAATCTATCTTAGAAAAGTATCTAGCTCCTTGAAGTTGATCGAAAAGATCATCAATCCTAGGTAATGGGTATCGATTCTTAATTGTAACGTTATTTAATTCCCTGTAATCGATACACATTCGCATCGAACCATCTTTCTTTTTCATAAACAACACTGGAGCTCCCCACGGGGATGAACTAGGTTGTATAAATCCTTTGCTTAGTAATTCATCTAACTGCTTTTTCAGTTCTAACATTTCGGTGGGTGCTAACCGATAAGGTGCTTTGGCTATCGGTGTAGTTCCAGGAATTAGATTAATTCTAAATTCTACTTCCCTATCAGGTGGTAATCTAGGTAGTTCTTCTGGGAATATATCCAGGTATTCTGATACTACTGGAATTTCCTTAAGTTCCTTACCTTTAGTGTTGATGATTACCGAAAACATATACACTATTTCTTGTTTTCTTGAATAACTGGCCATTTTCATTACTGAAATGAATTTTAATGGCTTACGTGGCTTATCTCCTGTAATCACCACTATTTCTCCTGTGGGTGTATGAATTTCTATGGAATTCTTATCACAGAGGATTCGAGCATGGTTGGCTACTAACCAATCTATTCCTAATACGACATCAAATCCAGCTAAATTCATAGGTAACAGGTTTGCAGAAAATTTATGGCCTAAGAGTTCTATCTTTCCTTTTTGCAAAACCTTATCTATGTGAACAGAATTACCATCTGCGGTTTCTACCGTAAAAATTTGTCTAAGGTTGATTAAGGGTAGGTTAAGAGCTTGGCAGAATGAAGTATTTATAAAACTTTGATTTGCACCAGAGTCAAATAATACTTTTGCATAAACGTCATGAACTAGGAACGTACCAGCTATCACATCTGGGATTAATTCTGCTTCCTGGGTAGTCAACTAGAAGGCTCTTGTGTTTTTCTTGGTAGTTCCTTCTGCAGGTTTGGCTTTGTTATCAGCTGGTTTGACCAGTTTCGGGCAGTCTGGTCTAAAATGTCCAGCTTCTCCACAATTGAAGCAGATTGTTGATTTCTTCCTCCTGCAATCCTCTTCTTGATGCCCTGGAATTTTGCAGAAATTGCAATACCCTTTGAATCTTCCAAAATGCTTTCTTTTACAAGTATTGCAAAATGGAGCAGTGGAAGATTGCCCGGTTCCCTTTTTCTTGAAATTACTATTATTACCCACACGAAATCCTTGGGTAATATTTTGGGCCACTTCCTTCTTCCGAGTTTCTTCTCTTGTGCGTACCAGCCCGTTCGTCAAAGTGTTGGCTAATTCCACTGCATCGTCAATTGTCCGAGGTCTCGCAGCTTTAACGATATCACGGATTTCGCCAATCAAACCCCAAATATAGCGAGAAATAAGTATCGGTTCTGGCGAAGCCAGGGTTGGTACGACTCTAGCATGTTCAAAGAATGTCGAAGTATACCCTCGACAATCAACGTCCACCATCCGGTGATTGAGGAACTTATTTGTCATTTGTTCCTTTTCATATTCGGGACAGAATTTTCTTTCCACCAGACTTTTAAATTCTTCCCAATTCATGGCATAAGCCACATCGCTTCCCTTGGCTTGTAGTACCGTATTCCACCATTCTAGTGCCCCTTCTTTAAAAAGATGCGACGCGTACATGACCTTGTCTTCCTCGGCACATTTACTTATTTTAATTATTGCTTCAGTTTTCTCTAACCAACGTAGTGCTGCAGTCACCCCTTCATTGCATGCAAATTCGATTGGTTTACAGGCAAGAAATTCCTTGTAGGTGCAACCAGGCGTTGCAGCTTTCATTTTCTTAAGGAATGGGGCTTGTATCCCATCATTATCGTTATTAATGTTGTCGCCTCCATTTACACTATTACTGAAATTGTCACCGTGAGTACGTTTGCTGGGAATAATTGGTTGAGGTTCAACTGGATTTCGGGCAGCAGCAAGGATTGCTGGAATAGCATTTGCTATTCCCTGGGCAACGATGTTTTCTATATCTTGTCTATTAAGAAAGTGATCTTCATTGTTTTGCTCAGATTGGTTAACTTCGTTAACTGGCTCATTGACGACGGGTTCCATCTGATAATTTTCAATATACAAATGTATAAATTATTGGCATAAAATAGAATAATTAATAATCAGTCACAATAAAACAATCACACATAAGCATGTCAACACGTATAGCCAAAATTGTCGACTTTGCGACGTCGATATTTTTATATATATTAGTATGCATCCATACACACCAGTTATATTACAAAAGTTTTATTTTAAGTTATTTTACATGATTATATTTTTATTTTATTATTATTAAACATGTAACCACACAACCACATACGATCCCTGTCAGCTGGCACTTCAGAAATGACGTTCCCTCTCGTCGTATTTCCATGATATCCTCTCCCCCACTTCTCAGATTCTATTTCCTTCGTCCACCAGCTACTCGCCATGGTGGCGGAGTTCGGCCAGGTTTTCTGTGCTCATAGGTGGGTTTGGTACAGGCTCAGGGTCAAACTGGGGGAAAAAGGTGTTAGGGTTATTCAAGAGATTCTGAAATTGCCAGTCAGTTATCCACCATTCTTCTAGCTCTCCTGGTAGAGGTCGTGGTGGATAATAGGATCTGGGATAGCAGGTTCCAGATTAACTGGAAGTTGTGCTTCCGCTGGGTAATTGAAGAGGTTTTCATCGGCAGGTCCGATGAGGTCGCTATTTGCCAGTTGGCGGTCCAGTTCTTCCCATGGTGGCATTTCCTGGGTTTGCCCTGAACTTTCCCCGATCTCCTTTCCTTTGCCTTTATCCTTCGGATCCTCAGTCTTTATAGCTTTCTGTGTCGCTGGTTTCTTCCTACGCATACGCCTCCAGCCTACAAGTCCTCTTCTCTTTTTCGGCTTTGATTTCTCCTGAGGTTGGGCTTGGAATACCATTGGCTCTTCAGTATCAACCTGGTAGCCAGTGAAGGTACCGGTAGTATCCATATCTGTGGTATGGATAGTAAAGTTTTGAAGTTCTTCTGATAGTTCATTCATGATGTTAGCATACATGAAGAAACACACAAAATTCTAAGTTAAAATTTTGTAATTTAAATTTTAATAGAATCACAGAATGGCAATCAGAAAAGTTAAGTATTTCTAAATACTTAATTTGCTTAAATCAGTGGCTCTGATACCACCTTTTTCTGTCACGGCCCCCGTCCCGGTGTGACCCGGTCCAGGAGCCGTGGGACAGAAACCCGTGGTATTTATTATTTGAGTTGACAGCGGAAGTTTAACAGGATCTTTTAAAATTTGAAAATGCCCAATTATTTTATTTCATAATTTGGGACAAACCCCGTAATTTACAATAGAGGAATTTCACGAGGAAATTCCCTGTTTTACAAAACATGTTTATTTATTTACTGAGCCACCATTTCAAGCTTGTTAGTGCTCCGTAGCATGTTTTCCTTGGTTCACAGTAAGTCACCTGAAACATGTTTAAAAATATTTTATCAGCGGGGAAATACTGGCGAGTCACTCAATTTTGATAAAACGACTCTTAGTTATTAATTACAGCATAAGAGCGATTACAATGGCTACTATCTTATTTTTTATCTGGCGCCGTGTCACACCCTGGTGACGATGGTCATACCACTATTGGGTCCTTTCACCCAAGTAGTGATGATTATCACTGTTAGGTTGATGAACCTAACCGTGAGAAATTAGTAATGTGCACAATACCCCACTTGCCAGTGATTCAAGATAACCAAGACTTAATCCCTGTAACTATAACTTTTGAAAATAATTTGCGTATTGTAAAACATTGTTGATAAAAAGAGAATGACTCACATTGCAAGTTTAGACAGGCAGAGTTTAGCCTACTGATAAGCCTGATAACCTAATTTTAATAACAATGCACACGAAACTAGGTCAGAAACTTAATACAACATTTACGATAAGTTCACGAAATCAAAACCCTCACGACGAATGACAAAGTATAGCCCGAGTTCGGGCAGCACTTAAACATCCATCGGATTGGTTTCAATCGATCGGACATTGTATCGTAGCAGTGATCGAGTTATTACCCTGTTGTCGCAGCAGAGATTCGTGCTAGTGTGTGTTTTTGAACGAGAAAGTGAATAACTCAGTGTACAAAACGAATTTGAACGTCAAACCAACGCAGCCATGCAAGTGCCAACCCCTGGAATATATACTGAAAAGTTGTCCCTGTCGCGTGGCGCGTCAGGCTGTCGCGTGGCGCGACAGGCTGTCGCGTGGCGCGACAGGCTGTCGCGTGGCGCGACGGCGCCCTTTTTAGGGTAGGGTAGCTTCGTGTCCATTATAGCCTAGGTGAGTCAAAAATCGACGAAATTCGATTTTTACAGCGAGATATAAGGATAATCGTCAATTAGGGGATACCCCCTGAGTTTTAGGGGGCCCTGATCCTAGTTCCAACTGTTCTGAAAATTTTAGGGGTCATGCAATATTACTTGGGGGTCTCAATTAGGGTTTCCTATTGGACATAATAAAATAAGAAATAATAATTTTGATGAGAGTTGTTACATGAAGTCATCGACAATTTCCAAGAAGATAAGAATATTTTAGGGTTTTTGACAGAGGAGGGAATGTTGGTGAAAAGGTGGGAATGTTTGCTGAAAAGTTACAACCGTCAACAATGATTGGGAAACGATTTAGGGTTGGCTGCACATGGGCAATTATACCCATAAGAATATTTCGTACACTTTCAAGTGTGCGCCCCTAAGGAGTGTGTGGCTCCTTTAGGGTTTATTGTGGGCTGGACCAAGACCAGAATTGTTTAGTGTGCGGTCATCCAAAGCAGATGGGGTGTGCGGCCCAACAGGTGACTTAGAGGAGTGTGCGAGGGAAACGAGTGTGCGAGGGAAACGAGTGTGCGACCCATCCAAATAAACAATCCATTTAAATAACTATAATATTCAAATCAAATAACATTCCATTTAGATTTACTCATGTAATTAAACAATCCATTATAACAAATCACGTTCATTAATATTCACATAGTTACAATGTAAGGTGGACGTGAAGGGAAACCCGAATTGTCACAATTTATATATGTTTTTATTGACATTTTGTTATTTTATCAAATCGACCCGTATGGGAATTTGTACATTTATTTATAGAAGATTCTTGTTTTATTCAAATCGACCCGTTTCGGAATTTGTATTTTTTCAATAACCCCCTTATGCTTCACATCGAAAAGATCAAAATATCTGCACTTAGAACTTTTGAAACTTTAGACAATGTACAACAAACATGAAAAAAAATGTTCTTTACCAACTCATATATTAGGCCATGCATCCAAAATGCATAGTGATGGTGAGTATCCATGTGGTTCCTATAAATTTTCAAAAGAAAGTTCTAATTTTGGGTAAATGGTTACCCCGGTAATTTTATATATTCACAACCAAAAACAGAACATGTAGCATGGAAAACGTTCCACACTAGATCATAATTGGGATATTTCCCCAATTATGTACACCAAAACATCCAAAACGACAAAAACAAACATACACGCCCTCTAGTCTACCAACTAGATAACAATAATGACTCTCTAACTACCTATTCGTATTACATGGTAAACTATCATTTGCAAACATTACATCCCCATGAATATTCCACTTGTCCATCATCCTCATCACTTGAGTAGAAAGTCTTGAATTTCATTCCCATGAGCTTGTAGCGAACGGTAGATATTATATCCTACGCTAACATATCAGGTGGCCTTGCATGATTCTGAAATAACCTGTTATTGCGTTCTTTCCAGATGTAGTGCAGCTGCAACAGTTAGTATGGCAACAAGATTAGCGATCAGCTTAGGAGACCTTCTTTGAAGCATATCACTCATAATATCATTCCATATAGGTTGAACATTCTCCATATCAGCATGACTACGAATTTGATACCACACTTGAGCCGAATACTTACACGAGAAGAATAGATGCTCATGAGAATCAATGTTATTGTAACAAAGAAGATAGCACATAATATTCATATTCTTCCTCCTAGAATGATCCCAATTCAGCATTTTATCCTGGGTTAGAAGCTTTTTCCTCATAAGTAGCCACATAAGGAAAGCATGTTTAGGTATACAATGCGCGAACCACACACTCTCATTCCAGGTAACCTCTAGCTCTCGAGACCGAATAGTCTGCCAAACCACAGTATTCGAAAAATCCATGAGTTTATTCTCTACTTTCCAATAGAACTTATCCTGAGTATCCTCTACAAGATTATAATAGCCAATGTTATTAAAGATAGGATATAGATTCAGCGATTGTAATGGCCACATCCATCTACCATCATCCCACATATTCACCATTTAGAATTCAAACTGAACCCTCCATTTGCTATCATTCCAGGAGAAAGAATTCTATTTAACGGACCCACATTGCACCAAGTATCGAACCAAGCAGAAGTGGACCTACCATCACCAAGTTTCGACCATACATATGGTTGAATTAACGGCCTAATCTGGAGGATTTTCCGCCAGCTCCAACAACAATTATTCAGAAGACGACAGTCACAAAAGTTCCTATTCTTCAACCGATATGAATAAATCCAAACCACCCATAAAGATTCACGTTTAACAATGATACCCCAAGCATGGGAAGCCATCAATGCATTATTCATTTCACCAATGCGTCTAACACCCAATCCTCCTTCGTATTTCGGCAAACAAACAGCTTTCCAAGAAACCTTGGCCCTACCTTTTTGCATCGGACCTTGGTACCAAAAAAAACCACGCATTTTCGCCTCTAATTCCATAATTATCCTAGTTGGTAAGATAAAAACTGAACACTAGTAGATATGCATGGCCGAGAGAACTGAAAGAACTAGCTGAAGCCGACCTGCAAATGAAAGAAACCGATTCCTCCAAGTTGATATTCTTTTGTCTAATCTCTCCACTAGAACATTGCAATCAGAATACCGAAGACGAGAGGATATCAACGGGACTCCCAAATACCGAACCAGTAAACTACCTTCCATGAATGGTATAAGGTTTGGGATAGATCTTTTGACATGATCTGGCACATTACAAAAATATACTATACTCTTCGGGATACTTTGCACCAATCCTGACATGTTAGTGAAACCATTAATTGAGCACATAATACACTTTACGGATCCAACATCACCTCTGGTAAAAAAAATAAATCATCAGCAAAACATAAGTTGATAATACACTGTTTTTCACACTTGTTATGAAACTGAAACGAAGAATCCAACCTCACAGCATTCTGCAATAATAGAGTAAGGATTTCCATGACTAGTGTAAACAAGTATGGAGACAACGGATCGCCCTGTCTTAAACCCCTTTCCCTTTAAAATACCCATGCAGATTACCATTAACAGAAATAAAAAAAGATGAAGTGGTAACACAAACCATAACCCAGTCCACCATTTTCGTGTGGAAGCCAAACCACAGTATTATCTTTCTCAAAAACTTCCAGTTAACCGTATCATAAGCTTTTTGGATATCCACTTTAAACGCACACCGAGGAGGCCCAACCTTCCTGTGATAATTGTGCATTAACTCCTGAGTTAACAAGATGTTATCAGATATTTTCCTACCAGGAATAAACGCAGATTGATTAATACTCACAATCCTGCTTAACGAACCCTTCATTCTATCCACCAGAATTTTACTAATGCATTTATATAATACATTGCAGCAAGCAATCGGTCTATAATCCGTAACAACCGACGGCGTCGTTAATTTTGGGACAAGGGCAATAATTGTATGATTCAATTCTTGCAACAGTTTCCCTTTGTCAAAAAAATCTTTTATTGCTTTGATGATATCCTCCCCAATAACACACCAGGCTGTTTTAAAGAAAGCTGAGGTATAACCATTTGGCCCCGGTGCTTTGTTTTTAGCAATAGAGAACATGGCATTTTTTTATTTCTTCACTTTGAACTGGCCTAACCATATGTTGAGCTACCATAACGTCTAGCTTGTGCATGAATAAGTCTCGAGCTGGATCCATAGAGGTACCCTCCTCGGATCCCAAAAATTGTTCGAAATGAGTTACAAAAGCAACCGGGACATCCCTCCTTCATACAATTGGCCGTTGCCATCTTTAATGATGTCAATTCTATTATGATGGTTTTTTGCATTTAAGGGACGTATGAAAAAATGCGGTGTTCGAATCACCAGCCGCTAACCATTGCACTTTGGATTTTTTTTTTTTTTAGAAATTGTTCCTTATCCAAGCTTGCTTCTTGAAACTCTTGAAGGTACTTTGTGTCACACCCCCAAAATCCACCTGCGGAATACCACCGCTTGGAGGCGTGACTGACCAGGATCCAGCCACCAATCATATTGAACAAGCATATAAGTAGTTATAAAATCCAACCAATACAATTGGTGTCCAAACAAAACATAGTTTAAGTTGCAAGCGGAAGCATAACGTTTACAACCATAACATAAGTTTAATTGTTCCAAAGTTTAACATGGCACACAGCTGTCCATGTCCCACAACGGCCCTCTTCCAGCCGTGGGGGCTACCCCGTGTTAGTTATCTGGCATTTCGGCCGTGGGGGCTACCCCATGTATACACTAGACTCGTTACCATATCGACTGCTGACTGTAGTCATGTTTATGTGCCCTGAAACTGTCAATGTCTATCATCATTGACGTGCCCCAGATCCATTAGTTCACGCCCGTCCTCTGCGGCACGGTGTGAGGTTTGTCAGACCTAAATAGCGCTATCTAACTAATGACCCGCTCGCCATTGGCCCGGCGATTAAGTCGATATAAAAAGGAGGGACTTCGTGATAGAGTTTTGGTCTAGTACGAGTTATCTGTCCATGACGACGAGGAATTACATTACTGAACCATTGCTGTCCTACCCAAGGAGGACGAGGAATCCACGTTCCTTAACCCCATTCCCAACCCAAGGAATCCCATGCTTTGTAGAGGGTGTGAACTCACCTTGGTTTGATCGGCAGATAAACGAAGGGTCAAATCAGCTAATTATGGTCAACCACGTCCTAGTATGGTTATCACACAAGTCAGGTACAAACCAAGTAATGCACATACATTTCTACATGTGTACTAGCACGTTGCAAGCAAGTGTTTCTCATGGCAGTCCAAGTCAGTGCACAACGTACACAATTTACAATACACAGAAGGTCCATATATTCGGCCCACTAACTTAGGCCCGTAACCATGCAGGCCCAAACAGAACGTACATAATTAAGTGGTCACGAGTCGAGACTGTGCGGTCTCTAGTCGAGACTGTGCGGTCTCGAGTTGTAGCCCACTAGTTCTCGAGTCGCAACTGAGGAGGTCTCGGGTCATGCATGTATTGGTCTCGAGTCATGATGTTTGTGTGCTGATAGAGTATGGTCTCGAGTCGAGACTAGGGGTTCTCGACTCGCAACCTGTGTCGCAACCGTGTTCTCGAGCTGTCTCCGATAAGGTCTCGAGTCGAGACAGAAGGTTTCGACAGGCACACCTGCTAAATGTCAGCGCATGTACTAACCAATAGAATTTGGATTTCATGATTTGGTGTACTATCCAATGAGGTTTCACAAACATGTTTATTTGTCTAACAATTGATAAAAATGGATCAAACAACTAGTTTTCAAATGTTCAAGACACATTCATATCATGTTCATGTTGTTCTTCATATATTCAAGTAGTTCATCAAATATTCATAACACAATCAACCCTTATTCATTTATTTCATCATTTGCAAGCATATTCATTCAAGTCAACCTAAATCTCTAAACAAATGTAAATCCGATTTTTATGAATAACAATTTCCTCATTCAACCTAAACATGACCAAACCTTTCGGATCCAACCATATAGAACCGATTACCAACATTCATGATCAATCACGTATTATCTCTACCAAACCGACCTTACATCATCATATAACAACAATCTTAGTACCGTATATTCAAGAAGGATATATTCAATATGCATAAACTTAACAAGCAAGCACATTATCAAATAACTTCATCATACATAACTATCAACCGAAACACATCATTATCAACCGAAATATCACACATCATCATCATCAACCGAGATATAACACATAACATAAATCACTAACCGGTTAAGTTTTCAAGGGAGATCTTAGGCTTGAACCGAGAGCTCTTGTGTTGCCGGTTGGATCTGAGGATGAGAGAGTGAAGGTTTGTGCTTCTAGGGTTTTAGTGAGAGAGAAAGTAGGAGAGTGTGTGTGTAGGAGGGTGTGTGTTGTCCAAAGAATGGCAAAGTTGGCTATCCCTCATGGTTATATACTTGCTCTTAAGTTGGTTCACCCTAGTGGGTTTTCGAGTGGGTTAAATGGCGTGCATGGCCCAACCGGCCCATCTGTCGCACTGTTCACTCGAGACCAAGGGGTCTCGAGTCGGGTTCATAGTTCTCGGCTCACTTATACGTATATACATACAAGCATACATAATCACATAGGATGTTCACTTATATCATTAAACCAACAAGTTAACTAGTCACACAACGTTCAAGCATGTTACAACGAAAGGTTCTAAATTTCGAGTTGTCACATCATCCCCAAGTTGAAAGAAATTTCGTCCCGAAATTTGGTAAGCACTCACTGAGGAAGCTAGTTAAGTTGTATGGTTTTCACTGGTTTCCTGGGGTGTCACATCCTCCCCCCGTTGATCTGGAATTTCCTCCCGAAATTCCGTAGCTTCAGCCTCAGTAGTGGTTGTACCGTTTGCGAACAGTTGGGGATACTTTTGTTTCATCTGATCTTCGCGCTCCCAGGTGAACTCTGGGCCGCGACGTGAGTTCCAACGAACTCGAACGAGAGGTATTCTAGTGCTCTTGAGGACCTTAACATCCCGGTCCGTGATTTCAACTGGTTCCTCGATGAATCGTAACTGCTCGTCGATAGTTAGTTCCTTCAGAGGAACTATGTGGGTCTCATCTGACAGACACTTCTTCAGATTCGACACGTGGAAAACGTTGTGAACTGCACCGAGTTCTACTGGTAAGTTCAGTCTGTAGGCCACCCTGCCTATTTTCTCGATGATTTCGAAAGGTCCGACGTATCGTGGGTTAAGTTTGCCTCGTTTACCAAAACGAACCACACCCTTCCAGGGTGAAACTTTGAGTAGTACCCGTTCCCCAACCTGGAACTCAAGTGGTTTCCTGCCCTTATCGGCGTAGACTTTCTGACGGTCACGAGCTGCCGCCATGCGTTGTCGAATTTGAGCAATTCGTTCGGTTGTGTCTACCACATGTTCTGGACCAGTGATCTGACTGTCCCCCACCTCTGCCCAACAAAGAGGTGACCGGCATTTACGCCCGTACAATGCCTCAAACGGAGCAGCTTTAATGCTGGTGTGGTAGCTGTTATTGTACGAGAATTCCACAAGTGGCAGATACTTTTCCCAGCTGTTGCCAAAGTCGATTACACATGCACGAAGCATGTCTTCTAAGGTTTGAATAGTGCGCTCGGACTGCCCGTCCGTCTGAGGGTGATACGCTGTGCTCATATCTAAACGTGAGCCAAAGGATTTGTGCATTGCTTGCCACAGTTCTGAAGTAAATCGTGCATCACGATCTGAGATAATAGAGGTGGGCACCCCGTGCCTCGAAACAACTTCCTTGAGGTATACGTCTGCTAGAGTGGAGAACTTATCCGTTTCCTTGATAGCCAAGAAGTGAGCAGACTTTGTGAGTCGATCCACTATCACCCAAATAGTATCGTTACCTCGTTGAGATTTAGGTAGGCCGGTAACAAAATCCATGGAAATTTGCTCACATTTCCATTGCGGTATCTCTGGTTGTTGGAGTAGGCCTGAGGGTTTTTGGTATTCATACTTGACTCTCGCACAAGTCAAACACTTGCTGACGTAAGTTGCTATGTGGGCCTTCATGCTAGGCCACCAATACGTAGTTTTGATATCGTGGTACATCTTATCCGAACCAGGATGTACCGAGTAGCGAGACTTGTGTGCTTCATCCATCACAAGCTCTCGTAAGTTGCCATAGAGTGGGACCCAAATGCGTCCCGTGACGTAGTAGGCACCGTCTCCCTTCTGTTCTAAGCGTTGCCTTGAGCCGCGTAGGGCTTCAGCCCTGACGTTTTCTGGTTTCAATGCTTCTATCTGAGCGTCTCGTATTTGGGAGGGATGACTAGAATGTATAGTGAGTTGCAATGCTCGCACGCGCCTAGGTGTAGTGTCCTTTCGACTAAGGGCATCAGCCACAACATTGGCCTTGCCAGGATAGTACTTGATTGCACATTCGTAGTCGTTTAATAACTCGACCCATCGTCGTTGGCGCATGTTTAGTTCCTTCTGTTTAAAGATATGTTCGAGACTCCTGTGATCGGTGTAAATGGTGCACCTAGTACCGTACAGGTAATGTCTCCATATCTTAAGTGCGAAAACAACAGCTCCCAGCTCTAAATCGTGTGTAGTGTAGTTCTTCTCGTGAACTTTGAGTTGGCGTGAGGCGTAGGCTATAACTTTATCTCGTTGCATCAACACACAACCAAGACTTTGAATTGATGCGTCGCAGTAAACCACAAAGTCGTCTGTGCCCTCTGGCAAGGAAAGGATAGGTGCACTGCAAAGTCTATCCTTTAAATGCTGAAATGCTAACTCCTGTGCATTTCCCCATCGATAAACAACGCCTTTCTGCGTTAGTGAGGTGAGAGGCTGTGCAATCTTAGAAAAATCCTTAATGAACCTCCTGTAGTAACCTGCCAAACCCAAGAATTGGCGAATTTCCTTTGGTGTACGAGGTGCAGGCCAGTTCTTAATCGAGTCTACCTTGGATGGATCAATGTGAATCCCATCCTTGTTTACCACATGGCCTAGGAAATGGACTTCACGAAGCCAGAAGTCGCATTTCGAGAACTTTGCGTAAAGCTGTTCTGTTCGAAGGAGTTCCAGGATAAGCCGTAGATGCTGCTCGTGTTCTTCCTGACTCTTGGAATAGATCAGGATGTCGTCGATGAAGACTATAACGAACTTGTCCAGGTAAGGTTTGCACACTCGATTCATCAAGTCCATGAAGATCGCAGGTGCGTTTGTCAGCCCAAAAGGCATGACCAAAAACTCATAGTGCCCGTAGCGAGTTCTAAAGGCTGTTTTAGAGACATCCTCTTCTCGGACTCTCAACTGGTGATATCCTGATCTCAAATCAATCTTTGAATAATAGCTCGACCCTTGCAGCTGGTCGAACAAATCGTCAATACGTGGTAGAGGATAGCGGTTCTTCACCGTCACCTTGTTGAGTTCTCGGTAGTCGATGCACATTCTGAAGGTACCATCTTTCTTCTTCACAAATAGCACTGGAGCTCCCCAGGGCGATGAGCTAGGGCGGATAAAACCCTTATCCAAGAGTTCTTGTAGTTGCGTAGAGAGTTCTTCCAATTCTGATGGAGCTAATCGATAAGGTGCACGAGCTATAGGCGCAGCTCCAGGAGCTAGTTCAATCTGAAACTCGACCTGGCGATGAGGCGGAAGGCCAGGTAATTCCTCAGGAAATACCTCAGGATAGTCGCGTACAATTGGAAAATCTTCTAGCTTCTTCTCTTTCTCCGAGGTGTCAGTAACGAGAGCCAAAATGGCAGTGTGGCCCTTTCGCAAGCACTTCTGGGCCTTAAGGAGGGAGATGATGTTCTCAACAGCACTCCTCTTGTCACCACGAATCATGAGAGGTTCACCACTGGAACCAGGAATACGAACAACCTTCTCATTGCAAAGAATCTCTGCTCGATGTTGGGATAACCAATCCATCCCAATGACAACATCGAAACTACCCAAGACGATAGGAATAAGGTCGATAGAGAAGGTCTGGTCTGCAAGAACAAGTTTACATCCCTTGACTACGTGTGTGGCCTCTAAACTCTTACCATTTGCTAGCTCTATAGTGTGCTTGTTGTTCAAAGGTGTTGGAATACGCTTAAGCATTCGACTAACTTCTAGTGACATGTAGCTAGTATCGGCACCCGAATCAAATAAAACTGTAACATAAAAGTCGTCGAGAAGGAACTTACCCGCTACAACATTGGGGTCATTCCTTGCTTCACCTTGGCCAATCACGAACGCCCGCCCCCTGGCTCCATTGTTGTTGTTGTTCCCATTGTTACCATTCCCCTGATTGTTGTTGTTGTTGTTGTTGTTCTGGTTCCTATTCAGTTGAGGACAATCTCTCTTGAAGTGGCCTTCAGCTCCACACTGAAAGCACCCTTTGTTATCACCTTGCTGCTGCTGCTGGCGCTGGTTCTATTGAGCTTGTTGACGATTCTGATTGGCGGGGTATAAGCTCCTGCAATCCTTTGCAGCGTGACCTGGCTTGTTGCACCGATGACAGTTACCCCTGGTGCATGGCCCGCTGTGGTGCAGGCTGCAGCGATTGCATTTGGGGTGATTCCCTTTGTACCCACCATGACTTTGACCACCAGGTGATTGCTGACTAGGGCTCTTGTAGTCATCAGTCTTTCTCTGCTGAGACTGGGACTGAACAGAAGTCGAACCCTTACTTGAAGCTCCATCCCATTTTCGTTTGTTGTCACTAGGGACACCAGAAGTAGTTGCAGCACCTATGCGCTTTGGTAACCTGTTCTGCTCCACCGCTTGGTCAGTAAGACGGTGAGCCAACTGAACAACCTGCTGGATAGTGGCGAGGTTTGCTGAAGTCACATGACTTTGGATCTCTGGCACCAAGCCCTTGAGAAAGAGTTCAATACGTTTAATTGGAGGGTCCACCATAGTAGGACACAGTAAGGCAAGCTCGTTCGAACTCTTAGTGTACGCCTCAATTTCTGACCCCGTCATCTTGAGGTTGAAGAACTCGACTTCCAGCTTATGAATGTCATCCCGA
This sequence comes from Helianthus tuberosus, assembly GCA_030545235.1. Lineage (NCBI taxonomy): Eukaryota > Viridiplantae > Streptophyta > Magnoliopsida > Asterales > Asteraceae > Helianthus > Helianthus tuberosus. The sequence continues at coordinate 125,187,382 of CM060366.1, forward strand.
CTGCAGTATTCTTCCTTGATCATCTCCTTAAAAGTTTCCCATGGGGTGGCGTTGGCAGCAACCAACCCCAGCATTTGAACCTGAGCGTTCCACCATGTGAGGGCTAAACCCTCGAGAGTACCGGTAGCGTACTTCACCCTGCGCGCCTCAGGGCATTCACACATTTCGAACACAGATTCTAGTTTCTCAAACCAGTGGAGGAGACCTACGGCTCCTTCGGTGCCGCTAAAAGTAGTGGGTCAGCAGTCCATAAAAGTTTTAAAAGTGCACACAGGTGGCTGAGCATGTTGACCTATTGTGGGTGAAAGAAAGACAGAGTTTAACACAAAAGTTGGTTCACGAGAGTAGGATTCTAAAGATCCTAGAATGAGTTTGGACTGCAGGATATACCTCCTGCGGGTGCAGCTGCAAGTGCCGCAGCAACTCATTCGTTAATCAGAGCCGTCAACTGGGCTTGTGTCATGTTAATGCGTCCAGACATGATCTTCATATCAAGAGGAACGTGAGTGAGAGGGGTTCGCGAAAATGCGATGACAGAAGTGGGTAAGTACACACGTGTTCAAGCAACAGTAGTTATACTAACCAAGCATACCATGAGCAATGTACTATGTAACTAACAAGTAGGCAATATACACATAGATCATATCACCTAGAATGTCGAGCCTTGCATGTGAAGCGTCGTTGTGGATCGTAAAGCACTGTACAGGTTATAGTCTGATTTTAATAAAACCTTTCCCTTATTAAAACCAAGTTCACTATAACCAATGGCTCTGATACCAATCTGTCACACCCCCAAAATCCACCTGCGGAATACCACCGCTTGGAGGCGTGACTGACCAGGATCCAGCCACCAATCATATTGAACAAGCATATAAGTAGTTATAAAATCCAACCAATACAATTGGTGTCCAAACAAAACATAGTTTAAGTTGCAAGCGGAAGCATAACGTTTAAAACCATAACATAAGTTTAATTGTTCCAAAGTTTAACATGGCACACAGCTGTCCATGTCCCACAACGGCCCTCTTCCATGCAAGCTCCAGCTAAGTACCTAAAGACCTGCAAAGCATGTAGTAACGAGTCAACAACAAGTTGAGTGAGTTCACGGTTGGGTGTTCGTTTTAAGTTGTTTCGAAAACAGTTTCCTTTATCTGGCATCCTGCCGTGGGGGTTACCCCATAGTTAAAAACGTGACTTGTTTATTCCCGGTTACTCTGGCAATCCAGCCGTGGGGGCTACCCCGTGTTAGTTATCTGGCATTTCGGTCGTGGGGGCTACCCCATGTATACACTAGACTCGTTACCATATCGACTGCTGACTGTAGTCATGTTTATGTGCCCTGAAACTGTCAATGTCTATCATCATTGACGTGCCCCAGATCCATTAGTTCACGCCCGTCCTCTGCGGCACGGTGTGAGGTTTGTCAGACCTAAATAGCGCTATCTAACTAATGACCCGCTCACCATTGGCCCGGCGATTAAGTCGATATAAAAAGGAGGGACTTCGTGATAGAGTTTTGGTCTAGTACGAGTTATCTGTCCATGAGGACGAGGAATTACATTCCTGAACCATTGTTGTCCTACCCAAGGAGGACGAGGAATCCATGTTCCTTAACCCCATTCCCAACCCAGGGAATCCCATGCTTTGTAGAGGGTGTGAACTCACCTTGGTTTGCTCGGCAGATAAACGAAGGGTCAAGTCAGCTAATTATGGTCAACCACGTCCTAGTATGGTTATCACACAAGTCAGGTACAAACCAAGTAATGCACATACATTTCTACATGTGTACTAGCACGTTGCAAGCAAGTGTTTCTCATGGCAGTCCAAGTCAGTGCACAACGTACACAATTTACAATACACAGAAGGTCCATATATTCGGCCCACTAACTTAGGCCCGTAACCATGCAGGCCCAAACAGAACGTACATAATTAAGTGGTCTCAAGTCGAGACTGTGCGGTCTCGAGTTGTAGCCCACTAGTTCTCGAGTCGCAACTAAGGAGGTCTCGGGTCATGCATGTATTGGTCTCGAGTCGTAACCGGACTCGTAACCATGGTCTCGAGTCATGATGTTTGTGTGCTGATAGAGTATGGTCTCGAGTCGAGACTAGGGGTTCTCGACTCGCAACCTGTGTCGCAACCGTGTTCTCGAGCTGTCTCCGATAAGGTCTCGAGTCGAGACAGAAGGTTTCGACAGGCACACCTGCTAAATGTCAGCGCATGTACTAACCAATAGAATTTGGATTTCATGATTTGGTGTACTATCCAATGAGGTTTCACAAACATGTTTATTTGTCTAACAGTTGATAAAAATGGATCAAACAACTAGTTTTCAAATGTTCAAGACACATTCATATCATGTTCATGTTGTTCTTCATATATTCAAGTAGTTCATCAAATATTCATAACACAATCAACCCTTATTCATTTATTTCATCATTTGCAAGCATATTCATTCAAGTCAACCTAAATCTCTAAACAAATGTAAATCCGATTTTTATGAATAACAATTTCCTCATTCAACCTAAACATGACCAAACCTTTCGGATCCAACCATATAGAACCGATTACCAACATTCATGATCAATCACGTATTATCTCTACCAAACCGACCTTACATCATCATATAACAACAATCTTAGTACCGTATATTCAAGAAGGATATATTCAATATGCATAAACTTAACAAGCAAGCACGTTATCAAATAACTTCATCATACATAACTATCAACCGAAACACATCATTATCAACCGAAATATCACACATTATCATCATCAACCGAGATATAACACATAACATAAATCACTAACCGGTTAAGTTTTCAAGGGAGATCTTAGGCTTGAACCGAGAGCTCTTGTGTTGCCGGTTGGATCCGAGGATGAGAGAGTGAAGGTTTGTGCTTCTAGGGTTTTAGTGAGAGAGAAAGTAGGAGAGTGTGTGTGTAGGAGGGTGTGTGTTGTCCAAAGAATGGCAAAGTTGGCTATCCCTCATGGTTATATACTTGCTCTTAAGTTGGTTCACCCTAGTGGGTTTTCGAGTGGGTTAAATGGCGTGCATGGCCCAACCTGCCCATCTGTCGCACTGTTCACTCGAGACCAAGGGGTCTCGAGTCGGGTTCATAGTTCTCGGCTCACTTATACGTATATACATACAAGCATACATAACACATAATCACATAGGATGTTCACTTATATCATTAAACCAACAAGTTAACTAGTCACACAACGTTCAAGCATGTTACAACGAAAGGTTCTAAATTTCGAGTTGTCACACTTTGCTTCTCTATCCCGTAAATCTAGATCCGAAGGATTCAAATCAACTTGCTTTTACAGATCATCCAGCATACCTCTCAATTTTTCAACTTTGTTGTGTAGATTACCTTGCTTATAAAACAACATTCTAATAGGAGATTTTAAGAATCTGAGCTTTTTTACAACCTGAAATTGGCGAACACCCTAAACCTGTTTGTCCCAATTATTCTTCACAATATCCATAAAGTGTGGCTTATGAACAAGGAAGTTTGCGAATTTAAACGGCTTTGGTTTGCATCTACTCATACCTGGAAGTTTTAGGATGCATGGAGTATGATCTGAAATCATATATGGATGGAAAACAACAGTCTACGAGGGAAAAAGATCCGTAAAAGCAACATTACACATAATCCTGTCAATTTCTTTAAGATCCCCATACCCTTCTTCGGTTTCTGATTCCAGGTCTAATGAAGCCCAGTACTGTTCACATCAAACAACTCAACATGATCATTGCATTCCTTGAATTCACGCATACCTGTATTTAACTTGGATGATCCCATGGAGTTATCTTCTATGTTTATAGCACAATTGAAATCGCCCATACATATCCACGGCTTATCCAGAACAAGACTTTTGTGACATAACAAGCTATCCCACAATTGCCTACGGTTCATATAATAGTTATCAGCATAAATAATGGAACAAAATAAAACCATTTGTTCTTTTTTAAATACCACTTGGGTGTGCATAACTTGATCCGTTTGGTTAAGAACCATAACTTCAAGAATAGTTGGATCCCATCCAAGTGTAATTCGAGTTCCTTTTGAACACTGGCTGTCGTTTGACGTCCAATTCCAGTGCTTAAAAACACTCTTACATACTTTGACAAGCCCAGAAACATCAACATGAGATTCTAAAATGGCGCACATGCTTAACTGACTTTCTTTTACAAACTGTCGAACCTCCTTTTGTTTTAGCGAGCGGTTCAACCCCCTAATATTCCATGATGCGAGGCTAACCATTTGAAACCTTCACAGCAGGAGTGCTTACCCCGGATTTATTGTTCGATGCCATGAATTCGGTCGTTTCATTGTAAACTTCATTGACTTCCTCCTCCTCGGAATCAACATCATTATGTTCCATGAATTCAGTACCAGCGGTATTACTGGTGGAAGCTACATATCTACCTGAGTCTTTATTTAAAACATCAACAGGATCACCCGAGTCATTGCTTAAAACATCAAAAGGATTGCTGATATTAACCTGCATTGAGTCTGTTAAATCAACCTTTTTTGTGGTTCTTTGTTCCGTCTTAGCAACTTGAGCTTTTGGTCTATATTCCATCTTCGGTTTATTGATCTGGAATCCAGTTTTCTTGGCCACTTTACGCTGTTTGACCTCCATATACCCATCCTCATCCATTTTGTTTGCTGTTTTTGATGTGGCTCTAACTTGTTTCGGACAGGTTTCATCCAGGTGGCCAAACACACAACAATGAGAACACCTATGTGGTGTCCATTCATATTCCACGTACATTTTTTCTGTAACAAAACCCTTACCTTCAAGCTCAGGAATAGCCATAGTAAGTTCCTCTTTTAAATCTTGCACATCTAAGATCTCTATAAGAGCACGAGCATAACTGCTCCTTCCCCATGCATCCATGCACATTGACGTTGTATATGAATCTAATAATTTCGGGACACCAATAGCCGTAGCAATTAAACTCAGTCCATCCTCCGTGTACGCCGCAATCGGAACATCATGAATCTTTACCCAAACTTGAACCTTTTTGACATCCTTCTTTTCCAGCTTGATAGTAGGAGACCACATATTTAGAATGAGATGTTGTGACCTAATAATCCAGGGACCTGCTTCAAGAGCATTCATCATTCCCTTTTGTTCCGCAAACTTGAAAAAGAAAAACCCATTAGCATTCATCATAGACTTTTGCAATCCAAATTTCTTCCAATTGTTTCTGACAAAGTAATCCACAACTAGATATGCCACCCGATCTCCCAAGAAATAACCATACAACGTATTCGCAAGTTTTTCTTGAACCACACGAACAGATTCACGTGGCAGTACCACATCACATCCGTTATGTGTCTCAGAACTAGTAAGATGTCGAATATTTACCTTCCTTTCGTTGGAATTTGAAACTGATTCAGCATATGTTCTTGGCTTTGCTCCCTTAGTTTCATCATCCTGTGGAGTATCACCAGCTTCCACATTGCCCATAGTGTTTGGTTTAGGTTCAGTAGTTTTTACCGAGGCCTTTTCCAATGGTACCAGATTCGTTACTTTCGTTAATTCATCAATGATATTGATCATTCTAGGTTCAGTAGATTGTGCATTCTTCATTATTCCACGTCTAGGTAACACAATGTTCCCATCAATGTTCAGAACTTTATTCGCAATACCTTTATTCAGGTTCAGAGGTTTCCCCCGTAAACCTTGCACACTAGCAGGTTTAGGGATCATAATGTAAACATCAGCAGATAATGAACGTAAAATAAAAACAGACAGTATGCAGCCGGAACCCTAGTTGATTGTATGATCATGCAGCAAGATTTAGAATACCATGCAAACTTTCTATCGCCGAAAAAAACAAAAAGAACAGAAACCCTAGATGTAAAACCCTAATCCGAACTTCAATCAATTAGAAACAAAGGTACAGTCCAGATTCCTTACCAATAAAGAAATCAACAAACCCTAGTCACTAATCAAAATCGATCAAGATCAGGATTGAATTGAAGAAGCTAGAGTTTCACGAAATCGCCAAGTTCTCCAGGTTCCTTACAGATACACTACTCTTTGGAACTTGCTGTTTGGAGAGCGGGAAGTGTAAATTTAGGTACTCCTTTACAGGAAAGCATTAAATTGGTTTCTTGAACATATTTTCATAAATGATAATATACCAAAATAAGTATAGACAGAAATGCTACATATTTTCATAATAAATGATTCTATACCAAAACATTTTCATATTTTGATAAATGATTATTTTTTAAGGTTTCTTGTGTCTAAGGGTTTTTTATTAGTTTAAATAAATGGAAAATGTAAAAGGACCTAATTACTCTTATAATTTGTTAAAATTAAACTGTGTTAAGTATTAGTACCCTAGTTTGTTACAAATTGAAAGATTAATAACTTATAATGTTACTTTGAATTATTAGTACCCTAGGTTGTTAATTTCTATAAACTACAGGGACTAACAACGTAATTAACTCTTCCTTTTACATATTTTTTTGGTGTGATTTTCTTTTTCACTTTTCCTACATATCATATATTTTTTGGCCGCTAAAAAGATGTTAAAAACTTCAACTATGAGCCTGAATCCAACAAAAAAAATCTTTAAGCATTAAATTCAAGATTTTGAACAAATAAATGTTATCAAATTTTCTGTTTAAGTATAAAAAAAATTATTTTTACATATATCCCCTTACTAAGTGTCTTTATTACATATTTACCCGATCTTTAAAATCAATCGGATATTTCTCCTTTCCCTAGTAAATTACCTAATTACCCTTGTATCCCCTTCAAACCTACACTTTCTCCTGGTATGTTGCTTTTGGTCGACATTACTTTATGGGTTTCTCCATTTTCAGCCATCTTGTCCATAAAGAAGCTTCTTCGTCTTGTTGGAACCAATAATCGTCTACTGCAAAATAAGGTTATATTGTTTTTTGCAGATATTCTCTCTTTTTTTTTTTTTTTGCTCTGTTATCCCTTTCTTCGTGTTTGATTTATGCAATGCATCTTTTAGAACCACGTTTCTTGAAGCTTCGAATGATGGTAGCTTTCAGATTTGTAATATGTGATTTGTGTTTTATTTGATTTCTTTGTAATGTGTTTTCTATCAAGAAAACACAGATTGATACACAGACAATAGTGATACCCAAACCAAATGATTTTATTTACCCAAGTTTATAAAACATGAAGATTACAGACTGGTATACAATCAACAAGATGAAAAGAAAACTATACATGAAAACCCTAATTTCGGGTAGAAGATGAATAGAACAAACTCTCTAATCAAACCTTAAATCGATTGACTGTTATTTGGGGAGACCGATTTTGTAGAAACCCTAATAGAAACTATCTAAGCAAGACGAAGGCATGTGTTTATTGTGTGGAAAGAAAATCTTGGCCAACTGAGAATAGGACAGACCCCACTCTTTTATAGGTGGCCAAACGCCAAAGCCCTAGAAGTATTTCATGTTTTACAAATTCACAAGTTAAAAAAAATTAACTCGGAAAAAATACACATGTAAGACTAAAGATATATAAACTTCCATGTCTTCATAGTGGCAGAAAAAAATACAAACCTTTACAGCATCACTTAGTAGAAATACCCGGGCCTTTGGTTTCCACATAGACCATTATGTATAGTCTAGATATCACAATGCTCCACACCACCATTGGATACTTTAAACCTGTATTTGGGTAGTATGTAGCTACACAGTCCTTACAAGTTTCATTTTATTTGCACTAAATTCCACCACATAAGTTCAAGTAACTCTATAGATATTCAAAAATCAAAGAATCCAAACAGACGTATACAACAAACAACCCTCATAAAAACATTCTCAGTCAACTTTCTCTATAAACACTGACTATCAACACAACAATCTCTACAAAGATCTAACAAATTCATAGACTCAATCATGAACCTAACAACCTTAGATCAATCAAGTGAATACGCAAAGAAATAGACTTCGAGAAAGACACAAACAAACAAGAGAGTTGACTTCAACACCAAAAAAAAACTTAAATCCACATGTTAACATACGTAAACAACTTCTTGTACATACAGAAAGAAAACACTTAGAAAACATTTTCTCATACATGTCGAGAAACATGCATCAAACAACAGAGAATGCTCAAACCATATATATTCACTCCAATATTAAGAAATCAAAACATGCAGATGAAAAGATAGATACAAGACTTGCAGATGCTTAACGAGAAATCAATCTGCTCAAAATAATTAGAGATACAAGACATCCTAAAACTCTCGAATGAGACATGAGAGAAAATGATCTAAACTATGTGTAACAGTGTGTGCAGAATGATCTCAGATCATACAATGAATCACACGATTCAAAACGCCATATGAGAAACACATCTAATAGCATGAGTCAAAAGACTCTTCCTCAGAACAATGTCTGAAAACTTCAAATCACACGATTCATGACAACAGAAAGTCACGTGACTTTTAAACAGCAGAATCACATTTGAAAGACAAATATGCGAGGAACTTAAAGACTATTTTGATTTGAATAAAAACTTTTACAACTTTACAAGAAATATATCAAAAATTAACTTGTGAAGATCATAAAAAAACAATTTGATTCAAACAAAAACCTTTTACAACCTCACAACAAATATTGAATCACAAGATTCAGAGATAAGTTTGTTAGAAATTAGAATAACAAGATCTACATCAGACAATAACGACACAATCAAACAAATTCCGATAAAACACAAATTCACACAATTTGTAATCAGATAACATCTCATATACAAGAAAAACACAAGGCTGTAAAATTTTCAAGAACAATCATGAAAACACAACTGGTTGGAAACACTCAAACTACATTGTAAACCATACAGTTCATCAAGCAAAAAAAAAAACATTTCACACAATCAACTAGAAAGCAAGTTCAGATTGAACACTGTACCATAGAAAAAAGAATCACAAGATCTAAACTAAAACTGATAAAACAAGAAGTACACACACATATATCAGATAACAATTTTATCAGAACATATTCTGGTAAAATACAAAATCACATGATTTTTAAAACCAGAAAAACATATCTCTTACACAAGATAAGAAAAAGGTTGTAACTTTATTCAAGAAAAAATCTTGAACAAATACATCGAACTTCAACTTCATGATTCAACAATCAGATCACAAATTTTCAATCAAGATAACCCTTTTAACCAGGAAAACAAGCTCCTACAATCATGCTAATGAAATATGAGAACATGCAAAAATTGATATGTGTTGAATATATAATAAAACCCCATACACAGTTTTCATTAGACAGTTTTCATTACAAAATCAAACAAGATCTAAAAGTTTCACAAGAATTGTACCGATCCACAGCTAACCTATTAGATCATTAACACGCCGATCTATAATCTCAACACTCGATCTAACAGATAAACGAACAAACAATGTCCGAATCCTAGAACGAATTGAAGAGGTTGCAAGACAACAGTGACAAAAACCCTAGATTTTGATGTAAAAAACTATATGGAGAAAGAAGAATGAAAAAAATATCTCTCAACACTTCAACAAGAAAACCCATCCACAACGATGGTAACAAACCATACAACACATTTAATTTCACATCTTATGACCCTTTTTTTATAAAAAACAACTTCACAAAAACACATAACTAAATAATTTATGGGACCTTATGAAACCTTCATTTTTTCAACAAAAAAAAACTTTTAAAAGTACACATGGCACCAAAAAAATTTATGAACACACCTATAAAAAGTTTTACCTATTTTATTCGGTAGAGGAAAAAAATTTTGAATCATGTAAAACTTTGAAAAATATGTGGCATTGATCAGATATAATCTTCACATTAGAGAAAAAAACATCGCATATGAACATATTATGAACTTAGAAACAGATAGAACGCAAACTTAACCACATCAACTATGAGACGGTGGAAACTGATCGACTTGACAATTATAAGCCAAAAGAAAAATGACAGCTACAAAAAAAATCTTGATTATAGACGTGATTGGAGAAGTCTAGTAAATTTTAATTAAGGTGTTGAATACCTAACAAGAACTAAATCAATGGTCGAACAAGAACATAAAACCATGGAATTAGTTGTCTTAGATCCACCAAATAAAAACCATAGAAGTAGGTCAAAATGAAAGGAATCTCTAAAATGAGCCAAGACAAACGTAGGAATGTCCTGTTTATATTTTATCCCCAAATCTTCTTAGTTTTTTTTTAAGTATATATCAATCTGATTTAAAACATGAGGGAAAAATCATGAGCTCAGTTCGCTCCTAAGAAAAACAATCAATAAATGAAAGAGTTGTTTTAAGAATGTTTAGATCAATAATGTTATATTAAAAATAATTTGGTAGAAGCAAACACATAGAAAAAACAATGCAAAATGTACAACTAACATGTTACAGATAACAAGAAGAATGCATAAGCCTATCCAAATCCTCATCCAAGTGATAACCAGAATCACTGCCGGCTTTGATAGTCTGCAGGGAGGACCTCCGCACAAGGCCCTTGATTTCAAGGGGCACGCGATTTAAAAAATCCGATATAGATATGTTAGTTTTTTAAATAGTAAACACATACCAATTCCAATATAGGCCCATTTACAAATAACTTTTTATGGTTTAGAATTTAGCCCACTTGGCATTAGGTTTATTGAGCCAAATACTAATTTGATTGTTATTTTTAAATAATAATAAAACATTACGGAAGCAGGGGCGCAACTTTGTAGGGGCCGGGGGCGCCCGACCCCCCGAACTTTTCGCTCATTATTGTCCGGTATGTAGTTTTCGTATAGAATTTATTATGTATATACGTTTTCGACCCCCCGGTCAGAAATCTCAAGATTTGCCACTGTACCGAAGGGAATATTTTTCAAGCTCGAATAGGGTAAGTGGATTCTCAGAGACGCCTCTGACCAGAGTTTAAAGACACGGAAGAGAAAACTTACAACAAGCCCCCTTCAAGGCAAACTCATACAAAACACTTACATTGTTGTGATGTCAACTTTCAAGACCACTGAAACACCAAAAACAACATAGATACATAATACTACCAGCATGTTCACTTAATCGATCAAACAACAACCTTCATACCCTTAATCGATGAGAGCATTACCAGAAAAGACACACAACCGTTAACAACCTGTGTTTTCTTAGGATGAGCAACCAGTCATGAATGATAGCAACATGAGTTCTATATTACACTATCAAAAAACAACGAATGAACATCCCATTTTGAAGAAAGAAAACAAGATCACCAAGATCGATTTTCAACATATCGCAACTAAGAACCTTCACTAAAGGTTATAGGCAGAGAGTTAACCACGCAACAAAACATATACAAAATCAACAACCAATAGATCACGACACTCAACACAACTTATCTTCCATCAGAGTCAACAAACATCGAGAATCAAAATAAGTAGCAATACCAAGAACCCCAAATCTGGCCAACATGGAACAAACCAACTTAATTTGACTGAACCAACTAGACTTCTACAATCTTGGTACTAATTGATGAACAGTTGAACAAAAAAAAACCACCGATTGTATACAAAGACACTTATCACAAATTGGATACTACTCTGATTCTCGAGTGAGGGTTAATCTACACAGATACCCTAGTTTCCGATGAGTTTTTGACCAAGAACAACCATAATAGACCTAGATAAAGACGAGTCCCAATCATATTGTGCTAACCACGAATCACTCGTTACACTTTTATAACCCGTGGAACTATTGCAACTAGAAGAAATTGAAAGAATGCTTGAATCACCAAAATTTTGGCCCAATCATTGAGATTAGATCTTAACTATTGGAGCACTAAAAAATAACATCCCTGGTCAGATTGTTATACCACATAACCCTAGAATCGATAAACAATGAAATCTGACAGAAAACTAGTAATCAGCGAACGATAATAGAGCCATGTACCATGTCAAGAAAACACAAATTGATACACAGAGAATAGTGATACCTAAACCACATGATTTTATTTACCCAATTTTATAAAACAGAAAGATTAAAGATTGGCATAATATCAACAAGATGTAAAGAAAACTATACATGAAAACCCTAATTTCGGGTAGAAGACGAATACAGCAAACTCTCTAATCAAACCTTAAATCGAATGGCTGTTATTTGGGAAGACCAATTCTGTAGAAACCCTAATAACTAAGTTGACCTAGGATTCATGCGTTGCAACGAACCTATAAAACTGCAAAAAATAGACAACGTAAAAATGTTGAACCGCACACAAGTTTGCGCCTTGTTAACTCGCAGAAACGGAACGTAAAACGAAAAAATTGCGTAAGATGGAAAATATAAGAGATCAAAGTTGAAAATAAAAAAATTGTGAGGTTAAATTGCGAAAGATGAAATTTTTTGGGTTAAAAGTAAAAAAAATTAAATAAGTTTGGGTTAAAAGTGAAAAATCAAGTTTTTTTTTTTTTTTTGAAAATCCCCCTACGCATTGGATATACCCACTCTATGCATACAATTTTTGAAAATTTATAGTATGGAAATTGTGTGTTTAATATTGAAAATCTATAGATGATTTTTGTTATTTTAGTCGAAAATCTTGGCTTATATTGCTAGATGCATGTGTTTGTTTATTTTGGTGCTAGACTTTGGTTGAGTTTATTGTTTAACCGCTAGTTCCTTGCTGTTGTAGTTTCTTGTTGTTAAAAGTAAAAACCATTATATTTTCAAGAGTTAATTGCCCGGATAGTCCCTGTGGTTTACCATTTTTTCACCTGTAGTCCTCACCTTTTCAAAATAGCATGTATAGTCCATGTGGTTTAACAAACTGTTACTCGGATGGTCCCTGTAATGGATGAGCGTTAAATAATTCAGTTAAAGGGGTGTAAAATTACAAAAATACCCTTATAATTACAAAAGAAAAATATAAACATGGGTCCATCTTATCTATCTTTTTCACTCTTTCTCCGTAAACCTTACAACCATCTCCACCATCAACCCACCACCACTCTACCTTCAACCAACCACCACTACCTCCATCGTCACCTTCAACCCACCACCACCTCCACCTCCACCGTCACCTTCAACCCACCACCTCCACCTTCAACCCACCACCTCCACCTCATTTTGAGATTTAATGGAATCAGTCACCACGTTGGAGAAAAAACCGACCACCAAGCTTACAGTTTAAACGGCTCCGTTGATGTCGAACACACTGTTGCTTCCGTACAGCGGCTATTGATGAATTGGAAGTCGAAGCGGAAGCTACCTGAATCGAATCGGTGTCTCCGTCACGGTCGGAAGTCGAAACAAAAGCTCCCTGAATCGAATCGGTGTCTCCATCACAACCGTTAGATCTGAACAGATTTGATCTGAATCGAATCGGTGTACAATCGTTGATCTGAGAGGCTGTGATTCAGGTGAGGTTTGTTGGACAATTGTAACATAATTCTGTTGTTGTACGGATTTGAAGGTGGTTGTATGGAGAAACGAAACGGGTAACGGTGGATTAATGTTTGAATTACACGGGTGGTGTTTCAGTTAGTGGGTTTTTGAGAGAGAGGGACTGAGATGGGGAGAGAGAGAAAGAGAGAGGAGGAAGAAGATGAAGGGTGGGTCATGTGTTTTCTTTTGTATTTTTTCTTTATTGTTTTATTTTTCTTTTCTAATTATAAAGGTATTTTTGTAATTTTACACCCCTTTAACTGAATTATTTAACACTCATCCATTACAGGGACCATCCGAGTAACAGTTTGTTAAACCACAGGGACTATACATGCTATTTTGAAAAGGTGGGGACTAAAGGTGAAAAAATGGGAAACCACAGGGACTATCCGAGCAATTAACTCTATTTTCAAATTTCAAGAAAAGTGCTGATATAGGGTTGTATCGCTTGCAATTTTCATTTTATGCAGGTGAAAGATCTAAGTTGTTTCATACTTTCATTGATTGAAATTATTTACGCAAAAAGGTCGGTTGTAATAGTATAGTAACTAAAATCAATTGGTTATATTCCACATGAATGTACATTGATTATTATAACTGTGAACTTTTGACAAAAATGTTTACAAATCTTTAAGCGTTGGTTGGACGTGAATAAGTTGAACTCTTGCTGGGTGGTTTATTAGTTTTGATTCATGATGGAAGATAAAAATAGGGTTAGTTTAAGAAGAGGAAATATGTAATTAATGATTTAAAAAAAGTAAAATATTTATTATTTAATAAAAGTAATTTTAATGAAAGGGTCATGCTATTCACACACGGCCAAAATTATTTTCACACCCCAAAGCTCCCCGCTATGGCCAAAGAGGGGCGCTTTGGTGTAAAGTCAACAGACAAGGTCTGAACCGGTCAGACCTTGTCTGTTGCTTTACATCAAAGCGCCCCGCTTTGGCCTAAGCTCGGCGCTTTGCTTTACATCAAAGCGCCCCTCTTAGGTCAAAGCGCAGCGCTTAGGGTCTTTTTTAAATTTTTTAAAATTGTTTTTAATTCACAAACGCGTCGATAATAGTCTAAATTTTACGTTTTTTTCCATTATACATCATTTTTTAATATATATGGACTATACTGCAAGTTCCGGATCAAATTGGTTACGTGTGATGTCGTATTCCATTATATCGTATCATTTTGTTTTGAAAGCACAAGTACTCCTATGAGTAGTTTTATGTGTATCAGCCGCCTACCGTACATGTACATGACGTATTTTTTCATTAATTGTAGTATTATGATGTATATTGTCATTTTGGGTCGTACAAGTGCGTATTGAATCTGATTTGGTCGTGTCGGTGACATTCGGTTTTTAACGTGATGTAACGCATATATTGAACAAACACAAACGTACTCTTGGATTGTAAAAGAATTAACGTGATTATTATTAAACACATTTAACATACATCTTGAACATATGGGGTTACATTAAGGTCAGGGGGACGATACGTAAGCATTTCGTACGCATTGATCTGATCCATGTATAATGTATGTCAGGCTGTTGCGCGCTCTGTTCTGTTCGCTGTCCAGAGTAGGTTTGGGGGAGGCATTGGATAACATCCTCCAAGCTCTACATGTATGAAATGTCCATCGTCGATGAACACAACCGCAACCACCAGGTGATACATTAATAGCTTCGGTATTAAAAAAAAAATACATACTCCAGTTTACTCTTTAGTCTATCTCTCTCTGAATCTATCTATGTATATATAAAATTTTTATCTAATTTAGTTAACACATTTTATCTAATTTTTAATTCTTTTTGTTTGCCAGCTTACACTAGCCCTAGCCCTCGCCCAGCTTTAATCAATCAAATGTGATTTGATATGGTAGTAGACTAGACATAGACCGGCTATTGTAGCAATAAATAATTATGTCTTTTCTGTATGCCATATATCAAGTTTGAATGCCAAAAAATATTAAATATGTACGTGTAAATACTTCCTTATGTTTTATCACGAGTGTGATAATTTTTTTTTCTAGATTATCACGAGTGCAAAAAATATTAAATATCTAAATAAGAAGTTCAAACACCCCAAATCTTATTTTGTGAATTAAAAACAATTTTAAAAATTTTAAAAAAGGCCTTAAGCGCTGCGCTTTGACCTAAGAGGGAAAACTTACAAAAAATTTAAAAAAGACCCTAACCACTCCCTACACCCTAATGTATACTATATTTCATTGTGACAAGTGGCATTGTGGAGCTCACAAGAACTGCTAAATGTATACTATAGCACGGATGGGACTAGTCAAAAAGTTGGAAAGGGTTGTACGCGACAGTGAGATGCCTCAACAAATTAAATATTGAGATGAGACTTCACCTTTAGATATATGTGCACAAACAAATTAAATATTGTAAAATTTGGACCAAAAATGTAAAATTTGAACTTAAACGTAGACCAGTCACCAGTCAAAAATACGCCCAAAATGTTAAAAAAAAAAAAAAAAAAAAAAAAAAAAAAACCAAAGCGCCGAGCTTAGGCCAAAGCGGGGCTCTTTGATGTAAAGTCAACAGACAAGGACTGAACCTGTCAGACCTTGTCTGTTGACTTTACACCAAAGCGCCCCACTTTGGCCATAGCGGGGCGCTTTGAGGTGTTTAAATAGACTAAGGACGTGTGCGAATAGACCAGGCCTTAGGGGCTGTTTGGTAGCCTCTGAATGGTCATTAAGAGACTACCTCTTAATGGAACCACTAAGAATTTTACCAATGAGAAGGTAGAAGAATGTGACATGTGATGACTTACCATTCAGAGGTTACCTCTTAACCATTCAGACTTGATGTTACCTCTTATTCATTCAGAGGTTTTAAACCATTAAGAGGTAGCATCTGAATGGTCATTAAGAGGCTAGCAAACAACCTCTTAATGAAATGGGTAAATTTACCGTTACAACAATTATAGTACATCTTTGGTGGCAGCAATACCCAATCAGCACATACCACGTTGCACATTGTGACACGCCAATCTGATGTGTTGAGATATTATTCGTCCACCTCACTGAAATATTACCATCTACCTACTTAATAACCCTACGATCGATCTGCTTCTTTCTCTCTCTCTCTCACTGACAGACAGACAGACAGACTTGTATAGTCAGTCATGACGACGCAGAGATTAAACCCTAGTAGCGGCATCGCCTTCATAGCTCTACTGCTGCTTCTATCGCTTGCTTCTTCTGCTAAAGTCTTCTTCGAGGAACGTTTTGACGGTAAGTTCATGCTATTCCGTTTTCAATTCAACTTTACTTTGCGTTTGCTCTTTATTATATTTAGATATCCATCCGTGATCTTTTCATATCTGATTATTGATATGTCAATCGAGATTTTGGACATGATGATCTGTGGATTTTTCATCAGTTGTTTGGTGATCATATCTATAATTGATTTGACTGCCTCTATGCAGTGTGAAGCTTTCTGTTATGTACAAGTGTCAAATCTGTTGTTCTTATTAACAGTGTCTCACTATTTTAGCTTATTAGAATGGAGGGTATGGAGAGTCTCATCCCCAACATCACCGCCACGTAAGCGGGGCTTGAAGGGGATGGACTAGGGGTGGAGGATGAGGCTAAATATATATATATATATATATGTATGTATAGCTTGGTGTGTGGAGGAGAGGCCCGTCGAGACCGTCTGCTGGGCGACGGAGAAGCCGGAACGGGGCAGGGGGCAGTGTGGGGGACCGGCGCCGGGCCTAAGCCGGCCCCCATACCCTTTAGTCTTAGGTGCGTTGGTATCAAATTGGTTTGTGGCTAGACATTGGGTGGTGTTTCCTGTAATGCTTTGACAAATTGGCAGCTTTATCAGGAGGAACCTCTAGATTATGAATGAATCATATGCAAAACTTAGTGTCCTATTTTTTCTTAGTTTTAAGCTGTAGTGTTACATTTGTTTTGGTTGCTTTAAACTTGTTTGTTCTGTTTCATCAGATGGGTGGGAAAGCCGGTGGGTTAAATCTGACTGGAAGAAAGAAGATAACATGGCTGGAGAATGGAACTACACTTCTGGTAAATGGAATGGAGATGCCAATGACAAAGGTAACCCATCTGTTTCGAAGAATGTTTGTGCAAATTTATAAGTTGCTGACACTTTTTTATTTTCCCTTCCTTTCCTTGAACAATAGGTATACAGACCAGTGAAGACTACAGGTTTTACGCCATATCTGCTGAGTATCCTGAATTCAGCAACAAGGACAAGACACTAGTCTTCCAGTTTTCTGTGAAGCATGAGCAGAAGCTTGATTGTGGTGGTGGCTACATGAAATTGCTAAGTGGTGATGTGGATCAGAAGAAATTTGGCGGTGATACCCCATACAGGTTATCTACATATACAACAACTCTTGCCTTCATTTTTATTTTTTTTCATGTTACTATTTCTTATATTTTAATTGTTAATGTTGATTATAGTATCATGTTTGGACCTGATATTTGTGGTTATGCTACAAAGAAAGTTCATGCAATTCTCACATACAATGGGGAAAACAAATTGATCAAGAAAGATGTTCCTTGTGAGACTGACCAGCTTTCACATGTTTACACTTTCATTCTCCGCCCTGATGCTACCTACACCATCTTAATTGATAATGTAGAGAAGCAGACAGGAAGCTTGTACTCTGACTGGGACCTTCTCCCACCAAAGCAGATAAAGGACCCCGAGGCTAAAAAGGTAAATTTACACATGGGTAGTGTGCCTTTTTTGTCAATGCTGACTCGTATTCGTATTACAAATGTAGCCTGAAGACTGGGACGATAAGGAGTTCATTCCCGATCCTGAAGATAAGAAACCCGAGGTAAGAAAACATTTGATTCTGATTCCCTCTTAAAGATTCAAGTGAAATCTAACTCTGAGTTGTTATTCTTCTATTAATACTAGGGTTATGATGACATCCCAAAGGAAATTCCTGATCCAGATGCCAAAAAGGTATTCATTTTTCTTTCAAATGTTCTGGTTTGACGGATATAGCGTATCGCTACTGGTTAATTTCAGAGTAAAATTTCAGCCAGAAGATTGGGATGATGAGGAAGATGGTGAGTGGACAGTCCCAACTATTCCAAACCCCGAGTACAAGGGTCCGTGGAAAGCAAAGGTTTGTGGATTAAATAATTAACATTTAAATTCCATATTTATAAATGTTACATAAGCATGTTTTCCGCTTGACAGAAAATCAAGAACCCGAACTACCAAGGGAAATGGAAGGCACCCATGATTGACAACCCAGGTTTGTGTCCTGAAGTCTTTACATTATATCTAATCATGTTTATTTAATATCTGCTGGTAGTTTGAAGAATCTTTTCTAAATATAGATTTCAAGGATGACCCGGATCTGTATGTTTTCCCCAAGTTGAAGTATGTTGGCATCGAACTATGGCAGGTAATTATTTGTTGATTGCCATATGTGTTCATCTCTGAGAATGGCATGCTTACGGTTAATTTTCAGGTGAAATCTGGAACTCTGTTTGACAATGTGTTGATATGTGATGATCCGGAATACGCCAAACAAGTGGCAGAAGAAACATGGGGCAAACAAAAAGATGTATGTTTCTTTTCTATATCTATAAACTTACTAATTTATATTACCGTTGTCTCTTTCTTATTTTCATTTACCTTGTTTTAGGCTGAGAAGGCGGCATTTGAAGAGCTAGAAAAGAAACGAGAAGAAGAGGTACAATCCATAGAAAGAAACTTTTGTGGATAGTGCTATATTTACCAACTAGAAAAGTTTCTACTAATATCAAACAAAACATGCGTTAATTTGAGTCCGGCAATTATTGATAACCAGTTAGGCATGTAAATCAGCTTGAATCTACAAGGGCTAGCCATTCTAGAAATGTAGGCATATCTAGCGCACACCTTTCCTAACGTTAAAGTGCCCTGATGCAGGAGCATCCGGATACAAGCACAAACAATATTAATATTTTTTTATTTGAATTTTAGTCTTTTTATTTAGTTGCCTATTTGGTGGGGATTTTAATTTCCTAGTTTATCTCTTTTTATTCATTATAAATTAGGATCTAGGGTTTATGTTTTAGTCAGTTTTTGATTTGATTATTGTAAAGAAAACCTTGAGGTTTCTTTGAACCATTCGGTTCCAAGTCTTTGAATGAATCATTGTGCTTGAGCCATTTGATCGCTTCCAAAACTGCATCAGGTGGTATCAGAGCTTTGGTTGTTCAAATGGCTCTACGTGGAGGAAGATGTTTGTTTGGTCGTAGATTCGCCGACAGAGGCAACGACAGAAGCATGTTCGTTTCACGTGCTCGTGGAGAAGATCGACGTCCTGTTCGTAGAATCGCCGACCGAGGCAACGGCAAAGTTGATTCCGACCCACGGGATCTTAAGATCAAGCGACTCCGGCAACGAGTTAGGGATCTTGAGTTACAACACGAGATCATACGACTCAAGCAAAGGGTCCGAGATCTTGAGGACTCATCGTCGTGGAAGGAAACGGAACCGGAAGAACCCGTCGGGGACGAGTTATCCGGGGATGAGGAGCATCCTACCAATGGCGACACTATCTATGATTCTCCTCCTGTGTATGATGAATACGAGGACGAGGATTGGTATTCTTGGGTTACCAGTGATGGTCAGAACTTACCGGGTGATGAATCGGGTTTCAAAAGTCGTAGTGTTGAAGGTGATGTGATAGCTTCTGGTGGTTTTGTGGTGGTGATAGATGATCGGACGGCTAGTGGAGGGTCTCAATCACAATCAAAGGTAATCCATTCTTTCATGCCAGAAGTAACGGGTTTTCAAAAGGAAGGTGATTATGTGTTTTCTTTGGATGACCGGAAAATCTCGCCGAAAGTCGATGGGAATTGGTGGGGGTTTGATAGATGTGGTTCAAAGGAAATCATGGATTTTGACAGAAGGTTCTTACCGAAGGAAATGACAGAAGATGCAAAGGTGTCCGTAAGTAATATTGCGAAATTTTTGAACGATAATGAATGTGGCACAGTGGCTTTGGTTAGTGGTACGGTGGCTGACGGTGGTGCTACAATGATCGGAGAATGCCTACATTCTGATCCAGTTCTACCAAGGCCAACAAAAAAGCCGACTATTGTGGTGAGTTCAAAGTTTTCATCGATAAATTTAAAAGCCACTATCCACTCTAAAATTCAAAAAGAAGATATCTGTGAGGATGATAACTCTTCAATTACAGAGCATTATTCACTGAATATTCAATTAAATAATATATTGGATAAGCATGGAATTGGTGAATTTTTGGTGGATAAATTACATGCAACTCACGTGGGGTTAAAAGCTATGTTAATTGTTGGTGTAATTCATGATTTGGATATCACTTTTGAAGAGCATATTGGGATGGCAGAGACTACACCTAAGATTCCACCAATGCAAGATAATTTACCACGTTGGCCATTTAATTCCAATGAAATAATTTTAGCAAATAAGGCTATGCCATATTTAGCAAATGCAACACCAATAATGAGAGATGGAGCAGAATTATTGAAGAAGGACAATGCGATAGCGGACAGTAAACGGTTCAATATCCTGTTAGACCCCGGCGGTAAAAATCTGGAGTCGGATGAGACAATCCGTGAAGTTGAGCTTTTTAGGCGGGTCATGATAATTGTGCAGAAAAATCGGGTTGATGTTCCTTTTGATCCGGGTGGCTGTGGTTCAAAGACAAAACTCGAGGACGAGTTTTTTCGAAGATGAGGAGTATGATGCAGGAGCATCCGGATACAAGCACAAACAATATTAATATTTTTTTATTTGAATTTTAGTCTTTTTATTTAGTTGCCTATTTGGTGGGGATTTTAATTTCCTAGTTTATCTCTTTTTATTCATTATAAATTAGGATCTAGGGTTTATGTTTTAGTCAGTTTTTGATTTGATTATTGTAAAGAAAACCTTGAGGTTTCTTTGAACCATTCGGTTCCAAGTCTTTGAATGAATCATTGTGCTTGAGCCATTTGATCGCTTCCAAAACTGCATCATGCCCCCAAAAGATAGTAGGAACACATGTTTTTAAGCACATTGCTGCCCGTCCAGTTAGGTTGCCGTTGTAGGGTCAAAAGTGTGTATTCTTCTTAATGGGATTGTTGTTTTTATGCTATAGTTTTTATTATCCTATTTAATACATTATTAATAATTATTATTGAAATGTAAAAGTATAAATAACTGTTTGACCTGTTTCTCCTTTCAGGAATCAAAGGATGACCCAGCAGATTCTGACGTAAGTGTTGCATCTTTTTTTGGTTTATAATTATTGATGGAAGAATTAAATTCGATACAAATGTGGTGGTGTGGTTCAGGCTGATGAGGATGAGGGCAATGAGAGTGATGATGCCGGGGCTGAGGATGATGAGGAAGGAGCAGATGAAAGTGATATCAAGGTAGTAAGAGATTCAGACTTTTATTCTAATTTAAATTTTTAGTTCTTCTTTTAGTTTTTATTTATAAATAAATTTTGTTATATATACAGGATGAACTATAAGGTGGCTGGCAATGGCGATAATGTGAGCTTTTTTTATATAGTTTTGTGTTGTTAGGGCTTGGCCTTGGGATAGATATCTTCTTCTTCTTCTTCTTCTTATGTCTTTGTTTTCAATTGCCATGGGAAGAGTGTTGTTAGAAAGAAAATGGGAGCATTTGTGTGTGTTTTTCAATTAAAGGTCCACTTGACATTCACATAATCATATTCAGTTCTAAGTTCCATCTACTCCAATCTGCTTTTTATGACCTTATTTTGAAAATCTAATTAGAATTATGTGTTTTTTTCTTCCAAAATTACCCTCTTTATTTCAAAAATCATAAATATTTAGAATTAACAGGCTAAAAACATCAACAACATGAGTAAATTACTCCCAAATGATGTTTGAATTCAAGACCAACATGGAAAAAGCGGCAACCAATTGGATCAAGTCTAACGTTAAATTTAATGTCCCCATATCTTTAAAAAGAGGTCAAATGCCATTGCTGCCTACTGACGTAAAAGACTAGCCATGTACAGAGTCGAAATTCAAATTACGGATGATAATGGGTCGGTATGGCTAATTTTCGTCCTATATTTGATTATAAATTCATGTCCCATACCTAGCTCATTAGGGTATATATCAGGTGTTTACCTGTTAGGTATCAGACATACCCACGAGTATCGAGTATACGCTCTCCTTAAGAAAAATCATTTTCCACATTCCATGTGATTAAAACATTCATTAAGCTACTAGTAGCTAGCCTAGTATAGTATTGTTTATTAGGCTTCGGTCTAAATAAACAAGCAAAATAACAAATACATGCATAAATGTTTATTGCATTCTAAACAATTATAGTTTGGAAAAGGCAAATGGCAAGCGGCATATTTACATGTTACATCTAAATAATAAATCTAACTAATGATATTTGAATCCAACTCAAAATACTCAAAGTTATTGTAGGTATGAGCACAAATGGGGAAAACGAATAATAAAAAAACTATTCTTATACCCATTGGGCATATGGTTTCAGGTAATCAGGACGGATATATCACCTAATTCTATATCCGTAGATATTTTTACCACTAATCCCATACCTGATCCCATACCCCGTCTGGCATCGGGTATAACTGTCCTGGATGTCTTGGGTTTCAGGTATACCCGCCAGGCATGAGTTTTTTTTTTGCCATCCCTAATTGAAAAAATTGAAGGCTGAGTACAAACTACAAAAACACGAAAATCAAAGTCTCACTGTTCAGTTCATTTTTTTTGCTGAGTTCCATGCTTTAAACCGTAAACCAAATCGGTTTGAAGCTTTCTAAACTGACCAAAAAACCAAATTAATAACGTATTTTGATAGTTTTAAAACTTTAAATTGAAACATAAACGCATAAATAAAGATAGATAAGGAGGTGTATATTATAATGGGATCATACAAACCTAAACACGTTACTAGAATATATTAGATCACATTTGCAATTAGTCATTGTTAAAGGGTAGTTTGTGTAAATATGAGTATTATATATACTCCTAGTAGATCCCAATTACTACGGGTCAAAAGTGAATGATAGATGTTAGAAATAACCAATTAATGTATCCTAACAGATCATTTGAGTAATGTTACCAATATGACATAACTAGTCATTAAAAATTACTTGATCGTAGTAATTGTAAATATTGATTAGTTCAATGGGCAATTATGATTTCCCTTTAGGTACCTTTAATAGAGAATGTAAAGAGTTTTCATAACCGATAAATATTCATGATCATCATTCATTTGATCTTAAATATATATCGACCACAAGAGATGAACAACTCGTGAAATGAACACCAAACTAAAATTCTCTCTAATGTGATCCATCAACACAAGGTACTATAGTGAGAATCATAGCTTCATCTTTATCTTCAAAGATAACGATCCCCAACCCTACAAGTATGTATATCTAATTTGATTTTCATGTTTATTTCTTTGATTGATTATGTTTGAGGTTCTATAATTTTGACTCATGTTTAAGTTTAATGGTATAATCAACAATCGACTCACACACAAACACCTATGAATTACGTGTTTGAATTTGTATAAACAATGTAACTCGTAAGAAATTAGTAGAAATAGAAAATTGACACACAAACATCCAACACAAGATGAATTCCCATTTGATAACACTGATTTAGCCCTTGGATTGCTAATATGATTACAAGGATGTCACATACTTTGATTACATGCACACTAAGACCCGTAAAAAACCTAATCATGCATAACATCCATATATATATACTAAATCATGCCCTGCGTACTTATAAGTATTTCAGATTCCCACTAAATATGCCTCCCTTTTGTTCTTTTCATTAATTACATTTAAGTCCCTTGAATTGTTGATTTCCCTATTGACATTTTAGACCCTTTAACTATGCAATTTGGTATCGACAGTCTCTACGAATTCCAACACTCGTCTCTTGTAACCATATTCTCACAACAATCAATACAATACAAATCACATTACATACACACAAGATGTTTAATTTGGTTCAAGATCTTTCTTCCTGCCACCACCACACCAACGCCTTAGCATCACTACCTTCAACCGTCGGTGACACTCACATGAAGTTCTAGTCACACTCTAGGTGACACTCTCTCTTGTGAACGCAAGTTCAACTAACAGTGACATTGCAAGCGACACTTCTTGGTGATACTCCCTAAGATACTTAAGTTAGATGACATTTCCTAGCAATACTTGCTGAACGCAAGTTTAGACTGAGCAACACAAGCTCAGTGAAGTCCGATGACACACCTGCGACATCAGGATACACTCTATCACAACATACATATAATAGCCACAATCGCCCCATTTTCTCCATAAGAGAAAGCCTCACACAACTCTCATGAATTTGTGTTCACTTTGTCCTCAACCAACTATGGTTACTAGAAAACCATGATTGAGCCTTCCTTATTACAAATAATCTGACAATTCGAACTCATGTAGCTAAAATTGTCACCCACAATCCCATCTATACAGCCTAGATCCATAATGATGCACAAGTTAGGATGATCATCATTTCCACAATCTCTGAAGCCTCATTTACTCATGTTTAGGTTACAACAACTCGTGACTTATGGCTTTCCCTTGAATGAGCTTATGCATTGCACACTTCATCTCAAACTTCATGCTTAAAATACAACTTCTAAAGCTAACAATGTAACCATGCTCAGGAAAATGCACTACACTGGCCAATATTGGTGAACATGTCAAAGATGAAGATCTAGTTCTCCATGTCATCAATGGTCTTCATGAGAAACAAAAAAAACCTTAAATCATTGTTCTAGCCCAATCCTTCTCACACCCTGAAAATCTCGCAGCGGAAATACAGACATGGCGGTGACGAAAGTTGGTCCCCATTGGTATTTAATGAATGATACATTATTTATTTTTGGACGTTTTATCTTTGTGATCTCATTAGTCACCATGGTTTTTAGAAAAACATAAACGCAACATAGTTGTTTTGATCCATCAAAGATCTTAATACATAGGTCCTAAATCAAAACATTTTCCAAAACGTAAGTTTATCAATAATGCCTTCACCAAACACATACTTTGGCAAAAATCCCGAAGCCAAATTTATGTTGCTGAACTAATTCAACGGTTTTTGGCATCAAGTATAACTTTTAACGTTTACATAGTTTTTTATTTTTTACCATAAAATATATTCTTATTTTTACATTAATATAATTTATATTTTTATTATAGGATCGTTTACGTCCTAGCGGGAGTGACGATGCTCATGTTATGAAACATGCGCTAAAAGATTACCAAAAACGACATTCGGGTGGCTTTCCTCATATTGAGGCGTGGGAGGTGGTTAGAAAGCATGAAAAATAGGCCCCGATACCATTAGTGGGTAAGGATAGTGGTGGTTCGGGGCAAAAAAAGAAAGTCATCCGATTCGAGTAACTATCAAGCGGGTAGTGATATACCCAACATAAACGTAGACCCCTATCCAACAAGGGGAAAAAAGAAAGAGAAAAAAGATAAAGGACCCGCAACGTTGTGCAAAAAGTCAGTTGGTATGTCCGACAAGCTCCAAGAATACAAATTTATGAAACAAGAATTGGTGGAAATTAAAAAGAAACGAGAGGAAAAATAGATCGAGTTGGCGGATGAACATCGAGAGACATTGAGATCGATTCGGCTTGATAAGGATCTGGATACGTTTAACAGGTCACACGACAATGTTCCACCGGAGATGTTGGAAATCACACTAGCCCGAAAACGCGTGATCACAAAAAAATATGGATGACCATGTAATTTCTAAATTTTTTATGGTTTTATTTTTTTAGTAAGTTTAATTTTATGTAATGTTTTTTTTAATTTAGTTAATGTTATTTTAGTTACTTTATTTTAATGTAATGTTTTTTTTTAATTTAATGTACTTTTACTTTGTTAACATTAAGTTTCATTTATTAATTAGGTAGTTTTAAAAAAAAAATTAGGTTGCCCTATAGCATTAGGCAAACCACCCTTATGTTTTTTTGGAAAAAAAGCGAAGAATGAGGGGGGAAATGAAATGACCACAATATGATTGGGTGGGTGGAAAGTTTACATTTCTAAAAAAAAAGTTTGCCTCATCTCATTAGGTATGCACTGTCACACCCCCAAAATACCACGTGCGAGAACCCCCGCGAGGCGTGTGACGTACCAGGATCTAGCCACCAATCACATTGAACTCATAACAAGATTTTAAATAAAAACTTTCATTCATTAACATAAAGTATTACAAAACGTTAAATGTATATCAACATATACAACGGAAGCATAAATCATTTGTTAAGTGTTTCATAAACCATATGTACGAAAACCATTTGACTTGACTTGCGATTCCATGTATCTCGACCCATGACCACTCCAGCCTCCCAGACAGCAAGTTCCAATGCTATAACCTTATAGATCTGCAAGCATGCAGACAAGTGTGTCAGACGACGTTGGTGAGTTCAAAGTTTGTTAACACGTTTAGTTACCAGATATGTGTTTAAAACATTTCAAAGATTGATGTTGTTATTAACTCAATTACCGCAGATGGCTCCAGATTAATTGCCCAAACCCCAATGCTCTATCACACATTGGTCAAGTGGTTAAGGTAATTAGTTCACGGCCGTCCTCCCCGGTACGGTGTGAGGGTGCCAAACCTAATAGCGCTATCAACTAATAACCCTGTTGCCTCCCCGGCAACCAATCGGTATATGATGGGACTTAATGATAGAAATGAGTGTAATAACCAACATCCCAATAACCCGACGTTCCTCCCCGGAACGATTACCAGATGTCCCTCCCCAGGACGCATGCTTGGAAAAAAAGACCAGTGAACTCACCTTTGATTGCTCGGTATGTTACGTTACATTACCCGTTCCAAATTGGTCAACCCAAACCCTACCGAGGTTACCAAATCAACATCAGTTACATCATTAAACAAATCACATATGGGTACACAGTAAGTCATGTATTTCACACAACTTGTATCTATCACAATATCACCGTATATTATATATAACAAGCACCTGTTCTACACATGTTCACATCTCATGCGAATATCACATAACAACTTACAACAGATGGGTGTTTTAATCACACAGGTTAAATCCGGATTCTCATTGTTAGTTATTATTATTATGCAATCCATACTATCTTGTAACACCAATATTCATCATCCAATGTATCATATCAACCTCCTGTTCCTCCTAGTTATTTTCACGGCGAAATATCATAGTCGACGAAGAACATATTCATCGAAGCCATGCATGACAAAATATCACTAAGATTCGTCGGGTTCACGTATGACGAAACACCACCATGTTTCGTCGAGGTTACTTATGACGAAACACCATTGTTTTTTGTCGAGATACAGGTGACGAAACATCATATAACAACAGTTACACAATTTCTGAAATATCACAAGATCAAACGACGGTTATCGCATACATTCATTCAAAACCCTAATCATCGTTCTAATCATTAACCACAACTATCACATAATCATCATTCTGATCGGATCAAGGAACATAATCATATCGGCAAACCTTTGTCATCAACGATCCTAATCATAAGCTAATTCTTGTTATCGTTCAACATTAACAAGGATCAATATCACCACCCAAGTTCATACACATCATTACATCAGTTCATCGAACCCTATTTCATCAACATCATCCAATAACACCAATCATCAACATAATACAATCGGTTTCATATCAAACGCACATAGATACCCATGGTCGATAACAACATGTTAATGAATCAATCATGTTCAATTAGTTTGCAAACAATACTCTAACGCATGCTTTATTCCTACGTGTTCCATACACTCAACACATCACACATAACTAGAACAATCAAAAATAATAATAACACACTAACCGATTGCTAGGCTGAGGAAAAGCTGATTACTTCAAAGGAGAGGACTTCGAGTGATCAAGGGATGGGCTGCCGTCGTTCATGGGTGGAGGAAAGGAGACTTTAGGGTTTGTGTTTGTGTTATGTGATTACAAGGGTTATGTAAACACATAACAATAATGTTTGGGCCGTAAACCTCCTTGGGCCGAGATCCTTATTGACGAAAGACTGCCTCCCTGGGCCGAGGTCCTTGTTGACGAAAGACCTCTTTCGCCGTGTAAGGTGATGTCGAAAGATCTATGTTTCGTCGAGGAGAGTTTATGACGGAGAATCTTAGTTATGAAACATGCACCAAAACAACCACACAAACAATGCAATAAACATTTAACATTAATCAGTTTATCAAGGTAGAGGAGTTGTGAAACATATAATTGCGTAGAGGCAAGACCTTGAAAGCTCGGGTTGTCACATCATCCCCAACTTGAAAGAAATTTTGTCCCGAAATTCACGAATGATATCAGAAGTCGATACAACCGTTTGAACAACTGAGGACACTAGAGCTTACCCCGATCATTGCGTTCCCCCGTGAACTCCGGTCCACGTCTTGAGTTCCAACGAATTCTCACGATTGGAATTCGACTATGCCAACGAATCTTGACGTCCTGGTCCATGATTTTAGCAGATTTCTCAACAACTGCAACTTGTTATTAACCTCAGACTCTAATAAGGGTATCACAAGCGTTCCATCGGACAAACGCTACCTTAGATTCGGGTCATAAATGGCATTGTGTACGTTACCCAATTCATCGGGTAACTCGAGTGTGTAGGCCACGTGACCGATTCTTTCCAGAACTCTGAATAACTCATCATAACGTAAATTAAGCTTGCCACGCTTCCCAAGCGTACCACACCCTCCCAGGGTGAGATTCTCAACATGATACGATCGCCTACCACGAACTCCCAGTGTTTCCTAAGCTTATCAACTTTCCTGACGGTCACTCGTTGCCACCAAACAATTCCCGATCCAAGCAATCTTCCCAAGAGTTTCGAGTACAAGTCCTGGACCTGTTATTGGGTTGTCACCCACCTTAATCCAACAAGGAGATTAGCGTTACTGTCCATGCAATGCCTCAAACAAAGCTATCTGAATACTAGAATGGTAACTGCTACGGTAGAACTCAACCAAAGGTAAGTGTTCCTCCAATCTTTACTAAAGTCACTCGCACATACTCACAGCATGTCTTCGAGTGTCAGGATGGTTCGTTTACTCTGACCGTTTGTCCAACGGTGATAAGCAATGCTCATGTCTAAACGTGAGCTAAGGGTGTTGTGTATTGCCTGCCATAAATCAGGTATAGATCAAAACCAGAGGTAACAGGAGTTGGCACCTTGTGCCTAAAAGTCGCCTCTCTCAGAGGAACATTCACAGCTTGTGAAGACTCGTCAGTTTCCCTGATTGCAAGAAAGTGTGCTGGTTACGTGAGACATTCAACGATCACCCAGGTGATATTGTTTCTGTTTCGAGTTGTAAGTAGGCTAGCGACAAAATCCATGGCAGCCTGTTCTCATTTCCATATGGGTGTTGCTGGTTGCTGATACTCCACCTTAACGTTCCCACAAGTCAAACATCATCCACATACATTACTGGGTGGGCCTTCATGCCCGATCACCAGTACAAAATTTATAGATCCTAATATTTCTCATCAGAACCCAGACGACTAGAATTTCGAGGCCGGTGTGCTTTGCTCAACACAAGTTCCCTATAGTTGCCGTATAGTGAGACCCATATTCATTCCATGAAGTAGCAGATATCGTCCGACTTGCCAAAAGTTGTTCCTCCATGCCCCGCATGGACCCAACTTGAAAATTTTCTTCCTTCAATGCTCTGGTTTGGAACAGGGCGAATCTGATCAGATAGGTTAGAGTCGCTGGTGTGCTGCGAGTTTTATACGCGTCTAGGTCCCACCGTTGAGATCATTCAGAAGTTCCATCTAGCGATGCCATCACATGTTTAGCTCTTTCGAAACCAGGGCACACGGGAGGCCCTTGTGATCGGTCTAAGTAATGCATTTGGTACCGTCCAAGTAATGCCTCCAATTTACATCCAAAGACCACGGTTTTCACCCCAGGTTGTGTGTCGTGCAACTCCTCTTGTAAATCCACTACATAAGCCATCACGTTCTCGTGTTGCATTGGCGTGTAACTGGAACTCTGATTCAAACCATCATGGTATACCACTAGATCACCCGTACCCTCGGGTATAGACGATGCTCAGTGCATAGCAGTGTTGGGTTTCAAAAGCTGAAAAGACGTTCTCCTGTTTGTCTCCCACGAATACACAGCACCATGCTGTGTTAGAGATTAAAGCTGCAAAATCCTCGAAAACCCTGTGATGAATCTACGATAGTATCTAGTTGGTCCAAGAAATCCCCAATGGACTATTTGGTGCCGATCACTATCTAAGGAAATGGATCCTTAGCGAGATCCGCATGTATCCCCACTTCGTTGACTACGCGACCAAGAAAATGTACTTCTCGAATCCTGAAGTCATACTTAAGTAGATTTCGCATGGAGTTGCTCCTCCCTCAGGAGCTCTACAATAAGATACAAGTGCCGCTCGTGGTGTTCCTTTCTCCTGGAAATGATTCAAAACGTCACCAATGAACACGGCCGATTCATGTGATCCATAAAGCTGCTGGTGTGTTGATTAATCCAAAGGTCATGGAATAATTCTTCCTGTGTCTCCTGGCAATGGCCGCATTGCGTTCGATATGCCGTTATAGGAACATTCTCCCCTTGAACTTCCATTTGATGATAGTTCGCTCGTTAGTCAATCCTCGAATGGGGGCTTGACCCTCACAACTGGTCAACCGGTTGTCAATACATAGTCGAGGCAAACGGTTCTTGACTGTCACCTTGTTGAGTTCTCGATAGTTAGTGCCTGTACAAAAAGGCTTATCTTCACGGATATAACTGGGGCTCCCCAAAGCGAAAAGAAAACTAGGTCCGATAAAACTCCTGTCCAACAGTTCCTGTAGTTGATTTGACAGTTCTTGCAACCCTCCTGGTGCAAGACGGTAAGGAGCACGAGTAATCAGGGCTGCCACCGACGTGAGATCAAAATGAGATTCTATCTGATCAGTTGTGGAAGTAAACCTGAAAATCCCTCGAGTAGCACACTGAGAGGAGTCACGAACAATTGATGGATCCTCGATCCTCTTTTCCTTAGCCTTAACATCAGTGACGGTAGTCAACAGAGCGGGGTAACTCCCCCCCCCCCCCCGTAGGCACTTCTGGGCCTTCATAGCTGAAATGGCGCTAACCTTTGCACCACTCTGATGCTTTAGAACAGATAATGATTCTCCACTAGGGAGCAGGATACGCAAAATTTTTTCTCACAGGGTATATCTGCGCGATCCCTGAATAACCAATCCACACTAACTACTGCATCGAAACCATCAAGGGTAGTAGAAGAAGGGTCGATGTCGAACACTTGTCCCACAAGGTCGAGTTTGCATCCCAACAAGCATATGAAGTTTCAATTGTCTTGCCATCAGCCGATCCCACCACAGGTTCAGATTCAAGAAGCATCAGGGTTAAACAAAACAGATACGAAGCGATTAGCTACTCATACTAGTCACCATGTTGCTATTATGCCTAGCATCGCTCACGCAAATCCTAAATGTCCTTCCACAAGCACCACTACCAGTGTTGTTACGGTCACGTGGATTCCCAATATTGTCATCGTTCCCTTGGTTGTTGACATTTTGACTTAATAACAGTCAATCCTTGTCGAAGTCACCTTTGTTTCCATACAGTAGGCTACGATTACGAGTACCTTGATGTTGCCGTGACTGTTGCCTCTAATGTCGTTGCTTGAAACGGAGCCCTATGATCTTTCACCAACAGGGTCCATCTTTTCACATTCTGTGCCACGTCCTAAGGCACTACTCCTTGTGCCGGTAGTCACACATTCCATACTATAATCAATTGTCATCGCTTATGTACCGATTGATTCATAAGAGTTGACTCCCATAAGTCGTTGACTAGGGTTAAGGATTCGGTTGAAGTCAATCTGCTGGAGTTCGTTGCTGGTAACCAGGGTCGTCCTAATACTGAGGTCGGTAAAGTACCACGCTCATCCTCTTGTCCATTGATCTCGTACGTTGATTGAGTAATACGCGGTATGTTGCGAGGGTGTTGCTGAAGTGATCGCACTTCGGGATCTAAGGAGTCAACACGTTAAGTTCCGGTAAACGGAGAAAAGTGAGAAAGATATAGACCAATCGTTCGACGCTGCGACATTCAACTCAGAGATGTTCGTACTAGCACTTAGCATTCTACACAGTTCGTTAGACGTTCGGATGGGTGTTCAGGTAATACTCGATGGCTTCGAGATTCATAAGGGTTCAGTGAGGAGTGAAAAGATCACGTTCAAGTAGGAGACAATCACTGCTATGACGCCTATAAATTTGTTACGTTTCTCATGGATTAAAAAACAGAACAGAACCCCTTCTTCACTCATTAAGGTTCACTGGGACTCGCATGCACCCCACATTATTATTATGTGTGCACCCACAATAATATTGTGATTTGCATGCTTATCTCAGTTCCTCCTAACTCATGTCAAATGGCTCTTCAAACTCAGATATCAACGGTGGTTGTCAACGTAGTAAGATCACGAAAAATCCAAGGACTATGGCATACTATCTACGTATCATAAAGTAAACAAGCAATCCATGCCATCATGCTACAGTGATGAATGTGTGTTCGTATGTTACGTCATAAACAAATGTGTACTAGTCATGTAATGTATGCAACAAGCGAGAAAGACGAACCTTGCAATCTGGAGCTGAGTGTCATTGTCACACCCCCAAAATCCACCTGCGGAGTATCACCGCTTGGAGGCGTGACTGACCAGGATCAAGCCACCAATCATATTGAACATCGTATGTAAATAAAAATAAAACCCAACACAATATAATTGGTGTCCAAACAAAACGTAATTTAAGTTGTAAGCGGAAGCGAAATGTTTAAAACAAAGTGTAAGTTCAAATATATCAACTGTTTAACATGGCATAAGACTATCCATGTCCCACAACGTCCACGCCTCCTCGTGCAAGCTCCAAAAGTATCTAACGACCTGCAAGGCATGTAACAACAAATCAACAACAAAGTTGAGCGAGTTCACAGTTGGTGTTCATTGTTAAGTTGTTTCAAAAACCATGAGTTCATTTGTAAGTCGTAAGTTAATCAGTTTACCCTGTTTCCCAAACATATCCATAGTTGGTGGGGGCTTCCCCATGTTAACCACTAGACCTGTTTACCATATCGACCACTGACTGAAGTAAGTTAGTGCCCTAGCGTCAATGTCTATCATCATTGACGTGCCCAGATCCATTAGTTCACGCCCGTCCTCTGCGGCACGGTGTGAGGCTTGTCAAACCTAAATAGCGCTATCTAACTAATGACCCGCTCGCCATTGGCCCGGCGATTAAGTCGATATAAAAGGAGGGACTTCATGATAGAGAGTTTTGGTCTAGTATCCGTGTTGTCACCCTTCAATAAAGAGGGTGTGTACGTAATCCCCAATCCAGGAGATTACGCAGGTTCCGATTAAGCTCTTAGTACGTGTTGTCACCCTTCAATAAAGAGGGTGTGTACGTGTTCCAAACCAGGAGATCACGCAGTTTCAGTTCAAATCCTTTACCCATTCCCAACCCCTGGGAATCCCATGCCTTGTAGAAAGTGTGAACTCACCTTTGATTTGCTCGGTATGTTATGTTATGTTACCCGTTCCAAGTTGATCAACCAAACCCTACCGTGGTTACCAGAAACAATCAGTTTTGTATGCACATAAATCACATGTTTCACATTCACAGTGTACAAGCAGCGTACTAGTAAGACACATATTGTCATGCAAGACATAACAAGAAATAGTGTAACACCACAGTCCATACCCTGATCGTAGAATCATATTGCAATTACACAAGGTTTATACAAGTCTACCCTACAAGGTTCATGTTATCATAAACACTAAACAGTTTCATGTTTTTAATCCATGGAGTGTATGTTCCACATGCCATTGGCCCACTTAACCCGTGTAACCCAACAAGGTGTATTAATCCAGTTAACATTGCATGACTTTTATACATCAGTTCATATTGCCATGCACATTCCAAAGGGTTCTATTTACCCTAACAGTTACACCTTGACATATAATAAGTATTATAAAAAAAACACATGTCATAACTCATTCCTATATCAACTTAATCATATAAAAAAAAATCACCACTCAATGACTAAGTCCAGTTGCTCAGATATTCCCTATAACACAATTCACAATTTGTTGGTTTAAGCCTTATAAATCTTCTCTAGTTCCACATCATTAGCAGGAATTACTCGGTTCATTAGAGCAATAACCAATTATTAAATACACATATGCAGCCATTACAGATTATCTCATCTAACTAGACAATATGTAAAATCCACATACCCAAACATATTACAAACATCCCAATATTGTCTTTATCACACTTACAAACCATATATGCGAGCCCACCATCAGGAGTGTGTGCGGCCCAATATCACAACCGGCCCAGCCATAATAATTTCATCTAATAACCCTTGTAATCCAGTTTACATGTATCGGCCCACTTACTTATTTAATGAATTAATAGCCCCTTCGAAAAGTCAGAATATTAACTAATTTCTATCATAGTCATCATCATCTGGAAATCATGTAATCAATTTAAATGAGTAAAACTTATCATATGATCATGCGACCCTCATTGATTATCATAAACCCTAAAGCAACAATTGGTTATTAATATTATATTTACATCAGGAACACCACTATCATATTGAATTCCCTAGCATCACCATATCAATTACCTCGACAACTAACCCTATTTGATCCATGCACAACAATTCACATATAACACGCAATATGATGATTAAAACAAGAATCCTTAAATATTTGTTTAAGGTGCAAGAATATAACATGCAACTATGATAGCCAGGAATTCACGTAACTGAGATCAACCAAATCAGAATTTAAACAAGTATGAAACCACTAACCAAGATTTCGACCAATCAGGATGTTAACACGAGGGGGGGCTGCCACTGAAATCGTGCGATCAGGAGAAGCTTAGGGTTTCTTTCTTGTGCGTGATCTTGAGAGAGGAGGATAGGGTTTGTTTTTATTACGTGATATAATGATATTATTATACGTATCACAAATTATATTGCTAAAAGGAACACCCTAGTGGGCCGATTCTATTATAACAGACAAGTGGGCCGGTTATTTTAACATGATATCCCATGTTATGCTAAACAACTTAGGGTAGGCCGAACCCCATATTAGTGTACAGTTTGTGTGTTGGGCCGAGATCAACATTGACATGCACATATTGTATGTTGTTCAAGTACGTAGCGGGCTCGGATGACCCATACTGCGAGTTGATACATTGCCGGGTTTTGAAAGTGTGAAGATACCAGGAGGTAAACAATCAGTTAAATGAAACTATCCAAACAAACGTTCTAGCCTATTAAAGAAAGATAATGAGAACTAGAGATCAAAAGATAGAATGTTACCGACCTTGAAAGTTATGGTTGTCACAGTCATGGTCGTATTCACGTATTCAGAACTGTTCGGTTATAGTCTGGTTTTTACGAAAACGTTTTAAAACCAAGTTCACTATAACCTGGCTCTTATACCAAACTGTCACACCCCCAAAATACCACGTGCGGGAACCCCCGCGAGGCGTGTGACGTACCAGGATCTAGCCACCAATCACATTGAACTCATAACAAGATTTTAAATAAAAACTTTCATTCATTCACATAAAGTATTACAAAACGTTAAATGTATTTCAACATATACAGCGGAATCATAAATCATTTGTTAAGTGTTTCATAAACCATATGTACGAAAACCATTTGACTTGACTTGCGATTCCATGTATCTCGACCAATGACCACTCCAGCCTCCCAGACAGCAAGTTCCAATGCTATAACCTTATAGACCTGCAAGCATGCAGACAAGTGTGTCAGACGACGCTGGTGAGTTCAAAGTTTGTTAACACGTTTAGTTACCAGATATGCGTTTAAAACATTTCAGAGATTGATGTTGTTATTAACTCGATTACCGCAGATGGCTCCAGATTAATTGCCCAAACCCCAATGCTCTATCACACATTGGTCAAGTGGTTAAGGTAATTAGTTCACGACCGTCCTCCTCGGTACGGTGTGAGGGTGCCAAACCTAATAGCGCTATCAACTAATAACCCCGTTGCCTCCCCGGCAACCAATCGGTATATGATGGGACTTAATGATAGAAATGAGTGTAATAACCAACATCCCAATAACACGACGTTCCTCCCCGGAACGATTACCAGATGTCCCTCCCCGGGACGCATGCTTGGAAAAAAAGAGCAGTGAACTCACCTTTGATTGCTCGGTATGTTACGTTACATTACCCGTTCCAAATTGGTCAACCCAAACCTTACCGAGGTTACCAAATCAACATCAGTTACATCATCAAACAAATCACGTATGGGTACACAGTAAGTCATGTATTTCACACAGCTTGTATCTATCACAATATCACTGTATATTATATATAACAAACACCCTGTTCTACACATGTTCACATCTCATGCGAATATCACATAACAACTTACAACAGATGGGTGTTTTAATCACACAGGTTAAATCAGGATTCTCATTGTTAGTTATTATTATTATGCAATCCATACTATCTTGCAACACCAATATTCATCATCCAATGTATCATATCAACCTCATGTTCCTCTTAGTTATTTTCACGGCGAAATATCATAGTCGACGAAGAACATACTTCGTCGAAGCCATGCATGACGAAATATCACTAAGATTCGTTGGGTTCACGTATGACGAAACACCACCATGTTTTGTCGAGGTTACTTATGACGAAACACCATTGTTTTTCGTCGAGATACTGGTGACGAAACCTCATATAACAACAGTTACACAATTTCTGAAATATCACAAGATCAAACGACGGTTATCGCATACATTCATTCAAAACCCTAATCATCGTTCTAATCATTAACCACAACTATCACATAATCATCCTTCTGATCGGATCAAGGAACATAATCATATCGGCAAACCTTTGTCATCAACGATCCTAATCATAAGCTAATTCTTGTTATCGTTCAACATTAACAAGGATCAATATCACCACCCAAGTTCATACACATCATCACATCAGTTCATCGAACCCTATTTCATCAACATCATCCAATAACACCAATCATCAACATAATACAATCGGTTTCATATCAAACGCACATAGATACCCATGGTCGATAACAACATGTTAATGAATCAATCATGCTCAATTAGTTTGCAAACAATACTCTAACTCATGCTTTATTCCTACGCGTGCCATACACTCAACACATCACATATAACTAGAACAATAAAAAATAATAATAACACACTAACCGATTGCTAGGCTGAGGAAAAGCTGATTACTTCAAAGGAGAGGACTTCGAGTGATCAATGGATAGGCTGCCGTCGTTCATGGGTGGAGGAAATGAGACTTTAGGGTTTGTGTTTGTGTTCTGTGATTACAAGGTTTATGTAAACACATAACAATAATGTTTGGGTCGTAAACCTCCCTGGGCCGAGATCCTTATTGACGAAAGACTACCTCCCTGGGCCGAGGTCCTTGTTGACGAAAGACCTCTTTCGCCGTGTAAGGTCATGAAGAAAGATCTATGTTTCGTCGAGGAGGGTTTTTGACGGAGAATCTTAGTTATGAAACATGCACCAAAACAACCACACAAACAATGCAATAAACGTTTAACATTAATCAGTTTATCAAGGTAGAGTTGTGAAACAGATAATTGCGTAGAGGCAAGACCTTGAAAGCTCGGGTTGTCACATGCACCCTTTAAACTCTAAAAGAGGTGGGAAAATGATGCCAAAAGTTAAACATATGGGACCCAATCGAAAGAATAAGGTGGTGTTTGTTTTTTGGCCAAAAGCTCTTCTGAGCACTTATGTCTGCGTCGCGCAGACGCGT
Source organism: Helianthus tuberosus (assembly GCA_030545235.1). Taxonomy (NCBI): domain Eukaryota; kingdom Viridiplantae; phylum Streptophyta; class Magnoliopsida; order Asterales; family Asteraceae; genus Helianthus; species Helianthus tuberosus. The sequence goes on from CM060366.1 coordinate 125,225,762, forward strand.
GCAGACATAAGGGTCCTGCAGCTTGTTTGTTTTCATGAAGATATACAGAGCTTTTACCTCTGCCTCACCTCTTCCCCAAGCAGATCCTTCCCCATGTCTTCAAACCTCTGCCAACCTCTTCTCCCTCTCTCCATCTTCAAAACATCCATCTGCTCCAAAACCCTAGCTCCACCTCCACCTCCGACACCACCTCCACCTCCACCTGCCGACACCACCTCCACCTCCAACACCACCTCCGCCTCCGCCTCCGCCACCACCTCCACCTGCCACCACATCTCAGCCACCACCTCCACCACCACATCTCAGCCACCACCTCCACCACCACCATCGTCAAAACCCACCACCACCCAACCCATCAATTAAAACAAAACCCAGATCAGTGAGAGAGAGAGAGACCGGTGAGAGTGAGAGAGACCGTACAAAGAGAGATCGGTGAGAGAGAGAGACCGTAGAGAGAGAGAGAGAGGCGGTGGTGTGATGGCGGAGGTGGTGCGGTGGTGGTGGTGATAGATTATAGAGAGAGAGAGAGAGAGTTTGTAGAGAGAGAGTTCAAGGCAGAGAGAGAGAGAACTGTTGTGTGTGTGAAGTGGTTTTTGTAGAAAAAAACAAACCCTCTTCTCCTTGCAGACTGCAGATATTTGGTCCACTTCTTCTCCTGCAGATGTGGTCCGCAGACTGCAGACCTTTTACCTCTGAAAAAACAAACAGCATCTAAGAAAGATTTAAGCATGAGTAAACTGTCATTTTGATCCCTGAGGTTTGGTCACTTTTGCCACTTTAGTCCAAATTTGAAACCCTTTGCATCTAGGTCACTGTGGTTTCAGTTTTATTGCCATTTTAGTCTAAAAATGAAATCAGCTCATATTTCTCAAATTAAATCCTTGTTTTTTGTCCTTTTCCTCAAGGGCAAAATGATCATTATGAGTTTTATTATAACCAATTATTAATTAAATTGTAAAAGTCCACCATCTCTAGTGAGTGTTTGGCTTTCCTTATTTTGAGGGTAAAAGTCCTTTTTAGGGCAAAAGTCCTTTTTTTTTTGTGTTTGGCTTTCCTTATTTTAGGGAAAAGTCCTTTGTTTTGGGCAAAAGTCAGGATTTCCTGACTTTTTTTTTTTTCCAAAAGTCCTTTTGAAGAAGTTGAAAATAAGCTAAGCCAAACATGCCCCTACTTTCCCCTTCAAATCTGAGCCATCCCAAGATCTTCCTCATCTAACTTCCTACAAATCTAAACTATTTCAAGATCTCATTCACCTTTTAAAAGATAAAAGATAATCTTCAGCATCCACATATCTTGTCATGTTTGGTTTTCCAGCGAGAGAGAGAGACGCAAAGAGAGACCGATTGAGGGCGGATGAATGAGGTGAAGGATCTGTGTGTTTTTAAGTTCGAAGAGGGGTGTTTGTCTTGACAATTTTGCAAGTAACAGGGGTAGTAATTTCAGCAGCTACCAGGGTGTTTTTAGGTTGGAAAAAGGGTGATTTGTTCCGTTTACATGACAATTTTCCACCTTGAAATTTGCAACTCATGTTCTATTTTGATGGGTTGGAAAATCCCACCAAGCAATCTACTATTTTATGGGAATTATTCCCTGTTAATCATTTGTAAATTCACTAATGTTAATATTAATAAATAGAAAATAACTAACGGATTAGAAATTTTAGAACAATGCATACCTTAGAGCAAAGGGATGAACTCTCTGATGAAGCAGCAACGCTCGTTTTAGGTAAAGAAGAAGTGAAGCTTTTTCAGATTTGTGATTTCTATTCATGTCTGAGCTTTGTACAGCTGAAGCAGTAGAGATGTCAACACTGCCATAGACCACCGTGACGAAGGAGATGAAGAGGATTTGGCCACCGTGAAGCCATTGTTATTGATGTTGCAGAAGAAGGGTTAGGTGGGGAGAGAATTTGGTGAAACGATTAAGGAGATGAAGAAGAAATAGCAGGATTTTTAATTAAAAAGACCATTTTGCCCTTGAGGAAAAGGAAAAATAGCAGGATTTTTAATTAAAAGGACCATTTTGCCCTTGAGGAAAAGGAAAAATAGCAGGATTTTATAAGAAAAATATGACCTGATTTCACTTTGGAACCAAAATGACAATAAAAATGAAACCACAGAGACCGGATGCAAAAGGTTTAAGTTTTGAACTAGAATGGATTGACCAAAATAATAGTCTACTCTTTAGACTGTGGGGTATGGGGCTTGGGTTGGGGGAAAACGCCCAAGCCACCACCCCGGGTGGGCTTGGGTTGGGGCGTGGCCTTTGGGACTTGGGTTTGAAGCCGGGCGTGGGGCGGGCTAGCGGTCCGATGTGGCGGCCTCCTATTCGCTTTGTTGGCCATGTCATAGTGGGGTGTTTGAGTTTGAATTTTAAATTGTAACCGTTTGGCCAAGCCAAGCGGTCACCCCAACAGTCAACATCCCATATAAATACAACCCCAACCCCACCGGCTACCCCAACCCAAACCATCGCTGTCCACCGCTACCCCAACCAAAACCCAATTGATCCCACGAACCCGCTACCCCAACCCGAAGAAGATGGCCTCTTGGACCCACGAAGGAGAGTTAGCTCTCGTAACAAGCGTCGTTGACGCTATGAACGGGCGACAACCCGGCTAAACACGATATTGGCCGGAAGCCTTCGCAAGCTACCGACATAACGTCGGACATGACCGGCACAACTTAAACGCGTGCCAACATAAATGGCACGAGCTACGGCCCAAGCTTGATCGTTTCAAGGCCTACTACGAAGTTGTTCCGAGCGGTGAGTTAAGCCACGAGGAGCGGGTGGCGGTGGCGAACATTGAGTTTCGGGGCAAGGAGCGAAGGCCGTTCGACAAGCTCGCGCTTTTTGAAATTTACCTAACGCTCTAGGTTTTTTTTTTTGTAATCGTTTTAGGTTTTTTTGTAATTTTTAGGTTTTTTTTTTATTTTGTAATCGTTTTTAGGTTTTTTTTATTTTGTAATTTTCCCTATATTAATTTGCAAAAAGCTGATGTGAGGTGTTTTTACTGTTCAATTTCTTACAAGTCTCTGAAGCTATGTATACAACTGGTAAAGCACCAAAACCATTCCCTCCATCTCTCTCTTAAATAGCCTTCTCCATTTCTCTCTCTTTAACCACCAGTCCATCACCCATGTTTCCTTCTTACATTCTCAACGATCATCGTACCACTGCTATCCGATTATGACGCCTTCGATTGTGGTTTCCTATGCATTTTTACTTTGTTTCTTTTTCTCTTTCACACTTTGGTTACACCACCATCGGAAACCTGGAAACACCCGTGGTTGCTGCGAAAAACATGGCTTACAAACTCCAAGTCGGTTTCCTTCGCTAGCGAACTATGGACGGGGTCGGACTTGGGATTGAGCAACGAACTGAAGAGGTGAACAGAGATGGACCAATCGTGTCGACTGAGGAAAAGAGAGGAGTAACGGTGACGTAGTGTTGTGGTGGTGGCGGTTAGGTAGTGCTGCTGCACGGTTGCGATGGTGGTGGCTGTGGGGGTTTAGTGCTGATGGTGTTGGTAGTCGGCCGGTGGCGGTAGCGGAGGGTGGAGGCGAGGTGTTCGTGATCGGCAGTAGTTGGTGGTGGTGAGAAAAGAGAAAGTGAAGAGAGAGTAGACAGAGGGGGAAAAGAGAGAACAATCTAACCTTTGGTTTTTCACCAGAATTGAACTAGAGATTATTTAGAGATAAAAAAAGGTGTTGCTTTGTTTACTAGCATTTGATGAAGAAAAAGAAATGGGAAGATTGGTGACTGACTGGTGAGACTTCGGAGCTGTGTAAGCTTTTGCAGAAAGTTTAGCCCAAAGTATTTTTAGAGTCTTTTAAATAAGTTTTTTTTTTGTTAATAAACTTAAATAGTTCAATATATATGTTTTTTAGTATTTAGCAATTTTTAGTATAATATATGGTAAAAAATAGAGGGTTGAATCGAGGTGTGTGTGTTTGTGTGAGATAGAGAGTGATTCTGGAGACGAAGATGACGATGAAGTTTGGTGTGTGGAATGTGGATGCTTGAATGCGGTGTGGTCCATGACATTTTACGACGCATCCCTGTGTCTAATAAATTCGTATTAGAAAAAATAACGTAAAATTAAATTCTTGGCCTTTGAGAACTATAGAGTTAATCATATACATACATAAACTGAATTTAATAAATAAACACAGACCATAATTATGGATGTATTCTAAAAACAACAAACACAAGCTTTTTGAAAATTAATATATAGATAATCAAATTTTTGCCACATATATAAATAGATTTAATTATGTTTTGGTTAAAACTTTGCGAGTTAATATGTTGTAACGTGCGTGCAGTTTTATATCTATTTTTTACATGATTTAACGGTCCCGCAGAAACGCGCGGGTCCAGAAGACTAGTTAATAAAATTTTAGGTTTTTTTTTAATGTTGTGTGTATTTTTTTAATTTTTTTTAATTTTTTCTTTTAATAAACTGCCATGCCACGCCCCAACCCAAGCCCCGCCATATCCCACGGACACGTCACTCACCGGAGGGGGGCTCCAACTCCACGTGTCAACTCATGCCCCAACCCAAGCCCCACCATACCCCACGTTCTTAATCAGAGGTAAGCTAATTCCAACAATCAATCTAACGGCTTAAATTCATTCGATGACACAACAATTTCGTTTCTCTCAATTCTTATTGGTCCAATACCCACACAATTTATAATCAGCTGGATCCAACGGCTGACAATTACCCACACCACACACACCCCTCCCTTTGGTAGATATAATTTCCGAATTGTGCCACAACACATTCAATTTTTTCTGTTCTACCTTTCTTGCTTAGGGTTTACCATATAATAATCACATATCACGAAGGCCTTTCTGCAAGTTGGATCATAATAAATAAAGTGATTTACGAGCCTCTGTGTTGGTTAAATCGATCAGTTGGGCTGTTGCTGTTGGCAGTATCCAGATAGATAGGAAGGAAACATGTTTTTGGTGGATTGGCTTTATGGAGTGTTGGCATCGTTAGGTCTATGGCAAAAGGAGGCTAAAATCTTGTTTCTAGGGCTGGATAATGCCGGAAAAACTACTTTGCTTCATATGTTGAAAGACGAGGTGAGGTTCGGTTGGGTTGTTGTTTTTTGACTCAAGCAAGGTATCATCATCCATCCATCAATCATCTAATTTGTTTGTTTGTTGTGTGCAGAGGCTGGTTCAGCATCAGCCAACACAGTATCCCACATCTGAAGAACTGAGTATTGGGCAAATTAAGTTTAAAGCTTTTGATTTGGGAGGTCATCAGATCGCTCGCAGGGTCTGGAAAGATTACTACGCCAAGGTATAACAATACTTTCATATCTGTTGAGTTGAGCTGATCATCATTCTTTTCTTTTCTTTCTTGTGTATTCATAACTTTCTACTTGAGTTTCTCTCTATCTGCCACTAAATGTACCCTATGTTTTTTTAACACATTAAATAAATTCCACCTTTACCTTACAATTGTACCCACAACCTCCATTTGTACCGGGACACCATACCACTAGGTCATGGGTTCCCCGTGGCATATTGAACTTGTATACGGGAGTGTGGCACTTTATTTATACAGGCGTATAAAAGATGTATACATAAAAGGGGGTAGTTAGTTTAGACTTTAGAACACCTTTTTTTTTTTTTCTATGGTTGCATGGGCACTCATCTCATTCACCACACTATCACATTTCACATTCCACGACCTTGAATTAGTCCAAGATGGTCCCTTTTAATTTGTAATGGACGGAGAGAAAGAACATTGCATGTACTACAACCTCTAAATTCAAGGAACAAACCACATTTGCAATCTCTTATTGGTATTACAAATCACCTTTAGCTCTTTGATACTTGCTTGTACCAAGGTGACTTATAACTTCTTATTTGTAACTAACATAATTCTATGATTTCTCCATCAACTCTTGTGTTCAAACCTTTCTTTGACTTGTTCATCCAATTCTCTAGCAATAAGAGGTTGGGTGAACACAGTAAATCAAAATTGACCGTCTAAACTGCATTGAAAGTTGAAACTCATGGGTAAATTCTTGAGCAACTCCTTTCCAGCCAGTGTTTAAAGGAAAAGGAAGGGCACTTAGTTTTGCCATTTTCATATTAATTAATACCTAACTGATAATAATTTGCATATACTGGTATGGTAACAACATACATACCAAGTGATACATACATGCATAACACCAAAAGATTCGTATAAATATATATAAACATCATTCTGGATGTTCTTTTTGTTATGTGCTTTCAAAAGTTGTTTCCACATTGACAGACATCTATCTAACTATCACTTGTGTGTTGTGTATCATCTAAAGGTGGATGCTGTTGTTTACCTGGTGGATGCGTACGACAAAGAGCGATTTGCAGAGTCAAAGAAAGAACTAGACGCACTGCTGTCAGATGAATCTTTGGCAACAGTACCTTTCTTGATTTTAGGCAACAAGATTGACATCCTATATGCAGCCTCGGAAGAGGAGTTACTTTATCACATGGGGCTCACCGGGCTCACTACAGGTAAAGGCAAGGTCAACTTGGAAAACTCAGGCGTTAGGCCTATTGAGGTATTCATGTGTAGCATTGTCAGGAAAATGGGTTATGGTGATGGCTTTAAGTGGGTTTCTCAGTATATCAAGTAGGAAATAAAAACATCACAAGGAATTTGGTTGGTTTTTACAAAAATGTTCTTACTTGATTGATGGTATGCATATATATAATATATATATGCTTTGTGTTTTTTTTGGTTTGTGGGTCATTAACTAGTAATTTTAGTTTGGTGGTTCATGTGTACTTTTGGAATGCTTTCTTTGTAAGTGGAGAGTGATATTTTCAATTGGATTGTTGTGGTGAACAAATTGAGGCTTCCTTTAAATGTGAGTTAGAGCCTTGGTTCAAATGGTTGGTTAATCTTCTTATTGTAAGTTTTAGATACCAACCATGTACATCTAGTGTTTGGATTTTGATGAAAACAAATAGAAGCTATAGAGTTAGTTTTAGCATTTGAAGATAGAAGGGAAGAAGGTATTCAAGAAATAGAGAATTATTAGCACAATGAGGGACAGGTACAAATAATGCTTTTATATTTTATCGAGAATCAACTCTTTAGGGGCGACTTTACTAATATTTTATACTTCCATCATCTTTTTTTTCGTGTATCATTAACAAACAACAAATTTCAGTGAAGCATAGATAACGAACTACGCACAAGTTGAGTTTGGTATTTAAGCAGTGATGTCTGTCTAGACAACTATATAATATCTCATTTAGAGTACACATGTTAAGATATATCGTATATTGTAATATATTGATTTTTTTTTGTGAGATGATTAACATATAAAGACGTTATGAGTTATGACCCATGTGCGGTTTATATTATATATTTTACATCATGTATTGATAGTTTTTTTTTACCAATGGCGATAATCCAAACAAATGTGGGAATCCAAACCAACTATTTAGGGGTGTTTATCGAATAAAATAACGAATTTTTGAATTATTCGAATCGAATTTTTCGAATTTTTATTATTTTTACCTAAATTCGTATTCGATTCTATTCGATTAATATTTGAAACTCGAATTCGAATAAATTCGATTTAATTCAAATTCACCCTAAACAATAAATTATTTAACTTTCATTTTTAAAAATACTACAAACTAATTATATTCAACGTAAAATATAATAATCTGCAAAATTAATTAACTATCAATATGTCAAAACACCAAAAATTAGAAGATAGGTTGGTTACTGGTAGCGATTTAAGTTAGGTAAAAATTTAGAAATAAATAGCATGGACTATTTGTGAGTAGGTTTGGTAATGTTATGAATAATAAATTTATCACTTATGAAGGTAGTTCATATTTTGGCCAAGTTTAGAAGTTATATGTGTATATATATGTTTGTGTGTGTATATACATATATCAAAAAGTTATATATAAATTGAGTTCGAATTTCGAATCGAATCGAATTCAAAATCATAAATTCGTATTCGATTAGTGGACTCGAATACGAATCAATTCGAATTCAAACCTTTTTAGTCGAATTCGAATCAAGTTGAATTTCGAATTTTTCGAATTCGAATCGAACTCTGAACACCCTACAACTATTCATACGTGACTACAATTGATCATGACACCTCATAAGGTGGCGCCCACATTGAATTTAGTGCTCGCATTGAGTGGTTTAAAACTTTAAATTCCACAATTTGATTCAATTATGTGAATGGAGCTTCACAATGTCTTAAGGTTGAGCATTCACATCCAACTCCCTAAAAATATACATACATTCCACTAAAAAACAACTCTTATATCAATATATTTCTACTAAAAATAAATACTTTTTTTCTCTTCTTTTCAATTAAATAATATTTTTATATCTTTATCATTACATTTTTCTCTCTTCTTCACTCACAACCACTTTCAATATATATTAAAAAATTATAGTGGGTGAACAGTGCCCCCCCCCCCCAAATATACAGATGAACAGTAACATTTTCTCTCTCATCCACTCACAACCACTTTTTATACTTTTTATATTTTAAAAACCTCACACAGATTTTGATTCCCAATATCTGAATGCTCTTAGAATGTGCGAGCACAAATAGTGCTGTGATGTATTTGTAGATGTTCATGACACCCCACAAAAAATAGTTTGGTGTACTTTTAGTTTAGTGCTTGTTTTAGAGCATGTAGAATAATAAACTTTTTAGTCAGTATACCACATCATTGCAAACCACCATCATTTCAAACCATACTTTTTCCTTCAACAATAAACAATTTCAAACCTCCTCCACATCATACCTCACTATTTACATTAAAAAAAAGTATTGTGAGTTGGTGGTCTCCACTCATTCCAAACCATACCATACCTGTCCGCTTAGGCGGACAACCTCCCACTAGACCACCTCCTCTAACATGGTGGTTTGCTTGTGTCAAGGTTTGTGGAGCAAACTCTCCAACGGACTAATCCATTGGAGATGCTCTTAAAGTTGAAACTATTTTTCTCTTAATGCATTAGAAATCACATCATCTCCGTATTAGAATGCTCATGACTTAAGAGCTATATGATTTTGAAACATATTTCCATCCAGACTATATATTTCTAATTGATTTATATATCGTTAACATTTTACGTTTGATGTCCAGATATTATCGTCTTTTGCTAAATTGAGAATGGTTACAAATTGTTTTTAAACTAGAAATAGCACCCGTCGCGTTGCGGCCGGGGCCACATATATTACCCGTCGTGTTTGGGAAACAAAACACCATTTTTATTATTAACACATAAAAAAACCACAAGCCAGAGGCTCACCCCAGTACACCAAGGGAAACAAAAAGGAAAACAAACATAATAAACTAAATCATACAGGCATACAACAGCAATACCCAACAAGCTGCACTACCCAACTTGACCGATATCAAACTTTTGTCATTGCTCCCATGTTAGCGGCAGTACCCGGTAACGGTTTCTAACCTGCAACTAAGACATCGCCTACGTTCCTTCAATAGCAGCAGCCAAGGTACCTGACCCATTCTCAAAAACAATTTTGTTTCAAAGCTTTTGTAAGCACCAGACCTAGACCATTCCAATTCTCACTCATACTCATATTTATTTGAAAAAAGACTTGATCTCACACAACTGTACCATAAGAAACATTGTCTATATTATCAAAACTTTCATCTCCTTTAACTGGAGCTTAGGCAACACAGTCGGCAGTGGCGAAGCTTGAGATTTCCGACCGGGGGTCGAAAATGTATATACCCAAAAATTTCTATAAGACCGGGGGGTTGAAAACGTGTATACCAAAAAAAAGTTTATACGAAAACTACATACTCTCCACTAATGAGCGAAAAGTTCGGTGGGGCGGCCGCCCCCTCCCGCCCTATAGAAGCTGCGCCACTGAGAGTCGGGTCGGTTATTGTATTCTATAAGCTAGTGTTATGATCAAGTTCCATAGTAACCCACCAACCCAACCCAAATCTCATCAAGCTTAGGAAAATAGTAGTTGGTACAGTAGTTCTTGCCAATTTAAACAAAATTATAAATTAATTATCTATATTTTTATACATATGGTTCAGCACATTTTATTTGTAGTTCAACTGTAACACAAAAGCCAGATCCACAAATCTATAAGAAGTTTGTGATATGTACCTTTTGTATCTTGATAGGTATGTAAATGCTAGGCTTTGTCAAACATTTTGCAAGAGAATTTGTAGTTGAAACACAGTTGTACCTCCAGCCCTGATATACAATTATTATCAATCATGGAGTGAAGTTAACTAATACATAATACATTCGAATGATATAATACTTGTGTTGAATGAAAAATCTGGTATTAGAAAAAGCCTTGTTTTTTTAAATGACTCACCTGTTTCTAGCATCTTGCTAGTGAGTTGCTATGAAAAGTTGATGATAAGTAACACACAGAACTGCAATATAATTTAAGATTAGTAACGTGAAAGATCAAGTTTCCATCTCTATATTTTTCGTTCCAAGTGAAATGAAAGTTACTTTTAAACAACCCTTGATAATTTAGACCGTGGGGTATGGTGGGGCGGGGGTTTGGGGCATGACACGTTGACTTCGAGGGGCACCGCTAGTCACGTGTGGGTTGGGTCGGTATGGCGGGGCGTGGCTAGCCCGCGTGGGTTGGGCACGTGTCAATTATTATTAAAAAAATTGAAAAAAAGCCTAAAATTATTATAAAAATACACACAAAATTTAAAAAAAAAAAAAAAAAGCCTAAAATTATTATTAAAATTTCCTAAAAATTACAAAATCCTACAAAAAAAAGGATTACAAATGCTATCTCTTCCTCGTGCGCCCATGTTGTGCCGATAGGTAGCGAAAGCTTCCGGCCAGTAACGGGTCTCACCGGGTTGGCGGCCCTTCATCGCGTCCACGACGCTCGTTACAAGTGCTATCTCTTCCTCGTGCGTCCATGAGGCCATTTTTCAAGGGTGTGGGTAGCGGGTTCGGGTAGGGGGAGTGAAGGGTTAGGGTAGCGATGTGGACAGGCGGTGGGGGGTTTTACAGTACTTGGGGTATCGGTTTGGCTTGGCCAAATGGTTATTTTTTAAATTTAAATCCTACACCTATAGCTTAGCCAACCCAGCCAATGAGAGCCGGCCAAGGGGCCACGCCGAAAGCCAAGCCCACCCGGGGTGGTGACTTGGGCGTTTGTACCCAACCCACGCCCCAACCCCCGCCCCATAGTCTTATATACATGGGTGGATGTTAACATCCTATAAAATGAAAGTTACGAGTTATAATTGGTACAATCTACATCCAGAACTGGGATATTAGCATCCTGTACCAATTTACATCCATCAATTCAAGACTAAAGAGTTTCCAACTAATAACATAACCAAGAGAATAAAAGTAAATAAAACAGAAACCATGTTGAGAAAAGTAATATTCAGATATATATATTCTATATAGTAAATATCAAGAATATAGAATATGAGCAAAAACTCACATTCTTTCTTCTTTCCAGATGCCTTAACTACAACTGCATGACCTTCAACAGCCTTCTTCTCCTCTTCAGTCTCTTCACCAAAAAGATCCACACCACAGTCATCATCTTCATCAATAGCAACCTTGATAATACATACATGAGCATGAAATCACATTTTATTAAGGGTTAAAAAAAAGATAAATACAACACCAGTATACCACATAACAAATCATCAAACAATAAGAAAGACAGATTAACAAAAAAATGATAAAAACTAAGATCATTGTACCTTTGTGTCAGCAACAGGAGCTGTATTAGCCTCTTCTAGGAAAGAAGCAGATCCCTCTACAGTAACACCAGCTGAGAGTCTGAGACACCACTGCAAGCAATTTAACAATAAGTATGTCCTAACTTGCACAACCCATAGGGTTATTAAGAAGTGTAAAATCAACAAAGCATCAAAATTAAAGAACTTACGAAACTCTGTCGGTCATCTTCATCACTCATGAACAAATAACGAAACCCCTGAACAATTAGCAATAGCATCAGTAACGATGATGAAATTGCATATAAATCTGTAAATTAGGGTTTTGGTACAGGAAGATTACGAACCTATGACTTGCTACATGTGGACCTTCGTTGAAATTAGGAAGTGGAGATCAGTGGAAAGTTACGTTCTTCTTTGATTCTTCTCCTTAAAGCTCTTGAAGGATGGTAAAATTAGGGTTTGAATGAAGTGGAAATATAGCCTTTGGTTTTTTTTTTTTTTTTTTTTATTTTTTTTTTTTATAAAAATTATCCTGAAACATACATGAAAAATTATATGACCCATCCTTTTTCAACCACCGCCGAACCACCTTTCTCCCCCGTTTTCAACCGATTACTCACCATTTAACCACCAAAATCCAACATTTTTTCACCCAAATCGATCAGAATCCTCAACCGACCAAAACCCACCGACGTTTTCGCCTTTTTAACCAGTGAATCTCTCAAATTCGGGACTCACCTTCAACTTAAAATTTCAAATTTTTCTTGCAACTCTCAGCGAATCTGGTTTAGGTGGGTTCAAATCAGTTTATAGGGCATTGCAAGATGTTTTTCCAGAGAAAGAAGCCGGTTACCTCTTTAAGTTTTATGTTTTTCTTTTTCGCACGCAAGGTGTTCGACGAAATGCCTAGGTGATTTTTTCGGGGTTTTTTTAGCGTAGCGGTTCAATTACCTTTTGACCAATCAGCTGCGATTCTTTTTGGGTTGGGTTTTCTTTATTGGTGGTGGCGTACGCGACATTGTCTAAGTGTCAACTCCGCTTACTTAATTTTGTTATGGTTGGTTCTAACGGTAGTGGTTTCTGGCCTTGTCCTTTCCGACGGTTTCATTGTTGCCCCGATGGCTTGGTGGGGGCTAAGGGATTCCCAAGGTTAATGGCACATATCAAGAGTCACCATTTTGGCTCAGACGAGAGGAAAGATTATTTGAGATGTGCAATTGCTGACGATCTTAATCTTTTTACCTCTGTTTGTGAAGCTTTGAGGGTGTCCGGACAATGGTTATGTGGTGAGTGTATGTGCCCTCATGCTTTCAGTCGGGCGTGCCACCATGAGGATAAGGTTATTCGGTTTGTGCCAGGTGAGAGAGATGAACAGAGTTTTATTGTTGGCATCACTAGACCCGGTGTTGAAAACGTTGATACCTCGTCGGAAGAGTTGGGTGTAGATATTGCTTTGCTTGAGCGTGTTTTCTCTCTCCCCATCAAGACTGTTAAGGGTATCCCCCTTAGTTGTCGTATGGCATTTGCCCAAGTCTTAACTGCAGCTTTGGACAAGGTGGTTGCTATGCCTGATTCTGTTGAGGCATGGGTTCGACTTTTGATATTACCACGTTGCACCTTGCGGGTGTTCAAGCCTGTCGGTCGTCAGGACAAGAGGTCGGGCAATAGGAAGACGGGCCAATGCCTTAGTATCCAGCGATCTTTGGCTCAGTGGGGTGATCGTGGAGGTTTTGCCACTCTTGTCCAGTCGTTGTTTGATCAACCCGCGAGGGGGGTTACGGATGGAATCAAAAAGGGCACTGAGAATGATAATGAGTGTGGGGGGCCAATGTGAAACAATGTCTACGTAAGGTTGCTGATGGTCATTTCACTGCAGCGGTTAAGGTTTTATGCTCCTCGGGGGTCGCCCCTCTCAATAAGAATACTCTGGAGGCTTTAGTGGCTAAGCACCCATGTATGCCCCCTCCTTCCATGCCTGCCTCCTTGCCTTCTGAGTCTCCTCTTGTGGTGGAGCCCGATTGCGTGCTCGGGTGTATTAAATCTTTCCCCAAAGGTACGTCGTGCGGGAGAGACGGCTTAAGGGCACAACATCTTTTAGATGCTTTTTGTGGGGAGGGGTCTGTGATTGCTGATAGTCTGCTTAGGGCTACTTCAGCTATGGTTAATTTGTGCTTGGGGGGGAGGTGCCCGAGGAGTCTGGCGGAGTTTGTTACTTCTGCTCCTCTTACACCTCTTCTCAAACCGGATAATGGGATTAGGCCTATCGCTGTTGGGTCGATTTGGAGGAGGGTGATCTCCAAGGTGGCCATGAAAGGTGTTGGGAAGGAGATGGCCAAATACCTTGGCGATTTCCAGTTTGGGGTAGGGATTCCGTGTGGGGCAGGGGCCGTTCTTCATAGTGCGAACAGGTTCCTTAATGAGTACCACAAAGATGGGTCTCTTGCTATGCTTACTGTTGATTTTTCGAACGCTTTTAATTTGGTTGATAGGACAGCCCTACTGTACGAGGTAAGGAAAAGGTGTCCTTCTATTTCTACGTGGGTAGATTTTTTATATGGTCAACCAGCTAGATTATATGTGGGGGATGAGTATATTTGGTCTACTACTGGCGTTCAGCAGGGGGACCCCTTGGGGCCCCTCCTTTTTGCCCTTGTTCTCCACCCCCTTGTTCACTGAATAAGAGATCACTGCAAACTTTTGTTTCACGCCTGGTACCTAGATGACGGAACGCTTATTGGAGATGCCACCCAAGTGGCTAATGCTTTAGACATCATCAGAGCGGAGGGTCCTTCCTTAGGGCTTCAACTTAATATAAAGAAGACTGAAGTTTTCTAGCCAACCTGCAATGGTGTAAAGGTTCAGAAAGGCTTATTCCCTCGTGGGATTGGGAGACCGGTGCTGGGTGTGAAACTCCTTGGGGGTGCCGTTAGTCGTGATGCAGAGTTTATTAGTAGTATGGCTCTTAAAAGAGCGAACTGTGCAGTCGAGCTGATGAGGTGCCTTAAACGCCTACGGGACCCTCAGAGCGAGCTCCTCTTACTTCGTTCTTGTATGGGTGTTGCTAAATTACTGTTTGGTCTTCGAACATGTCAACCTTCTTTGGTCGGGGGAGCTGTCTCTGTTTTTGATGAAGGCCTCCGGGGAGCATTAGAGGATATTGTTGTTTGTGGGGGTGCCTTTTTTGGAGATCTCCAGTGGAGGTTGGCTTCTCTCCCGACCCGGTTCGGAGGCTTAGGGATTTGTACGGCCGAGGATGCCTCTTCATATGCTTTCGTGGCTTCAAGGGCCCAATCTTGGGGTTTACAAGACCATATACTACGAGAATGTGGTGGGGATGTTTTAGACTCCGATTACAGGAGTGCGTTGGACCGTTTGCATAGTTCTCTTCCCGACCTTGATATTGGCGGTTTCTACATTAAAGACACCGCCCCTCCTAAATCCCAGAAAATTCTGGCGAATGCCTTATATGGCGAAATTGTCAAGAGGTTTGAAGAGAAGTTTGTTTTATCCCCTCGGCAAAGAGCTGTGTTTGAATGTCTACGTGCCCCACATGCTCAGGATTTTCTGTCTGTCGCACCTATTGAAGGCTTGGGGCAACACATGTCGGCTGTGGAATACCGTGCTATCCTTCGATACCGACTGATGATTCCTTTGTTCCCAGTTGACGAGCCATGTCCGGTATGCCGCAAAGCGTGTTTGGATTCTTTTGGCGAGCACGCGATCCACTGTAAAGAGCTACCAGGGTTTAAATATCGGCATGATTGGGTGAGAGACGTGTTATGCGATGTTCTTAAGCGGGCCGGGATCTCTGCCAAAAAGGAGGCTCCAGTAAATTTCCTGACTGACCCCTTAGAGGGGAGGTCCACTTTACGTCCGGCGGACATCCTTGTGTTTGGATGGGAAGGGGGGAAACACGCTTGTGTAGATCTAACTGGAGTCTCCCCCCTTGTCGGGCTCAAGGACAAGGGCTTTGCCGTAGGGCAAGCGGTGCTCAAGGCAGAGGCGAGCAAAGTGGCAAAACATGAGAAAGCCTGCCTAGAGAATCAACATGTGTTTGTCCCGTTTGCGTTTGATAGCTCCTGACGCTGTGCGACTTTTGAATCGGGTTCAAAAAGTCGTTAATAGTAATTCTTCGTCACTAAAGGTTTCAAACTATGTATTTAGTAGAATTGGGTTTTCTATTCAAAAGGGGGTGGCGGCGCAACTTGTTGCCCGACTACCTGCTATTGCTTTGTAATTGCCCTTTGGTTTGATCCTCTTGATGATTTTCACAATATTGCATTCTTTGGACTCACACCCACTTCCATCAATATATCCAGATAGTCGAGGGGTTGTGTATCCGGTGGCCGGCGAATCTTTCTCCCCAGAATCGTCTCTCTCATCAATAGATCTAAATTTGTGAAAAGTGAAAGTCTGGAACACGCAGCAAAAGGAAGGGCACAACTTCTAAAAAGTATTGTACATCTAATATTACACAACATACAACAAACATGCATTAGCACAAAACATAACTTATGCAAACTCATACAGCACCAAAATGTTAAGAAAGTTAGAGTATATATATATAAATGAATAACTTAGCAATCAATGCTAACAATGTAACCGAACATCGGTAGCCTAGAACAGAACCACTTTCATACGAGTTATTACCTTGTCTAATTTATGTTGGCACAAACACAAAGCAATATACGTCTTTTCTCTCCAACAGGTTTCCTTTGCTAATATATACACCACGTTTAAACCCTTTTGCAACCAAGGTCATATTATATACTCTCAAACTCAAAACCAGACGCAAAATGTTAATTTATAAGAAATTGCGGGCATTCTCTACTAATATAAACAATAATATTCGGTCATTAACAACATGTTTAATGCTAAATTTTGTTAAGTGGCAAATTTAGGAATGTAATTAATGGAGGTGTAATTACTAACAAATATAGCTTATGTGGAAAAAAAGATGTATTAATGTAGTCGTTTTTATATCCTCAAAATGTATTATATACAATCAACAAAATAATTTATGATAGATGATATCTTTATCATGTTTTAAGAAAAGAAAACTATAGTGAATCCATATATCATCATGTCTTACGAGAAAAAAAAAAAATTCGTAACCTGTGTTGAGCTAATTAATCTATTCAAACAATAAGTTAAGAAAATTCTATGACTAATAGGTAGAACAAAAAGGGTATTACACCACAATATATAGAACACAAACTGAAAAAACAACAAACTTCATGATCTTTTGTATGTAATAATTTTATTTAATCCTAAGTCTGTCTTCTAATATCTTCATTTTTTTTAATGTGCATAAAACTTATGATATCACGTTTGACTTTAATCCAAGTATTGGTATAACATAACTGGACCTTAATATTTTAAATTTATATGAAAACTATAGTTTATTTTCAAAGCGAAACACTAAATGTACTCAGTTTCATTATCTATACTACTAGAGTGTTCGTGGCGGAAACTCAATGACTTATACATTATAATTCACATATTGATATTGAATAAATTATATATTGACATGTCTACAAAAATGAAAATGAATACGTAATGACACTATGTTCGGAATTTTTTAAAACATAATATATTCAAAGATATAAAAGAAAAACAAAGAAAGATAAAATTGAGGAATACATGGGTAAAAGTAAAGAGGTAAACTCTAAGTATTAAAGGGGCAAATGTGTAAGTATTGTTTTAAAGACAAATTTACCCATGAGAAGTAGTTAACATATGCATTGTCTATGAAATGAGTGTCCCCTCTTGTTGGACTCAAGGATAATGGGTTTGTTGCTGGCCAGACTGCACTGAAGGCACAGTCAAGCAAAGTCGCTAAACACGAGAAAGCTTGTTTGGAGAATCAACATGTGTTTATACCATTTGCTTTTAATACATTTGGGTCTCTAGCCCTGGAGGCCGTAGAATTTCTAAACAGAGTCCAGCGGGTCGTGAATAGTAATTTGTCGACCCCTAAGAGTTGATTCGTCTTTAGTAGAATCGGTTTTGCAATTTAAAAGGGAGTCCGTTTACCTGTCATTTGCTTGTAATTTGGTGTTTTGGTATTTTGTTTAGAAATAGGAGAATTGATATGTAATAATCTCACCTAGACCTTATTGGCCATTAATAATCCCACCTCAGAATATTCCCCCCACCAGTCCCACATTTCACCTAGCAACAGAGTTGTTCACCAAATGGGCAGAAGCAGTTTTACTACGCCGAGACAACTCTCCTTCAAGTTGAGCCAATGCACTTGTAGCTTTCTCGAGCGCTGCTGAAGTCTGGGCGTACTCCTCGAGATGATGGGTATCAAATCTTGCCTTGGCCACTACACCCAGCCTGGCATGAACCCATCTTAGATCAAACCCAAAGCACCCCTCCATATCTCGAACGTCCTTCTGAATGTCTTCAAAGACATCAGCTGGTACCTCCCCCGTTACATAAGCAAAAAGTTTGAAGATTCTTGGGAAAAACATGTCTACCGCGTATCCTCGAAGTTCTCTTCTCTGGGGTTGGAAAAAGTTTAAGGGGAAGCTGCCCATCCGTTATAGTTGCTTCAGAAAGAGAAATTGGAAGGTTGGGCGATCTCCTATCCTGTCCGGTCGTTGTGGCAAGCGAATCTATTGAGAGATATATTGAGCCGGTAAGCGGGATTGACTTGCCGAATAGTGAGATGATGTCACGAAAAACGGCTGCTCATTTCGTATCTTGAAGAAAGTCAAGCAGGAATAGATGGCCTGCCCCTAGCTCTAACTAATCTCTCCACTTTGATAGCACAGGAGTGCTTGCTTTCATTCCCTGCCACCCGCTTCTATAACTGGCTATTCCTTATCGGCATTTCAAGACAAAATCTTTCATGATCCATCCCGGAATTGATAGAGAATAGTTGGGATATTCAACAGGGAGGGAACAGAAGGGGATGACATCAGAAGTGGTGGTTAAACTTGTAACACCTGTGCCTCCACGGCCATCAAACAAATACCAAACCAATGAAATATTATATTTCATACTTGGGATTTGTAAAATTATGTGTATCTGTTACACATATCAACTCTTGTTTGATTTTAAGCTTTAAGTCGCTTTCTGGAGGGTTATACGCGCTCTGATGCGTAAATATAACCAGTTTAATCCAACGAACACTCCGGAATAGTGAAATAGGCTTAAAATACCTTAAATAACCTTTACATAACTTAGATATAAGTTTTGGAAGGTTCGGTGTGGTGAAATCAAAGTTTAATCGCTTACAGGGACTAAAGTTGACAAACTGCGAAAGTATGCCAATTTGAACTGTAACAGACATTCCGGAACATGACCATAAGTTAAACATACCATAAATATCCTTTACATAGCTTAGAAATAGGCTTTGAGGGGTTCGGTGTGCTAAAATAAACTTTTGTGTCATTCAGGGACTAAAAGTGTCAAAAAGTGCACAAGTTTGCATTTTCGCGCATAACTTACGTTCTGAATACATCTGGACATCCAAAAATTTATGTAAGCATGACTACATTATATTTTAGTGTTCGCCTTAAGAAAAATCCATTCGTCGCGTCATTTGGATCGTTTTTCGCGCTTATGCGCATTCCGTCGTAATTAAGCGAACATCGCGATCGTACGGCCAAACGAACCGACATCGGAGATATTTTTGAGCATGTTTTGAGTTCCCTATACTTTAACTTCATTTTAGAGCCTTGAAATGAGGTTAACGGGGTTCAAACGCATCGAAAATCGCTTAAACGGGCTGCAGGGACTAAACCTGTCACTTTTGAAACTTTTCTGAAACAGGGGGGTCAGTGGCGTAGCGCGACTGCCTAGGCCCTTACCGTCGCGCTACGCGACTGCCTATTCTGGGCAGAAACATGCAGAAAACTCATTTTTCGCATTTTCGGGACCAGATTCGATGTATCGACAGCTGTTTACAGCTGTTAACCACTCCTAATCTCTCTTCCACATGTTGATACCCTATGGTTAGTGGCAATTTAGTCACCATAACATTCCGACACTTGTACGGTTGCGATTAAGGCACGTTTTCCATGAAACGATCTTAACGGTTCGGGTATTACTATAAATACCCCATCACCCCAACCTCATTTCTTACAAGAATTCTGATTTTGAGAGCTCTAAGTTGAAACCATTGTTTCATACCTGAGTTCTTGGATCGGGATTAGCATTCGGGGACCCTTCGTAAGTATTCTTTCGTTCTTTTCCTTATTTTACTGCTTTTCGAGTCAGAAAGTCAAACTTTGTTTGACTTTCAGCGTTGACCAGTAATGGTCAATGCGAAGTTCGTTTGAACTTCGCAACGTGAGTGTAATCACGTTGGTTATAGTCCCTTGGGACTATGCCCACTGATTACCACGTTGTCTAGGGTCGTAGGGTAGGCGATCTAATAAATCGCCTATACCTTCGAACTCGACCCATTTGGTCGATCATTAGGATCCGACCAAATACAGTAGGTGACCATAGTAGGTAGGGAATAACCTTCCGAGGTTATACCCTATGGTCACATCGTTTGAGTAGTTGTATGATAGGTAGTTTATATGCCTTAGGTAAATTACCAGAATACCCTTTTCATGTATAATTGGTAATTAAGCATATGTAACCTAAACTTTTGTCACATAACTGATTATGTAACATGTTTAGGCATATAACACTTGTCATAGGACTAGTTAGACGGTCCGAACGCGTTTCACGCGCACGACGCGTTAAAGTAGCATAAGCTACCTTAATGGGTCGCGATGGGTCGAAAGCACTTAGGTTAGTCTCAATGTAGTATGTAGGCCTTGTTAAACCATATCATATGAGTTCCAATACTCATTTGGTTTACCAAGCCTCATTCTATCCGATCTCCCGATTTAAGTCCGGTTTATTTATATAGTATTGGATTTGCCGACTGATTCCGTGCTCCCTCTAGCTTTGTTTGGTTGTTGTTCAAGACCTCCAAGCATTCTCAGGCGAGTACATTCTTCCCCTATTTTACTGTTTTCAACTGTTTTGGGGTGACTCATATGTGCTAAATGTTTTCGATGTTATAACAATGGTTTCAAAAACAATTAAGACGATTTATACAAAACTAATAACGATTTCATAAAGTGAACAAACTTGTTGGTTGTAGTTACATAACAAATGACATTCATTAGCAATGATCAAGCCGACCAGTATTAGGTTATGGTACCATAGGATCTGACAAATCCCGTTATTTACTACACCCGTGGTTATGTGTGGGTATGGTAGGTAGCGACTGAATCTGTAATTATTAATTTACCCTATGGAGGTTTGTTAATACGAAAACGAGAAGCGACGAAAACGAGAAGCGACGAAAACGAGAAGCGATGAAAGTCACGAAGGTTTGAATGTTATTAGCGAGACGACCTTATAAGTAGTTTCACGACCTAAAACGAATTAAACGATTTACGATTGGTTTTCACATGATGTTTTAACGATTGGGTTAACGATTGGGTTCAAAGCGATATACGATATTATTTTGGTTATACATATTACATGATTTACATTTGGGCATGAACATTACTTTGGTGGTTTGGTTTGGATTAAGTGATTAAGTAACAATGCGTGTGGAATATGATACAAGCATGGTGGATACGCCGCTGGTACTTCCTATATATAAGTGTTTGTATGGTATTACATATTGTAGCGTTATTTGAATCATTTCAGTTTGAGACATAGAACATTTTATACAAGTAACATACTTTTCACAAGACATTTATTTACAAACAACTTATCTTATACAAACTCATTTTACATGGTTATTCATTTAATCATGCATTATTCTCTTATTTATACATATCACCTGAACTTATCATTGTTTTTCAAATAATTTACTAAAACAAATGTTTTTGGGTTAAGAGTCATGGCTACGAGGTTTTACAAATTATAACCCGCTTGATTTGAGTTGGTTAATTAAGTTGCAATATTATACTCTTTTCAAAACAAGGTTTTTAAATAAAGTATTGCAACGTCTAAACTAGCCATGATTTCGACACTCCTACAAAACCTATGTACTCGCCAGCATTTCTTTGCTGACCTCGTTTTCACATATGTTTCAGGTATTGTTGAATGATATCGATTGATAAGATGCATGCTCACATAGGACTGGACAAGGCCTTAGTGACTCAATAACAATGATAGACTATGTTTAAATAGTGTATTTAGATTTCAAGACGATGTAATTATTCAATGTTTAATAAAACGAAACACTTTTGATATCCATGGTTATGAAACATTAATTCTGTTGCAACACGCCCCGATGTTTCCGCCGCGATTTGTTGTTTTACGCGGTCGGGGTGTGACAGAAAGATGGTATCAGAGCCAATGGTTATAGGGAATTAGGTTATTAGTAATGCTTTGACCTAGTCTATAACCTTCTTAGGACCCTAACGCGAGTTTACTTGGGTTTAGTCATAAAACAATACCGTCACCTATCCTTAGGCGACGACCACAACAAGAACATAAATTTCAAAACCGCTTTGAAAACTAATCATCTGTTCTAGGATGATTGATTACTAGGTTTTGAACCCTCTATTGTAAGGTTTTGAACTCTCTATTATATGGTTTTGAACCCCTTTGAGTTTTCAAAATCTCGTCAAGGTTTTGGGTTTTTAATAATGTGAACACGTGCAAACTGGAAGGGTGAATGCCTGTATTCTGGGTTTTCTGTCTAGGCAAGCACTTCGTATACATCTCATCAGACGCGAGACCAGTTGTGCTTACCTGGGAATTCTTGGGATGAGTGTTCACTTATAGGCGAGCATGTCTTCGCGATACATTATTTTTGACCCATTTACTTTGATTAGTCACCGTCTCATTTGTTTGCCTTAGGTAACAAACAAATGATCACAATCTTCATGCGTTATCATTCTGTTTTGATTGTCCAATAATCTTTCACCTGTTTCTCCCTATGCCTTTCTTTTTCTTCAAGAATGTCTCTTCATCACGATGACGCCCAGATATCTGAGCAAGCAGCCAAAATTCGCTCAGCGAATAGGCGAAGTAGTCCTGAAGACTGTTGAATTAGCTACTGCCATGTATCATCTCCAGGATGAAGCCACTCAAGAGTCACCAAGACAGGCAGGACCTAGTCAGGCGACAACACCATCAGCCAAGAAACCAATCGAGGAATCAAAGACCATGGATGAACGATCCCCTAGGAAGTCAAAGAAGCGAAAGGCTTCTCAGAACTTCGCCATGGTCGCTCACAATGGTAAAGCAGTCCCCAACCAACCAGCTCAACCCCCTGCTAGGTGTGTATGGCTTTTCCTATGATACCTACATCAAGGAACTATGTACCTTACAACCTACTCTTGTGATTTCTCTCTCTCAAATGATTGCTCATGATTCCCTCGAAAATTTTAAGTACTCGTTTCACTCTAAGAAACAAAGTACAGAAAATTAAGTAACATTATGAGTAATCGTGCTTTTCGCACATCTGTGCCTTTAAATCCTTGGTTAGATAACTAAGGGTATTTTCAAATCTCATACCCATTACGTTTTAATTTTTCAACATACACAGTACCAGTATTTCAAAACAATCTTCATGATCTCAAAACATTTCATATAGTTTGAAAACAATTTTTCTAGATGCATTGTCTGTGTTATTTCAAAAACATTGGCCATGTTATCAAAACCAACCTTTCTAATTTCAAAATATTTCATATAGTCTGAAGACAATATTAACACAATACATTTTCTGATCAAGTGCATGATTTCGAAAAGCATCATTCATGTCTTTCAAAAACCTTATACATAATTTCAAAATTCATTTCGCATGATTTTAAAACATTTTTGTAAATATATCTACCTATTACACCTACTTTATGATTTCAAAAAAAAAATATTATATATAAGGTTTCAAAAACGTTAAACACATTTTTCTTAAAAGAACCCCATGCATAGTTTTCAAAAATATTTTCCTCATACATTGACTTAACCTTCAAAATTCTGCTTCATATGTCGCCTTGACATATCAAGCATCTCAACTTCATAAGCATTTTACTTCATGTTTTGACTTAAGCACATCCCGTGCAAGATTTCAAAACATCTTCAACATCTAAAATCCATATGGGATCTTTTTTATCCCCACAATTAGACCCTTGTGGATAATCATCATTCAAATCAGAGTCCTTAATCGGATTCCTTATGTACCTTAATTCGAACACTTCGGTTCCTAGTAATCGAAATCGAATTTTCTTTTTGAATCTTTCTATCTTTATAGTTGGATTCTTGATAACGTTTAAAGTACCAAATGAAATTCACGGAATGGATTCCTAGTGTGCTTTAAATGCATGTACGCAATTTACAAGACAAATTAACGAACAATTTTGTGGTTATATGATATGTGTTTATGTGTTCTCCTCTATGTTTTTGTGTGTTACGATTTTCCAAATCCTCATAGAATCTTTCATATCTTCATATGAGAGATTCATAGTAGGATATTCAAAAGGTACTACCTTAAATCCTTATGGGCTTCTACCTGGTAGTTAAGACCCTTGGGTTATATAGTACCACTCCATGATTCATAAGAGACCCTCTTAGTAGTCTAGTCAAAAAAAATTGATTCACAATTTGGTTAGAGAACGACATCTAGTGATGTAGCTGAACAGACTCCTTGATAGTCTATTTAGATCATTTATTGATTTAATTTAAAGGACTCTAGGGCGGTCTAGTTACACTCATCACAGGTTTGTTCATTTGGTTTTACCCTACACATTATAAAATAGACTGTGTGAACTGTGCAAGGAATTGTCTAATTATGGACGCGTACATAATTATGAAATTTAGTGCATAGGAAACCAGTAAGATTTATTATGTGTAAGAACCGATAGTGACAAAAATAACGAAATGAGAACGATGTAATGGAGGTACGGTGGACGCACCAATGACGCTTCATATACTTGTATATAAGTGTCCCTCTTACATTGCAAACATAATGTTATTAAGGTTACTAGAAGTTCAAGAACCCTAACCAATGTTGTTCGATCTTTTCAACTTCATATTTCCAAGCTCTCACAAGTTTCCTCTAAATAAATTTCGGGACGAAATTTCCTAAAGTAGGGGAGACTGTAACACCTGTGCCTCCACGGCCATCAAACAAATACCAAACCAATGAAATATTATATTTCATACTTGGGATTTGTAAAATTATGTGTATCTGTTACACATATCAACTCTTGTTTGATTTTAAGCTTTAAGTCGCTTTCTGGAGGGTTATACGCGCTCTGATGCGTAAATATAACCAGTTTAATCCAACGAACACTCCGGAATAGTGAAATAGGCTTAACATACCTTAAATAACCTTTACATAACTTAGATATAAGTTTTGGAAGGTTCGGTGTAGTGAAATCAAAGTTTAATCGCTTACAGGGACTAAAGTTGACAAACTGCGAAAGTATGCCAATTTGAACTGTAACAGACATTCCGGAACATGACCATAAGTTAAACATACCATAAATATCCTTTACATAGCTTAGAAATAGGCTTTGAGGGGTTCGGTGTGCTAAAATAAACTTTTGTGTCATTCAGGGACTAAAAGTGTCAAAAAGTGCACAAGTTTGCATTTTCGCGCATAACTTACGTTCTGAATACATCTGGACATCCAAAAATTTATATAAGCATGACTACATTATATTTTAGTGTTCTCCTTAAGAAAAATCCATTCGTCGCGTCATTTGGATCGTTTTTCGCGCTTATGCGCATTCCGTCGTAATTAAGCGAACATCGCGATCGTACGGCCAAACGAACCGACATCGGAGATATTTTTGAGCATGTTTTGAGTTCCCTATACTTTAACTTCATTTTAGAGCCTTGAAATGAGGTTAACGGGGTTCAAACGCATCGAAAATCGCTTAAACGGGCTGCAGGGACTAAACCTGTCACTTTTGAAACTTTTCTGAAACAGGGGGGTCAGTGGCGTAGCGCGACTGCCTAGGCCCTTACCGTCGCGCTACGCGACTGCCTATTCTGGGCAGAAACATGCAGAAAACTCATTTTTCGCATTTTCGGGACCAGATTCGATGTATCGACAGCTGTTTACAGCTGTTAACCACTCCTAATCTCTCTTCCACATGTTGATACCCTATGGTTAGTGGCAATTTAGTCACCATAACATTCCGACACTTGTACGGTTGCGATTAAGGCACGTTTTCCATGAAACGATCTTAACGGTTCGGGTATTACTATAAATACCCCATCACCCCAACCTCATTTCTTACAAGAATTCTGATTTTGAGAGCTCTAAGTTGAAACCATTGTTTCATACCTGAGTTCTTGGATTGGGATTAGCATTCGGGGACCCTTCGTAAGTATTCTTTCGTTCTTTTCCTTATTTTACTGCTTTTCGAGTCAGAAAGTCAAACTTTGTTTGACTTTCAGCGTTGACCAGTAATGGTCAATGCGAAGTTCGTTTGAACTTCGCAACGTGAGTGTAATCACGTTGGTTATAGTCCCTTGGGACTATGCCCACTGATTACCACGTTGTCTAGGGTCGTAGGGTAGGCGATCTAATAAATCGCCTATACCTTCGAACTCGACCCATTTGGTCGATCATTAGGATCCGACCAAATACAGTAGGTGACCATAGTAGGTAGGGAATAACCTTCCGAGGTTATACCCTATGGTCACATCGTTTGAGTAGTTGTATGATGGGTTCATGTACGGCCGAGGATGCCTCTTCATATGCTTTCGTGGCTTCAAGGGCCCAATCTTGGGGTTTACAAGACCATATACTACGAGAATGTGGTGGGGATGTTTTAGACTCCGATTACAGGAGTGCGTTGGACCGTTTGCATAGTTCTCTTCCCGACCTTGATATTGGCGGTTTCTACATTAAAGACACCGCCCCTCCTAAATCCCAGAAAATTCTGGCGAATGCCTTATATGGCGAAATTGTCAAGAGGTTTGAAGAGAAGTTTGTTTTATCCCCTCGGCAAAGAGCTGTGTTTGAATGTCTACGTGCCCCACATGCTCAGGATTTTCTGTCTGTCGCACCTATTGAAGGCTTGGGGCAACACATGTCGGCTGTGGAATACCGTGCTATCCTTCGATACCGACTGATGATTCCTTTGTTCCCAGTTGACGAGCCATGTCCGGTATGCCGCAAAGCGTGTTTGGATTCTTTTGGCGAGCACGCGATCCACTGTAAAGAGCTACCAGGGTTTAAATATCGGCATGATTGGGTGAGAGACGTGTTATGCGATGTTCTTAAGCGGGCCGGGATCTCTGCCAAAAAGGAGGCTCCAGTAAATTTCCTGACTGACCCCTTAGAGGGGAGGTCCACTTTACGTCCGGCGGACATCCTTGTGTTTGGATGGGAAGGGGGGAAACACGCTTGTGTAGATCTAACTGGAGTCTCCCCCCTTGTCGGGCTCAAGGACAAGGGCTTTGCCGTAGGGCAAGCGGTGCTCAAGGCAGAGGCGAGCAAAGTGGCAAAACATGAGAAAGCCTGCCTAGAGAATCAACATGTGTTTGTCCCGTTTGCGTTTGATAGCTCCTGACGCTGTGCGACTTTTGAATCGGGTTCAAAAAGTCGTTAATAGTAATTCTTCGTCACTAAAGGTTTCAAACTATGTATTTAGTAGAATTGGGTTTTCTATTCAAAAGGGGGTGGCGGCGCAACTTGTTGCCCGACTACCTGCTATTGCTTTGTAATTGCCCTTTGGTTTGATCCTCTTGATGATTTTCACAATATTGCATTCTTTGGACTCACACCCACTTCCATCAATATATCCAGATAGTCGAGGGGTTGTGTATCCGGTGGCCGGCGAATCTTTCTCCCCAGAATCGTCTCTCTCATCAATAGATCTAAATTTGTGAAAAGTGAAAGTCTGGAACACGCAGCAAAAGGAAGGGCACAACTTCTAAAAAGTATTGTACATCTAATATTACACAACATACAACAAACATGCATTAGCACAAAACATAACTTATGCAAACTCATACAGCACCAAAATGTTAAGAAAGTTAGAGTATATATATATAAATGAATAACTTAGCAATCAATGCTAACAATGTAACCGAACATCGGTAGCCTAGAACAGAACCACTTTCATACGAGTTATTACCTTGTCTAATTTATGTTGGCACAAACACAAAGCAATATACGTCTTTTCTCTCCAACAGGTTTCCTTTGCTAATATATACACCACGTTTAAACCCTTTTGCAACCAAGGTCATATTATATACTCTCAAACTCAAAACCAGACGCAAAATGTTAATTTATAAGAAATTGCGGGCATTCTCTACTAATATAAACAATAATATTCGGTCATTAACAACATGTTTAATGCTAAATTTTGTTAAGTGGCAAATTTAGGAATGTAATTAATGGAGGTGTAATTACTAACAAATATAGCTTATGTGGAAAAAAAGATGTATTAATGTAGTCGTTTTTATATCCTCAAAATGTATTATATACAATCAACAAAATAATTTATGATAGATGATATCTTTATCATGTTTTAAGAAAAGAAAACTATAGTGAATCCATATATCATCATGTCTTACGAGAAAAAAAAAAAATTCGTAACCTGTGTTGAGCTAATTAATCTATTCAAACAATAAGTTAAGAAAATTCTATGACTAATAGGTAGAACAAAAAGGGTATTACACCACAATATATAGAACACAAACTGAAAAAACAACAAACTTCATGATCTTTTGTATGTAATAATTTTATTTAATCCTAAGTCTGTCTTCTAATATCTTCATTTTTTTTAATGTGCATAAAACTTATGATATCACGTTTGACTTTAATCCAAGTATTGGTATAACATAACTGGACCTTAATATTTTAAATTTATATGAAAACTATAGTTTATTTTCAAAGCGAAACACTAAATGTACTCAGTTTCATTATCTATACTACTAGAGTGTTCGTGGCGGAAACTCAATGACTTATACATTATAATTCACATATTGATATTGAATAAATTATATATTGACATGTCTACAAAAATGAAAATGAATACGTAATGACACTATGTTCGGAATTTTTTAAAACATAATATATTCAAAGATATAAAAGAAAAACAAAGAAAGATAAAATTGAGGAATACATGGGTAAAAGTAAAGAGGTAAACTCTAAGTATTAAAGGGGCAAATGTGTAAGTATTGTTTTAAAGACAAATTTACCCATGAGAAGTAGTTAACATATGCATTGTCTATGAAATGAGTGTCCCCTCTTGTTGGACTCAAGGATAATGGGTTTGTTGCTGGCCAGACTGCACTGAAGGCACAGTCAAGCAAAGTCGCTAAACACGAGAAAGCTTGTTTGGAGAATCAACATGTGTTTATACCATTTGCTTTTAATACATTTGGGTCTCTAGCCCTGGAGGCCGTAGAATTTCTAAACAGAGTCCAGCGGGTCGTGAATAGTAATTTGTCGACCCCTAAGAGTTGATTCGTCTTTAGTAGAATCGGTTTTGCAATTTAAAAGGGAGTCCGTTTACCTGTCATTTGCTTGTAATTTGGTGTTTTGGTATTTTGTTTAGAAATAGGAGAATTGATATGTAATAATCTCACCTAGACCTTATTGGCCATTAATAATCCCACCTCAGAATATTCCCCCCACCAGTCCCACATTTCACCTAGCAACAGAGTTGTTCACCAAATGGGCAGAAGCAGTTTTACTACGCCGAGACAACTCTCCTTCAAGTTGAGCCAATGCACTTGTAGCTTTCTCGAGCGCTGCTGAAGTCTGGGCGTACTCCTCGAGATGATGGGTATCAAATCTTGCCTTGGCCACTACACCCAGCCTGGCATGAACCCATCTTAGATCAAACCCAAAGCACCCCTCCATATCTCGAACGTCCTTCTGAATGTCTTCAAAGACATCAGCTGGTACCTCCCCCGTTACATAAGCAAAAAGTTTGAAGATTCTTGGGAAAAACATGTCTACCGCGTATCCTCGAAGTTCTCTTCTCTGGGGTTGGAAAAAGTTTAAGGGGAAGCTGCCCATCCGTTATAGTTGCTTCAGAAAGAGAAATTGGAAGGTTGGGCGATCTCCTATCCTGTCCGGTCGTTGTGGCAAGCGAATCTATTGAGAGATATATTGAGCCGGTAAGCGGGATTGACTTGCCGAATAGTGAGATGATGTCACGAAAAACGGCTGCTCATTTCGTATCTTGAAGAAAGTCAAGCAGGAATAGATGGCCTGCCCCTAGCTCTAACTAATCTCTCCACTTTGATAGCACAGGAGTGCTTGCTTTCATTCCCTGCCACCCGCTTCTATAACTGGCTATTCCTTATCGGCATTTCAAGACAAAATCTTTCATGATCCATCCCGGAATTGATAGAGAATAGTTGGGATATTCAACAGGGAGGGAACAGAAGGGGATGACATCAGAAGTGGTGGTTAAACTTGTAACACCTGTGCCTCCACGGCCATCAAACAAATACCAAACCAATGAAATATTATATTTCATACTTGGGATTTGTAAAATTATGTGTATCTGTTACACATATCAACTCTTGTTTGATTTTAAGCTTTAAGTCGCTTTCTGGAGGGTTATACGCGCTCTGATGCGTAAATATAACCAGTTTAATCCAACGAACACTCCGGAATAGTGAAATAGGCTTAAAATACCTTAAATAACCTTTACATAACTTAGATATAAGTTTTGGAAGGTTCGGTGTGGTGAAATCAAAGTTTAATCGCTTACAGGGACTAAAGTTGACAAACTGCGAAAGTATGCCAATTTGAACTGTAACAGACATTCCGGAACATGACCATAAGTTAAACATACCATAAATATCCTTTACATAGCTTAGAAATAGGCTTTGAGGGGTTCGGTGTGCTAAAATAAACTTTTGTGTCATTCAGGGACTAAAAGTGTCAAAAAGTGCACAAGTTTGCATTTTCGCGCATAACTTACGTTCTGAATACATCTGGACATCCAAAAATTTATGTAAGCATGACTACATTATATTTTAGTGTTCGCCTTAAGAAAAATCCATTCGTCGCGTCATTTGGATCGTTTTTCGCGCTTATGCGCATTCCGTCGTAATTAAGCGAACATCGCGATCGTACGGCCAAACGAACCGACATCGGAGATATTTTTGAGCATGTTTTGAGTTCCCTATACTTTAACTTCATTTTAGAGCCTTGAAATGAGGTTAACGGGGTTCAAACGCATCGAAAATCGCTTAAACGGGCTGCAGGGACTAAACCTGTCACTTTTGAAACTTTTCTGAAACAGGGGGGTCAGTGGCGTAGCGCGACTGCCTAGGCCCTTACCGTCGCGCTACGCGACTGCCTATTCTGGGCAGAAACATGCAGAAAACTCATTTTTCGCATTTTCGGGACCAGATTCGATGTATCGACAGCTGTTTACAGCTGTTAACCACTCCTAATCTCTCTTCCACATGTTGATACCCTATGGTTAGTGGCAATTTAGTCACCATAACATTCCGACACTTGTACGGTTGCGATTAAGGCACGTTTTCCATGAAACGATCTTAACGGTTCGGGTATTACTATAAATACCCCATCACCCCAACCTCATTTCTTACAAGAATTCTGATTTTGAGAGCTCTAAGTTGAAACCATTGTTTCATACCTGAGTTCTTGGATCGGGATTAGCATTCGGGGACCCTTCGTAAGTATTCTTTCGTTCTTTTCCTTATTTTACTGCTTTTCGAGTCAGAAAGTCAAACTTTGTTTGACTTTCAGCGTTGACCAGTAATGGTCAATGCGAAGTTCGTTTGAACTTCGCAACGTGAGTGTAATCACGTTGGTTATAGTCCCTTGGGACTATGCCCACTGATTACCACGTTGTCTAGGGTCGTAGGGTAGGCGATCTAATAAATCGCCTATACCTTCGAACTCGACCCATTTGGTCGATCATTAGGATCCGACCAAATACAGTAGGTGACCATAGTAGGTAGGGAATAACCTTCCGAGGTTATACCCTATGGTCACATCGTTTGAGTAGTTGTATGATAGGTAGTTTATATGCCTTAGGTAAATTACCAGAATACCCTTTTCATGTATAATTGGTAATTAAGCATATGTAACCTAAACTTTTGTCACATAACTGATTATGTAACATGTTTAGGCATATAACACTTGTCATAGGACTAGTTAGACGGTCCGAACGCGTTTCACGCGCACGACGCGTTAAAGTAGCATAAGCTACCTTAATGGGTCGCGATGGGTCGAAAGCACTTAGGTTAGTCTCAATGTAGTATGTAGGCCTTGTTAAACCATATCATATGAGTTCCAATACTCATTTGGTTTACCAAGCCTCATTCTATCCGATCTCCCGATTTAAGTCCGGTTTATTTATATAGTATTGGATTTGCCGACTGATTCCGTGCTCCCTCTAGCTTTGTTTGGTTGTTGTTCAAGACCTCCAAGCATTCTCAGGCGAGTACATTCTTCCCCTATTTTACTGTTTTCAACTGTTTTGGGGTGACTCATATGTGCTAAATGTTTTCGATGTTATAACAATGGTTTCAAAAACAATTAAGACGATTTATACAAAACTAATAACGATTTCATAAAGTGAACAAACTTGTTGGTTGTAGTTACATAACAAATGACATTCATTAGCAATGATCAAGCCGACCAGTATTAGGTTATGGTACCATAGGATCTGACAAATCCCGTTATTTACTACACCCGTGGTTATGTGTGGGTATGGTAGGTAGCGACTGAATCTGTAATTATTAATTTACCCTATGGAGGTTTGTTAATATGAAAACGAGAAGCGACGAAAACGAGAAGCGATGAAAGTCACGAAGGTTTGAATGTTATTAGCGAGACGACCTTATAAGTAGTTTCACGACCTAAAACGAATTAAACGATTTACGATTGGTTTTCACATGATGTTTTAACGATTGGGTTAACGATTGGGTTCAAAGCGATATACGATATTATTTTGGTTATACATATTACATGATTTACATTTGGGCATGAACATTACTTTGGTGGTTTGGTTTGGATTAAGTGATTAAGTAACAATGCGTGTGGAATATGATACAAGCATGGTGGATACGCCGCTGGTACTTCCTATATATAAGTGTTTGTATGGTATTACATATTGTAGCGTTATTTGAATCATTTCAGTTTGAGACATAGAACATTTTATACAAGTAACATACTTTTCACAAGACATTTATTTACAAACAACTTATCTTATACAAACTCATTTTACATGGTTATTCATTTAATCATGCATTATTCTCTTATTTATACATATCACCTGAACTTATCATTGTTTTTCAAATAATTTACTAAAACAAATGTTTTTGGGTTAAGAGTCATGGCTACGAGGTTTTACAAATTATAACCCGCTTGATTTGAGTTGGTTAATTAAGTTGCAATATTATACTCTTTTCAAAACAAGGTTTTTAAATAAAGTATTGCAACGTCTAAACTAGCCATGATTTCGACACTCCTACAAAACCTATGTACTCGCCAGCATTTCTTTGCTGACCTCGTTTTCACATATGTTTCAGGTATTGTTGAATGATATCGATTGATAAGATGCATGCTCACATAGGACTGGACAAGGCCTTAGTGACTCAATAACAATGATAGACTATGTTTAAATAGTGTATTTAGATTTCAAGACGATGTAATTATTCAATGTTTAATAAAACGAAACACTTTTG
Organism: Helianthus tuberosus; assembly: GCA_030545235.1. Classification (NCBI taxonomy): domain Eukaryota; kingdom Viridiplantae; phylum Streptophyta; class Magnoliopsida; order Asterales; family Asteraceae; genus Helianthus; species Helianthus tuberosus. The sequence goes on from CM060366.1 coordinate 125,259,122, forward strand.
ATATCCATGGTTATGAAACATTAATTCTGTTGCAACACGCCCCGATGTTTCCGCCGCGATTTGTTGTTTTACGCGGTCGGGGTGTGACAAAACTCTACTGCGGTGACGATACTGTAGGGGAGGTCCTGCGGAAAAATAGCTCGACGCCAGGATGATAAAAAACTTCACACCTCCCGTTCTTCATACTTTTTCAAAAAAAAAATGAAAAATAAAAAGGTCGTCTTATTCAAAACCCCAATACCGTTAAAAAAACTTAACGGAGTTAAGCTTTTTTTCCAAATTACAAACAGATTTTTTAGGGCTTTTGATCAGAACGATGATACGAGTCCAATGATGTAAAACTTACTTTGAAATGGTGCTCCAAGTGACTTGATTTTGGTTAATTGGAAATTTGAACACCCGAATTGAAGCGCCGTTTTCATCGTTTGGAGCACCGTTTCGAGGCAAGTTTTACATCAATGGACTCGTATCGTCATTCTAATCAAAAACCCTAAAAAATCTGTTTGTAATTTGGAAAAAAACTTAACTCCGTTAAGTTTTTTAACGGGGGACCATTGTAGGAAAAATAGGTGAAAAGTGAGACTCGTGGGGGGAATATTCTGAAGTGGGATTATTAATGGCAAATAAGGTTTAGCTAGGATTATTATAGGCCAATTTCCCTTAGAAATATAAAATACAACATTGTCATATGTTTGTCCTTCTTAAATTTTAAAATTCCCATAGGAAATGTATTATAATATAATATAGTATAGATAGATTAGTTTTGTACGTGTATAACAATGGGGATGTAGCTCAGATGATAGAACGCTCGCTTAGCATGCGAGAGGTACGGGGATCGACAACTCGTATCTCCATTTCATTATCTATATTTTTCTGGCCGATAAAACTTTGCGGATATTCGTATTCTTTTTGCCTTCTTGTTGAAGATAGAAAATATTCGTTTTACAATTTTTTACATCGACAACTTTTAAAAGCCAAGTTGCCAAAATGTTGAGAAGAAAGAGTTAAGTTATTTTACAAATTTTAATTATTGTATAAATGAGTGTTAATATACAAAATACTTTTAATGTAAGAAATAAAGTTTAGAATTTTTTTTTAAACTTTTTCTTATATTATTAAGCACGTATTTTAGTCACAGAATAAAAAAAAATCATGATTTTACACTAGCAGAGTAATTATGTAATTTTTTAGAGAAATTATAACCATCCTACAATAATTACTCTACTATTGTAAAATCATGATTTTTTTATTAATGTTTACATTTTGTAATTAAACACCATTCTCAAATAGTAGAAAAAAAAATTCAAAAAAAAAAAAGTTTTCTTCACTTTTCATGTTACTGGGATTTTATATGTAAAGACTCGTTTCTATTTGATATTTAGAATCTGTTCTCGTTTCTATTTGATCTTTAGAATCTGTTCAAATTATGATATGCCAAAATATTTAGAAGAAATGCGTAAATTTGATCAAATTATGAGGCTGGTGGGTGTTGTATACTGCTCCCTGCCACCTCATCATTTTTGGCACCCCATGGCGCCCCTCCCCCATTTCCTTGGCGCTATCCTTGACCTCAACCAAAGAGATAGCGGACGTGAAAGACTACATTTGGTGGGACCCATGTCTCTTAACCAATTAGATTTTGCTTATCCTGTTCTTAATATTTAATTATGGGGGCGCTATGAACTTGGTGAGGGCTTTATCTCACACCATCATTATTAAAGGGGGTGCCATTTTTATCCCAAAATCTACATGGCGCATACATGACATGATATAGCCCCTAGGAGATTTATAGCAATAGTTTTAAATGAGTAAATTGCCAAAATTGTCCCTGAGGTTTAGGCTTGTTTGCCAGTTTCATCTAAAATGATTTTTTTTATGCCAAACAGCCCTTCACCTTTGGCATTTTTTGGCATTTTCATCCAAACCACTAACTTAGTTTACTTTTTATGTTAAGTTGAATGATATTTGGATGAAACTTCATGGACGATTTTGGCAATTTACTCAAACTTTTTTTATTTCTTTTATTTAATTAATTTTATCATAACAGAATATATATGCAGTTTAAAAAAAATTAATAGTTTTGTCACATAATTTTTATAAATTTTCATCCAAACCACTAACTCAGTTTTTTTTTCTATTAAGATGAAGGATGTTTTAAATTTTATAAATTCAGACAGACATTAATATCCTTTTTTTATATAGATTAGTTTTGTAAAGAGAAAACGATATATAAAATATATATCAATGATGTGCAGCACATAACAATTGATTACAACTTTTGGTATTTAATCAAGTGTAGAGATAGAAAAAAACTGTAAAACATTACATATTTTTAAATGTGTTGAGCACCTAAGAAATATGTTGGGAGAAATAAAATATTTATCTGATTAAGATTATGAGGGTAACTAAGTAATATTTATTCCGAGTGGTTTGAGTAAAGAAACTTTTGGTTCATGGCATTATACTTACTATTTGGTGGGTAATTTTAAGGTTTGGTAACGATACATTGTTTGATAAGGGGAGGGGGCAGTGGCTTCTGGTTTTTGTTAGGAACGAATTTAAAAGATTAGAAGATGAATTGCAAACTTGGTACATATGATAAGATTTGTTTATTTGACCTTTTTCGATAAGGTCACTAGCATTTTAGTTTTACAAAATTTAGATGTTGAAGTAGATTTTATTTTTATAAAACTGATGTATATAAAAAAAATGGAAAATAATTTTTTTCTTACTTTATAAAATTTAAAAGATCCTTCACCCTAATAGAAAAAAATAATTGAGTTAGTGGTTGGATGAAAATTTATAAAATTATGTGACAAAACTATTAATTTTTTTATAAGAACTGCATGTATATTCTGTTTTATATATAGTTGACAAAATTAATTAAATAAAAGAAATTAAAAAGAATTTAAGTAAATTGCCAAAATCATCCCTGAGGTTTTATATTTGCCATATTCATCCAAATATCCTTCAACTTAACAGAAAAAGTAAACTAAGTTAGTGTTTGGATGAAAATGGCAAAAAATGCCAAAGGTGAAGGACTATTTTGCTCAAAAAAAGTCATTTTAGATGAAACTGACAAACAGATCTAAACCTCAGGGACGATTGTGGTAATTTACTCGTTCTAAATTTAACAGGAAATGTTTGATAACTAGTAAAAAGCCTCGCGCTTCGCGGCGGGTTAAAACCGTATTATCAATGTATCTTGGTGTTGCATCAAATTCATTGTAGTCAAAATATACAGAACATCTTGAAGCATGATTGAAACAACAAAGTGACAAAAATCATCTTTATATTACGGATACATTGTAAAATCCAAGCAAAGAATGATAAGATGTGGTTAAATATGTACTTTTACAGAAGGAAGCAATGGAACCATTGAAGTGCCATGAAACATCACACTCCAAAGCTGCACCCTATCATTTTTGATGGCCAACCCATGTACTCCTTCCAAACATCCATAAGATATATCCACAAAAACAAAACAAACATATTTGTGAAAGCAATATGTTACTATTAAATTAGTAGATCAAGATTCAGAATCAAAATTTGCCTTTGATAAATCATCAATCTAAAGAAATTCCACTTTAGTAGGAGTTATTCTAGCTATACTTGTAAATTACCATACTTGATACCAAATGAAAAATCAAAGTCCTCCAACGAAGGTGAAGGGCGATATTCAACTACTCAACGTTCATGGAGCTTCTGGTCCTACACAACAGCGGTTAAACAAAAGAAATATAATGGAGTTATAAAAGAAATATATAGTGGGACGAAACAACATATTTGTTTTGTTGTTATCCATTCCAAACTTCCAATCTCCCTCAACCTAAAAAAAACTTAAGTTACCATACAAAATTAACCATCACAGTTTCTCAAGAGATGTGCAGGATGTCATGATGTCATAAACCTCAGCTTACTGTCTTACTCTAATTTGCAAAATAGAATATGACACTACCTACACAATATCAAATTGGCTAAGCCACTGAAGCAGTTTAGGTAGATACAAATTTAATAAACACCAAAACAATTAAAAAATCCTAAAAGCACAAAAAAGCCCTAAATTGATTAATCACACCTGTTGGAGCCCTAATCACAGACCCAAGAGCACAAATCGAACTGTCACACCCCGAAACATCAGAGCTGGCGTGACTGGACTGGTATCTTCATTGCACAGCGGAAGTATTTGTTTGCTAAGACTTCTATAAATGAACGCCCGCTAAATACTCGAATCTTCATGGGTTCTCCTATGCCAACCGTTCCATGATTTGGAAAATATGACCTGAGAAAGAACATGCGAAAAAGTCAACATAAAGTTGAGCGAGTTCATAGTTTGTTTGTTTTGTATCAAATGCGTTTTAAAACACTTGTAATCTTGCATTTGAAAAACAGGTTTGTGAGATCTTAATATCTCAAAGCATTTGAAATGTCGTCTTTGTATATCGGTACGAAATGTTTTCTGTTATGTTTATAAACCGATATATGTAACTGTTGAGTTTGTAAACCAGTTATAAAATGTTTTCTGTCGTATCTGCAACTTGGTATTGAAATGTTTTCTGTTATCTTGTAATCATGGTATGTTCTGATTCATTCATGGAGTCTGTTAAGGATCTATCAGTGGGTAGCGAGCCCCCTAACATAATGTACCATAAGCAAATAACCAAACCGAGAACACTTTGTCATCATTGGGATCACAAAAGCACTCCAGGGTATACCAACCAGGAGTGGGGCGTGCCTCAAGCCCAATAGATCTACACCTTTTGCACCTTGGTCACTAAGTGATTAATGGTTACTAATGTTGTTTCCCTACTTATGCACATTGATCATGTCATCTACTCCGTAACTAACATACCAATAGTTTTAGCATGTATTTCCCCTCGATGTGTTTGAAAACAAACCATTGAAAACAGTGAAAGGAGGGACATGAACTCACTGGGTTGTCTCGTTTTTCGTATGCAGACCAACCCAGTCCTATTGTTGTAACTTGGACATTCTCGTCCCTAGTCATGAAAATCATGCACGTTTCGTAAATACGTATTTGTTGTAAGAACCGGTAAGTTTAGCTTAAACCTTTTCGTAAACCATTTGAGTTCGTTGAAATCCTGTTGCGAAATGGTTTAGAAACATATGATTTTTGTTTCTCGAAACATTGTGTTTTTGCAAAACTTGCATGTCTTTCCACCCCCGAAAACATTTATAAAAATGTAAAACAGTAAAAAGTGGGGGTTATGAACTCACCTTGACATTCCTGTGCAATGCTAGCTTAGCGTGATTCCGTAGTGTCGTTCCAAGAACTTGTATTTAGCTAGCGTGCAACTATAGTATTCCTAATCAAAGAATAATTATAAGTTTCTAATAAAACAACGTAGTTAAACTACGTGTCCGAGCTCTACCGAGTCGTAAGTAAAACGACTCTAAAGTAGTGTTATCCTGACTTAGAATAACCAATCTATGGTTATTTGATCCCGTTTATAATCGGGATAATACTAAGTCACGAAATCGACTTAGTTTTCGAGTGTTATAAGATATATACTTATATTTATGTAGTAATCAAATAGATACACACGAAGTCGTGTTAGTCTTCGTAACTAGAAATACGTAGATGGATAGAGGTACGTGTCGTGTTCGGTTTAGACGTTAGTAACGGATGATTTTTGTAAGTATATTCGAAGTCTCGACACTCGAAGTAAGCGTAAATAATTATATTTATGTTATATGTTTTCCGAACACTAGACTTTTGAAATACGATTTCCGAATCGTTGACGTTGGGAATAAATATACAACATAATATTTATTTTATAAAATATTTCCAAATTTTTGGGCGTTTGAAATAAGCATAAACATTATATTTGTTTATAAAAACGCTTGGAATTATCAATGTTCGTAGTAAATATAAATATTATGTTTATTAATAAAAGCGTTTGGGATATCGGTGTTTGAAATAAATATAAGCATTATATTTATTTCAACTAGGTATCGGTTTCAAAATCTCATAACGTCATTAAAATAAATATACTTCTATATTTATTTTTATAAGAAAACTTGTATCTCGATAAGTGTCGTCTTTATAACAATATACGTTTCGTAAACGAGGTTTTTAACGAAAATCGGGCAGAGTTTCCTCTGTTTTTGGAATAACCCGACAACTCAAGTTGCCTTCTTTTGTCAAAAACTCAACAATAATTCAATTGATTCAATCAACATATAATAAATTTTCGACAAAATAAAGCGTAAATAACCACTAAAGGTATCGGTCGAGCTCGGTTCCGCGTTTAACTAAAAATCTAGATCTAAATAACGAGAAATTTCGTGTCGATTAATTGTTACCGGGTCTAGTTTTGACCAAGGTTGACTGATGTTGACCGGGTTTTGACCCGAGTTGACCAGTTGACTGGCTACCGTTGACTGAGTTGACTCGGTTTGACCGAGTTGACTGTTTGACTGCCATTGACCCATGCTCAAAACTGAACCGAGACATGAGCCAAGACTCCACCGAGCCTGAACCGACAACAGAACCACCATTGCTCAGCGGCCGGAGGTCATCTCCGACCTGACCGTATCTAACTCAACATCCCAAACCGTTCACGAACAAAATCTGAAATGGGTAGTGTTCCCCTTACCGAACCAAAACTTGAATGTAACCCGAAACCAAAACTTCGTTTTCTCGTGAGCTCACCCAAAGTGGACCTGAAATACGTCTGACCCGAGACGGAACCACCACCACTGTCGTTATCAATACCGGAAAAACGAAGGGGGGCCCCGCCACCGTGAGCGGCGGCACCGTTGTCATTTTTGTCGCCTGTTCTCTTTCTCTCTCTCTCTCCTTCCGTCGATCTGTGAGATGAGGGATGTTTGGTTTGCTTGCTTGTGGTGAGTGTTCGTCAGAGAAACAGGCCGGAAAACGGGTGGAGGCCGGCTGGACTTGCTCCGTTTGCTGGTCCAGGAGAACGAAGGGAGAGAAGGGAGGGGGTGCGGTGTCGCCGGAGTAACCCACCGGAAAACGGCTCCTGGTCGCCGACGATCAGACAGAGAGAAGAGGGTGTCGGCTGAGCGTGGTTGTTGTCTGACTAGGGTTTTATGAAGGAGTATGAGATAAGTTCTTATTTATACTTAGGTTTTTATTAGAGGGGGCAATCATGACCCGTATGAATAAATATGGGTTGATTTGGGTCATTTTTAATTTACTATGGGTCAATTTGGGTTTTCTTTTAATGATTAATGGGTCCAACTGGGTTATTCTAAAACTTTAAAAGATATTCACGGGTCCACTTGGGTTGATAGAATTAGAACAACGGGTTGATACGGGTCATTAGGGTTTTCGATAGAAGAAACCACGGGTCAAACACTAAACGTCTGAACATCATCTTCATCATCGACGTTCATCTTCATCATCTTCATTCTCCGGTACTTAATCGTTTATCATCGATGTTCCTCCTTACATTCATACGCTTCAGCACCGTAGAAATTCATACATCAATCGTAGTATGCGCTGATTAGGTTACAGTTGAGGGAGGCTTGAATTGGATCTACCAGCGACTTCATCATCAATTCATCACTCACATCAGCGACTTCATCATCAATTCTGAAGACGAACACCCTCGACTTCATCTGGCCGCTACCACCGTCAATCATCAGGTTAGTTGGGGATTTTTTTTCTTTTCAATTGGGTTATAAGGCTCTTGAATTAGGGTCCGACCTAAACAACCCACTTCTTGATTCGTTATTTGAACAATTAATTGATGTTAATTGGACCAAGTAGGGCACGACTGCCGTTCAAATCACCAGCCACAGAAATAGCCACAAAAAATTTAGGGGGTCAATGTTATCTTGGTAATTGTTTTACTGAGTTTGAATGAAAATTAATCTATCCACAGGTAACGTTATTCATATGTATGATTGATACGGGTCACAGTTCACATTTTTATTCTAGGTCTAATTTATAATAATCCCAATAATAATTGTATATATCTAAAAGGGTATTTCTGATTATTTCTGGAAATTGTGGTGTTGATTTTCTGATATGTTTAGTGATTGTTTTTAAGTTAGAAATTACAAGTTTTGACCAAAAAATGTCAATGTATGGAAGAGAATCAAACAGTTTAGGTTCTAAAACAACTTTTTTCTGCAAATAAGTTGAGACCCAAGTTTGGTTTTCACTTTAGAAACACTTTGGTGACCCTTATGAATAATATATAGGTTAGTATATTACACAGGTTAGTTATATACCCGTGCTCAACAAGATAGTTTAAGAAAAGCTATTTTTTGCGGTTTTTAAGACTGAATGAGTGAATGGTTTTGTTATACAGATGTTTGTTGATGAGGTTATGGACCTTGTGGAACTAAACCCAATAAAGGATGCACTAGTGGGGTTACCGGGTGTTAACGGACTATCAACAGAACAGAGAAAAAGGTTAACGATAGCGGATTGCTTCGAGTGCGATCCAATAATAATTTGGGAGGTGTTTTAGACAGCATATCAACACTGCTTATAGTGTTGTGATGCAACAATAAGCTTCAGAAAAAAAAAAAAAAAAAAAAACTGACCCAATCCGACCCGAAACCCGTTCTGACCCGGATCCGGCCCGACCCGAAACCCGTTCTGACCCGGACCCGTTCTGACCCGGACCCGTTTCGACCCGAACCAAATCAACCCTTTTTATAATTGACCCGTTTTGACCCGAACCCGTTTTGACCCGAACCCGTTTTGACCCATGACCCGACCCAACCCGACCCGACCCGTTTGCTAGGTCTAGTTTTTATCAAGTGGGTTGGGCCCAAGGCTTGGCCCAATAACGTTTCAGAAGCCCGTTAACATTTCAGAAGCCCGTTAACGCGCCCAACGCTCGTGAAATGTTGTAACGTATTTATCTAAAAACGAAAACACGTAAAATGTATGTCGAAAGTCGGTTTCGGCGCGTACGTTAGGCGGTTGTGATAAATCGCGTAAAATCGATGCGGTCGTCGTTTCCATCCGTTTTTCGATCCGGTTTCGACTGCGGTCACTAAAATTTAATTACGAAGTTAATTATATCGTAATATTTCAGTTTTGAAGGTAATACGCGTGTCAGATGCTTCCGTTTCATTACCGGTGCGTTCCTGCCGTTGCGTTTTTCATTCACGTATGCGTTTTGTGCCGTTCGAAAGCATAATGTTTTCACAAAACCACATTCATAAGTATAAGTTATACGTAAAAACTTCGTATTTGTCGGCGTGGTCAGTATTTTGTACGGCGTCAGTTCGTTTCCGTGTATCGCTCCGCAGATTTCTCTAGAAATCACCATACGCGCACTGTAACGTCTGATAAGCGTTCCTAGGCATTCCAATAGCCTAACTGAGCTATTTTGTGTCTTAAACACTACTTATTATCGCTTTTAACGTTTGTTAATCACGTAATTAAGAGGCGTTAATTACCGGTTGTCACACGAACAACCATGAACGTTGAGTAGTTGAATATCGCCCTTCACATTCGTTGGAGGCCTAATCGGAGTTGTAGTCAACGGTCGAAGGAAGATGTTTAATCTCAGGCGAAAGAAGCTAACCGTGAACAGTTGAAGTCGGCGGCTGAAATCGTCCTTCATCTTCGTTGGAAGTCTAATCTCATTATCTCAGACGGAATCTGTAGCCTGTGGTGGTAGTTTAAAAGTGAAGAAGACAGGGGTTGAAACAGGTGAACGAAATTCCTAAGAAATGGCAAAACTATAGTTATCATTCTATTTTTGTCCATTCAAGATACTGTTCCTAAGGAACTTCATCAATTGTTATTATATATAATAACTAGTGGGCCTAAAAGCCATAACTACCGTTTTTTTTTTTTTTTATCTTTTTTCATTTTGTCAAATTGAGTTTTTTAGTCAAAATTTTCATTTTGTCAAATCGAGTTTTTTTTTAGTCAAAATCAAACTTTTTATTTTTAAATTTAGTTCGTATATATATATATTTTTTGAGTTTATACATGTAATTTCATATTTGATCATATGATTTGATTTGGTTTGCATGGGTTTGACCGTGATTTCAATTATTTATATAATAAATTTTTAACATGTAACAAGTTAAAATTTGATTATTATTATTATTATAATAAAAAATCGAATATCAAAAAAGCCTTTTGGATAATGGGTATCATATATGGATATGTAAAATCGGAAAAATAAATTAAAATAATAAGAGAGTCCCCCCCGCCCCGCATTTACGAAAATAGCACACAACAAAAAGCGAATGAGAAGTAAATGTAAAATAATGTTACATAAACATTAATGTGATTCAATGCAATGTCTTTTACAAGAACTTTTAACAGTAATTTTGGTTGCAAAGAAACTAAGGTTTGAACGTTGGTTGAGGATTTATGAACTCGTTTGTCTAACATGACACAACAACTGGAGAAGTAGTTGTAGTGTTGTATGGTCGGAGAAGAGGACTAGGGCTGTAAACGAACCGAACGAACACGAACAAGGCCATGTTCATGTTCGTTCATTAAGGAAATTAACATGTTCGCGAACGCATACCGAACATAAGTTTATGTTCGTGTTCGTTCGTTAAGGAAATTCAATTGTTCACAAACAGCTCGTGAACACCAGTCTCGAACACAAACGAACGCAAGCAAATAAAATGAACGCAAACGAACATTTAACTTGAAAATAAAAAAAATGAAAACATTGTTATCCTCAAACATTGGATATAAGTAGTTAAATACAACTATCAAATGATAAATCAAAACACAAGAAGTCTACCACACCACCAAACGATGAATAAAGTTTAACTAACTTAGACATAATTATCCCCAAGAATGTCTTATAATGTCCAAATTTTAGCTAACTTAGAAAAAAATAGGGTTTCAAGTTTTCAATATGTTTAGATAAAAGGTTTATTATTTATTACTTTTTAATATAATCAAATGAACATATTACCGAACGTTCACGAACGCAGTCGAACGAACGAGACCTGTGTTCGTGTTCGTTCGCTAAGCTAACCGAACGAATTTTTTTGTACGTGCTCATTTGTTAAGCTAATCGAACGAACATAAACAAACTTCCCGCCGAACGGTTCACGAACTGTTCATTGAACGTTCAGTTCGTTTACAACCCTAAAGAGGACACTTGTCTAATATAGCATCGTGTTTTTTGGTGTTTTTATATTGTTTATGAAAAGGAAGAATTGAATGAAACAATTAGAGAGTACCCATCTCTAGTATTGTGAAAGGTACGAGTTGCTCATCATCTTAGACCACACGGTGTGGAGGGGTTTAAAGAATGGGTGTTATGCGACATGTGGACGCCACGTCAACGCGCGTCAGAATAGTGGCGTGGTGAAAAAAAGGGGGTGTAGGAAGGGGAGTGGAAGAGGGCGTTAAACGGCTAGTTTCAAACAACCAATCAACATTGTCCATGTCGTTCTATGTTGGCCCTCAACGCAGGTGGAGAATTTGGAGCCCATGTCACAACCCCGAGCACAACACGGGGGATGGTGTGGTTTTGTGGGCGTTGACTGGCAACAACGCTGCTGTTCGACGGCCACACCGTGTGTTCTTAATAAATTCTAATGTGCTCTAGATCTCATAAAATTATGTTATGCTTGTAGTTGTCATAAATTCACATGGGACTTGTATTTTCATTTTATACTCAAATAAACAAATTTGCATTGTATGTATTAATATGGATTTAAGTGGACAACCAAAACAGTCATTTCAATCCAAGACATTGATTGGTTAGTAACTGATCAACAATATCGATTCAAGCCGACAACCAACACTCACAACCAGCATGGATCATAATCCAAAATGGAGTCGCAAATTGTAAAAAAAAAAATAATAATACATTTTTCATACAAAAAAAGGATCCAAGGATACTTGGAATTTTCCTATAACAAGTACATTGCTTTTAAGAGAGTCACCTAATAATGCTCTGCCCTGCTGACTTGTTAATGTTCCTTTTCATCATCAACAATCTAATCTTTTCAACTTCATCCCATTTCCCCTTTTCTGCATATATATTTGATAACAACACATAATGACCAGAATTCCTAGGTTCCAGAATCATAAGCTCTTTAACTGCTACTTCTGCGACCTCCATCTCACCATGTTTATGACACGAACTTAGTAATGCACCCCATAGCGCAGCATTTGGCTTCATGGGCATTGATAAAACTAACTCATAAGCCTCTTTCACCGACCCCCCGCGCCCAAGAAGATCAACCATGCACCCATAATGCTCGAGCTTTGGCTTGATTTGATGGTTCGATACCATTGACGAAAACAGGTCCTTGCCTCTTTGAATCAACCCTGAATGTACGCAGCATGTTAAGACACCGACAAAAGTGGACTCGTTTGGAGTCAATCCGTTCTTGATCATCTCATCAAACAAAGCTAAACCCTCTTCGACTCTGCCATTGAAAGCCAAACCGGAAATCATGGCATTCCAAGAAACTACATTTCTCAAGGGCATATCGTTGAAAACTGTGAAAGCAGCATCCAGAAGCCCACGTTTGCAGTAGAAATCGACAAGTGAGTTTCCTACAGAAACATGTTTTTCATAAAGTTTACCTGATTTGGCATAAGAATGGATCCATTGGCCGACGTCATCTTCCCCCAAACGAGCACAAACCGGAAGCATAGTCACCACTGTCGCCTCATCAGGCTCAAAACCGTTATGACACATCTCATGAAAAACTTTCAAAGCTTCACCCTCTCGCCCACTTTTGGACAAGCAAGACAACATCGTATTCCACGAAACTATACTCCTCTCTCCCATCTCCTTAAAGAGGTTATAACCCATGTCCACATTTCCATTTTTACAATACCCACTAATCATTAAATTCCAGACAATAACATCTCTCTCACGCATTTCGTCGAACACCTTGTTAGCATCATCTAATTTCCCGCAATTAACATACAATTCAACTAATCCAATCCTAACAGCACGAAAGCAGTGAAACCCGAGTGAAAGGACTTGAGCATGCACCGTTTTCCCGAAGTTAGCATCGCAAAGATTGGAACAAGACTTGAGTATAGGAGGAAAAGTGAATTGATCAGGCCAGATTCGACGTTTCTTCATGTGAGAAAACAAGTGAAGTGAGTTATGGGAAGGGGCTGACAAAGAGTAGGCTTTGATGATTGAATTGAAGAGGAGGATGTTGGGGTGTTGGGTTTGGAGAAAGAGGAGATGGGCGTAGTCCATCTGGCGGAGTGAGGCGCAAACGGAGACGAAGTGAGAGAGGATGAGGTTGGATTGATGGAGGTGGTGGCGGAGGAAATGAGCGTGAATTTGGGTAAGGTGGATCCGACTGCAGTGCCCATGGAGGTGCTGGAGGATTCTTCGTTCGATCTCTCTCGCAGTCTTCATGACAGCAACAACACTTCCATTTTCATTGCTGCTGTTTTCACTTGGTGGTTTTAATAATAACGAGTGGGATTTCCACCCGCTACGCGGCGTCACGTTACAGTATCGGTATTTGTTACAGCAATCGAAAGAGAGAACAAAATAAAAAGTAAAGCCGTGACATATAAAAAAGGTTTCGACACACATTTACATCAATCGAAAACAACGAAAATGAATAGCGGTAATGATGTTGTTCGGTCGACACACGTTTACGTCACCAGTTTAAAATAATAACTTACCATTCATCGTCGGTTTCAGTTCGATTTGGTACGATAGCAATACGGTATCCATTTTCAATAAAACTTATATCATGATTTTGAAGAAAATCATAGTTTGGAGTTAGTTTTTTTTAACTGTTAACGTACGCATGTTAAAACAGTTCATTACTGCATCAATATGTCACCAGTTAAAACTAATAAATTACTATTCAACGCCGATTTCGGTTTGATTTGATACGATAACGGCACAGTATCCATTTTCATTCCGTACGCAAGTTAAAAACAGTTCATACCTGTTAAGAATAATGAATTACCATTTATCGTCCTTTCCAGGTCAGTTTGATATGATGACAGTGAAACGGTATCCATTTTCATTAAAATTTATATTAATGTTTAAACAAAAATAAACACAGATATGGAGTTAGAGTTATTAAAAAAGTCACTTTACCAAAGTTAGAACAAATACCTAAAAATTATAATTACTATTAAAACTAGATAATGGATATCTGTTGTTATTGAAAAAACTAAAACAAATATTTAAAAATTTGCTATCCTAAAAAAATTATAATCACCGTTCAAATTAAATAATGAATAATCTTTTATTAGGAAAACTAAAACGAATACCTAAGAAATTGTTATCACGCTACTTAAAAATCATATTTTTATATTTAATTTAATGTTTAATTTAATTTAATATAATAATAAACCCAAAAACCGCAACTAACTAAATAATAATTATTGTTGGGGATAGAATTTTAATGCTTATGGATCATGTATCATTTGTTTGGCCTGGATCACGGAATGGTGCAGGAAGACTAAGGATCACAGATCCTTAATAAACTAACAGTTGTTTCCAACATCCTTTCGCCTTGTTTTGCAGGTGCATTTCTGTAACACCTCTCAAAATCATGACCAATAAAGTGAAGACACGTGTCATAAACCCTAAACATGTAATAAGTTGACTTTGAAGGACTAAAGTTGACAAATAGTGAAAAGATATATGTGGAAGGACTAAAAGTGTCAACATGTGAAAACCATGTTTTTAAATAACCTTATACGATATTCGTATTCTTAAACGATTGAATTATTGGGCGTAAGAATCCATTTGTGAAAAACAAGTGAGACTTTTTAGACAAAGGGGTTAAATGTGTCAATATGTTAATTCTTACCTCTGAGTGACCTTTTAACGATTCCGGAGCTTCGTAATGTCCAATTATATTTCCGAGAATACTAAATGATAATTATATATGGTTTTGGTATTGTTAAATTAAAAATTGTGCAAGATTTCAAGAAAAAGAGATTAAAAGCGTCAATGAGAGAAACTAGTACCTTTCGGGTGATCTCGTAACTATACGGAAGCCTAACGATGTTTGTTATAAGTCCTAAGATACTTAAAAATTAACTTTGGGGGTCAAAAGTGCTAAAAACGAAAGTTATTTGGAGTTAATAAGGGCCAGGGACTAAAACTGTAATTTATAAAAGATGTTTACCGGAAGGAGGGAGAGTCGCGGCCAGGGAAGACTCTCCCTTGATGTCTACGCGGCCCGCGAGGGAGCTGCCAGCGTCCAAAAACTGGACAGCTGCATGTTGCAGGTCTGTCCACCGCCTTTGCATGCAAAAACTCGATACCAGGGGTTGTTTGATGGTTTTTACTAACACATTAACACCTGTGATCATCTGGTAACAGCCCATAACACTTGGATTGATCTCATGAGACTTCTTGCACTATATATAGAGCTCACTCTTGAACTCTTAAATTTGCACAATCAAAAATTTCTTTCATACTTCTTCTCTGGAGCTTCCTAGTCCTAAAGGAGTCTCCCCTCAGTTCAAACTTCGTGCTAGGACCTTGTGTAAGTGTTCTTAGCCTCTGTAGTTCGGTTTTTATATGTTTAAAGACCGAAAGTCAAAGTTGTCGTAATTATGCTTTGACTTTTAGTTTAAACTTTATCGATCCAGCCATTATTCGTAATGAAAGTGGCTACGTAATTAGATAGGTGATAATCCCTCAAAAGGGCACCTCCTAATTACCACGTTTACCTAGTTAATTGTCGGGTCAAAGTAATTAACATAAAAAGTCAAACGGGGCAGTTTTTAAATAAATTCATATATGATAATGTAGAAGCTATAAAATATGTTTTATCACTTTAATAACTTGGTAAACATTATTAGAACATGTCTAGACATGTTCAACCCGACAATTCTGAGTTTAGGCTTGGTGCGCAACCGAAAGTCGCGAAAGTTGACTTTTACTTTGACTTTCAGTTCTGACCCGAATTAGCTTAGTTTCTTTATGCACTAAGATTCCTTTGTGACCATATTATATAGTAGTATAACCCTCTGAGGTTATATTACATGGTCCCTTAGTAATCTGAGTTTATTTACTTGTTTCCGTTATTATGATTAAATTTGACCATTATGCCCTTATAATCTAAAAATGAGATTTTTGAATATATGGTCATACAAATAACTTAGTTACTGATATATAAACATGTCTAGATTATTTTGACATGAATTTCTGGTCTCAAATTGATGATATGCTAGATATCGTAAATTTAGTTTTTGTAAAGTCTAAACTACCCCTTTTTGCATAAACCATGATTAAACATAAATTTTGACCCCAAACTCATTACCTACTGTTATGATATCATTTTTAGGAATTTTTAGAATGTTGGTTCAGATTATATACTGACCATAACTTAGAGTTCTTGTATAAATTCTATAATTGACGATTATGCCCTTTTTGTTAATAAAATGTGATTTACGTATAATTGACATGCCAAACCTTTTCCTACTGATTTAATATGTAAAATAAAATATTTTAACCATCCAAGGCTGGTCAAAATATCAGAATCACATAAATATCGCAAATATCGTCAATTGTCGACTTTTACGCTAATTAGGTGCATAGTATGGTTTAAAACCATATTTAGTACCTAAGACTTTCTACCTACTGAATTTATAAATAAATTTTAATATTTTTTCAGTAGGTATAAGTCATGAACTCAGACTTTCAATTTTGTCCTTATAACTATGTGTGAAATGACCAAAATGCCTATACGGTGCATAGTTTGGCCAAAAATGGTAAACCACATGTAAGGACCTGCAAAAAATGCTCCAAAACGACCCGTAAGTGAAAACCCGGACCCCTGAAACCCTAATATGCATGAAAAACCAAGAAAACAAGGATTTTTGAATTCAGGCGGGCCGCGTAAAACGTAAGCTTCGGCTTACGCGGGCCGCGTCAACTTAAAGTTGACCGGATAAGCGTCCCGGGCCACGTGTCGCACACGTGGTAACCCTACTCGTGACACACCAGCCCTACACGTAGGATAGGGGCTCTCGCGGGCCTTGTAAAAGCCATGTTAAGGCTTACGCGGGCCGCGTAAAACTTGAAATGTTGCTATAAGTAGCCTGTGCATGGGACTTGCTTCTGTGTTCGAAATCTCACTCTCAAAACGTCCCTATTCTGCTAAAAACGAGTTTTACAGTGTCACGACGCTGCTACGATACAGGGTATTAACTCGATCACTGCTACGATACAATGTCCGATCGATTGAAACTAATCCGATGGATGTTTAAGTGCTGCCCGTATTTGGGCTATACTTTGTCATTCGTCGTGAGGGTTTTGATTTCATGAGCTTATCGTAAATGTTGTATTAAGTTACTGACCTAGTTTCGTATGCATTGTTGTTTAAATTAGGTTATCAGGCTTATCAGTAGGCTAAACTCTGCCCAACTAAACTTGCAATGTAAGTCATTCTCTTTTTATCAACTGTTTTACTAAACCTCAAATTATTCTCAAAAGTTATAATTACAGGGATTAAGTCGTGGTTATCTTGAATCACTGGCTAGTGGGGTATTGTGCACATTACTAATCTCTCACGGTTAGGTTCACCAACCTAACAGTGATAATCATCACTACTTGGGTGAAAGGACCCAATAGTGGTATGACCATCGTCACCAGGGTGTGACACGGCGCCAGATAAAAATAAGATAGTAGCCATTGTAATCGCTCTTATGATGTAATATAGAACTATGTGTCGTTTTATCAAAATTGAGTGACTCGCCAGTATTTCCCCGCTGATAAAATATTTTTAAACATGTTTCAGGTGACTTACTGTGAATCAAGGAAAAGTGCTACGGAGCACTAACAAAGCTTGAAGTGGTGGCTCAGTAAAATAAATAAACATGTTTTGTAAAATAAGGGATTTCCTTGTGAAATTCCCTTTACTGTAAATTATGGGGTTTGTCCCAAATTATGAAATAAAATAATTGGGCATTTTTAAGTTTTAAAAGATCCTGTTAAACTTCCGCTGTCAACTCAAATAATAAATACCACGGGTTTCTGTCCCGCGGCTCCTGGACCGGGTAACACCGGGACGGGGGCCGTGACAGAAAAAGGTGGTATCAAAGCCACTGATTTAAGCCAATTAAGTATTTAGAAATACTTAATTTTCTGATTGCCATTCTGTGAATTTAAGTTGATTTTAACTTAGAATTGTGTGTGTTTCTTCATGTGTGCTAACAGCATGAATGAATTATCGGAGGCACTCCGAAATTTTACTATCCATAGCACAGATATGGACATCACAGGAAATTCATCTGGCTATTAGGCTGATACTGAAGAGCCAATAGTATTCCAGGCCCAGCCACAAGAGAAACCAAAGACGAAAAAGAGAAGGAGACTCGTAGGTTGGAGGCGTATGCGTAGGAAGAAACCAGTGACACAGAAAGTTATCAAGACTGAGGATCCGAAGGATAAAGGAAAAGGAAAGGAGATCGGGGAGAGTTCAGGGCAAGCCCAGGAAATGTCACTGTGGGAGGAGCTGGATCGCAAACTGGCAAATAGCGACCTCATCGGACCTGCCGATGAAAACCTCTTCAATTACCCAGCTGAAGTACTACTTCCAGTTAATTTAGAGCCTGCTATCCCAGATCCTATTGTCAACCCCCGACCATTACCAGGAGAGCTGGAAGAATGGTGGACAACTGACTGGCAATTTCAGAATCTCTTGAATAACCCTAACACATTTTCCCCCCAGTTTGACCCTGAACCTGCACTAAACCCACCTATGAGCACAGAAAACTTGGCTGAACTCCGCCACTATGGCAAGGAGCTGGTGGATGCTGGAAATAGAATCCGGGAAGTGGGAGAGAGGATATCATGGAAATACGACGAGAGGGAGCGTCGTTTCTAAAGTGCCAGCTGACGGGATCATATGTGGTTGTGTGGTTCGTGTTTAATAATAATAAAATAATAAATATTAACAAAAATATAACTATGTAAAATAACTTAAAATAAAACTTTTGTAATATATCTGGTGCGTACGGATGCATACTAAAATATATAAAAATATGGAAGTCGCAAAGTCGACAATTTTGGCTATACGTGTTGACGTGATTATGTGCGATTGTTTTATTATGTTTAATTGTTATTTATTTTGTGCTAATAACTTATATATATTAATTACCAGATGGAACACGCTGGTAATGAACCAGTTAACGAGGTTAACCAATCCGAGCAAAACAATGAAGATCACTTTCTTAACAGACAAGATATAGAAAATATTGTGGCTCAAGGAATAGCCAATGTGTTGGTGCAGTTGTCTGTCGACTACATCTTAGTTCGAGTCTTAGGTTAGGGCTCATTGTATGTGTTTAATGTATTAGGTTCGTTCATATGGTCATAAGCTTAGAGGTCCGTTTATTTGGTCATAAGTAAGGAGATCCGCTTATGTGTCATGTCCATATATGGGAACCTATTTGGTTAGGTCCGCTTATTCGTACATGTCCATATAAGCGAACCTATCTGATCAGGTCCGCTTATACAGGTCCGCTTATACAGGTCCGCTTATACGTACATGTTCATATAAGCGAACCTATGTCTCCTATATATAGGTAGGTCATTCATGCGGATCTAGTAGAGAAGTTAGTGTGTGTTACGGCGAAGCCCTGCCAAATTGTCTCCAGAGCTTGTATTTTGTTAACAGATCAATAAAAGAGAAGTTAAATAGTGAAATCAAGCTAAACAAAGACTGAATCAATGAATTCCGCCTCTGATTCAGTCTGAGCACTCTTCTGATCGACTCGTCAGGTCGCTTAACGATCTTACAAGTGGTATCAGAGCTCAGGAGGAAGAGTTCTTACTGTTTAGTTCGTTTTCGCTCAAAAATTCTGATTTCTACACCTTCTTTCATCATCAGATCAAGTTTTACCGGTCGGAATTCACTCAAAGTTTCACGGATTGTGCGCAATTGATCATAGACAAACCCTGGAAAGTTTCGGACCAAAATACGGACTAAAAATGGATCAAATGACCTTCGGATATAGGTCCGCTTATACGGACACTCCATAGGTTCGTTTGTTAGGTCCGTTTTTAGGAACATATTTGTTATAGGTTCGCTTTAGAGGTCCGCTTTTAGGGACATATTTGATCAGGTCCGCTCCAAATTACTTGATAGGTCCGCTCCAACGACACATATTTGATTAGGTCCGCTCCAAAGTACCTCACAGGTCCGCTCTTGTGTACATCAGTAGGTCCGCTCGTGTGTACATCAGGAGATCCGCTTATTCGAACAAACAGGTCCGCTTGGTTGAACATCTTCAGAGATCCGCTTTAGTGGTTCGTTTTTCTGTCAGATCAGAGATCCGCTTTTGTGAACATTACAGGTGTTTCATTCTTGTGTCAGTTTACAAGAGGTGATCAGAACCATTTTAGTTTGCATGTGAGCTATGTCGGTAAAGTGATTCAGAATTAAAAGCATCGTATTGTGTGTAACATTCTGATCAAGGCTGTCAGTTTGTTGAAACAAGAAATCACTAGTTCTTGTGTCAGTTTGCACGAGGTGTTCAGTATCATTTGTTTTAAATTGTCTTATATTCTGAATTGTCGGACAGATTTGTTCTAACCCATGTGATCACGGTTCATTAAAATCTACATGTGATAACAGCCCACTATTCAATATTGTTGGCCCAATCATAATCGTTTGTTCATTGAAAAGTGTTGACTGCCTCTCGATAACCGGAAATCAAGTTTGTAAGTGGGGTTGAAGTCCAAGACAATTTGAGGTCCAATGAGAATTGAGGGGTGATCAATATTGTCGGTTCATTAAAGTTTGAATTGTATACATATATCTTCGGCCCACTAAAGTCAAGTCTGGTGAGATCTTTAAGTGTGCTGTTAGCCCAAGTCATTTTCTCGGCCCAAGTCAAAATTGAGGCCCAATCACCATTGAGTATTAATCATTTCCAAGTTTCAATATCACATCGAATTGCATCAAGGTTTCGGCCAATTAGATTTAAGTGATTGGTACTTTGTATAAACAGTTTGTTTTGAAAAATGACAATGAGGATTGATGACCAGGAAAACAATGATCTTAAAAGGTTAAATGATTGGTATCGAGGATATTTCAGTAGTTCCTATCAGAAATTGCCCAAAGCGATTTGGAGTAAACGTTTTGAATGTTTTCTGAGTAAGGAAGATGAGAAATTGGATGATTTGGAAAAGCGTTTTGATCGTTTGATTGACTATTTGAAAGAAAATCAAATAGTAATATCAGAAGCTGAAATGGTATCAAAGTTTGCTAATGGATTACCTGCTGAATGGGATGTTTTTTTGAAAAATCTGAGAGAAAATTCAAGTTTTTCAAAATTATCTCTGAATAAATTCATTAGTAAACTGAAAAATCATGGTTATGAACTTTATCAAAAGAAGAGAAATGTGTTGGATAAGATAAAAATGAATTTAGAAGATTTGAATTTAGACGTGATATATGAAATAAACAAAAGAATCAATGTTTGTTGGGCAGCGAAAAGAGATTTGATGTATGATATGAAAAGGGGTTGTTATATTGATGATAATGGAAATCCTATTGACCTTGTTAAAATCTTTGGTGCAGGTACTTATAAGATAGAGAAAGAGCAAGTTCTAAAGAATGAAGAATCTGTGAAGAATGAATTTTCAAATTATGAATCAGTATGCTCCAAATGTGACAACTTTAAGATTGACAATGACAAACTCTTGAAGGATGCGGAAAGTCTGACATTGGAAGTCAAGAAGTTGAAAGATGAGAAGCAAATTGATGTAAAACAGATTCTGGAGTTACAGGGAAATTGTGAAAAGCTGAAAGCTGAAAATGACAAACTGTTAAATAATTTGAACAGTTTGATATTAGAAAACAAAATTTTGAAAGAAAACGAAAAAGGTTTTGAAAATGAAAAAGTAAAATTTGAAAAAGATTTTCAAAGTCAAATAAAAATTTTAGAAGATGAGAAAGACTTGTTTGGTAAAAACAATCTTGAAAAACAAATTGAAATCAATTCTCATCTTGAAAAGATTATTCGACTTGAAAAAGAGGCAGCATGTGCTCAAAAGAAAATCAATGAATGGGAAGAAAAGTTGAAGGTGTTTGTGAATACTTCAACTATTCCTTGCCCAAAACCTTTAAATTCAGTTCCAATAAGTGACAATGTCACAAACTTTGACAAAGTCAAAGTTGAAGATTGTGATGAGAAATCTGATGATGAAAATAAAAAATTCGAAAAACAAAAATTGTTTTTGAAATTAAAAGAAAAGTTTCAAGAAACTGTTCCACAATCAACTGAAAAGGGAGAATGTTCTAAGCAAAAACCTTTGAAGAAGAAAGTGGAACAAAAACAAAAAGAGAAAATTTTGAAAAATGTACAAAAAGATAATAAAAGCTCATCAGATCGATCATCCAATCGCAATGAAAAATTACAAAAATTGAAAAATGAAAACTCAAAAATTGTTGGCAATAAGTGGTACAGGTCGGACCACAGTGCTCAAAAGTCAAATTCAGCAAACAAGAGGAGCAAGGATTATCACCAAGCCAAACAGTGCTTTGATTTGAGCATTTGGTGTGAAAATGGTGATTGGTACGATAACAGAGTGTGTTACCGATGTGGTTATCAAGGACACATTGCTGTTAACTGGCAAGGTTGGAGTTATGAGACAAGGAGATGCTTTAATTGTAACATCAGAGGTCACATTGCCAGAGATTGCCCAAGGAGATCAAATGAAAGATTGAGGGTTAATTCTCAGAAAATGGCAAAGAAATCAGTCAATGTCAAGCCCAAAGAACAGAAGGTTCAAGAACCTATAGTTCAAGAAACGAAAGTGAAGCTTTCCCAGGGGCAGAAAGACAGACCGAGGAAGAAGAGAAAGAAGGCTAGAGAGTATCTAGAGAAGATTTTGTCCTCGGATACAACTGGTAAAACAGATAAAAGTTCTGATAAATCGTCTTGCTCTCCAAAGAATGACAAATCAAGCAAAACAAATTCATCGGATACAAATCTGAGGACGAAAGAGGGAAAGAAGAAGAAGAAAGTTTGTGGCAATGAATCTGTTTCTTCGGAAACAAAGGAGCCACATGTTGGCGATGAATCTGGCTCATCAAAGTCAGACAAGCCACATTCAGGCAATGATTCTTGTATGGTAAAACCAGAAGAGCCAGTTGTTGAGGTAAAAATTGAGAATTCTGGTCTAACAATGGATGATGCAAATTTTCTACCATTGTTGAACAAGAATTCAAAAACACCCAAGGATTGTCAGGCTTGGGTGAATCTGTTCAAATAGAAAAACCTGACTTGCCGGAGTTCCCAGGTTGGTAAGCGTGGAACATGAATCGGCAATTTCTTGAGAAATTCACGTTTGTGATATTTCGAACTTACAAGTGGTAAATCAGGGACATTAAGTTGTACTTGATTTTCTACAAGTGATGTTTGTGGATTGTTCTTAAAAATGTTAGTTTTTACAAGTGATTGAAGGGAACAAAGTGATGAAAGATCCCCGAATTTGTGAAAAGACACACAAAACTTATTTTCTGGAAAAACCATTTTGATTAAAACAAACTTAAGTGTTTTGAAATCACTATGGGAAAATGTTTTGTTGTGAGCGGGAGTTCTGATTGTTTATGCCAGGTGGATGGAGAATTGAAGTGATTCTCATCATGTTGTCAAGTTTGTACAGTTTGTTTCAAATTTTCTCAGAAAATCAAAATTGAAATATATTTTGATTTTAGGGGGAGAAAAATTTTAAAAAAATTAGAAAATTTGAAAATGTCAAAAACATTGAAAAATTCAAAATGAGTTTTGCTGAAACAAGAGGATATGATAGAAAATCAGTGGACTATCACAGTACGCTAAAGAAATGAAATGTCAAATGTGATAAACGGTCTCACTGATGATGTGTTGATAGGTTTTCGTACATTTAGTAGATTTATTCGGGATATAAACCTAAAATTCAAACTTGCTTAATCGTGGGGAACACTACTTGGATATATAGGTAACCCCTGAAATCTCGTTTGAAAGGTCTCGTATTCTGATATACTAGGTCTTTATACTCAATGATGTCTGGGGTATTATTCCAGGACTTCTGCTGAACGGTGGTTCTGACCTAGTCCACGAATAATACTTTCCGCAATGCTTGAAATATAGCATCACCCTCAGCATATATGATAAGACAATAAAATTGCTTAGCAATGCTGTTGTAAAAAAGATCCTCTAAAGGGGACACACCCAAAAGTTGATTCATGATCTCTCTGCTGAACGGTAGTTCTGACCTGAGCTCTCATGATTCTTCATAATTTATTAACCCCTACAGATATCATTTGTGTCATAATTACCTGTAAGACTGAATATTGGGATTCTGGATACGGGAGTATATTCAAGAGGTGGGACACATGAATGAGCTAAGTTCATAAGACATCTAAATCGTATCCTGAGTAATTTGAAATTTGTGTGAAAATTTAAGACGGATCAGTATATCGACAATCAATGTGAATCGTTTAGAACTTAAAACGATTAAAAGCTTAACGGTGCTTGTGATGTGTCTAAAAACTGATCTGATCCTCTTTCGCATTCTCACAAAAATATGTTTGTACATATTTCTTTTCTGCATTTAATTTTTGTTATTGCATTTATGTTTCATATTTTGAAAAATTCAAAAAGATTTTTGACAACTGATGTTGAAAAGCTGATATTCAAAATCTCAAAGGCTAAATCTGTTGGTGCAGTTGTCTGTCGACTACATCTTAGTTCGAGTCTTAGGTTAGGGCTCATTGTATGTGTTTAATGTATTAGGTTCGTTCATATGGTCATAAGCTTAGAGGTCCGCTTATTTGGTCATAAGTAAGGAGATCCGCTTATGTGTCATGTCCATATATGGGAACCTATTTGGTTAGGTCCGCTTATTCGTACATGTCCATATAAGCGAACCTATCTGATCAGGTCCGCTTATACAGGTCTGCTTATACAGGTCCGCTTATACGTACATGTTCATATAAGCGAACCTATGTCTCCTATATATAGGTAGGTCATTCAAGCGGATCTAGTAGAGAAGTTAGTGTGTGTTACGGCGAAGCCCTGCCAAATTGTCTCCAGAGCTTGTATTTTGTTAACAGATCAATAAAAGAGACGTTAAATAGTGAAATCAAGCTAAACAAAGACTGAATCAATGAATTCCGCCTCTGATTCAGTCTGAGCACTCTTCTGATCGACTCGTCAGGTCGCTTAACGATCTTACACAATGCTATTCCAGCAATCCTCGCTGCTGCCCGAAATCCAGTTGAACCTCCACCCAGCAAACGTACTCGTGATGACAATTTCAGTAATAGTGTAAATGGAGGCGGTAACAATAATAATAATGATGTGATGCAAGCCCCTTACCTTAAGAAAATGAAAGCTGCAACGCCTGGTTGCACTTATAAGGAATTCCTTGCCTGTAAACCAATCGAATTTGCAGGCAATGAAGGGGCAACTGCAGCACTGCGTTGGTTAGAGAAAACCGAAGCGGTAATTAAAATAAGTAAATGTGCCGAGGAAGACAAGGTCATGTACGCGTCGCATCTTTTTAAAGAAGGGGCACTAGAATGGTGGAATACAGTACTACAAGCCAAAGGGAGTGATGTGACTTATGCCATGAATTGGGAATAATTTAAAAGATTGGTGGAAAGAAAATCCTGTCCTGAATATGAAAAGGAACAAATGACAAATAAGTTCCTAAACCACCGAATGGTGGATGTTGATTGTCGAGGGTATACTTCGACATTCTTCGAGTATGCTAGAATTGTACCTACCCTGGCTTCGCCAAAACCGGTACTTATTTCTTGCTATATTTGGGGTTTAATTAGCGAGATTCGCGATATCGTCAAAGCTGCGAGACCTCGTACAATTGACGATGCTGTGGAGTTAGCCAACACCCTAACTGACGGATTGATACGCACAAGAGAAGAAAATCGGAAGAAGGAGGTGGCCCAAAATATTACCCAAGGATTTCGTATGGGTAATAGTAGTAATTTCAAGAAAAAGGGAACCGAGCAATCTTCCACTGTTCCATTTTGCAGTACTTGTAAAAGAAAGCATTTTGAAAGATGCAAAGGGTATTGCAATTTCTGCAAAATTCCAGGGCATCAAGAGGAAGATTACCGGAGGAAGAAATCAATAATCTGCTTCAACTGTGGAGAAGTTGGACATTTTAGACCAGACTACCCCAAATTGATCAAACCAGCTGGCAACAAAGCCAAACCTGCAGAAGGAACTACCAAAAAGAATGCAAGAGCATTCCAGTTGACTACCCAAGAAGCAGAACTCATCCCAGATGTGATAGCTGGTACGTTTCTAGTTCATGACGTTTATGCAAAAGTATTATTCGACTCTGGTGCAAACCAAAGTTTTATAAATACTTCATTCTGCCAAGCTCTTCAACTACCCTTAACCAACCTTAGACAATTTTTTACTGTCGAAACGGCAGATGGGAGTTCTGTTAACATAAATAAGGTCTTGCGAGATGAAAAGATAGAACTCTTAGGCCATAAATTTTCTGCAAACCTATTACCTATGAATTTAGCCGGATTCGATGTTGTGTTAGGAATGGATTGGTTAGTAGCCAACCATGCTCGAATCCTCTGTGATAAAAACTCCATAGAAATTCATACACCCACGGGAGAAATAGTGGTGATTACAGGAGATAAGCCACGTAAGCCACTGAAATTCATTTCAGTAATGAAAATGGTCAGTTATTCAAGAAAACAAGAAATAGTGTATATGATTTCGGCAATCATCAACACTAAAGGTAAGGACTTAAGGAAATTCCAGTAGTATCAGAATACCCGAATGTATTTCCAGAAGAATTACCTGGATTACCATCCGATAGGGAAGTAGAATTTAGAATTCATCTAATTCCTGGAACTACACCGATAGCCAAGTCACCTTATAGTTTAGCACCCACCGAAATGCTCGAATTGAAAAAGCAGTTAGATGAATTATTAAGCAAAGGATTCATACAACCTAGTTCATCCCCGTGGGGAGCACCTGTGTTGTTTGTAAAGAAGAAAGATGGTTCGATGCGAATGCGTATCGATTATAGGGAATTGAATAAGGTTACAATTAAGAATCGATACCCATTACCTAGGATTGATGATCTTTTCGATCAACTTCAGGGAGCTAGATATTTTTCTAAGATAGATTTACGTTCCGGATACCATCATTTGAAAGTACAAGAAGAAGACATACCTAAAACTGCTTTCAGAACTAGGTATGGTCATTACGAGTTTACAGTCATGCCCTTTGGATTAACAAATGCTCTGGCAGCATTCATGGACATGATGAATAGAATCTGTAAACCGTATTTGGATAAATTTGTGATTGTCTTCATTGACGATATACTCATTTATTCCAAAAGCCAGGACGAGCATTGTGAACACTTGCATGCACTCTTAACTTTGTTAAGAAAGGAAAAGCTTTACGCCAAATTCTCGAAGTGTGAATTTTGGCTACAGGAAGTGCAATTCTTAGGTCACATGGTGAATCACGACGGTATCCACGTAGATCCCTCCAAGATAGAAGCGATCACCAAATGGAAGGTCCCGCAATCAGCTATGGAAGTTAGAAGTTTTCTAGGATTAGCCGGATAACGGTTTAT
The DNA here is from genome assembly GCA_030545235.1 of Helianthus tuberosus. Classification (NCBI taxonomy): domain Eukaryota; kingdom Viridiplantae; phylum Streptophyta; class Magnoliopsida; order Asterales; family Asteraceae; genus Helianthus; species Helianthus tuberosus. The sequence goes on from CM060366.1 coordinate 125,286,652, forward strand.
TAAGGATTTTTTTCAAAATAGTTGTGCCATTAACTAAGCTAACCTGTAAAGCAGTGAAGTTTGAATGGGGATCTAGACAAGAAGAGGCTTTTAAGATTTTAAAGCAAAAATTAACAAACGCCCCAATTCTTGCCTTACCAGAAGGGACAAAAGATTTTGAAGTTTACTGTGATGCTTCAAAGCTAGGATTAGGATGTGTGCTAATGCAACGCAAGAAGGTAATTGCATATGCATCAAGGAAATTAAAGAAGCACGAGGAAAATTATACGACTCACGACTTAGAATTAGGAGCGATAATTTTTGCCCTTAAGATTTGGAGGCACTATCTGTATGGAAGTAAGTTTACCGTTTATACAGATCATAAAAGCTTAAGGTATATATTTGGGCAAAAAGAATTGAACATGAGGCAACGAAGATGGATGGAAATTCTAAGTGACTACGACTGTGATATTCAATATCACGAAGGAAAAGCAAATGTAGTTGCAGATGCCTTAAGTCGTTAGTATTATGAAAAGCAAAAGCGAGTTCGTGCTCTTAGGTTAAGCTTACAATTAAATTTAATGGAACAATTGAAAAACATTCAAGAAACAGCTATCAAGGATGTGACAACCCTCAAAATTACATGTAATCCGTACAATTTATTTAATGATAATTAAAGTGCTTGATGACTGTGCTGAATCATTTAACTGCTCTCTGATTACTGTGTTATACTTACATGTGCATGTTAGCATACTAGTAGTATATAGAAAAGTTACTAAATAGTCCGGTATGTTTTCCTATGTGTTAGGAATAAATTGCGTTACAAAAATATATAAATAAGATGCCTTACGGAACAATTAAACAACTTAACGGAACAGTATCTGACCGAACAACCGGACATTACCCGGGACGCCAAATATTTGTTAAACATATGGTGTTATTATTTCTTGGCTAGTTATGGTCCCCGTTTGCCATAACACCCACTAAAAACCCTATATCTAACATAAAATATCAAATGCTTACAACCTAACTAATACTTACACTTTAGTTACATTTTTTGCAAATAGACCCCCCCCCTAACTGAATTTTCAGCCCTTGGGACCCACCACATCTTCACAATCATTACTTATGGATTTGTGAATATTTCCAAGGTGATAGGTTGCTTGTTGCATTGTACAAGATATTGTGCAATCATGACACATAGCCCCCAAAATCTCTACATAATCCACTCAAGATCATTCACTCTCTCACCTCACTCCTCTCTCTCTCATTTTCGGCCCTCCATAGCAGCCACCATCACCACCACTTCACAACCATAAACATCCATCATCAAGTTCCATTCAAAGCTTGAAGTTCATCCATGGAGGTTGCAAGTTGAAGGACTTTCTAAGGAGCTTTGTTCTAGTCTTTTTTTCATCATCTTCTCTCTACATTTTCATCACTAGAATCATCCCTAGCTTTAAGCTAGTAGTAAGTTCCTCATGTCACCTTTGTTCATCTTGTTTCATGATTAAAAGATGTAATATGTTGAATCTACAAGAACACTAAAAAGGGTTTAAACAAGAAGATGTAACATGATGTATTTATGTTAGTATGATGTTATCTTGAGATGTTGCTGATTTCTTGCTGAGTTACTTGTTAATATTGAGTACTAGAATTGTTGTTGATCATTATGCATGTTAACGGAACCAATCTAACTCGCATTAGAATGTAAAAGCTGAAAAACAGAAAGCTGCTTGCTGATTACAGCCAACTTCAGTTGGCTGTAACCGAACCGTAATAAAATGAAAAATGTGTTTTCTGAACTCTAGATTTATGTATTATGAAATACGGTTCTAATGGAACTGGAAAGGGTCATTTTGTAACAGCAGCTCAAGCTGCATTTTTGCTGCTGAAAATAGGTGTTATATTTTTGGTCATAACTGGAAATCTATGATGAATTAGATCATGAAATTTGTACAGTAGATGACAACTGATGTATTTGTAATTACCCCACTGGAATTTTGTGAATCGGACTCTCGACGAATTTTTAATAAATTATTCCGTGGACTGCAGTCAGAAAAAGATAAATCTGAGTTCAGTCCGGAAAATGAATTTTTATAAAATATTGGTAATGAACTGGACCCCGAGATTTTTATACAATAATATTTGGATCGTTTAAGACATTCTGTAAAAATTTGGGAATTTTTGGAACATGTTAACTATTTTATTAAAATATCCGAAAACAGCCCAGTTTTGAATATAAAAGCTGAAAGAACTTAAGTCGTAAATTGCGTGTCTAAATGTCGGGTATGTTATCTGTGAATGATATAACATGTTATATGTGTTATGTGCATCATCATATGTTTGTTTAGGAGTAGGGAATGGATGGGAAACTTATATGGGCATAAACCATTAAAGTGATGCATGTTATGTGATAGATACATGTAGGAATTTTGTGTTCTATTTGAAATCACTAATAAACTAAGTGGTAATCATACTAGGACGTGATTGACCGACCTTGACTGTTAGCTATATTTGAGAGTCAAACCGAGCAACCGAGGTGAGTTCACACTCTTTTCAAGGCATGGGATTCCCGGTGGGTTGGGAATGGGATTGAATGACTACTCGAACTATCATTACTATTAAACTACTTACTACTGTCCTCGGATTGAAGGGCACGTACGTAAAGCCTACGTACACGACCATAAGACCATCAACTCTATCAATTGAAGTCCCTCATTTATCGACTTAATCGCCGAGGCCTATGGCGAGCGGGTCATTAGTTAATAGCGCTATTAGGTTTAACAAACCTCACACCGTGCCAGTCGGACGGGCGTGTACTAATGGACTATGGGCAAAGGGTCAATGCTGATAGACATTGACTTAGGGCACCTCTTACATTTTCGTAGCAGTCGATACGTGTGGTCTAATAACACATGGGAAGCCCCCACTAATCTTCGCAAACATGTCAGGAAGACCGCGATACGAATTTATACGATACATGGTTTACAAAACGAACATATGATTTACGAAACGAATGATATAACTAAACAACCAACTGTGAACTCGCTCAACTTTGTTGTTGACTCGTTGTTACATGCCTTACAAGTTGCTAGATGCCTATGGAGCTTGCACGAGGAAGATGTTGTTGTGGGATGCGGACTGTTATGTCCCGTACTTAATAATTGAACTTTATAAACTATGTTTTGGACATTAAACTTATGAACTATAAACTTATGTTTTGAACTTCCGTTTTATGCTTCCGCTGTTAACTTAAAACTGGTTACTGTCTTACGGTCACCAATTGTATTGTGATTGGTTTTACTTACTAAGATTACGTTGTTCAATATGATTGGTGGCTCGATCCTGGTCATGTCACGCCTCCAAGCGGTGATACCCCGCATGGTGGATTTTAGGGGTGTGACAGATTGGTATCAGAGCCATTGGTTATAGTGAACTTGGTTTTAAAAAGGGAAAAGTTTTTGATAAAACCAGACTATAACCTGTACGGTGCTCAACGATCCACAACAACGCTTCACTCCACATGCAAGACTCGACACCATAAGTGGTATGATTTATGTTATATTGTCGGTTAGATAGTTCTCACTGTGCACCAGTTAACGTGATAATTGCTATTTGAACCTCGTGTGCTTACTCTCTATTGTCGTCCCACACTTACGCACTTTCGCGACACCTTTCTCACTTACGTTGCTTCATTATGAAGATCATGAGCGGACGCGGAGGACGTATCAACCTCACTCAAGCCCAGTTGACGGCTTTGATCAACGAACGAGTTGCTGAGGCACTCGCAGCAAATCCAGCAGGAGGTATAACATGCTATATCAACCCACCTTAGGACGTTTAGATCCTACCTCCACAAACCAACCCTCGTACTTAACCTTGTCTGTTATTCTCACACAACAGGTCAACATGCTCAAACTCCTGTGTGCACGTTCAAAACGTTCATGGACTGCCGACCTACTACTTTCAGTGGCACGGAAGGAGCAGTAGGCCTTCTTCACTGGTTTGAAAAGCTTGAGTCTGTTTTCGAGATGTGCGAATGCCCTGAAGATCGAAGGGTGAAATATGCTACTGGAAAGCTTGAAGGTGCTGCGTTAACCTGGTGGAAGGCACAGGTTCAACTACTAGGACTGGCAGTTGCTAATGCCACCCCCTGGAATGGTTTCAAGGAACTGATCAAAGAAGAGTACTGCAGTCGAGACGACATCCACAAGCTAGAGGTGGAATTTTTCAATCTGAAGATGACGGGATCTGAGATTGAGGCGTACACTAAGAGGTCAAACGAACTGGCCATCTTGTGTCCAACCATGGTGGACCCTCCCATCAAACGAATTGAGTTGAACCTCAAGGGTCTTGTACCAGAGATTCAGAGTCATGTGACTTCAGCCAACCTGGGTACCATTCAGCAAATCATTAAGTTGGCCCATCGTCTCACTGACCAGGCGGTGGAGCAAAACAGGCTGCCCAAACGAATCAGTGCCACAACTACTTCTGATGCACCTACCGACAACAAGCGAAAATGGGATGGGAACTCCAGTAAAGGTTCTACATCAGTTCAGTCGCAGCAGTGAAAGACTGATGACTACCAGAGTCCTGGTCAGCAATCTTCCGGTAGTCAAGGACAGGGTGGATATCGAGGAAACCACCCAAAATGCAACAAATGCAACAGACACCATAGTGGTCAGTGCAACAAGGGACGTTGTCAGAGGTGTCTACAGATGGGTCATGAAGCCAAGGATTGCAGGAGCTCACGGCCTGCAAATCAGAATCGTCAGCAGCAACAGCAAGCACCGCAGAATCAGCAACAGGGCAACATGGGATGCTTTCAGTGTGGCGCTGAAGGCCACTTTAAGAAGAACTGTCCCCAGCTTAACCAGAATCAGAACAACAACAACAACCAGGGAAACAGGAACAATAATGGGGGCAACAATGGGGGAAACAATGATGGCAACGGTGCCAGGGGTCGAGTGTTCGTGATTGGTCAGGGTGATGCAAGGAACGATCCCAACGTTGTGATGGGTAAGTTTCTTCTCGACGACTTTTATGTTACTGTTTTATTTGATTCGGGTGCCGATACCAGTTATGTGTCTCTAAAAGTTAGTCAAATGCTTAAGCGCACCCCAACACTTTTGACCCCCAAACACACAGTAGAGCTAGCCAATGGTAAAAGTCTTGAAGCCACACACGTAGTTAAAGGTTGTAACCTCGTCTTAGCTGGTCAGACTTTCTCTATCGATCTTATTCCTATCACACTGGGTAGTTTCGACGTCGTTATTGGGATGGATTGGCTATCTCATCATCAAGCAGAGATTGTTTGCAAGGAGAAAATCGTCCGCATTCCTCGTTCTGGTGAGGAACCCCTCGTGATTCATGGCGACAAGAGTGGTGCTATCGAAGGCATCATCTCTTTCCTTAAGGCCCAGAAGTGTTTGCGAAAGGGCCACACTGCCATTTTAGCACTCGTTACTGACACGTCAACGGAAGAGAAGAGAATTGAAGACGGACTATTGTACGTGACTTTCCCGAGGTATTTCCTGAGGAATTACCTGGTCTTCCGCCTCATCGTCAAGTTGAATTTCAAATCGAGCTAGCTCCTGGAGCAGCGCCCATAGCTCGAGCACCTTATCGTCTAGCTCCATCCGAACTTGAAGAACTGTCCACGCAATTACAAGAACTCTTGGAAAAGGGTTTTATACGTTCTAGCTCTTCGCCCTGGGGAGCTCCAGTACTATTCGTGAAGAAGAAAGACGGTACCTTCCGTATGTGCATAGATTACCGCGAACTCAACAAGGTGACCGTAAAGAATCGTTATCCTCTTCCACGCATTGACGACTTGTTCGACCAGTTGAAAGGGTCAAGCTATTACTCCAAGATTGATTTGAGATCGGGATACCATCAGCTGAGAGTCCGAGATGAGGACGTCTCCAAAACAGCATTCAGAACTCGCTACGGCCATTACGAGTTTCTGGTCATGCCTTTCGGGTTGACAAATGCACCAGCGGTTTTCATGGATCTCATGAACCGAGTATGCAAACCTTACCTGGATAAGTTCGTTATTGTGTTCATCGACGATATCCTGATCTATTCTAAGAGTCAAGAGGAACACGAGCAGCATCTACGACTTATGCTGGAACTTCTTCGAAAAGAGCAGTTGTATGCCAAGTTTTCGAAATGTGACTTCTGGCTTTGCGAAGTCCACTTTCTAGGCCATGTGGTAAACAAGGATGGAATTCATGTTGACCCATCCAAAGTAGACTCAATCAAGAACTGGCCTGCACCCCGTACACCAACAGAAATCCGCCAATTCTTGGGTTTGGCAGGATACTACAGAAGGTTTATCAAAGATTTCTCCAAGATTGCGCAACCTCTCACTTCACTGACTCAGAAGGGTGTCACCTATCGTTGGGGTGATGCACAAGAATCCGCATTTCAGCACTTGAAAGATAGACTTTGTAGCACGCCTATCCTCTCATTGCCTGAAGGCACATATGATTTTGTGGTTTATTGCGACGCTTCCATCCAAGGACTTGTTTGCGTGTTGATGCAACGTGATAAGGTCATTGCCTATGCATCGCGCCAACTTAAGGTTCACGAAGGGAACTACACTACGCACGACTTGGAGTTGGGAGCAGTTGTTTTCTCGCTTAAGATATGGAGACATTACCTGTACGGTACAAAGTGCACCATTTACACCGATCACAGGAGTCTCGAGCATATCTTCAAGCAAAAGGAATTGAATATGCGACAACGTCGTTGGGTCGAGCTCTTGAACGATTATGAATGCGCTATCAAATACCATCCAGGCAAGGCCAATGTTGTGGCCGACACCCTCAGTCGAAAGGATACTATACCTAAGCGTGTACGTGCGTTACAGCTTACCATCCAATCCAACCTTCCCGCTCAGATTCGAGATGCTCAGGTTGAAGCATTGAAACCAGAAAACGTCAGGGCTGAAGCCCTACGAGGATGGGCGTGCCAGTCGGACGGGCGTGTACTAATGGACTATGGGCAAAGGGTCAATGCTGATAGACATTGACTTAGGGCACCTCTTACATTTTCGTGGCAGTCGGTACGCGTGGTCTAATAACACATGGGAAGCCCCCACTAATCTTCGCAAACATGTCAGGAAGACCGCGATACGAATTTATACGATACATGGTTTACAAAACGAACAGATGATTTATGAAACGAATGATATAACTAAACAACCAACTGTGAACTCGCTCAACTTTGTTGTTGACTCGTTATTACATGCCTTACAGGTCGCTAGATGCCTATGGAGCTTGCACGAGGAAGAGGTTGTTGTGGGATGCGGACTGTTATGTCCCGTACTTAATAATTGAACTTTATAAACTATGTTTTGGACATTAAACTTATGTTTTGAACTTCCGTTTTATGCTTCCGCTGTTAACTTAAAACTGGTTACTGTCTTATGGTCACCAATTGTATTGTGATTGGTTTTACTTACTAAGATTACGTTGTTCAATATGATTGGTGGCTCGATCCTGGTCATGTCACGCCTCCAAGCGGTGATACCCCGCATGGTGGATTTTGGGGGTGTGACAAAGGATGATGCTGAAGGAATGAAAGGAAGGATAAAAGACTTAGAGCAAGGGGCTGATGGAATTTGGAGATTCCACAAGAAAAAGGATTTGGGTACCTAAGCAGGGAGAGTTAAGAAATAAGATTTTAGAGGAAGCCTATAAATCTAGATATACCATGCATCCTGGTAATAATAAGATGTATCAAGATTTAAGAAATAATTTCTGGTGGATAGGAATGAAAAAGGACATAGCTAGATATGTATCTAAGTGTCTTACTTGTTCACAAGTTAAGGCAGAACACCAGAAACCCTCAGGTCTATTACAACAATTAGAAATGCCTGTATGGAAATGGGAACTCATAACCATGGACTTTGTTACTAAGTTGCCCAAAACTAGAAAAGGTAATGACGCGATTTGGGTAATTGTGGATCGATTGACCAAATCAGCTCATTTTCTACCCATGAAAGAAACCTTTAGCATGGAAAAATTGGCAAAGTTATATGTAGATGAAGTAGTATCCTTACATGGAGTTCCACTCTCCATTGTATCGGATAGGGATAGTAGTTTCACTTCCCATTTCTGGACCAGTTTCCAGGAAGCAATGGGAACCCGACTAAATTTAAGTACTGCATACCATCCTCAAAAGATGGACAAAGTGAAAGGACGATCCAAACTCTGGAAGACATGCTCAGGGCATGTGTAATAGATTTTGGAGGAAACTGGGACAACCATTTGCCTTTAATCAAATTCTCCTATAACAATAGTTATCATTCAAGCATCTAAGCTGCCCCGTTCGAAGCACTGTATGGACGAAAGTGTAGAACTCCAGTTTGCTGGGCAGAAATAGGAGAAAGCCAGTTATCAGGCCCTGAAATCGTACAAGAAACCACCGACAAGATCACTCAAATGAAGGAAAGACTGAAAACGGCTCGAGATCGCCAAAAGAGTTATGCAGACAATCGACGCAAGCCACTAGAATTTAAAGTTGGAGACAGGGTACTCTTGAAAGTTTCTCCTTGGAAAGGAGTAGTTCGGTTCGGTAAGAAAGGAAAGCTAAGTCCAAGGTACGTAGGACCATTCCCAGTTATCCAGCGAATAGGACCAGTTGCATATCGCTTACAACTACCAGAAGAACTAGCTGGAGTACATGACGTATTTCATGTATCCAACCTCAAGAAATGTCTATCAGACGAATCACTGGTAGTACCTCTTCAAGATATAGAGGTAAATGAAAAGCTAAAATTTGTTGAGAAACCACTCCAAATAGAAGACAGAAAGGTCAAATTCCTCAGACACAAAAGACTAGTACTGGTCAAGGTCAAGTGGGATTCAAAAAGAGGACCCGAATATACTTGGGAGCTAGAATCGGAAATGAAGCGAAAGTATCCTCTCTTATTTCAGTAAATCTCGAGGACGAGATTTTAAATAAGGTGGGGAGGATGTAAGGACCTGCAAAAAATGCTCCAAAACGACCCGTAAGTGAAAACCCGGACCCCTGAAACCCTAATATGCATGAAAAACCAAGAAAACAAGGATTTTTGATTTCAGGCGGGCCGCGTAAAACGTAAGCTTCGGCTTACGCGGGCCACGTCAACTTAAAGTTGACCGGATAAGCGTCCCGGGCCACGTGTCGCACACGTGGCAACCCTACTCGTGACACACCAACCCTACACGTAGGATAGGGGCTCTCGCGGGCCGTGTAAAAGCCATGTTAAGGCTTACGCGGGCCGCGTAAAACTTGAAATGTTGCTATAAGTAGCCTGTGCATGGGACTTTCTTCTGTGTTCGAAATCTCACTCTCAAAACGTCCCTATTCTGCTAAAAAACGAGTTTTACAGTGTCACGACGCTGCTACGATACAGGGTATTAACTCGATCACTGCTACGATACAATGTCCGATCGATTGAAACCAATCTGATGGATGTTTAAGTGCTGCCCGTATTTGGGCTATACTTTGTCATTCGTCGTGAGGGTTTTGATTTCGTGAGCTTATCGTAAATGTTATATTAAGTTACTGACCTAGTTTCGTATGCATTGTTGTTTAAATTAGGTTATCAGGCTTATCAGTAGGCTAAACTCTGCCCCAACTAAACTTGCAATGTGAGTCATTCTCTTTTTATCAACTGTTTTACTAAACCTCAAATTATTCTCAAAAGTTATAATTACAGGGATTAAGTCGTGGTTATCTTGAATCACTGGCTAGTGGGGTATTGTGCATATTACTAATCTCTCACGGTTAGGTTCACCAACCTAACAGTGATAATCATCACTACTTGGGTGAAAGGACCCAATAGTGGTATGACCATCGTCACCAGGGTGTGACACGGCGCCAGATAAAAATAAGATAGTAGCCATTGTAATCGCTCTTATGATGTAATATAGAACTATGTGTCATTTTATCAAAATTGAGTGACTCGCCAGTATTTCCCCGCTGATAAAATATTTTTAAACATGTTTCAGGTGACTTACTGTGAATCAAGGAAAAGTGCTACGGAGCACTAACAAAGCTTGAAGTGGTGGCTCAGTAAAATAAATAAACATGTTTTGTAAAAAAAAGGATTTCCTTGTGAAATTCCCTTTACTGTAAATTATGGGGTTTGTCCCAAATTATGAAATAAAATAATTGGGCATTTTTAAGTTTTAAAAGATCCTGTTAAACTTCCGCTGTCAACTCAAATAATAAATACCACGGGTTTCTGTCCCGCGGCTCCTGGACCGGGTAACACCGGGACGGGGGCCGTGACACCACACATATGTATGATATCCTACTGTTATAATATCATAAAATAAATATTTTTACAGAATGTTTTAGACCAGAACATCAGTTTACCTATAAACCTCTTTTATAAATCATAAAATGACCAAAATGCCCTTATGAGGCTTAATTCGTTTTTAAAATCTTTTTGGGCATAATTGTTGATATCCTACTGATATCATAACATATTTAAAGCATAATAACTTATGAAACTTGTATATGACTCACCCGTTTACCCGTTTATGCTTATACGCGTACGGTGCGGTTTACGTAACTAGTTTACATAAATTAGCCAAAACGGGTCAAACCTTATCATTTTAACTTCAAATTCCAGAATGTATTTAGTTTACCCATATAATACAAGTCTCCACACTTGTCGGGTCTTAATTACATTCTAATCCGGTCTTCGCTTAATCTAGCGTTTCATACTGTAAATCCTTCTTTAAACTAACCGGTCTAAGTTTATAAATTAAATAAGACCCGTTAGTAATCTAATAAGCTAAATAAAACCTTCGTTTCTGATTAGGAGCCCCGGTAAAAGCTACTTGCACTAGTTTGATTAGATATACGGCTGAGTAATCAAATCTCGCATTTTAAAGCTCAGGTAAATACTTTTAACTTATTTTCCCTTATACGGGCTTGGGATATGGTAAAATATATTACCACTTGGTCGGGTATGGAATCATTAATCGAATAGTGGTTAATTCATTGACATAACCCGTTTAGTCTGTTTTGTTTGATACATAAACTTTTGGGGGTTAATACGACCGTGTCCTGGATATCCTTGGCTCACTTCATTTGAAAATGGCCACGACTTAAGCATGGGGTGTAGGCATACACCTGAAAGTTGCGTATGTAAAATGATATACCCATATGTGAGGATAACTCCTTGTGGGTTATATTAGTGGTGTGTCTATTAATCGTGTCTCGGCTTCTATCCCAGGCCCTGAACGTACGACAAACATGTAAATCTGATACAAGATTATTTTTATATAATTGTCCCAAGTTATAAAAGAATATTTATGCCTTGTGCATTTAAATCAATTTTCATAAATGTTTTCAAAAGAGTCGGTTAATTGTATTTACCAGTGAAAACTGACGTATTTTCAAAAGGCTAAGTGACAGGTGTTTTGGTCAAAAACCAGGCTAAGATAATGTAACCAAATCTTTGTTGTGAGGAATGATGCTTGAATCAATGAATAATGTGAAGGATAACTCAGAAATGTAATGAACAAATGACACAAAGATTTATACGAGGAAAAAGCCCTTGATCAAGAGTTGATCTCCGGCATAAAAAACCTCAGGTGATGGAAACTACCGATCACCAACTAAGATTAATCAAAAGAAGATTACAACACGGGATGATAACAAGCTTGTTACAAGGATCACTAGTGTGCAATGTGCAAAAATGTATGATATCGCCAAGCAGTGTTTGAGAGCTGTTACGAGAGTGTGTGTTTTTGCTAAAATTAGCCAAGTGTTCTAACTCAAGCTTGTTATCCCCATTTTAAATTAGAAATAACTAAACTAACTAACTATTCGCAAATTGTGCAAGCTCCCCACAATCTCCATAACGTCCACAAGAACCAAGCACGTGCGGAATATTGAGGGAATATGCTCCAGGAATTTCGGTAAGACTTGGTCCATGCCTTTGCTCCTGCAAAACAAGCTTACGCATAATGAAGACAATTGTTAGTATAAGGATAACAATAAGGATCCTGAATCCTGATCCTACAACACCTACTGAGGATCCTTAATTCAAACAGAATTGAGGATCCATGATCCTGGCAGCACTTGAGGATCCGTGATCCTTAGGATTGGAAAATCCCCCCTAACAATTGCCCCCAAAATATAAGGAGTAAAGTGTAAATTAGCGAGTTATATTTTCTTGATCTTATCTGCAACAAACTAACGGATATATAGCCGTTAGGATCTAACTATCCGTTGCAGATCCTACGTCATTGAAGCGACATCCCTGCAGAATCATCATTATAAATTCAAGTTAGAGATAAGGGTTAGGAAGCATTTAAATCCGTGCGTTACACCCTTTAAATCCTCATTCGAAGATCAAGCAGGTACTTCTCTCCCCTTTCTCTATTCTCCTTCTTACTCTGTTCTTCTTCGAAACCCTCGAATCACGATGAAGTTACGATCATCCCCTGCCAAGGATCACCAGAAAGATAGTCCTTTGAAAAGCCAAGGGATCATCAAAGATTCTCCGAAGGAACGTTGCTGCTTTACTGATCCTGATATCAACAGGATTCGTCATTGTTTTCCGGCAGACTCTGTCTTTAAACCTTTTGACCCTACCGCCTTGAGTGACTTCGTTTCTGCAACATGGGTTGCTTTTTTGGCTACCCCATTTCTGATAGGATACTCCTATCCTTTCCCTGCTTTTACCCAGTCTTTTTTCTCCCTTACCGGCATATCCTATATCCAGGCTATGCCAATGATGTGGAGGGTTTTATATACCCTCGAGAGAATCATTGAGCAGGAGGATATAGAGTTGGGAATGTCTGAACTTGCTGAACTGTACAACCTTTTGAGCCATGGTTCACACCGCTTTTTATTCAAACACAAACCCGGTGAACCTCATCCAATCCTGAAAACCACCAAGAATGACACCAACTAGAAGAAACGTTTCTTCTTTGTTAGAAGGGATTCTATCCCGGATGGGAAGGATCTACCCTTAAAGTGGACCACTCATGGTAGGATAGAGGATCCTTATAGAAGGATCATAGGATACCCTGTTTCTGCTGAGGATCACTAACCCCTTTGTTTCTATTTTGCAGCTATTTCTGTTTCACACATCATTCCATCACCTGCAACCAAAGAGAGGATCACCACTTTCCGGAATCTTGAACCTGCAGTAAGGTGATTTCAAGCAAACACCAAGGATTCTCAAGAAGTATCCTCAGGCTCCATTACAATGTCAAGTAAGTATCCAAGTTTATATATGGTTAAATGTTGAAATGCAAATAAAACAAGAATACTTATCTGTTGTTTTGGATTGATAGGTGCTGGAAAATCCTCAAGGTCGGCCACCCGCTTCAGTGTCAGTGATCTTAGCATTGTGGCTCCCCGTTCCGGAAAAAAGAAAACTGCTGCTAGCCCAAGTGCCATAGTCCCCAAGCCTGTCACATCCAAAGGGGGAAAGACGAGGAAGGCCTCTGAAGCTGACAATCTTGAAGGCTTGCCTCTTATCCGCCACCAGTTCCAAGAATACTTTGCTGATGTAAGGATCACTGTCTCTGCTTGATTATCCTGCCCACTTGAGGATCACGGATCCTGAATTTTACCTTGTCTTTTCTTGCAGAAATTCGCCGAGGTCGAAATGCTGTTTGATGTTTATGTTGAGGAGGCGGAGCAAAAGCATCTGGAGTTCCAAAAGATCTTCTTGGCCAAGGATCAAACCATTTCTCGTCTTGAGAAGGACCTTGCTCTGGCAAAGCAGCAGGTAGTCATGGCCCAGATAAATGCTGATCATGAGTAGCACGACCTGCTGGAGGATGCTAAAGTCTATGCTGCCATCACCATGTATAAGATCAAGCTGCAAATGGCTCAGGAGGCCGAGGATCCTGAATTCAACAGGACCACGTGGGACAAGGAAGGCTGGAGGGCAAAGCTGGCTGAGCTAGAGGATGAGGAGGAGGCTACAGAGGTCTTGGCGATTGAGGCAAGTGGCAGCGGGAAGGATCAAGCTGGTGGTGATGATGCTGGTGGTGATGCAGCCAAGGTGTGAGCTGCAAAAATGGGCGATGATGGACATTTCTAGACGCGGCCGGAGCCCATTTTTTTTAGGATTTGAAAGTTTTTTGGTTGTGATGTTTTGAAACAATGTTGGGTTGTACTTTGAACAATAGTTTCTAGGGTTGTGGATCATGGATCCTTAGACAATAGGTAGGATAATAGGTGGTGGAGGGATCCTCTGTTTGGGGGATAAAACCACTTGTTATCCTGCCATCTTTTATTTCCTGCACTTTCAAGACCTGTTAACAATGGACACCCTTTGCCAACCCAAGTGGACGGGCCACGTATTGCTGGTAGAACTTGGGTTGGCAATTTTGACAACCTTAAAAGGGTTTAACTTTTTGGCTATTTCCCGTGTTGTTATCCTTGTGAATTCTTTATTTTTCTACTGTTGTTATTCACTTTCTTTGAATTTGTAAGTAAAGAATAAAGTTTTAATAAATCATGTTTAAAATTTTTAGGATATGATCAAGGATCAAATATCCTATAGTCGACAAATTCAGAAAAGTTATGTAACTTGTGACAACCCGGATTTCAAGGTTTCTACTTGATTTGATTACTGTTCACTAAGTGTTGTCTATAATTATACTTGGTGTGCTTCACAGTGTGTTTTATTATATGTGATATGATAATAATGTTTTGTATGAGTTCGTATGTTTTAAAGATGGAACCTTTACTAAAAACCACTACTCATGAAAACACTTCATGGCTGAAAACACAAAGTGTTTTCATCCAACATGGGTTCAACGAAAACAAGATTGGGCTTTAGGCCCAGTAGCGATTTATTATTTATTTCCTTCAAACCTTTATGTGATAATTTTTAATCGGCAAAACCCTAGCTATCTCCCACCTTGCGGCGGCAAACTTGGAGTCCTTGAAGCCTTTCACTTTGTTTGATTCATTGCTTCTCCTGTTCGGGTTAGTTATCAAATTGTGATAGTTTTTTTAATGGAGATCATTATAGATCATTGGTGATATCATGATTTAACTGCTACTTTATATAACAGTAGATGGAATAGAGAGATGTATTAGGGATTCCTATATACTGTTGTGAAAATCTGTTGTGTTATGCATATGATATATGTTTGTCATTGCTGATCTGATATGGCTAACAGATTAGGGTGTTTATGTCAAAAGATTTATTGAAAACTGAATGATCGTAGCAACCTGCTGATGTCGGATGATTGAATATTGATTGAGCGATAATCATTGTTTGGGTGATTTGGGAAATTATACGATTACATAGTTTGATCTGATTGAATGATTTCTAGATGATGCGTTAGAGTTTTGAAACACAGAACTGCTGTCGATGATGATTTGGGGATTTCTGATTTCGTAACTGATATTGATGTTGATGATATGTTCTGGTCTCACGAAAACACCATTCAACGAAATCACCCTTGGGATTTCGGCCCAAGGTGATTTCGGCTCAAACAAAAGGGATTTCGGCCCAATGTTTCCGGCCAATGAGGGTTTTCGACACAAAAGGGATTTCGGCCAAGGGATTTCGAAATATATGTATAGTGTTTTCGGCTCAGGTGTTGTTATTAACCTGTTAGTTTATTAAACTCAGTTAGTTGTTAATTAAGTTAATTAAGTTAACTTTAAGGAAATAAGTAACTTAGTTAAGTGGGTAACCTTAATAATTGATAACACTGTTAGTTGACAAACCACATTAAATTGTTAACTGAGTTAAGTATGTAACCCTGATGACTTGTGTTAACTCTATTGGTAATTAACTGAGTTACCTGGCTTACTCTGTTAATCTTGCAAACTCTGTTAAGTCATTAACCATGTTAAGTATGTTAACCTTATTACATATGTTAACTCTGTTAGTTCTGATTCAACCCTGTTATGGCTCATTAACTATGTTAAGTCAGTAAATGTATTAAGTATGTTAATGGATAATATACTATAATAAACTGTGAAAGACTGTTATGTGAAACACGAATTGTGCACATATGATTAACTGTTATGTGATGTATGATTAACTGCCAAACACACTCTGTGATATTACTGTGATGATAGTTACATGTGAAATATTACGAACATGAACTGATTGAGTATACGTACACTATAGGACTTGACTGATTTATTGTGAGCACTTAACTTAGCATACCGAGCGAACCAAGGTGAGTTCACACTCTTACCAAGGCATGGGATTCCCGGGGTAGGGAATGGGTTTTGAATAATGGGATTGAACAATTACTCGTACTTACACGGCTACTAGACTATCTACCATCGTCCTCGGGTTAAGCAGGACACTTACGTAAAACCTACGTAAACAAGTACTTACCACTGTCCTCAGGTTTCGAGGGACACTTACATAAAACCTACGTAAACTCACACATGCTACTGTCTTCCGGGGTCAGGAAGGACACATACGTAAAACCTACGTAAACCCCACGCGTACCACTGTCCTCGGGTAAAGAAGGGCACTTACGTAAAACCTACGTAAACCTTGTACGTACTACTGTTCTCGGGTTAAGAAGAACACTTATGGTTACAAATAGTCTAGTGTAAATACAAACATGGGAAGCCCCCACTGATAGTAAATACAAATATGGGAAGCCCCCACTAATAGTACATACAACATGGGAAGCCCCCACCTACTGAACATACAAACGGTTTAGTTAATAACGCACTGTTATACAACGAACTTACTTACTGTGAACTCGCTCAACTAGTTGTTGACTTTCTGTTACATGCCTTGCAGGACCATAGGTACTCTTGGAGCTTGCACGGGAGGCGCGGTCGTTGTGGGCACGGATTGTGGATGTTTGAAGAAAACTTTATGACTCGTTAAACTTAACACTTGTGTTGGATTTTCTTAACTATGCTTCCGCTACCTATGCTATGTTTTTGATTGAACACCAATTGTATTGTGATGGATTACATTTACTTTTACTTATTACTTATACGTTCAATATGATTGGTGGCTTGATCCTGGTCAGTCACGCCTCCAAGCAGTGGTATGCCGCGTGTGGATTTTGGGGGTGTGACAGATTAGTATCAGAGCCATTGGTTATAGAGAACTCGGTTTTAATAAGGGAAAAACGTTTTTATTAAAACCAGACTATAACCAGTACAGTGCTCAACGATCCACAACGACGCCTCCCTCCACGTGCAAGACTCAACATCCTAGGTAATAAGGTTTATGTTTATTGCCTACATGCTAGAATTACATAGAACTTTGCTCGTGGTATGCTTAGATTACATTGTCTACTATTCGTTATTGCATGAGAACACTTGTGTGCTTACTCTCTTCTGCCATCGCACTACTCGCGAACCTCTCTCACTTATGTCATATTTGCTATCAAGATCATGAGTGGTCACTTATGTCATATTTGCTATCAAGATCATGAGTGGACGCGTTAACCTAACTCAAGCCCAGTTGGCGGCTTCGATCACTGAACCAGTTACTGCAGCACTCACAGCTGCCTAGGCAGGAGGTGTAACCTGCCATCACCACTTACTCTAGGATCTTTAGATTCTACTCTCGTAAACCAACACTCGCGCTTAAGTATGTTACTCCTACGCACACGACAGGTCAACACGTTCAGCCACCTGTGTGCACGTTCCAAACTTTCATGGACTGTCGTCCTACTACTTTCAGTGGCACGGAAGGAGCAGTTGGACTCCTCCATTGGTTTGAAAAGCTCGAGTCCGTATTTGAGATGTGTGAATGCCCTGAGGCTCGCAGGGTGAAATACACCACTGGTACTCTAGAAGGCATTGCGCTGACTTGGTGGAATGCGCAAGTTCAGATGCTGGGGCTGGCGGCTGCTAATGCCACCCCATGGAATGATTTTAAGGAACTGATCAAGCGAGAATACTGTAACCGTGATGACATCCACAAACTGGAAGTGGAGTTCTTTAACCTGAAGATGACGGGGTCAGAGATAGAAGCGTATACAAAACGATTAAATGAACTGGCAGTGTTATGTCCAACTATGGTGGATCCTCCCATCAAACGCATTGAGCTGTACCTCAAAGGCTTAGTACCAGAGATTCAAAGTCATGTGATTGCTGCTAACCATGCTACTATTCAAGATGTTACTCGTCTTGCTCATCGTCTCACAGACCAGGCTGTGGAACAGAACAAGCTGCCTAAACGTATTGGTGCTACTACCGAAAGTGGGATGGAACTACTACTACTACTACTACTACCGAAAGTGGGATGGAACCTCCAGCAAGAGTTCAACTTCAGTTCAGTTCCAGGCACGGCAGCGAAAGATTGATGACTATCAGAGCCCTGGTCAGCAATCTTCTGGAAGTCAAGGGTTGTAACCTCGTCTTAGTTGGTCAGACATTCTCCATCAACCTCATTCCTATAGTCTTGGGTAGTTTCGACATCGTCATTGGTGTGGATTGGTTACCTCAACAACAAGCAGAGATCCTATGCAAGGAGAAGATCATTCGCATTCCCCGTACTGGAAAGGAACCTCTCGAAGTTCAAGGCGACAAGAGTGGTGTCATGAGTGGCATCATCTCCTTCTTGAAGGCACAGAAGTGTTTGCGAAAGGGCCACACAGCTATTTTAGCACTCGTTACAGATACATCGACGAAAGAGAAGAAGTTAGAGGATATTCCTGTTGTACGCGACTTTCCTCAAGTGTTTCCTGAAGAGTTACCTGGGTTACCGCCTCATCGCCAGGTCGAATTTCGGATCGAGCTAGCTCCAGGAGCAGCACCCATAGCTCGAGCACCTTATCGCTTAGCTCCAACCGAACTGGAAGAACTGTCTAAGCAATTGCAAGAACTCTTGGAAAAGGGTTTCATACGTCCTAGCTCTTCGCCCTGGGGAGCTCCAGTATTATTTGTGAAGAAGAAAGACGGTACCTTCCGCATGTGCATAGATTACCGCGAACTGAACAAGGTCACCGTGAAGAATCGCTATCCTCTTCCACGCATCGACGACTTATTCGACCAGTTGCAAGGGTCGAGCTATTACTCGAAGATTGACCTGAGGTCAGGCTATCATCAACTGAGAGTCCGGGACGAGGACGTCTCCAAAACAGCATTCAGAACTCGCTACGGCCATTACGAGTTTTTGGTCATGCCATTCGGGCTAACGAACGCACCTGCGGTTTTAATGGATCTTATGAACAGGGTGTGCAAACCTTATCTTGACAAGTTCGTTATTGTTTTCATTGACGACATCCTGATCTATTCGAAGAGTCAGGAGGAACACGAGCAGCATTTACGACTTATTTTGGAACTCCTTCGAACGGAAAGCTGTACGCCAAGTTTTCAAAATGCGACTTCTGGCTTCGTGAAGTCCACTTCCTAGGCCACGTGGTAAACAAGGATGGGATTCATGTCGATCCATCCAAGGGAGATTCGATCAAGAACTGGCCTGCACCTCGCACACCAACCGAAATACATCAATTCTTGGGTTTGGCGGGTTATTACAGACGGTTCATCAAAGACTTCTCAAAGATTGCGCAGCCGCTTACACTACTGACACAGAAAGGTGTTGCTTACCGTTGGGGTAATACACAGGAAACAGCGTTTCAGCACTTAAAGGATAGACTTTGTAGCGCACCTATCCTCTCATTGCCTGAAGGCACGGACGATTTTGTAGTCTACTGCGACGTATCCATCCAAGGTCTTGGATGTGTGTTGATGCAACGGGATAAAGTTATTGCTTATGCTTCGCGCCAACTTAAGATTCACGAACGGAATTACACTACACATGATTTAGTTGGGAGCTGTTGTTTTTGCGCTCAAGATATGGCGACATTACCTGTATGGCACCAAGTGCACCATCTACACCGATCACAGGAGTCTTAAGCATATCTTCAAGCAGAAAGAGTTGAACATGCGACAACGTCGTTGGGTCGAGTTACTGAACGATTACGAATGTGCTATAAAGTACCATCCGGGCAAAACCAATGTGGTGGCCGACGCCCTCAGTCGAAAGGATACTACACCTAGGCGTGTACGAGCGTTGCAACTCACTATTCAGTGTGATCTTCCTGCACAGATACGAGATGCTCAGGTAGAAGCATTGAAACCAGAAAACGTCAGGGCTGAAGCCCTACGCGGCTTAAGGCAACGGTTAGAACAAAAGGCAGACGGCGCCTACTATGTAACGGGACGCATCTAGGTCCCACTCTATGGCAACTTACGCGAGCTTGTAATGGATGAAGCTCATAAATCTCGCTACTCAGTACATCCTGGTTCGGATAAGATGTACCACGACTTGAAAACTACATATTGGTGGCCTAGCATGAAAGCTCATATAGCAACGTATGTTAGCAAGTGTTTGACTTGTGCGAGAGTCAAATCGGAATATCAGAAACCATCGGGCCTACCCCAACAACCAGAGATACCACAATGGAAATGGGAGTAAATTTCCATGGATTTCGTTACTGGCCTGCCTAGATCTCAACGTAGTGACGATACTATTTGGGTGATCGTGGACCGACTCACAAAATCTGCACACTTCTTGGCTATCAAGGAAACAGACAAGTTCTCTACTTTAGCAGACGTTTACTTGAAGGAAGTGGTTTCGAGGCACGGGGTGCCCACCTCTATTATTTCCGATCGTGATGCACGTTTCACTTCAGAACTGTGGCAAGCAATGCACAAATCTTTTGGCTCTCGTTTAGACATGAGCACGGCTGATCACCCTCAGACGGATGGGTAATCTAAGCGCACTATTCAAACTTTAGAAGACATGCTTCGTGCATGTGTAATTGACTTTGGCAACGGCTGGGAAAAGCATCTGCCACTTGTGGAATTTTCGTACAATAACAGCTACCACACCAGCATTAAAGCTGCTCCGTTTGAGGCATTGTACGGGCGTAAATGCCGGTCACCTCTTTGTTGGGCAGAGGTGGGAGATAGTCAGATCACTGGTCCAGAACTTGTGGTAGACACAACAGAACGTATTGCCCAAATACGACAACGAATGGCGGCAGCTCGTGACCGTCAGAAAAGCTACGCCGATAAGGGCAGGAAACCACTCGAGCTCCAGGTTGGGGAGCGGGTACTACTCAAAGTCTCACCCTGGAAGGGTGTGGTTCGTTTTGGCAAGCGAGGTAAACTTCACCCCCGATACGTCGGACCTTTTGAAGTCATCAAGAAGATAGGCAAGGTGGCCTACAAACTGAACTTACCAGCAGAACTCAGTGTAGTTCACAACGTTTTCCACGTGTCGAATCTGAAGAAGTGTCTGTCAGATGAGACCCTCATAGTTCCTTTGAAGGAGCTCACTATCGACGAACAGTTTCGTTTCGTCGAAGAACCAGTTGGAATCACGGACCGGGATATTAAGGTCCCCAAGAACACCAGAATACCTCCTGTTCGAGTTCGTTGGAACTCCCGTCATGGCCCAGAGTTCACCTGGGAACGAGAAGATCGAATGAAACTCAAGTATCCCCAGTTGTTCGGAAACAGTGCAACCACTACTGAGGCTGAAGCTACTACAGAATTTCGGGACGAAAATCCAAATCAACGGGGGGATGATGTGACACCCCATGAAAACCAGGAAACAACACAACACAACTAGTTTCCTCAGTAACTGCATGCTAAATTTCGGGACGAAATTTCTTTCAAGTTGGGGATAATGTGACAACCCGGATTTCAAGGTTTCTACTTGATTTGATTACTGTTCACTAAGTGTTGTCTATAATTATACTTGGTGTGCTTCACAGTGTGTTTTATTATATGTGATATGATAATAATGTTTTGTATGAGTTCGTATGTTTTAAAGATGGAACCTTTACTAAAAACCACTACTCATGAAAACACTTCATGGCTGAAAACACAAAGTGTTTTCATCCAACATGGGTTCAACGAAAACAAGATTGGGCTTTAGGCCCAGTAGCGATTTATTATTTATTTCCTTCAAACCTTTATGTGATAATTTTTAATCGGCAAAACCCTAGCTATCTCCCACCTTGCAGCGGCAAACTTGGAGTCCTTGAAGCCTTTCACTTTGTTTGATTCATTGCTTCTCCTGTTCGGGTTAGTTATCAAATTGTGATAGTTTTTTTTAATGGAGATCATTATAGATCATTGGTGATATCATGATTTAACTGCTACTTTATATAACAGTAGATGGAATAGAGAGATGTATTAGGGATTCCTATATACTGTTGTGAAAATCTGTTGTGTTATGCATATGATATATGTTTGTCATTGCTGATCTGATATGGCTAACAGATTAGGGTGTTTATGTCAAAAGATTTATTGAAAACTGAATGATCGTAGCAACCTGCTGATGTCGGATGATTGAATATTGATTGAGCGATAATCATTGTTTGGGTGATTTGGGAAATTATATGATTACATAGTTTGATCTGATTGAATGATTTCTAGATGATGCGTTAGAGTTTTGAAACACAGAACTGCTGTCGATGATGATTTGGGGATTTCTGATTTCGTAACTGATATTGATGTTGATGATATGTTCTGGTCTCATGAAAACACCATTCAACGAAATCACCCTTGGGATTTCGGCCCAAGGTGATTTCGGCTCAAACAAAAGGGATTTCGGCCCAATGTTTCCGGCCCAATGAGGGTTTTCGACACAAAAGGGATTTCGGCCAAGGGATTTCGAAATATATGTATAGTGTTTTCGGCTCAGGTGTTGTTATTAACCTGTTAGTTTATTAAACTCAGTTAGTTGTTAATTAAGTTAATTAAGTTAACTTTAAGGAAATAAGTAACTTAGTTAAGTGGGTAACCTTAATAATTGATAACACTGTTAGTTGACAAACCACATTAAATTGTTAACTGAGTTAAGTATGTAACCCTGATGACTTGTGTTAACTCTATTGGTAATTAACTGAGTTACCTGGCTTACTCTGTTAATCTTTCAAACTCTGTTAAGTCATTAACCATGTTAAGTATGTTAACCTTATTACATATGTTAACTCTGTTAGTTCTGATTCAACCCTGTTATGGCTCATTAACTATGTTAAGTCAGTAAATGTATTAAGTATGTTAATGGATAATATACTATAATAAACTGTGAAAGACTGTTATGTGAAACACGAATTGTGCACATGTGATTAACTGTTATGTGATGTATGATTAACTGCCAAACACACTCTGTGATATTACTGTGATGATAGTTACATGTGAAATATTACGAACGTGAACTGATTGAGTATACGTACACTATAGGACTTGACTGATTTATTGTGAGCACTTAACTTAGCATACCGAGCAAACCAAGGTGAGTTCACACTCTTACCAAGGCATGGGATTCCCGGGGTAGGGAATGGGTTTTGAATAATGGGATTGAACAATTACTCGTACTTACACGGCTACTAGACTATCTACCATCGTCCTCGGGTTAAGCAGGACACTTACGTAAAACCTACGTAAACAAGTACTTACCACTGTCCTCAGGTTTCGAGGGACACTTACGTAAAACCTACGTAAACTCACACATGCTACTGTCTTCCGGGGTCAGGAAGGACACTTACGTAAAACCTACGTAAACCCCACGCGTACCACTGTCCTCGGGTAAAGAAGGGCACTTACGTAAAACCTACGTAAACCTTGTACGTACTACTGTTCTCGGGTTAAGAAGAACACTTATGGTTACAAATAGTCTAGTGTAAATACAAACATGGGAAGCCCCCACTGATAGTAAATACAAATATGGGAAGCCCCCACTAATAGTACATACAACATGGGAAGCCCCCACCTACTGAACATACAAACGGTTTAGTTAATAACGCACTGTTATACAACGAACTTACTTACTGTGAACTCGCTCAACTAGTTGTTGACTTTCTGTTACATGCCTTGCAGGACCATAGGTACTCTTGGAGCTTGCACGGGAGGCGCGGTCGTTGTGGGCACGGATTGTGGATGTTTGAAGAAAACTTTATGACTCGTTAAACTTAACACTTGTGTTGGATTTTCTTAACTATGCTTCCGCTACCTATGCTATGTTTTTGATTGAACACCAATTGTATTGTGATGGATTACATTTACTTTTACTTATTACTTATACGTTCAATATGATTGGTGGCTTGATCCTGGTCAGTCACGCCTCCAAGCAGTGGTATGCCGCGTGTGGATTTTGGGGGTGTGACATAACTTAAGGATCATTAGTTCTGTTGTCAAAGGATAAGGGTCATTTATATGAATAACAAAAAAAATCAAAGTGATTAAGGATCATACCTGAGAATCCAAGTTAGGATCCTATCCCTTTAACATTTATAATCAGGATAACCAAAAGACAAACCTTAGTAAAAGGTAAGGATCAGGAATCCTTAGCTATTTAACTTCAAAAATCTGAAACAGAACATAACTTGGACTAAGCCAATATAAGAGAAGAGTTAGTAACTGGGGACAAGCCCAACAATTCTGGGGACAAGCCCAATATACTGGGGACAAGCCCAAAGGATAACTGGGGACAAGCCCAAAGGATCTTGTGTAAACTGGAGTATGGCCCTCACTGGCGACCATCCAAACTTGAGCGACATGAAAATGCCGAAACCTTAGCTAACGTGAAAACGTTAGAAACCTTAGGAACGGATGTATGGTACGTCTACCATTATACGTAGGATCCCGGATACAGCCAGTACAATGAACTTGTCAGCCCCTAAAGCGAGTACTGGTCCCATTGCCATGAACTGTACCAGGATCATCGTGCGCTACTGGCGATACTAGGGACAGGCCCAAATAACTGGGGTCAAGCCCAAATAACTGGATACCTCTGTGGATACTCAATCCTTTGTTAAGGATACCTAAACCTTCTGCAAAACTCAGAATCGAGTGAAAGGAGAATAAAGGATCCAGGATCCTTATCCTTGTATATAGGATAATTAAAGAATGAAATAGATTGAAATTAGATCATTACCAGGATGAGGATCACCTATCTTCTAAGGATCCTTCAAGGATACTTGTTATGAAAATAGCTAAGGATCATGGATCCTTATTACATGAAGTATTTCTTCAAGTGGACAGCATTCCAAGCTCTTGGTAGCAAATCACCTTCCATTGTTAGCAATCTATATGCCCCCTTTCCTGCCTCAGCTTCAACCAGGTAGGGGCCTTCCCACTTTGGTGCCAACTTTCCATTAGCAGGATTTGTAGTATTCTGAAATGCTTTCCTTAATACCATATCACCAACTTGGAATTTCCTGATCCTGACATTTTTGTTGTAGGCTCCAGCCATCCTTATCCTTGCCAAATCCCTGAGTTCTTCTATAGTATCCAAGTCTTGAACCAAGTTTTCAGCATTTCCTTCAGGATCACGGATGCTTGTTCTTGCAGTAGGAACCACCATTTCTGTAGGGATCACTGATTCTGCCCCAAATACCAAAGAAAATGGAGTTTGGCCAGTAGCATTCTTGGGAGTTGTCCTATCAGCCCATAGTACATAAGGTAGTTCTTCTGCCCATTTTCCTTTCTTGGATCCAAGCTTTTTCTTCAAGTTGTTGATGATGATCTTGTTGGATGATTCTGCTTGACCATTAGCTTGTGGGTGGACTGGTGTTGATGTTATCATCTTAATCCCCCAGCTGTTAAAAAAGTTAGTAGTTCTACTCCCAATAAATTGGGATCCATTATCACAAACAATTTCAGAAGGAATACCAAATCTAGTAATAATATTTCTTTTGATAAATGATATCACTTCTTTTTCTCTGACTTGAGCAAAGGCTTCAGCCTCTATCCACTTGGAGAAGTAATCAGTCATAGCAAGCATGAATACTTTTCCACCAGGTGCCTTGGGAAGTTTACCAACTATATCCATTCCCCATCTCATGAATGGCCAAGAAGAGGGTATAGGATGCAAGAGCTCTGCTGGTTGGTGAAGGATGTTACTATGTCTTTGACAAGGATCACACTTCTTGGCATATTCCACAGCATCTTTCTTCATAGTAGGCCAATAGTATCCTGTCCTCAGGATCCTTGAGAATAATGCCCTGCCCCCAGTGTGGTTTCCACAATCTCTTTCATGAAAATCCTTTAGGATTTCTTGGATTTCAGGATCCTCAATGCATCTTAGATATGGTCCTGCAAGAGATCGTTTATATAACATGTTATTCAATATTGTAAATTGAGATACCTTAATTTTGAAAGCCCTGGGGTTTTCTCCTGTAGGAATCTCTCCATGTTGGATATATCTCATGATTGGAAGAATCCATGATCCTGAATGAGATTGTGTATCATCACTAGGGATGATTGCAGAATCCTCTCCTATCTCCATAGCTATATGATCCTCAATAGCGGGGGTTAGGATGTGGATAATAGGGATCCTGATATCCTCTGGAATCTTCAAGGATGATCCTAGATTGGCCAATGCATCAGCTTCTGCATTCTCTTCTCTGGGTACCTGTGTCAAACTAAAGGAAACGAAAGAGAGTGCCAATTCTTTGACTATCTCTAAATATTTGATTAGCTTTTCAACTTTAACAGCATAGGATCCATTAAAGTGATTAGTAATTAACAATGAATCTACATGTACCTCAAGATACCTGATCCTCATATGCTTGGCAATTTGCAAACCAGCTATCAAGGCTTCATATTCAGCCTCATTATTAGTAGTTTGAAACTCACAAGCTATGGAGTGGGGTATTATGTCCCCCTGTGGTGATTTTAGTAGTATTCCAAGTCCTGTTCCTTTGACATTGGAGGCTCCATCAGTGAAGAGTATCCAAGGATCCTTAGTTTCTTCTAGCTGTTGGACTTCTAACTCAGCTTCCTTTTGCAAGTCACTACTAAAATCTGCCACAAAGTCCGCTAAGGCTTGGGATTTGATGGCAGTCCTTGGTTCATATCTTATATCATAAGCACTAAGCTTCACTGCCCACTTAGCCATCCTTCCTGACATTTCAGGTTTCCTGAGAACATTCTTAATTGGAAAGTTAGTCTTGACAATAATGGCATGAGTTTCAAAATAATGTCTTAATTTAGTAGATGCCATAATCAAAGCAAGGATAAGTTTCTCTAAATGTGAATACCTGGATTCAGCATCAAGCAAACTCTTTCTAACATAATAGACAGGATGTTGTGTACCTTGGTGATCCTTAACAAGGACTGCACTTACTGCTTTAGAGGATACCGCCAGGTATAAGGATAATATATCCCCTTTTTCTGGTTTCATTAAGGCAGGAGCTGAGGATAGGTAATCCTTAAGGGCTTTGAGAGCATTTTCATGCTTTTCAGTCCACTCAAATTTCTTGTTCTTTATCAAAATGTCATAGAATTCCTTGCACTTTTCTGATGACTTGGATATGAACCTGTTCAAGGCTGCGATCCTTCCTGTCAACCTTTGCACATCCTTGGCATTGGCAGGAGATTTGATATTCACAATAGCCTTAATTTGCTCTGGACTTGCTTCAATGCCTCTTTTTGTCACCATATAGCCTAGGAATTTACCTGCTTTAACACCAAAGTGACACTTGGAAGGATTTAGTTTCATATTAAATTTATCAAGGATATCGAACGCTCCCTCCAAGTCTCTAAGGTGATCCTCAGCTTTCTTGGACTTAACCACCATGTCATCTATATAGACTTCCATAGTGTGTCCAATTTGTTCCTTGAACATCATATTGACTAGCCTTTGATAAGTAGCACCTGCATTCCTTAGTCCAAATGGCATAGCAATATAACAATATATACCAGTTGGGGTCATAAAGGCTGTATCCTCTTGATCAGATGGTTCCATCTGAATTTGTTGGAATCCAGATGAAGCATCCATAAAAGTCAACAACTCATGACCCGCGGTAGCATCCACCATGGAGTCAATGTGGGGTAATGGGAAAGGATCCTTGGGACATGCCTTGTTTAAATAAGTGAAATCGACACATACCCTCCACTTTCCATTTTTCTTTTGAACAAAAACCACATTGGCTAACAACCTTGGATACTTAACCTCTCTTATCATACCTGCCCGGAGTAGTTTATCTACTTCTTCCTGGATAATAGCATTCCTTTCAGGTGCAAACTTCCTCCTTTTTTGATGAATTGGCTTGAATGACCTGTCAATGCCAAGTTTATGAGTAATTATATCCTTAGAGATACCTGTCATGTCCTCGTGCTTCCAGGCAAAAGTAGTTTTTCTCCTTTTAAGGAAGGATACTAGATCTTCTTCAATGTTGTTGGGAATCCCTGATCCTATGAAGACTATGGATTCAGGATCATGAGGATCCATAAGGATTTCTTTCACATCCTGCTCTCTTGCCTCCAAGACATCTCTTGGAGGATGCTTTAATTGCTATTGCTCCCTTGGTCTTGAGGCTGGCTTCATTGACGACGTGTAGCAATTCTTAGCTTCTTGTTGATCACTCTCAATTTTCACCACCCCCCATGGACTAGGAAGCTTCACGCATTGATGATAGGTAGATGGGACTGCCTTCATGTCATGTATCCATGGCCTGCCAAGGATAACATTACAACAGGATAAGCAATCTATAACACAAAATTTTTGATAAGAATGAAGTCCTTCAATATAGATGGGGAGTTTGATGTCCCCCAATATATTCTTGGTTTCTCCGCTGAATCCCACAAGAACTGAGGATCTTGGGACAATGTCTGATTCAGGAATGTTCATCTTCTTGAGGACATCAAGCTGAATGATGTTTACTGAGCTTCCTCCATCTATCAGGATCCCACGAACAAAGTGGTTAGAAATAAACAGAGTAATAACAAGACCATCATGATGAGGATCCTGAACATCAACACGATCATCCTCATCAAAGGTTATAACTTTCTCCTTTGTAACAGTAGAGGTTCGAATGGGTCTATCCCCGTTATCCATCTTGGTTTCCTTAGCATGTCTCTTGGCTGCTGAAAAGGAAGTACCACAAATGTCTGATCCACCCGAAATGAAGTTTATAACTTGTGCATCTGCTGGAGGGGCATGAGCTCTTTCTGGAACCTTTTCAGGATCCTGGATCCTTGACTTTTTTCTTCCCAAAAGCTCTTTCAAGTGCCCCTTGCTTAACAAGTAACCAATTTCTTTTCTAAGTGCAATACACTCTTCAGTGAGATGCCCAAAATCCTCATGATATGCACACCACTTGGACTTGTCCTTTGTAGCAGCTGGTTTATCACTTTTCCTTGGCCATCTTGCTTTCTCACCTAGATTCTGCATTGCAAGAATTAGTTCATTGTTATCAACAGAAAAACAGTATTAAGAAATTGGAGGATAATCCTCATGATCCTCTTCTTGTTCTACTGCATGCACATTCTGGTTATCAGACTTGTTGTAGGACTTGAACTTGTTATTCTTGAAGTAGGATCCTTGCTTTTCCTGTTTCGAGGATCCTGCCAATCTCTCCTGGATCCTTTTATCATCCTCTAATCGGATGAATCTAAAGGCCCTGGTTCTTACTTCATCAAGATTCCTGCATGGGGTCATAACAAGATCATAATAGAATAATGAATCCCTAAGCAAACCCATTTTAAAGGCTTCCACAGCCGTAGCTATATCCAGATTAGGGATATCTAAGGATTCTTTACTAAACTTAGTGATGTAATCTCTGAGTGATTCATTTTGACCCTGTGTTACCCTATATAGATCACTATTTAAACGTTCAATTTTTCTGCTACATGAGAACTGACTATTAAACAGATTAACTAGATTAGCAAATGAAGTAATAGAGTAAGGGGGAAGACTTAGCAGCCATTTAAGAGCTGATCCTGTGAGTGTGGATCCGAAACCCTTGCATAGACATGCTTCTTTTAGCCTCTCTGGGATGGGGTTGATCTCCATCCTCTCTCTATATTGAGCTACATGCTCTTCTGGATCTGTTGAACCATCATACAGCTTCATAGTTGGTATTTGAAACCTTTTGGGTATCTAAGCATCACAAATGGGTGGTGCAAAACGAGATATCCTATGGCTCCCATCTGCAATTTCAGGGATGGGCTTAACCACTCCTGGAACGCTGGATATCATATCCTTCAGCTTCTGTAATTCCCTAGCCATAGCTTGATTGATACCTGTATCCTGCATAGAGCCATGGTTAGTGTTATAAGAATTATTGAAAGTGTTACCTCCCAGGGGATTCAAGTTAGGAATTGCAGATGTGAATCCATATTGACGGGATTCTGGTATGATTGAAGGACCAGAAGAGGCAATGGTCTGCATTGGAATGAAGTCTCCTTTGTGAACATCTGTGCTTGGGGGTTGTACGCTTCTCAAGAATCCTTGATCCTGAAAGACGTTGGATCCTTGAACCTGGAAGGATCCTTGCACCTGTGAGGATCCTTGGACCTGAGAGGATCCTTGGACCTGAGAGGATCCTTGGACCTGAGAGGATCCTTGGACCTGAGAGGATCCTTGAACCTGTGAGGATCCTTGAACCTGTGAGGATCCTTGAACCGTATGCGTTCCCATATATCCTCCTGAACTAACAAAGGATCCCGGATGCTGGAAAGAGGATCTCGAAGGCTGAAAACAGGATCCTTGAGGCTGAAAGTGAGACCGAAAAGCCTGACTCATAGTTGTTGTTCCATAACGCCTTCCCAATGGTTCAGTTTGGTACTGGATGTCTAAGGCTACAGATTGCTGGGCAGTTATAGCTGGAGTGTCGAAATCCAGTGACCTTGGTATCAGAGGAGAGTGATCCTCCCCTGATCTCTTCTGTTTCTTGATGTCACCGATCTCCCGGAGGATCCTTTCGTTGGTTTTATCCTGCTCTTGTATATGATCCCCCATCTGCAAAATCAAAGTAAAAAGATCACTAGTAGTAGGATTAGAAGAAATAGAAGAAGTTGGTGGTTTTGAAAAAATGGGGCTTTGTCTCTTTGCAGCATTTTCAGCATTCTTCTGGGATCCAGAAGGTGGTAGAGGCAAAGGAGGAACGCCCTGTGATGAACTCATTGCCGGCATTGAACTTGAAGTGCTCTTTGCTGAAGAAGCCATCTGCTTGGTTGTAATGAACCGAAATGATCACAAAAACAAGAATTTCTTAGGAATGAAGCACCAATTGCCCCACGGTGGGCGCCAAACTATTTTGGTAAAAAATCAGGCTAAGATAATGTAACCAAATCTTTGTTGTGAGGAATGATGCTTGAATCAATGAATAATGTGAAGGATAACTCAGAAATGTAATGAACAAATGACACAAAGATTTATACGAGGAAAAAGCCCTTGATCAAGAGTTGATATCCGGCATAAAAAACCTCGGGTGATGGAAACTACCGATCACCAACTAAGATTAATCAAAAGAAGATTACAACTCGGGATGATAACAAGCTTGTTACAAGGATCACTAGTGTGCAATGTGCAAAAATGTATGATATCGCCAAGCAGTGTTTGAGAGCTGATTGAGAGCTGTTACGAGAGTGTGTGTTTTTGCTAAAATTAGCCAAGTGTTCTAACTCAAGCTTGTTATCCCCATTTTAAATTAGAAATAACTAAACTAACTAACTATCCGCAAATTGTGCAAGCTCCCCATGATCTCCATAACGTCCACAAGAACCAAGCACGTGCGGAATATTGAGGGAATATGCTCCAGGAATTTCGGTAAGACTTGGTCCATGCCTTTGCTCCTGCAAAACAAGCTTACGCATAATGAAGACAATTGTTAGTATAAGGATAACAATAAGGTTCCTGAATCCTGATCCTGCAACACCTACTGAGGATCCTTAATTCAAACAGAATTGAGGATCCATGATCCTGGCAGCACTTGAGGATCCGTGATCCTTAGGATTGGAAAATCCTCCCCTAACAACAGGTACTACTCGTAATTGGCTGGGAGCTTCTGGGCGATTATTTAGAGAATCTTGCAAGTTCTTAATGCCTTAAGTGTGTTGAACATGTTTTTCTTGTATTATATTTAGATCCGCATGTGGCTCCTTTCTTACAACCGTCTGTATATTCTTTTATTCATACTTTATACTTTCGGTTTGTAATAGTAATTTCTACCAAGACTTCCGCTGTGCTATAAACGATGCATATTTGACTATGATGTATCAACTACGTCACGATACTCCCCACCGGGCCCACCGGTAATATGTGAAAATATCGGGGTGTGACAATTTCAAAGAGGACTTATTCTAACCGAGAATCAAGGGGAATATGCTCTTTATATTCGTCACGTGCATGGGTCAAGGGCCGTTGATGGAGAACGTGGGAGCATGCCAAGAATTTCAGATAGTTAGTTTAGCTAGATTAGTTGAACATTATAGTGGGATATTGAGCTTGAATTAACATAAAGAACACACACTCACACTCTCGCAGACTCTCTCTCTCAAACACAGCCTACAAACACACTAGCAATCTTATTGGAACGAGCTCAATATTATCCAAAGTTGTGAACTTTTCCATTCAATATACTTGATAGTGATAGTTTTCACTATCCGAGGTTTTTTATGCCGGAGATCATTCATTGATCAAGGGTTTTTTCCTCGTATAAATCCTTGTGTTCATTGTCATTTCTATTTGATAATTGTTCATACATTTGATCAATGTAACAAGCACTCTACCTCACATTCAAAGTTTGGTTACATTATCCTTAATCAGATTTTTGACCAAAACTGTTTGGTGCCCACCAAGGGGCAATTGGTGCTTCAATACTGAAAATTTGTTCATTTCATTCATTTCTGTGTATTACCACCAGCCACATGGCTTCTCAGGGAAAAACTACTTCAAGTTCCATGCCGGCGGTTACCTCATCACAGGGCATTCCACCATTGCCTCCTGTTCCCCCTGCATTCCAGAAGAATGCTGAGAATGCTCCGAAAAAGACAACCCCTATTTTCACAAAACCAACTGCTGTTTCTTCCTCTACACCTACTAACAGTGATCTTTATACTTTGATTTTGCAGATGAAGGGTTACATGCAACAGCAGGATGAAACTAATGGAAGGATCCTTCGTGAAATTGACGAAATCAAGAAACTGAAGAAGTCAGTAGAGGATCACTCCCCATTGATGCCCAGATCGTTGGATTTCATTACTCCACCACCAACAATCCAGCATTCCAAAGCATTAGGTGTTCAGTATCAAGGATCATCAAGTTTGCAGTATGGATCACTAACAGCAACACAGACTCAGGGATCCTATTTCCAACCTCAAGGATCCTTTTCTAGTTTAGGAGGATACATGGGGACACTTTCAGCTCAAAGATCCTACCCTCCGCATCAAGGATCCTCATCACAGGTTCAAGGATCCATGGAGTATCCTCCAAGGCCTTCAGCATTGATGTATCCTGGATCCAACATCTTCCAGGATCAAGGATCCACAGGGAGTCAACCATCCAGAAGTTCTGAAGTTCACTTAGGAGACTTCATTCCCATGCAAACTATTGCTTCATCTGGTCCCACTCTTACACCAGAGATACCTTATTTTGGATACACTTCTGGGATGCAAATTCCAAACCAATTAGGAGGTAACAATTTCAATACATCTTTTGGCATGAATCACGGTTTTATGCAGGAACCATGGATCAATCAAGCCATGGCTAAGGAGTTGTAAAAGCTTAAGGATATGATATCTAGTGTCTCGGGAATGGTTAAACCCATTCCTGAGATCCCGGATGGAAGTCATAGGGTGTCTCGCTTTGCACCACCCATATGTAATGCTGAGATACCAAAACTATTCCAAACCCCTAATATGAAACTGTACGATGGTACCACCGATCCAGAGGAACATGTAGCATAATACAGGGAGAGAATGGAGATCAACCCCATCGCAGAAAGGTTAAAGGAAGCCTGTCTATGCAAGGGCTTCAGATCCACACAAACTGGATCAGCTTTGAAATGGCCGCTAAGTCTTCCTCCTTACTCAATTACTTCATTTTCTCGTTTAGTTAACTTGTTCAATAATCAATTCTCATGTAGTAGAACATTTGAAAGGTTGACTAGTGACTTATATAAGATCACCCAAGGTCATAATGAGTCACTAAGAGATTATATAACTAAATTTAGTAGAGAATCCTTAAAAATCCCTAACTTGGATATTTCCACTGCTGTTGAAGCTTTTAAAATGGGTTTACTAAAAGATTCTCAATTCTATGATGATCTTGTTATGACACCTTGCAGGAACCTAGATGAGGTAAGGAACAGGGCCTTAAGGTTCATCCGTTTAGAGGATGACAAAAGGATTCAGGAAAGGTTGTCAGGATCCTCAAAACAGGAGAAGCAATGATCCTATTTCAAGAATAACCGATCCAAACCATACACTAAACCTAACAACCAGAATGTGCATGCTGTGGTACAAGAGGGAGATGATGAAGATTATCCTCCTATCTCTGAATATTGTTTTTCTGCTGATAACAAGGAACTAATCCTTGCCATGCAGAATTTAGGTGACAAGGCTAGATGGCCAAGGAAGAGTGACACACCGGCTGCTACCAAACACAAGTCGAAGTGGTGTGCTTATCATGAGGATTTTGGTCATCTCACAGATGAGTGCATAGCATTAAGGAAGGAGATAGGTTACCTTTTGAGCAAAGGATACTTGAAGGAGTTGCTTGGAAAGAAAAAGTGTAGGATCCAGGATTCTGAGAAAATTCCTAAAAAAGCTCCTCCACCACCAGCTGATGCTCAAATCATCCACTTCATCTCCGAAGGTTCTGATATTTGTGGAACTTCATTCTCAGCAGCTAAGAGACACGCTAAGGAAACAAAGATGGAGAATGGGGACAGACCTGTTCGAACTTCCATTCTTACCCAGCAGAAAGTGATATCATTTGATGAGGACGACCGTGTAGATATACAGGATCCTCATCACGACGGTTTAGTCATTACATTATTTATTTCTAACCATTTTGTTTGCAGGATCATCATCGATGGGGGAAGCTCGGTGAACATAATCCAGTTGGATGTCCTTAAAAGAATGAATGTTCCTGAATCCGAGATTGTTCCAAGATCATATGTCCTTGTGGGTTGGGTATTCGTGTTTTGGAATGGAAGATGGGTAGTCAACACATGTCGTTTGAATTTTGTTGGTGTCGATTGGTTTGAGTGAAAGGATGATGTTGTTTGGGGAGTTGGGCATATTGTTTGGAAATAACAAGATATCGTTTGGATTTGTGATGTGTCGCTTGAAGTGGATGGTGATGTCATTTAAAGTGAAGGACTTTGGAAAGTGAGGGTCTTGTTTAGGATGGGGGAGGGGTATTGTTTAGAGGGGGTGTAGTTTAGAAGTAATGGTATCGTTTAAGATGGTATCGATTGGAATGACATGGTATCGCTAAGGTGGTAGTCGTTTGTGATGGATATTGTGTGATGTTGTTTAGGTAGTGTTGTTCATATACGTTAATAGTTAATGAAATAATCAGCAGTATCAAATTATAACATAATAAATAATAACAAATAATATAAATTCGCATTTTCATTTATTAGGATTTGAATCTGGTTTACAAACGGGCCGGGTTCTTGGATTCGTTTTTGGCGGATGTTATTGTAACGCCCTGCGTTTTCATACTTTCCATATTTAGAAACCGTTGTTTGAAATTCTATCTTTGGAAATCTCACGTTCTTGTAATCGTTCTTTCATCGTAATCGTTGTAAAATACGGGACTTTGTAGGACCGGTTTTCGACTCCGCAACGATTGCGTATCGACACGAGTGACGTGCAGAATCCGT
The DNA here is from genome assembly GCA_030545235.1 of Helianthus tuberosus. NCBI lineage: Eukaryota > Viridiplantae > Streptophyta > Magnoliopsida > Asterales > Asteraceae > Helianthus > Helianthus tuberosus. The sequence goes on from CM060366.1 coordinate 125,322,204, forward strand.
ACACGTGCGTGGACCAAACACGAGAACCGTACTAAATCTGTGATTCGATAAAAGATCTGAAAAGTACAACGAAACTTGAATCACCTTTTGCCTTTCTCTCTCTAGTTTCTCTCTCTAGCTCCTAAGCTCCAAATGAATGAAATGACAAAAGTTATAAACTAAAGCTCTAAAGCTTCTATTTATAGGCCAAGGATATAAGGAATGTTTCCTTATTTACAATAATGCCACCTTGCCTTTTTCTATCTAAATATTACAATATAATCATGTTTTCTTTAGATTCTTGCTACGGATCGTATTGACGGAGGCGATAGACATAAATGCACCAACAGACTCCCCCTTGGATATTGCCGTAGTGAATCTCGTAGCATCTTTTCTTTCTCTCTCTTTGAGTCTTTTTGAAGGTTTGATATTATTAGCAACCACAGACTCCCTCTTGCTTGAACAGACTCCCCGTGGATCTGTCTTCGGCTTCAGCTCCCACTTTCGGTAAACTCTTTCTTCAGGCTCCCCCTTTCATCAAGCTTCCATGCTTTTGGGATCGACACCTGGCTTTCCGGATACAAGCTCCCCCTTGCATCGAGCTCGCCTTCAGACTCCCCCTTAGACTCGGCTATCGGGATCGTAATCTGGAATAGCATTTGCAATTTCTCAAACATTTATAAGTGAAAATATTTTGAACATCCAGGATTGAAAAACCTGGCTCTCTCAGCATAAGCTAAAACATTTCGACGGTGAAAGCATTTTCGGTTATCGAGGAATCGTGACCTGGCTCTTAAAACTTTTAAATCAAGAACCTGGCTCTAAAATATAATAATATGAATATGTCCAGGATTAACTTGATTTCACTCCCTCTATCAACAAACTTCATAGATTTGGCAGTATTAAGTATCCATGATCGAAATCTAGCTCTTTACAACAGATTTTAACAAATTAAGAATCCAAAACGTTCATGATTTATCATCCAAGTCCAAATTAATGACCTTGGAGACTTCACAAACTGTTTTTGATTTTTGATTAAAAACTTCAAGTTTCAAATTAATGAAGTTGTTTGTTTTCAGAAACACGATCAGCATACTTAGATTTTGAAACTCAGCTTTCAGACATCGGTTGTCGAAACTACAGTGAAATCAAAATCTTTTTGAATTTTTCTGAAAATATAAAGCAGTAAAGAAATATTTACAAACATATTTACAGACAATATTTTTGTTTGAGTTCGCATCAGAGGATCATATCAGTTTTTGACAAATCACTAGTACCGTTTTGAAACTCAGCTTTAAACACTTTAAGTTCTAAACGATTCACTTAGATTGTCAGTATACTAATCCATTTAAAGTTTCACACAAAGTTCAATTGATTCGAGATACAGATTTAGTGTTTTAAGGACTTAACTTATTCGCGTGTCCCACTTCAGAATATACTCCCGTATCAAAATTCCCTAGATTCAGTCTTACAGGTGAATATACCAATTTGATATCTGTTTTCTGGGTTAGTGCGAGACCTTGAGAGCTCAGGTATGAACTTCCGTTCAGTCAAAGAGATGAAGGCTCGACTTTTAGGTGTGTTCCCTTTAGGGAATCTTTTCTTCAACTGCAATTGATTCATATCTTTCGATATTTTTCAATTTTTATGCAGATGGTAAGCTTTTAAAGTGCATAAAGTATTATACGAGGTCTAAGCCATTGCTTCCGCAATATCAGAAGACCAGGTATGATACCCCAGATATCAAACAGTATAAAGACCTAGTATCTCAGAATCAGGCAATCTCTAAAACAAGATTTCGGGGGTTACCCATATATCCGAGAGATGTTCCCCACGAGATAAGTAAGTATTGATATTTAGGTTTATATCTCGAAAACAATCTACTAAGCGTGTAAAAACCTACTGGCATATCATCCATGAGACCGTTAATCACATTTTGACTTTCCAATTCTTTAGCGTACTGTGATTGTCTACTGATGTACTATCATTTCCTCTTTTTATACAAAAACTCATTTTGAATTTTATCATGTTTTTGGCTTTTTCAAATTTTCTAATGTTTTTGGATTTTCAGACAACTACTCTTACTCCCCCTAAAATTCAAAACATTTAAAGAAAATTTGACAACCCGATACTAATAGCTTTGTCTCGCATCCATTTTCTGCTTCTCACGCTCTGTTTTGCAGAAAATATAACATGTAACGCATAATGTACCCCCATGATTTACAACACATTGATATTTGACAGTTTAAAAACCGTTTTTCAATCTTGTGAAATTAATCATGTTTGTTCCGCCGTGAGGGTTTTGGCGTATTCACTCAACATATTTTTGAATTTTTGATTTTTGACAAAATTTAAAAACAAACATATTTTTGATGATTTTTTTTAATTTTTGATAAAATGAAAACATATTTTTGGTTTTTAAAGTTTTCAATTTTTAGGGTTTTAGAAATATGGTTTATTTATCTACAGAAATGAACAAACTCCCTGATTAGCAGTCACAGGGACCAGCAGCCTCCTCTCCTCGTGCCAGGCTGCTCTCATTTCCATCTTGGTATTTTTCAAAGTTCTTGAGCACCTGCACATTCAAACTTACTCAATTACTTGAACAAATTAGCCCAGGTCTGTTTGACCTTAGGCATTTCAACACAATACGTTTCATTCAACTTCGGAAAATCTTTATCATTTTTCACAAATGTATTTTCATTCCGAATATCACTCACGGGAACCTTTTGTTTCTTTTCCACCCAAGTTTGTCCTTTAGACGCACTTCTTTTTGTAAAAATGAGATTCATTTTGAACATTTTGATTTTGAACAACAACCTTTGGTTTCCAAAACTGATTTGGTTTTGTTGCATCAACAGTTGTTTTCCAACTTTGTGTTGTTCTAAATCTGGGTGTCACCGGTTTCCATGCTTGTTGTGAGTCAGCCTTTGACATTTTCGGCTTCCAAGTTTGCTTTGATTCAAACTTGGTTGATTTCTGATTCACAACATCAGACTTCTTTTTCGTTTCAATACCAATAGGTTTAAGATTTGGACAATTTCGACTGAGATGCCCAATTTGATCACACTTAAAGCATGTTCTCTTGGACACATCTTTAACCTGTTGTTGTTGCTTTTTCTTTTGAGCATAGAACTCTTCATTAGACTGTCGTCTAAATTGGAGTTCTTTCTCTTCTTCAGAACTTGTTCCGAGAATAAAGTTCATTTTTGTCTGATAATTTGGCGTTTCATTTCTTTTCCAATTTTGTTTCTTTTTATAACCCAACCCAGCCTTCATGTTTTTATTTTTGTAACCAGGTTTGTTATAAAAAGTTTTGTAACTCTTTCTAGCAAACTTTGAAATTTCAGATTTTTGAATCTCTACCAGTTTGAAAACTTTGTTGATTTTATCTGAAATCACATTTTGAATTGGGAATTCATTATACGAAAATAGTTTGTCCGATCCAATCATGGTATAAACCAATCCTTTTGAATCATCATTCACAACTTTTTCAGATTCTGAGTGTTTAAGATAACTATCATGAAAACTTCCCTCATTTTCATCTTGTGATTCATACTTATCTAATTTGGTAGACTCCTCTGTTAGAACACTTTCAACGACCTTACTAACCACCTTTGAATCACTGATGTCATCAGATTTGGTGTAAGTCACATCGATGTTGTCGGGTAACTGGTCAACCATGTTTATTGCTTTTTCCACCTTCTCGTCATCATAGAATGTATAATTATTCTCCAACGATGGTGGAACCTGATGGTATTCAGACCCAATTCCCTTTTTGTTCTTTTCTGACTCTTTCCCATCGGGTGTGATGTTGAAAATACGTTCCAGAATGTATGAAGAAGCATGATAACTTTGCAGTTTATTGACCAACTTTTCTTTATCTGCCAATTCTTGTTTAAGCTTAGCGACATCATCAATGTATTGATTTAAAACCATTTGTTTACCTTCATATCTAGCTTCAAGAAATTTAGTTGTTTTCTGACATGCGGACAATCTATCATCCAAACTTTTGACTTTACTTTTTAAAGTTTCATAAGCTTCTTTTACGGTATGATATGACAATTTCATTCCATCATATTCTTTTTGCAACTCTTGAATTGTATTATCTTTTGGAACACATTCGTTGCAAACAGCTGAACACTTTTTTTTTCAATATTTTTGTTTTCTTTTTCAAGATCAACACATCTTTGTTTCAGCTTTTCATTTTCTTGTTTCAAAAACTTTTCATTTTCAATCATTTCATGACTTTTATTTTTGAAAATCTTTTCTATTTTAGTGAATTCAATGTCTCTGATTTTAAGCTTTTCATCCTTTTCAGTACAAGCACTGCACGTTTCCATGCATTTCTTGCACTGATGTTCAGATTTATTATCAATTGATTGAACAGAAGAATCAATTTGGATTGTTACCTCAGTGATTGGCATCGTGGTTTCGTTTTCTTGTGAATTCTGAACTTCCTCAATCTTCCGCTGTTTCTCTGCAACAGCTTCCTCAACTTTTTCATCTTCTTTCTTCACTTCCTTCACCAGCTTCTCACTCTCATCCACAATCTCCTCAACTGTCTTCTTCTTCTTCTTCTCCAAACTGGCATATATCACCTTCTTAATGCCTTCTTCAACCTTTTCTCTATACCTTGGAATCTCCTCAAGGCCTTTGCACCAAACACTCACAGTAGGTATTGCAACAACTAATGCTTTAAAATCAACCTTCTCAGGATCAACTGTTGGATTTCCTTGAGGATCGACAAAGCATTCTTTTTCTTTGCTCCACCTGCCTGCTTGTGTAGCTTCCTTGTAAGCATCATACACATCATCCAGCCTCATGCGAGCATGCCTTTCTTCTCCACTTTGTTTGATCTCAGCAACCATTGCCTTGTTTATCACCTCAAATCACCTTTTTAAACTCAACACATGATCACTGACACCTTTTATTCTTCACATAAGCTGTCAATTAAAGAAATCATGAATTTATGTCAGATCACATGCAACATGATTAAACTTCACATGACAATTGCCACTAAAATCAATTCTATTGGACCTTTAATAATGAACTGACAATTATAAACTTATATGTTTTCGTGATATAATTGTTCAATCAGAAGACATTTAATGAAATATGTATATCATCAAAAGGCTTTGGAACGAGTGAAATTTTTTGGATCGGATTGCAATCCGAACGAACTGCAATCCGAGACTTAATACAAATGACTAATGCCTTCTTGTTAAGAGCACGAGGATCGGATGGTGATCCGAGAGCTATCAACAGTCTAAGTGTCGGATGGTGATCCGACGATTACAACACCAAGTGTCGGATGGTGATCCGACGATTGACCAAGCTAAGTGTCGGATGGTGATCTGAGACTTTATAACATCAAGTCAAGTATCAATGTATGTTAGAGGATCGGATGGCAATCCGTACGAATTGCCACTCGACACTTGATATCACTTCTCAAAATTTCCAAACTACAAGCCGACAACAGCTATCAATTATTGAGCCATGCAAACTTTCAAGACTTATCACATGTACTGTCAGTCCACATCTATTTTAATTGGGCCGCACAATGAACCTTTCTAGTTATACAAATAAGTGGGCTGTTGACATGTTGAATCACTTGATACCTGTTGTAGATTATTAATGAGGTTGACACAATTGACTGTAAAAAACACTTAAACAACTTTGACCATGTGACTCGATCGAATGAAATTTAACGTATTGACTTTTGGATCGGATGGTCATCCGATCGGATGGCCATCCGATCAGTGAACATTAATAAGAACAGCAACATCAACAGTTAACATTTTGACGTTTTTTGAACCAGAAAAATCACGATATCTCACAAACCGTTTAGAATTAAGATCTAAAAATTTGTAGGCTTGTGAATCAATGATTTTTGCACATAATATCCAAAAATCAGCAATTTTTAACTGTAAAATCTCGTTTAATTTTGCATTTTTTAGTCAAGAACGTGAAGAAAAAGAGTAGAATGAGAAATTTGACAAATCTGATGTGTTTTTAACTCTGAATCTGATGAAATCTTGTGCGATTTTGTGTGTTTGATCCGTGCCATCGAGCTCCTGCTCTGATACCACTTGTAGGACCGGTTTTTGATTGCGTATCGACACGTGTGACGTGCGGAATCCATACACGTGCGTGGACCGAACACGAGAACCGTACTAAATCTGTGATTCGATAAAAGATCTGAAAAGTACAACGAAACTTGAATCACCTTTTGCCTTTCTCTCTCTAGTTTCTCTCTCTAGCTCTTAAGCTCCAAATGAATGAAATGACAAAAGTTCTAAACTAAATCCCTAAAGCTTCTATTTATAGGCCAAGGATATAAGGAATGTTTCCTTATTTACAATAATGCCACCTTGCCTTTTTCTATCTAAATATTACAATATAATCATGTTTTCTTTAGATTCTTGCTACGGATCGTATTGACGGAGGCGATAGACATAAATGCACCAACAGACTTGATTCACAAATACAACTCGTATTCCTTTAAATTTGTGTTATACATACTTTATACATACTCGTACATTTAATTTCGTGAAACATTCGTCACGTATTCGTAATTATTGGAAACTATGTGTTAATCTCGCAAATACGCGAAACTTATGCATAAAACATCTTTTGAACGTATACGAAACTTAAATACGACATTCATACACTTAATTATACTTGGATTATGTTTATCATACTTAATTTACCCTTATACTATGCTTTTATGGCGAAAATAGCCCCTAAAACACCTTAAAACCCTAAATTATAAACTTAAGGGCCAAATTGCAATTAATTGAAACTTCAGCCTCTCCCCCTTGTTTCCAGCCACGAAGACCACCCCTAAAGTCTTCGCTAGCCGCGAGCCAACCCCCAGAACAGCCCCCTCCATTCAGCTCGCGATTTTGAGCGGGATAATGGGTTTAACTTGAGTTTAAACTCGTTTTTAGCATTAAATACCCAACTACAAACCACCCTAACCCTTCCCTATAAATACCACACCTCTTCCAAGCTTCATACACTTTTCAAACACCTCTAAATCACTCTCAAACACCCTCAATCAGCTGCAAATTCAGAGTCTTGGACAGATTCGACACAAGTTCTTCAAACAAGCATAACTTCTTCGTTTCTTGTCCGTTTTAGCTCATTCTTTTTCCTATGTGCTTGGATTGACATTGGCTTCGATTCTATGGGGTTTTCACAGTAAATAAGTCCCTGGAACTCCGGAAAAAGGCTCCAAAGTTCACTGTTCATTTTTGATTTCATCTAAACTTTACTAAACTTGTTCAACTTGAGTCTAACTCATCTCAAACCTATGTCCTTATGCTTATAACCACTTCTATGGTTAGTTAGGCTTAAAAACAAGGTTGAGACATTCAAAATCAGAGGTTAAACCTCATATAGATTCTGTTTTGTTTAGGGTTTTTAACCCACAAGTAATGTTTAAGTCCAAGACTTAATGTAGGTGTGATTATGGACTAACTTGGGTTGTCCAACATAAAATCCTCACATTGCTTGATTATTTCTTATAGTCTAGTTATTTATATTCTTGTATTATTCATAGTTCATGACCCTACTTGTATGTTTTTACATCAAGTGTAGTGGTGAACACTTAGAGGTACCTAAATGGAAGACTTCTCTTCCTACCTCCTACATGATTTCTATGAAACTTAGAGGTACCTAAATGAAGATTCAATCTTCTTCCTCATGCTTGGATATTGGACATATTAATATAACATTATATAATACTATTATATTACCCATATAATCGAACCTTTGATGATGAATTAGTGTTCATATGTCAAGGAACTAGGTTATATCATCTTAGACTTTGATAACATGTCACGATTCTAATGGAACCTTGTTCCATGAAAACATTTAAACTCCTTAGAATTTCCTAGTGTCAAGAACAAGTATCATATGTGTTAGATGACTATTTTCATATGCTTACTTTCATGTCCTTGAGCTACGAATCCCTAAACCGTATGTAAACACCTCTTAAACTCCAAATCGAACGTCTTCAACCTTCTAATCCCAACAACTCCGTCACATTGGATAATCGGAAAGCATATGCAATTTTGTGAGTATACTTGACCCATTTTACCGTTTTCACACTTTTGGGTGTAACATGTTTTTATATACAAACACACTTAACATACATATTCTTATGCAAATACTTAAACAACAATCCAATACATGCTTACTATTTGTTATGCTTGATTCGTGTTTTCTGGGTGATTCTTATGTGATGAACTTGTCATTAGCTTTGTACAAGCCTCCACTTAACATGTATAGCGCTATAGGAGTAATGCACCACCCGTGAATGAGAGGCCATGTTAGTTTTATTCATTCTTACTTGCGTAAACAGAGGGTTGACTTGTAAATCACATGCCAGTTTAATACGTTAATCTTGATAACTAGGCTTGCCATGTGGATTGTTCCTTATAATTTTTTTATACTTATATACTACGCACCAAACTTGTATGCTCGCCAATACTTTTGTATTGAACTATACTTTTAAAACATGTTGCAGGTTTAACGATGATGTTGGTGATGCATGAAATCTAGTAGGATGCTTAGATACACACTTTAAATTTGTATTCTTTTGTATTGTATTTCGTTTTGATGTTGTATTTTCTTGTAATTGATTCTTTAGAAATGAAATGAAATTTACTATTTAAATACTTGTCACAATTATTAGTGTTATGATGTCTCGAGCAATCTATTTTGTCTCACTCTGATGTTTCCGCCATCGGTTGGGGTGTGATAGTTATAGCTTGCAGTAGATAATATACTTCAAAATGTTTAAGTCTCAAAACCCGGATCTAACAGTGCTAGTGATGTTTACAACTAACATCTAAATCTAAAACATCAACCTATTTGATGATTAGACCTTAAAATGTAAGAAAGACGAAGAACAATACGATCACATAAGATAAATCATAAAAAACCCACTAGATTGATTTTTAAATGATGAATACAATGGAAACCTAAACATCTCTAATATGTGTGTTGACCAAAAAACCCAAATCACTTACTACTTATAACGCATACATAATTAGGCTAATTACACTTGAAGTCCCTAGAGATTTTACTAATAACTGTGTCTAAAAAAATAAAACCAGGAATCAACATTTTTTCAAAACTCGAACGCACAGGCCAATTCTTCGACCAAATACATTGTGTTGATATCACGTCAAATATTCACCCGATCTTCTCATTTTGACTAACGCATCGACTTCGTTGCGCTCGACTTTGACTCGGCGACACTTGAATAACTATGGTAATGGAGCCACTTAATTAGTGTTTTGGGCAATAGTTAGCAAAACTCATACAATGATCAAATACCTAATGCTACTTGCTATGGGAATTCAAAGATAATATTATTGACGAGGCTCACAAGACGCGTTACACGAATCGTCTAGGTGCTACCAAGAGGTAACAATATTTGAAGGGAGGATGATCGGAAACAAAGCATGAAGTGTGAGGGAACATCTTATGTAAGTGAATGTTCATCATACCTTCAGGTGAAGGATAAGTACCATAAATTGTTTAGTAAAATCCAACTGTTAGAGGTACCCGAATGGAAATAAGGTATAACAACCCTCCTAAATATTTTTGACACCCTAAAAATAATTAAATTATCCCTACACGTCCTAAAATACACCCCGTATAAGAAAACGGGCCCCGAATACCTTTATTTTTATTAAATTTAATTAAAAACAAATTTTAATGGGCTGTCACGGGCCGCGTAAGACCCCTCTTCGGTCTACGCGGGGCGCGAGAGAAGGGACATGAGGCGCAGCCCGGTGCTACCACGTGTCGGACGTGTGGCGAAGCTAGTCGATGACTGGGACAGGCTAGGGCCTACCCAACCTACTACGTGGGCTGCGTAGCCCTTGGCTAGGTCCTTCGCGGGCCACGAGGGAAGTCGAAAGGTCGCCTATATATAGAGGCCTTCAGTCTTCAGTCGAATTCGTTCATCTCTCGATCTCTCTCTCTATTTTCTGAATAGCAAAGATAATCTCCGGGTATAATACCCCCTAAATAACGAAGTTTCACCCCGTTGTAAGTATTATAACCCCGGTTACGTATTAGATACGCTGCCCGATTGATCCATGGTTCCGTAATGGCTGTAGTGGTTCTGCCCGTCGTGGTTCTGCCCGACGTAGTCATGGGAATGCCGTCTCGGGGAGGGCATTGCTAATGTAAATATTGGGTTATTATACTAACACATGTACATTTGTGTAATTAATAGATAATCACTAGGAAACCCTTAAAGGAAACCCTAAGACAGCAATGTGAGTAATCTCCTTTTTGTAAACTATTTCTACAAAACCTTAAATATTTTACAATGCGATTAAGCAGTGATCGAGTCTGTGTAGTTCTTCAATTACTGCCGGTATGTTGGGGTTTTGTATACAAAATGTGGAACACGTTACCATTGGACATAGAGTTAGCCAATGTGTAATATGACCCACCAGTCAGGATTGACAGTACTGAATGAGTAATTGTGTAGAAATAAACATTGTAATCGCTCACAATACTGTTAAAAGATAAAACTCTTCTTGATTAAACTGGGATTCACTCACCAGTATTTCCCACTGACAAAATGTTTTTAAACGCGTTTCAGGTAACAAAATGTGAAAGCCAACTAGAAGCCAGCTGGACAGCACTGAAGGCTTGGAAAAAGTGGCTATAAAAGTTACCAAAATAAAAGAAGATGTTTTATTTCAATAAAATGGGGTTTATCCCTATAAAACAGTTTATAATGAAACTTGGGTTTTATCCCAATATATTTATATAAAGTGTGCTATTTACTCTGATAAAATATTTCCTAACTACGGCCCTGATGTAATTTCCGCTGCCAAAATGATAAACACCGATACCACCAAAACTGGTCTCGCGGCCGCCCGTTCCCCGGACAGATAGGGGACGGGGGTTGCGACAAAAGGTGGTATCAGAGCTAAGCCACTCATTCAGCCACTTAAGTGTTCTTCTGACACCAAGATATTATTCAAATTGTTAGGAAATTAATTACGGAAATACGTGCATATCTGTATTTTATTGTTATGTGTTATTTGACTATTTTTTAGTTTACAGTATGAGTGATCAAGGGCTCTCCGACGCCTATCGTCAGTTGTCCGGCTCACCTAGAAGCGAAGGCACCTCCTCATAGCCTGCCCTCTCAGGGTATTTGGCTGACAATGAAGATGGGATATTCGTGTTTAAGGCTAAGTCTGAAGAGCCATTCCCTCAGAAAAATAGAGGATGGTTCAGTAGGGGAGCACACGAGCGTAGGAAAAGAATGAAAAAGTTACAACAGCAGCGCGTTCTAGCAGCCGCTAAAAGAGAAACCGATGCCCACACCCAAGACATGCTTAATAGGAGTTTAGCAAACTTCCATATCTTAGCAACCACAGCTGCCGACCCAAATCTGGAATAATTAGTAGCCCCTCAACCATTACCCTTGTTTCCCACGCAACCAATGGAGATTGAAAACAACCCTGAAAACCAACTCCAAATGCATGATTTTAACCCAGAGGAGATACCTAGGGTACCAGCACCTAATCCCTTAGACCCAGACTACGACCCGTGGTTCGATGGTCATTGGGATTATGTACAACGCTACCACCTAATAGACGAACCCATACCAAACCTAGCAGCTTACCCAGGTCTGGACCCTCTAGATCCCTAATATGATAATGATGAATACATTAGGGAAATTTTAGAGAATCCGTATCCTCAGGAAGAACCCATGCCACAGTACCCAGAACCAGTACCAGCACCTGCACCCCCAATGAGTGCAGAAAATGTGCAAGAGCTCCGAACTTTCGGAGAAGAGATTTTAGAAAGTAGTGAGAGAATGAGGCAAGTTGGAGAACTACTCGTCTGGAAGTACGACGAGCGTAATATGGAGTTCTGGATGAACCCATATCAGTAATGGTGATGGTAATAATAATATAATATATATATGATATGTGTGTATGAAATATATATATATATATATAATATGTGTAATAATAATAATATATTGTAGTATAGACTACCTCGTGGTTAATGATGCATAGTAGTATTGTAATTTTAAATTCCAGTATCAGTTTGTATTAGATGCATACTATAAGAAAGAGTAAGTCGCAATATTCGACGTTTTTGACCAATATGTGTGTTGTGTGATTGGTTGCCTTAAAATATTATTTTATGATATTAATAATTGGCAAATGTTTAAAATTCAGATGGACAACGAAGTGAACCAGGAAAACCAGAATAATGATAACCAGAGTAACAATAACACGGATAACGAAAACCCGAACAACAACAATAATGGAAACCAAGTGGATAACAGTTCCATGCAACACATAGTGGCACAAGGGATAATAGATGCGATGCCATATATTATCAAAACGGTTAAGGAAGCAGAAAATAAAAGTAAACATGATAGTAAACGACCCACTGAACCTGAACACAGCGTAAACAATGGACCCATACTTCAAGTGCCCATTCCCAAAAGAAGAAGAACCATGTCTTATGGTTGTTCTTATAAAGAATTCTGGTCTTGTAAACCAATGGAATTCTCAGGAAATGAAGGGTCCGTTGCAGCTCTACGCTGGATAGAAAAGACTGAGGCAGTCTTAAGAATAAGCAAATGCGCGGAAGAGGATAAAATAATGTTTGCTTCCAATCTGTTTAAGAATTCAGCACTAGAATGGTGGAACACTATCCTCCAGTCTAGGGGAAGTGATAAGGTTTACAATATGGAATGGGAGGAATTTAAAAACATGGTAGAAAGAAAATTCTGCCCTCCCAATGAAAAGGAACAGATAGCAAATAAGTTCCTAAACCTTAGGATGACTGGGGTAGATAGTAAGGGTTATACTACATTATTCTTTGAATATGCTAGAATAGTGCCAACCCTTGCATCACCTGAACCGGTATTAATCTCCCGTTACATTTGGGGATTAATCAGTGATATTAGGCATGTAGTCAAGGCAGCTAGACCCCAAACCATAGAAGAAGCAGTAGAACTAGCAAACACCTTGACAGATGAGTTAGTCCGTACATGAGAAGAGGATCAGAGGAGGAACCTAGCCCAGAAGCTTATCCAAGAATTCCGTTCTGGAAATTCTAACCGAGGGAAAAATGTAGGTTCTACCTCTGCACCCTATTGCAAGTATTGCAAAAGGAAGCATTCTGGAAGATGCTCCATATACTGTAACTTCTGCAAAATATCTGGACACAAGGAGGAAGACTGCAGGAAGAAGCCTAACAACAAGATATGCTACAACTATGGAGAACCAGGTTATATCAAACCAAACTGTCCAAAACTAGCTCCAGCCACGAACACCAAGAATACTAAAAATGCTAGAGCATTTATTCTCACTGCAGAAGAAGCAAAGATGATCCCGGATGTGATCGCCGGTACGTTTTTAGTTAATGATGTTTTTGCTAAAGTATTATTTAACTCTGGTGCAAACCAAAGTTTTATTAATACTTCATTTTACAAACTTCTCAATCAACCATTAACTAAACTCCCACAAGAATGTCTAGTAGAGACAGCAAATGGGGAAACCATTAAGATTTCTGAAATCTTGCAGGGAGCAAGAATAGAATTTCTAAATAAAAAATTTATTGCAAACCTTTACCCAATGAATCTGTCAGGATTTGACGTCGTGTTAGGAATGGATTGGTTAATAGCCAATAAAGCCAGTATTCTATGTGATCAAAAGTCAATCCAAGTGAATTCACCAAAGGGTGAAAAGATCACAATTAAAGGAAATGAACCCTCTAGATCCACAAAATTCATCTCTGTAATGAAAACAGCTAGCTATATAAGAAAAGGATCATTAGTGTATTTGATTTCCATAATCATTAACACTAAAAGAAAAGAATTAAAGGATATTCCAGTAGTATCCCAATTTTAAGATGTATTTCCAGAAGAATTACCAGGACAACCGCCAGACCGAGAAGTCGAATTCAGAATCCACTTGATACCAGGGATAACACCAATTGCCAAAGCACCTTACCGTTTGGCACCCGTATAAATACAGGAACTGAAGAAACAGTTAGACGAATTGTTGGAGAAAGGATTCATACAGCCAAGTTCATCGCCATGGGAAGCGCCGATCTTATTCGCTAAAAAGAAGGACGGATCAATGCGTATATGCATTGACTACCATGAATTGAACAAGGTCACGATTAAGAATCGGTATCCATTACCGAAAATCGATGATCTGTTCGACTAGTTGCAAGGAGCTCGATTTTTCTCTAAAATCGATTTACGATCAGGATATCATCAATTAAAGGTATAAGAAGAGGACATTCCTATGACCGCTTTTAGAACAAGGTATGACCATTATGAATTTACTATCAAGCCATTTGGTTTAACCAATGCCCCAGCTGCATTTATGGACATGATTAACCGAATATGTAAGCCATATTTGGATAAATTCATAATTGTCTTTATAGATGATATTCTTATTTATTCTAAGAGTAAAGAGGAACATGCAAAGCATTTGCACGCACTTCAAAGTTTATTGAGAAAAGAAAAGCTTTATGCAAAGTTTTCAAAGTGCGAGTTTTGGTTAGAACAGGTACACTTTCTTGGACATTTAGTCAATCATGAAGGAATTCATGTGGATCCCATAAAAATCAAGGCAATTACCAAATGGAAAACCCCTGAGTCACCAACTGAGGTTAGAAGTTTCTTAGGATTGGCCGATTATTATAGAAGATTTATTCGAGATTTTTCTAGAATAGCCATTCCCTTAACTAAGCTAACCTGTAAATCCGTTAAGTTTGAATGGGGACCAAAACAAGAAGAAGCCTTTAGAATTCTTAAGCAAAGACTAACCAACACACCCATACTAGCGTTACCAGAAGGAACTGAAGACTTTGTAGTCTATTGTGACGCTTCTAAGTTAGGTTATGGATGTGTGTTAATGCAACGTCAAAAGGTTATAGCCTATGCATCCAGACAACTTAAGAATCATGAAGAGAATTATTCAACCCATGATTTGGAATTAGGAGCCATAATTTTCGCCCTTAAGATTTGGAGACATTACCTTTACGGTAGTAAGTTTACCATTTTCACCGACCATAAGAGTTTAAGGTATGTTTTTGGGCAAAAGGAATTGAATATGAGACAAAGACGCTGGATGGAGATTCTTAGTGATTATGATTGCAATATCCAGTATCATGCAGGAAAGGCCAATGTAGTAGCTGATGCTTTAAATCGAAAGTATCATGAAAAACCAAAAAGAGTACGTTCTCTTAAATTAAATCTACAGGTAGATTTAAATGAACATATTAGAAAAGCACAAGAATCAGTAATCAAGGATTATACTGAAAAATTGAAAGGAATGATTAAGGAACTAGAACAAGGAACTGATGGAATTTGGAGATTCCATAAGAAAAGAATGTGGATACCTAAATTAGAAAACCTACGCCACCGTATATTAGAAGAAGCCCATAAGTCTAAATATACGATGCATCCTGGAAATGATAAAATGTATCAGGACTTAAGGAAGAATTTTTGGTGGATAGGAATGAAAAAGGATATAGCAACATATGTTGCAAAGTGTTTAACCTGTTCACAAGTCAAAGTTGAACATCAGAAACCCTCAGGATTGTTGCAACAGTTAGAAATGCCTGTATGGAAATGGGAATTGATAACAATGGATTTTGTTACCAAATTACCCAAAACAAGAAAAGGTAATGATACAATTTGGGTGATTATAGACAGGCTAACTAAGTCAGCTCATTTCCTACCCATGAAGGAAACCTTCAGTATGGAACAATTAACTAAGTTGTATGTAAATGAAATAGTTTCATTACATGGAATTCCTTTATCAATTGTTTCTGACAGAGATAGTTGTTTTACCTCTCATTTTTGTGCAAGTTTCCAAAAGGCAATGGGAACCAAATTGAATCTAAGCACAGCTTATCATCCTCAAACGGACGGACAAAGTGAAAGGACAATCCAGACACTGGAAGACATGCTTAGAGCTTGTGTAATTGATTTTGGAGGTAATTGGGATGATCACTTACCATTGATAGAATTTTCTTATAATAACAGTTATCACACAAGTATCAATGCTGCACCATTCGAAGCACTTTATGGACGAAAGTGCAGAACGCCAGTCTGTTTGGCAGAAATTGGAGAAAAGCAACTATCTGGGCCAGAGATAGTGCAAGAAACAACAGACAAGATCATTCACGTCAAGGAACGACTGAAAGAAGCACGTGATCGACAAAAGAGTTATGCAGATAACAGACGAAAGCCATTGGAATTTCAGGTAGGAGATAAAGTGTTATTGAAAGTCTCTCCTTGGAAAGGAGTGGTAAGATTCATCAAAAGGGGAAAGCTAAGTCCCAGGTACGTTGGACCTTTTGAGATTATTAGAAGAATAGGACCTATAGCCTATCAGCTACAACTGCCAGAGGAAATGGCAGGAATACATGATGTATTTCATGTATCTAATCTCAAGAAATGCTTAGCTGATGAATCACTGATGGTAACTCTTAAGGATATAGAGGTAAATGAACAACTCAATTTGTAGAAAGACCTCTACAGATTGAAGACAGGAAAGTCAAGAACCTCAAGCACAAGAGATAAGTTCTGGTCAAAGTAAAATGGGACTCAAAAAGAGGACCAGAGTACACATGGGAGCTTGAATCAGAAATGTAAAAGAAATACCCGCACTTATTCTAGTAGATCTAGAGGAGGAGCTCTAAAACAAGGTGGGGAGGATATAACAACCCTCCTAAATATTTTCGACACCCTAAAATAATTAAGTTATCTCTACACATCCTAAAATACACCTCGTATACGAAAACGGGCCCCGAATACCTTTATTTTTATTAAATTTAATTAAAAACAAATTTTAATGGGCTGTCGCGGGCCGCGTAAGACCCCTCTTCGGTCTACGCGGGGCGCGAGAGAAGGGACATGAGGTGCAGCCCGGTGCTGCCATGTGTCGGACGTGTGGAGAAGCTAGTCGATGACTGGGCCAGGCTAGGGCCTACCCAGCCTACTACGCGGGCTGCGTAGCCCTTGGCTACGTCCTACGCGGGCCGCGTAGCCCTTGGCTACGTCCTTCGCGGGCCGCGAGGGAAGTCGAAAGGTTGCCTATATATAGAGGCCTCCAGTCTTCAGTCGAATTCGTTCATCTCTCGATCTCTCTCTCTATTTTCTGAATAGCAAAGATAATCTCCGGGTATAATACCCCCCTAAATAACGAAGTTCTGCCCTGTTGTAAGTATTATAACCCCGGTTACGTATTAGATACGCTGCCCGATTAATCTAGGGTTCCGTAATGGCTGTCGTGGTTCTGCCCGACGTAGTCATTGGAATGCCGTCTCGGGGAGGGTGTTGCTAATGTAAATATTGGGTTATTATACTAACACATGTACATTTGTGTAATTAATAGATAATCACCAGGAAACCCTTAAAGGAAACCCTAAGACAGCAATGTGAGTAATCTCCTTTTTGTAAACTGTTTCTACAAAACCTTAAATATTTTACAATGCGATTAAGCAGTGATTGTGTCTTTGTAGTTCTTCAATTACTGCCAGTATGTTGGGGTTTTGTATACAAAATGTGGAACACATTACCATTGGACAAAGAGTTAGCCAATGTGTAATATGACCCACCAGTCAGGATTGATAGTACTGAATGAGTAATTGTGTAGAAATAAACATTGTAATCGCTCTCAATACTGTTAAAAGATAAAACTCTTATTGATTAAACTGGGATTCACTCACCAGTATTTCCCACTGACAAAATGTTTTTAAACGCGTTTCAGGTAACAAAATGTGAAAGCCAACTAGAAGCCAGCTGGACAACACTGAAGGCTTGGAAAAAGTGGTTATAAAAGTTACCTAAATAAAAGAAGATGTTTTATTTCAATAAAATGGGGTTTATCGCTATAAAACAGTTTGTAATGAAACTTGGGTTTTATCCCAATATATTTATATAAAGTGTGGTATTTACTCTGATAAAATATTTCCTAACTACGGTCCTGATGTAATTTCCGCTGGCAAAATGATAAACACCGATACCACCAAAACTGGTCTCGCGGCCGCCCGTTCCCGGGACAGATAGGGGACGGGGGTTGCGACATAAGGGCACCCTTCAAGGGACTCCTTAACTAAACTACCACTTGCAACTTAGGGTTCCGACACCAATTGGGTGGTTGTGGATATGATGACTAAAATTGTTCACGTCCTTTGGTACAAGGGACTTTTTTTATTTGAAAAATTGTTGTTACATGACTGATGACGGGGGTAGCCCAAATCCTCAATAATATGACTAAAACACATAGCAGCTCAAAAGGTTAAATGGTTAAAGGGTTCAAAACCCGCGAAGCATTGTGAGCAGAAGAGAACAAGCACAGTAATCAGTCACTTCAACTGATATCTTACCAACTCAGCCGCAAAAGTAACGGGTACAAAAGAGAACAACCTTTTGTCCGCAGGTCCAAAGCCTTCAACCCCTAAAAGGGTAAGCCTCCTACTGCAGCAAGGTTCACTAAGTCAAAGGTTTCCCCTTTGGGAAGAAACCTTCTCTATAAATGACATCTCACATCATTCATTTCGGACATTCCGGATCAGTCCAGATCTTCTTGGATCCCTGATCTTCTCTCTTGTCTTTCGAGAACTTGCTACATGCACGTTTCTCTTCTTCACTTCAAATTATACAACTTACTTGCCCTTACATCCGAGGCTGAATCTTCTTCAGCCAAAGATTTAAAATAAGCATCATACATAACTAGTGAACCTCCTTTTACGTCTAGCAAACGTTGGAGGACCCCACAACCTACGTTAGGCAAACTTCAACCCTTAAAGCCTTTTGCCTAACCCGTCTGTCCACTACTCAAGTTCTCATATTTGTTGTAACAACAAGTTGGCGCCCACCACGGGGCCCGAAGCATACTTTTCTCAAAGACCAGTAGTGTAGCTCCATCCTTTTTGAAGTCATCATGTCTGAGGGAGAATCTCCGAGGGAGGTAAATCAAGTCCCACGTACCTCTACCCCCAACACCAACCAAACTCCCGTGGCTATACCAACTACATTTTCAACTCCAGGGAGCACTCCGACAGGAACAACGTACCCTGAGTTCCTCTCCTTCCAGACACCGACCCCGTCTCGTTCAGGAGTACCGTCTCCAAATGTTGATATGTCTAACACTCCCACACGTATCGATCTCACACCGGAGGGGGTTGCCAATAACTTCCTACAATTAAGGTCCCTCCTTAACTAGTATGTGACCAAGGAAAGGGAAAAAGGGGTGAGGATCCGGTTAGACTATGATGAACCAGAGGAGTCATTGTCTCCTGGACCACCGACTTTCCCTTTCACAAGCTCACAACCAGCTGTGCCCAGGAATGAAGCTGGTCCTAGCCGCCCACCTCTGAATCCCAGTCCATATGCGTTTGTAAGGCCAGACCCAACATCTTTCTCTTTGTTATCTTCTCAACCAACGGCCACTGGTGCACCATTGGGGCATGAGTTAACTCTGGATTAGTTGCTGCAATCCCCTGTTGCAAGCCTTCTACCTCCAGCAGCCACTGCATGGGAGCAAGCCTTGTCTGTCCTCCCCTTGGCATGAAGTGCCGTAATGAGTGCTCTTATGGGGGTTAACTATGCAGCTACACCTGAAAGCCTTCAAGGCTTCAACCTCATGCCACAAATGATGGCCCAAATGATGGAAAGCTTCCCCTGGCAGCACTTCATCAACCAAGTGCTTGCCACTCAAGGGAATGCCAACATCAACCTGGGCACGAGAATGGAAGAGGATGTGGCCAAGCCATACAAGCCAAGCAATTTGGCACGTTTTTCTTAACAAATTGCTGATTATGATTTCCAGACTAGAATAAAAATGCCTTCTCATATAAGAACATACGATGGAATGGAAGATCCGAAAGATCACCTCTAGATCTTCACCGGGCAGCCAGGATAAAGAAATGGTCTAACACTGAATGTTGCCTGATGTTCATGCAAACCCTCGTGGGGTCTGCAAGAATCTGGTTCAATGACCTGCCAGCTAGAAGCATTCGAACCTTCAATGATTTAAGCAATGGTTTCTTGGCTAATTTCTCACAGCAAAGGAGATACGTGAAAGATGCCACCGTGATCTTCCAGATTAAACAAAAAGATGATGGAAGTCTCAGGGACTTCATTGAATGATACAAGAAAGAAGGCTTAACATATGTGGGAGCTGACGAGAAGATGAGGGTTGTAGGCTTTATGAATCCAATCACCTCTAAATTGTTAGTGCATTACGTCTATTGACTTCGTCTTGTATCATGTAACGTAATAGGATAGGTTAGGATAACCAGTGCACGAGGTTCGAGAAACAGAAGTTAGTGGTTAAGGAAGTAATTTCGCTTATATGGACACTGACCATAAAAGCGAAATCACAAGGACCTAATTTCGCTCATATGGCATGTCCATATAAGCGAAATCAGGTTTAGTATAAATAGGTGCAATGTTGATTCATTTGGAACGGTTCTGAAAATTGTAACGAAGTGCTGCCAAGTTGTTCTCAGGTTGTAATCAGTGTTAAATCAATCCAAGAGACATTATAATTAGTTTGAGTGTCTGATTCATTGTTTCCGCCTTTGAATTGGATAGAAAACTCTTCTGATTGACTCATTCGGGTCCAACAACGATCCTACATAAATATCTCACCAGAGACTTTAATAAGTGTCTGCCCAAAACCTTGGAAGAAGACCTTGAAAGGGCTGAAGCTCATATCAGGGGAGAAGAGGCGGTCGACATTAAGGAGCAGAGAAAGAGGGGTCCCAGCTGGAGGAACAACAGCCACAGCCGGAAGAGAAACAACTATGGCTCTTTTGATAGACGTTCCCGAAGCTCAGATCCTCGAAGGTTTGAAGGACGGAACCATTTGGGCAAAGACAAGGCTGTGAACTTCACAGCCTTGACCAAAACCCCTCAGGAAATACTTGCCACTGAAGAAGTTAAGCACAACTTTCGACCGCCAAGGCCCCTGCCCAAAAGCAAAAGGAATGAAAATTCCACCCAGTTCTGCGAGTTCCATGAAGAGAAGGGACATCACACTAATGATTGTTTCCAACTCAAAAAGAGGATTGAGGAAGCCGTCAAATCCGGGGAACTCGCTCACCTCGTTAAAGGAGTAAAAGATAAAATGGGTGATGGAAAAAAACAAGGAAGTAAACATGGTGAATGTCGTTGAAGGAACCCCCACCAAGCGTCAATGCTTGGAAGCTTGGGAGCTTCAGTGCTTGTGCTTCCCACCTCCGCAAAAAGGGCTTCACTCGAACCCTTTGGTGGTTGAAGCCACTATGGGAACACTAAAGACAAGCAAGGCATACATCGATACGGGTGCAGCAACATAAATAATGTTTGAAAAATACTTCAACCTACTCAGCGATCAGGAGCGTTCGAGGCTTCAGCCAGCTGAGTCGTCCATCAAAGGCATCGCTGACATACCCATCAAGCCTTTAGGCCAACTAACATTGGACGTCTGCTTCAAGGAAGGTGAAATGGAAAGAACCAAGCCACTCACCTTCATTGTAATCAACATGCCTTCTACCTACGATGTTATCATAGGGAGGCCAGGCCAAAGTGAATTTAGTATGGCTGTCTCTGTTGGCCAAGACATTGTCAAGTTTCCCACCAAGAAAGGAATCACAACCCTTCAACCAACCCAGGAAGCCTTTCTGGTTGAAGGAGAAAGCTTAGAAAAAATGAAAGCGAAGAACAAGGTTGGGCCATTAACCCTAAGTTTCCCGAGCAGAGGATAAGGGTAAACACCAACCTCACTCAAGAAACTCTCTCATACCTCAAGAAGTTGTTGACCCACAACATAGACATCTTTGCTTGGTGTCCTGATGACATGACCGACATCCCCAGGGACGTTGCCGAGCACGAGCTTAAGATTTCACCAAACGTGAAGCCCATTGTCCAACAAAAAAGAAGCCTTGCCCCTGATCGAAGCTTGGCAACATGCAAAGAGGTTGAAGGGTTGGTACAAGCTGGTATACTCCGAGAAGTCAAATACCACTCTTGGATAGCCAACCCTGTAATGGTCAAAAAGCCCGATGGATCGTGGAGAATGTGTATCGATTTTAAAGACTTGAACAAAGCCTGCCCGAAGGATTGTTATCCTTTACCAGAAATTGATCTAAAGGTGGACTCACTCACAGGCTTCCTATTCAAGTGCATTCTTGATGCCTATAAAGGCTACCACCAAATCCAAATGAAAAAGGAAGATGAAGAGAAGACAGCCTTTCATACAGACAAAGGCATTTTTTGTTACCAAAAAATGCCCTTTGGCCTGAAAAATGCAGGGGCAACATATCAATGGTTGGTGGATAAGGCATTTGTGGAACAAATAGGAAGAAATATGGAAGTTTATGTAGATGAATTGGTAATCATAAGCAAGACAGAAGGTCAAATGCTTGATGACATTCAGGAAACATTCCGAAACCTGAGAAAGATAAACATGAAGCTGAACCCCGTAAAATGCTCATTCGGTTTCGAAGAGGGCAAGTTCCTGGGACACATTGTTGGCAAACAAAGCATAAAAGCCAATCCCAACAAGGTCAAAGCTATTTTGGAAATAAAATCCCCAAAAAGTAAAAAAAGAGGTTGAAAGCTTAAATGGTAAACTAGCAACTTCGAAGCGTTTTACCTCCAAGTTGGCAGAAAAGTCCCTTCCCTTTTTCAAAACCCTTCAAGGGTGTACCAACAAAAGGGACTTCAGGTGGACGGAGGAGGCAGAAGAAGCTTTTAACCAAATGAAGAAACACCTTGCCTCGTTTCCAGACATCACTGCACCTGAAACAGGGGAGCTGACGGAGCTTCCAACGTTGAAGGGTCAGGAGCAGGGCTGGTTCTAATCGATCCTAACAATTTGGAACTTATGTATGCTCTTCGATTTGAATTTCAGACCATAAATAATGAAGCTGAGTACAAAGCTTTGATTGCTGGACTCAAACTTGCAAAAGAAATGGGTGTTAAAAGGCTTCAAGCCTTCACGGATTCATTGCTTGTCTCCAACCAAGTAAGCAACAACTACATGACCAAAGAACCAAACATGAAGAAGTACTGTGAAAAAGCGAAAGAGCTCACGAGTGCATTTGAAACATGCACAATCAAACAAGTCCCTAGAACACAAAATAAAAAAGCTGATGCACTAAGCAAGCTCGCTTCGTTGACCTTTGCCCATCTTATTAAGAAGGTATTGGTTGAAGTGTTGAAGCAATCATCGATTCAAGGGCGTGAAGTACAAGACGCCATCACCAAGGAAGGCCCAATTTGGATGACCCCTCTGATCAAATTCCTCACGAATGGTGAACTGCCGAGCAATCAAGTAGAAGCCGAAAGGGTTTGAATAAAGTCAAGATGATACGTGGTACAAGAAAATATCCTTTATAAAAAAGGATACATTGCTCCATTGCTTCGCTGTGTTGGCCCCGAACAAAGTCAATACTTGATCAAGGAAGTCTATGAAGGAATTTGTGGAGCTCATTTTGACCCAAGGTCAGTAGTGTCAAAATTAATGAACCTTGGATATTTCTTGCCCACAATGCAACGAGATGCAAATGAACAGCTGAAAAAATGTGAAGCCTGTCAAATACATGCCCCAGTGCCAAAAAGCCCAAAGCATGACTTGGTTCCCATCTCACCTTCTTGGCCATTCCACAAATGGGGAATGGACACTGTCAGACCGTTCCCTCCGGCCAAAGGAGGAGTCAAATTCCTTCTTGTAGCTGTTGACTAATTCACTAAATGGCCGGAGGTGAAACCATTAGCAAAGATAACAGGAAAGCAAATCATTGATTTCGTATGAGAAAACATCATTTGCCGATTTGGGTTACCAGGAGTATTGGTCACGGACAATGGAAAACAGTTCGCTGAAAAGCCTTTCAGCTCATGGTGCAAAGAGTTCCGAATAGCACAGGTCTTCAGCTCAGTGGCCTACCCTCAATCCAACGGCCAGGCTAAAAGAACAAATCGAAGCATCGTGGAAAGCATCAAAACACGATTGGGAAAGCATGACACCAATTGGCTTGAAGAACTCCCAAACGTATTATGGGCAATCATAACCACTGAAAAAACAAGTCATAAGAAAACACCTTACAGCTTGGTGTTCGGATCTGAAGCTGTAATCCCAGCAGAAATAGGAGTTACAACAAAGAGAACGTTCAACATTGATCTAGAAGAAAACAAGCAAGAGACGATGTTGAACTTGGAACTCCTAGAAGAAGCACGGGATCAAGCAGCCATTCAAGAAGCAAGATACAAACAAAAGATGGAATCCTACTACAATGCCCGGGTAAAACATGAACGATTCAAGCCTGGTGACCTAGTCCTCAGAAACAACGAGGCAAGCAAGAAAGAAAGCCAAGGGAAACTTGGTCCCAAATGGGAAGGACCATATTCCATCCTCGAAGCTCATAAGGGAGGATCATACAAGCTAGCTGACTCAAATGGCAAAAAGCTTCCCAGGCATTGGAATGGCAAAAACCTTAAAGGGTTCCATATTTAAGAACATGTATTAGAAAAACAAAGATTAGCAAAGTGTTGTTTTTGTTCCTTTGTAATTCACACACTTTGATGAATGAATAATGAGGTTCTTGTTAAAATTTGTCTTATTATCCTATAATCAGGTTGATAACCTAGCAAAAAACTCCATGACAAGGGTCATGTAAGGGGATGAGCTCCCAGGCCACATCGCTCAATAGGTTCAAGGGTTGAATGGACCTATATAAGGGGTGAGTTCCTATATCAATACAACTCCATGAGACTTAGAATTTTTTTTAATAAACTTGTCTCATAGACGGGTCTGAACAGCCTTTACCAAATGTTCCTTAAGCCTTAGAAAATATTCCAAAAAACAAACTCTAAACAGGCTTACGAACCAAAATCAAACCAAGTAAAAATGATAAATAGGATAAGTGTTATGCCTTCTTGTTAAAAAATGCCAAGGCTAAGTGACTGCAGCACTGAACCCTTCAAGGTATAAATAACATAAGGAAAACACATCACCAACAAAGACAATTACACATACAAAACTACAAGGAAAGGAACAAAACAACAACACAAAAACAAAAGGTTGTATGCAACTTAGAATAAAAAATACATAGTAAAGCACCAAGTTACAAACATCAAGTGACACCCGGAAGCCTTGAAGGATTCAAGCCACAAGTTGCTTAACCAAGCTGCTTTAGAAAATATATAACTAAGGCAACATAAAAAAGTCACAACATAGCACAAGTACTGGAAGTTAATAGCATAGCATAATAGGCCCTAAGGGCCTTAAAACCTACAGATTGTTCAACAAAGCCTCCAAGGCTTTAACCACCACAGGGACCTAAGTGGTTCCCTCCCAAGTTACAAGTTTAAAAACATACAAAACATAAAATTGGTTTAAATGCTAAGAAAGCTACGAATATATTGTTTAAACACCAACAGAAGGCTTTGAAACCCCAGAACCATCACCTTTAACCTTCTTGGCCTTCTTTGCTTTCTTGGCCTTAGGGCCACCATCACCTCCAACCGCTGAACCTGCTTCATTTGCTTCTTTGGAAACATCGGCATCCTCTGAGAAAGTCTCTTCACTATCACCTGACCGAGAACGCTTCTTGGACAGGGAATCAAGCACTTCAGCACAGACCTTCTCATTTAACCCAGCTGGTTTCAGTTCCTATAAGACGGAAAGAGGTTTACCAAAGTAAGATGAAACTTCACTTACATAAGGGTAAGTCAGCCTTTCCATCTGTTGAACAGACTCCTTAGAAATTCTAGAAGCTTCAGGACAAAACAAAGGAGATTGTTCTAAGGCTTGACCAGACTCGTGAAGTTTGAAACCAGCAACCAAGCCCAAATGTTTCCCATAGTTCAGCAATTTGGTGTAAACCTCCCCAAGGGCAGAGTTAAATTCATTTGAGTGAAGGAGATAAGTGACAACCTGCTGGAAGCCTTGCTTGATAAGCCACTGGTTATCACCAGTAGCTTGAACTACTGAAGCCTTCAAGCCTTTCTTTTCTTCAACAAAGGCCTTCTTCTGAACATCCAAGGTTTCCCTACCCGCCTTCAACTTCAACTTATCCGCCTCAAAACTCTTCTTCAAATCATTAATTTCAATCTCGTGCCTACGGGTCAACTGACCAACCTTCTTAACCCAAGCGTCATCCTTCTTCGAAAAACCATCAATGTCATTTTTCATAGCAGCCATGGAAGCCTTCATCTTTTCCTTCTTCTTCGAGAACTCTTCATACTCCTGCATTCCTTTGCGAAAGTGAGTGACACCTTCAGCCACTAGGGCAGAAAGGTTGCTGGAGCTCAACTGTAGGATCGGTTTTTGACTCCCAAACGATTGCGAACCGATACGTGTGACATGCGGAATCCGTACACGTACGTGGACCGAACACAAGAATGTACAATAACCTGTGATTCTATTGAATGATATGAAACCGTACAAGAAACCATGAATCACCTTTTGCCTTTCTCTCTCTACTTTCTCTCTCTGGCTCTTATGCTCCCAAAGATGCAAAATGGCAAAAGTTCTAAATCTAACACCTAAGGGTTCTATTTATAGGTCAAGGCTTTAATGAGAGTTCTCATTAATTACATAATTGCCACCTTGCCTTTTTCCCTAAATATTACAATATAAGGCTATGTTTTATTCTAACATCTGCTACGGACCGATTGACGGAGGCGATAGACATTACTGCACTAACAGACTCCCCCTTGGATATTGCCGCAGTCAATCTCGTAGTTTCTTGTCTTTCTCTCTCTCTGAGTCTTCTTGAAGCTTTATCACGTCTTCAGCAACACAGACTCCCTCTAGCTCGAACAGAATCCCCGTGGATCTTTCTTCACCTTTAGCTCCCCCTTTCAGTAGACTCTTTTCTTCAGGCTCCCCATTTCGACAAGCTTTCATGCTTTTGGGATCGACACCTGGATTTCCGGTCACAAGCTCCCCCTTGCGTAGAGCTCGTCTTTAGACTCCCTCTTAGACTCGGCTATCGGGATCGTAGTCTGGTACAACATCTGCAATTTCTCAAACATTTATAAGTAAAAAATATTTTGAGCATCCAGGAATGATTACCTGGCTCTTAAAAACTTTTTGAATCAAGAACCTGGCTCTAAAATATATTAATATGAATATATCCAAGATTAACTTGACTCCTCTTCCCCTATCAACAAACTTCATAGATTTGACGCTTTAAGAATCCAAATCCCTCACAGTTAATCATCCAAGTCCAAATTAATGACCTTGGAGACTTCACAAACTATTTTTGATTTTTTTTTAAAAACTTCAAGTTTCAAATTAATGAACTTGTATTATTTTCAGAAACACGTTCAGCATACTTAGATTTTAAAACTCAGCACTCAGACATCGGTTGTCGAAAATAAAGTGAAATCAAAATCCTTTTTGTATTTTTCTGAAACAAAAAGCAGTAAAGAAATATTTACAGACATATTTTCAAACAGTGTTTCTGTTTGAGTTCGTGTCAGAGGATCATATCCGTTTATGACAAATCACTAGTACCGTTGAGCTTTTAACACTTTAAGTTCTAAATGATTCACTTAGATTGTCAGTATACTGATCCACTTAAATTTTCGCACAAAGTTCAACTGATTCGAGATACGGAATTAGTGTTTTAAGGACTTAACTTATTCACATGTCCCACCTCAGAATATACACCCGTATCAAAATTCCCTAGATTCAGTCTTACAGGTGAATATACCAATTTGATATCTGTATTTTGGGTTAGTGCGAGACCTTGAGAGCTCAGGTATGAACTTCCGTTCAGTCAAAGAGATGAAGGCTCGATTTTAGGTGTGTTCCCTTTAGAGAATCTTTTCTTCAACTGCAATTGATTCATATCTGTCGATATTTTTCAATTTTTGTGCAGAGGGTAAGCTTTTAAAGCGCGCAAAGTATTATACGAGGTCTAGGCCATTGCTTCCGCAATATCAGAAGACCCGGTATAATACCCCAGATATCAAACAGTATAAAGACCTAGTATCTCAGAATCAGGCAATCTCTCAAACAAGATTTCGGGGGTTACCCATATATCCGAGAGATGTTCCCTACGAGATAAGTAAGTATTTGATATTTAGGTTTATATCTCGAAAACAATCTACTAAGCGTGTAAAAACGTACTGGCATATTATCAGTGAGACCGTTTATCACATTAAACATTCCATTTCTTTAGCGTACTGTGATTGTCTACTGATGTATTATCATTTCCTCTTTTTACACAAAACTCATTTTTGAATTTTATCATGTTTTTGGCTTTTTCAAATTTTCTAATGTTTTTGGATTTTCTGACATTTTATTTTCTTACTCCCCCTAAAATTCAAAACATTTAGAGAAAATTTGATAACCAATGTAGATAGCTTTGTCTTGCCATCTATTTTCTGCTTCACATGCTCTGTTTTGCAGAAAGTATAACATGTAACGCATAATGTACCCCCATGATTTACAACACACTGATATTTTACAGTTTGAAAACCGTTTTTCAATCTTGTGAAATTAATCATGTTTGTTCAGCTGTGAGGGTTTCGGCGTATTCAAGTAACATATTTTTGAAATTTTTGAGTTTTTGACAAAATTTAAAAATAAACATATCTTTGATTTTTCAAATTTTTGACAAAATAAAAACATATTTTTGGTTTTTAAATTTTTCAATTTATAGGGTTTTGAAATATGGTTTATTTATGTACAGAAACAAACTCCCTGATTCAGTTGGAGGGTTCAGCAACCTCTTCCTCTTGTGCCAGGCTGCTCCAATACTCATCTCTTTGACATTCAGTTGATTTCGGGAGCACCTGCACAATTATTCAACTCAATTACTTGAACAATTGAGCCCAGGTTTGTTTGACCTTAGGCATTTCAACACAATATGCTTCATTTAATTTCGGAAAATTTTTGTCATTTGGTACAAACAACTTTTCCTCTTTTACTTCACACATTTTAATTGAATCAGTTTTCTGTTCAGAAATAGTTTGTTTCTTAACCACCCAACTTTGTCCTTTTGAAGCACTTCTTTT
This sequence comes from Helianthus tuberosus, assembly GCA_030545235.1. Taxonomy (NCBI): domain Eukaryota; kingdom Viridiplantae; phylum Streptophyta; class Magnoliopsida; order Asterales; family Asteraceae; genus Helianthus; species Helianthus tuberosus. The sequence goes on from CM060366.1 coordinate 125,351,242, forward strand.
GTAAAAATGAGATTCATTCTGAGTGTTTTGATTTTGAACAACAACTTTGTTTTCCAAAACTGATTTGGTTTTGTTGCATCAACAGTTGTTTTCCAACTTTGTGTTGTTCTAAATCTGGGTGTCACCGATTTCCATGTTTGTTGTGAGTCAGCCTTTGACATTTTCGGCTTCCAAGTTTGTTTTGATTCAAACTTGGTTGATTTCTGATTAACAACATCAGACTTCTTTTTCGTTTCAACACCAACAGGTTTAAGATTTGGACAATTTCGACTGAGATGTACAATTTGATCACACTTAAAGCATGTTCTTTTGGACACATCTTTAACCTGTTGTTGTTGCTTTTTCTTTTGAGCATAGAACTCTTCATTAGACTGTCGTCTAAATTGGAGTTCTTTCTCTTCTTCAGAACTTGTTCCGTGAACAAAGTTCATCTTTTCCTGATAATTTGGCGTTTCATTTCTTTTCCAATTTTGTTTCTTTTTATAACCCAACCCAGCCTTCATGTTTTTCTTTTTGTAACCAGGTTTGTTATAAAAAAGTTTTGTGACTTTTTCCAGCAAACTTTAAAATCTCAAACTTTTCAATTTCTACCAATTTGAAAACTTTGTTGATTTTTTCTGAAATCACATTTTGAATTGGGAATTCATTATCCGAAAATAGTTTGTCCGATTCAATCATGGTATAAACCAATCCTTTGAATCATCATTCACAACTTTTTCAGATTTTGAGAGTTTAAGATAACTATCATGAAAACTTCCCTCATTTTCATCTTGTGATTCAGACTTATCTGTTTTGGTAGACTCCTCTACTAGAACACTTTCAACAACCTTACCTACCACCACTGAATCATCAAGATCATCAGATTTGGTGTAAGTCACATCGATGTTGTCGGTTAACTGGTCAACCATGTTTATTGATGTTTCCACCTTTTCGCCATCATAGAATGTATAATTATTCTCCAACGGTGGTGGAACCTGATGGTATTCAGACCTAATTCCCTTTTTGTTCTTTTCTGACTCTTTTCCATCGGGTGTGATGTTGAAAATACGTTCCAGAATGTATGAAGACGCATGATAACTTTGAAGTTTATTGACCAACTTTTGTTTATCTGCCAGTTCGTGTTTAAGTTTAGCAACATCATCAATATATTGATTTAAAACCATTTGTTTTCCATCATATCTGGCTTCTAGAAATTTCGTTGTTTTCTGACATGCAAACAATCTATCATCTAAACTTTTAACTCTACTTTTCAAAGTTTCATAAGCTTCTTTTACTGTGTGATATGATAGTTTCATTCCATCATATTCTTTTTGCAACTCTTGGATTGTATTATCTTTTGGAACACATTCGTTGCAAATAGCTGAACATTTTTCTTTCAATATTTTGTGTTCTTTTTCTAGATCATCACATTTTTGTTTTAGCTTTTCATTTTCTTGTTTCAAAAACTTTTCATTTTCAATCATTTCATAACATTTGTCTTTGAAAATCTTTTCTATTTTGGTGAATTCAACGTCTCTGATTTTAAACTTTTCATCTTTTTCAGTACAAGAACTACAAATTTTCATGCATTTCTTGCACTGATGTTCAGCTTTATTATCAATTGATTGATCAGAAGAATTAGTTTGGTTTGTTACGTCAGTGTTTGGCACCGTGGCTTCTTTTTCCTGTTGAGTCTGATCTTCTTCAAGCACCTATTGCTTCTTTGCAACAGCTTCCTCAGCTTTTTCATCTTCTTTCTTTACTTCCTTCACCGGCTTCTCACTCTCATCCACAATCTCCTCAACCGTCTTCTTCTTCTTCTCCAAACTGGCATATATCACATTCCTAATGCCCTCTTCAACCTTTTCTCTATACCTTGGAATCTCCTCAAGACCTTTGCACTAGATACTCACAATCGGTATTGCAGCAACTAGTGCTTCAAAATCAACTTTTTCAAGATCAACCGTTGGATTTCCTTGAGGATCGACAAAGCATTCCTTTTCTTTGCTCCACCTGCCTGCTTGTGTTGCTTCCTTGTAGGCATCATACACTTCATCTAGCCTCATGCGAGCATGCCTTTCTTCACGACTTTGTTTGATCTCAGCAACCATTGCCTTAGCTTTTCCATCTTCTTTGTCATATTGACTCCAATCATACCCTTCATCATCATGAATTACAATTCTGACTCCTTCCTTCTCATCGAAGTATTTATCCCAATCAAAATTATCCCAAACAGATTTTTCATTTTGTATACTGGATTCACTACGATCACGAAGTGTCAATACAACTTGTCTCTTTTCTTTAGATGATCCTTCTTCAATCTGCTTTCTGGTTGGTTGCTCGTTATTCTGATGATATATAGCCTTTTTGTAGTAATCCTCATAAAAAGGTTTCACGCTATCATCAGCTTTGTTGTTCGTGCATTCTCTCTTGAAATGCCCCTTTTGTTTACACTTGAAGTAAGTGACTTTGTTCTTATCAAAACCTATTTTCGTGTTTGGGCCTTCCAAGCACTTTTTGCCAGTTATCTCCATGAATCTTTGAGCTCTTCGGATGACGCTTGCCATGCACCAGCGAATGTCCATGAGTTCCATCTCTTCTGGATCGACTTGATCGTAATCCTCCTTCGTCATGTTTGGATTCCCGATCTTACCTGCAATTAAACCTTCGTAAGATACCAGAATAGAAGCTAAGAAACTCATGTGCTGTTGAGCAAATTCATTGTTCAAAAGTGGAGAATTTTTCCAATCCTGGTTTGGATTAGATTTAGACGATGCAGATGCAGATGAAGAATGATATCCTGGATCATAGCTCGAAGATTTGTTGTTTGACGAGTCACCAGTCTTATCTGCACTATAAGCAGTTTTGATCTTTGGAGATTCGTTCTGTCACACCCTGACTTTTGCGGAAGCGTATGATGTGTGACTTGTTCAATACCATTGCATTCAATTATAATAAACAACTAAATGATTAAAACATAATGTTCATCTATTTAAAAGTTTAAAATGTTACAAACACGAGTCATTAAGTTTCGACCAATGTTCCCCAAGTTATGTTACAAATCAAAAGTGGATGACATCAAAACTTAAAATTTATGTCTTGAAAACAACACCAGCGCCCAAGATCCATCCTGTTTCCTAAAATACATGTAATTTTGAAAACATCAACAAAAGTTGAGCGAGTTCATGTGCTTCTGTATGAGTTCGAATAATCTTGTAAATATTTGTAATCATTGTATGTATGCCTTTGTAATTCGGTATAAAAGCAACAAGAAAACAGACCAATTAATGGCTTGCAAGGCCATTAATATGTGTGACGTGATGCAGGAAGGCTCAAACCTAGCGGATTTTGTACCGGGCTTTCGGTTGGAAGACATAGTTACCTCATGGGCCAAATCCCGGTCTCAATGGGTGGGGCTCGCAACACCCAAATAGATCTATCACTCATGTCCATCGGTCCTACTACGAGGATTAATGGTCTTAAGCGTTGTACCCACCACTCACATGATCTGACAGTTCATTCCTTAGCTAACCATACCATATGTAAACGTTTGTAAACAATTTGTAACATGTACTTCACCCTAGAAGTTATAAAACTGGAAACAGTTAAAAGAAAAGGGGGACATGAACTCACAATCTTGCGTCTTCGATCAAACAACCCAAAACTTCTTCTAGTGTGCACGACTACCTACAAACGTACTACGGTTTATTAGACGAGTGGGTCGTGCCTTGACCTTAGTCTTATTTAGTGTCTTTGAGTTACGTTGCCTTGTGTCATCAATATTATTCCAAGTTATAATTATTTGTTAAAATAATATATTTTAACTTGTCACATTTATGTATTTGCACATGTATAACTTCCCAAAGATGGGTGTATTCATACTCGTATCCTTTAACTTGAATATTCTTGCCAAGTATCGGTGGCGTATTCCGGTGTATATTTATACGTACGAGAATAAGTATTTTATTGTGTTTATTAAGTATTCTTATACTTACTTTTGTATCTATTTTTCCGGAATAATACTTCTAATAAAAATTCACCAATATATATTCTCAATATATATATATATTAAGAAATCTTACAAAGAAAAATTATTTATAATTTTTCCTTTGGCAAAATTGTATTTTCATTTAAACCTCAAAAATAATATATTTTCAAGTTTAACTTAGAAAATATATACGTAAATCCATTTTTCACTCAAAAATAATGTATTTTCTAGTAGTTCAAGAAAACATATATATTTTCTTTACTCAAAATAATATATTTTCTTCTTGTAAAAAATATGATATATTTTGGTAACAATTGTAAAAATCATAATTTTGTTCCCTTGGTTTCCAAAATACCATTTACCAAAATATACTCATGAAATTAAGTTCCGGAATATTTATGTAAGTTATATTCCTTGTTCGGTTTCTCCAATTTTTTGGGTATAAATGGTATATTTATTCTCTTGGAATTTTGGTAATATTTTGTATTGTAATTTCTTGGTATTTTGGTGAGTTATATTATTCCAAGCCCTAAAATAATATAACTAATACACATAATATACAATTAATCACACACATGGTGACATCTAAATATATATTATCCTAAATACATATTTAGTCACTTTTATTATAAAAAATCAACCTCCGATATTTTGTAATTTTTGTAACAAATATTATGGCAAACTTTATATGAAAAATCATTGTTAAAATATACTTGTAAATATTTGTTTAAAAATATTTTTCTAAGTGTTTAATTTCTAGAAAAATTTTGCCATAGTTTCCCCTTAAAAATGGAGGTTTCCATGCTTTCAAAGCATATCATTTTCTTTTATAAATCATCACGATCTACAACAAACCAAACATTACTTACCAAGAGCCATAAATTAAGCATTAATCACTACTTCATGAACTTGAAAATTTATAAAAGTTTGTAGTAACTTACTAGTGTATTTAGTAAGCTTATTTACCCTTTAAAGTGTGGTTATTTATTTAAAAACATCATTCTTGAAGAATTTAGATGTTTACAACTTGTAAAATATTTTTCTAAAAATATTTCTTCGGGACGAAATTTCTTTCAACTTGGGGATAATGTGACAACTCGTATTTCAGAACCTATTCTTGTGTTTAATGTAACGTATGTGAACTTAGTGTGATTATCTGATATATTGATTTATTGGAATGTTAGTTATGTTATTTGATTATGTGTGTAATGTATATATAATGTCATCGTTCAACACAACCCAACTGCACAACACTTGGCCGATCGTACAAGCCTTTGGGCTTTGATTCCACACAACTCTCGGCCCACTCCCCACTCGAAACCCATGGGCAGCCCGTACAAGAGTTCGGCCACTTCCCTATGTAAACCGATACAAAACCCTTGTGAGGTTTTGCCCCCCCATTATTTGCAAACACATAACACAAGACATACAAACCCTACACTCTCTTTCTCTCCCTCACGAACTCGACGGCAGCCACATCCCTTCTCCATCGAAGACTTTCTATTCGGATCAATTCTCGTTCCATCCTTCTAATCGGTTAGTGTTTTGGTCATTGTTAATTGTATGATTGAGTGATGGGGTGATAAACCTGCATAATGATCTAGGGTTTTGGTTAATATAGTGGTTGATAATCTGTTCATAAGATTAAAGGATAGGTGGCTCAAATGTATGTTGCAATTGTTTGATATAAGGTTGGGTATTCGGATGTTTGTTATGTTAGGGTGCATGATAGTTTGTTAATATGATTACTGCATGATTGGTATAATGATTAAGATTAACTAGGGTTCATGAAAATCAGTTGGAATGTGTTTGGTTTGATCGATTGGATGTTAAATGGTAACTGTTGGAATTGATAAAATCAAAGATGTAACGGATTGAATGTGACTGGATCGAATAATGGAAACAATATAACTGATTCGCATGATTTTAGGGAATTAGATAACCAATCGCACAAGCCACACGAAACATGATTCGCACAAGTTTTCATGGACCACACGAAACCTGTTTCGTGTAAGGGGTTAATCGCACAAGATAAGTAAGGCACACAGTACAACTAGGTTATGCATGATCGCACAAGATTTGTGGATCGCACAAGACAATGTCGATCGCACAAGTCTTGGACTTTACACAGTGTTTGGACTTAACATATTATTGGGTCTCAAAGCCTAAACCCAGTCGCACAAGATTAAATGGATTGCACAAGATTGATTATCTGTTTATTAAATTGGGCCGTATATATATATGTTGGGCTTTTAAATTGTTTGGGCCGGGTAGATAGTGAATCGCACAACATGTCGTGGATCGCACAAGGCTGTGCTGATCGCACAACACGTTGGGCCGGAGTGGTTGTTGGGTTTCATTTGTTGTATCGCACAAGACTATTGGGCAAATGAGCTTGTGCGAGCCCAATCATCTGAGTCGCATAAGTGGACATAATGTGCTTGGCTGTTAATGTGTTCTACGTGCTTGCTATGATCAATACGTGTTCATAACCTGTTAGCTTATGTGTAAACATACGTGTACTACTTGAACCTAGACCTGACTCGTATGGTAACCATGTTAGGACGTGGTTAGCCTCAACTAGCTTGATTGACCATTCGCTTATCTGCCGAGCTAACCTAAGGTGAGTTCACACTTTCTACAAAGCATGGTAATTCCCGGTGGGTTGGGAATGGGTTAAGGAATATGGATTCCTCGTCCTTCTTGGGTAGGACGATACGGGTTAAGGAATGTAATTCCTCATCCTCTTGGATAGTTTAAAGTTTACTAGACCAAAACTCTATCACGAAGTCCCTCCTTTTTATATCGACTTAATCGCCGGGCCAATGGCGAGCGGGTCATTAGTTAGATAGCGCTATTTAGGTCTGACAAGCCTCACACCGTGCCGCAGAGGACGGGCGTGAACTAATGGATCTGGGCACGTCAATGTTGATAGACATTGACGCTAAGGGTACATAAACATGACTAAAGTCAGTGGTCGATATGGTAACGAGTCTAGTAGTAAAAACATGGGGTAGCCCCCACGGCCGGAGAGCCAGAGAATTGAACACGGGGTAGCCCCCACGGCTGTATGTAAATGGGATTAAACAATTCACGTTTTCTTGTAAACTATGGGGTAACCCCTACGGCAAGGGTGCCAGTTAAAGGAAACTATGTTTTTGGAATAACTTAAACAAACACCCAACTGTGAACTCGCTCATCTTTGTTGTTGACTCGTTACTACATGCTTTGCAGGTCATTAGGTACTTAGCTGGAGCTTGCATGGGGAAGAGTCGTTGTGGGACATGGAATGTTGAGTTCCATGTGGAGCATTTGAACTTTTAAAACTTATAATTTGGTTTTACGCCTTATGCTTCCGCTGATACTTGAATTTGGTAAATTTATTTTGGACACCAATTATATTGTGGTTGTTTTATCTTTATTGTATTACATTGTTCAATATGATTGGTGGCTTGATCCTGGTCAGTCACGCCTCCATGCGGTGATACTCCGCGTGTGGATTTTGGGGGTGTGACAGATTGGTATCAGAGCCATTGGTTATAGTGAACTCGGTTTTAAAAAGGGGAAAAGCTTTTTGAGAAAACCAGACTATAACCTGTACAGTGCTCGATGATCCACAACGACACTTCGCTCCACGTGCAAGACTCAACCCAATAGGTGATATGGTTTGTAATGTATTGCTTGCCTGTTATTTTAAGTAGTGCATTAGTCATGAGATACCTCGTTAGTGTAACAATGGTTGCTTAAACCTTGCGTGCTTGCTCTTTCTGTCACTCCACACTTACGCATTTTCGCGACACCTTTCTTACTTGTGTTTCCTTCGATGTGAAGATCAAGAGTGGACGCCTGAACTTGACTCAAGCCCAGCTGACGGCTCTAATCAATGAACGAGTTGCTGAGGCACTCGTAGCTGTCCCCGCAGGAGGTATAACCTGCCATTCCGACCTATCCTAGGATGTTTAGATCCTACTCTCGCGAACCAAACCTCGTGCTTAATCTTGTCTTTTCTTTCTCGCGCGACAGGTCAGCCTGCTCAGCCTCCCGCGTGTACGTTCAAGACCTTTATGGACTGTAGACTTAGTACCTTTAGTGGTACAGAAGGAGCTGTAGGACTTCTCCACTGGTTCGAGAAGCTCGAATCTGTCTTCGAGATGTGTGAATGCCCTGAGGCTCGTAGGGTAAAGTTTGCTACTAGAACACTCGAAGGTGCTGCGTTAACCTGGTGAAAAGCACAGGTTCAATTGCTAGGGCTGGAGGTTGCTAATGCCACCCCATGGAACGACTTCAAGGATTTGATCAAGGAAGAGTACTGTAGTCGTGACGACATCCACAAGCTAGAGGTGGAGTTTTTCAATTTGAAAATGACAGGGTCCGAAATTGAGGCATACACGAAGAGATCGAACGAATTAGCTATCTTGTGTCCTACTATGGTGGATCCTCCCATCAAGCGTATTGAACTGTATCTCAAGGGTTTAGTGCCGGAAATTCAAAGACATGTGGCTGCAGCTAACCTTGGTACTATTCAGCAAGTCATACGACTAGCTCGTCTTCTCACGGATCAGGCAGTTGAGCAAAACAAGCTGCCCAAGCGTATCAGTGCTACAGCTACCTCAGAGGCTCTTAGCGACAACAAGCGCAAGCGGGATGGAAATACAGGCAAGGGTTCAACTTCTGTTCAATCTCAGTCACAGCAGCGAAGAACTGAGGACTATAGGAGCCCCAGTCAGCAGTCTTCTGGGAGTCAAGGGCAAGGTGGATACAAGGGGAATCACCCCAAATGCAATCGCTGTAACCTACACCATAGCGGACCCAGCACCAGGAGTAACTGTCATCGGTGCAACAAGCCAGGCCACGCAGCAAAGGATTGCAGGAGTTTACACCCCGCAAATCAGAATCGTCAGCAACAACAAACCCCACAGAATCAACGCCAGCAGCAGCAACAACAAGGTAACAAAAAAGGGTGCTTTCAGTGTGGTGCTGAAGGCCACTTCAAGAGAGACTGTCCCCAGCTGAACCAAAATCAGAACAACAACAATAATAACAATCAGGGGAATGGAAACAACGGGGGTAACAATGGTGGCAACGGTGCCAGGGGTCGTGTCTTCGTGATTGGTCAAGGAGATGCAAGGAACGATCCCAACGTCGTAACGGGTAAGTTTCTACTGGACGACTTCTATGTTTCCATTTTATTTGATTCGGGTGCCGATACTAGTTACCTGTCATTAAAAGTAAGTCAGATGCTTAAGCGTACCCCAATACTTTTAAACACCAAACACGTTGTAGAACTAGCAAATGGTAAAAGTCTTGAAGCCACACACATAGTTAAGGGTTGTAATATCGTTCTTGCTGGTCAGATTTTCTCTATCGATCTTGTCCCCATCATTCTTGGTAGCTTTGACATTGTTATTAGGATGGATTGGTTATCTCAACATCAAGCGGAGATCCTTTGCCAGGAGAAAATCGTCCGTATTCCTCGTTCTGGTGAGGAACCTCTCATTATTCGTGGTGACAAGAGTGGTGCCGTCGTGGGCATCATCTCCTTTCTTAAGGCTCAAAAGTGTTTGCGAAAGGGCCACACTGCTATTCTGGCTCTCGTTACTGATACCTCGACAAAGGAGAAGAAGATATTCCTATTGTACGCGACTATCTTGAGGTATTTCCTGAGGAACTACCTGGTCTTTCGCCTCATCGCCAGGTCGAGTTTCAAATCGAGCTAGCTCCTGGAGCAGCGCCAATAGCTCGTGCACCTTATCGTTTAGCTCCATCAGAATTGGAGGAACTATCTACGCAACTACAAGAACTCTTGGATAAAGGTTTCATTCGTCCTAGCTCTTCACCCTGGGGAGCTCCAGTGCTATTCGTGAAGAAGAAAGACGGTACCTTCAGAATGTGTATTGACTACCGCGAACTCAACAAGGTAACGGTGAAGAATCGCTACCCTCTTCCATGCATTGATGACTTATTCGACCAGTTGCAAGGGTTGAGTTTTTACTCGAAGATTGATCTGAGATCGGGATATCACCAGCTGAGAGTCCGAGAAGAGGACGTCTGTAAAACAGCCTTTAGAACTCGTTATGGACACTATGAGTTTTTGGTCATGCCTTTTGGGCTGACGAACGCACCAGCGGTCTTCATGGACCTTATGAACAGAGTGTGCAAACCTTACCTGGATAAGTTCGTTATTGTATTCATCGATGACATTCTGATCTATTCTAAGAGTTGGGAGGAACACGAGCAACACCTGAAGCTTATTTTGGAACTCCTTCGAACAGAACGGCTGTATGCAAAGTTCTCGAAATGCGACTTCTGGCTTCGTGAAGTCCACTTTCTAGGCCATGTGGTGAATTAGGATGGGATTCATGTTGATCCATCCAAGGTTGACTCGATCAAGAACTGGCCTGCGCCCCGTACTCCAACAGAAATCCGCCAATTCATGGGTTTGGCGGGTTACTATAGAAGGTTTATCAGGGATTTCTCCAAGATTGTGCAACCTCTCACCTCGCTAACTTAGAAGGGTGTCACCTATCGTTGGGGTGATGCACAGGAATCTGCTTTCCAGCACCTAAAGGATAAACTGTGTAGCGCACCTATCCTCTCTTTGCCTGATGGCACAGACGATTTTGTGGTTTATTGCGACGCATCCATCCAGGGACTAGGTTGTGTGTTGATGCAATGTGACAAGGTCATTGCCTACACATCACGCCAACTTAAAGTTCATGAAAGGAACTACACCACACACGATTTGGAGCTGGGAGCTGTTGTTTTCGCACTTAAGATATGGAGACATTACCTGTACGGTACCAAGTGCACCATTTACACCGATCACAGGAGTCTCGAGCATATCTTCAAGCAAAAGGAGTTAAACATGCGACAACGTCGATGGGTTGAGCTCTTGAATGATTTCGAATGTGCAATCAAGTATCACCCAGGCTAGGCCAATGTAGTGGCTGACGCCCTCAGCCGAAAGGAAACAAAACCTAAGCGTGTACGCGCGTTACAACTTACCATCCAATCTAGTCTTCCTGCTCAGATACGAGATGCTCAGGTTGAAGCATTGAAAGCAGAAAATATCAGGGCCGAGTCCCTGCGAGGATCGAGGAAGCGGTTGGAACAAAAGGAAGACGACGCATACTACGTAACAGGACGCATTTGGGTCCCATTATATGGAAACTTACGCGAGCTTGTGATGGATGAAGCACATAAGTCTCGTTACTCAGTACATCCTGGTTCGGATAAGATGTACCATGACTTAAAGACCATGTATTGGTGGCCTAGCATGAAAGCCCATATAGCAACCTACGTTAGTAAATGTTTGACTTGTGCAAGAATCAAAGTCGAATACCAAAAACCATCAGGCCTACTTCAGCAACCAGAGATACCAAAATGGAAGTGGGAGCAAAGTTCCATGGATTTCGTTACTGGCTTGCCTAGATCTCAGCGAGGAAATGACACTATTTGGGTGATAGTGGATCGATTGACTAAGTCGGCACACTTTTTGGCTATCAAAGAAACAGACAAGTTCTCTACTTTAGCAGACGTTTACTTAAAGGAAGTAGTATCGAGGCACAGAGTGCCAACCTCTATTATTTCTGATCGTGATGCACGTTTTACTTCCGAACTGTGGTAAGCTATGCACAAATCCTTTGGCTCACATTTAGACATGAGCACAGCATATCACCCGCAAACGGATAGGCAGTCTGAATGCACCATCCAAACCCTTGAAGACATGCTTAGGGCATGTGTAATCGACTTTGGTAACGGCTGGGAAAAGCATCTTCCGTTAGTGGAGTTCTCATATAATAACAGTTACCTCACCAGTATCCAGGCCGCTCCGTTTGAGGCCTTGTACGGACGTAAATGCCGATCACCTCTTTGCTGGGCAGAGGTTGGTGATAGCCAGATCACTGGCCCAGAACTTGTGGTAGACACAACAGAAAGGATTGCTCAAATACGACAACGAATGGCGGCAGCTCGTGACCGTCAGAAAAGCTACGCTGATAAGCGAAGGAAACCACTCGAGTTCCAGGTTGGGGATCGAGTGCTACTAAAAGTCTCACCCTGGAAGGGTGTTGTTCGTTTTGGCAAACGTGGCAAACTCAACCCGCAGTAAGTTGGACCTTTTGAAATCATGGAGAAAATAGGCAAAGTGGCCTACAAACTGAACCTACCCGCAGAACTCAGTGGAGTTCACAACGTATTTCACGTGTCGAATCTGAAGAAGTGTCTGTCAGATGAGACCCTCATAGTTCCTCTTAAGGAACTCACTATCGACGATCAGCTGCGATTCGTTGAGGAACCAGTAGAGATTACTGACCGAGATTTGAAGATTCTCAAGCGTACTAGAATTCCTCTCGTTCGAGTTCGTTGGAACTCCCGTCGTGGTCCAGAGTTCACCTGGGAACACGAAGATCAAATGAAACACAAGTATCCCCAGTTGTTCGCGAACAGTGAAACCACTACTGAGGCTAAAGCTACTGCGGAATGTCGGGACGAAATTCCAAACCAACGGGGGAAGGATGTGACACCCCAGGAAAACCAGGAAACCATGCAACTTAACTAGCTTCCTCAGTTAGTACGTGCTAAATTTCGGGACGAAATTTCTTTCAACTTGGGGATAATGTGACAACTTGTATTTCAGAACCTATTCTTGTGTTTAATGTAACGTATGTGAACTTAGTGTGATTGTCTGATATATTGATTTATTGGAATGTTAGTTATGTTATGTTATTTGATTATGTGTGTAATGTATATACAATGTCATCGCGCAACACAACCCAACTGCACAACACTTGGCCGATCGTACAAGCCTTTGGGCTTTGATTCCACATAACTCTCGGCCCACTCCCCACTCGAAACCCATGGGCAGCCCATACAAGAGTTCGGCCACTTCCCTATATAAACCGATACAAAACCCTTGTGAGGTTTTGCTCCCCCATTATTTGCAAACACATAACACAACACATACAAACCCTACACTCTCTTTCTCTCCCTCATGAACTCGACGGCAGCCACATCCCTTCTCCATCGAAGACTTTCTATTCGGATCAATTCTCGTTCCATCCTTCTAATCGGTTAGTGTTTTGGTCATTGTTAATTGTATGATTGAGTGATGGGGTGATAAACTTGCATAATGATCTAGGGTTCTGTTTAATATAGTGGTTGATAATCTGTTCATAAGATTAAAGGATAGGTGGCTCAAATGTATGTTGCAATTGTTTGATATATGGTTGGGTATTCGGATGTTTGTTATGTTAGGGTGCGTGATGGTTTGTTAATATGATTACTGCATGATTGGTATAATGATTAAGATTAACTAGGGTTCATGAAAATCAGTTGGAATGTGTTTGGTTTGATCGATTGGATGTTAAATGGTAACTGTTGGAATTGATAAAATCAAAGATGTAACGGATTGAATGTGACTGGATCGAATAATGGAAACAATATAACTGATTCGCATGATTTTAGGGAATTAGATAACCAATCGCACAAGCCACACGAAACATGATTCGCACAAGTTTGCATGGACCACACGAAACCTGTTTCGTGTAAGGGGTTAATCACACAAGATAAGCAAGGCACACAGTACAACTAGGTTATGCATGATCGCACAAGATTTGTGGATCGCACAAGATAGTGTCGATCGCACAAGTCTTGGGCTTTACACAGTGTTTGGACTTAACATATTATTGGGCCTCAAAGCCTAAACCCAGTCGCACAAGATTAAATGGATCGCACAAGATTGATTATCTGTTTATTAAATTGGGCCGTATATATATATGTTGGGTTTTTAAATTGTTTGGGCCGGGTATATAGTGAATCGCACAACATGTCGTGGATCGCACAAGGCTGTGCTGATCGCACAACACGTTGGGCCGGAGTGGTTGTTGGGTTTCATTTGTTGTATCGCACAAGACTATTGGGCAAATGAGCTTGTGCTAGCCCAATCATCTGAGTCGCACAAGTGGACATAATGTGCTTGGCTGTTAATGTGTTCTACGTGCTTGCTATGATCAATACGTGTTCATAACCTGTTAGCTTATGTGTAAACATACGTGTACTACTTGAACCTAGACCTGAATCGTATGGTAACCATGTTAGGACGTGGTTAGCCTAAACTAGCTCGATTGACCTTTCGCTTATCTGCCGAGCTAACCTAAGGTGAGTTCACACTTTCTACAAAGCATGGTAATTCCCGGTGGGTTGGGAATGGGTTAAGGAATATGGATTCCTCGTCCTTCTTGGGTAGGACAGTACGGGTTAAGGAATGTAATTCCTCGTCCTCTTGGACAGTTTAAAGTTTACTAGACCAAAACTCTATCACGAAGTCCCTCCTTTTATATCGACTTAATCGCCGGGCCAATGGCGAGCGGGTCATTAGTTAGATAGCGCTATTTAGGTCTGACAAGCCTCACACCGTGCCGCAGAGGACGGGCGTGAACTAATGGATCTGGGCACGTCAATGTTGATAGACATTGACGCTAAGGGCACATAAACATGACTAAAGTCAGTGGTCGATATGGTAACGAGTCTAGTAGTAAAAACATGGGGTAGCCCCCACGGTCGGAGAGCAAGTGAATTGAACACGGGGTAGCCCCCACGGCTGTATGGCCAGAGTAAATGGGATTAAACAATTCACGTTTTCTTGTAAACTATGGGGTAACCCCCACGGCAAGGGTGCCAGTTAAAGGAAACTATGTTTTTGGAAAAACTTAAACAAACACCCAACTGTGAACTCGCTCAACTTTGTTGTTGACTCGTTACTACATGCTTTGCAGGTCATTAGGTACTTAGCTGGAGCTTGCATGGGGAAGAGTCGTTGTGGGACATGGAATGTTGAGTTCCATGTGGAACATTTGAACTTTTAAAACTTATAATTTGGTTTTACGCCTTATGCTTCCGCTGATACTTGAATTTGGTTAATTTATTTTGGACACCAATTATATTGTGGTTGTTTTATCTTTATTGTATTACATTGTTCAATTTGATTGGTGGCTTGATTCTGGTCAGTCACGCCTCCATGCGGTGATACTCCGCGTGTGGATTTTGGGGGTGTGACATGTCATTTTGCAATATATGATGCACATGTATGTATATGGAAATAATCAGAAAGCAATTCATGTCATTAATTGTAATTCAGCACAGTCGTTGAGCACTAATCATTGTTTAATAATTGTATGGATACATGCAAATTTGACAATTGTCACATTCTCCCCCTGTTAAGAAAATTTCGTCCTGAAATTTTAAGCTGCGCCATTAGCTGCAGGGGAGTTGGGGAACAAATGTGGGTGTTTTGCTTTCAAACGATCTTCATGCTCCCAGGTAAACTCTGGGCCGTGACGTGCATTCCATCGAACCTTGACCAGCTTAACACTACTCCTTCGAGTCTTATTAACCTTCCAATCTGTAACCTCAAGGGTTCTTCGGTAAAGTGGAGTATGCCTGTTTTTGTAAAGGTATAGACTATGGAAGAGTCAGAAACTTGAGGAGTAAACAAGGGACAAGGTGAAGGGAAGGCCTCACCGAATTTTGTATAGCGCTGGATGACTTGCGACAAATCGGAGTAAGGTGACTCCAAGGAGGTTTTCTACGCAAGACTAATTGCAACAAGTTGATATGGTGTATGTAAAGGTCGATGTACCCTTAGTAAGATTCCGTTGTGACTCATCTTAAGGATGAGATGATTATGGTGGGAAGATTTGCATAAACCTCATTAGGAATTACCTTATCCTTATGATTACAGTGCACGACTAATGAGCTTTGCTTTCACTTATCGACAACAATATCTATCCTGAGATAAATGTCTAACTTCGTCGATATGTTTTGTGCATGTGAAGCTCATGGAACCACAACATAAGGACATCGGTCAGACCCAACCGGAACCTTTACCTGCAACAAGAATTGAGCTTGAAGCTCTAGTTAACCAGCAAGTCGGTAAAGCAATCGACCAGTACAAAGCAAGCAACCTTGCAAACAGCAGCGGACTAAGAGAAACCATAATGGAAGTCACTCAGGCGATAACTCTTGCCCTAGGTCCTATCGAGGGCAGAGTAGCGGTGGAGAAATCTAATGAAAATCCAGTGGAGAAGAAGACGCATGTGGAGTCTTCTTCTGTGACAACTCGTATTTTCCGAACTTATCAACGTACTTGATGTAACGTATTTGAATTTGGTGTAATTATTTGATATGTTGAATTAATGAGATTATGTGTGACTTTGTGTTATATGTTATGTGAGAGTATGAATTATGTAAACGCACAACACAACCCACTCGCACAAGCCCACTCGGGCCACAACTTGTATTCGGATCAAGGGCGGCCCAAGTGAGGGTCGGCCCACTCCTCTTATTTGCTTACACACACCTTTAGGGAATTGATTTCTCATTACTTGCAATCTCACAACAAATCCACAAACCCTAGCTCTCTCTCTCTCTCTCCTTCCCTCTTTGTTCGACGGCAGACTCACACTCGAAGCCTTCTAACCTCGTGCGAGTTAGTTATCCGATTACCTGGTTAGTGTTCTTCATGTACTAATTTTTATATTCTTGATGATAATTTTGTGGTGTGATCGAATAGGGTTTCTTGTTAGTGGACATGTGCTAAAACTACAATCATGAATTGAGATACATAATTGATTCTGTACATATGTGATCGCATGAATGTGTATAATCTGTAACATATCATCATTGGCTAGGGTACTATATAAATTAGGGTGTTGTGTAGATAAATGTGGCATTAAATCAATGGAATTGGATGTTTGTTGGCTGAAATCGAGGGATGTATACATGTGATTTTAATCGGTTGTGAGGTAACAGTTGTCGGCCATGTGTGTGGTTGTAGTATGGATATAATCTAACCATGTGCAAAGTATAAGTGTGTTGTCAGAAGTAGTTAAATATATACTAGATCTATGTAGAATAATTGATGTAAAGTGTGGCATGGTTTAGACTTAAAATCGATTATATACAATCGGCTCATAGGTGTAATATGTTTTGATTTATTTAGAACTGGTATCATGTATTGAAGATGTAAATCGGCTGTTATGTATATGCTTTGGATTGATGATGTTAATCGATTATCGGGCCTTGTTCTCGGATTTGGTTGCATATTGAAGGATGATGTTTATAATCTGTTGTATGATCATGTAAATCGGATTGAATATTATGATGTGATAAATTATTGTTCATACAATGATCATGTATTAGTTAGGGTTTATATAAATTAGATAGTAAAAACCCTTGTTTGATCGAATATGAGCTAAAGGTGAAACTGTTAAGTTGATTGATTTGGTAAATAGAAACTGTTGATTGATTCTTGTAATTTTGGAAATGGATAAATGGTTGTAACCGAATGACAAGATATTCGGATGTCTAGTCTGATCGTACAAGGCCTCTTGGTCGCACCAGAGGTCCACTCACACAAGACTCCGAGACGCACAAGCAGACCAGTCGCACAACCCGATCAGATCGCACAAGACTTGTGTCGTCCATTGGGCCGTATATGCATGTTGGGCTGGACTGGTTGGGATCGCACAAATCGTCCGGATCGCACAAGATGATCCGGACCGCACAAGCTTGTTTACATGTCTGTTTGGGCCGTGTTTATGTTATGGTTCGGTTGGGTTTCTTGTTATTGGGCCGGGTATTAGTGGGCTCCATCGGATGACTCGCACAAGGTCACTTAGCTTGTGCGAGCCCAATCTCTTAATTGAACAACGTGATGATGTGTGTTGCCATGATCTGTATGTGTTCCTTATCTGTTAACTTATGTGCACTACTTGGAACCAAAAACCTGACTTTGTATGGTAACCATGTTAGGACGTGGTTGACCACTAGCTGCTAGACTTGACCTTTCTGTGTAATCTGCCGAGCAAACTAAGGTGAGTTCACACTCTACAAAGCATGGGATTCCCAGGGGTTGGGAATGGGGTTAAGGAATATGGATTCCTCGTCCTTTCTTGGGTAGGACAGTAATGGTTCAGGAATGTAATTTCCTCGTCCTCACGGACAGATAACTATACTAGACCAAAACTCTCTATCACGAAGTCCCTCCTTTTTATATCGACTTAATCGCCGAGCCAATGGCGAGCGGGTCATTAGTTAGATAGCGCTATTTAGGTCTGACAAGCCTCACACCGTGCCGCAGAGGACGGGCGTGAACTAATGGATCTGGGGCACGTCAATGCTGATAGACATTGACAGTTTCAGGGCACTTAAACATGACTTCAGTCAGTAGTCGATATGGTAACGAGTCTAGTGGATACACGGGGTAGCCCCCACGGCCGAAATGCCAGATAACTATCATGGGGTAGCCCCCACGGCAGGATTGCCAGAGTAAATGGGATAAACAAAGGGTTAAACAAATCACGTTTTCAACTATGGGGTAACCCCCACGGCAGGATGCCAGTTAAAGGAAACTGTTTTTGGAACAACTTAAAACGAACACCCAACCGTGAACTCACTCAACTTGTTGTTGACTCGTTACTACATGCTTTGCAGGTTTATAGGTACTTAGCTGGAGCTTGCACAAGGAAGAGTCGTTGTGGGACATGGACGGCTGTGTGCCATGTTAAACATTTGGATATTTGAACTCTTGATTTGGTTTTAAACATTATGCTTCCGCTCATAACTTAACTATGTTTGTTTTGGACATTAATCGTGTTGGTTGGACTTTTACAGTAAATATTTACTTGTTCCATATGATTAGTGGTTTGATCCTGGTCAGTCACGCCTCCAAGCGGTGATACTCCGCAGGTGGATTTTGGGGGTGTGATAGATTGGTATCAGAGCCATTGGTTATAGAGAACTTGGTTTTTATAAAGGAAAACGTTTTTGTTAAAACCAGACTATAACCTGTACAGTGCTCTACGATCCACAACGACGCTTCACTCCACGTGCAAGGCTCGACATTCTAGGTGATATGATTTACGTTTTATATTGCCTACTTGCTAGATTTCATAGAACTTTGCTTATTGTATGCTTAGATGAACGTAGCAACTATAGTTTGAAAACACATTTGTGCTTGCTCCCTACTGTCACTCCACACTTACACACATTCGCGACACTTTTCCTACTTGTGTTTCCTTCGATGTGAGGTCATGAGGGAACGTGTGAACCTAACTCAAGCCAGCTGACGACTCTTATCAACGAACAAGTTGCTGCGGCACTTGCAGCCGCACACGTAGGAGGTATACCCTGCAGTCTAAACTCCCTCTAGGATCTTTAGATCCTACCCTCGTGAACCAACCTTTGTGTTAAAACTTTGTCCTTTCTTGCGCACACGACAAGTCAACACGCTCAGCCGCCTGTATGCACATTTAAGACATTCATGACTGTTGTCCTAGTACTTTCAGTGGTACTAAAGGAGCTGTTGGACTCCTCCATTGGTTTGAAAAGCTCGAGTTTGTCTTAGAGACGTGTGAATGCCCTGAGGCTCATAGGGTGAATTACGCCACTGGTACTCTCGAAGGCACTGCGCTAACTTGGTGGAACTCGCAAGTTTAGATGCTGGGGCTGGCGGCTGCTAATGCCACCCCATGGAATAATTCTTAAGGAACTGATCCAAACGTGAATACTGTAGTCGTGTTGACATCCACAAGCTGGAAGTGGAAGTTCTTTAACCTGAAGATGACGGGGTCAGAGATAGAAGCGTACACGAAACGATCCAACGAACTGGCAGTGTTAGGTCCAACTGTGGTGGATCCTCCCATCAAGCACATTGAGCTATACCTAAAAGGCTTAATACCAGAGATACCAAGTCATGTGACTTCCGCCAACCTTGCCACCATCCAGGATGTAAGTGGAACAGAACAGACTGCTTAAGCATGTAAGTGCTACTGTTACTACTACTACTACTGCTACACCCAGTGACAATAAACGAAAGTGGGAAGGAATCTCCAGCAAGGGTCCGACTACAGCTCAGCCCCAGACACAACAGCGAAAGATCGATGACTACCAGAGTCCTGGTCAGCAACCTTCTAGTAGTCAAGGGCAGAATAGAATCGATGTAATTTGCACCACAGTGGTCGTGCAGCAAAGATCGTTGTCAGAGATGCAACAAGCTTGGTCATGGAGCCAAAGATTTTAGAATCTCACATCCTGCAAACAAGAACCGACAATAGCAGCCACAAGCTCCACAGAATTAGCAGCAACAGCAGGATAACAAGGGATGTTATCAGTGTGGTGCTAAAGAATCATTTCATGAGACGCTACCCACGACTGAATCAGAATCAGAATCACAACCAAGGAAACGGGAATAATAATGGAGGCAGCAACGGGAGTAATGACAACGGCAATGGTGCCAGGGGTCGAGTGTTCGTGATTGGTCAGGGTAATGCTAGGAATGACCCCAACGTTGTGATGGTTTCAACATCGTTATTGGTATGGATTGGCTACCTTAATATCGAGCAGAGATTCTTTGCAATGAGAAGATTGTTCGTATTTCTCGTACAGGTGATGAACCTCTTACGATTCGTGGCGACTAGAGTGGTGCTGTGGAGAGCGTCATCTCTTTCCTTAAGGCCCAGAAGTGGTTGCGAAAGGGCCACACTGCTATTTTGGCTCTCGTTACTGACACCTCGAAGAATGAGAAGAGGATAGAAGATTTTCCGATTGTACGCGACTATCCTGAGGTATTTCCTGAGGAACTACCTGGTCTCCCGCTTCATCGCCAGGTTGAATTTCAGATCGAGCTAGCTCCTGGAGCAGCACCTATAGCTCGTGCACCTTATCGCTTAGCCCCATCAGAGTTAGAAGAACTCTCTACGCAACTACAAGAACTCTTGGATAAGGGTTTTATTCGCCCTAGCTCATCGCCCTGGGGAGCTCCAGTGCTATTTGTGAAGAAGAAAGACGGTACATTCAGAATGTGCATCGACTACCGTGAACTGAACAAGGTGACTGTGAAGAATCGCTATCCTCTTCCACGCATTGACGATTTATTTGACCAGTTGCAAGGGTCGAGCTACTATTCAAAGATTGATTTGAGATCAGGATATCACCAGCTGAGAGTCCGAGAAGAGGACGTCTCCAAAACAGCCTTTAGAACCCGTTATGGACACTATGAGTTTTTGGTTATGCCTTTTGGGCTAACAAACGCACCTGCGGTCTTCATGGACTTGATGAATCGAGTGTGCAAGCCTTACTTAGACAAGTTCGTTATTGTCTTCATCGATGACATCCTGATCTATTCGAAGAGTCAGGAGGAGCACGAGCATCACTTACGACTTATTTTAGAACTCCTTCGAAAGGAACAGCTGTATGCCAAGTTTTCAAAATGTGACTTCTGGCTTCGTGAAGTCCATTTCTTAGGCCATGTAGTGAACAAGGATGGGATTCACGTTGATCCATCCAAGGTAGAGACAATCAAGAGCTGGCCTGCACCTCGTACCCCAACAGAAATTCGCCAATTCTTGGGATTGGCAGGTTACTATAGGAGATTTATCAAGGATTTTTCCAAGATTGCTCAGCCTCTTACTTCACTAACGCAGAAGGGCGTTGTTTATCGTTGGGGAAACGCACAGGAATTAGCGTTTCAGCACTTAAAGGATAGACTTTGCAGTGCACCTATCCTTTCATTGCCAGAGGGCACGGACGACTTCGTGGTCTACTGCGACGCATCTATTCAGGGTCTTGGTTGTGTTTTGATGCAGCGGGATAAAGTTATAGCATACGCTTCACGCCAACTCAAGGTTCATGAGAAGAACTACACTACACACGATCTAGAGCTGGGAGCGGTTGTTTTTGTGCTTAAAATATGGCGACACTACTTGTATGGCACCAAGTGTGCTATCTACACTGACCACAGAAGCCTCGAGCACATCTGCAAACAGAAGGAACTCAACATGCGACAGCGACGATGGGTCGAACTGCTGAATGATTACGAATGCTCGATCAGGTACCACCCGGGCAAAGCCAATGTTGTGGCCGACGCCCTCAGTCGAAAGGACACTGCGCCCAAGCGCGTATGAGCTTTACAATTTACTATACAGTCTAACCTTCCTTCTCAAATACGAAATGCTCAGGTAGAAGCATTGAAACCAGAGAATGTCAGGGCTGAAGCCCTACGCGGCTCAAGGCAACGCTTAGAACAGAAGGAAGACGGTGCTTACTACGTAACAGGATGCATTTGGGTCCCATTTTATGGCAACCTACGAGAGCTTGTGATGGATGAGGCACACAAGTCTCGTTACTCAGTGCACCCTGGCTCGGATAAAATGTACCACGACATCAAAACCACATACTGGTGGCCTAGCATGAAGGCCCACATAGCAACATTTGTTAGCAAGTGCTTGACTTGTGCGAGAGTCAAGGCGGAATATCAGAAACCTTCAGGCCCACTTCAACAACCAGAGATACCACAATGGAAATGGGAGCAAATTTCCATGGATTTTGTTACTGGCCTGCCTAGATCACAACGTGGTAACGATACTATTGGGGTGATCGTGGATCGACTCACAAAGTCTGCTCACTTCCTGGCTATCAAAGAAACGGATAAGTTCTCCACTCTAGCAGAAGTATACCTAAAGGAAGTTGTCTCGAGGCACGGGGTGCCCACCTCTATTATCTCGGATCGAGATGCACGTTTTACATCAGAATTATGGCAAGCAATGCACAAGTCCTTTGGCTCAAGGTTAGACATGAGCACAGCTTATCACCCGCAAACGGATGGGCAGTCTGAACGCACCATCCAGACCCTCGAAGACATGCTTAGGGCATGTGTTATTGACTTTGGAAACGGCTGGGAAAGGCATCTGCCACTTGTGGAATTTTCATACAACAATAGCTACCACACCAGCATTAAAGCTGCTCCGTTTGAGGCATTGTACGGGCGTAAATGCCGGTCACCTCTTTGTTGGGCAGAGGTGGGGGATAGTCAGATTACTGGTCCAAAACATGTGGTGGACACAACAGAGGATATTGCTCAGATACGACAACGAATGGCGGCAGCTCGTGACCGTCAGAAAGTCTACGCCGATAAAGGCAGAAAACCACTAGAGCTCCAGGTTGGGGAGCGTGTACTACTCAAGGTTTCACCCTAGAAGGCTGTGGTTCGTTTTGGTAAACGGGGCAAACTTAAAACACGATACGTTGGACCCTTCGAAGTCATCGAGAAAATAGGCAAGGTGGCCTACAAACTGAACTTACCAGCAGAACTCAGTGCAGTTCACGACGTTTTCCATGTGTCAAATCTGAAAAAGTGTCTGTCAGATGAGACCCACGTAGTTCCTTTGAAGGAGCTCACGATCGATGAACAGCTACGATTCGTCGAGGAACCTGTTGAAATCACGGACCGGGATGTTAAGGTCCTCGAGCGTACTAGAATACCTCTCGTTCGAGTTCGTTGGAACTCACGTCGCGGCCCAGAGTTCACCTGGGAACGCGAAGATCAGATGAAACAAAAGTATCCCCAACTGTTCGCAACCGGTACAACTACTACTGAGGCTGAAGCTACGGAATTTCGGGACGAAATTACAGATCAACGGGGGGAGGATGTGACACCCCAGGAAAACCAGGAAAAACCATGTAACTTAACTAGCTTCCTCAGTGAGTACGTGCTAAATTTCGGGACGAAATTTCTTTCAACTTGGGGATAATGTGACAACTCGTATTTTCCGAACTTATCAACGTACTTGATGTAACGTATTTGAACTTGGTGTAATTATTTGATATGTTGAATTAATGAGATTATGTGTGACTTTGTGTTATATGTTATGTGAGAGTATGAATTATGTAAACGCACAACACAACCCACTCGCACAAGCCCACTCGGGCCACAACTTGTATTCGGATCAAGGGCGGCCCAAGTGAGGGTCGGCCCACTCCTCTTATTCGCTTACACACACCTTTAGGGAATTGATTTCTCATTACTTGCAATCTCACAACAAATCCACAAACCCTAGCTCTCTCTCTCTCTCCTTCCCTCTTTGTTCGACGGCAGACTCACACTCGAAGCCTTCTAACCTCGTGCGAGTTAGTTATCCGATTACCTGGTTAGTGTTCTTCATGTACTAATTTTTATATTCTTGATGATAATTTTGTGGTGTGATCGAATAGGGTTTCTTGTTAGTGGACATGTGCTAAAACTACAATCATGAATTGAGATACATAATTGATTCTGTACATATGTGATCGCATGAATGTGTATAATCTGAAACATATCATCATTGGCTAGGGTACTATATAAATTAGGGTGTTGTGTAGATAAATGTGGCATTAAATCAATGGAATTGGATGTTTGTTGGCTGAAATCGAGGGATGTATACATGTGATTTTAATCGGTTGTGAGGTAACAGTTGTCGGCCATGTGTGTGGTTGTAGTATGGATATAATCTAACCATGTGCAAAGTATAAGTGTGTTGTCAGAAGTAGTTAAATATATACTAGATCTATGTAGAATAATTGATGTAAAGTGTGGCATGGTTTAGACTTAAAATCGATTATATACAATCGGCTCATAGGTGTAATATGTTTTGATTTATTTAGAACTGGTATCATGTATTGAAGATGTAAATCGGCTGTTATGTATATGCTTTGGATTGATGATGTTAATCGATTATCGGGCCTTGTTCTCGGATTTGGTTGCATATTGAAGGATGATGTATATAATCTGTTGTATGATCATGTAAATCGGATTGAATATTATGATGTGATAAATTATTGTTCATACAATGATCATGTATTAGTTAGGGTTTATATAAATTAGATAGTAAAAACCCTTGTTTGATCGAATATGAGCTAAAGGTGAAACTGTTAAGTTGATTGATTTGGTAAATAGAAACTGTTGATTGATTCTTGTAATTTTGGAAATGGATAAATGGTTGTAACCGAATGACAAGATATTCGGATGTCTAGTCTGATCGTACAAGGCCTCTTGGTCGCACCAGAGGTCCACTCACACAAGACTCCGAGACGCACAAGCAGACCAGTCGCACAACCCGATCAGATCGCACAAGACTTGTGTCGTCCATTGGGCCGTATATGCATGTTGGGCTGGACTGGTTGGGATCGCACAAATCGTCCGGATCGCACAAGATGATCCGGACCGCACAAGCTTGTTTACATGTCTGTTTGGGCCGTGTTTATGTTATGGTTCGGTTGGGTTTCTTGTTATTGGGCCGGGTATTAGTGGGCTCCATCGGATGACTCGCACAAGGTCACTTAGCTTGTGCGAGCCCAATCTCTTAATTGAACAACGTGATGATGTGTGTTGCCATGATCTGTATGTGTTCCTTATCTGTTAACTTATGTGCACTACTTGGAACCAAAAACCTGACTTTGTATGGTAACCATGTTAGGACATGGTTGACCACTAGCTGCTAGACTTGACCTTTCTGTGTAATCTGCCGAGCAAACTAAGGTGAGTTCACACTCTACAAAGCATGGGATTCCCAGGGGTTGGGAATGGGGTTAAGGAATATGGATTCCTCGTCCTTTCTTGGGTAGGACAGTAATGGTTTAGGAATGTAATTTCCTCGTCCTCACGGACAGATAACTATACTAGACCAAAACTCTCTATCACGAAGTCCCTCCTTTTTATATCGACTTAATCGCCGAGCCAATGGCGAGCGGGTCATTAGTTAGATAGCGCTATTTAGGTCTGACAAGCCTCACACCGTGCCGCAGAGGACGGGCGTGAACTAATGGATCTGGGGCACGTCAATGCTGATAGACATTGACAGTTTCAGGGCACTTAAACATGACTTCAGTCAGTAGTCGATATGGTAACGAGTCTAGTGGATACACGGGGTAGCCCCCACGGCCGAAATGCCAGATAACTATCATGGGGTAGCCCCCACGGCAGGATTGCCAGAGTAAATGGGATAAACAAAGGGTTAAACAAATCACGTTTTCAACTATGGGGTAACCCCCACGGCAGGATGCCAGTTAAAGGAAACTGTTTTTGGAACAACTTAAAACGAACACCCAACCGTGAACTCACTCAACTTGTTGTTGACTCGTTACTACATGCTTTGCAGGTTTATAGGTACTTAGCTGGAGCTTGCACAAGGAAGAGTCGTTGTGGGACATGGACAGCTGTGTGCCATGTTAAACATTTGGATATTTGAACTCTTGATTTGGTTTTAAACATTATGCTTCCGCTCATAACTTAACTATGTTTGTTTTGGACATTAATCGTGTTGGTTGGACTTTTACAGTAAATATTTACTTGTTCCATATGATTAGTGGTTTGATCCTGGTCAGTCACGCCTCCAAGCGGTGATACTCCGCAGGTGGATTTTGGGGGTGTGACATCTTCGGGTGGAACTAAGAGAAAGTTTTCAAGCATGAAGAAAGGAACCCAAGCAAGTCATGACAGCTCAAACGCAAACAAAAGAAGGGAAGCAAACCCGCCTCGTGGCACGAAGGCTTTTGGGGCCACCAATGAGGCCAGAGGAAAGGCTTATTTGGGGAATAAGCCGAGATGTGACAAATGCGGGTTTCACCATGAAGGTAGATGCTCGAAACCTAAGTGTGATAGATGTGTCAAGAAGGGACACAGCAAGGATACCTGTTGGGCAAGGTACCCCAACCAAGGAGGAAATGGTGACTACAACCAAGGAGATAACAACAACAACCAAGGCGGAAACGGTAATGATAGAGCTCCCGGTTGTTTCAGATGTGGTGACACGGGGCACTTTAGGAAAGATTGCCCTAAGAAGGACACAGCACGAGGAAGAATTTCACAAACAGAGGTCGTGAAGCACGCTAGGACCTGAGTAATGCGATAGGTACGTTCCCTATTAACAAACACTATGCATCCATTTTGATTGATACTGGCGCCGACTTTAGCTTGGTAGCTATAGAATTTAAGAACATACTTGGTCTAGAGACAAGTAAGCTAGACACCCCCTATTCAATAGGAATAGTGAGTGGGAAATTAGTCAAGGAAGATGAAGTCATCAAGGACTGAACACTTGGACTTGGAGAACAAAAGTTTTCTATTGACCTGCTACCAGTTGGATTAGGAAGTTTTGATGTTGCGGTTGGTATGGATTGGGTATCCAAGAATGGAGCTGAAGTTGTTTGCCATGAGAAAATCATTCGCATACCTCTTACGAATGATGAAACACCTTTAGTACACGCCCTTCATACGGATGATGCAAGGACACTGGACCTCATAAGGCGGAAGACTGCGACAATTCACATTGGCTATGAGAGCACATAAGTGTCTCCGAAAGGCGGCATAACCTTTCTTGCACATATTGTTGACAAGGAGACCAAGGAGCCAAGATTAGAATACATTCCCATTATAAAGGAATTCCTAGAAGTCTTTCCCAAAGAATTGACTAGGCTACCTCCACAGTGGCAAGTGAAGTTCTGGAGAAATCTAGTGCTAGGAGTGGCACCAGTGGCAAAGGAGCCTTACCGACTAAGAATATATCATTTTTGGAGAAAAAATATATTTTCTAGTAGTTCAAGAAAACATATATATTTTCTTTACTCAAAATAATATATTTTCTTCTTGTCAAAAATATGATATATTTTTGTAACAATTGTAAAAATCATATTTTTGTTCCCTTGGTTTCCAAAATACCGTTTACCAAAATATACTCATGAAATTAAGTTCCAGAATATTTATGTAAGTTATATTCTTTGTTCGGTTTCTCCAATTTTTTGGGTATAAATGGTATATTTATTCTCTTGGAATTTTGGTTAGTTATATTATTCCAAGCCCTAAAATAATATAACTAATACACATAATATACAATTAATCACACACATGGTGACATCTAAATATATATTCTCCTAAATACATATTTAGTCACTTTTATCATCAAAAACCAACCTCCGATATTTTGTAATTTTTTTAACGAATATTATGGCAAACTTTATATGAAAATCATGGTTAAAATATACTTGTAAATATTTGTTTAAAAATATTTTTCTAAGTGTTTAATTTCTAGAAAAATTTTGCCATAGTTTCCCCTTAAAAATGGAGGTTTCCATGCTTTCAAATCATATCATTTTCTTTTATAAATCATCATGATCTACAACAAACCAAACATTACTTACCAAGAGCCATAAATCAAGCATTAATCACTACTTCATGAACTTGAAAATTTATAAAAGTTTGTAGTAACTTACTAGTGTATTTAGTAAGCTTAGTTACCCTTTAAAGTGTGGTTATTTATTTAAAAACATCATTCTTGAAGAATTTAGATGTTTACAACTTGTAAAATATTTTTCTAAAAATATTTCTTCTTGAATTTTTCTTGTTAAATACATGATTCTACACTTGATTAACCACTAAGAATGTGGTTAGTTTCTTTAAGAACCAAGTTTATGTAAATCTTGTATTTTAACTTGATTTCTTGAGAAATTAGTTTTTGAAATCATCCATTTATATGATTTACATCACACTTTGATCATCATTTTTCAAGAAAACAATTTATACTTCAAGTTCATGCTTTTACATAAGGATGATCTCTTGATCTTTAACATAATCATCCTCTCATCTTGCTAGATTATGTCTTTAATCGCCATCTAGCAAGATCATATGATGTTTAACATCATTAACATAAACAATCAACAATCAAGTAGCATAACAACACTTAAACATGTATTCTTATGATTTTAGTCTTATGTTTAAGATTTATGTTCTTGATTCCTAGTGTTCTTCATGATTATCAACTTATATAATCTTTTAACCAACTTAACAAGATGTAAAAATGGATGTAGATGATCTTACTACTAGCTCAAGGCTGGGGATGAACACAAGTAGATGAAGATGATAGTTGAGGTGGTTAATAGCACTTGCAAGAGGTCCTTCAACTTCCAAGAGCTCCTAGCTTCCATGTGATGCGTCTTACACCTTTGTATGCTTAGAGAATGGATGGAAGTTGAATGAAAAATGATGGTGGTGTGTGTGTGGTTCTCGGCCGAAGACAAGAGGAGGAGAGGAGAGAGTTGTGAAGTGTTGGTTTGTTTGAGAATGAATGGTTTATGTTCTATTGGTTTAACTTATAACACTTCAACACTTTGTAATCCAAGGGTTCTTATGTTACATAAAGTTATAGAAAAGATGAAGTTTAATAATCAAAGAAATCCAAGGTGGGGCCACCTTGTCTAACCAAGTTCATGAGGGGGGGGGGGGGGTCTAGATTAGGGTGTAAAGGTAAGTTGGTTATTCAAGTTTAAATCCAAGGGTTTAGTTAGGTGTTTAGTTATTAGGATGTTATATAGTGTGTTACGATGTTCGGGGACCATAACTAGCTCGGAAATGATAAAACAATGCTTCTAGTGAAAATTTGGTGTTTCGGGTAGTGTCCGGTTGTTCGGTTGGTTACCGGTTCGTTAAGGTGCTAAACTATGCAGTTTTGTGTGCTTTATGTTACCTTTTGTGACAGTTTTGATTCCCGACACTTAGGAAAGCATTCTGGATCATTTAACCATATTTCTGCATAATATTAAGTTGTCTAAAATGCTGAATTTTGCTGAATTCTGCAGTTTATGTGAGTTTTAGGCACTTTCCGGCACTTAAACTATCTCTAGGAAGGCAGTTTTATGATCATTACTCTCCTACACACAATACTAGTGTAACTCTAGGTTTCTGGCACATTCTGCGTCTCAATACCATGTCTATCTATGTACTGAACTCCGTCAGCATTTTTCTGATTTGTCTGATAAATGTGCTAACTTTGTTTCGTGCATCATTTGAATCAATAAATGTTGCATGCAATAATGATATGTCATTTTGCAATATATGATGCACATGTATGTATATGGCAATAATCAGAAAGCAGTTCATGTCATTAATTGTAATTCAGCACAGTCATTAAGCACTAATCATTGTTTAATAATTGTATGGATACATGCAAATTTGACAATTGTTATAAAACTCTTCGCCAATTCCCGACATCTTCGAAAAAGTTTCTTGAATTTATCGTTCCTTGAATTTTTCGCCTCGCTTATCACCTTGAATCACCTGTAAACGAACAAACAAACTATCAGTTTAAAACAAACAGACAGTTGGATCAGATGTGTATCCGATCGGACGGGGTCAACGAAAGTCAATAGGATGACTTTAACCAAAAGCTTTGAATGGATCGGATGAATTGGATCAGATCACTTGGTCTTCGATCGGATCGCTCTTCGATCGAACGTGGTCAATGAAAGTCAACTGAGCTTTGTTGAACTAATGTCTATGGATTAGATGTCAATCCGATCTAAGTGGACAATTAAAATCAAATGTTTAATGGCTGCCGGGGGTCGGATGGCAATCCGTTCGGATTTCCGTTCGAGAGTTGGACCTCAAAACAATTTAACAAGGGCCTTGGATCGGATTACCTTTCGTTCTAAGTGCCGTTCGATGATTGTACTTCAAAACAATTGAACAAGGGCCTTGGATCGGATTGCCTTCCGTTCGAAGTGCCTTCCGTTGATTGCTAACAAATGTATCACTTTAGTGTTGATATTTGGATCGGATGTAGATCCGATCGAATTGCCTTCCGATGATTGGACTTAATAATAGGCCGAAAATTATCAAGTATTATTAATTTAACTGAAAAGCAGTGAGTATCAATATCACATGCAAACTATAGACTTGAGCTGATAACAACAAATCACCTCTTTAATCCTATTGGGCCGCTGAAAAGGAAAGTTATTTTAATTGGGCAAATGAAATGAAAGAATCAAAAGTTCACATGGATCGGATGTAAATCTGATGGAAGTGGACAATGATAGTAAAAAATCAATGGTTGTAGTGGATCGGATGAAATTTAGTATGCTAAGTCTCGGATTGAATATGGATTCGATGGTCATCCGATCGGATGGCCATCCGATCGGTGAGCATCATTATGAACAGCAACAATAACAGCTAACATCTTTAACGTTTTTTGGACCAAAAATTCTCAATTTCTCACAAACCGCTTGGAATTAAGTTCTGAAAATTTGAAGGCTTTTAGATCTAAGATTTTCGCACACTGTGTTAAAATTTCAGCCAATTTTATCCGTAAAAACCTCGTTAATTTTGTGTTTTACTGAAGAAAAGTGAAGAAAATGAGTAGAGTAAGAAATTTGACAAATATGATGTGATTTTGACTCTGAATTTGCTGAATTCTTGTGCGGTTTTGTGTGTTTGATCCGTGCAATCGAGCTCCTGCTCTGATACCAATTGTAGGATCGGTTTTTGACTCCCAAACGATTGCGAACCGATACGTGTGACGTGCGGAATCCATACACATACGTGGACCGAACACAAGAATGTACAATAACCTGTGATTCTATTGAATGATATGAAACCGTACAAGAAACCGTGAATCACCTTTTGCCTTTCTCTCTCTAGCTCCTATGCTCCCAAAGATGTAAAATGGCAAAAGTTCTAAATCTAACACCTAAGGGTTCTATTTATAGGCCAAGGCTTTAATGAGAGTTCTCATTAATTACATAAATGCCACCTTGCCTTTTTCCCTAAATATTACAATATAAGGCTATGTTTTATTCTAACTTCTGCTATGGACTGATTGACGGAGGCGATAGAAATTACTGCACTAACATCAACATCAACCTTGAAAGCATGGTGTCACCCTCCATCTCTGATATAGCACCTCGGGCACCGGGAGGAGCAAAATTAGCTAACACGTCAGCACAAACACTTGCATCTTTGAAACTGTCCCCAACCTTAACACTCCAATTAGGAACATAAACTTCATCTTCACTTAAGCCTTCAACATCCTTGCTTGATGAACCTTGAACAGAGGTTACTGCAACCTTCTTACATAAAGCTTTCTTTTTACCAACAACAACCAAATTCTTCCCCTTTTCAGCATCAGGGCCATGACCCGCAGAAACTTCAATGTCGTCGCTCAATTCCACAGGATTAGAGGAAGTGGATTAAGCAGCACTCTTCAACATACGACGAGAAGAACGACGAGTCAAAGTTTTAGGAGCAGCAGTCTTGGTAAAACCCTTGACATAAGGAACACTAACATACCCCACATCTTCAAATCTTTGCTCAGAACCCCTAGCAACTGCATCATCACCCTCTGTAGCTTGAGCATCCGTAAAAACAACATCTGATGTGTCGTCAGTCTTAACAAAATCCAATGCAGACATGACTACAAAATTCATAAAGAAAAAACATAAGCAAGCAATTCAAAGGAATGCAAAAAGGTAAAGCAGGGGAAATGCATACCCTGGCCACTCCTCATTAGAACCGGATCCCGATCAGGCTTATCCCACAATTTGCTAATACCCAATAAAACTAACGAATGTTCAGGAAAAGGCCGAACCCTTGAAGGACATTGCCGAATGGCCTTAAGAAAACAATCATTCAAATCAGACTCAGGGGGTTCCGGTTCATTGAGAACGGCATCTGGCTGTCGCCACACCATTTTAAACGGAACAATAGAATCTGAAACCCAGAAGAACCGATCTTTCCAAGCACCAAGGGTGGTAACCATGGAAGAAATCAAACAAGTATCGACTTTGGAAGTTTCAAAAGTACCAATCACCGTTCTTTGCTAAACGGAAGAATCGGCGGAATAACAACAAAGAAGGATCACAACTAGAGGCCCGACATAACACTTCAAATTGTAAAACCCTAGCCATACCTTTGGGATGCATTTTACCAAACGAAACACGAAAGTATTCCAAAACGTTCAATACAAAGGTTGAGAATGGATGACGAAGGTTAGAAAACTCAAAGTGGCGACAATACAGAGCAATCGACCCGGAAGGGCACTGAACAACGGACTTGTCACAACTCGGTGCAACCGGATTGAATTTTAGACCAATGCCCCACTCCATACAAAAGGCCTCCACTTCCTCTTGAGTGAGGCGAGAAAAACTAATAGAAAGATCTTTACGTGCACCCATGATCAAAACAAAGAACAGAAAAAACGAAGAAAGGAAAGTGATGACTAACCTGAACGAAGGAAGGAATAACCGAAACTATTGGAAAAGATAAGTGAAAAGATTATCAATTGAAAGTAAATGAGAAATAAATATTAAAAAGGAAGTTTTGATTACCTATTGTGTAATTACAACCGCCGACTGAAAAACTGCCACCCATCACATCAGTTGTCAGTTCAAAATTCAAATTCTCAACAGCTCCCAACCCTTGAAGCCTTGAAGCCTTCAAGCAATAAAAAATGACGTGTTTGAGCATACACCCCAAACACCTCTGACTTGGGGGCTGATGTTGGGGGTAGCCCAAATCCTCAATAATATGACTAAAACACATAACAGCTCAAAAGGTTAAATGGTTAAAGTGTTCAAAACCCGCTAAGCATTGTGAGTGTCACACCCCCAAAATCCACACGCGGAGTATCACCGCATGGAGGCGTGACTGACTAGGATCAAGCCACCAATCATATTGAACATAGTACGTAAATAAAAA
Source organism: Helianthus tuberosus (assembly GCA_030545235.1). Lineage (NCBI taxonomy): Eukaryota > Viridiplantae > Streptophyta > Magnoliopsida > Asterales > Asteraceae > Helianthus > Helianthus tuberosus. Next base: position 125,384,544 of record CM060366.1, read on the forward strand.
TAAAACCCAACACAATATAATTGGTGTCCAAACAAAACATAGTTTAAGTTGTAAGCGGAAGCATAATGTTTAAAAACCAAAGTATAAGTTCAAATATATCAAATGTTTATCATGGCATAAGACTATCCATGTCCCACAACGACCACGCCTCCTCGTGCAAGCTCCATAAGTACCTAACGACCTGCAAGGCATGTAACAACGAGTCAATAACAAAGTTGAGCGAGTTCACAGTTGGTGTTCATTGTTAAGTTGTTTCAAAAACCAGGAATTCATTTGTAAGTTGTAAGTTAATCAGTTTACCCTGTTTCCCAAACATATCCATAGTTGGTGGGGGCTTCCCCATGTTAACCACTAGACCTGTTTACCATATCGACCACTGACTAAAGTAAGTTGGTGCCCTGACGTCAATGTCTATCATCATTGACTAGTGCCCAGATCCATTAGTTCACGCCCGTCCTCTGCGGCACGGTGTGAGGCTTGTCAAACCTAAATAGCGCTATCTAACTAATGACCCGCTCGCCATTGGCCCGGCGATTAAGTCGATATAAAAGGAGGGACTTCATGATAGAGAGTTTTGGTCTAGTATCTGTGTTGTCACCCTTCAAATAAGAGGGTGTGTACGTAATCCCCAAACCAGGAGATTACGTAGGTTCCAATTCAATTCTTTATCACATGTTGTCACCCTTCAATGAAGAGGGTGTGTACGTGTTCCAAACCAGGATATCACGCGGTTTTAGTTTAGATCCTTTACCCATTCCCAACCCTTGGGAATCGCATGCCTTGTGGAAAGTGTGAACTCACCTTTGGTTGCTCGGTTGGACTCTTAAAAAAACTAACAGTCAGGGTTGGTCAATCACGTCCTATTTATGTTACCAAGTTTTAATCAGATTCGTATACAAGTATTTCACGTATTAGCACACATTACATATCAAACAGCATACCAGGTACCACACATCACATAAGTACACGTATTTAGCACATGGCATACAACTCGTAACATCACATATAAGCACATGGACCGTTTATAATTTATAACATAGTAATATATATTACAATCTAATCACATGTTCCAATACCATACTCTTACATCATTTATTCACATAATTCCCACATTCAGACTTCATATTAATCCATGGTTTCATCAAATTTATTGTCGGCTAACCAATTTATCATGCGGTCCAAAAAGTCAACTCACAACCCTAGCACTACCCAACCATATTACCAGGCCCAACACGTGTAATTGGTCCGATGACACACACAGTTTTTGATCCACTAATGACCTGATTCTTAATTAACACTAATATGTAATCGGTTAACATAGGGTTCACCAAATAAAACACGTACATCACATATTCCTATTTGCTACTAAACTTTAACATAGAATCAGGTATTTAATAAATCATGTAATGCCATATAATTAAATTGTTACATCAATACTTCCCTGGTAACATTAAAGAAGCAAACTATTACTTCTTATCACATAATCGGCCAAGGGAAAAACAACTAACAATCTATCCGCATATAATATATAACATATGCCAATTTCAGCATAATCACAGCGACTTTAACTTGTTACAGTTGCAAGCATAATGATCAATACCCTACGGATTTAAAACTCACATGTATATACATCACAAATACCTACGGACAATTACTAAGCATAACCATTATGTTACATAAATCATTCTCCAGCAATTAAAATTGTTTCTCATATGATTTGTAGCATCAGCAGTTCACGTATATACACATGTCACTCGACAGAAATAGTGCAAGAAACTAACCCGTATCAAGATGTAAAAAGAAGTGCCAGGCCAAGAAGATGATTCCAGTCGAGGGGGGGGGGGGGGGGGTATCTACTGCCGTACGTATTCTTGAGAGGAGGGTAGGGTTATGTTTTCTTTGAGTATCAGATTATAATTGCTACAAGTTACGTATACATATAAAATACAACTTGGGGCGGTTTATTACATTGGCGGAAGTGGGCTCAGGCCCATTCAACAATTTGTTCCATGTTACACATAATCAACAGTTGATCAACTTGGGCTTCGCCCGGCCCAAACATGACTTCGATGTGCGATTGCGTTTGGTTTGGGCTTCGGCTCGTATAACTTGGCCCGGGATAACTAGTGTGTGTGCGTGGGCCGAAGGGGAGTGTAACAAGTGCGGCCGAAATAATCTAAGGCCCAAATATACGAACAGTGATTCCCGATTACGTTAAGGTTTAACAAATAACAATAGCAAGCATTCACCGTAACATGTGATAAAACGTAGTGCAACAGAAGTAATACCAGATTAAGAGTTACGAGATTAGACGACACTAAACTTGAAAGTTCGGGTTGTCACAGTGAGCAGAAGAGAACAAGCACAGTAATCAGTCACATTAACTGATATCTTACCAACTCAGCCGCAAAAGTAACGTGTACAAAAGAGAACAACCTTTTGTCCGCAGGTCCAAAGCCTTCAACCCCTAAAAGGGTAAGCCTTCTACTGCAGCAAGGTTCACTAAGTCAAAGTTTTCCCCTTTGGGAAGAAACCTTCCCTATAAATGACATCTCACATCATTCATTTCGGACATTCTGGATCAGTCCAGATCTTCTTGGATCCCTAATCTTCTCTCTTGTCTTTCGAGAACTTGCTTCATGCAAGTTTCTCTTCTTCACTTCAAATTATACAACTTACTTGCTCTTCAGCCAAAGATTTCAAGTAAGCATCATACATAACTAGTGAACCTCTTTTTCTATGTCTAGCAAACGTAGGAGGACCTCACGACCTGTGTTAGGCAAACTTCAACCCTTGAATCCTTTTGCCTAACCCATCTGTCTACTACTCAAGGTCTCATATTTGTTGTAACAACAATGACTAAATTCGCTAAGGACACATGTTTCACTACTAAGTGTGTAAAAAATTACGTAAGAGGTGGGGTCTAAATTCCATATTAGCACAACTTATCACCCACGAATGGATGGTCACCTCGAAGGGCCCATCCGAATTCTTGAAGTCTTATAGTAAGAATGGATAATTGGCATTGGCAGGGTTTTTCTTGTGACGAAAATTACTATGGTAGCATTTGAATGCTACTGTATGAGAAGTTGAATGAATGGAGGTGCATGACTTCTAATTGCTAGGGTTCTACCAGATGGAAACAACATGAGTTAGAAGCTGTTATGGCAGCAGTTGGAAAACTGGTTAAGAATGAAGCCTTTAAGTAAGTAGCTCATATGGATTGAAAGCCTATGTAGTTATTTAAATTGAACTAAAAGCTGAAAATAGGGTTTCGAAATAAAGGTGAGGAGACCCATGTCTTGTGTTTGACTCTATAAATTGTATAAAGAATTTTACAACTATTTTTATTGTATTAAATTGTCTAAAACTTAAACTCACTCAACCGGATTGACTTTTGGATGCATGTTAAATTAGTTCAAGTTAATTTAGTTGGATAAACGAATGGCCATTTGTATATTGCATGAAGCTACCCGACATTTAAGGTTGGTGTTTCTAATTAAAGATGTTATTTAATAAATGAATTTAGACATTAATTTTTTCTATATTTTCAATTTGGATTTTCATGCGTTTTGTGTATTTTTATTTTAACGACTTCCGCTTTGTATTTATTAATTAATATAAATATATTAAGTGTTTTTGAATATGATCCAACTCTTGAACACCCGGTTTTAGAGTGTTACGTCAATAATTTCCAAAAGCTATAATTACCTAAGTAGCCCCCTTTTAATTTAGCAAATTAATAACTTATTTTTATTTAAAGGCATTTCATGATGGGATTTCTTTAGTTTTGTTTGTTAGTTATAATTCTGTTATCATAACTTTCAAGTATCTCCTGGAAGGGTCCTAATATTAACACATGGGAAAACTTATTTACACATGGTGTATACGGGCCGTATACTGTTATACGGCCCGTATACACCATGTGTAAATAAGTTTGCCTGGTCGTATACAATGTATACGAACGTGTATACGGGCCGTATACTGTTATACGGCCCGTATGGAACGAAATTTTGATTTTTCAAATATTTTAGAGTGGTGAGGTGCTCAAAACTTTCTAAAAGTAGAAAAAAATAAAACATCAACAAGTAACAAAGATTGAAGAACAAGAAAACGTGTCGTATGACTGTAATAAAACGGAAGCTATCAACGTGGGATTACGGGCATGGTGTAAGGAGTCTGAATAAAACGGAAGCTATCAACGCGGGATTACGGACATGCGTTTAATTCCCAACATATTTGTTTCGTCACGTACATTTCGTAAGAAACTTTTCGTGCACTGAACCTTCACCTCCAATCATTTCCTGGTCAAATCACACACTATAAAGTTTAACTTATCGTGTGTTGTAGTTTGGAAAGATGACCGAATAGATATCTGAATAACAAACTGTGGAGAACTTGTTTGCGTTATCCACCAACAATCCGTTCATTATCTGTTGTTGTCTAAAACAATATCAATTAACGTTCAGTTGTGTATATAAATTCATCACCGGTTTCTACAGCACAAGCACATACACAGGGAGAATGTTCTCGAAATTGAAGGAAAAGAAAAAATGGTTGTTGATGTTTTTTCTCTATCAGGATTTTGTTGGTTTGTTTGAGAACCAGATTCCAATGTCCTACTACTTCAATCCTTCCTATATTATTGAAAATTACTATATCACCCGGCATTCTCTTGCACCTGTATACATTGATTGTGGATTTTCTTGAGTCGTCGGGAAAACTTTTCCTCAGGGGAGGGTGAGTAGTATGAGCCTCTTCGGTTAATAAAAGACATAGGATGGTTTCTAATACAGGCTCTTTGTCAGTTGTGGTTGCTTTATAGGAGGAGGTTATGAAACGAATATATGTTTATGCGAACATCCTTATTTTGTCACGTTCTGCGAAAAAAAAACATCATCTGTTCATCATTGTTCTTGAAGATGAAGATGAAGAAACGAGGGTTTATTCTCTTTAATCTATTAGAACGATCCTTGACTTGAATTTGTGATGATTCGAAACATTCCGAATAACTAGCATAACCCGACAATCACAAGTTGTTGATCTTTGGGTGGTGATTTACTCCCGAACAAACCATGCCCACCTTGACCAGAATAGATAAGCGTATCACTCGATCCACTGTCAATCTTCTTGAGTATTTTTCTAACTTTATGCTTGCATCCACTACAGTGAATATTAAGTTTGAGTGAAAGAGTTTGGAAACCGGACGGAATCTACGAAGAAACTGTTGGAATTTGTGGATTTCGGTTGGTTCAGAAACTTAACAAGAGAAGCAACTAAAAAAATACAATTGATTTCTCTTCCGGTTACCAGGCTTATCATCTCCGTCTACGTTTGGTTTCCTCAACGAACTACCTATTACAGCACTCTTCTGAAAGACAAGAATACAACGTTCATGTATCACAAGATAATGGTTTCTCGACAAATGAAGTATTATCTGACATCATCTGTTCATCATTGTTCTTGAAGATGAAGATGAAGAAACGAGACTTTGTTTTGAGAAATTAACAAGGTAAACCTGAATTTTCAGATTTTTAGACACTTACTTGAACATAAGTCTGAGTCCATTGTGGTTCGTGAATGCTTCGATTTCAACAAATCTTTTCAAGGTCTTAAGTGATGGACAACTGGTTAAAAGATGTATAAGAGTTTGTGTAGAGATCTTTACGTACAAATTTGCATCATCCTTACGGTTACAAATGAACCGTTGGGATTCAAGGGTTTATGAGTAAAAGAATTGTGTAGAGATCTTTACGTACAAATCGGAAGTACTGAACAACAGAAATAACAAAGTTGTCATTTTCAAGTGTGAGATTAGTCAAACGAGGATGAAAGATACTCAAACCATCTGATCCCGTTGTTGCATACTCCTTTAATGTGAGATTCTTCAAGTTTGCACATTTTGAGAAAATACCAATGTGTTTGTCAGCTTCGTCAATACACAAAGTGACAGAATTTGTGGATTTCGGTTGGTTCAGAAACTTAACAAGATAAGCAACTAAAAAGTTAACATTCTGATTCAGATTCAGAAAGCAGATGTTTAGTAGTGTTTACCATTTTTTACCATATGTATACGAGTCGTATACGGTTTATACGGCCGTATACTATTGGTAAAAAAATATTTTTATTGATCGTATACAATGTATACGATGGTTGTATACGGGCCGTATATTATTATACGGCTCGTATACTATGGGTAAAAAATGGTAAAAAAGGGGTTATTCTCTTTAATCTATTAGAACGATCCTTGTCGTGAGAAACTGTTGGAATTTGTGGATTTCGGTTGGTTCAGAAACTTAACAAGAGAAGCAACTAAAAAAATACAATTGATTTCTCTTCCGGTTACCAGGCCTATCATCTCCGTCTACGTTTGGTTTCCTCAACGAAGAACCATCAGCCATTATCAGCCCTTTTTTCCTTTGGTTTCTGGTTGATTTTTGAGGGGTGAGGGTTTTGAATTGATTCCTACGCTCAAGTTTCAACTACTGGAGTGAAAATTGGTAAAAAAATGGTTTATTCTCTTTAATCTATTAGAACGATCCTTATAACCATCAACCGTTCAAGTTGATATAGGAGAGTACTGAACAACCGAGATAACAGCTCCGGTATTTATCACCAACCCATTTTTGGTAGTGTTTGTTTGAGAACCTGATTCAGATACACAACGGTCTCTTTGCTTCGTCCACTAGAACTATTTGTGTATGCATTCTTTTGGTAGTTAACAACGCTAATTAGAAAAAAATCTGAAAAAATTAATCATATCGATTGCAATAACAGGATGGATGTGACACACATAGATAGATAAAATGTCACAGTTGTCAAGACTGTTTGTCGGGTTTCCAATGCTCACACAGGGTGATAAACAACGCTGATACACGTAACATCTAGTTATATTCAGATTTAAACAATGCCCGCCTCAATCTTCAATACTTCAGTAAAATACCACTAGTAGAAGAACCCGACACGTCTTCATGTAACAGAGAATGTTTTAGAAATTGAAGGAAAATGAAAAGATTTGTTGAAATCGAATTTGACAACTATGACAGCTTATTAAAAGTATCGTGTGTTGTAGTTTGGAAAGATGACCAAACAGAGATCTGAATAACAAACTGTGAACAACTTGTTTGTGTCAGGTTCTTCTGCTACTTACTCGGAATCGATAAATAACCAACACGAAGATCTCTGCGATCGCTAAGGTTTTCATCAACGGACTGATCGGTAACGTTACTCTACCTGTGCTCCGATTTAAGCGGCATGTTTTGATCAACGTTTATCGACATTGTTAAAGGTGACGAAGAGTTTAGAAACCCTAGAATGATTGTGTTATTACGGGAATAGGTGATGAAGAGTTTAGAAACCCTAGAATGATTGTGTTTTTATGGGAATAAAACGTGATACTTGAAAAAACGCCAATATATACGGCCCGTATATAGTTATACGGCCCGTATACATGTGCTAACATCAAAAACCTACAAAAATAAATCAATTGAGCCGTATACGTTTTACAAATCGTATACACATGTATACGACTCGTATAACTGTATACGGGCCGTATATAATAAAACAAAAAAAAACATTCTCTGCGCATTTTCCTATTCAAAAACATTCTATACGAGCCGTATAATTGTATACGGCCCGTATACAATAGGGGATGTGAAAATAAGATATAGGGTATGTGGGAATAAGGCACCCCTTGAATAATTGACATATGGAGTTGAGATGTTTATGGCCAACAAATTATATTGATGTTGATAGATATTCTTTTGTCTCCACTAAAAGTAAGTAAACAATTAATAAAGATAATATTTATTTAATCTTTACCAATAAAGTAAACTGACAACTCTTTGTTTCATGGGATATATTAAGATTTATTTTTGTTATAATCTATATCTATACTAAATAATAAAAGAAACCTATGACGAGACACGTGTCGAATTACTATGTATACTCATAATTGTTTTCTTGCCCTTTTTTTCTCTAATTTAGTTGATATCCTTCAGGTTTGAATATAATTTATATATACTGATAAGTGATAAACAATATTTATAGATAAGTTTTATTTTTTATTTACCTATTCTTTAGGTCTAATTATTATTTATATATTTTCTAACAGATAAGTGATAAGCCATAATTATAGATAATGTTTATATATTTTCTAATTAAATTCATTTGATTACTTTACAAATTTTATAATGTTATTAAAATTCTTAAGGTCATGTTTTTCTTTTATATTCGTACTAATGAAAATTCAATTCACTCATTATTATTATTATTATTATTATTATTATTATTATTATTATTATTATTATTATTATTATTACCTCCGTGGTAAATGTATTATTAGTAATATGTAGTTCTAAAATCAGGATGTTACACAAATGAAACTATATAAAAGATAATCGACTTATAACCTAACGCTATCATGAAGTGTGATAAATGCATTCTTAGAAATTATCTACCAAACCGCATAAAATACTTTTATTATTGTTGTTGTTGTTGTTAGTATTATTATCATTTTGCATCATATGTTATAATTTGCATCATATGTTAACTATATTTATTTTTTTCAACCCGTGTAATACACGGGGTTGTAACCTAGTTTACATCTATACAAAAAGTTCAACGTATTAGAAAATAAAAACTTAAAACTATAAAAATTCATTGAGAAGAGATTTTCTAACTTATTCTTTTAATGAAATATAGAAGAATATTTTTAAGCAAAATGCCTATACATAAACTACTAAGTCTAAACCGTAGGGTTTAGGCTTAAGGGATGTAGTCTCGACAAGACGGTTAATCTTTAAGGAATCAATGACTAAGTTTGTTATGAGAAGGGATCTGCAAAATAAAGAACACAATGAAGTACGTTACGACAAGGCGATGTAGGGGGTTCTTCTCGTAACCACCATCGGGCGTGAGAATAAGTATTGTTCTTTCAATGGAGAAAGGAAACAAGTGTGTGATAAGAGTGAGAGAGCTAAAGTTCAGATCCTTGAACCTTTGGAGGAGTCTAGTATTTATATCAGGGGGAAGGAGATAAATTGCAAGTTGACGGGCCTTCACACAGCTGTCACTATCGAAGAATATCCATTTGGTCTCCGCTGGCAAGACAGGTACATCAGCACAGGTGGAGGTGAGGTGGTGCAATGTGATCGGTTACCCATCATTGTCTAAGTGTACCTTCTGTCAGGCCTGCCATAGGCCATTAGTGGAGATGGTGTGGCAGCGTCTTGCGACGATTGATTGGTGCCACATTTTCGTCCTATTGTACTTGTTTTCCCTTTCACGATTCCTCCAACGTTGGAGGTGTAATAGTAGAGTCTGTTGCAACCTGATTGGTTGCATGTCACTGCCAAGTCTAATGCATGTCCTTTATGTGAGTTATTATCGTGCACACGCACGGATGCTCCCATGTCGGATAACTCTAACATTTGCCGAGAGTTTAAGTAATGATCGTGGGTACGGTCGAATAGGTGCATGGCTATTCGTGCCATTTGGGACCATACCCCTTCAGGTACCCAAGTCCAGTGATGCTTCCGGGAGAAAGTGACTAGTACGTAGAACGCTGGACTAGATGAGTGTTTTAAGCTTCCGTTGCAATTGCGTATAGAAATGAGTCATTTTGGCGTATGCTTACCGGAAGGTAGCAGGCATGCAGTGTAGATCCAAAATGGTATATGCGTATCGGAAGGTAGCAGGCGTGTAGGATTGAGCCAAAACGGCGCACGCATAGCGGAAGGTAGCAGGCGCACAGGAACCAATTCGGTCCATGCATACTTGAAGGTAGTGGATTAAGCCAAAACGACGCATGCATACTTAGTGGTCGGGCATGTTTCTTCTTGGATAAGCTTTTGAGTATTTGGATAAAGGAAAGTGAATTTCGTGCTAGCTGAGCCGTGATGTGACTCTTGATAAAGGATAGGGGATGTCTATCATCTCAGGGCAGGGGGAACTGGAACAGTAGGATGATCACAATGGTCAAGTCAGCATGCTTTTAGGCTTAAATAGGCGCGTGGCGGCCAATCGCCCACGATTATCATCATTTCAATTTTCCCTCCTAACGTGACGTCACCTCATTGGTCCTTTGACTTCAACTTGTAGGCACGTTTACCCATTGAGTTTATTGCGATGGGTATAAATAGGTCATTAGAAACCCTAAAGGCCTTCACCTCTACTTCGTTATCCACCTCTTCTCCAATAAACCTTCGAAGATCTTCACGTTTCTTGCAGATCTTCACTATCTTCCTCATAATTTCTTTCATTTTCTCTGCGCCTCGCTTTGGCACCAATATGTCTTCATCTTCGAGTCTAGAAGGTAGCGGTCCTAAGAAGGGCAAGAGATCTATGGAGCCAATGATGGCTGTGTGTGCTCTCATTAACTGGAAATATGAAGAATTTCAACAACTTTGCTAGTAGATGTAATTTTCGGCCAATTGGGGTGCTAACTTTCTTATTCCTAGGAGTACAACCCTTCCCCTCACCTGGGTACATGAGCTAGTATGCTGTATTCTTCTGGCAGGGGAATTTCCGGTTGCTAACGACCAAGCTTGTTGGGGAGATTCTGACCTGGTATGGGATCCATGTGTCACAAGTGAGCCTTGTGGGGATACCTCGCATCAATCACTTTGAGTTTGTTTGTAGAGCTCAGAATCTGGTGCTGTCGTTTGACATGTTCAACATTTTCTACTATCTGGCCATAAACTCTAGGTTTCATTCCTCCAATGCTTGTGGTGGGAAGGTTCTACCTTTAGGTAGTGATCCCCAAAGAGTTTACACGATTGGAAACATAAGTTTTTTTTATGATGGACGTGGTAAGCTTGCGCCTTCCTATGTATTATTTTATATTGTTGTGTGTTAACAATGCTTTATTGTCTTCGCATAGCATGATTTGATAAACACGTTGGTTGACACTATTGAGGGAGAGATGGCCACCAAGAACCTATATGAAGATGAGCTTCCTTGGTTAGATCATATACATGATTTCTTCCACCGTCCAATTGAGGAGAGATTGGCATACTTTGCCAATGTTATTACAGGTGCTTATCCAACCCCTCTTGTCAAACCAAAAACTGTTATGGCACCCTATGGGAGGAGATTAAGATCCTCTCCAATGAGGAGTCTGTAGCCTCGTCTGGTGACCGTCTTATTCGTAAACGATGCTCAGCCAATGTAAGTGGTAGCGGTGACTGATCAGAGAGGGCTGGCGGTTGAGATGTCGAGTCACGGGAGTCTTTCAAGGCAACATCAAATAAAGATGCAAGGTCTTCCCATGATGAGGGTGGGTCAAAGACTGTGTCTGTTACAAATGTGCAAGAGATCCCAGTTCTGGTAAGTTCTCTAAGAAGAGGCCTTGTCTTGATTATTTTGTTGTGCCTGACACGCTCCATAGCCTAGATGCAAGGATAGGTCATGGTGTTAAAGGTTCAGGTGGTGATCAGGAGACCCCAGATTGTTGATGGAAATTTTTTGAAAAGATGAAGCGTAAATTAGACATGGATGTTGTTTTGAAGGTGTCAACCAATAAATGGAGGTTACTGCAACATATTGAAGGGTCTGCCCCTAGAAGGGGATGTTGTTTTTTTCCATATTCTAGACGAAGAAAGTAAAAAACAAACTTGATGCCATGTTCTCTCAATCAGTGAAGAAAACTACTATAGGTGAGTGTTTTGTGCTCTTATGTGTTGCCACTAAGTACTTATGTAATTGAGCGTGTTATTTGACTTTGTGTATTATTGTGCATAGGTTCCGTTGGTGGGTAGTGTGAATCGAGCCAAAAGATCACCATCAAATGTTTTGCGCCTACCGAAACTGAAAAGGGAGCTGATGTCTCGGCACCTGTGGCGTAGACTAGCGAGTCACTTCTGTCGTTACTGCCTTCCCCCGGTTTCTCCCCTTCCCATAATGGTCCAGACAAGGAGAAGAAGGACACCGAAGGAGTGGTGTAGTCGATTGAGGTGGAGGTTGCGAGAACTAAGACTCCGGTGATGAAGGTTCCCGATACAAGTGTGCACCAGCTTAAAGATGGAGTTGTGATTGATTGGACCGAAGAGGATGAAGAGACCCCTCCCCAGAAAACCATCTACACAAGATGTGCTTCATCCAGGGGAGAAGGCAGGGGTCGTAGTTCTTCGATCGGTCGTGGAGCTGGTTTCTTAGTTGGTGCTAAAGTTAACCGATATGATTCTGGATACAATCCTGATTGTGGTAATTTGCCTCATGAGCCTAACTGGAATTTAATTCAGGGTTCCCAGTTTTAGACGCTAGAAAATTTCCATGAGTTTTACGCCACTACCCTTTCCCCGACTGAGTGAATTTATTAGAAGAATCGCAATCCCTTGAAGCTTTATGACTCTCATGCGGAGGAGATTCTCAACGCTTTGTCCTCGAGTAAGGAAATCACCCGGGATTGGAAGAATATAGGAGAAGAAGTGGCTAAATTCATCGAGGAGCAAATGGCTTTTTGTGCTGCACAGGAGAAGTTCAATGATGATAGCAAAGGTCGGAAATGGTGGATTGCAGATGCTGAGCAGAAAAATGCTGAAGCTCAGGAAATCAATGCGCAACGTATTAGCTTGTGCGAAAACCAACAAGGAGATGTAACAGGTGCAAGATGATATCGTGAAGCTCAAAGGGGAAAGGGACAAGCATGAATATTAAGCGAAAAGGTTGGGTGCTATTGTTGAGGAAAAGTATACCCAGTTGATTGCATCGCAGCAGCGCGTGAAGGAATTGGAAGTGTAGTCAAAATTGAAAGATGCTCAAATCGTTAAACTGCAAACCAAGAGTGATGAATCGGCCTCCCATGTGGTTGACCTGAAAGATCTGATTATGAAACTCAAGAACCATATTATGGAGGTAGACAATATTTCTGATGAGGTGGGCTCTGATTGTATGTGACTTTTAAGTCGTGGAGTTCCTTTGGTTAGTATTTTTCTTGCTTATGTTAATGTATAAAACATTCCCCCGACTCGCGTTTCCCTGTCATTGTAGCTAGCTGACGCTTTGTTGACTTCGAATGAATTGATGACATATATGGTGGAATTTGCGTGAGCTGCATATAATGATGGTCGTAAGGATGGACTTGCTGAAGGGAAATCCTTCGTTTTGGAAAAGATCCCAGATCACCACTTTAAGTTGCATGTAAAAAATTGTGCTATCCTCTTTAAGGAAAAATAATAAGAGTTTGACAAGCTTGAGTATGGGATCTTGAAGACCATCGATAAATTGTGGAAAAAGGACTGGTCGTGGATTCTCTACATGTAATGCTTGAAGAAACCAACCCTACAGGTGGGAATGGAGGGGGCACTAGTGGTGCCGGTAGTAACGGCGCGGGTGTCGGTGGTGATGAGTTGGAGTGAATCCTGCAGCAACCCAGTCTGCGGGCCGTGGTTGGGGACATGCCTCGTCTAATAGTGTTAGATCTACAGACAAGTTTCCTTGGTGTGTTAAACAAGTTTCTGTGGTTGGGGCCATGCCTATGTGCTGGGTACTTGTATCCTCAGGTGCAAAGACAAATTCCCATACCCCTCTTCCTTTGTTGGTTGAGGGGTAAAGTTGTTTTGATAATAATGACCTTCTCCCCATGATCTCTGTTGATTGTGGGGATATGCCCGCGGTTTATCCCTTCATATCAGTGAAGGGATCATGTTTTGTTATTGTTAATATATCTGAAAATGCTTGTCTTAAACTGTTGTTGCTAAAATATTTGTGTGTAGATTACTACTTTGTGTAGGTATATCGCGAATGAAGATTCGTTCAAGTTCAAGCGGTGCATCATGTGATCTATCAAGTGCGCATGGAGTAGTTGCATGCCATGAAGATGACACGTTGTGTGGAGTTGTAATGTGACCAATGCATTTTGTGTATACCCAAAGTGGTGCACGTATTTGTTGAATAGTTAGTATTGACATAAGCATGCAAATAATGTAGAAGACATTTTTTTGTATTAATAAGGACTTTTGGTAGTCATGCCATGATTACAATGGTATGTGTCTTACATATAAAAGTTTTCGTAATTACTGAGCATTCCATGTTCGTGGAATGATGGTGCCATCTAACTTGCACAACTTGTATGCGCCTTTTCCAATGACTTCATGTATGACATAGGGTCCTTCCCATTTCGGAGAAAGTTTATGTGAACGCTTTGCGTTAGAGGCTTCATTGTCACGAAAGACGTAATATTCTGGGTTGAAAGTACAAATGCAGACGCGCACGTCGTCATAGTTTTCTAGCATGGACTTGTATTTAGCTTCGTTGGTGGCAGCGTTTTCACGTTGTTCGTCTAATAATTCCAAGTATAGGCGACGATCTGCTTCATTTTAAATGGTTTTTATTACGAGCATGCGTTGCGACGAGAAACCAAACTCGGTCGGGATAACCGCTTCTGAGCCATAAGTTAGGCGGAAGGGCGTTCCACTGTTGCTGGTTTTAGGCATGGTCCGATGTGCTTAAAGGATTCTTGAGAGCTCATCAACCCAACCTTTGCGTGCAATTCCCCACCTCGCCTTGATGTCTTCGACAATGCTGTGATTTACACTTTCAACTTGGCCATTCCCATGCGGGTGGGCCACAGATGAAAAAACACGTTCGATATACAGGCCTTGCAACCTTCTTGAAGGTCTTCGTGAGTGAAGTTGGTACCATTTCCAGTGACGATACGCAAAGGTAGGCTGAAATGACAAATGATGTATTCCCATATGATTTCCTGACAACCATGGTTGTTGTGGACGCAAGTGCCTTTGCTTCAACCCACTTGGTGAAATGATCCGCAGGATGATTTTTTTGTTGCGTGTGGCGTATCTGGAAATGGTCCCACCATTTCTATGGCCTGTTAGTTAAAAGGCTAGGCAATGGTGACAGGTACTAGAGCATTTTTGGGGAGCAGGGCGTTGGGTGTGTGCCTTTGGCATAAATGGCATTTGCATAGAATTTTAACTGCGTCGAGGAGCATCCCATGCTGTCACACCCCCAAAAACGTCGAAGCGGAAACACAAAGGAGGGTGAGTTCACATATCAAATTCGTAACAATTTATTTAAGGAAAAGCTTTCTTAATATAGATTTTTAATAATTTTAAAAACATCCATATACGCTTAAGAAAGTCAATTTTATTTCCTTTATAAAAGCCCTGGTTGAATCATCCGGGATAATCTCGACAAGCTTATCTCCTGATGAAAACTTGTACCCACGGTTTCAATATTAAATTCAGTCGTACTTTCGGTTTCATAAGTTTGCAAGATGTTACAAGCTATAAATTACGATTAAGTTTCTAATCAATACTAGACAATTAAAGAATATCAATTCGTCGCTATGTGGATCGAAGCTACCGGTCACGACGGGGTAGTCAACCCGATAGATCTATCAGCAATTCCACGCGTGCTTTACTTATATGATTAAACATTGTGGCAGGGATATTTCCTTTGTGCCTCCCCAATTCATTAATATATATATATATATATATATATATATATATATATATATAACCTACTAATTAACAATGTAATAGCTTATGTTGTACAAATTTCCGCTGTCCCCCACGCAATGTAAGGCTCACCGCCACTTACACCCTTGAGACCCGATAAATTTGTGCCAACCAAAATTCAATTTATTCCATGATCGTTTTACACAAAACACCGTAATCAAAATTTGTTTTCCCTGAAAACATATTTATATCAATCAAAACCCGTTTTTCCTCGAAAACAGTTTAAGTCATACACCTTTCCAAATCCATGTTTTCCATAAAACATATTATATTATTCCAAAAATCAAATTTTACATGAAAATATATTTTATATAATTCAAAAGCATATTTTATACAAAAACATATAGATATCCTTCATAACGACGTGTTCTTTCCCCCAAAACAATGTATAAAACAGTAAAAAGTGGGGCTTAGTGATACTCACTAAAACACATTTATTCAAAAGCATGTTTCGCACTAAACATTAAATCACCCTTTTTAAAGGCGTGTTCTTCCCCCAAAACAGTATATAAAACAGTTAAAAGATGGATTTTCGTGACACTCACCTTGGGGTGCGTTTTTATTATCGCAATCCCTCAGATTGAATCCACATATCCTAATTTAAATAGGAATGATTTTATAACTAACTATTCTACAAACAATCAAGTTTTTCCAATACTTAGAATTTTCATATATATTTGAAATTTTTTTGCAAAAAGTCTTTGTTTTGATTATGTTGGCATTATATATATATATATATATATATATATATATATATATATATATATATCTCGAAGACAGTTTAAGTCATACACCTTTCCAAATCCATGTTTTCCATAAAACATATTATATTATTCCAAAAATCATATTTTACATGAAAATATATTTTATATAATTCAAAAGCATATTTTATACAAAAACATATACTTATCCTTCATTATGACGTGTTCTTTCCACTAAAACAACGTATAAAACAGTAAAAAGTGGGGCTTAGTGATAATCACTAAAACACATTTATTCAAAAGCATGTTTCACAGTAAACATTAAATTACCCTTTTTAAAGTCGTGTTCTTTCCCCAAAACAGTATATAAAACAGTAAAAAAAAGAGTTTTTTGTGACACTCACCATTGAGTGCGTTTTTATTATCGCAATCCCTCATATTGAATCTACATATCCTAATTTAAATAGGAATTGATTTAATAACTGTTCTACAAACAATCAAGTTTTTCCAATACTTAGAATTTTCACATATCTTTGAAATTTTTTTACAAAAAGTCTTTGTTTTGAATATGTTGGCATTTATATATATATATATATATATATATATATATATATATATATAGGTACGGGATCAGGAGAAAACGCCCAAAAGTGTGAGAACGCATCCTGGCCCAGCACGTGGCGCGGGATATGATCAGGGCGTGATGGGCTTTTTTTTTTCTTTTTAATCTTCTTTATTTCCCAATTTCGTGTAACATGCTGCTTCATTTTTGGCGTCTAAAATTATATTGGCATTAATTATATTCATTAACTACTTGGCGTTTTATTGTTTTTCTTGGATCTGTCACGTTGAATTAATTTTTTTGGTGTTATAGCGTTTCCCAGGTTAATTTTTTGGCGTTCGTGGCGTTGTTAATAATTCATTATGATTCATTAATATTTTCATAAGATTACAATAAGACCGAATGTTTTTAATGGCGTTTAGTCAATTATTGGTGTTTTTAATAATACATTGTTTTGGCATTTTTTGGCGTTTTATATAGTAACAAGGTGCTTTGCCAACATCCGTTCTCACAGTTTTCATACTATTAGGGTTTTGGTGTTTGTAGTTTTTGGCGTTTTATATAATAATGTATTTTATTGGTAGAGAATTAGATAACAAACAACAGATAATTAGATAACAAAACAATAGAAAATGAAAAAAAATAAAAATGCTAATCTAATTTCTCACCCAAGTCTTCACTGTCATCAGCCTCTTCTTCTTGAATTTGTTTTGGCGTTTTGAACCTTTGAATACCTTAGCTAGATGCCAATTTTCCTACATAACCCTCATCTTTTTAGACGAAACTTATTAGTGGCATCCTGTTTTTTTGGTGTGATATTCTTGCTTGGTGACATTTCATTGAAGATCAACTCCTGCTTGAATGCTATTTATAATAATGGAGTCCAAAATAGCATTTACACTGGTATTGATCCCTTCATGCCATGCATATATTCATCAAGAACAAAGCTAACATGATGACATATCATTGTCACCAGTCTCTTTTTCTTGAATATTTATCCATCTCATTCAGCAAAAGCTTATAGAGATACTCACCTCAGAGAATAATCCATTCAGTGAAACTTCATGCAGAACAATATTGAATATAGAAGAAACAAGCTTTGCCATCTGTGGTTTTTTTTATCTATTTTTTTGGCGTTTAAAGTGAGTGGTTTCTAGGAAACATGGCGTTTGTTTTCTGGGTGTGATCAATTCATTGTCTAGAGACCTCTCTCTTATAGGATGTTTTTGGCGCGTAGTTTAGGCGAGATTTTTATTATAATAAATGATAGTAATAAAGTAACCGCCTTTTCAGTTACGGTGTGTATTTACTGTTTTGTTCAACTTTATCAGTTTTAGGGTGATAGACGTCCCATCTTCCAAGTTTGGCAGTTTTTTAATGGCGTTATGTAGACCAAGATGACAAAATACAAAAACAGAGAAAATATTAAACAGGAAAAATAATTTTTTATTATTTTTGGTGTTTTGTAAGCAATAACTTTTTGTAGTATTTTTTAGCATTTTGAAACTAAATGGAGAAATATAGCATTTTATTATCTTAAAAAAAGATTACACGGAAGAAAACCAAAAAAAAAAAAAAATTAAAACTCCTTGTCAGAAGGTAGTTTATCTGAGAAGTATCCATCACTTCCTTCGGCTTCTTCCTCGGACTCTTCATCTAGACTTTCATCCATGTCATCACTTTCACGTCTGTGTTCAAACAAGTGGCGTTGTGCAATTCTTCCATGAACCCAATCCCCTACTTTGTCATGATGTTTTCAAGCAGGTAGTCTTCTTGCTCTCCGTTGTCGCATATAACGGTCACCATGTCTGTTTCCTCATCAAAACGCCATGATGTTATGACTCTGTTTTTCCATCTGCTTTGCTTGGTCCAAATTTCCTTGTTAATGTTTTCATACACTTATGTGTTTCATGACATTCGTTATTCAAAGCGATGCCAAGCGATAGGATACCACTCTGTACCTCTTCTTCCATCTTCAAAATTGCTTTGATTGTCCTAACATACACCCTCCTTCTTTTGTCAAAATGTATGACAAATCTTCTGATTCTCAGTGATCTCCATGAAACGATGGTTGCCATTTTTGGTGTTTTGGTTAAACTTGGCGTTTTTGGTAAAAGATGTTTTTAGAATGATGGATTGAAGTGCTTATGGAAGCGATGTTTAACGTCATTTATATAATGATGTTTTTGGCACGTAATTTAGGAGGGAATTTCTTCAAATAAATGTTAATAATTGAATTTTCAGTTACTGTGTTGTTTCCTCTTCCTGTAATCTCCAACGCGTTTTATCACTAATCTTTGGCGTTTTGTATTAATGGGGTTTTATTTGTTTTGAATGGCGTATTATCATCTTAGTTGGTGTTTTGAATTTGAACAGTAAAAGACATTTTTACCCTTAATGAAGCGCGTCCACTTAATAAAATTGTTGTTATTTACGAAAACTCCACCGCGCCAATCTAGTTCATAGATTGTTTTGATCGGACGATCCATAACCGCTCTCACTGTTCTCACACTTTTCACCGTTTTCCCTAAATCCTGACCCTATATATATATATATACATACATACATACATATTAAGATTTTTTCGATTTGAATGATTTTATTGGTGACCCTTTATTTGTTATTTTGTCTACTTATTCATAATATATCTACGATTTGCGCTTCGTAATATATATGCATAAGTATGGACATATTCGACTTATATCGTAATTCACATAGTACGTCATTTCACACATATATTATTCTTAAACACTTAAATTCCAAATAGCTCATCAAGTTAACTTAAGCATTATTTTTCATGTTCATCATAATTTACACACATAACGTGATTTTTTATCTAGTTTACCGTTTTTATCGCACAAACACCTAAACATGGCATCAATTCATATTATCATGTAATCACTTAACAAGTCACATTACACATACTCATATTCACATATCATTTTATAACACATAAAGTTCACCCTTGAACATCCCGTTTTCATGTACGTTGTAATATGCGTATTTTACCGTTTCGGTAGCGTTTTCCGGCGTCGAATGTCACATATGACTAACCAAACACCAAAGATACTTAATATAAGTTAAAATACTTATATTTATTATAAAAATATCAGTTTATAATCTGTTTTAAAATAGTTTTGCAAAAATAACTTTAAAAGCCGATTTTTACCGTTTTTAACGTATAGTCTTGTACCGAATTTTACCGTAACCATCCCAAATCATCACGACTTGATATTTTAACATAACACATGTTGTCTACTGTTAAAATGGTAATTATACCCATGATAGTGCAGGTCTCATCTATGACACATAAATCATGCAATTTCACCCATTTTACTACTTTTTAAGCTACATGTACAACATGCAAAGCTACCAAGTTTATGACATAATTTTTATAACATCAAAACACATCATCTAACATCATTTTATAAGTTTCTATTCTGATTTGTATGCATCTTTATCATACCATAACATTTTCATTCTCTTATGATCATTTAATCATCATGCAAGCCTACGTACAATCATCTAATGCACATTTACTTCATCATCATCATCCAAGATTAAATACACTTATCCTACATTTATTATGATCTTTTAACCTGTTCAATATTTAATCCTTGTTCAATCATTCATCAATCATTGAAATCATCAAATGTATGTAACATCTTTAACATTTATGAACATGCAAACAAACCTACATTTTCCATATACATATACATAAATTTCGACCATATATACATATATATATATATAACTTCCAAAATTTCCCTTATTCTTGTATTTATTTCAAATCATAAGACTTTTATTATGACACCTTTAAGAAACCCCTTTTGATTTGAACATGCATACTTTCCAAGATTCTTATAAATCAAAATCAATGATCAATCAAAACACAAACTTTAACATACATGCACATAAGTTTTGGCCATATATACATACATACCTTTATTGTTATTTCGAATAAAATCCAAGACATCATCATCACTTCAATCATACATATTTTAACACATATCATTTTTATCATTCAAACAATCACCTTTGAAGAATCTTTTTAATAAAAACTCAAAACACAAACTCTAATCCATACACACATACCTACAGCTCATACACACACACACAAATATATATATATATATATATATATATATATATATATATATATATATATGCACACACATAGGGTAAGGTTCATGCGAGAACCACCTTTATTGCGAGAACCGCGAGAACCAATGTGAACACAACCTAAAATAGCTAAAAAAACCTAACCCCCACCCCCCCCCCCCCAAAAAAAAAACCTAACCCCCCCCCCCCCCAAACTAAATGCTAAAAACTAAACCCCCCAAAAAACCTAAAAAAAACCTAACCCCCCCACCCCCCACCCCAAAAACCTAAACCCCCCTCCCCCACCCCCCAAAAACCTAAACCCCCCCACCCCAGCTAAAAAGCTAAAAACTAAACCCCCAAAAACCTAAAAAAATCTAATTTTTTTTTTACTATTTTTTAAGTTAAAATCGCTACATTTAGAAGCAAAAAAAAAATTTTTTTTGGCTACTAAAAGTAGCGATTTTTTTATAAAAAAAATTAAAATTTTTTTTTTTTTGTGTGTTTTTTAGCTATTTTTAGGTATTTTTGGTTGTGTTCACATTGGTTCTCGCGGTTCTCGCAATAAGGGGTGGTTCCTAACGGATCTTTGTCCCACACACATATTCTCATTTTTATTTTTATAAAAATCATTTGTTGTTTTGTTTCCAAGAGTTGTGAGAATCCAAGTATTTGAGAATCATGCAAATCATCATCATCATCATCATCATTAGACCTGGCAAACGGGTCGGGTCGGGTTGGGTCGGGTCATGGGTCAAAACGGGTTCGGGTCAAAACGGGTTCGGGTCAAAACGGGTCAATTATAAAAAGGGTTGATTTGGTTCGGGTCGAAACGGGTCCGGGTCAGAACGGGTTTCGGGTCGGGCCGGGTCCGGGTCAGAACGGGTTTCGGGTCGGATTGGGTCAGTTTTTTTTTTTTTTTTTTTTTCTGAAGCTTATTGTTGCATCACAACACTATAAGCAGTGTTGATATGCTGTCTAAAACACCTCCCAAATTATTATTGGATCGCACTCGAAGCAATCCGCTATCGTTAACCTTTTTCTCTGTTCTGTTGATAGTCCGTTAACACCCGGTAACCCCACTAGTGCATCCTTTATTGGGTTTAGTTCCACAAGGTCCATAACCTCATCAACAAACATCTGTATAACAAAACCATTCACTCATTCAGTCTTAAAAACCGCAAAAAATAGCTTTTCTTAAACTATCTTGTTGAGCACGGGTATATAACTAACCTGTGTAATATACTAACCTATATATTATTCATAAGGGTCACCAAAGTGTTTCTAAAGTGAAAACCAAACTTGGGTCTCAACTTATTTGCAGAAAAAAGTTGTTTTAGAACCTAAACTGTTTGATTCTCTTCCATACATTGACATTTTTTAGTCAAAACTTGTAATTTCTAACTTAAAAACAATCACTAAACATATCAGAAAATCAACACCACAATTTCCAGAAATAATCAGAAATACCCTTTTAGATATATACAATTATTATTGGGATTATTATAAATTAGACCTAGAATAAAAATGTGAACTGTGACCCGTATCAATCATACATATGAATAACGTTACCTGTGGATAGATTAATTTTCATTCAAACTCAGTAAAACAATTACCAAGATAACATTGACCCCCTAAATTTTTTGTGGCTATTTCTGTGGCTGGTGATTTGAACGGCAGTCGTGCCCTACTTGGTCCAATTAACATCAATTAATTGTTCAAATAACGAATCAAGAAGTGGGTTGTTTAGGTCAGACCCTAATTCAAGAGCCTTATAACCCAATTGAAAAGAAAAGAAATCCCCAACTAACCTGATGATTGACGGTGGTAGCGGCCAGATGAAGTCGAGGGTGTTCGTCTTCAGAATTGATGATGAAGTCGCTGATGTGAGTGATGAATTGATGATGAAGTCGCTGGTAGATCCAATTCAAGCCTCCCTCAACTGTAACCTAATCAGCGCATACTACGATTGATGTATGAATTTCTACGGTGCTGAAGCGTATGAATGTAAGGAGGAACATCGATGATAAACGATTAAGTACCGGAGAATGAAGATGATGAAGATGAACGTCGATGATGAAGATGATGTTCAGACGTTTAGTGTTTGACCCGTGGTTTCTTCTATCGAAAACCCTAATGACCCGTATCAACCCGTTGTTCTAATTCTATCAACCCAAGTGGACCCGTGAATATCTTTTAAAGTTTTAGAATAACCCAGTTGGACCCATTAATCATTAAAAGAAAACCCAAATTGACCCATAGTAAATTAAAAATGACCCAAATTAACCCATATTTATTCATACGGGTCATGATTGCCCCCTCTAATCATCATCATCATCAAGAAACAAGTTTAAAAGAAATAAAAGTTTTATACCTTTCAAGAACAAAAGTGGGTTTATGATGAGATTCTTGATTAAAATAATCTTTTTCCTCATTGAAATCACCTTGGAATCACCTTTAAATCTTCAATCCGACTTGAAACTAACTTGAAATGTCCACGATCTTCAAAGAAATGAGTTTGAAATTTTTGAATGTGTGTGTATGTGTGTGTTTTCAGCCCAGACTTTCAAAGGAAGTAGAAGAAAATGAATGGATTTTGATCTTGTAAATTGTTATAAGTTAAGTGTTTAAGAAAAGTTGAAATGATTAGTTTTTCTAACAATCCAACACATGGCGCATAAGGGATTTGGTGTGCACTTTGTGTGCCGCCACTTTGCCCCTCTCTCACACTTTCTCTCTCTTAAAATGCATACATACACATATACATGCAAGAAACAGGTATTTAACTGGCTACCAGGTATTTTATTTTGCGTTTAATCTGCGTTTTAAGGTGTTTAAAATTATTTTTATCATTATATAAAAATTAACTCACCATAATATTGCTAAACAATATTTTGTTCACCTAGACTGGCTGCGGTGTCTGCATTTTGAAGTATACGCGCGGTATTGCGTAGTACGCGCTTAAATTCGCAAAATAAGGATTTTAAGCGTTTTAATTAATTTTTCTTCACGAATTTGATTAAAAATATGATTTTGATCATAACAAAATATTTTTAGGAATTTAACATTATCCGGACAGTCACCGACATTCGTTTCACATTTCTTTCGTTACGCGATAAGCGTTTATCTTATTGTTGCCAACGTAATTTGTAACAAAGTTTGGGTTTATCAATTCTTCAAATACCTCATGTTAACATCATATTTATTAATTTAGTGCATTCATATAATCATAACACGTGTCACACTAGTACAGTACAATCTCAGAATAGCTAGGTGTCACAGTCTCCCCATGTTTAGGAAATTTTGTCCCCGAAATTTTACCTTACAGGTTGTGTTTTCGCATTTCGTGGAAGGAGTAAGAATAATTTTGTTAAATCTGGTCCTGTATTTTCTGTGGAAACTCTGAATCTCACTAGGAATCCTCGTGTACTT
Source organism: Helianthus tuberosus (assembly GCA_030545235.1). Lineage (NCBI taxonomy): Eukaryota > Viridiplantae > Streptophyta > Magnoliopsida > Asterales > Asteraceae > Helianthus > Helianthus tuberosus. The sequence goes on from CM060366.1 coordinate 125,408,819, forward strand.
TTACTAACTAAATCCTATTCCTCCTAAATTTTCATTTCATCACTCTATACCTTCTACTAGGTTTATCGTTTACATGCACCTAATCGGGAGGGGTAAGGTCATTGTTCCACCTTGTCAGGTTAGACACATGTTGTACCACATGTAAGTTGTCCTATACCTGAGGCAGCCTGAGCCTACAAGCGGTTGATCCAACTCGAGATGAGCTCTCGAAAGTATCTAAATCCCACGAGCTCTGTTTTTTCCGCCTTCATATCTAATTCGAACCTACTCTCCACAATGGTACTATCAATAGATTGCATTTACCGTTTGAAGTCTGCAATCGTCTTTCTGATCATTAACATAACTCTCCTAATCGATATATGATTTTCCTGAACGTTTCCAGATTTGATCAATTGGCTTCTTTCCATTCTTAAAAGAAATAGACGTTCAAACAATCACATTTCAAGAATCTTTTTAATCAAAACTCAAAATACAAACTCTAATCCATACACACATACCTACGGCTCATACATACATATATATATATGTATATATATATATATATATACAGAAAAATATTCTCATTTTTATTTTTATAAAAATCATTTGTTGTTTTGTTTCCAAGAGTTGTGAGAATCCAAGTATTTGAGAATCATGCTAATCATCAGCATTAACATCATCATCATCAAGAAACAAGTTTAAAAGAAATAAAAGTTTTATACCTTTCAAGAACAAAAGTGGGTTTATGATGAGATTCTTGATTAAAATAATCTTGTTCCTCCTTGAAATCACCTTGGAATCACCCTTAAATCTTCAATCCGACTTGAAACTAACATGAAATGTCCATGATCTTCAAAGAAATGAGTTTGAAAATTTTGAATGTGTGTGTTTTTGGCCGAGACTTTCAAAGGAAGAAGAAGAAAATGAATGGATTTGATCTTGTAAATTGTTATAAGTTAAGCGTTTAAGAAAAGTTGAAATGATTAGTTTTTCTAACATTCCAACACATGGCACATAAGGGATTTTGTGTGCACTTTGTGTGCCGCCACCTTGCCCCTCTCTCACTCTTTCTCTCTCTTAAAATGCATACATACACATATACACGCAAGAAACAGGTATTTAACTGGCTACCGGGTATTTTATTTCGCATTTTATCTGCGTTTTAGGGCGTTTAAAATTATTTCTATCATTATATAAAAATTAACTCACCATAATATTGCTAAAATAAATTTTGTTCACCTAGACTGGTTGTGTTGTCTGCATTTTGCAGTATACGCGCGGTATTGCGCAGTACGCGCTTAAATTCGTAAAATAAGGATTTTAAGTGTTTTATCTAATTTTTCTTCATGAATATGATTAAAAATAGGATTTTGATCATAGCGGAAAATTTTTAGATTTTTAACTTTATCTGGACAGTCACCGACGCTCGTTTCGCATTTCGTTCGTTACACAATAAGCGTTTATCTTATTGTTGCCAACGTAATTTTTAACAAAGTTTGGGTTTATCAATACTTCAAATACCTCATATTAATATCATATTTAATTATTTAGTGCCTTCATATAATCATAACACGGGCCACACTAGTACAGTACAAGCTCAGAATAGCCAAGTGTCACACTTCCCAATAGTATCCCTTGTTCATAACCTTTGCCACTACCATACGCGGGCCTGCGCGGATTCCACAGATTCCCTCATGAATATCTCGGATAAGGTAATTTGTGTTTTGATAAAAAATGTGACAACCCTCAAATTTACATGTAACCGTACAATCTATTAATGTTAATTAAAGTACTTGATGACTGTGCTGAATCATTTAACTGCTCTCTGATTACTGTGTTATACTTACATGTGCTTGTTAACATACTAGTAGTGTACAGAAAAGTCATTAAATAGTCGGTTATGATTTCCTAAGTGTTAGAAATTAAAAGTATTACAAAAATATATATATATAAGGCACCTTACATACCAAGGTGCAAGAGATCATACAAGGAGGCCCGGTGCTTTCGGAATCTCAAGAACCTCACTACGTTGCTTTTATCCACCTAGTTTTCGCTTTGTTTCTCCCCTAGCCTTGAGCTAGTAGTAAGTGCCTCTAAACATCATCTTGATCTTGTTTATGGTGGTTAATAAGTGACTTAATGGTCGAAAGTTGAGAACACTAAATAACATAACAGAAAGTCTTGAAAATAAGATGAATAAGTTGGATAAAGAGAAGTTATGTGTGTAAATCATGTGGATCTTGTGTGGTTATGATTCTTGGTTGATTATCTGATGTTTTGCTGGTTAATATTGATGTTTGATGTTGTTGTGATCACTAAACATGTTAACGGAATCAATCGAACGCGCTTTAGAGTGTTAAAGACTGAAAACAGTAGGCTGTTTAATGATTACAGCCAACTTCAGTTGGCTGTAACAGGACCGTAACTTAACGAAAAATGTAGTTTCTAAAGTCTAGACTTATGTACTATGAAATACGGTTCTAATGGCACCAGAATCATAATTTTTGGACTCCGTTTACTATTTTTAAAGTGTCATTTCGTAATAGCAGCTAGAGCTGCAATTTTTCTGCTGAAAATATGCGTTCTGTTTTCAGTCATAACTTGAATCCTGTGTAGAGTTAGATCATGAAACTTATACTGTAAATGACCACTGATGTATTTGTAATCCTCCCACTAGAATTTCGTAAATCGGACTCTCGATGAATTTTAAATAAATTATTCTGTGGACTGTGGTCAGAAAAGACAAATCTGAGTTCAGTCTGGAAAATGAATTTTTATAAAATATTAGTAATGAATTGGACCCCGATATTTTTACACAATAAAATTTCGAACGTTTAAGACATTCTGTAAAAATTTAGGAATTTTTGGAATAAGTTAACTATTTTATTAAAATGTCCGAAAACAGCCCGGTTTTGAATATTTAAGCTGAAACGACATAAGTTGTAATTTGTGTGTCTAAATGTCGAGTATGCTATCTGTGAATGATCTAACATGTTATATGTGTTATGTGCATTATCGTATGTTTGCTTATGAGTGGGGAATGGATGGGAAGTATATATGGGCATAAACAGTTAAAGTAATGCACGCTATGTGATAGATACGTGTAGGAACTTTGTGCTCTATTTGTAAATCACTAAATGACTATCTGGTAATCATATTAGGATGTGATTGACCGACCTTGACTGGTAGCTATATTTGAGAATCTAACCGAGCAAACCGATGTGAGTTCACACTTTCTACAAGGCATGGGATTCCCGGTGGTTTGGGAATGGGTTAAGAAACTAAAATGAAATCTACATATCCTCCTTGGATAGGGTATGTACGACCATCCTCCATAGGTAGGATGCCATTTTTAATCCTACGAATTCTCCTTGTGCAGAATACGTACGTTCGTCCTCCTTGGGTAGGACAACAACCTTAAAAACTTACTAGACAAAACTCTATCATGAAGTCCCTCAATTTATATCGACTTAATCGCCAAGGCCAATGGCGAGCGGGTCATTAGTTAATAGCGCTATCAGGTTTAATAAACCTCACACCGTGCCAGTCGGACGGGCGTGTACTAATGGACTATGGAAGATTATCAGTGATGATAGACGCTGATATAGGGCACAACTTATTTGCGTAGTAGTCGATATCATACCGTCTAGTAGTTCAAACGGGGAAAGCCCCCACTGATTATGGTTATGGTTTGGGTAATGAAAAAGGAACTGGTTAAACATACTTTCAACTACGGGGTAACCCCCACGGCAATTAAGCCAACGAAAGTCAAACCACGTTTTTCAGAAACAACTTAAAACTAAACAACCAAACGTGAACTCACTCAACTTTGTTGTTGACTCGTTGTTACATGCCTTACAGGTCGCTAAACGCTTGGAGCTTGCACGAGGAAGGAGTCCTTGTGGTGTACGGACTGTTATGTTCCGTGCTTATTATTTAAATCCTTAGGAACTTATTAAACTTGCGTTTTGAACTTTAACTTATAAACTATGGACTTATGCTTTTGGATTTACCTTTATGCTTCCGCTGTTTAAACTAAACATGATTAACTAGCGCTGGTCACCAATCGTATTGTGGTTGGTCTTATTTACTTAATTATGATGTTCAATATGATTGGTGGCTCGATCCTGGTCACGTCACGCCTCCAAGCGGTGATACTCCGCATGGTGGAATTTGGGGGTGTGACAGATTGGTATCAGAGCCAGGTTTATAGCGAACTTGGTTTTAAAAAGGGAAAAGCTTTTTAATAAAACCAGACTATAACCTGTACAATGCTCAACAATCCACAACGACGCTTCGCTCCACGTGCAAGACTCGACACCATAAGTGGTATGATTTATGTTATATTGTCGGTTAGATAGTTCTCACTGTGCATTAGATAATGTGATATTTGCTATTTGAACCTTGTGTGCTTACTCTCTACCATCGTCCCACACTTACGCACTTTCGCGACACCTTTCTCACTTACGTTGCTTCATTATGAAGATCATGAGCAGACGCGGGGGACATATCAACCTCTACCATCGTCCCAGTTGACGGATTTAATCAACAAACGAGTCGCTGAGGCACTCGCAGCTAACCCTGCAGGAGGTATAACCTGCCATATCAACCCACCTTAGGACGTTTAGATCCTACCTTCGCAAACCAGCCCTCGTGCTTAACCTTATCTTTTATTCTCGCGCAATAGGTCAACATGCTCAGCCTCCTGTGTGCACGTTTAAAATGTTCATGGACTGCCGACCTACTACTTTCAGTGGCACAGAAGGAGCGATGGGCCTTCTACACTGGTTCGAGAAGCTTGAGTCAGTTTTCAAGATGTGCGAATGCCCCGAAGACCGTAGGGTGAAATATGCTACCGTAACACTTGAAGGAGCTGCGTTAACCTGGTGGAAGGCACAGGTTCAACTACTAGGACTGGCAGTTGCTAATGCCACCCCCTGGAATGGTTTCAAAGAACTGATCAAAGAGGAGTACTGCAGTCGGGATGACATCCACAAGCTAGAAGTGGAATTTTTCAATCTGAAGATGCCGGGGTCTGAGATTGAGGCGTATACTAAGAGGTCAAATGAGCTGGCCATCTTATGCCCTACCATGGTGGACCCTCCCATCAAACGAATTGAGCTGTATCTCAAGGGCCTTGTACCAGAGATTCAAAGTCACGTGACTTCAGCCAACCTGGGCACCATACAGCAAATCATCAAGTTGGCCCATCGACTCACTGACCAGGCGGTGGAGCAAAACAGGCTGCCCAAACGAATCAGTGCCACAGCTACTTTTGATGCACCTATCGACAACAAGCGAAAATGGGATGGGAACTCCAGTAAGGGTTCTGCTTCAGTTCAGTCTCAGCAGCGAAAGACTGATGATTACCAGAGTCCTGGTCAGCAATCTTCTGGTAATCAAGGACAGGGTGGATACCGAGGAAACCACCCCAAGTGCAACCGGTGCAACAAGCATCACATCGGGCAGTGCAACAAAGGTCGATGTCAGAGATGTCACAAGCTGGGCCATGAAGCTAGGGATTGCAGGAGCCCGTGTCCTGTAAATCAGAATCGCCAACAACAACAACAAGCTCCACAGAACCATCATCAGCAGCAACAGCAGGGCAATAAAGGATGCTTTCAGTGTGGCGCTGAAGGTCACTTTAAAAGGAACTGCCCCCAACTGAACCAGAATCAGAACAACAACAATCAAGGAAACGGGAACAACAATGGAGGCAATAATGGAGGCAACAACGGGGGTAACAACAATGGTAATGGAGCAAGGGGTCCTGTGTTCGTGATTGGTCAAGGTGATGCAAGGAACGATCCCAACGTTGTGATGGGTAAGTTTCTTCTGGACGACTTCTTTGTTACTATTTTATTCGATTCGGGTGCCGATACCAGTTATGTGTTCTTAAAAGTTAGCCAAATGCTTAAGCGCACTCCAATACTTTTGAACACCAAACACACGGTAGAACTAGCCAACGGTAAAAGTCTTGAAGCCACACATATAGTTAAAGGTTGTAACCTCGTCTTAGCTGATCAGAATTTCTCTATCGATCTTATTCCTATCGCACTTGGTAGTTTCGACGTCGTTATTGGGATGGATTGGCTATCTCATCATCAAGAGGAGATTGTTTGCAAGGAGAAAATCGTCCGCATTCCTCGTTCTGGTGAAGAATCTCTCGTGATTCGTGGCGACAAGAGTGGTGCTGTCGAAGGCATCATCTCTTTCCTTAAGGCCCAGAAGTGTTTGCGAAAGGGCCACACTACCATTCTGGCACTCGTTACTGACACATCAACGGAAGAGAATTGAAGACATCCCTATTGTACGTGACTTTCCCGAGGTATTTCCTGAGGAATTACCTGGTCTTCCGCCTCATCGCCAAGTTGAGTTTCAAATCGAGCTAGCTCCTGGAGCAGCACCAGTAGCTCGAGCACCATACCGTCTAGCCCCATTAGAACTTGAAGAACTGTCCACACAGTTACAAGAACTCTCGGAAAAGGTTTTTATACGTCCTAGCTCTTCGCCCTGGGGAGCTCCAGTCTTGTTTGTGAAGAAGAAAGACGGTACCTTTAGAATGTGTATTGACTATCGTGAACTTAACAAGGTGACCCTGAAGAATCGTTATCCTCTTCCACGTATTGACGACTTGTTCGACCAGCTGCAAGGGTCGAGCTATTACTCTAAGATTGATTTGAGATCGGGATACCATCAGCTGAGAGTCCGAGAGGAGGACGTCTCCAAAACAGCATTCAGAACTCGTTACGGCCATTTCGAGTTTCTGGTCATGCCTTTAGGGTTGACAAATGCACCATCGGTCTTCATGGATCTCATGAACCGAGTGTGCAAACCATACCTTGATAAGTTCATTATTGTTTTCATCGACGACATCCTGATCTATTCTAAGAGTCAGGAGGAGCACGAGCAGCATCTACGACTTATGCTGGAACTTCTTTGAAAAGAGCAGTTGTATGCCAAGTTTTCGAAATGTGACTTCTGGCTTCGCGAAGTCCACTTTCTAGGCCATGTGGTAAACAAGGATGGAATTCATCTTGATCCATCCAAGGTTGACTCAATCAAGAACTGGCCTGCACCCCGTACACCAACAGAAATCCGCCAATTCTTGGGTTTGGCAGGATATTACAGAAGGTTTATCAAGGATTTCTCAAAGATTGCGCAACCTCTCACTTCACTGACTCAGAAGGGTGTCACCTATCGTTGGGGTGATGCACAGGAGTCCGCATTTCAACACTTGAAAGGTAGACTTTGTAGCGCGCCCATCCTCTCATTGCCTGAAGGCACATATGATTTTGTGGTTTACTGCGACACTTCCATCCAAGGACTTGGTTGCGTATTGATGAAACGTGACAAGGTCATTGCCTACGCATCGCGCCAACTTAAAGTTCACGAAAGGAACTACACTACGCATGACTTGGAGATGGGAGCAATTATTTTCGCACTTAAGATATGGAGACATTACCTGTACGGTACCAAGTGCACCATTTACACCGATCACAGGAGTCTCGAGCATATCTTCAAGCAAAAGGAATTAAATATTCGACAACGCCGATGGGTTGAGCTCTTGAACGATTATGAATGCGCTATCAAATATCATCCGGGCAAGGCCAATGTTGTGGCCGACGCCCTCAGTCGAAAGGATACTATACCTAAGCGTGTACGTGCTTTACAGCTTACCATCCAATCTAACCTTCCCGCTCAAATTCGTGATGCTCAGGTCGAAGCATTGAAAGCAGAGAACATCAGGGCCGAGTCCTTGCGAAGATCGAGGCAGCGACTAGAGCAAAAGGAAGACGGCGCCTACTATGTTAACGGACGCATCTGGATTCCACTTTATGGAGAACTACGCGAGCTTGTGATGGATGAAGCACACAAGTCTCGTTATTCGGTACATCCTGGTTCGGATAAAATATACCACGACCTCAAGACTACGTATTGGTGGCCTGGCATGAAAGCCCACATAGCAACCTACGTCAGTAAATGCTTGACTTGTGCTAGAGTCAAGACCGAATATCAGAAACCATCAGGCCTACTTCAACAACCAGAGATCCCGAAATGGAAATGGGAGCAAATTTCCATGGATTTCGTTACTGGCCTGCCTAGATCCCAGCGCGGAAACGATACCATTTGGGTGATCGTAGATCGACTGACTAAGTCTGCACATTTTCTGGCTATCAAGGAAACGGATAAGTTTTCTACTTTAGCAGACATCTACCTAAAAGAAGTGGTGTCAAGGCACGGAGTGCCAACCTCCATCATTTCTGATCGTGACGCGCGTTTTACTTCTGAACTGTGGCAAGCAATGCACAAGTCTTTTGGCTCACGTTTAGATATGAGCACCGCTTATCACCCACAGACGGATGGGCAATCTGAACGCACCATCCAAACCCTTGAAGACATGCTTAGGGCATGTGTAATTGATTTTGGTAATGGCTGGGAAAAGCACCTCCCGCTGGTGGAGTTTTCGTATAACAACAGCTACCACACCAGCATCCAAGCCGCTCCGTTCGAGGCATTGTACGGACGCAAATGCCGATCACCTCTCTGTTGGGCAGAAGTTGGTGACAGCCAAATCACTGGCCCAGAACTTGTGGTAGATACCACCGAGAAGATTGCCCAGATACGGCAACGAATGGCGGCAGCTCGTGACCGTCAGAAAAGCTATGCTGATAAAGGAAGAAAACCACTCGAGTTCCAGGTTGGGGATCGAGTGCTACTCAAAGTCTCACCTTGGAAAGGTGTAGTCCGCTTTGGCAAACGAGGCAAGCTCAATCCGCGTTATGTCGGACCGTTCGAGATCATTGAGAAAATTGGCAAAGTCGCCTACAGGTTGAATCTACCTGAAGAACTCAGTGGAGTTCACAACGTATTCCACGTGTCAAATCTGAAGAAGTGTCTGTCAGATGAGACTCTCATAGTTCCTCTCAAGGAACTCACAATCGACGACCAGCTGCGATTCGTCGAAGAACCAGTAGAGATTACGGATCGAGATGTTAAAATTCTCAAGCGCACCAGAATACCTCTCGTTCGAGTTCGTTGGGATTCCCGTCGTGGCCCAGAGTATACCTGGGAACGAGAAGACCAAATGAAACTCAAGTATCCCCAGCTGTTTAAGAAAAACGCAACCACTACTGAGACTGAAGCTACTGCAGAATTTCGGGATGAAATTCCAAATCAACGGGGGGATGATGTGACACCCCAGGAAAACCAGGAAACCAACGCAACTTAACTAGCTTCCTCAGTAACCACGCGCTAAATTTCGGGACGAAATTCTCTTAACAGGGGGAGAATGTGACAACCCTCAAATTTACATGTAACCGTACAATCTATTAATGTTAATTAAAGTACTTGATGACTGTGCTGAATCATTTAACTGCTCTCTGATTACTGTGTTATACTTACATGTGCTTGTTAACATACTAGTAGTGTACAGAAAAGTCATTAAATAGTCGGTTATGATTTCCTAAGTGTTAGAAATTAAAAGTATTACAAAAATATATATATAAGGCACCTTACGGATTAGTTAAACACTTTAATGGAACAGTGTCAAACCGAACAACCGGACTTTACCCGGAACATAAAAATATTGTCAATGACATTGTTTTTCCTTTTCTGGGCTAGTTAGGGTCCCCGAACACCCTAACACCCGTTATATTACATAACACACTAATAACCTACATAAGTACCTAACTAAACATAACTAGACACATAACCATACAATTGAAATCAAACCATAAACCACCCCCCCTAACCGATCGGTTCCCCCAAGGGGACACCACCACACAATTGTGATTATTTTAATCAAGATTGTCCCATATCTAGCTTACATGTTACCCAAAGGATTTTAGTGAATGGAGGTTTATAAGAAGACTTAAAGGTTAACATTACATTCACTTAACACTTCAAAATTTTGGCACTCTCTCTCTCCCCTTGCCTTGCTTACGGCCGAACCCAACAACACCCACCATCACCATTACTTGTTCACCTTCAAGCCATTTTCTTACATACCAAGGTGCAAGAGATCATACAAGGAGGCCCAGTGCTTTCGGAATCTCAAGAACCTCACTACGTTGCTTTTATCCACCTAGTTTTCACTTTGTTTCTCCCCTAGCCTTGAGCTAGTAGTAAGTGCCTCTAAACATCATCTTGATCTTGTTTACGGTGGTTAATAAGTGACTTAATGGTCGAAAGTTGAGAACACTAAATAACATAACAGAAAGTCTTGAAAATAAGATGAATAAGTTGGATAAAGAGAAGTTATGTGTGTAAATCATGTGGATCTTGTGTGGTTATGATTCTTGGTTGATTATCTGATGTTTTGCTGGTTAATATTGATGTTTGATGTTGTTGTGATCACGAAAAATGTTAACGGAATCAATTGAACGCGCTTTAGAGTGTTAAAGACTGAAAACAGTAGGCTGTTTAATGATTACAGCTAACTTCAGTTGGCTGTAACAGGACCGTAACTTAACGAAAAATGTAGTTTCTGAAGTCTAGACTTATGTACTATGAAATACGGTTCTAATGGAACTAGAATCATAATTTTTGGACTCCGTTTACTATTTTTAAAGTGTCCTTTCGTAACAGCAGCTAGAGCTGCAATTTTTCTGTTGAAAATATGCGTTCTGTTTTCAGTCATAACTTGAATCCTGTCTAGAGTTAGATCATGAAACTTGTACTGTAAATGGCCACTGAAGTATTTGTAATCCTCCCACTGGAATTTCGTAAATCGGACTCTCGATGAATTTTAAATAAATTATTCTGTGGCTGTGGTCAGAAAAAGAAAAATCTGAGTTTAGTCTGGAAAATGAATTTTTATAAAATTCTAATAATGAATTGGACCCCGATATTTTTACACAACAAAATTTGGAACGTTTAAGACATTATGTAAAAATTTAGGAATTTTTGAAATAAGTTAACTATTTTATTAAAATGTCCGAAAACAGCCCGGTTTTGAATATTTAAGCTGAAACGACATAAGTTGTAATTTGCGTGTCTAAATGTCGAGTATGCTATCTGTGAATGATCTAACATGTTATATGTGTTATGTGCATTATCGTATGTTTTCTTATGAGTGGGGAATGGATGGGAAGTATATATGGGCATAAACAGTTAAAGTAATGCACGCTATGTGATAGATACGTGTAGGAACTTTGTGCTCTATTTGTAAATCACTAAATGACTAACTGGTAATCATATTAGGATGTGATTGACCGACCTTGACTGGTAGCTATATTTGAGAATCTAACCGAGCAAACCGAGGTGAGTTCACACTTTCTACAAGGCATGGGATTCCCGGTGGTTTGGGAATGGGTTAAGAAACTAAAATGAAATCTACATATCCTCCTTGGATAGGGTATGTACGACCATCCTCCATAGGTAGGATGCCATTTTTAATCCTACGAATTCTCCTTGTGCAGAATACGTACGTTCGTCCTCCTTGGGTAGGACAACAACCTTAAAAACTTACTAGACAAAACTCTATCATGAAGTCCCTCAATTTATATCGACTTAATCGCCAAGGCCAATGGCGAGCGGGTCATTAGTTAATAGCGCTATCAGGTTTAACAAACCTCACACCGTGCCAGTCGGACGGGCGTGTACTAATGGACTATGGAAGATTATCAGTGATGATAGACGCTGATATAGGGCACAACTTATTTGCGTAGTAGTCGATATCATACCGTCTAGTAGTTCAAACGGGGAAAGCCCCCACTGATTATGGTTATGGTTTGGGTAATGAAAAAGGAACTGGTTAAACATACTTTTAACTACGGGGTAACCCCCACGGCAATTAAGCCAACGAAAGTCAAACCACGTTTTTCAGAAACAACTTAAAACTAAACAACCAAACGTGAACTCACTCAACTTTGTTGTTGACTCGTTGTTACATGCCTTACAGGTCGCTAAACGCTTGGAGCTTGCACGAGGAAGGAGTCATTGTGGTGTACGGACTGTTATGTTCCGTGCTTATTATTTAAATCCTTAGGAACTTATTAAACTTGCGTTTTGAACTTTAACTTATAAACTATGGACTTATGCTTTTGGATTTACCTTTATGCTTCCGCTGTTTAAACTAAACATGGTTAACTAGCGCTGGTCACCAATCGTATTGTAGTTGGTCTTATTTACTTAATTATGATGTTCAATATGATTGGTGGCTCGATCCTGGTCACGTCACGCCTCCAAGCGGTGATACTCCGCATGGTGGATTTTGGGGGTGTGACAAAAAATTACCGAAGCAATTAAGTATTCAAATTAGTTAAGTGAGGTAGTGTGCTAAGAATGTGTATCGAAAATATGCTGATTTAGTTGTTTGCAAAAATAGTTTTCAGGATACGGCTCAGGATATCGAGCTGTATCTACAATCAAACGATGAGCAAAAATGTAAAGGGTGACACGAGATGTACGAGGAAAGCCCTTGATCAATCTAGATCGCCGACACAAAACCTCGGGAGCTAACAATCACAGCTGCCTTGTTCTTCTTATTACTTCGAATATCGGGATACAGTGCAGGATATGATATGGATCAACTAAGTGTTACAATGCGATTTGAATACAAGTGTAAGTGTATTGTGAGTGTTTGCAACTAGAGAGCAAGAGAGTTCGAGAGATTGTGTGTCCTTATCTGATCCGATCAATCCTATTTATAGTAAAACAAAACTAACTAACTAGCCTACAATTCCAGGATATAACGAATATTACCTTTGTGAACGTTTAGTCCACGTCTTCCGGCTTCAACGTTCATATTCCAACAGATTGGCCCGAGTCTTTGGGAGAAGAAGTCCACTTGAACGTTATAAACTTGCTTCATCAATCTGCACGTGAATTAATTAGTAACTACCAGGATACTGCATTTGGATGTTACCAATATCCTGATCCGGTATCCTGATCACAACAAAAGGAACATAGTCAGAATATTATTCAGGATATATAAGCGGAAAATCACCCATAACAATTGTCCCCAAAATATATCTGTTGGTATACCAATTCCAACGGATATATTTTAAAACTTATCTCATGAATCGAGGTTATTAAGTTGAAACGACGGTTGAAGTGACACGCTACAACTCCCCATGCGATATTTACTCAATACCCCCTACATCCAGCCTATATTTAGCCGGACTATTCTGCATTATGATCATCACACTTCAAGCAATTTTTCAGGTATTCTCCCTCTTTCTCTTCTTTGTTTTTCTTCGTTTAAATCACTCGTTTCTTAGTTGAAATCTTCCATGGCCTCATGAACAAGATCACGCACAAACGAGCCAACCCCAACCCTTGAAAGTTGTCACACCCCGACCATGTAAAACAACGAACCGTGGTGGAAACGTCGGGGAGTGTTGTAACAGAATCATCGTTTCACAACCATGGTAATTAAAAGTTTTGTTTTATTGATTTATTAAGTAATGTACATTGTCTTTAAAACTAAACAAACAAATTAAACATCGTCTATTATCGTTATTAAGTCACTAAGGCCTCGTCCAGATCCTATGTGACTCATGCATCCTAGCAATCGATATCACGCAACACCACCTGAAACATATGTAAAAACAAAGTCAGCAAAGAAATGCTGGCGAGCACATAGGTTTTTATAAGAGTATCGGATTCATGGCTCGTTTATATGTTGCAGTACCTCGTTAGACTACAAGAGTCAAAATACAAACCTCATTTTGAAAAGTGTGTTGCAACATGGATAACCAACTCAAATCAAGTTGGTTATAGTTTATAAAATCTCGTAGCCATGATTCTTAACCCAAAAACATTTGTTTTAGTAAACTAATTCGTAAAAATATCTCGTAAAACTCGTTAATAAAAACTCGTATGGTTTATATCATTTCGAAAACCTCTTTGTGTGACATCGTTTCAAATTCGTTTCCCAAGTGAACTAAATAATGACACGAAATGTAAGATGATAAAAGCACTTATATATAAGATGTACAAGCGGCGTATCTACTATGCTTTTATCATGCTACACCCGTCCCATTATCTAATCACTACCCAAAACCAATCGTTTAACCAAATCGTTTATCTCGTTTAAGTCGTCTCAAATCGTTTAACTCGTCCCAAAATCGTATTCGTTTTAATTGTGAAACTACTTTTGGTCGTCTCGCTAATAACATTCAAACCTTCGTGACTCGACTATCTCGTTTCTCGCATTAACAAACCACCAAAGGGTAAGTTAACAATCACAGATTCGGTCGTTACCTACATAACCCCCACACATAACCATGGGTGTAGTCTGATAACGGGATTTGTTAGATCCTATGGTACCATAACCTAATACTGGTCGGTTCGGCCAAAATTAATGAATGTCATTCATTATGTAACTACAACCAACAAGTTCGTTCACATTATCGAAATCGTTATTTGTTTAATATAAACCATCTTTATCGTTTTTGAAACCATCGTTTAAATATCGAAATCGTTTTAATACATATGAATCACCCCAAAACAATTGAAAATAATAAAATAGGGGAACTATGTACTCACATTGAATGGAAGGGTATCCTTGATCTAAAGAACTTAGCGAAGCTCAGGCAAACCAAGGAAATTCAAGTAGTACCTAGTAATCGGATCACTAGTAAATAAATCGACACCTAAATCAGAAGATCGGATAGAATGAGGTCTTGTAAACCAAATGAGTGTTGGAACTCATGTGATGTGGTTTAACAAAGCCTACATTCTAGATCGGAACCTAACCTAAGTGCTTTCGACCCGTTACGACCCGTTTAGGCAGCTTACGCTACTTTAACGCGCCGTGCGCGCAAAAGAGCGTACGAGACGTCTAACTAGTCCTATGAAAAGTATTATATACCTAAACATGTTTAATTAAGTGGCATAATCAGTTAAGTGACAAATGTTTAGGTTACATATGCTTAAAATCCAATTATGCATGAAAAGGGTATTTTGGTAATTTACCTAAGGCATATAAACTACATATCATACAACTACTTAAACTAGGTAACCATAAGGTATAACCTCGAAAGGTTATTCCCTATGAAACTATGGTCACTAAACATGCTTGGTCGGATCCTAATGATTGACCAAACGGGTCGAGTTCGAAAGTCTAAGCGGTGGTTTAGACCGCTTGACTTGCGACTCTAAACAAGCACTAAACTAAAAGTGACGAGCTAAGCATGTTAAAACATGCTTAACTAAGTTAGAAAACAGGTTTTGATATCAAAACAAAGTGTTTTGATACCAAGAGTAGTTTGGTTGCAAAATACGCTTAAATGCGCATTTTGACCGAAACTACGACTCGTCACTACGCC
Organism: Helianthus tuberosus; assembly: GCA_030545235.1. Taxonomy (NCBI): domain Eukaryota; kingdom Viridiplantae; phylum Streptophyta; class Magnoliopsida; order Asterales; family Asteraceae; genus Helianthus; species Helianthus tuberosus. The sequence continues at coordinate 125,424,076 of CM060366.1, forward strand.
TAGTCAACGTGGTAATCAGTAGGTATAGTCACTAGGGACTATAACCATCGTGATTACGCTCACGTTGCGAAGTTCAAACGAACTTCTCGTTGACCAACTCGTGGTCAAAGCTGAAAGTCAAACACTGTTTGACTTTCAAGCTAGGAAAGCAATAAAAGAATGAAGGAGGACTTACAAAGGGTCCAAAGAGATTTGATTCCAAGTATTCTCAAGTATGAAGTGAATAATCACATCAACTTAGAGAATTCTCAGATCAAATGTGAGGAAAAAAGAATGAGATGGCTTGCTATTTATAGTAGTGCATGAAGAACAAGATCATGACACTTGTTTGTGTGGTCTCTAAGCAAAAATCATGGCCATACAATTGTTAGGAGCTCATTAGTAACCTTTGTGATCACTTAAACTTGCCCATAACACAAAAGAATTACCATAACAGCCCCTGAAGTTGCAACAGAATGCAAAAATTGATTTTTGGTTGCTGGGCATGTTCACACGGCCCGCGTAAGCTGAGGGACAGGCTTACGCGGCCCGCCTGGTCCCTGCAGCTCAGCAATAGTTTCAGCATTTACAGTTCAGGTCCCTGCACTTGTTTGAGTCCATTTTTGGCACTTTTGACCCCCGTTAAGCCATTTTCAAGGCTCTACAAGGACAATAAAGTTTAGAGGACTCAAAATATGCTCGGAAAACTCTCGGATATCGGCTCGTTTGGTCGTACGGTTGCGTTGTTTGGTTAATTACGACGGAAGTCGTAACGAACGCAAAAACGATCCAAATTAAGCGACGAACGGTATTTTTGCATGCCGATCACTAAAATAAAAATATTTTAGGGTGTACAAAAATTTTGGATGTCCAGATGTGGTCAGAACGTAAGATATGCGCAAAAATGCAAACTTACGTCATTTTTGACACTTTTAGTCCCTGTAAGATCAAATAAGCATGTTTTCGCACACCGAACCCATTAAAGCTTATTTCTAAGCTATGTTTAGGTTATTTATGGTATGTTTAGCTTATGATCAAGTTCCGGACTGTTCGATACCATACGAATTGGCATAGTTTCGCAGTTTGACACAAATAGTCCATGCGATCGAATAAGCTTGTTTTCAACACACCAAACCATCCAAAACTTATTTCTAAGTTATGTAAAGGTTATTTAAGGTATGTTAAGCCAATGTTACTATTCTAGAGTGTTTGTCGTGTTAAACTGACTGCGTTTACGCACCAGTTTGCGTATAACTTTCCAGAAAGCGATTTAAAGCTCGAAATCGGAAATCGAATCAAATCGTAAAATCATCAAACACAAATACACATATAATAACACCAAAACACATTGTTTTATTGATAATTAACATTGTTTTTCATTGAACGTCGATTACAGAGTACAGTTGTCACAAAAGTCAAAATCTTCTTCGAGAACCCGAAAAGGAGATTTGCTCTCTTAACAACGCCGACATTGCCGCCTTAAAAGATTCTGGTGCCTTTCCTGCCGGGGTGATCATTCGTCCCTTCGATCGGGAGGTCCGTTCAGACGCAGTATCAAACGAGTGGGTGTGTTTCTTAGCCTATCCTTTCTCCTTGGGACTCCGGTATCCTTTTCCAGCCTTCATTTCCCGCTTTTTTGAACTCACCGGCCTCAGTTATGCTTAGACCATGCCAATGGTTTAGAGAGTTTTAATGGTGTTAGACCAAATTAAATCTCGTCATGTCACTGGTCTTTGTGTTGAAGATCTCCCTATAGCATATCGACTGAGGTCCCATGGAAATAGCCGTTTTCTCCTCTTTTCCACTTCTAAGAACCCCCTAATCCTCAAGGTCACTAAGAATGAAGATAAGTGGCAAAGAAAGTTCTTTTTCGTAAAAAGGGATTCTATCGTCAAGGGTTTTGACCTGCCAGTTGAATGGTTGACTTCGGGTAGGATTTAGGGTTTTAGGAATATCCCCAAATATATCTTAAAACTATATCCTTAACTGACATCTTCATTTTTTGTGCAGAAAATTTCAAAGATCTAGCCCCTCCAAGTGCAAAATCGGAGCTCAGGATCAAAGACAACTATCGACTTCCTGATAGTGAAAGAACCTTCTCCCTGTCTCTCATAAGTTCAAGTCAAACATCAAGTTCAGAAATGTTTGGTAAGTATGTTATTAGACTAATTACAGAATATGAGTATTAAGAATTAAGTATTTCTCCCTTCTTTGCAGTGCCGGTTATCAATCTTGAAGGCTTCCAGCTTGATGAGTTGGACAGTTACTCTGGCCTTATGCCTGTTAAGCAGGAAATCAACCCTAAGCCAGCAGTCACGTCAAAGCCTACCGGTTCAAAAACCGCTACTGCACCCAAAGCTCCCCCAGCATCCAAGTCTCGAACCTCCAGCTCTCGAACCTCTATGAAGACGCATGCGGTTTAAACTCGATGCTAGAGAGCAAGTTGAAAAAGGCTGAAGCTACCATTGTGGACCAAGCAGCGATTGCCACCGCTAAATCAGAGCACTACGAAGCCAAGTACAAGGCAATGACCCAAGAGCATCAGTCTGCCATCAAGAAGATCACCCACGAGGCCCAAGCCAAATCCGATGCTACCCAGGTTCAACACGAGCAGGATATGGCTTCATACCGGGAAGGCCTCAAGAACTCTGTCGTCATCTCCCTCCTCCAGGCTAGATTGAAAATGGCCTACGAGGCTAAGGCCCTGGGTTTCGAATACCCTTCATGGAGCGTTAAGGCTTGGGAGGTGAAGTTAAAAGATCTTGGTGGTAACCCCGTGGAGCCTCCTGCGAAGTCTGTTGCGGAGGAGCCTGCTAAGGTGGTCCAGAAGGTGGGTGATGCTGATGCTACAAAGGATGCTGGTGGCGATGCTGGGAAGGATGCTGGTGCTGATGAAGCCATGGTGGAAGAGGGTGCTGCCCCTTGAAAGCAACAAAATGAGCGATGATGGATGTTGAAGCCGAGGCCGGAGCCCATTTTTTTAAGTTTGTTGGTTGTGGTTTGTTGAACAATTTCTATTTCTTGTCTTTCAAACAATTATATTTCTTGCACTTAGACAATATGGTGACCAAAGGTGGAGGGATCCTGAGTTTCAGGATGAAGCCCTTGGTCCATCAGTTAGTGCCGTTTATTTTGAACAATAGAACAGTTGGAGGCGGATGGGTCTCGGTTTGAGATGAAACCTTCAACTGTTAAGTAAATATGGTAGAAAACTAACTGTGCTTTTGGTGGATGGGTCTCAGTTTGAGATGAAACCAAAAGCACAATCTTTTGATATGTTAATAATATAACCTTTTTATGACCTTATCTATCATTGTCATTTTTCAATTCTTGTTATGCATTGCTTAGTTTGAATACAATTTCAATGTTCCAAACTTAGTGTAATATTTCAAATGTCCTAACCAAATATCATGAAAATATCTTGATCAAGATATTCGTAAATATCTTATTAAGACTTTTGTCAAATAGGGTTTTTACAACTAAAACAATTTAGATAACGTTTTCAAAGAAAAAGGATAGTTCACTTTTATTTTACAAAGCTTGTTTCGATAATAGATGTTTGACTCAAGTATAGTTTCAATTTTTCAATCTAATTTACCATGCCTTAAACATTCTGAGCAAATTCCCTGAAATATATCCTGAAAATATATCCTAAAATATATCCTAAGGATATATCCTGAAAATATATCCTGAGAATATATCTTGATCAGAATATCTTCAATCTAAGTATTATACTCATAAATGTTTTAATCAAACTTTCATCAAATATAGTTCCAGAAATTTAGACAATTTAGATAAGGCTTTTAAAGGAACAAAACGGAAAGATCATACCAGATACAGAGTATAACACTATCCTCAGACTTCAATCCTTTTGCAACTTTTCCACCGGAGATGTCCCCAGTCTGGGACACTTAGTGAACTAAGCCCAAACTTGATCCCCTGAGTTCTCCATAATGCCTTAGTAGGAATGTCCCCTGTGCATTATGTTTTTGAATACTTAGAAATTTTCTGGACTTCAACTGCAACTGTTTGTATAATTTTTATGTTACAGGGGATAAACCCTAAAATATCCTGGAGATATATCCTTAGTGTTCTGGGGATAATCCCATAGGTATTCTGGGGAAAATCCCAAGTTTTCGTGCGCTACAGGCGGGAGTGTATAAACTCCAAGACTTAGAAATGTGAAAACCTTTAAAACTTAGAGAGTATGAAAATACCCTTTCGCGAGAGAGGGTGATCAATCCTCATATACCTTAAGGATCCAGGATATAGCCAATGATAACAAAATTGTCAGCCACTTTTACATGGACTGGTCCCACCATCTTGAACTATTCCTGGATAACTTGCGCTCTAGGCGGGGTGTTTAAAGCCAATTCGAGAGAAAGGTGAATACCTTTAAACCTGTGAAAGGATCATGATCCCTTAAACGTGAGAGAGGGGGCCAATCCTCTAATCTTCCGAATTATCCTAAGTGTATATCCTGGAGTCATATCCCGAAGCATATTCTACAAAACAACCTTAAACTAAGATGGGTGTTAGCCTGGCTAACACCCCTCCGATGCTTAAGTCAGTACTGGGTTCAAAATAAAATAGAATCATATTTAAAAGAGATAGAATTCATACCATCCTGAGTTAGAAATTAATTTCTAAACTCACTTGAAATAGGCTTTGAGATGTATAGCATTCCAGGATCTTGGTAATATATCCCCCTCCATATTCTTAAGCCGGTATGCTTCTTTCCCAGATTCCGATTTAATCTCATAAGGTCCTTCCCACTTAGGAGCTAACTTTCCATCAGCGGGATTAGTAGTATTCTGAAAAGCCTTCCTTAATACCCAATCTCCAACTTGAAACCTCCTAGTCCTTATATTTTTGTTATATGCTCTGGATATCCTCTGTTGATATGCTGCCATCCTTAGCTTTGCCGCATCTCTTGTTTCATCAATAGTATCCAATTCTTGGCATAGGGCTTCAGGATTCTGCTCAGGATCCTGAAAGTTGGATCTTGCTGTAGGTATTACCATCTCTGTCGGGATTACTGCTTCTGCTCCAAATACTAAGGAAAATGGAGATTGCCCAGTTGCACTTTTCACTGTTGTCCTATCGGCCCATAAAACGAAGGGTAATTCTTCTGCCTACCTTCCTTTCTTAGCTCCTAGTCTCTTCTTCAAATTGTTGACAATTATCTTATTCGAGGATTCTGCTTGTCCGTTGGCTTGAGGATGCACTGGTGTGGATGTAATCATTTTAATTTCCCAACTCTTACAAAAATCGGTTGTCCTCTTACTTATAAACTGAGAACCATTGTCACAAATTATCTCAGCTGGTACCCCAAACCTAGTCAGGATATTCCTTTTTATGAACGATACTACTTCTTGGTCTCTGACTTGAACAAATGCTTCAGCTTCAACCCATTTAGAGAAATAATCAGTCATTGCCAGCATAAAGACTTTTCCTCCTGGAGCCTTTGGCAATTTTCCTACTATATCCATTCCCCACTTCATGAATGGCCAAGGGGAAGCAATAGGATATAGTGGTTCAGCAGGCTGATGTAATATATTACTGTGCCTTTGACATGCATCACATCTTCGAGCATATTCTGCTGCATCTTTCCTCATCGTCGGCCAATAGTATCCTGTTCTTAATACCTTTGAGAATAACGATCTGCCCCCAGTATGGTTACCACAATCCCCTTCGTGTATATCCTGAAACACTTCTTTGGTTTCGGGATCCTCCAAGCACCTCAGGTATGGTCCTACAAGAGATTTCTTATACAAAACATCATTTATAATAGTGAATCGTGATACCTTCATCCTAAAGGCCTTAGGATTCTCATCCTTTGGGATGTGTCCTTCCTTGAGATATCTCATGATTGGAGGCGTCCAGGACTTAGGATCCTCCTCGGGATACTCATCATCAGGATCCTTGATACTTACTACTTCCTTATCCTGAGATTTGAGAAGATCCATCGCAGGATACATGATATGTAGTATTGGTATTTGGGTTCCCTCCGGTATCCTGACTGATGATCCTAGATTTGCTAAGGCATCTGCTTCAGCATTATCCTCTCTTGGTACCTGTTCAAGTGTAAAAACATCGAAATATCCTGCTAATTTTTTGAGAATTTTGAGATACTCGATTAACTTCTCACCTTTAACTGCATAGGATCCATTAAAATGATTAGTAATTAACAGGGAATCGACAAACACTTGTAAACTTTTAATATTCATATTCCTGGCCAACTCTAATCCTGCAATCAAAGCTTCATATTCTGCTTCATTATTAGTAGCAGGAAATTCACACCTAATAGCCTGGGGTAATGTGTCCCCCTGTGGCGATTTTAGTAGTATACCCAATCCTACACCTCTTACATTAGATGCACCATCGGTATATAATGTCTAGGATTCTAGATTTTCTCCTAGCTGTTGTACTTCTAGGTCTACTTCATTTTGAATATCACTACTAAAATCAGCCATAAAGTCAGCTAGAGCCTGAGACTTTATGGCATTTCTAGGTTCATATACTAGATCATAGGCACTGAATTTTACTGACCATTTAGCCATTCTTCCTGACATCTCAGGTTTCCTAAGCACATTTTTAACAGGGTAATTAGTTTTAACATGAATCCTATGTGTCTCAAAATAATGTCTAAGCTTTGTCGATGCCATAACTAGAGCCAATATTAATTTTTCTAAATGAGAATATCTAGTTTCAGCATCTAATAAACTTTTGCTAACGTAATAGACAGGATACTACTGACCTTCGTGATCCTTTACCAGGACAGCACTTACTGCGTTCCCTGATACTGCAAGATATAGGGATAATGGTTCACCATCCCCGGGCTTCATCAATAGTGGTTGTTAGGGATGGATTTTCTAAACCTAAGGATCATGGATCCTCAAGTGTAGCCAGGATTACGGATCCTCAATTCTGTTTGAATCAAGGATCCTTAGAAGACGTTGCAGGTTTAAGGATCCAGGATCCTCATTATTATCCTTATACTAACAGTTGTTTCCACTGTATTTGAACTTGATTTGCAGGAGTATACGAATGAGACTTGGTCTTGCCGAGATTCTTGGGGAATAGCTCCATTATTCTGCACGTGCATAGCTTGTATGATCATTATGGAAGTCGTGGGGAGCTAGCATGATTTGCGGATTGTTTGTTATTTAGTTTATTTCTATTTTTATAAGGGGATAACGAGCTTGATAGTAAGAAGAAGTTAGCAAACACACACACTCGAAAACTCTCTGCAACTTATTGGCGATTACATACATTTTGCACACTAGTGATCCTTGTAACAAGCTTGTTATCATCCCAAATTGTAACCTTTACTTGTTTAATATAGCTGGTGATCGGTAGTTTCCATCACCCGAGGTTTTTTATGCCGGAGATCATATATTGATCAAGGGCTTTTTCCTCGTATAAATCCTTATGTCTCTTGTTCATTTCATTTACAAGTTGTTCATACATTCGTTCCTTCATTCAAGCATCATACCTCACAAAATAAGATTTGGTTGCATTATCCTAGTCTGTTTTTTGACCAAAACAGGTTGGCACCCACCGTGGGGCAATTGGTGCTTCATTTCTGAGAAATTTTGTTCATTGTGATCATTTCGGTTCACCACTTTCAACCACATGGCTTCTTCAGCGAAGAACACATCAAGTTCCATGCCGGCAGTCACTTCTTCACAGGGCATCCCACCTTTGCCTCCAGCACCTTTTGGATCCCAGAAGAATGCTGAGAATGCTGTGAAGAAACAAAGCCCCGTTTTCTCAAAACCACCAACTTCTGCTGTTTCTTCTAGCCCTTCAAACAGTGATCTTTATTCTTTGATTTTGCAGATGAGGGATTACATGCAGCAGCAGGACAAAACCAATGATAGGATCCTTTGAGAGATTGATGACATCAAGAAATTGAAGAGATCAGCGGAGGATCACTCCCCATTGGTGCCTAAATCACTGGATTTCGACACTCCAGCTATAACTGCCCAGCAATATGCGGCTCCAAATATCCAGTACCAGAGTGGATCATTGGGAATGCGTTATGGATCAACGGCAATGACTCAGGCTCTAGGATCCTACTTTCAGCCTTCAGGATCCTCTTTTCAGCCTTTAGGATCCTCCTTCCAGCATCAGGGATCCTTCACTAGCTCAGGAGGATACAGGGGAACGCAGACAGTTCAAGGATCCTCCTCTCAGGTTCAGGGATCCTCTCAGGTTTAAGGATCCTCCTTTCAGGTTCAAGGATCCTCATCTCAGGTTTACGGATCCATGGATTATCCTCCAAGACCCCCAGCCACAGCACACCAAGGATCCAACATCTTTCAGGATCAAGGATTCTTAAGGAGTGTACAACCCGGAAGTTCAGATGTTCATATAGGAGACTTCATCCCTATGCAAACTAGTGCTTCATCTGGTCCCTCAATTATACCAGAATCCCGTCAATATGGATTCACATCTGGAATTCCAAACTTGAATCCTTCAGGAGGTAACACCTTGAATAATTCTTATAATACTAACCATGGCTTTGTGCAGGATACAGGTATCAATCAAGCTATGGCTAGGGAATTACAGAAACTGAAGGATATGATATCCAGCGTTCCAGGAGTGGTTAAGCCCATTCCTGAAATTGCAGATGGAAGCCACAGGATATCTCGTTTTGCACCACCTATTTGTGATGCAGAAATTCCAAAAAGGTTCCAAATACCAACCATGAAGCTATATGATGGCTCAACGGATCCAGAAGAGCATGTAGCTTAATATAGAGAAAGGATGGAGATCAATCCCATCCCGGAGAGGTTAAAAGAAGCATGTTTATGCAAGGGTTTTGGATCCACATTAACAGGATCAGCTCTTAAATGGCTGCTAAGTCTTCCCCCTTACTCTATTACTTCATTTGCTAATCTAGTTAATCTGTTTAATAGTCAATTCTCATGTAGCAGGAATTTTGAACGTTTAACTAGTGATCTATATAGGGTAACACAATGTCACACCCCGACCACGTAAAACAAAAAATCGTGGCGGAATCGTCGGGGAGTGTTGTAACAGAATCATTGTTTCATAACACATGGAAATTTAAATGTTGTTTTATTGATTTAAAAGAGTTACAATGTCTTAACAACAAGGAAGCATAACATAATTAACTAGTCTTACATCTTTTATTGTCACTAAGGCCCAAGTCCGCCTAGGTGTAACTTGATCAATCCTATGCATCATTTCCTGAAACACATGTGAAAATAGGTACGTCAGCATAAAAATGCCTGTGAGATACATAGGTTTTATTGATTTAGGATTCATGACTTGTAAGTTTATAAGAAAATGTTTATCAAAAGTAGTCATGAACCTTGTAAAATGTTTTTGTTTTATAAATCATATAAAAATCGATAAGGAAATAGATGATATAAAAGAAATATGTATGGTTAACTAAACAACCAAGTAAAATGAATTTGCATAAAATGTGTTATTTGTAAAACAATGTTTTGTAAAGATATGTTAATTGTGTAAAATGTAATATGTAATATGTCAAAATTGAAATGGTTTAAATAACGCTACGATATGTAATATCATAAAAGCACTTATATATAGGAAGTACCAGCAGCGTATCCACCATGCTTTTATCATATTACACACGTCTCGTTACTTAAATCACTTATCCAAACAAACCACCAATGCAAAAATGTTCATGTATAACTAAATGTAATGTTTAAACAAATGTTGAAATGTTATTGCGTAAACAAATGTAATGTAGAGTGAATAAAGAGCCTTTATTGATTAAAAGCATTTACTCGACCCTATAAGAAAGAAATGTACAAAACAATGCAATTGATAAATTATAATAAAAATTTATGTTTTGTAAAATAATGCATGCTTTACTGATACAAACATCTATGCGGTATTGTGAAAATGCATACATTTAAGCCTTGAAACTGTGGCGATAAACCCTTAAACGAATTAAAGATTTATCAGAGTTATGTTTATCGAATTCGGTCATTCCTTCCATCCAAACATACCTAGGATGTCAGGAACAGGAGTTGTCAATTCCTATGGTACCACTTCCTACTAACGAACGACGTAGCTAATGTTAATGAATGTATTTTTTGAGCCATTTAAACAAACCAAATGTCATACCAAAATGTAAGCATGTTTTATGAAAATAATGTACTAAGTATGCAACAAATGGACATACATATCATGAAATGAAATGTAAAATAATGTACTAAGTATGCACTAAATGGACATACATAGCATGAAATGAAATGTAAAATAATGTACTAAGTATGCACTAAATGGACATACATAGCATGAAATGAAATGTAAAATAATGTACTAAGTATGCACTAAATGGACATACATAGCATGAAATGTAATGTAAAACGATGTACTAAGTATGCACTAAATGGACATACATAGCAAAAACATAATGAAATCATGTACTAATAGTGTACTAATGAACATAGCAAGTATATGATATGAAAACATGGAAAGCATGAAAGTAACAAGTAGGCACATGTGTTTCACCCCAAAATGTTTGAAAAACAGTAAAAGAGGGGTCTATGTACTCACTTGAGGGTGCTTAAAAGTCTTGAACAACAACCAAGCAAAGCTAGGGGAATCATGGAAATCAAACGACACCTAATATAGATAACTATGTAAATAACCGGACCTAAATCGGAAGATCGAATAGAATGAGGTTTCGTAAACCAAATGATTATAGGAACTCATGTAATGCGGTTTAACAAAGCCTACACTCTAAAATGAAACCTATCCTATGTGCTTACGACCCATTACGACCCGTTTAGGTAGCTTATGCTACTTTAACGCGTCGTTCACGTAAAATGCGTTTGGACCGCCTAGCTAGTCCTATGACAAGTAATATATGCCTTAACATGTCTAATATTGTTGCCTAATCAGTTTAGATGTCAAAAATTGTGTTACATATGCTTAAAATGAATTTTGGCGTAAAAAGGGCATTTTGGAAATTTTCCAAAGGCATATAAACTACCTATCATATAACCAACTAAATGACGTGACCATAAGGTATAACCTTGTAAGGTTATTCCCTATACAACTATGGTTACCTAATGTGTTTGGTCGGATCCTAATGATCAACCAAACGGGTCGGGTTCGAAAGTCTAAGTGGTTGTTTAAACCGATTACCTTACGACCCTATATAAGCACTAAACCTAAAGTGACGAGCTAAACATGTTTAACAAATTTAGAAAAACAGGTTTGGTATCAAAACAAATGGTTTTGATACCTAAAAGTAGTTTGGTTACAAAATACGCAAGAATACGTATTTTGGCCGAAACTACGACTCGCCACTATGCCTAGATAACGTGGTAATCAGTAGGTATAGTCATAAGAGACTAAAACCATCGTGATTACGCTCACGTTATGAAGTTCAATGAACTTCGTGTTGACCATAAACTGGCCAATGCAGAAAGTCAAACAAAGTTTGACTTTCATGCCAAAAACGCGTAAAAGAACGAAAGAGGACTTACAAAAGGTCCAAGAATGGAGGTTTGACCCGATTATTCTCACGTATGAGGTGAAAGCACCTCAACTTAGAGAAATATCAGATCAAATGTGAGTTTGAGAGCAAAGGGAGTGGGGTTTATATAGTTTTCGCACAACCGTTAAGATCATTCATCGTAAAACGAGCTTTGATCTAGGCCGTACATGTGCATCCCTTGTTTTCTAAAACCATGGGAGCCCCTAATATGAGCCCATAGTATCATAAAAACCATTTGCAAGTGCCTAAAACTGCTGGAACAGCTGGAAACAGGCTAGAAATTCAGTTTTGCAGGTCTGATACTTTTACACCGGCCGCGTAAGAGTATGGCAGGGGTTTACACTGGCCTCCTGAGATCCCAATTTAGCAACCAAGTTTCAAAAGTTGTTGTTTCAGTCCCTGCATGCTTTTAAGCCCTGTTTTGACACGTTTGAGGCCCGTTAAGCCATTTTCAAGGCTCTACAATGATGCCTAAATATAAGGGACATGAAACATGCTCAGAAATATCTCGGATTTCAGTTCGTTTGGCCGTATGATCACGTTATTTGGTTAATTAGGACGAAACACGAACGAACGCGAAAAACGATCCAAATGACGCCACGAATGGATTTTTCTCATTCCAATCACTAAAATAAAATATTTTAATGATTACATAAATTTTTGGATGTCCGGATGTATTCAGAACGTAAGATATGCGCAAAAATGTAAACTTATGCACTTTTTGACGCTTTTAGTCCCTGAATGACCAAAAAGTTTATTTTAGCACACCGAACCCTTCAAAGCCTATTTCTAAGCTATGTAAAGGATATTTAGGGTATGTTTAACTTATGGTCATGTTCCGGAATGTTCGTTACAGTACGAATCGGCATATTTTCACAGTTTGTCGAATTTAGTCCCTGTAAGCGAATAAGCTTGATTTCGACACACCAAACCTTCCAAAACTTATTTCTAAGTTATGTAAAGGTTATTTAAGGTATGTTAAGCCCATGCCACTATTCCGGAGTGTTTGTCACGTTAATCTGATTACGTTTACGCATCAGTGCGTGTATAACTTCCCAGAAAGCGATTTAGAGCTCGAAATCGAACGAGAATTGATATGTGCAAATGATACACATATTTATACAAATCCCAAGTATGAAATACAATATTTCATTGGTTTGGCATCTGTTTACTGGCCATGGAGGCACAGGTGTCACAGTCTTCCCTACTTCAGGAAATTTCGTCCCGAAATTTATTTAGAGGAAACTTGTGTGATCTTGAAACATGAAGTTGAACAGATAAAACAACACTGGTTAAGGTTCTGAACTTCTAGTAACTTTAATAACATCATGCTTGCAATGTAAGAGGGACACTTATATACAAGTATATAAAGCGTTATTGGTGCGTCCACCGTACCTTCATTACATTGTTCGCGTTTTGTTATTGTTGCCCCTATAGGTTCTTACACATGATAAATCTTACTGTGGTTTCCGTGCACTGAACTTCGTAATTATGTATGCATCCATAATTACGTAATTCCTTGCATAGTCACGCAGTGCATCTATAATGTGTAGGGGAAGGAAATAATGAACGAACTTGTGATGATTGTGACTAGACCACCATTGGGTCCTTTTAATTAAATCAATAAATGATTTAAATAGACTACCAAGGATTCTGTTCAGCTATATCACCACATGTCATTCTTAACTAGATTATGAATCAATCTTTTGACTTAGACCACTCAAAGGGGTCTCTTTGAAAGATGGAATGGTACCATATAATCCAAGGGTCTTAACGATTACGTAGAAGCCCATTAAGGATTTAGGGTAGTACCTTTGGATATCCTACTGTGAATCTTTCACATGAAGGTATGGAAGATTCTACGAGGATTTGGATAATGAAAACAAAAACACACAAGAAAACACATAACACATAACACATAATCACATAACCACAAAATTGTTTATCTTAATCTTTAATTTGTTATCATTTTGTTAATTTGTATTGTTAATTGTGCACATGTATTTAAAGCACACCAGGTATCCAATCCGTGGATTTTGATTGGCACTTTAAATATTTTCCAAGAATCTAACTATAAAGATAGGGAGATCTTAAAAAGAAAATTCGATTTCGATTACAAGGAATCGTAATATTCGAATTTAGGTACTCATGGAATCCAATTAAGGACTCCGGTTTGAAAGATAATCATCCACAAGGATCTAATTGTGAAGATAAAAAGATCCCATATGGATTTTGGGATTTAAAAAGGAGGGAGACGTTTCAAATCCTTGCACTAGACGTGCTTAAGTTAAAACATGAGTTAAAATGCTTATGAAGTTGAGGTGCTAGATATGCCAAGGCGACATACGAAGCAGAATTTGAAGGTTAAGTCAATGCATAAGAAAATGTTTTTGAAAACTATGCATGGGGTTTCTTTTTGAAATGTGTTTAATGTTTTTGAAACCTTATATATAATACTTTAGAAATCATAAAGTAGGTGTATTAAGTAAGTATATTTATAAAATGTTTTAAAATCATACAAGATGAGATTTTGAAATTATGTATAAGGTTTTTGAAAATATGAATAATGCTTTTTGAAATCATGCACTTGATATATTAAGAAAATATACTGTGTTAATATTGTTTTCAGACTATATGAAACATTTTGAAATCATGAAGGTTGTTTTTGAAACATAGACAATGCTTTTGAAATCGTGCATTTGATATATTACATAAAATTTGTTTTCAAACTATATGAAATATTTTGAAATCATGAAGGTTGTTTTGAAAACTTATGCTACGCATGTTGTTATGAAAATCAGAATGCAAAGGGCATGAGATCGAAAAATTACCCTTAGTTATCTAACCAAGGATTTAAAGGCACAGATGTGCATAATGCACGATTACTCATAATGTCACTTATTTTCTGTACTTTGTTTCTTAGAATGAAACGAGTACTTAAAATTTTCGAGGAAATCATGAGTGATCACATGAAAGGGGGAATCACAAGAGTAGTTTGTTTAAAGAACATAGTTCCTTGATGTAGGTATCATAGGGAAATGCCATACACATATGTAACTACACTTGTACATCAGAATTGTGAACAACCATTTATTTAAAACAGATTGTTTCAGGGTTCAATAAAAGATACAAAGCATGAAAGTTCAGATTATTTAAAGCAGCTTCTTCCGATCGGCCAAATTCTCATTTGTGGGTTGGATTTGCATTGGCAATCTCTGGGCATTTGTTCCTGAAATGGCTCGTCTCGCCACAGTTGTAGCACGATCCAGGTGGAAAACGAGCTTGGATAGGGTTGGCTTGTGGTTGATTTGGACCACCTTGGGTTGGGTTAGTTCGACAAGCACTTGCCAGGTGACCAATTCACCCACATGATACACACACACGACACTGTAGGTGAGTTTGGTGATGCCCGTTACATTTGTTGCATAACGGTACCGTTCCTTTATATTGCTTCTTAGCTGGTGGTCCTACCACCTGGCTAGGTCTGGTTTGATTTGGTGCAATGACTGGAGAATTCTTTGAAGCTTTACACTTCCTTGACCTTTTCAAAGGCTTGGCTTCTGCTTCCTTCGATGCTTCTTGAGTGGCTCTATTATTGAGACGAGACATGGCGATACCTAAATCCACAGACTTCAAGATTATTTCGCCTATTTGATGGGCAAATTTGGCAGCTTGCTCAGACATTTGAGTGTTGCTGCGATGAAGAGACATTCTGGAGGAAGTGAAAGACACGGGAGGAAACAAGTGAAATGCCATCGGATAAACAAAACAGAATGGCAATGCATAAAAATTGCGATCATTTGTTTGTTACCTAAGGCAAACAAATGAGATGGTGACTAATCAAAGTAAGCGGGTCATAATAATGTATCGTGAAGACATGCTTTAGCCTATAAGTGGACACTCACCCCAAGAGTTCCCAGGTAAGAGTGACTGGTCCGATTATGTGGATTTGTACGAACACTCTAGCCTTAGACAGAAAATTCAGAGTACAGGCATCCACTCTTCCAGATTGGATGTGTTCACACTATAAGACCAAACTTTGACGGGATTTTGAAAAATTCGGATGGCACTAAGCCACAAACAAATCATCCAAAAGGGTGGGTGATTATTTCCAAAATCCTTTTGAAAACTTAGAGGGTTCAAAACCTAGTAATCAATCATCCTAGAACAGATGATTTCTTTTCAAAGTGGTTTTGAAATTTGTGTTCTTGTTGTGGTTGTCGCCTAAGGATAGGTGACGGTATTGTTTTATGACTAAACGCAAGTAAACTCGCGTTAGGGTCCTAGGAAGGTTATAGACTAGGTCAAAGCATTACTAATAACCTAATTCCCTATAACCATGAGCTCTGATACCAACTTTTCTGTCACACCCCGACCACGTAAAACAACAAATCGTGGCGGAATCGTCGGGGAGTGTTGTAACAGAATCATTGTTTCATAACACATGGAAATTAAAATATTGTTTTATTTATTTAAAAGAGTTACAATGTCTTAACAACAAGGAAGCATAACATAATTAACTAGTCTTGCATCTTTTATTCTCACTAAGGCCCAAGTCCGCCTAGGTGTAACTTGATCAATCCTATGCATCATTTCCTGAAACACATGTGAAAATAGGTACGTCAGCATAAAAATGCCTGTGAAATACATAGGTTTTATTGATTTAGGATTCATGACTTGTAAGTTTATAAGAAAATGTTTATCAAAAGTAGTCTTGAACCTTGTAAAATGTTTTTGTTTTATAAATCAAATAAAAATCGATAAGGAAATAGATGATATAAAAGAAATATGTATGGTTAAATAAACAACCAAGTAAAATGAATTTGCAAAAAATGTGTTGTTTGTAAAACAATGTTTTGTAAAGATATGTTAATTGTGTAAAATGTAATATGTCAAAATTGAAATGGTTTAAATAACGCTACGATATGTAATATCATAAAAGCACTTATATATAGGAAGTACCAGCGGCGTATCCACCATGCTTTTATCATATTACACACGTCTCGTTACTTAAATCACTTATCCAAACAAACCACCAATGTAAATGTGACACCTGTGTCACTGCGACCATCAAACAAATACCAAACCAATGAAATATTGTATTTCATACTTGGGATTGGTACAAATATGTGTATCTTTTGCACATATCAATTCTTGTTCGATTACAAACTTTAAATCGCTTTCTGGAAGGTTATACGCGCACTGATGCGTAAGTATAACCAGTTTAATGCAACAAACACTCCGGAACATCAACATATGCTTAACATACCTTAAATAACCTTTACATAACTTAGAAATATAACCAGTTCAAGGCCTTGGTGTGGCAAAGTCAAGTTAATTCGCTTACAGGGACTAAACTTGACAAACTGCGAAAGTATGCCAATCTGAACTGTAACGAACAATCCGGAACATGAACATAAGTTAAACATACCACAAATATCCTTTACATAGCTTAGAAATAGGCTTTAAGGGGTTCGATGTGCAAAAATAAACTTTTGGGTCATTCAGGGACTAAAAGCGTCAAAAGTGCACAAGTTTGCATTTTCGCGCATAACTTACGTTCTGAATACATCCGGACATCCAAAAATTTATGTAAGCACTAAAATATTTTATTTTAGTGTTTAGCATGAGAAAAATCCATTCGTCACGCAATTTGGATCGTTTTTTGCGCTTATGCGCATTCCGTCGTAATTAAGCGAACATCGCGATTATACGACCAAACGAACCAACATCCGACATATTTTTGAGCATGTTTCATGTCCACAATGTTTAGGCATCATTTTAGGGCCTTAAAGTTGGTTTGACGGGCCTTAGAAGTGCCGGAAATGAGCTTAAACACCAACAGGGGCTGAAAATGTCAATAAGGCAAATTTGTTTTCTGATCAGAAGGGCCAGGCGGCCCGCTTAAGCCTTGTGTGATCCTTACGCGGCCCATGTCAGCCTCCCAGATCAGATAAACATGTTTTAACAGCTGTTATGCACTCCCAACTCACACCCACATGTCATTTCCTGATGCAAGGGGGCCAATTTGAGTTACCTTAGTGTTGCAACAAGTGTAGGGACAAGATCAAAGCACGGTATTCGAGGAACGATCCTAACGGTCCTAGAAATCCTATAAATACCCCTTTGATTAACTTGCAAAACCCACTTGAATTCTGAGTTTTTCTCTAAGTGGTTGTGTTTATACACTTCCTACCTGGGATTACTTGGAAGATCAAACTTACGGGGACCCTTTGTAAGTGTTCTTTCGTTCTTTTCATTCGTTTTAGCGTTAAAGTCAAACTTTGTTTGACTTTCTACATTGACCAGTTTATGGTCAATGCGAAGTTCGTTTGAACTTCATAACGTGAGCGTAATCACGATGGTTATAGTCCCTAGTGACTATACCTACTGATTACCACGTTATCTAGGCTCAGTGACGAGTCGTAGTTTCGGCCAAAATGCGCATTCTTGCGTATTTTGTAACCAAACTACTCATAGGTATCAAAATCGTTTGTTTTGATACCAAACCTGTTTTCTAAACTTAGTTAAGCATGTTTTAACATGCTTAGCTCGTCACTTTTAGTTTTGTGCTTGTCTAGGATCGTAAGGTAAGCGATCTAAAAAACTGCTTATACTTTCGAACCCGACCCGTTTGGTCGATCATTAGGATCTGAACAAACACATTAGGTGACCATAGTTATATAGGGAATAACCTTCTGAGGTTATACCTTATGGTCACGACGTTTAGTTAGTTGTATGATAGGTAGTATATATGCCTTAGGTAAATTACCAAAATACCCTTTGTACGCCAAAATTCATTTTAAGCATATGTAATATAACTTTTGGTATCTAAACTGATTTGACAACAATATTAGACATGTTAAGGCATATATTACTTGTCATAGGACTAGTTAAGCGGTCCGAACGCGTTTCACACGAACGACGCGTTAAAGTAGCATAAGCTACCTAAACGGGTCGTAATGGGTCGTAAGCACTTAGGTTAGGTTAGGTTTCATTTTAGTATGTAGGCTTTGTTAAACCATATTACACGAGTCTCCATACTCGTTTGGTTTACGAACCCTCATTCTATCCAATCCTCCGATTTAGGTCCGGTATATTAACATAGTTACCTATATTAGGTGTCGTTTGATACCCGTGATCTCTAGCATTGTTTGGTTGTTACTCAATGACTACTAAGCAATCTCAAGTGAGTACATAGACCCCTCTTTTACTGTTTTCAAACTGTTTTGGGGTGAAACACATGTGCCTACTTGTTACTTTCATGCTTTCCTGTTTTCACAATCATATACTTGCTATGTTCATTAGTACATTTATAGTACATGATTTACATTACATTGTTTTGCTATGTATGTTTACTTAGCATACTTAGTACATTGTTCTACATTACATCTAGTTGCATATGCTCATCCAGCATATGGACACATTGTTTTACATTACATCCTGTTGCATATGCTCATCCAGCATATGGACACATTGTTTTACATTACATCCTGTTGCATATGCTCATCCAGCATATGAACACATTGTTTTACATTACATTTGTTGCATATGCTCAGCCAGCATATGAACACATTATATTACATTTTGAACCGTTGTAACAATTTGACTATGTGAACCGTTATAACCATTTGAACCGTGTGAACCATATTTGACCATACATAAACATTTCTACAATTGTTAAACAGTACATTTTGGTGGTTGTTTGGGTAAGTGATTTAAGTAACGAGGCGACGTGTAATACGATAAAAACATGGTGGATACGCCGCTGGTACTTCCTATATATAAGTGCTTTTATGGTATTACATATCGTAGCGTTGTTTAAACCATTTCAGTTTAGACATATTACATCTACAATACAATCTTCACATAAACATCGTTTTACAAATGACTTAACTTACACAAACTCATTTTACTTGGTTATTCATTTAACCATACATTATTCTTTTATATACATATATATCATTTGATTTATCCATTGCTTTTCAAATGATTTATGAAAGGAAACACTCAACAAGACTCATGACTACTTTTTATTAAACAGTTTCTTTAAACTCAAGTCATGAATCATATTTTCACAAAAACCTATGTATCTCACAGGCATTTTTATGCTGACGTACCTATTTTCACATGTGTTTTCAGGAACTGTTGCATAGGATGATCGAGATACACCTAGGCGGACTTGTGCCTTAGTGACTTAAAACAAAGTAAGAACTAGTTAATTTGTGTTATGTACTCTTTGTTTCTTATTTAAAACGATGTAAACTCTCTTGTTTGATTAATAAAACGAAACTTTAATTGCCATGGATTTGAAACAATTAATTCTGTTACAACACTCCCCGACGTTTCCGCCACGTTTCGTTGTCTCACGTGGTCGGGGTGTGACAGAAAAGTTGGTATCAAAGCCAATGGTTATAGGGAATTAGGTTATTAGTTATGCTTTGACCTAGACTATAACCTTTCTAGGACCCCAACACAAGTTATCTTGTGTTTAGATCTTAAAACATGCACGTCACCTATCCTTAGGTGATAACCACGACGAGAACATCAATTCCGAATCCGCTTTGAAAATTAATCATCTGTTTTTGGATGATTGATTACTAGGTTTTGAACCCTCTATTGTAAGGTTTTGAACCCTCTGTTATAAGGTTTTGAACCCCTTTGAGTTTTCAAAATCTCGCCAAAGTTTTGGGTCCTAAATAGTGTGAACACATGCGAACTGGAAGGGTGAATGCCTGTACCCTGGGTTTTCTGTCTAAGGCTAGAGTGTTCGTACAAATCCACATAATCGGACCAGTCACTCTTACCTGGGAACTCTTGGGGTGAGTGTTCACTTATAGGCAAGCATGTCTTCGCGATACATCATTTTGACCCATTTACTTTGATTAGTCACGATGTGTCGTTTGTTTTCCTTGTGGTAACAGACAAATGGCAACCACCTTTGCTTTTGTCAAATATTGTAACACCTCATCCTTTTCATCTAATCGTCTCGTTCGTTTCCTTTCATGTTTCCCTCCCCTAGAATGCCTCCTCGACGCGACAATCAGATAGCGAATGCCGAACTGGCGGAAATCGTGGCGCAACAAATGGTTGCTGCTTTCCCAAATCTTATTGCTCAATGGAACCAAGCCAATAACAACAATCATGATCCATGCAATTTCAAGAGTTTCAATTCGGCTAAGCCACTCAAGTTTAGTGGTTCTGAAGGAGCAACTGGGCTCTTACAATGGTTCGAGAGCACTGAGAGTACGTTTCATCATGTTCAGTGTCCTGATAATCGCAAGGTCGAGTTTGCTTCCAGTGTGTTACAGAAGAGGGCTCTTACATGGTGGAACGGGGTGATGAGAGACCGTGGTGCTGAGGTTGCTTTAGCACAGACTTGGGCCGAGCTTAGGGCTCTTATGATGAAGGAATTCTGTCCTCGTCATGAGCTAAGGGCTCTAGAAAGGGAATTTGATGATTTGAAGCAAGATAGCGGTGAGCATCGAGCCTACACGGACCGTTATGAGGAGTTAAGTCTGTTATGCCCAAACATGGTCACGCCTTTGGATAAGGCAATCGAAAAATACATTGATGGCCTCCCTGACTCAATACAAGACATTGTGACTGGTAGCAACCCTACTACAGTTAGACAGGCCATTGAGCTATCTGCAACCTTGAATGAATCTCAGATCAGGAAAGGTAAACTTTTTCGAAAAGGGTGACAAGAAACCAATCGAGGAATCAAAGACCATGGATGAACAGACTGGATCTTCTAAGAAGTCAAAGAAGCGAAAGGCTTCTCAAGACTTCGCCGTGGTCGCTCACAATGATCAAGCCGTCCCCAACCAACCAGCTCAATCCCTTGCTAGGAAGCCCTACAACGGAACTGCACCCTTGTGCAACCAATGTAGCCTACATCGTCATGCTGGTGTGAAGTGCCGCACATGCCAAGCTTGTGGACTTGTAGGTCACACAGCAAGGGTTTGCCCAACAGCAGCTGCACCAAATCAAGTTAACAACAATCCTGCTCAAGGTCATTTTCCATCAGGTTCTTGTTTCAACTGTGGCGAGATGGGCCATTTCCGAAGAAACTGCCCAAAGCTTGCTAATGCGAATCCAGCGCAGGGATGACCACCGGACTGAATGGAAGACAACGTTGTTTAGAAATAATCAATCTTTATGTATTATTCTCTTTTGTTGTCAAGATCTAAGAAACAGTTGTTGATGTTGTTTATAAATAAATCTTTTATTTACATTGCAATATGTTTATTATGGTTGCATGAATAAACAACATATCCCCTACGATACCGACAATCGAGGAACTGTATTCCTTGAGGAACCGACTACCCCCAAATTTCTTCCATTGTATGATCTCTTGCGTTTTCCGCGAAATTCCTAAGTACCCGTTTCTTCCAAGGAAAACGAAGTACAAGACGCCAAGTTAATAACAATCAATAACAAAATAACAATTATGTGATTAAGTGCTTATGTGTTCATTTTTATGTTTTGTGTGATCCAAACTATGTTATCCAAATCCTCGTAGAATCTTCCATATCTTCGTAAAGGGATTCATGGTAGGATACCCAAAGGTACTATCTAAAAACCTTAATGGACTTCTATGTTGTAGTTAAGTCCCTTGGATTATAAAGTACTGCTCCATAATTAGACCCCTTGAGTGGTCTAGTTAAACAGATTGATCCAAAAATCTGGTTAGGAATATCATGTGATGATATAAGGACTCCTTGGTGGCCTAATTAAAAAGATCATCTGTTGATCAAATTAAAAGGACCCTATGGTAGTCTAGTCACCCTCATCACAGGTTTGATTTTCCCTCCCCTAAACATTACAAGACAAACTGTGCAAGGAATTACGTAATTATGGATGCATACATAATTATGGAATTTCGTGCACATAAATCACAGCAAGTTCTGTCATGTATCTAGTGTTAACCCAATTCATTTCCATTTCTGATGAAGCATCCGTTGAGGAAAAATGAACTAGCTATTCATCTTTCACTTCTGAAGAATATCCGTTGAGGGAAATGAATATCCGTTTGTTAAAATCCTTCATTTCCAATTCTGAAGAATACCCGTTGAGGAAAATGACTCCGTTTGTTCATTTTCGTTCTGAAGATTATCCGTTGAGGAAATGAATATCCGTTGTTAATCCTTTTCATTTCCGTTTCTGAGGAAGCAACCGTTGAAAATGACTCCGTCTGATCATTTTCGTTTCTAAAGATTATCCGTTGAGGAAATTAATATCCGTTGTTTATCCTTTTCATTTCCATTTCTGAGGAAGCAACCGTTGAAAATGACTCCGTCTGTTCATTTTCGTTTCTAAAGATTATCCGTTGAGGAAATGAATATCCGTTTGTTTAAATCCGTCATTTCCAATTCTGAAGAAGACCCGTTGAGGAAAATGACTCCGTTTGTTCATTTTCACTTCTGAAGAATATCCGTTGAGGGAAATGAATATCCATTCATTATTCCTTCATTTCCCGTTTCTGATGAAGAACCTATTGAGAAAAAATGAATCATCCATTCATTTTCACTTCTGAAGAATATCCGTTGAGGGAAAAGAATATCCGTTTAGTTAAATCCTTCATTTTCCATTTCCAAAGAACCCGTTGAGGAAAATGACTCCGTTCGTTCATTTTCACTTCTGGAAAATATCTGTTGAGGAAAATGACAAGATTATGCCTTATCTTTGATGGTTATTTAACACAAAGTCACAGACAGACTCCTACGAATTAATTTCGGGACGAAATTTCCTAAAGTAGGGAAGACTGTGACACCTGTGTCACTGTGACCATCAAACAAATACCAAACCAATGAAATATTGTATTTCATACTTGGGATTGGTACAAATATGTGTATCTTTTGCACATATCAATTCTTGTTCGATTACAAACTTTAAATCGCTTTCTGGAAGGTTATACGCGCACTGATGCGTAAATATAACCAGTTTAATGCAACGAACACTCCGGAACATCAACATATGCTTAACATACCTTAAATAACCTTTACATAACTTAAAAATAAGTTTTGAAGGCTTTGGTATGGCAAAGTCAAGTTAATTCGCTTACAAGGACTAAACTTGACAAACTGCGAAAGTATGCCAATCTGAACTGTAACGAACATTCTGGAACATGAAAATAAGTTAAACATACCACAAATATCCTTTACATAGCTTAGAAATAGGCTTTAAGGGGTTCGGTGTGCTAAAATAAACTTTTGGGTCATTTAGGGACTAAAAGCGTCAAAAAGTGCACAAGTTTGCATTTTCGCGCATAACTTACGTTCTGAATACATCCGGACATCCAAAAATTTATGTAAGCACTAAAATATTTTATTTTAGTGTTTGGCATGAGAAAAATCCATTCGTCACGCAATTTGGATCGTTTTTTGCGCTTATGCGCATTCCGTCGTAATTAAGCGAACATCGCGATTATACGACCAAACGAACCAACATCCGACATATTTTTGAGCATGTTTCATTTCCACAATGTTTAGGCATCATTTTAGGGCCTTAAAGTTGGTTTGACGGGCCTTAGAAGTGCCGAAAATGAGCTTAAACACCAACAGGGGCTGCAAACGTCAATATGGCAAATTTGTTTTCTGATCAGAAGGGCCAGGCGGCCCGCTTAAGCCTTGTGTGATCCTTACGTGGCCCGTGTCAGCCTCCCAGATCAGATAAACATGTTTTAACAGCTGTTATGCACTCCCAACTCACACCCACATGTCATTTCCTGATGCAAGGGGGCCAATTTGAGTTACCTTAGTGTTGCAACAAGTGTAGGGACAAGATCAAAGCACGGTATTCGAGGAACGATCCTAACGGTCCTAGAAATCCTATAAATACCCCTTTGATTCACTTGCAAAACCCACTTGAATTCTGAGTTTTTCTCTAAGTGGTTGTGTTTATACACTTCCTACCTGGGATTACTTGGAAGATCAAACTTACGGGGACCCTTTGTAAGTGTTCTTTCGTTCTTTTCATTCGTTTTAGCGTTAAAGTCAAACTTTGTTTGACTTTCTGCATTGACTAGTTTATGGTCAATGCGAAGTTTGTTTGAACTTCATAACATGAGCGTAATCACGATGGTTATAGTCCCTAGTGACTATACCTACTGATTACCACGTTATCT
This sequence comes from Helianthus tuberosus, assembly GCA_030545235.1. Lineage (NCBI taxonomy): Eukaryota > Viridiplantae > Streptophyta > Magnoliopsida > Asterales > Asteraceae > Helianthus > Helianthus tuberosus. The sequence goes on from CM060366.1 coordinate 125,448,699, forward strand.
AGGCTCAGTGACGAGTCGTAGTTTCGGCCAAAATGCGCATTCTTGCGTATTTTGTAACCAAACTACTCATAGGTATCAAAATCGTTTGTTTTGATACCAAACCTATTTTCTAAACTTAGTTAAGCATGTTTTAACATGCTTAGCTCGTCACTTTTAGTTTTGTGCTTGTCTAGGGTCGTAAGGTAAGCGATCTAAACAATCGCTTATACTTTCGAACCCGACCCGTTTGGTCGATCATTAGGATCCGACCAAACACATTAGGTGACCATAGTTATATAGGGAATAACCTTCCGAGGTTATACCTTATGGCCACGACGTTTAGTTAGTTGTATGATAGGTAGTATATATGCCTTAGGTAAATTACCAAAATACCCTTTTTACGCCAAAATTCATTTTAAGCATATGTAATATAACTTTTGGTATCTAAACTGATTTGACAACAATATTAGACATGTTAAGGCATATATTACTTGTCATAGGACTAGTTAAGCGGTCCGAACGCGTTTCACACGAACGACGCGTTAAAGTAGCATAAGCTACCTAAACGGGTCGTAATGGGTCGTAAGCACTTAGGTTAGGTTAGGTTTCATTTTAGTATGTAGGCTTTGTTAAACCATATTACACGAGTCTCCATACTCGTTTGGTTTACGAACCCTCATTCTATCCAATCCTCCGATTTAGGTCCGGTATATTAACATAGTTACCTATATTAGGTGTCGTTTGATACCCGTGATCTCTAGCATTGTTTGGTTGTTACTCAATGACTACTAAGCAATCTCAAGTGAGTACATAGACCCCTCTTTTACTGTTTTCAAACTGTTTTGGGGTGAAACACATGTGCCTACTTGTTACTTTCGTGCTTTCCTGTTTTCACAATCATATACTTGCTATGTTCATTAGTACATTTATAGTACATGATTTACATTACATTGTTTTGCTATGTATGTTTACTTAGCATACTTAGTACATTGTTCTACATTACATCTAGTTGCATATGCTCATCCAGCATATAGACACATTGTTTTACATTACATCATGTTGCATATGCTCATCCAGCATATGGACACATTGTTTTACATTACATCCTGTTGCATATGCTCATCCAGCATATGAACACATTGTTTTACATTACATTTGTTGCATATGCTCAGCCAGCATATGAACACATTATATTACATTTTGAACCGTTGTAACAATTTGACTATGTGAACCGTTATAACCATTTGAACCGTGTGAACCATATTTGACCATACATAAACATTTCTACAATTGTTAAACATTACATTTTGGTGGTTGTTTGGGTAAGTGATTTAAGTAACGAGGCGACGTGTAATACGATAAAAACATGGTGGATACGCCGCTGGTACTTCCTATATATAAGTGCTTTTATGGTATTTCATATCGTAGCGTTGTTTAAACCATTTCAGTTTAGACATATTACATCTACAATACAATCTTCACATAAACATCGTTTTACAAATGACTTAACTTACACAAACTCATTTTACTTGGTTATTCATTTAACCATACATTATTCTTTTATATACATATATATCATTTGATTTATCCATTGCTTTTCAAATGATTTATGAAAGGAAACACTCAACAAGACTCATGACTACTTTTTATTAAACAGTTTCTTTAAACTCAAGTCATGAATCATATTTTCACAAAAACCTATGTATCTCACAGGCATTTTTATGCTGACGTACCTATTTTCACATGTGTTTTCAGGAACTGTTGCATAGGATGATCGAGATACACCTAGGCGGACTTGTGCCTTAGTGACTTAAAACAAAGCAATAACTAGTTAATTTGTGTTATGTACTCTTTGTTTCTTGTTTAAAACGATGTAAACTCTCTTGTTTGATTAATAAAACGAAACTTTAATTGCCATGGATTTGAAACAATTAATTCTGTTACAACTGTGACAACTGTCACTTTTCCGTACATTCCGTACACTCAATAAGCAGTAATTTGTGCTTTAATGACTATATGCATGATCTGGTTTACCAGAAAAATAAATTTTTGAATTCCATGTAAGTGAATTCATGCACGTTTAATACTACAAAATTTATTGCTTTATGCATTAACAAGAGCGTTGCGTCAGAAATACTAGTAAACTCACCGGTAAAACACAATATGTCAACAGCTCTGCAGAAAGCATCCAGACATTAGAACTGAGGCCTAGGTGTAGGTCCAACGTCAAGGATACATTAAAACCCAAGAAGTATATACAAGGGTTAATATATAGACTTTCCGGAGACTAAAATACGCACTAAAAAGCACCCGAAACGCACTTTAAGTGCAAAATTTTATTAATTTCAGCTATAACCAGCTTTGAAACATATAAATATCATACAGAATCTACGTTTTATCGTACATAATATTTTCCTAACCGTTGGGAATTAAAGGGGGTACAAAAGGACACTAAACGGTGCAATTTAGCACTTTAACGGAACAGTATCCGACCGAACAACCGTACATTACCCGGGACACTAAATTTTTGCCAAACACATTATTTATTTATTTTTGGCTAGTCATGGTCCCCGTTTGCCATAACACCCACTAAAAAATCAAATAACTAATATATACATTCTAGTTACTTGATTCCTAACTATATTATCTAACTACCATTGAAATTACACATTACCCCCCCCCCCCCCCCTTTGCAAGTAATCGACCAAAAACCATGGCCCCACCAAATATTTACCCAATATTCCCAAGATATGTTTAGATTTTACTTGATTTCTTTAGATTTCATATGATTTTCTTGGGATATGATAAGATCACATTAGATATGAAAGGATTATAAATATCATCTTCATCATTTCACAAGATTCACACTCTCTCACCTCACTCTCTCTCTCACTTTCGGCTCCCCCAAACCAAAACCCACCACCACCATTTTACATCTTCATCTTCTTCAATAACAAGCTCCATTCAAGCTTCAAAGTTGATCCATGGAGGTTGCATCTTGAAGGGCTTTCAAAGGAGCTTTGTTTCTTGCTCATCCTTCATCTTTTTCACATCACCTTCATCACTAGATCCTACCCTAGCCTTGTGCTAGTAGTAAGTTACTTTTACACCCTTGTTCATCTTGTTGTTGTAATCACAAGTTATAGTATGTTATTATGTTTAAATCACAAGAACTAGAACACTAAAAAGATGAACATGAAACCTTACATAAAATCCTACATAAAAGGTTTGCATGAAGATGAAATCAGGTTGGATTAGGCTTGGGTAAATCATACATGATATTTGATCGTTGATTTCTGGATAAACCCGTTGATTAGAACATTCGTTGATACGATTTAGTAGTGTCTAAACTAAAAAGAAACATGATGATTGGTATTTTCAGCCAGCTTCAACTGGCTGTAAACAGATCATAATAAATCGAAAAACTGATTTTCTGAAGCCTAAATTATGTATTTTTGAAAAACTGATCAAATGGCACTGGAATCGTAATTTTTCGAGATCGTTTACTATTTTTAAAGAACTATTTTTGGACAGCAGCTCAAGCTGCGATTTTACTGCTGAAAAAGTGTGTTGTATTCGGAGTCATAACTTAAAATCTGAGTAGAATCAGCTCATGAAATTTTTACTGTAGTTGGTCACTATTGTCGCCGTAATTCTCCCACTGGAATTTCGTCAATCGGACTTACGATTAAATTTTAGTGAATTATTCTGTAGACTGCAGTCAGAAAGTGACAAATCTGATTGCAGTCCGGTAAATGAATTTCTATAAAATATTGGTAATGAACTGGACCCCAAAATTTTTACACATTAAAATTTGGATCGTATATGACATTTTGTAAAAATTTGGGAATTTTTGGAGAAGGTTAACTATTTTATTAAAATGCTCGAAAACAGTCCTGTTTTGATGAATAAAGCTAAAATGACATAAGTAGTATACTGCATGTCTGATTGTCGGGTTGGTTATGTGAGAACAACCTACGGGATATATGTAAAAGAAAATGATATGCTATTAAGCATGGACACCTCCATTTACAAAGGAGACTATGGCGAAATTTTCTGAAAATCCTAACACTTAGTAAATATTTTTCTAGACAAATGTTTGCTAGTGTGTTCTAAACTATGCTTTTCGAATATAAACCTCGCCATTATTTTTGTGACAAAATACACATACAACATACAAGATACATAACTCGGGTGCAAAGTGCAAAATACAAGAAATTATAATTATTTTTGAGAAAATAATATAAGTAAGACACATAGTTAAAAATATAAATTATTTTTAACACAAGAAAACATATACAAAAGATAGTAACTTGTACTTGCGCGATACAAGTCTAGTGACTAACGTTAAGAAAACACGTATAGGTCACGACGTTAATTAAGCAAATCCGGTGAAGTTTACGACGCAAGGAACGCAAAGTAGTGAGTTCATGCTCCCCCTTTTCTTTAACTGTTTTTGGTTTTATAACTCTCGGGGGTGAAATACATGTTACAAATGCTTAAAACGGTATGAAATGCCTATGAAACGCCTATGAAAGGCCTATGAAATACTAGATCATGTGAGCATAGACTAAATACAGAAATGCCATTAATACTTAATTAGGGATGAGGGTTAGATCTAACGGGTACGGCCGAACCCCACTCATGGTCACAACTAGTACCTAGTAGTGCTTCGGAGTCCCAGTCGAGGGTAATCGACACAGTCGAGGGTAATCGACACGGTCAAGGGAAATTGACAAAGCCGAGGTTAATCGACACAGTCAAGGAAAATCGACAAGGGAATGAGCCATACTAAAGCTCTCTATGTCCTCACATGCCTAAAAGGAGCCATACTAATGCTCCCTATGTCCTCACATGCCTTAATGTCCTTGAACAAACATTCAATTAGTACGTGGTGTACACAAGAAAACTTGATTTACACAGGAATACTTCATACAAGAATACTTTATTTATACAAGATACATACCTTGTTTTCATACAAGGTATGCAAAAACGCATGAACTCGCTCAACTTTATGTTGATGTTTTCCAAAATTACATGTATTTCAGGTGACAGGATGGATCTTGGGCGCAAGTGTCGTAACTAGAAGTAAACTCCAAGTTTAGATGTCATCCACTTTTGTTGATAGTAAACTATATGAAGGTTGTGTTTTGGAAACTTAATTAACCAGTGTTGTAATACTCAAAATTTTCTGAATGGATGAACATCGTTTTAATCATGTAGTTGTTTATTATGATTGAATGCAATGATAACAAATTAGTCACACATCATACGCTTCCGCAAAAGACAGGGTGTGACAGTTTGGTATCAGAGCTTCGATTGTAGTGAACTAGGATTCCTTCTCGAGTCTAGACTACAATCACTAGAGTTCTCTCACGAAAACATTTTTCAAAAGGGGTTTTCATTGCATTCACATAAGCGCCAAGATCCACGAGTCAAACACTTTTCAAAAAGAGACAAGGCAAGGACATTAGAAAGGAATACCCTCAAGATAGGGTGCCAATTAAGGCATAGTCTACACGAGTTAGACTTCCCAAAGACAAAATGACCCCCCAAAAACGAGAGTTATACGTGATATAATTGCTTGATTATGCTAAGTAGCATATTTGTTATTGATATACATACATACAAATAAGTGTACGGAATGACTATTGACGTGAATAAGATACTTTCGACTCCGACTCCTATTACTGTACGTGACTCGCACGATGAAGCTATCGACCTCGCGTCCTTTGCCAAGCTCATGGCTGGAAGTGATTACCAAACAAGATTCTGAGCTTGCTTCCGTAGGAAATGGCTGCTCTTCTCTCTTGATCGCGAAGGTGCCTGACTACGATAGTGACGACGAGGCAGAGGCGGCAACCTTGAATGAATTCTTAATCAACGGGACGAGATCCCCGCGACTTATGTGAAACAAGATTGACAACATACTTGACCAGAAAAGGAAGATGAAGTATTCATCACGAAGGTGCCCCTCCAACTACTAGGAATTCTCTCTATTCCTATTCCATCTAATCATCGTGCCTACACGCGCGTAACGATAACGAATGTTAGCGCATGGACCACCGCAATGGTCCTTTCCATGATAGAGGTATAAGGACAGTAGTGTCCCCTCATTGAATGATCATCTGCTTGGACGAGAGGAAAGTAGGGTAACTGTGCAAGACCATTTATTATTACGGGGGCCCACATAATAACGACTTGTAGTGCACAGAAATCCTGGTGGACTCTGCGGGTCGAGCTAATGAAAACCACACAAAATTAATCTATAGGTGTCCTCACCTTCATATGGTAGAACAACACCTAGACCAGTGCTTTAGCACTTTATAAAGTAGGAAACCTGTCTTCGCCTATTTCATGCCTGACACTTCTACTCGTGTATGAGACGTTGAGAAACGATAATTAAACAAGGAAGGATGGATAACATTCGAAAAGATCCAGTGACGTTACACTCTCTATCACCTCTACACGAACAACCCCATCTCTGGGAAAATATACACATCAATAAAGCTAATGTAGCAGGAAATAACAGAAACCTAAATGACCGAAGCGATGTAACCTCGAGTTCATTACAAACAATAAGCCAAGTTGGCAAGCCTATATGAAGGCTCAGTAATTGTTTCCTCGCTCATACCTTGATTATATATACATGTGAAATTGGGTGATTACATGATGGCATATGGTGCTGTGTACCTCATAGACAATTATGGAATATTGTCTAACCTACTTCATACCTTTTGACAGAAGAGAATGCCGCCCAGACGAGACACAAACACCAGTACGTTGCCAAGAACAGAAGCTGAGCTTCAAGAACGGATCTCGCAGGCAATTGCACGACATGAAGCCCTCCGCTCCGAGCACAGCGGTGGCACTACTGGAAATAACCCTCCAACTGGCTGCACCTATAAACAGTTCCTGGACTGCAAGCCTTTGAACTTTGATGGCACAGGAGGTGCCATTGCGTTTGTTCGTTGGGCAGAAAAGACTGACTCCGTTCGAAGAATGAGTAACTGTTCGCCCCAACAGAGTGTTACCTATATCTCAGGGTTGTTTTTGGATGGCGCACTCTCCTGGTGGAACCTTCAGGTTCAGACCCTTGGTGTAGATGCTGCTTATGCACTGAGCTGGGACGAGCTCAAGGAAATGATGGAAAAGAAATACTGTTCTAGGGCTGAAATCCAGAAGCTCGAGGTGGAGTTCTAGAACTTGAAAATGGACGGACCGAAGATCCCTGAATACGTCCAGCGATTTCACGACTTGTCTAGGGTCGTCCCCTACTTAGTCAAACCGGAATTCAAAAGGATTGAACGATTCATTTGGGGACTTGCACCTCAAATTAGGAGCTTGGTTACTACCTCAAGGCCTCCAACCATCGCAGAGGCTATCGATTTAAGCGTTACGCTTACTGAAGAAGCTCTACGTGCGGGAAAATTTTCGGAATCTGAGGATAACAAGAAAGAGACTCATGTGGAGTCATCAGGCAATAAGAAAAGGGAGTCTTCGAACCTAAAGGTGGGCACACAAGTCGGCTATGGAAGCTCTAAAAACAAAAGAAAGAAAGAAAGTGAAACCGCTGCATGGCAAGAAAACTGATGGAGCCATTAATAAGGCCGGTGGTAAAATCTACTCGGGGACTAAGCCGAGGTACGGGGAATGCAATTTTCACCATGAAGGTCGATGTCTGAGACCTAAGTGCGGAAAGTGTGGAAAGGAAGGACACAACAAGGACGCCTGTTGGGCGAAGGACCCAGATGGAAGAAATAAGAAAATACCAGGTTGCTATAGATGTGGTGAAGCAGGGCACTTTAGGAAAGATTGTCCTGGGAAGAAACAAGCAAGGAAGGGTTTTCACGATCGAAACTCGTAAAGCACGCCAGGATCCAGATGCGGTTACGGCTACGTTCCCTGTTAACCAACCTAATGCATCTACTTTTAATTAATACTGGCATCCACTTTAACCTTGCATGCTTAGAACTTAAGAAACTGCTTGGCCTAGTTTCGAGTAAAATAGACGTCCCGTATTCTTTAGAAATGGGCATATAGAAGGCTAGTTTAAACAGTCGAAGCGATTAAGGATTGTACTTAGGGACTCAGAAGGCCGGAACCTTCTGTTACCATTGACTTGCGAAGTCATAATATGATAGTCAGCATGGATCAGATATCCAAGTATAGAGCCTGAGAACATCCCCGTGATGGAAGAAGTTCCAGAAGCCTTTTCTGAAGACTGGCCAGGAACGCCCCTCCACAACGACAAGAGAGGTTTAAGATGAACCTCGTGCCAGAAGCGGCACCAGTGACAAGATGACACCTTACCGACTAGTTTCGTCCGTGAAGCATAAGCTTCCGGTATAACTTGTCACACCCCGACCGCGTATAACATGCAACCGTGGCGGAAAACGTCGGGGAGTGTTGTAACAGAATTATTTGTTTCACAACCATGGCATTCAAAGTTGTATTTTATTTATCAACATAAGAGTTTCATTGTCTTTAAACAGGAAATAAAGAGTTCATAACATAATTAAACTAAGTCTATCTCCATTTTATGTCTCTAAGGCACAGGTCCGCCCTAGTGTCACGATCATAGTCCTAAGCAACAGCTCCTGAAAACACATGTGAAAATAGGTACGTCAGCATAAAAATGCCTGTGAGATATATAGGTTTTGTAAAAATATGATTCATGACTTGTGTTTAAGAAAATATTTAGTCATGAACCTTGTAATTTGCTTTTTCTTATAAATCATTTGAAAAACGATAAGATCAGATGACATGTATAAATAAATGTAAGGTTAAATGAATAACCATGTAAAAATGAGTTTGTGTAAGATAAGTTGTTTGTAAACAATGTCTTGTAAAAAGTATGTTATTTGTATAAAATGTCATGTGTCATAAATTGAAATGATTTAAATAACGCTACGATATGTAATACCATACAAACACTTATATATAGGAAGTACCAGCGGCGTATCCACCATGCTTGTATCATATTACACACGCCTCGTTACTTAAATCACTTACTCAAACCAAACCACCAATGTAAATTGTTTATGTATAATCAAATGTCAAAATGTTATTGTGTAAACCATATCAAATGTCTGTGTTTAATGTAAATCATGAATTGTGTATATCAATGTCAAAATGTTTATGTCTAATGTAAATCATGTAATGTGTATCCAAAAATGTCATGTAGTGTATGTGAAATATATCAACTAAACCATATGTAAATTGCACAAAACAAGGTATTGAAGTAAAACATGGTTTAAATCAAAGTTATGTTTTGTGGAACAAATGCATGCTATACTGATATAAACATCTATGCGGTATTGTGAAAATGCATACATCCAAGCCTTGAGACTGTGGCGATAAACCCTTAAACAAATTAAAGGTTTATCTAAGTTATGTATATCGAATTCGGTCATTCCTTCCAATCCAAACAAACCCAGGATTTCAGGAACGGGAGTTGTCAATTCCTATGGTACCACTACCTACTAACGAACGGCGTAGCTAATGTTAATGAATGTATTGTTCCATTGAAACAAACCAAATGTCATACCAAAATGTAAGCATGTGATGAAAACAACTGTACTAAGCATGTAACAAATGGACATACATAGCATGTGACGTGAAACAAATGTACTAAGTATGCACACAATGGACATACATAGCATGAAATGTAATGTAAACAATGTACTAAGTACGCACACAATGGGCATACATAGCATGAAATGTAATGTAAAACAATGTACTAAGTACGCACACAATGGGCATAGATAGCATGAAATGTAATGTAAAACATGTACTATAATGTACTAACGAACATAGCAGGTATATGATGTGAAAACATGGAAAGCATGAAAGTAACAAGTAGGCACATGTGTTTCACCCCAAAACAGTTTGGAAAACAGTAAAAGAGGGGTCTATGTACTCACTTGAGATTGCTCAGAAGTCCTAAGATAACCACCAAGCAATGCTAGAGATCACGGAAATCAAACGGCACCTAATATAGGTAACTATGTTAATAAACCGGACCTATATCGGAAGATCGGGTAGCATGAGGGTTTGTAAACCAAATGAGTGTAGGAACTCATGTAACATGGTTTAACAAAGTCTACATACTAAAATGAAACTTAACCTAAGTGCTTACGACCCGTTTAGGTAGCTTATGCTACTTTAACGCGTCGTTCGCGTGAAACGCGTTCGGACCGCCGAACTAGTCCTATGACAAGTAGAATATGCCTTAACATGTCTAATATTGTCGCCAAATCAGTTTAGATGTCAAAATTTTAGGTTACATATGCTTAATTACCAATTATACATGAAAAGGGTATTCTGGTAATTTATCTAAGGCATATAAACTACCTATCATACAACTACTTAAACGAAGTGACCATAAGGTATAACCTCGGAAGGTTATTCCCTATATACTATGGTCACCTAAGGTGTTTGGTCGGATCCTAATGATCGACCAAATGGGTCGGGTTCGAAGGTATAAGCGATTTATTAGATCGCTTACCCTTACGACCCTAGACAACGTGGAAATCAGTAGGCATAGTCACAAAGGACTATAACCATCGTGATTACAATCATGTTGCGAAGTTCAAACGAACTTCGCATTGACCATAAACTGGTCAATGCAGAAAGTCAAACGAAGTTTGACTTTCGGACTCGAAAGCAATAAAAGAACGAAGGAACACTTACAAAGGGTCCCCGAATGCTAATCTAGATCAAAATAGCTCAGGTATGAAACAAAGGTTTCAACTTAGAGCACATTAGATCAGATTCTTGTGAGGAATGAGTGAACATAAGGTGGGTATTTATAGTTTTCGGTTCACCGTTAGGATCGTTTCTTGGAAAAGGGGGCACGATCTAAGCCGTACACTTGTTGGAAAGTTGTGGTAACTCATTTTGCCATCCACCATAAGAGTTTGACACTTGGCCTTGGCCTTTGGAGGGGTTAAAGGCTGTTAACAGCTGAGAAAAACGTTTTGCTGCATCTGACCCCTGCTTGCGCACCGTAACGTGTTTTGTGTTGAGGTGCGCAAGCACCCTGCTGACCAGAAAGTTTGATTTTTGGCAGTTTTGGTCCCTGTTGTGTAATAAGGCCATTTCCGACACGTTTAAGGCCCGTTAACCCCATTTCAAAGCTCTAAAATGAAGTTAAAGTATAGGGAACTTAAAAATGTTCTCAAAAATATCTCGGATGTCGATTCGTTTGGCCGTACAATCGCGATGTTTGCTTAATTACGACGGAATGCGCATAAGCGCGAAAAACGATCCAAATGACGCGACGAATGGATTTTTCTTATGCCAAACACTAAAATAAAATGTTTTAGTGCTTACATAAATTTTTGGATGTCCGGAAGTATTCAGAACGTAAGTTATGCGCGAAAGTGCAAACTTGTGCACTTTTTGACGCTTTTAGTCCCTAAATGTCCCAAAAGTTTATTTTAGCATACCGAACACCTCAAAGCCTATTTCTAAGCTGTGTAAAAGATATTTATGATATGTTTAACTTATGGTCATGTTCCGGAATGTCTGTTACAGTTCAAATTGACATACTTTCGCAGGTTGTCAAATTTAGTCCCTGTAGGCGAATTAACTTGTTTTTGCCATACCAAAGCCTTTAAAACTTATTTCTAAGTTATTTAAAGGTTATTTAAGGTATGTTAAGTATATGTTGATGTTCCGGAGTATTTTTCGCATTAAACTGATTACGTTTACGCACCAGTTTGCGTATAACTCTCCAGAAAGCGATGTAGAGTTTGAAATTGAACAAAAGTCAAAACATGAAAAATGTAAAACATAAACAAACAAACATTGGGATCAAATAACATTGTTTTATTGATAACTGAACTGTTCACAATGACTACAAGCACAGATGTTACAGTCTCCCCTACTTGTGGAAATTTCGTCCCGAAATTTATTTAGAGGAAACTCGTGGGAAAAGATGCGGATATTTCGCCTTCATTTGATCTTCGCGTTACCAAGTAAACTCGGGTCCACGTTTAGCTTCCCAGCGAACTTTGACCAAAGGAATGCGCTTGCGTTTAAGCCACTTGACTTCACGTTCCATGATTTCCACAGGTTTCTCGACAAATTTCAGTGTTTTGTCAACACGAATTTCGTCAAGCGGTATGTGGAGGTTCTCATCAGCTAAACACCTCTTGAGATTGGACACGTGAAAAGTTGGATGAACATTTCCAAGTTCAGGAGGTAACTCAAGTCTGTAGGCTACCTTACCGATTCTTTCGACGATCTTGAATGGTCCAACGTATCTAGGTGCAAGTTTTCCTTTCTTTCCAAATCTGATCACACCTTTCCAAGGTGAGACCTTAAGTAATACTCGATCACCGACTTGAAATTCCAAGGGTTTGCGTTTTGGGTCCCCGTAACTCTTTTGATGGCTTCTAGCTGTCTGAAGGTTATCACGAACTTTCTTAACCTTATCAGTTGTCTCTAAAATGAGGGCAGGTCCAGTAAGCTGAGCCTCACCGATCTCATTCCAGCAGACTGGTGAACGACATTTTTGACCATAGAGAGCTTCGAAAGGAGCCATTTTGATGCTGGTGTGATAACTGTTGTTGTAGGAGAATTCGATTAACGGAAGATGTGAATCCCAACTACCACCAAAGTCGATCACACAAGCTCTAAGCATATCCTCCAGAGTCTGGATTGTTCTTTCAGATTGACCATCCGTTTGCGGATGATAAGCTGTGCTCGGATTAAGTTGGGTCCCCATAGCAGATTGCATGGTTCTCCAAAAATGAGAAGTGAAACGAGCATCTCTGTCAGAGATGATGTTCAAAGGAACACCATGTCGAGCTACAATTTCATCCACATAGATTTTAGCAAGTTTGTCAGCAGGAAAATCCTCACGGATTGGCAAGAAATGCGCTGACTTAGTAAGACGATCAACAACTACCCAGATGGCATCATGACCTTTCTTTGTGCGCGGAAGTTTAGTAATGAGATCCATAGTAATGTTTTCCCATTTCCAAACTGGGATCTCTGGTTGCACCAATAAACCAGAAGGACGCTGTCACGGCCCCAACCCGGTTTGACCCGTTTCAGGAGCCGCGGGACAGAAATCCCGTGGTATTTATTTAATTGAGTTTAACAGCGGAAGTTTATCATCAGGATCTTTTTAAAGCTAAAATTTTCCCGATTATTTTATTTCACAATTCGGGATAAAACCCCGGTAATTTACAATACTATGATTTCACGGAGAAATCGTTATTTTACAAAACATATTTCTTTATTTTATAAGGAGCCACTTCCTTAAGCTTGCAGTGCTTCCCGACACTTTTCCTGGATTACAATAGATCACCTGAAACATGTTTGAAAAAGGTTTTGTCAGCGGGAAATACTGTGTGAATCATTCTATTTAATAAAACAGATCTGTTTGTTATAATTTACAGTATTAAGGGTGATTACATTGTTTCTATATCAACCAACTACCCACAGTATTTGTCACTCGACTTATTTCTGTGACTGTGGTCAGACCACCCATTGGCTAACTCGTTGTCCAATGGTGGTGGGAAAAAGTAATGTATACAATACCCCACATACCGGCTGTAATTTGGTGATTACAAAGACTTAATCCCTGTAATTATAACCTTGAAAATAAACATGCTTTTGAAAGTAATTTTGATAAAAACAGAATGACTCACATTGCAGATTTAACACGGACAGAGTCTATTCTATGGATTTAGCCTTGTTAACCTAATTTAAATAACAATGCACACAAAACTGGGTTAGTAATCAATACAGCATTTACGATAACTCACGAGATTAAACCCTCACAACGAATGACAAAATGCGATACTTAAACATCCATCGAATTAACGACGAATGACAAAGCATAACCCTAATGTGGGCAGCACTTAAACATCCATTGGATATTTTAATCGATCGGAAAATGAATCGTAATAGCGATCGAGTTATTACCCTGTTTTGCGGCAGCGTTTAGTGATTCGTGTGTGTTTATAGTAATCTACTTATATCTCAGCGTATATTTGTAATTTGATTGTCGAACGAACAAAAGAATGCAAGTGCCAGGCCCTTCTATTTATACCCAAAATTTGCACCTCCCGCTAGTCGCGGAAGAATCCGTGGTACGTGCCGCGTATCGCCTGGGGTGTCAAAGTAGACTAGGCCTGCTTCGTCACCTATCTAGCCCTGATGAGTCGACGTTGCATGAAATTTCATTTTTGACAGCGTTTTATGTAGATAATTATAACTAGGGTTTACCCCCCTGAGTTTTAGGGGCCCTAATCCTGATTCCAAATGTTCTGAAAATTTTAGGGTTTATGCAAAATCACTTGGGTTTCTTAATTAGGGTTTCCTATTGAATAAAATAATATAATAAATATGACTTTTGATGAGAGTTGTTACATTCTCCCTACCTTAATAAAAATCTCATCCTCGAGATTTACTGGAATAAATGAGGATACTTTCTCTTCATTTCTGATTCCAGCTCCCAAGTGTATTCAGCTCCTCTCTTTGAATCCCACTTGATTTTAACTAGAACTAGTCGCTTGTGCTTGAGAAATTTCACCTTTCGATCTTCTATCTGAAGAGGTTTCTCAACAAATTTTAACTTTTCGTTTACCTCTATATCTTGAAGAGGTACTACCAGTGATTCGTCTGATAGACATTTCTTGAGATTGGATACATGAAATACATCATGTACTCCAGCTAGTTCTTCGGGTAGTTGTAAACGATAAGCAACTGGTCCTATACGTTGGATCACTAAAAATGGTCCTACGTATCTGGGACTTAGCTTTCCTTTCTTACCGAATCTAACAACTCCTTTCCAAGGAGAAACTTTCAACAATACTCTGTCTCCAACTTGGAATTCTAACGGCTTGCATCTATTGTCTGCATAATTCTTTTGGCGATCTCGAGCCGTCTTCAGCCTTTCCTTGACTTGAGTAATCTTGTCGGTCGTCTCTTGCACTATTTCAGGACCTGACAATTGACTTTCTCCTATTTCTGCCCAACAAACTGGAGTTCTGCACTTTCTTCCATACAGTGCCTCGAATGGAGCAGTTTCAATACTTGAATGATAACTATTATTATAGGAGAACTCAATTAATGGTAAGTGATCATCCTAATTCCCACCAAAATCTATTACACATGCTCTAAGCATGTCTTCTAGAGTTCGGATCGTTCTTTCACTTTGCCCGTCCGTTTGAGGATAATATGCAGTACTTAGGTTTAGTCGAGTTCCCATTGCTTCTTGAAAACTTTTCCAGAAATGAGAAGTAAAACGACTATCCCTATCTGAAACAATGGAGAGTGGAACTCCATGTAGAGATACGACTTCATCTACATACAACTTTGCCAATCTTTCCATGCTAAAGGTTTCTTTCATAGGTAGAAAGTGAGCAGATTTGGTTAATCGGTCCACAATTACCCAAATCGCATCATTACCTTTTCTGGTTTTGGGTAACTTAGTAACAAAATCCATTGTTATGAGTTCCCATTTCCATACAGGCATTTCTAATTGTTGTAGTAGACCTGAAGGTTTCTGATGTTCTGCCTTAACTTATGAACAAGTAAGACACTTAGAAACATATCTAGCTATATCCTTCTTCATGCCTATCCACCAGAAATTCTTTCTTAAATCTTGGTACATTTTATTGTTTCCAGGGTGTATGTTATACCTAGATTTATGAGCTTCTTCTAAAATCTTATTTCTTAATTCTCCCTGCTTCGGTACCCATATTCTGCTTTTGTGGAACCTCCAAATTCCATCAGCTCCTTGTTCTAATTCTTTTATTCTTCCTTTCATTCCTTCAGCATCTTCCTTGATTGCTGTTTCCTGAACCTTCTTTATTTGTTCCATTAAATCTAATTGTAGATTTAACCTGTGAGCACGAACTCGTCGTTGTTTTTCATGATACTTACGACTTAAGGCATCTGCAACTACATTTGCCTTTCCTTCGTGATACTGAATATCACAGTCGTAATCACTTAGGATTTCCATCCATCTTCTTAGTCTCATGTTTAACTCTTTTTGCCCAAAAATATATTTTAAACTTTTGTGGTCTGTATAGACAGTAAATTTACTTCCGTAAAGATAATGTCTCCAAATCTAAAGAGCAAAAATTACGGCTCCTAACTCTAAGTCATGAGTCGTATAATTTTCTTCGTGCTTTTTTAATTGCCTTGAAGCATACGCAATTACTTTCCTGCGTTGCATTAGCACACATCCTAATCCTAGTTTTGAAGCATCACAGTAAACTTCAAAATCTTCAGTCCCTTTCGGTAAAGCTAGGATTGGAGCATTGGTTAATTTCTGCTTCAATATTCTAAAGGCTTCTTCTTGCTTGGGTCCCCATTCAAACTTAATGGCTTTACAGGTTAGCTTAGTTAATGGTACAACTATTTTGGAAAAATCCTTAATAAACCGTCTATAATATCCAGCTAAACCTATAAAACTTCTAATTTCCATTGCGGTGTGCGGAACCTTCCAATTGGTAATTGCCTCTATCTTAGCAGGATCTACATGAATACCTTCGTGATTCACCATGTGTCCTAAGAATTGCACTTCCTTTAGCCAAAATTCACACTTTGAGAATTTGGCATAAAGCTTTTCTTTTCTTAACAAAGTTAAGAGTGCATGCAAGTGCTCACAATGTTCGTCCTGACTTTTTGAATAAATAAGTATATCGTCTATGAAGACAATTACAAATTTATCCAAATACGGTTTACAGATCCTATTCATCATATCCATGAATGCTGCAGGTGCATTCGTTAACCCGAAGGGCATGACTGTAAACTCGTAATGACCATACCTAGTCCTGAAAGCAGTTTTAGGTATGTCTTCCTCTTGCACCTTCAATTGATGATATCCGGAGCGTAAATCTATTTTAGAAAAATATCTAGCTCCTTGAAGTTGATCGAATAGATCATCAATCCTAGGTAATGGGTATCGATTCTTAATTGTAACCTTATTCAATTCTCTATAATCAATACACATTCTTATCGAACCATCCTTTTTCTTTACAAAGAACACTGGTGCTCCCCAAGGGGATGAACTAGGTTGTATGAATCCTTTACTTCGTAATTCATCTAATTGTGTTTTTAATTCTAACATTTCGGTAGGAGCTAACCGATAAGGTGCCTTAGCTATCGGTGTAGTTCCAGGAATTAGATGAATCCTAAATTCTACTTCCCTGTCTGGTGGTAATCCTGGTAACTCTTCTGGGAATATATCTGAGTATTCTGAGACTACAGGAATTTCCTTAAGTTCTTTTCCCTTAGTACTAATGATTACTGAAATCATATATACTATGCCTTGCTTTCGTTCATAACTAGCAACTTTCATTACTGATATGAACTTCATGGGTTTACGTGGCTTATCTCCTGTAATCACGATTACTTCTCCGGTTGGTGCTTGAATTTCTATGGAATTCTTATCACAAAGAATTCGAGCATGGTTGGCTATTAACCAATCCATTCCTAACACAACATCGAATTCAGCTAATTTCATAGGTAACAGATTTGCAGAAAATTTATGACCTGAAAGTTCTATTTCTACTTTTTGCAAAACCTGATCTATTTTAACTGAATTCCCATCTGCGGTTTCGACTGTAAAAATCTGCCTAATGTTGGTTAAAGGTAATTTAAGAGCTTGGCAGAATAAAGTATTTATAAAACTTTGGTTTGCACCAGAGTCAAATAATACTTTTCCGTATACGTTGTGAACTAAGAACGTACCAGCTATCACATTTGGAATGAGTTCTGCTTCTTGAGTGGTTAGCTGGAATGCTCTGACATTCTTTTTAGTAGCTCCGTCGGTCGCCTTGGTTTTATTGTCTGCAGGTTTGACCAATTTAGGACATTCTGGCTTAAAATGTCCTGTTTCTCCACAGTTGTAGCAGATTCTGGTTTTCTTCCTGCAGTCTTCTTCACGATGTCCTATGGCTTTGCAAAAGTTGCAGATTACATTACATCTTCCATAATGTTTCTTTTTGCAATTTCTGCAAAATGGCAAAGTTGAAGATTGCCCTGTTCCTCTTCTTTTGAAGCTGTTATTATTACCCACACAAAATCCTTGGGTAATTTTCTGAGCCAGTTCCTTTTTCCTGTTTTCATCTCTTGTGCGTACCAGTTCATCAGTTAGGGTGTTGGCTAGTTCCACTGCATCGTCAATAGTGCGAGGTCTCGCAGCCTTAACAATGTTGCGGATTTCGCTAATTAATCCCCAAATATAGCGAGATATGAGTACCGTGGTACCACCCTAGCAATATTCGAAGAATGTCGAAGTATACCCTCGACAGTCCACATTCACCATCCGATGGTTTAGGAACTTATTTGCCATTTGATCTTTTTCATACTCGGGACAGAATTTTCTTTCTACAAGATTCTTAAATTCTTCCCATTTCATGGCATATGCCTCAATCCTTCTTTTAGCTTGTAACACTGTGTTCCACCATTCTAACGCCCCTTCTTTAAAAAGATTTGACGCATACATAACTTGATCTTCCTCAGCACATTTACTTATAGCGATTACTGCCTCAGTTTTCTCTAACCAACGTAGTGCTGCAATAGCCCCTTCGTTACCTGCAAACTCAACTGGTTTACAGGCAAGGAATTCTTTGTAAGTGCAACCAGGTGTTGCAGCTTTCATTTTCTTGAAAATTGGAGCTTGCAGATCATTATTGTTATTAACATGATTACCGCCTCCGTTTATACTATTACTAAAATTGTCGCCCTGGGTACGTTTACTAGGAATGATTGATTGAGGTTTAATAGGTTTCTGGACAGCAGCCACGATTGCTGGAATAGCATTGGCTATTCCTTGTGCAACAATATCCTCTATATCTTGCCTATTTAACAATTGTTCTTCCTGAATTGGCTCAGATTGATTTACTTCATTTACTGGTTCATTACCAATGTCTGCCATCTGAT
This sequence comes from Helianthus tuberosus, assembly GCA_030545235.1. Classification (NCBI taxonomy): domain Eukaryota; kingdom Viridiplantae; phylum Streptophyta; class Magnoliopsida; order Asterales; family Asteraceae; genus Helianthus; species Helianthus tuberosus. Next base: position 125,467,596 of record CM060366.1, read on the forward strand.
AATTAATTTATAGATAAATAATTAGTATAAAAGAAATAATCCAATGTCACAATTAATTGCACATAATGTCACAACCCCCGATCCCTGATCCCCGGGAACGGGCGGACGTGATCACAGAGTTTGGTGGTATCAGTTTGTTTAGTCTTGCAGTGGAATTTACATCAGGACCGTAGTTAGGAAATGTTTATCAGAGTAAAACCACCATAATTAATATTAATAAAATGTTTATCAGAGTAAAACCACCATAATTTACATCAGGACCGTAATGAATTCCATACGAGACGCTCTCCCACCTGACGCATCCTCTCACTGTTTTCTAAGATTTCCTCCCCGAAAGTCCTAAGTTCTTGCACGTTTTCTGCACTCATTGGGGGTGCAGGTTCTCGGACTGGGTTTGGAATCTGGGGTACGGTTTCCTGATATGGGGGTGACAATTCATGAAATTGGTAAGGATCCTTTAAAATTTCCCTAATATAGTCATTTTGGTAATAGGGATCTAAAGGGTCTATACCTGGATAAGCTTCTATGTTCTGTATGGGTGGATAATCCTGAACAGGGTAACGTTGCACAAAGTCCCTATTATCGTCCCACCAGGGGTCGTAATTCGGGTTTAGTGGGTTTGGTGCAGGTACCCTTGGGATTTCTTCTGGGTTAAAATCATGCATCTCTACTTGGTTTTCCTGATTTTCTATTTCCATGGGTTGTTCTGGGTTTTGTGGTTGTGGGGCTACTAGTTGTTCCAGACCTGGGTCAGCAGCAGTTGTAGCTAAGATATGAAAATTAGCTAAGCTTCTATTTAGCATATCTTGAGTATGGGCATCTGTCTCTCGCTTAATAGCTGCTAAAGCCCTTTGCTGTTGCAATTTCCTCATTCTCTTCCTACGAGCAAAAGCTTCTTTACTGAACCATTCTCGTTTCTTAGTAGGAAATGGCTCTTCAGATTTAGCTCTAAAAGCAAATATTCCGTCTTCCTGATCAGCAACATACCCTGAGAGGGCAGGCTGTGATGATGTACTTTCACTCTTAGGGGAATCAGATAACTGACGGTTCAGATCTGATGGTCCTTGATCACTCATACTGAAAATTAACAAATAATCAAATAATACATAACAATTAAATACAGTTATGCATGTATCTCCATAATTTATTTCCTAACACAAAATTTTAGAATTTCAAGTGTCAGCAGAACACTTCTTTGGCTCAGACCAGTGGCTAGGCTCTGATACCACCTTCTGTCAAAACCCCCGATCCCTGATCCCCGGGAACGGGCGGACGTGATCACAGAGTTTGGTGGTATCAGTTTGTTTAGTCTTGCAGCGGAATTTACATCAGGACCGTAGTTAGGAAATGTTTATCAGAGTAAAACCACCATAATTAATATTAATAAACACATGAGTAAAACCCAAGTTTCTTATTACAATACATTTATAGGGACAAACCCTATTTTATTGAATTTAAAACATCGTTTATTAGGTAACTTTTATAGCCACATTTTCCCAAGCCTTCAGTGCTCTCCAGCTGGCTTTTTACTAATTGGCTGTCACATTGGGTTACCTGAAACATGTTTTAAAAATATTTGTCAGCGGGAAATACTGGTGAGTGAATCCCAATTTAATCAAGTTTAAAGTCACAGTGAACAGTATTGAGAGTGATCACTTTGTTTATGTCTACACAATTACTCCATTTGGTACTATCAATCCTGACTTGTGGGTCATATTACCCATTGGCTAACTCATTGTCCAATGGTAACGCATTGTCATCCCGACTTACTACTCGCAAGTAGTACAAAATTTTGTATACAAAACCCCAACATACCGGCAGTAATTGAATAACTACAAAGACTCAATTACTGCTAATTTCATAGTAAAACATTTAAGGTTTGGTAAAACATTACCAAAAACATTAACAAAAAGAGGATAAACTCACTTTGCTGTCTTAGGCTTTTCGTAAGGGTTTCCTGGATATAATCTATAATTTATACAAATGTACATTGATTAGTACCATAACCCTTTGAAATTATTAATGATACCCTCCCCGAGACGGCATTCCAACAACTACGTCGGGCAGAACCACAACAGTTGTTACGGAACCCTAAATCAATCGGGCAGCGTAACTATTATGAAACTAGGGTTATAATACTTACAACGGAGCAGAACCTCGCTAATTAGGGGTATAATACCCGAAATATTATAACTTCTCTACAGAATTTCGAGATTGAAAGAAAGAAACGAGTGACGGAAAACGTAGACTGATGGCCTTCTTATATAGTTGCTGATTCTAGTCCTGTCGCGGCCCGCGTAAAAGACAGGGGACCCTTACGCGGCCCGCGTCAACACCGGTCAACACACTAGCTTAGCTGGGTCAGCTACTAGACTCGACACGATGTCGACACGTGTCAGCACCAGATGTCTCCGTGTTTCATGATCTGTCGCGGCCCGCGTCAAAGACCTATATACCCTTAGGCGGCCCGCTTCAACTTAAGAAATCAGCGCAGTCAAGTCCAGCCTTGATACGGCGCGCGTGAAGTTGAGGTGAGGTCTTTCGCGGCCCGCCTCAACTTACACTTTCAGAATTTTATTTATTTTATATACTATAATATAATTAAGGCTCGGTTTTCACATACGGGGCATAATATAAGACATATTGGGAAAATTTAAGATATAATAAAGGGTCGGAAATATTATAAGGGTGTTGGTTTTACCGAGGGTTGTTACATTCTCCCCACCTTGTTTTAGAGCTCGTCCTCGAGATCTATTGGAATAAATGCGGATATTTCCTTTTCATGTTTGACTCAAGCTCCCATGTGTACTCAGGTCCTCTTTTGGAGTCCCACTTCACTTTGACTAGAATTAGTCTTTTATGCTTGAGATTCTTGATTTTCCTGTCTTCAATTTGTAGAGGCCTTTCTACAAACTTGAGTTGTTCATTTACCTCTATATCCTTAAGAGGCACTATCAATGATTCATCAGCTAAACACTTTTTAAGATTTGATACATGAAACACATCATGTATTCCTGCCATTTCCTCTGGCAGTTGTAGCTGATAGGCTACAGGTCCTATTCTTCTAATAATCTTAAAAGGTCCAACATACCTGGGACTTAACTTTCCCGGTTTGATGAATCTTACCACTCCTTTCCAAGGAGAGACTTTCAACAACACTCTATCTCCTACTTGAAATTCCAACGGCTTGCATCGGTTATTGGCATAACTCTTTTGTCGATCACGTGCTGCCTTCAGTCGTTCTTTGACTTGAATAATTTTGTCAGTTGTTTCTTGCACTATCTCAGGTCCAGATAATTGTTTTTCCCCAATTTCTGCCCAACAGACTGGGGTTCGACACTTTCTTCCATAAAGTGCTTCGAATGGTGCAGCATTGATACTTGTGTGATAACTATTATTATAAGAAAATTCTATTAAAGGTAAGTGTTCGTCCCAATTACCTCCAAAGTCAATTACACAAGCTCTAAGCATGTCCTCCATTGTCTGAATTGTCCTTTCACTTTGTCCATCTGTTTGAGGATGATAAGCTGTGCTTAACCTTAATTTGGTTCCCATTGCCCTTTGGAAACTTGACCAAAAACGAGAGGTAAATCTACTATCTCTATCAGAAACAATTGATAAAGGAATGCCATGTAAAGAAACAATTTCATTTACATACAATTTAGCTAATTGTTCCATACTAATTGTTTCCTTCATTGGTAGAAAATGAGCTGATTTGGTTAATCTGTCTACAATCACCCAGATTGTATCATTTCCTTTCTTAGTTTTGGGTAATTTAGTAACAAAATCCATTGTTATAAATTTCCATTTCCAAACTGGCATTTCTAATTGTTGTAACAAACCTGAGGGTTTCTGATGTTCAGCTTTAACTTGTGAACAAGTCAAACATTTAGAAACATAGACTGCTACGTCCTTTTTCATTCCTATCCACCAGAAATTTTTCCTTAAATCCTGGTACATTTTATCACTTCCTGGATGCATCGTATACTTAGATTTATGGGCTTCTTCTAATATACGATGACGTAAATTTCCTAATTTAGGTATCCACATTCTCTTTTCATCGAATCTCCAAATTCCATCTGTTCCCTGTTTTAATTCTTTTAACATACCTTTTAATTTTTCAGAATCATCCTTGATTACTGATTCCTGTGCTTCTCTTATTTGATCATTTAAATCTATTTGAAGATTTAATTTAAGAGAACATATCCGTCTTGGCTTTTCATGATACTTTCTACTTAAAGCATCTGCCACTACATTTGCTTTTCCTTCATGGTACTGGATATCACAGTCATAATCACTAAGAAATTCCATCCAGCGTCTTTGTCTCATATTCAATTCCTTTTGCTTGAATATATACCTTAAACTCTTATGATCAGTGAATATGGTAAACTTACTACCATAAAGGTAATGTCTCCAAATCTTAAGAGCAAAAATTATAGCTCCTAATTCTAAATCATGGGTTGAATAATTCTCTTCATGATTCTTAAGTTGCCTAGATGCGTAAGCTATAACCTTTTGGCGTTGCATCAACACACATCCATAACCTAATCTAGAAGCATCACAATATACTATAAAGTCTTCAGTTCCTTCTAGTAATGCTAATATAGGTGTATGAGTCAATCTTTGCTTAAGAATTCTAAAGGCTTCTTCTTGTTTTATTCCCCATTCAAACTTAACAGATTTACAGGTTAACTTAGTTAAGGGAATGGCTATTCTAGAAAAATCTTTAATAAATCTTCTATAATAACCGGCCAATCCTAAGAAACTTCTGACCTCGGTTGGTGACTCAGGGGTTTTCCATTTAGTAATTGCCTCGATTTTGGTTGGATCTACATGAATTCCTTCATGATTGACTAAGTGTCCAAGGAATTGTACTTGTTCTAACCAAAATTCACACTTTGAAAACTTAGCATAAAGCTTTTCCTTTCTTAACAAACTTAAAAGTGCGTGCAAATGTTTTGCATGATCTTCTTTATTCTTAGAATAAATTAGAATATCATCTATAAAAACAATTATGAATTTATCCAAATATGGCTTACATATTCGGTTCATCATGTCCATAAATGCAGCTGGGGCATTGGTTAAACCAAATGGCATGACAGTAAATTCATAATGACCATACCTCGTTCTGAATGCGGTTTTAGGAGTGTCCTCTTCCTGTACCTTTAATTGATGATATCCTGACCTTAAATCAATTTTAGAGAAATATCGAGCTCCTTGCAGCTGATCAAATAAATCATCGATTCTCGATAATGGGTACCGATTCTTAATCGTGAGTTTGTTTAATTCACGGTAGTCAATGCACATACGCATTGATCCGTCCTTCTTTTTAACAAACAATATCGGCGCTCCCCATGGCGACGAACTTGGCTGCATGAATCCTTTTTCTAACAATTCGTCTAATTGTTTCTTCAATTCTTGCATTTCTGCAGGTGTCAAACGATAAGGTGCTTTGGCAATTGTTGATGTTCCTGGTAGTAGGTGAATTCTGAATTCAACTTCTCTGTCTGGAGGTAATCCTGGTAATTCTTCTGGAAAGATATCTGAAAACTGAGATACTACTGGAATATCTTTTAGTTCTTTTCCTTTAGTATTAGTGATTTTAGAAATCAAATACACTATAGAACCTTTTCTCATACAACTTGCAGTTTTCATCACAGATATGAATTTTGTGGATCTAAAGGGCTTATCTCCTTTAATTGTGATCGTTTTACCTTTTGGTGAATTTACTTGGATTAACTTTTGATCACATAAAATATTGGCTTTATTGGCTATTAACCAATCCATTCCTAAAACAACATCAAATCCTACCAGATTCATGGGATATAGGTTTGCAATAAATTTCTGATTTAAAATTTCTATGCTTGCTCCCTGCAAGATTTCAGAAATTCTAACAGTTTCTCCATTAGCTGTCTCTACTACCCATTCTAGTGGTAGTTTAGTTAATGACTGATTTAGAAATTTGCAAAACGATGTATTAATAAAACTTTGGTTTGCACCAGACTCAAATAATACATTAGCAAAAACATCATTAACTAAAAACGTACCAGCTATAACGTCTGGGATCATCTTAGCTTCTTCTGCAGTCAGAACAAACGCTCTAGCATTTTTGGTATTCTTGTTATCTGTGGCTGGAGCTAATTTTGGACAATTTGGCCTGATATGACCTTTTTCTCCACAGTTGTAGCATAATCCATTACTGGTTTTCTTCCTGCAATTTTCTTCCTTGTGTCCTGGCATCTTACAATGATTGCAGAGAATGGAGCATTTTCCCGAATGCTTTTTCTTGCAGACCTTGCAGTATGTTGCAGAGGTAGAACCCATATTCTTACGATTATATTTTCCGGAACGAAATTCTTGTGTAAACCTTTGAGTTAAGTTCTTCCTCTGATCCTCTTCTCGGGTACGGACTAATTCATCAGTCAAGGTATTGGCTAATTCTACAGCTTCTTCTATGGTTTGAGGTCTAGCTGCCTTGACTATGTGTCTTATCTCCCCTATTAATCCCCAAATATAACGGGAGATTAACACTGGTTCTGGTGAAGCAAGAGTTGGCACTATCCTAGCATATTCGAAAAATAGCTTTGTGTACCCCTTGCTATCCACACCAGTCATCCTAAGGTTTAGGATTTTGTTTGCTATCTGTTCTTTCTCATTGGGTGGGCAGAACTTCCTTTCTACCTTGTTTTTAAATTCTTCCCATTCCATATTATATGTTTGATCACTTCCTCTTGTTTGGAGGATAGTGTTCCACCATTCTAGTGCTGCATTCTTAAACAGATTAGAAGCAAACAGTATCTTGTCTTCTTCAGCACACTTGCTTATCCTTAAGACTGCCTCAGTCTTTTCTATCCAGCGTATGGTTGCAATGGCCCCTTCATTGCCCGAGAATTCCATTGGTTTACAAGACCAGAATTCTTTATAAGAACAACCGTTAAGCACAGTTCTTCTTCTTTTGGGAATAGGCATTTGAAGTATAGGTCCATTGTTCACGCTGTTTTCTGGTTCAATTGGTCGCTTACTGCTATGCTTACTTTTATTATCAGCATCCTTAACAGTTTGAAGTATAAATGGCATTGCATCTATAATTCCCTGTGCTACTATGTGTTGGATAGCACTATTGTCCACTTGGTTTCCATTGTTATTGACACTCGGGTTATCATTAACCACGTTAATGTTACTCTGGTTATCGTTATTCAGATTTCCTTGATTTTCTTCGTCGGCCATCTGAATTTTAAACATTTATCCAACATTAATATCACAATTAATAGGTAATATAGTTAATCACATGACACGTAATTTAACCAAAACCGTCGATCATTGCGACTATACTCTTTTTCATATACTATGGGTCTATTACACACTAGTACAGAAATAAAGATTACAATACCAACAGAAATAAAATAGTAATATGCATCCATACACACATATCTTATTTTATTTTATTGTATTATTATTACTACTGCTTCCTCCATTCTAACATTCATGGATATGGATTCATCCAAAAATCCATATTGCGCTCATCGTATTTCCATACGAGACGCTCTCCCACCTGACGCATCCTCTCACTGTTTTCTAAGATTTCCTCCCCGAAAGTCCTAAGTTCTTGCACGTTTTCTGCACTCATTGGGGGTGCAGGTTCTCGGACTGGGTTTGGAATCTGGGGTACGGTTTCCTGATATGGGGGTGACAATTCATGAAATTGGTAAGGATCCTTTAAAATTTCCCTAATATAGTCATTTTGGTAATAGAGATCTAAAGGGTCTATACCTGGATAAGCTTCTATGTTCTGTATGGGTGGATAATCCTGAACAGGGTAACGTTGCACAAAGTCCCTATTATCGTCCCACCAGGGGTCGTAATTCGGGTCTAGTGGGTTTGGTGCAGGTACCCTTGGGATTTCTTCTGGGTTAAAATCATGCATCTCTACTTGGTTTTCCTGATTTTCTATTTCCATGGGTTGTTCTGGGTTTTGTGGTTGTGGGGCTACTAGTTGTTCCAGACCTGGGTCAGCAGCAGTTGTAGCTAAGATATGAAAATTAGCTAAGCTTCTATTTAGCATATCTTGAGTATGGGCATCTGTCTCTCGCTTAATAGCTGCTAAAGCCCTTTGCTGTTGCAATTTCCTCATTCTCTTCCTACGAGCAAAAGCTTCTTTACTGAACCATCCTCGTTTCTTAGTAGGAAATGGCTCTTCAGATTTAGCTCTAAAAGCAAATATTCCGTCTTCCTGATCAGCAACATACCCTGAGAGGGCAGGCTGTGATGATGTACTTTCACTCTTAGGGGAATCAGATAACTGACGGTTCAGATCTGATGGTCCTTGATCACTCATACTGAAAATTAACAAATAATCAAATAATACATAACAATTAAATACAGTTATGCATGTATCTCCATAATTTATTTCCTAACACAAAATTTTAGAATTTCAAGTGTCAGCAGAACACTTCTTTGGCTCAGACCAGTGGCTAGGCTCTGATACCACCTTCTGTCAAAACCCCCGATCCCTGATCCCCGGGAACGGGCGGACGTGATCACAGAGTTTGGTGGTATCAGTTTGTTTAGTCTTGTAGCGGAATTTACATCAGGACCGTAGTTAGGAAATGTTTATCAGAGTAAAACCACCATAATTAATATTAATAAACACATGAGTAAAACCCAAGTTTCTTATTACAATACATTTATAGGGACAAACCCTATTTTATTGAATTTAAAACATCGTTTATTAGGTAACTTTTATAGCCACATTTTCCCAAGCCTTCAGTGCTCTCCAGCTGGCTTTTTACTAATTGGCTGTCACATTGGGTTACCTGAAACATGTTTTAAAAATATTTGTCAGCGGGAAATACTGGTGAGTGAATCCCAATTTAATCAAGTTTAAAGTCACAGTGAACAGTATTGAGAGTGATCACTTTGTTTATGTCTACACAATTACTCCATTTGGTACTATCAATCCTGACTTGTGGGTCATATTACCCATTGGCTAACTCATTGTCCAATGGTAACGCATTGTCATCCCGACTTACTACTCGCAAGTAGTACAAAATTTTGTATACAAAACCCCAACATACCGGCAGTAATTGAATAACTACAAAGACTCAATTACTGCTAATTTCATAGTAAAACATTTAAGGTTTGGTAAAACATTACCAAAAACATTAACAAAAAGAGGATAAACTCACTTTGCTGTCTTAGGCTTTTCGTAAGGGTTTCCTGGATATAATCTATAATTTATACAAATGTACATTGATTAGTACCATAACCCTTTGAAATTATTAATGATACCCTCCCCGAGACGGCATTCCAACAACTACGTCGGGCAGAACCACAACAGTTGTTACGGAACCCTAAATCAATCGGGCAGCGTAACTATTATGAAACTAGGGTTATAATACTTACAACGGAGCAGAACCTCGCTAATTAGGGGTATAATACCCGAAATATTATAACTTCTCTACAGAATTTCGAGATTGAAAGAAAGAAATAAGCGACGGAAAACGTAGACCGATGGCCTTCTTATATAGTTGCTGATTCTAGTCCTGTCGCGGCCCGCGTAAAAGACAGGGGACCCTTACGCGGCCCGCGTCAACACCGGTCAACACACTAGCTTAGCTGGGTCAGCTACTAGACTCGGCACGATGTCGACACGTGTCAGCACCAGATGTCTCCGCGTTTCATGATCTATCGCGGCCCGCGTCAAAGACCTATATACCCTTAGGCGGCCCGCTTCAACTTAAGAAATCAGCGCAGTCAAGTCCAGCCTTGATACGGCCCGCGTGAAGTTGAGGTGAGGTCTTTCGCGGCCCGCCTCAACTTACACTTTCAGAATTTTATTTATTTTATATACTATAATATAATTAAGGCTCGGTTTTCACATACGGGGCATAATATAAGACATATTGGGAAAATTTAAGATATAATAAAGGGTCGGAAATATTATAAGGGTGTTGGTTTTACCGAGGGTTGTTACACATAATCACAAAAACGAATATACAAACAAAATTGTAAATTTTCTAAAATTCCATTTGTTTTATAGATTATATCATGCTTCTATATACAACCGTTTTATTATTTATCTTACACATACTGATTTTCATTAATATTTACTATTACACAATCATAGTCTTACTACCCACTTCTCTCTCGTCACTTGTTTTCCTAAAAACGAAGCTCCCTTTCATCATATTTCCAGGCAATTTGTCCTCCTATCTCTCGGATCCTATTCCCAGCATCCATCAGCTCTTCACCAAAATGGCGAAGTTCAGCCATATTCTCGTTACTCATCGGTGGATTTGGTAGGGGTTCTGGATCGAATTGTGGAAGAAAGGAATAAGGACTGTTGATAATGTTTTGGAATTGCCAATCATTTGTCCTCCATTCATCCATTCCTAAAGGTTGGGTATGGATTATTGGTTCTGAGATTGCTGGTTCAAGATTTATTGGAATTTGGGTTTCAATAGAATGAGTAAAAACATTTGTATTGACAGGCTGAATAGTATCACAGCTTGCCAATATAAAATCTATTTCCTCCTGAAATGTCATTTCCTGGTTTTGTTTAGAGCTTTCTCCAATTTCCATCTGAGTTTGTCTAGTACCTTTTCCAACCTCCGTTTCTATTTCCTTAGAATATTCCTCAAATTGTATTCCCATTTGCCTAGATTCTTCCCTGGCTTCAGTCTCCAATTCCGGCTGTCTAGAACTTTCCCCGGTTTCAATTTCTTTTCCTTTTTCTAAGGGATTATTTATTTTAGGAAGTCTCTTAGCTGGCTTTTTCCTACGTATACGACTCCCCCATACGTATCTCCTTCTTTTCTTTGGTTTTGGCTTTTCCAAAGGTGGAGCGTTGAATTCTATTGGTTGTTCCACATCAGGAAAGTACCCAGTGAATTCTTTAGAAACTTCTATGTTTACAGGGTAAAGGTTGAGATTCTCTAGGGCTCCAGATAACTCATTCATGCTGTTTAAAATAAATTAAAAATTTTATAACAACTTTCAAAAAAAAAAATAACCTTCACATATTATTGCATACCATATGACTACAAAACAACTGAAATTTAAAACACACTACTTTTTTATTGTAAACTTATTTATTTACTGGATGGATTTTCTAGCTTGTAGGTGATATGGTTTGCTAAAACTGAAACAAATTATTTAAAGATCTGCATTTACTGCTACTGTAGCTAACATATAAAGATCTGCCCATTTTTCGTCTAACTTGTCTCCCCAAGGTGATTTACTGATTAATTCTTGGGTTTCCTTTTTAACTTTCTTGTCTCGAGATTTCCTTAATTTCTCCTGACTTTTTCTAATAATCAAACTTCTTTTATCAGGAGAAAGTGGTTCCTCGTATTGGGCTTTTCGAACGAATATTCCTTCTTCAGGAGTTTGGGATGAACTTCCTTTTTCATTTGATGACCTATCTAATTTAAGATAGATGTTTGAAAGCTTTTGCTTACCCATACTGTAACTAACAAATAGTCAGTTAATAAAACACATAATCACATAATAGTAATCAGGAAAAATTAAGTATTTCTAAATACTTAATTAGCTTAACTCAGTGGCTCTGATACCACTTTTTTCTGTCACGACCCCAACCCGGTTTGACCCGTTTCAGGAGCCGCGGGACAGAAATCCCATGGTATTTATTTAATTGAGTTTAACAGCGGAAGTTTATCATCAAGATCTTTTTAAAGCTAAAATTTTCCCGATTATTTTATTTCACAATTCGGGATAAAACCCTGGTAATTTACAATACTATGATTTCACGGAGAAATCGTTATTTTACAAAACATATTTCTTTATTTTATAAGGAGCCACTTCCTTAAGCTTGCAGTGCTTCCCGGCACTTTTCCTGGATTACAATAGATCACCTGAAACATGTTTGAAAAAGGTTTTGTCAGCGGGAAATACTGAGTGAATCATTCTATTTAATAAAACAGATCTGTTTGTTATAATTTACAGTATTAAGGGTGATTACATTGTTTCTATATCAACCAACTACCCACAGTATTTGTCACTCGACTTATTTCTGTGACTGTGGTCAGACCACCCATTGGCTAACTCGTTGTCCAATGGTGGCGGGAAAAAGTAATGTATACAATACCCCACATACCGGCTATAATTTGGTGATTACAAAGACTTAATCCCTGTAATTATAACCTTGAAAATAAACATGCTTTTGAAAGTAATTTTGATAAAAAGAGAATGACTCACATTGCAGATTTAACACGGACAGAGTCTATTCTATGGATTTAGCCTTGTTAACCTAATTTAAATAACAATGCACACAAAACTGGGTTAGTAATCAATACAGCATTTACGATAACTCACGAGATTAAACCCTCACAACGAATGACAAAATGCGATACTTAAACATCCATCGAATTAACGACGAATGACAAAGCATAACCCTAATGTGGGCAGCACTTAAACATCCATTGGATATTTTAATCGATCGGAAAATGAATCGTAATAGCGATCGAGTTATTACCCTGTTTTGCGGCAGCGTTTAGTGATTCGTGTGTGTTTATAGTAATCTACTTATATCTCAGAGTATATTTGTAATTTGATCGTCGAACGAACAACAGAATGCAAGTGCCAGGCCCTTCTATTTATACCCAAAATTTGCACCTCCCGCTAGTCGCGGAAGAATCCGTGGTACGTGCCGCGTATCGCCTGGGGTGTCAAAGTAGACTAGGCCTGCTTCGTCACCTATCTAGCCCTGATGAGTCGACGTTGCATGAAATTTCATTTTTGACAGCGTTTTATGTAGATAATTATAACTAGGGTTTACCCCCCCTGAGTTTTAGGGGCCCTAATCCTGATTCCAAATGTTCTGAAAATTTTAGGGTTTATGCAAAATCACTTGGGTTTCTTAATTAGGGTTTCCTATTGAATAAAATAATATAATAAATATGACTTTTGATGAGAGTTGTTACAGACGCTGATGTTCAGCCTTAACCTTAAGACAAGTAAGGCATTTTGATACGTATATGGCAATGTCTTTCTTCATACCAGGCCACCAATACTGAATACGAAGATCCTTATACATCTTATCTGAGCCAGGATGAATAGAATAACGAGACTTATGGGCTTCATCCATAAGCAAGGTACGAAGATCATCTTGGCTTGGGACCCACAAACGATCCATGAAGTAATACGATCCATTGTCCTTCAGTTCAAGAGCAGGTGTTATGTGATAGGGAAATTCCTTATCCATCAAACCTTGTGAAACACAAGTGTGTTGAGCATGAGAAATGCGGGCTTGGATATCGGATCGTGCTTGAATGTCAGATTGAACACGAACACAATGAAGCTTAGTACGTTCCTTACGACTCAATGCATCGGCTACGACATTCGCCTTACCAGGATGGTAGCGAATTTCGCAGTCATAGTCGTTTAGAAGCTCCACCCAACGTCGTTGCCTCATGTTGAGTTCTTTCTGATTGAAGATATGTTGAAGACTTTTATGGTCCGTGAAAACCACACATTTTGTACCGTACAAATAGTGTCTCCAGATCTTAAGAGCGAAGACAACTGCACCCAACTCAAGATCATGAGTGGTGTAGTTCTTCTCATGTATCTTCAACTGCCTCGATGCGTATGCTATGACTTTGTTCCTTTGCATCAGAACACAGCCAAGACCCAATTTAGATGCATCACAATAAATGACGAAATCATCATTGCCCTCAGGCAAAGTCAGAACAGGCGCGTCGCAAAGTTTTTGTTTCAACGTCAGAAACGCTTCCTCTTGCTTAAATCCCCAGTCAAAGGGCTCGTTCTTCTGAGTTAGAGCAGTTAGAGGAACTGCAATCTTTGAGAAGTTCTCAATGAAGCGGCGGTAATAACCCGCAAGTCCAAGAAAAGAACGAATTTCAGTAGGAGTAGTAGGCGTATCCCAATCCTTAATCGCACTGATCTTGGAGGGATCTACATGAATTACCTTGTTCGTTGATAATATGTCCTAAGAATTGAACCTCTTTAAGCCAGAATTCACACTTGGAGAATTTGGCGAAAAGTTGCTCTTTCTTTAGGAGTTCCAGAGTGAGATGAAGATGTTGCTCGTGATCAGCTCGCGTCTTAGAATAAATCAAGATGTCGTCAATAAAAACAATGACGAACTGATCCAAATAAGGCTTGCAGACCCTATTCATTAAGTCCATGAAAACAGCAGGAGCATTAGTCAAACCGAATGGCATGACAGTGAACTCGTAATGCCCATAACGAGTGCGGAACGCTGTCTTGGGAATGTCTTCTTCATGCACACAAAGTTGGTGATATCCCGATCGCAGATCAATCTTTGAAACATAAGAAGCGCCCTGTAACTGATCAAAGAGATCATCGATGCGAGGTAGGGGATATCGATTCTTGATGGTAAGCTTGTTAAGCTCACGATAATCGATACACATCCTAAAAGATCCATCCTTCTTCTTGACAAAAAGAACGGGAGCACCCCAAGGTGAAAAGCTAGGACGGATAAAACCTTTGTCAGAGAGCTCCTGAAGCTGCTTGGACAACTCTTGCATCTCAGATGGTGCAAGACGATATGGAGCTCTGGCAATGGGATTTTAACCAGGTACGAGATCAATACGGAACTCGACTTGGCGTGCTGGGGGTAGACCAGGTAAATCTTCAGGGAATACTTCAGAATAATCCCGAACAACAGGAATATCTTGAATAGACTTACCTTTGCCTTTATCTGCTGTGACATGTGCCAAGAAGGCCACATAATTCTTTCGCAGATACTTCCGAGCTTTAAAACAAGACATGAGTTTGAGACCACCAGCAGGTTTCTCACCACGAACCTGTAGGATCTCGCCTGTCGAAAGCGGCACACAAACAATCTTCTCAAAACAAACTACCTCTGCGTGATGCTTGGATAACCAGTCCATACCCACAATGATGTCGAAGCTTCCAAGTTGCATAGGCGTGAGGTTGATAGGAAAAAGATGGTCGTTAAGGTTCAACTGACAGTTGCGAAGAACATAATCAAGAACAATGGGTTCACCATTAGCAACTTCTATTGTCAAAGGTTTTTCTAGTTTCATTCTAGACACGCGAAGCATTGGCTCAAAAGACAATGACACAAAACTCTTGTCGGAACCAGAATCGAAAAGAACAGATGCAGGCTGATTATTAATAAAGAACGTACTGTTCACCACGTTATCGTCCGCCTGCGCCTCTTGGGCATTCATGTTGAAGACTCGCCCTCGAGCCTAAGCCTGATTCTGATTCGCATTAACCAATCTTGGGCACTGGTTACGGTAGTGGGTCAGATCCCCACAGTTATAACAAGCACCTGGTGGGTAGTGTGGTCGTGCAGCTTGACCCTGTTGCTGAGCAGGAGGCTGAGCAACTTGTTGAGCCGGGTTCTGAACTGCCTGATTCTGAGCAAACCGACAAACATTGGCAAGATGACCCGACTTCCCACAGTTATTACAGAAACGGAAATGATGTTGCGGCTGATGGTGACTGTTGCATCTATTGCACAAAGGTGCATTCCCTGAATAGGGCTTCTTCGCTGGAGGCTGTGCGGGTTGGTTGGGAGCTGCCTGGGTAGCTTGGGTAGTGACATCATAGTTTTGGGAAGCCTTACGCTTCCTTGACCTTTCGAAGAACCAGAATCCTTACCCCTCTTGTTTTGACCTTTCTTGCTATCTTCCTTGTCAGACGACTGTTTCTTGCCCTTGTCACCCTTCCTGTGTAACTTATTCTTCCGAATCTGTAACTCAGTCAATGTCGCTGCTAACTCGATAGCCTGACGGAGTGTGGCAGGGTTACTACCAGTACTGATGTCTTGCACTGAGTCAGGTAGGCCGTCGATGTACCTTTCGATAGCCTTGTCGAGTGGGGTAACCATTCTTGGGCAAAGCAGACTCAACTCCTCAAATCTATCGGTATATGCCCTGTGCTCGCCACTGTCTTGTTTCAAGTCATCGAACTCTCTCTCCAAAGCTCGCTGTTCAAGACGAGGACAGAACTCCCTCATCATAAGGGCCCTAAGTTCAGCCCAAGTTTGTGCTAGAGCAACTTCTGCACCATGGTCTCTCATAACCCCGTTCCACCATGTGAGAGCCCTCTTCTGAAACACACTCGAAGAAAACTCGACCTTGCGATTGTCAGGACACCGCACGTGGCGAAAAGTATTCTCAATGCTCTCGAACCATTGAAGAAGCCCAGTCGCTCCTTCAGAACCACTAAACTTGAGTGGTTTAGCCGAGTTAAAATCCTTGTATTTGCATGGAGCATTGTTGTTGTTGTTGGCTTGGTTCCATTGAGCAAAGAGGTTTGGGAATTGAGCAGCCATCTGCTGCGCAATGATTTCTGCCAGTTCGGCAGTCGCTATCTGGTTTTCGCGTCGAGGAGGAATTCTAAAAGAGGAAACATGAAAGGAAACGAGTGAGATGTTTGGGTGAAAAGAATGAGATGATGCAAAAATTGATAATGGCAAAGATGGTGGTCATTTGTTTGTTACCACAAGGTAATCAAATGACACACAGTGACTAATCAAAGTAAATGGATCAAAAATAATGTATCACGAAGACATGCTCGCCTATAAGTGAACACTCACCCCGAGAGTTCCCAGGTAAGAGTGACTGGTCCTGATTATGTGGATTTGTACGAACACTCTAGCCTTAGACAGAAAACCGAGGGTACAGGCATTCACTCTTCCAATTTGCACGTGTTCACACTATTTAGAACCCAAAACTTTGACGAGATTTTGAAAATTTGAAAGGCACAAGGCCTAAAATTCAAACTGGAAGGGTTCAAAACCTTATAACAGAGGGTTCAAAACCTTACAATAGAGGGTTCAAAACCTTGTAATAAATCATCCAAAAACAGAGGATTGTTTTGCAAAAATCGTTTCGGAAAAATTTGGTTTTTGTTTTGATAATCACCTAAGGATAGGTGATGTGCATGTTTTAAGATCTAAACACAAGATAACTTGTGTTAGGGTCCTAGAAAGTTATAGTCTAGGTCAAAGCATTACTAATAACCTAATTCCCTATAACCATTGCCTCTGATACCAACTCTTATGTCACACCCCGACCGCGTATAACATGCAACCGCGGCGGAAAACGTCGGGGAGTGTTGTAACAGAATTATTTGTTTCATAACCATGGCATTCAAAGTTGTATTTTATTTATCAACATAAGAGTTTCATTGTCTTTAAACAGGAAATAAAGAGTTCATAACATAATTAAACTAAGTCTATCTCCGTTTTATGTCTCTAAGGCACAGGTCCGCCCTAGTGTCACGATCATAGTCCTAAGCAACAGCTCCTGAAAACACATGTGAAAATAGGTACGTCAGCATAAAAATGCCTGTGAGATACATAGGTTTTGTAAAAATATGATTCATGACTTGTGTTTAAGAAAATGTTTAGTCATGAACCTTGTAATTTGCTTTGTCTTATAAATCATTTGAAAAACGATAAGATCAGATGATATGTATAAATAAATGTAAGGTTAAATGAATAACCATGTAAAAATGAGTTTGTGTAAGATAAGTTGTTTGTAAACAATGTCTTGTAAAAAGTATGTTATTTGTATAAAATGTCATGTGTCATAAATTGAAATGATTTAAATAACGCTACGATATGTATTACCATACAAACACTTATATATAGGAAGTACCAGCGGCGTATCCACCATGCTTGTATCATATTACACACGCCTCGTTACTTAAATCACTTACTCAAACCAAATCACCAATGTAAATTGTTTATGTATAATCAAATGTCAAAATGTTATTGTGTAAACCATATCAAATGTCTGTGTTTAATGTAAATCATGAATTGTGTATATCAATGTCAAAATGTTTATGTCTAATGTAAATCATGTAATGTGTATCCAAAAATGTCATGTATGGTATGTGAAATATATCAACTAAACCATATGTAAAATGCACAAAAACAAGGTATTGAAGTAAAACATGGTTTAAATCAAAGTTATGTTGTGTGGAACAAATGCATGCTATACTGATATAAACATCTATGCGGTATTGTGAAAATGCATACATCCAAGCCTTGAGACTGTGGCGATAAACCCTTAAACAAACTAAAGGTTTATCTAAGTTATGTATATCGAATTCGGTCATTCCTTCCAATCCAAACAAACCCAGGATTTCAGGAACGGGAGTTGTCAATTCCTATGGTACCACTACCTACTAACGAACGGCGTAGCTAATGTTAATGAATGTATTGTTCCATTGAAACAAACCAAATGTCATACCAAAATGTAAGCATGTGATGAAAACAACTGTACTAAGCATGTAACAAATGGACATACATAGCATGGGACGTGAAACAAATGTACTAAGTATGCACACAATGGACATACATAGCATGAAATGTAATGTAAACAATGTACTAAGTACGCACACAATGGGCATACATAGCATGTAATGTAAAGCAATGTACTAAGTACGCACACAATGGGCATACATAGCATGAAATGTAATGTAAAACAATGTACTAAGTACGCACACAATGGGCATAGATAGCATGAAATGTAATGTAAAACATGTACTATAATGTACTAACGAACATAGCAGGTATATGATGTGAAAACATGGAAAGCATGAAAGTAACAAGTAGGCACATGTGTTTCACCCCAAAACAGTTTGGAAAACAGTAAAAGAGGGGTCTATGTACTCACTTGAGATTGCTCAGAAGTCCTAAGATAACCACCAAGCAATGCTAGAGATCACGGAAATCAAACGGCACCTAATATAGGTAACTATGTTAATAAACCGGACCTATATCGGAAGATCGGGTAGCATGAGGGTTTGTAAACCAAATGAGTGTAGGAACTCATGTAACATGGTTTAACAAAGTCTACATACTAAAATGAGACTTAACCTAAGTGCTTACGACCCGTTTAGGTAGCTTATGCTACTTTAACGCGTCGTTCGCGTGAAACGCGTTCGGACCGCCTAACTAGTCCTATGACAAGTAGAATATGCCTTAACATGTCTAATATTGTCGCCAAATCAGTTTAGATGTTAAAAGTTTAGGTTACATATGCTTAATTACCAATTATACATGAAAAGGGTATTCTGGTAATTTATCTAAGGCATATAAACTACCTATCATACAACTACTTAAACGAAGCGACCATAAGGTATAACCTCGGAAGGTTATTCCCTATATACTATGGTCACCTAAGGTGTTTGGTCGGATCCTAATGATCGACCAAATGGGTCGGGTTCGAAGGTATAAGCGATTTATTAGATCGCTTACCCTTACGACCCTAGACAATGTGGAAATCAGTAGGCATAGTCACAAAGGACTATAACCATCATGATTACAATCACGTTGCGAAGTTCAAACGAACTTCGCATTGACCATAAAGTGGTCAATGCAGAAAGTCAAACAAAGTTTGACTTTCGGACTCGAAAGCAATAAAAGAACGAAGGAACACTTACAAAGGGTCCCCGAATGCTAATCTAGATCAAAATAGCTCAGGTATGAAACAAAGGTTTCAACTTAGAGCACATTAGATCAGATTCTTGTGAGGAATGAGTGAACATAAGGTGGGTATTTATAGTTTTCGGTTCACCGTTAGGATCGTTTCTTGGAAAAGGGGGCACGATCTAAGCCGTACACTTGTTGGAAAGTTGTGGTAACTCATTTTTCCATCCACCATAAGAGTTTGACACTTGGCCTTGGCCTTTGGAGGGGTTAAAGGCTGTTAACAGCTGAGAAATTTTTTTTGCTGCATCTGACCCCTGCTTGCGCACCGTAACGTGTTTTGTGTTGAGGTGCGCAAGCACCCTGCTGACCAGAAAGTTTGATTTTTGGCAGTTTTGGTCCCTGTTGTGTAATAAGGCCATTTCCGACACGTTTAAGGCCCGTTAACCCCTAAAATGAAGTTAAAGTATAGGGAACTTTAAAATGTGCTCAAAAATATCTCGGATGTCGGTTCGTTTGGCCGTACAATCGCGATGTTCGCTTAATTACGACGGAATGCGCATAAGCGCGAAAAACGATCCAAATGACGCGACGAATGGATTTTTCTTATGCCAAACACTAAAATAAAATGTTTTAGTGCTTACATAAATTTTTGGATCTCCGGAAGTATTCAGAACGTAAGTTATGCGCGAAAGTGCAAACTTGTGCACTTTTTGACGCTTTTAGTCCCTGAATGTCCCAAAAGTTTATTTTAGCATACCGAACACCTCAAAGCCTATTTCTAAGCTATGTAAAAGATATTTATGGTATGTTTAACTTATGGTCATGTTCCGGAATGTCTGTTACAGTTCAAATTGGCATACTTTCGCAGTTTGTCAAATTTAGTCCCTGTAGGCGAATTAATTTGTTTTTGCCATACCAAAGCCTTTAAAACTTATTTCTAAGTTATTTAAAGGTTATTTAAGGTATGTTAAGTATATGTTGATGTTACGGAGTATTTTTCGCATTCAACTGATTACGTTTACGCACCAGTTTGCGTATAACTCTCTAGAAAGCGATGTAGAGTTTGAAATTGAACAAAAGTCAAAACATGAAAAATGTAAAACATAACCAAACAAACATTGGGATCAAATAACATTGTTTTATTGATAACTGAACTGTTCACAATGACTACAAGCACAGATGTTACATAACTGCAATAGCTGCTAGACAGAAGGAATTAAGGACATGAGAAGAACGTTGACAGTTTCCATTTTGCATATAATCCAGAGAACTGGATATCAAGGATTGGTATCAATTGCCAAGGACCGAAAACATAAACAGACAAATCGTCAGGTTATAGTTGGCACTCAAAGACCAACTTGAGGATAAGATATCCTCAACTGGGAATATAAGAAGGAAATATCCCTAAAACGACCTTTAGGACTCGCTTCGAGCATTACGAGTTCCTTGTCGTACCATTTGGTTTAACACATGCATCGACAATATTCATGGACCTCATGAATCGAACGTGCAAACCATACCTGGGTAAATCATGATTATACCTATTGACTACATTCTTAAATGGCCAACGATCAAGGTAGGTCGTGAGCAAGAGCTGCAAATTACCTTGCAACTCTTAGAAAAGAACAGTTATGTGCCTTGATGACGAAAAGTGGATTTCGAATTCGCAAGGAGAGAACTTTAAGATACGTGATGGATAAGGACGAAATTCATGCCAACCCTGCAACCAAGAGCTAAGGAGCTAGAGTTGTGATTATGTGACGCCTCTCGACAAAGTCTTGATTGTACGTCGATGCAACGAGACCACAACATTGCATACGCGGCACACTGATTAAGGGATCTTGAGAAGAAACCTTGAGTTAGATACAGTAATTGCGCGCAGCAAATTTGATGTCATTACCTGAAAGAACACGTTGCACGATCTTTACTGATCACAAGGGTTGCAGCACACCTATGATCGTAAGAACTCAAATATGAACTGAGCTGTTGAACGATGCAGACTGTATGAACACGATACGTGCTTGTGTGATAAACTTTGATAAAAAGTTGGAACACTCACTTGCCCTTAGTGGAGTCTTCCTACAACAGTATTTATCACACCGCCATTTAAACAACTTCGTGTGAAGCTTTGGAAGGAAAGTAATAAGTCGATTCCCGTCACGTTAAACGGAGACCAGAAATAAACAATCTACTGGCCCGAGATGGTCTAGGAAAATCTAGAGGCAAGGTCGTTCAGATATGTGATCATATCGAGACAGCCCGCATGATACAGAAAGATTACGCCGATGAGCGGCAGAAATCGTAAGGATTTGAGACAAGAAGTATGACTAAAATGAGAGCCTCGCCTAGAGAAGGCGTAGTGTGATATGGAAAACGAAAAGGTTGAATCCCCGGTGTAGGGATCAGAACCATTGCGCACAAGAAGAAACTTCCAGAAAAAGATCAGTAGTGATCGTGACACATTCTATGTATCTAGAGGAGTCTGGCTCAAGGAACAGTCGTTGTTCCCATAATTAAAAATTCACGTCAATGACAAACGACAAAATTACTATAAAACCTGTTAAGGTTTCGGACCAAGAGTCCACAATACTATAAAACCTGTTAAGGTTACGGACCAAGAGTCCACAAGATACAGAAAAGACATGATTGATTTACTTGAGTACGATAAATACATGACATGAGAACACGAAGACGTGTTTCGAATATAAGTGACCACGTTTGATCCACAACTCCCCTGCGACCGATTGCATCGCTTGAATTTCGGGACGAAATTCTTTTAACGGGGGAAGACTGTGACAACTGTCAATTTTCCGTACATTCTATACACTCAATAAGCAGTAATTTGTGCTTTAATGACTATGCATGATCTGGTTTACCAGACAAATAAAATTTTGAATTCCATGCAAGTGAATTCATGCACGTTTAATACTACAAAATTTATTGCTTTATGCATTAACAAGAGCGTTGCGTCAGAAATACTAGTAAACTCACCGGTAAAACACAATATGTCAACAGCTCTGCAGAAAGCAGCCAGACATTAGAACTGAGGCCTAGGTGTAGGTCCAACGTCAAGGATACATTAAAACCCAAGAAGTATATACAAGGGTTAATATATAGACTTTCCGGAGACTAAAATACGCACTAAAAAGCACCCGAAACGCACTTTAAGTGCAAAATTTTATTAATTTCAGCTATAACCAGCTTTGAAACATATAAATATCATACCGAATCTACGTTTTATCGTACAGAATATTTTCCTAAGCGTTGGGAATTAAAGGGGGTACAAAAGGACACTAAACGGTGCAATTTAGCACTTAAACGGAACAGTATCCGACCGAACAACCGGACATTACCCGGGACACTAAATTTTTGCCAAACACATTATTTATTTATTTTTGGCTAGTCATGATCCCCGTTTGCCATAACACCCACTAAAAAAATCGAATAACTAATATATACAATCTAGTTACTTGATTCCTAACTATATTATCTAACTACCATTGAAATTACACATTACCCCCCCCCCCCCCTTTGCAAGTAATCGACCAAAAACCATGGCCCCACCAAATATTTACCCAATATTCCCAAGATATGTTTAGATTTTACTTGATTTCTTTAGATTTCATATGATTTTCTTGGGATATGATAAGATCACATTAGATATGAAAGGATTATAAATATCATCTTCATCATTTCACAAGATTCACACTCTCTCACCTCACTCTCTCTCTCACTTTCGGCTCCCCCAAACCGAAACCCACCACCACCATTTTACATCTTCATCTTCTTCAATAACAAGCTCCATTCAAGCTTCAAAGTTGATCCATGGAGGTTGCATCTTGAAGGGCTTTCAAAGGAGCTTTGTTTCTTGCTCATCCTTCATCTTTTTCACATCACCTTCATCACTAGATCCTACCCTAGCCTTGTGCTAGTAGTAAGTAACTTTTACACCCTTGTTCATCTTGTTGTTGTAATCACAAGTTATAGTATGTTATTATGTTTAAATCACAAGAACTAGAACACTAAAAAGATGAACATGAAACCTTACATAAAATCCTACATAAAAGGTTTGCATGAAGATGAAATCAGGTTGGATTAGGCTTGGGTAAATCATACATGATATTTGATCGTTGATTTCTGGATAAACCCGTTGATTAGAACATTCGTTGATACGATTTAGTAGTGTCTAAACTAAAAAGAAACATGCTGATTGGTATTTTCAGCCAACTTCAACTGGCTGTAAACAGATCACAATAAATCGAAAAACTGATTTTCTGAAGCCTAAATTATGTATTTTTTAAAAACTGATCAAATGGCACTGGAATCGTAATTTTTCGAGATCGTTTACTATTTTTAAAGAACTATTTTTGGACAGCAGCTCAAGCTGCGATTTTACTGCTGAAAAAGTGTGTTGTATTCGGAGTCATAACTTAAAACCTGAGTAGAATCAGCTCATGAAATTTTTACTGTAGTTGGTCACTATTGTCGCCGTAATTCTCCCACTGGAATTTCGTCAATCGGACTTACGATTAATTTTTAGTGAATTATTCTGTAGACTGCAGTCAGAAAGTGACAAATCTGATTGCAGTCCGGTAAATGAATTTCTATAAAATATTGGTAATGAACTAGACCCCGAAATTTTTACACAATAAAACTTGGATCCTATATGACATTCTGTAAAAATTTGGGAATTTTTGGAGAAGGTTAACTATTTTATTAAAATGCTCGAAAACAGTCCTGTTTTGATGAATAAAGCTGAAATGACATAAGTAGTATATTGCATGTCTGATTGTCGGGTTGGTTATGTGAGAACAACCTACGGGATATATGTAAAAGAAAATGATATGCTATTAAGCATGGACACCTCCATTTACAAAGGAGACTATGGCGAAATTTTCTGAAAATCCTAACACTTAGTAAATATTTTTCTAGACAAATGTTTGCTAGTGTGTTCTAAACTATGCTTTTCGAATATAAACCTCGCCATTATTTTTGTGACAAAATACACATACAACATACAAGATACATAACTCGGGTGCAAAGTGCAAAATACAAGAAACTTATATTTATTTTTGAGAAAATAATATAAGTAAGACACATAGTTAAAAATATAAATTATTTTTAACACAAGAAAACATATACAAAAGATAGTAACTTGTACTTGCGCGATACAAGTCTAGTGACTAACGTTAAGAAAACACGTATAGGTCACGACGTTAATTAAGCAAATCCGGTGAAGTTTACGACGCAAGGAACGCAAAGTAGTGAGTTCATGCTCCCCCTTTTCTTTAACTGTTTTTGGTTTTATAACTCTCGGTGGTGAAATACATGTTACAAATGCTTAAAACGGTATGAAATGCCTATGAAACGCCTATGAAAGGCCTATGAAAGGCCTATGAAATACTAGATCATGTGAGCATAGACTAAATACAGAAATGCCATTAATACTTAATTAGGGATGAGGGTTAGATCTAACGGGTACGGCCGAACCCCACTCATGGTCACAACTAGTACCTAGTAGTGCTTCGGAGTCCCAGTCGAGGGAAATCGACACAGTCGAGGGTAATCGACACAGTCGAGGGTAATCAACACGGTCAACGGAAATCGACACAGTCGAGGTTAATCGACACAGTCGAGGAAAATCGACAAGGGAATGAGCCATACTAAAGCTCTCTATGTCCTCACATGCCTAAAAGGAGCCATACTAATGCTCCCTATGTCCTCACATGCCTTAATGTCCTTGAACAAACATTCAATTAGTACGTGGTGTACACAAGAAAACTTGATTTACACAGGAATACTTCATACCAGAATACTTTATTTATACAAGATACATACCTTGTTTTCATACAAGGTATGCAAAAACGCATGAACTCGCTCAACTTTATGTTGATGTTTTCCAAAATTACATGTATTTCAGGTGACAGGATGGATCTTGGGCGCAAGTGTCCCTAACTAGAAGTAAACTCCAAGTTTAGATGTCATCCACTTTTGTTGATAGTAAACTAGACGAAGGTTGTGTTTGGGAAACTTAATTAACCAGTGTTGTAATACTCAAAATTTTCTGAATGGATGAACATCGTTATAATCATGTAGTTGTTTATTATGATTGAATGCAATGATAACAAACTAGTCACACATCATACGCTTCCGCAAAAGACAGGGTGTGACAACAACACTCCCCGACGTTTCCGCCACGTTTCGTTGTCTCACGTGGTCGGGGTGTGACAGTAAAAATGTTCATGTATAACTAAATGTAATGTTTAAACAAATGTTGAAATGTTATTACGTAAACAAATGTAATGTAGAGTGAATAAAGAGCCTTTATTGATTAAAAGCATTTACTCGACCCTATAAGAAAGAAATGTACAAAACAATGCAATTGATAAATTATAATCAAAATTTATGTTTTGTAAAATAATGCATGCTTTACTGATACAAACATCTATGAGGTATTGTGAAAATGCATACATTCAAGCCTTGAGACTATGATGATAAACCCTTAAATGAATTAAAGATTTATCTTGGTTATGTTTATCGAATTCGGTCATTCCTTCCACCCAAACATACCTAGGATGTCAGGAACGGGAGTTGTCAATTCCTATGGTACCACTACCTACTAACGAACGATGTAGGTAATGTTAATGAATGTATTTTTTGAGCCATTTAAACAAACCAAATGTCATACCAAAATGTAAGCATGTTTTATGAAAATAATGTGCTAAGTATGCAACAAATGGACATACATAGCATGAAATGAAATGTAAAATAATGTACTAAGTATGCACTAAATGGACATACATAGCATGAAATGAAATGTAAAATAATGTACTAAGTATGCACTAAATGGACATACATAGCATGAAATGAAATGTAAAATAATGTACTAAGTATGCACTAAATGGACATACATATGCACTAAATGGACATACATAGCAAAAATATAATGAAATCATGTACTAATAGTGTACTAATGAACATAGCAAGTATATGATATGAAAACATGGAAAGCATGAAAGTAACAAGTAGGCACATGTGTTTCACCCAAAAATGTTTGAAAAACAGTAAAAGAGGGGTCTATGTACTCACTTGAGGGTGCTTAAAAGTCTTGAACAACAACCAAGCAAAGCTAGGGGAATCACGGAAATCAAACGGCACATAATATAGATAACTATGTAAATAACCGGATCTAAATCGGAAGATCGGATAGAATGAGGTTTCGTAAACCAAATGAGTATAGGAACTCATGTAATGTGGTTTAACAAAGCCGACACTCTAAAATGAAACCTATCCTAAGTGCTTACGACCCATTACGACCTGTTTAGGTAGCTTGTGCTACTTTAACGCGTCGTTCGCGTAAAACGCGTTTAGACCGCCTAGCTAGTCCTATGACAAATAATATATGCCTTAACATGTCTAATATTGTTGCCTAATCAGTTTAGATGTCAAAAATTATGTTACATATGCTTAAAATGAATTTTGGCGTAAAAAGGGCATTTTGGTAATGTTCCTAAGGCATATAAACTACCTATCATATAACCAACTAAATGACGTGACCATAAGGTATAACCTTGGAAGGTTATTCCCTATACAACTATGGTCACCTAATGAGTTTGGTCGGATCCTAATGATCGACCAAACGGGTCGGGTTCGAAAGTCTAAGCGGTTGTTTAGACCGCTTACCTTACGACCCTATATAAGCACTAAACCTAAAGTGACGAGCTAAACTTGTTAAAACATGTTTAAAAAATTTAGAAAAACAGGTTTGGTATCAAAACAAACGGTTTTGATACCTAAAAGTAGTTTGGTTACAAAATACGCAAGAATACATATTTTGGCCGAAACTACGACTCACCACTATGCCTAGATAACGTGGTAATCAGTAGGTATAGTCATAAGAGACTAAAACCATCGTGATTACGCTCATGTTATGAAGTTCAACGAACTTCGTGTTGACCATAAACTGGTCAATGCAGAAAGTCAAACTTGTCAAACAAAGTTTGACTTTCATGCCAAAAACGCGTAAAAGAACGAAAGAGGACTTACAAAAGGTCCAAGAATGGAGGTTTGACCCGATTATTCTCAGGTATGAGGTGAAAGCACCTCAACTTAGAGAAATATCAGATCAAATGTGAGTTTGAGAGCAAAGGGAGTGGGGTTTATATAGTTTTCGCACAACCGTTAAGATCGTTCATCGTAAAATGAGCTTTGATCTAGGTCGTACATGTGCACCCCTTGTTTTCTAAAACCATGGGAGCCCCTAATATGAGCCCATAGTATCATAAAAACCATTTGCAAGTGCCTAAAACTGCTGGAACAGCTAGAAACAGGCTGGAAATTCAGTTTTGCAGGTCTGATACTTTTACACCGGCCGTGTAAGAGTAAGGCAGGGGTTTATGCTGGCCGCCTGAGATCCCAGTTCAGCAACCAAGTTTCAAAAGTTGCTGTTTCAGTCCCTGCATGCTTTTAAGCCCCGTTTTGACACGTTTGAGGCCCGTTAAGCCATTTTCAAGGCTCTACAATGATGCCTAAATATAAGGGACATGAAACATGCTCAAAATTATCTTGGATGTCGGTTTGTTTGGCCGTATGATCACGTTATTCGGTTAATTACGACGAAACACGAACGAACGCGAAAAACGATCCAAATGACGCGACGAATGGATTTTTCTCATGCCAATCACTAAAATAAAATATTTTAATGATTACATAAATTTTTGGATGTCCGGATGTATTCAGAACGTAAGATATGCGCGGAAATGCAAACTTATGCACTTTTTGACGCTTTTAGTCCCTGAATGACCAAAAAGTTTATTTTAGCACACCGAACCCTTCAAAGCCTATTTCTAAGCTATGTAAAGGATATTTAGGGTATGTTTAACTTATGGTGATGTTCCGGAATGTTTGTTACAGTACGAATCGGCATACTTTCACAGTTTGTCGAATTTAGTCCCTGTAAGCGAATAAGCTTGATTTCGACACACCAAACCTTCCAAAACTTATTTCTAAGTTATGTAAAGGTTATTTAAGGTATGTTAAGCCCATGTCACTATTCCGGAGTGTTTGTCGCATTAATCTGATTACGTTTACGCATCAGTGCGCGTATAACTTCCCAGAAAGCGATTTAGAGCTCGAAATCGAACGAGAATTGATATGTGCAAATGATACACATATTTATACAAATCCCAAGTATGAAATACAATATTTCATTGGTTTGGCATCTGTTTACTGGCCGTGGAGGCACAGGTGTCACACACAAGGTTAAAATGAACCACTTAGAGATTATATCACTAAATTCAGTAAAGAATCCTTAGACATTCCTAATTTGGATATTGCTACGGCTGTAGAAGCCTTCAAAATGGGTTTACTTAGGGATTCATTTTTCTATGATGATCTTTTCATGACCCCTTGCTGGAATCTTGATGAAGTGAGAACCAAGGCTCTTAGATTCATCCGATTAGAGGATGATAAAAGGATACAAGAAAGACTGGCAGGATCCTCGAAGCAGTAAAAACAAGGATCCTACTTCGGGAACAACAAGTCCAAATCTTATAACAAGTCTGACAATCAGAACGTGCATGCAGTAGAACAGGAAGAGGATGATGAGGATTATCCTCCCATTTCTGAATATTGTTTTTCTGTTGATAACACTGAACTGATCCTTGCAATGCAGAACCAAGGTGAAAAAGCAAGATTGCCCAGAAAGAGTGATAAGCCAGCTGCAACAAAAGAAAAATCCAAATGGTGTGCATATCATGAGGATTTCGGCCATCTCACTGAAGAATGTATTGCACTTAGAAAAGAAATTGGTTACTTTTTAAGCAAGGGGCACTTGAAGGAGCTGTTGGGAAGAAAAAAGTCAAGGATCCAGGATCCTGAAAAAGTTCCAGAAAGAGCTCCTGCTCCTCCTGCTGATGCACAAATTATCAACTTCATATCTAGTGGATCAGATATATGTGGCACTTCCTTTTCCGCAGCCAAGAGGCATGCCAAGGAGACCAAGATGGATAATGGGGATAGACCCATCCGAACCTCTACTGTTACACAGGAAAAAATTATAACATTTGATGAGGATGATCGTGTGGATGTTCAGGATCCACATCATGATGTTCTTGTTATTACTTTGTTTCTATCTAATCATTTTTTCGCATGATCTTGATAGATGGAGGAAGCTCAGTCAATATCATTCAACTTGATGTCCTAAAAAAGATGAATATCCCTGAATCAGAAATCATCCCAAGATCCTCGGTTCTTGTAGGATTCAGTGGGGAAACCAAGAACACATTGGTGGACATTAAGCTTCCCATTTACATAGAGGGACTTAATTCTTTTCATAAATTTTGTGTTATAGATTGCTTATCCTGTTGCAATGTTATCCTTGGCAGGCCATGGATATATGACATGAAAGCAGTTGCATCCACATATCATCAGTGTATAAAGCTTCCTAGTCCATGGGGGTGGTGAAGATTGAGAGTGACCAACAAGAAGCAAAGAATTGCTATACTTCATCGATGAAGCCAGCCTCAAGACCCAGGGAGCAATAGCAATTAAAGCATCCTCCAAGAGATGTCCTGGAGGCAAGAGAACAAGATGTGAAAGATATCCTTATGGATCCTCAGGATCCTGAATCTAAAGTCTTCATAGGATCCGGGATCCTCAGCAACATCGAACAGGATTTGGTATCCTTCCTCAAGAGGAGAAAAACTACCTTTGCCTGGAAGCATGAAGACATGACAGGTATCTCTAAAGATATAATTACTCATAAGCTTGGCATTGACAGGTCATTCAAACCCATACATCAGAAGAGGAGGAAGTTTGCACCTGAGAGGAATGCCATTACACAGGAGGAGGTAGATAAGCTGCTCCGACCAGGTATGATTAGAGAGGTTAAGTATCCAAGATGGTTAGCCAATGTGGTTGTTGTTCAAAAGAAAAACGGAAAGTGGAGGGTATGTGTCGATTTCACCGATTTAAACAAGGCATGTCCCAAGGATCCTTTCCCATTACCCCACATTGACTCCATGGTGGATGCTACCGCGGGTCATGAGTTGTTGACTTTTATGGATGCTTCATCTGGATTTCAACAAATTCAGATGGAACCATCTGATCAAGAGGATACAACCTTTATGACCCCAACTGTTATATATTGTTATATTGCTATGCCATTTGGACTAAGAAATGCAGGTGCTACTTATCAAAGGCTAGTCAATATGATGTTTAAGGAGCAAATTGGACACACTACGAAAGTCTATATAGATGACATGGTGGTTAAGTCCAAAAGAGCTGAGGATCACCTTAGAGATTTGGAGGAAGCATTCAATATCCTTGATAAATTCAACATGAAATTGAATCCTTCCAAGTGTCATTTTGGTGTTTAAGCAGGAAAGTTCCTAGGTTACATGGTAACAAAAAGAGGCATCGAGGCAAGTCCAGAGCAAATCAAGGCAATTGTGAATATCAAATCTCCTTCCAATGCTAACGATGTGCAAAGGTTGACAGGAAGGATCGCAGCCTTAAACAGGATCATATCAAAGTCATCAGAAAAGTGCAAAGAATTCTATGACATTATGAGAAAGAAAAAGAAATTTGAGTGGACTGAAAAGCATGAGAATGCTCTCAAAGCCCTTAAGGATTACCTATCCTCAGCTCCTGCCTTAATGAAACCGGAAAAAGGGGATGTATTATCCTTGTATTTGGTGGTCTCTTCTAAAGCAGTAAGTGCAGTCCTTGTTAAGGATCACGAAGGTACACAACATCCTGTATATTATGTAAGTAAAAGTTTGCTTGATGCTGAATCCAGGTATTCACATTTAGAAAAACTTATCCTTGCTTTGATTATGGCATCTACTAAATTACGTCATTATTTTGAAACTCATGCTATCATTGTTAAGACTAACTTTCCAATTAAGAATGTTCTTAGGAAACCTAAGATGTCAGGAAGGATGGCTAAATGGGAAGTGAAGCTTAGTGCTTATGATATAAGATATGAACCAAGGACTGCCATTAAATCCCAAGCCTTAGCTGACTTTGTGGCAGATTTCAGTAGTGACTTACAAAGAGAAGCTGAGTTAGAAGTTCAGCAGCTTGAATAGACTAAGGATCCTTGGATACTCTTCACTGATGGAGCCTCTAATGTCAAGGGAACTAGACTAGGAATACTACTAAAATCGCCACAGGGGGACATAATACCCCACTCAATAGCTTGTGAGTTTCAAACTACTAATAATGAGGCTGAATATGAAGCCTTGATAGCTGGTTTGCAAATTGCCAAGCACATGAGGATCAGGTATCTTGAGGTACACGTGGATTCATTGTTAATTACTAATCACTTTAATGGATCTTATGCTGTTAAAGGCGAACGACTGATCAAATATCTAGAGATAGTCAAGGAATTGGCACTCTCTTTTGTTTCCTTTAGTTTGACGCAGGTACCTAGGGAAGAGAATGCAGAAGCTGATGCATTGGCCAATCTTGGATCATCATTGAAGATTCCAGAGGATATTAAAATTCCTATTATCCATATCCTGGCTCCTACTATTGAGGATCATGTGGCTATGGAGATAGGAGAGGATTCTGCAATCATACCCAGTGATGATGCACAGTCTCACTCAGGATCCTGGATCCTCCCAATCATGAGATATATACAACATGGAGAGATCCCTACAGGAGAAAACCCCAGAGCTTTCAAAATCAAGGTATCTCAATTTACAATATTAAATAACATGTTACATAAACAATCTCTTGCAGATCCATATCTAAGGTGTATTGAGGATCCTGAAATTCAAGAAGTTCTAAAGGATTTTCATGAAGGAGATTGTGGAAACCACTGTGGGGGCAGGGCATTGTTCTTAAGGATCCTCGGGACAGGATACTATTGGCCTACTATGAAGAAGGATGATGTGGATTATGCCAAGAAATGTGATGCTTATCAGAGACATAGCAATATCCTTCATCAACCAGCAGAGCTCCTGCATCCTATATTCTCTTCTTGGCCATTCATGAGATGGGGAATGGATATAGTTGGTAAACTTCCCAAAGCACCAAGAGGAAAAGTGTTCATGCTTGCCATGACTGATTACTTTTCCAAGTGGATAGAAGCTAAAGCCTTTGCTCAAGTCAGAGAAAAAGAAGTGATATTCTTTATTAAAAGAAACATTATTACCAGATTTGGTATTCCCTCTGAAATTGTCTGTGATAATGGATCTCAATTTATTGGGAGTAGAACTACTAACTTTCGTGACAGCTG
Source organism: Helianthus tuberosus (assembly GCA_030545235.1). Classification (NCBI taxonomy): domain Eukaryota; kingdom Viridiplantae; phylum Streptophyta; class Magnoliopsida; order Asterales; family Asteraceae; genus Helianthus; species Helianthus tuberosus. The sequence continues at coordinate 125,500,262 of CM060366.1, forward strand.
AGGGATTAAGATGATAACATCAACACCAGTCCACCCACAAGCTAATGGTCAAGCAGAATTATCCAACAAGATCATCATCAACAATTTGAAGAAGAAGCTAGGATCCAAGAAAGGAAAATGGGCAGAAGAGCTACCTTATGTGCTATGGGCTGATAGGACAACTCCCAAGAATGCTACTGGCCAAACTCCATTTTCTTTAGTGTTTGGAGCAGAATTAGTGATCCCTACAGAGATGGTGGTTCCTACTGCTAGAACAAGCATCCGTGATCCTGAAGGAAATGCTGAAAACTTGGTTCAAGACTTAGATAAGAACTCAGGGATTTAGCAAGGATAAGAATGGCAAGTTATCAGCAAAGGATGGCTGGAGCTTATAACAAGAATGTCAGGATCAGAAAGTTTCAAGTTGGTGATATGGTGTTAAGGAAAGCATTCCAGAATACCATGAATCCTGCTGATGGTAAGTTAGCACCAAAGTGGGAAGACCCTTATCTTATTGAAGCTGAGGCAGGAAAGGGGGCATATCAATTATTAACAATGGAAGGTGATTTGCTACCAAGAGCTTGGAATGCTGTCCACTTGAAGAGATACTTCATCTAGAAAGGATCCAGGATCCTTAGCTATCTTCATATTTGGTATACATCAAGGATCCTTAGAGGATATATGATCCTCAGTCTGGTAATGATCTGATTCTAATTTATTTAACCTTTGATTTATTTTATTACAAGGAAAAGGATCCAGGATCCTTTACCCATTTTTTACTTAGTTCTGAGTTTTGCAGAAGAATGAGGTATCCTTAACAGAGGATCAAGTATCCACAGAAGTCTCCTAAGTTTTATGGGCTTGTCCCCAGTTTTTTGGGTTTATCCCCAGTTTTGGGCTTGTTCCCAGTTTAAGGTATCCACTACCTTCGCCAGTAGCGCACGATGATCTTGGTGCAGTTCAAGGCAATGGGACCAGTACCCGCTTTAGGGGCTGACAATTTCATTGTACTGGCTGTATCCAGGATCCTACGTATAATGGTAGACATACCATACATCCGTTCCTAAGGTTTCTAACGTTTTCACGTTAGCTAAGGTTTTGGCATTTTCATGTCACTAAGTTTGGATAGTCGCCAGTGAGGGCCATACTCCAGTTTACACAAGATCCTTTGGGCTTGTCCCCAGTTTTTTGGGCTTGTCCCCAGCTTTTTGGGCTTGTCTCCAGTTTTTTGGGCTTGTCCCCAGTTTTTTGGGCTTGTCCCCAGTTTATTGGGCTTGTCCCCAGATTGTTGGGCTTGTCCCCAGTTACTAACTCTTCTTTTATATTGGCCTAGTCCCAATTTATGTTCTGTTTCAGGTTTCCAATGCTAAACAGTTAAGGATCCTGTATCCTAACCTTTTACTAAGGTTTGTATTTTGGTTATCTTGATTGTAAGTGTTAACGATTTAGGATCCAAACTTGGATTCTCAGGTATGATCCTTATTTACCTTGACTTTATTCTTGATTTATTTAAGTTACCCTTATTCTTTGACAACAGGATATATGATCCTTAATTTATGCCACTTAAACAGGATCATATCCTAAATTTCTTGACATAATCTAATATACTTATGTTCTTAACTTGCATATTCAAAGAAGTTGTACCATGACAATTGAAAGGTAAATATTCACAGAAATAATAACACAAGATAAGTCAAAAGATTAAACTTTTATTTATTTAGCAAAAGATTAACCCTTCAAAGGTTGTCAAAATTACCTACCCCAAGCATCTACCAGCAATCCGTGGCCCATCCGCTGGGGTAGGTAAAGGGTGTCCATGATAATAAGTTCTAAGTTATGCAGGAATGGAAAGACGGCAGGATAACAATGGCTTCATCCCCCAAAAAGAGGATCCCTCCACCAATTGTCATCCTACCTATTGTTCGAAGGATCAGTGATCCTTAAACCTAAATACTACTGTTTAAGTACAGACCATTGTTTTAAAAACACCAACAACCAAAAAACTTAAAACCATAAAAAAATGGGCTCCGGCCACGTCTAGAAATTTCCATCATCGCCCATTGCTGCAGCCTACACCTTCGCTGCATCACCACCAGCCGCTGCCTCCTTAGCCTGATCCTTCAACCCGCTACCACCAGTTTCAATCATCAGAACCTCTTCAGCCTCCTCTTCATCATCTAGCTCAGCCAGCTTGATCTTCCAGCCTTCTTGGTCCCAGGCAGTCCTGTCAAAGTTAGGATCCTTAACCTCCTTTGCTATTTGAAGTTTGATCTTGAGCATGGCAATTGTGGTAGAAAGCTTGGCACCCTCCATCACTTCAGCCTTCTCCTGATCAGCTGTAATGTGGGCCAGGACCAGTTCCCTCTTCGCTGGGTTGACTTCATTCTCGAGAGAGGCAATCTTCTGATCCTTTGCCAGGTACATCTTCTGGAAGTCTAAGTGCTTTTGCTCAGCCTCTTCAGCATATGAGTCCAGGAGCATCTGGATCTCAGCAAATTTCTACAAAAGTGAAACACATGTCAGGATCCGTTATCCTCAGCATGGGAAGATCAGATTTAAGGATCAGGGATCCTTACCTCAGAGACGTATTCTTCAAACTGGTGTTGGATGAGAGGCAGGCCTTCAAGAGTGTCAGCAGTTTTCCTTTTCTTTCCACCCTTGCCCTTCATGTTGGCACCCTTTGGAATTGGGATGCTAGGACTAGCAGCAAGTTGTTTCTTGGCAGACCGGGAGGAAGCGTATGCATCAAGATCACTGACACTGAAGCGAGAGGCTGATTTTAAAGATTTTCCAGTGCCTGCAAATGCCAAACAACAGATAAGTGTTCATATTCTCATTCATTTTAACATTCATTTATTTATACATGTATTCAAATACTTACTAGACATTGTGAAGGAACTGGAGGATACTTCTTCTGAATCCTTGGTTTTAGCTTGAAATGTCCTCACAGCAGGGTCAAGCCTCCAGAAGGCAGCGATTCTTTCTTTTGTTGCAGGGGATTCTAGAAGATGAGAAATTGAGATAGCTGCATAATAGAAACAGAAAAAAAGGATCAGTTATCCTCAAAAGAGACAGAATCTTCCTATGAACCTTCTATAAGGATCCTATATCCTACCATGGGTGGTCTACTTCTTGGGAAGGTCTTTCCCGTCCGGAATAGAGTCCCTCCTAACAAAAAAGAAACGGTTTTTACAATGGGTATCGTTTTTTGTGGTTTTGAGGATTGGATGAGGATCACCAGATTTGTGTTTAAACAAGAAACGGTGTGAACCATGGCTAACAAGATTGAATAACTCAGCCAACTCCGACATCCCTATCTCTACGCCTTCCTACTCAATGATGTTCTCCAGGGTATACAGAACTCTCCACATCATCGGCATGGCCTGAATGTAGCACATGCCGGTGAGTGCAAAGAAGGATTGGGTGAAAGCAGGGAAAGGATAGGAGAATCCTATCAAGAAGGGGGTGGCCGGAAAAACAACCCAGGTGTCGGAGATACAGTCACTCTTCATAGAAGAGTCGAAAGGTTTGAAGACAGCATCCGCCGGGAAGCAATGGCGGATCCGATCGATTTCCGGGTCAGTGAAGCGACAGAGTTCAGACGAAGGATTTTTGATAACGCCTTGGCTTTTCAAGGGACTATCCTTCTTAGGATCCTTGGCAGGAGAGGATCGTAGCTTCATTTTGGCTTTGAGATTTCGAAGAAATAGAAAATCAGAATAAGAAAATGCAGAGAGAAGGAAGAAGAGAGATACCTATTCCGATCTCTGAATGAGGATTTAAAGGGAAAGTAACGCACGAATTTAAATGCCTCTTGATCCTTATCTCTAATTTAGAATTTATAATGATGATCTGCAGGTAGTCATGTCGCTGATGTCAGGATTGCAACGGCTAGTCAGATGATAACGGCTATATTTACGTTGGCTAGTTCGTTCGAGATAAGGCAGAAAAATATGACTCATCAAGTTGTATTTTATTCTTCATATTTTGGGGGCAATTGTTAGGGATGGATTTTCTAAACCTAAGGATCATGGATCCTCAAGTGTAGCCAGGATTACGGATCCTCGATTCTTTTGAATCAAGGATCCTCAGAAGACGTTGCAGGTTTAAGGATCCAGGATCCTCATTATTATCCTTATACTAACGGTTGTTTCCACTATATTTGAACTTGATTTGCAGGAGTATACGAATGGGACTTTGTCTTGCCGAGATTCTTGGGGAACATGCTCCATTATTCTGCACGTGCATAGCTTGTATGACCGTTATGGAAGTCGTGGGGAGCTAGCATGATTTGCGGATTGTTTGTTATTTAGTTTATTTCTATTTTTATAAGGGGATAACGAGCTTGATAGTAAGAAGAAGTTAGCAAACACACACACTCGAAAACTCTCTGCAACTTATTGGCGATTACATACATTTTGCACACTAGTGATCCTTGTAACAAGCTTGTTATCATCCCGAATTGTAACATTTACTTGTTTAATATAGCTGGTGATCGGTAGTTTCCATCACCTGAGTTTTTTATGCCGGAGATCATATATTGATCAAGGGCTTTTTCCTCGTATAAATCCTTGTGTCTCTTGTTTATTTCATTTACAAGTTGTTCATACATTCGTTCATTCATTCAAGCATCATACCTCACAAAATAAGATTTGGTTGCATTATCCTAGTCTGATTTTTTGACCAAAACAGTGGTGCAGTTGAAAGATACTGCTTTAATTCCTGCAAGGCTGCTTCATGCTTCTCTCCCCGTTCGAACTTCTTATTCTTCTTCAGGATATCATAGAATTCCTTGCATCTTTCCGAGGATCTTGATATAAACCTGTTTAGTGCTGCTACTCACCCTGTTAATCTCTGTACATCTTTCATGTTTGAAGGTGACTTGATATCCAGGATAGCTTTAATCTGTTCTGGGCTTGCTTCGATCTCCCTTTTAGTCACCATGTATCCTAGAAACTTTCCTGCCCCCACTCCGAAATGGCATTTGGCAGGATTTAGCTTCATGTTGTACTGGTCCAGGATATCGAATGCTCCTTCAATATCCCGGAGATGATCCTCAGCTTTCTTGGACTTTACCACCATATCATCAATGTATACCTCCATGGTGTCCCCCAGTTTGTCTTTAAACATCATGTTAACCAATCTCTGGTATGTTGCACCTGCGTTTTTCAAACCAAAAGGTATAGCAGTATAACAATAAATACATGTTGGTGTCATGAAAGCGGTATCCTCCTGGTCTGAAGGTTCCATTTGTATTTGCTGGAATCCTGAGGATGCATTTATGAAGGTTAACATTTCATGACCGCCAGTAGCATCCACCATTGAGTCGATATGAGGCAGGGGAAATGGGTCTTTAGGACATGGTTTGTTCAAGTCTGTGTAATCTACACAAACTCTCCATTTCCATTTTTCTTTTGCACCACAACTACATTTGCTAGCCATTTGGGAAATTTAACTTCCCTAATCATCTTGCTCTTTAATAATCTTTCAACCTCTTCCTGAATGATCGCATTCCGTTCTGGAGCAAACTTCCTTCGTTTCTGTTGGACAGGCTTGAAAGACCTATCAATTCTGAGCTTGTGAGTTATAATATCCTTGGAAATACCTGTCATATCCTCATGTTTCCATGCGAATGTTGACATCCTGCATTTCAAAAAGTTAGTTAATTGATTTTCATTATCCTGAGGGATATTGGTTCCTACGAGCACTGAGATATCTGGATTATCCTGATCCAGGATAATTTTCTTAACATCCTGCTCTGAAGCCTCCAAGATATCCTGGGCCCGCATCTTTAATTGCTATGCTGCATTGGGTTTGGTTGAGGATTTCATCGATGAAGAATAACACTCCTTCGCTTCTTGTTGGTCACTTTCCACTTTGACAACCCCCCAAGGGGTGGGTATCTTGATGCACTGGTGATAGGTAGATGGCACAACTTTCATATCATGGATCCATGGCCTACCCAATATAATATTGTAGCAGGATAAGGAGTCCATGACACAGAAGCATTGCATTGAGTTGACCCCTTCAACATACACAGGCAACTTTATTTCTCCCACGGTATTCCTGGATTTTCCACTGAACCCAACAAGCACAGTGGATTTCGAAGTAATATCTATCGGAGATACATTCATCCTCTTCAGTGTTTCCAGCTGAATTATGTTGACGGAGCTGCCATTATCTACCAGTATCCTGCGCACAAAATGATTAGCAACATATAAAGTTATTACCAAAGCATCATGGTGACGATCCTGGACAGTATCCCTGTCATCACTGTCGAACGTGATCACTTTATCAGTTTTGAGGGTTGACATCCTGGTTGGCTCATCTCCCCTTTCTGCCTTAGCCTCCTTTGCATGTCTTGTTGCAGCAGAGTATGAAGTCCCACAAATGTCGGATCCTCCTGAAATGAAGTTAATTATCTTGGCATCTGCAGGAGGTGATGCTTCATGATGGGTGGTCCATAGGACAACCCTTAAGTGTGTTAAAAGACGAGTTAATCCCTCATTTGATCATGTAATTGTCTTGAATTAGATAACTACGGTTGCTTGTGTTTCAGGTACATTTGGAGCTTAAAAGTATGGAAATAAAGCTTCGAATAGACACGACTGATTGGAAATTGAAAGACGGAGAATAAATGGAAAAAATAAAATTTTGGAATTGAATAATTAAGAAGATAACATGATAGAGGATGAAATTACGAGAACGTAGGCGAAAACGGTGAAGAAAACGGAGTTGAAACGAGAAAGTTATGAAGAAAACAAAATTGATTGCTGAAGCCTACCGTAAATTACGGTAGCTAGCGTAATTTACGGTAGACATTGACAATTTTTTTACCACCGTAAGGCAGTAAAGACTCAACGTAAAGGTTTTAATGCTACCGTAATTTACGGCAGGTAGCGTAAATTACGGTAGACCCTGACGCAAAAAGTGTAACTGCCCTCTTTTAATCCGTTTTCAAGTGCCTTTTCACATCTATTCATGATTGGGAACGTTTCTCTGCACTTTGTGGGCGAATTTTAACTTTGGATACTATTTGGGAACAATTTATAACATTCCGGTTTAGTTTTTGATTCGTATGAACTTTAACTTTGATGTTATGATGATCCACCGAACAATGTCCGGCTAAATTTGTGGTGATCATCTTAGGTGAAGGTTTTCCTATAACTCTTGTGTGTTTTTCCTTATTTTCTAGAATGATAACTTGGTATGTTTGCTTTGTTTATCATGGTGTTTAAATATTTGAATGTAGCTTGTTAATTGATGTTTCAATTCTAGTCTAAATCGTACGTTCTTGGTGTCGTTGACAATCGAGATATCACGGGAAGGGTAGGGTTGGATATTGATTGATTGATCATCGGGAAATGACCTCGCATTAATAAAATCCGAGTACTTTGTTCCCTTTTATCACAACAAATGTTTACACATGAGTTATGTCTATGTAACTCTTTCTAGTTGGAATTTTGCACAAGTGTTAAAAGAAACCGAAACCTAAGATGGTCATTGTTCTCATAATCTGAATTAAAATCCAATCTTGATTAGCAATTAGTTGATAACTTAGTTTTTAAATCAAACAATCCAAAATCTTGAATTTTACTTTCATTGCAATTAGTATAAGTTTAGTTAACTTAGATAAACCTTGAAATAACACATATTCCACAAACTCCCTGTGTTCGATACCCACTTGCCACTAACTATTTAGTAGTAATTGGATTAAATTTGATTGTGCCCACGACATCACGTCAAATTTTGGCACCGTTTCCAGGGAGTAGTGCGCAACGTGTGTTAGTTTAATAGTTTTGTTTTGTTATTTTCGGGTTTACGCTGGTTGTGTTAAGTGTGCAGGTACTTCAAGTGTATGCATACTGGAGGCTCTCACAAGTCATCACTGCTATCGTTCGATCTGGAAATTGAAAGAACGCTAAGGCAAACCCGAGTTTTGGTACAAGAAAATAGAATTATTGGTTCACCTACTTCACCTATTACACCAAGGAACATTATGACGGATTCACAAATCCCACCCACTACGGGTCAAATAACACCACCCTTTATACCATCATCCACACAACCTTCACCAAATACCACCATGTCTAATACCACTACCGAACCTACTCCACCTCATGAGGCTACACCAACTAACACCACACCACCGATTGCTACCCAAGTTGATCCCACTCTTACCTTTAGCCCCTCTACCACAATTCCACCACTTTCACATTTTTTCCCAACTACGGGTCAATCATCTTCTACTCACCCACTACCACAAGGCTCAACCGTCATCCATACTACATCTACATACCGACCACCGAATCAATTGGGTTTCCAATATTCATCCTTTCCATTTGGGCAATCTTCGGGTATTCAAGGGGATGGATATGATGATGGTTATGAAGAAGATTTTCGAGGGTATGAAGAAGAAGGTTTTTACTATGGGGGTGATGGAGGTAATTTGGGACCTCAAGGAGGAGCAGGTCAACAAAGTCAACCATGGCAACAAATTCAAGATATGGGTAGGCCACCAACGGGGATACAACAAATTCGGCTACATGGGCCACAAATCCAAAGATCAACACCTCTACAACAAGTTTGGCCGCAATATCAACATCACCAATTCCAAAGGCCGGTGCAACAACCTCCAATGCAGCAACATCAATTTCAACCACCATTTGCACCTCAAGGGCCTATGCAAGGGCAAATGGGTCAACCAAGAGTACCATTGGGTGCTCCGCGTAGACATCATCGAGAGGCGGTACGGGGTATTGAAGCTCACTTTGGACCTGTTATCACTAATAATCCTTCTCCGGTAGTGATTCCTCATCACCCGGATGGGAGGACTTTTGAGGTTCGAACAACCGCACTCCAAAGTTTGCCAAAGTTCAAGGGGTTAGCAACGGAAGAACCTTACTTTCATTTGGAAACATACGACTCCATTTGCAACACTATTGGAGGTCAAGGTTTTTCGTCGGACGATGTCAAGTTGGTTCTATTTCAATTCTCTTTGGAAGATAAAGCAAAGAGATGGTTTCATACTTTGCCTTCCGCATCGATTTTTACATGGGCAGACATGCAACAAATTTTCTTGGATGAGTTTTACACTTCTCAAAAGACTAATGATGCAAGGAGAAGCTTGCAAAGCTTCCAACAACAACCGGGGGAAATGTTTCATGAGGCTTTTGAAAGGTTCAATATGATGCTAAGGAATTGCCCTCATCACGGTATCCAACTTTGGGAGTTGTTGAACGCGTTTCACGAAGGGTTGAGTTCGGAGGATGCACGTGACTTGATGTCGATCACTAACGGTACATTCGGTACAAACTTTGAACATGATGATTGGGCATTTTTAGAACAAATGGCGGTTACTTCAAAAAGGAAGGCTCAATCTTCAAGACGGGCAAGGCATGTGATAGCAAGGCCACAAGTTCATGGAGTCGAGAATGTAGGTGTGCAAGCCACGAATCAAGTGTACAATGTGTGCACTAATTGCAATGAGATAGGCCACACGGCGGAAGTATGTTTGGTAGGAGTGGTTGAAGAGCAAGTGGAGGAGGTGAATGCTATTCAAGGGGGTGGTCGAAACTTTGACATGAACTCGAACACATACCACCCCGGGTTAAGAAATCATCCTAACTTCCGTTATGGGAACCTGGCGAATCAAGCTAACCCAAATTTCCAAGGAGCTCAAGGTAATTTTGCACCTCGTCAACAATACAATCAAGGTAATTATCGGGGTGGAAACAATTTTGGCTACCAAGGTTAATTTCAACAATCGGGTGGTCAAAGTGGTTCTTCGGGTCAAACTTCATCAAGTGGGAATGAAGTTATGGAGATGCTCAAGGCAATGCAACTAGAGATGCAGCGAAGAAATCAAATGGACGATGTTAGCATGCAAAAAGATGAAATCCGTGATAAAGCTATCCAATCTTTGACCACTCAAATGGGTCAACTTGCAAGTGAAGTGGCAATCTTGAAGAAAGGAAAAGGTCAACTACAAAGTGACGTGGTGACAAATTCCAAAAACATTAAAAGTGTTAATATTAATGTGGTAAGTACTGTTCCTAATAGTGAATTTAATGAAACATTTCTAACTTCTTCTTGTCAAGTGAGTGCAGGTATGGGAAAAGATGCCGAGGTTGAAAATGACAAAGTGCATGGAGTACCACTCGTGCCTATCCGAGTGGGAAAACTAAAAATTCCTCATGCATTGTTGGACTATGGGGCGGGCATGAGCATGCTATCAGGCGAGTTGTATGACATGTATGCCTTTGGCCCGCTGCAAGATGTAGACACCATGGTGAGCTTGGCGGATGAAAGTTGGAGGCGTCCACGGGGAATGGTTAGGAATATTAAGATTCAGTTGGGAGAGTTTGAATATCCGGTGGATTTTCTAGTTCTAGACTATGCTTCTACCAAAATGGCAGCACAACAAAGGGTAATCTTAGGTCGACCGTTTCTATACACAGCAAATGCTCAAATCAATTGTAGAGACGGGATTATTACCATGACCGAAAAGAACTGTAAGTTGTCCTTTGATGTTCAAACTAGAGTGATTAGTTATGAGTCCATTGAGGGGAAGGGTGGTGAGTCTAGTGATTGTATGAAAAATGTGTGTCAAAGAATGAAAATAAATCACCCACCGAATCGTGAAGAAATGCATACGGGATCAAGTAGGAGTGTATTCGATTACCCACCGAATCGAAGCGGGACGGATGCATTTTACGCAATGGCACGATGTAGTGATGGAAGTGGCAGGAACCGATTCTTTGAGCCACCATAAATGGGGGTGGCACGGTCTGGCTGAAGACTCGAAACTTAGCGCTGCTCGGGAGGGAACCCGGGTTTTATATTGATCTTGCTGTTTTTATCTTTCTATGTTTCAGGGCCATGGCGACATTCAAGTGTGGGGAAGATGTGTGGATATTTGGGTGAAGGTGGTGATAGGAAGTCGAATTATCTACAACATCTGTTGTGGCAAACTTCACCAGGTCAATGTACTCTTTCCTTAGTCTTGTTATGTTCTTTAGCTTTGAAATATTGGTAGTTAGTTCGTTTGCTTTATGTTAAAAAAAAGAAATTTGGGGTTTGAGATTTTAAGCTTTTGGTTTATGTTGAATGGTTTTAGCGATCACTTCTTCCCAAAACCATACATTGGGGTCAATGTATCCTAAGTGTGGGGATGGGGGGAAAATTTTGATGGTTTTAAAATTTTTTAAATCAAGTGAAACATTGTTGGAATTTGAACACCTTGTACTAACCTCGAGTGGCACCCCGGCAACCCTTAATTACCTTTGTTCTTGGTGAGAGTTGAAGCCACACTTGTAAATAAATAATCCTTGTCTTTGATGAGAGTGGCAACGGGTGGGGGTGCATTAGAACTTGTGTTTGAATACGGTTTGAGGCCTTAGTTGAGCATGAATGTGGATAGGATAAGGGCATTTAGGAAAGCCTCGTCATAGTAAACCCTTACCTAGTTGAGCATGAGTGTGGGATTTGGGGGGTTGGACCTCATAAATTATATATATGAGCTTGGTAGTGAGAGGGGCGTGGGTTTGGACATTTAGTTGCCCATTTTGTGCCAAAAGCCAATCATTTGTAAACCCTTACCTAGTTCCCCAAAAATATACCCGATTTGACCCTGTCTTGTAGTGTTAGTAGTTGTTATAGTTGTGTTTAGTTATGTTATGTTGGATGTTCCTCTATGTTGAGGAAAAAAAAGGTGAAAAAGCAAAAATAAAAAAATGAAAAAATGATGTATGAGTTATTTTGTATATAAAAGTCTTTGTTTTGTTTTGTGTGTTTCTTTGTGTAATAAAAAGACCGGGTTAAGTCATTCGCTACTACATATATATTTCCATTTCCTACCCGTATGCCTAGCCACGTTACAACTTTAAAGTCCCTTTGATTTGCATTCATGTTTTGGCACTTGTTAGGCGGAGGACCGATTTAGGTACAAGCATATAGTTGTGCAATCACCCGTTTGCCTTTTGTGTGTCTAGCGTATCTTTGCTTGTGTTTACTTGTCACCGAGAGGAGAGATATAGTGAGGGGTGTGTTGTTTGGGTGTTAGGAAAAGGCTAGTAGAAGGATGACATGTTTATGCTTGATTTATGTTGATCGCTTGTGCACTTGGAAATGATTTATAATGGGTTGCTTGGGGCAAGCAACGGTTAAGTGTGGGGATGTGACGGGTGGTCCATGGGACAACCCTTAAGTGTGTTAAAAGACGAGTTAAGCCCTCATTTGATCATGTAATTGTCTTGAATTAGATAACTACGGTTGCTTGTGTTTCAGGTACATTTGGAGCTTAAAAGTATGGAAATAAAGCTTCGAATAGACACGACTGGATTGGAGATTGAAAGACGGAGAATAAATGAAAAAAATAAAATTTTGGAATTGAATAATTAAGAAGATAACATGATAGAGGATGAAATTACGAGAACGTAGGCGAAAACGGTGAAGAAAACAGAGTTGAAACGAGAAAGTTATGAAGAAAACAAAATTGATTGCTGAAGCCTACCGTAAATTACGGTAGCTAGCGTAATTTACGGTAGACACTGACAATTTTTTACCACCGTAAGTCAGTAAAGACTCAACGTAAAGGTTTTAATGCTACCGTAATTTACGGCAGGTAGCGTAAATTACGGTAGACCCTGACGCAAAAAGTGTAACTGCCCTCTTTTAATCCGTTTTCAAGTGCCTTTTCACATCTATTCATGATTGGGAACGTTTCTCTGCACTTTGTGGGCGAATTTTAGCTTTGGATACTATTTGGGAACAATTTCTAACATTCTGGTTTAGTTTTCGATTCGTATGAACTTTAACTTTGATGTTATGATGATCCACCGAACAATGTCCGGCTAAATTTTTGGTGATCATCTTAGGTGAAGGTTTTCCTATAACTCTTGTGTGTTTTTCCTTATTTTCTAGAATGATAACTTGGTATGTTTGCATTGTTTATCATGGTGTTTGAATATTTGATTGTAGCTTGTTAATTGATGTTTCAATTCTAGTCTAAATCGTACGTTCTTGGTGTCGTTGACAATCGAGATATCACGAGAAGGGTTAGGGTTGGATATTGATTGATTGATCATCGGGAAACGACCTCGCATTAATAAAATCCGAGTACTTTGTTCCCTTTTATCACAACAAATGTTTACACACGAGTTATGTCTATGTAACTCTTTCTAGTTGGAATTTTGCACAAGTGTTAAAAGAAACCGAAACCTAAGATGGTCATTGTTCTCATAATCCGAATTAAAATCCAATCTTGATTAGCAATTAGTTGATAACTTAGTTTTTAAATCAAACAATCCAAAATCTTGAATTTTACTTTCATTGCAATTAGTTTAAGTTTAGTTAAATTAGATAAACCTTGAAATAACACATATTCCACAAACTCCCTGTGTTCGATACCCACTTGCCACTAACTATTTAGTAGTAATTGGGTTAAATTTGATTGTGACCACGACATCACGTCACTGCACGTTCAGGATCCTTCTCAGTATCCTGACTCTTATTCTTCTTTCTTCCCAGAAGATGCTTCAGATATCCTTTGCTCAGTAGATAGCTTATTTCTTTCCTCAGGTCAATGCAATCTTCTGTAACATGTCCAAAATCCTCATGGAAGGCACACCACTAGGATTTATCCTTCCAATCAGCTTTCTGTTGGTTCTTCCTAGGCCACCTTGCTTTGTCTCCTAAACCCTACATAGCATACATCAGTTCAGGTATATTAACCGAAAAACAATATTCTGATAACTCAGGATACTCCTCAGGATCCTCGTCTTCAACAACATTCACTTTCTTGCTGTCATTTCGGCCATATGGTTTAGAGCGGTGTGGCTTGTACGAGTATTCTGACTTCCTATTGGTTGATTCGTAGGATGAAGATGAATTCATCCTCTCTTGCATCTTCTTGTCATCTTCCAGCCGAATATATCTTAAAGCCCTGTTTCGAGCCTCATCCAGGTTCCTACAAGGATTCATTACAAGATCCTGATAAAATTGGGATTCCTTTTGCAACCCCATTTTGAATTCCTGCACAGCTGTTGCAACATCAAGGTGTGGGATATCCAGAGATTCCCTGCTAAACTTGTTCACATAATCCCTCAAGGATTCCTGAGGTCCCTGAGTTATCCTGTAGAGATCACTGGTTAGTTTTTCAAAACTTCGACTGCAAGAAAATTGACTATTAAACAAATTGACTAAATGAGCAAACGATGTAATTGAATGAGGTGGAACATTTAAGAGCCATTTTAAGGCTGATCCTGTTAAGGTAGAACCAAAACCCTTGCATAGGCATGCTTCCTTGAGATCCGAAGGGATAGGGTTGATTTCCATCCTTTCCCTATACTGAGCAATATGCTCTTCAGGATCTGTAGTTCCGTCATAGAGCTTCATGTTGGGGGTTTGAAATCTTTTTGGGATTTCAGCATCACAAATAGGATACGCAAACCTAGATATCTTGTGGCTATCTTGGGATACTTCTGGGATCGGTTGGACTACTCCAGGTACACTGGATATCATGTCCTTCAACTTCTGAAGCTCCCTAGAAAGTGCTGATGTCATACCTGCATCCTGCAAAGATCCAATACCATTAGTAGCAAGAGTATTATTATTATTAGATACGTTACCAGTCTGAGGATTCTGGCCATATCCTGAAGCATATCCTGAGCTTCTCACAGTTGACACCCAAACTGAAGAAGGTATCTCAGGAATATGACTTTGGGAATGGCTAGGCACAATACTCCCCCTGTTATCCTCAGTATATACTGCAGAACTGAAGTTCAAAGCTCTGGGCTGCAGGGGAGTGACAGTATCCTCAGCGGGCCTGCTTGAGCTGGATTTCAAGAGTTGTATCTCTCTCATCAGCATTTGGTTGGTTTCCTGCTGTTGCTTCATCTGTTCTTGTACACTACCAAATAAAGTCATAATTTTATCATTAGAGGCCAAACAGGAGCAGATCCCTGAATATTCCGAGTGGGGATAATATCCTGAGGCTGTGAAGAAGCTTGCGTCCTTGGAGGAGGTGGAAGCATCGAATCAATCGCTGCATATGCTGTAGCAGATACGGTAGAAGAGCTCATGTTTGATCTTGAGGCCATTGAAAATAGTGTAGCAAAAAGTTTTGAAAATAGAAAACCAAGTAATGATTTTGCAAAAGCTTTTAGTAGAAATAGCACCACTTGCCCCACGGTGGGCGCCAAATTGTTTTGGTCAAAAATTACCGAAGCAATTAAGTGATCAAATTAGTTAAGTGAGGTAGTGTACTAAGAATGTGTATCGAAAATATGTTGATTTAGTTGTTTGCAAAAACAGTTTTCAGGATACGGCTCAGGATATCGAGCTGTATCTACAATCAAACGATGAGCAAAAATGTAAAGGGTGACACGGGATGTACGAGGAAAGCCCTTGATCAATCTAGATCGCCAGCACAAAACCTCGGGAGCTGACAATCGTAGTTGCCTTGTTCTTCTTATTACTTCGAATATCAGGATACAGTGTAGGATATGATACGGATCAACTAAGTGTTACAATGCGATTTGAATACAAGTGTAAGTGTATTGTGAGTGTTTGCAACTAGAGAGCAAGAGAGTTCGAGAGATTGTGTGTCCTTATCTGATCCGATCAATCCTATTTATAGTAAAACAAGACTAACTAACTAGCCTTCAATTCCGGGATATAACGAATATTCCCTTTGTGAACGTTGTAGTCCACGTCTTCTGGCTTCAACGTTCATATTCCAACAGATTGGCCCGAGTCTTTGGGAGAAGAAGTCCACTTGAACGTTATAAACTTGTTTCATCAATCTGCACGTGAATTAATTAGTCACTACCAGGATACTGCATCAGGATGTTACCAATATCCTGATCCGGTATCCTGATCACAACAAAAGGAACATAGTCAGAATATTATTCAGGATATATAAGTGGAAAATCACCCATAACAATTTGCATGTTGAGAATCCACGCAGTGCGGTAATGGTCCCATAAAGGATCTGCGATACAACATCCCATCTGACATCTGATATTTGTGTTGAATCTTTCTTTCCTCTGCCTTGTTTTGCTAGAGGATGCCTGACTGGGGATAAACTATGATGGGTGTCACCCAAGAAAGTGACCTCATTTCAATGACATTCACCTTTCGCAAAGGGACATAGAGATTCCTCAGTACTTCGATACACACGTCTTTTGCCAAGTGTTGGAAACACGTTGATGCTAGCTTGCTCTGAGAATCAGCCGACTTGTTCTCACCGCGGTTGACATGTATGATTATAAAAGACCGAAACTTTTGTATGAGCTCTTTCGCTTGCTCTAAGTACAAAGCCATTGTTTCTCCTTTAGCATCATATAAAACATTTATCTGACTCGCAACTAGCATCGAATCAACATGTGCTTCTATGTTTTGAACCCTCATTTTGACTGCTAGTTGCAACCCTGCTAGAAAAGCTTTGTATTCTGCCTCGTTGTTCGTGCTCTTGAAATCCAAGCAGATTACATACGCGAATTCTTGCTTTTCAGGTTGACTAGTCGGAGGCCTGCACCTGCGCGATCTGAGGCCCCATCAGTGTATAAGGCCCAAACGTCGGTGCTCGGCGTAGCAGGTGCAGATTCTTGTTTAGCCCCGCATTCTTTCACTTTGTCTTCATGTACTTCTGCAATGAAGTCTGCTAATACTTGGCCTGTGATGGAAGGTCGTGGCTTATCGATTAAGTTACCCCCTAACTCTATAGCCCACTTTACTAACCGACTTCAAATTTTTGGCTTAGCCAAGACATTCCCAATTTTATAATTTGTGAGAATGCTGATAACATGACCCGTGAATAACAGGGAAGGCGTCTGGATGCGTGTACCAATGCTAAGACAAGTTTCTCCATGATTGAATACCTTGTTTTAGGATCGGTGAGCATCCTGCTAAAGTAATAAATCGGAGTCCGAATCCCCTCCCGATCGACAAGAAGCACTATGCCTTTCACCTTGTTAGAAGCATATAGGTAAAGGGTCAGCAGCTCCTTCTCGCGTGGAGTAGTGAGTGTTGGGAGTCTGATCAGGCATTCTTTCATCTCTCTGAACGCCCATTCCACTTCTGGTGTCCATTGGAACTCATTCTTTTTCAAGCAATTGCGGAGTGTGCTGATGAATGGGAAGGATTTTGTAGCATGATTATCCAGGAACTTGTTTAGCGCGGCCAGGTGTCTTGTAAGAGTTTGCATGTCCTTGATCATTGAAGGAGACAACATACGTTTGATAGCTTGCACTTTTTCCAGGTTGACCCGAAATACATCTTTAATGACAATGAAGCCTTGAAATTTACCCTCTTCCATTCCAAAAGAACAATTGCTCGGGTTGGGCTTCATGCTGATACTGCGCAGGGTGTTGAGAGTTTTTTCAATATCCTTCAGCATCAGGTTTTCTCCCATACTCATAATGACGAGGTAATCAATGTAAATCCCTAAGGGCATAAGTCTTTGGTAGGTAGCCCCAGCGTTGCGGGGATTTTCTCTATGAGCAATTTGTTTGTTTTTTTGGTTTCTTGATTAGGTTAACGAAGAAGATTAATTTGTCACAGATTATCTACATGCATTGCATTCCCATTCCCAGAAACTTATTTGGGAATGGAATTTCGATTGCTAATTTTCCTTTTTTTGTTCAATCAACAGTCTATTCGTTGTTTGGTTATCTTTTGTTGTCTCAAATTGTAGACTTTGATGTCTCATTAGCCTTTTCTTTATTGAATGTTGGTATTTTTGTTGTTTCGAATGGTAATTTAGTTGTTTCATCTGCATATTAAATCTAGGCCTACACCAAGATGTTAAATGACGATGGTATATGTTGATCGGTCCAGATTGGGCCATTAATATGGAATCTGGAGCACTGTGATATTATTAATATGGATCCTAAGTATGCTTTCTTTTCTTATTTGGTAATTTTGCTTCTCAGTTTTGTTTATTTGTTTCAACTTACAATGACTTAATAAAGTTGATGTTTTATGTGCAAAGTAATTGTAGCCATCAAGATTGTAAGTGTTAAATGTGGTTACCTTTTCATTTTAGTTCTTCAATTTCTTAGGTGATTTGTTTCGTGTTTTGTGGATCGTTATTTTTTTAATTGAACTGGAAATTAGGGGTAGACATGTACTGACTTTCTACCGATGCTGTAAATTGCTTAATCTGATGGTGATTGATGTGAACTTGTTTGTCTAGGGTTGGGGATTTAAGGTGTTGATCTATCTTATTTTTAGTTTAAATTGACCTTCTTGGTATCGATTTAATCTATTTTTACTTTTAGTTTCATGAGTTAAATACTTGGTTGGTCCCTGTGGTTTGCAAAAATTTCATACTTGGTCCTAGTGGTTTACTAATTACACGCGTGGTCCCAAAAGTTGTCAAAAATAAACTCGGTTGGTCCCCTGACGTAACCTCTGTTAAATTTCTCAGTTAACTATGTGTGAAATGACTATATTACCCTTGAACAATTAAAAGAAATAAAAAAATATATAAAGATGTAACACTCTAACCCGATTTCTACTTATTTTATTAAATGCGGATGATTGGTCCCATTTTTATATTTTATAACATAGAACTTATACGTTTGAGTTAACTAATAACCCAGACGACCCGACATAACGGGCTATTACACTTAGTCACAGTTTAAAAGCATTAAAGTTCTAAACTCGAAAACTTTGATGTGCATGATCATGCTTCAACCTTTTCATAATCCTCTCCAAAGAGTTAGCAGTTTAATAGTGTTCGGTTCTTCGCGTGCTTGGTCGTCCGTCTGGTTCCCACCTTTGCGAAAGCCTATTATAAACACTAAAAACAATTAGTGTTTAAGTTAAACGGTCAAACGCTTAGTAATAGAAACATTTGAACAAAAACATTAAAAAAATATATAATTTTTTTTCAGCCCTGTCACCCGGCCGTGTCAGGTTTCCACCCGGCCGTGTCAGCTAAACATATAATTTTTCACAGAACCTTCACCCGGCCGTGTCATGTGTCCACCCGGGCGTGTCAGCTCTGCATGTTTATTTTTCACCCATTTTACATCCAAACCTATCTAAACTCATTCAAACTTGTTTTCATTGCTTGGGGTTCATACCTTAACATATTTAAACCATAAACCATAACCCGGAATTACAATTTTTATGTTTCGCGCTCCCGTTACCCGGTTCGCGCATATGTTTATTCGACCCGTTATGAGGTTTAAGCATTTAAGCTTAAATCGCCGTATATTTTTCGTACCCTCTATTTTCACACTAAGACTTCCATTTATCTATTAACACAATTTCATTTGTGATGGGTTATTATAGGAAAACATTTATATTCCGACTTTACCCTCAAGTTTGCCGTTTTACAAAAACGAGCCGTTAAGAGACATTAACCAAAAAGTCATCGCCTCCCATTTTTATGTTACCAAAGACTAACCCAAATATGGGATTCATTATTATTATTTTTTTATCTACCCTTAAGGGTAATTTGCCCGATTTATCATTCGGGAACGTTTTATTCAAATATTCACATAGTTGACACATCTGTGGCTCTAATAGACGTTTTAGTCTAATGTCCACTCTTGACTCGACCGAATCTAGTCGGATCGTAAGTTCTCACCGAGAGCCTAATCTATTTTACATACCTCGCGCAGTTCAAAGTCATGACATGTTTTCAATACCTTGAAAATTCTTTTCACTAGTCACGGCAATACTTGCCCGTAATATAAGCCTACCATTAAGTATGACACTTAACAATAACAAGCGTTAAGTACTACGCTCAAATGGTGATATCATCACCATTTGACCCGTATGACCCGTTTGGTCTTTTAACGTTTATTCTTTAAATAGTTACACGAGTGATATACTTGTGATTTCGCTTATTTGACCCGTTATGACTTACGTCATAGGGTCTCCTTTTTACACTAATTAGTTTAATCATTAACATATGATTTACTTGCCCTTTTTACTCGCTCTACCCATTTCGGTTCGCGTCAGCAAGTGGTTTATATCAAAAACATATTTTTACTCGCTCAAGCCATTTCAGTTCTCATCAACAAGTATTTATGTCAAAAACAACATATTTTTATTCGTTTGACCCATTTCGGTTCAAGTCAGCAAGTATTTATATTATATCAAAAACTCATTTTTACTTGTTTGAGTCATTTCGATTCGTGTCAGCAAGTATTTATTGACAAAACTCTTTTTTTATTTGTTTGACCCGTTTCGGTTCGCGTCAACAACTATTTATCATCAAAACTCATTTTTTACTTGTTTGGCCCGTTTCGGTTCGCGACAACAAGTATTTATTAACAAAACTCTTTTTTATATGTTTGACCCGTTTCGGGTCGCGTCAACAACTATTTATCATCAAAACTCATTTTTTACTTGTTTGACCCGTTTCGGTTCGCGTCAGCAAGTATTTATCAACAAAACTCATTTTTACTTGTTTAACCCGTTTCGGTTCGTGTCAACAAGTATTTATCATCAAAACTCATATTTTATTATAAGGGTGTAAGTTTTACTTACCTTACATCCATTTATGTTTTTCCACGTATTTGATTCGTTTGACCCGCTTCTTCCCAAGCTTCCACCTAGCTTTTCAAGCGTCAAGCTACCATTTATTATTCGTAAGATGGTTAGATTAGTCATCATTTAACACGACTATCCTACCTTACGCATTTTACATCAAAATTACCATTTGATCTTATTATAGGTCTGTCTGACTTTTAAAAGTCAAACTGCTTATAACATATGAAAATGCACTAATAAACTCAACAAACTCATTTGAGCATTTCATTGCACACACTTGGTGGGTATCATTTTAATCCCTACTCAATGTGTCTAAATTCTAACATTAACCATGTATTCACACTTCATGTTATTCAATTGTATTCAATCATCAAGATTTTATACCATAAGTCTAATGTATACGAATTAACCTAAGGAGGTTAATTTCTTGTAATCATGTCAAACCTCATTTGGTTAACTACTCAAACAATCATCATGTATATCATGTGCTAAATATTTCACATAGTCAATAACTATGATAATGAAGAATACTTCTACTATCTTCAAAACATATAAGTTCATAATATTCACATAGGCATTACATCAAACACCTTATGGGCATGATTTTTACACTACTTCTATCAAGTCTATGATTGAACTATTAGCCATGTATATTCAACTCATAACATCAAAATGGTTGGAATGTTCAATTAGCACCTAAACTCAATGCATCAAACATCCAACACATCATTTTCATCCTCATAATTCATGTGTTCTTCCTCATTATTCAAAACCCACTTAACTAAGTGTGGTAAATCATCCAACCACCCAAATCATAGCAATATATTTAAAATTTTCACTTAGGGTTTGTTCCTAAGCAAATATACATCTCTTATCTTACTTCAATTTCTTAAATTCATACATGGATTAAAATCCATGAAATCTATCTACATTCACAATATCACCAAATTAAGATTTTTGACATACCTTATGATCCCCTAGTTTAGGTGATCGTTTATATGCATTCATGCACTGATTTGGGGCTCGAATTGATATTCAATTTGATGATCTTAGATGAGTAAGGGTTTGCTCCCCTTTTTCTTTCTCCTGGATATCGACCAGAACACACACTACTGTGTGTTCTTTTAAGTTTTTACCCTTTTAATCTTCTTACTTCCAATTGTCCAAAATTAGTCCCTTAGGTTTAGTTTTGTTTAAACCCCTATATAACACTACTTACAATTAAACATTACATGACTAGGTTTAGATATTCCTAGTTAAATTACTTAAAATTTGGGGTGTTACAACCCGATTCAATTTAAGTCCCACTCACCTGAGCCCTTTATAAACTTTTACTTACTACAAAGTATTTATTCACTTTAATTAGCGTTAGCTTTGATTATTTAAAATCCTAACGCTTATCCAGTCAACTTTTTACCACTAACGGTATTTTACCCGCTCTTTAATATTAACGTGATTTAATTACCAAACCCATTTTTTAGGGTGTTACAAGTCTACCCCCTTAAAGAGGTTTCGTCCCGGAAACCTTTCTTACGTAGTTCATTGGGTTAGACCAAGTGAACTTAGTTTCGGTGATCATCTGAGCACTGCTCACATTTTAATAATTCCATAATCTTACCAGGAAGGTATGGTAGTGTCTTTCGGGCTCCAAGGTGGTGCCCGGCTCCCTTCTGATGTTCCCTTCTTGCTCTTTTTCTTGGTTAACATCTTTGTTTATCCGGTCAAGGATTATTATAGGGCATGTCGTATGCGTCTTTTATGTGTAATGCCTAATGGGCCGTTACTTTCATCAACTATTCATCGTCTTTATCGTTTACTAGATCGAGTAACAATGTGGCCACTCGGTTCATATGAGTCTATCAACACGCTTATTCCACGCTAAATCCTATAATGACAAGCGTATCAAACGAGTTTTAAAT
This sequence comes from Helianthus tuberosus, assembly GCA_030545235.1. Classification (NCBI taxonomy): domain Eukaryota; kingdom Viridiplantae; phylum Streptophyta; class Magnoliopsida; order Asterales; family Asteraceae; genus Helianthus; species Helianthus tuberosus. The sequence continues at coordinate 125,522,674 of CM060366.1, forward strand.
TTAATCTGACCTTGACCGGTCTTGCCGATTAGACTTGTCAGTCACCGGTCACTTTATACCCCGTCATTCAGGTATACTACATTGCCATCCCCGGCTTTACATGCGTTTATGATCCCCTGTCTCGTAGCTCGGGCTACAAAGAAATTATATCTTATGTTATTTTCTTAATCATGATCTCCTTACGTCATGATTAGATTTATATAAACATTCATTTTTAGAATTTGCGTCTTGCACTTGTTGGTGCCAAAACTTGTTCCTTTTAATCAAAAGTCATCTTCCAATTATTCATTAATTCCTTACGATCGTCAAATTGTCATTATTAACTAAAACCTTGTTTTAGGCTAACATTTTCTTTTTAACTTATGTCAATTACCCGCATCAAGGAATTGAAAACTAATTCTTTTCTTCTTTCAAATTTTATTTTATGCGGGGAATCATAACCGGTTCCCTTGTCTTAACTCAATTGAACAATCTGCCCCCTTCTTTTTAACTTTACCCGTAGGCTAATTCATAGGCGGTCATCTTTATTTGTGACCCGTAGGTCACATAGGTCTCGTAGACCTTTACCTTTATTTATGGCCTGAAGATAATGAATATCCCGTAGACCACCCTTTACCCGAGTCATTCTTTAAGTGTGTTTGGTGATAACACACTCATTTTATGGTTAAAAAGGAAATCATTTACATCGTATTTTCTTTTATCCGTCAATCATGGCCCTTTCGACCATGAAGGCTAATTTATTTCTATTCCAACTATGGCCCATGACCATGTTTGATCCGTATTGGCAATACTCCGTTTCTATGACTCCGTGAGTCATTTATGCATTGATTTGTTCCACGCTTCCCTTTACGTCCCATTAACCGAGCTCGTTATTCTAATGTAATACGCTTCCGTTACCCGGTTTACGTTTACATTTTTCAATCAAACATTATACTTCATTTGACCCGTTGACTTGTTCGTGTGAAACCATCACTTATGAACAATCAAACATTATATTCTATTTGACCCGTTTGACTTGTTCATGTGAAATCCATCACTTATGAACAATTAAACCTTATATTCTATTTGGTCAATTGTCCCTTTGGCCTCGTCCTTATTACACCGGACGTATATGCGCTTATCATAAGAAGTTCATGGTATCATGTGTTTACTACTTACTTGGCTAGGGTAAGCAATAAACACTTGGTACGCATGACCTTATTATAACTAACACATTAACTCCAATATAAATAAATCCTCGGTTCATATCCGTATCCTCGATTTTGTTTGGTAAAACCCCTTTTTATTGTTATTTAACAATTATTAGGTTTACCCGTTTTCATTCCAAAACATGTAAAATGTTTTTTTTTATTTTATAAATCTTTTATGCAATCACATTCATCAATGTGATCGTTGCCTTTTTACTCTATAGGATCTCATTGAAAATATCTACTTGGATGGTCATCCCCATTCAATTTTTTTTTTTATATCTGATCTCTTGTATTTTTGTTATTCACGATTGTGAATAACGCGTATTTCCCACCCAGTTTCTTTTGGGAATTTCTTTCTGGATAGATATTCTATCCAGTTTTTCCAATTCTCTTATTCCCGTATGCAACCATCATTCGTTACTTAATGATGCATATTACATTTCATATAATAACCTAAAGTGTGTACCTGGGTGATATTTGCCCTAATGGGTTTTTCATAGTCGTTCAACCTTATTCCGTATCATTACTTTACCCGTAGGCCCTTGGTGAGCATGGCCTACTTGTCATATTTCGGATCATTCCGTCATCATATCTATAGTTCATTAGACTCCCGCCATCTTCAGATGCGAGCGTCCTTCAACAAGAATGTTTATAAAAGATTAGTAACGTTAAAATTAATAAGCGCTCCTAATAAAGTACAAGGCTTTCTACGATACTTGTTAACACGAGTAATTCGCTAACTATACCAGTCTTTCACCAATTATCCGGGGTAACGTGCATTCACACGATAGCCCTATGTGTTGTTTACAACATTTTTAAACATGCTAGACCGTTAATATTTAAAAAAAACTTACCGGATTATGCGACCAAGCCTCGAACCGAACACATTCAACCTTTAACCTTAAGCTCTGAATACCACTTGTAACACTCTAACCCGATTTCTACTTATTTTATTAAATGCGGATGATTGGTCCCATTTTTATATTTTATAACATAGAACTTATACGTTTGAGTTAACTAATAACCCAGACAACCCGACATGACGGACTATTACACTTAGTCACAGTTTAAAAGCATTAAAGTTCTAAACTCAAAAACTTTGATGTGCATGATCATGCTTCAACCTTTTCATAATCCTCTCCAAAGAGTTAGCAGTTTAATAGTGTTCGGTTCTTCGCGTGCTTGGTCATCCGTCTGGTTCCTGTCACACCCCGACCACGATAAAACAACAAATCGTGGCGGAAACGTCGGGGAGTGTTGTAACAGAATCATTGTTTCATAACACATGGATTGAAGTTCTGTTTTATTAAATTAAATGTATTACATTACATTGAAATTAGAAACAAAACATGAACAAATAGACTTTCATTGTTATTAAGTCACTAAGGCCTCGTCCATTCCTATGTGAGCATGCATCAATATCATCATCAAACATCATCAACTATGGTACCTGAAACACATGTGAAAATACGTCAGCATAAAAATGCCAGCGAGTACATAGGTTTTATGTGAGTGTCAGATTCATGGCTCGTTTTACCTTTTGAAATAACCCAAACAACTTTGTTATTTGATATTAGAAAAACTAGTTTTGTAAAATGTTTAGATTGTGAATTGAAATAACCAAGTTAAAACAGATTTGTTATAATTTATAAAACCTCGATACCATGAATCTTACTCAAAACATTTGTTTAAGTAAACCCAAATTGTAAATCGTTTTTGAAATAAAACTCGAATGTTTTATATTGTTAGAAAAACCTTGTAATATAACTTTGTTTTGGATAACCTTGCCCAAGTGAAGTAGATAACGCAACGATATATAATGTGTTAAAAGCACTTATATATAGGAAGTACCAGCGGCGTATCCACCATGATTTTAACACATTACACCCGCCCCATTACCTAATCACTTCCCTAACCCAATGGTTCAAACAGTTTGAAACGGTTCACACAATCAATCAGATTCAAATGGTTCACATAGACCAACAATTTCAACGGTTCAAAACAATTCAAAATGTAAAACAATATGTCCATATGCTGGATGAACATATGCAACATGAAAATCAATGTGCTAGCATGCTAAGAGAACATGCATAGCAAAACATAATGAAATCATGTACTATATACGTACTAATGAACATAGCAAGTATATAATATAAAAGCAAGAAAAGCACGAAAGTAACAAGTAGGCACGTGTGTATCACCCCAAAACACTTGAAAACAGTAAAAGAGGGGACTATGTACTCACTTGAGGGTGCTTAGATGTCTTGAATAACAACCAAGCAAAGCTAGAGGGATCACGGAATCAAACGGCTCCTAATATAGTTAACTATGTTAATAAACGGACCTAAAACGGAGGATCGGATAAAATGAGGTTTCGTAAACCAAATGAGTGTAGGAACTCATGTAATATGGTTTAACAAAGCCTACATTCTAAAACAAAACCTAACCTAAGTGCTTACGACCAATTACGACTCGTTAAGGTAGCTTACGCCACTTTAACGTGTCGTTAGCGTAAAACACGTTCGGAACGCCTAACTAGTCCTATGACAAGTATTATATTCCTTAACATGTCTAATAATGTGGCCTAATCAGTTTAGATGCCAAAATTTATGTTACATATGCTTAAAATGAATTTATGCGTAAAAAGGGCATTTTGGTCATTTTCCTAAGGCATATAAATTACCTATCATACAACTAACTAAACGTAGTGACCATAAGGTATAACCTCGGAAGGTTATTCCCTATACAACTATGGTCACTAAACATGCTTGTTCGGATCCTAAAGATTGACCAAACGGGTCGGGTTCGAAAGTCTAAGCGGTTGTTTAGACCGCTTACTTACGACCCTATACAAGCACTAATCTAAAAGTGACGAGTTAAACATGTTAAAACATGTTTAACAAGGTTAGAAAACAAGTTTGATATCAAAACAAAGGGTTTTGATACCCAATAATAGTTTGGTTGCAAAATACGCATAAATACGCATTTTGACCGAAACTATGACTCATCACTACACCTAATCAACGTGGAAATCAGTAGGTATAGTCTCGAGGGACTATAACCATCGTGATTACGCTCACGTTGCAAAGTTCAAACGAACTTTGTGTTGACCATTGACTGGTCAAAGCAGAAAGTCAAACACTGTTTGACTTTCACGCTTAAAAACGCATAAAAGCATGAAAGAAACTTACAAAGGGTCCAAGCTAGGAAGAACTTGATCTAAATACTCAGGTATGAAGCATAAAGCTTCAACTTAGAGCATAAAATTAGATCAAGGTGTGAGAAAAATGGAATGAGAGCTTGGGTATTTATAGATTTCGGAGAACCGTTAGGATCGTTTCTCGCATTTCGTGCCTTGATCTTGACCCTCCATGTGGGCACATGGTTTTCAAAACCATGGGAATACTTAAAACCATCAAATTCCAGCCCATAGAGTGTAAAACCTTGGGTTAAAACCATCAAAACCTCAAAAATGGACAAAGTTCAATGTATCTGCCAGAAATTTCAAAAATGGTCCCTGTACTTGTAAAACTTGATTTTTTTGGCACTTTTAAGCCCCGTTAACCCCATTTAAAGGCTCTAAAATAAAGTTAAAGTATAGGGAACTTGAAATGTGCTCAAAAATATCTCGGATGTCGGTTCGTTTGGTCGTATGGTTGCGTTGTTCGGTTAATTACGATGGAAATCGTAACGAACGCAAAAACGATCCAAATTATGCGACGAGTGGAATTTTATCATGCCAATCACTAAAATAAAATATTTTAATGATTACATAAATTTTTGGATGTCCGGATATATTCAGAACGTAAGATATGCGAGAAAATGCAAGCTTATGCACTTTTTGACGCTTTTAGTCCCTATTGATCAATAAAGTTTATTTTCGCGCACCAAAACAACTCAAAGCCTATTTCTAAGCTATGTAAAGGATATTTAGGTCATATTTAACTTATGATCAACTTCCGGAATGTTCCTTACAGTACGAATCGGCATACTTTCGCAGTTTGTCGAAATTAGTCCCTGTAAGCGAATAAACTTGATTTCGGCATACCAAACCCTCCAAAACTTATTTCTAAGTTATGTAAAGGTTATTTAAGGTATGTTAAGCCTATGTTACTATTCCGGAGTGTTTGTTGCATTAAACTGGTTATATTTACGCATCAGTTCGCTTATAACCTTCCAAAAAGCGATTTAATGCTTGAAATCGAACATGAATTGATATGTGCACATGATACACATATTTATACAAATCCCAAGCATGAAACACAATGTTTCATTGATTTGGTATTTGTTTGATGGTCGCAGAGGCACAAGTGTCACAGTCTCCCCTACTTTAGGAAATTTTGTCCCGAAATTTATTCGTAGGAGTCTGTCTGTGACTTTGTGTTAAATATCCATCAAAGATATGCAAGGTATAATCCTGTCATTTCTCTTAACGGATATTCTTCAGAAACAAAAATGAACGGATGGAGTCATTTTCCTCAACGGGTTCTTCAGAAATGGAAATGAAGGAATAATCAAAAGGGTATTCATTTCCCTCAACGGACACTCTTCAGAAACGAAAATGAACGGACGGAGTCATTTTCAATGGGTGCTTCATCAGAAATGGAAATGAAGGAACAGGATATTCATTTCCCACAACGGATTTTCTTCATAAACAAAAATGAACGGACGGAGTCATTTTCAATGGGTGCTTCATCAGAAATGGAAATGAAGGAACAAGATATTCATTTCCTACAACGGACTTTCTTCATAAATGAAAATGAACGGACGGAGTCATTTTCAACGGGTGCTTCATCAGAAATGGAAATGAAGGAACAAGATATTCATTTTCCACAACGGACTTTCTTCAGAAACGAAAATGAACAGACGGAGTCATTTTCAACGGGTGCTTCATCAGAAATGGAAATGAAGGAACAGGATATTCATTTCCTACAACGGACTTTCTTCAGAAACGAAAATGAACGGACGAAGTCATTTTCAACGGGTGCTTCATCAGAAATGGAAATGAAGGAACAGGATATTCATTTCCCACAACGGACTTTCTTCAGAAACGAAAATGAACGGACGGAGTCATTTTCAACGGGTGCTTCATCAGAAATGGAAATGAATAGAATTAACTCAAAAAGGATATTCATTTCCCTCAACGGACATTCTTCAGAAACGAAAATGAACGGACGGGGTCATTTTCAACAGGTGCTTCATCAGAAATGGAAATGAATAGAGTTAACTCTAGATACATGACAAAACTTGCTGTGGTTTCTGTGCACTAAATTCCATAATTATGTATGCATCCATAATTACGTAATTCCTTGCACAGTCCGCACAGTGCATTTCACAATGTGTAGGGGAAGATAATCAAACGTGTGATGAGTGTGACTAGACTACCATATGGTCCTTTTAATTAGATCGACAAATGATCTTCTTTAAATAGACCACCAAAGAGTCTTTTCAGCTATATCATCACATGACATTCCTAACCAGATTTTTGGATCAATCTGATGAACTAGACCACTCAAGGGGTCTAATTATGGAATAGTACTTTATAATCCAAGGGTCTTAACTATTACATAGAAGCCCATTAAGGATTTGAGGTAGTACCTTTGGATATCCTACTATGAATCCCTTATACGGAGATATAGAAGATTCTACAAGGATTTGGATAACGAAAATTCGGATCACACAAAATCATAAAAGGGAACACATAAGCACATAATCACATAATTGTTTTCTTGGTTATTAATTTGTTATTAATTATTATTAACTTGATATCGATTTGAACATGGGTATTCAAGGTATACCAGGAACCCAGTCGATGGACTTCAACGTCCTCAAGAATTTATCTGAAAAGATAGGATGATTTTCCAAAAATTCGATTTTTCATTACAAGGAATCATAACATTCGAATTAAGATACACAACAATTAAGAACTTACGGAAATACCCTTAGGTACCCTTTAAGGATTTATAGAGGCACTTTGGGTATTTGTCCAGAGTTGCAACTTGCGCCTTGTACTTCGTTTCCTTGGAAGAAACGGTTACTTAGGAGTTTCATGGAAAACGCAAGAGATCATAAAATGGAAGAATTTGGGAGTAGTCTGCTCTTCAAGGATTACGATTCCTTGATTGTCGGTATTGTAGGGGATATGTTGTTTATACATGCAACCACATAAATATATTGCAATGTAAATAAAAGATTTATTTATAAACAACATCAACAACTGTTTCATAGACCTTGACAACAAAAGAAAATAATACATAAAGCTTGATTATTTCTAAATAGCGTTGTCTTCCAATCGGTCAGATGCTCATCCCTGCGCTGGATTTGCATTAGCAAGCTTTGGGCAATTCCTTCGAAAATGGCCCATCTCACCACAGTTGAAGCAAGAACCTGGTGGAAAATGAGCTTGAGCAGGATTGTTGCCAGCTTGATTTGGTGCAGCTGCAGCTGGGCAGACTCTTGTTGTATGGCCTATAAGTCCACAAGTTTGGCATTTGCGGCACTTTACATTGGCATGATGGTGAAGGCTACATTGGTTGCACAAAGGTGCAGTTCCGTTGTATGGCTTCCTAGCAGGGGGTTGAGCCGGTTGGTTGGGGACAGCTTGATCATTTTGGGCAACCACGGCGAAGTTCGGAGAAGCCTTTCACTTCTTTGACTTCTTGGAGGATTCAGTTTGTTCATCCTTTGGTTTCGATTCCTCGATTGGTTTCTTATCACCCTTTCGGAAAAGTTTACCTTTCTTGATCTGGGATTCAGTCAAGGTAGCGGATAGCTCAATGGCCTGCCTAACTGTAGTGGGGTTGCTACAAGTAACAATGTCTTGTACTGAGTCAGGGAGGCCATCAATGTACTTTTTGATTGCCTTATCCAAGGGCGTAACCATGTTTTGGCATAACAGACTTAACTCCTCATAACGGTCCGTGTAGGCTCGATGCTCACCGCTATCTTGCTTAAGATCGTCGAATTCCCTTTCCAATGCCCTAATCTCATGACGAGGATAGAATTCCTTCATCATTAGAGCTCGAAGCTCTTCCCATGTTTGAGCCAGTGCTACCTCAGCACCCCTATCCCCCATCACACCATTGCACCATGTTAAAGCTCGTTTCTCAAAGACACTAGATGCGAATTCAACCTTTCGCTCGATTAGACACTAAACATGTCTGAAGGTGCTCTCTAGACTCTCGAACCATTGCAGAAGTGCAGTTGCTCCTTGGGACCCAGAAAACTTTGATGGCTTAGCTGAGTTGAACGTCTTGAAGTTGCATGGGGCATTATTGTTATTGAGGGCTAGGTTACATTGAGCAATGATGTTTGGGATTGCAGCAGCCATTTGCTGCGTAATGATAGCTGCCAGTTCTTCATTAGGTACCTGATTGTCGCGTCATGGAGGCATTCTAAAAGGGGAAACAAGAGAGAAAACAAATGAAATGGCATTGGGTAAGGATAGGATGTTACAATTACCGACCAAAAAGGCATGGATGATGGTCATTTGTTTGAACCACGAAACAAACAAATGACACACGGATGCTGAATCAAAGTAAATAGGTCCTCATAATGTATCGCGAAGACATGCTCGCCTATAAGTGGACACTCACCCCAAGAGTTCCCAGGTAAGAGTGACTGGTCCGATACTGGGGATTTGTACGAACACTCTAGCCTTAGACAGAAAATTCAGGGTACAGGCACCCACCCTTCCAGTTTGCACGTGTTCACATTATTTAGCCCAAAATTTGATGAGAATTTGAAAACTTTGAAGGTTCAAAACCTTTTAAAAAATCATCCTAGAACAGATGACTAGTTTTCAAAGCGGATTCAAAATTTTTGTTCTCATTGTGGTTGCCACCTAAAGATAGGTGACGGTATTGTTTTATGACTAAACGCAAGTAAACTCGCGTTAGGGTCCTAGGAAGGTTATAGACTAGGTCAAAGCATTACTAATAACCTAATTCCCTATAACCATGAGCTCTGATACCAACTTTTCTGTCACACCCCGACCACGATAAAACAACAAATCGTGGCGAAAACGTCAGGGAGTGTTGTAACAGAATCATTGTTTCATAACACATGGATTGAAGTTCTGTTTTATTAAATTAAATGTATTACATTACATTGAAATTAGAAACATAACATGAACAAATATACTTTCATTGTTATTAAGTCACTAAGGCCTCGTCCATTCCTTTGTGAGCATGCATCAATATCATCATCAGACATCATCAACTATGGTACCTGAAACACATGTGAAAATACGTCAGCATAAAAATGTCGGCGAGTACATAGGTTTTATGCGAGTGTCAGATTCATGGCTCGTTTTACCTTTTGAAATAACTCAAACAACTTTGTTATTCGATATTAGAAAAAACTAGTTTTGTAAAATGTTTAGATTGTGAATTGAAATAACCAAGTTAAAACAGATTTGTTATAATTTATAAAACCTCGATACCATGAATCTTACTCAAAACATTTGTTTAAGTAAACCCAAATTGTAAATCATTTTTCAAATAAAACTCGAATGTTTTATATTGTTAGAAAAACCTTGTAATATAACTTTGTTTTGGATACCCTTGCCCAAGTGAACTAGATAACGCAACGATATATAATGTGTTAAAAGCACTTATATATAGGAAGTACCAGCGGCGTATCCACCATGATTTTAACACATTACACCCGCCCCGTTACCTAATCACTTCCCTAACCCAACGGTTCAAACAGTTTCAAACGGTTCACACAATCAATCAGATTCAAATGGTTCACATAATCAATCAGATTCAAACGGTTCACATAGACCAACAATTTCTATGGTTCAAAACAATTCAAAATGTAAAACAATATGTCCATATGCTGGATCAACATATGCAACAAAATGTAACATGAAAATCAATGTGCTAGTATGCTAAGAGAACATGCATAGCAAAACATAATGAAATCATGTACTATATACGTACTAATGAACATAGCAAGTATATAATATAAAAGCAAGAAAAGCACGAAAGTAACAAGTAGGCACATGTGTATCACCCCAAAACACTTGAAAACAGTAAAAGAGGGGACTATGTACTCACTTGAGGGTGCTTAGAAGTCTTGAATAACAACCAAGCAAAGCTAGAGGGATCACAGAATCAAACGGCTCCTAATATAGGTAACTATGTTAATAAACGGACCTAAAATGGAGGATCGGATAAAATGAGGTTTCGTAAACCAAATGAGTGTAGGAACTCATGTAATATGGTTTAACAAAGCCTACATTCTAAAACGAAACCTAACCTAAGTGCTTACGACCCATTACGACTCGTTAAGGTATCTTACGCCACTTTAACGCGTCGTTCATGTAAAACGTAGTGACCATAAGGTATAACCTCGGAAGGTTATTCCCTATACAACTATGGTCACTAAACATTCTTGGTCGGATCCTAAAGATTGACCAAACGGGTCGGGTTCGAAAGTCTAAGCGGTTGTTTAGACCGCTTACCTTACGACCCTATACAAGCACTAATCTAAAAGTGACGAGTTAAACATGTTAAAACATGTTTAACAAGGTTAGAAAACAAGTTTGATATCAAAACAAAGGGTTTTGATACCCAAGAATAGTTGGGTTGCAAATACGCATAAATACGCATTTTGACCGAAACTATGACTCGTCACTACACCTAATCAACGTGAAAATCAGTAGGTATAGTCACAAGGGACTATAACCATCGTGATTACGCTCACGTTGCAAAGTTCAAATGAACTTTGTGTTGACCATTGACTGGTCAAAGCAGAAAGTCAAACACTGTTTGACTTTCACGCTTAAAAACGCATAAAAGCATGAAAAAATCTTTCAAAGGGTCCAAGCTAGGAAGAACTTGATCTAAATACTCAGGTATGAAGCATAAAGCTTCAACTTAGAGCATAAAATTAGATCAAGGTGTGAGAAAAATGGAATGAGAGCTTGGGTATTTATAGATTTCGGAGAACCGTTAGGATCGTTTCTCGCATTTCGTGCCTTGATCTTGACCCTCCATGTGGGCACATGGTTTTCAAAACCATGGGAATACTTAAAACCATCAAATTCCAGCCCATAGAGTGTAAAACCTTGGGTTAAAACCATCAAAAGCTCAAAAATGGACCAAGTTCAATGTATTTGCCAGAAATTTCAAAAATGGTCCCTGTACTTGTAAAACTTGATTTTTTTGGCACTATTGATCAATAAAGTTTATTTTTGCGCACCAAAACACCTCAAAGCCTATTTCTAAGCTATGTAAAGGATATTTAGGGCATATTTAACTGATGATCAAGTTCTGGAATGTTCGTTACAGTACGAATCAGCATACTTTCGCAATTTGTCAAAATTAGTCCCGGTAAGCGAATAAACTTGATTTTGGCATACCAAACCCTCCAAAACTTATTTCTAAGTTATGTAAAGGTTATTTATGGTATGTTAAGCCTATGTCACTGTTCCGGAGTGTTTGTTGCATTAAACTGGTTATATTTACGTATCAGTTCGCTTATAACCTTCCAGAAAGCGATTTAAATCTTGAAATCGAACATGAATTGATATGTGCACATGATACACATATTTATACAAATCCCAATCATGAAACACAATATTTCATTGATTTGGTATTTGTTTGAGGGCCGCAGAGGCACAGGTGTCACAGTTCCCACCTTTGCGAAAGCCTATTATAAACACTAAAAACATTTAGTGTTTAAGTTAAACGGTCAAACGCTTAGTAATAGAAACATTTGAACAAAAACGTTAAAAAATATATAATCTTTTTTCAGCCCCGTCAACCGAGCGTGTCAGCTAAACATATAATTTTTCACAGAACCTTCACCCGGCCGTGTTAGGTGTCCACCCGGCCGTGGCAGCTCTGCACGTTTATTTTTCACCCATTTTATATCCAAACCGATATAAACTCATTCAAACTTGGTTTCATCGCTTGGGGTTCATACCTTAACATATTTAAACCATAACCCGTAATTACAATTTTTATGTTTCGCGTTCCCGTTACCCGGTTCGCGCATATGTTTATTCGACCCGTTATGAGGTTTAAGCACTTAAGCTTAAATCGCCGTATATTTTTCGTACCCTCTATTTTCACACTAAGACTTTCATTTATCTATTAACACAATTTCATTTGTGATGGGTTATTATAGGAAAACATCTATATTCCGACTTTACCCTCAAGTTTGACGTTTTACAAAAACGACCCGTTAAGAGACATTAACCAAAAAGTATTCGCCTCTCATTTTTATGTTACCAAAGACTAACCAAAATATGGGATTCATTATTATTATTTTTTTATCTACCCTTAGGGGTAATTTTCCCGATTTATCATTCGGGAACGTTTTAATCAAATATTCACATAGTTGACACATCCGTGGCTCTAATAGACGTTTTAGCCTAATGTCCACTCTTGAATCGGCCGAATCTAGTCGGATCGTAAGTCCTCACCGAGAGCCTAATCTATTTTACATACCTCGCGCAGTTCAAAGTCATGACATGTTTTCAATACCTTGCAAATTCTTTTCACTAGTCACAGCAATACTTGCCCGTAATATAAGCCTACCTGTAAGTATGACACTTAACAATAACAAGCGTTAAGTACTACGCTCAAATGGTGATATCATCACCATTTGACCCGTATGACCCGTTTGGTCTTTTAACGTTTATTCTTTAAATAGTTACACGAGTGATATACTTGTGATTTCGCTTATTTGACCCGTTATGACTTACGTCATAGGGTCTCCTTTTTACACTAATTAGTTTAATCATTAACATATGATTTACTTGCCCTTTTAACTGGCTCGACCCATTTCGGTTCGCGTCAGCAAGTGGTTTATATCAAAAACATATTTTTACTCGCTCAAGCCATTTCAGTTCGCAACAACAAGTATTTATGTCAAAAACAACATATTTTTATTCGTTTGACCCATTTCGGTTCAAGTCAGCAAGTATTTATATCAAAAACTCATTTTACTTGTTTGACTCATTTCGGTTCGCGTCAGCAAGTATTTATTGACAAAACTCTTTTTTTATTTGTTTGACCCGTTTCGGTTCGCGTCAACAACTATTTATCATCAAAACTCATTTTTTACTTGTTTGACCCGTTTCGGTTCGCGACAGCAAGTATTTATTAACAAAACTTTTTTTTTATTTGTTTGGCCCGTTTTGGTTCGCGTCAACAACTATTTATCATCAAAATTCATTTTTTTACTTGTTTGACCCGTTTCGGTTCGCGTCAGCAAGTATTTATCAACAAAACTCATTTTTACTTGTTTGACCCGTTTCGGTTCGCGTCAGCAAGTATTTATCATCAAAACTCATATTTTATTATAAGGGTGTAAGTTTTATCTTACCCTGCATCCAATTATGCTTTTCCACGTATTTGATTCGTTTGACCCGCTTCTTCCAAAGCTTCCACCTAGCTTTTCAAGCGTCAAGCTACCATTTATCATTCGTAAGATGGTTAGATTAGTCATCACTTAACACGACTATCCTACCTTACGCATTTTACATCAAAATTACCAATTGATCTTGTTTTAGGTCTGTCTGACTTTTAAAAGTCAAACTGCTTATAACATATGCAAATGCACTAATAAACTCAACAAACTCATTTGAGCATTTCATTGCACACACTTGGTGGGTATCATTTTAATCCCTACTCAATGTGTCTAAATTCTAACATTAACCATGTATTCACACTTCATGTTATTCAATTGTATTCAATCTTCAAGATTTTATACCATAAGTCTAATGTATACGAATTAACCTAAGGAGGTTAATTTCTTGTAATCATGTCAAAACTCATTTGGTTAACTACTCAAACAATCATCATGTATATCATGTGCTAAATATTTCACATAGTCAATAACTATGATAATGAAGAATACTTCTACTATCTTCAAAACATATAAGTTCATAATATTCACATAGGCATTACATCAAACACCTTATGGGCATGAATTTTTACACTACTTCTATCAAGTCTATGATTGAACTATTAGCCATGTATATTCAACTCATAACATCAAAATGGTTGGAATGTTCAATTAGCACCTAAACTCAATGCATCAAACATCCAACACATCATTTTCATCCTCATAATTCATGTGTTATTTCTCATTATTCAAAACCCACTTAACTAAGTGTGGTAAATCATCCAACCACCCAAATCATAGCAATATATTTAAAATTTTCACTTAGGGTTTGTTCCTAAGCAAATATAAATCTCTTATCTTACTTCAATTTCTTAAATTCATACATGGATTAAAATCCATGAAATCTATCTACATTCACAATATCACCAAATTAAGATTTTTGACATACCTTATGATCCCCTAGTTTAGGTGATCGTTTATATGCATTCATGCACTGATTTGGGGCTCGAATTGATCTTCAATTTGATGATCTTAGATGAGTAAGGGTTTGCTCCCCTTTTTCTTTCTCCTGGACATCGACCAGAACACACACTACTGTGTGTTCTTTTAAGTTTTTACCCTTTTAATCTTCTTACTTCCAATTATCCAAAATTAGTCCCTTAGGTTTAGTTTTGTTTAAACCCCTATATAACACTACTAACAATTAAACATTACATGACTAGGTTTAGATATTCCTAGTCAAATTACTTAAAATTTGGGGTGTTACAACCCGATTCAATTTAAGTCCCACTCACCTGAGCCCTTTATAAACTTTTACTTACTACAAAGTATTTATTCACTTTAATTAGCGTTAGCTTTGATTATTTAAAATCCTAACGCTTATCCAGTCAACTTTTTACCACTAACGGTATTTTACCCGCTCTTTAATATTAACATGATTTAATTACCAAACCCATTTTTTAGGGTGTTACAAAAGAACCTGCAACTACCTCCATCTTCTTCAACCTCTCTCTCTTTCTCTAAAAACTCTAACATCAGTACATCACCACCTCATCTTCTTCCTCCCCTCTCTTTATAACCCACTGCAAACAATCAAAACTCACTCACCACCACCACTTCACTCATCATCAAACAATCAATTCTTCTCAACTCACCTAATCGATCATCTTCCGATGAACAACAACTACAACAACAATAATCATCGCTATCCTCCAGGTGGCACCGGCAACAGCGGCAACAACCACCACAGTCCGAACAACAACAACAACACAATCAGCAGCAGTTGTGGTTGCGACAGAACCCTAATCCTGTTGGTTCTTCTTCTGCTAACGAAATTGATAAGTCCATACAGTTGGATGCCAGCATCAAGAACTTCTGCAGCAGCTCGATCTGATGACAGATCATCATCTAAATCATTGCCGGTTGGTTCTGTAAGCGATGGGCAAATAGCTTTTAGGATTGGAATGATCAAATGGTGCTTCTTGAGTGAACTGGATCTATATTTTGCAAGCTATGAAATAATTTGAAGAGCCTGATGACCAGTGCTAATTTTGTAACTTGAACTAGAGCAAACCTCAAGAGAGAACTGGACTATGGCTTTGATTGATTCTCCAGGAATGGCAGCTAGAGATTCAATCAGTTCATCAAATATCTCAAAACCAATTAACGGATATTTTCTTGAATAATTTAAAGAGAGATGGGAGGAAGAAGATAAGGGTGGGTCATATTTATTTTTTATTTCTTTTAATTGTTCAAGGGTAATATAGTCATTTCACACATAGTTAACTGAGAAATTTAACAGAGGTTACGTCAGGGGACCAACCGAGTTCATTTTTGACAACTTTTGGGACCACGCGTGTAATTAGTAAACCACTAGGACCAAGTATGAAATTTTTGCAAACCACAGGGACCAACCAAGCATTTAACTCT
Source organism: Helianthus tuberosus (assembly GCA_030545235.1). Lineage (NCBI taxonomy): Eukaryota > Viridiplantae > Streptophyta > Magnoliopsida > Asterales > Asteraceae > Helianthus > Helianthus tuberosus. The sequence continues at coordinate 125,538,657 of CM060366.1, forward strand.
AGTTTCATTAAAAAAGTTGACGTAGGGTTTGGATTTTATTTTATTTTATGGGAGTATAGGCACGTGTGAATGGCAGTGATATGTGGACACCTGCACTGGCTGAGGTGCCTATGGTAGTCGGTAGTAATGGAAGCAACACATCTGTTGTACAACATGTACAGTCGACATCAATCTCTGTAACTAGAAGCATGAAAATTGGTAGGAACATGGCTGAAAGTTTTGGCACAAGGTCCACCTAGGACTCAGACTTCTCCTCATGTAGCTGAAGCGTCATTCACATACAGATAATATGTTATTATCTGCCATGTATTTATGTTTACTCATGTAGCATTTAGTTTACTATGACTTTTAAACCAGTTTTCGCACGTGATTTTAAAACGAGCATAACTATTTTATATGCTAATATTTAAAAAAATACACCATAAAACAAACATTTTATTGGTATATATAATTTTTTAGAATAAGAAAACAAAATTAATATGTTACGTGATTATAAGTGTATGTGTTCCCTGTCGCATAGCGCTTATACACACACACACACATATATATATATATAGAAACGGGATCGGGAGAAAACGCTCAAAAGTGTGAGAACGGTGAGAACGCTTCCTAGCCCAACACGTGCCACGCCGCTTAGAAAAGGGCGGAGGGGCTTTTTGGTCCTTTCATCTTCTGCTTTTATGTTCCGTTTTTCCCAATATTGTTTTAATTTTTGGTTTTTAAGATTTTTGGCGTTAACCAAATTCAATAATTAATGGCGTTTAATGCTTTCATTGTATTAACATTTTGGCGTTTATGGCGTTTATTCAAATCGTATGCCATTGGATCCCAGGGGGTCAGGAAATCTATTTGAATGGCGTTTTCCAAGGCATTTTAAACAAGATGGCCCATTGTTCTATTATTTTTTATAAACATTTTGGCGTTTGTGTTATCTTGGCGTTTTACTATTGTTAGATTATATTTCAACCACAGGAAAAAAAATACAAGGGAAGAAAATAAATTAAAAATCCTAATCGGATCACTCTTCACAATCTTCACTGTCATCGGTCTCTCTCTTCTTTAATAGTACCAGAACTGTCACCAAATATATGGCGTTTTATGTAAAACTTAACAAACCCATTGGTTTGATTATTTTGCTTGCTCGTCTGTTGAACTGGCTTTTTTGTGAATGTTTGGGGACATAGATCTATGACGTGTGAGTGGGTTTTTCGCTTTTTATTTATCTTGATCTTCATTTTTATAATCAACCCACTCTTCAGTGTCATTGATCTCTTCTCCTCATCCAAACTTTCTTCAAGAACAAAAAATACAAAATGCCATATGACTGGCATCAGTATCTTTTTCTTGAATTTTTGTCCATCTCATGCACCAAAATCTTTCTAAGTTACTCCCTTCTGATAACAATTCATTCAGTGAAACTTCACGAAAAACAATTATGAATATCCAAGAAAGCATATTAGCCATCTTTGATTTTTTTTTATTTTTTGGCGTTTTACAGTGAGTGGTATTTAGTAGTATTGGCTTCATTTTTTTTTTGTTTGTTTGATCAAATGGAAGTTGCTGAGACGTATCATTTTATACGATGTCTCTTTGGCGCCTAAGTTAGGCGGTGCATTATTATAATAAAGTATTCGTCTTTTCAGTTACTGTTTGTAATTATTGTTTAGATAAGCTTCATCTCTGAAGTCTGTAACACGTCCCATCTTTCAAGTTTGGCGTTTTAGATTCTAATATAATAAATTTTCCCTATCTTCAGTATTACTGATTTGTATTTACTGTTTCTAGTTACATTTTCAAGTTTTCTTTTTATTTTTTATTTATTTTTTTCGGGTTTTTTATAATACTTTTTCAAAGTAATTTTATTATAGTTTGGGAGTTTTTGGGGGCGTTTAACGGGATGATATCGTTTAAACAAGCATTTTGGCTGTTTTGGCGTTTTTATTATATGTGGCGTTTTTATTATATAACAATCAACTGAAAAGAAAAAAAATAAAAGAATACATAAACAATTGATCTTCCAAATCTTCACTGTCACCAGTCTCTTTCTTCTTTTTTGAATCATGTTAACTGGCTGGTTCGACTTTCGTATGATTCATTTTGTTTTTTTGTTTTTCAAGTAGTTTTTTGTTTGGTTGTTTGGAAGCACACAGTCTGACATCAGCATCTTTTTCTTGAAGATTTGTCCATCTCATGCAGCAAAATGTTATTGAGTTTAGACCCTTCAGCCAACAATCTTGAATTTCACAATGAACGATGTTTGATTTTTTAACTTTTTTTGCGTTTTACCGATAAAAAGAACGCCACGAAATAAGAGCACCTTAAACCTCAAAATTTGATCATGCTAAAATCAATAATGTTTTGCTGTATGAGATGGACAACATTGTTAATCCTCGGTTAAGAAAGATAACTGACAATGTTGTCCACCCCATACAGCTAAACTTTATTGACAACAAAGCTCAGTAATGTTTTTGTATGTTTTGGCGTTATAAATTGGATGGAAGTTGAGGATTAGTCAATAAGATTTTATTCAATGAAATGGACAACATCCTCACTTAAGGATTTTGTCCATTTCATTGAGCGAAATCTTACAGACAACCAAACGGAATTTCAAAAAAATGTTTTGGGTTAGAAGATATTTGATGTTTGGGTTTTTTGGCGTTTCTAAGGCGAATGGGATATATCAAATATGGCGTTTGGGTTTTTATGTGTGCTTTTAATTGAATGTCTGAGATGTTGTATATATAGGATTTTTTTGGCGGTTTTTTTAGGCGGGATTTTACTATAATTAAGTTTGGCGTTTTATATCTAATGGCGTTTTTTCTTAGAATGGTCTGTGATTTTTGTTTTTGGCGTTTTATTTCATGAGATGGCGTTTTGTGTGGAGAAGTCAAAAGACCCTTTTACCCTTAATGAAGCGCGTCCACGTAATAAAATTGATGTTATTTACGAAAACGCCACCGCGCCAATCTAGTCCATAGATTGTTTTGATCGGACGATCGATAAGCGTTCTCACCGTTCTCACACTTTCTATCGTTTTCTCTAAATCCCGACCCTATATATATATATATAGGGGATGGGTTATGAAAAAACTGAGAAAATGTGACAACTATCAAAATTCCAGGTATCAGTACAACTATTAAACAATGATTAGTGCTTAATGACTGTGCTGAATTACAATTAATGACTTGAATTGCTTTCTGATTATTGTTATCATACCTACATGTGCATCACATATTGCTTAATGTCATATCATCATTGCATGAGAATTTTATTGACTCAAATGATGCACGAAACACAGTTAGCACAGTTATCAGATAAACCGGGAAAATTCTGACGGAGTTCAGTACATAGACAGACAATATGTTGAGACACAGAATGAGCCAGAAACCAAGTATTACACTAGTATAGTGTGTAGGAAAGTAAGGATCACAAAACTGCCTTCCTAGAGATAGTTTAAGTGCCGGAAAGTGCCTAAAACTCACATAAACTACACAATTTTGCAGAAAATCAGCAAATTCAGCATTTAAACACACTTATATCATGCAGAAATACGCTTAAATGGTCCTGAATGCTTTCCTAAGTGTCGGGAATCAAAAGTGTCATAAAAGGGTACATAAAGCACACTAAACTGCATAGTTTAGCACCTTAACGAACCGGTAACCAACCGAACAACCAGACACTACCCGAAACACCAAATTTTCACTAGAAGCATTGTTTTAACATTACCAAGCTAGTTATGGTCCCCGAACATCATAACACACTATATAAATATCTAATAACTAAATCCCTAACTATATACTTGATTTCTAACTAAATAACTAACTTATGGTTAAACCCTACACCTATAACCCCACCCCCCACCTAGTGGACGGCCCATACATGTGGCCCCACTTGTGATTTTGTTTAATTATTCTATTAGATCTTGTTGGCCCTTTAAGAACATTGAAACCAAGAGTTAAAGCCATGAAATGGTTATAAGAGTTAACCTTGTGAACCATAAGACTCATTTCATCACAACACATTCAACACCACTCTTCTCTCTTCTCTCTTGCTTTTTCACGGCCAAGAACAACCCCCCACACACCACCATCATTCATTGAACTTCAATAGATTCCAAGCATATACCAAGGTGTTAGAAGGTGCATAAGGAAGCTAGGAGCTCTCGGAAGTTCAAGGACCTTCACCATTTGCTTTTATCCTCTTCTTTTCTTCTCTTGATCATCCCTAGCCTTGAGCTACTGGTAAGAACACTAATCTCTTCATTTTACATCTTATTTAAGTGGTTAAAGAATGATACATAATGTTAATCTTGAAGAACACTAAGAATCAAGAGAATGAAACATGAACATAAGCTTAAATCATGAAGAAATCATGTTGTTTATGTGTTGTTATACTTGTTGATTGTTGTTTACTTATGTAAATGATGTAGATCATCATATGATCTTGCTAGATCATGATTAAAAACATAATCTAGCAAGATGAGAGGATGAAAATGTTAAAGATTAATAGATCAACCTCAGGAAAGACATGAACTTGAAAGAATATATTGTTTTCTTGTAAAAAGATGATTAAAATGGGATGTAAGTCTTCTAGATCTAAAATTTCAAGGATGATTTTTCAAGAAACCAAGCTAAAAATACAAGTTTTACTTAATCTTGGTTCTTAAATAAATAACCCAGCGTATGAAGGCTACGGCACCCCCAGTGCCGTCGAAATTCAGGAGCTTGTAGCCCAAGAACTGCTTGTAGGTGCAGCCTGTGACATAAGCAACATCATTCGCGTAAGGCATTAGCAAAGCACTCGTTGAGATGTCCAAACGGTTTGTAATGTGTCTTAAGTGACTAAACATTACCGTTGGGTGGATCATTTCCTGAGGTACCTCCGTTGCGCTCGGAGCGAAGGGCCTCGTACTGTGCGATGACCTGTAAGATGCGTTCTTGAAATTCCGCCTCTGTTGTCGGCAGAGGGTTGTTGGTATCGGTGTTCCCTTGAGTCGACATCTTCTAAGAAGAAGATTGGTTAGGTCAAGTCTTATTTGTTTAGGAAGTGCATTTAGTTGTTTAGTGGTCATATGTACATACACATAATAGGTCATCATACCAACCAATCAAGTAATAGCATAATAATAGCATAACCAAGTAATTTGGGAATTATGTTTAATGAGAGCATAGCAAGCAAGCATGTAGCATTATAATTATAGCACACACATATAGATCAATAACGTGCTTGACGAAGACATAGTGACTGAGCTCTCGTTGGTCATTGGTCACAAAGTATTGTCGCATATTTAGTGATGATTGGCTTCTCATTATTCCCTGACCACAATTGTATTGTCTTCTAAAATGTATCGTATCAACAGGGACACAGGGTCACCCTACCCATGTCCGTTAAATATATTAGTGTATCAAAATTATGTAGTCAGATGTGGTCTTCAAAAGTCTCCATAATCCCGGTTTATCATTAGTGTCTTTACCCAAATGCAATCCGCATAATCCAGAAACTAACTTCACTGGTGACTGAGGTGGAGGAGGAAAGAAAAGTAAACTGCTAGCATGCGTAAACTCCTCCTCGAGCTTGTATATACATCGAAGTAGTTAACTGATCTGCCACTCGATAGTAAAGAAACGAGCATCAAAAACCTGGGAAAGGCATTATAGCAGCAGGTGAGAGCGCAAAAGAAGTCTTTGATAATTATGGAGGATCAAAGTATACTGGCAATAAACAGGGTGGAGGTTGTGGTGTCAGCTCAAGCTCCAAAACTTGCGACTTATATCCTCAAACTGTAGCTGATGTTACAGGAGCACTCATTCCGTGTGTAGCCTCCATAATGTGAGGGATGGCAAGGGTCTAAAGTCAGCATAGTGTATTGTAGGAATCATCGGAATGGCTCGTCCAGCGTTGTAAAGGTGAATGTAGCAAACGGTGCGACCTGTGAAGTTGGAAAAAATGTTGCTGTAGCAAAAGAATCATTATGCAGGTGCTGACCTGGAGTACCTTCCCGGGGTGCGGGTATGTCCTGAAAGAAAGTGGTAGGCATGTCGGTGCAATGGACGTCGGTTTTCATAGGAGCAACATTAGCGGGTGCAGGTGCAGCAGTAAATGTCTCAATGAAAGGAGAATCAATAGGTGCAGGCACTTGGCCTGGTACAAGGAGTGCAATGTATGGTAGTCCAAAGGAAATAAGGTTATGTTTAAGCGGGATCAACAGGTGCAACATCAAGCTGTCTTAATAGGAAAAGGAGCTGGCTCAGGAGCAGACCCTAGATCGTGTAAGGGTGTGGGATCTCGAGCAGGTGGTAGTGCAACAGTCATTGTGGTGTCGTCATCCGAGTCAGTAGCAAAAAGCGGTAACCTGACCGTCTGTAAGGCCGTAAATAATGCAGACTCAAAGGAGTCTGAAATCGGGTGTATACTAGAATCAAGGGTAGCTTGACAACAGGGGTCTCAAAAGTGAAACTTGTAACGACGTTCTCGTCTAACTTTCCATCATCATGGACGTTATTGGAAGGACCATCAATATCACGTCAATGTCGTTATCAATTGTTTGTCGAGTAGCCAACCTTCGGAAGGAATGTCCACAAGAGGCGCATTGTCGAGGATCGGAGCTATGGTGTGCTTACCAACGGGATGACCGGTAATGAAATGGTCATGGGCCAAAACAAGAATGACAGAGGGATCTTCATCAAGGAAGCCATCAACAATGGTAATTCATCGCCAAAGTCTGGCAACACGGACGGTTGGAAGTCGTCCTCGTCCTTGGTCAGCATGTCAGGGTCACTCTCAGTGTCTGACTTAAATATCTCTTGCGCAGGTACAATCTCATCATCTGTGGCGGTGGCCGTAGGGTCGTAATCATCTGAAAATTCGTTCCCTGAGGAAGGTGACGTGTGTGCCGGTACATAATAGTCATAGCATGCATATTCACAGTAATCTTTAACACTATGTGTATTGCAAATAAAGACAATTCATAATGAAATCATGTATCCACATATTCGTCCTAGTCTTCCCAGACTATCCCACCCAGCCTCTCAGACTGAACTCCCTAGTCTCTCAGACTAACTCCCTGGTCTCTAAGACCGAATCTTCCCAGTCTCTAAGACTAACTCCCTGGTCTCTAAGACCGAATCTCCCCAGTCTCTAAGACTAACTCCCTGGTCTCTAAGACCAAATCTCCCCAGTCTCTAAGACTAATTCCCTGGTCTCTAAGACCAACTTTCCAAGTCTCTAAGACTAATTCCCTGGTCTCTAAGACCAACTAATTCTCCCCAGTCTCTAAGACTGATCCTCCCTCAGTCTCTAAGACTAATTCCCTGGTCTCTAAGACCAACTTTCCCAGTCTCTAAGACTAATTCCCTGGTCTCTAAGACCAACTAATTCTCCCCAGTCTCTAAGACTGATCCTCCCTCAGTCTCTAAAACTGATCCTCCCTCAGTCTCTAAGACTGATCCTCCCTCAGTCTCTAAGACTGAATTATAAACATAAATTTTGAAATGTGTACTTGTGCCTTTTGTTTGTAAAAATGTTTGTTCCCTGGATCTGGACGTTTTGTGTATGCAATGAAAACATGTCGTAAAAACGTTTTCGTGAGAGCCCTAATGATCGTAGTCTAGACTCGAGAAAGAATCCTAGTTTGCTACGATCGAAGCTCTGATACCAAGCTGTCACACCCTGACTTTTGCGGAAGCGTGATTATGGTGTGACTTTCTTGTTATCATTGCATTCAACCATATCAAACAACTATATGATAAAACCAAAGATTTGTCATCCATAAAATGAGTTTAAAACCTAACAACATTGTCTAAAACGTAGACTTCAATTTCAAGTTTTACAAACCATATGAATTGTGTAAAAGTTCACTAAGGATTCGTCAAAAGATATTAGTTGTAATCATGGCTTGGAAGACGTGTCTCGACCAGGAATAAGACACACTGACCAAACCCAAAGACCATGGATGACATCTTTATTTCAAACGCAGCATAAAAACTTTCAACGCCCGCCAGATCCACTTATTAGTTCCCTGAAATACATGTAGTTTAAAAACATCAACAAAAGTTGAGCGAGTTCATGTGTTTAGTATGTATGCACGTGTCGTTCTTGAAAACTTTTGTAAGTATGTATGTATGTCTGTGTAAACTGGTATGAAGCAATAAGGAAAAATAGATCAATTAATGTGTAGCTAATACATTAAACAGTGACATGGCATAGGAAGTACTCAAACCTGTATGCGTATTTCGTACCGGCCCCTCCGGCGAAACGACATAGTCACCACATGCGGCCACTCGCAGGCCCATGGGTGGGGCTCGCAACACCCAATAGATCTATCACTCATGCCCCTCGGTCCTTATAAAAGGATTAATGGTCTTAAGCTAATGGCCTACCCATTCACGTGATCTAGCAGTAACTTTCCTTAGCTAATCATACCATGGTAATTGTTTGTAAGCAGTATGTAACATGTATTTCACCCCCGAAGTATAAAACTGAAAACAGTTAAGAGAAAAGGGGGACATGAACTCACTGTATTGCGTCTTCGTATCCAATGTAACTCGATGCTTCCTCTAGAACGCACGACTACCTACAGGCGTACTACGGTCCGTTAGACAAGCGGGTCGTGCCTTGTCTTAGTATTGATTAATGCCTTTGAGTTACGTTTTAAAGTGTTTTCAATATGTTTGTAATAATACTTCTCGAGTATTGTTGTTCGCATTTCCTTCCCAAGGATGGGAGTATCTCATACTTGTGTATTCGTATTCTTGTGTTCGTATAACTTGCCATGTATTGGCGTCGTATCCCGGTGTAGTATTCCAAATAATAATATGCCAATATATTCTCAATATATTACTTCAAAACAATATATTTTCAAGTCTCACTTGGAAAATATTTATAAACTTATTTTGTCCAAATTAATGCATTTCAAGAAATTACATATTTTTTCCCAAAAATATTATATTTCTTAATAAACCCAAGAAAATATATTTCTATCTCCCAAAAATAATATATTTTCTCCTTGTCCAAAAATAATGACATACTTGGTATAGAAACCATACTTTCACTTCTTTTGTATCCAAAATAACGTTTACCAAAAATATATTGTAATGGTATTTTCCGGAATATCCCATAAGTTACGTTTTTGCGTTCGATTTCACAATATTATGTGCGTAACTTAAATATTTATTCCTTGTGATTTTTGGTATTATTTTGGAGTTGTTATTTCCATGGTATTTGTTAAGTTATATTATTTTACCCTAAAATAATATAACTACTCCACAAAGTAGACAAATATTCACACAAGTGTCTTAGTATGAAATATATATTCTAAATATATATTTACCCATTTTATTTACAAAAACCAACCTCCGATACTTTGTATTTTTGTAACAAAACCTATGGCGAAGTTTATTTTGAAAAACAAGGTTGAAACATATTTGCAAACACTTGTTAGAAAATAATTTCTAAGTGTTGGAATTTTTAGGAAATTTCGCCATAGTTTCCTTTGTAAATGGAGGTGTCCATGCTATTTAGCATATCATTTTATTTTCCAAAAATCATTCAAACCATCAACAACAAATCTCTAAATCATATTACACTCACCAAGTGCAAAAACAATGCACTTTACATAATAACATGAACTTGTGTTTTCGTAAAAACGCGTAGTAACTTGGTAATGTATTTAGTAGCCTTAGTTACTTCCCAAAATATATTTACTTTTGTAAAAATCTCATTCTCGGGATTTTTAGATGTTCACAACTTGTGAACATATTTTACAAAAATATTTATTTGCAACATTTTCATGTTTCACTAGCTTTCCCACACTTAATTTGTTTCCAAAAATAGTGTAAGTATATGTAAGAATCATGATCTTTCAAAAACCGTCTTTTAAATTTGGTTTGTTTAGAAAAATCATTCACAGGCCTTGAGTTTACAAGTTTACTAGTTCACTAGGTTTATTACTTTGTAAAAAAATCATTTTTATTTTCATGTTCATGTTAGTCTAGAAGATGATTATTTCATGGAAGCACATAATCATCTCTAACTTGTTAAACCATGTTTTTAATCATACTTTAACAAGTTCCATATGATGATCAAGCATCATATTACTAGTAATCAACAAGTAATCATCAACACTTTCAAACAACATCATACTAGCATTATCTCAACATATTTCCCCTTATGTAAGCTCATGTTTCATGATTCAAGTTTATGTTCTTTTAGTGTTCATATGATATACATCATGTAACATCTTTTACCCAAGAAAAATAGAAGTAAATAAGGGTTAAGATGATCTTACTACTAGCTTCAAGCTAGGGATGATTCAAGGATAGAAAACAAGTGGATAAAAGCAATCCGTGAAGGTCCTTCAACTTCCGAAAGCTCCAAGCTTCCTAACTTAGCTTCTTACAGCTTAGAACAAGCTTGGAATTATTGTAGGATGGATGAAAATGGAGATGGTATGATGATGGGATGTGGCCGTGAGCTCCCAAGGAAGGAAGAGAAGTGTTTTTGAGTTGTGAAGATGATGAAGATACTAGTATTCTTATAACCATCAAGCTCTAATATCCAAAGGGTGTTGTGTCTAGGAAAGTACTAACAAGATCACCCAAATTCCAAGGAGAGATTATGGAAGGGATTTAGTAGGATTTGGAAAAATCTTGTGGTGGGGTCCATGCTTGGGGACGGTTACATAAGGGGGGGGGGGTAAGTTGTAAATTGTTGGGGTAAGTAAGTAATTAGTGGGGGTTAAGTGCAAAAGCTAGTGTTTAGTGTGTTACATGTATTATGCAATATGTTATAGTGTTCGGGAACCATAACTAGCTCAGAAAAAGTGAAACAATGCTTTTAACAATATTTTTGTGTTCCGGGTAAAGTCCGGTTGTTCGGTTAGATACCGATCCGTTAAAGTGCTAAGTTATACCGTATAGTGTCCTTTATGTAACTTTTGTGACACCTTTAATTCCCGACACTTAGGAAAGCATACAGGACCATTTTGCCATGTTTTTGCACATTACTAGCATTGTTAAAATGTTAAATATTGGTAATTAATGCAGAATTCTGCACTTTAAGTGGGTTTTAGGCACTTTCCGGCACCTAAACTATCACCTAGTGACGCAGTTTTATGGCCCTTACTTCCCTACACTCCATACTAGTGTAGTACCCTGTCTCTGGCTCATACTAGGCCTCAATATATTGTCTGTCTATGTGCTGGTATTGTCAACATGTTTCTAAGTTATCCGCTCACTGTGCTAACTGTGCTTTGTGCATCAAGTATGTCACTAAAGTTTGTATGTAATGAATGTAGTGACAGTATGAAATGTGATGCATATGTATGTGTGTAATAAAAATCAGAAAGCAGTTTAAGTCATTAGTTGTAATTAAGCACAGTCATTAAGCTTAAATCAATATTAATTAAACGTATGGATGCATGCAAATTTGACAGTTGTCACAGTTGTTTGTGACACTTTAAACTTATTTAATGGATGATTATCTTTAATTTTATCATATAGATGTTTGTTATGGTTGAATCCAATGATATTAAGCAAGTCACACATAATCACGCTTCCGCAAAAGTCAGGGTGTGATAGAAAACTCTATCGAACCATTACTAAACCCTAAACTGTAAACCTTAATGTCTAAACCCTAACCCCCAATAAAACTAAACTATAAAAGCAAACCCTAAATGCTAACGTATAAAAGCTAAAAACTAAATGCTAAAGTTAAACCATAACATCTAGAAATTAAACCATAAACCCTAGAAATAATTCAACACAAATATCAATCGTTTGATAAAGTTTTCTTACAAAGAAAGATTTTTCTTATGATCCTCTCCCTATATATATGTGTGTGTTGTGTACAGTGGAGGTTCAAATGAGAATAAATTATTTGTAAGATAAAAAATAAGAAAGTTCAACAGATAAGAATGTTTCATTTTGCTTCATTTAGAGCATTCACATTGGACTGTCTATCTCTATGTATAATTACACTAAAAATCAGTATTTTTTTCTCTTTCTCTTTCACAATTAAATAAGAGTTAAATGCCAAAATGGTCCCTGAGGTTTGGTCACTTTTACTACTTTAGTCCAAAACTCAAAGCTCATGTGATTTTTCAGTTAACCAGATACCTTTTTGTCGTTTTCCTCCCTTTTAATGAAGGGCAAAATGGTCCTTTAACGTTTTATTATAACAAATTAAACAAACGAGAAAAATTCACAAAATCCCTTTATAAAACCCTAATTGTCTCTTCTTCAACCCAAGTCCCCATCGTCCTTCTTCAACCCTAGCCATCTGCAACTAAAGATTAAAACAATGGTGGTATGCACCTATGGATCTCGAACCCAACTTCGCACCTCGTCGAAGAAACAAAACCCAGGTCGTCGGTTCCATGGATGTAACAAACCTAAACTAGTATGTTATTTGATTACGCATAACTTGACCTAATTTTCTTCTAAAATTGATCTGAACTTCATTACAGGGTCAATGCTGCGGTTTTGTTACTTAGGCTGAGCCACCCATGATTCAGTACCCTGTTGTTATGATTCCAGGGTTGTTGGACACCATTAATAAGCATGAAGAGAATGCAATCAAATGCTTAAAGTAAAAAAATTGGCTAAGGAGAACAAGATTCTTAAAGTAATCCTAGGGTTTAGTTGGTTCTTGTTCATGGGGTACTTTGTTAAGACTAGTCCGGATGTGGGTTGTGTTAGTTTGGTCTAGGTGAACAAGTATTGGGCTTTTGTAAGAGTTATGTATTGTATTTTGTATGTAATGGAAGTTAATCTAATGGAGTGTATGGGGCTTTTGTAAGTTTGATAGTGTTGTAATTGTATGTAATGACAGCATGATCAAGATGTAACCAATACTTGATATTTCGAGCAGTTTGTGGTAACAACATACCAAATGACCAAAAAGAATGGCAATATACCATACTTCAATTTCAAAACTACGAATACTTTCCAAATGACCAATATGGCCAAGTGTTGGTCAAACTGTACAAACCAAACTGCAAATGACCAAATGACCCATATTCAATATACCAACTGCAAATACCATTACCATTACCATTACTATTTCAATCTTCCAACATGTCCAAACAAAAGATACAAAGTAAATCAACAAAAAGTTAAATAGTTTGACATGAACATTGTACCAAAATAGTTTTACACAAAATGCAAACATTACAGTTTGACACAAACTACAAAAATGTCAACTGAATTAAAAGACATGTGCTGAACCTATCGATGTAGTAACCCAAGAAGGTTCTGTTCTAGCCCCACCCTTTGCTTGTGCCCCAGTCTTTGAAGATTTTCACAGGTGTCCTTGTTAAGCCCAACTTGCTTGTAGATTTGACAAGTTACAGAGTTTCCCTTTCTTGGTAGCTTTTCAGTTCCTGAGATGGTGTTACTAATATTTTCAACCACCACTGCAGCCTTTGCCTTCTTCTTTTTTCATGTGGAGCTGCAACTTTAGCCTCTGCTACCTCCTGTGCAGACTTCCTCCTTTTCTTCTTTGGCCTCCCAATTTGGACATGATACTTTGGAGGAATCAATGTGGTTGGGCATTCAGATTTAGGCCATAAGTCATTGCCATTCACTAGTTTCAATGGTATGTTTGTAAACTTCTTTCCAAGTCTCTAGCCAATACATTGGATGTACCCATTTATAATTACATTTTATTTCTCCTCCACTCACAACCACTGTATATCATATAGAGAACACACTAACAAAAATATGGAGGGTCCAATGTGAATGCTCTTAACATATATATATACACGATAAGGATCCGTTAGGAATAACCCTTTATTGCGAGAACCACGAGAAGTAATGTTAACACAACCAAAAATATCTAAAAAATCTAAAAAACACAAAAAAAAAATATTTTTTTTAAAATCGATATATTTCGTCACTAAAAAAATTCGAGTAACAATTATCGATGCACATGTGTATATGTATCATTTTTTGACAAATCCCGTAATACATTACCAATATTAGACAATTACACTTTCATTTACACTACCATCCGTAATACATTACTTTGTACATTTCCAATATTAGAAATGCACATGTACATCTACATGTATGAACATGATATAACGTGTTTTGGTAAACTACTTTGAATACACTTTCTCTTTCATCTATCATACCATCCATAATATACTACCATGACCTCCTACCATCCATAATACACTACCATTACCAATATGTATAGTATTTTCACTTTATGCACATGTATATCAACACCCTTTATACCATACCAAACAAAATATTACATCACAAAGTGAAAAATATAACCAAACCATCAACCACTAGATATAACTAATCAAAAACATGTATATTGGCCTACTTCACCATTCAAAATCACAAACTTTTTTTACCAAAACACGTTATATCTTGGTCATACATGATGATGCACATGTGCATTTTTAATATTTGTAATGTAAAAAGTAGTGAATTACGGATGGTAGTGTAAATGAAAGTGTAGTTGTCTAATTACGGTAATGTATTACGGAATTTGTCAAAAAATGATACATATGCATATGTGCATAGAAAATTGTTACTCAAGAAAAAAATTTAGTTTTTAGTGACGAAATATAGCGATTTTTTAAAAAGATATTTAAAAAAATTTGTGTGTTTTATAGATATTGTTTTTATAATCACAATGGTTCTCGTGGTTCTCACAATAAAGGCCGTTCTCGCATGAACCCTACCCTATATATATATATATATATAAATATATATATATATATATATATATATATATATATATATATATATATAGGGTAGGGTTCATTTGAGAACCACTCTTATTGCGAGAACCAATGTGAACACAAAAAATACCTAAAAAAACACACAATTTTTTTTTTTAAAAATCGCTATATTTCATCACTAAAAAAATTCGAGTAACAATTATCGATACACATGTGCATATGAATCATTTCTTTGACAAATTTCGCAATACATTACCAGTATTATACAATTTCACTTTCATTTACACTATCATCCGTGATACACTACTTTTTACATTACCAATATTAAAAAATGCACATGTGCATCATTATATATAACCATGATATAACGTGTTTTGTTATAAAGTTTGGGATTTTGAATGATGAAGTAGGCCCATATACATGTTTTTTTGTTAGTTATATCTAATGGTTGATGGTTTGGTTATATTTGTCACTTTTTGATGTATTATGTTGTTTAGATGGTAAGAAGGGTATTGATGTACATGTGCATAAAGTGAAAATATTATATATATTGGTAATGGTGTTGTATTATGGATGGTAGGAGGTAAGGGTATTGTATTTTGGATGGTAGGAGGTAATGGTAGTGTATTATGGATGGTATGATAGATGAAAGGGAAAGGGTATTCAATGTAGTGTACCAAAACACCTTATATGATGTTCATACATATAGATGCACATGTGCATCTCTAATACTGATAATGTAAAAAGTAGTGTATCACGGATGGTAGTGTAAATGAAAGTGCAATTGTCTAATACTAGTAATGTATTACGGAATTTGTCAAAGAAATGATGCATGTGCATCGATAATTGTTAATCGAAATTTTTTTAGTGACGAAATATAACGATTTTTAAAAAAACAAATATTTAAAAAAATTGTGTGTTTTTTAGATTTTTAGGTAATTTTGGTTGCGTTCACATTGGTTCTCGCGGTTCTCGCAATAAAGGTTGGTTCCTAACGGATCCTTATCCTATATATATATATATATATATATAGAGAGAGAGAGAGGGAGTTGGCTAGAAAGCCTAAGTTTCCTAGAAAGTCTAGGAAGCAATATGGAGATGACATGTGGCTTTTAGTTTTTTTATTAAAAAGGGCATGATGGTAATTTGATTATTAATTTAATTTTGGAATATTATATATCCTAAACTAACTATCTATATATTTATGGAAATGTATATCTCTTTGACAATTTCAAAAGGGCAGTTAATTTGAATTACGAAGTTCAAATCATTAACAATTTCTTCACGTTGTGTTTTATCAGTTACTGGGTTCATCACAATGTGTTTTAGAAGTTACTGGTTTAAGTTACTATTTCATCACAATGTGTTTTATCAGTTACTGGTTGATATGATTTTTGGTATTCTTGATGTTGTGTTTTATTAGTTATTGGTTCACGTTGTGTTTTATCAGTTACTTGTTTCATCACAATGTGTTTTATCAGTTACTGGTTTCAGTTACTGTTTCATCACAATGTGTTCTATCATTTACTGGTTGATGTGATTTTGGCATTCTTGATGTTGTGTTTTATCAATTACTGGTTTCATCACAATGTGTTTTAGCAGTTACTGGTTTCAGTTACTGTTTCATCACAAGGTTGACCAAATCAACTCATTTCCTTCCTATTCGTGAAGATTTCAAGGTTGTGAAACTTGCTCGAGTCTACGCTGATGAAATCATATGTCGTCATAGTATACCCATTGACATCATCTCTGACCACGATGGTCGTTTCACTTCGCATCTTTGGAAAACTTTCCAGTCCACTATGGGCTCTCACTTGAATCTTACGGCCTTTCATCCTCAACTGGATGGACAGACTGAACGAACTATCCAAACCCTAGAGGACATGCTCCGTTCTTGTGTCATCGACTTTGGTGGTAGTTGGGATGTGCATTTACCATTGATCAAGTTCTTGTACAACAATAGCTACCACTCCAGTATTCAAATGGCTCCTTTCGAGGCATTGTATGGTCGCAAGTGCCGATCTCCTTTTAGCTGGCATGAGATTGGTGATAAACAATTTACTGGCCCTGAGCTCATACAAGAAACAACGGATAAGATTCTTCAAATCTGTGGCAACTTACTCAAGGCTAGAAGCAGACAAAAGAGTTATGCTGATAAAAGACGCAAACCTTTGAAGTTTAATGTTGGTGATCGTGTACTACTCAAGGTGTCTCCTTGGAAAGGAGTAGTTCATTTTGGTAAAAAGGGAAAACTTGCCCCTCGCTATGTTGGTCCTTTCAAGATACTCGAGAGGATTGGCAAGGTGGCTTATCGACTCGATTTACCTCAAGAACTCAACAACGTTCATCAACGTTTCACGTCTCGAACCTCAAGAAGTGCCTAGCTGAAAAAGGACTTCAAGTTCCGCTCGAAGATCTTCAAATCAACGAAACTTTGCATTTTGTGGAGAAACCCGTCGAGATCATGGACCGAGGAGTCAAGAAATTGAGGCGTAGTCAAATTCCTATCGTTAAGGTTCGATGGGAAAGAAAACGTGGTGTTGAATTTACTTGGGAACTCGAAAGTGATATGAAGACCAAGTATCCACAACTTTTTGTTACTTCTTCCTATATTTCGGGACGAAATTTCGTAAAGGAGGGGAGTCTGTAACGCCCTGCTTTTTTGTACTTTCCATAATTAGAAAGCATTGTTGTATTTCTATTTTTGGAAGTCTTGTACTCTTGTAATCGTCTTTTCATTGTAATCTTTGTAAAATCCGAGACTTGGATCATAAATAAAATTCGTATTTCTTTATATTCATGTTATACACATTTCATACATGTTCATACGTTCGAATCAATTAATCATGTGATACTTTAATCATAAATTGTGCAAAATACGTTAAACTTACAAATAAGTGACTTATATACTCCATTTATGCAAATACGACACTTAATCTTGACAAACGCACTTAATTATACTTGTTTATATTTGTTTTTATGATTCAATTACATTACATACCCTTAAATATGATCCTTTGTGCTTAAAACTCCTTAAAACAACTTAAAACATCAAAATTTGGAACTACAAGGACTAAAATTGACAACATAACAAACAAATGCCCAACCCCGGATGCCTCACCGGCCGCAACTCGCCCCCCCCCCCCCCCTCCATGGCTCGCTGCCCGCGAGCAAGTCTGATCCGCAGACTCCTCAAATCAGCTCGTGGATTGGGATTTTTTGGTGTTTTCATTGTGTTTCTTGCATTAAATACTCACCAACCTTAACCCTAATTCATCCCCTATAAAACCCAAGCCTCCTCCACACATTTTCACTTTGCAAACTCACTTAAACACTCTCTAATCACTCCAAATTCAGCTGGAAATCAGTAGCAATGGCAGATTCGTTTCAAGTTACAAAAGTGAGCATAAGTTCACTTCTACTTCATCTTTTTCATTGATTCTTCCTCCTTTGCACTTGGAACAACCTTAGGTGTGTTTCCACGGGTTTTCCATGGAAAACCAAGGCTGGAACATCAACCAAATAAGGTGAAAAGTGCAAGGAAACTTTCTGTTTTAACTAAACACTTGTTAAACTTACTTGAACTTGAGATATCTCAACACATTCCTGTTGGAACCTGAAGGTTTATTCATAGAGGGTTTTGTCAGTTAAGGGATTGAACTTGTGATGTTTTGTTTAATGTATGTTTTGGGTCGATATAGTGGTAATGGGTCTTGTATGGTTATCGGTTTGGGCCTAAGGGGTTTCGACCTAATATATGTAGTATTTAAGTAAACCTCAAACACATGTTTGAGGTTGATCAGTCATTCGAGAGCAAGGGGCTAGCCGAAACCTATTTTGGGGAGTCTTGTATCAGTCACCATTAATCAGTGAATGCAAGTTTCCGGTTTGTTTTGATTTACATTGTTTCGGTTTCAATTATATATTCTTGAATCAACTTGTGATTGGTTTCCGCACTCTCACAAGTCTTGTTTTATATCATTGAAAGATCCTATCGGAACTTACAATTGGTATCGGAGCCAAGAAACCAATTCTTGGTTCGGTTTGATATCATTCAGATTCAAGAAGGCCTTATTTATTACTGATCTTGTTTGCTAGTGTCTGTTTTACAACGATTTTTTGTTTGATTGTGTTTTCTTATTATGGAACATTCAAACTGTTCTTTGCAATATTACATCAAAAGTGCTAAATTTTGGTTCGTGTGATTCCAGAAAAGTTGTTTGCTGATTTCTCAGAAGTTGTTGGGGATAGATATTTAAAGATTTCAAAATCTTTGAATTTTGGAAGGTGCTGGAAATCAGGGATTACGAGTCTTTTTATCTCACAATCTATTTTGCAGGGTCTCGGCTCGTAATCAGCCAGTCTCGACTCGTAACCAGCCAGTCTCGAGTTGTCAATTTTTTGGTCTCGACTCGCAAAAACGTGGTCTCGACTCGCAATCACACTCCTGTCTCGACTCAATAGTGATTCTGTGGCTACCAGACTTCAAGGTCTCGACTCGCAACAACGTGGTATTGAGTTGTAACTTTTTGACTCGAAACCATCTGTCTCGACTCGCAACAGTGGTCTCGACTCAGGATTTTGATATTGAAAGTTCTTGGTCTCGACTCGCAACGTCTGTCTCGACTCACGGATCCATTACTCGAAACAGTGGTCTCAACTCACAGTCTCGACTCGAAATGAAAAAGGGCAATGTGAATTTGACTTTGAACTTTGGACTTTGAACCTTGGACTTTGGACCTTTGGACTTGACAAATTAATTAATCAGTTAATTAATTCATCAAATAATTGAAAAACATAACAACAAATAACAAAAGTGTTGACTTGGCAGCCATGAAGAAACATCAAAAGTTAGATTCTATCATTGGGACCACCACTCGTGTTACCAGGCTGTTAGATGGAAATGACTTCCCTGAATGGAAGTGGCGTTTTGAGCAACACGTGAAAGTCGAGGATGCTAAAATTTGGTGAAGCATTCTAAGAGGTCCAAGAGAGATCATGATGGACCATGCTAACGAACCTAGTGTGAAAGTGAAGAAGCCTCTTAATCTGTACACTGAGGAAGACTTCACCATTGTTGAAGAAGATGACAGGGCTCTCTCCTACCTGACCATGGCTCTGGGTCCAGACATTGCTATCGGATTTCGTACTTGCAAATCAGCCAAAGAAATGTGGGAAGCTTTGATAGATGTCTATAAAGGTAATGAAGACATGAAAGAGAGTCGAAGAAATTTGCTGAGTCAGAACTTCAACAATTTCAACCATATCTATGGAGAGACTGTTGATAATCAAATTCAGAGGTTTGTCAAGCTGGTTACTCAAATGAAGATGGAAGAGCTGCATACAACCAATGCTTCAACTAATAGACAACTTCAGAACGCTCTACCTAAAAGCTGGGATCATCATGTTGCCATGATCAAGAAAACCAAGGATCTTGCAAGATGCAGTCTGTCTGAGATGATTTCTCATATCAAGGCATGTGAGCTAGATGACAAATAGAGGGAAACTAATTATAAGAATAGTATGCTGGTTGTAGGATTTTCTGCTACTCCCACTGCATCAAACAACAACAATGCTGCTCTTATATCTCAACGTGATTTTCAGATGTTCAGCGGCTCAGCGTCTTCTAAGGCAGAACCTACTTCTGCAAATGCTTATTACTCTGGCTCGCCAGCTGCTCCTGCTGCACCATCCACTGTTGCCTCTAATGCTGCTAATCCTTCTGTGAAGAACGAGATGATTGCCTTCTTCACACAACAGTCTAAAGAAAATCTGGACATTACTGCATCTGTTATAAACTGCTTGAATGCCTTTGTTGCAGGTAAACTGGATCCTCCTAGATGGTCTATGGATAATCTAGATCAAAACCATCCTGAGGATGTAGAAGAGATGGACATTACATGGCAGATGGCTATGGCTGCTTTCAGAGCAAAGAACTTCGTAAGAAAAACTGGAAGAAACAAGTGACAAGGTCTTACCTTTACAGGACCCACCAAGATGTCGTTTAAGTTGCGTTGTTACAATTGTCATGAACCAGGACATCTGGCACGAAACTGCACTAAGCCAAAGGTCAATAGAGAACAGACTCCAGCACAACCTGCTCCACCGAACCCTGAAAGAGATCTTGTTACTACAACTGACACTTCAACAGAAAGTTCAGCCCTGGTAGTTCAGCCGAATGCTACCTTCGATTGGAATGTAGAAATTCAACGTCTGAACATCTCAGCTCCTGAAAATCAGACTGCCTCAGATAACATTGCTTTCATGACTTCAGCTCCTGAGGATCAGAATTCTGCACCTGAGGATGTGACTTCAGCTGAAAACTTGGCGCTCATGACCCAGATCCTTTCAGCTCCAGTTCATGGTCTCACCAAAGAAGAGGTACTTTCTGTCTTTTGCACTCCTGAGTGTCGAGAAAGGGTTGAAGCATATCGAATACACAACGCTGAGCTAATTCAAGATTATCAAGACATAAAAAGAATTTACTTTAGCAAAGAATGAAAAGCTTTATAAAGATAAAATTGAAGCTCAGCAAAAAGACATCATCAAACTATGTAAGTGTAAAAACAGCCCATTTCTTAGAGGCACAAGAGAAGGTATGCATTTTGATCAAAGAAATGGAATATATCAGAGAAAGATATCAAATTAACGAACTTAACATTAAAAAATATGAGTCTTCCAGTAAACTGGTCAAAAATCTATGTGATCAACAACTTGCATACAAAAGAAAGAAAGGGTGTGGGTTGGGATTCAATCAAGTTCCTCCTCCTTATAATGACAATTACACATATCTACCTATTACTGAGGAGGAACTGATGAATGAAAGCAAGATGACTTACTGTCCTAAAATCGACAAGTCGTCAATCAACAGCAAATCTGTTGATAATAAAAGATCAACTCCTTCAATGAGCTTTGTTTCTAAAGGCACTTTTGATCCTAATAGCTCGTTTGCATGTGCAGATAAAGTAGTAGACTCAAAGTGTGGAGATATTCTTGGGGGAGAACAAGTTTTTAATTCTGATTTTTCTGAAACTTCTTTTGATAAAACTGATTCTGGTTGTGTGTTTGGACAAGTTTTTCTTGATTCGTTTCATACTTATGTGTCGTCTAGTGGGCCTGATGTTTTGGCCAAAACTGTCACACCCCCAAAATCCACCTGCGGAATACTACCGCTTGGAGGCGTGACTGACCAGGATCCAGCCACCAATCATATTGAACACGCAAGTTAATAATTATAAAAGTTTAACCAATATCATGGGTATCCAAACAAAACATAGTTTAAGTTGCAAAGCGGAAGCATAAAGTTCAAAACCAAAACATAAGTTTAAACGTTTCATAGTTTAACATGGCACACCGCTGTCTATGTCCCACAACGACTCTCCCTCATGCAAGCTCCAGCTAAGTACCTATTGACCTGCAAAGCATGTAGTAACGAGTCAACAACAAGTTGAGTGAGTTCACGGTTGGGTGTTCATTTTCAAGTTGTTCCAAAAACAGTTTCCTTTAACTGGCATCCTGCCGTGGGGGTTACCCCATAGTTGAAAACGTGATTTGTTTACCCATTTACTCTGGCAATACAGCCGTGGGGGCTACCCCATGTTAGTTATGTGGCATTTCGGCCGTGGGGGCTACCCCATGTATACACTAGACTCGTTACCATACCGACTGCTGACTGTAGTCATGTTTATGTGCCCTGAACTGTCAATGTCTATCATCATTGACGTGCCCAGATCCATTAGTTCACGCCCGTCCTCTGCGGCACGGTGTGAGGCTTGTCAGACCTAAATAGCGCTATCTAACTAATGACCCGCTCGCCATTGGCCCGGAGATTAAGTCGATATAAAAAGGAGGGACTTCATGATAGAGTTTTGGTCTAGTACGAGTTATCTGTCCATGAGGACGAGGAATTATATTCCTGAACCGATGCTGTCCTACCCAAGAAAGGACGAGGAATCCATGTTCCTTAACCCCAATTCCCAACCCCTGGGAATCCCATGCTTTGTAGAAAGTGTGAACTCACATTGGTTTGCTCGGCAGATACACAGAAAGTTGGTTAAGCTATAAGTGGTCAACCACGACCTAACATAGATACCATTCAAGTCAGGTTCATATTCAAGTAGTGCACGTATGTTCTACACGTATTGTACACAAGTAGCGATCATGGCATACACGCCTAACATGGCAGTTCAACAACAGTGCTAGTTCAACAATAGGAATCATGTAGCAAACAAAGCCCAACAGTACAGCCCAATCACCTAAGCCCGTAACAGTGTGCAAGTCCAAATCAGTGAGTATGTGTACGTGGTCTCGAGTCGAGACTAGAGATCTCGAGTCGAGACTGTGCGGTCTCGAGTTGTAGCCTACGAGTTCTCGAGTCGCAACTGTGCAGGTCTCGAGTCATGCATGTACTAGTTGAGACTAGACGGTCTCGAGTCGCAACTGGACCCGCAACCGTGGTCTCGAGTTATGCTGCTTGTGTGAGGGAGCTATGGTCTCGAGTTATCATACGTATGGTCTCGAGTCGAGACCAAGGGTTTCGAGTCGCAACTATGGATGCGTGCACAGGTGGAGGTCTTCTAGAATCTCAGTTGTACTATCCAATGGAATTGGAATTTCATGAAATTGTGTACCAACCAATGGGGTTCCATAAACATGTTTTGTTGTCTAATTTCCAAACAATTCAGATTAAACATGGCATCTTTTAAATGTTCATAAGATATTCAAATATTCATACTCACATTCAAACTTTGTTCATCATCTTAGGGTTTTCATCATAACAAACATGTTCATTAAACTGATTCATACTAGCATATTACACCTAGTTTAATGAATTATCAATCATCATCCAAACACATCACAATATTCATACGCTCTAAGTCAATACACGATTTAGGCATCATCCTTGGCCCTATGTTTAGCATACAATCATCTTGTTTATTCATCTAAACATAACCACACTTTATAAACTCATTAAGCTATTCACATTATTTTAACAAAGAGCAACCTCTCGATCAAATAGTCATCAAACAAGTGTTTAACCCTAATCATGTGAGATCCATAAGACATCTTATTACATATATGAAAGCGGCTCATACTATCATTCAAATAATGTACATTATTCTTGTCCAAATCATGTTTATCATCATCAAGGGAATATCTTTGCCACTCAACAATATCCATTAAATCAAACAAGCACTTTCATCATACTTAAATGATAGTTACAATGAATATTATCACAAAATCAACTAATCATGCATATACATGTGTTTGTAAAGAAACACTAACCGGTTCGAGAAGTAGTAGTGAAGAATGAAGCTTTACTTGGTGTGCACAAGCTAATCCGAGAACCCTCTTGTGGTCGACCGGTTTGATCCGAGAGAGAGAGAGAAGGTTTGTGCTTCTAGGGTTTTAGTGAGAGAGAATGTAGGAGTGTGTGTGTAGGAGAGTGTGTGTAGGTTGCCCCAAAAATGGCAAGGTTGGCTATCCACCAAGGTTATATACTCGCTCCAAGTTAGTGCACCCTAATGGGCTTTCGGGTGGACTAAAGGAGGTGCATGGCCCAACCGGCCCACCGTTTACTGTTCACTCGAGACCAAGCGGTCTCGAGTCGGGTCCTTGTGTTTTTGTTCCGGTTCACTACATACATACTTGTATAAAACTATACTTCATACGTACACCTTAATAACACATAGCACATCAAGATAATCACGAACTTTCATTTACTAATATATATAAACACATAACGTTCAAGCATGTTACATCAAGATGCAAAGAAGGGTTCTAAATCACGAGTTGTCACAAAAACTATTGATGCTTGTGTTGAATCTTTAAACAATGAGTCTGGTGATGGATGTTTTTCAGTTAATAATTGTGATTATGATATTTCTAACTCTACAGCTGATGTTAGTGTGACAGGTGAGGTCCCTCATGATACATTCAGTGAAACCACTGAAACTTCTTCTCAAGAAAACCAAGAATGTCCTGATTATTCTTCTGAATCTCAGTGGACGTCCATAATGTTGAATCTAGTGGGACCCCATTGGAAACCGTAGCTGAAAGCAAACCACAAGTAGATTCACATGATACGTGTGTTGATGAAACACGTGTTGATGAAATTTCAACATGTTCTGAAATTAAAACTGAATCAGAGTTTGTTAAAGAAGAAAAAGTGGTTGAAATAAATGAACAGTCACCACAAAATGTTTCTGAAAAGAAAGATAAAACTAAAACAAAACCAGTTTTTCAAAATGATCATGATAAAAGTAAGAAGGATGAAACACATCATCCGTCTACATCTCATGCTTGTGCCAGTTCTGATCAGCAGGGACCAAAATGCTCAGAAAAGGCACAAGCTAAACAAGCAAGAAAAACCAAACAGGCTCATCCTTCAAAACCCAACAGATCCGCATCTGCTATGAAGCACCAAAATTTCCACACATTGAAACGACAAACATGTTTCAATTGTGTTATTGCTGGACACAACGCCAGAAACTGTGTTCAACTCCCAAGCGTTCAATCTAAGAATAAGAATGCACAAAATCAGAAGGTCGAGCGAAACCGATCACGTTGTTCAGAGTCAATGGCGACTGCAAAGTCTGAGACAATGAAGAACAACTATCGTAAAGCTAAACCTTCTGATCAAGATTGGAATGCAGCTAAACGAAGAAATCAAAATTGTCAAAATGATTTTCAAAGAAATCAACCTAAAGCTTTTGGTAACTACAATTATAAATGGCCACATAAATATTGGAAACCCAAAGCTAAGGCTGCTCAATCAAATATATCTCAACAGAAAACTGCCAATAAAAACCCTTCAAAGTTTTTGAACAAAGACAATTTAGTTTGGTAGAAAGTGACATACATTGACGCTCAAGGAAAACCCAGATCCACTATGGGTTGGGTTCCTAAAGCTAACTGATCCCGCTAATCGTGTAGGAATAGCTGTGGAGGACTACCGTGCGACTTTGGTACATGGATAATGGTTGTTCCAGGCACATGACAGGAGACTTGTCCCAACTCGTCAATGTAAAAGAATTTGATGGTGGATATGTCTCTTTTGCGGGAGGAGAGTCAGGCAGAATCAAGTTGAAAGGAATAGTGAGAAATGGCGTATTAAGCTTCGAGAATGTGAACTACGTCCCAGAACTGAAACACAATATGCTAAGTATCTCACAAATCTGTGATAGAGGAAATTCGGTTCATTTCACAAAGAAGGGATGTTATGTGCTTAAACCAGGAATTGTGATCCCTGAGGATTGGTTTTAGATGACTGCCGAGAGAAGAGGAAACGCGTATGTTATCGACATGAACAAGAAACCGTGTGAGGAAATCACTTGTCTTTTCTCAAAGATTTCATAACATGATGGTATGTTGTGGCATCGTCACCTTGGGCATGTGAATATGAAGAATCTGAATCGTCTTGCTAAAGGTCAAATGGTCTGTGATCTACCAATCAAAGACTTCATGCTGGTAGAAAAGTGTGTTGCTTGCGCAAAAGGAAAAGCTCATCGAAAGCCTCATAAGTCCAAGTCTACTCCTTCGACAAAAGCCATGCTTGAGTTACTACACATGGATCTTTTCGGTCCTGTAAATGTGCTGAGCATTGGCAAGAAGGCGTATTGTCTTGTGATCGTAGATGACTACTTTCGCTACACATGGGTTTACTTTCTTAGTCACAAGAATGAGGCTGCGGGGTTAATCAAACAGTTCATCACTCTAGTTGAAAATCAAGCTAGTACAAGGGTGAAAGCAATTCGATCAGACAATGGGATGGGATTCAAGAATATCACCTTAGATACATTCTGCGCAGAAAAGGGAATCGAACGACAGTACATTACGCCACGAACTCCACAACAAAATGGAGTGGCTGAGAAACGAAATCGTACTCTTATAGAGGCGGCACGAACCATGTTGGCCGACTCGAAGCTTCCTAGTTTCTTCTGGGCCAAAGCAGTTAGCATGGCTTCTTACATCCAGAATCATGCTTTAGTAAACAAACGTCATATGAAAACTCCTTACGAGATTCTGGAAGGACGTAAACCCTCGGTCTCACACTTCCGTATCTTTGGTTATCCGTGTGTCTTGTTACTCATGGACACTAATGGGAAGTTTGAGGTCAAAGGGGATGAATGTTTCTTTATTGGATACGCTAAAGGATCTTCCTATAGAGTGTACAATAAAGTAACCAAGAAGGTCGTCGAGTCATGCAACATTGAATGGCTCGAAGAAAATTCTACGGACGCTAGAGTTGGTCCAGATTGGTTATATGATTATGCTGATTTGTTCAAATCCTTTAACATTTTGTCTAGTGTTTCCCCTGATGCAGGTGTGTCGACTCCGAAACAACTAGTTTCATTTGGTGATATAGAAGAAGAGGAACGTGATGAAGGGAGCTCGTGAAATTATACTATCGATCCACCAGGAATGAGATTTACAGAGCATCCAACGTCCCATCAATCCCCTGAAGGTGTATCATCAGGAGGTGTTCACTCAAATGCATCTGGATCTAATTTGTTTCCTAATCCCATCCCTGGAGATTGTACTATTACTACTCATGTGGTTCACAGCACTGTAGCACCTAATGAGGGGGAGTCAAGCAACATCAACACAATTCAAAGAGAGATTATACCTGAATTTGCTATTCCAACAAGCGTTCAAAGAAATCATCCCATTAAGAACGTGATTGGTCTTGTAAATGCAGGAGTTCAAACCAGGAGTCAATCAGGAACCATTAATCTTTGCTTATACTCATGATACATTTCTCAAATTGAACCTAAAACCATTGATGTAGCTTTGAAGGAACCAGGCTGGGTCGATGCTATGCATGAAGAGCTGAACCAGTTCGAGAAGCTAGGAGTATGGAAGCTTATGGAGTTGCCGAAAGGGGAAACACAAACTTGGAACTTGATGGGTTTTCAGAAACAAGCAAGATTCTACAGGAGTTATTGTTCGAAACAAAGCAAGATTGGTGGTCCAGGGATTCAGATAGATAAAGGGACCAGATTATGATGAAGTTTACGCCCCAGTTGCCTGACTTGAGGCCATCCGGATTTTCTTAGCATACACGTCCTACATGGGGTTCACTGTTTATCAAATGGAAGTCAATACTGCATTTTTGTATGGAGGTGTGAAGGAGGAAATCTTTGTTGAGGGACCACCGAGTTTTGTCCATCCAGATCATCCAGAATATGCCTATAAGCTTGACAAGGCATTATATGGATTGCACCAAGCACCAAGAGCTTGGTATGCAACTCTGACTGAACATCTTCTGGCTCATTGGTACACGCGTGGCACGACAGACTAGACTATGTTTATCAAGAGAGTGGGCAAGGATCTGATCTTGGTTCAAATCTATGTCGATGATATTATCTTCAGATTAACAAGCGAAGAGCTGTGCAAGGAATTTGAGAGAGTTATGAAAAAGAAGTTCGAGATGAGTGTGCTTGGAGAAATGACATTGTTCATGGGTTTACAAGTCAAACAGGATTCTCAAGGCATTCTTATTCATCAAGGGAAGTATGTGGACGATGTGCTGGCAAAATTTAAGTTCACAGACGCAAAACCGGCTGAAACTCCAATGGCAGAAAGACCTTTACTGACTGAAGATGCAGAAGGATCCCCTATTGATCAACGCCTTTATAGGTCTATGATTGGGTCGTTGATGTATCTGACAGCGAGCCGTCCAGACATCATGTTTGTTGTCTGCAACTGCGCGCGACATCAGGCTAATCCTAAAAACTCTCATCTTACTGCTGTTAAACGAATCTTTCGGTACCTTAAAGGCCGAACTCGGTTTGGTCTGTGGTATCCGCGGGATTCCAATTTTGACCTATTTGCATTTTCTGATAGTAATTTTGGAGGCACTGACAAGGATAGGAAATCCACATCAGCTGGATGTCAATTTTTGGGTGACAGGCTCATTTCTTGGCAATGCAAGAAGCAACAAACGGTGGCGATTTCCACAGCTGAAGCAGAGTACGTTGCGGCTTCTGCATCTTGTTCCCAAGTGGTGTGGATGCAACATCAATTGCAGGACTACGGTTTGACTTATCTTAACACTACCATTTACTGCGATAATGATGCTGCTATACAAATGTGAAAAATCCTATCTTCCACTAAAAAACCAAGCACATTGATATTAAAGTTCATTTTATACGAGACTGTTTTGACAGAGGTCTTATCAAACTAGAACACATCAACACAGATGCAAATGTTGCCGATTTGTTCACAAAACCTGTCAGCAGCTCGAAGTTTCAAGTGCTTGTGGATTTTCTAAAAATTATCCGTTATACCGACTGAGCATGTTTTTGTTTTTCGTAGGTAAATTTGTTCATAAAGTTTTCTATTCCTAGGTAGTTTTTATTTATGCACAAATTTAGGGGGAGAACTTTTGAAAATTACAAAAACATTAAAAATTTTGAAAAATACAAAAAACATTTAAAAATTTAGAAAAAATACAAAAAGAGGCATTGCATGACATGGGAAATGAAATGAATTTTCACATTGTGGTAAAGGGCTGACTCATGTAAAACCAGTATGGAAATAGTTTGACTCTAGAATGATGTGTTGGTAGGCTCTATCCTTAAGGCTGGAAACATTGGCTATTTCTATTCAAAACCTAAATTAGTTAATGACCCCACGAAAGAAAGTCACTTGGAATTAGCTCATTTCTATTTGAATGCTCTTGTGATGTCCCGATACACACAATTTTGGTCTGGTTCTGAAATCTTCGCTGAAAAAGTTGTGTATCTCCTTTGTTTTTGCTTGAGCAAAGACCTGGAGGTGCTAGGCAGCGTTTGGCTTCTGTTTTGCGTTAGCAAAGACCTAGCTGTGCGTCTGTCATCTTATAGATCAATTTACACCTGAAAGAGGCCCTCAAGTGCCCAAAAGAAACCCTAGAAACCTATATCAAACTGAGAAAAACTCATTTGATCTATACATTATATCATCTCTGCTTATGATCTATTTTGTTCTCTTCTCAATCTAATCCCAGTTAAGGTTTCAGAAGTCTAGAACAAACTTGTGGAAATATGTGGTAAGGAAATTGCTTGCATGATAGAGTGTGCTATCTAAAATTCAAGGATTTGATTAGTATTTGTTTGGGTGCACATTGTTAAGAAATCAAAACATGATAAAATCAGTTACAGGCAGTTACACGGAAAAGGTCTAGGGAGATGAGTCTAGATGGACAAATATACTGGCAATCGTCTAGATCATTCAGCAGTAGATCAGTGTTGATAAGTGAAGTCAAGCCCAAAACTTCGTGATTTGATCCCTGGGAAATTACGATATTTCCTATTTTATTTTGTAAATAATTGTTCATATTATTTATTTTTGTTTTTTAGGTTTTTGTTTCTATAAAACGTGCTCGGGAAGTTAAATGGGTTGTTAAAATTGTTTTTGGTTTAAAGGGATTTTTGAAACAATTAAAGAAATTAAATTAATCCCTTAAACTGAAGATATGTTTGGTCTCGACTGAATTTGAAGTGGTCTCGTCCCAACACCTTGGTCTCTGCCCAATTCATAGGCCCGGTCCATGTATTGAGGTATAAAAGGAAGGTCTCGAGTCGAGACCTCATTTCTCACTCGAGACCTGTCACTGTTTCTCTCAAAATTCCGGTGACTCTCTTGTTTCCGACGAGTTTTCCGGTCTCGACTTATCATTGTTGAAGGTATTATGATTTTATAAGTGGCTTGTTTAAAGATCTGCAGGTTGATTGAAGATTCTTTGAAGATTGTTTGAAGATTTGAATATGAAAAAGAACCCTAATTATGAACTTATATTGGTCTTCAAAGAAATTAGAGGATGTTATTGGATTTTGATCCAAATCAAGATTGATTGAAACTTGTTTATGTGGTCTCGACTCAGATTGCTTCAGTTGACTTGAGGACTTGAGACCTCTGGTTGCGAGTCGCAACCTCATTGGTCTCGACTGAGGTCTCGACTCGAAATCACTAGGACTCGACTCACAAACCACTTGGTCTCGACTCAAAACCTGATGGTCTCGAGTCAATATCTCATCGTCTCGACTCAAATCTTGCATTTGACTTGAAATTTTTATTATTTTGAATTGCAATCTGAGTTGTTGACTATTGACTTGTTGTTGACTTGCATTGACTTGTTGACTAGTTTAACCAAGTTAACAAGAAATCGTTCAAATATTATTCTATACTTAATTTTTATGTTTTGTGTAGGATATGGATTTGAAGTTCATTTCAACGCATAATCAAGCGGGGTAATTAGCACCACTTCCGGAGAAGCACAAGAAGTTGTATACCTTATTGATCAAGGGATTGAATAGTTGTAGAATCGTTCACGCTTTACGAGAGAATTATGTCGTCTATGAAAGCCTAGTTCAAGAATTCTGAAAGACTGCCAGATTTGATGCACTAGGAGCAGGAGGTAAAGGAGCGATTGTCGCTGAAATTCAAAAGAATAGCGTTACTGTAACCAAACAGATGATAAGGGAGGTCTTAGAATTTAACGATCAAGAGACAGATCCCATTGATCTTCCGGCTGCAACCGTAGAAGCTATTTTGCCTCGTCTGAGCTATGAAGGAACGTATCCCTCGCTAATGAAGAAGTTTGTGCATCCGTATTGGCGCTTGTTGGTGCACATGTTCATCTTATGTATGACAGAAAACAGAGGGGGAACGGATTAGCTGAGTATCACTCAATCTGCTCCGTTTGTTTGCCTGATAACAAACCAGCCATTCAACTACTCGAAATACATCTTTGAAGGCATGAAGAGTAATGTGATTGGCGTTCGAAAGGATAAGTTTATCATGTATCCGAGGTTCTTACAAATGATGTTTAAAGCACGTTATCCAGAGTTGGAGAGATCTGGAAACACCTTGGATTTGAAGCCAATGGGTCCTGCGTGTTTTGGTGCTCTCATGTCCAAGAGAGGTACTGAAAATAAGTTTGAAGGACTGATTCCATTGGAGAAGTTTGGTCAGTTTGTTGAGACAGAAGATGTAGCAGCTGAACCAGTGTTAGTACAACATGCACCTGTGAATGCGACACCGGTAAATGCTATGATTGCTGAAGAACACGTTGTTCAAGGTGCTACTGAAGAAGAGCCTGAGACATAGATCCTAACAATAAACTCTAACAATGAAGGCATTGAAATTAGTTGTGATGATGATGATGATGATGATGATGATGATGATGATGATGATGATGATGATGAAGTTGAGCTTCCTCCTGAAGCTGAAGCTAGTTCTGTTGTTTCTGCTGTTCAACCAGTGATTACGTCTGAGAGGTTGGCTCAGTTATTGAAGTCTTTAACTGAAAAGATGGGAAATCCTCCTTCCGATCCTTTAGTTCAAAATGAAGAGCAAACGTCTAAAGACCCAAAGGATCCTGAAACTCAACCATTGAAGTGAAAATGAAGGGATCCTCAACCTAGTGTGTGTGTGTTGAGCAAAACAAAGATCAACCCATAACTGATGCTAAAGATGAAGATGGTTTGTATGATTTTGACTTTGAGAATGATGCATCCACTACTGCTACTGCTACTACTACTGAAACACTGTTTGATTTTGATATTGATACACCAAGAATGGATGTGGACGTTACGTCTACAGAGATTCCGGTTGCTACCACTGTTTCTACTCTAATCACCGAGTCAACACCACCTGTTACTACTACTATTGCAAGTTCGTCAGGAACAGTTCATGAGGAACGTTGCAGTTCAAGTGGGAAACGGCCCGAAGAACCACTGAGAATGTCGTTTGTTGATGATTCAAGTGATGATGATGAGTTTATAAGTATGAGAGAGATGAAGAAAAGAATAGTTGTGCTTGAGCAAGACTCGATCCATAAAGATGCTAAAATCATTCAGCTTGAAGATACTATTGTGCAAAAGAATCAACAGATTGATCAGCATCAAGGTGATGTCAGTTTGTTATTCAACATGGTGTATGATCTACATGGTAAATTGGAGAAGAAGTTTGGCAACGAATTTTCTGATCCGACTGACACAGAGAGTAGAAGACAAGCTAAAGAAGATCGAGCAAGGGCTTTTGCTAAGAATGATGCTGAAAGAGTAACTCCAATGGATCAGTATTTCAAGAAAGTTACTAACAAGATGTTGACAAAGCAAAAGCTGAGAGATTGAAGAAGAAAAGAGAGTTTGTGATTCTGAAAAACAAGAATCTCAATCCAGATGATGACGATGCTCAAGCCACTCATCATTTGATGGATGTTGGTGAAAATTATTATGACAAAGTTGGAAACCGTTTAGGTATTGTAAGCTGGGGTTTTGATCATGATCGTCGCATGTAGTGGATCAAGAGAAAGGTTGGACCTGTTGAATGGTACAAAAACCCTGCCCAGTTTCAAACATTCACTAAGGTGGACTTAATTACTCTATCAAGGTCACTTTATGTGGATGATCAGCCTGGCGGGCGTGGATATTTATTCTTTGAAGGATTGCAGAGAGAAGTTGCACGAGGTTTTCCTTCTATGCACATTGCTGAATCCATTGTCACTCATGCTAAGGGTGTTAGAGATCCACGCACCAACAAGACGATTCCTTTGGTCAAGAAAAATCCTAAAGGTGCACTGAAGACCTTGCATTTTTGGGCATATGATGAACGGTTAGGGCAAGCTGTGATTGTGTACGATGATGATGTGAGTTTTCGATTGGTGATCAAGTGGATTTACTGAACTTGGATCAAGAAGTTCTGGAAGTGCTTGCTCGAAATCAGATCAGAGTTACAGAAAAGTACGAAAAAGTGGCTAAAGGTTGGACTGCTGCTGTTGCTTCAGTCTTACACATTCCTACGAAAGGATTTGGTGGATTCAAAGACAGGTTGGGAGGTAGCGGAGGCAATTAAAGTTAGAAGAACCTCTATGCATACACCTAGGGGAGATTGTTGGAACCTGAAGGTTTATTCATAGAGGGTTGTGTCAGTTAAGGGATTGAACTTGTAATGTTTTGTTTAATGTATGTTTTGGATCGATATAGTGGTAATGGGTCTTGTATGGTTATCGGTTTGGGCCTAAGGGGTTTCGACCCAATATATCTAGTATTTAAGTAAACCTCAAACACATGTTTGAGGTTGATCAGTCATTCGAGAGCAAGGGGCTAGCCGAAACCTGTTTTGGGGAGTCTTGTATCAGTCACCATTAATCAGTGAATGCAACTTTCCGGTTTGTTTTGATTTATATTGTTTCGGTTTCAACTATATATTCTTGAATCAACTTGTGATTGGTTTCCGCACTCTCACAAGTCTTGTTTGATATCAATGAAAGATCCTATCGGAACTTACAATTCCTATGTCCTTACGCCACTAATCAAGACTATGATTATGTGAGCTTAAAAACAAGGTTGTGACATGTACATCCAGAGGTTTAATCCTCAAAAACTTTCTGTTTTAATAGGATTTTAACCCACAAGTGATGAACAAGTCTTGTACTTGAAGTTGTGTGATTATATGGTTAGCTTGGGCTATCCTACTTGCAAATCGACATATCACTTGATGTTTTCTTAGCTACATAGTATGTATTTCATTTCCTTAATGTATATTCTTGACCATCCTTGTTGTCGTATGAAAACTTATGTCTTGGTGAATAGAAAAGAGGTTCCTAAATGGAAGGTTTATCTTCCTACCTCATGCATGACTTATATGATGTTCTTGTAGAATTATTGGACTAAGTAACCTATGATATATACTATATAACATATATAATATCCAAGTAACCAAACCTTTGATGATGACCTAGTGGTCATTTGTCAAAGTGTTAAGTGTAACAACCTCGCAAATTTCCATTCCTAAAAGGCACACTAAGAAACCCTAATTGAAACCCCTAAGTAGTACGGTGCGACTCGAAACAGAAAAACGGACGAATCCAGCAACAGGGCCCCCTAAAACTCAAGGGGGATCCCCTAATTGATCTATATTTCACAAAAAAAGGGTGAGAACACGTATTTTCAAGTTTTTGACAACACATCCAGGCTATACTCGACACCAGGCTACCCTAGCCTAGACGGGTCGCCGTTGCGACACGTGCCAGAGGCCAGGGGGCGGCGCGACACGCGGGAGAGACAAAAACTCAGTATAAATCCAGGGGCTTGGGACTTGATCTGTTTGCATGTTATGACGTAACAAAATCCTTTCGTACGTTCATATCTGCTCCGTTCTTTTCAAAATACGATCAAAATCTTGAAACTCTGCTACGATAACAGGGTAATAACTCGATCACTGCTAGGATACAATATCCGATCGATTAAAACCGATCTAATGGATGTTTAAATGTTGCCTACATTGGGCTATACTTTGTCATTCGTCGTGAGGGTTTCGATCACGCGATTATCGTAAATGTTGAATTAAGTTACTAACCTAGTTTCGTTTGCATTGTATATTTAATTAGGTTTACCAGCTTAACCAGTAGGCAGGCTTGACCGTTTAAATTTGCAATGTGAGTCATTCTCTTTTTACCAAATTTCTTTCAAAACCCTACTCATTTTCAAAGTTATAAGTACAGTGATTAAGTCTTTGTAATCTACAATTACTGCCGGTATGTGGGGTTTTGTATACACTACTTGATAATCTTCACCATTGGACAACGGGTTAGCCAATGTTTGATATGACCATAGTCACAGATACGGTCGAGTGACAAATACCGATTTGGGGTAATTGGTTGATATAAACATTATAATAGCTCTTAATATTGTATATTATAACAATGTGTATTTTGTATAAATGGAATGCACTCGCCAGTATTTTTAGCTGATCAAATCTTTTTAAAACATGTTTCAGGTGATTTACTGAGAAGAAAAGGAAAAGTGCCCCGTAGGACTCCAGGTTAAATAAAGTGGCTCAGTAAATAGAAATAAACATGTTTTCTGTAATCAGGGGATTTCCCAGTGAAATTCGTTTCTTGTAAAATACGGGGTTATCCCGAAATTTATAATAAAATAATTCAGTGTTTTCTTTAAAACTCTAATATTATTTTCCGACAAACGGTCCTGTTGAAATTTCCACTACCAATATAAATACCAATACCACGGGTTTCTGTCCCGCGGCTTCCGAACCAGGCAAAACGGGTCGGGGGCCGTGACAGAAAAGGTGGTATCAGAGCCACTGGTTTAAGCAAATTAAGTATTGAAAAATACTTAAATTTTAGGAATTTTGTGCTTCTGTGAAATTTAATTGCAATAATTAAAATTTAATTTGGAATTTTGTGTTTCCTTATGTGTGACTAACAGTATGAATGAATTATCAGAGGCTCTCCAAAACTTCTCGATACATTCCACTGACATGGAAGCTACCAGGTACCAAGCTGAGACGGATGAGCCAATGGTGTTCCAAGCCCAGGAAAAACTCAAACCAAAGAAGAGAAGGAGGCTTTTAGACTGGAAAAGGGGAAGAAAGAAGAAACTCGCGGCTCAAAAATTAAAGAAAACAGTTGAACCAAAGGGAAAAGAGATTGTGGGAGAAAGCTCTGGTCAAGCTCCGACCTTACCACCCTGGGAGGAACTAGACAGGAAGCTGGCAAACTGCGACCTTTTTGGCCCAGGAAATTCTTCTCTTCACTATTCTGGTGGAGCAGCTACTACAGGTATTGAATCCACTGATGGTTTTGATTCATTTGATGTCTTTGCTTACGCACCAAAAAACTCCTATAAGAGAGGGGTCGGTGCCAAAATTTGACGTGAGGTAGAAGTTCGCTCACTTTGACCATCCGTCTGAGGGTGATAAGTAATGCGCGATGTGTTTTGGGGTGTGACAACACGGGCCGTGTTTCATAGTTTTCACATATTAACACTTTTAGTCTTGAAGTGTCAGGGGCTGGTCTAGTCTTAATCTGATCGAGGTTCTCGGCATTGAAAAATTGTTTGCATACTCGGTTCATGAGGTCCATGAAGACTGCAGGCGCATAACTCTTAACATAGTCTAAATTTCGAGTTTTTGATGTAAATAGTTCAGGTCTCCACTGTGATCCATCATTTGAGTTTTGAAGGGGTTTTTTCAGTTAATCAAACTTATGCAGTTCTTGATGGGACGAATTTGAAGATGATAGCTTTTTCCATGTGTGAATAGGCTCGTTCACAGCAGCAAGTGGGACCGTGTCGGGTTTTCGGGTCTTTGTTGTAATGGCTTTTCACCAAAATCAGTGCGATTAGGGATTGGAGCCTAAAGGTTGTTATCTTTATCAATGGGTCACCAACCTCGGAGACCTACTCGTCCTCCCGAGCTATCGGGAGGTTAGAATGAAATGGAGTGCAGGTATGTGAACGTCGCAGTTGGGTTCAAAGATCTGACCCTGACCCAGCTTCAGGGCTATCTGGTGCAGGATGTCCAACATACCAAAAAGGGTTTAATAATGTCATCTCACTTGATATTGAATCGGCTTTAGATTCCGGGCGTCGGTTTGGGGGTGATAGGCGGTGCTACACGTGTTGTTGTGGTTTGGGTGATGAAAACCTTGTAAACATTCCCGTTCAAAATGAACTTCCTATAAACCTAGAACCTACCATCCCTGAACCTATTATCAACCCACTACCCCTGCCTGATCCAATTGAGGAGTGGTGGACCAATGATTGGCATTTCCAAAACCTCATGAACAATACAAACCCTTATTACCCACAGTTTGAGCCCGTCCTCGCCACTTTTCCACCCATGAACCCAGAAAATGTTGCTGAACTACGCCGCTACAGCGAAGAATTGGTGGACGCGGGAAACCGGATCCGATCTGTGGGTGAGAACCTCTCCTGGAAGTACGATGAGAGGGAATTTCACTTTTGAAGACAGTTAACCATAGAATAGGTGTTTTGTATAATAATAATAATAATAATAATAATAATAATAATAATAATAATAATAATAATAATAATAATAATAATAATAATAATAATAATAATAATAATGTATAATATCACCTAATAAAACATCTGTAAATATGTGGTTTGTACATATATATATATATATATATATATATATATATATATATATATATATATATATATAAAAATCTAAACGTCGCAAAGATCGACAATTTTGGCAATATGTGCTGACTTTATTTGTTATTGTGATTGCCATATTATGTTTGATTGCTATCTATTTTGTGATATTAATCAGTGTATAGTGTTCATAATTCAGATGGCAAACGCAGTTAACCATCGGCAAATGAAGTTAATCAATCGGAACCAAATAATCAGGAAACTTTTCTCAATAGAGAAGATATAGAAAATATAGTTGCTCAGGGTATAGCCAATGGTATCCCAGCAATCGTCGCAGCTGTTAAAAATCTAGTCGAACCTTCCAAAGCCGACCATAGCAAACGCACCCGCGACGATAATTTCAGTTATAGCATAAATGGAGGCAATAATAATAATGTAATTCAAGCCCCATTACCTAAGAAGATGAAAGTGATGACGACTGGTTGCACTTATAAAGAATTCCTCGCCTGTAAACCAACCGAATTCGCAGGCAATGAAGGAGCAACTACTGCACTACGTTGGTTAGAAAAGACATAAGCTGTGATCAGGATAAATAAGTGCGCAGAAGAAGACAGGGTGATGTATGCGTCCCACCTTTTCAAAGAAAAGGCATTAGAATGGTGGAATACGGTGCTGCAAGCTAAAGGAAGTGACGTGGCTTATGCCATGAGTTGGGAAGAGTTTAAGGAACTGATAGAAAGGAAATTTTGTCCTTCCTACGAAAAGGAGCAAATGGCAAACCAGTTCCTGAACCACAGGATGGTGGATGTTAAATGCCGTGAGTATACATCAAAATTATTCGAGTATGCAAGAATAGTACCGACTCTGGCCTCGCCAGAACCTGTACTTATTTCTCACTACATTTGGGGATTGATTAGCGAAATCCGTGATATAGTCAAGGTTGCTAGACCTCGGACTATCGACGATGCGGTCGAATTGGCCAATACCTTGACTGACGGATTGGTTCATACGAGAGAGCAGAATAGGAAGAAGGAACTGGCTCAGAAGATTACCCAAGGTTTCCGTTTGGGAAATAATAATAATAATTCCAAGAAAAAAGGAGCCGGGCAGTCTTCCACACCGCCATTTTGTAGAAACTGTAAAAGGAAACACTTTGGAAAATGTAAGAAATACTGTAATTTCTTCAAATACTGGGGCGAGAGGAAGATTGCAGGAAGAAATCTACGATCTGCTACAATTGTGGAGAAGCAGAGCATTTTAAGCCAAATTGCCCTAAATTAGTCAAGACAGCTGACAACAAAGCAAAAGTGGCTGATGGAACTAATAAGAAGAACGTAAGAGCTTTTCAGCTGACAACACAAGATGCAGATCTTATTCCTGACGTGATAGCTGGTACGTTCCTTGTCCATGACGTTTATGCAAAAGTATTATTTGACTCTGGTGCAAACCAAAGTTTTATAAATACTTCATTTTGCCACGCTCTTAAGCAACCCTTAACCAAACTTAATCAAGTTTATATGGTAGAGACGGCAGAAGGAAACCCTATCAGTATAGATAAGGTACTTCAAGAAGGAAAAATAGAATTATCAGCGCATAAGTTCTCGACAAACCTTCTACCTATGAATTTAGCAGGATTCGACGTCGTGCTAGGAATTGATTGGTTAGTAGCCAACCATGCTCGAATCCTATGTGATTAGAATTCCGTAGAAATTCGTACGCCAAAAGGAGAGATAATTCTGATTAAAGGAGATAAGCCACGCAAGACAATGAAGTGCATTTCAGTAATGAAAGTCGCTAGTTACGAACGAAAGCAAGGCATAGTGTATATGATTTCATTAATCATTAACACTAAAAGCAAAGAAATTAAGGAAATTCCAGTAGTACCAGAATACCCCGATGTATTCCCAGAAGATCTACCTGGATTACCACCAGATAGGGAAGTAGAATTTAGAATTCATCTAATACCTGGAACTGCTCCAATAGCTAAGGCACCTTATCGATTAGCACCCACGGAGATGTTAGAACTGAAAAAGCAATTAGATGAATTGTTAGGAAAAGGATTCATACAACCCAGTTCATCCCCTTGGGGAGCACCGGTGTTGTTCATGAAAAAGAAAGATGGGTCAATGCGCATGTGTATCGATTATAGAGAATTAAATAAGGTTACTATTAAAAATCGATACCCATTACCTAGAATTGATGATCTTTTTGATCAACTTCAAGGAGCTAAGTATTTCTCTAAGATAGATTTGCGCTCCGGATATCATTAGTTGAAAGTACAGGAAGAAGACATTCCTAAAACTGCTTTCAGGACTAGGTATGGTCACTACGAGTTTACAGTCATGCCATTTGGATTAACAAATGCTCCAGCAACATTTATGGACATGATGAATAGGATCTGTAAACCGTACTTGGATAAATTTGTAATTGTCTTCACTGACGATATACTTATTTATTCCAAAAGCCAGGACGAGCACTATGAACACTTACATGCACTCTTAACCCTGTTAAGAAAAGAAAGGCTTTACGCCAAATTTTCCAAGTGTGAATTTTGGTTACAAGAGGTGCAATTTCTAGGACACATGGTTAATCATGAAGGCATTCACGTAGATCCTTCCAAAATAGAAGCTATTACAAATTGGAAAGTCCCGAAATCAGCTACAGAAGTCAGAAGTTTTCTAGGATTAGCTGGATACTGTAGGCGTTTTATCCAAGACTTTTCTAAGATAGTTGTTCCATTAACAAAGTTAACCTGTAAAACTGTTAAGTTTGAATGGGGACCTAAGCAGGAAGAAGCCTTTAGAATTCTAAAGCAGAGATTAACAAATGCCCCAATTCTTGCCTTACCAGAAGGAACATAAGATTTCGTAGTTTATTGTGATGCTTCTAAACTAGGATTAGGATGTGTGTTAATGCAACGCAAGAAAGTGATTGCGTATGCGTCAAGGCAATTGAAAAAGCACGAGGAAAATTATACAACTCATGACTTAGAGTTAGGAGCAGTAATTTTTACCCTTAAGATTTGGAGACATTATCTGTATGGTAGTAAGTTTACTGTTTTTACAGATCATAAGAGTTTAAGATATATTTTCGGGCAGAAAGAATAAAACATGAGGCAAAGAAGATGGATGGAAATCTTAAGTGATTACGACTGTGATATTCAATATCACGAAGGAAAAGCAAATGTAGTAGCCGATGCCCTAAGTCGTAAGTACCATGAGAAACAAAGACGAGTGCGTGCTCTTAGATTAAATCTGCAATTAGATTTAATAGAACAACTGAAAAGTGTTCAAGAAGCAGCAATCAAGGATGATGCTGAAGGAATGAAAGGAAGGATAAAGGAATTAGAACACGGAACTGATGGAATTTGGAAT
Source organism: Helianthus tuberosus (assembly GCA_030545235.1). Classification (NCBI taxonomy): domain Eukaryota; kingdom Viridiplantae; phylum Streptophyta; class Magnoliopsida; order Asterales; family Asteraceae; genus Helianthus; species Helianthus tuberosus. The sequence goes on from CM060366.1 coordinate 125,579,639, forward strand.
TCCATAAGAAAAGAATTTGGGTACCTAAACAAGGAAACCTACGAGATAGAATATTAGAGGAAGCCCATAAATCTAGGTATACGATGCATCCTAGTAACAACAAGATGTATCAAGACTTTGAGGAATAACTTTTGGTGGATAGGAATGAAAAAGGACATAGCTAGTTACGTTTCTAAGTGTTTAACTTGTTCACAAGTTAAGGCAGAACACCAAAAACCTTCCGGTTTACTTCAATAGTTAGAAATTCCTGTATGGAAATGGGAATTAATAACAATGGATTTTGTTACTAAATTACCCAAAACAAGAAAGGGTAACGATGCAATCTGGGTGATTCTAGATCAATTAACCAAATCAGCTCATTTCTAACCAATGAAGGAAACCTTTAGTATGGAAAGACTAGCTAAGTTATATGTGGATGAGGTAGTATCACTACATGGAGTTCCATTCTCCATTGTATCAGATAGGGATAGTCGTTTCACTTCACATCTTTGGACAAGTTTCCAACAAGCAATGGGGACACAACTAAATTTAAGTATAGCATACGATCCCCAGACTGATGGACAAAGTGAAAGGACGATTCAAACCTTAGAAGACATGCTAAAGGCATGTGTTATAGATTTCGGTGGAAATTGGGACGACCATTTACCATTAATAGAATTCTCCTATAACAACAGTTATCACACAAGCATTAATGCTGCCCCATTCGAAGCTCTATATGGACGCAAATGCCGAACCCCAGTATGTTGGGCAAAAATAGGAGAAAGTCAGTTATCAGGTCCTGAGATTGTACAGGAAACCTCCGACAAAATAACTCAAATCAAGGAAAGACTAAAAACGGCTCGAGATCGCCAAAAGAGTTATGCAGACCATCGATGTAAGCCGTTAGAATTTCAAGTTGGAGACAGAGTACTATTGATAGTTTCTCCTTGGAAAGGAGTAGTCCGATTCAGTAAGAAAGGAAAACTGAGTCCCAGATATGTCGGACCATTTACAGTTATCCAATGGATAGGACCAGTCACATATCAATTACAACTACCAGAAGAGTTAGCCGGTGTACATGATGTATTTCGTGTATCTAATCTTAAGAAGTGTTTATCTGATGAATCACTGGTAGTACCTCTTCAAGATATAGAGGTAAATGAAAAGTTAAAGTTTATTGAGAAACCTCTTCCAATAGAAGACAGAAAGGCCAAGAATCTCAAACACAAGAGATTGATTCTGGTCAAAGTAAAATGGGATTCAAAAAGAGGACCTGCATACACGTGGGAGCTGGAATCAGAAATGAAACGAAAGTATCCTTATTTGTTCCAGTAAATCTCGAGGATGAGATTTTAAACAAGGTGGGGAGGATGTAGCAACCTCGCAAATTTCCATTCCGAAAAGGCACACTAAGAAACCCTAATTGAAACCCCCAAGTAGTACGGTGCGACTCGAAACAGAAAAACGGACGAATCCAGCAACAGGGCTCCCTAAAACTCAAGGGGGGGGGGATCCCCTAATTGATCTATGTTTCACAAAAACGGGGCGAGAACACGTATTTTCGAGTTTTTGACAACACATCCAGGCTATACTCGACACCAGGCTACCCTAGCCTAGACGGGTCGCCGTCGCGACACGCACCAGAGGCCACGGGAGCCGGCGCGACACGCGGGAGAGACAAAAACTCAGTATAAATCCAGGGGCTTGGGACTTGATCTGTTTACATGTTACGACATAAAAATTCCTTTCGTACGTTGATATCTGCTCCGTTCTTTTCAAAATACGATCAAAATCTAGAAACTCTGCTACGATAACAGGGTAATAACTCGATCAATGCTACCATACAATATCCGATCGATTAAAACCGATCCGAAGGATGTTTAAGTGCTGCCTACATTGGACTATACTTTGTCATTCGTCGTGAGGGTTTCGATCTCGCGATTATCGTAAATGTTGAATTAAGTTACTAACCTAGTTTCATTTGCATTGTATATTTAATTAGGTTTACCAGCTTAACAAGTAGGCAGGCTTGACCGTTTAAATTTGCAATGTGAGTCATTCTCTTTTTAACAATTTTTTTTCAAAACCCTACTCGTTTTCAAAGTTATAAGTACAGTGATTAAGGCTTTGTAATCTATAATTACTGCCGGTAAGTGGGGTTTTGTATACACTACTTAATAATCTTCACCATTGGACAACGGGTTAGCCAATGTGTAATATGACCATAGTCACAAATCCGGTCGAGTGACAGATACCGATTTGGGGTAATTGGTTGATATAAACATTGTAATAGCTCTTAATACTATATCTTATAACAATGTGTCTTTTGTATAAATGGAATGCACTCGCCAGTATTTTTCGCTGATCAAATCTTTTTAAAACATGTTTCAGGCGATTGACTGAGAAGAAAATGAAAATTGCCCTGTAGCACTCCAGCTTAAATAAAGTGGCTCAGTAAATAGAAATAAACATGTTTTCTGCAATCAGGGGATTTCCTAGTGAAATTCCTTTCTTGTAAAATACGGGGTTGTCCCGAAATTTATAATAAAATAATTCGGTGTTTTCTTTAAAACTCTGATATTATTTTCCGACAAACGGTCCTGTTGAAATTTCCGCTGCCAATATAAGTACCAATACCATGGGTTTCTGTCCCGCGGCTTCCAAACCAGGCAAAACGGGTCGGGGCCGTGACATTAAGTTACATCATCTAACACCTTAATAACTTGTTATGATTCTAATGGGTATTTTAACCCATGAAAACATTCTAACCCTTTTGGGTTTCATAGTGTCAAAACAAGTATTATGAGCTAGATGATTATTTTTCTCATATGTTTACTTTAATGTAGGGATGAGCAAGTGGTATGAAATACCGATCCCATCCCGATCCCGATAATACCGTACCGAAGCGGTTTCGGTACCGGTTTCGGTATCCACTTTTAGGTTTTTTCGGTATCGGTACGGTATGGTATCGGTATAATACCGAATTTTACCCTCAAAATACCGACACCGTACCGATACCGAACCGACGTATTTCGGTATCGGTATCGGTACCTAGTTTTCACAAAATTCGGGATCGGGATTTGTCGGTATCGGGACGGTATGGTATCGGGATCGGGATTTGCCCATCCCTACTTTAATGTATTTTAAACTCCGAATCCTTAATCCTCTGTTAAACATCCAATACTCACACACATATGTTTCTTCGTGTAGAAGGACTTGGTGCTCCACTCAAATCAACCAGCAAACCTCGCAGATTACCAAGTGGAAAGCGTGCAAAACCGTGAGTATACTCGGTCCCATTTTACTTTTTAACACTTTGGGTGCAACATGTTTCTTATACAAAACACAACACTTGAAACTATTTTAATCACACTCTATCCATTCTTAAACATGAAACTATATGATGCTTGTTAGACTTGTATGCTATGTAAACTTTTGTGTCGATATATGCTCATTAACTTTGCTAGCCTACCTTAACAATTATAGCGCTATAGGATTAACGCACCGCCCATTAGTCTTGGGGTATTGTTAAGTTAAACATATTAACCTCCCGCTACTCTCTTGGGATAGGCAAATTTGCGTTGTATACTTGGGTTTGAACATATAGTACACCGTTTCAGCATATTAGTAACTTGCTTATTGTTATTCATGTTGGATATGAGTTCGTTAAACATTTTTACCCTATATTATGCTATGTATGAAAACTTGTATACTCGCCAACTTTTTGTTGATCATATTTTAATACATGTTGCAGGTTGATAGACGAGATGATGCTAAGTGAAGAAACGAGATTTAGGTGGACTTAGAAACTGATGTGCGTTATGTGTGATATATATTTAAGTATATTTTTAGCCCTTTTTAACACTTTAGTCAAATTTTAAATTTATAAAACACAATATTTTACTAACACTAAACACACATATAGGCAAGTGCACCCATCGTGATCATAGTATAGCGTTGGTAAGATACCGAGTTCGTCCAAAGACACAAGAGCTTTTAGTACCGGTTTATCCTCAACGTCTAATCAAATCAAAATTTTAGGAAAAGGTTTTTAAACATGAAAATAAAAACTAACTAAAAATGCTGAAAATAAAAATAAAAATAAAAATAAAACAGATAGACAAGATGAATCACATGGATCCAACTCGCCTTTAGTGTAACCTTTGATGTTTTCTACACTTTTACACTTTTTAAGAGATTATCTTAGTTATAGTAGTAGGCCCCTCTTTTGAAGGTGACGTTACCCTCAACCCAGTAGTTTGAGTCAGCAAGGATACAATCCTAAAGGGTTGGATTATTGGAAGATAATTAATTAAGTCATTAATGCATAATGTGGTAGGACCCTCTTTTAAAGGTGACGTTACCCTCGGCTAAGTGGTTTGAGTCAGCAGGGATACAATCCCAAGTAGTCGGGTTAATGTATTAATAGTAGTTTACATATGAGGGGATCAAGCCATTCGCACCCCCGCCATCCAATACCAGTGGGTATTGAAGGAGGTCCTAGTAAGCTTGACCCAGGTCCTTGCAAGATCTATACACTGAACAAGGCAAGAAACTTACCAAACCATTCCCTTAACCCCCGACCAGGTAGCTGTGACACCTGTGTCACTTCAACCATCAAACAAATGAAAAACCAATGAAATATTGTATTTCATACTTTGGACTTGTATAAATATGTGTATCTTTTGCACATATCAGCTCTTGTTCGATTTCAAGCTCTAAATCGCTTTCTGGAAGGTTATACGCGCACTGATGCGTAAATATAACCAGTTTAATGCAACGAACACCCAGGAATAGTGAAATAGGCTTAACATACCTTAAATAACCTTTACATAACTTAGAAATAAGTTTCGAAGGCTTTGGTATGGCAAAAATAAGTTAATTCGCTTACAGGGACTAAACTTGACAAACTGTGAAAGTATGCCAATTTGAACTGTAACAGACATTCCGGAACATGACCATAAGTTAAACATACCATAAATATCCTTTAAATAGCTTAGAAATAGACTTTGAAGGGTTCGGTGTGCTAAAATAAACTTTTGGCTCATTCAGGGACTAAAAGTGTCAAAAAGTGCACAAGTTTGCATTTTCGCGCATAACTTACGTTCTGAATACATCCGGACATCCAAAATTTTATATAAGCACTAAAATATTTTATTTTAGTGTTTGGCATAAGAAAAATCCATTCGTCACGCCATTTGGATCGTTTTTCGCGCTTATGCGCATTCCGTCGTAATTAACTGAACAACGCAATCGTACGGCTAAACGAACCGACATCCGAGATATTTTTTAGCATGTTTTAAGTTCCCTATACTTTTACTTCATTTTAGAGCTTTGAAATGGGATTAACGGGCCTTAAACGTGTCGAAAATGACCTTATTGCATAACAGGGACTGAAATCGTAAATCTGCCATTTTACATGCTTACGATGCGCAGGGGTTTTTCCCCTACGATGCGCAAGCCTTGGTCAGATGTAGCAACTCGATTTTCAGCAGCTGTTAGCAGCCTTTAACCCTTCCAAAAGCCAAGTACAAGTGTCAAAACCCTATGGTGAGTGCCAATGAGCCACCACAACTTTCCGACAAGTGTACGGGCTAGATCATTCCCTCTTCTCCAAGAAACGATCCTAACGGTGGACCGAAAACTATAAATACCCAACCCATTTCACTTCATTTCTCACAAGAATCTGATCATTTGTGCTCTAAGTTGAAACCTTTGTTTCATACCTGAGCTATATTGATCTAGATTAGCATTCGGGGACCCTTCGTAAGTGTTCCTTCGTTCTTTTATTGCTTTTCGAGTCTTTTCAAGTCTGAAAGTCAAACTTTGTTTGACTTTCTGCGTTGACCAGTTTATGGTCAATGCGAAGTTCGTTTGAACTTCGCAACGTGAGTGTAATCACGTTGGTTATAGTCCTTTGGGACTATACCTACTGATTACCACGTTATCTAGGCTCAGTGACGAGCCGTAGTTACGGTCAGACTACGTATTCTTGCGTATTTTGTAACCAAACTACTTATGGGTATCAAAACCGTTTGTTTTGATACCAAACCTGTTTTCTAAACTTAGTTAAGCATGTTTCAACATGCTTAGCTCGTCACTTTTAGTTTAGTGCTTATTTAGGGTCGTAAGGTAAGCGATCTAAACAATCGCTTATACTTTCGAACCCGACCCGTTTGGTCGATCATTAGGATCCGACCAAGCACATTAGGTGACCATAGCATATAGGGAATAACCTTCCAAGGTTATACCTTATGGTCGCTTCGTTTAAGTAGTTGTATGATAGGTAGTTTATATGCCTTAGGTAAATTACCAAAATGCCCTTTTGACGCCAAAATTCATTTTAAGCATATGTAACATAAATTTTGACATCTAAACTGATTTGACAACCATATTAGACATGTTAAGGCATATATTACTTTTCATAGGACTAGTTAGGCGTTCCGAACGCGTTTTACGCAATCGACGCGTTAAAGTAGCATAAGCTACCTAAACGGGTCGTAATGGGTCGTAAGCACTTAGGTTAGGTTTCATTTAGTATGTAGGCTTTGTTAAACCATACTACATGAGTTTCCATACTCGTTTGGTTTACGAACCCTCGTTCTATCCGATCCTCCGATTTAGGTCCGGATTATTAATGTAGTTACCTATATTAGGTGCCGTTTGATATTCCGAGATCTCTAGCATTGCTTGGTGGTTATCTTAAGACTTCTGAGCAATCTCAAGTGAGTACATAGACCCCTCTTTTACGGTTTTCCAAACGTTTTGGGGTGGAACACATGTGCCTACTTGTTACATTCATGCTTTCCTGTTTTCGCATCATATACTTACTATGTTCATTAGTACATTATAGTACATGATTTCATTACATTTTATACTATGTATGTCCATTGTGTGCATACTTAGTACATGGTTCTACATTACATTTCTGCTATGTATGTTAACTGATAGCATGCTAGCACATTGATTTACATAACTTTTCTGCTTTGTATGTTAACTTAGCATACTTAGTACATTTCTTATTCATCTTATGCTTACATTTTGGTATGACATTTGGTTTGTTTAAACTATACTATACATATTCTTTTGATAACCCATTTTTACATGGTTATCCGACTGTCGCAAGGCTTGGATGTATGAATTTTCACAATACCGCATAAATGTCTAATATCAGTATAGCATACATTTACTACACAAAGCATAACTTTGATTTAAACCAAGTTTTACTTCAATACTTTGTTTTGTGTATTTCACCTATGGTTTAGTTGATGCATTTCACTAGCCATACATATCATTTTGGTTACACATTACATGATTTACATTTGACAAATAAACATTTTCAACATTGGTTATACGTTGCATGATTTACATCTTGACATAAACATTTTGGTATATTATTCAATACATTTGACAATTGGTTTAAACATAGACATCTTACATTGGTGGTTTGGTTTGATTAAGTGATTAAGTAACGATACGTGTGTAATATGATACAAGCATGGTGGATACGCCACTAGTACTTCCTATATATAAGTGTTTGTATGGTATTATATATCGTAGCGTTATTTGAATCATTTCAATTTGAGACATATAACATATTATACAAATAACATACTTTTCACAAGACATTGTTTTACAAATAACTTATCTTATACAAACTCATTTTACATGGTTATTCATTTAACCATACATTATTCTCTTATTTATACATATCATCTGATCTTATCGTTTTTCAAATGATTTACAAAACAAAGCAAATCACAAGGTTCATGACTAAACATTTTCTCAAACATAAGTCATGAAACCTATTTTCACAAAACCTATGTATCTCACAGGCATTTTTATGCTGACGTACCTATTTTCACATGTGTTTTCAGGAGCTGTTGCATAAGATGATCAAGATACACATAGGCAGACTTGGGCTTTAGTGACAATAAAAGATGCAAGACTAGTTAATTATGTTGTATTTCTTTGTTTGTTAAGACATTGTAACACTTTTAATCAATAAAACGAAACTTCAATTGATGAAATATAGCGATTTTTCCAACAAAAAAAAATTGGGTGTTTTTTAGATTTTTTTAGGTATTTTTTATGTAAGGAGACATTAATGTAAGGAGTTATAAACTATTTAGTATTTTACCGTTATTCCATTTTCTTCTTGAATTGATTTTTCTATTTGATCCTCTCCCTATATAGAGTTGGGTTTAATGGGGAACACTAAAACAGTGAGGAACCGGGAAACATAGCATTTAACATTTTAAATATTTCATAAAAAATTAAATTTAACATGTTAAAAATTATTCTTTTTCAAATTTTCTCGAAGCTTTTGCATATAAATACATGTAGACACCTTCTTAAAAAATACAAAACAAAAAAAAAATAATGCTTAAAACTGTTAAAAAAGGTTAAAAAAAGTTTACAAAAATGATTTTTTTAATAGCTTCTACACATCTTTATATGTAAAAGCTCTGATAAACATTTTGAAATATTTTTTTTCATTTTAAATTGAATTTCTGTAACATGTTTAATGTAACACCCTTGTTATTATTTTAAATGTTTTCGTATATATAACGAAAATAAATATGTAATTACGATTAAGGATCCTTAGAAAATACGAGTAATTTAAAACTTTTACAACTTAAAAGTTTACAACATAATATAAATAAGTTCGTCGTTTAAAATGACAACGAAACGCCGTGCGGAAGCTTGTATCTTGATTGTGTTTGGTCCTTCAACGAGCTTGATCTTCATCCATAAGCTTACTAAAGTTTACCTGTAATCAAAACCAACACAAATGTTAGTTTTGATACTAATATAACTAGTTTTATCAAGTCGCTTTCAACTAAATAAACAAAACAACAAAATTTGCAGGTTTTATACCCGTCGCGCCGCGTGACGGGATTTTGATGTATGGTCGCGTGCCGCGACGGTGGTGACCCCCACCTGTCGCGTGACGCGAGATCCCCAATTCGGCAGAAAGTTTCTCAATTTATTGCTGCACTTGCCCAGCTCAAACTTAAACCAAAATCTTAACTTTAAAACTTCATAACTTTTGTTCTACTCATCTGTTTCGCATGATTCCTTTCCCATGCGTCCGCAATTTAATTTTCCGTCGTATGGAGTTATAACCCTACACCTGAGCTTATAAAATATGGGATTTCAAGCTCTCGACATGAAATCGAATTACTAAGACTTTTGACCCATTTAGGGGATTTAAGCTATCTAGTCTAAACTAACTCTTTTCTTTTCACACTTCGTTATTCCACACCTAAAATATATGCTTATATTCCACCACAACTACTTTTTTGGTATTTTTAGCATACCTAACTTATTAACCCAAATTTACCCTTCGGTTAGTCATTTTACGCAACCGACCCATTTTAGGCATTTAATCCACGAATGTTTATGCCTATAACTTGTATTCATGTATAATGATTTCCTAATCAAAATGCAAGTTCCTAAACAACTCATATGGGTCGTTTGCCCGATTTACCCATCGACCACGTTTTGGTCAATTTTAGTCCCTCGTTTAACGACAAAGGACTTTCAATAGATACTTGATCAAAATCGCTCGTCTATTTACAATCTTATTTATGCGTACCTGGCTCGGGTCGATGTTTTGACCCGTTTTAATACCTTGTCTCAATAATTTGCTAACTCATAGCATCGCTAATACACAAGCCGTTTTATCTTGCGAGCATAAGACTCGACAAACACTTATTAGTCATTATATGTCAAATGGTATTAGCATTACCATTTGACCCGTTTGGTCCAAACGACCAAACATTTTGCGCTTATATATAAATGGTATTTATTTACCATTTCGTTAAGTAATTCATTTCGGATTCTTCACCATTTAGTTATGTCTCTTAAATCCGTTTCTTACACGTTTGACTCAACATGGCGTATGCCGCTTTGTGTCGTTTTATATTTCGACTTTTATCCATTTATACGTGACTAAAATCACCGTTTTCTCTTTTTAATTCGTTTAGGCTTACTTATAAAGTAGCCATTCGAAAGCTTATTTTATTTATTTCATCACAAGACCAAATTACCATTTCGAGCCCTTTTTACTATTTAACATGGTTTTCGTCTTTTGATATGTTCCGACCCGTATCTTTTCGTGTCGGAACCATATTTCGAATATAACCTTGGTTGTATTTATAACTTATAAATAAATACATATCCTACAAAAAGGGTGTCAGCTTTACTTACCTTTCGTCCGATTTCGCCCTTTCTTCGCGTATTCAAGCCGTTTGACCCGCTTCTTTTCCCAAGCCGCCGCCTAGCTCGTCAAACGTCAAACTATCATATAGTATTCACAAGGTAGTTAGGTTAGTCGTTCTAGATCATAACCTTTACGCCTTATGAACTTTTATACCACTTTTCTTACCAAACTCTATCATAGGTTGGTATAACATATGATATTGAGCAACTAATTTGACAAACTCAGGTTGGCTTTCCGCCCTTTACTCGATAGCACTATTCTTAGGCCACCATTATAACTAATAAGTAATCCGAGTTCATGCTATTTTTAATACTAAGTTATCCTAGCTCTTGGTTATCAACGTCACATTGTTCTTTCATTACGCAAAATCTACGGGTTTTCATCTATAAATGAAATCCGTTTCATCATATTATTAGGCATTCCTACGGATACCTAATCAAATCAAATTCTTCTTACAGACGCGCGATTCCACTTAGGCATTTTAACAAACACCTAGTGGGCATAATTTTTACACATTTACAACTAGTTTATAACTTGTCATTTAGCCAAGATTAACATCAATTAGGCAAGTTCATATCACTGAAAATAGACTGTTTTTGGTGACCTGTTTAACCTGTTTACAAGTCTTCAAAAATTATGATTTTTTAATGTGACGTACCACTCGGAGGGTTAGGCCTTTTGTTAGAATTTCAAGATCTAAATCTTTACCAAAAATTCGTAAAAATTCATTTACTAAGCTGCAATCAGATTCGTCACTTCTGACTGCAGCTTACGAAAAAATTCATTTAAAATTCCTCGTTTATCCGATTGACGAAATTCCAATTGCAGATTTTTGAAATCACTTGAAGCTACCTACAGTAAAAATTTGAGATCATAACAAAATCCCTAAGTTGAGTTATGACATTCGTAATGGGCTGCAAATTCTGCCAGAAAACGCAGCTTGAACCTTCGATACGGAAAAATTCATAAAACGTTCAATTTTCGTCGAAAAAATGCAATTCCAGTGGGGTTTTAAAGATATTTCCTGGAATTACACTTTAGACTCAAGAAACACATGTTCTTGTCACGTTTTGTCCATGTTACAGCCAATACAAGTCAGCTGTAAATTCTTATCAGAAGCTGTTTGAATTCAGCTTTCAATTAAAACATGTTTATGACATTATAACACTATTTTTAGCAATCAAAACCCTAAAAACATCACATACACGAATTTAGCATCAACAAATCTGAATTTACTTAATGGAACTCAAATTACATTAGAATAACTATCAAAATCCTAGTGTTTAACATGTTTCTACAAAACCCACTTATCACCTTCAATGGTGATTATGATTTACAAGAATTGGCATGAGTTCAACACATAATTGTCTAGGGTTCACTCCTAGACACAATATTGTTCCTATTCCATCAATATAACACTCATGCATCAACAATTTTCAAGTTCTCTATGTTCATCCAGAAATTCAAAGTAGAGATTTCCTATAAAATTCACATACCTTATGACCCCCTTACAGTGGAGATCACCAATCTAAGCTCGGATTTCGTATTGGGACAGAATTGAGCCTTCAATTTGTGAGATTTATGAGAATTAGGGTTTGGTGAGGGTTTCTTGGTCGCCCCCTGCGATTTGTACGAACCAGACACACACTTAGGTGTGTGTTTGGTGTGTTATTTTTGTTTTTAATTATTTAAGTTTCACACTTTACAACTTTGGTCCCCCGTCTATTATCAGGTTTTTATTTTAAGTGTTTTAACCCACTAGTACGTCACTACAAGACTTCTCTTCTAACTAGGTTATTATTATTCCTAGTTAACTTATTGGTTTCCGGGAGTTATAACCCGTCTTATTTAAGTCCCGCTAAGTCGGCCTGTCATAAGCTTTGTTTTTCTCAAAACTTTTATTCTCTTTTTATTTAATATTAGTTTAATTATTTAAATCCTAATATTTACCGGGTTAATTTTACCATTAACGGTATTTTACCCGTTCATAAATATTAACGTGGTTTGATTACCAAAACTGTTTTCAGGGTGTTACATTTAACATGTTAAATGCACTGTTTCCCGACTCCCCACTTTTTAGTGTTACCCATTTGCTCCTGTTTTTAATTCAAGTTCGTAGTTAAGAAGATTACGATTGAAGCTATTTTTTTCGGTCTGGTGGAGTATTTGGAGGGATCGGAATGATAGAATTCATGGCAAAAAAAAGTGGATAGTCTTAATCTTAATTCGATTATTTCTATGTATTTTTTGTGTTTTAGTTAGTATAGTAAACTCAAAATTAGTTGGATCGAGTGGATGAAAAATCCGTTCATTTTCATGTAATTGGTTTGTTTTACTCTTTAATTTTAATCTGGTGATTTGCAAGCTGAGTGTATGGTTTAATAAAGTTTGCATTTTCAAAAAATAAGATTCTCACATTTGTCAGCATATATTTTAGTTTTGAAATGAGCGCATTATCTCTTTTTATGTATACACGTGTGTTAACATACCTTGACTTATATTCTACTTGCTAACTATCATATAATTTTGATATTTGTCTTATATTCTACTTGCTAACTATCATATAATTTTGATATTAGTACTAATTTATATATGTTAAAAGTCAATATCCAGTTGGTTCATAATTAATTTTCGGATTTAAAATCCTATAAGGTAACAAAAAGAAACTATCCATTCTTTTATCCATATTAAACTAGCTACTCATCTAGAGTAGAGGTGTCAAAATGGGCGAGTTGGGTTGGTTACCAAGTTAGAATGAGTTTAGGTTAGAATGGGTTTGAGTTAGAATGAGTTTGGGTCAGAATGAGCCAATTAGAAAATGAGTCGGGTTTGGGTTAGAATGGGTTTGAGTCAGATTGGGTATGGGTCATGATGGGTTAAAAACATTAATCATAATATAAAAAAAATAAAAATAGGTAAACTGCTCATTTCATCCAAGTAACTTGCTCATTGTTTAATTGATTGAAACCACAAAAAGCCTCTGATCAAAAAATTAAAAAAAAAATGAAACAACAAAACCTCAAGGTAGAGAGCAGAAACCAAAATATATCCAAAGTCAAAATTTGTGGATCCAATCGCCAATCGTGATCAACACATTTATTTCTGCCAGTCGTCTTTTTTTTTTTTTTTTTGTTCTAATGACTTTCAAAGTCACAATCAATGAATCAAAAACCGAAACTCAAATTGGCCTAAAGGGGATGGACCTAGCGGTGGAGGATGAGCCCCTTTATGTGTATATATATGTATGTATGTATGTATGTATAGGTGTGTGTGTTGGAGAGGGACGGCGAGATCGTTTGGGATCCGCTGGTGAAGACGGGCCGGCCCATAGGGGGGGCGGTGTTCCGGGGCTCGACGGCCCTTGGCCGTCCCCCATACCGTCTAGTCTAAGCTGTTATTTTGGGAAAATCTCTCTCTCTCTCTAAAATTACCAGCTAACAGAAAACGACTGAATTAATGAAATAACACCCTTGAAATTGATGGAATTTATTCAACATCCTTCTTTATTTATGGTTTCGTTCCAGAATCAACGGGGAAGGTTCTAGAGTTCTTGATTTTCTCTCAAAATTATTACTTTCCCATAGATTCATTGCTGTAAATGAAAAACTCCAATTGATTTGAGTCTCATCTCACTAAATATTTACTTTAAAGAAGGAAGACGAGCAAGGTCTGAATTCTAGAAAACGCAGGTGACCTGCAAGTTAGGGCAAATAAGATAAACCCATTCTGACCCGTCGTTTCTTTTTTGATGAACCAACCTGACCCGTTATTTCAATTTCTTATTTTTATTTTACCCATCTAGACCCATTATAAAATAACACTTGACCCAAAATAACCCAGACACTTATATTTTGAGTCCAAAAGAACCCAAACTCAACTGTTTGGGGCAAGATTGTCGGGATTAAATTTAGAGTAAGAGGGACTTGAGTTTATGTTATAAATGTCAATATGGGGCTACTCTATTTGATAGGGACACGCATGGTTGCAAAAGTCGCTAGGCGCTCCCTTGTCGGTCGACCGGGGAGTTGAGAGTACTCGGCCTAGGCGAAGAGTACTTGGGGAGTACTCGGACATGTTAAATTATAAAGAAATTAGTTTTTGAAAATTAAATATATGTCAAATAACATAAATTTACTAATATCTATAACAAAATACGTGAAAATAATATTCATTCTTTAATATGATATGCAGAGAAATTATGTTTTATTATTTTTTAAGTCAAATTCGGCCAAAGTTGACCTACTAGATACGATTTTGGCCGAGGTTGACCGCATTTGACCGTTTCCGAGTAATTAGGCGGAGTCAAAGAAAGTCGCCTCGGCAGCCTACCTTGTAGCGACTACTCGGAGAGTACTCGGGCTTTAAAATCTTGTTTTACAACCATGGGGACACGTACCTTTAAAAAGTAATGTCTTATATTTAAACATGAGTAAGAATGTATTTTACTTACATGTTACATTTTCAGTTAAAAATATTACAAATTATAAACCATTTTCCTTACATGTTTCAACTTTCCTTTTAGGAGTAAACTGTCAAAATGGTCCCTGAGGTTTGATCACTTTACCACTTGAGTAAATTGTCATTTTAGTCCCTGAATTTTGTCCAAATATGCCAGTTTAGTCCAAATAGTTTTTTTTGTGCATCTGGGTCCCTGACTTTTACATTTTGCTGCCATTTTGATCACAATGCCTAACTCCATCCATAAACCCCATCTGTAACCAAGGGTATTTTGGGGATTAACTTAAAAAATGTTTTCAGTTGCCATTTTGATCCAATTCCAAAAAATCAAAAAAATTCCAAAAAATAAAAAAAATTTCCAAAAAATCAAAAAAATTCCAAAAAATTCAAAAAAATTCTAAAAATAAAAAAAAATCAAAAAAATCATAAAAATTCTAAAAAATTCAAAAAAAATCTAAAAAATCATAAAAATTCAAAAAAATCTAAAAAAATCTAAAAATCAAAAAAATTCTAAAAAATCCAAAAATCATTAAATGTTTCGGCACGAACCGTTTCGACCCGTACCGTTTCGAACCCGAACCGTTTCGAGCCGAACCGTTTCGACGCGAACCGTTTCTAACCGAACCGTTTGGACCCGTACCGTATCGAACCGAACCGTTTCGACCCGTACCGTACCGTTTCGACGCGAACCGTTTCGAACCGAACCGTTTGGACCCGTACCGCACCGTTTCGACGCGAAGCGTTTCGACCCGTACCGTTTCGAACCGTACCGTTTCGACCCGTACCGTTTCGAACCGTACCGTTTCGACCCGTACCGTTTCGGCTCGAAACGGTTCAGGTTCGATACGGTACGGGCTCGAAACGGTTCGCGTCGAAACGGTTCGGTTCGATACGGTACGGGTCCAAACGGTTCGGTTCAATACGGTTCGCGTTCGAAACGGTTCGCGTTCGAAACGGTTCGCGTTCGAAACGGTACGGGTCGAAACGGTACGGTTCGAAACGGTACGGGTCGAAACGCTTCGCGTCGAAACGGTACGGTACGGGTCCAAACGGTTCGGTTCGAAACGGTTCGCGTCGAAACGGTACGGTTCGAAACGCTTGCCGTCGAAACGGTTCGGCTCGAAACGGTTCGGGTTCGAAACGGTACGGGTCGAAACGGTTCGTGCCGAAACATTTAATGATTTTTGGATTTTTTAGAATTTTTTGGATTTTTAGATTTTTTTAGAATTTTTATGATTTTTTAGAATTTTTTTGATTTTTAGAATTTTTTTGAATTTTTTGGAATTTTTTTGATTTTTTGGAATTTTTTTTGATTTTTTTGATTTTTTTTTATTTTTTTGATTTTTTGGAATTGGATCAAAATGGCAACTGAAAACATTTTTAAAGTTAATCCCCAAAATACCCCTGGTTACAGATGGGGTTTATGGATGGAGTTAGGCATTGTGATCAAAATGGCAGCAAAATGTAAAAGTCAGGGACCCAGATGCACAAAAAAAACTATTTGGACTAAACTGACATATTTGGACAAAACTCAGGGACTAAAATGGCAATTTACTCTTACCACTTTAGTTCAAAACTCAAATCTTTTGAATCTGAGTCCCTGTAGTTTCAATTTTGTCTCCATTTTCATCCAAAAGCAAAACCTAGTCATATTTTTTCAGTTAACATCCAGATTTTTCAGTGACCAAAACATGTTGAAAATGACCAAAACCTTTGCCAATGACCAACACCATATTGAGAATGATCAAAACATGTGCAAAAAAAACTGGTTGTTAACTGAATAATCTGACCAGGTTTGCTTTTAGATGAAAATGACAACAAAATTGAAAACACATAGACCTATATTCAAAAGGTTTAAATTTTGAATTAAAGTGACAAAGGTGATCAAAACTCAAAGATCATTTTGGCAGTTTACTCTTCCTCTTAGTTACGTTTTTAGATAATGTTTTCACACCCATTTTTATTCTAAGCTATATAGTGATTCGACCTGGTATTCAAATGTTGCATTGTTCTGCCGCATTGATGCGTACTTTTTTATTTTGCAAAAAGCACATGATCAGATTTTTGTAAATTTATCCATTATAAATTAACAAAATTGTGATGCATAGATTAGTTGTACTCTTTGCTTAAGGAGGTTTTCAAAAAAGTTTCATATAATTACAATTTTAATCTAAAACTATTTTGGTTGTTTACTTTTAACCCCAAAGCTTTCTATCTTTGTCAATTTAACCTTATAACTTTTTTTACTTTCAACTTTGGTACCCTATACTCTTCATATTTCGCAAAAATTCCGTTTTACGTTTTGTTCTAAATTTTGCGATTTAACACAACGCAACGTTCATGCGTGGTTCAACGTTTTTACGTTTTGTTTTACGCTTCGTTCTAAATTTTGCGAGTTAACATTACGCAACGTGCATGTGTGGTTCAACGTTTTTATGGCCGTCTAATTTTTCCCGTTTGATAGGTTCATCGTGACGCACGGGTCCTAAATCAACTTAGTTATTATTTTCTATGTTTTATGTTTCGGTCTAATTTCTCCGCATTAACACGTCGCAACTTCAGTGTTGGTGGTCGTTGACGGTGTTGTGGCCTTGGTGCTATTTGTCACGGTTTTACGCCTCCACCGCAACGCGGGAGGATTAATACTAGTTAAACGTAAAAAGCATTACAAGGCCGTCAGTACAGGGCCGGCTTTGGGCCTGTGCGGGAGGTGCCACCGCACAGGGCCCAAAACATCTAGAGGCCCAGAATTGTTTAAAATATATAAATATATATACAATAGTGTAGAAAAGTATACACAAAATCACATTGTGGTTCAGTGGATGCGGCAACTCCCTAAGGAATTGGCCATGCTGGGTTCGAATCCCTTGCTCATCATTTTTCTACTTAATTCTTTGGCCTCAGTTGCTGCTGATTATTATTAAACAAGGGGAAAGGCCCCCATATAGTCACATGAATTGCAACTTTGCAATTTTGTAGTTTTTGTTTTTCTTATTTAAACTAGGGATTTAACCCCTCGCGCGTTGCGGCGTGCAAAAACAAACTGTTACAAACGTTTTCTACAAAAATTACATCCTGAATGGGCACCGAGATGAATGCGCTCAAAGCCCTGAGTGGAACAGTTTGGGTAACGGGTCGAAATGGGCCGCCTAAAAAACATGTTCAGTATGGTTTGGGTGAAACGGGGTTATGATCAAAATAGGCTCGGGTGGGTTTAATTAGTTGAGCATTACATTCTGGTCCACGGACGAAAAGCATAACTCACTCGTCCGGTCAAGGACCCACTTTTTATAACTTGTATTATTACAGATAAATATGAAGTCTCTTTGTTTCAGCTTTGAAATTCTTTTAGATATTATTGGACCTATCATGTTACAAAGTGTAGCGAAAAAAGTGTTAGCCTCAATAAAATGTAATTCGATTTTATGTCTGTGTAAGAATATATGTTTACTAGGTTATCACCCGGGTTGGAGAAAACTATTAAGATAAATATCAAGTGTATAAATAAAATAAAATACAAAGTCTCATGTTACATAAATTAGTGATACAGTGGATATACAATTTAAAGATAGTCGAGTCCCTTTGAAGATGCATATCCTTCGAGTTACCAAAACCTTTCCCGTAGTAAATTGAGTTCCCTCTACGAAAAAAACAACCAAATTATAAGTGTTAAGATATATAATATAAACTTTAGTGTCGATACTATATAATATATGTGACAACCCTCACTAAACCAGGTATCCGTACAACTTAATTAATAAATAATTACTGCTTAATTACTGTGCTTGCTTGAACTTGTGAATAAACTGCTACTTGCATACTGATACATGCACTTACTTGCATCATACTTTACTTGCTGTCACTACATTATTTACATGCTGAACCTTAGTGACAAACATGATGCACAAAAAGCACAGTAGCACTATAACGGATAACCTATTGAACATGCTGATATAACCAGCATCAGGCAGACACTGCCTCTAAGGCCTGTAAGAGCCTGGGATAGTTGCTACACTAGTGGTGAGTGTAGGGATACAACGATTGTAGAACTGCGTCTCTAGGAATAAGTCACAATGACTGGATGTGCCTAAAACGTACTCTAAGTACAAAACCCAGCACTTTACATAACAATTCAGCTTTAGCTAACTAATAAAGTGCCAAAACATGAGAAAAATATTACTAGACACTTTCCAAAGTGTCAGAAATAAGTTGTGTCACTAAAAAGGGTATTAACGACACTTTAAGCTTTGTTAAGCACTTTAACGGATTACTATCCAACCGAACAACCGGACTATACCCGGAACATGAAAATATTGTTATTTTCATTATTTATCTTTTTCTGAGCCAGTTAGGGTCCCTGGATACCCTAACACCCGTCATAACACACTACACATTAGTAACTGGGTTAAACACTTAACTAACTTGGTTTAACCTAACTAATACTTAGTGCCTAGTTGAAATCGAACCAAGGGACCCCCCCCCCCCCCTTAACCGAAACCGTCCCCAAGGGGACATACATTGTACTTGTTGATTATTTAATTCCCAATTGCTTAATATCTAGGAGGCACATTAACCCTTGGATAATTATCATTAACTTTGTCTATAAGTACTAAACTAAACCCAACATGTTCATTCATCACATCTCACAACACTCACACCACTCTCTCCCTCTCTACCTAGCTACGGCCGAACATCCCCTTGTGCACCCCTCCATTTTCGAATTTGATTCAAGCAAATCCAAGGTTATTCAAGCATCAAAGGTCTCGTATTAGGAAGCTTGGTGCAAGCGGGACGCGAAGGACCTCTCTACTTAGCTTTTATCCACCTCGTTTGCGCGTAGATTCTTCCCTAGCCTCGAGCTAGAGGTATAATGCTTAGAACACCCTCTCAAACTATTCTAAAGTGGTTAATACGATTTGTAACGGTTAAAACTAGTAATCTTACAAGATGGTGCATTAAAGTTTACTAAAAACACTAAAAATAGTGGTTAAAAGCTTATATGTTGTGTAAATGATGTAGTATTTGAAATGTATGGTTATTTGGACCCGATCTATGTTGTGGTAGCTCGGATCACCGTTTAACCCGGTGTAGTCATGTTCATGGTTTATGACATAAGGCTATTTTAGAAGTAACAAGGGTTAAAAGGTGAAACTCTACCACACAAGAATCACGAACTTGTGTAAAAGTGTTTTACTTGTGGAAATGTGTTTAAAACTAGCAGATCTACGTATCTGCAAGTGGTATTTTCAAAGGACCAAGCGTTAAAGAAATCATGATTTCTAAAAATGGATCTTACACTAACAAGAATGATTTTTATAAACCACAAGTGTGTAAACACTTGTGAAATGAAAAGATCCGACAAAATAACATTTTTTGTAAAAGATGACGGGAAGTTGTAAAGATAGATTTTCTCTAAAAACGAGGTTTTTACAAGATCAAATTACCTTATATGAAGATCTACTAAATTTAAGGGAATTTACACCATAGTTTTGGGAAAACTGCAAGTTCATGTAATTTTTGGCAATTTACACATATGTTGATTAGTTGTTGTGATGAAAGTTGTTCTGATCAAATAAAGAAAATTGTTGAGTTGATTTGTTAAAGAAAATGATACGCTTGAAAGCGTGGCCACCTCCAGTTACAGAGGAAACTCTGGCGAAATTTTTCTAAAAACCTAACACTTAGAACTATTTACACTACAAGTGTTAGAATTATTTTGACATGTTTTCGAAATATAAATTTCGCCATGACTTTATTTACTAAATATTCGGAGGTGGGATTTTCACAAAATTTAACGTGATAAATATATATTTTTCACACACTGTTTATGATTATTTTGTGAAAATACATAAATATTATTTTTAGAGTAAAAATAATATTTACGAACGTTAACGAATCCAAAATTATACGAACGCTTTCACCATGAATATATAAGTTACACCGGTAATTATATTACCACTCGATTGTTAAAAACGTAACTTACGCACTTACGGAAATATTTATGAACGCGTATTTTAACAGCGTATTATTGGAGAAAAATTATGTGAAATGAAAATATAACATTTTTGAGAAAAATACTTATATTTTGGAATTGGATATATATATATATATATATATATATATATATATATATATATATATATATATATATATATATATTAAGTGAGACTTAATGATATAATTTGAACGCACATGTATTGAATCCCCCATCCTTGGGAAGGAGATTAACTACCAAGTATATACAGAATGTAAACACGAAATAGTTGTCTAACTATTTCCCAAAAACTTAAACTATAAAGCTAAGGCACGGCCGTCCGTCTAATAGAAATTAGCACCTGTAGGTCGTCGCACAGCTGCCTGATTTGGAGTACTTGGTAGAGACGCACCGACTGTGAGTTCATGTCCCCCTTTTCTCTAACTGTTTTCAGTTTTCTTAACTGCGGGGGTGAAATACATGTTACTTTGATTACAAGTACTTTATACACGGTATGGTTAGCGTAAGGAGGTTTACTACTTAGATCATGTGAGTGGGTAGGAGCAATATGAGGCCATTAGTCCTCATAACGGGACCGAGGGACAGGAGCGGTAGATCTATCTGGGTGTAGCGAGCCCAGCCCCAGGCCAAACTAGAAACGGACCTTGGGGTGACTTTGTCCACATAGTAATGCCGTGGCGAAATCTGCTAGGTTTGAGTCTCCCTATTTGCACTTCACATATATCAGTGGCCTTGCAAACCATTGGTGATCTCAATTCCCTTATTTGCTACATACCAAGACTATTTTTATACTCACAACGGTTTACTTACTCACTTACACATGAACTCGCTCAACATTATTGTTGATTTTTCAACTTACATGTATTTCAGGAAATTAAAGATCTGGCGCGGTATGTTACGTTTTCCCGCTGCATAAGGGTTCCAAGGTCATCCCAGTTTAGGAAATGTGACTCTTTCCTGGACAAGTCACAAATCTTAAACTATGTTTATTTCATGTTGATGTTTATGTTATTCAAGACAATGTTTTATGTTATGAGGTTGTAAGTCCCTAAGACAATGTTGTGTTACTTCGGTTTTAAAACTTAATCAAATGGATGATCTTGCATGATTTTATTTCATATAGCTTTGTTATGGTTAAGCTATGGTATTAAGAAGTCACACCAAAATTAACCACGCTTCCGCAAAGCCAGGGTGTGACAATATAAACTTTGATGTCGATACTAAGCTTGCTGAGATATTGGGACAAAAACGCACCAAGTTACTTAGGTATATATAATTCTTAATACAATCACACTATTTCAATCATAAAATCAACTAAACTTTATATAATTGTTTCACATCAATCTTAAATGAATCAAATACTCTAATTGACAATATGGTTTGAAACATGTACAATCATATCTTGATAACTTGATGTATTTCGATGATCAACCTCCAACTTCAACAACTTCCCTTTGATATGTTGCTTCAAATCCCATAATTGATTACCAGTTGGACCCATTCCAAATTATCTGACCAAACTAAGTCTATGGTAAATGTGTGCTTGTAAGTGAAAAAACACATCCATTATTTGTGCTCGTTAAATCTGCACGCCACAATAAGTCTAAGATAAATATAGACCTTTTACACCCTATGGATTATTTCAAATGTAAACATACCTATGAGAATCCATCCCCACTACAAATAACACACATATATTGTAAACATACCTATGAGAATCCATCCCCACTACAAATAACTGATATTGTAAAGCTTGTTTTCGAGCCACGTGCCTGAAAACGAAGCAAAGAAATCATATTGTTAATGAATACAGACACTATTCATACTTTAATTTGTTTAGAACACTTCATAAAGTTTTATGTTTTAACTTTATGAATGTAAACTAAACTTCCACATCAGTGATTTTGTTCCCATCTTGATCATTAACATTAAAAACTATGAAAGAAAGAACTTATTAAAAACTTAAAAATACTAAAAAACTCGACTCAGGTTAGGAAAAAAGAGATTAAAAACCGAAATATATACCATCCATGAACCACCCTCCATCAGAACTTATGTATGCTTTTGTGAAGATGAAAATACGTTTACTAAGAACTTGTACAAGTTCCAAAAGTATGCCATGTCTCTTAACATTATCCACCTGTTACACCAGCACAGATTATACAACTAATAAACAACACACACTTGAACATATATCATCCATTAAAGAATCATTTACATACATAACTGATAACTCCAATGAAAATGTAGATAGAGTAGCAATTGTTTAAGTATTTATTTATAATAATACTTAAACATTACTTGTATATAAAAGATCAATAATTGGAAAAGACAAAAGTGTCCAAGGGTTTGTGTGACCCGTCCTGACGTATTTTGACCCCTTAACAAATCCTTCCGGTTCGGCCATTTTCCATATCAATGTTAAACGTATATTATCATTGAAATATTTTTTCATAGATATTGAAAAAATTTGATAATATATCTTTGTAAAGTACATTTGTATTTTTTTAGTAACATCAAACGGCTTGTCCCCTGAAAATACCATTTTAACCCTTTGGCCAAACCACCTAACCTGTGTTTGGAAATTTGAGGTGAACAGTGTAAGTACCAAATTAAAATTACAAAATGCTTGGGTGGCCACATGCACAAAACATAAAAAGTCTTACATTTGATGAATTACGTTGAATGGTAAGTGTCACAAAAGTAATACCTTGTATTATCAATAAAAAAAGATAAAATTTGGCATTCCAAAGCAGCTTAGTAGCTTTAACAAAACATCTTTCTTAAAACACATATATACCCGTTGATGCAATCTACGGTAATGCTTAGCCTCTTTTTCGGATAAGCCAAGTAAAGTAGTATCAACCATATGCAAAAACAGAACAAAAGGTCAAGAAAATGACTTTAAAATCATAAGTGTTAATTATTTACCTGATGTATACTCACCATAGCATGAAACTATTCACCTTTTGGTTTTTTTAGCAAATTAGATAACTTTACCCTTGTTATCAAAATTTAACGGTCCAAAATTAGATGCTCGACTGGAAAATACAACACCCCGTTTCAGATTCGATAAATTAATAAGAAAACAAATCAGATGAAGAATATAAAGTTTTAGATTAGTAGACCTTTCACCAACCTGAAAACCCGTTTAAGAGATAAAAATGCAGCCACGAAGTTACTTAAAGTGATCCATGGCAACCTGACAACCCGTTTAACAAATAAAAAATTAAAAACATAAAAAATAAAATGCACCCGTAAGCATAAATGCAACATTACATGGTTATAAATAAGTAAACTTGCCTCACATCTTTATAAATCTATGACAGTTGTGATTTAAGTTCTCCAGGAGGGTGGTCAATCTAAAAATAAGATTGGGAGGTTAAACAGGCAATGCAACTGATCCCACAATGCCATGCAACCTTACACTGGACGCAAAATCACCCTTTTTTGTTTAGTAATTTACAATCCAAACAAATGCCCTTTAACCTCTTATTATACAAAGTAAGAAATCAAAAAACGCTCAATCAATATTTTAAATTAAGCCGAATGCAGAACACTTACACAGGCCTTATATGGTGTTGTTGAAGAGCAGTTCCAACATGACCCTGTTGCACCAATGCCATAATCGGTACCGGTTGCGGCTGCCTCTTTACCAGCGGTTCCTATCACCCATTTGGTGTTGGGGTCAAGACACTTGTAACTTCAGTTCAAAGCTCTTATTTTTTGTTGAGTAATTTTTCGAGTAAGTCTTTAATGAGACCCCGAAAGGTTGATGCAAATAAATTAAAGTTTGTATAAATAACAAAAAGTAATTAGAAAATAATGAAGAATCGAACTCGAGCTTGAAAAATTTCTTACAAACTCCTAACTGGTATACACCATAGTTGAAACAGTATTTGAGTCTAGCTTGACCAGTTATTGCAGAAAAAGATTAACCAAAAGTAAATATATAATGAAAGAATACCTACCTAGGCTATGCTTCTTAACCCAAGGCTTATGCACTCCTCACCAAATTGAGCACCGCAAGCATTTTGAGCCTGTCTTTCGACCGACCGACTACTGTTGTTGCTGCAAATAAAGATTTACAATTGGTTAGGGAGTTCTAATTGTATAAGAATTCCATGTGTAAAAAATAATCTAATTCAAACTTTGAAATTTCCTATTTATTTTCAAAATTTATTAAAATTCGTTGATCATAGTAAATATATTAATATATTATAGGAAAGTCATTTAGCTATCTAAATAAAAATTAAGGAAAGTTATTTAAATTATCTAAATAAAAATTAATGAAATAAACATGAACATTTAAAATTTAAATTAAAATCATTTCCAAAAATAATGGAACATGCTTTAATTACGGTAAATATATTGTAGGAAAATAACTTCTTATTTAATTGAAATCTCAAAATTTGACTTCAACAAAAGTTTAACAAAAGTTATTTTATATATAAATAATGACCGTCTTTATACATTTAAAAAGAAAATTTAGCAAAAGTTATGGAAATGAAAGAAATTCATTTTAAAAACTTACCTAAATTTTGTTAAGTTAACAAAAATATAACTATAAATTTACCATAACAATGTACACGGAAGAATGACGACTTGAAATGAACAAAAATACTCTTAAGTTTCTCTAGAAAAAAACTTACTATAAGTTTAGTCAAAAGCGTTAAAAGTTTGACTAAAATGTCAAAATTATAAATAATGAGACTATTTACTATATTTAAAAAACTTAAATTCTGGATAGATAATATTTACCATATTTAAAAAACTTAAATTCTGGATAGATAATATTTTAGAATGAAAATTATTAGTAAATTCTACCATGAAATCTGGCGACCCCGCCGGTCCATCTGCTACCATACTACGGTTGGTTTAGTTGTCGTTTCCGATGCATAATTCTTTTAAACGTTAACACCATCGCCATCGCAGCTAGATTGAATGAAATAGCTGTTGATATTCAATTTTCTTCTCCGGTACGACATCTGTCCACCACTACAACCACCACTATCGTTACTAAGACATCAAACAATACCACCATCAACGTCCGTTAGTAAGAACCCTAAAAACACATTGATACACATATATACACAAAAAACCGTACCTCAATCGTCGTGGTATAAGAGATTACTTATTATTATTTCTGCTTAATGCAATATCCAGTATTGTATGACTTCTACAATGAAAGGGAAAACAAATAAACAACACCATCTATACATAATATTAATAGCAGAAATCGTCTGAAACACCAGGTCACAGAACTGAAGTTGTCCCAAAAATACATAACCAAAAAAAAATTATTTGATGTTACTTTAGACATATATTGGTTACCTGATGTTTGGATCCTTTCGAATGGATTTGCTTGAACCAAAGGGCAATAAGGAGATTGCAAAAATCAGATCTGGAAAAAAAATTATAAACACAGGATAATCTAAAACGACCCGAATGATACAAATCCTTAAATACGGTAGAATCGACCAATTATCTCTACAATATACAAACAAAATCTATTAGACGAACATCAAAACCTGAATAATATATCAATATTGAAATTATACCTTTGTGTAGACGACATTTGTTTGTCAGATAAGAAAACAAATCGAAGATCAACAAACCCTAGGTTATAACGAATGAAAATCAAATGAATGAACAATCAGAACGAAGATTGGATGTTAAATATTGATAGAATCATCGTGTTTAGTTGAAAGTATTTGTGATCTGACCTTGATTTGAAGCCTTGATATGAACTCCAACTTTTAAGACCAAGTTATGATTCAATCAGAGTGGAACTTGTCGGAGAATGATTAGGGTTTAATTAGAAAGTTTGTAAGAAAATAAGAAGACATATAATCAAGAATCAAGAATTGACTGATAAAAAGGAGAATCGTACCTTGTTGATTGGATTCAATTTTGAGATGGATGAGAGGGAGAAGATGCAGAAACCCTAGAGCCAGATGAAAAGTGAACTGATATTTTTGTGTATATTATGAACAAAAGATCTATTATATACGGATCCATTTTTTTGATGGGCGGGTCGGAATCAAGATATTCGGATGCCGCGATACCCGAATTAAAAAGGTGGAATTTTTTGGAGCCAAAACCAATTTCAAGAAGCCCTATGGTGATGCCACCTCATTCTCCAAGCCCTCATAACATGACACCTAAGCCCTTATTTAACATGTTTATATATATATATAGATTTTTAATGGGAAATGTATATGACGTAGAGAGATAGATATACACTAATTTGTACCAATAAAAGTACAAACATAAACATTACTCTTAAATCGTTTTAAGGAAAAGAGCACAATGTAGAATAAGAAAATATATAATATATGAATATGAATTATATATTTTATATAATATCGGTCAATCAAAATAAATCAATGAGGTTTTTTCCTGAAATATTCTTTTCCTGAAATATTTTTTTCCTGAAATATTAATAGAAAATGTATAAGTTGTGTTTTGGTACATCATATTTAATAACAATCTAGTTATGTTTAAAAAGTTATGATAATAAAATAACATGAAGCTTCGATAAACAAAAAAGGGAAAATTAATAAATATAGCTCCATGAAAGTAGAATTGGCGTTTGATGAGAGGCAAACTGATATTATAAAAATGTTTGAACCATTAAGAATAAACTTGTTTATATACATTCTTTTCCAAAACAACAATCTGTAGAAAAAGAAAATAGAATCACGTTAATGATTTCAATTATAGACTCAATTTACCTGAACATTCACTGCAGGGGATTTGCACGGACCACTGAATGTAACAGGGCCTATTTGAAACAACTTCCTTGGCGGCATGACCATCGTCGGGGTTGCGCGAGCTGTTGTTACAAAAACCAACCCATGCTCAAACGAAAGCCTGTAGAAATGAACCTAATTAGAAAAAAATATAAGTGGCATGTGGTTCTATAGCATGCAATGGAACCACATTCTCTTTAACTTAAAATTATAGACGTGGTTTACAACAGTGTCGTCTGTATTTCCATCTCCTTTTGGCCCATAAGCTATGACTTCAAAAATGGCTGCACTTGCGCTTTGTGGGCTAAACGAAATGTGGCAAAAGCTGAAGAAGAACACCATCAAGAAACCCTTCAAAGAGGAGGAGAGTATTATTGCTTGCTTGCTAATAGCCAAATCAGTTTTGAAATCATCTGTTGCAGAACCAAAGTCCGAAATCTACAGTTGATTCATCATCAAGCTCAGAGGGTCCAATGTGGCATATTGAAATATTGAATTTAACCCAAGCCCCTACATAACTACGATAATTCCAATTAGTAATACTCTATACGAAAGAAGAAACAACATGATGAATATGGCAAAAATCATAAATAAAAAAATGTTAATATATAAAACAAAAAGAAGAAGCAAGATTTAACTGAAGTGAAGTGACAGGTGGAGCTATCAAACCTAAATCTGGAAGAACAGAGCTGCCAATAAATCCCCATCTATTCCAACAACCCATCAAAATATTGATCACTTCATATACATGTTCTTGATCTTGTTTTTGTCCTCTTTTGAGTTGATAACATGCATATTCACTTTCAATTAAGAAGCTACAACTAATTTAACATATTAAACAAATCTGCTCAGATTTGGCAATCGGACATTCGTGGCTGCAAAAAAAGGTTGCCAGTGGAGAATATCACACTTACCGTCCTTGATTATGCCAGCCAAGCAATGGCGCCTACCACAATCATCACAGCCTTCGTGAGTTTTTTACAGCTTATGAGTCCAAAACTGAAACTAGAACAATATTTTGCCTTGAACATCGGTGACCAAAAACGAAATCACCAACACCAATAGACTCAGATCAAAAAAGACCATCATCGTCGCTGAAAAAGGGAAAAAAGGTCACACTTCCTCATCGTTGTCAAGAGAAGTCGGCTCAGTGGTGCTATGGTTGCCCCCGGAGTTGCCATACCAAATAGCAACTCACCATCATCACCGGGTAGGTGACAGGCCAAAAACTCGCTAGAACCCTAGACGTCGTCACCTAAAACACACTCGCTAAAACTCCAGCGGTCGAATGGAGGTTGAAACCCCCAAAAAGGACAAGAGGGCAGCTGGCCGGAGACCATGGCCAGTTCCTCCATCACCGCCACTCTCTCTCTTTCTCTCGTTTTTCAGTCCACTGCAAAAGATTATGGAACGAGAAGCAGTGGAATTTTAGCGATGTGGCTTCACAGCCCAAATAAGCCATTTACCAAATCACAACGAATACCAATAGCCCACACATAAATAATCATCTTTAGAGAATAACATCACAATCCCAAATACATGCTAATTAATTACTCATGGACATCCTTCTCCTTGCATTCCAAAACTAACACAAAAACATTCATTTTGAGAATTAAATAGACAAATTTCATTAACAGATTTGAAGATAATTGTTTATGCTCATTTTAAATACATAGAATGTATTACTCTCACTGCTCAAAAATTACGTAAAAAAGGAATAAGAAAATCAAACGCTTCAATTTCAGAATAAAATTAGTTGTTTAACTAAAATGATCAAAAACTTGTGGTAAGTTTAATATCCAGATTTCTATTTCAGTTACAACTGATGTATGCATGTTAGAAATACCTAGCAATTCGGTAAGTTATGGTAAAAAACCAAAAGGAAAAAAGGTATCGTTTTGCTTTGAATTTGGGGAAAAGTATGACAATAACAAACACCAGAACTCAAATCATCATCACTTTTTAGTTACTAACACAGCAAATGATTGGAAACCAGATATTGCTATACAAATATAATACTAATTAGATTGTGGAGTTACCTGCTTAATTATCAGGAATTCATTATGTATGAATTGATTCGTATAGAAATCCAAACAATACCCAAATTTATCCACCACTTGGAACCCGACTGTTGACAGTTGGTGCGGTGACTGGAGAACCCAATACCACCGTCGATGCCGTAGATTGCGTCGGTGCGGTGTGACCTCTGGTTTCTCTATCTACAAACCCACCACAAAAACCCCCAAATAAGATCATCAATTGCCCAAAAAAACCCTAGAATAATTAGTACCTGTCTTAAATGAGAGGTGGTGAGTAAAGGATGGCCTCCGCCCACGGATGCCACCAGCGCCAACCACCACCGTACCTTTTGATTCCTCAACTTCGCTTTTTCTATATGAACTTAACCACCACAACCCACCACCGGTCTGACCGAAGGCCAAGAGGGTGGCCGACGGGAGACGATTGTAACACCCCGTGTTTCTAAAGTCAAAGTCAAAGTCAAGATTGAAGTCAAAGGAAAACAAGATTGCTAATTACGATCTGTCACTCCTTGCTCAACTCCTGTTTTGACTTCTTTGACTTGTAGATAGTCTATTTATGTTGTCGCGTTAGTTGTATTATGTGGAGTACTTGTTAATAATCAAGGTTTAATCGCATATTAATCACATGTTTAATCGATTTATCGTTTATCGCTATCGCATTCGCAACTCGAATTATGTGTTCTGGATATTGTTTTATGTGTGTGTGACCTTATGTGTTACTTATGCATGTTATGTTTATGTTGAGGTGTTAATCGCAATCGCAAACCAATCGCATCGCAATCAAATCAAGAACGCTAAACGCAAGTCAATTATAGTGAT
Organism: Helianthus tuberosus; assembly: GCA_030545235.1. Taxonomy (NCBI): domain Eukaryota; kingdom Viridiplantae; phylum Streptophyta; class Magnoliopsida; order Asterales; family Asteraceae; genus Helianthus; species Helianthus tuberosus. The sequence goes on from CM060366.1 coordinate 125,609,915, forward strand.
TGTATGTAAGATATAGTAGTTGGGATTAAAAGTAATTTAATGGGTAATTCTATCGTATCGCTCGCTCGAATCGCATCGCAAAGCTCTACACTCGAATCGAAACGACAAAACTCTCCGCGCCGAACTCATGGATCGAGTGGCCAACCGACCGAGTGGCCATCCGATCGGATTGCCATCCGATCGGGTTGCCATCCGATCGAGTTTCCACCCGATCGGGTTGCCACCCTATCGGACTGCCACCCGATCGACCAGCCTTTTTCCTCCCTTTCCATTTTGGGAAACCCTATAAATATCCTTCATATGTCACATCACTGATGTGACAGCTCTCATTCGACTCAGCTCGTTCCAGCCGCTCTTTCTCTCGATTTCTCTCGATTCTTGTAAGTTTTCAACCTAAATCTTGTACTTTCTTGATCTACACGCACTCCTACACCTTTCTATCTTTTGAATCTTAACTTTTAACCGTGAAATCACCGGATTTGAGGTGTTCTAGGGTGATGTCATCATGGAGTTCTTATGAACTTCAATGTTTGGCTTCATTCCACCAAGAACAACTTAGATCTAAAGGATTTCCACAACATTTATCAATGATTTCACTTAGATCTACACGAATTCATGGATGAAAGGATTGTGAGAAGGTTTTCCAACTTTCTTTTAACTCTTTTACACTCAATGCACTTAAACCCGATGGAATCGGAGCTCGTTCTGATCTTCTACCCATTCTTGGTGATGTATTAGTTCCAGATCCGAATTCTATCCAAGAGATATTGACTTCAGGTTTGAACATGAACTACCGACTTGAACCGTGAACTGGTCGGAATGTGACAACTGGCACAAAACAGGTAATTTCCGTACAGTCTAATTATTAGTAAATATCTACAATTATGTGCTTAAATGTCAACATTGTCTAATTTCATGCTATACATGTGAATTAATGCACGTTTTATACTTCAAATATTGCTTTATGCATTGCTTTTAGCGTTGCGTCAGAAATACTAGTAAACTCACCGGTAAGACACACTGTGTCAGCAGTTCTGCAGAAAACAGTCAGATATTAGAATTAGGGCCTAGGTATAGGTCCAACATCTAAAATACATTAAAACCCAAGTGTGGACACAAGGGTTAACATAAAAACTTTCCGGAAGCTAAACTATGCACTAAAAGACACCCGAAACGCACTTTAAATGTATAATTCAGCATAAATCAGCACTAATTCAGCTATAATCAGCTATTTAACACAATAATATGATGCAAAATTTATGTTTTATTGTCCAAAATAACTTACAAAGTGTTGGGAATTAAAACTGCCACAAAAGGGGCTTCATACCTAGTGAAACTGCGAAATTCAGCACTTTAACGAAACGTAACGAATCGAACAACCGGACAATAACCGGGACATCAAAATTTGACTAGAAGTAATGTTTTTATGTTATTAAGCTAGTATTAATGCTAGAACACTTTAAAACTCATAAAAACACCTAAACACACTTCAACATACTTAAACCTTCTAGTTTGCATTTTAAACCCCTAACTTCCAAAAATTTACATTTCACCCCGCCCCCTTCACCAAATCCGGCCCCTATGGGTCCCACCTAAATATTTTACTTGATTTTATTAGATTATATTATATTTTATGTAAGGAATATTCTAGTAATATACCATATGGAAGATTTGGAAGATCTTTATAAAAGCATAAACAAATCACACACCTTCATTCACCTTCTTCTTCCTTGTTTCTTCCTCCCTACTCACGGCTCATCACACACACATATACACATTCATTTTGAAGCTTCAATCATTCAATCCAAGGTGATCTAGTGGTGTATGGAGGCCATTTAGGAAGGTTTATGGTGCTAGAACTTGAAGGACCACCTTGTGGAGCTTTTAACCTCTTGATTTCTTCCTTGTTCATCATCTCCATTTTTGTGCCACTTCCCTAGCCATTAGAGCTAGTAGTAAGCTTCTTCATCACTAATTTAAGTCATGTTTATGTTATGTACAAGATTCACCATCTAAACAACTTAACTTCTAATGTTAAAAATGAGAAGATCTAACATATTCATGAAGAAAATAAGTGATTACATGAACTTTTAGTGTATGGAATGATGTTGTTGGTGCTATATTTTGTGTGTATGATTAGATCAAGAATGCTAATGTGACAACCCTCAAAATCCCATGTAGTCCGTACAAATTATTAATGATAATTAAAGTGTTTGACGACTGTGTGGAATTACTTAACTGCTTTCTGATATCTGTGTTATGCTTACACGTATTTGCTAATATGCTAATAATGTACAGAAAGGTCACTAAATAGTCCGTTATATTTTCCTAAGTGTTAGAAAGTAAAAACGTTGCAAAAATATATAAGTAGGACGCTTTACGGATTAATTAAGCGGTTTAACGGAACAGGATCGAACCGAACAACCGGACTTTACCCGGAACATAAAAATATTGCCAATAACATTGTTTATCTTTTTCTGAGCCAGTTAGGGTCCCTGAATACCCTGACACCCGCTGTAATGCATAACACACTAGTAACCGGATTAATTTCCTAATCATCTAACTAAGTCCTAACTATATAGTTGAATTTGAACTAAGTTACCCCGCCCCCCCAACCGATTAGGAGACAAGAAAGGACTCCCCAAGATTTTTTTCATTTGTTTAATTGATGTGCTTAGTATCTTGAAGACACATGGTCTAGTGGGTAATAGGATGTTGGAAAATCTTCTATTTAACCACAAGACTCTAACTCATTCTCATCTACACACCACCAACACCATCATACTCCCTCTTCTCTCCCTCTTTGATCTCGGCAGCCCCTAGTGGCACCACCATCACTTAACCTTCTTCAAGCAATCTACATAAACACAAAGGTGCAAGGGATCATACAATGAAGCGTGGTGTGTTCGGAAGCTCAAGGACCTCTCTTTATTGCTTTTATCCACCTTGTTTTCGCTTTGTTTCTCCCCTAGCCTTGTGCTAGTAGTAAGTGTTCTAAATCACCCTCTTGATCTTGCTTTTAGTGGTTAATAAGGGTTTCGTCGGTTGAAAATCACTAACATATAAGATCACAAACTAAAAGTCTTGTAATGAAGATGTATATGTTGGATAAAGAAAAGATATGTGTGTAAATCTTATAAATCCTGCATAGTTGTGATTATCTAGTGATTTGTTAGTTAATATTGATGATTGATGATTGTTGTGGTCACTAAACTTGTTAACGGAATCAATCGAACACGATTTAGAAGGATAAACACTGAAAATCAGAATCTGTCTAAGCGTTACAGCCAACTTCAGTTGGCTGTAAACAGGTCATAAACTTAACGAAAAATTGATATTTTGAATCTAAAATATGTCATTATAAAATACGGTTCTAATGGCACCGGAATCGTAATTTTTGGACTCCGTTTACTATTTTTAAAGCGTTAATTTGTAACAGCAACTTAAGCTGAATTTTGACAGCAATAAATGGGTGTCGTACTTTCAGTCATAACCTGAGTTTTGTGATGAATCGGACCATGAAATTTGTACAGTAGATGACAACCGATGTATTTGTAATTACCCCACTGGAATTTCGTAAATCGGACACTCGATGAATTTTTAATAAATTTTTCCATGGACTGTGGTCAGAAATACATAAATCTGAGTTCAGTCCGGAATATGAATTTTTATAAAATATTGGTAATGAACCAGACCCCGATATTTTTACACAATAAAATATGGAACATTTATGACATTCTGTAAAAATTTGGGAATTTTTGGAATAATTTAACTATTTTATTAAAATGTCCGAAAACAGCCGGTTTTGAATATAAATGCTGAAATGACATAAGTTGTGACTCGCGTGTCTAAATGTCAAGTATGCTATCTGTGAATGATCTAATATGCTATATATGTTATGTGTATTATCGTATGTTTGATTATGAGTGGGGAATGGATGGGAAACATACATGGGCATAAACAGTTAAAGTGATGCATGTTATGTGCTAGATACGTGTAGGAACTGTGTGCTCTAATTGAAAGCCACTAAATGACTAACTGATAAATCATACTAGGACGCGATTGACCAACCCTGACTGTTAACTATATTGAGAATCTAACCGAGCAAACCGAGGTGAGTTCACACACTTTCTAAGGCATGGGATTCCCGGTGGTTTGGGAATGGGTTAAAGAATTAAAACTAAATCTACATATCCTCCTTGGGTAGGATATGTACGGCCATCCTCCATAGATTGGATGCCATTATAAATCCTATGAATTCTCCTAGTGCAGAATACGTACGTTGTGGTCCTCCTGGTGCAGGACAACAACCTTAAAACTGGCTAGACAAAACTTTATCATGAAGTCCCTCAATTTATATCGACTTAATCGCCGAGGCCAATGGCGAGCGGGTCATTAGTTAATAGTGCTATTAGGTTTAACAAACCTCACACCGTGCCGGTAGGACGGGCGTGTACTAATGGACTATGGCAGATTGTCAGTGATGATAGACACTGATATAGGGCACAACTTATTTGCGTAGCAGTCGATATCATACCGTCTAGTAGTTCAAACGGGGAAAACCCCCACTGATCATGGTTATGGATTGGGTAAAGAAAAAGGGAAATGGTTAAACATACTTTCAACTACGGGGTAGCCCCCACGGCAAATAAGCCAACGAAAGTCAAACCACGTTTTCAGAAACAACTTAAAAACTAAACAACCAAACGTGAACTCACTCAACTTTGTTGTTGACTCGTTGTTACATGCCTTACAGGTCGCTAAATGCTTGGAGCTTGCACGGGGAAGGAGTTGTTGTGGTGTACGGACTGTTATGTTCCGTGCTTAATATTTAAATCCTTATGAACTTACTAAACTTGCATTTTGAAACTTTAACTTATGGAATATGGACTTACGCTTTTGAACTCATGTTTATGCTTCCGCTGTTTAAACTAAACAAGGTTAACTAGCTTTGGTCACCAATCGTATTATGTTTGGTTTTATTTACTTAATTGAGTTGTTCAATATGATTGGTGGCTCGATCCTGGTCACGTCACGCCTCCAAGCGGTGATACCCCGCATGGTGGATTTTGGGGGTGTGACAGCTAAAGCTTGGATCTACCAAGTTTAAGCATGGATCTTGAAGGATCCCTGGGTAAACTTGAAGATGAACATATGAAGCATGATGTGAACTAGAAATATGAAATTTTATGCATAAACTTGTAATAAAGTGTGTGTAGAACTAAATTTTGAAACTAAAATTCATGGAAAGTTTGTTTAAAATGTAACATAAAGCTTGTTTTTGGAAGGATCTAAAGATATTAAGCATGGATCTTGAAAGATCCATGGTGAAACATCATGTTAAACATAATTATCTTTCTAATAAACATAAAAGTGGTTTTTAGAACATGATTTACAAACTTCGAAACCATTAAACCCATAAATAAGTTGGTCAATAAAATAAAGTCATACAAAAGTTTGTTTAAAAACCACAAGAACACTTATTTTTGGAAAGATCATAATATGTTAAGTGTAGATCTAAAAGACTACACGTTTTTAACAAGAATCAAGTTCACCATGATGTTTCATATGAAGAAATTAGTATATGTTGGTGATGATTGTTGTTGAAAATTGTTTTGATGATTGAAAAGAAAATAAACACATGTTTTGAAAACATGGGAAACCTCCATTTTTAGGGGAAACTATGTTGTAGGACCGAGTTTCGGGACCGAAACCGTGATTCTTATGATTATGTTCATAGACGGGAAGATTAGAGACGGATGAAATACTTGCTTGTATTGATTTTGTAACATAACATAACAAGCCGGCCCGATTAAGAAGCTAACCGAGCCATACCAAAGGAGTACACATCCGGGGAGAGACCAAGTGGTGATCTCTCCCGGTGAGGTCTCAAACCTCCTAAAACTTCCAAGTGTTGCAAATGGCAAGGGTTTTCTATTTATAGTCACACCCCTTGTCTTGCAAACACACACGGTCAACCGAATAACCCTCCCGTTTGACCACTTCAAACGAGCGGGTCTATACACGTTCGATAGACCGTTTCACTAACTATTACAAATTCAGCGTAAAATAAAACTAATCTATTCGACAAGCATCGGACACAAAATCTGCATCAACAAATCCCCCCTTGTCCGTTGCTGTCGAATGCTGAAAATGCAACTGCAATCGATCTTTAGTCAAGTATTCATCTTCTCTGTGTTAACAAATTCCCCCTTGACCGATGATCCAGGTAAGTAGTATCTTGATGCTCCTTGTATAATATTTCCCCCTTAAAGTACGCGTATCCGTGTTGGGTGTTGTGCAATTTCCTCAATTGACCGATCTTCCGCTGATCTTCCAATACTCCAACCGGCATTTGATAAGGGTTCCAATCTTTAAGAACTGCATCAAGTCTTGATCTTGTCATAAGAACTCTATTTCATACAAGCATACTACATTGATAGAGATTTCTGGTGAACTGTCTTCTGTAAACCGTCTTTGTGGAATCGACCAAGTAATGCACTTTAATCTTCAGCATCAACACTCAGGAAAGTCAGCTAGACCAAGTGTATCCCTTGCAAGCTCAACCAGCATGCTTAGTTGAACTACATCCAGATCTCATTGTCTCGCCTTTGTGAAGTTGACCACGTAATGCACTACGGATCTTCAGCATCAGTACTCAGGAAGTCAGCTAGACCAAGTACATCGTTTGCAAACTCAACGAATTGAGTTACCCCCAGATCCCTGTAAAATCCCAAAGAAACATCAAACCCAAAACCGAATCCTGCAGGTCTTCAGTCTTGAACTATCAGCTTTCATAAAGATTCCCCAGGTCTTCAGTGAACAGCGCTTTTGTAACTACTGTAGACTTTAGAAACCTGTATTTTTCCGTGCAAAACCCTTCACGCTGGCTGGAGAATTAATTAAAATCCTCAAATATGTGTATGTGCAAAACATTCCACGCCGAACCGTTTGTATCACCAGAAAATCACAAACTCTACCACCTGTGATTGCGTTTAGAAATTTACCGAAGAAATTCAACATTTGAATTTTTTTTTTATCCCCCCATTTCTTTGGTAAGATCTCTAAACCTTAACAGATTCTCTCCACTTCAAAGAAACTGTCGTCAGATGTTCACCAATTCCCTCCACTGAGCGGAACTGTCGTCAACTTTACTGAATGTTCTCGGTTCCGAAAAATCACGAAAACGACTTTCTTCTTTGCATATTCTAGTTGAATAAGAACGTCCCCTGGTACCCCGTAGGATCCGACTTGTATCCCTCCAAAGACTTTGTGAACTCGTTAGGACCGGTATTGACATTCTAGGTTCATTCATTCGTTACCAAATGCGAGAATATGACAATAAACAAAAAAGATTTCTTCGTTGCATATTCTAGTTGATAAGGAAATTTCGCCTAGTACCCCGTAGGATCCGACTTGTATCCCTCCAAAGACTTTGTGAACTCGTTAGGACCGGTATTGACGTTCCAGGTTCATACGTTCGTTTTCAAATGCGAGAATATGACAATAAACAAAATGCTTTCGAACATTTACGAATAACCGATAACAATCATAAACTTTGACGTACGGAAGTGAACATACCGTTTTGTTTTTGGCCCATAGTAGTCAAGTCACCAAAATTTGACGTTTGCATCGGTAACCGTGACTACCCCACATTTTTCAAAATATCATCATCTTTTGTTTTCATCATGCTGCATCATCCCGCGCGCTTCCAAAACCCGTACGAATTCTTGACCTTGATATTTAGAAGCGCGATTCAAATCAACTCCGCGAATACCCGACCCAATTAAAATCTCATGTGAGCCCAAAAAGCAATAAAAATACTACATGTAAAATGCCAAGCTTACTAATACTATCTCATGGCAATATCCATAACGTGCATGGCCATAACAATGAGATAATGTGTATCACATGGTGGGGCCCAATACCCATATAGCCAATATTTAATCAAAATTAATTATATAACTTGGCCAATTTAATGAATCATACCATAACAACTGCCATTCCCGTTATCATGGTGGGGCCCAAATGTAGCAAAGCACATGGATGAGAATTATGCATGGCCCAAAAGAAAATCATGCCATCCAACCATTAGTGGAGCCCAGCCCATTCAAACTTTCGCTTTGCAAAAATAAAACCTAGCTGTCCACCCACATTTAGTATCAGCTGACAATAACATTTGTCTGACCTTCTTCTCCTTCTTCGATACACAACAACTCCAGCAGCTCTTTCTCTCTCTCTCTTCGATGTACAACATGTATCCAAACAGATAAACCACATAAACAGCCGCTAATATCATCTCCATCTTCAATACAACCTCAGTCGCTACCCCTAATGTGTGAAGCGGCTATCAGACATCTTTGTCATCCTCTTCATTCGATACCCAGCAACAATCAAGAAACCCAAATAAAAATCCAGACCCCAAACTTCAACTCTTGTCTCTCTCTCCTCGGCGATACATTCAGAACCACTTCCCCCAAATCGAAAGATGAAGGGCCTTATCGAAGGATCAACTTATGAAAGATCATAAATTTTGAAAGATATTTTGATCAATCGAAAGATCTGATCAACCGAAGGATGATCCTTCGAAAACTGTTTCGCCAGGAGTGGGTATGAAACATCCATCGAAGGATATATCTTTCGAAGTTGTTGAGGGTTCCCACAAATATCTGGTATCTTTCGATCCAGATCTGGATCCTTCGACCCAAAGTCTCATCTTTCGAGCACCTTTTTCATCTTTCGGGGTATGAAGAAACCCTAGTTCCTTTAAGCAGCCACCAAGAACATCAAGAACACAGCCTCTGTTCTTATGCAGATTTGACGAAAACATTGTATTTTTGATTTTTTTTGATGATGATAACTTGATTATATAGGTGAAAAACATAAAACCCAACACTCGTTTCAGCACAGATCTGAATATTCGGGTCCAGATCTGAGTTTTTCTCATTTTCACCCAACTTTTAGATCTTGAACAAAAATCACGAAAATCACAGATCTAGAGCACATGTGATTTAGTAAACGGTTAAATTTACTAAATCGGGCACCATGGCTCTGATACCAATTGTAGGACCGAGTTTCGGGACCGAAACCGTGATTCTTATGATTATGTTCATAGACGGGAAGATTAGAGACGGATGAAATACTTGCTTGTATTGATTTTGTAACATAACATAACAAGCCGGTCCGATTAAGAAGCTAACCGAGCCATACCAAAGGAGTACACATCCGGGGAGAGACCAAGTGGTGATCTCTCCCGGTGAGGTCTCAAACCTCCTAAAACTTCCAAGTGTTGCAAATGGCAAGGGTTTTCTATTTATAGTCACACCCCTTGTCTTGCAAACACACACGGTCAACCGAATAACCCTCTCGTTTGACCACTTCAAACGAGCGGGTCTATACACGTTCGATAGACCGTTTCACTAACTATTACAAATTCAGCGTAAAATAAAACTAATCTATTCGACAAGCATCGGACACAAAATCTGCATCAACATATGTCAAAATTTTTATAAATTTTGACACTTAGAAAAATATAAGTTTTGGTGAAACTTATTCCCCAAAAATCCACCTAAAAATATTTACCAAGGTTTCCCAAATTTTTGTGTAAAATTACAAGTCAAGAAATGATGGTTTCTTCAAGTTAAAATTAATATTAAGTATGTATATTTTTTAGAGAAAATATATATATTTAGTGAACACCAAATTTTGTGCTAAGTGGATACTATGTGTATTATATGTAGTAGTGTATTAGGAACTTGAAAATACACTAAGTACTCCCAAGGAGTATGAATACAAAAATACACATACAAATACATGAGAATACATGAGTATACAAGTATACAAAATACCTCACAAAGAAACACATGGGCAAATGCAAGAAAATATATTTCTTAACATATTATTGAATTTGGACACTATGGACTTAAATATGTATATTTGGACAAAAATATATAACCATTACCAAGTATGGAATTTATATAAAAATCGGGTGAATAACGAGAATGATTATATATCTTTTATAGCATGACAAAATATATATATATATAGGTAGAGGATCCTGTAAAAAGTGCTCAAAGTGTGAGAAGTGTATTATAACACTATATATAATACTATATAACACCATATAAACACCGTATAACAATATGTAACAACATATAATACCATATAACACTATGTAACACTATATATCATTATATAACAAATATAACACTATAGGTTGTCTGATTGCATGTCTATGATAGATGTATAGTGTTATATTTGTTATATAATGATATATAGTGTTACATAGTGTTATATGGTATTATATGGTGTTACATATTGTTATACGGTGTTTATATAGTGTTTATATAGTATTATATATAGTGTTATAATACACTTCTCACACTTCTCACACTTTAGGCCCTTTTTACACTATCCTTACCCTATATATATATATATATATATATATATATATAGGGGATGGTTCAAATGAAAACCACTTTTATTGTGAAAACTCGAAAACTAATTAAAAAAAGCCAAAAAAACATACAAATTTTTTTTTCAAAATTTTTTTTATAAAAATCGCTGCTTTTTATATATAAAAAAAAACTTTTTTTCAAAAAAAAAAAAAATTTTTTTTGTGTAGTGCACATGTGTAATACTCCACATGTGTAGTATTACACATGTGCACAACACAAAATTTTTTTTTTTTTTTTTGAAATTTTTTTTTATATAATAAAACCTGCGAAAATTGGTTTCCAAAATAAAAAAATAAAAAAAAAAATTTTGTATGTTTTTTTGGCTTTTTTTAATTAGTTTTCGAGTTTTCACAATAACTAGTGGTTTTCATTTGAACCTTCCCCTATATATATATATATATATATGTTTCATACAAATCTTAAAAATAGATTACTTTTAAGAAATATAATTCCGGAAATTAATAAAAATCAAAGTATTGATTTTTGGTGAAAAACATAAAATACACAAGTGTTTACATAAAATACAAGTATACTTTCCTAAGAATACTTGTACAAAAATAATATTGAGAAAATTATTTCACAAAATACTTATATTTATTTTTGGGGAAAATAATATAAGTAACTTATATGAAAAGTTAAAAATATAAATTATTTTTTACAACTTATTAACTCAAAAAGTCTACATAAACAAATATATATTTGAGGAGTAAAATATATATTTACAAGACACATTACAAACTCAAGGTGCAAGACACGACAAACGGGCAATACCCGACAAACAAGGGCACGACCCTCACAAAGATTGAACATACAAAGAACATATACATAAACAAAAGATGGTGACTTGTACTTGTGTGATACAAGTCTAGTGACTAACATTAATAGAACACGTATAGGTCACGACGCTACGAAACCAACCGGTGAAGTTTATGGCGCAGGATACGCAAAGTTATGAGTTCATGTCCCCCTTTTCTTTTAACTGTTTTCAGTTTTTATAACTTCGGGGGTGAAATACATGCTACAAATGTTTCGAACGTTTACAAATGGTATGTAGAATACAAAACTAAGGAATGACACATAGATCATGTGACGAATAGGGTACCATAAGCACCATTAATCAACGTATACATTTAGATCGCGGAACAAAAGGTTAGATCTAATGGGTTTCAGGCAACCCCACTATTGGCCTACTTCTACCAATGAGTGCTTCTGTGTCTCAGTCAAACTCGACAAAAATGCCTAGGTTTGGTGGCTTCCTATGTCGTGACAAATGTTAGTGGCCTTGCAAACCACTAGCGATCTCGTATTCCTTACATTCACAGTACTTAGTTACAGATACGTTTTACAAGTTACATACCATGTTTTCATTCAAGTATAAAACATTCTATACAAAAACTGCATGAACTCACACCAACATTATGTTGACGATTTTCCAAAATTTACATGTATTTCAGGGAACAAGTTGGATCTTAGGCGCTCGTGTTATTTTCAAGACGTAAATTTCAAGTTTAGATGTCATCCACTTTTGTTTTTGTATCATAACTTAAGGGTTTTGGTTGAAATTGAAATGACTTGTGTTAGTAACATTTCAATCTTATGAACACATCTTGTTTTAATCAAGTAGTTGTTTATTATAATTGAATGCAATGATATTGAGCAAGTCACACATCATACGCTTTCACAAAAGTCAGGGTGTGACAGTTTGGTATCAAAGCTTCGATTGTAGTGAACTAGGATTCCTTCTCGAGTCTAGACTACAATCATTAGGACTCTCTCACGAAAACATTTTTACAAAAGGTTTTTCATTGCATTTACAAAAAGCGCCAAGATCCTGGAATCCAACATTTTTCAAAGAAAAGAACAAATGAGAGTTATATGTGACATGTAGCCTTTATCTGCTTGTATATACTAAGTAACATTATCATATATTAATATATATGCATATATATGTACGGAATGATTATTGACGGGAACGAGATACCTTCGACTACGAATCCTATTATTGTTCTTGACTTGCGCAATGAGATTATCAACCTCGCGTACACTGCGGAGCTTATGGCTGATTACCAAACGAGGCCCCGAGCTGGATTCTGTAGAAAATGGTTGTTCTTCTCCCTTGAATACGAAGGTACCTGACTACAGCAGTGACGGCGAGGCGAAGGAGGCAACCTTAGACAGGGACCTTATCAGTTAGACTAGACCCTGGTGGCTTTTACGAAGCGAGATTGTGGACACTCCCGTCCAATCAAGGAAGATGAAGTACTCATCTTGAAGGTGCCCCTCCAACTTCCAAGAATTCCCCTTATTCCTATTACGCCTAAGCATTGGGCATATACGCGCGTAGCGATAAAGAATCATGGCACATGGACCACCATAATGGTCCTTTCCATGTCGGAGGTATAAGGACAGTAGTGTCCCCTCTGTGGTTGATCACCTACTTTGAACGAGGGAAAGTCGGGGTGACCGTGCAAGACAATTTATTATTACGGGGGCCCACGTAATAACGACTTGTAGTGCATGGAAATCCTGGTGGACTCTGCGCGTAAAGCTAATGATCACCAACCATCCAAAACTTTCTAAGTGTTCACACCTTCATCTAGTAGGGCAATACCTAGATAATTGCTATAGCGCCTTACAAGTAGGAAACATGTCTTTGCCTACTTCGTGTTTGACACTTCTACCCATATTACAACACCGACGCACCCATCACCACTTCCACCCTCTCTATCCTGTGGTGTACCCCATCGTTTGGGTGGTGTATTCACACCCTGGAAACCACTTTACGGTTGCTACAAGGCACCATTCGGTTCCGAGGAAGAAGTCATGTACCCTCACGACCTTATCTCTGTGTTTTCACTATCACTTTCCCCTAAATGTGGTAGTAATGCACAACCCCCCATCTTCTGTGAAGCATACCCGTTTATGTAAAACTAAATACAATGGAAGAGTCAGAGACTTGAGGAATAAACAAGGAGCAAGGTGAAGGGAAGACCTCACCGTATTTTTATAGCCCTGGATGACTTGCATCAATCGGAGTAAGGTGACTCCAAGGAAGTTTGCTACGCAAGACTAATTGCAACAAACTGATATGGTGTATGTAAAAGTCGATGTACCCTTAGCAAGATTTTGATGTGACTCATTTTACCTTGCCACAATGATGAGATGATTACGGTGGGAAGATTTGCATAAAGATTATTAGGAATTACCATACCTTTATACTTGTGGTGCACGACGAATAAGCTTTGCTTTCACACAAAGACAACAACATTTATTCCAAAATAAATGTTTAATCTCATCGATGTGTTTTACACATGAGAAGCACATGGGACCACAGCGAAGGAAACGCTGGCCGAGTCTAATCAGAACCTTTACCTGCAACAAGAGCTGAGCCTGAAACTCTGTGGAGCCAACAAGTTGCCGAAGCAATCGTCCAATACGAAGCAAATAACACTGAAAACAATGGCGAAATAAGAGGAGGTATGCATATCCCAAGTAAAGCTCTAAAACAAACAACAAACAACAGGAAACCGATGCCACTAGGAAAGTCAAGGCATTCGTGGTCACGACTAAGATAGGTGATAAAACTACCAACGAGAACTACCAAAGTGTGATAGATGTGGTTATTATCACACAGGTCCGTGCAGGACTCGTAGGCGTGAAATTAGGGCAAGACCGGGCATAGCAAGGAGGCATGCTGGTCTGGTATAAGACATGTGAATGGAATTTAGGACAGTAATAGTAATGGAAAAGGCCAAGAGTTGCTACGGATGTGGCAACAAAGGACACTATCAGAAGGACTGTTCGAAGAAAAGTTCAAGCTCTTGGGAGCATTTTCATGAAGGGAATACGCAAGGCATGCTAGGACCCGAACGTAGTTACGAGTACGTTCCTTATAAACCGACACATTATATCCGTTCTATTTGATACCAACAGCGACTGTGGTATTAAGCCTATGGAACTTAAGGATATACTTGGCTTAGGAATAAGTAAGCTAGACTCCCCACATGCTATAGAGTTGGCAAATGGGAAATCAGTCGAGATGGATAAAGTTATTAAGGGTTGTATGCTTGGGCTTGGGGAAACGAAAATTCTCTATCAACCTTCTACCAGTTGGTTTAGTTAGTTTTGATGTGGTAGTCGTCATGGATTGGATATCCAAGAATCAGGCTGAAGTGGTTTGTCATGAGAAAGTCATTCGCCTTCCTCTTGTGGATGATGAAGCACTTATAGTACACGGCCTTCATGCAGTTGATGCGGGGATGATGGGCCCCAAAGGCGGTGGATTGCGACATCCCACATTGGTTATGAAGGCGCAGAAGTGCTTAAGGAAAGGATGTGTTGCATTCCTGGCGCACGTTGTAGATAGGAAGGCTGAGGAGCCGAAACTCTAAGACATTCCTGCGGTGAAGGAATCACTCGATGTTTTTCCCGATGATTTGCTAGGACTACCTCCGCAACGACAAGTCGAATCCCATATTGACTTGGTTCCAGGGGCCGCTCCTGTGGCCAAGGCACCATATCGACTTGCGCCATCCGAGATGCAAGAATTATCTACACAACTCCAGGAGTTGTTGGATAAAGTATTTATAAGGCCGAGCCACTCGCCTTGGGGAGCTCCAGTTTTGTTCGTAAAGAAGAAGGATGGAACCCTGCGGATGTGTTTCGATTACAGAGAATTGACTAAGCTCACTGTCAAGAATCGGTATCCACTACCAAGAATTGACGACTTATTCGATCAGTTGCAAGGATCGAGTTACTACTCCAAGATCAACCTTCGATCTGGATATTATCGGCTAAGGATCCAAGAAGAGAGCGTACCAAAGATTGCATTCAAGACTCGTTATGGGCATTACGAGTTCCTTGTGATGACATTTGGATTGACGAACGCACCAGCAGTAATTATGGATCTGATGAATCGTGTTTGCAAACCATATCTCGATAAATTCGTGATTGTATTTATCGATGATATCCTGATTTATTCACGATTGAAAGAAGAGCATGAGCAACACCTCCGGACCATTCTGGAACTATTAAAGAAAGAGATGCTTTATGCAAAATTCTCAAAGTGCGAATTCTGGATTCACGAAGTACAGTTCCTTGGTCCTGTCATGAACAAGAAGGGTATTCATGTAGACCCAGCAAAGATAGAGGCGATAAAGAATTGGGAAGCCCCCAAGACACCAACCGAAGTTCGACAATTTTTGGGATTAGCAGGCTACTACCGCCGATTTATCGGGAACTTCTCCATGATAGCTCAACCATTGACTTCCCTCACGCAGAAGGATAAGAAGTACTATAGGGGTGATAAGCAGGAAGAAGCCTTCCAACTTCTCAAAAACAAGCTATGCGATGCACCTATACTATCCTTACCCGAAGGCACTGAAGACTTCATGGTATACTGTGACGCTTCGCGTCAAGGATTGGGTTGCGTGCTCATGCAACGCTAAAAGGTCATCTCTTACGCTTCAAGACAGTTGAAAGTTCATGAGAAGAACTACACCACACACGACCTGGAGCTAGGCGCGGTGGTATTCGCCTTGAAGATTTGGCGACATTATTTATACGGTACTCGATGTAAAATCTTCACAGATCACAAGAGTCTACAGCACATATTTGATCAGAAGGAATTAAGTATGCGACAGTGACGATGGGTTGAGTTGCTAAACAACTATGACCGTGAGATTAAGTACCATCCTGGAAAGGCTAACGTTGTAGCAGACGCGTTAAGTCGAAAAGAAAGGGTTAAGACCTTAAGGGTTCGAGCATTGGAAATGACTATTCAAAAAAATCTTACTACACGCATTCATGATGCACAACAAGAAGCTCTTAAGAAGGAGAATCGTAGAGCTGAATATCTCCAAGGTATGGAGAAGAAATTGGTGCCAAATGAAGAAGGAACCTTATACTATATGGGGCGTATTTGGGTTCCGCTCTATGGCGGTATTCGAGAAGTCATATTTTATGAAGCTCACAAGTTGAGATACTCGATCCACCCAGGATCGGACAAGATGTATCAAGACTTGAAGGAATACTATTGGTGGCCGAGGCTTAAAAGCGATGTTGCTGTTTATGTTGGAAAATGCCTAACCTGTGCTAAGGTCAAGGCCGAATATCAGAAACCATCTGGTCTACTACAACAACCAGAGATACCCATGTGGAGGTGGGAGCAAATCTCGATGGACTTCATAACGAAATTACCCAGGACCCCTAGAGGGCATGACATGATATGTGTTACAGTTGATCGATTGACGAAGACTGTGCATTTCCTACCGATCCGAGAGAAGGATAGCACTAGAAAGCTTGCTGAGCTGTATCTTAAAGTAATTGTGGCACGTCATGGAGTGCCTATTTCGATTATTTTAGACAGAGATGGAAGTTTCGTATCAAGGATCTGGCAATCCTTTCAGGAGGCCTTTGGACCTCAGCTAGATCTAAGCACGGCCTTCCATCTGCAAACAGACGGCCAGAGCGAACGGACCATACAAACACTAGAAGATATGCTTCGCACGTGTGTTATGGACCTAAGCGGTAGTGGGATACTCATCTACTTTTAGTCGAGTTCTCCTATAACAACAGTTACCATACGAGCATAAAAGCCGCACCGTTCGAAGCTCTATATGGCCACAAGTGCCGCTAACCGTTGTGTTGGGAAGACGCTGGAGACAAACAATTGATTGGTCCTGAACTTGTTCAAGAGACAACCGACAGGATCGTGCAGATCCGAGAGCGCATTAAGGCAGCTCGTGATCGACAAAAGAGCTACGCTGATCGAAGACGAAAACCCTTAGAATTCAAGGTGGGAGACAAAGTCCTGTTGAAAGTCTCACCTTGGAAAGGTGTAGCAAGATTCGGAAAATGTGGAAAGTCGAATCCACGGTGAATGGTCCAATGTATCCAGCAAATTTGCATCGTCAAATGTTTAGAATCAAGACGAGCATAAAATTACCATTCAAGATCTTGGAAAGAATTGGTACCGTGGCGTACAAACTGGAATTACTGGAAGAACTTGATGGTGTTCATGATACATTCCATGTGTCCAACCCCAAAAAGAGTCCAACCCAAGAAACAGTTATCATCCCTACGGATGAGGTGCATATCGACGACACACTCCGATTTACATAACAGTCTGTTGAGGTAACGGATTGGAAGATCCATAAAACAAGGAGGAGTCGCATTAAGTTTGTCAAAGTACGATGGAACTCTAAGCACGGACCCGAGTACACGTGGGAACGTGAAGACCGGTTCAAAGCCAAGTACCCCCATTTGTTCGAGAAAGCTCCTGCGGGAGATAACTCAGCCTGAATTTCGGGACGAAATTCTTTTAACGGGGGGAGACTCGGACAACTGGCACAAAACCGGTAATTTTCGTACAGTCTAATTATTAGTAAATATCTGCAATTATGTGCTTAAATGTCAACATTGTCTAATTTCATGCTATACATGTGAATTCATGCACGTTTTATACTTCAAATATTGCTTTATGCATTCCTTTTAGCGTTGCGTCAGAAAGACTAGTAAACTCACCGGTAAGACACACTGTGTCAGCAGTTCTGTAGAAAACAATCAGATATTAGAATTAGGGCCTAGGTATAGGTCCAACATCTAAAATACATTAAAACCCAAGTGTGGACACAAGGGTTAACATATAAACTTTCCGGAAGCTAAACTATGCACTAAAAGACACCCGAAACGCACTTTAAATGCAGAATTCAGCATAAATCAGCACTAATTCAGCTATAATCAGCTATTTAACACAATAATATCATGCAAAATTTATGTTTTATTGTCCAAAATAACTTACAAAGTGTTGGGAATTAAAACTGCCACAAAAGGGGCTTCATACCTAGTGAAACTGCGAAATTCAGCACTTTAACGAACCGAACAACCGAACAGTAACCGGGACATCAAAATTTGACTAGAAGTAATGTTTTTATGATATTAAGCTAGTATTAAAGCTAGAACACTTTAAAACTGATAAAAACACCTAAACACACTTAAACATACTTAAACCTTCTAGTTTGCAATTTAAACCCCTAACTTCCAAAAATTTACATTTTACCCCCCCCCCCCTCACCAAATCCAGCCCCTATGGGTCCCACCTAAATTTTTTACTTGATTTTATTAGATTATATTATATTTTATGTAAGGAATATTCTAGTAATATACCATATGGAAGATTTGGAAGATCTTTATAAAAGCATAAACAAATCACACACCTTCATTCACCTTCTTCTTCCTTGTTTCTTCCTCCCTACGCATGGCTCATCACACACACATATACACATTCATTTTCAACCTTAAATCATTCAATCCAAGGTGATCTAGTGGTGTATGGAGGCCATTTAGGAAGGTGTATGGTGCTAGAACTTGAAGGACCACCTTGTGGAGCTTTTAACCTCTTGATTTCTTCCTTGTTCATCATCTCCATTTTTGTGCCACTTCCCTAGCCATTAGAGCTAGTAGTAAGCTTCTTCATCACTAATTTAAGTCATGTTTATGTTATGTACAAGATTCACCATCTAAACAACTTAACTTCTAATGTTAAAAATGAGAAGATCTAACATATTCATGAAGAAAATAAGTGATTACATGAATTTTTAGTGTATGGAATGATGTTGTTGGTGCTATATTTTGTGTGTACGATTAGATCAAGTATGCTAAAGCTTGGATCTACCAAGTTTAAGCATGGATCTTGAAGGATCCATGGGTAAACTTGAAGATGAACATATGAAGCATGATGTGAACTAGAAATATGAAATTTTATGCATAAACTTGTAATAAAGTGTGTGTAGAACTAAATTTTGAAACTAAAATTCATGGAAAGTTTGTTTAAAATGTAACATAAAGCTTGTTTTTGGAAGGACCTAAAGATATTAAGCATGGATCTTGAAAGATCCATGGTGAAACATGATGTTAAACATAATGATCTTTCTAATAAACATAAAAGTGGTTTTTAGAACATGATTTACAAACTTTGAAACCATTAAACTCATAAATAAGTTGGTTAATAAAATAAAGTCTTACAAAAGTTTGTTTAAAAACCACAAGAACACTTATTTTTGGAAAGATCATAATATGTTAAGTGTAGATCTAAAAGACTACACGTTTTTAACAAGAATCAAGTTCACCATGATGTTCATATGAAGAAATGGAAAGATCATAATATGTTAAGTGTAGATCTAAAAGACTACACGTTTTTAACAAGAATCAAGTTCACCATGATGTTCATATGAAGAAATTAGTATATGTTGGTGATGATTGTTGTTGAAAATTGTTTTGATGATTGAAAAGAAAATAAACGCATGTTTTGAAAACATGGGAAACCTCCATTTTTAGGGGAAACTATGTCAAAATTTTATAAATTTTGACACTAAGAAAAATATAAGTTTTGGTGAAACTTATTCCCCAAAAATCCACCTAAAAATATTTACCAAGGTTTCCCTAATTTTTGTGTAAATTACAAGTCAAGAAATGATGGTTTCTTCAAGTTAAAATTAATATTAAGTATGTATATTTTTTTAGAGAAAATATATATATTTAGTGAACACCAAATTTTGTGCTAAGTGTATACTATGTGTATTATATGTAGTAGTGTATTAGGAACTTGAAAATACACTAAGTACTCCCAAGGAGTATGAATACAAAAATACACATACAAATACATGAGAATACATGAGTATACAAGTATACAAGTATACAAAATACCTCACAAAGAAACACATGGGCAAATGCAAGAAAATATATTTCTTAACATATTATTGAATTTGGACACTATGGACTTAAATATGTATTTTTGGACAAAAATATATAACCATTACCAAGTATGGAATTTATATAAAAATCGGGTGAATAACGAAAATGATTATATATATTATATAGCATGACAAAATATATATATGTTTCATACAAATCTTAAAAATAGATTACTTTTAAGAAATATAATTCCGGAAAGTAATAAAAATCAAAGTATTGATTTTTGGTGAAAAACATAAAATACACAAGTGTTTACATAAAATACAAGTATACTTTCCTAAGAATAGTTGTACAAAAATAATATTGAGAATAATATTTCACAAAATACTTATATTTATTTTTGGGGAAAATAATATAAGTAACTTATATGAGAATATATACATAAACAAAAGATGGTGACTTGTACTTGTGTGATACAAGTCTAGCGACTAACATTAACAGAACACGTATAGGTCACGACGCTACGAAACCAACCGGTGAAGTTTATGGCGCAGGATACGCAAAGTTATGAGTTCATGTCCCCCTTTTCTTTTAACTGTTTTCAGTTTTTATAACTTCGGGGGTGAAATACATGCTACAAATGTTTCGAACGTTTACAAATGGTTTGTAGAATACAAAACTAAGGAATGACACATAGATCATGTGACGAATAGGGTACCATAAGCACCATTAATCAACGTATACATTTAGACCGCGGAACAAAAGGTTAGATCTAATGGGTTTCAGGCAACCCCACTCTTGGCCTACTTCTACCAATGAGTGCTTCTGTGTCTCAGTCAAACTCGACAAAAATGCCTAGGTTTGGTGGCTTCCTATGTCGTGACAAATGTTAGTGGCCCTGCAAACCACTAGCGATCTCGTATTCCTTACATTCACAGTACTTAGTTACAGATACGTTTTACAAGTTACATACCATGTTTTCATTCAAGTATAAAACATTCTATACAAAAACTGCATGAACTCACACCAACATTAGGTTGACGATTTTCCAAAACTTACATGTATTTCAGGGAACAAGTTGGATCTTGGGCGCTGGTGTTATTTTCAAGACGTAAATTTCAAGTTTAGATGTCATCCACTTTTGTTTTGTATCATAACTTGAGGGTTTTGGTTGAAACTGAAATGACTTGTGTTAGTAACATTTCAATCTTATGAACGGATGAACATCTTATTTTAATCATGTAGTTGTTTATTATAATTGAATGCAATGATATTGAGCAAGTCACACATCATACGCTTTCGCAAAAGTCAGGGTGTGACACGGAATATGGTGATTCCTGTTCGGTCGGGTCACTTGGGCCGAGATAGGGTTTCTGTTGTTCAAGAATGTTATCAAAATGTCTCGTTCAAACACTACAAAACTTCAAACGAATCAAGTGTCAAGACGAACGGATCGTCGGGACGGATTGCCGTCTGATCGGATTGCCACCCGATCGACCGGCCATCCTATCGGGTTGCACTTGGTTCCATATTTGAACTATTTTTCAAGCTATTCAAAGGTTCTGAATGTTGAAACGGATTTCCACCCGATTGGATTGCCATCCGATCGAGTGACCGTCCGATCGTGTGACGTTTGGGACTTGGATACTTAAACAATTTTCAACATGTTCAGTACGTACGGATTGCCACCCGATCGGATTGCCATCCGATCGAGTGACCGTCCTGCTGTGAACTTGTTCTCAAACTGAGAAGTCTCGTCAATCAGATTGCTGTTCGATCGACCGACCGACCGAAAGGTAGGCATACTTCTCTATTTTTAAAATGCTACAATGAAAACTTCAAAAGGCAAACCATCATACACAAACACATCCTCACCAAACGAGGTGACAATCCAATCGAATGGCCATCCGATCGGATGACCATCCGAACAGATTGCCACCAGATCAATTGGCCATCCGATCGGATTGCCATCCGATCCTTGGTACAACTACACCGTTTTACACGCCGACTTTCGTCTATGCTATCGTTAACTGTTCAGGCTAATTCCGCTCTAGCGCTCCCTTCAATCCATTAACTCTATCGCTGTGAGTATACTCGAACCCTTTTTGCTTTATGCACTTTTGGGTGTTACATACATTACTTATTCTAAATCACAAGGGACACACTACGCAATACTTTAACGCTAACCGCTACCGCATGTTATACGTGACTCGATGAATGCTTGTTTGTTATGTTTACACATAGATTGCTGTCTACCTGCCTTAGCAACGATAGTACTATAGTTTGGACTCAGCACCTGTTCACTCAGGGGTTGTTAAGGACTATTAATCGCATGATTCGCAGTGGTGAATATGTGTTATGAACTGCCTTGCGCAGTTAACCTGCAGTCATTGGTATTGATAGGATCATGTCGATAACTTACATGCTTCACATTACACGTTGTATGTGCTGGTTATGCGTAAACGATTTCGAACTCTATTATGCTATTATCAAATTTGTATGCTCACCTTTACACTATGTGTATTGACTTTTACTTTAACGTATGTGGCAGGTGCTTAAGATGCTAGGATGCCTTGTTTGCTGTGTGATGAAATCGAGGCTAGGAAATAGTCTAGAAACAAACAAACAATTTAGTTTTATTTGAAATCTGAGTTGTCAGAACAGAACTACTTGTCTTGATTTTTGTCTGTAATAACTATGCTACTTATTATGTCATGGTATGGGATGTGATGCTTTAAATAACTGGTAATCGTAGTTGTTATGGAAACTTCTGGACAATCTGTTTCGCTCAGTGACACGCCCCGATGTTTCCGCCATCGGTTGGGGTGTGACAGATTGGTATCAGAGCCATAACTATAGGGAATTAGGCAAGACTCAACCTAGTCCGGGTTGATGTCTTAGAACTACGTAGTCTATAGTCTAAGTACCAATAGACCGACTTGTGCATACCCGGTAGGGGTTTTGCACGAGCTTGCTCGCTAATTCTCGCTCGAACTCGCTGTACACTACACACTTGCGCGAACATCGCATACTACAGTTACGTGCAAGATCAGCCTTTCCTAAGGTTGATTACACACACAAACGAATGATCTGGTTAAGATTAGATGTGATAACCGTAAATTCTCGACCAGATTACTCGTCGAATTGCTATTTTTACTATAAAACAAGAGAAATTGTGTTGGATTAGGAGTGAAATCTATACTTCGACGCAAATCTTCTTATCAATCTCGTGATTTTATCACACAAGCAGGAATGCAGTCGCTAAGTTAGGGGTGAAACCCGAACCTTGATGACACGTTCTACTCTCAAATGTGGTTTTACAACACTCTCACCAAAGTCTCGACGGACTCAAACGACTTGGGTCACACTGTAACTGGAAGGATGCGTGCCGATCGCTCGAATCGAAGCGAGAGCATAGTTCCGAAGGCCAAAGTGTGCACCTAAACTCCTTGTGAACAGTCGAATCACCTTGGATAGTCGACGTCTATCACACCCAAGACAATCTATTCTCGATTTCTATGTGTTTTGATTCGGAGCCCGCAACTGCTGACTCTGATATTTGTCGATTTTATGTGGAATTATGTGTTTATACGTTTCGATTTTGGTGATTTATTTATCTTCGCTGTTTATTTCGACCAACACGCACAACCCACACTACATAATCGTCAACAAATCGCTGGTCATCATTCGCAATCGCTGCTCGATATTCACAATCGCTATAATTAATCGTGGTATGCGCTGTGAAGGATAGGGAATAAGTGCAACATATAGTTAGGTTTCTGTATTCTGACTGCCTCTTAAATGATAAGGGACCACGTATGTCACATATAGGAAAATACGTGCGAAATATAGTGTGTTTACTTGCTTCCGTGCTCTACGTGTTTATGTGCTAATGTGTTTACGTGCCTATGTGCCTACATGCCTGTGTGATTATATGAATAGATGTGTTCCTGAGGTTTATAGTGAATCGCTAGACTATACTAGGAATAATCGTAATTTGTGTTGAGTCCTGTGACGATGTCTGTTGCAGACAATGTCGTCATCTGGATCTCACGCTACTCAAGTTGCTCGCCGAAAGCAAGCAGATAAACGCCTTGCCGCTATGGTTGCGAAGAAAATGGCGAAGGTTGTTCCTCAGATCGTCAGTGAACTGTACGAAAATGTGAGCAAATCTTCTGAAGAGTCAAGGACCGACTCCCAAAGCTGCTTTTAGCTTCAAGCAGTTCAAAGCTCGCGGACCGAAAGAATTTACTGGCGAAGGTGGTCCTACGGCCTTATTTCAATGGTTTAATTCGATCGAGGTCACCCTGCGCCAGAGTGGTTGTCCTAACGATCTCCGCACTCTGAATGCTACCGGCGTCTTCCAATCCCGAGCGCTAGATTGGTGGACGGCCGAGAGAAACAAATGCGGAAACGATGTAGCTTATGGTTTGACGTGGGATGAGTTGAAGGACGTCATGTTGGAAGAGTTCTGCCCTCCCCACGACCGCTAAAAGTTGGAGGACGAATTCTGGCACATCAAGCAGAAGGAGGGTGACAACGCTGCTTTAACCGCTCACTTCAAGCAGCTTAGCATAATCTGTCCTGATCAAGTTAAGACCTCCGACATGGAAATCAAGAAGTATATCCGAGCTCTGCCAGATTGTGTCACAGATTTTGTGCAAGCTTCAAAGCCCGCAATAATCGAAGAAACTTACCTGCTTGCCGCTGAAATAAACGATAAGCGAGTCAAGTCTGGCTTCTGGGATAAAGCCGCCAAGAATCTACATCAAGCTACCACCGCACCAACCGCTGAAACTTCCGCCACTCCTCAGTCTTCAAAAGCCTCTCGTCGCAAGAGGAAGAACAACAGCAACTCCAGCAACAAGAACTGTGTTGTAACCACTGCTGCCCCACTCCAAGCTGTACCAGCTCAGCAGCAAACTAAACACCGCCAGGTCGCACCACCGGTAATCAAAGCACCGCCGGCAAAGCGTGCTTATACTGCCGTCGACTTCAACGAACGAGAGAGAGGGTGTTTAGGGTTTGTGATGATGTGAATGTTGACTAATGAGAACCACGTACAATTACTTATGTGTGTGCGTGCATATATCATCTCAAGAGTGGCCAGCCCAAATTCCATGTTATTATTTGGGCTTTGTTTAACCATACATGGTGTGGGCTCGGGTTTGGTTTTGAGTGGTGTGGGCCGAGGAAAAGAAACGTGAGAGAGGTGTGGCCTCCGGCCCAAGAGGGTGCGTGTTAAGCAAGCGAGTTTGCGGCCCAATAGGTTAGTTCTCTAAATTAGTTAAACGACACGTAAAAGTGTTTAACGGTTTCTTATAAGCATACACACATAAACATTTAATTGTGCACGAGATAGGTAAATAAACACAGAGACACACGCCAAAGGTTTGTGGAATTTCAAGTAGTGCTAACCTTAGTTATTCGGGTTGTCACATCATCCCCAACTTGAAAGAAATTTCGTCCCGAAATTTGATAAGTAAGCACAGAGAAGTGAAGTGATAGATCAAGATTGCTGCAGATTTTCCTCAGGTGCCACATCATCCCCAACTTGAAGAGGAATTTCGTCCCGAAATTCACCAGTTGCACCAGAATTAGATTGGTCACCATGAAAGAGTTGAGGATACTTGAGTTTCATCTGATCCTCGCGCTCCCACGTGAACTCCGGTCAGCGTCTTGAGTTCCAACGAACCCTCACAATCGGAATTCGACTATGCTTACGAACCTTGACTTCCCGATCCACGATTTCGATAGGTTCTTCAACAAACTGCAACTTGTCATCAATCTTCAGCTCTTGAAATGGTACAACCAATGTTTCATCGGACAAACACTTCTTCAATTGCGAAACATGAAAGACATCATGAACATTACCCAACTCAGCAGGTAACTTTACCGATTCGCTCCAAGATTTTGAATGGCCCAACGTAACGCGGATTAAGCTTGCCGAGCTTCCCAAAGCGTACAACACCCTTCCACGACGAAACTTTCAACATAACACGGTCACCTACAGCGAACTCTAACGGTTTCCTACGCTTGTCAGCGTAGCTTTTCTGATGATCACGCGCTGCCGCCATACGATTTATGATCTGAATAATCTTTTCTGAAGTTTCAAGTATAAGCTCAGGGCCCGTGATCTGGATGTCACCCACCTCAGCCCAACAGAGAGGAGAACGACACTTCCGCCCACACAATGCTTCAAACGGAGCTGCCTGAATACTAGTGTGGTAGTTGTTGTTGTACGAGAACTCTATCAACGGCAAATGTCTCTCCCAGCCTTTGCCAAAATCGATCACACATGCTCGCAGCATGTCTTCAAGTGTCTGGATGGTTCGCTCACTCTGACCATCCGTGCCTGAGATGATGGAAGTTGGCACCCCGTGCCTGGAAACCACTTCTTTAAGATAAACCGCTGCAAGCTGTGAGAACTTATCCATTTCCTTGATTGCTAGAAAATGCGCTGAATTCGTGAGACGATCAACGATCACCCAAATAGTATCATTTCTGTCCTGAGTTCTTGGCAAACCAGTGACGAAATCCATAGCAATTTGCTCCCATTTCTACGTGGGTATCTCTGGTTGCTGAAGTAGGCCTGAGGGTTTCTGATACTCCACTTTGTCTTTAGCATAAGTCAAACACTTACTCACGTACGTCACTATGTGAGCTTTCATCTTCGGCCACCAATACATTACTCTAAGATCCTGATACATTTTGTCTGAGCCCGGATGAACTAAATACCGAGACTTGTGCGCTTCGTCCATCACAAGCTCTCTAAGATTACCAAAGAAAGGAATCCATATTCGCTCCATGCAATAGAGAATACCATCCGATATCTCTACAAGTCGTTTTTCCATGCCCCTCAAGTACTCTGCCTCAAGAATACACCTGCTTTGTTCCCCAAGAATACACCACGCCTTTCTGTGTCAACGAGGTAAGAGGTTGAGCTATCTTCGAGAAATCCTTGATAAATCTTTGGTAATACCCAGCGAGACCGAGAAATTATCGCACCTCCGAAGGATTCTTTGGTGCCGCCCAATTCCTGATAACATCAATCTTAGCAGGATCCACGTGTATCCCTGATTCATTAACAATGTGGCCAAGGGAGTGCACTTCTCGTATCCAGAAGTCACACTTAGAGAACTTCGCATAGAGTTGCTCCTTCCTCAGAAGTTCCAAGATAAGACGCAAGTGCCGCTCGTGGTCCTCCTTGCTCTTAGAGTAGATCAAGATGTCATCAATAAACACGATAACGAAGTCGTCAAGATACGGCTTGCACACACGATTCATAAGGTTCATAAAGACTGCTGGTGCGTTTGTCAATCCGAATGGCATAACCAAAAACTCATAATGTCCGTATCGCGTTCGAAAAGCTGTCTTTGGTATATCCTCTTCTCGGACTCTCATCTGATGATAGCCCGACCTTAAATCGATCTTCGAGTAAAATCTTTACCCTTGCAACTGGTCAAACAAGTCGTCAATGCGTGGTAAAGGGTAGCGGTTCTTGACTGTCACCTTGTTGAGTTCTCTATAGTCAATACACATATGGAAAGATCCGTCCTTCTTCTTTACAAACAAAACTGGGGCTCCCCAAGGCGATGAACTGGGTCGGATAAAACCCCTATCCAACAGTTCTTGAAGTTGATTAGATAACTCTTGCAACTCTCCTGGTGCAACACGATAAGGAGCACGGGCAATCGGAGCTGCTCCTGGCATAAGGTCAATCTGGAATTCCACCTGGCGATGTGGAGGTAAACCGGGTAACTCTTCAGGAAACACGTCAGGAAACTCACGAACTACTGGAAGGTCCTCGATCTTACTCTCTTCGGGTTGCGAATCGGTAACAAGAGCTAGAATAGCAGGGTAGCCCTTTCGTTGGCACTTCTGGGCTTTCATGACTGAGATGATGCCGACCATGGCACCACTACGATGACCTTGAATCGATAAAGATTCCCTACTGAGGAGAGGGACACGCACGATTTTCTCTTTACAGAGAATTTCCGCTTGATGCTTAGACAGCCAATCCATGCCAACGACCACATCAAAACTTCCAAGAGTAACGGGGAGTAAGTCAATGTCGAACACTTGACCCATGAGATCAAGTTTACAACCAAAAAGGACATGAGAAGCTTCAATCGATTTACCATCAGCTAATTCTACTACATGCTTATTTACAAGAGGTGTGGGAGTCAACCCTAACTGAGGACTGAACCCCAAAGACACATAACTGAAATCGGCACCAGAGTCGAATAAAACAGAAGCAAAAAGACCGTTCACAGAAAACGAACCGGTCACAACATTGCCATCATTGCGAGCTTCCCCAGCGCCAATAGTAAATACGCTTCCACGTGCCCCGTTCCCACCATTGTTCCCATTATTGTTATTATCAGCGTTGTTGTTGTTGCCAGCATTCTGGTTAAGCTGAGGGCAATCCCGCTTAAAGTGACCCTCGTCTCCACACTGAAAATAGCCCTTACGGTTTCCCTGATTCTGTTGAGGCTGTTGCCTCTCCTGTTGCTGCGGCTGCTATGGCTGCTTTGGGAGCCAAACCCTACAATCTTTAGCCATATGACCCACCTTGTTGCACCTGTGACATACCCGGGTGCACGGCCCGTGATGGTGGAACATACACTTATTACACTTTGGTAGTTTTCCCGCGTAGGAACCCTGATTTGAATTGTTGCTCTGGTTCTGATTCACAGAAGACGGCTGGCTAAAACTGCGGTTGATACTGTTGTCTGCCCTTTTCTGTGACTGATTCGAGTTGGACACCTTGTCCACTTCATTCCACTTATGTTTGCTGTCAGTGGCAGGAGTAGTAGCCATAGCAGTAGTGACAGTGGTAGAAACACGCGGTGGTAGCGAGCCACGCTCCACCTCCTGATCCGTGATCTTGTGAGCTAAACGGATGATCTGAGCTAATTGTTTAGATTCACTGCAGTAACCAAACCCTTCATCTGGGGGGCTAATCCCTTGATGTATAGCTCGATTCTTCGGTGTGGGGGTCGTGATAAATTCGGGCACATAATAGCTAACTCATGGGAGCGTTTTGTGTATGCCTCAATCTCAGATCCCACCATCTTCAGATCATAATATTCGTTCTCAAGTTTCTGAATCTCATCACGAGGACAATACTCCTCCCTCATCAACTCCTTAAAATCGTCCCAAGTGTTGGCATTCGCCATGTCGATACCCAACATCTGGACCTGGGCATTCCACCATGTCGAGGCACCATCCTGGAGTGTGCCTGAAGCATACTTCACTATGTCCCCGACAGGACAGTTACACATTGCAAACACTGATTCGGCTTTCTCAAACCAACGCAGGAGTCCCACAGCCCCTTTAGTCCCACTGAAGGTCTGTGGCTTACAATCCATGAACGTCTTGAATGTACAAGCAGGTGGATGGTTTTGATTCGGATTAGCTTGCTGACCTAAGAACAAAAGAAAATGCAACACACGAGTAAGAGCTGTGTACGCGACACAAGAATAAAGGGTATTTGGCACATATCATACCAGCTTGATAGGCTGCCAAAGCCTCAACCACTCGGGTGTTGATCAGGTCAGTCAATTCTGCCTGAGTCATAGCAATGTGTCCACGTCCGTGACCTCGTTCGCTCATGATTCTATATAAGAAGAGGAGAAAGGTTAAGAGTCGAAATAAGGTAGGAGTCAAACCCCACGATGACTTCTACGAACTACTAGATTACACTAAACAACAGAGCGGGACCCCTTTCACACTCGTCAGGCCTTGTTGGGACTCACATGCACCCCTCATTATTATTATGTGTGCACCCGTAATAATTATGCGATTTTCATGTTTATCTCAGCTCCCCCTAACTTATGCTAAAAGATCCCTCAAGTTCTCACAACAAGACAGAATGCCACAAACACAAACCAGGAAAATCTAACGGAATATCGCACTGTGACTCTATAAATCACATAACTCAGATAAATACTCATGAATTCTGTCTGAAATGCTAAGTGTGTGCAATCGCATGCAACATTGTACAGAAGTGTATACTAGATATACTATGTAATAAGTAAACGAGAGATGAACCTTGCAATCTGAAGTTGAGTGTCATGGTCGCTTTCTGAACTGTTCGGTTATAGTCTGGTTTTATAAAAACGTTTTAAAACCTAGTTCACTATAACCAGTGGCTCTGATACCAAACTGTCACACCCCTAAAATACCACATGCGGTAACCCTGCTAGGCGTGTGACGTACCAGGATCTAGCCACTAATCACATTGAACTAACCATAATATGCTTAACAAAATCTCCATTCATTAAATAAAACATCCATAGAACATAATCCAAGTTAAATAGTGACAGCGGAAGCAAATAATAATTCATTGTTTAAATGTTTCAAAACCCAATGTATATGAATTCAGTAAACAAGACACGCATTGCCCAGCACTGCGACCCATGACCACTCCAGTCATCCAGATAGCAAGTTCCCATCCAAAGTACCTAACGACCTGCGAGCATGCAACAAGTGTATCAGACAACGCTGGTGAGTTCATAGTTTTACGAAAACGTTGATTACCAAGTGTTTAGTTTAATCCATTGAATTTAATGTTGATAATATCCCGAATACAAGACGACTCCTGATTTACATTGCCCTTTCTCCAATGCTCCTATCAAAGCATTGGTCATGACTAGGTCATTAGTTCACACCCGTCCTCTCAGGTACGGGGTGAGGGTGCCAAACCTAAGTAGCGCTACCAACTAATACCTTGTTACCTCTCAGGTAACCAAACAACACGGAGGGACTTTAATGGTGATAGGATTAGTATATTATCCAACATTCCAGATTTACCCAAAAGACATATTCCTCTCAGGAATACCCATGATTTACCCAAAACCAATCCCTCTCAGGGATACCCAAAGACTGTCCCAACCACCGGGACGCATGCTCAAGAGGAATGAACTCACCTTTGGTTTGCTCGGTAAGACTAGTTACTTGGTCACACTTAGTCAATCAAAGCCTATGATGTTCATATATACAACAATCAGTTTGCATCCAAGTTGATCACGTTGCCACACAAGAAAATTACCATAAAACATATACAATTAATACACGTATTCAGAATGTGCTCGACTCCGTACTACAGCCCAAGACTTAATACCCAAGGGATGAGGCCCAAAGAAGTATCCGGCCTGAACCCGATCGTGCATCCCAAAACAACATGTCACCTACAAGTGCATGTGTGTGTGTAGGTAGCCCATCGAAACCCAGCTTCACTTTATTAACATAACTTAATGTTAATACTAGTTTGACTCTTTGAGTTGTAACAGCCCACTAAACTTCGGCCCAACCCAACTATCCCCATGTTCATACACGAATTAAACACACATATTTTGTTGTTGTTTTAGAACAATTTGAGTCATGAACCTTACAAGCTTTTTAAGTGTATGAGTAACAATTCCCTAACACCTAATTCTTGTTTTAATCCAATGTGTTCAAACTGTTTTGCCAATCACCCTTGCAGCCCATTTAGGTACCGGCCCAAAACAAGTCCAGCCCATCAGAACTGCACGGCTACTCCCATCACGCTATTGTGCGGCCCAGATGCCGTTGTGGTGGGCCTGCTGTTGTTTGTTTGGTACGGGTGATGGTATGAAGCCCAAAGATGCTAACATACTACAATTCCATTCCAATTTAAACCAAGTTAGATTTGCAAAAACCGTTTCTTGTTATAAATCCATCTCTATCAACAATTCCTAACTATTATTCTATGACACTTCCATGACTAATGTCTCACATTAACATCACCGAATCACTGTTATAATTCGCAAACCAAACCCTAGTTTTCAAGCACATGCTCATGACTCTAAGAATTTTATAGGCTCACAACCCTAGGTTATCAAGATAATGCCATAGAGTGTAATTTATTGATTCATCATTTAATCACTGTAATCGCTTTATCATATTAATCGGCCCAAATCATGAAATTTGTATCATCAGGTGGGCATCATCGCAGCCCCTAAAACCACCTCTAATCGCGCATGTTGCTAATATTTATCACCATTACATTCACATAAACAACACATAACAACACATAACATCACGTATCAATCACATAATATATGCATCAAAGGAATTTGATCCAAGCAAGGGCAATATTAAACTAACCGAGAGTTCGACCGAAGAAAGTGAGGCGTCGATGAGGGGATCTACTGCCGTCGACTTCAACGAACGAGAGAGAGGGTGTTTAGGGTTTGTGATGATGTGAATGTTGACTAATGAGAACCACGTACAATTACTTATGTATGTGTGTGCGTATATCATCTCAAGAGTGACCGGCCCAAATTCCTTGTTATTATTTGGGCTTTGTTTAACCATACATGGTGTGGGCTCGGGTTTGGTTTTGAGTGGTGTGGGCCAAGGAAAAGAAACGTGAGAGATGTGTGGCCTCCGGCCCAAGTGGGTGCGTGTTAAGCGAGCGAGTTTGCGGCCCAATAGGTTAGTTCTCTAAATTAGTTAAACGACACGTAAAAGTGTTTAACGGTTTCTTATAAGCATACACACATAAACATTTAATTGTGCACGAGATAGGTAAATAAACACAGAGACACATGCTAAAGGTTTGTGGAATTTCAAGTAGTGCTAACCTTAGTTATTCGGGCTGTTACATGCTTCGTGTTTGTTTGATACTGGAGCCGATAACTGTTTTGTATCGTTTGAGTTCGAAAAGCCTCTTAATCGTAAGCGTGCCCATCTTCCCTCGACGTTCGATGTTGAAGTTACCACCGGAAGAACCGTCGTCGTCAACTCTGTTCTTCGTGATTGTACTCTTGAACTCAACAATCACATCTTTCCTATCGACCTTATCCCGATGCAGCTCGGTAGTTTTGACGTCATAATAGGCATGGACTTTCTTCGCGAAAACCATGTCGAAGTTGTTTGCTTCGCTAAGATGATTCGATTCTCGCTCGCTAATGGTGATCAATTGTGTGTGTATGGTGAAACTCTCTCGAAGGACCTCAAGCTCATGTCTTGTATCCAAGCTAGCAAGTATCTCCGCAAGGAATACAGAGCTTTCTTGGCTAATATTGTAGTAGCGGAGAAGGAAAAGAAAAGGAAGACTGAAGTGAAAGACGTCCCCGTTGTTTGTGAATTCCCTAACGTTTTTCCTGAAAATCTCCCAGGTCTACCTCCAAGTCGTGATATCGACTTTCGCATCGACCTCATTCCTGGAGCAAACCCTGTTGCAAGAGCTCCTTATCGACTCGCTCCATCTGAAATGTGCGAACTCTTGAGTCAGCTCCAGGAATTGCTTGACAAAGGCTTTATTCGCCCTAGCACCTCTCCTTGGGGCGCACCAGTCCTTTTCGTCAAAAAGAAGGATGGGTCGTTCCGGATGTGCATCGACTATCGGGAACTTAATAAGCTGACAATCAAGAATCGTTACCCTATGCCTCGCATCGATGATTTGTTTGACCAGTTACAAGGTGCTACGTGCTTCTCCAAGATCGATCTACGCTCGGGCTACCACCAGTTACGCATACAAGAGGAGGATATTCCCAAAACCGCTTTTCGCACTCGATACAGTTACTACGAGTTCGTTGTTATGCCCTTTGGTTTAACCAACGCACCCGCGGTTTTTATGGATCTGATGAATCGCGTGTGTAAACCTTTTCTCGACCGCTTCGTCATCGTGTTCATCGATGATATCCTGATCTATTCCAAGTCGAAAGCCGAACACGCGCACCATCTACGTTTGGTTCTCGAGCTACTCCGGGGGAATCGACTCTATGCCAAGTTCTCCAAGTGTGAATTCTGGCTGGAGGAGGTTCAATTCCTCGGTCACATTGTTAATAGTCAAGGTATTCACGTCGACCCCGCGAAGATCGAAGCTGTCAAGAGTTGGGTCACACCCAATAACCCGTCTGAAGTCCGTTCTTTTCTCGGACTAGCGGGCTATTATCGCCGATTTATCGAAGGGTTCTCTAAAATCGCTGTGCCGCTCACCTCTCTCACGCAAAAAGACAAGCCTTTTGTTTAGGGAACTGGATAAGAGACTGCCTTTCAAACCCTCAAGTACATGCTTTGCAATGCTCCTGTTTTCACTTTACTCGACGGAAACGATGACTTTATTGTCTATTGTGATGCCTTGAACCTTGGCCTTGGTTGTGTTCTCATGCAGCGAGACAAGGTTATTGCTTACGCATCTCGTCAGCTCAAGATCCACGAGAAGAACTATACAACCCACGACCTCGAGCTAGGCGCAGTTGTTTTTGCATTAAAGATTTGGCGACACTACCTTTATGGTACTAAGTGTACGATCTTCACCGATCATAGGAGCCTACAACATATCTTTAATCAGAAGGAGCTAAATATGCGTCAACGCCGGTGGGTAGAACTTCCCAATAATTATGATTGTGAGTGTAACACCCCGTGTTTTCACGAGTGAAAGTCAAAGTCAAGGTCAAAGTCAACGACCGATTTCGCGCGACGTGACTCATAGAATTGTTTGTATGATATTTAGATTATGTGGAGTAAATGTCGTACATTGCAATAATCAACCCATATCTCAATCGACCTACGACTGTGAACGATAGGAAGTAACAATGCGATAAAGTTAACCAAGCTATGCTAATCAAATCGACATCAAATCGTAACTCGGGCTGTGTATTTTACTTGCCGTTATACGTGTGTGTGTGCCTTACGTGTTACCCGTGCATGTTTATTTTATGTTATTTTATGTTGTGATAATCAAGCGAACTCAATCGAACTCGAAGTCTAACTCGAACCTAAACGAACCCGAACCCGAATCCCGAGTCGAACCATATAAGAAGTAGTTGGGACTGAAAGTAATTTGATTAGGAAACCCTATCGAATCGCTCGCAAAGCGAAACCGAATCAACGTCGCACCGAACACACCAAAGGAGGTGGCGTCCGCACGGATGGCCAATCCGCACGGATTGCCAATCCGCACGGATTGCCAATCCGCACGGATGGCCAGTCCGCACGGATAACCTACCCGGGTGCGTGCCATGCGCACGGCTCACCCTTTCCCTTTTTGGCATCCTATAAATACACGGGTCACTCTCCACTTTTTCCACTTTTGGCAAGTGACGTCCGAACCACACGCATTCTTCACCTTTTCTCAGATTTCTCTCAATCCAGGTAAGATCTTGCACTAATCCTTGTACATCTTTGATCACTACACAATTCTACACACTTCTATCTTTCGAATCTTCCATTTTAACCAAGAAATCATCCGGACTCGAGGTATTCACGGGTGACGTCATCATGAAGTTCATAAGAACTTCATGCTTGGCTTCATTCCACCAAGAATATCTCAGATCTAAACGATTTCTACAAGTTTTTACAATAACTTCACCTAGATCTAAACTTTTCTAAGGATAAAAGAGTTGAAAGAAATAAACCTAAGTTCTCTCCTTCTTTTACCCTTAAAACCGGTACAAATCCGATCAGTCCTAGGGTTCTACTCTTCAATAGTGATGCCCTAGTTCTAGATCCGGAGTCCTACCCATAGACAACTGATTTCGGGGTTAACCGGGACGACCGTTCTAAGTCGCCGACAGGCCGAGTTAGGGTGGTTCCTGACCGGCCTAGTCACGTGGGTAAGAACACAACTCCAAGTGGTTGCCACGTAATCAGAACGTCTCGATAAGCGACAACAGAAACCAAGTGTAGACGAACGGAACAACCAGACCAGTTGTCCGCACGGACAAGCTATCCGCACGGGCTAGCTGTCCGCACGGACGAGCCATACGCACGTACAGCCCATACGCACGTACAGGTCATACGCACGGGTTGTCATCCGCACGGACTACCCTTGGGACCCACTTTCCAAACAAGGTTTGAGTATCGACGAACGAGCAATCCGGACGGACGACCTCTGAATGGATTACTCTTCGGATCATGAGATACTGAGGCCTTAAAATGAAAATCAAACAATCTCCATCCGCACGGCCAAGCCGTACGCACAGACAGGCTATCCGGACGGATTGTCTCTGCCCGCGCGGCCGGCTTGAAAAGTAGAAACACTTTGGTGTTTTCAAAATGCTACAACGAAAACTCCAAAGCACAAGCCATCATACACAAACACATCTTAGGAAGAAACAATCCACTTGAACATTTATCCACACAAGCAATCTATCCGTACGGATAAGTCGTCCGCACGTACAACTAGTCCGCACGGGTTGCCACCCGCACGGACAGGCACACGCACGGATAACCTATCCGGATGGAACACCATCCGCACGCATCACCATCCGCACGGATAGGTCATGCGCACGGATGACTTCTACTCACGGATAACTGATCCGCACGATCAGTCATCTTACCCACTCTCACCTGTACTGTTTTACGCGTCACTTATCGTTACGTTATCGAATCTATTCAGGCTAATCGTACTCGCTGTAAAGCGCTCCCTTCAATCCATATCACTGTGAGTATACTCGAACCCTTTTTGCTTTAGCACTTTTGGGTGTTACATACGTTACAACTATTCAAACTACAACAATCACACTACTCAAGCTATTTTAACGCTAAACCATTAATGCATGTTATACGTGGCTTATGAATGCTTGTTTGTTATGTTTACACATGGAATGCTGTCTACCTGCCTTAGCAACGATAGTACTATAGTTTGGACTCAGCACCCGTTCACACGGGGGTTGTTAAGGATCTTTTACTTGCAAGGATTACAGTGGTAATCGTGTATTGCGAACTGCCTCGGGCAGTCAACCCGCAGTCATTGGTATCGATGGATCTATGTTGATAACTAACATGCTTCATTTCTCTATGTGTACGTGCTGGTTATGCGTAAACGAATTCGAACTCTATATGCTATTATCAAACTTGTATGCTCACCTTTACATTTTATGTATTGACTTTATTTTAACGTATGTGACAGGTGCTTAGGTTGCATGTTTGCTCTTTGTGCTGTGATGAAATCGAAGCTAGGAACTGGAGTCCTAGAAACCAACGAATAAATTAGTTATGTTTAAATCTGAGTTGTCGGAACAGAATATTTGTTTTGATGTTGTCTGTAATAACTTGTTTGACTATTTATGATATGGTATGGGACGTATCGCTTTAAATTAAATGGTGATGATAGTTGTTATGGAAACTTCTGGACAATCTGTTTCGCTCAGTGTCGCGCCCCGATGATTCCGCCATCGGTTGGGGTATGACAGTGAGATTCGTTATCATCCTGGTAAAGCAAATGTCGTTGCCGACGCTCTCAGCAGACAGAGTTATTTGCACAGCGCCCGTAATATTCAAGCACATTATGATCTCGAAACCCTCATCCGCGAAGCCCAACATGCCTGCTTTAATGAACGCACTCTGAAGAAGGAAAGGATTCTCAACGATGGAGTCCAGCTAGAAAACAAGTCGAATGGGATATTCCATTATCTGGACCGAATTTGGATTCCTAAGCGAACCAATTTACGACAGATATTGATGGACGAAGCCCACAAATCCCGATATTCTTTTCATCCCGGTGCCGACAAAATGTACCAGGACCTGCGCTACAAGTACTGGTGGTCGGGCATGAAGAGGGATATCACCCTCTATGTTTCGAAGTGCCTAACCTGCTCGAAAGTCAAGGCTGAGCTCCAAAGACCCTCTGGCTTACTCGTTCAACCCGAGATCCCTATGTGGAAGTGGGAGAGTATAGCTATGGACTTCATAACGAAGCTTTCGCGCACGCCCTCAGGTCACGACAGCATCTGGGTTGTCGTTGACCGTTTAATTAAATCTGGTCACTTTCTGCCAATACGGGAAGACTACAAGGTAGAAAAATTAGCCCGAATCTACACCAAAGAGATCATTTCTCGACATGGGACGCCTCGCGACATCATTTCTGACCGCGATGCGAGGTTTACCTCGCGTTGTTGGGAAACATTTCAAGCTGCTCTCGGTACTGTGCTTAATCTAAGTACCGCATTCCATCCCCAAACCGACGGTCAGACTGAAAGAACGATTCGTACCCTTGAAGACATGCTCCGTTCGTGTGTCATAGATTTCGGTGGTAATTGGGACGCATACTTACCTTTAGTCGAATTCTCGTATAATAACAATTATCATTCCAGCATTTAAATGGTACCATTTGAGGCATTGTATGGAAGAAGATGTCGATCGCCTATTGTATGGCACGAGATCGGGCACTCGCAATTAACCGATCCTGAGCTATTGCAAGAAACGACTAACAAAATCCTCCAAATTCGAGACAATCTACTGAAAGCTCGGAGTCGTCAGAAGAGTTACGCCGATAGACGACGCAAGCCCCTCGAATTTGACGTTGGCGACCATGTACTCCTAAAGGTATCACCTTGGAAGGGTGTGGTCAGATTCGGCAAGAGAGGAAAGCTCGCGCCTCGATATGTGGGACCTTTTAAGATTCTGGAAAAGATCGAAAAAGTGGCTTACAGACTCGAACTACCGGAGGAACTTAACAACGTCCACCCGACTTTCCACGTTTCGAGCCTCAGAAAATGCCTGGCTGAGCATGATTTACATGTACCAATCGAGGATCTTCAAATAAACGAAACACTACACTTCGTGGAAAAGCCTGTCGAAATCATGGACCGCCAAACCAAGCAGCTCCGACGCTCGCGCATTCCCATTGTGAAAGTTCGCTGGGAAGGCAAACGAGGCGCAGAGTTCACTTGGGAACTCGAAAGCGACATGAAGGCGAAGTACCCGCAGTTGTTTGTTACGGCTTCGGCCTAATTTCGGGACGAAATTCCCTTAAGAAGGGGAGGCTGTAACACCCCGTGTTTCGAAAGTCAAAGTTAAAGTCAAGATTGAAGTCAAAGGAAGACAAGATTGCTAATTGCGATCTGTCACTCCTTGCTCAACTCCTGTTTTGACTTCTTTGACTTGTAGATAGTCTATTTATGTTGTCGCGTTAGTTGTATTATGTGGAGTACTTGTTAATAATCGAGGTTTAAACGCATATTAATCGCATGTTTAATCGATTTATCGCTATCGCATTCACAACTCGAATTATGTGTTCTGGATATTGTTTTATGTGTGTGTGCCCTTATGTGTTACTTGTGCATGTTATGTTTATGTTTAGGTGTTAATCGCAATCACATCGCAATCGAATCAAGAACGCTAAACGCAAGTCAATTATAGTGATTGTATGTTAGATATAGTAGTTGGGATTAAAAGTAATTTAATGGGTAATTCTATCGTATCGCTCGCTCGAATCGCATCGCAAAGCTCTACACTCGAATCGAAACGACAAAACTCTCTGCTCCGAACTCATGGATCGAGTGGCCAACCGACCGAGTGACCATCTGATCGGATTGCCACCCGATCGAGTTGCTACCCGATCGGACTGCCACCCGATCGACCAGCCTTTTTCCTCCCTTTCCATTTTGGGAAACCCTATAAATACCCTTCATATGTCACATCACTGATGTGATAGCTCTCACTCAACTCAGCTCGTTCCAGCCGCTCTTTCTCTCGATTTCTCTCGATTCTTGTAAGTTTTCACCTAAATCTTGTACTTTCTTGATCTACACGCACTCCTACACCTTTCTATCTTTTGAATCTTAACTTTTAACCGTGAAATCACCGGATTTGAGGTGTTCTAGGGTGATG
This sequence comes from Helianthus tuberosus, assembly GCA_030545235.1. Taxonomy (NCBI): domain Eukaryota; kingdom Viridiplantae; phylum Streptophyta; class Magnoliopsida; order Asterales; family Asteraceae; genus Helianthus; species Helianthus tuberosus. The sequence continues at coordinate 125,649,658 of CM060366.1, forward strand.
TCAAATTGGAGTTCTTATGAACTTCAATGTTTGGCTTCATTCCACCAAGAACACCTTAGATCTAAAGGATTTCCACACCATTTATCAATGATTTCACTTAGATCTACACGAATTCTTGGATGACAGGATTGAGAGAAGGTTTTCCAACTTTCTTTCAACTCTTTTACACTCAATGCACTCAATCCCGATGGAATCGGAGCTCATTCTGATCTTCTACCCATTCTTGGTGATGTATTAGTTCCAGATCCGAATTCTATCCAAGTGATATTGACTTCAGGTTTGAACATGAACTACCGACTCGAACTGTGAACCGGTCGGAATAGGGTGATTCCTATTCGGTCGGGTCACTTGGGCCAAGATAGGGTTTCTGTTGTTCAAGCATGTTATCAAAATGTCTCGTTTAAACACTACAATACTTCAAACGAATCAAGTGTCATAACGAACGGATCGTCGGGACGGATTGCCGTCCGATCGGATTGCCACCCGATCGGATTGCCACCCGATCGACCGGCCATCCGATCGGGTTGCACTTGGTTCCATACTTGAACTATTTTTCAAGGTATTCAAAGGTTCTGAACGTTGAAACGGATTTCCACCCGATCGGATTGCCATCCGATCGAGTGACCGTCCGATCGTGTGACGTTTGGGACTTGGATACTTAAACAATTTTCAACATGTTCAGTACGTACGGATTGCCACCCAATCGGATTGCCATCCGATCGAGTGACCGTCCTACTGTGAACTTGTTCTCAAACTGAGAAGTCTCGCCAATCAGATTGCTGTTCGATCGAACGACCGTTCGATCAACCGACCTGAAAGGTAGGGATACTTCTCTATTTTTAAAATGCTACAACGAAAACTTCAAAAGGCAACCCATCATACACAAACACATCCTCACCAAACGAGGTGACAATCCAATCGAATGGCCATCCGATTGAATGACCATCCGAACGGATTGCCACCAGATCGATTGGCCATCCGATCGGATTGCCATCTGATCGGATTACCATCCGATCCTTGGTACACCTACACCGTTTTACGCGCCGACTTTCGCTTATGCTATTGTTAACTATTTAGGCTAATTCCGCTCAAGCGCTCCCTTCAATCTATAAACTCTATCGCTGTGAGTATACTCGAACCCTTTTTGCTTTATGCACTTTTGGGTGTTACATACGTTACTTATTCTAAATCACAACGGACACACTATGCAATACTTTAACGCTAACCGCTACCGCATGTTATACATGACTCGATGAATGCTTGTTTGTTATGTTTACACTTAGATTGTTGTCTACCTGCCTTAGCAACGATAGTACTATAGTTTGGACTCAGCACCTGTTCACTCAGGGGTTGTTAAGGACTATTAATCGCATGATTCGCAGTGGTGAATATGTGTTACGAACTGCCTTGCGCAGTCAACCCGCAGTCATTGGTATTGATAGGATCATGTCAATAACTTACATGCTTCACATTACACGTTGTACGTGCTGGTTATGCGTAAACGATTTTGAGCTCTATTATGCTATTATCAAACTTGTATGCTCACATTTACACTATGTGTATTGACTTTTATTTTAACGTATGTGGCAGGTGCTTAAGATGCTAGGACGCCTTGTTTGCTGTGTGATGAAATCGATGCTAGGAAAGAGTCTAGAAACAAACAAACAATTTAGTTTTATTTGAAATCTGAGTTGTCGGAACAGAACTACTTGTCTTGATTTTTGTCTGTAATAACTATGCTACTTATTATGTCATGGTATGGGACGTGATGCTTTAAATAATTGGTAATCGTAGTTGTTATGGAAACTTCTGGACAATCTGTTTCGCTCAGTGACGCGCCCCGATGTTTCCGCTATCGGTTGGGGTGTGACAACGATGGTCAGTTCCTCCATCTCCGCTGCTCCTCTCTCTCTGTCTCTGTCGTGCTTGCTACTCTCTCTGTCTATCCATCTCTCTAAGGTGGACCTTTTTGAAGTGGGAGCGGTGTAGGGCGAGGTGTCCAACTACATGTAAAGGGTTAAAGTATAAAATCCCCAAAATACCCTAAAGAACTGTTCATTCACTTCTTCTATTATCATATAGTAATTTAGGTCTCAATAAATTTGTAAGCTCTTTCAACTTTTTTATTCTCGTTTAATCATTTACACAATAAACTTTACATGTTTTCATGTTTAATTTGTAGGTTTTTTATTTCTTATTTAACCATCTACAATATAAACTTAGAAGAATTCAATATCTAGCTCGGTTTATTTTATTTGTATGAAAAAGTTTGTATTGCCAAATTAGTTTGGATATGTTTACACATATTACAGTTCTTTTTGTTCAAAGGATTTAAGTGTTAGTTATTTTTGCTTGTATGGAGAGTATTGAAATTAATGTTAGGTATATTAATTTATATGTAACATAAAACTAGGATTTATTGTTTTTAATCAATGCTAGCATTCACTCTATCAACATGGATAATTATGATACATTAAAATATAGTGAACAATCGGCATGGATTGTAAATACTTGATCAAGAGCTTTACTTTCAAAAATGCTAAAAAAGCCTCACGGTTCACTTAAGCAAGTAATTTTGTTCATTTTGCTACACTACTTTTGTTTTGTTTAGTTTACAACAGTTATTGTCGTATTGTAGTCTTTTATATATGATTGATGAGTGTATATTATAGAAATGGTCCCAAATATTTTGTCTCGCACGGGGCCCAAAATTTTTTTATCATTCTCGGAGACGGCCATGCGTCAGTAAGAACTAATCTTAACTATTTCTTTTGAATTAAAATTTAATAAACTTATTAACGATCATTTTATGTGAAAAAAAAACAGGAAACATGATAATAAAAGGCCGTCAAATCCGAAGGGATGAGACACTAGTAAGTAAAAGGTACACACCACAACTACCACAAGAGGATGTTGGCCTCTAGCACCTCAACCCAACCTCAATAATGTCACCATTATTGTGGCTCGCTTTCAATAGCTACCATCTTTACTATCTTTCATCATTACCCATGGCATTATAGCCTAATGGTATTTTGGGGGTGGGATAAGGCTTATGACCAGGTCATGGGTTCGATTCCCACAAAGGGGGTTTTCCCAGATTTATTGGGTTTCCTCCTGAATTGGTGTATAGGCATTATTGCCTAGTGGAGATGGATATGATCGGGTGGTTCTGCTGGTGGCACGATGATACTCCAGTGGTCCGTCAGTGATCCAAATTTGCCGTTAAAAAAAAAACTATCTTTCATCATTGTTTTTTTAATAAAAATAAAAACAATAATAAAAAAATAAAATTATTAGGGGGTAGGGGTGGTTTGTTAGTGATAGATTCCAGTGATGGAAGCAACCAATCAAATGATGCCATGTGCATTCTAGTGATAGTGATAGAAATGTAGGAGGGGTGGTATCACTAGTGATAGGGATTCCAATGTACAAATATTAATGCACAATGTACAAGATACATGTTCCTTTTTTTATCTACAACGCGTTACCCACTCAACGCGTTATACTATCACGAGTGATAGAAAGTAGTGGCGGCGGTGTTGAGTGATAGTTCCACGAGTGATAGAAACTATCACGCTACCACCCCGGGTGGCCTTATTATGAATTTTATAATTTTAACAACTCCTACAGCTTAAAAATGTGATATAAATGATGTAATCACCTATAGACAGCTATAACTAATTTATTGCAAAATATTAATGTGCACAACAATAGAGAAAGGTAGAACCGGTACATACGATACGAAATTTGGATCATTAACGGACAGCTACAGTCTCATCATGGCACGAGTGAATCCACCCGATCATATCTATCTCTACTAGGCATAATACATGTACACCAATTTAAGAGAAAACACAATAAATATGTGAAGACCCCCCCCCCCCCCCCCCTATTGGAATCAAACGCAGGACCTATTAGTCAGAAAGCTTTATCTCAAACTCAAAATGTCACTAGACTATAAAGTTGTGGGCATACGAGTCTTACTGATTCATGTAGGACTAGTGATTTATTTTATTTTATTTTAATAGAACTCTGTTGCCTACTTTAAGAGCACAATGAGCACTTGTAGAAAAAGTTGTGATGACGACCACCCAATTTGCATCATGCAATAAATATTTTTTGGATGATCTAACCTTTTGATATAAAAATGGAGTTCCAGTCCAAGACACTAGCACATGCGCTTCACTTGTTATTTACCAACCGAATATTATATATTTATTTATTTATATATATAGCAATAAAGTTGAAGTTGTTTACATCAGTTGTAGATGACATCCATACCGTCAACTGTAGCTGCATATGCGTGTGTGGGGTTCTTGAAACTTATAATTACTTGATTATAATTTAGCCACTTATATCAATCAGTCTTATCCATCCATGTTAACTATTTCTTTTGAAAGAAGACTTGAATCTTCGTCGTTTTTTACAGCTTGGAGTATAGGCTCACTGGTTTAACTATTTACCAAAATGTTAACCATGATAACTTTTTTCACCCAAAAAACCTTTCAAACTTTTTTCAGTTCACTCAAAACAAGTAAGATGTAAGACCGTCGGGTATGGTGGGGCTTGGGTTGGGCATTGGTTGACACGTGGAATGGGAAAAAAACCCACGCCCATGGGGTATGGTGGGGCTTGGGTTGGGGGCATGACACATGGCCATTGAGAGCCCACCATGTCACCTTGCTAGCCCGCCCCACGCCCCGGCTTCAAACCCACGCCAAAGGGGCCACGCCCAAACCCAAGCCCCCGGGGTGGTGGCTTGGGCGTTTTCTCCCAACCCACGCCCCAACCCAAGCCCCATACCCCATGGCCTAATTGAGAGTTCATTTGATCACTCAATACAGGTTAATTATATTTCTCTCTCTCTCTTACAGACAGACGAAGACAAGAATTTCGCCTAATTGGAGCATATTATCACAACGCCAACCTTTATAAAATCTATTTCATCCACAACCAAAACCAATAAACGCAAGCAAAATGTTAATATTCTTGGACAAACAGCGTTCGATTTGACTAAAATTCCATATTAATTCACAACTTATAAGAAATAAATGGGTTGTTTGGATGTAGTTGCAATAATTAAACTTTTTATTTATGTGGATATCTAACCTTTCTTTTATTAGTTAAAGTCGTTATTGAAAAAGAGCAAAAAGTAAATAATCATAACTATAGCCCGATTCTATCATAATGGAGAAATACTTGCTTTAACTTTATAAACTCCAAATTTACAAGTGTTTTGTCACACCTTTAGTAAGCACAATGAATGTTATAATACAAGTATCCATGCATCAAGTACAAGTTATTACAGCAGCAGAAGTGGTTTTTTAATTAAGTAATAGTAAGACCAAGCGTACTGGGGCGTGTTCCCCCCGATACCGCCCGAAAACGCCGGAAAACGCCCGGCCCCCCACTACGCTAGGCGTTTTGGGGCGTTTTTTTTCGAAAAAAAATGGATCTGGCGTTTTATTTAAAACGCTTCAAGGGTGTTTGAATGGCCAATCAAATGAGGACATGTGGGTTTAGAGAGAGAGATGGAATGTGGGGTTTGATTTGGCCGATTTTTGGCCGGAATTTCAAATGGGTTGCAGGTCATATGCACGAAGACGAAGGGCTTTGTTTTAAAAACTTTGATATTGACACTTAGGCCCCTATAGTTTTAAACTTTATTATTTTCTGTTTTCACACATTATGCCCCCAAAGTAATTTTATAGTATTGTATTTTTTTAATTTAATGAATTATTTTAAGTTTTTTTTCGGTTTTTTTTATTTTCTGTTTATTTTGGGTTTTTTTATTTATTTCAAGTATTGTATTTTTTTAATTTAATGAACTAATTTAAAAAAAATAATTGAGAAATGATTGCATGGGCGTTATTGGAATAATGCCCCATTACACCACTTTATGCTACCCCATGCTGACTAAGATGACACGTGTCGAATAATGCGCCATGATGGGAGCATTATAACAATTTACCACTACACTGGTCTAATAAGAATTCCAGCAACAAAGATGATGCCAGATGCAATCATAACAGAAATTGAGTTGTCACTGTCATCAAGTAAGTAATAAAAATAAAATAATAATAATAATAATACCCAGTTGAAGATATTGAGGATAATCGAAGGAGAAAATGAACTTTTCTTTCTTAAGATTGATTGATTATTATTCAGGAGGAGTAATGAAGAAAGAGAAATTAATTAAGCATTCAAATTCAAATACATAGATAGATTTATAACAAGAAATGGAACATCCAAAATGAAAGAGATGGATATTTTAATAAACTAAATTTGTTGTTTTTTTTATACAATGATGTTGATGATGATGATCACAAACAAACCAAAAGTTACCTGGAAGATACAGGGTTCAAAGCTCGGGCGAATCCATTCATGGCGCCGTAACTCTTGGAGCTAAACCCTAAACATCCCAATAGACCTTGCTTGTAGGGTAAATACGTCTTCCTCCTCAGCTCCTCTGCTTGTGCTCGGTTTGTTGTGTAATGCAGCTCGTGTGGTGAACGCGCCACCCTCCTCTTACCGGCTCCATTCACCACCGCCTTTCTCACCCCTGGTTTCACCGCCTCCGTGGATGCTTTGTTCTTGACGTCTGATGATTTCTTACTTGACGACCAGAACTTGTTGGTGCTTCGTCCGCCTTCGCTTTTGCTTCTGTACAAAAACTCCTTCAAAAACACCCAACGTTTGGAGGTCCGGCCCACGGATTCCTCCTCGGTTGTTTTTACCTCATCTTTTGCTGCTTCTTCCTTAATCTCTTCCGTGGAGTCCTCCAGCCACTGAAACGCGTCGTTCGTCCTCATCGGTGACATAGATCTAGCTCGTCTCCTGGATCTGGAGCTAAGCTTGGAATCTCTACCTCTTCCGGGGTTATCCTCATCGTCGTCACTCTCAAGCAATGGCGCTAGTACCTGAGGCCGTTCCAGGTGCGACGAGAGCTTCATCGGCCGGATCTGTCCGTTTAAGAAGAGTTCATCGGCGGAGCTCATAGATCCAGCCGGAACACTTCCTTCAAACTCAAAACCTTCAACAGGAGTAGCAGTAGTAGTAGTAGTAGTAGAAGAAGAACCTGAGGAATCCAGATAGGAAGAAGAGTTGGAGAGCATGAAGTGGATAGGACTCGCCGGAGCACTATAGAAAAATCCACGGCCGGGACTGGATGGAGCGCTAACGAAAGGCGTAGAGCAAGCGCTGTCGTCCAAGTCATTGTTTTCCTCCATTCACTTGAAAACAGAGAAAGAGAGAGAGAGAGAGAGGGGAGGGGAGGTGAGTCTATTGATTTCTATCTGCTTGCTTGTTCGAGGTAAATGTCTTTCGTTTCTTCATTCCTCCAATATATTCCTACTTTTTTTAACACTACACCTATCGTAGTCTTAATATTATATTATATTACAACAATTTTTACATTTTCTTTAATTATTAGATGATATTTTTCTTAATTACTTTATTCTTATCCTTATTGTTATTGTAACTAACAAAACTAAATTCAAAGTTAAACAAAACAACCATCTCCTTATTTAACATCAATCAAATAAACACATGCAATCCCCCACTTGTAGTGGAGTGGTGGAAAGAACTTTGGGTTTCCTTGGAGACCCGGGTTCGATCCCCACCCATTGCATTTGGGGGTAAATGGCCCCAACCTTGGTTGAGGGGTCATGGCAATGATGGATAAGAGCCTTGAGTGCGTAATAGCCTGGGTTCGAGTCTTGAGCTGCACACGAGTTTTCTATTACAGTGCGGTTACTCCGGCTCTTGAGTGCGGAGGCTGCAACGGCAGTCAAGTGGCTGTCGGCTGGAAATTTTCTCGTGGAGCGCCTATGGTCAACCTCGGATGCCTCGCCCGAGGGGGACTAGGGACCCATGCAATGTGGGTGTGATCCTCTCGACTGTTGGAGTCAATCGCCGTTCAAAAAAAAATAAACACATGCAAAACATACTATCTGTTACCAAAATGCTAGCGGTATCATTCTCCGATAAAAAAAATATATTCCTCGTCCCCCTATTTGTGCCCGTAAAAGCTAAACCCTTAAGCCAACGTGGACCTGTTTAAGTCAACATAGTTTAGCCGGAGTGTGGCAAAATGGGGCTCTCCGATTTAAAGAATGTGGTAACCTAATATATGACGTTCATCGTTTAATATATATATGATTAGGTTCAAGAGTGAACAACATCTTAAGAGTGAACTGAGTGAACTAATCTTGGCCCTTGATCATTTTTTAGATTAAAAGGGTAAGATTAACATTAGCCAAGTATATTTAATTAAAATCCCTTAATTTTCTCATCTCTTAACTTTTTTTTCTCTCTCTCTCTCATTTTTAATTATTTTTTCATTATTTTAATTATAAGAAATGAAGGGCTTTAAATTTTGTTAGATTATCATGGATTACGACATTATCATTATACATCTTCAGCTCATAGGTTGAAGTTGATTATTGAATATTGCAAGTATTCTTATCACCCAATAAGATGATAAAGACAAAACTATTATTTTTTTTCAAATGTTTTTTTTGGAAATATTCTGTTTACAAATTATTTAATTTCCAAATATTCATAGCACTCATTTCTTTATCCATAGATTTTGTTTTAATTTTAACTTAAATATTGTTTTTCTTTTATTATCCGTATATATAGCTATGTTTAACTCTTTATAATTTTCAATAAATATTAAAAAAATTCTCTGAGATTGAAATTGTAATTATTTTTGGGCATTGACTTTTCTTTGAATATATAATGAAGTTATTTATTTTTGCATATATGCGACTTGTTTTGTTTTCACTAATTTATAACATTTATATGAATCTACTGGTGTGCATGCATAATATACTATATGTTGTTAATATACACATATGTAACCATTTCTGAATATAATACACACACACACATATATATATATATATAAGTTTGTACACATGTGCATAAACTAACAGTTGTGTACCTTGTATAAACTGAATATTAGCGAGGCTATACACATGTGTATAAACTGACAACTGTATATCTCGTATAAACTGATAGTTTGCGAGACTGTACACATGTGTATAAACGAACATCTGTGTATCTTGTAAAAACTGATACTAGCGAGACTGTACACACATATGTATACACTAACAGTTGTGTATCTTGTATATACGGAAGCTAGCGAGATTTTAGGGATTTTGATTATATTGTTTAATAAATGCAATTTACAAAAGACGCAAATACCCTTATGTCATTTATTTTAAGGCTATAGGGTGTGGTCATGACCCTCATGACCACCATGACCCTCCATGTTAGTGCCATGTAACCCACCTCTAATCCACCATCCAAAACCACTACCCTAAGGGTGTGGTCATGACCCAAACCATTAGCCCCTTATTTATTTTAATTTATGTTTGTCTAAAGAAAAATGAATTGATTTGTTGAAAAATGGAAAGGAGGACCATGGTTCCCATGGTTTAATCCATGCAAACCATGGTGGATAAATCAAGGGGGTGGTGTAGCCTTCCATTCATGTTCCTAGGTGGCAAATCATGTCCCAACCATGACCCCCACACCCTATAGCCTAAAGGGAGGTTACAACATTATTATTACAATATTGTCATTGTTTAAAAATCTCAAGATGATGTAATCCAATGGCCCAGATTAGTTCATACGGTTCACTCTCAACCTCGTGTTCACTCTAGAACCCTGCCCTATATATATATATATATATATATATATATATATATATATATATATATATATGGTAGGGTTCATGCAAGAACCATCTTTATTGCGAGAACCAATATAAACACAAAAAATAACTAAAAAAATCTTTAAAAACACACAAAATTTTATTTAATATTTTTTTTTAAAAATCGCTATGTTTCGTCACTAACGATACATAAAATATCTTTTGAAACAAATAAAGGAAACTATTTCAACCTTCAACATGTTCCGAACTAAACAAATAAAGGAAACTATTTCAACCTTGAAAATATCTTTTGAAACTAACAAGTTGAATATCGAGAATTTATATATATCATTTATTGTCACACCCTGACTTTTGCGGAAGCGTGATTATTGGTGTGACTTTCTTAATACCATAGCGTTCAATCATAACAACGCTATATGATAAAAAAAACCATAAGACATTCATCCATATATTAAGCTTAGAAGATACCACAACATACTTGTCTGAAACATAGACACCAAATTTTAAGTTACAACCACAACATGTTTAAACGAGTTCACGAAGACTCAACAAAAGACCTTAAATAAAACCGGGTTTAGAAACATGTATCCCGTCCAGGAATAGGATACACCTCCTAAACCCTACGACCTCGGATGACATCTTTTATTTATGACGCAGCTTGAAAACATGCAACACCTGTTAGATCCACTTAGTTCCCTGAAATACATGTAATTTGAAAACATCAACAAAAGTTGAGCGAGTTCATGTGTTTGTATAAGTATGTATAAACCTTTGTAAACAGTGTGTGTATGTATGTTTTAAATCCCGGTATGAAAGCAAACAAGGAAAAGATCACCAATGGTTTGCAAGGCCACTGATCTGTGTGACGGTGTAGGAAGACTCAAAACTAGCAAATTTGTACCGGGCTTCCGGCTGGAAGACATAGTCACCCTATGGGCCACCCTGGTCCTCATGGGTGTGGGCTCGCTACACACAAATAGATCTACCACTCATGCCCCTCGGTCCTTATACGAGGATTAATGGTCCCAAGTATCCGCCTACCCATTCACATGATCTATGGTTCTTTCCTAGGCTAACCATACCAAATGTATTTGTATGTAATCCTTTTGTAACATGTATTTCACCCCCGAAGTAAATAATCAAAACAGTTTAAAGAAAAGGGGGACAGGAACTCACTGTCTTGCGTCTTCAGAATCGTAACTCAAATCTCTTCAGCAAACACGACTACCTACAATGTACTAACGTCTATTAGACGAACGGGCCGTGCCTTGACTTAGAGTTAACGTTTTTGATATATTTCCAATATAATTATTGTTAAAATAATTAATATTTCAACTTAAATTATATTTATAATTTTTGGAATAATTGTTAACCAATATTCTTGTAATAATAATACTTCTCAAGTATTTATTTTCGTATTTCCTTCCCAAGGATGGGGGTATCTCATACATGCATATTTTGTATTCTTGTATTTGTAGTTCCAAAATAATATATTTTTAAGTCTAACTTAGAAAATATATTTAAACTTATTTTGTCCAAAAATAATGTATTTCAAGAAAATATATATTTTTCTCAAAAATCATATATCTTCTAAATATTCTAGGAAAATATATTTTAACTTCCCAAAAATAATATATTTTCTCCTTGTCGAAAATATGATATAATTTGGTAATATTTACAAAAATCATATTTTCATTTTCTTATGTCCAAAATATTATTTACCAAAAATATATTTGTAACGGTATTCTCCGGAATATTTTATAAGTTACTTTCTTGTTCAGTTTGCCAATATTATGAGTGTAACTTATATATTTATCCCTTGTGATTTTTGGTATTATCTTTTATTATAAATTCTTGGTATTTTGTTAAGTTATATTACTTTAAATCCTAAAATAATATAACTAATACACAAAATATACAAATATTCACACACAATGTGTCATTAATGTAAATATATATTCTAAATACATATTTATCCGTTTTTATTTATAAAAACCAACCTCCAATACTTGTATTTTGGTAACAAAATCTATGGCAAAATTTATATTGAAAACCATAGTTAAAACACACTTGTAAATATTTGTTTAGAAAATATTTTTCTAAGTGTTTATATTTTTAGAAAATTTTGCCATAGTTTCCCCTAAAAATGGAGGTGTCCATGCTATCAAAGCATATAATTTTCTTTTTAAAATCATCACAATCATTCAACAATCAATCTACACTTACCAAGTGCCACATTAATGCTATTTACATAACAATCATGAACTTGATCTTTCATAAAAACTTGTAGTAACTTGGTAGTGTGTTTAGTAGGTTTAGTTACCCTTTAAAGTGTGTTTACTTCTTTAAAAATCTCATTCTTGGAAGATTTAGGTGTTTACAACTTGTAAACATGCTTTACAAAAACATTTCCTTATGACATCTTCTTGTTTCACAATTGTTTATTCACTTGTTTTACCACCAAAAATAGTGTATGTTTAAGTAAGAACCAAGATCTTCTAAAAATCATATTTTGAACTTGGTTCTTTTGGAAAACCACTCATGAATCTTAGATCCATAAGATTATTAACTCACTTTGATTATTATTTTTCAAGAAATCACTTTATTCTTCAAGTTCATGCTTACACATGAGGATGATCATCTTGTTTCATCACATAATCACCCTCTTACTTGCTAGGTCATGTGTTCAATCACAATCTAGCAAGCTCCTTATGATGATCAACATCATAATCTCAAGAAAATAACAATCAAGTATCATACATACACTTAAACAACATAGTTTCATCAAGATTTCATCATATGTTAAGCTTATGTTCATGTTTCTTGATTAGGTTCTTTAGTGTTCATCAAGATTTTCAACATATATCATCTATTAACCAACTAAATATGACGTAACAAGAGATCATAAGGGTCTTACTACTAGCTCTATGGCTAGGGATGAACACAAGAAGGTGAAGGTGATGAATGTGTTGGATAATAGCAAATGATGAAGGTCCTTGAAGTTCCAAAGCCACCAATCTTCTTATCTTAGCTTCTAACACCTTTGTATGAATGTGGAATGGATGAATGAAGTTGGATGATGATGGTGGTGCTTGTAGGGGATCTCGGCCGTGAGGGGGGATAAAGGAGAGGAGAAGAGTTGGTGTTTTGTGAGAAATGAGAAGTTGTGGTGAAGTCTTGTGGTTTATAACATAATCTTCCCAACATGTAATTACCCAAAGTGTAATGTGTTCTCTAAAGTACATGACATAATCTATTAAACAAATCAATAAAATCCACCAATTAGGCCATGTGGGCCGATTACTAGCTTGGGGGGGGGGGTCTAAGTGTAAATTTAAACCATTAAGTTAGTTTAAAGTTCAAATCCAAGCATAGTTGTAAGTGTTAGTTACTAGATATTTTTATATGGGGTGTTATGATGTTCGGGGATCATAACTAGCTCAGAAATAATAAAACAATGCTTCTAGTGTAATTTTGGTGTTTTGGGTAGTGTCCGGTTGTTCGGTTAGATACCGGTTCGTTAAAGTGTCAAACTATTTCGTTTAGTGTTCTTTATGTTATCTTTTGTGACACTTTTAATTCCCGGCACTTAGGAAAGCATTCAGGACCATTTAGTCATATTTTTGCATGTTACTAGCTTGTTAAAATGTTGAATTTTGCTGAAATATGCTGAATTCAGCACTTTAAGTGGGTTTTAGGCACTTTCCGGCACTTAAACTATCACCTAGTGAAGCAGTTTTGTGGTCCTTACTTTCCTACACACTATACTAGCGTAGTACCTTGTCTCTGGCCCATACGGGGTCTCAAAACACTGTTTGTCTATGTACTGAACATCGTCGGCATTTTTCTAAGTTATCCGCTAACTGTGCTAGCTGTGCTTTGTGCATCGTTTATGTCACTAAAGTTTGCGTGCAAATGTGATGTGACATTATGTAATATGTGATACACATGTAAGTATGATACAGTAATCAGAATGCAGTCATTTGTAATTCAGCACAGTCATTAAGCACTAATCATGGTTAATTAAATTGTACGGATACCTGGATTTTTGACGGTTGTCATATTCTCCCCCTGTTAAGAAAATTTCGTCACGAAATATTAAGCTCTGCTACTAGCTGCAGGGGAGTTGGGGAATAAATGCGGATATTTCGCTTTCATGCGATCCTCACGCTCCCAAGTAAATTCTGGGCCGTGACGCGCATTCCAACAAACCTTGACGAGTTTAACACTACTCCTGCGTGTCTTGTTAACCTTCCAATCAGTAACCTCAATAGGTTCTTCGGTAAGGTGGAGTGTGTCGTCAATGTGAAATTCATCTGCAGGATTGACAACTGTTTCTTGAGTTGGACTTTTTTTTCAGATTAGATACATGAAATGTATCATGAACGCCATTCAGTTCTGCGGGTAGATCCAACTTGTAAGCAACCCGACCAATCCTTTCCAGGATTTTGAATGGTCCAATGTATCGTGGGTTCAACTTTCCACGTTTCCCAAAGCGTGCTACACCCTTCCAGGGTGAAACCTTTAATAAAACCATATATCCCACTTGAAACTCCAAAGGCTTCCTCCTTTGGTCCGTATAGCTCTTTTGTCGATCACGAGCCGCCTTGATGCGCTCTCGGATCTGTATGATCTTATCTGTCGCTTCTTGAACCAATTCGGGACCAACAAGTTGTCTATCACCCGCATTTGCCCAGCATAAAGGTGATCGAAACTTGCGTCCATAGAGAGCTTCAAACTGTGCAGCTTGAATGCTTGCATGGTAACTGTTGTTGTACGAGAACTCAACCAAACGTAGATGAGTGTCCCAACTGCCACCCAAATCCATTACGCAAGCTCGCAACATATCTTCTAGCGTTTGAATTGTCCGTTCGCTCTGGCCGTCGGTTTGCGGGTGAAACACAGTACTCAGATTTAACTGAGAACCAAAGGCCTCTTGGAAGGATTGCCAAATCCTTGATACAAATCTTCCGTCTCTGTCGGAGATAATCGAGAGAGGCACTCCATGACGTGCAACTATCTCTCTAAGGTACAACTCAGCAAGCTTACCAGTGTTGTCTTTTTCCTTGATTGGCAAAAAGTGTGCAGATTTCGTCAGACGGTCTACGATTACCCAAATCGTATCATGACCTCTGGGTGTCTTTGGTAACTTCGTTATAAAATCCATTGAAATCTGCTCCCATTTCCACATGGGTATTTCAGGTTGTTGCAGAAGACCTGAAGGCTTCTGATATTTGGCTTTTACCTTGGCACAAGTCAAGCATTTGCCAACATATGTTGCAACATCACCTTTCAATCTTGGCCACCAGTAGAAATCCTTTAAATGTTGGTACATCTTATCCGATCCTGGATGGATCGAGTACCTTGACTTGTGAGCTTCATCGAAAATTACTTCTCTAAGACCACCAAATAGAGGAACCCAAATTCTTCCCATGAAACACAACGTTCCTTCCTGATTGGGTACTAACTGCTTCTCCATCCCACAGAGATACTCTTTCACCAGATTCTCCTTCTTAAGAGCTTCTCTCTGCGCAGCACGAATGCGCAATGAGAGGTCCGTTTGAATAATCATTTCCAAAGCCCTAACCCTTATGGGCTTAATTCTTTCTTTCCGACTCAGGGCGTCTGCGACTACATTCGCCTTCCCTGGGTGATACTTAATCTCGCAATCATAATCGTTCAACAGCTCCACCCATCGGTGTTGTCTCATATTAAGCTCTTTCTGATCGAATATATGCTGTAAACTCTTGTGATCTGTAAAGATCGTACAGCGGGTACCATACCAGTAATGTCGCCAGATCTTCAATGCAAACACCACCGCGCCCAATTCCAAATCGTGCGTGGTGTAATTTTTCTCGTGAACCTTCAGTTGGCGCGAAGCATAGGCTATAACCTTCTGTCGCTGCATCAGCACGCAGCCTAAACCTTGACGCGAGGCGTCACAATATATCACAAAGTCATCAGTGCCTTCGGGTAGGGATAGGATCGGTGCATCGCAAAGCTTGTTCTTCAACAACTGAAAAGCTTCTTCTTGCTTATCTCCCCATTCGTACTTCTTATCCTTTTGAGTAAGGGAGGTCAATGGTTGAGCGATTTTCGAAAAATCTTCAATAAATCTGCGGTAATAACCTGCCAAACCTAGGAATTGACGGATCTCGGTTGGCGTCTTCGGAGTCTCCCAATTCTTGATCACCTCGATCTTTGCGGGATCCACATGAATTCCATTTCCGTTAACCACGTGACCAAGGAACTGAACCTCACGCAACCAGAACTCGCACTTCGAGAACTTTGCGTACAATTTCTCTTCTTTGAGCAACTTTAAGATAGCTCTTAGATGTTGCTCATGTTCTTCCTCTGTTTTTGAATAAATCAAAATATCGTCGATAAACACAATCACAAATTTATCGAGATATGGCTTGCAGACTCTATTCATCAAATCCATAAACACTGCTGGTGCGTTTTTCAAACCAAACGGCATAACCAGGAACTCGTAATGTCCATATCGAGTTCTGAAGGCAGTCTTTGGAATACTCTCCTCTTGAATTCTCAACTGGTGATAACCTGATCGAAGATCGATCTTGGAGTAAAAACTCGAACCTTGTAGTTGATCAAACAGGTCATCAATCCTTGGCAAAGGATACCGATTCTTAATGGTCAACTTATTCAGCTCGCGGTAGTCGATACACATGCGGAAACTACCGTCCTTCTTCTTAACAAACAGCACTAGAGCTCCCCAAGGCGAGAAGCTTGGTCTGATAAATCCCTTGTCCAATAGCTTCTGAAGTTGCGTTGACAGCTCCTGCATTTCTGACGGTGCAAGTCGATAGGGTGCCTTAGCTACAGGCGCGGCGCCTGGAACTAAGTCAATATGGAATTCGACTTGTCGCTGCGGCGGCAATCCTGGCAAGTCTTCGGGGAAAACTTCAGGATATTCCTTCACAACTGGGATGTCTTCTAGTTTTGGCTCAGCGGCTTTTTTATCCACAGCGTGTGCCAGGAAGGCAACACCTCCTTTCTGCAAACACTTTCGAGCTTTCAAACAACTGATGATCCTTAGGGGCGTATCGTGTTTTTCTCCATGCACCACAATTGTTTCCCCATTCGCCATGGGAATGCGAATGATCTTCTCGTGACATACGATCTCTGCTCGGTTGCTTGACAACCAATCCATTCCGACTACCACGTCAAAGCTTCCCAACTCGACGGGCAGAAGATCAAGCGAAAACTCGTGCTCTCCCAGTTCTATAACGCAACCCCTTAGGACTTCATTTGCTTCTACTAGCTTTCCATTAGCTAGTTCTATCGAGTACGGAATATCTAGCTTACAAGCTACCAACCCAAGTATATTCTTAAATTCCAGGGATACAAAACTATAATCGGCACCAGTATCAAACAGTACAGATGCAAAGCGTTGGTTGATAGGGAACGTACCAGTAACTACGTTCGGAACCTAGCGAGTTTCCCTAACTCCGATGTTGAAAACCCTTCCTTGAGCTTGATTGAGCTTGATTGAGCTTTGGGCATTCTCTTTTGAAGTGCCCAACATCTCCACAGTTAAAGCAGCCTGGTCCCCGACCATTTCCATTTCTATTACCACTACCACCTTGATTGTTGTTCGCTCCACGATTTCCATTGCCAGCTTGATTCCCAAAATTACCACGATTACCATTACCGCCATTTCCTCCTTGAGGGCGGTTTCCATACCCATTTCCACCACGGTTATTGTTTCCATTACCAAAACCTCTCTGGCCACCACGGCCAGTACCAACCCAGCACGTCTCCTTCAATGACCAACTTTTCCACATGACTCACATCTCCCAGCTCGGCATCGTCCATTGTGATGCAACTGACACGTATCACATTTGGGCAAAGTGCCCATATATCCTTTTCTTTTGTTTTCAACACCAGTTTTGACTTTAGCTGGTGGGTTCACATCCTTCTTCTTGCTAGCACTGCTGGTACCTTTCTTGAAGTTTGAGAACTTCCTTTTGTTCTCACATGAGGATTCAACGTGAGTCTCTTTCTTCTTCTGGTCAGAGATCGAGAACTTGTTCAACCTAATTGCTTCTTCAGTTAGTGCCACACTTAGATCAATCGCCTCAGTGATTGTGGCAGGCTTCGACGTCGTCACCATACTCATGATTTGGGGTGCCAATCCCCAAATAAAACGCTCGATGCGCTTGAATTCTGGATAAACCATATATGGCACAACGCGAGACAAGTCGTGAAATCTCTGCACATATTCAACAATCTTAGGACCATCCATCTTGAGGTTCCAGAATTTAGTTTCCAACTTTTGAATCTCAGCCCTAGAACAGTACTTCTTTCGTATGAGTTCCTTCATTTCATCCCATGTCATGGCATTAGCAGCCTCTTCTCCCAAGGTCTGGACTTGGAGATTCCACCAGGATAACGCTCCGTCTAAGAACAATCCAGAGATGTAGGTAACCTGGTGCTCCGGCGCACACTTGCTCATTCTTATCACATAATCAGTTTTCTCTGCCCATCTGACGAAAGCCACAGCACCCCCGGTGCAGTCGAAATTCAGAGGCTTACAGTCTAAGAACTGCTTATAGGTACAGCCTGTACAAGCAACATCATCCACTGAAAGCATTAGCGAACGCACATGGAATATCCAAATGTAACGTAATGTGTCTTTAATGACTTAAACATTACCATGAGGTGGGTTGTTTCCAGAGGTACCCCTGCTATGTTCAGAGCACAGGGCCTAGTGCTGTGCTATCGCTTGTGAAATCCGTTCTTGTAACTCAGCCTCTGTTGTGGGCAATCGAGTTTCTCTTCGTGGAGGCATCTTCTATAAGAAGATTGCGTCGGTCAGGTCATAATAAGTATAGTAAGTACATGGCATGCACACGTAATAATATTTATCAACGCAAGTAAACACATAATATCCTAATCATAACGTAAACAAGTAATTCAACAATGTATATAATGAGAATGTTGCGATTGAGCTTTCATATATCAATGACCACAAATACAGTTTTACAAGTTCTATAATGTACCATACATCAAAAGGGACTACAGGGTCACATCACCCTTGTCCAGATTGTCTAACAAACTACAATAGTCATCAGTCAAAAGTCAAAAAGTGGTCTTCAAAAAGGCTGTGCAATCTGGGCTCAATAGCTACACTCTCACCAAAAGTATGCTACCTGCATAAAACCAAAAACTGCTATGCTGATGGTGGAGGAGGAGGAGGTGGAGGAACAAAAAGCAAACTGTGCACATGCGCAAACTCCTCCTCAAGAGCATGAACGGTACACAACAGGTAACTAATCTGTTGCTCCATAGTAAGAAAACGAACGTCAAAATCTGGGTATGGCAGAAGAGGAGCGAGTGGAGTCGCGAATGGTGACTGGCAAGGACAAGGTGGAGGACGTGGAATCCTCTCTAACTCCATGACTCTACGGTACAACAACTCCTGTTGGAGCTGTAACGAAAAAAGCAGATCATCCCTTGTGTAACCAGTGTAATGTGAAGGATGGTATGGATCAGAAACAGGCATCGTGTTGGACGGAAACCAAATCAGTGGCTCGCCCGCTGGTGCAGAAGCAAAAGGAGTAGCATGTGTAAACTGTGGCATGAAGGAAAAAGCTGCTAACACAGGAGGAATATGACTGGGCTGCTGACTCGATGAACGTTCCCCTGGACGGGGTGGAGGGATATCCTGTAAGAATGTGATCGGCAGATCGGTGCGGTGAATATCGGACACATGTGGATGAAACGGGGCAATATCAACAGGTGCATGGGTGGGTGCAGGTGGGGGAGTAACAGGCCTAACAAAAGGAGGCAAGTCATCATCGCCCTCTATCCACCCATTGCGGGTGAATGCATATCTGGGGTCAATCTAGTCTGCAAAAGGAGCATGGTCAACAGGTGCAGGGATTGGGTCAGGTAAAGGTGGTGCAACAACTGGTATGTCAACGGGTACACGGTCATGCTCCGGCAGAGGATCGTGAGCAGGTACAGGCTCGGGTGCAAGCATAGGCTCAGGGTCGGCTGGTGCCAGCTCAAGATCAGCGGGTATTGGCTCGAGATCAGCGGGTATATCAAAAAGCTGATCATCAGGAACGAAGTCAACCTCGTGCTCAGGATCAATGTCAGGATCAAACTCGTCATCAAACTCAAAGTCCTATGGAGGAACAGGTGCGTCAGACATAGCCGTGTCAGAATCGGAATCAGTGGGATAACGCTGCAATCCCAGTGCGTGCAAAGTAGTAGATGACACAGACTCGAACGAATCAGGACCAGAATGGTCAGACGAAATCTCGATGATTGGAATCTCAATAAGCGGAATAGCAATGACATCGTCGACTGGAGCTCCATCACCCTAGGCCTCCTCAGGGGGACCCTCAATAAAAAGATCGATATCATCGTCAGACATGGCATCAAGAGGCAGATCCTCGAGAGGAAATGCAGCAAGAGGAAGAGGAGCGGGGATCGGAACAAGAAATAGATCCTCGTCAGGAAAACCATCAGCTAGCAGTATAATGTCGCCCAAGTCAGGTACAACAAACGGCTGAAAATCATCGTCATCGCTACTCTCAGTGTCAGATGTGAAAACCTCAGGGTCCGGGACAATCTCATCGTCAGAAACTATGGCCATAGGGTCTATGGTACCTGACAGCTCACTCTCAGATGAGGACATGATGTCTGTAACAAACAATCACAACATATGCACATATATCAACAATCATCAAATAAGCATGTAAGTAGTAACAATGTAAGCATGTATTCATCCTAGTCTTCCCAGACTATCCCACCCAGTCTCTTAGACTGAACTACCTAGCCTCTCAGACTAAAACCTTCCCAGTTTCTCAAACTGACTACCCAGTCTTTCAGACTAAACTTCCCCAGTCTCTTAGACTGAACCATAAACATAACCTTGAAATGTGTTTTGTGCCCTTTGTTTGTAAAAATGTTCGTTTCCCTGGATCTGGACATTTTGTGCATGCAATGTAAACATGTTTGAAAACATTTTCATGAGAGCCCTAACGATCATAGTCTAGACTCGAGAAAGAATCCTAGTTCGCTACGATTGAAACTCTGATACCAAGCTGGCACAACCTGACGTTTACGGAAGTGTGATTATTGGTGTGACTTTCTTAATACCATAGCATTCAATCATAACAACTCTTTATGATAAAAAAACCATAAGATGTTCATCCATATATTAAGTTTAGAAGATTCCACAACATACTTGTCTGAAACATAGACACCAAATTTTAAGTTACAACCACAACATGTTTAAAGGAGTTCACGAAGACTCAACAAAAGACCTTAAATAAAACCGGGTTTAGAAACATGTATCCCGTCCATGAATAGGATACACCTCCTAAACCCTACGACCTCGGATGACATCTTTTATTTATGACGCAGCTTGAAAACATGCAACACCTGTCAGATCCACTTAGTTCCCTGAAATACATGTAATTTGAAAACATCAACAAAAGTTGAGCGAGTTCATGTGTTTGTATAAGTATGTATAAACCTTTATAAACAGTGTGTGTATGTATGTTTGTAAATCCCGGTATGAAAGCAAACAAGGAAAAGATCACCAATGGTTTGCAAGGCCACTGATATGTGTGACGGTGTAGGAAGACTCAAACCTAGCAAATTTGTACCGGGCTTCCGGCTGGAAGACATAGTCACCCTATGGGCCACCCAGGTCCTCATGGGTGTGGGCTCGCTACACCCAAATAGATCTATCACTCATGTCCCTCGGTCCTTATACGAGGATTAATGGTCCCAAGTATCCGCCTACCCATTCACATGATCTATGGTTCTTTCCTAGGCTAACCATACCAAATGTATTTGTATGTAATCCTTTTGTAACATGTATTTCACCCCCGAAGTAAATAATCAAAACAGTTTAAAGAAAAGGGGGACATGAACTCACTGTCTTGCGTCTGCAGAATCGTAACTCAAATCTCTTCAGCAAACACGACTACCTACAATGTACTAACGTCTATTAGACGAACGGGCCGTGCCTTGACTTAGAGTTAACGTTTTTGATATATTTCCAATATAATTATTGTTAAAATAATTAATATTTCAACTTAAATTATATTTATAATTTTTGGAATAATTGTTAACCAATATTCTTGTAATAATAATACTTCTCAAGTATTTATTTTCGTATTTCCTTCCCAAGGGTGGGGGTATCTCATACATGCATATTTTGTATTCTTGTATTTGTAGTTCCAAAATAATATATTTTTAAGTCTAACTTAGAAAATATATTTAAACTTATTTTGTCCAAAAATAATGTATTTCAAGAAAATATATATTTTTATCAAAAATCATATATCTTCTAAATATTCTAGGAAAATATATTTTAACTTCCCAAAAATAATATATTTTCTACTTGTCGAAAATATGATATAATTTGGTAATATTTACAAAAATCATATTTTCATTTTCTTATGTCCAAAATATTATTTACGAAAAATATATTTGTAACGCTATTCTCCGGAATATTTTATAAGTTACGTTCTTCTTCTGTTTGCCAATATTATGAGTGTAACTTATATATTTATCCCTTGTGATTTTTGGTATTATTTTAGATTATAAATTCTTGGTATTTTGGTAAGTTATATTACTTTGAATCCTAAAATAATATAACTAATACACAAAATATACAAATATTCACACACAATGTGTCATTAATGTAAATATATATTCTAAATACGTATTAATCCATTTTTATTTATAAAAACCAACCTCCAATACTTGTATTTTGGTAACAAAATCTATGGCAAAGTTTTTATTGAAAACCATAGTTAAAACACACTTGTAAATATTTGTTTAGAATATATTTTTCTAAGTGTTTATATTTTTAGAAAATTTTGCAATAGTTTCCCCTAAAAATGGAGGTGTCCATGCTATCAAAGCATATCATTTTCTTTTTAAAATCATCACAATCATTCAACAATCAATCTACACTTACCAAGTGCCACATTAATGCTATTTACATAACAATTATGAACTTGATCTTTCATAAAAACTTGTAGTAACTTGGTAGTGTGTTTAGTAGGTTTAGTTACCCTTTAAAGTGTGTTTACTTCTTTAAAAATCTCATTCTTGGAAGATTTAGGTGTTTACAACTTGTAAACATGCTTTACAAAAACATTTCCTTATGACATCTTCTTGTTTCACAATTGTTTATTCACTTGTTTTACCACCAAAAATAGTGTATGTTTAAGTAAGAACCAAGATCTTCTAAAAATCATATTTTGAACTTGGTTCTTTTGGAAAACCACTCATGAATCTTAGATCCATAAGATTATTAACTCACTTTGATTATTATTTTTCAAGAAATCACTTTATTCTTCAAGTTCATGCTTACACATGAGGATGATCATCTTGTTTCATCACATAATCACCCTCTTACTTGCTAGGTCATGTGTTCAATCACAATCTAGCAAGCTCCTTATGATGATCAACATCATAATCTCAAGAAAATAACAATGAAGTATCATACATACACTTAAACAACATAGTTTCATCAAGATTTCATCATATGTTCATGTTTCTTGATTAGGTTCTTTAGTGTTCATCAAGATTTACAACATATATCATCTATTAACCAACTAAATATGAAGTAACAAGAGATCATAAGGGTCTTACTACTAGCTCTATGGCTAGGGATGAACACAAGAAGGTGAAGGTGATGAATGTGTTGGATAATAGCAAATGATGAAGGTCCTTGAAGTTCCAAAGCCACCAATCTTCTTATCTTAGCTTCTAACACCTTTGTATGAATGTGGAATGGATGAATGAAGTTGGATGATGATGGTGGTGCTTGTGGGGGATCTCGGCCGTAAGGGGGAGGAAGGAGCGGAGAAGAGTTGGTGTTTTGTGAGAAATGAGAAGTTGTGGTGAAGTCTTGTGGTTTATAACATAATACTCCCAACATGTGCTTACCCAAAGTGTAATGTGTTCTCTAAAGTACATGACATAATCTATTAAACAAATCAATAAAATCCACCAATTAGGCCATGTGGGCCGATTACTAGCTTGGGGGGGGGGGTCTAAGTGTAAATTTAAACCATTAAGTTAGTTTAAAGTTCAAATCCAAGTATAGTTGTAAGTGTTAGTTACTAGATATTTTTATATGGGGTGTTATGATGTTCGAGGATCATAACTAGCTCAGAAATAATAAAACAATGCTTCTAGTGTAATTTTGGTGGTTTGGGTAGTGTCCGGTTGTTCGGTTAGATACCGGTTCGTTAAAGTGTCAAACTATTTCGTTTAGTGTTCTTTATGTTATCTTTTGTGACACTTTTAATTCCCGACACTTAGGAAAGCATTCAGGACCATTTAGTCATATTTTTGCATGTTACTAGCTTGTTAAAATGCTGAATTTTGCTGAAATATGCTGAATTCAGCACTTTAAGTGGGTTTTAGGCACTTTCCGGCACTTAAACTATCACCTAGTGAAGCAGTTTTGTGGTCCTTACTTTCCTACACACTATACTAGCGTAGTACCTTGTCTCTGGCCCATACGGGGTCTCAAAACACTGTTTGTCTATGTACTGAACATCGTCAGCATTTTTCTAAGTTATCCGCTAACTGTGCTAGCTGTGCTTTGTGCATCGTTTATGTCACTAAAGTTTGCATGCAAATGTGATGTGACATTATGTAATATGTGATGCACATGTAAGTATGATACAGTAATAAGAAAGCAGTCATTTGTAATTCAGCACAGTCATTAAGCACTAATCATGGTTAATTAAATTGTACGGATACCTGGATTTTTGACGGTTGTTACATTTATCAGGTTCACTGTCGCCCGACGCTACGCCTGTCACGTGCCGTAACGCCAAAAGTGGTTCTCCGTCGCGTGACGCGAGGGCCCTATTTCGACTGAAAGGTTCTTATTTGCAGCTGCATATTTTCGGCCAACATAATTTTTACGAAAACGCGAATAACTTGCTCGTTTTTTATCCGATTTATGTCACGTTTCTTCCTACGTGATCGTAAATTTATTCTCCATCACATGGAGTTAACATCCTACATCCGAATTAACAAATTTTTAGACTTTTAAGCCTTCCGCTTAAGATATAATTACCAATTTTTGACCCGTTCATGATTTTATCAACAAAAACTAGTTTGTTGCATTCAAATTATCATGAACCTCATTTAATATCAATTTCCTATTATTCAAGGTTCAAACCACGGGTTTCTTATATATTCTTAACCCGTTTTGCTTAAATACTTATTTTGACCCGTTAAGGGTATTTAAGTACTTTTAAAGCGTAAATCACTTTCATTCATTTCTAGCAAACGATCTTCCACCACAACTATATTTGTGGTGGATTTAAGGTGGTGATCTATACATTCCAAGTTTTATTCATCGGATTATCATTTTACGGCAAAGACTCTTATAGAGTCGTTTGACCCAACGATTTACACCATTCGCTTTATATACTTATTCAAAGCATTTACTTAATCATAATACTCGTTTTCAAACAACCTTTAAGGGTCGTTCGCTCGATTTAGCTTACAAGGGCATTTTGGTCAACTTTACCCTTTCTTTTACGACGAAGGATTTTTAAATGATATGTTTGACCAAAAATCCCATTTTCAACTATGATCTTGTTTAAGAATCATTATGTTTCACAAAACATGATGGTTATCATTTAAATCATTAAGTTTACCTATTAAGGTAACCAAATGTCCATTTTCGACTTGTCTAGCTCTCATAGAACCTTAAGTTCTAAATGATGAGTTGACCCATTATACATACCTGGCTCGGATCACTATATTGACCCGTTTTAATGCCTTAAGTAATAACTGCTAAGTAATAGCGATGCAAATATTCATTCGATATTTATTCTTTTAATCATACAACTCGACAAAATCATTAGTCGATATTGTCAAAGGGTGATATTTTCACCTTTTGACCCGTTTGGTCTAAGTGACCGTGTACCTTTGCGAGGTGGTATTTATTAGCATCTCGTCTACATGACTTGCTCCGGTTTACACCGTAAGGTCATTTTACTTATAACCCATTTCTTAATTCTTTTGACCGCCATAAAGTGTTTTTAAAAAACTAACGGTTATCGTCAACGAGTGACGAATTAGCGTTTTACCACTACTATTTGTATTGGTTTACCTTATAAGGTAACCATAAAATTTCATTTTTTTCATTCGTCATAGTATGACCAAATTACCAATTTACTCCTTTTTAACCATCATTATGGTTTCGTATCATTTCACTTATCTTGTTCCGTACGACTACACGTCGGAACATTATACTTCAATTGCTTATTTATCTTATTCATACTTAATATGATAAGAGAATATTCTACGAATTAAGAATAGTGTAAGCTTACCTTGCATCCAAATTAGCCTTTTTTCTTCATACTTGATGTGACACCTGGGTCACTGCGACCATCAAACAAATACCAAACCAATGAAATATTGTGTTTCATACTTGGGATTTGTACAAATATGTGTATCATTTGCACATGTCAATTCTTGTTCGATTTCAGGCTCTAAATCGCTTTCTGGAAGGTTATACGCGCACCGATGCGTAAATATAACCAGTTTAATGCAACGAATACTATGCAATAGTGAAATAGGCTTAACATACCTTAAATAACCTTTACATAACTTAGAAATAAGTTTTGAAGGCTTTGGTATGGCAAAATCAAGTTAAATCGCTTACAGGGACTAAAGTTGACAAACTGCGAAAGTATGCCAATTTGAACTGTAACAGACATTCCGGATCATGGCCATAAGTTAAACATACCATAAATATCCTTTGCATAGCTTAGAAATAGGCTTTGAGGGGTTCGGTGTGCTAAAATAAACTTTTGGGTCATTCAGGGATTAAAAGCGTCAAAAAGTGCACAAGTTTACACTTTCGCGCATAACTTACGTTCTGAATACATCCGGACATCCAAAAATTTATGTAAGCATTATAATATTATGCTTTAGTGTTTGGCTTGTCAAAAATCCATTCGTCGCTTAATTTGGATCGTCTTTGCGTTCGTTACGACTCCCGTCGTAATTAACCGAACATCGCAACCATACGGCCAAACAACCCAACATCCGACATATTTTTGAGCACATTTTAAGTTCCCTATACTTTAAATTCATTTTAGAGCTTTGAAATGGGGTTAACGGGTGTTAGAAGTGCCGTTACGCAACGAAACAAGGTGCAGGGACTGAAACTGTAATTCTGCCAAAGTTAATGGCTTACGGACCGTAAGCCATCACCCTTACGGTCCGTAAGGGGTTCCCAGAACCACAGAAAGTAGTTAACAGCTGGTTACAGCTGTTAAGCACTCTTAAACCCAATTCCACTTGTTGATTACTGATGGTGGGGGGCCAATTTGGGTTCCATAACATTTCAACAAGTGTATGGGTGAGATCAAAGCACGATATTCGAGAAACGATCCTAACGGTGGTCCATATCCTATAAATACCCAACCCATCACAACTCAAAACCCACTTGAAATTTGATTTTCTCTAAGTTGGGGTGTTCTAGCACTTCATACCTGAGAAATAATTGGAAATCAAAGCTTTCGGGGACCCTTTGTAAGTGTTCCTTCGTTCTTTTATTGTTTTAGCGTTAAAGTCAAACTTTGTTTGACTTTCTGCATTGACCAGTTTATGGTCAATGCGAAGTTTGTTTGAACTTCATAACGTGAGCGTAATCATGATGGTTATAGTCCCTAGTGACTATACCTACTGATTACCACGTTATCTAGGCTCAGTGACGAGCCGTAGTTTCGGCCAGAATACGTATTCTTGCGTATTTTGTAACCAAACTACTTATGGGTATCAAAACCGTTTGTTTTGATACCAAACTTGTTTTCTAACTTAGTTAAGCATGTTTTAACATGCTTAGCTCGTCACTTTTAGTTTAGTGCTTATATAGGGTCGTAAGGTAAGCGATCTAAACAATCGCTTATACTTTCGAACCCGACCCGTTTTGTCGATCATTAGGATTCGACCAAACACATTAGGTGACCATAGTTGTATAACCTTTGGAGGTCATACCTTATGGTCACGACGTTTAATTAGTTGTATGATAGGTAGTTTTTATGCCTTAGGTAAATTACCAAAATACCCTTTTTGCGCCAAAATTCATTTTAAGCATATGTAACATAACTTTCGACATCTAAACTGATTCGGCAACAATATTAGACATGTTAAGGCATATTTTACTTATCAGAGGACTAGTTAGACGATCCGAACGCGTTTCACGCGAACGACGCGTTAAAGTAGCATAAGCTACCTAAACGGGTCGTAATGGGTCGTAAGCACTTAGGTTAGGTTTCATTGTAGTATGTGGGCTTTTTTAAACCATATTACATGAGTTCCCATACTCATTTGGTTTACGAACCCTCATTCTATCCAATCCTCCGAGTTAGGTCCGGTATATTAACATAGTTACCTATATTAGGTGCCGTTTGATATCCGTGATCTCTATCATTGTTTGTTTGTTACACAAGGACTTCTAAGCAATCTCAAGTGAGTACATAGACCCCTCTTTTACTGTTTTCCAAACATTTTGGGGTGGAACACATGTGCCTACTTGTTACTTTCATGCTTTCCATGTTCTCATATCATATACTTGCTATGTTCATTAGTACATTTATAGTACATGATTTCATTGTGTTTTTGCTATGTATGCCCATTGTGTGCATACTTAGTACATCGTTTTACATTACATTTCATGCTATGTATGCCCATTGTGTGCATACTTAGTACATCGTTTTACATTACATTTCATGCTATGTATGCCCATTGTGTGCATACTTAGTACATCGTTTTACATTACATTTCATGCTATGTATGCCCATTGTGTGCATACTTAGTACATTGTTTTACATTACATTTCATGCTATGTATGCCATTGTGTGCATACTTAGTACATTGTTTTACATTACATTTTATGCTATGTATGCCCATTGTGTGCATACTTAGTACATTTGTTATTCATCACATGCTTACATTTTGGTATGACATTTGGTTTGTTTAAATGGGACAATGTACATTCATTAACACCGATCATGCCGCTCGTTAGTAGGTAATGGTACCATAGGACTTGACAACTCCCATTCCTGAAATCCCGGGTTTGTTTGGATTGGAAGGAATGACCGAATCCGAATACATTTCTAGGTGGACCTTAGACTTTGTGCTAGGGTTTATTCTACAGTCACAAGGCTTGGATGTATGAATTTTCACAATACCGCATAGATGTTTATATCAGTATAGCATGCATTTGTTTCACAAAACATAACTTTGATTTAAACCATGTTTTACTTCAATACCTTGTTTTTGTGCATTTTACATATGGTTTGGTTGATATATTTCACTTACCATACATAAACATTTTGACATTGATATACACAATTCATGATTTACACAAACATTTTTGACATTTGATTATACATAAACATTTTACTTTGATGGTTTGGTTTGAGTAAGTGATTTAAGTAACGAGGCGTGTGTAATATGATACAAGCATGGTGGATACGCCGCTGGTACTTCCTATATATAAGTGCTTGTATAGTATTACATATCGTAGCGTTATTTGAATCATTTCGATTTAGACATATAACATTTTATACAAATAACATACTTTTCACAGTACATTGTTTTACAAACAACTTATCTAATACAAACTCATTTTACTTGGTTATTTACTTAACCATGTATTATTCTTTTATACATATATATCATTTGGTTTATTTATCACTTTTCAAATGATTTACAAGACAAAGCAAATTACAAGGTTCATGACTAAACATTTTCTCAAACATAAGTCATGAATTCTATTTTCACAAAACCTATGTATCTCACAGGCATTTTTATGCTGACGTACCTATTTTCACATGTGTTTCAGGATATGATGCATAGGATTTATCAAGATACACTTAGGCGGACTTGGGCCTTAGTGACAATAAAAGATGTAAGACTAGTTATTTATGTTATATTTCTTTGATTGTCAAGACATTGTAACTCTTTTAATCAATAAAACAATATTTCAATTTCCATGTGTTATGAAACAATAATTCTGTTACAACACTCCCCGACGTTTCCGCCACGTTTTGTTGTTTTACGTGGTCGGGGTGTGACACTTGATTCGTTTGATCCGCTTCATTCCCAAGCTTCCACCTAGCTTGTCAAGCGTCAAATTATCATCATAATTCGTAAGATAGTTAGATTAGTCATTATCAATCACGACTAATCCATCTTACGGGTTTTATGTCGAAATTATCATTCGATCATATAATTGGTCATTTTGACTTTTAAAAGTCAAACAACCTATTGACGAAAGTAATTACACGATGTAGATCAACTACTCGTTTTATTACTTTGTCAATATCCGGTCAGCATCATTCTTATGCTACCGGTTTAATTACTTATTCAATCAAGTTCATGTAATCGAAATTCATCGAATTAACACAACTCTAATCCTTTTTAACACATGGTGATATCAACATCATTTTAACATGAATTTAACATCATTTTTCGTTTTATCATACAAAACCCAATTCATAGTAAATATGATTATATACTCCAACACACAATTTGTTAAAGTATTTTCTTATTATTATCATATATGATGATTATAAACACAACTATATCATCAATATCATCCTATGATTTAAAACCCACTTGTCCTAGTGTGGTAAATCATTTAAACATTCAAATCATGGCAACATGTGTAAGTTTTTCACTTAGGATTTTGTTCCTAAGCAATTATACATCATAATTCAGCCATAACTTCTATAATTCACCCATAATTCCTGGATTATAATATTCACCAAATTTTACAACTTCACAAATCATCAAAATTTTACATACCTTATGATCCCCTTGCTTGGGTAATCATTAATTCATGTTCAATTGTGAATTTGGGCTTCGTTTAGACCTTCAACTTGATGATTTAGTTGGACTCTAAGGTTTTAGCTCCTGGGGAGCTTCTTCTGGTCGAACAGAAGTCCCAGAACACACACTGAATGTGTGTCTTATTTTTAAGTTTCTTTTTTATATTTTAATTTTCAAGTTTATCCAAATCTGGCCCCTTATGTTTGGTTAGTTATTAAGTAGGGCACAACCTACTTATTTCTAACAATATTACCACTTATTAACTAGGTTAAACATTCCTAGTTAACTTAGTGGGTTTGGGGGAATTTATAACTCAGTTTATTTTAAGTCCCGTTAACTCGGACCTTTTATAAACTTTATTTCTTCGAAAGCCTTTATACCGTTTTTATTTAATATTAGGTTTATTTATTTAAAAATCCTAATATTCGCCGGGTCACTTTTACCTCTAACGGTACTTTACCCGTCATTTAGTATTAACGTGGTTTGATTACCAAACCCGTTTTCGGGGTGTTACAGGTCTACCCCCCTTAAAGAGGTTTCGTCCTCGAAACCTTTCTTACATAGTTCATTGAGTTTTAAACTCAATGCATTTGACATGAGTAATATTTTGAGCATTACTCATACTTTAACCAATTGTTAGTATTACCAGAAAAGTATGGTAATATCTTTTTGGTTACATAGCATATACGTATCTCATACGACATAATGCAACTCAAAATAACGTAATCTCGTTATTTCGAGCAATTTGGTTAATTTAGCGAAATCCATCGCTATTAGACTATCGAATTCATCATGAATCCGTTAAATTAACTCGTTTGGATATTTTAGTGAAATCTTTCACTTTTGACAAACAAATTCCTTTGTTTTCGAATTCATTCATTCGATTTATTTATACGGAATCCACCGCTTACTAACAAATCGAATTTCTTGATTTTTTTTAATTGCTTAACACAATTTAATAGGTGACATTAATAAAATTCTATAAAGTATATAACCACATACCTTATAACTTTACCCTTTAATTTGGCTTTTGCTTGATTTGACTTCCCGACACTTCGCTCGTGTCGCTGTATAATCCCTTATTATAGGCGATCAATATCCTTCGTTAGTAAGACCTTAACCGGTCTCACTGACTAGACTTATTAGTCCAGTTACTTTCTACCCATCACTCGGGCTACAATGTGACTATATTTCACATTACTTTTCTGGATCGTGATCGCATCACGTCATATTTGAGTTTTTTTATCAACCTTTCGTTATCGAAAATATTTCTTTTCGACTGTATCATCTTGCACCTATCGGTGTTAAGACCGGTATCTTTTAATATTCACTATTTCGATTTCTATCAAAATATTCATATTTGTGAAAACGTTGTTTCTTACTAAAACTGAATTTTAGTTTAGCGTCTTTTCTTTAACTTATGTCAATTACTCATAACAAGATATTGACAGTTAAGAATTTATTCTTTTTCATTCTGATTTTACACGGGGATTCTCAACCAGTTCCATCACTTTGTCTTTTTATTCATGACCCGTGGGTCATTTTGGTCCCGTAGACCTTTATACCGTTTATAACCCGAAGGTTATGATGATCCCGTAGATCACTCTTTATGTTTGAAAATCATTTTTTTTACATTTGAAATCCGTTAATTTTGACTGTAGTTCGTGACTACAATCGTTTTATTTTGGACCATTCTCCCGACTCTATGACTTCTCACGTCATTTATGCGTCGGTTTGTCTTATGCTCACCGTTATCCAGTTTCGGGCTACTATCAAGCATTATGCTTTATGTAGCCCGTTTGACTTATTCGTGTGAAATCCATCACTTATGAACAATCAAATTTTATTCTTTTATTAACCCGTTCAACCTCAAAATAGTTGAACATAATTATCACAAATTTCTATTTGTGAAGTTTTATAGTCTTTTAGTCATAACTCATAATCCGAGTCTTTTGACTTTCAATCTGCGTTCCCGTCTTTCGGTTTACGCATGTGTTTAATTTCCTACCCATCAACCGGGTGATTTACCGAAGTCATTAGTAATGCAACCATTTAGATATGCATTAAGGCTTCGTTTTTTACTTGTTTGGTTGTCTTAGCGAAATCCATCGCTTTATTTAACAAAACCATTATTCTTTATGTGACCATGCTTGATGGTCTTTTAATTTCTGAATGATGATTATCATCATCATCCTTTCTTTACTACGACTAAAGTCAATGACTTCGATCGTCGTTTTGTATGGGCAATACCTTCGTTTCTATGACCTCGCGGGTCATTTATCCTTTGGTTTTACATGCCCCTTTTTTGTCCATCATGGCTCTTTTGTCCCAAAATGATTTATTTCACTATTCACTTGGGTCATCTATTTCTATTCGCGCCATACTTCGTTTTTATGGTTCCCACGAAAACCATTTATACGAGTATGCCCATAAGATTTCTTGACCCCAAGGTTCTTTTAACTTTTTCATTCGTCTAGACCTTACCACATGAGACATAACTATGCTCATTATAAGAAGCTCACGGTATCATGTGTTCACTACTTACTTGGCCAGAGTAAGCGATCAACACATGGTACGCATGACCTTATTATAATTACAACATCACGTCCCATGTAAGTAATCTCTCAATTCATTTCCATTTTTATGATTTCATTTGGTAAAACGTTATTTAATTTTCAATTAACAATTATTAGTTTTACCGGTTTTATCCTAGAACATATAAAATGTTCCTTTTATAACCATTTATACAATCACATTCGTTGATGTGATCATTAATTTTCTCAATAGGATCTATATTGAGAATACTTACTTGGATGATTATTTTCGTCCAAGTTTATATTTACACTAAATTCAGTTATTTTCTTATTATTCACAACTGTGAATAATATATATCTCTACTGAATTTCTCTTGGAAACGTCATCCTGGATAGGTAATCTATCCAGGTTTTCCAAGTTTCATATTTTATATGCAACTGTCATTCACTATGTGTTTATTGCATATTTCTGTTTGCACTATAAGTTTAAGACGTGTACCTTATAGATACTTGCCCTGATAACTTTCCTTGTTGTTCGATCTCTCATTTGAAATAATTTCTTGATTTCATGTCTTTGGCATATATGACTTACTTGTCATGCTTCAGACCATATCTTCATCGTATCGATAGATCCTTAGGCTCTCATCATCTTCAGATATGAGGATCCTTTAATTTAAAACATCTACAAATGTTAGTAACATTGACATTAACAAGCACCCGTATTATAATACAAGGCTTTCTACGATACGTGTTAACACACGTAATCCGTTTAACTATATCGGTCTCTTATCGCTTTCTTTGGGGTAACGTGTTTTACACGATAACCCTATGTGTTGTTTTCAACACTTTACATGCTAGACCATTAATGTATCGAATAACTTACCGGAATTTGTGATCAAGTCTCGAACCGAACACTTTACTCTTTAACCTTGGGCTCTGATACCAACTTATAAGACCCTTACATGATTTATACGATTTTCATGCAAACATCGGCTATAATTTGATTACAAATATAATTGAAAATACAAGTTTGTTAAAACCTTTTTAATATTTACAACAATTCAACATCATATATTGATATCGTCGTTTAAAACGTGACGATGAAACATTTCGCGGAAGCTTGATTCTTGATTGTGTTCGGTTCTTCATTGAGCTTGATCGTCGTCCGGTACCGTACATTATACCTACATTTCATAAAACATGAAATGAGTTAGTCATTTAGCGTTTAAACATGTCCAAACAATTTCGCGAGTCGAAACAAACAACAACAATGAGGTTCAGCAGCCTTTGCTGACTTTAACACCCGTCGCGTGCCGCGACGGGATTTCAGGTTCACTGTCGCGCGACGCTACGCCTGTCGCGTGCCGCGACGCCAAAAGGGGTTCTCCGTCGCGTGACGCGAGGGCCCTATTTCGACAGAAAGGTTCTTATTTGCAGCTGCATATTTTCAGCCAACATAATTTTTACGAAAACGAGCATAGCTTGCTCGTCTTTGATCCGATTTATGTCACGTTTCTTCCTACGTGATGGTAAATTTATTCTCCATCACATGGAGTTAACATCCAACATCCAAATTAACAAATTATTAGACTTTTAAGCCTTTGGCTTAAGATATAATTACCAATTTTTGACTCGTTCATGATTTTATCAACAAAAACTAGTTTGTTGCATTCAAATTATCATGAACCTCATTTAATATCAATTTCCTATTATTCAAGGTTCAAACCACGGGTTTCTTATATATTCTTAACCCGTTTTGCTTAAATACTTATTTTGACCCATTAAGGGTATTTAAGTACTTTTAAAGCGTAAATCACTTTCATTCGTTTCTAGCATCGTATTTCCACATTTCTTATCAAATGATCTTCTACCACAACTATATTTGTGGTGGATTTAAGGTGGTGATCTATACATTCCAAGTTTTATTCATCGGATTATCATTTTACGGCAAAGACTCTTATAGAGTCATTTGACCCAACGATTTACACCATTCGCTTTATATACTTATTCAAAGCATTTACTTAATCATAAGACTCGTTTTCAAACAACCTTTAAAGGTCGTTCGCTCGATTTAGCTTACAAGGGCGTTTTGGTAAACGTTAACCTTTCTTTTACGACGAAGGATTTTTAAATGATATGTTTGACCAAAAATCCCATTTTCAACTATGATCTTGTTTAAGAATCATTATGTTTCACAAAACATGATGGTTATCATTTAAATCATTAAGTTTACCTATTAAGGTAACCAAATGTCCATTTTGACTTGTCTAGCTCTCATAGAACCTTAAGTTCTAAATGATGAGTTGACCCATTATACATACCTGGCTCGGATCACTATATTGACCCGTTTCAATGCCTTGCGTAATAACCGCTAAGTAATAGCAATGCAAATATTCATTTGATATTTATTCCTGTAATCATACAACTCGACAAAATCATTAGTCGATATTGTCAAAGGGTGATATTTTCACCTTTTGACCCGTTTGGTCTAAGTGACCGTGTACCTTTGCGAGGGGGTATTTATTAGCATCTCGTCTACATGACTCGCTCCGGTTTACTTCGTACGGTCATTTTACTTATAACCCATTTCTTAATTCTTTTGACCCCTTTATGGCTTACGCCATAAAGTGTTTTTCAAAAACTAACGGTTATTGTCAACGAGTGACGAATTAGCGTTTTACCACTACTATTTGTATTGGTTTACCTTATAAGGTAACCATTAAAAGTTCATTTTTTCATTCGTCATAGTATGAACAAATTACCAATTTACTCCTTTTTAACCATCATTATGGTTTCGTATCATTTCACTTATCTTGTTCCGTACGACTACACGTCGGAACATTATACTTCAATTGCTTATTTATCTTATTCATACTTAATATGATAAGAGAATATTCT
Organism: Helianthus tuberosus; assembly: GCA_030545235.1. NCBI lineage: Eukaryota > Viridiplantae > Streptophyta > Magnoliopsida > Asterales > Asteraceae > Helianthus > Helianthus tuberosus. Next base: position 125,685,649 of record CM060366.1, read on the forward strand.
ACGAATTAAGAATGGTGTAAGCTATACTTACCTTGCATCCAAATTAGCCTTTTTTCTTCATACCTGATTCGTTTGATCCGCTTCATTCCCAAGCTTCCACCTAGCTTGTCAAGCGTTAAACTATCATCATAATTCGTAAAATAGTTAGATTAGTCATTATCAATCACGACTACTCCATCTCACGGGTTTTATGTCGAAATTATCATTCGATCATATAATTGGCCATTTTGACTTTTAAAAGTCAAACTACCTATTGACGAAAGAAATTACGCGATGTAGATCAACTACTCGTTTTATTACTTTGTCAATATCCGGTCAGCATCATTCTTATGCTACCGGTTTAATTAGTTATTCAATCAAGTTCATGTAATCGAAATTCATCAAATTAACACATGGTGATATCAACACCATTTTAACATGAATTTAACATCATTTTTTCGTTTTATCATACAAAACAGAATTCATAGTAAATATGATTATATACTCCAACACACAATTTGTTCGAGTATTTTCTTATTAATATCATATATGATGATTATAAACACAACTATATCATCAATATCATCCTATGATTTAAAACCCACTTGTCCTAGTGTGGTAAATCATTTAAACATTCAAATCATGGCAACATGTGTAAGATTTTCACTTAGGGTTTTGTTCCTAAGCAATTATACATCATAATTCAGCCATAACTTCTATAATTCACCCATAATTCGCGGATTATGATATTCACCAAATTTTACAACTTCACAAATCATCAAAATTTTACATACCTTATGATCCCCTAGCTTGGGTAATCATTAATTCTCGTTCAATTGTGAAATTGGGCTTCCTTTAGACCTTCAATTTGATGTTTAGTTGGACTCTAGGGTTTTGGCTCCTGGGGAGCTTCTTCTGGTCGAACAGAAGTCACAGAACACACACTGAATGTGTGTCTTATTTTTAAGTTTCCTTTTTATATTTTAATTTTCAAGTTTATCCAAATCTGGCCCCTTATGTTTGGTTAGTTATTAAGTAGGGCACAACCTACTTATTTCTAACAATATTACCACTTATTAACTAGGTTAAACATTCCTAGTTAACTTAGTGGGTTTGGGGGAATTTATAACTCAGTTTATTTTAAGTCCCGTTAACTCGGACCTTTTATAAACTTTATTTCCTTAAAAGCCTTTATACCGTTTTTATTTAATATTAGGTTTATTTATTTAAAAATCCTAATATTCGTCGGGTCACTTTTACCTCTAACGGTACTTTACCCGTCATTTAGTATTAACGTGGTTTGATTACCAAACCCGTTTTCGGAGTGTTACACTTTAAAATTAAACCATTTAAACTCAAGGTTGCCGCCCAAAGACAGTTGACCACCTTCCTTTTAGCCTGAAGATACATATTCGAGGACGGACCTTCTCAATAAAGGACAGACCAGATCACAATTGGACGAACATCCCAGAGGCCTCCATTCCTCAGACTCCTACGAACGGACCACCAATAAGTGCTTCCAGACGAATGACATCATCTCAATTGACTAATATAAATACCCCATCAAATACAAGCCAAGTACGATTTCCTGAACCTTCATCTTACTTTCTCTCTCTATCAAATACTTATCCTCACGCCGGAGGGTGGTTGCAGAGGGGCCCTCCCATCTCTGCGGCGAGCCTAACGGTTTGTTCTTTTGCAGGTTTAGGTCCTCGATCCTCACCTAAGATTCAAACTCAGATCTCAGGCTCCGGCCTTTGATTTTGGATCTTCAATTGGCGCCATCCGATTTCACAGCTCACAGTCATTCACTTAGTGAATTTCTTGAGCAACGAAACGACTGATCTATGGCGGCCCCAGGTTCATTGAATTTGTGATCCACTGCTGCTAGTTCACAAACTACGGCTCCGACTAACGTTACTTCCATGGTTTCATCTCCTTTGAGCTCATGGCCAGGAACAACGTTACCGTTCATACTAATGCCAACGTCACAGGCATCGGAATTCGACACGGAATTCCTCTCCAAAAATGCCAGTCTCTTACGATGGTTGAAAGGTCAGTAGGCTAGAGATGAGCAGATCCTCGGTTTACGAACCAGGCTCTTTCATGATGAAACACCGGTAAGGACTATGGGTCCTACGACATTCGCCTCTCCTACTTTCTCCACAATTGTGACTCCGATAGGAGAAGCTTATAACAATTATTATATGCAGGGTTCCACAGGACCATCTCCAGCAGTCATGGTACGAACGGATCCTCAAGTGGGCATGACTAATGACCCAGAACTCACGAAACCATACCATCCGATATCAATGACGACAAAGTCAAAGTTCAGTGCTCGCATCGTCCATGCTAAACTTCCACCGAAGCTCAAAATGCCATCCACAGTAAAGAAATATGATGGCACCACAGATCCGGACGATCACATGTTCGACTTTGATGGAGCTGCATGAGTCGAACAATGGTTGATGCCAGCCTGGTGCTTCATGTTCGCACAATCATTAACCGGAGCAGCACGTGTGTGGTTCGATGTGTTGAATGAAGGAGAAATCAATGATTTCGAGGAACTCCGGAGGTTATTTCTCCAGAATTTCAGCTAACAATGGCACTATTCCAAAGAGATCACTCAGGTGCTCAATATCCAAAGGAAAGACGGAGAGTCTCTCGACAGTTTCATAGAAAGGTTCAATCGAGAGAGTATGCAGATCAGTGGGGTAGTTGATCAACTGAGAGTCTCCGGCTTATGTCACGGAGTTCGGAACAATCAGCTAGTTGAAAAGCTGCATGAAAATCTCCCAAAAAAATGGAAGTACTGATGGAGCATGCTCGAGCATTCGCTCAGGGAAAAAATGCATGTAGTGCGGCAGCTGAAACAGTGCAGAAAATGTCCTATTGGAAGAAAAATGGAGGATCTGTTTTTGACAAAACTCCAGCTGGAAATAGGGGACGAATGCACCCCTACAACAGAAACGATCGTTCTCAATGGAGAAGAAACTATAATCCAAGGTTCTATAACCTATCGGATCTCTTCAAAACCCCTAGCGAGATCCTTAGCACCGAAGGAGCAAGCTTCCCCGCACCTCCGAAGCTCCGGAACGCAGGTGACAAAAATTCAAGAAATATTGTGATTATCACCGAGCATGAGGTCACAACATGGACGATTGCTGGCCTTTAAAGCAGGAGATCGAGAAAGTCATCCGTTCCGGAAAACTGTCGCACCTAGTAAAGGAAGTTAAGGAAGGCAAGTTTGTCACCGCTCCGATAGATAATCTGAACAAGCAGTCTGGAATTTGCATGATAAGGAAGCTAGAGAATCAAGGCATCAAATAGACCAACCATCATTTGGCCGCTTGGATGCACCAACCAATCGCTCCCCCCATAACCGCAAGAGAAGTAAAGGACGGACCCATCTTTGTGTCTGTGGTCATTGCAGGGCACAAGGTCTGACGAATCTATGTGGATAGTGGAAGTGCCTCTGAGATCATGTATCAACAATGTTTCCAGCAGTTGGCTCCGCAAACCAAGGCAAAATTAATTCAGGTGTCCATGCCATTGGTTAGTTTCTCCGGAGAAGTGATCCAGCCCATCGGGCAGAGTACCTTACCAAAAACATTGGGCACCGGAAGTCTGGAAAGAACCGTAAACCTCACTTACTTGGTGGTTGGAGCAAGGTCCGTGCACAACGTCATTTTGGGAAGGCCAGGGATATGCGCCTTCGGTATCATCAGTTCAACCATTCATGGCTCCTTAAAGTTTCCCATCGAAGATGGTATCGCAACCTTACACTCCGAGTCAACCATGTGCGTCGCCGAAATCAGACAAAGTGAAGTAAATAGTTCGCAACCCCCGACATTACTTACTGAAGAATGGGCTATTCATCCGGACTATCCGGAACAAAAAATTGTCATTGGTTCACAACTCCCCGAACGAACCAAGCGGCGATTATGGAAGCTGTTATCGAATTCTTTGGATGTATTTGCTTAGCAAACCTCCGACATGGTCGGAGTTCCCCGGGTTCTGGTTGAGCATAAGTTGAAAGTGTCGCATGCGGTCAAACCCATAACCCAGAGAAAAAGGAACATGGCTCCGGCCCGACACAGAGCCATTGCCGAGGACGTATGAAAACTGTTAAGCGCTGGAATTATCAGGGAAGTACGGTACCAAACATGGGTTTCAAACCCTGTAATGGTCACCAAAAAAGATAACACGTGGAGAATGTGCGTCGATTTCTCCGATCTCAATAACGCATGTCCAAAAGACTGCTACCCCCTTCCAGAGATTGACTTAAATATTGATTCTTTAGCAAGTTTGTTGGACTCTGTATGCCCAAGACACATATTAAATTGATGTGGCTAGTACGTTATGATCCAAGTCGAGTCATACCCAATAACAAGCTAGACAAACACTTACAATATTTATTTATGATATGATCAAATAAATAAATATCAACACTTAAAATATTTAGAAATTGGTTTTCTAAATAATTGCACTTGACAAACTAATAAATTATATGGATAATTTATTTTGAGAGAATATTTTATTTTGTTATTTAATGGGTTAAATAACATCATAAAAATAGCATAAGTCTTATAACATATGATGTTATATTTTATAAAAGTTATAAAATATATATATGCAAGACTTATATTTTATATAAAAGAAATTGTATTTTTTTTTATAAAAGCTTGGCCGCCACCCCCCCCCATGGGGTCTTCCCAAAATATTCTTGTCCAATGAGGTTCCATGCATGTTGTCATAAGTTAGAGGCATTTTGATTGGATGGTCTTCCCTAAGTTCCTTGGCCAATCATATTGCATGCAAATGCATGTGTTAGTTGATCTCCTATTGGGCAATGTGGGTGGCAAATCTCTCATGTCTTATATATTCATTTTGATGAATATTTGAAGATAGAACTTGAAGAAAATGGCTGAAAATGGCTGCATATTTTCGGCCTCAACATGATCATCCAAGAGTTGATTTTTATTTGAAAAATCAAGTGTAAGACTCTAAATAAATCGGGTCATGTATGGTTGATCTAGTGGAGAGTTTCAAGTTCATATATCAAGTGCAAGAACTCCAAAACCTCCTCTCATATTTTCGGCCATATGATGGCTTTCAAGAGGGTTTTCTAGTGAGTTCATAAGTGTAGAAATCCTAGCTAACATGAGGTGTTTGTTGGAAGCTTGGGGTATACAAGCTTGAGGTTTTCTACTCTTGAAGACAACCATTTCAAGAATCATCATCTTCTTCACATCCATTACTCCATGGAAGGTAGTTTTCTAAACATCCTATGGTTGTATATGATAGTATGCATCTTCATATATGGATCCGGGTTTTGGGATTTTGCATAAAAATGGTTTTATATCTTATAAAAGTAACACGTTTTAAACTTATTTTCCGCTGCGTTTTTATTTCATTTGGATGAAATTACTTTGATAAACATGTTAAAATCCCATCAATGGTATCAGAGCCGCTTATATGAGTGCATACTTCAATAGATTAAAAATTTCGGGTTTCGGGTTTGAAGAAAACCCTATGGCCGAAAATTTTAACATGGTTAACCCTTTGTTTTTCAAGATTATATTCTTACATGCATAAATGAATCTTGAAAAATTATTTCATATGGATGATTTGTTTGTTTGGACAAAACTAACCTTTTCGGTTTTTTGGACATAGCCGAAAATGGTTATTCAAAGGGAACCATTTTTTTTATGCTTCTTGAAATTAATATAAATATATATGTGGATATATATTTTGGTGCATATGACCTAGCCATGACCTTGTGTTGAATGTTTGTGTTTGTGATTTATATTAATTATTTCAAAGGTTGTAATAATTATTATTTTGTCTTCCATTTGTAAAGATATGTAATTTATTTATTTTTCATTTGGTATGTAAAATAAATAGATTAGGTGCATTTTATTTTACTAGAAAAAATGTATTAGGATATATTTTGTAAAAGAAGATGCACACAAAAATGCGGTTTTGGTTTTGCCAATTTCGGGCATAAAGGACTTCATAGTTCTAAATGGGATTTTAGCCCGAAAACCAAAACACATTTTCGGAGCCCAAAGGAGTTTGGAGCTGAATTAAAGTACATTTTGGAAGCTCAAAGAAAGTGGAGAAATCACAACACAAAAGGGAGACTTGAAGCATTTGGATGCGGGATCAAGTGGGAGTTCAACGACACATTATTTGTGTCAATATTCACCCTTTAGGAAGGACCTTTTGGCACACTTGTTTCGGCTAACAAGTGTGGTCAAAATAGTTGGCTATGGTTATGCACCTAATGATATATGTGTTGTGCTTGTGTGGTTGCTTATTTATGTTGTTTAGATGATATTTGGATATGCAAGCTTAACAAACTAATAATCAACAACAAGCTTAAAATTGGTTCTTTACAAGATCATTAAAATGTTTAATAATGGTTTTATTAAAAATTAATGATTTTATAATAAAATGGGTTTTATTAAAAGAACCATGAAAATTTGTTTTCACTAAAGTACCAAGGATTTGAATGCATGCAAATATATGGTACATAAAGTTTTCTAAACTAGAATTTTGAAAACTCAAAATCCCTTTTATAAAACAAGTCAAACACCATCCTTTTATACAACACTCAAATTACTTGGGAACTCTTTGTGGGATAAAGGTCACCTAACCACATTTGAGGAAACTTGTATGTTCGAGGTGGGTTTACCATGTTTGTGGGATAAAGGTCACCTAACCACTTATGTGTATAAACTCACACGTGTGTGTAAGTTGGACGACTTGATTTGGAAACCATGAACTTAGGGTCACCGAAGCATGGCGAACAAAAAGGTGTTGATGGGATTAAACATGCCAACTAAACATAAAGATGTTTAACCGATCCCATATGGCTAGAAGTTGCAAAGAGTTGCAATTGTCAAACGTTGACTACCTTGTTAATTTAAATAGAGGGATAAAGGTCACCTAACCAATATTTAAATGTAACGTTGGATTCTAGTTTTTAATTATTAATTGTCTATGAGACACAAAAGGGTATTAATGATTAAAATATAATAATATCGAAAATACTAAAATTGAACCTTGTTAAATTTTGTAGATGGCCGCTAACAATATTACCCAAACCGTCCGTAACCTATCACTAGAAAACGATCCTAATCCCAATGAACATCTTATGGAAGATAAAGGTGCCTATAACGATTGGATTAAGTATATCGAGGATACTACGCAAGCCTCTTGCCTCATGTTAGGAATTATGATTCCCAAGATTCAAAAGGTTTTGAACATCATGAGCACACGACATGATTACCCAATTATAGGAAATGTTCCTAAGGGTAGAACGCTTCGAAACCGTTCGAGCGCTTCATGCATGTCAATGGAGGAAACCCAATCGGACTCATCCTATGTTTTAAGATGAAAAGCCACATTGATCACCTCGAAAGGCTCGATATGGATAAAAGGATTTTATCCATTCTAACGATCAATGAGGGTGGCAACTAGAAAGGGCATCACCCCGACACCAAAGCAAATGTTGCCAAAGGAAAGGGGCACATCAAAGGGAAAGAATTAGAAAGACTAAAGCAAAAACCACCGAAACCAAAAGAGAAGAAGGCAAAGGTTGCCACGAACGATCCATGCTTTAAGTGTGGTGAGATAGGGCATTTAAATAGAAATTGTCCAACCTATCTCAAAGAGTTGAAAAAAAACAAGAGGGATGCTAGGCAAACCTCAGGTACAATCTTAATGATACATATTGACCTTAATGTTATTTCTTCTAACACATGGGTATTAGATACCGGATGTGGAACTCATGTTTGCAATTCTTCGCAAAAGGTTCAAAAGAAATAAACATTACAAGAAAGGAGACTATGTTTTGAAACTTCCAAATGGTTTGGAAATTGTTTTAAAATGTTTTGAATGCTCCTAGTTTGACTAGGAACATTATTTATGTTTCCCTTTTGAGACAATATGTTTTGATTTAAAGTTTTAAACAATGACATTTATATTTCAATGAATGACATGTTTTACTTTAAAACTATGCCTTCAAATGGTAGTTATGAATTGGTTCATAAATAATACATCATTTGATAGTTCAATGTACCAAGCAATCACCAACAAACTCAAAATGGATTTGAGTGAGACTTGTCTTTGGCATTATCGCCTTGGTCATATAAACAGATGTCGCATGTAAACACTTCGAAAGAATGATCTTTTGGAAACAAATGAAATTGGTTCATTTGATACATGTGAATCTTGTTTACAAAGTAAAATGACTAAGAAACCCTTTAGTGGGAAAGGGCAATAGATTTCTTAGGTATCATACATTCGAATGTATGTGATCCTTTTAAGCCAATGACTAGGAATGGTGAAAGATACTTCATTACTTTAACCGACAACTATAGTAGTTATGGTTATGTGTACTTGACACAAAGAAGAAGTTTTGAAACGTTCAGAATCTTCAAAAGGTGAAGTACAAAATCAACTCTTTTAAAGTTCTTCGTTTCGATAGAGGAGGAATCGAACTCTATTAGATATGGTTCGATCTATGATGGCTAGGAGCGCATCATCTCTATCACTTTGGGGTTACGCTTTGCTCTCCGTGGCCCATATGGCCCCAACCAAGAAAGTGGATACGACGTCTTTTGAAATATGACATGGAAAGGTTCCATCATTATCATATTTAAAGGTATGGGTTGTGAAGCTTATGTGAAGCAATACACCCCAAACAAGTTGGAAGTACGATCCACTAAGTGTATCTTCGTAGGATATCCTAAAGATGATATAGGATATTATTTCTACGATCCAACAGAGCAAAAGTATTTGTTGCTCGAAAGGCAAAGTTCTTGGAAGATAAGTTCCTAATGGAAGGAACTAATAGAACAGTGGAACTTGATGAGAATCAAGAACCACAAGCCGATACACGTTTGGTTGATACTAGCATTCAACAAGAGGTTGTTGAAAATGATCAAGTGGTTGATCAACACACACAATACGTTCGCAAATCTGGTAGAATTAGTAATCCACCTAAAAGATATGGATCTTTCATGGATGGATGCTACGTGGTAGATTCGGGTGAACCAACCACATACCATGATGCAATGTCAAAATTCGATTGTGACAAATGGCTTGAAGCCATGAACGTAAAGATGCAGTCCATGTATAACAACCAAGTATGGGAATTGGTTGTAGCACCTCTTAACTCCAAAGTAGTTGGAAGTAAGTAGGTTTTCAGGAAAGAAACAATATGCATGGTAACTTGGATACTTGTAAAGCGAGACTTTTAGCAAAAGGCTTCACTCAAACTCAAAGGGTTGATTATGATGAGACCTTCTCGCCCATGGCGATGCTAAAGTCAACTAGGATATCATTTGCCATACTTGCACAATATGATTATGAGATTTGGCAAATGGATCTCAAAACGACTTTCCTTAATAGATATCTTGAGGAAGATGTCTATATAGTTAAGCCTGAAGGTTTTGTTGATCCAAAAACATCCTGACAAAGTATGCAAGTTAAAGAAATCAATCTATAGATTGAAACAAGCATCTAGAAGTTGGAATCACCATTTTGATGAAGAAATTAAGGAATATGGATTCATCAAGAACGACGATGAAGCTTGTGTGTATAAGAAGGCTAGTGGGAGCATTATTACCTTCTTATTATAGTATGTCGATGACATTCTACTATTTGGAAATAACATTCCAACCTTGGAGGGTGCAAAAGCCTGGCTTGAAAGTTGTTTTCCATTAAGGATTTTGGTGAAGTCGCCTATATTTAGGAATAAAGATCTATAAGGATAGGTCAAGGCGCTAGATAGGTTTAAACAAAAGTGCATACATTGACAAAGTCTTGAAAAGGTTCAAGATGAAGAACTCTATGAAAGATTTGGTACCTATTCAAAGAGAGGACAATATTGAAAGCGTTTCAATGTCCAAGCTCAAAGGATGAGCAAGAAAGATCGAAAGGAATCCCATATGCGATAGCTATAGGATTCATTATGTATATAATGATATGCACTGGAACGGACATGTCATGCGCTTTAGGCATGGCGAAAAGATACCAGCGAGTAACAGTCATTGGGTGACTATTAAAAATATATATTGAAATACCTTAGAAGGACTAAGGATATGTTTCTAATATATGAATCTGGTTAAAAAGAACTCGTTGTAAAAGGGTTACAAGGATGCGAGTTTCGGAATTCGTTGTAAAGGGTTACGAGTTTCCAAACTGATCAAGATGGTTCTCGATCACAAACAGGGTAGCATTTTCCACTACAGAATCAGAATACATCGCCGCTTCATTGATTGAGATAATTCATATGGATCTGCCACTTGAATTATTGCCGATCTAGGGGTAGTCCTTACCATTCAGAACCCCTAGAGATCTTTGTGATAACATAATAACGATGGTGCGATTGTTCAAATCAAGGAACCTCGTGCACATCAAAAGACTAGGCACATTGAGCGGAGTTTCAACTACATAAGGGATGAAGTTGAAAAGGAGAAAGATATGTATTCGCAAAGTTCACACTGATCAAAATATTGCGGATCCACTCACGAAGCTCCTTGAACGGGCAAAGCATGAAAGGGTCATACTTGTGCCTTAGGACTTCGATATTCTAGTGATTGGATTTGATCTATTTTGTATTTGGATATTGGAACAACTGTTATTATAACTCATTATGGTATTTTGAGTTATGTTCCATATTAGCATGTTTAAATCCGTGAATAAATTACTTATTCTAAATGTCCGTAGTCGATCATAATTGTGGGAACAAATATGAATGTAAGACTATTATGAACTCGGATTGGTAGATATTCGTGAAGTATGAATATAGAGCAAGGCGTTGCTGCCAAGGTTCATAGATATTTGTGGGATATAAATATTGGACTGACTCGCTCTCAAATATTACTGCATGGAATCATTTGTGATTGATCATAAGTAAATTTGAGTAAAGGAGAATATCATAGTATCCTCAGACCTGAGATACATATTGGGTCTTGATATTCACCAAATATTATGCCTTGACTTATTTCTTCGCTGTCAGTAATATGACAGTACATAAGGCTAAGCTCAGGTGTGGTACAAGGTGATTGTGAGAGACGTATGTAGTCAAGATGGGATTTGTTCCTCTTATTCGTTGAGAGTAAGATGTCTAAGGCCTGCAAAAGTTAAATCAACAGAGAGTGATCACACTGTGTCTCTGGATTTGACATGACATCTGTAACGAAAGGATAAATGATAGATTCACCTAAATCATTTTCAAGTAAGGGACTTGAAGGGGATGATGTTATTGAATGGCACATATAGTCATACGTATTAGGGGTAGTAAACCGTAGTTAGGCGTTATTTACTACTTGCATCAATCTTCTATGTATCTTGTGCAAGTGGGAGATTGTTGGACTCTGTATGCCCAAGACACATATTAAATTGATGTGGCTAGTACGTTATGATCCAAGTCGAGTCATACCCAATAACAAGCTAGACAAACACTTACAATATTTATTTATGATATGATCAAATAAATAAATATCAACACTTAAAATATTTAGAAATTGGTTTTCTAAATAATTGCACTTGACAAACTAATAAATTATATGGATAATTTATTTTGAGAGAATATTTTATTTTGTTATTTAATGGGTTAAATAACATCATAAAAATAGCATAAGTCTTATAACATATGATGTTATATTTTATAAAAGTTATAAAATATATATATGCAAGACTTATATTTTATATAAAAGAAATTGTATTTTTTTTTATAAAAGCTTGGCCGCCACCCCCCCCCCCCATGGGGTCTTCCCAAAATATTCTTGTCCAATGAGGTTCCATGCATGTTGTCATAAGTTAGAGGCATTTTGATTGGATGGTCTTCCCTAAGTTCCTTGGCCAATCATATTGCATGCAAATGCATGTGTTAGTTGATCTCCTATTGGGCAATGTGGGTGGCAAATCTCTCATGTCTTATATATTCATTTTGATGAATATTTGAAGATAGAACTTGAAGAAAATGGCTGAAAATGGCTGCATATTTTCGGCCTCAACATGATCATCCAAGAGTTGATTTTTATTTGAAAAATCAAGTGTAAGACTCTAAATAAATCGGGTCATGTATGGTTGATCTAGTGGAGAGTTTCAAGTTCATATATCAAGTGCAAGAACTCCAAAACCTCCTCTCATATTTTCGGCCATATGATGGCTTTCAAGAGGGTTTTCTAGTGAGTTCATAAGTGTAGAAATCCTAGCTAACATGAGGTGTTTGTTGGAAGCTTGGGGTATACAAGCTTGAGGTTTTCTACTCTTGAAGACAACCATTTCAAGAATCATCATCTTCTTCACATCCATTACTCCATGGAAGGTAGTTTTCTAAACATCCTATGGTTGTATATGATAGTATGCATCTTCATATATGGATCCGGGTTTTGGGATTTTGCATAAAAATGGTTTTATATCTTATAAAAGTAACATGTTTTAAACTTATTTTCCGCTGCGTTTTTATTTCATTTGGATGAAATTACTTTGATAAACATGTTAAAATCCCATCAAAGTTTTCGCCTCAAATGTTTCCTGGACGTGTATAAGCATTCGTAACAAACGAAGGCCTTTTCTGTTGCATTAAAATGCCGTTTGGATTGAAAAACGCCGGAGCAATTTATCAAAGGTTAATGGATAAAGCCTTCAAAGGTCAGATTGGTAGGAACCTGGAAATTTACGTAGACGATCTCGTCATCAAAAGTGAGGCCGAAGACAATATAATATATGACATACTCGAAACCTTCACAAGGTTTCGGAGTATAAATCCAAAGTTAAACCCAAAGAAATGCTCCTTTGGTTTGGAAGAAGGAAAATTCCTAGGAGTTTGGATAACCCAGTTCGGAATTCAAGCTCACCCGGATAAAGTTCAGGCCGTAGTCTCCATCCAGCCTCTAAAGACGGTAAAAGAAATTCAATATCTGAACGGCAAATTAGTGGCATCACACCGGTTCATATCCAAGGCTGCCAACCGCACCATACCCTTCATGAATGTCTTAAAGAAGAGCACTGGTAACGGGCAAATTGAATGGACGACGGAAGCCGACTCTGCCTTCCAAGAGTTAAAAGTCTGCTTAGGGTCCCTACCTACCCTGACTGCTCCAATAACGGGCGAAACAGTCACAGTTTATTTATCAGCTTCTCATTTCGCCATCAGTGTGGTACTCGTGGTGCATCAGAATCAAGCTCAGATTCCAGTATTTACGTAAGTCACGTCCTAAAGGACTATGAAACCAGATACCCGATGATCGAGAAATTGGCACTAGCACTTGTGCATGCTTCAAGAAGGCTCCGAAGGTACTTCCAAGCTTTCAACATAGAGGTGCAAGCTAATCTCCAGATTTAGCAGATTTTGAGAAAACCCGAAGTCTCCGGACGTCTTACAAAATGGGCCATAGAGCTTAGCGCCTTTGACATTACTTACCGAATAAGAGGTCCGGTGAAAGGCCAAGCGGTTGCGGATTTCCTTACTAAAGTACCCACCAGAGAAAACACTAAAGAAAAACCTGTCCTTCCAAAGGTCTGGAACTTGTATACGGACGGGGCTATTAGTAAGGAAGGAGCCGGAGCTGGCTTAATTCTGATAGATCCTGAAGGGATAGAGTACACCTATGCTCTGCGTTTTGAATTCAAAACATCAAACAATGAAGCAGAGTATGAAGCCCTTCTAGCCGGGCTCCAAACCGCCACCAAAGTCGGGGCAAGCTCCGTCTTAGCTCATGTCGACTCCTTGCTAGTTGCAAATCAAGTCAATGGAGGGTACGAGGCCTGAAAGGAAAACATGATCCGGTACCTGAATCAAGTGAACAGTCTGATGGCCATATTCGACGCATGTAAAGTCGTTCACATCCCGAGGCCGATACTTTGAGCAAGCTGGCTTCAGTCTCGTTCTGTCATCTGTCAAAAGAAGTCTTGGTTGAAACTTTGCAAGCTCCGGCGATTAGCCAAGGAGAAGCTATAATGTCGATTACCATATAAGAAGAGTCATGGATGACACCAACCTTGGATTATTTAGAAAATGGCAAGCTTCCAAAGATAAAGCTCAAGCACGAAAATTGAAGGTTAAGGCACTCCAGTACCAAATCCACAATGGAAAACTGTACCGAAAAACGTTCCTAGGTCCGCTCCTGAGATGCTTAACACCAGAAGAGGCCATCTACGTAATCAGAGAAAATCATTGGGTAATCTGCGGCATCCACTCCGGACCAAGGATGGTAATCACCAAAGCTATGAATGCCGGATACTTCTGGTCGGGGATGCATCAAGGCGCAGTTAATGGATTGCAAGCATGTGAAGTTTGCCAACACCATGCCCTGATCAGCCACCGTGCTAAAAATAACCTTGTGCTTGTAACATCAGCTTGGCCCTTTCAGAAGTGGGGTATCGATATAGTTGGCCCCTTTCCTGTCTCCACCGGAGGTGTAAGATTCTTGCTCGTTGCAATTGACTACTTCACTAAATGGGTCGAAGTGAAACCTCTCCGAACCATCACCGGCGATCAAATACTCTGGTTCGTCTGGGAGAACATCGTACGCCGATATGGGATGCCTCTCTGCATTGTAAGCGACAATGGAAAGCAGTTCTCTGAAAAGCCATTCAAGACTTGGTGCGAAAAAATGCATATCGAACAAAGCTTCGCCTTAGTTGCCCATCCCCAAGCAAACGGGCAGGTTGAAAGAGCCAACCGAAGCATCGTAGAGGGTATCAAGAAACGGCTAGGAAAAGAAGGAGTCTCCTGGGCAGATGAACTTCCGCACGTCCTTTGGGCACACCAAACAATGCCAAAAACAAGTAGGAGGGAAACCCCCTTTAGTTTGACTTACGGCTCGGAAGCTGTCATTCCGGCCGAAGTAGGCATGCCCACTCACCAGATGTTACAAAGCCAAGAGGAAAACGAGCATCAACTCCGCTTAAACCTCGACCTGATTGAAGAGCGAAGAGAGCTTGCGGCCATCAGAAAGGCCAAGTATAAGGAAGAGTAGGAAAAACATTACAACTCCAAGGTCAAGGAGGTTCGTTTCAAGGAAGGAGACTACGTAATGCGGAGGAATGATTCCAGTCTAGCGGAAGGAACAGGAAAGATGGCCCCAAAGTGGGAAGGACCATACGTGGTCAAAACGTCCGGGAAGAACGGAGCGTACACATTAACTAAGAAGGATGGAACTCTCGTCCCTCGTACTTGGAACCGGACGCACCTCAAGAGATGTTTCATCTAAGGAATTTACCAAAATCCTGGAAGAACTTAGAATAAAAAGTTTCTTTTAATATTTCCAATGTAATGCGGAGGGTAATGGCCGCACCTTTTTGTTTTTACCGAACTTGTAATATCCAGGAGGGACCTACCCAAGAGTATCTTTATATTAATAGAATGCATGAACTTTCTGTTTATAAAAGCTGCAGCACGTGAATTATTGGCCAATCAAGGGATTCAAACCCTAAAAAATAAAGATGGACTAGCAAAAACGTCCGTCCATTATTTTCAACAACAAAAAATTATCCTAAGTACAAAATAAGACGGATTCCGTACGAATATATGAACGTTCCAAATAAGGAAAATGCAATCATAATAAAGCATGGACGCATGACTTATATAAACAAATGATTACATCAAAATGACCGGATTAAAAAGATCCGGAAGATACTTAACCATTCACAAATCAGGATAATTGTCAAATATTTACAATCGGTAAAAACTAAAAAAGTCATTACAAGCATGAACCAAAAAGGTGCATATCCTAAAAGACCAGATATGTCCACCTTAAACATTCATCATACACCATAGGTGCATACCCCAAGGAGCCAGGCATGTCCACCTCTAGTTTCATCCGCGGACGCCTCCTTGAAAGATAGAGCTTCCTGGATCTTGGGAAGAGGCTCATCCACAAGGTTTGAGAGGTTGCTTATCAACGAGAAGCTAATAGAGTCAAACAGGCTATAGCAGTGTTTAGTTCGGCCTCCGCATTCCGGTTTATCGAAGGAACCTCCCCATGTGGAGTCTTCTTTTTTAAAGCATGAATATAGCCCGTATGAATCCCGGAGTTGACACCAATCGCGCTCATAGCATTATTAACCGCCGCTACAGCCTGAGTCATCTCCGACCCCTTATGAATGTTCTTTGCTAAGAGCTGGGGCCTTCGGTCAGCAACCAAACCTTTGTCACACGGAGCTGCTCCATCTTCTTGGCAAGGTCCGCACTTTCTAGCTTCATGTCTTCGATATCGGTCCGGTGATGTCCTTTCATCTCCTCCATCCGAGCCTTCAAGTCAGACTCACCTATTTATGAGCATCCCGCTCTGAGAAACATGCTAGAAAAATACAATGGAAAAACTCAAAATAAACAAGGAATGGAACCAAACATAAACATTCGCTCGTAAGCCGCACGAGCGTGGGACAAGGACTCCTACAGCTTAGCCAACACCTCCTTATGCTCTTCGTCCTTTTCTTTTGAGGATGCCACAAATTCAGCAAGCTCGGCCACCGTTTATCCCTCTCTTCAGAGGCGGAAGCAGCCGCAGCTTGAGAAGATTGGTTAAGAGCCGATAATGATTTCACTCTCTCCTTCTGAGCAGCCAGATCTTGGGTAAGCTGGGCAAGCTTTTTCTCGGTGTCCGAAGTTCTTTGCATTTTTCGTTTCAGAGAAGTAATCTCCTACTCTAAGTTCTCCTTAACCGATTCCACTTCCACCTACCTTCGGTATAGCTCAACCACATATACATTTGATTAAGCTTGGTTAGCCAACACCGCGGCTCCCAGGTCTTAACTTTTCATCCTTCGGCTTCTAGAGTGATCTAATGGAGTATTAATGCTGAACAGAAACATCCTGGCCATAAGATCATCCATCACCGAGTCTTTGTTTTTGATATCCCAATCGGGAACAAATTTCTCTTCAGCCGTGGCCAGATCCACTTCCATCTCATCGGAAAAAAAACATCTGCATATCGAAAGAAGGCCATCACTTCAGGTCCGAACCAAGATGAAGGAAGAGAGGACACTTAGTCCTCATCATCATCAAGGAAACAGTCCGGACCCAAAGAGGAACTCAAAATCGTACATGAGAACGTTACCACTTTTGCCTCACCCTGGACCTTCCCCGCACCTTCGCTCGTAATCGCTAGCTCTTCCATCTCCATCGCCTCGGTCTCGTCTACCGGAAAAAAAGCCACCTGAAAAAACGGCAGAAGGAGCAGATCGTGCCTTGGCTGCCTCCTCCCTGGATGACTTACCCCCCAATAAGTGTTCGGTAAGATCAGTTAACACATTGTTACCAGAGTAGGAAGTTGCTTTCTTTGCCTTCTTCCCCGCCTTCGGCATAGGCAAAGGTAATTATAGACCTGACTTGAGGAATCTTGATCTTCCGTTTACGAATTAACCCCTTTGGTTCAGAAGAAGAGGAAACCCTTTTACCTTTTGCAGTCACCGCCGAAGGAGGGTATAACAAGGCATGATCCAACTCTCGCACTTCCGGATCTCTTGTGTTGCTGAAGATATTTGCTTCAAAAAGGCTCTTCATCCTCGACAAGTTCGTCATAATCGAAATCCAAGGTGGAAAATCTCGGTACCTTTAACGCGTCCCTGAGCGATATTTCATCTTGTTGGGATTGAACCCTACCAGAGGAACATATAATGAAAGCCAAAACCGGATCATGACAGTGGATTCACAATAAACAGCTGTTTACACTAAGTCTTCTCCCTTGAGAGTGATTATAACTGCTGAAGGCCTTATATCCACTGCCCGCATACAACTGCTGCTGATCTGCATAACTACTGATGAAGCCTAGAAGAATGCTGAGAACTAAGCACTGCTGGTACAAACTGCTGATGACAAAGTACTGCCCAATCAAGGACTGATCAACCTTGAGGAAAGCACTGATGAATAGAGAGAGCAGTAGTTTAGTATATCATCTGTTTTATGTATAGTCAGTGGTTAGGTTTAGCAGTGTTTGTATGAGAACAGTAGATACAGGTTGTTAGGCTGTTAGACGTCGCTTTCACGGTGACGTCAGCTGAGATGCCTCAGTGGATTGGTTTGTCTATAAATGGAACAGTACCCTGTACTGTTACATTTGATCGTTTTGAGTGAGTTCTTCTCCTCAATTCAATCCTTTCATCTTGTGCAAACCAACCTTGGGGTATCAGGCTGAGGGGGAGTTTAGTCTGTAAGCAAGCTTTGTAATCTTTTGATTGACTTTGTAATCTTTCAACTAATGCAAATCATGTGTTTATCAAAACTATTCTCTTCTTTGATTGTGTTTTCAAAGTTTGTTGTTCATTTCCGCTGCACTTAATTTTTAAATCACATAAACAAACACAATCATGAGAGCCTCAGATCCTAACAATTGGTATCAGAGCCTGGACAGTCAAATTCGATCTAACAATTAATTTGACATAACAGTTCGGCTCAAAATTCATTGATACTAAGGTTGGTTGTATTTTGTTGTAAAACAGAGTAACGCTTAAAGTTGCTATTCATATACTCTGTATAACAACCAAGATGTCATAAGACATACAAATCTCACACAACAAGTGATATCATGCATAAGATAACTCATGGGTTTAGATCTGAAAACATATCTGTTAAACTATGGGATTAGTTTTTATTTTCAAAATTGATTTCAATTGTTGTTATGAAATTTGTGATGTCGTTACATTATATGCTAAAGTATGAACCTCTGTTTAACAAAAGCCTATGGTCATAAATACATTAGTGTTTTTGCTAACATAAAAGGAGGGAAATGAAAACTTTAGTCATAAGGACTTATGTGTTGAAAACAGGTTGAGATCCTCAAAAGGAACAAATCAATTCTGTTAAAATACATTAAGAAAACAGGATAGTCCGTATCATATGTAATGTGAGATTGGTCAAAAATTTGTACAAATATGGCTAATCCTCTTAAAGCATTACTGCAAAATGATTCTGGATTAAGTATTCCTTCAATAAAGACCTCCCTGTAAGTATTTCATTACTTATGAATGGGAAGGGTAAAAAGGGAAGAAGAAAATTCACAAAAACTCATAAGTGTGTTTATCTCAAAACTTTTGAAGTCAAAAGAAAAGAGTATAAACATAAAACATGAAAGAGTCAAAGGTTAGGGTAATAATGGTCATTAAGCGACTGTGTGCTTTCATCTGTTTAGGTAAAAATGGAAATTCTGGTGAATGAACTTCAAAGAGGGATAGACAAATCTTCAAAATCATCACATGGTAACAAGATCTATAACTGGATCTTCAAAACTCATGTGTCCATGTGTCCTCATGTTTGCAATCAACTGACCATTTTCATAAACTTGAGAATGATATGATTACGTATTTTATTATAAATATACCAGATCCTTTTGATGCTGTTCTCAGAAAAGCCTTTAACCATTTTTTTTACAAAGGATTTTCTCAAATAACCAGGATATATTATTCATTTTTTTTGGGAATAATATATTTTGAACTTTTACTTGTTTTTGTTGGCAATAGTTTCAATTTCCTGTCAGGATATAGTACCTTATTTTTTATTGGTATTATTGTCCTCATAAATGGGTCAAAAGGAAATGGTGCATATGTCAAGGTCATGTCATACTCAGGATTGTTTTAAACACTAATCAAAGGTTGATTGCTAAATAGTGCTTAAACTACTGAGGTACTTATGTTTTAATTTGAATATTAAACGAAAATGAGTTGCCTTAGCAAAAAGTTCTCACCATCTGGGGTACCAAACCACTGTCAGTAATTCGTAAGAATTTCAAAAGGAAATTGACATGTGGCAAAACCTTGAATGAAAATTTCTTTAAAAAGTTGCTGAAAATGAACTTTCAAACCATTGCCATTATTTTAACCCTAACCACTGTTTTGCTCAAACGTCTGTTTACTAAATACTGTCCACTGCTGAAAGTTAGCCACTGATCCTTCATTTTCTTGACAAGCACTGATGTTCAAAATCAGTGTCTTAACCACTGATATGCTATCCACTGATAGTAAAAATCATCCACTGTTATCACATTATTACCGTTGTAACCACTGATGCTTATTTCATCAGTGGCTCTTAAAACAACTGTCCTCCACTCTTCATCCATTTCATCAGTGTTTGACATGTGGTCAGTTTTTAGCCATCAGATCATAATAACCGCTGCCACATCAGCGATCATTTTTATCCCTTAATAAAACCCTGATCAAAACCCCCAAACAGGGTTTTACACTGTCGAATTGAATTCTAAAATTCTCTTCTCAAAGCAGTTTCCAACCCTTCTTCCCAAAATCAATTTTCGTTCTTCTCGCAAAAATGACGAAATCGAAATCAAAATCACAATCAAAATCAAAGCCATCATCATCTTCTAAAGAGGTTGCTCAAACGTCCTCTGAATCCATCGAAATGCCTTACAAATCCCCGCATAATTATCTGGGTCTACTCACAAAACCCACCAACAACCACACATTCGATTCCATCATTGACACCATATCTGCATCAAAGTACAAAACTTTGTTTGTCGCAGATGCTCCTATTTATCTGCTAACCCAGAGAGAGTTTTGGGAAAAGGCTACACTTGAAAACAAGATGATAAAGTCATTGCCATCAACTCCTCGATACAGGGTAAAGCGGTTCAAGTTACATCGCAATCAATCTCCGAAGTCTTCAAACTTGATGATCAGAAAGGTAAAACTTCCTTTGATAAAGCTGAGATGAAAGCTGATTTCATAAAAAGGGGATATGCAGAACAATCAAAGGTAGATACCTTACAAAAAAGGTTACTTCCCTTCTGCACCAAGATTTTTATTTCACACACTTTTGATGTGTGTTTCAAATAAAACAACAGCCTTTAACGAAATACCATTAAAGATTCAATGCCTGGGTTATGCTATTTTAAATGGTGAAAATTATAACTATTCCCAGGAGATCTTTAATGACTTGATAAAAAATGTTGATAGCAAATCATTTTTACTTTTTCCTAGATTCTTAAGCTATTATTTGATACAAAAATTTGAAAAAGAAAATGAAAATTTGCTCAAACAAGGTGTTTATTTTCAAATAAAAAGTTTGACACCTGAAACATTTACTAGAATGTTGGCACCAATAAAAACAAAAGCAGAGGTGCCTGAGCAGAATTTAGCGGTTACAACCGCTCCTCAGACATCTGCTACTGAGCCCACTGCTCCAAGTGATCATAGCAGCACAACCACTGCTTTGAAACCCACACCTGACATCTCCAAAAGGACCAAGAAGAAATCATACAAAAAGCCCACCAAACCCAAGAAAAAGGCAACTCTGGAAGATGAGATCCCAGAGCAACTGCCTGTGACAAAACAAATGTCACCAAAAACCACTGCTGCTACTTCCTCACAGCAGTTGGTAGAAAGATCTCCACCTTTAACTCAAACTCCTCCTGCATCCTCACAAAAGGATCAGGTTGTAAGCACAGGGACCCCACAATATGAAGCTCTGGACCCAATCGGATCCATCTTCCTCAGTCCTGATCCCAAGGACATGTCTCTTTCAACACCCATACCCTCACCAATCATAATGCCACAAACAATAATACCCTTGTTGCATGCAGTTGCTATAGCTCAGACACAAACCAGTTCCTCTCTATCACCTGTCACTGAGAGTATACTCCCACAAGTGACTGGGGCTGATGCTACTACTCCTGCTATCCCAGCAACAACTGAGGAGGTTACACCCCCTGAGTTACAAGTAACTCTCGGTGGTAGTTCAAGCGGAGCATCAACTACAGATGTTGGATCAACAGATCTACATTTGGACAGTTGTTTCATCAGTCAGACTCCCTTGAAGGCAATTTCTTCTATAGCACCTTCGGTAACCACCAGTGAGTTTGTTTTAACCACTGGTACCATCAAAGGTTTATCAAGTGCTGAAGAAAGAAGTCCCCAGTACCAAGAACAAGGGGCATCAATGGGTGATTTTTGGGACTCAATTCCTAAGTCACACATTGATACAACCACTGCTGGTGGGGATTCAGATGATCCCATTAACGTGGGTGATGATTCAAAATATCAGGAATTGACGGGCAGAGTTGAGAAACTTGAAACATCAGTTGCTGAAATAAAGGATATGGTGCAGCAGCTGTTAAAAGCTCAGAAAGCACAATCCACTGCTGTTCCACCTCAAGCACCTGCTCCACCACAAGCACTTGCTACAAATGAGCTCTGGAATCTTTTTCAACCCTTGCTAGAAAAGCAAAAACAAACAGCTGATCAGCAGCATGAAATGCATATAAAAATGCTGACAAACATGGTGGAGTCAAGATTCAAAGATACTCAAGCAGACATCAAGGCTATAAAGGCCAGCATACAAAAGACTGCCCATGGTGAAAAAGTTCCCTCCACTATCCTCTTCATGGATAACCCCCTTCCAGATAATGCCAAAAAGGGGGAGAAAATCAAGTTGAGGAAGAAAGGAATAGAAGATGGGCTGTATATTGAACCAGAACAAGAAAAACAGCCATCCAAACCACCTTAAACCACAAAATCCCAAACTTCCATCCAAACAGCTGATACAGCAGTATTTATAAAAACTACTAGCCAAACAGCTGCCATCTCTTCAACACACACCACTCCATCACACACCATCAAAATCACTGTCCTCACATCATCATCATTACCTCCTGCCATAAAGCAGAAGACAGCAGATGTTACAACATCTGCTGTAATGACAACAGTGATTGAGACACCAGTTGTTTCAACCACTGTCAGTCAATCACAATCACAATCACAAACCACTGCCACTCATATCACCACCACTGATCCACCCAAGACATCATCTTCCTCTCCTACAACAAAAAGGAGAAGGGTCTTCATACCCTATGATTCACCACCACTATCACCACCATCAAAAAATACCTCACCATCTTCAACCCCTGCTCAAAAGCAGATGACATCTACTGACATATCAGTAGTTGTAATGACAACAGATGTTGAGACACCAGTTGTTTCAACAGCTGTTGATCAACCATCCACCACTGCTCTCATCATTCCTACATCATAACCAAAATTCCCTCCAAAGCTTCACAAAAGAAAAAGAGAAACAACTCAGGCTACTGATGAAAAATATGATCCTATTGCTGCTAAATATCCACTGGAATTAGAAGCTGTGAAAAATGAGATGAAACAATTTTACACTGAGGATGATCCTTCAAAAAGGAAATTTCCTTCTCTCATAGGCTTCATAATTCCAGAAAACATGGATGAATACCTCGAAATGAAAGCAAGGCAAGCAAGGATAAGAGCCAAAGTTGAATGCAAGGATCAAGGTGATGAAGCCATTTTGGAAAGAAGGGAATTCCTGCTCACCAAAGTCAAACAAATGGAAGAATATGCAAGTGATCTGAACAAAGAATTGTCAAGCCTATCTCCTGAAGCAGATCAACTAAATGAATTGAGAAAAGAATACCTTGCATACATAATGAAAGAAAAGTTCTATCCTGCTGAAGAAACACAATTCAAAGAATGGCCAATAGTTGCATTAAAGCATGAGGCTAACAGAATTGAAAAGATTAAAAATGATCCAAGAAAGAAGAAGACAACTCCAAATTGGAACAAATACAAGAAGCTCATAGCTGATCTTACTTCTGAATATAAAAGAAAGAAGCAGGAGCTGGTGGATGCAAGGGTGGATACTGCAAATGCCATAGCAAAATGGACTAAGCAGCAAACAGATGAAGCTTATGAAAGGCTTAAAAAACGGAGGATGACAGCCTCTGACACTCCTAAAAAGTCTAACTACAACAAGCTAAAGGAGCAGATCAAGACTCTTGAAACACAGATCAATGCAGCAGAAACCTCTGTCACAATGTTGAGAAAAGAAAAGAGGGAACAACTGACTGTTGGAGAAGAAAAAGAAAAAGAAACTGATCACTTTGAAGAAGCCATCAAGAAAATGGCTTTAGATAAAGAAAAATTAGCAAAGCTACAAGACCTTGCCAAAAAGGTTTTAAGCCAATCATCATCAGCAGATATCACAGACAGTGAGCTTGATCAACAACAGAGACAAGAGCTGATTGACAAAGAAGTTGCAGAAGATATAGCTGCAGCAAATGAAGTCATAGAAGAAGCTTTTAAAAGAATGTCTGAAGTTCAAGATACTGCTTTACAGTTTTTCTCAAGGCTAAAAACTTCAAGCTCATCAGCAAATAAATCTCTCCCAAGAAACCCATTTGGTTTAAAAATACTAAAGTGGCTCTCTGATCAAAAGACCCATGTATTGACTCTGATCAGAACCAATGGAGAAGTGAAGCATATATCAAGGAATCAAGCACTAGGCCTGGGTGTTGAAGATCTACAAGATCTCCTTGAGCTTACACTGTGCCGGGATGAAGATGATACAAGTTCTCAGGATTTTGAGCTGAAATTTAAAGAACAAGTCAAAGAACTTCTGATGAGGAATAAAGATCCAGAATAATGAAGGGTTTTAGCATTATCTGTTCCAGGGGGAGATTGTTGGGATTGAAACCTACCAGAGGAACAGATAATGAAAGCCAAAACCGGATCATGACAGTGGATTCACAATAAACAGCTGTTTACACTAAGTCTTCTCCCTTGAGAGTGATTATAACTGCTGAAGGCCTTATATCCACTGCCCGCATACAACTGCTGCTGATCTGCATAACTACTGATGAAGCCTAGAAGAATGCTGAGAACTAAGCACTGCTGGTACAAACTGCTGATGACAAAGTACTGCCCAATCAAGGACTGATCAACCTTGAGGAAAGCACTGATGAATAGAGAGAGCAGTAGTTTAGTATATCATCTGTTTTATGTATAGTCAGTGGTTAGGTTTAACAGTGTTTGTATGAGAACAGTAGATACAGGTTGTTAGGCTGTTAGACGTCGCTTTCATGGTGACGTCAGCTGAGATGCCTCAGTGGATTGGTTTGTCTATAAATGGAACAGTACCCTGTACTGTTACATTTGATCGTTTTGAGTGAGTTCTTCTCCTCAATTCAATCCTTTCATCTTGTGCAAACCAACCTTGGGGTATCAGGCTGAGGGGGAGTTTAGTCTGTAAGCAAGCTTTGTAATCTTTTGATTGACATTGTAATCTTTCAACTAATGCAAATCATGTGTTTATCAAAACTATTCTCTTCTTTGATTGTGTTTTCAAAGTTTGTTGTTCATTTCCGCTGCACTTAATTTTTAAATTACACAAACAAACACAATCATGAGAGCCTCAGATCCTAACACATCTCCTACAAACCAAGAAAGAAAGTTAGCAACTTAAAAAACACAAAATGCTGAAGGGTGGAAAAGGTCCTGTTTACTTACTCTCACCGCTCTTACGGATAACCAGCCATTCTCTGTCCCCTCGGCCCCAGACATGACTAACCCGTCCCAACAGTAACAAGTGTTCAGGAAGGGGACGAACAGGGGATCGGTTATCTATTAAACCCTGAGCCAATCGCTGATTAAAAATGAAATCTTCACCAAGATCGAAGCTCATGGACTGATCCTTGAACCACCATACCATATTGGCCGAGAGACAACGGTCGTCCAACCAAAAGAAATTGTCCTTCTAGTTCTTTAAGTTAGACTTCTTGTCTACGGCCGGGCTCGGGATACCTTTCCGATGGGCGAAAGTGTACCAGTCACCGGCGGTGATGAATTCGTAGAAATATCTAAAAACGTTTAAGTCCAGCTTCTGATTCAAAGCCCTACACGAAATCTCAAAATGATTGACCCGACTCAGTCCAAACGGGTTCACCTGACAGAGATGAACCCAAAAGAACTGAAGGACTTTGATTAAGAATTTTGTGAAGGGAACCCTGTAATTGGCGAAATTACAAACATGAGTATATAGAGGAAACTTCCCCGGAAGAAAGCGATATATTGTCTTATCTTTAGCCAGAAGAACCGGATTAAGATCGGTAGGGATACGGTAGTCCCGGACAAACTTATCAAACTATCTTTGGGATAAGACGCTAACGCTCTGGAAAGATTATCTTTTCCGGGAGCCATATCTAGACTGTGAAAAAGGACGCACCTTTGTAGAAGAAGAAGATTAAGAAAGGATATTCAAAGAGGGTAACACGAGAGAGATCTCTGGAGTAAAAGTAAAAATGAAAAATTTGAAAATAGCTTTTATAGAAGAAGTTAAGGCAGTGATAGCTGGACTATCACATCATCCAATCACATCGCGTCACTTACGATTCCCAAGACAGGGAATGGTATCGTCACCAGTCGGTGACTGACGGTCAAAACATTTGCCTCACTGACGCCATCACAGCTCCACACTTATGCTTCCTCGTCGTCCATCCGGAACCAAACTGGGGGACTTGAAGATACATATCCGAGGACGGACCTTCTATATAAAGGACGGATCGGATCACAACTGGACGAACATCCCAGAGGCCTCCATTCCTCAGACTCCTACGAACGGACCACCAATAAGTGCGTCTGGACGAATGAAATTATCTCAGTTGACTAATATAAATACCCCATCAAGTACAAGCCAAGTACGATTTCTTGAACCTTCGTCTTACTTTCTCTCTCTATCAAATACTTATCCTCACACCGGAGGGTGGACGCAGAGGGGCCCTCCCATCTCTGCGGCGAGCCTAACGGTTTGTTCTTTTGCAGGTTCAGGTCATTGATCCTCACCCAAGATTCAAACTCAGATCTCAGGCTCCGGCCTTAGATTTTGGATCTTCATAGCCTATGATCGCTGATTGTTCGGAATATGATATCGTTTTCGCGTTTCCATTTTAGACACAATCATGAACCTAGACTTATATTAGCACATGTGAAATCAATCATAACATATTTCCATAATTTGCGAGACACGTGAACTCTATAAAACTGAAGCCCTCTTCACTGTTCGACACCCGCACAACACCGTAACACCTTTCGATTAGCCTTGCACCTCGCAAGAGATTTCAGAATCGTTGTCGGAGTTCCTTTGATCCATCAGAGTATAACGAGCCTTGCCGGAATGTGGAGACGTCACTGAAGACTTTCAGAGCTTACGACGGAACTCAACCCGTCACCATTTCGGTATATCATTCTATTCCATTTTATCTTTGTTTTTTTCTTTAGTGGTGTTGAATGACACAACCCTCATCGGCCGCCACATGAATCCATACCAACTTACCAAAACCATCACCAGAATAACAAAGCCGTTGGAACCGTAGCTCTCGTTGGAGCCTTGCCGGAGACCATAAGCTGCCGTTGGAGCCTCTCGTTGGACCCCTACCCCGGGAATAGGCGCCGTGAACATCCAGATCAGTCGTATCAGTGTTTATTAATTTAGTAGCAGAATACATCAGGACCGTAGTTAGGAAATATTTTTATTAGAGTTAAACACCAAACTTTTTATAATAATAAATCATTGGGGTAAAACCCAAGTTCATTTGACAATACATTTGTAGGGATAAACCCTTATAATTAAAAATAAAAACTTCTTTTTATTTAGGTAACTTTTATAGCCACTTTTCCAAGCCTTCAGTGCCCTCCAGCTGGCTTCTGTTGGCTTTTAAATTTTGTTACCTGAAACGCGTTTTAATAAAAATTTTACAGCAAGAAATACAGGCGAGTGCATCTCAGTTTAATCAAAACAGTTTTATAACTTCACAGAATTAAGGGAATCCACAATTACATTTGCTTATATCTATTCAATTACTCATTTAGTACTGTCAACTCCTGACTTGTTGGTCATATTACTCATTGGCTATCTCATTGTCCAATGGTAACGTCTTCCACATTTTGTATACAAAACCCCAACATACCGGTAGTAATTGTAGAATCACAAATACTCAATTACTGTTAAGTGTAATTTAAAACAATTGAGGTTTTGGTAAAACATTTTGACTCACAAAGTAATTAACCAAAAGGTGGCAAAAGCAGATGTACTCACATTGTAGACTTAGGTGATATTACTATAGCTTCCTGGTGATTCTCCTGGTTATTATCTATTAAAATTAAACAATGTACACGTGTTAGTAAAATAACCCAAATCACATTGACCGTACAACTCGAGACAGAACTCCAATGACTGAGTCAGGCAGAGCCTTGACATGCATTACAGAGCCCTAGATCAATCGGGTGTAACACGAGACAGAACTCCAACGACTGAGTCAGGCAGAGCCTTGACATGCGTTATGGAGCCCTAAATCGATCGTGTAGGGTAATAGTAGGGTTATAGTACTTACAACGAGGCAGAGCTTCGCTTTATAGTGGGTATTAAGCCAGGGTATAATTTCTACTATTCAGAAATAGAGAGAGATTTAAAATTTGAACGACTGAACAAATGAGCTCGACCCCTCCATTTATAGGCTGATCGGCCAGTCTGTCGCGCCCTGTGACTAAGTAAGCCTCGGCCTTCGCGGCCCGTGAGAGACCACGTGGCAGTTATAGCTTCACCGATTCAAGGGGGTAGCCCTGCCACGCGTTCGACACGTGGCGAAATTGTGTGCCAGACAAGTTTAGGTCGTCGCGCCCCGCGACAGACCCATGGTGACAACGTCGCGGCCCGCGAGCGACTCTAACATTTGTTTTTATTTGATTTTTCTAAGTATAAAGGTGTTTCGAGCTCTTTTCTCGCATACGTGGTATATTAGGAACGTTTTAGGGTCACGTTAAGGGTTCTAGAAGGGTTGTTATATCCTCCCCACCTTGTTTTAGATCTCGTCCTCGAGGTCTACTAGAACAGGTGTGGGTATTTCCTTTGGATCTCTGACTCGAGTTCCCAAGTGTATTCTGGTCCTCTATTGGAATCCCATTTTACTTTGACCAGGATTAGTCTCTTGTGTTTGAGATTCTTGATCTTTCTATCTTCAATCTGAACGGGTTTCTCGATAAACTTAAGTTTCTTATTTACCTCTATGTACTTAAGAGGTATCACTAATGATTCGTCTGCTAAACACTTTTTGAGATTACATACATGAAACACATCATGTATTCCTGCCATTTCCTCTGGCAGTTGTAGCTGATAGGCTACGGGTCCTATTCTTCTAATAATCTCAAAAGGTCCAACATACCTGGAGCTTAGCTTTCCTCTTTTAGCGAATCTGACTATTCCTTTCCATGGAGAAACTTTTAACAGTACCTTATCTCCCACTTGAAATTCCAAAGGTTTTCGTATGTTATCTGCATAACTCTTTTGATGATCTTGTGCTACTTTTAGTCTTTCCTTGACTTGAATTATCTTATCTGTTGTTCTTGCACTATCTCTGGTCCAGATAATTGCTTTTCTCCAATTTATGCCCAACAGATTGGAGTTCTGCACTTTCGTCCATAAAGTGCTTCAAATGGTGCAGCATTAATGCTTGTATGATAGCTGTTATTGTAGGAAAATTCTATTAATGGTAAATGATCGTCCCAATTTCCTCCAAAATCAATTACACAGGCTCTAAGCATATCTTCCATCGTCTGAATTGTCCTTTCGCTTTCTCCGTTCGTCTGTGGATGATAAGTTGTGCTTAGATTTAACCTGGTTCCCATTGCTTTTTGGAAACTTGTCCAAAAATGAGAAGTAAAACGGCTATCTCTATCAAATACGATAGATAAAGGAATTCCATGTAATGAAACTATTTCATTTACATATAGCTTGGCTAATTGTTCCATACTGAAAGTTTCCTTCATTGGTAAGAAATGAGCAGATTTGGTCAATCTGTCTATAATCACCCAGATTGTATCATTTCCTTTTCTTGTCTTGGGTAATTTGGTAACAAAGTCCATTGTTATCAATTCCCATTTCCATATTGGCATCTCTAACTATTGCAATAACCCGGAGGGTTTCTGATGCTCAGCTTTAACTTGTGAACAAGTTACTATATCCTTTTTCATTCCTATCCACCAGAAATTCTTTCTTAGATCTTGATACATCTTATCACTTTCTGGATGTATCGTATACTTAGACTTATGAGCTTCTTATAGAATTCTGTGGCGTAGGTTTCCTTGTTTAGGTATCCACATCCTTTTCTTATGGAACTTCCAAATTCCATATGTTCCTTGTTCTAATTCCTTAATCATTCCTTTTAAACTTTCAGCATCGTCCTTGATTGCTGTTTCCTGTACCTCTCTAATTTGATCATTTAAATCTACTTGTAGATTAAATCTGAGAGAACGTACTCGTTTTGGCTTTTCATGATACTTTCGGCTTAAAGCACCAGCTACTACATATGCTTTCCCAGCATGATACTGGATATCACAATCATAATCATTAAGAATTTCCATCCAGCGTCTCCGTCTCATATTTAATTCTTTTTGCCCAAAAATGTACCTTAAACTCTTATGATCGGTGAAGACAACAAATTTATTTCCATATAAATAGTATCTCCAAATCTTAAGGACAAAAACTATGGCTCCTAACTCTAGATCATGGGTTGTGTAATTCTCTTCATGTTTCTTAAGTTGTCTAGAGGCATAAGCTATAAGCTTTTGTCATTGCATCAATACACATCCATATCCTAACTTAGACGCATCACAATAGACTATAAAGTCTTCAGTTCCTTCGGGTAATGCGAGTATGGGTGCGTTGATTAACCTTTGCTTAAGAATCTTAAAAGCTTCTTCCTGTTTCGGTCCCTATTCAAACTTAACTGATTTACATATCAGTTTGGTTAATGGAATGGCTATTCTAGAGAAATCTCGAATAAACCATCTATAATATCCTGCCAGTCCAAGAAAACTTCTTACATCTGTTAGCGACTCAGGGACTTTCCATTTAGTAATCGCCTCGATCTTTGTGGGATCCACATGAATTCCTTCATGATTAACCAGATGTCCAAGGAATTGCACTTCTTTTAACTAAAATTCACATTTTGAGAATTTAGCATAAAGCTTCTCTTTTCTCAACAATGTTAGAAGTGTATGCAGATGCGCTGCATGTTCCTCTTTATTCTTAGAGTAAATTAGAATATCATCTATAAAGACAATTATGAATTTATCCAGGTATGGTTTACATATCCTGTTCATCATGTCCATAAATGCGGCTGGGGCATTGGTTAAACTGTCACACCCCAACCGATGGCAGAATTATCGGGGTGTGGCACTGAGCGAAACAGATTGTCCAGGAGAAATCCATAACAACTAATATTACCAAATATTTAAAGTTACATCCCATACCATAACATACTCAGCAAAATAGTTAATACATACATAGTATCTCAAAGACAATTAAATTGTTTCGACAACTCATAAATTATTTAGTTTGTTTCTAGACTCCCCTAGCTCGGTTCCACAGACATTCAGCAACATAGCAAGCACCCTAAACACCTGTCACATACGTTAAAATAGGTCAATACACATAGCGTAAAAGTGAGCATACAAGTTTAATAGTATAATAGTACCGAAAGCGATTTACGCATAACTAGCATGTAACATGTTGAAATGTGAAGCTAGCAAGTTATCGACAATGAAATATGCACAGACATGACTGCGAATTGTAGATGCGCTACACATATCACCACAGTGACACATGAAGAAAAACCCTTAACAACCCTTGTCCACGACAGGTGCTGAGTCCAATCTATAGTACTATCGTTGCTAAGGTGTTAGGCAACAATCACTGTGTAAACATAACACACAAGCATTCATCGAATAACACGTATAACATCAGAACGGTTAGCGTATAAAAGTGTTTGCGTTGTGTGAGAGATGTGATTTGATATAAGTAACGTATGCAACACCCAAAAGTGCGTTAAGCAAAAAGGGGTCGAGTATACTCACATATCGTGTTTACTAAATAAACACAGTCTTGGATTGAAGGGAGCGCTGAAGAGTTAGCCTGACCAGATAACGACCGTATAAGCGTTGAACGGTGCGTTAATCAGTGCGTCGAATGGAACAAGTGACGTATAGTGCTCTGATCAGATGACCTTCCGGACGGATGGCCATTCGGTCGGAGGGTCGTCTGTTTGGGATGGATGTGTTTGTGTATGATTTGAACTTTGAAGTTTTCGTTGTAGCATTTTAAAAGATGAGAAATGTTTCTACTTATCAGGTTGTCCGGTCGAACGGTCATCCGGATGGATGGCCGTTCGCTCGGATGGTGATCCGTCCCAGTGAAACGTTACAAGATTCAAGTCTCCTGGTAGGATAGTCATTCGATCGGATGGTCGTCCGATCGGATGACTATTCGTTTGGAATTGATATTCTTTGAAGTTTTGCAAAATGTTTAAGTGTTGAAAGTCACTAGTCACCTGGTCGGATCATCGTTCGATCGGAGGGTGATCCCATCGGACGACGATTCGTTCGGTAACTTGTTTGTTCGAGATCTTGTAAATTTTGTTAAGTTTAGAAAGTTTTGTGATTGAACCGAGACGGTATGACAATGTGTCAAACAACGGAAACCCATCAGGTCCAACTCATCCGGTCGAACGGGAATCACCCCGTTCGATCCGAACCAACTGTTCATGATGGTGTTTCATGTTTAACCCGTGAATCAGTCGTCTCTTCGATAGAAATCCGTTCTCAGACCGGCACTTCACTAGAGAATGAGTAGAAGGCCTGAACGAGCTTAGATTCTATCGGTTTTAAGTGAAAAGTTAAGGATATTGAAGAAAAGTTTGAAACACTTGATGAATGTTTAGATTTAAGTGAAATCCGTGTTTAAACATTGTAGAAATCAGTTAGATTCGGATTATTCTTGCTGGAATGAAGTCATTCTACGAAGTTCATACAAACCCGTGATGACATCACCCTAGAACAGCTCGAAATCAGGTGATTTCATGGTTAAAAGTTGTGATTTGATGGAGAAGATGGCGAGAAAGTGTGTGTTGATTAAGGAAGTACAAGATTTGGGATGAAAACTTACAAGAATCGTGAGGAATCGAGAGAAAAGCGGCTGAGAATGCGAAGGGTCGAAGGAGAGCTGTCACATGACATGAACACTGACGTGACAGGTGAGTATTTATAGGGGAAGGAGGAGAAAAGCAGTGGGAGTGATTCGATCGGAGGGCCTTTCGATCGGATGGTTATCCGGTCGGATGACCATTCGATCGAAGGGTCATTTGATCGAATGGCTCGAGTGAGTTGGTTTTCCGACTTTCGTTTCGTGCGTTGAGCGTTGCGATGCGTTTAAGTGAGTATCGATTAAGCGATGCGATAGTTTTAAATAACAGTTACACAAATAACATAACTAACATACAACAACATAAGTAACCTTGCGTTTCCAGTTCACGACGAGTTTGCGTTGCGATAGAGTCATGATTGCGTTTGCGATTAACACTTTTAACATAATTAAACATGCACAAGTAACACGTAATTTCACACACACATAAAACAATATCCAGAACTGTGATTCAAGTTGCGATGCGATAGCGATGAGATTAGCGTTAAGTAGATTAGCGTTTAATTGCGTTTATTGCATTGTTACTTCACATAATACAACTAAAATAACGTAAACTAGAGTATCGTCTAGCGAGATTCGAAAGTACAAGTAATAATTAATCAAGGAATGACAGATCGAATTAGCAATCTTTTCTTCCTTTGACTTGTACTTTGACTTCAAAAGTCGGGTTGTTACATAAACCAAATGGCATGACGGTAAATTCATAATAACCGTACCTTGTTCTGAAAGCATTTTTAGGAATGTCCTCTTCCTGTACCTTCAGTTGATGATATCCTGAGCGTAAATCAATCTTAGAAAAGAATCGAGCTCCTAGAAGTTGATCGAACAGATCATCGATTCTCGGTAGTGGGTACCGATTCTTAATCGTAACCTTGTTCAATTCTCGATAATCAATGCACATAAGCATCAATCTGTCTTTCTTCTTAACAAACAACACCGGTGCTCCCCACAGTGATGAACTTGGTTGTATAAAACCCTTGTCAAGAAGTTCGTCCAATTGTTTCTTCAGTTCCTGCACGCCCGTTGGTGCTAATCGATATGGTGCTTTGGCAATCTGTGCCGTCCCTGGTATTAGGTGAATTCTAAATTCAACCTCTCTATCAGACGTTAATCCAGGTAACTCTTCTGGAAAGACGTCTGAGAATTTAGATTTTACAGGAATCTCTTTTAATTCTTTTCCTTTAGTATTAATGATTACAGAAATCATATATACTACTCCTCCCTTCCTTTCATAACTTGCAGCTTTCATCACATAGATGAATTTTGTCGATCTGGTCGGTTTATCTCCTTTGATTGTGATCTTTTTACCACTTACTTGTACTGACTTTTGATCACATAAAATACTAGCATGATTGGCTACCAACCAATCCATTCCTAGTACAACATCGAATCCGGCCAGATTCATTGGGTAAAGGTTAGCAAAGAAATGACGGTTTAGGATTTCTATTTTTGCTCCTTGCAAGATTTCACTAATCTTAACAGATTCTCCGTTTGATGTCTCTTTGTTGAAGTTTGGCTAAGGGTTGGTCAAGAAATTTGTAGAAAGAAGTATTGATAAAACTTTGGTTTGCACCAGAGTCAAACAATACTTTGGCAAATATATTATTAACTAAGAGCGTACCGGCAATCACATCCGGAATCATCTTGGCTTCCTCAGCTGTCAGAACAAAGGCTCTGGCATTTTTCTTAGGCGCTTCAGTTGTCTTAGCTTTGTTGGTTGTGGCTAGAGCTAGTTTCGGATAGTTCGGTTTGATGTGCCCACTCTCTCCACAATTGAAGCATATCCCATTACTACAGGTTTCTTTCTACAGTTTTCTTCCTTATGTCCCGACATTTTGCAAAAGTTGCAGTATATGGAGCATCTTCTAGAATGCTTTCTTTTGCAATATCTATAGTAAGGTGTAGAGGAAGAACATGTACCTTTCCCACGGTTGGAATTACCATAGAGAAATTCCTGGGTAAGCTTTTGAGCTAGGTTCTTTCTCTGGTTTTCCTCTTGTGTACGCACCAATTCATCAGTCAGGGTATTGGCTAGTTCTACTGCTTCTTCTATGGTTTGCGGTCTAGCTGCCTTGACTATGCGTCTAATCTCACTAATTAATCCCCAAATATAACGGGAGATTAACACTGGTTCAGGTGAGGCTAAGGTTGGCACTATCCTAGCATATTCGAAGAATATGGTAGTGTAACCTTTGTAGTCTATTCCAGTCATTCTAAGATTTATGAACTTATTGGCAATTTGTTCCTTTTCATTAGGAGGACATAATTTTCTTTCAACCATTTCCTTAAAGTTGATCCATTCCATATTATAAACTCTGTCACTTCCCCTAGACTGGAGAATAGTATTCCACCATTCTAAGGCTGCATTTTTGAAAAGATTAGAAGCAAACATAATCTTATCTTCATCTGCACATTTATTTATTTTAATGACTGCTTCTGTCTTTTCTATCCAACGTAAGGCTGCAATGGCTCCTTCGTTGCCTCATAATTCTATTGGTTTGCAGGCCAAGAATTCTTTATAAGAACAACCGTAAGAAGCGGTTCTTCTTCTTTTAGGAATTGGAGCTTGGATTATTGGTCCATTATCATTCACACTGTGACTTGGTTTAGTGTGTTGACGTTTACTTCCATTTGCAGATTTATTATTTTCTTCTTCTTTAACAGTGTTGATAATGGGCATAGCATCTATAATTCCTTGTGCTACTATATGTTGGATGGCATTGTTATCTATTTGGTTTCCGTTATTCTCATTATTCTGGTTTTCCTGATTTACTTCGTTGTCCATCTGAATTGGGAATATTTATAAAGTATTAATTATCACAGAATAAATTTAGTACAAATATTTATACACAATCACACAAACAATTTTGATAAAAAAACGTCGATCATTGCGACTTTTACTCTTTCTATATATATGCGTCAATTACAAACTACAATTGGAAATCAAATATACTAGTAATTATGCATCTGTATCTATTTTAGTCTATCTATAGATTTTTTTTATCAAATTACAAAATTACACATATATCTAGGCATTTTCTAGGTATCATGTATCCAATCATGTATATCACGCTCGACATGCTTCTACATAAACTTTTCTCCTATTTGCCGAATTCTATCTCCTTCCTCCACTAATTCGTCACCTCATGAGCGAAGTTCTTCCAAATTTTCCTGGCTTATAGGTGTCACACCCTGACTTTTGCGGAAGCGTACGATGTGTGACTTGTTTAATACCATTGCATTCAATCATAATAAACAACTATATGATAAAACATGATGTTCATCCATTGATAGTTTTAAAATGTTACAAGCATGAGTCATTAAGTTTCAACCAACAAATCCTCAAATTATGTTTACAAATCAAAAGTAGATGACATCAAAACTTGAAATTTATGTCTTATAACAACACATGCGCCCAAGATCCATCTTGTTTCCTGAAATACATGTAATTTTGAAAACATCAACAAAAGTTGAGCGAGTTCATGTGTTTCTGTATGAGTTCGAATAATCTTGTAAACATTTGTAAGTATGCCTTGGTAATCTGGTATGAAAGCAACAAGGAAACAGATCAATTAATGGTTTGCAGGGCCATTAATATGTGTGACGTGATGCAGGAAGGCTCAAACCTAGCGGATTTTGTACCGGGCTTCTGGCTGGAAGACATAGTTACCTCATGGGCCAAATCCCGGTCTCCATGGGTGGGGCTCGCAACACCCAAATAGATCTATCACTCATGTCCCTCGGTCCTACTACGAGGATTAATGGTCTTAAGCGTTGTACCCACCACTCACATGATCTAGCAGTACATTCCTTAGCTAACCATACCACATGTAAACGTTTGTAAACAATTTATAACATGTACTTCACCCCCGAAGTTATAAAACTGAAAACAGTTAAAAGAAAAGGGGGACATGAACTCACTGATTTGCATCCGGTCTCCTGTATACCCAACATATGTATCCTTACGCCGTACTACAACCTACACACGTGTTATGGTTTATTAGACGGCTGGGTCGTGCCACGACTTTTAGTCTTGTTTGTTATGTCCTAGTATCTTTGTGTTACACCTTTGATGCACTTGTATTATTCCAAAGTGTATAATTATTTGTTAAAATAATAATATTTTAACTTAAATTATATTTATTAATTTTTGGAATAATTGTTAAAATAATATATCTTGACTTAGTATATCATGTATTTATACATGTATAGTCTCCCAAGGATGGGTAATTATACTTGTGTATTTTTGCCAAGTCTTGGTGGCATATTCCGGTGTGTATCTATATGTACGAGAATACGTATTTTTATCGTATTTATTAAGTATTCTTATATTTAATTTTTGTACTTATACTTTCCGGAATATTAATAAGAATCACCAATATATGTATTCTCAAAATATATGTATTTTAAGAAAGACTTTTATAGAAATATATCCATAACTTTTTCCTTGGCAAAAATAATTGTATTTTCATATAACTAAAAAATAACATATTTTCAAGTTTAACTTAGGAAATATTTATAAATCCATTTTTCATCCAAAAATAATATATTCTAAATTTGTTTGAGAAAATATATATCGTCTTCCAAAAATAATATATCTTCTAATAATTCAAGAAAACATATATATTTTTCTTACTAAAAAATAATATATTTTCTGCTTGTAAAAAATATGATATATTTTTGTAATAACTATAAAAATCATATTTTGTTTTCTTGGTCTCCAAAATACCGTTTACCAAAATATACTTATGAATTTAATTCCGGAATATTTATGTAAGTTATATTGCTTGTTCAGTTTCTCCCATTTTTGGGTATAAATTGTATATTTATTTCTTGGAATTTTGGCAATATTTTGTATTGTAATTTGAGTTATATTATTTCAAGTCCTAAAATAATATAACCAATACACATAATATACAAGTAATCACACACATTGTGACATCTAAATATATATTTTCCTAAATGCATATTTAGTCTTTTATTTATCAAAACCAACCTCCAATATTTATAATTTTTGTAACAAAAATTATGGCAAATTTTATATGAAAAATTATGGTTAAATACACTTGTAAACACTTGTTTAAAAATATTTTTCTAAGTTTTTAAATTCTACAAAAAATTTTCCATAGTTTCCCCTTAAAAATGGAGGTTTCCATGCTTTCAAAACATATCATTTTCTTTTAAAATCCCTCATCAATCATCAACAATTCAATCAAGACATACCATATGCTTTAAGTATGCAATTTACACTAAGACATGAACTTGAAAGTTTGTAAAAATTTGTAGTAACTTCATATGTTATTTAGTAGGTTTAGTTACCTCTAAAAACATGGTTTATATTTTATAAAACTCATTCTTGTGATTTTTAGTTCTTTACAACTTTTATGAAGATTTTCTAAAAATGATTCTTTTTATATTCTTTTTGCCATAAACATTTTTCTAGCCATGATTTAGCACTTAAAATATGTTTAACTTCTCCAAAAATCATGATCATGTAAATCTTGTAGTAAACTTTGTTCTCTTGAAAATATTATTTTTGAAATCATTCACTTTCAAGACTTGTAACATGTATCAATAATTATCATACACTAAAACAAGCTTATATTCAAGTTCATGTTTAACATAAAGGATGATCATTATGATTTTTACAAGATTCATCCTCTCACTTGCTAGATCATGTGTTTAATCACAATCTAGCAAGCTTTTTATGATGATCAACATCATAATCACACATAATCAACAATCAAGAAGCATACACATACTAAAACAACAATGATTCTTATGATTTTAAGCTTTATGTTAAGAGTTAGGTTCTTGATCTTTGATGTTCTTCATGTTTAGTTACTAACATAACCTTTTACCCAACATAATAAGAAGCAAAATCAAGTTATTAGAGGCTTACTACTAGCACCAGGGCTAGGGAAGAAATCAAGTTGAACAAGATGATGAACTAGGTGGATAAAAGCTCTAGGAAGTGGTCTTTCAAGCTCCAACGCCTCCAAGCTTCCTAACTTAGCTCCTAGCACCTTGGGACCTCCTTAGAATGATTGAGAATGGTGGAGATGTGGTGGTGGTGTGGTGGCCATAGCCAAGGAAGAAGGAGAGGAAGAAGTGGAGCTTTGAAGTGGTGAAATGAATTTTATGGAGTTACTTGTGGTTTTTAAATCAATATTCTCCAACATCTAAACCATTAGTTTTTATGTTTCAAAAGTGTCTAGTGTGAGACTTGTGCTCCGTAAACACTGTACGATTTAAAACAATATGTTTTGGTCTCAAAATTTGGTTTATTGTGTTTGAAAATTTCACATTTTGATTCTAGTTCGATTTCAAGCTTTAAATCGCTTTCTCGAAAGTTAAACGCGATCTGATACGTAAACGTAACCAGTTTAATGCGACAAACACTCCGGAACAGTGACATAGGCTTAACATACCTTAAATAACTTTTATATAACTTAGAAATAAGTTTTGAAGGCTTTGGTGTGTCAAAACGAGTTTATTTGATCACAGGGACTATTTGCGTCAAACTGCGAAAGTCTACTAATCCGTATAGCAACAAATATTCCGAAACTTGATCATAAGCTAAACATACCCTAAATATCCTTTACATAGCTTAGAAATAGGCTTTGAGGGGTTCGGTATGCGAAAATAAACTTTTTGATCAAACAGGGACTAAAAGCGTCAAAAAGTGCATAAGTTTGCATTTTCGCGCATATCTCACGTTCTGAACATATCCGGATAACCAAAAATTTTTGTAATCATTAAAATATTTTATTTTAGTGTATGGAATGCTAAAATTCCATTCGTCGTGTAATTTGGATCGTTTTTCGCGTCCGTTCGAGTTTCGTCGTAATTAACCGAACAACGCAACCGTACGACCAAACAAACCGACATCCAAGATAATTTCAAGCATTTTTCAAGTCCCCTATACTTAAACTTCATTATTAAGCCTTGAAAATGGGTTAACGGGGTTTAAACGCGTCGAAAACGGCTTAAACATGCTGCAGGGACCAAAACTACCAATAATTGAAAGTTTCTGGAACTGGGAAGGTGTAGCATCATGCCACAGCCTAAGGGATGTGCTGAGGCGGCACGGGACAGCTCAATCTGGGCAGAAACTCCATTTTTTGACAACCCGCTTGCTTTCCAGGGTCTTTTGTGTAACTTTCTCAATACCGTATGCTGGTTTTGGACCTCCCCTAGTATCCCAAATCAGTGTGCCTTACTTGTACGGTCCAGATCAAAGCTCAAAACCCAAGAAACGATCCTAACGGGTTTGGAAAAACTATATAAACCCACTTGATTCATTTGCATCCTCACACATTTGATTCAAATTCAGCTCTAAGTTGAAGCTCTCACTTATGAAGGCTTCATACCTGAGTTGTTTTTGATCAAATCTTCCTAGCTTGGACCTTTTGTAAGCTTCTTTCATGCTTTTTACACATTTCAAGC
The DNA here is from genome assembly GCA_030545235.1 of Helianthus tuberosus. NCBI lineage: Eukaryota > Viridiplantae > Streptophyta > Magnoliopsida > Asterales > Asteraceae > Helianthus > Helianthus tuberosus. The sequence goes on from CM060366.1 coordinate 125,725,880, forward strand.
ATGAAAGTCAAACACTGCTTTGACCAGTCTTGGTTAACACAAAGTTCGTTTGAACTTTGCAACGTGAGCGTAATCACGATGGTTATAGTCCCTTGTGACTATACTTACTGATTACCACGTTGATTAGGCGTAGTGACGAGTCATAGTTTCGGTCAAAATACGTGTTTATGCGTATTTTGCAACGAAGCTATTTTTGGGTATCAAAACACTTTGTTTTGATATCAAACTTGTTTTCTAACTTAGTTAAACATGTTTTAACATGTTTACCTCGTCACTCTTAGTTAAGTGTTTATATAGGGTCGTAAGATAAGCGGTCTAAGCAACCACTTAGACTTTCGAACCCGACCCGTTTGGTCGATCGTTAGGATCCAACCAAATATATTTTGTGACCATAGTTGTATAGGGAATAACCTTCTGAGGTTATACCTTATGGTCACATCGTTTAGTTAGTTGTATGATAAGTAGTTTATATGCCTTAAGGAAAATGACCAAAATGCCCTTTATGGGCATAATTTCATTTTAAGCATATGTAACCAATATTTTGACATCTAAACTGATTATATAACATAATTAGAGATGTTAAGGCATATAATACTTATCATAGGACTAGTTAGGCGTCTCGAAAGGCGCATTCGCGCGAACGACGCGTTAAAGTAGCATTGACTACCTTAACGTGTCGTAATGGGTCGTAAGCACTTAGGATAGTTTCCGATTTAGAATGTAGGCTTTGTTGAACCATATCACATGAGTTCCAATATACTCATTTGGTTAACGAGACCTCATTCTACTCGATCCTCCGATTTAGGTGTCGATTCACTAACAAAGTATCCGTTACACTAGGAACCACTTCGACACTTGAACTCTTGGTCTTTTGAGCTTTGTTATATCTTTCGAACAAGAACTATACGCAATCCCAGGTGAGTACATAGTTCCCATCTTTTACCGTTTTCAAATGTTTTGGGGTGATTCATATGTGCAACTGATTTGTTTTCCAATTGTATGGCATATATGTGTTTACTAAGTGCTTTTATGTGTATTATTCCGATTATGCAAATACAATGTTTATCCAATTCCTTAAAAGAACTATCTATCTTTATAGTTAGATTCTTATAGGATATTTGAAGTACAGTCTTAGATCTTCCTATCTTCATAGTGAGATTTTTAAGAAGTACTTTACAGACGATGGTTGGTTTATGTGTAGATTATTGGTGATTTAGATAACGAAACTAGATAATACAATAAGAACATGGTGGATACGCCGCTGGTACTTCCTATATATAAGTGTGTTTATTGTATTACCCTTCGTGGCGTTATCCTGAATCACCATTAGGATTTAGGATTGTTTTGATTCAATGTAACAGAACCCCGAATCCTTATAGCATCTATCTATCTTCATAGATTGATTCTTGTAGGATGTTTAAAGTACTAATATTGGAGTCCTTGATTGGATTCATTGTGTGCTTTAATGCGTATGTGGGTAGACAATGTAACAGAAACCGAATCCTTTTAGCATCTATCTATCTTCATAGGTTGATTCTTGTAGGATGTTTAAAGTACTAATATTGGAGTCCTTGATTGGATTCATTGTGTGCTTTAATGCGTGCTTACAAGTTGATTGACAATTCATGTGTTTATGAGATAGTTGTGATTTAGATAACGAAACGAGTATATTAAAATAAGAACATGGTGGATACGCCGCTGGTACTTCCTATATATAAGTGTTCTTATTTTATTACTCTTGTAGCGTTATCCGAATCACTTTGGGATTTTGTGTAAAATTGATCCAATATTCGATTATCCAAATCCTCGAAGAATCTCCCAAATCTTTATATGTTAGATTCTTTGAAGGATGTCTAAAGTATTATTATAAATCACTGACTTGATTTATACAATACTCACACAAGTTTTGATTAATTTCAAAACTGTTATTATTAATCCTTGATTGGTTTTCTAATAATACGTTAACGAGTTTTACAATGATTTCATCGAGGTTACAATATACAATTTCAAATGGCATAAAAATTACTTAGTAATAATCATATTGCCATATACAATGTACTTTTTGCCACGAGTTTTCACAATCAAGATTACGTATTGCAATACTAAACTTTTGCCATTCTTTGGGTTCAAGATTCATTTTCAATCGACAACTCTTGTATTTGTCAAAGTATTGCAATATCAAAATTTTGCCATTTATTTGGCTAACAAAACCTATGTATTCGCCAGCATTTTTATGCTGACTTTATTTTCACATATGTTTCAGGACTTTTTATGCTGACTTTATTTTCACACAAGGGCTAGGGAAGAAATCAAGTTGAACAAGATGATGAACTAGGTGGATAAAAGCTCTAGGAAGTGGTCCTTCAAGCTCCAATGCCTCCAAGCTTACTAACTTAGCTCCTAGCACCTTGGGACCTCCTTAGAATGATTGAGAATGGTGGAGATGTGGTGGTGGTGTGGTGGTCGTAGCCAAGGAAGAAGGAGAGGAAGAAGTGGAGCTTTGAAGTGGTGAAATGAATTTTATGGACTTACTTGCGGTTTATCAATATTCTCCAACATCTAAATAACCATTAGTTTTTATGTTTCAAAAGTGTCTAGCATATCTAATAAACAAGTGTAGAAAAATCATGGTGTGGGCCCACCATGTTGGCCGCGAACTAGAGGGGGGAGGTAGTAGTTAGGTTGTAATGACTAGTTAGATTATGTAGTTAGATTCTAAGTGTAGTTTGGTGGTATATGTGTGTTATTTAATTACAAGACGTGTTATGATGTTCGGGGACCATAACTAGCTCGAAAAAGATAAAACAATGCTTCTAGTGAAAATTTTGTGTTTCGGGTAGTGTCCGGTTGTTCGGTTGGTTACCGGTTCGTTAAGGTGCTAAGCTACGCAGTTTAGTGTGCTTTATGTTACCTTTTGTGACAGTTTTGATTCCTGATACTTAGGAAAGCATTCTGGACCATTTAACCATAATTCTGCAGTTTATGTGAGTTTTAGGCACTTTCTGGCACTTAAACTATCACTAGGAAGGCAGTTTTATGATCCTTACTTTCCTACACACCATACTAGTGCAACTCTAGTTTTCTGACTCATTTTGTGTCTCAATACCATGTCTGTCTAAGTACTGAATTTCATCAGCATTTCTATTTTGTCTGGTAACTGTGCTAACTTTGTTTCGTGCACTAATTGAACCATATAGTGTTGCATGCAATAATGACAAATAATCTTGCAACATGCAAGGTACTTGTATGTATATGACAGCATTCAGAAAATCATTCATGTCATTAATTAAATCAGGCACAGTCATTAATGCACAAATTACTGTTTAACATTGTACAAAATATGTGGAAAAGTGCCAGTTGTCACATTCTCCCCCCGTTAAAAGAATTTCGTCCCGAAATTCAAGCTGCGTTATCGGTTGCAGGGGAGTTGTGAAACAAGTTCGGATACTTGATTTGTTTTGGTCTGCATGCTCCCAAGTAAACTCTGGGTCATGACGTGAATCTTAATGAACTTTGATAAGTTTAATACGATTTCTCCGGGTATGGTGAACCTTCCAGTCCATAACCTTGACAAGTTTTTCAGTAATTTGGAGTTTGTCGTTTGACGTGAATCTTGTCTGCTGGAAAAGACTACTGTCCCTTGGAGTTTCTTGTGATTTGACATGTGAAACGTGTCATGAACACTACTAAGTTATCTTGGAAGCCTCAGCTTGTAAGCAATGGTTTCGATCCTTTCCAGGATCTCAAAGGGTCCTATGCACCGTGGGTCCAACTTTCCACGTTTACCATATCGTACCACGCCATTCCAAGGCGAGACTTTTAGTAAAACCATATTTCCAATTCTCAAACTTCGACGGTTTCTGCCGCTTATCGGCGTAACTTTTCTGTCCATAACGGCTGACTTGATACGATCACGTATCTGAACAAATCATGTCTGTGTTTCTCCTGAATTACTAGTAAATTTCCGGTCTCCGCCCATCACAGAGGGTATCGACACTTACATCCATAGAGCTTCTAACAGGGCAGCCTACCTGCTGGTGTGATAGCTATTATTGTAGGAAAACTCCACCAAGGGCAGGTGAGTGTCCTAATTTCCACAAAATCCATCACACATGCACGTAGCATATCCTCCAAAGTCTGGTTCGTCCGTTTACTTTTGGCCGTATGTTTAAGGGTGAAATGCAGTACTAAGGTTCAACTGTGAACCAAAGGCTTGCTGAAACATCTGCTAAATCCTTGGCACGAAGCGACCATCCTGGTCAGATATGATAGATACAGGCACTCCATGACATGCCACAGTCTCTCTGAGAGATATTTCTGCTAGCTTCTTTGTGCTGCCTTTCTTACTGATAGGTACAAAGTGCGCAGACTTCAAGAGTCGTCCGATAATCACCTAATTCTAACGTGTCCTCTTTGAGACCTTGGTAACCTGTAATGGAGTCCCGGGAGATTTGTTCCCACTTCCAGGCCAGAATCTCCGGTTGTTGTAGTAACCCTGGCGGGTTCTGGTATGCTGTTTCATCTTTGGCTTAAGTAAGGCTGTTATCCACATATACAGCGATGTCGGCTTTCATCTAGGACCACTAATACCAATCTTTTAAGTCAAGGTACATCTTGTCGGATCCAGGACGGGTCGAGTACCTCGACTTATGAGCTTTGTTCAAAATAAGTGCTCGTAGATTGCCGAAGAATGGTGCCCAAATTCGTTCCATGAAATACATTGTTCCATCTTCCTTTGGAACCAATTTCACTACCATACCATGCAGCGATTCAACTCGTAGGTTCTCTGGTGTAAATGCTCCCTGCTGGGTTTCATGAATCCGAATGGTGAGATCGGTTTGTATCCTCATCTCTAAGGCTTGCACCCTTAGAGGCCTTGCGCGTTTCTTACGACTCAAAGCGCCGGCTACAACATTCGCTCTACCCGGGTGTTATCTGATCTCACACTCATAATCATTCAACAGCTTGACCCATCTACACTCTCTCATAATCCAATCCTTCTGTTCGAAAATGTGTTGCAAATTCTTATGATCTCGAAAAGATCGTGCAACGAGCGCCATACGGAAATGACGCCAGATCTTCAATGCGAAGATCACAGCACCTAACTCAAGGTTGTGCGTCGTGTAGTACTTTACTTGAACTTTTAATTGATGTGACGTGTATGTGATGACTTTGTCTTGTTGCATCAACACGCAACCAAGACCTTGTCGAGAAGTATCACAGTAACTATAAATCCATTGGTGCCGTCAGGTAAGGTGTATTGCAGAGTTTACCCTTCAATGTCCGCAAAACTGTTACTTGTTTCTCTTCCTAATTAAATTTCTTATCCCTTTTTGGGTTAAGGATGTTAGCGGCGGAGTAATACTTGGAAAAATCCTCTATGAATCTTCTGTAATAACCTGCTAACTCTAGAAATTGCCATAACTTGGTTGGCGTCTTGGGGGTTTCCCAATTCTTGATCCCTTCGATCTTGGCAGGGTCAACATGAATTCCATTCTTATTTACCATGTGACCTAAGAATTTCACCTCGCGAATCCAAACTTCGCACTCGACAACTTTTCCTATAACTGTTCTTTCCTCAAAATCTCCAAGATAGCTCGCAGATACCGCTCACGACCTTCCTTGATCTTTGAGCAAATAAGAATGTCGTCAAAGAATATAATCACGACCTTGTCTAGGTACAGCTTATGCACCTGATTCATGAGGTCCATGAATACTGCCGGTGCATTTGCTACGCCAAACGGCATGACAAGGAACTCGTAATATCCATAGCGAGTCTTAAGGGCCGTTTTAGGGATAATCTCTTCTTGTGTCTTCAATTAATGTTATCCTGTCCTTTTGTCCATCTTGGAATAGTAGCTGGAACCTTTTAGTGTCACACCCCTTTCTGAGGCGGAAGCACGAGATGTGATCATGAAAGGTTCTCATTGCATACGAAAGGTAAACATGCTACATGCTCGTAAAAATAACATCAAATGCTATAATTTGAAAACATAAGTTTAGCGTTTACATCGCTAAGTAGCATAAAACATTGTCTTAAAAAGTTTACAACTTTATTTAAAGATAAACATAAGCGACATCCAAGAGCATAAGCAAGACCGCGCGCACATCCATCCTAGTTACCTGAAATACATGTGAGTTTTGGAAAAACGTCAACATAATGTTGGTGTGAATTCATGCAATTTTTGTATTTCACGTTTGTATACTTTGTATGAAAACATAGTTTGTGTCATGTATAAATCAAGTTTTCATATATAAATCAAGTATTCATGTGTACACCACGTACTCATGTATAATTCAAGTCTTTCTTGAGTACCCCACGTACTCAAGTATAATTCCCGTTTTCTTGAGTAACCCACGTACTTCAAGTATAAATCAAGTTTTAGTATGGTATGAATTTTATGTATATAAAGTATTCCTGTAAGTATCAGGATTGTTAATGGGTTGCAAAGCCAATAACATGTGACACGACATAGGAAGTCACCAAACCTTAGGCATTTTTCTAGTTGGCATATTCTGAGACACAAAAGCACTACTCGATACTCGCCCTCACCGAGAGTGTGGCTGCCCGGCACCCGTTAGATCTAACCTTTTCTTCTACGGTCTAGGTATATAGTTGATTAATGGTGCTTATGTACCCTATTCGTGACACGATTTCTCGTATCATGCATCATACTTGGTACTCGTCCTCACCAAGTGCGCTTCTCGTATTCTTATATCTCATCACACTTGGTACTCGTCCTCACCAAGTGTGCTTCTTGTATTTTTATCATACCATTTATAAATATTGTAACATTTGTACATGTATTTCACCCACGAAGTTATAAAACTGAAAACAGTTAAAAGAAAAGGGGGAGCATGAACTCACAACTTTGCGTTCCTTGCGTCGTAAACTTCACCGGATTTGCTTAATTAACGTCGTGACCTATACGCGTTTTCTTAACGTTAGTCACTAGACTTGCGTCGCATAAGTACAGTCACTCTCTTTTGTATTTGTATTGTTGTGTTAAAAATATTTTATATTTTTAACTATCTTACTTATATCATTTTCTCAAAAATTAATATAAGTATCTCGTGTTTTGCACTTTGCACCCGAATTATGTATCTTGTATGTTGTATATGTATTTTTTTATGTTTATACTTCTCATGAGTATTTAGTGTATTTTTTAAGTCTTAATACACTAGCACGTATAACACATACTATATACGCTTAGCACAAAAGTTGGTGATCAAATAATATATATTTTTCTCTCAAAAATATACATACTTAACATAAATTTTAATCTTGAAGAAATCATCATTTCTTATCACCAAAAATTAGGGAAACCTTGGTAGTATTTTTAAATACATTTTTAGGGAATAAGTTTCTCAGAAACTTATATTTTTCTAAGTGTCAAAATTTATAAAAATTTTAACAGAGTTACCCCTAAAAATGGAGGCTTCCCATGTTTTCAAAACATGTGTTTATTTTCTTTTAAATCAACAACAATATCAACAACACAATCTCTATTTACCAAACTTGTCAAAACAAGCATATACCACAAACTTATAAACTTGAAAGTTTGTAAAAATATGTAGTAAGTTACTAACATATTTAGTAGGTCTTGTTATCTTTAAAAATAAGTTTAGTTTCTTAAAAACTTTATTTTTAAAGAATATGTATTTTCACAACTTCTAGTCATGAATTTCAAAATGTTTCTTTGTGAAATTTTCTTTCTACGCAAGTGCTTATACACTTCTTTACTTACTAAAAATGATTTTTGTTCATACAAGATCCGGGTTTTTAACAATCTCGTATTTTCCACTTGGTTCTTCCGAAAAACCACTTGTAGATCTTTAGATCTACAAGTTTACAACTTCATTTTACAAGAAAACTCATGTTTATTCAAGTTCAAGTTCATGTATGGATGGTTTCATCATCCTTTAAAACTCTAACATTTACATCTTACTAGTTCATGCTCTCAAACATGGACTAGTATGTCTAGATGATGATCCATCCTACTTCTACCCACAAACATCATCAAATAATTATAACAACACAAGATCTACATGATTTACACACACATCTTTCCTTTATCCACCTTATTCATCTTATGTTCAAGACTTTAGGTTATGTTCTTTAGTGTTCTAAATTTTTAACCATTAAATCACCTATTAACCACCATAAACAAGACCAAGATGAAGATTTGAAGCAGTTACTACTAGCACAAGGCTAGGGAAGTTCAAGAGTATAAAAGTGATGGATAAAAGCAAATAGAGAAGGTCCTTCAAGATCCGCTTGCACCGAGCTTCGTTAGTGACCTTCTTACACCTCGTGTATACTTGGAAATGGATTGGATAGAGTTGAAATAATGATGGTGGTGATGCTATGCTTGAGCCGAGAGCATGGGGAGGGAGAGAGAGGAGTAGAAAGTGTTGTGAGGTGGTCTTGATCCTTAGGTTAACTTATAATCCAAAATGGTGTAATGTCCATTGTGTTTAGTGTCCAATTAGTACAATACATATCTATTAAAATATCAAAAGAAATCAAGGGGGTGTACCCCTTGTCTAGAACCGGTTATGGGGGGGGGGGGGGTATGTTAGTGTGATTTCAAATGAAAGTTACAAGTTCTAGTTTCATTTCAAGTGTTAAATCTAGTGTTAAGTGTGTTTATTAAATATATAGTGGGTTAGGGTGTTCGGGGACCCTAACTAGCTTAGAAAAATAAAAACAATGCTTCTAGCATTATTTTGGTGTTCCGGGTGATGCCCGGTTGTTCGGTTACATACCGGTTCGTTAAAGTGCTAAATCACACTTTTTAGTGTCTTTTAAGTACCTTTTTGTATCCTTTCAGTTCCCAACACTTGGGAAGTATTTTGGATAATAAAACGTAATTTCTGCATAATATTTTAGTGCCATAATGCTGATTATAGCTGAATTATATAAAATTCTGCACTTAAAGTGCGTTTCGGGTGCTTTTTAGTGCTTATTTTTGCTTCCGGATGGTATATACGTAACCCTTGTATATATTCTTGGGTTTTAATGTATTCTTGTCGTTGGACCTATACCTAGGCTCCAATTTTATTGTCTGACTGCTTTCTACAGTTCTGTTGACACAGTGTGTCTTACCGGTGAGTTTACTAGTATTTCTGACGCAACGCTCTTGTTTATGCATAAAGCAATATTTTGTAGTATACAACGTGCATGAATTCACTTGTTTAGTATGTGTTCAGACCTTGCTGACAATTAAGCACATAGTTGCAGTCATTAACTAATGATTAAAGTGTACGGAAATTACCGGTTTGGTGCCAGTTGTCACTGTCTCCCCCCGTTAAAAGAATTTCGTCCCGAAATTCAGGCTGAGCTAACTCTCGCATGAGTCTTCTTGAATAGGTGGGGATACTTCTCTTTGAACTGGTCTTCACGTTCCCATGTGTACTCGGGTCCGTGCTTAGAGCTCCAACGTACTTTGACAAGTTTAACAGTGCTCCTCCTGGTCTTGTTGACTTTCCAGTCTGTAACCTCAACAGGTTGTTCTGTAAATCGGAGGGCGTCATCAATATGCATTTCATCCATCGGAATGATCACGTTTTCTTGTGTTGGACTCTTCTTGAGATTGGATACATGGAACGTATCATGTACTCCATTAAGTTCTTCCGGTAACTCCAACTTGTATGCCACGGTACCAATTCTTTCCAAAATTCTGAATGGTCCGATGTATCGTGGATTCAGCTTTCCACGTTTTCCAAATCTTACTACGCCCTTCCAAGGTGAGACCTTTAACAACACTTTGTCTCCCACCTCGAATTCTACTGGTTTTCTTTTCAGATCAGCGTAGCTCTTTTGTCGATCTCGAGCCGCCTTAATGCGCTCTCGGATCTGCGCAATCTTGTCGGTTGTCTCTTGTACAAGTTCAGGACCAACCATATGTTTATCTCCAGCGTCTGCCCAACATAAGGGCGATCGGCACTTGCGGCCATACAGAGCTTCGAACGGTGCGGCTTTTATGCTCGTGTGATAACTGTTATTGTAGGAAAACTCAACTAAGGGTAGATGAGTATCCCAGCTGCCGCCCAGATCCATGACACATGCGCGTAGCATATCTTCTAACGTTTGTATAGTCCGTTCGCTCTGGCCGTCTGTTTGTGGGTGGAAGGCCGTGCTTAGATCTAATTGAGATCCAAAGGCTTCCTGAAAGGATTGCCAGATTCTTGAGACAAAGCGTCCATCTCTGTCTGAAATAATCGAGATCGACACTCCATGACGTGCCACGATTTCCTTTAAGTATATCTCAGCAAGCTTTCCAGTGCTGTCTTTTTCTCGGATCGGTAGGAAGTGCCCAGACTTCGTTAATCGATCGACTATTACCCATATCATGTCGTGCCCTCTCGGGGTCCTGGGTAATTTTGTTATGAAGTCCATCGAGATTTGTTCCCACTTCCACTGGGGAATCTCTGGTTGTTGTAGGAGGCCGGACGGTTTCTGATATTCAGCCTTAACCATAGCACAGGTTAGGCATTTTCCAACATAGACAGCAACGTCGCTCTTGAGTCTCGGCCACCAATAGTATTCTTTCAAATCTTGATACATTTTATCTGATCCTGGATGGATCGAGTATCTTGAGTTGTGTTCTTCATCAAGAATGACTTCTCGTATGCCACCATAGAGTGGAACCCAAATACGCTTCTTGAAGTATAAGGCTCCCTCTTCGTTTGGCACCATGTATTTCAGCATACCCCGAAGGTATTCAGCTTTACGGTTCTCTCCTTTAAGAGCTTCTTGTTGTGCATCACGAATGCATGCAGTGAGGTTCGTTCGAATAGTCATTTCCAATGCTTGAACCCTTAGGGTCTTAACCCTTTCTTTTCGGCTTAGTGCGTCTGCTACAACGTTTGCCTTTCCAGGATGGTACTTGATCTCACAGTCGTAATCATTTAGCAGCTCGACCCATCGTCGTTGTCGCATGTTTAATTCTTTCTGATCAAATATGTGCTGCAGGATTTTGTGATCTGTGAAGATTGTACATCGAGTACCATATAGATAGTGTCGCCAGATCTTCAAGGCGAATACCACCGCACCTAGTTCCAAGTCGTGCGTGGTGTAATTTCTTTCATGTACCTTCAATTGTCTTGAAGCGTAAGCGATAACTTTCTGGCGTTGCATGAGCACGCAACCCAAGCCTTGTCGTGAAGCGTCGCAGTATACCAGGAAGTCTTCTGTGCCTTCGGGTAATGATAGTATTGGTGCATCGCATAGCTTGTTCTTAAGTAGCTGAAAGGCTTCTTCCTGTTTGTAACCCCAGTCGTATTTCTTGTCTTTTTGTGTAAGGGTCGTTAGCGGTTGAGCTATCTTTGAGAAATTCTCGATGAATCGCCGATAATAGCCCGCTAAGCCCAAAAATTGTCGAACTTCAGTTGGGGTCTTGGGAGCTTCCCAATTCTTTATTGCTTCTATCTTGGACGGGTCTACATGAATGCCCTTCTCATTCTCAACGTGACCAAGAAATTGTACTTCGCGAATCCAGAATTCGCATTTCGAGAACTTTGCATAAAGCTTCTCTTTCTTCAGTAGTTCCAAGATGGTTCTGAGATGTTGCTCATGCTCTTCTTTCGTTCGCGAGTAAATCAGGATATCATCGATAAATACAATCACGAGTTTATCGAGATATGGTTTGCATACGCGGTTCATCAGATCCATAAAGACCGCTGGTGCATTCGTCAGCCCGAATGGCATCACAAGAAATTCGTAGTGCCCATAGCGTGTTCTGAATGCAGTCTTTGGTACGCTTTCCTCTTGGATTCTCAGCTGATGGTATCCAGATCGAAGGTCGATCTTGGAATAGTAGCTTGATCCTTGCAATTGATCAAATAAGTCATCAATCCTCGGTAGCGGGTACCGATTCTTGATAGTGAGCTTGTTCAGTTCCCTGTAATCGATACACATCCGCAGTGTCCCATCCTTCTTCTTCACGAACAATACTGGAGCTCCCCAGGGCGAGAAGCTCGGCCTTATAAATCCTTTATCCAACAACTCCTGGAGTTGTGTAGATAGTTCTTGCATTTCGGATGGTGCAAGCCGATAGGGTGCCTTGGCCACAGGAGCGGCTCCTGGAACCAAGTCTATACGGAATTCGACTTGTCGTTGCGGAGGTAGTCCTGGTAGGTCTTCAGGGAACACATCAGGAAATTCCTTCACCACAGGAATGTCTTCGAGTTTTGGCTCCACAGCCTTCTTGTCTACCACGTGTGCTAGGAAGGCAACACATCCTTTCCTTAAGCACTTCTGTGCCTTTATACAACTGATGATTCGAAGAGGTGCGTCTCGTTTTTCTCCATGCACGATGAGAGTTTCACCATTCGCTAAAGGGATGCGAATGATTTTCTCATGACAAATAACTTCAGCTTTGTTCTTGGACAACCAGTCCATTCCGACTACTACATCGAAGCTACCCAATTGAATGGGTAAGAGGTCGATGCTAAATCTTCGTTCACCAAGTTCTAATGAGCAGCCTCTCACGACTTCGCCCGATTCAACGAGTTTACCATTGGCTAGTTCTATGGAATAAGGAATTTCTAATCTACTAGATTTTATTCCAAGCATGCGTTTAAATTCCACAGACATGAAGCTATAATCGGCGCCAGTGTCAAATAATATGGATGCAAAGTGATTGTTAATGAGAAACATACCGGTGACCACATTAGGGTCCTCGCGTGCGTCCTTTGCTCCAATCACAAATACTCGAGCCTGAGCATTGTTTCCCTCTGGGCAGTCCTTCATGAAATGATCATTGCTTCCACATCTGAAGCATCCTTGGTTCCGCCCCTTCCCGTTACCATTCTTGTTACCAGCGCCAATTCCATTCCGGTTCTTTCCTTTTCCCCAACAGTCTTCTGTTTGATGACCCAATCTACCACATTTATCGCACCTTGGAATGCGAAAAGCTCCTTCAGGATAAAGCTTACATTTTTGGCATTTAGGCATGGTGCCTTGGTATCCTTTGGTTGCAAGGGTTTTCGTCTCCTAAGGCGGGTTAGCGTCTCGCTTCTTGTTGAAACCCTTCTTGTTGCGAGTTGCTTGATTCAAACTTGTATGCTTTCTCTTTTTGTCACCGGACGACTCAGCATGCGTCTCGGTCTTTTCTGTTGGGTTTTGTGATAACTTCTTCATACGAACACAATCTTCAGTCAGGCTGACAGCCAGCGTTACAGCCTCGGTGATCGTTTGAGGTTTGGCCGACGTCACCATGCCACGAAACTCTTGGGCCAGTCCCCAAATGTAGCGCTCAACGCGCTTGAATTCGGGAGTCACCATGTAGGGAAGCACTCTAGACAGATCGTGGAACCTTCGAGTATAACCATTAATGTCAGCACCTTCCATGGTCAAATGCCAGAACTCCTTTTCCAGCCTTTGGAGTTCAGCACGAGAGCAGTACTTCTCTCTCATTCTTTCCTTCAGTTCTTCCCAAGTTAGGCCATAAGCGGCATCATCGCCCAAGGTTTGGGCTTGCAAGTTCCACCAAGTCAGAGCTTCATCGACAAACAACCCAGTAGCAAAAGTGACCTGCTGATCCGCGGTACACTTGCTCATGCGGATAGTAGCTTCAGTCTTCTCCATCCAGCGTACAAATGCTACTGCACCTCCTGTGCCGTCGTAGTTCATCGGCTTGCAGTCGAGAAACTGCTTGAAAGTGTAGCCTTGAGCTGTATTGCCTCCAGACGAATCTCCATTCCCATTACGCCTAGCGTTGCTTGGTCCTCCACTATCTTGAGTACGGTTCGCCTCGTACTGGGCGATAGCAGCGGAGATCCTTTCTTCCAATAGAGCATTCAGCTCTTCAGCAGTTCTTGGTAGTGGGGGAGGAGGAGGTTGATCATCATTGCGAGCATTCACAGCTTTCCTGGGTGCCATGTTCTGACAGAACATAACACAACAGGGTTAAACATTCATTTGATATCGTCACACTAGACAGTAGTAGCATATATATATTCACAGGTATATGCCACATAAGTGACATCGAACATTTATTACTCTAGCAGAGTACTTAGTAGGCTTGCACTGAGGGAATCTATACGTGACAAGACTTGATGTGGTTTCTGTGCATTGAATTCCATAATTATGTATGCATCCATAATTACGTAACTCCTTGCACAGTCCGCACGGTTCATTTCATCCTCGTATTTCTTCCTTCAGATGGGCCATCGCTTTCAGATAAAGTCACGTATACTTGTGACATTCTACTTCTAGTATATGCTAATTATCACACATAATTGCAAGAAATTCTTAATCTCAGATAAGTGCTACTTCTGTTCACCCTAAGTCTCGTAGTGTCTTTTCTAGACTCATGTAGACAGTTTCAGGTAGTGGATGTCGCGGGACGTTTTATGCAATGAAAATTCTTTTGAAAAATTGTTTTCGTGAAAGGATCCTAGAGATTGTAGACTAGACTCGAGAAGGAATCCTGGTTCACTACAATCGCAGCTCTGATACCAATCTGTCACACCCCTTTCTGAGGCGGAAGCACGAGGTGTGATCATGAAAGGTTCTCATTGCATACGAAAGGTAAACATGCTACATGCTCGTAAAAATAACATCAAATGCTATAATTTGAAAACATAAGTTTAGCGTTTACATCGCTAAGTAGCATAAAACATTGTCTTAAAAAGTTTACAACTTTATTTAAAGATAAACATAAGCGACATCCAAGAGCATAAGCAAGACCGCGCGCACATCCATCCTAGTTACCTGAAATACATGTGAGTTTTGGAAAAACGTCAACATAATGTTGGTGTGAATTCATGCAGTTTTGTATTTCACGTTTGTATACTTTGTATGAAAACATAGTTTGTGTCAAGTATAAATCAAGTTTTCATATATAAATCAAGTATTCATGTGTACACCACGTACTCATGTATAATTCAAGTCTTTCTTGAGTACCCCACGTACTCAAGTATAATTCCCGTTTTCTTGAGTACCCCACGTACTCAAGTATAATTCAAGTTTTCCTGAGTAACCCACGTACTTCAAGTATAAATCAAGTTTTAGTATGGTATGAATTTTATGTAAATAATGTATTCCTGTAAGTATCAGGATTGTTAATGGGTTGCAAAGCCATTAACATGTGACACGACATAGGAAGTCACCAAACCTTAGGCATTTTTCTAGTTGGCATATTCTGAGACACAAAAGCACTACTCGATACTCGCCCTCACCGAGAGTGTGGCTGCCCGGCACCCGTTAGATCTAACCTTTTGTTCTGCGGTCTAGGTATATAGTTGATTAATGGTGCTTATGTACCCTATTCGTGACACGATTTCTCGTATCATGCATCATACTTGGTACTCGTCCTCACCAAGTGCGCTTCTCGTATTCTTATATCTCATCACACTTGGTACTCGTCCTCACCAAGTGTGCTTCTTATATTTTTATCATACCATTTATAAATATTGTAACATTTGTACATGTATTTCACCCCCGAAGTTATAAAACTGAAAACAGTTAAAAGAAAAGGGGGAGCATGAACTCACAACTTTGCGTTCCTTGCGTCGTAAACTTCACCGGATTTGCTTAATTAACGTCGTGACCTATACACGTTTTCTTAACGTTAGTCACTAGACTTGCGTCGCACAAGTACAGTCACTCTCTTTTGTATTTGTATTGTTGTGTTAAAAATATTTTATATTTTTAACTAACTATCTTACTTATATCATTTTCTCAAAAATTAATATAAGTATCTCGTGTTTTGCACTTTGCACCCGAATTATGTATCTTGTATGTTGTATATGTATTTTTTTATGTTTATACTTCTCATGAGTATTTAGTGTATTTTTTAAGTCTTAATACACTAGCACGTATAACACATACTATATACGCTTAGCACAAAAGTTGGTGATCAAATAATATATATTTTTCTCTCAAAAATATACATACTTAACATAAATTTTAATCTTGAAGAAATCATCATTTCTTATCACCAAAAATTAGGGAAACCTTGGAAATATTTTTAAATACATTTTTAGGGAATAAGTTTCTCAGAAACTTATATTTTTCTAAGTCTCAAAATTTTTAAAAGTTTTGACAGATTTTCCCCTAAAAATGGAGGCTTCCCATGTTTTCAAAACATGTGTTTATTTTCTTTTAAATCAACAACAATATCAACAACACAATCTCTATTTACCAAACTTGTCAAAACAAGCATATACCACAAACTTATGAACTTGAAAGTTTGTAAAAATATGTAGTAAGTTACTAACATATTTAGTAGGTCTTGTTATCTTTAAAAATAAGTTTAGTTTCTTAAAAACTTTATTTTTAAAGAATATGTATTTTCACAACTTCTAGTCATGAATTTCAAAATGTTTCTTTGTGAAATTTTCTTTCTACGCAAGTGTTTATACACTTCTTTACTTACTAAAAATGATTTTTGTTCATACAAGATCCGGGTTTTTAACAATCTAGTATTTTCCACTTGGTTCTTCCGAAAAACCACTTGTAGATCTTTAGATCTACAAGTTTACAACTTCATTTTACAAGAAAACTCATGTTTATTCAAGTTCAAGTTCATGTATGGATGGTTTCATCATCCTTTAAAACTCTAACATTTACATCTTACTAGTTCATGCTCTCAAACATGGACTAGTATGTCTAGATGATGATCCATCCTACTTCTACCCACAAGCATCATCAAATAATTATAACAACACAAGATCTACATGATTTACACACACATCTTTCCTTTATCCACCTTATTCATCTTATGTTCAAGACTTTAGGTTATGTTCTTTAGTGTTCTAAATTTTTAAACATTAAATCACCTATTAACCACCATAAACAAGACCAAGATGAAGATTTGAAGCACTTACTACTAGCACAAGGCTAGGGAAGTTCAAGAGTATAAAAGTGGTGGATAAAAGCAAATAGAGAAGGTCCTTCAAGATCCGCTTGCACCGAGCTTCGTTAGGGACCTTCTTACACCTCGTGTATACTTGGAAATGGATTGGATAGAGTTGAAATAATGGTGGTGGTGATGCTATGCTTGAGCCGAGAGCATGGGGAGGGAGAGAGAGAGGAGTAGAAAGTGTTGTGAGGTGGTCTTGATCC
This sequence comes from Helianthus tuberosus, assembly GCA_030545235.1. NCBI lineage: Eukaryota > Viridiplantae > Streptophyta > Magnoliopsida > Asterales > Asteraceae > Helianthus > Helianthus tuberosus. Next base: position 125,742,957 of record CM060366.1, read on the forward strand.
TTAGGTTAACTTATAATCCAAAATGGTGTAATGTCCATTGTGTTTAGTGTCCAATTAGTACAATACATATCTATTAAAATATCAAAAGAAATCAATGGGGTGTACCCCTTGTCTAGAACCGGTTAGGGGGGGGGGGGGGTATGTTAGTGTGATTTCAATGGAATGTTACAAGTTCTAGTTTCATTTCAAGTGTTAAATCTAGTGTTAAGTGTGTTTATTAAATATATAGTGGGTTAGGGTGTTCGGGGACCCTAACTAGCTTAGAAAAATAAAAACAATGCTTCTAGCATTATTTTGGTGTTCCGGGTAGTTCCCGGTTGTTCGGTTACATACCGGTTCGTTAAAGTGCTAAATCACACTTTTTAGTGTCTTTTAAGTACCTTTTTGTATCCTTTCAGTTCCCAACACTTGGGGAAGTATTTTGGATAATAAAACGTAATTTCTGCATAATATTTTAGTGCCATAATTCTGATTATAGCTGAATTATATAAAATTCTGCACTTAAAGTGCGTTTCGGGTGCTTTTTAGTGCTTATTTTTGCTTCCGGATGGTATATATGTAACCCTTGTATATATTCTTGGGTTTTAATGTATTCTTGTCGTTGGACCTACACCTAGGCTCCAATTTTATTGTCTGACTGCTTTCTGCAGTTCTGTTGACACAGTGTGTCTTACCGGTGAGTTTACTAGTATTTCTGACGCAACGCTCTTGTTTATGCATAAAGCAATATTTTGTAGTATACAACGTGCATGAATTCACTTGTTTAGTATGTGTTCAGACCTTGCTGACATTTAAGCACATAATTGCGGTCATTAACTAATGATTAAAGTGTACGGAAATTACCGGTTTGGTGCCAGTTGTCACATTTAGTTAGTCAAACAAGTCATCAATTCTCGGTAAGGGGTACCTATTCTTGGTGGTTAGTTGTTTAACTCCCAGCAGCCTATGCGTACTACCTTTTCCTCATTAACTCGTCTGAGTTCCTTTCAGATCAAGTTGTATGCATGTACGTAAACTGTCATCCATCTCCCAAGTGAATAACACTGGGGCTTCCCAAGGTGAGAAGCTCGGTCCTGATAGATTTCCCCTGCCTAGCAGCACTTGCAGTTGCATCGAAGGCTCCTGTATCTTGTACGGAGCTAGTTGGTAAGGCTCCTTTGCCACTGATGCCACTCCTAGCACAAGATTTATCCGAATCTCCTCTTTTCGCTGTGGAGGTAGCCCAGTCAAGTCTTTGGGAAAGACTTCTGGAAATTCTTTTACAATGGGGATATCTCCTAATCTTGACTCCTTGGTCTCCATGTCGATCATATGAGCAAGGAAGGCTATGCAGCCTTTCCGGAGACACTTATGCGCTCTCATAACTAATGTGAGAGGTCACAGCCTTCCGCCTTATGAGGTCCAGTGCCCTTGCATCATCTGTATGAAGGACGTGTACTAAAGGTGTTTCATCATTCGCAAGAGGGATGCAAATGATTTTCTCAAGTCAAACAACTTCTGCTCCATTCTTGGATACCTAATCCATACCAACCGCAACATCAAAACTTCCTAATCCAACTGGTAGCAGGTCAATAGAAAACTTTCATTCCCCAAGCTCAGGTGTACAACCTCGAATAACTTCATCCTCTTTGACAAATTTTCCATTCGCTAATTCTATTGAATAGGGGGTGTCTAGCTTACTTGCCTCTAGACCAAGTAGGTTCTGAATTTTATAGATACAAGGCTAAAGTCGACGCCAGTATCAATCAAAATGGATGCATAGTGTTGGTTTACCCAGAACGTTCCCGTAGTTACGTTCAGGTCCTGGCATGCCTTGGGTGCTTCTTTCGTAACAACTGCTCCCACGAACTTTATTTTTCCTTCGGGCAGTCCTTCCGTTAGTGTCCGTTGTTGCCACATCCGTAGCAACCCTTGCCCTTGACATTTCTTTTGTTGCTCTGCTCCCTACTATCGCTCTGGTTTTATCACTGCCCTGGCTCCCATTCCCATGCCCTGTACCAGACCAGCATTGCCTCCTTGCTATGCCCGGTCTTGCCAAGACTTCCACACCTATGAGCTCTGCATGGACCGGTGTGATGATAACTACACCTGTTACACTTTGGTAGTTTCTCCTTGGTAGTTTTTATCCCATGCCTTAGTTGTGGTCACGGACGCCTTGACTGTCCAGGTCGCAGTGTTTTTCCTTATGTTTTTTGCTTGGCTTAAGGCATTGCTTGTAATGCACTTACTTCCTCTTATTCCTATCTAAAGAAGACTCCACATATGTCTTCTCTTTTACTGGACGTTTATTCAAATTCTCCATCATGACTCTGCCCTTGGCAGAACCTAGGGCATGAGTTATCGCCTGAGCGATTCCCAATATGATTCTTCTTATTCCGCCATTGTTTGCAGCGTTGCTTGCTTCGTATTGGACGGTTGCTTCAGCAACTTGTTGGTTCCACAAAGCTTCAAGCTCAGCTCTTGTTGCAAGTAAAGGTCCTGATTAGACTCGGCCAGCGTTTCCTTCGCTGTGGTTCCATGTGCTTCTCATGTATAAAACACATCGGCGAAATTAAACATTTATTTTGGAATAAATGTTGTCATCCATCAGTGAAAGCAAGCTCATTCGTCGTGCACTATAAGCATATGGGTAAGGTAATTCCTAATGAGGCCTATGCCAATCTTCCTACCATAATCATCTCATCCTTGAAATGAGTCACAACAGAATCTTGCTAGGGTTACATCGACCTTTGCATGCACCATATCAACTTGTCGCAATTAGTCTTGCGTAGAAAACCTCCTCGAAGTCACCTTACTCCGATTGATGCAAATCATCCAGTGTTATATCAAATACGGTGAGGCCTTCCCTTCACCTTGTTCCTTGTTTATTTCTCAAGTTTCTGTCTCTTCCAAAATCTTTACTTTTACAAAACGGGCATGCTTCCCAAAGCAAGGGGGTTATGCATCACTACCATGTGTAGGGGAGGGGTGACACCTGTGTCACTACAACCATCATACAAATACCAAACCAATGAAATATTGTATTTCATACTTGGGAATTGTATAAATATGAGTATTGTTTGCACATATCAATTCTTGTTCGATTTCGAGCTCTAAATCGCTTTCTGGAAGGTTATACACAAACTAACGTAATCAGTTTAACGCGAAAAACACTCCAGAATAGTGACATGGGCTTAACATACCCTAAATATCCTTTACATGACTAAGAAATAAGTTTTGGAAGGTTTGGTGTGTCGAAATCAAGTTTATTCGCTTACAGGGACTAATTTTGACAAAGTGTGAAAGTATGCCGATTCGTACTGTAATGAACATTTCAGAACATGATCACAAGTTAAACATACCCTAAATATCCTTTACATAGCTTAGAAATAGGCTTTGAGGGGTTCGGTGTGCTAAAATAAACTTATTTGATCAACAGGGACTAAAAGCGTCAAAAAGTGCATAAGTTTGCATTTTCGCGCATATCTTACGTTCTGAATATATCCGGACATCCAAAAATTTATGTAATCATTAAAATATTTTATTTTAGTGATTGGAATGATAAAATCCCATTCTTCGCGTAATTTGGATCGTTATTTGCATCCGTTCGTGTTTCGTCGTAATTAACCGAACAACGCAACCGTACGGCCAAACGAACTGACATTCGAGATATTTTTGAGCATGTTTTATGTTCCCTATACTTTAACTTCATTTTAGATCCTTGAAATGGGGTTAACAGGGCTTAAATGTGCCGAAAAAGCTTCGAAAACCAAGATTTGCACATTCAGGGACCAAACTTGCCAATCTGCCATAGATGGCTTACACGGGGCGGGTAAGACTTCTCTAAGTCTTACGCAGGGCATGTAAAATGCCCAGAGCTGCAAAACCAGCATATTTCAATTCTGCAGCTGGTTTCTTGGTTTGCAAATGGTTTTAAGCAAGTCTATGGGCTGTTTTAGGGTGCCCATGGTATTCTAAATCAGGGGGTGCACATGTAAGGCCAAGATCAAAGCTTGGTTTTCGATGAACGATCCTAACGGTGACCCGAAAACCATATAAACCTCAAGTTTCTCACTTTGCTCTTCACACTTGATCTGAAAATCTGCTCTAAGTTGGGGTGTTCACACTTCATACCTGAGCAATTTTAGATCAAACCTCCATTCCTTGGACCCTTTGTAAGCTTCTTTCGTTCTTTTATGCGTTTTTAAGCATGAAAGTCAAACAGTGTTTGATTTTCAGCTTTGACCAGTCAATGGTCAACACGAAGTTCGTTTGAACTTCGCAACGTGAGCGTAATCACGATGGTCATAGTCCTTTGTGACTATACCTACTGATTACCACATTATTTAGGTGTAGTGACGAGTCATAGTTTCGGCCAAAATACGCGTTTATGCGTATTTTACAGCCAAACTATTCTTGGGTATCAAAACCCTTTGTTTTGATATCAAACTTATTTTCTAACTTCGTTGAACATGTTTTAACATGTTTAACTCATCACTTTAGATTAGTGCTTATATAGGGTCGTAAGATAAGCGGTCTAAACAACCGCTTAGACTTTCGAACCCGACCCGTTTGATTGATCATTAGGATCCGACCAAACATGTTATGTGACCATAGTTGTATAGGGAATAACCTTCCGTGGTTATACCTTATGGTCACTTCGTTTAAGTAGTTGTATGATAGGTAGTTTATATGCCTTAGGAAAATGACCAGAATGCCCTTTTTACGCATGAATTCATTTTAAGCATATGTAACCTAAATTTTGACATCTAAACTGATTAGGAAACATTATTAGACTTGTTAAGGAATATATTACTTGTCATAGGACTAGTTAGGCGGTCTCAACGCGTTTTACGCGAACGCCACGTTAAAATAGCGTAAGTTACCTAAACGAGTCGTAATGGGTCGTAAGCACTTAGGATAGGTTTCGATTTAGAATATAGGCTTTGTTAAACCATATTACATGAGTTCCAATACTCATTTGGTTTACGAAACCTCATTCTATCTGATCTTCCGATTTAGGTCCGTTATTTAACTTAGTTACCTATATTAGGTGCCGTTTGATTCCGTGATCCTTCTAGATTTGCTTGGTTGTTATTCAAGACTTCTAAGAATCCTCAAGTGAGTACATAGTCCCCTCTTTTACTGTTTTCAATGTTTTGGGGTGAAACATGTGTACCTAATTGTTATGTTCATGATTTCAAAGTATAATTGATTATACATGTTAGTACTTATCTTTTGACAAACTGAATGATTATTTATGGTTTAAACACTAAATTTTCAAAGATTATAAAATAAAATGTTGGATTGTACTTGTTATATACGTTCACCAGACCGATTGGTAGTATGATATAGCGCTATAGGATTAGACACCCCATTCCTGTTGTATGGAATGTCAGAAACTGATTTTTGTCCAAATATGTGACACCCCAAGAAAACCAGGAAACCAACGCAACTTAACTAGCTTCCTCAGTAAACATGTGCTAAATTTCGGGACGAAATTCTCCTAACAGGGGGAGAATGTGACAACCCTCACAATTCCATGTATCCGTATGATTTATTAATGTTAATTAAAGTGTTTGTTGACTGTGTTGAATTACTTAACTGCTTTATGATTACTGTGTTATACTTACATGTGCTTGTTAACATACTAGTCTTGTACAGAAAAGTTACTAAATAGTCCTATATGCTTTCCTGAGTGTTGGGAATTAAAAATGTCACTAAAAGTTATACAAAAGACATCTTACGGACTAATTAAGCACTTTAACGGAACAGTATCAAACCAAACAACCGGACATTACCCGAAACACCAAAATAATGCTAGAAGCATTGTTTTTATTTTTCTAAGCTAGTTAGGGTCCCCGAACACCCTAACACACTATATATTTCATAACACACCATAAGACACTAACTAATCACATGGTTTCTAAGTAAATCACTAACTAATAAGTAGAAACCCAACCAAGCACCCCCCCCTTTGGGACGGTTACAGGGCGTCTCACACCCCATGATTTTCTTTGATTATTTAATTGGATATGTTAAGTACTCTTGAAACATAATGTCCATTAGACAAAGAGGTGTTGGGGAATTATAAGAATAACCAAGGGACTTGAACCACATTCATCATCACCATCACAATTCACTCAAACTCTCCTCTCTCCCTCACCCTCTTTGGTCTCGGCCGACCACCACACCACACACCACCATCATGACTTGATCATCTTCAACCAATCTAAGGGCATACATAGGTGTTAAAGTGCATACAACGAAGCTCGGTGCTTTCGGAAGTGGAAGGACCTCTCTTATCTGCTTTTATCCACCACATTTCATCTCTTGAACTCCCCTAGCCTTGAGCTAGTGGTAAGAACTTAGATCTTTGCATTTTTCATCTTGTTTAGGTGGTTAATGATGTATCTTGATCAAAATGTTAAGAACCCTAATGAATCTTATTAAGAAGACATAAACATAAACTTGTTAGATGAAGAAATCATGATAAATACAAGTTGTTATGCATGTTGATCATTGTTTGCTAGTAGAAGTGATATGGATCATCATATGGTCTTGCTAGATCATGATTAAAAACATGATCTAGCAAGATGAGAAAATTAGAATGTTGTAGGATGATGGAATCATCCACACCTAAACTATGAACTTGAATGAATGAATGTTTTCTTGAAAAATAAAGATCAAAGTAGGATATAATCATGTAGATCTAAAGATCCATGAGTGGTTTTTCAAAGGAACCAAGTGAAAAATATGAGTTTCATTAAAACTTGGATATTACATAAACTAATCACATTTTTGGTGGATAAACAAGTGTAGAAACACTTGTGTAATAACAAAAGTTCACAAAGAAATATTTTTAGAAAATACGATTGGAAGTTGTAAACACCTAAACTCTTTAAAAATAAAGTTGTTAAAGAACCAATCACATTTCAAAAGGTAACAAGACTTACTAAGTATGCTAGTAAGTTACTACATATTTTTATAAAAAATTTCAAGTTCATGAGTTTATAGTTTATGCTTGTTTTTGGGCAAGTTCGGTAAGTAGAGATTGTATATTGTTGATTGGTGATTGTTGAATGATGTTTACAAAAGAAAATGATATGCATATAAGCATGGACACCTCCATTTACAAAGGAAACTCTGGCGAAATTTTCTAAAAATCCGACACTTAGAAAATATTCTTCTAACAAGTGTTTACGAATATATTCTTAACCTTGTTTTCATAATAAACTTCGCCAAAGGTTTTGTTACAAAATACAAAGTATCGGAGGTTGACTGTTACAAGCAAAATGGATAAATATATATTTTGAATATATACTTTATATTAAGACACTTGTGTTGATACTTGTTTATTTTATAAGATAGTTACATTATTTTAGGGAAAAATAATGTAACTTAGCAATGCAACTTGACATTCGAATTGTGTGGTATGTGATAGAACTAACGAGTAGATAAACCATACGTAGGATACGTGTTATGCATGAGAAACTGACTGTTATCTGTACCTCATTAGGACGTGCTTGATTTCCTGATTAGTTGAGTAATTAATCTAACCGAGCAAACCAAGCTGAGTTCACACACTTTCTAAGGCATGGGATTCCCGGTGGTTGGGAATGGGATAAAGAATTAAAACGGAACCTACATATCCTCCTTGGGTAGGATATGTACCGCCATCCTCCATAGGTAGGATGCCAATATCAATCATGCGTATTCTCCTTGGGTAGAATACGTACGTTCGTCCTCCTTGGGTAGGACAACAACCTTAAAACTTACTAGACAAAACTCTATCATTAAGTCCCTCATTTTATATCGACTTAATCGCCGAGGCCAATGGCGAGCGGGTCATTAGTTAATAGCGCTATTAGGTTTAACAAACCTCACACCGTGCCGTTCGGACGGGCGTGTACTAATGGACTATGGCAAACTGTCAGTGATGATAGACACTAATGTAGGGCACAACTTATTTTCGTTAGTAGTAGATATGGTACGGTCTAGTGGTTTACATGGGGAAGCCCCCACTGATTATGGATATGGTTTGGGTAATAAAAGGAACTGGTTAAACATACTTTCAACTATGGGGTAACCCCCACGGAAAATAAGCCAACGAAAGTCAAACCATGTTTTTTCAGAAACAACTTAAAACTAATCAAGCAACCGTGAACTCACTCAACTTTGTTGTTGACTCGTTGTTACATGCCTTACAGGTCGCTAGATGCATATGGAGCTTGCGCGAGGAAGAGGTCGTTGTGGGATGCGGACCGTTATGTCCCGTACTTAATAATTAATCCTTATGAACTTATTTAACTTACGTTTTAGACTTTAAACTTATGAACTATGGAACTTATGATTTGGACTTACGTTTTATGTTTCCGCTGTTAACTTAAAGTTGGTTACTATCTTATGGTCACCAATTGTATTGTGGTTGGTTTTACTTACTTAATTACATTGTTTAATATGATTGGTGGCTCGATCCTAGTCATGTCATGCCTCCAAGCGGTGATACTCCGCATGGTGGATTTTGGGGGTGTGACAGATTGGTATCAGAGCCATTAGTTATAGTGAACTTGGTTTTAAAAAAGGGAAAAGCTTTTTGACAAAACCAGACTATAACCTGTACAGCGCTCAACGGTCCACAACGACGCTTCGCTCCACGTGCAAGCCTCGACACAATAGGTGGTATGATTTATGTTATATTATCGGTTAGATAGTTCACACTGTGCACTAGTCAACGTGATAACTGCTACTTGAACCTTGTGTGCTTACTCTCTCCTGTTATCCCACGCTTACGCACTTTCGTGACACTTTTCTCACTTACGTTGCTTCGTTGTGGATATCATGAACGGACACGGAGGACGTATCAACCTAACTCAAGCCCAGTTGATGGCTTTGATCAATGAACGGGTTGCTGAGGCACTCGCAGCTGTCCCTGCAGGAGGTCAACATGCTCAGCCTCCTGTGTGCACGTTCAAAATGTTCATGGATTGCCGACCTAGTACTTTCAGCAGCACAGAAGGAGCGGTAGGTCTTCTTCACTGGTTCGAGAAGCTCGAGTCTGTTTTTGAGATGTGTGAATGCCCTGAAGATCGTAGGGTGAAATATGCTACTGGAACACTCGAAGGTGCTGCGTTAACCTAGTGGAAAGCACAGGTTCAACTGCTAGGGCTGGTGGTTGCTAATGCCACCCCATGGAACGGTTTCAAAGAACTGATCAAAGAAGAGTACTGTAGTCGTGACGACATCCACAAGCTAGAGGCAGAATTTTTCAATTTGAAGATGACGGGGTCTGAAATCGAGGCACACACAAAGAGGTCGAACGAATTAGCTATCCTGTGCCCCACTATGGTGGATCCTCCTATCAAGTGTATCGAGCTGTACCTTAAGGGTTTGGTGCCAGAGATTCAAAGCCACGTAACCTCAGCTAATCTTGGCACCATTCAACAAATCATCAAGTTGGCTCATCGTCTCACCGATCAGGCAGTTGAGCAGAACAAGTTGCCCAAGCGTATTAGTGCTACTACTACTGATGCTCCCAGTGATAACAAGCGCAAGTGGGATGGAAATTCGGGCAAGGGTTCTACTTCAGTTCAGTCCCAGCAGCGAAAGACAGATGAGTACAGGAGCCCCGGTCAGCAGTCTTCTGGGAATCAAGGTCAGGGTGGGTACAAGGGAAATCACCCTAAGTGCAACCGATGTCATTTGCACCACAGCGGACAGTGCCACAAGGGTCGTTACCTGAGGTGTAATAGGTTTGGTCATGAAGCAAAGGATTGCAGGAGCACGCGACCAGTAAAGCAGAATCGTCAACAACAACAACAAGCTCCACAGAACCACCAGCAGCAGCAACAGCAGGGCAATAAAGGATGCTTTCAGTGTGGCGCTGAAGGCAACTTTAAGAGGAACTGTCCTCAGCTGAACCAGAATCAGAACAACAACAACAACCAAGGAAACGGGAACAACAATGGAGGCAACAATGGAGGCAACAACGGGGGTAACAATAATGGCAATGGTGCCAGGGGACGTGTTTTCGTGCTAGGTCAGGGTGATGCAAGGAACGATCCCAACGTTGTAATGGGTAAGTTCCTTCTGGACGACTTCTTTGTTACTGTTTTATTCGATTCGAGTGCCGATACTAGTTATGTGTCCTTAAAAGTTAGTCAAATGCTTAAGCGCACCCCAACACTTTTGATCACCAAACACACGGTAGAGCTAGCAAATGGTAAAAGTCTCGAGGCCACACACATGTTTAAGGGTTGTAACCTCGTCTTAGCTGGTCAGACCTTCTCTATCGATCTCATTCCTATCGTTCTGGGTAGTTTCGACATTGTTATTGGGATGGATTGGTTATCTCGTCAGCAAGCGGAAATTATTTGCAACGAGAAGATTGTCCGCATCCCTCGTTCTGGTGAAGAACCCCTCGTGATTCATGGCGACAAGAGTGGTGCTGTCTTAGGCATTATCTATTTCCTTAAGGCCCAGAAGTTTTTGCGAAAGGGCCACACTGCCATTCTAGCACTCGTTACTGACACATCAATGGAAGGGAAGAGAATTGAATAAATTCCTATTGTGCGTGATTTTCCTAAGGTATTTCCTGAGGAATTACCTGGTCTTCCGCCTCATCGACAAGTCGAGTTTCAAATCGAGCTAGCTCCTAGAGCAGCACCAATAGCTCGTGCACCTTATCGACTAGCTCCGTCAGAACTTAAAGAACTGTCCACGCAATTACAAGAACTCTTGGAAAAGGGTTTTATACGTCCTAGCTCTTCGCCCTGGGGAGCTCCAGTCTTGTTTGTGAAGAAGAAAGACGGTACTTTCAGAATGTGTATTGACTATCGCGAACTTAACAAGGTGACCGTGAAGAATCGTTATCCTCTTCCACGCATTGATGACTTGTTCGACCAGTTGTAAGGGTCGAGTCATTACTCTAAGATTTATTTGAGATCGGGATACCATCAGCTGAGAGTTCGAGAGGAGGACATCTCCAAAACAGCATTCAGGAATCGTTACGGCCATTACGAGTTTCTGGTTATGCCTTTCGAATTAACGAATGCACCTGCGGTCTTCATGGATCTCATGAACCGAGTGTGCAAACCTTACCTAGATAAATTTGTCATAGTCTTCATCGACGACATCCTGATCTATTCTAAGAGTCAGGAAGAACACGAGCAACACCTGAGGCTTATTCTGGAACTTCTTCGAAAAGAAAAGTTGTATGCCAAGTTTTCAAAATGTGACTTCTGGCTTCGCGAAGTCCACTTTCTAGGCCACATGGTAACCAAGGATGGGATTCATGTGGATCCATCTAAGGTAGACTCGATCAAGAACTGGCCTGCACCCCGTACACCAACAGAAATCCGCCAATTCTTGGGCTTGGCAGGATACTACAGAAGATTCATCAAGGATTTCTCCAAGATTGCGCAACCTCTCACTTCACTGAGTCAGAAGGGTGTCACCTATCGTTGGGGTGATGCACAGGAATCCGCATTTCAGCATTTAAAAGACAGACTTTGCAGCGCGCCTATCCTCTCATTGCCTGAAGGCACAGATGATTTTGTGGTTTATTGCGACGCTTCCATTCAAGGACTTGGTTGCGTGTTGATGCAACGTGACAAGGTCATTGCCTACGCATCGCGCCAACTTAAAGTTCACAAGAGGAATTACAGTACTCATGATCTGGAGCTGGGAGCAGTTGTCTTCGCACTTAAGATATGGAGACATTACCTGTACGGTACCAAGTGCACCATTTACACCGATCAAAGGAGTCTCGAGCATATCTTCAAGCAAAAGGAGTTGAACATGCGACAACGTCAATGGGTCAAACTCTTGAATGATTACGAATGTGCAATCAAGTATCATCCGGGCAAAGCCAATGTTGTGGCCGACGCCCTCAGTCGAAAGGATACTATACCTAAGCGTGTACGTGCGTTACAGCTTACCATTCACTCTAGTCTTCCCGCCCAGATACGAGATGCTCAGGTCGAAGCATTGAAAGTAGAGAACATCAGGGCTGAGTCCTTACGAGGATCGAGGCAGCGGCTAGAACAAAAGGAAGACGACGCCTACTATGTAACAGGGCGCATCTGGGTTCCACTTTATGGAAACTTACGCGAGCTTGTGATGGATGAACCAGATAAGTCTCGTTATTCGGTACATCCTGGTTCGGATATGATGTACCACGACCTAAAGGCTACATACTGGTGGCCTAGCATGAAAGCTCACATAGCAACCTACGTTAGCAAATGTTTGACTTGTGCGAGAGTCAAGACCGAATATCAGAAACCATCAGGCCTACTTCAACAACCAGAGATCCCTAAATGGAAATGGGAACAAATTTCCATGGATTTCATTACTGGCCTGCCTAGATCTCAACGCGGAAATAATACCATTTGGGTGATCGTGGATCGATTGACCAAGTCTGCACATTTTCTAGCTATCAAGGAAACGGATAAGTTTTCTACTCTAGCGGACATCTACCTAAAGGAAGTGGTATCAAGGCACGGAGTGCCGACCTCTATCATCTCTGATCGAGACTCACGTTTTACATCTGAATTGTGGAAAGCTATGCACAAGTCCTTTGGTTCTCCACTAGACATGAGCACGGCATATCATCCATAGACGGATGGGCAATCTGAACGCACCATCCAAACCCTTGAAGACATGCTTAGGGCATGTGTAATCGACTTCGGTAATGGCTGGGAAAAACATCTCTCGTTAGTGGAGTTTTTGTATAACAACAGTTACCACACCAGAATCCAAGCCACTCCGTTTGAGGCATTGTATGGACGGAAGTGCCGATCACCTCTTTGTTGGGCAGAGGTTGGCGACAGTCAAATCACTGGCCCAGAACTTGTAGTAGACACAACTGAGAGGATTGCCTAGATACGACAGCGAATGGCGGCAACTCGTGACCATCAGAAAAGCTATGCTGATAAGCGAAGGAAACCACTCGAGTTCAAGGTTGGGGAACGAGTGCTACTCAGAGTCTCACCTTGGAAAGGTGTAGTTCATTTTGGCAAACGAGACAAACTCAACCCGCGATATGTTGGACCGTTTGAAATCATTGAGAAAATTGGCAAGGTCGCTTACAAGTTGAATCTACCTGAAGAACTCAGCGGAGTTCATAATGTTTTTCATGTCAGATGAGACCCTCGTAGTTCCTCTCAAGGAACTCACTATCGACGACCAGCTGCGATTCGTCGAGGAACCAGTAGAGATTACAGACCGAGACGTTAAGATTCTCAAGCACACCAGAATACCTCTCGTCTGAGTTCGTTAGAATTCCCGTCGTGGCCCAGAGTATACCTGGGAACGAGAAGACCAAATGAAACTCAAGTACCCCCAGCTGTTTAAGAAAAGTGCAACCACTACTGAGATTGAAGCTACTGTAGAATTTCGGGACGAAATTCCAAACCAACAAGGGGATGATGTGACACCCCAAGAAAACCAGGAAACCAATGCAACTTAACTAGCTTCCTCAGTAAAGACGTGCTAAATTTCGGGATGAAATTCTCTTAACAGGGGGAGAAAGTGACAATCCTCACAATTCCATGTATCCGTACGATTTATTAATGTTAATTAAAGTGCTTGATGACTGTGTTGAATTACTTAACTGCTTTCTGATTACTGTGTTATACTTACATGTGCTTGTTAACATACTAGTCTTGTGCAGAAAAGTTACTAAATAGTCCTGTATGCTTTCCTGAGTGTTGGGAATTAAAAATGTCACTAAAAGTTATATAAAAGACATCTTACGGACTAATTAAGCACTTTAACGGAACAGTATCAAACCAAACAACCGGACATTACCCGAAACACCAAAATAATGCTAGAAGCATTGTTTTTATTTTTCTAAGCTAGTTAGGGTCCCCGAACACCCTAACACACTATATATTTCATAACACACCATAAGACACTAACTAATCACTTGGTTTCCAAGTAAATCACTAACTAATAAGTTGAAACCCAACCAAGCACCCCCCCTGGGACGGTTACATGGGGTCTCACACCCCATGATTTTCTTTGATTATTTAATTGGATATGTTAAGTACTCTTAAAACATAGTGTCCATTAGACAAAGAGGTGTTGGGGAATTATAAGAATAACCAAGGGACTTGAACCACATTCATCATCACCATCACAATTCACTCAAACTCTCCTCTCTCCCTCTCCCTCTTTGGTCTCGGCCGACCACCACACCACACACCACCATCATCACTTGATCATCTTCAACCAATCTAAGGGCATACATAGGTGTTAAAGTGCATACAACGAAGCTCGGTGCTTTCGGAAGTGGAAGGACCTCTCTTATCTTCTTTTATCCACCACATTTCATCACTTGAACTCCCCTAGCCTTGAGCTAGTGGTAAGAACTTAGATCTTTGCCTTTTTCATCTTGTTTAGGTGGTTAATGATGTATCTTGATCAAAATGTTAAGAACCCTAATGAATCTTATGAAGAAGACATAAACATAAACTTGTTAGATGAAGAAATCATGATAAATACAAGTTATTATGCATGTTGTTCATTGTTTGCTAGTAGAAGTGATATGGATCATCATATGGTCTTGCTAGATCATGATTAAAAACATGATCTAGCAAGATGAGAAAATTAGAATGTTGTAGGATGATGGAATCATCCACACCTAAACTATGAACTTGAATGAATGAATGTTTTCTTGAAAAATAAAGATCAAAGTAGGATATAATCATGTAGATCTAAAGATCCATGAGTGGTTTTTCAAAGGAACCAAGTGAAAAATATGAGTTTCATTAAAACTTGGATATTACATAAACTAATCACATTTTTGGTGGATAAACAAGTGTAGAAACACTTGTGTAATAACAAAAGTTCACAAAGAAATATTTTTAGAAAATACGATTGGAAGTTGTAATCACCTAAACTCTTTAAAAATAAAGTTGTTAAAGAACCAATCACATTTCAAAAGGTAACAAGACTTACTAAGTATGCTAGTAAGTTACTACATATTTTTATAAAAATTTTCAAGTTCATGAGTTTATAGTTTATGCTTGTTTTTGGGCAAGTTCGGTAAGTAGAGATGGTATATTGTTGATTGGTGATTGTTGAATGATGTTTACAAAAGAAAATGATATGCATATAAGCATGGACACCTCCATTTACAAAGAAAACTCTGGCGAAATTTTCTAAAAATCCGACACTTAGAAAATATTCTTCTAACAAGTGTTTACGAATATATTCTTAACCTTGTTTTCAAAATAAACTTCGCCAAAGGTTTTGTTACAAAATACAAAGTATCGGAGGTTGACTGTTACAAGCAAAATGGATAAATATATATTTTGAATATATACTTTATATTAAGACACTTGTGTGGATACTTGTTTATTTTATAAGATAGTTACATTATTTTAGGGAAAAATAATGTAACTTAGCAATGCAACTAGACATTCGAATTGTGTGGTATGTGATAGAACTAACGAGTAGATAAACCATACGTAGGATACGTGTTATGCATGAGAAACTAACTGTTATCTGTACCTCATTAGGACGTGCTTGATTTCCTGATTAGTTGAGTAATTAATCTAACCGAGCAAACCAAGCTGAGTTCACACACTTTCTAAGGCATGGGATTCCCGGTGGTTGGGAATGGGATAAAGAATTAAAATGGAACCTACATATCCTCCTTGGGTAGGATATGTACCGCCATCCTCCATAGGTAGGATGCCAATATCAATCATGCGTATTCTCCTTGGGTAGAATACGTACGTTCGTCCTCCTTGGGTAGGACAACAACCTTAAAACTTACTAGACAAAACTCTATCATTAAGTCCCTCATTTTATATCGACTTAATCGCCAAGGCCAATGGCGAGCGGGTCATTAGTTAATAGCGCTATTAGGTTTAACAAACCTCACACCGTGCCGTTCGGACGGGCGTGTACTAATGGACTATGGCAAACTGTCAGTGATGATAGACACTGATGTAGGGCACAACTTATTTTCGTTAGTAGTCGATATGGTACGGTCTAGTGGTTTACATGGGGAAGCCCCCACTGATTATGGATATGGTTTGGGTAATAAAAGGAACTGGTTAAACATACTTTCAACTATGGGGTAACCCCCACGGCAAATAAGCCAATGAAAGTCAAACCACGTTTTTTCAGAAACAACTTAAAACTAATCAACCAACCGTGAACTCACTCAACTTTGTTGTTGACTCGTTGTTACATGCCTTACAGGTCGCTAGATGCATATGGAGCTTGCGCGAGGAAGTGGTCGTTGTGGGATGCGGACCATTATGTCCCGTACTTAATAATTAATCCTTATGAACTTATTTAACTTACGTTATGGACTTTAAACTTATGAACTATGGAACTTATGATTTGGACTTACGTTTTATGCTTCTGCTGTTAACTTAAAGTTGGTTACTGTCTTATGGTCACCAATTGTATTGTGGTTGGTTTTACTTACTTAATTACGTTGTTCAATATGATTGGTGGCTCGATCCTGGTCATGTCACGCCTCCAAGCGGTGATACTCCGCATGGTGGATTTTGGGGGTGTGACAAAATAGAGATTGCCTTTGTGGTATTTCTATAGTCTCGAATGTGTAGTTTGATACACTAAGGTTTGAATGAATTCTAAATCACATTTTTTTTGTATATTTTGTTATACTCTCAAAGTATAGTTTGATATGCTCCCATATGTGATATTGTTTACCAAGGTATATTTGGATATACTATATACAAAACCAACATATATTTTGTTAATTACTAAAACATAGTTGATATGTTATTTACAAAACCAAAAGCATAGTTTGATATGTTATTTACAAAACCAAAGCATAGTTTAATATGTTATTTATAAACCAAAGTATACTTAGGATATACTACTGAAAACTATTATTTTGACAACTAATGTATATTTGATATACTATCTGTTTAACTATTTTGGAACTAAAATATATTTTAATATATTACTTATTCGACTTTCTTAAAACCAAGGTATATTTTTATATATACTACAAACCTTTTTATCAAAACATTGTTTTATAAACAACATATTTTATACAAACTCATTTTACTTGGATATTTAATTATCTATGCATTATTCTTTTATATCATCAGATTTCTTATAAATTTTCGCATGATTTAGAAAGAAAACATTTTTAAGTTCATGACTATTTTTGTTAAACATTCTTTTAAACTTACAAGTCATGAATCCTGCATTAATAAAACCTATGTATATCACAGGCATTTTTATGCTGACGTACCTATTTTTACACATGTTTCAGGTGCTGCTATGTGATGATTGTTGATACATGCTATACATAGGATGGACTCGTGCCTTAGCGACTTTAAAACTTGAATGAGAATATTTGTATTTATTTGATTTGTAATAAAACAATGAGTTCAATAATGCAATAACACAAAATTATTTAATCCATGGTTGTGAAACAATGATTATGTTACGACACTCCCCGACGTTTCCGCCATGATTTGTTGTTTTACGTGGTCGGGGTGTGACAGGAGGGGTGATAGTGGAAACACAGAAGTAAGGTCGTGAGGGCACGTGACTTCATCCTTGTGTCCGAATCGTGTTTTGCAGCAAACGTAGAGCGGTTTCCAGGGTGTGAATGCAATACCCTAACGATGGGGATGCACTACAGAATAAGGAGTGCGGAGGTACTGATAGCGGTGTAGATCGAGAAGAATCTTCTTGCATGAGTCCTCCATGTGCCTAAATGAAACAACAATCTGTTGAGAATATCGAGTGGTTACTCCCGTCCTTATAATATGTGTCCTACACTTCATGGCTCTCGATCGTCCAATATAGGGAGGACTCCCTTGCCTTAATGGGCTATGCGACACATACATTGATTTGGCCTGGGGCTCCTTAAGTCCCAATATGGTTGGTACGGTCTTCATGAATGCCGAACAGAGTGTGGTAAACAAGTTACACTACAGCTCGCGCCATGCTACCTCCTTGGGGTAAAGCGGATATCAAATGTTGGGTTATGTCATAGTGATTACAATGGATAAGTTAGGGTGTTGTAGGCTCCTTACAGTAAGAATCTCAAGGTGCTTGAGAAAAACCTTTTCTGAGTGTTGACCATCTTCACTTGATTAGATACCGGGTCCCAAACGACTCGTACTACAGGTAGAGGTGTTAGGTGCAAAGCAGACATAGGCAGACTTCCTACCTTGTGGAGTATTGTAGTAACCATCTCAGTTAAGGTTCTACCAGATGGGGATTTGGAACAATATAGGAATTCCAAATAGATAGTGATCATTTGCTTGACCCGCAGAGTCCATCAGGATTCCCATGCACTACAAGTTGTTATTACGTGGGCCCCCGTAATAATAAATCGTCTTGCATGGTCACCTAAATTTTCTCTCGTTCGAAGCAGCTGATCAATCAGAGAGGGGACACTACTGTCCTTATACCTTCAACAAGAAATGGACCTTTATGATGGTCCACGCGCCAACGTCCGTTGTTGTTACGCGCGAAAAGGTACAATGCTTAGACAGAGTAGGAATAAGGAGGGTTCCTAGTAATATAAGCTGGAGGGACACCTTTAAGATGAGCACTTCATTCACTTTGTATGGAATTGAGTGTCGTCATTCAGGTTTCGTAAATCCCCCAGGGACCTCGTCCCACTAATAGGGTTTCTATCCAAGGTTGCCTCCTCCGCCTCGCCGTCACTGTCGTAGTCAGACACCTTCACATTCGAGAGGGATGAATAGTCATCTTCTACGGAAAACAAGCTCAGGGTCTCTTTTGGTAACTACGTCAGCCACAAGCTTCTCAACAAATGCGAGGTCGATGGTAGCATTGTGCGAGTCAAGAACAGTAATAGAGTTCGATGTCGAAGGTATCTCATTCCCGTCAATAAAAATCCCATACGTATATATGCACATATAATAATAGATAATATTGTTACTTAGTATATACAAGCAAATAAATACAACAGGTCACATATGACGCTCATTTGTTCTTTCGGGGGGGGGGGGTTCATTTTGTCTTTGGCAAGTCTATCCCGTAAGGACCGACTATACCTCAATTAGGACATTTCTCAGGGTATTCCCTTCCCTACTAATGTCCTTACTTTGCCTTTGCTTTGTCTTTGCTTTGCCTTTCCTTTGAAAAATATTCGACTCATGGATCTTGGCGCTTTTTGTAAATGCAATGAAAAACCTTTTTGTAAAAATGTTTTCGTGAGAGAATCCTAGTGATTGTAGTCTAAACTCGAGAAGGAATCCTAGTTCACTACAATCGAAGCTCTGATACCAAACTGTCACACCCTGACTTTTGCGGAAGCGTATGATGTGTGACTTGTTCAATACCATTGCATTCAATCATAATAAACAACTATATGATAAAACATGATGTTCATCCATTTATAGTTTTAAAATGTTACAAGCACGATTCATTAAGTTTCAACCAACAAATCCTCAAATTATGTTTACAAATCAAAAGTGGATGACATCAAAACTTGAAATTTATGTCTTGTAACAACACATGCGCCCAAGATCCATCTTGTTTCCTGAAATACATTTAATTTTGAAAACATCAACAAAAGTTGAGCGAGTTCATGTGTTTCTATATGAGTTCGAATAATCTTGTAAACATTTGTAAGTATGCCTTTGTAATCCGATATGAAAGCAACAAGGAAACAGATCAATTAATGGTTTGCAAGGCCATTAATATGTGTGACGTGATGCAAGAAGGCTCAAACCTAGCGGATTTTGTACCGGGCTTCCGGCTGGAAGACATAGTCACCGCATGGGCCAAATCCCGGTCTCCATGGGTGGGGCTCGCAACACCCAAATAGATCTATCACTCATGTCCCTCGGTCCTACTACGAGGATTAATGGTCTTGAGAGTTGTACCCACCACTCACATGATCTAGCAGTACATTCCTTAGCTAACCATACCACAAGTAAACGTTTGTAAACAATTTATAACATGTACTTCACCCCCGAAGTTATAAAAACTGAAAACAATTAAAAGAAAAGGGGGACATGAACTCACTGATTTGCGTCCTGTCTCCTGTATACCCAACGTATGTATCCTTACGTCGTACTACAACCTACACACGTGTTATGGTTTATTAGACGGCTGGGTCGTGCCACGACTTTTAGTCTTGTTTGTTATGTCCTAGTATCTTTGTGTTACACCTTTGATGCACTTGTATTATTCCAAAGTGTATAATTATTTGTTAAAATAATAATATTTTAACTTAAATTATATTTATTAATTTTTGGAATAATCGTTAAAATAATATATCTTGACTTTGTATATCATGTATTTATACATGTATAGTCTCCCAAGGATGGGGTAATTATACTTGTGTATTTTTGCCAAGTCTTGGTGGCGTATTCCAGTGTGTATCTATATGCACGAGAATACGTATTTTTATCGTATTTATTAAGTATTCTTATACTTAATTTTTGTACTTATACTTTCCGAAATATTAATAAGAATCACCAATATATGTATTCTCAAATTATATGTATTTTAAGAAAGACTTTTATAGAAAATTATCCATAACTTTTTCCTTGGCAAAAATAATTGTATTTTCATATAACTAAAAAAAATAACATATTTTCAAGTTTAACTTAGAAAATATTTATAAATCCATTTTTCATCCAAAAATAATATATTCTAAATTTGTTGAGAAAATATATATCGTCTTCCTAAAATAATATATCTTCTAATAATTAAAGAAAACATATATATTTTTCTTTACTGAAAAATAATATATTTTATGCTTGTAAAAAATATGATATATTTTTGTAATAACTATAAAAACCATATTTTGTTTTATTGGTCTCCAAAATACCGTTTACCAAAATATTCTTATGAATTTAATTCCGGAATATTTATGTAAGTTATATTCCTTGTTCGGTTTCTCCCATTTTTGGGTATAAAATATATATTTATTTCTTGGAATTTTGGTAATATTTTGTATTGTAATTTGAGTTATATTATTTCAAGTCCTAAAATAATATAACTAATACACATAATATACAAGTAATCACACACATTGTGACATCTAAATATATATTTTCCAAAATGCATATTTAGTCTTTTATTTATCAAAACCAACACCGAATATTTATAATTTTTGTAACAAAAATTATGGCAAATTTTATATGAAAAATTATGGTTAAATACACTTGTAAAGACTTGTTTAAAATTTTTTTTCTAAGTGTTTAAATTCTGCAAAAATTTTGCCATAGTTTCCCCTTAAAAATGGAGGTTTCCATGCTTTCAAAGCATATCATTTTCTTTTAAAATCCATCATCAATCATCAACAATTCAATCAAGACTTACCATATGCTTTAAATATGCAATTTACACTAAGACATGAACCTGAAAGTTTGTAAAAATTTGTAGTAACTTCATATGTTATTTAGTAGGTTTAGTTACATCTAAAAACATGGTTTATATTTTATAAAACTCATTCTTGTGATTTTTAGTTCTTTACAACTTTTATGAAGATTTTCTAAAATGATTCTTTTTGTATTCTTCTTGCCATAAACATTTTTCTAGCCTTGATTTAGCACTTAAAATATGTTTAACTTCTCCAAAAACCATGATCATGTAAATCTTGTAGTAAACTTTGTTCTCTTGAAAAGATTATTTTTGAAATCATTCACTTTCAAGAGTTGTAACATGTATCAATAATTATCATACACTAAAACAAGCTTATATTCAAGTTCATATTTAACATAAAGGATGATCATTATGATTTTTACAAGATTCATCCTCTCACTTGCTAGATCATATGTTTAATCACAATCTAGCAAGCTTTTTATGATGATTAACATCATAATCACACATAATCAACAATCAAGAAGCATACACATACTAAAACAACAATGATTCTTATGATTTTAAGCTTTATGTTAAGAGTTATGTTCTTGATCTTTGATGTTCTTCATGTTTAGTTACTAACATAACCTTTTACCCAACATAATAAGAAGCAAAATCAAGTTATTAGAGGCTTACTACTAGCACAAGGGCTAGGGAAGAAATCAAGTTGAACAAGATGATGAACTAGGTGGATAAAAGCTCTTGGAAGTGGTCCTTCAAGCTCCAACGCCTCCAAGCTTACTAACTTAGCTCCTAGCACCTTGGGACCTCCTTAGAATGATTGAGAATGGTGGAGATGTGGTGGTGGTGTGGTGGCCGTAGCCAAGGAAGAAGTGGAGCTTTGAAGTGGTGAAATGAATTTTGTGGAGTTACTTGTGGTTTTTAAATCAATATTCTCCAACATCTAAATAACCATTAGTTTTTATGTTTCAAAAGTGTCTAGCATATCTAATAAACAAGTGTAGAAAAATCATGGTGTGGGCCCACCATGTTGGCCGTGAACTAAGGGGGGGGGGGGGGGTACTAGTTAGGTTGTAATGACTAGTTAGATTATGTAGTTAGATTCTAAGTGTAGTTTAGTGGTATATGTGTGTTATGTGATTACAAGATGTGTTATGATGTTCGGGGACCATAACTAGCTCGAAAAAGATAAAACAATGCTTCTAGTGAAAATTTTGTGTTTCGGGTAGTGTCCGGTTGTTCGGTTGGTTACCGGTTTGTTAAGGTGCTAAGCTACGCAGTTTAGTGTGCTTTATGTTACCTTTTGTGATAGTTTTGATTCCCGATACTTAGGAAAGCATTCTGGACCATTTAACCATAATTCTACATAGTAATTAGTTGTTTAAATGCTGATTTTTGCTGAATTCTGCAGAATTCTACAGTTTATGTGAGTTTTAGGCACTTTCCGGCACTTAAACTATCATTAGGAAGGCAGTTTTATGATCCTTACTTTCCTACACACCATACTAGTGCAACTCTTGTTTTCTGACTCATTCTGTGTCTCAATACCATGTCGGTCTAAGTACTGAATTTCGTCAGCATTTCTATTTTGTCTGGTAACTGTGCTAACTTTGTTTCGTGCACTAATTGAACCATATTGTGTTGCATGCAATAATGACAAATAATCTTGCAACATGTAAGGTACTTGTATGTATATGACAACATTCAGAAAATCATTCATGTCATTAATTAAATCAGGCACG
Organism: Helianthus tuberosus; assembly: GCA_030545235.1. Classification (NCBI taxonomy): domain Eukaryota; kingdom Viridiplantae; phylum Streptophyta; class Magnoliopsida; order Asterales; family Asteraceae; genus Helianthus; species Helianthus tuberosus. Next base: position 125,765,996 of record CM060366.1, read on the forward strand.
GTCATTAATGCACAGATTACTGTTTAACATTGTACGAAATATGTGGAAAAGTGCCAGTTGTCACAATTGGTGGCATGGGTGCTGGTACTTGATCAGGGTGTGAGGGACATGTTGTCCATAAGGGTATGAATTATGTATCACACTCTGTGTCCACCATTCACTGCTCCAAAAGGGATCTAAAGGGTTAAGGTCAGTGTACTGAGCTATGGGGTTTGGTGGGGGAATTCTAGGAATCTCATAGGGATCTACATCGGGAATTGGGAACGGATCTTCCTGGTTGGGTTCTAGCATCTGTTGGTCTGGGGGCAAAGGTAACAGTGGCTGTTCGGCTATTTGGTTTAGGTTAGTGTCTACTGCTGTAGTGGCTAACATATGGAAATCGGCCAGTTGTCTGTGTAGTTCCTCTTCCCAAGGTGGCCTATTGACTGTTTCCTGAGTTTGTGCAATTGCTTCCCTATTAGCTCAGACTATCGCTCTCTGTTGCTGTAACTTCTTCATTCTCTTTCTTCTCTCATGTGCTCATGTATTAAACCAACCTCTCTTTTTAGTAGTAAAGGGTTCCTCAGACTGTGCCTTAAATATAAATATCCATTCCTCAGTATCGGCTGAGTATCCTGAGGGATTAGGTTGAGATGATGTTCCCTCATCTTTTGGTGAACTATCTAAGTGACAATAAGCGTCCGAAGTTCCTTGCTCACTCATACTGTAAACTAACAAATAGTCAAATAATACAAAACAATATTTACACATAAGTTATTTCCTAACACAGAATTTAGGTGTCAGCAGAACACTTCTTTGGCTTAAAACCAGTGGCTGTAGCTCTGATACCACTCTGTGTCGCAGCCCCCGATCCCTACCCTGGGAGCGGGTGCTGCGAACATCCAGATCAATGGTATCGGTGTTTATTAAATTAGCAGCGGAATACATCAGGACCGTAGTTAGGAAATACTTTTATCAGAGTTAAACACCAAACATTTATAATAATAAATCATTGGGGTAAAACCCAAGTTCATTTGACAATACATTTGTAGGGATAAATCCTAATAATTAAAAGTAAAAACTCCTTTTTTATTTAGGTAACTTTTATAGCCACTTTTCCAAGCCTTCAGTGCTCTCCAGCTGGCTTCTATTGGCTTCACATTTTGTTACCTGAAACGCGTTTTTAAAAAAATATATCAGCAAGAAATACTGGCGAGTGCATCCCAGTTTAATCAAAACAGTTTTATAACTTCACAGAATTGAGGGCATCCGCAATTACATTTGCTTATATCTATTCAATTACTCATTCAGTACTGTCAACACCTGACTTGTGGGTCATATTACTCATTGGCTATCTCATTGTCCAATGGTAACGTCTTCCACATTTTGTATACAAAACCCCAACATACCGGTAGTAATTGTAGAATCACAAATACTCAATTACTGTTAAGTGTAATTTAAAACAATTAAGGTTTTGGTAAAACATTTTGACTCACAAAGTAATTTACAAAAAGGTGGCAAAAGCAGATGTACTCACATTGTAGACTTAGTTGATATTACTATAGCTTCCTGGTGATTCTCTTGTTTATTATCTATTAGAATTAAACAATACACACGTGTTAGTAAAATAATCCAAATCACATTGACCGTACAGCTCTAGACAGAACTCCAATGATTGAGTCAGGCAGAGCCATGACATACATTACGGAGCCCTAGATCAATCAGGTGTAACAAGTGACAGAACTCCAACGATTGAGTCAGGCAGAGCCTTGACATGCGTTATGGAGCCCTAAATCGATTGTGTAGGGTAATAGTAGGGTTATAGTACTTACAACGAGGCAGAGCTTCGCTTTATAGTGGGTATTAAGCCCGGGTATAATTTCTACAATTTAGAAATAGAGAGAGAGACTTAAAATTTGAACGATTGAACAAATGAGCTCGACCCCTCCATTTATAGGCTGATCGGCCAGTCTGTTGCGCCCCGCGACCAAGTAAGCCTCGACCTTTGTGGCCCGCGAGAGACCACGTGGCGGTTATAGCCTCGCCGAGTCAAGGGGTAGCCCTGCCACGCGTTCGGCACGTGGCGAAATTGTGTGCCGGACAAGTTTAGGCCGTCGCGCCCTGCGATAGACCCATGGTGACTACGTCGCGGCCCGCGAGCGACTCTAATATTTGTTTTTATTTGCGTTGGAAACTTTGGGTTTGAACATATAGCTTACACCGTTTCAGCATATTAGTAACTTGCATTATGTTATTCATGTTGGGTATGAGTATTTAAACTTTTATTTTATTTATGCTATGTATCAAACTTGTATGCTCGCCAACTTATTGTTGATCATTATTTTAATACATGTTGCAGGTTGATAGACGAGTGATCAAGAAAACAAGCTAGGATGAACCTAGAAACCCATCTATAATAAACAATGTTTTGAATTATTTTTGACACAATTTTGTTATGTTTGAATCTTGTATGACATTTTAGCATTTATGAAATTGATTAAATTTATATGGTCACATTTAGTGTTATGATTCCTTGAGCGATTTGTTCGTCTCATCCCGATGTTTCCGCCATCGGTTGGGGTGTGACAGATTGGTATCAGAGCCATAACTATAGGGAATTAGGAAAAGTATGAATGCTTTTACCTAGTCTATAGTTTAAGAGCTTTATCCTTACTTGTTGTTTAAAACTACTTGCATTCTCCCTTATTTGCTTCTCTCTATTCTCTTTGGTCTTTAACATACATGCCTTTCCTAAGGCTAACACAATACACACTTGGAGGCTTTGAAGACACTCTTATAACACAATCGAAATGACTCACCAAAATAGGGGTGATTCCCACATTTGGTGATGACTTTCACATAACTATACTTTATATTTTGCATGAAATTTACCCTCAAGTTAGGAGTGATATCCAAACCTTGAAGGAAATTTCCATTTCATATTCTAGTGGACCCTTATCTTTTGATAAGTACCAACCACACTAGGGTACGATGTTATTAAGCTAGAGGTGAAACTCACAACTTAATAACTAGTCCCACTCTTCGATTTTCAATCTCGCCAAAGTTTCGATTTTCCCAATCGATTAATGACGTGTAGTAACTGGAAGGACAAATACCGTTAGTCGATTCTCGATGAGAGTATTTGTCTATTAAGCCAAAGCACGTTTCCTTAATTCGAAAAGGACTTCGATTTACTTTGAAATAGTCTTATGTTACGTTCCGTGACAATCCACATTTTACGTTAAATCTCTTTTATGATATCTCAATTTTACTGTGTTTTAATATTTGAACATTACCTTCATTTCAAGCTTGGAGACACGAATCGCACTATCTTCGCAATCTAAAACAAACAGTAATAATCTCTCGTGAACAAACTAAATTTACGATGCTTTCATTATCTATGTTACACTACGTGAAATTCATGTTATACTATGTGAAATATTTGAAACATTATATGTTATGTGATGCATTCATGAAAACAATTTCCTTAAACAAAATATTATGATCAAGTCTCATCCATTCTATGTTTCTTTTGAATCTTTAGATGTCTTCTCGTCAACTTTCTAATTACTTTTACTTAAGCATTCTCAACACACTTCACATTTCAATTTTAGTCAAACATTTTAGCAAAAACGCCATCTTTTCAAAAGTCTTCCTCTTAGATTCCGAGGAAGAAATCTTCTAAAGTAGGGGAAACTATAACATTCGTAAAAAATGGGCACCCGAAATCCGACCCGTTTTGAAATTCGGATCCTAACCTTGAAACCTCGGAAATTTTTCGCGAATTAAATTTTTCACTGTAAACTAGTTAAAGTTTTTAGTTAATTTAGGTTATAACTCAGTTAGTACAGTTAGTGTAATTAGAGGGTTTGTTTGTAACTTTAAATAAAACTTGGAATAAAAAAGAAACACAAAATGGTAGACCGCGGGACTCGAACCCGGGTCTCACCGTAAACCAAGTGAACACTATACCACTCCATCCTTTGCAACTCAAGTTAGGGGTGTGCATGGGCCGGTTTGGGTCGGTTTTGACCTAAACTCATAACCATAACCGATCGGTTATTGTCACACCCCGACCGCGTAAAACAACAAATCGCGGCGGAAACATCGGGGCGTGTTGCGACAGAATTAATTGTTTCAAATCCATGGCAATTGAAGTTTCGTTTTATTGATTAAAAGTGTTACAATGTCTAATCAAACAAGGAAAAATAACATAATTAACTAGTCTTGCATCTTTTATTGTCACTAAAGCCCAAGTCTGCCTATATGTATCTTGATCATCTTATGCAACAGCTCCTGAAAAACACATGTGAAAATAGGTACGTCAGCATAAAAATGCCTGTGAGATACATAGGTTTTGTGAAAATAGGTTCCATGACTTATGTTTGAGAAAATGTTTAGTCATGAACCTTGTAATTTGCTTTGTTTTGTAAATCATTTGAAAAACAATGAGTTCAGATGATATGTATAAAATAAGTGAATAATGTATGGTCAAATGAATAACCATAGTAAAATGGGTATGTATAAGATAAGTTGTTTGTAAAACAATGTCTTGTGAAAAGTATGTTATTTGTATAAAATGTTATATGTATCAAACTGAAATGATTCAAATAACGCTACAATATGTAATACCATACAAACACTTATATATAGGAAGTACCAGCGGCGTATCCACCATGCTTGTATCATATTACACACGCATCGTTACTTAATCACTTAATCAAACCAAACCAATGTCAAAATGTCTATGTCAAATATCCATGTCAAATGTCTATGTCAAATATTCATGTCAAATGTCTATGTCAAAATATCATGTATGGCAAGTGAAATGTCTCAACTAAACCATATACACAAAAACAAAGTATTGAAGTAAAACTTGGTTTAAATCAAAGTTATGTTTTGTGGGAAAATGCATGATCAAATGTCAATCATGTTAAAATGTCTATGCCGAAATGTCTATGTCAAATACGGTTCACACGGTTCACAGATACAAACGGTTCACAGTTATCAACGGATCACAGTCAAACGATTACAACGGTTCAATATGTAGTAAAATGTGTTCATATGCTGGATAAGCATATGCAACAGAAAAGCAATGAAAAACGATGTACTAAGTACGCACACAATGGGCATACATAGCATGAAATGTAATGTAAAACGATGTACTAAGTACGCACACAATGGGCATACATAGCATAAAATGTAATGAAATCATGTACTATAATGTACTAATGAACATAGCAAGTATATGATGTCAAAACAGGAAAGCATGAAAGTAACAAGTAGGCACATGTGTTCCACCCCAAAATGTTTGGAAAACAGTAAAAGAGGGGTCTATGTACTCACTTGAGATTGCTCAGATGTATTGAGATAACCACCAAGCAATGCTAGAGATCTCGGAAATCAAACGGCACCTAATATAGGTAACTATGTTAATAAACCGGACCTATCTCGGAAGACTGGGTAGCATTAGGGTTTGTAAACCAAATGAGTGTCGGAACTCACGTGATATGGTTTAACAAAGCCTACATGCTAAATGAAACTTAACATAATTGTTTACGACCCCTTTACGACCCGTTTAGGAAGCTTATGCTACTTTAACGTGTCGTGTGCGTGAAACGCGTTCGGACCGCCTAACTAGTCCTATGACAGGTATTATATGCCTAAACATGTTACATAATCAGTTATGTGACAAAGGTTTAGGTTACATATGCTTAATTACCAATTATACATGAAAAGGGTATTCTGGTAATTTACCTAAGGCATATAAACTACCTATCATACAACTACTTAAACGTCGTGACCATAAGGTATAACCTCGGAAGGTTATTCCCTACACTATGGTCACCTAAGGTATTTGGTCGGATCCTAATGATCGACCAAACTGGGTCGGGTTCGAAAGTATAAGCGATTGTTTAGATCGCTTACCTTACGACCCTATATAAGCACTAAACAAAAAGTGACGAGTTAAGCATGTTAAAACATGCTTAACTAAGTTTAGAAAATAGGTTTGGTATCACAACAAACGGTTGTGATACCTAAGAGTAGTTTGGTTACAAAATACCCAAGAATACGTATTCTGCCCGAAACTACGGCTCGTCACTGAGCCTAGATAACGTGGTAATCAGTAGGTATAGTCACTAGGGACTATAACCATCGTGATCACGCTCACGTTATGAAGTTCAAACGAACTTTGCATCGACCATAAACTGGTCAATGCAGAAAGTCAAACAAAGTTTGACTTTCGGACTCGAAAGCGATAAAAGAACGAAAGAATACTTACGAAGGGTCCCCGAATGCTAACCCAGATAAAAATAGCTCAGGTATGAAACGAAGGTTCCAACTTAGAGCTTTCTTAATCAGATTTGTGGGAAATGAAGTAAGTGGGTGTTGGGTATTTATAGTTTTCGGGTAACCGTTAGGATTGTTTCTTGGAAAAGGAGGCAACGATCAAGGCCGTACACTTGTCGGAATGTTATGGTGCCACAAATGCTCCATAACTTAATGACACATCATCACTAAACATGTGGTTAAGAATTGATTTGGTTGCAACTTGTGCTTAACCATTGAATCTGGCCCAGATCACACAGTCGCGTAGCGCGACAGGTGAGCCTTTAGGGCTCGCGCTACGCGACACCCTCACCTGATTCAGAAAAGTTTCAGAAGTTACATGTTTGGTCCCTGCACGTGTTTCAAGGCATTTCCGACACTTCCAAGGCCCGTAAAGCCATCTTTAAGGCCCTAAAATGTTGCCTAAACATTGTGGACATGAAACATGTTCAAAAATATGTCGGATGATGGTTCGTTTGGTCGTACGAACGCGATGTTCGCTTAATTACGACGAAATGCGCATAAGCGCGAAAAACGATCCAAATGACGAAACGAATGGATTTTTCTTAAGGCGAACCCTAAAATATAATGTAGTCATGCTTACATAAATTTTTGGATGTCCAGATGTATTCAGAACGTAAGTTATGCGCGAAAATGCAAACTTGTGCACTTTTTGACACTTTTAGTCCCTGAATGTTCCAAAAGTTTATTTTAGCATACCGAACCCCTCAAAGCCTATTTCTAAGCTATGTAAAGGATATTTATGGTATGTTTAACTTATGGTCATGTTCCGGAATGTCTGTTACAGTTCAAATTGGCATACTTTCGTAGTTTGTCAACTTTAGTCCCTGTAAGCGATTAAACTTTGATTTCACCACACCAAACCTTCCAAAACTTATATCTAAGTTATGTAAAGTTTATTTAAGGTATGTTAAGCCTATTTCACTATTCCGGAGTGTTTGTTGCATTAAACTGGTTATATTTACGCATTAGTGCGCGTATAACCTTCCAGAAAGCGATATAGTGTTTGAAATCGAACAAGAATTGATATGTGTAAACGATACACCTATTTTTACAAATCCCAAGTATGAAATACAATATTTCACTGGTTGGGCATTTGTTTGATGGTTGAAATGACACAGGTGTTACAGTCTCCCCTACTTTAGGAAATTTCGTCCCGAAATTAATTCGTAGGAGTCTGTCTATGACTTTGTTTCTAATAGTCATCAAAGATATGTAAAGCATAATCTGATTATTTTCCTCAACGGATATTTTTCAGAAGCGAAAATGAACGAGCAGAGTCACTTTCTTCAACGGGTTCTTCGGAAATGGAAAATAAAGGAATTAACTAAACGGATATACATTTCCCTCAACGGATATTCTTCAGAACGAAAATGAACAAACGGGGTCATTTTCCTCAACGGTTTGTTCTTCAGAATTTGAAATGAAAGAAAAATCAACGGATATTCATCTCCTCAACGGATAAATCTTCAGAAACGAAAATGAACTAACGGAGTCATTTTCAACGGTTATTTCCTCAGAGTTGGAAATGAAGAATTACACAACGGATATTCATTTCCTCAACGGATAAATCTTCAGAAACGAAAATGAACTAACGGAGTCATTTTCAACGGTTGCTTCCTCAGAGTTGGAAATGAAGGATTACACAACGGATATTCATTTCCTCAACGGATAAATCTTCAGAAACGAAAATGAACTAACGGAGTCATTTTCAACGGTTGCTTCCTCAGAGTTGGAAATGAAGGATTACACAACGGATATTCATTTCCTCAACGGATAAATCTTCAGAAACGAAAATGATCTAACGGAGTCATTTTCAACGGTTGCTTCCTCAGAGTTGGAAATGAAGGATTACACAACGGATATTCATTTTCTCAACGGATAAATCTTCAGAAACGAAAATGAACTAACGGAGTCATTTTCAACGGTTGCTTCCTCAGAGTTGGAAATGAAGGATTACACAACGGATATTCATTTCCTCAACGGATAAATCTTCAGAAACGAAAATGATCTAACGGAGTCATTTTCAACGGTTGCTTCCTCAGAGTTGGAAATGAAGGATTACACAACGGATATTCATTTCCTCAACGGATAAATCTTCAGAAACGAAAATGAACTAACGGAGTCATTTTCAACGGTTGCTTCCTCAGAGTTGGAAATGAAGGATTATACAACGGATATTCATTTCCTCAACGGATAAATCTTCAGAAACGAAAATGAACTAACGGAGTCATTTTCAACGGTTGCTTCCTCAGAGTTGGAAATGAAGGATTATACAACGGATATTCATTTCCTCAACGGATATTCTTTAGAACGAAAATGAATGGATAATTCATTTTCCTCAACGGTTATTCTTCAGAATGGAAATGAAAAGATAAACAACGGATATTCATTTCCTCAACGGATATTCTTCAGAAGTGAAAAATGAATAGCTAGTTCATTTTTCCTCAACGGATGCTTCATCAGAATTGGAAATGAATAGGGTTAACTCTTGATACATGATAGAACTTGCTGTGATTTCTGTGCACTAAATTCCATAATTATGTATGCATCCATAATTACGTAATTCCTTGCACAGTCCGCACAGTTTGTTTTGAAATGTTGTGGGGAAAGATATCAAACCTGAGATGAGAGTGACTAGACTACCATAGGGTCCTTTTAATTAGATCAACAGAGGATCTTCTTAATTAGGCCACTAAGGAGTCCTTTCAGCTATATCATCACATGATATCCCTAACCAGATTTTTGGATCAATCTGTTTAACTAGACCACTAAAGGGGTCTAATTATGAAGTAGTACATTATAATCCAAGGGACTTTAACTACAACGTAGAAGTCCATTAAGGATTTAAGTAGTACCTTTGGGTATCCTACTATGAATCTCTTGCACAAAGATAAGATTTTACGAGGATTTGAATAACATAAATTGGATCACATGACACATAAAGGATAACACATAAGCACATGACCACATAATTGTTTAATTGTTATTTTCTTGTTATTGATTGCTATTAACTTGGCGCCTCGTACATCGTTTCTCTTGGAAGAAACGGGTACTTAGGATTTTCGCGAAAAACGCAAGAGATCGTATAATAGAAGAAATTTGGGGGGGTAGTTTGTTCTTCAAGGAATGCGGTTCCTTGATTGTCGGTATTGTAGGGGATATGTTGTTTATACATACAATCACCTAAATACATTGTAATGTAAATAAAAGATTTATTTATAAACAACGATAACAACTGTTTCTTGGATCTTGACAACAAAAGAAAATAATACATAAGACGTGATTATTTCTAAATGATGTTGTCTTCTGGTTGATCATATGCTCATCCCTGCGCTGGATTTGCATTAGCAAGCCTTGGGCAATTCCTACTAAAATGGCCCATCTCGCCACAGTTGTAGCAAGATCCCAGTGGGAAACGAGCTTGAGCAGGATTGTTGTTAATCTGATTTGGTGCTGCTGCTGTTGGGCAAACCCTCGCTGTATGACCTATAAGTCCGCAAACTTGGCATGTGCGGCACTTCACACCAGCATGATGATGTAGGCCACATTGGTTGCACAAGGGTGCAGTTCCATTGTAGGGTTTCCTGGCAGGGGGTTGAGCTGGTTGGTTGGGGACGGCTTGATCATTGTGAGCGACCACGGCGAAGTTCTGAGAAGCCTTTCGCTTCTTTGACTTCTTAGAGGATCCAGTCTGTTCATCCATGGTCTTTGATTCCTCGATTGGTTTCGATTCCTCGACCAGTTTCTTGTCACCCTTTCGGAAAAGCTTACGTTTCCTGATCTGCGATTCAGTCAAGGTTGCAGATAACTCAATGGCCTGCCTAACAGTAGTAGGGTTGCTACCAGTCAAAATGTCTTGTATTGAGTCGGGAAGGCCATCAATGTACTTTTCGATCGCCTTATCCAAAGGTGTGACCATGTTTGGGCATAACAGACTTAACTCCTCATAACGGTCCGTGTAGGCTCGATGCTCACCGCTGTCTTGCTTAAGATCATCAAATTCCCTTTCCAAAGCCCTGATCTCGTGACGAGGACAAAACTCCTTCATCATGAGAGCCCTAAGTTCGGCCCATGTCTGTGCTAGAGCAACTTCTGCACCACGATCTCTCATCACCCCGTTCCACCACGTAAGGGCTCTCTTCTGGAACACACTCGAAGCAAACTCGACCTTGCGATTGTCAGGACACTGCACATGGCGGAAAGTATTCTCAATGCTCTCGAACCATTGAAGAAGCCCAGTCGCTCCCTCAGAACCACTAAACTTGAGTGGTTTCGCCGAGTTAAAACTCTTGAAATTGCATGGACCATTGTTGTTGTTGTTGGCTTGATTCCATAGAGCAAAGAGGTTTGGGAATTGAGCAGCCATTTGCTGCGCAATGATTTCTGCCAATTCGGCAGTCGCTATCTGGCTTTCGCGTCGAGGAGGCATTCTAAAAGAGAAGAACATGAAAGGAAACGAGTGAGAGAATTATATGAAAAGAATGAGATGAACAAATCTGATGAAAGCCAGGATAGTGGTCATTTGTTTGTTACTACAAAGCAACAAACGACCCGGTGAAAGGTAAATAGGTCAAAAATAATGTATCGCGAAGACATGCTCGCCTATAAGTGAACACTCATCCCAAGAATTCCCAGGTAAGCACAACTGGTCTCGCGTCTGATGAGATGTATACGAAGTGCTTGCCTAGACAGAAAACCCAGAATACAGGCATTCACCCTTCCAGTTTGCACGTGTTCACATTATTTAAAACCCAAAACCTTGACGAGATTTTTTTGAAAACTCAAAGGGGTTCAAAACCTTATAACAGAGGGTTCAAAACCTAGTAATCAATCATCCTAGAACAGATGATTAGTTTTCAAAGCGGTTTTGAAATTTATGTTCTTGTTGTGGTTGTCGCCTAAGGATAGGTGACGGTATTGTTTTATAACTAAACGCAAGTAAACTCGCGTTAGGGTCCTAAGAAAGTTATAGACTAGGTCAAAGCATTACTAATAACCTAATTCCCTATAACCATTGGCTCTGATACCATCTTTTCTGTCACACCCCGACCGCGTAAAACAACAAATCGCGGCGGAAACATCGGGGCGTGTTGCGACAGAATTAATTGTTTCAAATCCATGGCAATTGAAGTTTCGTTTTATTGATTAAAAGTGTTACAATGTCTAATCAAACAAGGAAAAATAACATAATTAACTAGTCTTGCATCTTTTATTGTCACTAAAGCCCAAGTCTGCCTATATGTATCTTGATCATCTTATGCAACAGCTCCTGAAAAACACATGTGAAAATAGGTACGTCAGCATAAAAATGCCTGTGAGATACATAGGTTTTGTGAAAATAGGTTCCATGACTTATGTTTGAGAAAATGTTTAGTCATGAACCTTGTAATTTGCTTTGTTTTGTAAATCATTTAAAAAACAATGAGTTCAGATGATATGTATAAAATAAGTGAATAATGTATGGTCAAATGAATAACCATAGTAAAATGGGTATGTATAAGATAAGTTGTTTGTAAAACAATGTCTTGTGAAAAGTATGTTATTTGTATAAAATGTTATATGTATCAAACTGAAATGATTCAAATAACGCTACAATATGTAATACCATACAAACACTTATATATAGGAAGTACCAGCGGCGTATCCACCATGCTTGTATCATATTACACACGCATCGTTACTTAATCACTTAATCAAACCAAACCAATGTCAAAATGTCTATGTCAAATGTCTATGTCAAATATTCATGTCAAATGTCTATGTCAAAATATCATGTATGGCAAGTGAAATGTCTCAACTAAACCATATACACAAAAACAAAGTATTGAAGTAAAACTTGGTTTAAATCAAAGTTATGTTTTGTGGGAAAATGCATGATCAAATGTCAATCATGTTAAAATGTCTATGCCGAAATGTCTATGTCAAATACGGTTCACACGGTTCACAGATACAAACGGTTCACAGTTATCAACGGATCACAGTCAAACGATTACAACGGTTCAATATGTAGTAAAATGTGTTCATATGCTGGATAAGCATATGCAACAGAAAAGCAATGAAAAACGATGTACTAAGTACGCACACAATGGGCATACATAGCATGAAATGTAATGTAAAACGATGTACTAAGTACGCACACAATGGGCATACATAGCATAAAATGTAATGAAATCATGTACTATAATGTACTAATGAACATAGCAAGTATATGATGTCAAAACAGGAAAGCATGAAAGTAACAAGTAGGCACATGTGTTCCACCCCAAAATGTTTGGAAAACAGTAAAAGAGGGGTCTATGTACTCACTTGAGATTGCTCAGATGTATTGAGATAACCACCAAGCAATGCTAGAGATCTCGGAAATCAAACGGCACCTAATATAGGTAACTATGTTAATAAACCGGACCTATCTCGGAAGACTGGGTAGCATTAGGGTTTGTAAACCAAATGAGTGTCGGAACTCACGTGATATGGTTTAACAAAGCCTACATGCTAAATGAAACTTAACATAATTGTTTACGACCCCTTTACGACCCGTTTAGGAAGCTTATGCTACTTTAACGTGTCGTGTGCGTGAAACGCGTTCGGACCGCCTAACTAGTCCTATGACAGGTATTATATGCCTAAACATGTTACATAATCAGTTATGTGACAAAGGTTTAGGTTACATATGCTTAATTACCAATTATACATGAAAAGGGTATTCTGGTAATTTACCTAAGGCATATAAACTACCTATCATACAACTACTTAAACGTCGTGACCATAAGGTATAACCTCGGAAGGTTATTCCCTACACTATGGTCACCTAAGGTATTTGGTCGGATCCTAATGATCGACCAAACTGGGTCGGGTTCGAAAGTATAAGCGATTGTTTAGATCGCTTACCTTACGACCCTATATAAGCACTAAACAAAAAGTGACGAGTTAAGCATGTTAAAACATGCTTAACTAAGTTTAGAAAATAGGTTTGGTATCACAACAAACGGTTGTGATACCTAAGAGTAGTTTGGTTACAAAATACCCAAGAATACGTATTCTGCCCGAAACTACGGCTCGTCACTGAGCCTAGATAACGTGGTAATCAGTAGGTATAGTCACTAGGGACTATAACCATCGTGATCACGCTCACGTTATGAAGTTCAAACGAACTTTGCATCGACCATAAACTGGTCAATGCAGAAAGTCAAACAAAGTTTGACTTTCGGACTCGAAAGCGATAAAAGAACGAAAGAATACTTACGAAGGGTCCCCGAATGCTAACCCAGATAAAAATAGCTCAGGTATGAAACGAAGGTTCCAACTTAGAGCTTTCTTAATCAGATTTGTGGGAAATGAAGTAAGTGGGTGTTGGGTATTTATAGTTTTCGGGTAACCGTTAGGATTGTTTCTTGGAAAAGGAGGCAACGATCAAGGCCGTACACTTGTCGGAATGTTATGGTGCCACAAATGCTCCATAACTTAATGACACATCATCACTAAACATGTGGTTAAGAATTGATTTGGTTGCAACTTGTGCTTAACCATTGAATCTGGCCCAGATCACACAGTCGCGTAGCGCGACAGGTGAGCCTTTAGGGCTCGCGCTACGCGACACCCTCACCTGATTCAGAAAAGTTTCAGAAGTTACATGTTTGGTCCCTGCACGTGTTTCAAGGCATTTCCGACACTTCCAAGGCCCGTAAAGCCATCTTTAAGGCCCTAAAATGTTGCCTAAACATTGTGGACATGAAACATGTTCAAAAATATGTCGGATGATGGTTCGTTTGGTCGTACGAACGCGATGTTCGCTTAATTACGACGAAATGCGCATAAGCGCGAAAAACGATCCAAATGACGAAACGAATGGATTTTTCTTAAGGCGAACCCTAAAATATAATGTAGTCATGCTTACATAAATTTTTGGATGTCCAGATGTATTCAGAACGTAAGTTATGCGCGAAAATGCAAACTTGTGCACTTTTTGACACTTTTAGTCCCTGAATGTTCCAAAAGTTTATTTTAGCATACCGAACCCCTCAAAGCCTATTTCTAAGCTATGTAAAGGATATTTATGGTATGTTTAACTTATGGTCATGTTCCGGAATGTCTGTTACAGTTCAAATTGGCATACTTTCGTAGTTTGTCAACTTTAGTCCCTGTAAGCGATTAAACTTTGATTTCACCACACCAAACCTTCCAAAACTTATATCTAAGTTATGTAAAGTTTATTTAAGGTATGTTAAGCCTATTTCACTATTCCGGAGTGTTTGTTGCATTAAACTGGTTATATTTACGCATTAGTGCGCGTATAACCTTCCAGAAAGCGATATAGTGTTTGAAATCGAACAAGAATTGATATGTGTAAACGATACACCTATTTTTACAAATCCCAAGTATGAAATACAATATTTCACTGGTTGGGCATTTGTTTGATGGTTGAAATGACACAGGTGTTACAGTTATGGTGGTTATGGTTATTCAGTTTCGATGGTTATAGCAGGTCGGTTATGGGTGGTTAACCGTGTATTTTGCTTAGCTCAAAATAGCTTAATTTTTTTTAACATGGAATAAATTGTTATTGCATATTTGTATATATTAGTATATTACATAGTATTAAAGAATACATATAATATATAATATTAATGCCAATTATTATCGAATATTCAAATAAAGTGATATGATACATTCCATAAATTCAAATAAACATTCTACCAAATCCACAAAACGATATGAAAAAAACCCATAAATACTAAAAATGCCAATTATTATCGAATATTCAAAAAATTGACATAATACATTCCATAAATTCAAATAAACATTCTACCAAATCCACAAAACGATATGAAAAAACCCATGAATACTACAAATCTTCAGTCAAAAACATCAAATATTAAAAATATGGTGAAAAGTACTAAATCCTACAAAGATTTATTACATGTCGGTTTGGTTCGGTTATGGTGGGTACGAAAAAATGATAATCATAACCGACCCACTACTTTCGGTTTTCAAAAAAAACCATTAACCGACCCATCAGTTTTTATTTGGTTCGGTTTTTTCGGTTAATTTGGTTATGGTTCGGTTAATTCGGTTTTTTGCACACCCCTAACTCAAGTGATAAAGGTTTTACCTTTCCAATGAACCACCACCACATTGGTATATCTATCTATTTAGTTGTAGAAAAATAAAATCTCACACTATTCGTTAAACAAAATTGATTAATCTGCTACAATATAAAAGTTATTTACTACTATTTTTTAAATATGAAATTTTGGTCACTTGTCAAAAAAAAAAAGGTTAAAGAAACCTATTTCAACCTTCAACATGTTCCGAACTACACAAATAAAGGAAACTATTTCAACCTTGAAAATATCTTTTGAAACTAACAAGTTGAATATCGAGAATTTATATATATCATTTACTAGCTTAAGACCCCGTGTGTTACACGAGTGGCCTAAAAAAATATATTATTTAACGGTGTTTTCATAAATCTTTTAATGAAAGGTTTGTTTCAGTATTAGTACTAAAGTAAATATAAAATTACACTTAATTAAAATAATGAATATGAAATGTGACTTGGACGTAATAGAACTGGCTTGATTTTTGGTGATTAATGAACTTTGGTCGTTTTTTTTTTCACGTGATACTCAATGTGACTTAGACGTTATAGCTTCGGCTCATCAGGTTTGTTTCTTTTTTTGATCCATTACATGACCAAACCCATTTGCCACAGATCGGTGTCTATAGACCACAACCACCGTGGCGCGGAACCCATAACCCCACTGTACGTGTGTTATACACAATATGTGTACAAAGTAGACTAAACATGTACACACGGTTTGATCTCGACCCGAATTACAACATAACGTTCATAGACTGCCGCAACAAAAGAAAAAAAGTTGACATTTAAATGATTCAAAACAATAAATCATCAAATGTAATTATAAATAGGTGTGATGAAAAAGAATATAAATATAAATTTTAAAATGAAAAAATGAAAAAATGTTTTGCTATTTATGTAAATATTAAATTATAATGAACTGATAGTTATGTAAATTGAATCTTGACTTTGTTTTTCAATAACTGATGCATAAAGGGGGTTGCCCAACTAACTTATCAAGTAATTCATGCAAAGAAATATTTTTAAATTCACATGAACTTTAGGGTCTTCAGAATCATTGGCCATTTGAACCAACAGAGAGGTTGCCCATCTATTTGTCTTCCAAAAAAATGTCTCAGTGTTCTCCTAAGCACCCCTGAATCGTGTTAGTTCTTCAAGGCTTCGGTTCAAAATCTACTAATAATGAACATTACAACAATCCAACAATCCAGTAGCCAAAGTGGATAATGCATCTAAAATCAATTGAAATAAACTAATAATGAACATTACAACAACTATGAAATCGTTTCTGTAATCATATTCACCAAATTCTACACTCATTTCTAGTTGACACAACTTTTAATTTGATCACAAAATAATAAAAAAGAAAGAGCAAAAAATCGGCGGAAATAAGCACATCAAAACTTAGATCGACAGAGGTATTGAATTTTCGACACGTGTGCGGATGTGTGAATTGAAATCTGTTCATTGATGCTTCGCCGTAAGACTGGTCGGAGGTATGAAATACCAACGTGAGTCTTAAGCAATGCGTTAATCAAAATTTAGACCGGTATTGGTGTCGAGTCACGTGACATATATACACATATATTGGAAGACATGTATGGGTGTTGATTTTGTAGTTTGATAATGAGTTCTCAACTGGACTTAACTTGAATGCATAAGCCTCTTAGAGTTAGGTTAGTCTATTAATTGAAAACTCTTAAGTAAAATAAAAATAATCAAAAAAATGACTAAAAGACCAAACTGGGTAACCACCTTTAAAATTTTCCAACTGATAACTAAAATGAGTTGAGGTCAGAATGTCTCTTAATTAAAGTTTTTAAGTAATCTAAAGGCATAAAGTTTATCTAATAATTAAAATTAAGTTTGGAAATCATAGTGACCACATATAGAAATTTGGTTTTGAAATAGATTATAACTACTCGAACTACTTGTAGATTTTATAAATCAATATGATGCAGCCAAAATGCACCTCAATCCCAAATTATAAACCTTATATAGATGCACAGAGTACCAGGATAAGATAGTAGGGCGCCTACAAAATGACATCTATATTCCCAAAACTCGAATCCTAAGACATCCAGTCCACCCTACACATACCCATGCCCAGCCAAATACAATTATAACAGTAAAACTCACAACAATTATCAACCTAAAAAGCCTTGGTGTAACCACACACCCTCTCTTCATTCCAGCCTAGCACTTTTATCTCCTTAATCTACTTCAATTATAGTATATAAAATATATAAATCTCCTCTAATCAACAATATTACATTGAAAATAAAAGTGGGCAGCCGGTTAGTAACACATACCTGATCCCGAATCAAAACTCACGAAGCCGAAACCACATCTTCCTGTCAATCAATACGATCATTAGCTTCTTCAGCAAGCTTCTATTTATTCTTGTCAATTTCATTCGCCACTTCCGCAGGAATATATTGCTTACCTGGGTAGTTACAGATAACAAAGATGCGGAAAAACAAACCTTTGGACAAAAGTCGCAAAACTGGCCAAACCTCAGGGACGAAAATGACATTTTACTCAATGTAATATGTTGATAACAACAAACATCAATATTTAGAAGCCTATCAAATAAAGATCAGGCTTCAATGGTAATTAGTTCCATGACCAAAAGGAAGCTTTAGAAAAACTTACGCAAAGGATCAAACGGGTGTTTGTTTTGGTGTATAGTATACTTCCTCTTCATGGTTCCTTTTCTTTCCCGAGCGAATTGTTGTAATCTTTTCTACCTGCAAAAAATATATATAGTTTTAGGGTTTATGATGCTAACAAAAAAACCCCAAAATAGATCATGATTTCTGGTTGAGTTGACAAAGGCTGTGGAGAAAAAACGAATCATAAAACCTAACATGTCGTCTTAAAACAGAACAAATTATACCATAACACAACAACATATATACGGTTTAGGGTTTATTATAGTACACGGGTTGTATAAAGAAAATATTTCTTATAATTGAAACTACATTCCATGATCTTGAAAGACGACGGCCATTGGCCATGCAGTGGCAAATCCTACCTGCCCGCATTACCCGCATGGTGGCGGCATCATTCTGGTGCCAGTTCGAACCCAGGGAAGGTACACGCATGGGTGCCTCGTCCCCCTTAGTCTCTAGAAAATAGGTTAACCAAATCATTTGGTTTTGGTTCGATTCACTTTAGTTGATTAATTTAATTTGGTCAAGGTTTGGTCATTTGGTTTCTCCACCCAGCCCTACGTGGACCCACCAACCATAGTTTATACATGAACATTCAAGTTTACTATTTAAAGTAATTAATGACTTAAAGTTGAGTATCTTTCATGCTAAGATCACACATCTAAGTAATTTCACCTTTGTGAGTATGTGACTGTTGAATCCAATTTCCTTCACCAAGAAGTTTAACAAAACTCTGATAATAAAGAAAAATAGAAAAATAGAAACACTTAAATAGCTAACATATGAAACAGGCTCATAATCTGAGACATGATGCCGTTTTTACATAGACGCACTTATCTGGAGCAGTCCATTTAAGTTGAAGCTGGTGCCTGGTCGTCATCATCACAGATCACCGTCAAGCCTCTTGATATGGCAATCACAAGGATATGTGCATAAAAAACAAAAAGAATTAATCATTCATGACGTAAGAAAACTATAAATATATGGCCATAAGGGAATTACTTCTGAGTTTCAATTTCACAGCAACAAAACCAACTCAAAATGAGGTAATTAAACTATCATTTAATTTGTTAAATCCTCCAATAAAAGGAAATAGCATATTAATATGTTAATTTTTTTTATAAAATATGATTTAGGTTAATTTAAAATACACTTTCGGTAACTTTCATCCAGTTTGACCCACTTAAATTTTTGGCTAATATAGTTAATTTTACCAGCTTGACCAGTTGAAAGTAAAACATAACAGCACATTCATAAGTAAACGGGTCAACATAAGATCAGCTAAGTGTTATGCACTTTGTATGTCAAGACCAAACTAAATAGCAAATAACGTCTTATTTTATTTCATTGAATTTTCTTAAGAAACTGTACTAAATCCAAAATCAAATAGGTGATTGTAGTCTTTTTGCTAGGATAGAAGACAATGCTATTTAAAGTTGAGTTATAGCCCTAATTACAAACAATACTGATCCAATTAAGAAATCAAAAAATAAATAAGTAATGAAACGATAGTCATTTAAAAATATGATTCGTTACCTTGAAGATACAAAGCAACTTTGATGATGTTTAAATCGAATAGAAAATGAAAACGTGCGGCTGGTGGTTGCGGTTAAGTGGTTGAGGCCTGGTCGGCAACTGGTGGCGTGCGACGATAGTGAGGGCGGCAGATGGTGGTGCGACTGAAATGGTACAAAAAATTCATCCCAGCAAGCTGCTAATGCCAACTCAAAGAAGATACAACCATTTTACCAAAAATATCATTGAAACCTAGATCGAGCATCATGCCATTGGATCGTGATATTGAACTGTGTTCACCCGACCTTTTACTTCCTTTCTGCAAATATAGCAAACCACAACACTTGTATATGCAGAACAACCTTGGAGCTGTATTTGACTAACAATATTAGACCCACAACTACTTGATGACCCACTTTTTCTGCACACCAACCATCAATGGACTCAATAGTTACCTTGTCTTGTGTTTTTCAATATGTTCAAAGTTTCAACCCATGAATTACCACTAATAAAACATGCTTATACTAATAGCAGCCATAAGTTTAGGTAATCTTCTTTTCTTTTTCATAATCCAAACCAGCTTTTGCATTAAACCCAATGATAATGCATGTCCAACACGATGATAAACAGAAACAACCAAATTACAAAATCAGTTAAACAACCAGATCCATTTAAAATACCTCCTTGACTTCACAAAAAAATAAATTGATGATGCCTTATATCCATCCCACTCTATAGATATAAACACAAAGGGATAACTAAAATATATTGAAAAACACGCCCAAAATATTACATTTCCAACAGTGTCGGCTCTGCAATTAATACACGGTTAAGAAAACGGAGTTCCATTGTTCCAAACCAGCTCATCATTTACAGGAAGCTCAAGGAGACAAATCAAATAGTTCCATTTTTATCAAGCTCCTTGGCAGCTATAGTATAAGCTACATAAGGTAGGAATAACTTACAGTTCAAAATATACAAAATTGACTATAATAAACTTTAGTAAAATAATTTATAACATAGAAGGATATGTTGCTCAAAGAATTTAACGGAGAGAAAAAAAAGAACATTAGAGACCCTTGATACTTGACCTTGAGCAAGATGAACAAAATCATCGCTAATTCAAGTAATTCAATTACATTATTACTCGTATGAAGAGTTATGGTTCCATTAGGCAACCAAGGAAGAAGCTCATTTGCAAAAGTCACAATCTCAAAAAATTACACACAAAAAGAATCAAATTATTTAACCAATCCATGGGTACAAAGCTCGTCCTGCTGATCAGGAGATGCTGCAAATACCTTAGAAACTCGAGTCAAACAAACTGAAGCATACACCAAAACCTGTAAATATAATATTTTAATAAAAAAAAAGTCATTTAACCATCCTTAGGCAACTAAAGGTAAATTTTGTAGTACTCACCTTGGCATCATGGTAATGGTATTGAAAAAGATTAGTCAATACACGAATAGCATCCATAACAAAATCACCAGCATCAGATGGAAGTTTCTTGCACATGTTTTGACCAACCCAACCATTAAACCCGCAAACCGCCAAAACCAAACCGTGAACCGAACCGTTAAAGCATTCAACTGATTGCTAAAACCTTTGTCATATTTATGATTTCAAAAGTAAAACCATTCATGAAATTAAAAAACTTAGAATAGATAAAGAAAGAGCCATTCAAGTAAGACACGAAAATAATAACTATCCCAGCTATAAAACCATCAATATCCTAAACAAAAGCTCAAATTTGACCTAGTAATTTGTAAGAACAAATAACCCAAATTGAAAGTACAATAATCAATAAAAATTATGGAAAACTTACCACTGTACTAAAGAATGTAACCATCTTTGTAACTTTTGAGAAGAACCCAACAAAAACATCAAATCTTTAAACAAAAAACACAAAGTGATTATCCAAAAAAATACATGTCTATATTGAAAGAAAGGTAAACTTACATGGGTAACGTGCAGTGACAGAAGCAATGTAGATCATTCGACAGGCATAATCCAAAAAATCAAAGTGAGAATAAACCTAAAGTAGCATTTAAAAACCCTTTTCTTCTGATGTAGGTCTGCACGAATCATGAAAGAAAGTTAGATTTGGAGCATTAAAGATCAAGAAAAAAACATATATGTTGCTTAGTTCCCTGTAATTGCAATTTTACAGCCCAATTTGTTAATTTAACATATTATGAGCCATCCCAAGAAAAGAAGAATCATACTCCAAAAGAGACCTAAAAGCATATGAACTACCTTCCTCAAAACTAAAAAAATCCATCTTTCACATGTATCTTGAAAAAAAGTTAATTGGCTTTAATTAAACTCTTTAATACCAGACCATCTCCAGAAATTGAATTACAAACAAATTAGCTAAATATAGTACATAAACATCACAAATAAACAACATACCTGCAAATCTTTATGATCATATCTAAAAGAAAAGAATCGAACAATGATGTTAATAACATTCGAATCAATCTTTTATAAAAAGATGAATCTACATAATCTATATTCCAAATCTTTTAATTCCAACATACCTACATAATCTTTTAATTCCAAATCTTCTACCAATGGTGTCAATAAAGACTCTGTAATTTAACTGCAAAATAGATTATTGGTTATAATTCTTGCTATATTATCAATTCAATCAGTTTTTATCAATCATACTCGTTTAAATCTTCAACGAAACGACATAGATGTATCATCTATGCTAACTAATCTAAAATTAATAGGATCACTCAAACAGGGTAGGGGAAATAATACAAAAAAAAATGCGAACTTGAAGGAGGCGAGTAACAATTTGAATCAAAAGAAAAAAACTAAAAAAAATCTGAAATATATCTGTTTAGAAATCCATTGATAAAACCATTTGTTTCGTTAACAAAATCAACACTGTTTAAACAATATAAACCCTAATTTCAGATTTGGAAATTGAACTTAGAAACAAAAATCTGATGAAGAAGAAGAAGAAGAAGAAAAACTACAGAGAAGAAGAGTCTAACCTTGATCTAGAATGTCAGATCCATTGTCTTCGCACAGACTAATCGTCAAAGTGCAAGGATTGTCTTAGATTTAGGGTTTGTGATATGCAATAAGATTGACAAGAAAGGGTTTAAACAGAATGGAAAGTCTGGTGAATTTATTGATGGTGAAACGTATGAAGCACTCTTTGATAAAAAAGAGCGGACGAATGAGATAAAGGAGAATAGAGGTTTGGCGCCCAGAGTGAATCCTCTGGCCAAAGAGGGTGTCCACATCATCAAAATGATTGGCTAAGAATAGCCCTTGTGGCCTAAGAGAATTCATTTAGTATAATAGATAGATTAGTGAAATAACTTAATACATAAAATAAAGAAACAATAGGAATGGAATGAATGGAAACTGCCAATACTCATAACCAACCTCTTTTATAATACCTTTACAAGTAACCCATTTAATAAACTCAAGCTTGCCGCCCAAAGACAGTTGACCACCTTCCTTTTAGCCTATGATCGCTGATTGTTCGGAATATGATATCGTTTCCGCGTTTCCTTTTTAGACACAATCATGAACCTAGACTTATATTAGCACACGTGAAATCAATCATAACATATTTCCATAATTTGCGAGACACGTGAACTCTATAAAACTAAAGCCCTCTTCACTGTTCGACGCCCGCACAACACCGTAACACCTTTCGATTAGCCTTGCACCTCGCCAGAAATTTCAGAATTGTTGTCGGAGTTCCTTTGATCCATCAGAGAATAACGAGCCTTGCCGGAACGTGAAGACGCCACCGAAGACTTTCAGAGCTTACGACGGAACTCAACCCCGTCACCATTTCGGTATATCATTCTATTCCATTTTATCTGTGTTTTTTCTTTAGTCGTGTTGAATGATACAACCCTCCTCATCCGCTACACGATTCCATACCAACTTACCGAAACCATCGCCGGAATAACAAAGCCGTTGGAACCGTAGCTCTCGTCGGAGCCTAGTCGGAGATCATAAGCTGCCGTTTCGGTATACCTTTCCTCGTATGACTTATCCTATATAGAAACACCTTCAGTTCTATCACACCCGCTCGTAGCGGAAGCGCGAGGTGTGATCTGATCGGTTCTCATTGCATAACAATATAAGTGAACATACTAAATGAATACAAATATGCTCCAATGCCATTACATAGTTGTTTCAAAATAACACACAAAAGTTGAGTGTATCGGTTACAAACCATTAACATGAAAAGTAAAGTGTCATAGCTTCATACAACAAAATATAAGTTCTAAAATGTTAAGGCTTTGACCACTATATCACTGCAAAGAGGCGGTATATAACGGGCAAACCCTTCAAATGGGGGCATGGAGTCTTGATAATTACTTTCTTGTCTGAACATTTGCATGGTCCACTAATTCCCTGAAATACATGTTAAGTTGAAAACATCAACAAAAGTTGGCGAGTTCATGCAGTTTAGTTGTATAAGATGTATCTTGTAAAATGTGAGTTGTATAAAATGTATCTGTAAAATGTGAGTTGTATAAGCTGAAAACCAGTATGTAAATATGTAGTATGTAAAGCGTCAATGAAATCGTTGATCATTAATGTTTCGCGAGGACATTAATATGTGTGACGAAATAGGAAGCAATCCAAACCTAGACGATTTTGTGTCGACTACTATCGACTGGGACACAAACGCACTCTTCTGTATGGGTCCACGGCCAAGAGTGGGGCTCGCCAAAAACCATTAGATCTAACCCTTTGTACCTAGGTCCAAACTGGATTAATGGTGCTTAGTTGTATAACCTTATTCACACATGATCAATGGTGTTTCATTCCTTGACTTAGCATACTATTGAACATGTATTTTTCCCGATAGTTGTAAAGTTAAAAAGCATTTAAAATGAATAGAGGACGTGAACTCACTGAATTGCGTCCGTGAATTGTAAGTGTTGTGATATAACGTGCGGTCGTCCTCAATAGTGTCACGACCTACAAACGTTCTATATTTGTTAGACATTTCGGCCTTTGTAATGACTTGAGTACAAGTCTTTTATCTTGAATATGTGTTAAGACTTGTATGTCTTTGTTATTCGTTGAACTGTGTTTTAGATGTATTAATTGATAACTGTTTAGTATATATATTTCACCAATATATATATATTCTTGTATCTCGTTAGTTGTAACCTAGTTGTATAAATGTGTTTTCACCAAGTGTTAGATGATGTGAATGTGTATATCGTTGTACCTATAGGAATACGTATGTCCGCGTTGTTTGTTATATGTGATCTTGTATTCTTAGAATACATATACTTATATATTCTAAGATATATTTCATAAAAATATTTAATCTTTACTTGGTAAAAAGGTATAGAAAAATATCTTAAAAATAATCTATTTTTAAGACTAGTTCTAAAAATATAATTTTAGTCTTTTACTAAAACAATATATTTTAGATGGTAAGAAATATATATGTATGTTTATATATTTCAAAAACAATACCTTTTTAATATAAACCATAAGTAATATATTTTGTATATTGTAGAAAATATATAGTTACTTATTCGGTTTAGAAAATGTAGTTTTACCAAGTCTTTGATATATGGTTTATTACAGTCCTTAATACTTATATAGTCCGTATATTTGTCCGTAAGTCCGATTTGTCCATAAGTTGTGTCTGAAGGCTCGGATCGTCCGTAACTTGTTTTTAAGGTGTATTTATGTGTAGTCTTGTAAGACTTTAGTTGTAATGAGTCTTGTGTTTATATGTACCACATCGCACATAAGTTGTTAAGATAACTAAATATATATTTTCTCAAAAATATATATTTATATCTAGTTTTACTTTTATGAAAACTATTCTTTAAAATCTTTTTATTCTAATAAAGATTTTGTCAAAAATGATAGTTTTTATAACATATGATTTTTAAGAAAAATGGCCATATTTCCTTTGAAATATATACTTTTGCCATGTTTAATAAAACATTTCTTTTCTTTTAAAAATCACCAATAATCTTCTCATAATATTTTTTACAAAAACATATGCGATTTATATCATAATCTTAACAAGATGAAATCATAAACATGTAGGGTTTTGGTATGATCATTACAGGTAAAGGTTCCTGTAAAAAAGACCAAAAGTGTGAGAAGGATAAGAAAGAATCTACACCATTAGATCATTGATCTAATGGTTTAGATTAATAGGGACCAAATTGTAAAATTTGTTTTATTTTTTTGGACTGAATTGAAAATTATAGGGGTAATAAAGTCTTTATATCCATTCAAAATAGGAAACTGTAAATCAAAATCCCTACAATTTCGATCTCTCTCTCTCTCCAATCGCACGACCAGATCCTCTCTCTCTACAATTTCGATTTATCTCTCTATATTGCAGTGGAGCGACGGTGAGCGGCAGCGGCAGTGGCAGTGGTGGTGCCGGAGCGGCAGTGGTGGTGCGGCAGTGGTGGTGCCGGAAGCGGCAGTGGTGGTGCCGGAAGTGGAGAAGATGATACAGAGGTGTTATATATTCTTTATTGAATGGTGTTATATATTCTTTATTGAATGGTGTTATATTATTTATTGAATGGTGTTATATACTTGCTGAATGATGTTATATACTTGCTGAATGGTGTTATATTCGTTATTGAATGGTGTTATAATCTTTATTGAATGGTGTTATATACTTGCTGAATGGTGTTATATACTTGCTGAATGGTGTTTATAGAGATCTTTTAAAAAAATTCCAATCCTATAATTAAGGTGGCGGTTATGGTAAATTTCGAATTAATTGAATTAATTATAAAATTACTTGTTTACCCTTTTGAATTAATTTAGATGGAGGACACATGTCATCTCCACAATATTTCTCACCTTTCTCACACTTTTAACTTTTTTTACAATAACCTTACCCGATCATTACATATGTTTACTAGTTCAAAAACCATGCTTTACTTCTAGTTTTATCAAACTTTTTATAAAAACCCATCTTGTATGTTTCTTTTTATAATCTTGTAAAAGTATTATTTTTAGTGAAAAACCTTATATACTTTAACAAAACCAAAGATCATGATCATCCATTTAAACATTTATGTTTAACAAAAACCCTTTAACATTTTCATGTACACTTGTTAGATCATGTTTTTAAACATCATCTAACAAGTTATTCATATGATATTCATCAATACTAGATCAAATATGTAAGAAATAAGCCTTAAATCACAACATAAACAAACTTATATATCATGATTTTTATTATGCTTCTTTGTATTTTCATCTTATTTTGTATGATTGTTTAGTTATTACTTGTTCTTTAAACAATAAACATATAAATAAGTATGAAAAAAGGATTTAGAAGGCTCACTTCTAGCACTTGTGGCTAGGGATGATCTAGATGATGATCAAAGAAAAGAAAAATGTTGATCTTGATGTTTGGAAGCTATGGAATGCAAGGAAAAGCTTGCTTCAACTTGTAGTGTCTTTAGATCCTCCTAAGTTCCTTCAAACTCCATCTTGATCATCAAAGGAAGGCTTTAAAATGAAAGTTTTTGGTGGGTGTTCTTGGCTAAAAAATGAAGATTGAGAGAGTTTCTTAAGTGTGTGTAATGAAAGGTGAAAATGTAATGTAATGTGCATAGTGAATTTAAGGTAACTTGTTGTAGTCTTTCACCAAGTTTCACCACTTGCACAGGTGGTGAAAATATCAAGATCTTTTACCAAGTGGGCAGGGGGGGCACATGTGTTCATGTTTGGTGAACTTTTTCACTTGTTAAATGTGTTAGTTTTATTAGAAGGTTGTTTAGGAAAGCTTAGATATCTTAGGGATTTAAGTGTATCAATGTGTTAACTGACCATTACTAGACCAAAATGATCCAAATAATGTTAGATGGTCACTAAAAAAAGATTTGATATCGTTCGGATATTCGTTTGGCGTTGTTTCCATTAGTCGTTATTTGATTGCTAAGCTTGTGTAAGTTGTGTGAATTGATGTGATTCTTGGTTTTGATGATACCCCAAGGTATTCTAATATGAATTCTAGGTTAAACGACACTTTTGTACATTGCATATAACTTACAATGCTGATTTCTGCAGAATTTCTGCGGAAAAGTGTTGAAATTGTGACTTTTAGTGCTTTTCGGGCAGTTTTTAGTGTTATCAGACTTCGGGAAGGTATTAAACCAAACCCTTGCATTCCTAGTTAGAGTTTAATGTATATTAGATGTTGGACTTTCGTCTGAGTCCTAAAGATGTCATTAAGATGTTTTCTGCGGATCCTGCGTTTTTGTCAGCATACTAGTTCACTAAGTGCTATTCTAGTTGTTTCGATGCATTGTTTAAACTGTTTCAAATGTAATCAATAAAAATGAATCATGTGCATAAAAAATAAGTATTCCATGAGTATTCTAAGTGTATGTCATGAAATATGCAGTTTGGATGTTCAAAACATATAACTGTATGGCTAAAAATGAGTAATTTAAATGTACGAAAGTTACCGAAAAGTGGCAATTGTCACAAGTTCATTGATAATTATAAACTGTATTATGATTTTGGGATTTATAAGTTTGGTTCTTTTCTTGTCTTCTGTCATTGTATATATGAAGAAGATGAAACGAACTGGTGTACAAATTAAATAAAAAAATCCAAACATTCCAAATAGGATGTTGCAGCAAGTTGGTTCTGGGTGTGTAAATCATTCACAAGGACGCGGGTTCGATTCCCGGCCGGCCCTTATTGTTTGATCGCTGCACTTCTTTTTGTGATAAAATCCAGTTATGTATCAATCTAATAACAGCTCAAGTATAATAAAGAATGGAGCTTATCACATAATTCAGTACAGTCCAATGGTTGAGGGACGGTGTTGTTGAACGAACCAGAGGTCATGGGTTCGAACCCCGGTGACCTGGTTTCTTTATTTTTTATACCATTTCTTTTATGATATAACATAAAGGTATTAGATTTATTTATAAAAACCCAAATAAATTAACAGTTATTTTAAAATTCTTTTATGACAAAAGTTATTAACAAAATGAATTATGAATGGTGGGAACAGTAAATATTAGGGATGTAATTAACTTATCAACCTTAAATATTAGGAAGATTATATAACCAATAAGTATTAATAAGTTCATTATGTGTTATTTCAAAATATAGGGTAACTGTTTTCGTCGTCCAGAAATCCTTATTTTTACTCGTGCATTATTTTACAAGGAATCGCAAACGCAACCACTTGTAATCTCGAGACTTCATCAATCCCGCTAGCGGTTTAGCATTACCATATGCAAAACTATGAGTATACTCGATCCCATTTTACATTTAAACACTTTGGGTGCAACATGTATTTTATACAAAAACACGCAACACGTGAAACTTGTTATATTCACACTCTATCCACATTTAAACATGAAACAATTTGATGCTTGTTAATCTCATATGCTATGTAAACATTTTGTGTCTATATGCTCATTAAATTCGTACAAGCCCACCTTAACAATTATAGCGCTATAGGAGTAACGCACCGCCCTTGAGTCTTGGGGTATTGTTAAGTCGAACATGTTAACCTCCCAGTAGTCTTTGGGTCAGGCAAAATTGCGTTGGAAACTTTGGGTTTGAACATATAGCTTACACCGTTTCAGCATATTAGTAACTTGCATTATTTTATTCATGTTGGGTATGAGTATTTAAACTTTTATTCTATTTATACTATGTATCAAACTTGTGTGCTCGCCAACTTATTGTTGATCATCATTTTAATACATGTTGCATGTTGATAGACGAGTGATCAAGAAAACAAGCTAGGATGAACCTAGAAACCCATCTAGAATAAACAATGTTTTGAATTATTTTTGATACAATTTTGTTATGTTTGAATCTTGTATCACATTTTAGCATTTATGAAATTGATTAAATTTATATGGTCACATTTAGTGTTATGATGCCTTGAGCTATTTGTTCGTCTCATCCCGATGTTTCCGCCATCGGTTGGGGTGTGACACCGATAGTGTTGCACATAGAATCATATGCCTCCAAGTGAAAATAAGTTTCTTCCGTTGCTAACCCCTTATACTACGGCAAACTTTGGAGAGAATTTGTTCTAACTTCAAATGTCCTCCCTTGCTGATTTTGAGGAATAACTACCGGTGAAGGATTGTTAGTGATAACCGGTCTAAAGTGTGCTTCAATACTCCCCACTACCTCCCGATTATGTCTTCTTGGTACACCCAATCGAACTCTTGGATTTGGTGGACCCATTGGTCTTTGAACTGGTCTTTGAGGCACAAATTGTTGAGGTGGTGGTTGAAACATTTGCTCCATTGGCTGTTGTTGCATCGACGTTTGAAATTGTGGCCCTTGTGGTGGCAATTGTTGTGGTAGTGGTTGGTGCACAATTTATTGTTGCATGACTTGTTGTTGAGGTCAACCAAATCCTTGCATTGTCTCCGTTCTTTGCCCTTGCACATACGTATAATCTTCTTGATCTCCATTACCCCCCAAAACATATCCTTCCTCCTCGTATCCCACGAAATCTTCCTTATAACCATCATCGTATCCATCTCTTCTCGTGGCCAAAGTTTGTAGAAATTGAGGTGGTTGATATTGTACCCCGATTGTAATGGTTGTTGGAATGTAGGGATGGCATGGACTATGGACAGATTTTGTTGAAATTGAGGTGGTGGTGGTATTTGTTGAGAAGAGGATGATTGGCCGGAGGTTGGGAAAAATGAGGTAAACGGTGGCACGGTTGATGAAGCATGGTAGCTAAAAGTATGTTTGGTTTAGGTACTTGTAGGTAATGTGGTGTTGGTTAGTTTAAGTTCACTTATTGGTGAAGGATTGGTAGTAAAAACTGGTGGAGGTGTGGTTGGTGTTGTTTGACCCATAGTGGGTGGTGTAGGTTCCATTATGTTGTTTGGTGTAGTAGGTGTAGTAGGTGAACCAATAACTTTGTTTTCTTGGAGTAGGACTCTGTTTCGTCGCAAAGTTCATTCAATTTTCGGATCGAATGCTAATGGTGATAGTTTGTGAGAGCCTCTCGTATGCATGCACCTGTCAATACCTACACACTAAACACAATCAGCGTAAACCCAAAAAAATAACAAACTAAAACCACAAAAGATAGCACACGTTGCGCACTACTCATTGGCAACGGCGCCAAAATTTGATGTGAGGTTGAAGTCTAACATAGGGAGTTTGTGGAAAATGTATTATCTAAGTAGCTAGCGGTAAGTGGGTATCTAACATAGGGAGTTTGTGGAAAATGTATTATCTAAGTAGCTTTTCTAATAGCTAAATTTAAACTAAGTTGCAAATAGTAAATTTCAGAATTTGGATTGATTGGTTTTAGTTATATGAATTAAACTTAATTACATTGCAAATCAAAGTTGAGTTTTGTAAACAGATTAAAAGATAGCGACCATCCCAAGTTTCAGGTTTTAAGTGATACTAATGTTCATGCTCAACTAGAAAGAACCACATAGACATGGCTCATGTTTGGTTAAACGTTTGTAATGAAAGGGAACTAAGTACTCGGATTCCTAGAATGCGAGGTTGTTACCCGATGACCAATTAACAAATGTCCAACCCTAATCCCTCCCATGATATCTAGATTGCCAACGGCACCAAGAATGTATGGTTTAGAATTATGATCAAACACAAATTAATACTTTACAAACGAATATCCTTACACGATAACAAACTAAACAAATTGCAAAGTTTATTATTCTAGAAATCAAGCATAAACAAAAGTATCTCAAGCAAACCTTACACTTAGGATGATCACCAATGAAATTAGCCACTCACAGTGTGGTGAATCATCATAACATCAAAAGTATTGTTCATAGGAATCAAACAAACAAACTTAGTGTTTTCAATCTTCAAGAACACCCAACAAGTCTCCAATTTCGCCCTTGAACAGCTCCATAACGTTCACAATGATGGGAATAATGAAAAGGCACACATAATTGTTCTTAAAAGTGGGAGTTACAAAAAATGCCAGACGCCACTGTAACTTACGCTGGCCACCGTAAGTTACGGTGGCTATTAATCCTTTATGCTCAGTCTTTACTGCCTTACGATGGTCATTTTTTTTTCAGTGTCTACCGTAATTTACGCTAGCTACCGTAAGCTAAGGTAGGCTTCAGCAAACAATTTTGTTTTCTTTATAACTTTCTCGTTTCAACTCCATTTTCTTCGCCGTTTTCACCCACGTTCTTGTAATTTCGTCCTTTATTATGTTATCTTCTTAATTCTTCAATTCCAATAAATTATTTTCTTCATTTATGCTCCATATTCCTTCCATTTTAAGCTCCATTTGTACCTGAAACTCAAACAACCATAGTTAAAACAGTCTGCTCGCTCTCTCCAAAGATTATCAGTCTGCTCGCTCTCTCCAAAGATTCTCCATTGTAAGCATCCACAATCAATCTCTTTCTCTTTTTTTTTGATGTCCTCAGATTCCCCCTCTCACTAAGCTGGGATCGCAATCTGGTATTCATCTATCTCAGATATCAGAACCTGTCTAACCTGCACAAATCTCTACCCAAAAATAAGTTTTCTGAGAACCTCTTGTGGATAAGATTTTCAAATCTAATTTACTCTTGCAGGAATTATTTAATCAATAAATGATTTTTCAATTAAAACCTCTATTTCTCATTTCATTTCAAAAATATCTCAAACATTTTCTCCCAAACAATTTGTTCATCATGTTTAGCACTCGGAATTTTGAAAATCAGCTTTCCAACATCAGTTGTCGAAAATCTTTTTGTAGTTTTCAAAATTTATGCTAAAACACACTTAAAATCTTTTTGGTTTTTTTTTTTAAAATAATAGAATGCAGTAAAGAAATATTTACAGACAATATTTTTGTGAGTTTGTAAAAGAGGATCATATCAGTTTATGAGACAAATCATCAACACCGTTAAGCATTTTAAGCTCTAAACAATTCACGTAGATTGACGATATTGTTATCCACTTAAACTCAATCTAAAAACTTTCAAAATTCTTACCGATACGTTAAGGTATATTAATTTGCACTAAATTCTTATGGACCCCACGATCTCAGCATATCCCCTCATCATGCAATACACTGACTTAAATAATGCCTTTAAACTTTTATCAACTGTGATTTGTGCGAAAAACAAAGCAGAATGTTTAAACATTAACAATCAGGTCGATACTTCCGTATACGCAGAGAAAGTCCAATGTTTAAACAAAATAAGAAAAATAAAACAAGTTGAAGTTGTTTAGGCTTTAACCACCAGGTCGATACTCACGTATACGCAGAGGATGTCCAATGCTTAAACAAAATAAAGAAATAAGACAAGTTTAAATCTTTGCAAAATAAAATGCACAATCACAGCGACTTTTTAGCAAAGTTGTGAAAGTTCACAAACCTAACCAGTTTTATGTCTTTCGACAATCAGCAATTACTGAGTAGGTACACAATCAAGAAGGAAAAAAATAAGTACTATGCTTTCGACCATGTTTCCGACTAGAACTAGGCATTTTCATTTATGTTTGTATCGTTATCGCAAATCTACTAGTCTAGCTGAGCCTACCATCACATCTTTAGTGAGACCGTTTATCACATTTTATCTCTCCATTTCTTTAGCATGTCGTGATAGTCCACTGATGTACTATCATTCCCACTTTTTGTCAACAAAACTTATTTTTCCATTTTTCATGTTTTTGGATTTTTCAAATTTTCAAATGTTTTTGTATTTTCTGAAATTTCTTACTCCCCCTAAAATGCAAACACATTTTAGGAATTTTGAAAATGGACTGTACAAACAAACTGACAACTGATATCGAATCACTTCAATTCGCCATCCATTTGGCATAAACAATCAGAACTCCCCCTTACAACAAACTATTTTCCCATTGATTTCAAAACACTTAAGTTTATTTTAATCAAATGGTTTTTCCGGAAAATTAGTTTTATTGATTGATTTTACCATTTGAAAATTAGGGGTTTGATTCATCACATTGTTTCACAACCACTTGTAGGAAATCAGATACAACTTAATGTCCCTGATTTACCACTTGTAAGATCAATCCAATCAAGTTCAACCTAATGACCTTGATATTAACACTTTTATCACAAACTCTTTTTCAACCACATGGTTTACCAGCCACTACCATATGTAGGTTGAATTCTCAGAATGCCGATTCCTACTCCTCACTTACCAACCTGGGAGTTCCGGCAATTCCTACAGTATAACTTGCTGAAATTTTTCATTATAAAATTCATTCACATAAACAATTATCAAGAAGGATGGCGATTCCTGATCCACGATTACAAACTTGGGATCTCCGGCAAGTCAGGTTTTTACTGTTTGAAAAATATATCCACCCAAGCCTGACCTTCCTTGGGTGTAACAACCTCTTCTTCATCTTTACTTTCAACAGACTTGTGAACTTTCATTTTGGAAGCATAGAATTCTTTAAATCCTTTGGCCTTACCATCGACCATTTTTCCAAAAATGTGTTTCACATTTCTGTTGAAAGCCTTATCAACATCAAATTTCTTCTTGTCAGAATAAAATTGATTTGAAATTTCAATGTTTCCAACTTTCTTCTTAAAATTTTCAGCCCGCAAAGGTGGAAAATTCACATCATCCACATTCGGAACTGATTTCTTAACCTTTTCTTTAACACGTGGCTCCTCTGATTTTGTGGAATCAGATTCATCACCAGAACTGTTTCCTGAACCCTTAACAACCCATTTTTGATTTTTCAGATTTTCTTTTCTTTTTAACACATTCTTTGAACATTCACCAATCTCAAATGTTGAATTTTCAAAGCCTGTAAATTTTCTGGTTATAAGTTCAGTTTTCTCAACAACTTTTTCTTTCAGTTTACCAGAGACTTCTTGTTTTGTCTGTATTGTCTTTGGACAATTTCTGGCAATGTGGCCAACTGTTTTACATTGAAAACAAGTTCTCGTCTCGGTCTTCTTCTGAATAACACTTTTCTTCATCTCATCTTGCTTCTTTGCAAGGAATTCTTGATTTGTCTGCTTCCAGAATGAAATCTTCTGTTCTTTCTCAGCACTTGTTCCTGAAACAAAAAAAGTTTTTGGTTTATAAGTTTTCTCATTTTTATAAATTTTCGATGAAATAAAACCCAATCCATTCCTTTTGAAATTACCGTTATGGTTTGGTTTCTTTTGAAAACCTGAACCAGAACTGTAACCTTTTTTCTTGTTTAAACGTTGTTGATATCTTGAGGTGTAAGGTTTAGGTTTTTCAGAAAGATTTACATCTTTTATTTCAGAAATATTAATTTCTGTTACTTTGAAAACCTTTTTAATCATTTCAGTTTTCACACCTCTTATTGGAAAAATTTCATCAGAATATAATTTGTCAGAACCTTTCAAAGTATATGCTACTTTGATCGGTTCATCATTCAAATTAGATTTTGATAGCAAAAATTCCTTATCATAAACCCGTTTGTCCTTTTTGATTGTCGACTTTGACGTATCGGACCCAGACTTTGACTCGGATTTGGACTCCGGTTTTGACTCCTCTATGTCATCTTTATCTAACACCTGATCGACCACACGTTTAATCAACTCGGACTCATGATCAGTGTCAGACGATGTGAACGTAACATCAATATTTTCTAGCAAATTATCCGACGACCCTGACTCCCACTGTAAGTTAATTGGTTTTTTTACTCTTTCGGAATTTGGATTTCGAGGCGAATATCCATTTTCGACCGGGGGCGGACATCTATTGTAGACAACACTTGGTTTCTTACCAGAAATTTCTACTTCATCCTCTTCTTTTGTCTCGGACTTCTTTTCTTTAGAAGTCTTCTCTTCTTCAAAAGTCTTCATTCTTTCCACAATTGGATAAATCTTGTCAACAACAAAAGTAGAACATGAGTAACTTTTCAGTAAATTGTTGACTCTTTCAGTTTCTATTCTTTGTGTTGCCAACTTCAATTCCAGCTCAGCACACTTCTCTGTGTAGTAATTGACATCATCAAGCTGTCTCATGTAAGCTCCTTTGAGTGTATTCAATGCAACGGCTTGTTCACTATTTGACTCAGTGTAATTGTTAATTTCTCTGTTCAAAGTATCATAAGATTCTTTCAATCTTTTTATGTTGTGTAGCAGCTCGTTGTTTTGCATGATCAAAGAATCACAAATCAAACACTTTTCATGAACTTTGACTGCTTCAGTATCAGCTTTGTTCTCAAATTCTGGAACTTCTTTGACTGTTCTTCTCACTTGAAACATCTCAGCTCTTCTCTTTTTCTCTTTCTCAGCTTCAGCTTTTATCCTTTCTTCTTCCTCTTCCTCTTCTTCAATTTTTCTCCATTTTTCATCTTCAGCTTCTCTCATTTTTCTGTATTTTTCTGCCCAATATTCATCTCTAACATTAGCAACAAAAGCTTTAGCATTTAAGATCTCTTTTTCCATAAATTCTTTACCTGGGCAAAAATTATCCCAACTGAACCCTTCTGGCAATTTTTCATCATCTTGATCTGCCAAACACACTTTACTTTCTGTTGGAATGTATTTATCCCAGCTAAATTCACCATCCTTGCCCTGATTAACCAGACACGCTCTCTTAGAGTCTTTAATCACATTCCTTCCATGTGCAGTTTGTGCTTGATGCGGTGCCTGTTGTTGTTGATATGGCTGTTGTGAGACTTGATGATAAATCTCCTTCTTGTAATAATCGTTGTTTCCGAAAGGGTTTTGAGCTCCACTAGCTTCACGATTTATGCACTCTCTCTTGAAATGCCCCTTTTCCCTGCAACGAAAACAAGTAACTTTAGACTTATCAAAACCCAAAGTTGACACATGAGCTTCGCGAAAATCATCTCTGCCTATAATTTGTTTGAACTTTTCAGCCCGTCTCAACACACTGGCCATGCACCATTTAATATCCATCAATTCCATTTCCTCGGCATCAATTTGATTGTAATCCTCTTTAGTGAGCATTGGATTCCCAATCCTTCCTGCAACTAAGCCTCCATAAGATTCAAGCACTGTCACTAACAAAGACATATGACTCTTTGCAACTTCCTCAGTATAATTCTGATCATTCTGAAGTTTTAAAGCAATGTTGCATTGAAGAACTTTGCCACTCTTTGTTGTAGAAAACTGTGGATCATAAGTTGGAAATGAAGAGAATCCTGTTGTGCTGCTTGATCCCTGAGATGCATTTTCAGAAGAACCTTTTGCGTTATAAGCAGTTTCAACCTTTGGAGAAAAAAATGTCTTTTCACTAACACCACTCTTGAAATACAAGCCGATGTCTTGTTCTCCATCGTAGTTCTTCATCCTGGCGATCTTCCTCTGCTCCATCTCTTGAGCTTCCAGATGTTTGATGAACTCTCCCAGTGTTAACTTTTTATATTCTTTCCGATTGTTTCTCAACATCATCAGATATGTTCCCCAAATATCATGTGGTAACGCATCTGCAAGTTTCTCAATCAGCTCATCAGTATCCTTTTTGATGCCTAGCTTCGTCATATTTCTCACCAAGTTACAATATCTTTCAATAATCTGCTTGGTGTTTTCGAATTTCAAACCACGGAATAGATCAAATTCTTTCTTCATAAGTGACATCTTGTTCTTGAGCATATCATCACTTCCGATAAATTTTGCTTCTAATTCATTCCAGATTGAGTAAGCACTTCCATCATGTTGAAGCAAAATCAGAATGTCCTCTTTGATCGCTTGCTGTAACAGACTCACCATCAATTTCTCATCTCTATACCTCTTTTTCTCCTCAGCACTCATTTCTCTGATTGTCATTATCGGATTACCGTTATTTGTGGGCCTTTCATATGGGACTTCAGTGTGTTCCCAAGAATCCAAATGATAAGCTTCAACCCAATTCCCAAAACGTTCGGACCAACCGTTGTAATCATCAATATCCAAGAGCTTAGGTGGTTTCTGTGATGTCCCCGTTTCATTCTCAAGCAATGTACTCTGAGTAATGTTCATAGGACCAGCAAAAGCATTATAAAACTCGTTTTCCATGTTTCAGTTTACACAAATTCACAAACTGTCAAATTCAAGCGAAAACACAATATAACCAAGATCACCCTGTTCAAGCGAACTCTGATACAATTTCAAGCGAAACCACAAGCTTTCTCAAGCAAAACCCTGTTCAAGTGAAACAACCCAAAATTTCAAGCGAATATCTATTTCAAGCGAACTAAACTCCACTTCTCAAGCGAAATCAAAACAAAATGCACACTCAAGCGAAACCAACCATAACTTATTCAAGCAAACTGTCTATCTCAAGCGAAAACAACCCCAAAGTGTACTCTCAAGCGAACTCAACCAGAACTATTCAAGCGAAACCAGCATGATGTCATACTTTCGATCTGATTTTTGTCCAATTTATCAATCAAATGGTCGAATTTTGTTCTGAAACTTTCTAGGGTTTGTTAAAACAGTATTACGCACATGATGTGTGAAAATCAGATGTTTTTAACCGTGGAAACTTGTTTGATTTTGAAAGAAGGTGTAGAAAGACAGAATTTGCGACTGAATTGGTATGAACTCTTCCTCCTGAGCTCTGATACCACTTGTAGGATCATTTTCAGACCCAAACGAGTCGATCAGAAGAGTTTATCTCAATACGAGTGGCGGAAACACAAGTATCAAGTTCAATTCAGCAAGATTCACCCATTCAACTGTTCGTATATTGATTTAAGATCAATTACAAGTCTGAGAACACTTCGGCAGAGCTTCTCTACCAGAAACAAGAACCTTACAAATGAATTCGCTTCAATGGTATATATAGGCACTTGAGTTCGCTTGAAAGTTACTACTTGTCAATTCAAGCGAAACAGCATATGTTGAGTTCGCTTGAAACTGCACAAGTTCCTTTCAAGCGAAACCCCTTCCATTCAAGAGAAATACCTTTAAATCTTGAACTACGTGCACTGTTCTAACATTCTATGTACAAGACTCGATACAAGACGAAGTCGACAGACGCATGCACCAACAGCGACAAGTTGAAAGCTGGCGAAACCCTGGGCCGCCACGTGGCCCAACACCCGTCGACCCTATATGCTGACCCAGATCAGCTATGCTGTTGACCCCCTTTGACGCGGGCCGTGTAGCCCGTTGTCTTACCTTACCCAGACCGCGTAAAAAGCCAAATCAGGCCCTATAAGTTGCATGCAGTGGCCTTCAGTTTACGTCACTCAGATTTCAACTTTCTCTCTCAATTTATTAATAGTAGGCACTATACTCGGGTATAACACCCCCCCTAAATAATGAGGTTCTGCTCCGTTGTAAGTATCATAACCCCTGGATACGTATTAGATACTCTGCCCGATTGATCTAGGGTTCTGTAACGGCTGTCGTGGTTCTGCCCGACGTAGTCGTTGGAATGCCGTCTCGGGGAGGGTATTACTAATGTTAAAATGGGTTATTATACTAACATGTGTGCATTTGTGTAAATTATAGATTATCACCAGGAAACCCTTACGGATAATCTAAGACAGCAATGTGAGTAATCTCCTTTTTGCAAATTGTTTTTACAAAACCTCACTTAATTAATTATACATTAAGCAGTCATTGAGTATTTGTAAGGATACAATTACAGTCCGTAAATTTAGGGTTTTGTGTACAAAATTTGTTACTGCCTTGCGATGAGTAACATGACCATAAGTCGGAACAACAGTACCGTGGGTGGTAATTGATATGACTTGGAAACAAATGTAATTGCGCGACCGCCCTCAATACTGTACAATGGTTTTTATTAAAACTGGATTGAACTGGGATTCACTCACCAGTATTTCCCACTGACAAATGTTTTAAACGCGTTTCAGGTAACAAAATGTGAAAGCCAATTAGAAGCCAGCTGGACAGCACTGAAGGCTTGGAAAAGTGGCAATAAAGTTACCTAAAAGAAATAGATGTTTTTACTAAATAAAAATAGGATTTATTCCTATGAAAATGTGTGAATTGAAAACTTGAGTTTTATCCCATGTGTTTAATATTATGAAAGTGTGGTATTTTACTCTGATAAAATATTTCCTAACTACGGTCCTGATGTAAATTCGCTGCCAAAATAGACAAAAATAAGCTACCACCGAAACTGGCCGCGGCCGCCTGTTCCCGTGTTTGTATAGGGGACGGGGGTTGCGACACTTGTGATCGGTGTAGATGGTGCACTTGGTATCGTACAAGTAATGTCTCCATATCTTGAGTGCAAACACGACTGCTCCTAACTCCAAACCGTGGGTAGTGTAGTTCTTTTCGTGAACCTTGAGTTGGCGTGATGCGTAAGCAATGACTTTCTCACGTTGCATCAACACACAACTAAGTCCTTGGATAGACGCGCCATAATAAACAACAAAATCGTATGTGCCTTCAGGTAATGAGAGAATGGGTGTGCCACAGAGTTTCACCTTCAACTGTTGAAATGCGGATTCCTGAGCAATCTTTCGAGTTAGAGCTGCGAGGGTTTGTGCATGCGACCAAGAAAAGCGGGATTCGTGACGTCAAAAGTCGTACATTGGAAACTTAACATAAGGTTGTCTGTGTTGTAGGAGATCCATGGTAAGGCGTAGGTATCGCTCGGATTCCTACTAGTTCTTGGAGTAGATTCGGATGTCGTCGTGGGAAACAAGGGGCATATCCGTCAATGTAGGCTAAATTCGAATGTCGCGACTGGGAACCTATCTCGGTCGTATCGGGTTCTAAGGACAGTGCTTGTGATACCTTCATATCTGTGGTATTCATGGCCCATTGCTCCTCGAGTAACGTTCGTAGAGAGTAACTCGTCAAAGCGAGAGTTCGCGAAGAATGTTTTTAGGATAAGGATCATAGAATTCGAGAAGTATATCATTAATGGATGTGGAAACATGCAAAAAGGGTAGTCGCAATCGATGCGTAAGCGTGTAAGGATCCGTAACAGGGGTTTACTTGATGTCAAGGGTATAGCTGGTCGTACACAAGTTGCATGAGGTTAAAATGAAGAATGTCGTTTGCTAAATAGAGGTGTCACGTTGGTATATCAATCATAACAAGAATTTACCATAGAAGAATGGTTGTAGCACGAGTTTGTAGTATTATGGTTCACTGAAACTTCCGTCTAAGTTGTTGGGCTCGCCTACACCCGAAGGAGGAATAATTCACCTTGATCTATGGACTTAGATGAGTTTGCGATTTATTGAGTCGGTAAGCAACCAAATTCGGAGGAGTTTCCTTAGGTCATGAGAATGAATCTGAAATATGCCTGTGTAGTCAAGAGGTTTCAAGGAAAGGACGCGAAAACATGTTCAAGAGGGTATGATCGTATCAAAGACACATCACCATCCTCAGGGTTTCAAGAAGTGATCACCAATGACCGGAAGTCGAGCCTGCCAAATTCTCTAAACTGGAATGAGTTCATATTAGTGTCTCTGCATGGACAAGCGAGGACGTAGTGTCACTGTGGTAAAGGAATGACGGTTTTGTCTAAGTCAATATTAGAAATTAGGCATGGAATTAGTCAACAAGCATAGGTCGGTACAAAGGCTAGTGAAAAGGTTTCACATAATCCAGATAAACTATCATAGATTCAAAATGCGACTCTTGTAGTGTAAGGGGTAAGGTAAATGTGTAGATCATCGTGACCGTCTGTAGGTTGAGTAATCCGTATCTTCGTCCTTGAATGTCCCGAAGACTATCCCATCATTAGGAGGCATCCATTTGTTAAGTTGGGTATACGAAGGTGTAAATCAAAGTAGAATAAGAATTAACCACCCCAACAAGGTAATGGGGTGTAACAACCCTCGGTAAAACCAACACTCTCATAATATTTCCGACGCCTTAGTATATTGTAAAAAGTCCCAATATGTCTTTAAATACACCCCGTATGTGAAAACCGAACCCGTATTATGTTATAACATATAAAATAAATTAAAAACATGAAATATTAAGCTGAGGCGGGCCGCGTAGACCCACCCCATGCTCTTACGCGGGCGGTATCAAGGCTGGAACCAGACTCCGCTGATTTCTTTAGTTCAAGCGGGCAGCGTAAGCTTAAGCTTACGTTGACGCTGGCCGTGAGAGATCATGAAACGCGGAGACATCCTGAGCTGACACGTGTCGACATCGTGGCGAGTCTACTTGGTGACCGGGACAAGCTATTCAGTTGACCAGGGTTGACGTGGGCCGCGTAACCCTGGCCTGTGCTTTACGCGGGCCGCGTGAGAGTCGGGTTTTGCAACTATAAATAGAACGCATCAGTTTTCGTTTTCTGTCGCTCATTCTCAATTCTCAAATCACAATTTCTGAATTAGAGGCATTATAGTCGGGTATTATACCCCTAATTAGCGAGGTTCTACTCCGTTGTAAGTATTATAACCCTAGTTTCGTAACAGTTACGCTACCCGATTGATTTAGGGTTCCGTAACAACTGTCGTGGTTCTGCCCGACGTAGTTATTGGAGTACCGTCTCGGGGAGGGTAACATTAATATTTCAAAAGGGTTATGGTACTAACCAATGTAAATTTGTATAAATTATAGATTATATCCAGGAAACCCTTACAAGAAGTCTAAGATAGCAATGTGAGTTTATCCTCTTTTTGTTAATCTTTTTGTAATGTTTTACAAAACCTTAATTATTTACAATGTGATTAAGTGGTGATTGAGTCTTTGTAGTTCTTCAATTACTGCCGGTATTATGGGGTTTTGTATACAAAATTTATTACTTGCGAGTAGTAAGTCGGAATGACAGTACGTTACCATTGGACAACGAGTTAGCCAATGTGTAATATGACCCACAAGTCAAGGATTGACAATACTGAATGAGTAATTGTGTAGAAATAAACAATGTGATCGCTCTCAATACTGTGTTAATTGATAAAATGTTTCTTGATTAAACTGGGATTCACTCACCAGTATTTTCCGCTGACAAAATATTTTTAAAACATGTTTCAGGTAACACAATGTGAAAGCCAACTGGGAAAAAGCCAGCTCGAGAGCACTGACGGCTTGGGAAATAAGTGGCTATAAAAGTTACCTAATAAACGATGTTTTAAATTCCATAAAATAGGGTTTGTCCCTATAAATGTATTGTAATAAGAAACTTGGGTTTTGCCCATGTGTTTATTAATATCAATTATGGTGGTTTTACTCTGATAAACATTTCCTAACTACGGACCTGATGTAAATTCCGCTGCCAAATTAACGAAACCTGATACCACCACCACTGAGTTCGCGTCCGCCCGTTCCCGGGACATATAAGGGATCGGGGGTTGCGACAGAAGGTGGTATCAGAGCCTAGCCACTGGTCTGAGCCAAAGAAGTGTTCTGCTGACACTTAAATTCTATATTTTGTTTTAGGAAATAAAATTATGGAAATAAGTGCATAACTGTAATTATTTGTTATGTGTTATTTGACTATCTGTTAGTTTACAGTATGAGTGATCAAGAACCCTCAGACATGAATCGTCAGTTATCTGATTCACCTAGGAGTGAAGGTACATCATCACAGCCTGCCCTTTCGGGGTATTCTGCTGATCAAGAGGAAGGAATATTTGCCTTTAGAGCTCAATCTGAAGAGCCATTTCCTAATAAGAAACGAGGATGGTTCAGTAAAGAAGCTTTTGCTCGTAGGAAAAGAATGCGAAAATTGCAACAGCAAAGAGCCTTAGCAGCTATTAAGCGAGAGACAGATGCCCATGCGCAGGATATGCTTAATAGAAGCCTAGCTAATTTCCATATCCTAGCTACAACTGCTGCTGACCCAAGTCTGGAATAACTAGTAGCCCCACAACCACAAAACCCAGAACAACCTATGGAAATAGAAAATCCTGACAACCAAGTGGAGATGCACGACTTTAACCCAGAAGAAATCCCTAGAGTACCTGCACCAAACCCCCTAGATCCAAATTACGACCCCTGGTGGGATGAAAATAGGAACTTTGTGCAACGTTATTCTATCCT
Source organism: Helianthus tuberosus (assembly GCA_030545235.1). Lineage (NCBI taxonomy): Eukaryota > Viridiplantae > Streptophyta > Magnoliopsida > Asterales > Asteraceae > Helianthus > Helianthus tuberosus. Next base: position 125,809,509 of record CM060366.1, read on the forward strand.
GGAGGACACACCTATAGGAGCCTATTGAGGTATGGACCCTTTAGATCCCTATTACCATGATAACTACATCAGGGAAATCTTAGAGGATCCTTACCGATTTCAGGCACTTTTACCCCCATATCAAGAACCAGCACCCCAGATTCCGAACCCAGTCCTAGAACCTGCACCCCCAATGAGTGCAGAAAACGTCCAAGAACTTAGGACTTTTGGGGAGGAAATTTTAGAAAGCAGTGAGAGAATGCGTCAGGTGGGAGAGCGTCTCGTATGGAAATACGATGAACGCAATATGGATTTTTGGATGAATCCATATCCGTGAATGTGATGGAGGAAATGGTAGTAGTAATAATAATAATAAAATAAAAATAAAATAAAATAAAATTATGTGTGTACGGATGCATAGTACTATTAGTGTAATTTTCTTTTTGTTGGTATTGTAATCTTTATTTCAGTGCTAGTGTATAATAGACGTATAGTATATGAAAATAGGGTACAAGTCGCAATGATCGACGCTTTTGGTTAAATTGCGTGTCATATGATTAACTATATTACTTATTATCTTATGATATTAATATGGGATAAATGTTTAAAATTCAGATGGCCGACGAAGGAAATCAAGGAAATCTGAATAATGATAACCAGAGTAACATTAACGTGATTAACGAGAATCCGAGCATTCATAACAACGAAAATCAAATGGATAATAGTGCCGTTCAACATATAGTAGCACAAGGAATCATAGATGCCATGCCATTTATTATTCAAACTATTCAAGAAGCGAATAATAAAAGTAAACATAGCAGTAAGCGACCAATTGAACCAGAAAACTGCGTGAACAATGGGCCTATACTTCAAATGCCTATTCCCAAAAGAAGAAGAACCATGCCTAACGGTTGTTCTTATAAAGAATTCTTGTCTTGTAAACCAATGGAATTCTCGGGCAACGAAGGAGCCATTGCAACCCTACGCTGGATAGAGAAGACTGAGGCAGTCTTAAGGATAAGTAAGTGTGCTGAAGAAGATAAGATATTGTTTGCTTCTAATCTGTTTAAGAACTCAGCGCTAGAATGGTGGAACACTATCCTCCATACAAGAGGAAGTGATAGAACTTACAATATGGAATGGGAAGAATTTAAGAACAAGGTAGAAAGGAAATTATGCCCACCCAATGAAAAAGAACAAATAGCAAACAAATTCCTAAACCTTAGGATGACTGGTGTGGATAGTAAAGGGTACACTAAAATATTCTTCGAATATGCTAGGATAGTGCCAACCCTTGCTTCACCAGAACCAATGTTAATTTCCCGTTATATTTGGGGATTAATTGGGGAAATAAGACATGTAGTCAAGGCAGCTAGACCTCAAACCATAGAAGAAGTTGTAGAACTAGCCAATACCTTGACAGATGAATTAGTCCGTACCCGAGAAAAGGATCAAAGAAGGAACCTAACCCAAAAGCTCACACAAGAATTTCGTTCTGGAAATTTTAATCGTGGGAAAAATATAGGTTCTACCTTTACACCTTACTGTAGGAATTGCAAAAGAAAGCATTCAGGAAAATGCTCTATATAATGTAACTTTTGCAAAATATCGGGACACAAGGAAGAAGATTGCAGAAAGAAAATCAGCAGGATATGCTACAACTGCGGAGGACAAGGCCATATCAAGCCTAATTGCCCAAAACTAGCTCCAGCTCCAGACAACAAGAATACCAAAAATGCTAGAGCATTTGTTCTAACTGCAGATGAAGCCAAGATGATTCCAGATGTCATAGCTGGTACGTTTTTAGTTAATGATGTCTTTGCTAAAGTATTATTTGACTCTGGTGCAAACCAAAGTTTTATTAATACATCATTTTGCAAATTTCTAAATCAGTCATTAACTAAACTACCACTAGAATGCTTAGTAGAGACAGCCAATGGAGAAACCATTAGGATTTCTGAAATCTTGCAGGGAGCAAGCATAGAAATTTTAAATCAGAAATTTATAGCAAACCTATATCCCATGAATCTGGCAGGATTTGATGTTGTTTTAGGAATGGATTGGTTGATAGCTAATAAAGGCAGTATTTTATGTGATCAAAAGTCAATACAAGTAAATTCACCAAAAGGTAAAACGATCACAATTAAAGGAAATAAGCCATCTAGATCCACAAAATTCATATCTGTGATGAAAACTGCAAGTTGTATAAGAAAAGGTTCTATAGTGTATTTGATTTCCATAATCACTAACACTAAAGGAAAAGATTTAAAAGACATTCCAGTAGTATCTCAGTGTTCAGATGTATTTCCAGAAGAATTGCCAGGGCAACCTCCAGACAGAGAAGTTGAATTCAGAATTCACCTGCTACCAGGAACATCACCAATTGCCAAAGCACCTTATCGTTTGGCACCCGCCGAAATGCAGGAACTGAAGAAACAATTAGATGAATTGTTAGAAAAAGGATTTATACAGCCAAGTTCGTCGCCATGGGGAGCGCCGATACTGTTCGTTAAAAAGAAGGACGGATCAATGCGTATGTGCATTTACTACCGTGAATTAAACAAGGTCACAATTAAGAATCGGTACCCATTACCGAGAATCGATGATCTGTTTGATCAACTGCAAGGAGCTCGATTTTTCTCTAAAATCGATTTAAGGTCAGGATATCATCAGTTAAAGGTACAGGAAGAGGACATTCCTAAAACCGCTTTCAGAATGAGGTATGGCTATTATGAATTTACTTTCATGCCATTTGGTTTAACCAATGCCCCAGCTGCATTTATGGACATGATGAACCGAATATGTAAACCATATTTTGATAAATTCGTAATTGTTTTCATAGATGACATCCTAATTTACTCTAAGAATAAAGAGGATCATGCAAGGAATTTGCACGCACTTTTAAGTTTATTAAGAAAGGAAAAGCTTTATGCTAAATTCTCTAAGTGCGAATTTTGGTTATAACAGGTACAATTCCTTGGACATTTAGTTAATCATGAAGGAATTTATGTGGATCCAACAAAGATCGAGGCAATTACTAAATGGAAAACCCCTGAATCACCAACCGAGGTTAGAAGTTTCTTAGGATTGGCCGGCTAATATAGAAGGTTTATTAAAGATTTCTCTTGAATAGCCATTCCTTTAACTAAGCTAACCTGTAAATCCGTTAAGTTTGAATGGGGACCAAAACAAGAAGAAGCATTTAGAATTCTTAAGAAAAGATTAACTAACACGCCCATATTAGCATTACCCAAAGGAACTGAAGACTTTGTAGTCTACTGTGATGCTTCTAAATTAGGTTATGGATGTGTATTGATGCAAGGACAAAAGGTTATAGCTTACACATCTAGACAACTTAAGAATCATGAAGAGAATTATTCAACCCATGATTTATAGTTAGGAGCTATAATTTTTGCTCTTAAGATTTAGAGACATTACCTTTATGGTAGTAAGTTTACCATATTCACTGATCATAAGAGTTTAAGGTATATCTTCAAGCAAAAGGAGTTGAATATGAGACAAAGACGCTGGATGGAGATGCTTAGTGACTATGATTGTGATATCCAGTACCATGAAGGAAAAGCAAATGTAGTGACAGATGCTTTAAGCCGAAAATATCATAAAAAGCCAAAAAGGGTACGTTCTCTTAAATTAAATCTGCAAGTAGATTTAAATGATCAAATAAGAGAAGCACAAGAATCAGTAATCAAGGACGATTCTGAAAAATTAAAAGATATGCTGAAAGAATTAAAACAAGGAACAGATGGAATTTGGAGATTCCATGAAAAGAGAATGTGGATACCTAAATTAGGAAACCTACGCCGTTATATTTTAGAAGAAGCCCATAAATCTAAATATACGATGCATCCAGGAAGTGATAAAATGTACCAGGATTTTAGGAAAAATTTCTGGTGGATAGGAATGAAGAAGGACATAGCAGCCTATATTTCTAAATGTTTAACCAGTTCACAAGTCAAAGCTGAACATCAGAAACCCTCAGGTTTGTTACAGCAATTAGAAATGCCGGTGTGGAAATGGGAATTGATAACAATGGATTTTGTTACTAAATTACCCAAAACTAAGAAGGGAAATGATACAATCTGGGTGATTGTAGATAGGCTAACTAAGTCAGCTCATTTCCTACCAACGAAAGAAACTTTCAGTATGGAACAATTAGCTAAGTTGTATGTAAATGAAATTGTTTCTTTACATGGCATTCCTTTATCAATTGTTTTTTATAGGGATAGCCGCTTTACATCTCATTTTTGGTCAAGTTTCCAAAAGGCAATGGGCACCAAGTTAAAAATAAGTACAGCTTATCATCCTCAAATGGACGGACAAAGCGAAAGGACAATTCAAACAATGGAGGACATGCTTAGAGCTTGTGTAATTGATTTCGGAGGTAATTGGGACGATCACTTACCTTTAATAGAATTTTCTTATAATAACAGTTATCACACAAGTATCAATGCTGCACCATTCGAAGCACTTTATGGACGTAAGTGCCGAACCCCAGTCTGTTGGGCAGAAATTGGGGAAAAGCAACTATCTGGACCTGAGATAGTGCAAGAAACGACTGATAAAATCATTCAAGTCAAGGAACGACTGAAAGCCGCACGTGATCGACAGAAGGGCTATGCTGATAACCGACGCAAGCCATTGGAGTTTAAAGTAGGAGATAAAGTATTGTTGAAAGTCTCTCCTTGGAAAGGAGTAGTAAGATTCATCAAACGAGGAAAGCTAAGCCCCAGATATATTGGACCTTTTGAGATTATTAGAAGAATAGGATCTGTAGCCTATCAGCTACAACTGCCAGAGGAAATGGCAGGTATACATGATGTGTTTCATGTATCTAATCTCAAGAAGTGTTTAGCTGATGAATCACTGATAGTACCTCTTAAGGATATAGAGGAAAATGAACAACTCAAATTTGTGGAAAGACCTCTACAAATTAAAGACAGGAAAGTCAAGAATCTCAAGCATAAGAGACTAGTTCAAGTCAAAGTAAAGTGGGACTCCAAAAGAGGACCTGAGTACATATGGGAACTCGAGTCAGAGATGCAAAGGAAATATCCGTATTTGTTCCAGTAGATCTCGAGGACGAGCTCTAAAACAAGGTGGGGAGAATGTAACAACCCTCGGTAAAACCAACATTCTCATAATATTTCTGACGCCTTAGTATATTGTAAAAAGTCCCAATATGTCTTTAAATACACCCCGTATGTGAAAACCGAACCCGTATTATGTTATAACATATAAAATAAATTAAAAACATGAAATATTAAGCTGAGGCGGGTCGCGTAGACCCACCCCATGCTCTTACGCGGGCGGTATCAAGGCTGGAACCAGAATCCACTGATTTCATTAGTTCAAGCGGGTCGCGTAAGCTTAAGCTTACGTTGACGCGGGCCGTGAGAGATCATGAAACGCGGAGACATCCTGAGCTGACACGTGTCGACATCGTGGCGAGTCTACTTGGTGACCGGGACAAGCTATTCAGTTAACCAGGGTTGACGCGGGCCGCGTAACCCTGGCCTGTGCTTTACGCGGGCCGCGTGAGAGTCGGGTTTTGCAACTATAAATAGAACGCATTAGTTTTCGTTTTCCGTCGCTCATTCTCAATTCTCAAATCACAATTTCTGAATTAGAGGCATTATAGTCGGGTATTATACCCCTAATTAGCGAGGTTTTGCTCCGTTGTAAGTATTATAACCCCAGTTTCGTAACAGTTACGCTACCCGATTGATTTAGGGTTCCGTAACAACTGCGTGGTTCTGCCCGACGTAGTTGTTGGAATACCGTCTCGGGGAGGGTATCATTAATATTCCAAAAGGGTTATGGTACTAACCAATGTACATTTGTATAAATTATAGATTATATCCAGGAAACCCTTACAAGAAGTCTAAGATAGCAATGTGAGTTTATCCTCTTTTTGTTAATCTTTTTGTAATGTTTTACAAAACCTTAATTATTTACAATGTGATTAAGCGGTGATTGAGTCTTTGTAGTTCTTCAATTACTGCCGGTATTATGGGGTTTTGTATACAAAATTTATTACTTGCGAGTAGTAAGTCGGAATGACAGTACGTTACCATTGGACAACGAGTTAGCCAATGTGTAATATGACCCACAAGTCAAGGATTGACAATACTGAATGAGTAATTGTGTAGAAATAAACAATGTGATCGCTCTCAATACAGTGTTAATTGATAAAATGTTTCTTGATTAAACTGGGATTCACTCACCAGTATTTCCCGCTGACAAAATATTTTTAAAACATGTTTCAGGTAACACAATGTGAAAGCCAACTGGGAAAAAGCCAGCTCGAGAGCACTGACGGCTTGGGAAATAAGTGGCTATAAAAGTTACCTAATAAACGATGTTTTAAATTCCATAAAATAGGGTTTGTCCCTATAAATGTATTGTAATAAGAAACTTGGGTTTTGCCCATGTGTTTATTAATATCAATTATGGTGGTTTTACTCTGATAAACATTTCCTAACTACGGTCCTGATGTAAATTCCGCTGCCAAATTAACGAAACCTGATACCACCACCACTAAGTTTGCGTCCGCCCGTTCCCGGGACAGATAAGGGATCGGGGGTTGCGACATGGGGGTAATCTTGTGATTGGTGGAAATCGTGGTATGGTCATTAGCGTTTCGTTATATCGGTTGTTGATCGAAGAAACAGGAGGTTGGTGATTTTCATACGAAGAAATGAGCGAAAACAAAAATCCAACAAATAACCGAAGAATTTCGCCGACTATTCGGTTCTCTAAAGACAGTTCAAGTAATGGTAGATAGCGACAATGACACGAAAGAAAAGTTCGTTGCATCATGGTCACGTGAGTATATCATTGGTCCAAAACAAAGTTTGGATGATAGGGTTTCGAGTTGCACAACGACAACGCGTGTAACTGTGACTGCTTCGTTTCTGGTGACGACGACTAGTGGAGATGATGGGGTTTGTCAACATGGACACGTGGGTATATTATTCTCCTAAATCCGAGTTCGTTTGGGTCGGTTCTGGTCCACGTGAATGTTGTCATGCAAACCGAATGTACGGAGGATCAGATCTGAATTCTAGCTTTAACGGCGACGTCATGTCGAGAGAATCGTATGACTATATGCATAAAACAGTTTTCGTAGTGGGGTCAGGAGAAAACAGGAAAAGGATTTTATCACCACACGTCAAATTTCAAGTAGATAGTTGGGTGTCAAAGCGAGCACACTAGGGCTAATAAGGGCAACATGCTACTACGTTAACTAAGCATACCATAAACAACGCATCATGCAAATGTGACTAACAAGTAGGTAACATAAACATAGACCACACCATCTAAAGTGTTGAGCCTCGCACGTGGAGCGAAGTGTCGTTGTGGATCGTTGAGCACTAAACATGTTATAGTCTGGTTTTTGTCCAAAATATTTTTCCCTTTTTAAAACCGAGTTCACTATAACCAATGGCTCTGATACTGTGACAACTGTCACTTTTCCGTACATTCCGTACACTAATTGAACAGTAATCTGTGCTTTAATAACTGTGCATGATCTAGTTTACAAGACAAATGAATTTCTGATTACTATTATATACATACAATGGAATTTCATGTTGCAAAACTTACTACATGCAACACGATATAGTTCTAATAATGCACAGAACAGAATTGGCACCATTATCAGACAAACTAAAATGCTGACGAAGTTCAGTACATAGACAGACAGTGTTTTGAGGCCCAGTATGAGCCAGAGACTACGTATTACACTAGTATTGTGTGTAGGAAAGTAAGGACCACAAAACTGCTTTTCTAGGTGATAGATAAAGTGCCGAAAAGTGCCTAAAACCCACAAAAAGTGCAGAATTCTTCATAAATCAGCAAAATTCAGCATTTTAACAAGTTTATTACATGCAAAAATATGACTAAATGGTCCTGAATGCTTTCCTAAGTGTCGGGAATTAAAAGTGTCACAAAGGGGTACATAAAGAACACTAAACGGTATAGTTTGACACTTTAACGAACCGGTATCTAACCGAACAACCGGACACTATCCGAAACACCAAAATTATACTAGAAACATTGTTTTAATGTTTCTGAGCTAGTTATGATCCCCGAACACCCTAACACACTATATAATGCATGATACACATAAACACTAACTAATACACTTAACTAAACATAAAAACCCAACTAAAGACCCCCCCCCCCCATGGTGGACGGTCAACATGTGGCCCCACCTTGATCTTGTGAAATCTTCTCTTGATCTTGCTTGGATTCACCTAGATTTGTTTAGATATTGTAGTGTACTTTGAGAACATATGAACCATTGGTCAAGAGCATAATATGGATTATAAGTAAATCATCATCAACATCTTTCACACTTCCCAACACCACACTTCATCTCCTTCTCCCTCTCCTCCAATCGGCCGAGAACAAGCACCCACCACCCCACCATCATCATCATCTCACTCTCATTCAATCCATATACTCACAAAGGTGTAAGGAACCATATAAGAAGGTTTGGCGGTCTCGGATCTTGAAGTACCTCTCCCGATTGCTTTTATCCAACTCATTTGTCATCTACAACATCAAGTGTTCTTCCCTAGCCTTGTGCTAGTAGTAAGGCCCTTATGAACTCTTGATACTTCATATATTGTTGGTTAAAAGATGATGAACAATGTTAATATTGTTGAAAACTAAAGAACATATTCATAAAACTCTAACATAAGCTTATAAGCATATGAATACTTGTTGATTTGTGAGTATTTGCTTCTTGATGATTAATGATTTGTGTTAATGATGTTAGACATCATAAGGAACCTACTAGATTGTGATTAAACACATGATCTAGTATGTTAAGGTGGTGATTGATGTGCACAAAATGCAACATATAAATTACATCAATTGTGGCATAAAACTAACCCTTTTTAGTACTAATGTTGGAAAAAGTGTGTTTTTGTCTTCCTTTTGTATTTTCAAGATTTAATGAGCTCAAATGAACAAAAGAAGCAAAAAGGCAGCTAAATCTAACATAAATACAAGAAAAGGAACGAACATGGCATGCCCGACCTCCCCGACAGCATATTCCCAAGCAAAACAAGAAGAACAGAAGGCTGAACACGCCCCGTGCTCAATGAGCACGGGGGCGTGCCCAAGTTTCAGCAGAAAAGACAAAGTTGTAGAAGCTTCTATCGCCCACCACGGGGTCGTGCTTAGCGGACACGGGGCCGTGGTCAACTCTAAGATTCGCAGAATCTAGGGAAATCTTGATAGTACAGATACGCTTCTGCGCACGGGGTCGTGCTCAGCGGACACGAGGGCGTGGTCAACTAATGCAGACAAACTGCGTTTAATGAAGAAAGAGAAGGAGGATGGACACGGGGCCGTGCCCAATGGACACGGGGCCGTGCCGGAGCTGCTGTTCAGGCTATATATAGGGGTGCTTGGCTCATTTGCAAACCATCCCTTGGCACACCACCTCTCTCACACTTCACCTACCCACCACCATCACAACACCATCATCCACCACCATCATCCATCATCTATCATAGAGTGTGTGAGTCGTCTCGGGATACAAGATTGATCGTAAGAGTTCTTGACAATCAAAGGCCATGTTTGCCTAAGTCTCTTACATCACTTGGTGAAGACAAGTGTTTAGTGTAATTCTTTTTTATTTTTAATCTTTTCGCACTTTTTATTTGGTTATGTATTAATGACTTTAATAACTAGTTTCTTATATTGAAGGTGATTCTTCCTTATCGTTTGTCCATGGCGTCTTGGCATTATTTTACTGTCTATATAAAATAAAAGATTTTCACCATTCATATCTCCACGGTCTATATGGAGATATGTTGGCTACGTGGTCGGGGGTTAAGGGAATGGTTCGGTAAGAGTCTTGCCATTGTTCAGTGTATAGATCCTGCAAAGGACCTGGGTCAAATTTAGTAGGATCTCCTTCAATACCCACCGGTATTGGATGGCGGGGGGTCCAAACTCTTTGATCCCCTCATAAGTAAGCTACTATTAAAACTTTAACCCAGCTATTTAGGACTGTATCCCTGCTGACTCAGACTACTTAGCCGAGGGAAACGTCACCTTCAAAAGAGGGGCCTACCATATTATGCATCAATAAATTAATTAATTATCTTTCAATAATCCGACCCTTGAGGATTGTATCCTTGCTGACTTAAACTACTGGGTTGAGGGTAACGTCACCTTCAAAAGAGGGGCCTACTACAATAACTAAGATAATCTCTTAAAAAGTGCAAAAGTGCGGAAATAATCAAAGGTTACACTACACACGAGTCGGATCCAAGTGATTCATCTTGTCTATCTGTTTTTACTTTTATTTTATTTTTCAGCATTTTAGTTAGCTTTATTTTTCTAGTGTAAAAACCTTTTTTTCTAACTATTGATTTGATTAGACGTTGAGGATAAACCGGTACTAAAAGCTCTTGTGTCCTTGGACGACCTCGGTATCTTACCAACACTATACTACGTCCACGATGGGTGCACTTGCCCATATGTGTGTTTAGTGTTAGTAAATATCAGGTTTTATAAATTTAAAACTTGGCTAAAAAGTGTAAAAGGATTTTAAGAAAGTTAGGAATTAACGGCCTAATCGTTTTTTTTTTATTTTTCTGTTTTTTTAGGATTTTCTTAATTTTTCAGCTTCTGCAGAACTCAGCACGGGCCGTGCCCGCTGAACACGCCCCGTGCCCAATCTTTGGAACTGGCAATCTTGTTTTAAGTCAGACAGTAAGCTGAACACGGGGCCGTGCCCACTCAACACGCCCCGTGCCCAAGTTTCAGTTACTGAAAACTAAACCGTAAGATCCCGACGGTTGGTAATTTCTGACACAAACATGAGTGATACTGATATTTTTTACTTTCGGCACTCTTATGGTACGTGGTGTCAAATATGTGGTGGCTCTCATAAAGAATTAGAATGTTATTTTCTAAATTATAAGCCCCACTATATAGACCCATTGTTTTCCTGTAGCCTTAAGAGGGGCGAAAGTAAAAATAATCCCTATCTCTCCCTCGAATGCTCTCAACCAGACCTTCTAGGAGAAATGCTTCTTGATAAACTATTTCAATTAGAAGATCTAATTCTTAATTGGTTAAAAGAACTTAAGATGGATTTCATTAATTCATCTCAAGACGATACCCAAGAAGAATTGTTGGGATCGCATTCGAATAAAAACAAATTCGTTGTTCCCGATATCACCTTTAACTCTAGCGAAGACTTGGGTGATAGTCGTCCCTGTTCCGATTGTGCCGTGAAGGACTCTCCATCGACTTCGTTCGGTGCATACATAGACCTGAGCGATTCGGCATACACCTTCTTTAACGAGAGCCCGGGAAAGGGTTGGACTTGTCCACCTACATTTAGCATAGGAATCACCCTCACAGACAACCTCTTGCATTCTCGTCTTAATCTAGAACAATTAAGGTATCTTAGGCACTTCGGGGTTGTTCCATCCAGTAAGGAACCGCCCGATCTGGATAAATTCCTTAAAAAATAGGAAAACTCCATTAGACAGCTTCTAGACACGGGGCCGTGTCTAGGTCAACACGCCCCCGTGTCCACCAAAAGATTCCTTTCTGATTTTCATCAGAATACGGACAAAATGTGCCAGGATTCTGTCTGCAAACGGGGCCGTGTGCAGTGTGCTGTCGTTTTCTATAATTGCAGCAAGATTCCTGCTCATTTGGACCACTCCAAAGACAAAGATTTGCTGGGATCTTCACTCATACCATCCTAGGTATATTCTAAAGAAGGTTCTCAACAACCATCTTGTCTTTTCCACTTTTGTTCATTGCCTTCTACTTCAATTTTCACTCAATACCTCCATTAAAGCTTGAAATCTCCATGATTCCAAGTTTTATTGTAATGTTTGTAAGGTTATTATTCAAGGAATCTTGTTTAAAATGAGTTATACAACTTTGTTTTAAATTATTTATGCTTAAAAGTACCTTATAAATTGAAAAAATAATCTAAAACTCCAAGATTCCTTGCTCTAAAAACCTGCAGATGGCTGAACACAGGGCCGTGTTCATTGAACACGGGGCCGTGTCCGAGGTACTGTTCCATAAAAATTGAACTCTTTTCGGTCTGTTTTCTCATAATGGCGAGCAGAACTAGCGGAACATCTTCGTCGCAATCAAGGAACAACCGGCAGGGGAGGAGGTCATCAACGGTAGAGGACTCTCTTGTAAACTATGTTTACGCTTTAAGAGAGGCTATTGATGAAATGATGGGGGTGGAAGAAGCATTGGTCGACCGTATCAATCACTTAACGGTGGGACTAGAAGGGTGTCTTCGAGAGGTTAACCTTTTGCACCAAAGGTTGAACATTCTCGCCTCTCCTCCTTTGGTGCCAATAATCACCCAAAGGGCATGGAATGTGGTGCCTGAAGTCATCATACCAGCCGAATGGTACACCATACACCCGGGACCTCCTCGCGATATACTACAAGGGGTTCCGGTTGGTGTCACTCCCCCTCCACAAGATGTTGAGGAAAATGAAGCCGCCTTCTTCCTCCCGAGAGAGATAGAAGAATGGCTTTAACAACATCTAGGGAGCATCCATCGGCTCGGAGTTCTACAAAGATACCGGAAAACTATTTCCGGAATTTTGGTTCTTAATGTAAAAATAGAGCTCCTTAGAATGATTTTATGTATCACTTAACCTATCTAGTTTAGGACTTTTAACTTTTATTTTTCTATTTTGTTTTTAATTTTTTAGGATTATTATGTAATTCTCTCTATGTTTTAATGAATGATGGTTTTAGATAATTTGGTGTTTAGATGATGTTGTAATGGATAAAACACACTCGGGATGGTGAAGGATACCAAGGAAACTTGAACCAGCACCCCATGCACAAAAATAGGGCCATCCGACAAAATTTTCTTCATTACAGTAAGTTCAGCACGGGCCGTGCTCAGCCAACACGGCCCCGTGCTGCACAATCTGCAGAAAATGCCAAGTTCAGGTAACTAGACACGGGGCATGCTCACTGAACACGCCCCCGTGCCCAGGCTTCTGTTTCTTTTACAAACTTTTGTTACTGGCGATCTGAACACGGGGCCGTACCCGGACACCACGGGGCCGTGTCCAGACGCCCAGTAACATAATTTTTTGCTTTTTCGCACCTTTTTACACATTCAATCAACCTAAAAACTTATTTTTGGGACACATTGAGGACAATGTGTAATTTAAGTGTGGGGGGATGCTAAAACCTTGAATCTTGCAAGTCCTAATCAACAAGCCTTACACAAAACTCTATTGGAACCGCTAATCACCCCAAAGTTTTTCAAAAAATTTTCATTTTTTTTACTTGTCTAGGTTTAATTTGGGAAGTTCAAGTTCTAAAAAGGTTATATTTTTACAAATTTACAACCGATAGCGTTGTGATAAAAAGAACCAACATAAGAAAATTATGAAACGGCATGACAAGTTTAGTTTAAATTTGATTGTATATACTTGATCACATAAAAACCCATTCCCACAAAAAGTGAGTTTTTGAGCCTTTATTGAGCATACAAATACTTATCTTTAAACTAAATGCTCATTTTTTGTTTCTTGTGTGAATAGCCGCTTGGTTCTTACGACTCTAGAACTTGCCACGACGATACATTCCCGGTCCTTATCAACTTAAACCCGAGTAAGTAAATGATGGTGGTATTAGGACTAACCCTTTTTATTTCTACACCATTATTTTTTTTTACCACCTACCCAAAATCCCCCTAGTTAACCCCTTTGAGCCTAAACCTTTTCATTTCTTAACCCAAAACAAACACCCTTTTACCCACCAAAACCTTTTTATTTTTAACCCTTTTGTTTTAGTAACAAGCTCGGTTTTTTTATGACTTCCTTGTCGAAAAAAAGAATATGAGGATGATGAAGCCAAAAGAAATAACAAACAAGTTTATCAAAAAGAAATTTGTTTGAAGAATGGCTTCATCAAAATAAAAAGTTACAAAATAATAACAAGTCTTACGAAAACCGACGCTTTTTACGCCTTTCGCCCTTTTACTAACCACTAACCCAACCACCCACCTTTAACCCAAGCCTAACCCTTCACCCAAAAAGTCCTCTTGATATTTACAAAGGTATATAGTTAAAAAGGAGGAGGATTGATTGCTTGGCAAGCCTATGGTAGGAGTAAGTTCCATGCCGCTCTCGAGTGATTCACTAAAATACATCTTCGGCCTAGTGTTGAGTGATCCCCCGTGAGGTATGTGAACTTGTATATAAATGGAATTTTAAAAAGGCATGTTATGCCCTAATAAGTAAATTATCTTATGTAATGTTTAACAAATCATGACGAATAGGATTCTAAATAAATAAAAATAAAACTTAATAAAGAATCTTGGAAATCCCGACACTCTATGACAAGCCCAAAAACCTTCTCTTCTACCCGTTCCATTTGGGAGTGTAAAGCCACATTATAAAGAGTTTTGCTTAAGGACAAGCAAAGATTCAAGTGTGGGGGTATTTGATGTGCACAAAATGCAACATATAAATTACATCAATTGTGGCATAAAACTAACCCTTTTTTAGTACTAATGTTGGAAAAAGTGTGTTTTTGTCTTCCTTTTGTATTTTCAGGATTAAATGAGCTCAAACGAACAAAAGAAGCAAAAAGGCAGCTAAATCTAACATAAATACAAGAAAAGGAACAAACGTGGCATGCCCGACCTCCCCGACAGCATCTTCCCAAGAAAAACAAGAAGAACAGAAGGCTGAACACGCCCCATGCTCAATGAGCACGGGGGCGTGCCCAAGTGTCAGCAGAAAAGACAAAGTTGTAGAAGCTTCTATCGCCCACCACGGGGTCGTGCTCAGCGGACACGGGGTCGTGGTCAACTCTAAGATTCGCAGAATCTAGGGAAATCTTGATAGTACAGATACGCTTCTGCACACGGGGTCGTGCTCAGCGGACACAGGGGCATGGTCAACTGATGCAGACAAACTGCATTTAATGAAGGAAGAGAAGGAGGATGGACACGGGGCCATGCCCAATGGAAACGGGGCCGTGCCCGAGCTACTGTTCAGGCTATAAATAGGGGTGCTTGGCTTGGTAAGAGTCTATATGGAGATATGTTGGCTACCTGGTCGGGGGTTAAGGGAACGGTTTGGTAAGAGTCTTGCCATTGTTCAGTGTATAGATCCTGCAAAGGACCTGGGTCAAATTTAGTAGGACCTCCTTCAATACCCACCGGTATTGGAAGGCGGGGGTCCAAACTCTTTGATCCCCTCATAAGTAAGCTACTATTAAAACTTTAACCCGGCTATTTAGGACTGTATCCCTGCTGACTCAGACTACTTAGCCGAGGGTAACGTCACCTTCAAAAGAGGGGCCTACTACAATAACTAAGATAATCTCTTAAAAAGTGTAAAAGTGCGGAAATAATCAAAGGTTACACTACACACGAGTCGGATCCAAGTGATTCATCTTGTCTATATGTTTTTACTTTTATTTTATTTTTCAGCATTTTAGTTAGCTTTATTTTTCTAGTTTAAAAACCTTTTTTCTAACTTTTGATTTGATTAGACGTTCAGGATAAACCGTTACTAAAAGCTCTTGTTTCCTTGGACGACCTCAGTATCTTACCAACACTATACTATGTCCACGATGGGTGCACTTGCCCATATGTGTGTTTAGTGTTAGTAAATATCGTGTTTTATAAATTTAAAACTTGGCTAAAAAGTGTAAAAGGGCTTAAAATATACATAAAAATATATTACACTACACGCACATCATGATCTTGTGAAAAACCAAGATCATCATGCTTTGTGTTTACATGAACTTGAATAATAAAAGTTGTTTTCACATGATGATGATCTAAACAAAATACAAGTCTTGTGAGTAGATGATTTCTAAAATAATTTTCCAAGGAAACCAAGCTAAATCACAAAGATTTACATGAACATTGTTTAAAAAGAACTAATCATGTTTCTAGTGTTGAAACAAGTATAAGAATACATCGTTTACAAGAAAAATACAAAAGAATGATTTTTGGAAAAATCATCTAGTAAGTTGTAAACACCTAAATCTTTTAAGAATGAGATTTTTAAAGAAATAAACACACTTTAAAGGGTAACTAAGTCTACTAATCATACTACCAAGTTACTACAAGTTTTTATGAAAACTCAAGTTCATGATCATTATGTAGATAGCTTTGTTTTAGCACTTGGTAAGTGTAGATTGATTGTTGATTGTTTATGATGATTTTTGAAAAGAAAATGATATGCTTTAATAGCATGGACACCTCCATTTTTAGGGGAAACTATGGCAAAATTTTCTAAAAATACAAACACTTAGAAAAATATTTTCTAAACAAGTATTTACAAGTGAGTTTTAACTATGGTTTTCAATACAAACCTTGCCATAGATTTTGTTACAAAAATACAAGTATCGGAGGTTGGTTTTTATAAATAAAAATGGATAAATATGTGTTTAGAATATATATTTACATTTATGACACATTGTGTGTGATTATTTGTATACTTGGTGTAATAGTTATGTTATTTTAGGAATTAAAGTAATATAACTTAACAAAATACCAAGAATTTACAATCTAAAATAATACCAAAAATCACAAGGAATAAATATATAAGCTACACACTTAATATTGTGAAATCGAACGCAAGAACGTAACTTACAAGATATTCCGGAAACAACATTTTGAGCATATTTTTGGTAAATATTATTTTGGATACAAAAGAAAGGAAAGTATGATTTTTATTATTATTACAAAGTATATCATATCTTCGACAAGGAGAAAATATATTTCGGAAGTTAAAATATATTTTCTTGAAATATTTAGAAGATATGTGAATTTTGAGAAAAATATATATTTTCTTGGAATACATTATTTTTGGGACAAAACAAGTTTAAATATACTTTCTAAAGTAATACTTGAAAATATATTATTTTGGAAACTACAAATACGAAAATACGAATACACATGTATGAGAATACCCCCATCCTTGGGAAGGAAATGTGAATATAAATACTTGAGAAGTATTGATACAAAAACATTGTTTAACAATTATTCCAAAATTAAATATAATTTAAAGTTAAAATAATTATTATTTTAACAAGGAATTATAACTTGGAATAATATTGGAGACATAATAGAAACGTAACTAAAAAACGTAAATACTAAGACAATGCATGGCCCGTTCGTCTAATAGACCCTAGTATATTGTAGGGAGTCGTGTTTGCTGAGGAGATTTGAGTTACGAGTATCGAAGACGCAAAACAGTGAGTTCATGCTCCCCCTTTTCTCTTAACTGTTTTTGGTTTTATTACTCTCGGGGGTGGAATACATGTTACGAATGCTTAAACGGTATGAAATGCACTATTAGATCATGTGAGCATAGACTTAATATTGAAATGCCATTAATTCTTAATTAGGGATGAAGGTTAGATCTAACGGGTACGGCCGAGCCCCACTCATGGTCCTCATGTGATCACTTGAGTGCTTCGGTGTCCCAGTCGAGGGAAATTGACATAGTCAAGGGAAATTGACATAGTCAAGGGAAATTGACATGGTCAAGGTAAATTGACATAGTCGAGGGAAATCGACATAGTCGAGGGAAAATCGACATAGTCGAGGGAAATTGACATAGTCAAGGGAAATTGACATGGTCAAGGTAAATTGACATGGTCAAGGTAAATTGACATAGTCGAGGGAAATCGACATAGTCGAGGGAAAATCGACATAGTCGAGGGAAAATCGACAAGGGTATAAGCCTACTCATTATGAGTGCTCCGTATGTCCTCACATGCCTTAATGTACTTGTAAAAAATTTATTTGGTATGTTCATACACGCTTTTCATACCTGTTTTCAAAGGAGTCTCTCAAAGGTTTACAAGTACTCAAACAAAACGCATGAATTCGCTCAACTTTTGTTGATGTTTTCCAAAATTACATGTATTTCAGGTGACAAGTTGGATCTTGGGCGCGGGTGTTGTTTCTAGAAGTAGACTTCAAGTTTAGATGTCATCCACTTTTGTTGGTTTGTAACCTAGTCGAAGGTTGTGTTTTAAAACTTAAATAATCGGTGTTTGTAATACTCAAATTTTATGAATGGATGAACATCGTTTTGATCATGTAGTTGTTTATTATGATTGAATGCAATGATATTAAACAAGTTACACATCATACGCTTCCGCAAAAGTCAGGGTGTGATAGTTTGGTATCAGAGCTTCGATTGTAGTGAACTAGGATTCCTTCTCGAGTCTGGACTACAATCACTAGAATTCTCTCACAAAAACATTTTACAAAAAGGTTTTCATTGCATTCACGTAAGCGTCAAGATCCATGAGTCAAACATTTTTTTCAAAGAAGAGACAAGGCAAGGACATTAGTGGGGAGGAGAATACACCAAAATAAGGTACCAACTAAGGCATAGTGTCACACCCCCAAAATCCACACGCGGAGTATCACCGCTTGGAGGCGTGACATGACCATGATCGAGCCACCAATCATATTGAACAACATAATTATGTAAATAAAACCAAACACAATACGATTGGTGACCAAAAGGAAGTAAACCGATTTTAGGTTAACAGCGGAAGCATAAAACGTAAGTTCACAGTTCATAAGTTTAAAGTCTCAAACATAAGTTCCATAGGTTTATAAAGTTCAATTATTAAGTATGGGATATAGCAACCCATGTTCCACAACAACCTCCTCCTCGTGCAAGCTCCCAAAAGCATCTAGCGACCTGTAAGGCATGTAACAACTAGTCAACAACAAAGTTGAGTGAGTTCACGTTTGGTTGCTTAGTTTTAAGTGTTTCTGAAAACGTGGTTTGACTTTCGTTGGCTTATTTGCCGTGGGGGTTACCCCGTAGTTGAAAGTACATTTAACCAATTCCCTTTTTCTTTACCCAATCCATAACCATGATCAGTGGGGGTTTTCCCCGTTTGAACTACTAGACGGAATGATATCGACTGCTACGCAAATAAGTTGTGCCCTATATCAGTGTCTATCATCACTGACAGTCTGCCATAGTCCATTAGTACACGCCCGTCCGACTGGCACGGTGTGAGGTTTGTTAAACCTAATAGCGCTATTAACTAATGACCCGCTCGCCATTGGCCTCGGCGATTAAGTCGATATAAATTGAGGGACTTCATGATAGAGTTTTGTCTAGCTAGTTTAAAGGTTGTTGTCCTGCACCAGGAGGACGAACGTACGTATTCTGCACCAGGAGAATTCGTAGGTTTAATAATGGCATCCACTCTATGGAGGATGGCCGTACATATCCTACCCAAGGAGGATATGTAGATTTAGTTTTAATTCTTTAACCCATTCCTAAACCACCGGGAATCCCATGCCTTAGAAAGTGTGTGAACTCACCTCGGTTTGCTCGGTTAGATTCTCAATATAGCTAACAGTCAAGGTCGGTCAATCACGTCCTAGTATGATTTACCAGTTAGTCATTTAGTGGCTTTCAAATAGAACACAAAGTTCCTACACGTATCTATCACATAACATGCATCACTGTAACGGTTTATGCCCATCTAAGTTTCCCGTCCATTCCCCACTCAAAATCAAACATACGATAATGCACATAACATATATAACATGTCAAATCATTCACAGATAGCATACTCGACATTTAGACACGCAAATCACTACTTATGTCGTTTCAACTTCTATACTCGAAACTGGGCTGTTTTCGGGGATTTTAATAAAATAGTTAACATGTTCCAAAAATTCCCAAATTTTTACAGAATGTCTTAAACGTTCCATATTTTATTGTGTAAAAATATCGGGGTCCGGTTCATCACCAATATTTTATAAAAATTCATATTCGGGACTGAACTCAGATTTATGTATTTCTGACCACAGTCCACGAAACAATTTATTAAAAATTCATCGTAAGTCCGATTTGCGAAATTCCAGTGGGGTAATTACAAATACTTCAGTTATAATCTACAGTAAAATTTTCATGGTCCGATTCATCACAAAACTCCGGTTATGACTGAAAGTACGACACCCATTTATTGCTGTCAAAATTCAGCTTAAGTAGCTGTTACAAATTAACACTTTAAAAATAGTAAACGGAGTCCAAAAATTACGATTCCGGTGCCATTAGAACCGTATTTCATAATAACATATTTTAGATTCAAAATATCGATTTTTCGTTGAGGTTAAGACCTGTTTACAGCCAACAGAAGTGGGCTGTAAAAGTTGGACAGATTCTGATTCTTTTGTGTTTAACCTTCTAAATCGTGTTCGATCGATTCCTTTAACAAGT
This sequence comes from Helianthus tuberosus, assembly GCA_030545235.1. Taxonomy (NCBI): domain Eukaryota; kingdom Viridiplantae; phylum Streptophyta; class Magnoliopsida; order Asterales; family Asteraceae; genus Helianthus; species Helianthus tuberosus. The sequence goes on from CM060366.1 coordinate 125,829,779, forward strand.
TTAGTGACCACAACAACATCATATACTAGTATCATTCAGTAAAGCATCAGATAATCAACAAATAATCATGATCACACAAGATCTACATGATTTATACACCTAACTTTTCTTTATCCACCCTTTATCACTTTATGTTTAAGATTAATGTAAGTTCTTTAGTGTTTCATGGATTTTCATCATCGAACATCTATTAACCACCTAAATACCATAAAGAATGAACGGATCTAAGTTCTTACCACTAGCTCAAGGCTAGGGAAGTTCGAGTGAGGAAATGTGGTGGTTAATAGCGAATGGAAAAGGTCCTTCCACTTTCGAGAGCACCGAGCTTCGTTGTACGACCCGTAGCACCTTTGAGTGTATGTAAAATGGCTTGATCAAGACTTGATGGTGGTTGTATGGTGGGAGGTGGTGGCTGCCGAAAGCATGGAGGGAGAGAGTGAGGAAGAAGGTGTTGCATAGAATGAGCTCTCTTACTTACATGTAACTCTTATATCCAACTTTAGGGATTTGTCCATGGGATATTATGTCTCATAAGTACATAGCATATATCTTAGCAAATCTTACAAGATTCAAGTAAGATCAAGGGAGATCTCTAGAATAGGCCATGTGGGCCGTAATGTAGGTGGGGGGGGGGGGGGGGGGTAGTAGATTAGGTGCTAACCAATTGGTTACAATCTAGTTATAATTCTAGTGTTAGTTTCATACTTTAGTTAGTGGATATTTTTAGGGGGGTGTTATGATGTTCGGGGATCATAACTGGCTCAGAAAATAAGAACAATGTGTTTAACAATATTTTCGTGTTCCGGGTAATGTCCGGTTATTCAGTTCGATACTGTTCCGTTAAAGTGCTTAATTAATCCGTAAAGCGTCCTACTTATATATTTTTGCAATGTTTTTACTTTCTAACACATAGGAAAATATAACGGACTATTTAGTGACCTTTCTGTACACTATTAGTATATTAACAAATACGTGTAAGCATAACACAGATATCAGAAAGCAGTTAAGTGATTCCACACAGTCGTCAAGCACATTAATTATTATTAATTGAATTGTACGGAATACATGGGATTTTTTAGGGTTGTCACATTCTCCCCCTGTTAAGAGAATTTCGTCCCGAAATTTAGCGCGTGGTTACTGAGGAAGCTAGTTAAGTTGCGTTGTTTTCCAGATTTTCCTGGGGTGTCACATCATCCCCCCGTTGATTTGGAATTTCGTCCCGAAATTCTGCAGTAGCTTCAGCCTCAGTAGTGGTTGCGTTTTTCTTAAACAGTTGGGGATACTTGAGTTTCATTTGGTCTTCCCGTTCCCATGTATACTCTGGGCCACGACGAGCATTCCAACGAACTCGGACCAGAGGTATCTGGGTATGCTTGAGGGTCTTAACATCTCGATCCGTAATCTCTACTGGTTCCTCGACGAATCGCAGCTGGTCGTCGATTGTGAGTTCCTTGAGAGGAACTATGAAGGTCTCATCTGACAGACACTTCTTCAGATTTGATACGTGGAATACGTTGTGAACTCCGCTGAGTTCTTCAGGTAGATCCAACCTGTAGCCGACTTGGCCAATTTTCTCAATGACTTTGAACGGTCCGATATAACGCGGATTGAGTTTGCCTCGTTTGCCAAAGCGGACTACACCTTTCCAAGGTGAGACTTTGAGTAGCGCTCGATCCCCAACCTGGAGCTCGAGTGGTTTTCTTCCCTTATCAGCATAGCTTTTCTGACGGTCACGAGCTGCCGCCATTCGCTGTCGTATCTGAGCAATTTTCTCGGTGGTATCTACCACATGTTCTGGGCCAGTGATTTGGCTGTCACCAACTTCTGCCCAACAGAGAGGCGATCGGCATTTGCGTCCGTACAATGCCTCAAACGGAGCGGCTTGGATGCTGGTGTGGTAGCTGTTGTTATATGAGAACTCCACTAGCGGGAGGTGCTTTTCCCAGCCGTTACCAAAATCGATTACACATGCCCTAAGCATGTCTTCAAGGGTTTGGATGGTGCGTTCAGATTGCCCATCCGTCTGCGGGTGGTAAGCGGTGCTCATATCTAAACGTGAGCCAAAGGACTTGTGCATTGCTTGCCACAGTTCAGAAGTAAAACGTGCGTCACGATCAGATATAATAGAGATTGGCACTCCGTGCCTTGATACCACTTCCTTTAGGTAAATGTCTGCAAGAGTAGAGAACTTGTCCGTTTCTTTGATAGCCAGAAAATGTGCAGACTTGGTTAGTCGATCTACGATCACCCAAATGGTATCGTTTTCGCGTTGAGATCTGGGCAGGCCAGTAACAAAATCCATGGAGATTTGCTCCCATTTCCATTTCGGGATCTCCGGTTGTTGAAGTAGGCCTGATGGTTTCTGATATTCAGACTTGACTCTCGCACAAGTCAAGCACTTACTGACGTAGGTTGCTATGTGGGCTTTTATGCCAGGCCACCAATACGTAGTCTTGAGGTCGTGGTACATTTTGTCTGAACCAGGGTGTACAGAATAACGAGACTTATGTGCTTCATCCATCACAAGCTCGCGTAAGTTGCCATAAAATGGAACCCAGATGCGTCCGTTAACATAGTAGGCACCGTCTCCCTTTTGTTCTAGCCGCTGCCTCGATCCTCGTAGGGATTCAGCCCTGATGTTCTCTGCTTTCAATGCTTCGACCTGGGCATCTTGAATTTGAGCGGGGAGGTTGGATTGGATGGTAAGCTGTAACGCACGTACACGCTTAGGTAAAGTATCTTTTCGACTGAGGGCGTCAGCCACAACATTGGCTTTGCCCGGATGATACTTGATAGCGCATTCGTAATCATTCAAGAGTTCGACCCATCGGCGTTGTCGCATGTTTAACTCCTTTTGCTTGAAGATATGCTCGAGACTCCTGTGGTCGGTGTAAATGGTGCACTTTGTACCGTACAGGTAATGTCTCCATATCTTAAGTGCGAATACAACTGCTCCCAGCTCCAGATCGTGAGTAGTGTAGTTTCTTTCGTGAACTTTAAGTTGGCGCGATGCGTAGGCAATGACCTTGTCACGTTGCATCAATACGCAACCAAGTCCTTGGATGGAAGCGTCGCAATAAACCACGAAATCATCGGTGCCTTCTGGCAATGAGAGGATAGGCGCGCTACAAAGTCTATCCTTTAGATGTTGAAATGCGGACTCCTGTGCATCACCCCAACGATAGATGACACCCTTCTGAGTCAGTGAAGTGAGAGGTTGCGCAATCTTGGAGAAATCTTTTATAAACCTTCTGTAATATCCGGCCAAACCCAAGAATTGGCGGATTTCTGTTGGTGTGCGGGGTGCAGGCCAGTTCTTGATCGATTCAACCTTAGATGGATCCACATGAATTCCATCCTTGTTTACCACGTGGCCTAGAAAGTGGACTTCGCGAAGCCAGAAATCACATTTCGAAAACTTGGCATACAACCGTTCTTTTCGAAGAAGTTCCAGCATAAGTCGTAGATGCTGCTCGTGTTCCTCCTGACTCTTAGAATAGATCAGGATATCATCGATGAACACAATAACGAACTTATCCAGGTAAGGCTTGCACACTCGGTTCATGAGATCCATGAAGACTGCCGGTGCATTCGTCAGCCCGAACGGCATAACCAGAAACTCGTAATGGCCGTAACGAGTTCTGAATGCTGTTTTGGAGACGTCCTCATCTCGGACTCTCAGCTGATGGTATCCCGATCTCAAATCAATCTTGGAGTAATAGCTCGACCCTTGCAACTGGTCAAACAAGTCGTCAATACGTGGAAGAGGATAACGATTCTTCACAGTCACCTTGTTAAGTTCGCGATAGTCAATACACATCCTGAAGGTACCATCTTTCTTCTTCACGAATAGTACTGGAGCTCCCCAGGGCGAAGAGCTAGGACGTATAAAACCCTTTTCCAAGAGTTCTTGTAGTTGTGTGGACAGTTCTTCGAGTTCTGATGGGGCTAGACGATATGGTGCTCGAGCTACTGGCGCTGCTCCAGGAGCTAGCTCGATTTGAAACTCAACTTGGCGATGAGGAGGAAGACCAGGTAATTCCTCAGGAAATACCTCGGGAAATTCGCGCACAATAGGGATGTCTTCAATTCTCTTCTCTTCCGTGGATGTGTCAGTAACGAGTGCTAAAATGGCAGTGTGGGCCTTTCGCAAACACTTCTGGGCCTTAAGGAAATAGATGATGCCTTCGACAGCACCACTCTTGTCGCCATGAATCACGAGGGGTTCTTTATCAGAACGAGGAATGCGGATGATTTTCTCCTTGCAAACAATCTCGGCTTGATGATGAGATAGCCAATCCATCCCAATAACGACGTCGAAACTACCAAGTGTGATAGGAACAAGATCGATAGGGAAAGTCTGACCAGCTAAGACGAGGTTACAACCTTTAACTACGTGTGTGGCTTCAAGACTTTTACCGTTAGCTAGTTCTACCGTGCGTTTGGTGTTCAGGAGTGTTGGGGTGCGCTTAAGAATTTGGCTAACTTTCACGGACACATAACTAGTATCGGCACCCGAATCGAATAAAACAGTAACGAAGAAGTCGTCAAGAAGAAACTTACCCATCACAACGTTGGGATCATTCCTTGCTTCTCCCTGACCAATCACGAACACACGACCCCTTGCCCCGTTGCCATTGTTGTCTCCCCCATTTCCGCCTCCATTGTTGTTCCCATTGTGGTTCCCATTTCCTTGGTTATTGTTCTGGTTTTGGTTTAGCTGGGGGCAGTTCCTCTTAAAGTGGCCTTCAGCGCCACACTGAAAGCATCCTTTATTTCCCTGCTGATGCTGTTGCTGGTGGTTCTGTGGGGCTTGTTGTTGTTGTTGGCGATTCTGATTCGCAGGACGTGGGCTCCTGCAATCTTTGGCTTCATGGCCCAGCCTGTGACATCTCTGACATCGACCTTTGTTGCACTGCCCGCTGTGATGCTTGTTGCACCGGTTGCACTTGGGGTGGTTTCCTCGGTATCCACCCTGTCCTTGATTACCAGAAGATTGCTGACCGGGACTCTGGTAGTCATCACTCTTTCGCTGTTGAGACTGAACTGAAGTAGACCCCCTTCCGGAGTTCCCATCCCATTTTCGCTTGTTGTCGGTAGGTGCATCAGAAGTAGCTGTGGCACTGATACGTTTGGGTAGCCTGTTTTGCTCCACCGCCTGGTCGGTGAGACGATGAGCCAACTTGATAATTTGCTGAATGGTACCCAGGTTGGCTGAAGTTACGTGACTTTGAATCGCTGGTGCAAGGCCCTTGAGGTAAAGCTCAATACGTTTGATGGGAGGGTCCACCATAGTTGGGCACAGGATGGCCAGTTCATTCGACCTCTTGGTATACGCCTCAATCTCAGATCCTGTCATCTTCAGATTGTAAAATTCCACTTCTAGCTTGTGGATGTCATCCCGACTACAGTACTCCTCTTTGATCAGCTCTTTGAAACCATTCCAGGGCGTGGCATTAGCAACTGCCAGCCCTAGTAGTTGAACCTGTGCCTTCCACCAGGTTAACGCAGCTCCTTCAAGTGTTCCGGTAGCATATTTCACCCTACGGTCTTCGGGGCATTCGCACATCTCGAAAACTGTCTCAAGCTTTTCAAACCAGTGAAGAAGGCCCACTGCTCCTTCGGTGCCACTGAAAGTGGTAGGTCGACAGTCCATGAACGTCTTGAACGTGCACACAGGAGGTTGAGCATGTTGACCTCCTGCAGGGTTAGCTGCGAGTGCCTCCGCAACTCGTTCGTTGATCAAAGCCGTCAACTGGGCTTGAGTGAGGTTGATACGTCCTTCGCGTCCGCTCATGATCTTCATAATGAAGCAACGTAAGTGAGGAAAGTGTCGCGAAAGTGTGTAAGTGTGGGACAACATTAGAGAGTATGCACACAAGGTTCAAATAGCAATTACCACATTATCTAATGCACAGTGAGAACTATCTAACCGATAATATAACATAAATCATACCACTTATGGTGTCGAGTCTTGCACGTGGAGCGAAGCGTCGTTGTGGATCGTTGAGCACTGTACAGGTTATAGTCTGGTTTTAATGAAAACTTTTCCCTTATTAAAACCAAGTTCTCTATAACCAATGGCTCTGATACCAATCTGTCACACCCCCAAAATCCACACGCGGAGTATCACCGCTTGGAGGCGTGACATGACCAGGATCGAGCCACCAATCATATTGAACAACATAATTATGTAAATAAAACCAAACACAATACGATTGGTGACCAAAAGGAAGTAAACCGATTTTAGGTTAACAGCGGAAGCATAAAACGTAAGTTCACAGTTCATAAGTTTAAAGTCTCAAACATAAGTTCCATAGGTTTATAAAGTTCAATTATTAAGTATGGGATATAGCAACCCATGTTCCACAACAACCTCCTCCTCGTGCAAGCTCCCAAAAGCATCTAGCGACCTGTAAGGCATGTAACAACTAGTCAACAACAAAGTTGAGTGAGTTCACGTTTGGTTGCTTAGTTTTAAGTGTTTCTGAAAACGTGGTTTGACTTTCGTTGGCTTATTTGCCGTGGGGGTTACCCCGTAGTTGAAAGTACATTTAACCAATTCCCTTTTTCTTTACCCAATCCATAACCATGATCAGTGGGGGTTTTCCCCGTTTGAACTACTAGACGGAATGATATCGACTGCTACGCAAATAAGTTGTGCCCTATATCAGTGTCTATCATCACTGACAGTCTGCCATAGTCCATTAGTACACGCCCGTCCGACTGGCACGGTGTGAGGTTTGTTAAACCTAATAGCGCTATTAACTAATGACCCGCTCGCCATTGGCCTCGGCGATTAAGTCGATATAAATTGAGGGACTTCATGATAGAGTTTTGTCTAGCTAGTTTAAAGGTTGTTGTCCTGCACCAGGAGGACGAACGTACGTATTCTGCACCAGGAGAATTCGTAGGTTTAATAATGGCATCCACTCTATGGAGGATGGCCGTACATATCCTACCCAAGGAGGATATGTAGATTTAGTTTTAATTCTTTAACCCATTCCCAAACCACCGGGAATCCCATGCCTTAGAAAGTGTGTGAACTCACCTCGGTTTGCTCGGTTAGATTCTCAATATAGCTAACAGTCAAGGTCGGTCAATCACGTCCTAGTATGATTTACCAGTTAGTCATTTAGTGGCTTTCAAATAGAACACAAAGTTCCTACACGTATCTATCACATAACATGCATCACTGTAACGGTTTATGCCCATCTAAGTTTCCCGTCCATTCCCCACTCAAAATCAAACATACGATAATGCACATAACATATATAACATGTCAAATCATTCACAGATAGCATACTCGACATTTAGACACGCAAATCACTACTTATGTCGTTTCAGCTTCTATACTCGAAACTGGGCTGTTTTCGGGGATTTTAATAAAATAGTTAACATGTTCCAAAAATTCCCAAATTTTTACAGAATGTCTTAAACTTTCCATATTTTATTGTGTAAAAATATCGGGGTCCGGTTCATCACCAATATTTTATAAAAATTCATATTCGGGACTGAACTCAGATTTATGTATTTCTGACCACAGTCCACGAAACAATTTATTAAAAATTCATCGTAAGTCCGATTTGCGAAATTCCAGTGGGGTAATTACAAATACTTCAGTTATCATCTACAGTAAAATTTTCATGGTCCGATTCATCACAAAACTCCGGTTATGACTGAAAGTACGACACCCATTTATTGCTGTCAAAATTCAGCTTAAGTAGCTGTTACAAATTAACACTTTAAAAATAGTAAACGGAGTCCAAAAATTACGATTCCGGTGCCATTAGAACCGTATTTCATAATAACATATTTTAGATTCAAAATATCGATTTTTCGTTGAGGTTAAGACCTGTTTACAGCCAACAGAAGTGGGCTGTAAAAGTTGGACAGATTCTGATTCTTTTGTGTTTAACCTTCTAAATCGTGTTCGATCGATTCCTTTAACAAGTTTAGTGACCACAACAACATCATATACTAGTATCATTCAGTAAAGCATCAGATAATCAACAAATAATCATGATCACACAAGATCTACATGATTTATACACCTAACTTTTCTTTATCCACCCTTTATCACTTTATGTTTAAGATTAATGTAAGTTCTTTAGTGTTTCATGGATTTTCATCATCGAACATCTATTAACCACCTAAATACCATAAAGAATGAACGGATCTAAGTTCTTACCACTAGCTCAAGGCTAGGGAAGTTCGAGTGAGGAAATGTGGTGGTTAATAGCGAATGGAAAAGGTCCTTCCACTTTCGAGAGCACCGAGCTTCGTTGTACGACCCGTAGCACCTTTGAGTGTATGTAAAATGGCTTGATCAAGACTTGATGGTGGTTGTATGGTGGGAGGTGGTGGCTGCCGAAAGCATGGAGGGAGAGAGTGAGGAAGAAGGTGTTGCATAGAATGAGCTCTCTTACTTACATGTAACTCTTATATCCAACTTTAGGGATTTGTCCATGGGATATTATGTCTCATAAGTACATAGCATATATCTTAGCAAATCTTACAAGATTCAAGTAAGATCAAGGGAGATCTCTAGAATAGGCCATGTGGGCCGTAATGTAGGTGGGGGGGGGGGGTAGTAGATTAGGTGCTAACCAATTGGTTACAATCTAGTTATAATTCTAGTGTTAGTTTCATACTTTAGTTAGTGGATATTTTTAGGGGGGTGTTATGATGTTCGGGGATCATAACTGGCTCAGAAAATAAGAACAATGTGTTTAACAATATTTTCGTGTTCCGGGTAATGTCCGGTTATTCAGTTCGATACTGTTCCGTTAAAGTGCTTAATTAATCCGTAAAGCGTCCTACTTATATATTTTTGCAATGTTTTTACTTTCTAACACATAGGAAAATATAACGGACTATTTAGTGACCTTTCTGTACACTATTAGTATATTAACAAATACGTGTAAGCATAACACAGATATCAGAAAGCAGTTAAGTGATTCCACACAGTCGTCAAGCACATTAATTATTATTAATTGAATTGTACGGAATACATGGGATTTTTTAGGGTTGTCACATTCTCCCCCTGTTAAGAGAATTTCGTCCCGAAATTTAGCGCGTGGTTACTGAGGAAGCTAGTTAAGTTGCGTTGTTTTCCAGATTTTCCTGGGGTGTCACATCATCCCCCCGTTGATTTGGAATTTCGTCCCGAAATTCTGCAGTAGCTTCAGCCTCAGTAGTGGTTGCGTTTTTCTTAAACAGTTGGGGATACTTGAGTTTCATTTGGTCTTCCCGTTCCCATGTATACTCTGGGCCACGACGAGCATTCCAACGAACTCGGACCAGAGGTATCTGGGTATGCTTGAGGGTCTTAACATCTCGATCCGTAATCTCTACTGGTTCCTCGACGAATCGCAGCTGGTCGTCGATTGTGAGTTCCTTGAGAGGAACTATGAAGGTCTCATCTGACAGACACTTCTTCAGATTTGATACGTGGAATACGTTGTGAACTCCGCTGAGTTCTTCAGGTAGATCCAACCTGTAGCCGACTTGGCCAATTTTCTCAATGACTTTGAACGGTCCGATATAACGCGGATTGAGTTTGCCTCGTTTGCCAAAGCGGACTGCACCTTTCCAAGGTGAGACTTTGAGTAGCGCTCGATCCCCAACCTGGAGCTCGAGTGGTTTTCTTCCCTTATCAGCATAGCTTTTCTGACGGTCACGAGCTGCCGCCATTCGCTGTCGTATCTGAGCAATTTTCTCGGTGGTATCTACCACATGTTCTGGGCCAGTGATTTGGCTGTCACCAACTTCTGCCCAACAGAGAGGCGATCGGCATTTGCGTCCGTACAATGCCTCAAACGGAGCGGCTTGGATGCTGGTGTGGTAGCTGTTGTTATATGAGAACTCCACTAGCGGGAGGTGCTTTTCCCAGCCGTTACCAAAATCGATTACACATGCCCTAAGCATGTCTTCAAGGGTTTGGATGGTGCGTTCAGATTGCCCATCCGTCTGCGGGTGGTAAGCGGTGCTCATATCTAAACGTGAGCCAAAGGACTTGTGCATTGCTTGCCACAGTTCAGAAGTAAAACGTGCGTCACGATCAGATATAATAGAGATTGGCACTCCGTGCCTTGATACCACTTCCTTTAGGTAAATGTCTGCAAGAGTAGAGAACTTGTCCGTTTCTTTGATAGCCAGAAAATGTGCAGACTTGGTTAGTCGATCTACGATCACCCAAATGGTATCGTTTTCGCGTTGAGATCTGGGCAGGCCAGTAACAAAATCCATGGAGATTTGCTCCCATTTCCATTTCGGGATCTCCGGTTGTTGAAGTAGGCCTGATGGTTTCTGATATTCAGACTTGACTCTCGCACAAGTCAAGCACTTACTGACGTAGGTTGCTATGTGGGCTTTTATGCCAGGCCACCAATACGTAGTCTTGAGGTCGTGGTACATTTTTGTCTGAACCAGGGTGTACAGAATAACGAGACTTATGTGCTTCATCCATCACAAGCTCGCGTAAGTTGCCATAAAATGGAACCCAGATGCGTCCGTTAACATAGTAGGCACCGTCTCCCTTTTGTTCTAGCCGCTGCCTCGATCCTCGTAGGGATTCAGCCCTGATGTTCTCTGCTTTCAATGCTTCGACCTGGGCATCTTGAATTTGAGCGGGGAGGTTGGATTGGATGGTAAGCTGTAACGCACGTACACGCTTAGGTAAAGTATCTTTTCGACTGAGGGCGTCAGCCACAACATTGGCTTTGCCCGGATGATACTTGATAGCGCATTCGTAATCATTCAAGAGTTCGACCCATCGGCGTTGTCGCATGTTTAACTCCTTTTGCTTGAAGATATGCTCGAGACTCCTGTGGTCGGTGTAAATGGTGCACTTTGTACCGTACAGGTAATGTCTCCATATCTTAAGTGCGAATACAACTGCTCCCAGCTCCAGATCGTGAGTAGTGTAGTTTCTTTCGTGAACTTTAAGTTGGCGCGATGCGTAGGCAATGACCTTGTCACGTTGCATCAATACGCAACCAAGTCCTTGGATGGAAGCGTCGCAATAAACCACGAAATCATCGGTGCCTTCTGGCAATGAGAGGATAGGCGCGCTACAAAGTCTATCCTTTAGATGTTGAAATGCGGACTCCTGTGCATCACCCCAACGATAGATGACACCCTTCTGAGTCAGTGAAGTGAGAGGTTGCGCAATCTTGGAGAAATCTTTTATAAACCTTCTGTAATATCCGGCCAAACCCAAGAATTGGCGGATTTCTGTTGGTGTGCGGGGTGCAGGCCAGTTCTTGATCGATTCAACCTTAGATGGATCCACATGAATTCCATCCTTGTTTACCACGTGGCCTAGAAAGTGGACTTCGCGAAGCCAGAAATCACATTTCGAAAACTTGGCATACAACCGTTCTTTTCGAAGAAGTTCCAGCATAAGTCGTAGATGCTGCTCGTGTTCCTCCTGACTCTTAGAATAGATCAGGATATCATCGATGAACACAATAACGAACTTATCCAGGTAAGGCTTGCACACTCGGTTCATGAGATCCATGAAGACTGCCGGTGCATTCGTCAGCCCGAACGGCATAACCAGAAACTCGTAATGGCCGTAACGAGTTCTGAATGCTGTTTTGGAGACGTCCTCATCTCGGACTCTCAGCTGATGGTATCCCGATCTCAAATCAATCTTGGAGTAATAGCTCGACCCTTGCAACTGGTCAAACAAGTCGTCAATACGTGGAAGAGGATAACGATTCTTCACAGTCACCTTGTTAAGTTCGCGATAGTCAATACACATCCTGAAGGTACCATCTTTCTTCTTCACGAATAGTACTGGAGCTCCCCAGGGCGAAGAGCTAGGACGTATAAAACCCTTTTCCAAGAGTTCTTGTAGTTGTGTGGACAGTTCTTCGAGTTCTGATGGGGCTAGACGATATGGTGCTCGAGCTACTGGCGCTGCTCCAGGAGCTAGCTCGATTTGAAACTCAACTTGGCGATGAGGAGGAAGACCAGGTAATTCCTCAGGAAATACCTCGGGAAATTCGCGCACAATAGGGATGTCTTCAATTCTCTTCTCTTCCGTGGATGTGTCAGTAACGAGTGCTAAAATGGCAGTGTGGCCCTTTCGCAAACACTTCTGGGCCTTAAGGAAATAGATGATGCCTTCGACAGCACCACTCTTGTCGCCATGAATCACGAGGGGTTCTTTATCAGAACGAGGAATGCGGATGATTTTCTCCTTGCAAACAATCTCGGCTTGATGATGAGATAGCCAATCCATCCCAATAACGACGTCGAAACTACCAAGTGTGATAGGAACAAGATCGATAGGGAAAGTCTGACCAGCTAAGACGAGGTTACAACCTTTAACTACGTGTGTGGCTTCAAGACTTTTACCGTTAGCTAGTTCTACCGTGCGTTTGGTGTTCAGGAGTGTTGGGGTGCGCTTAAGAATTTGGCTAACTTTCACGGACACATAACTAGTATCGGCACCCGAATCGAATAAAACAGTAACGAAGAAGTCGTCAAGAAGAAACTTACCCATCACAACGTTGGGATCATTCCTTGCTTCTCCCTGACCAATCACGAACACACGACCCCTTGCCCCGTTGCCATTGTTGTCTCCCCCATTTCCGCCTCCATTGTTGTTCCCATTGTGGTTCCCATTTCCTTGGTTATTGTTCTGGTTTTGGTTTAGCTGGGGGCAGTTCCTCTTAAAGTGGCCTTCAGCGCCACACTGAAAGCATCCTTTATTTCCCTGCTGATGCTGTTGCTGGTGGTTCTGTGGGGCTTGTTGTTGTTGTTGGCGATTCTGATTCGCAGGACGTGGGCTCCTGCAATCTTTGGCTTCATGGCCCAGCCTGTGACATCTCTGACATCGACCTTTGTTGCACTGCCCGATGTGATGCTTGTTGCACCGGTTGCACTTGGGGTGGTTTCCTCGGTATCCACCCTGTCCTTGATTACCAGAAGATTGCTGACCGGGACTCTGGTAGTCATCACTCTTTCGCTGTTGAGACTGAACTGAAGTAGACCCCCTTCCGGAGTTCCCATCCCATTTTCGCTTGTTGTCGGTAGGTGCATCAGAAGTAGCTGTGGCACTGATACGTTTGGGTAGCCTGTTTTGCTCCACCGCCTGGTCGGTGAGACGATGAGCCAACTTGATAATTTGCTGAATGGTACCCAGGTTGGCTGAAGTTACGTGACTTTGAATCGCTGGTGCAAGGCCCTTGAGGTAAAGCTCAATACGTTTGATGGGAGGGTCCACCATAGTTGGGCACAGGATGGCCAGTTCATTCGACCTCTTGGTATACGCCTCAATCTCAGATCCTGTCATCTTCAGATTGTAAAATTCCACTTCTAGCTTGTGGATGTCATCCCGACTACAGTACTCCTCTTTGATCAGCTCTTTGAAACCATTCCAGGGCGTGGCATTAGCAACTGCCAGCCCTAGTAGTTGAACCTGTGCCTTCCACCAGGTTAACGCAGCTCCTTCAAGTGTTCCGGTAGCATATTTCACCCTACGGTCTTCGGGGCATTCGCACATCTCGAAAACTGTCTCAAGCTTTTCAAACCAGTGAAGAAGGCCCACTGCTCCTTCGGTGCCACTGAAAGTGGTAGGTCGACAGTCCATGAACGTCTTGAACGTGCACACAGGAGGTTGAGCATGTTGACCTCCTGCAGGGTTAGCTGCGAGTGCCTCCGCAACTCGTTCGTTGATCAAAGCCGTCAACTGGGCTTGAGTGAGGTTGATACGTCCTTCGCGTCCGCTCATGATCTTCATAATGAAGCAACGTAAGTGAGGAAAGTGTCGCGAAAGTGTGTAAGTGTGGGACAACATTAGAGAGTATGCACACAAGGTTCAAATAGCAATTACCACATTATCTAATGCACAGTGAGAACTATCTAACCGATAATATAACATAAATCATACCACTTATGGTGTCGAGTCTTGCACGTGGAGCGAAGCGTCGTTGTGGATCGTTGAGCACTGTACAGGTTATAGTCTGGTTTTAATGAAAACTTTTCCCTTATTAAAACCAAGTTCTCTATAACCAATGGCTCTGATACCAATCTGTCACACCCCCAAAATCCACACGCGGAGTATCACCGCTTGGAGGCGTGACATGACCAGGATCGAGCCACCAATCATATTGAACAACATAATTATGTAAATAAAACCAAACACAATACGATTGGTGACCAAAAGGAAGTAAACCGATTTTAGGTTAACAGCGGAAGCATAAAACGTAAGTTCACAGTTCATAAGTTTAAAGTCTCAAACATAAGTTCCATAGGTTTATAAAGTTCAATTATTAAGTATGGGATATAGCAACCCATGTTCCACAACAACCTCCTCCTCGTGCAAGCTCCCAAAAGCATCTAGCGACCTGTAAGGCATGTAACAACTAGTCAACAACAAAGTTGAGTGAGTTCACGTTTGGTTGCTTAGTTTTAAGTGTTTCTGAAAACGTGGTTTGACTTTCGTTGGCTTATTTGCCGTGGGGGTTACCCCGTAGTTGAAAGTACATTTAACCAATTCCCTTTTTCTTTACCCAATCCATAACCATGATCAGTGGGGGTTTTCCCCGTTTGAACTACTAGACGGAATGATATCGACTGCTACGCAAATAAGTTGTGCCCTATATCAGTGTCTATCATCACTGACAGTCTGCCATAGTCCATTAGTACACGCCCGTCCGACTGGCACGGTGTGAGGTTTGTTAAACCTAATAGCGCTATTAACTAATGACCCGCTCGCCATTGGCCTCGGCGATTAAGTCGATATAAATTGAGGGACTTCATGATAGAGTTTTGTCTAGCTAGTTTAAAGGTTGTTGTCCTGCACCAGGAGGACGAACGTACGTATTCTGCACCAGGAGAATTCGTAGGTTTAATAATGGCATCCACTCTATGGAGGATGGCCGTACATATCCTACCCAAGGAGGATATGTAGATTTAGTTTTAATTCTTTAACCCATTCCCAAACCACCGGGAATCCCATGCCTTAGAAAGTGTGTGAACTCACCTCGGTTTGCTCGGTTAGATTCTCAATATAGCTAACAGTCAAGGTCGGTCAATCACGTCCTAGTATGATTTACCAGTTAGTCATTTAGTGGCTTTCAAATAGAACACAAAGTTCCTACACGTATCTATCACATAACATGCATCACTGTAACGGTTTATGCCCATCTAAGTTTCCCGTCCATTCCCCACTCAAAATCAAACATACGATAATGCACATAACATATATAACATGTCAAATCATTCACAGATAGCATACTCGACATTTAGACACGCAAATCACTACTTATGTCGTTTCAGCTTCTATACTCGAAACTGGGCTGTTTTCGGGGATTTTAATAAAATAGTTAACATGTTCCAAAAATTCCCAAATTTTTACAGAATGTCTTAAACGTTCCATATTTTATTGTGTAAAAATATCGGGGTCCAGTTCATCACCAATATTTTATAAAAATTCATATTCGGGACTGAACTTAGATTTATGTATTTCTGACCACAGTCCACGAAACAATTTATTAAAAATTCATCGTAAGTCCGATTTGCGAAATTCCAGTGGGGTAATTACAAATACTTCAGTTATCATCTACAGTAAAATTTTCATGGTCCGATTCATCACAAAACTCCGGTTATGACTGAAAGTACGACACCCATTTATTGCTGTCAAAATTCAGCTTAAGTAGCTGTTACAAATTAACACTTTAAAAATAGTAAACGGAGTCCAAAAATTACGATTCCGGTGCCATTAGAACCGTATTTCATAATAACATATTTTAGATTCAAAATATCGATTTTTCGTTGAGGTTAAGACCTGTTTACAGCCAACAGAAATGGGCTGTAAAAGTTGGACAGATTCTGATTCTTTTGTGTTTAACCTTCTAAATCGTGTTCGATCGATTCCTTTAACAAGTTTAGTGACCACAACAACATCATATACTAGTATCATTCAGTAAAGCATCAGATAATCAACAAATAATCATGATCACACAAGATCTACATGATTTATACACCTAACTTTTCTTTATCCACCCTTTATCACTTTATGTTTAAGATTAATGTAAGTTCTTTAGTGTTTCATGGATTTTCATCATCGAACATCTATTAACCACCTAAATACCATAAAGAATGAACGGATCTAAGTTCTTACCACTAGCTCAAGGCTAGGGAAGTTCGAGTGAGGAAATGTGGTGGTTAATAGCGAATGGAAAAGGTCCTTCCACTTTCGAGAGCACCGAGCTTCGTTGTACGACCCGTAGCACCTTTGAGTGTATGTAAAATGGCTTGATCAAGACTTGATGGTGGTTGTATGGTGGGAGGTGGTGGCTGCCGAAAGCATGGAGGGAGAGAGTGAGGAAGAAGGTGTTGCATAGAATGAGCTCTCTTACTTACATGTAACTCTTATATCCAACTTTAGGGATTTGTCCATGGGATATTATGTCTCATAAGTACATAGCATATATCTTAGCAAATCTTACAAGATTCAAGTAAGATCAAGGGAGATCTCTAGAATAGGCCATGTGGGCCGTAATGTAGGTGGGGGGGGGGGTAGTAGATTAGGTGCTAACCAATTGGTTACAATCTAGTTATAATTCTAGTGTTAGTTTCATACTTTAGTTAGTGGATATTTTTAGGGGGGTGTTATGATGTTCGGGGATCATAACTGGCTCAGAAAATAAGAACAATGTGTTTAACAATATTTTCGTGTTCCGGGTAATGTCCGGTTATTCAGTTCGATACTGTTCCGTTAAAGTGCTTAATTAATCCGTAAAGCGTCCTACTTATATATTTTTGCAATGTTTTTACTTTCTAACACATAGGAAAATATAACGGACTATTTAGTGACCTTTCTGTACACTATTAGTATATTAACAAATACGTGTAAGCATAACACAGATATCAGAAAGCAGTTAAGTGATTCCACACAGTCGTCAAGCACATTAATTATTATTAATTGAATTGTACGGAATACATGGGATTTTTTAGGGTTGTCACACATAGTCTACACGAGTTAGACTTACCAAAGACAAAATGACCCCCCCAAGGGATAAACGAGAGTTATATGTGATATGATGCATTAATTTTCCTGTTTATGCTAAGTAACATATTTGTTTATCGACATATACATACAAATAAGTGTACGGAATAATTATTGACGTGAATAAGATACCTTCGACTCCGAATCCTATTATTGTTCTTACTCGCACGATGAAGCTATCGGCCTCGCGTTCATGGCAAAGCTCATGGCTGGAGTGATTACCAAACAAGATTCTGAGCTTGCTTCCGTAGGAGATGGCTGCTCTTCCCTCTCGATCATGAAGGTGCTTGACTACGGTAGTGACGGCGAGGCAGAGGCGACAACCTTGAACAACCTCTTAATCAGGGGGACGAGATTCTGCGGCTTTTGTGAAGCAAGATTGACGATACACCTGACCAGACACGGAAGATGAAGTATTCATCTTGAAGGTGCCCCTCCAACTACTAGGAATTCTCCTTGTTCCTGTTTCATTTAATCATCGTGCCTATTCACGCGTAACGATAACGAGTGTTAGCACATGGACCACCGCAATGGTCCTTTCCATGTCAGAGGTATAAGTACAGTGGTGTCCCCTCTTTGGTTGATCATCTGCTTGGACGAGGGAAAGTTGGGGTGACCGTGCAAGACAATTTATTATTACGGGGGCCCACGTAATAACGACTTGTAGTGCATGGAAATCCTGGTGGACTCTGTGGGTCGAGCTAATGATCACCACCCCAAAAATAATCTATAGGTGTTCACACCTTCATCTGGTAGAACAACACCTAGACCATTGCCTTAGCACTTTACAAAGTAGGAAACCTGTCTTTGCCTACTTCGTGTCTGACACTTCCACCCGTGTACGAGACGTTTGAGGACCGATATTTAAGCAAGTGAAGATGGATAACATTCAGAAAGATTCAGTGACGTTACACTCTCTATCACCCCTACATGGACAACCCCCATCTCAAGGGAAGTATACCCGTCTTGTAAAGCTATGAAGAAGGAAAACAACTGCCACTTCATGAAACTTGTATGACCAAGGTGATGTAGCCTCGAGTTCATTTTATTTTTCCCACTACAAACAATAAGCCAAGTTGCCAAGCCTATGTGAAGGCTCAGTAATTGTTTCCTCGCTCATACATTATTGATTATATATGCATGTGATATTGGGTGATTACATGTTAGCTTATGGTGTTATGTACCTCATAGACAATTATGGAATGTTGTCTAACCTACCGCATACCTTTTGACAGAAAAGAATGCCGCCCAGACGAGACACAGACACCAGTACGTTACCAACGACAGAAGCCGAGCTTCAAGAACGCATCTCACAGGTAATTGCACGACATGAAGCCCTCCGCACTGAACACAGCTGTGGCACTACCAGAAATAACCCTCCAACTGGCTGCACCTATAAACAGTTCCTGGACTGCAAGCCATAAAACTTTGACAGCACAGGAGGCACCGTTGCATTTGTTCGTTGGGCAGAGAAGACTGACTCCGTTCTAAGAATGAGTAACTGTTCACCCCAGCAGAGTGTTACCTTTATCTTAGGGTTGTTTTTGGATGGCGCACTCTCCTGGTGGAACCTTCAGGTTCAGACCCTTGGTGCAGATGCTACTTATGCACTGAGCTGGGACGAGCTCAAGGAAATGATGGAGAAGAAATACTGTTCTAGGGCTAAAATCCAGAAGCTTGAGGTGGAATTCTGGAATTTGAAAATGGACGGGCAGAAGATTTCTGAGTACGTCCAGCGATTTCACGACTTGTCTAGGGTCGTTCCCTACTTAGTCAAGCCGGAATTCAAGAGGATTGAGCGGTTCATTTGGGGACTTGCACCTCAAATTAGGAGCATGGTTACTACCTCAAAGCCCCCAACCATCGCAGAGGCTATCGATTTGAGTGTCGCTCTTACTGAAGAAGCTCTACGCATGGGAAATTTTCGGAATCTAAGGATAACAAGAAAGAGACTCATGTGGAGTCATCAGGAAACAAGAAAAGGAAGTCTTTAAACCTAAAGGTAGGCACCCAAGTCAGCTATGGAAGCTCTAAAGCGAACAAAAGAAAGGAAGTGAACCCGCCCCATGGCAGGAAAGCTTATGGAGCCGCTAAAGAGGCCGGTGGTAAGGTTTATTTAGGAAAAAGCCGAGATGCGAGGAATTCAATTTTTACCATGAAGGTCGATGTCTAAGGCTCAAGTGTGGAAAGTGTGGAAAGGAAGGGCACAGCAAGGATGCCTATTGGGCGAAGGATCCAGACGGAAGAGATAATGGGAAAATTCCAGGCTGCTACAGGTGTGGTGAAGTAGGGCACTTTAGGAAAGATTGCCCTAGGAAGAAACAAGCAAGGAAGGGTCTTCACGATCGGAGCTCGTGAAGCACACCAGGATCCAAATGTGGTTACGGGTACGTTCCCTATTAACCAACCTTATGCATCTATCTGTGATTAATACTGGCACCAACTTTAACCTTGCATGCGTAGAACCTAAGAAACTGATTGGCCTAGTTCGAGTAGAATAGGTGTCCCGTATTCTTTAGAAATAGGCACATAGAAGACTAGTTTAAGCAGACGAAGTGACTAAGAATTATATTTTGGGGACTCAGAAGGCCGGAACCTTCTGTTACCATTGACTTGGGAAGTCATGATATGATAGTCAGCATGGATTGGATATCCAAGTATAGAGCTGAAGTCGTTCGATATAAGGAAAATCAGTCGCATCCCTCTTGCGAATGATGAAACACTTATAGTACACAACCTTCTTGCAATAGGTGCAAGGGTACTAAACCGTGGGTCTGCGACATCTCTCATTGGTCGAGAGACACAGAAGCGCCTCCGAGTAGACTGCATAGCCTTCCTAGATCATGATGCCGATAAGGAGCCCTAGGAGCTGGAGCTAGAAGACAACCCTGTGGTGGAGGAATTCCAAGAATCCTTTCCTGAAGACTTGCCAGGAATACCCCCCCCCCCCCCTCCACAGCAATAAGAGGAGTTTAGGATGAATCTAGTGCTAGGAGCGGCACCAATGCCGAATGAAGCCTTACCGGCTAGCTTCGTCCGCGAAGCATGAGCCTCCGATATAACTGCAAGAGCTACTAGACAGAGGAAATTAAGGACATGACATCCTTAGTTATGGACATGAGAAGAAAGTCGGCAGTTTCCATTCTTCATCAACTTCAGAGAATTGGATATAAAGGACCAGTATCCTTTTTGCCAAGGATTGGCAACATGATTGGACCAACCGTAAGATTCTAGTTACTACTTAAGGAGTGACTTGAGGCCAGGAAGTCCTCAACCGTGAATACAAGAAGGAAATCTCCCTAAAACGACCTTTAGGACTCGCTTCGAGCATATGCATCAACAATATTCATGGACCTCATGAATCGAACGTGTAAGCCGTACCTGGATAGATCATGATTATATTTATAGACTACATTTTTATGTGCCCAACGACCAAGGAAGGTCGTGAGCAACATCTGCAATTTACCTTGCGACTCTTAGAGAAAGAACAGTTATGTGCTAAGATGTCAAAAAGCGGATTTCGAATTCGCGAGGTAAGAACTTTAGGATATATGGTGGATAAGAATGGGATTCATGCCAACCCTGCAATCAAGAGCTAAGGAGTTAGAGTTGCAATTATGTGACGCTTCTTGACAAAGTCTCAATTGCGCGCCAATGCAACGAGACCACGACATTGCATACGCGTCACGTTGATTAAGGGATCATAAGAAGAAACCTTGATCTAGATACAGTAATTGCGCGCCACAAATTTGACAACATTACTTGTAAGAAAACCCTGCACGACCTTTACTAGACGCAAGGGTTGCAGCACACCGTTGATCGTAAGAACTTGAATATTAACGAAGATGGACTGAGCTACTGAACGATGCAGACTGTATGGACATGTTACGTGCTTGTGTGATGAACTTTGATGAAAAGTTGGAACACTCACTTGCCCTTAGTGGAGTTTTCCTACAACAATATTTATCACACCGCTGTTTAAACCGCTTCGTGTGAAGCTTTAGATGGAACATAATAAGTCGATCCCCGTCGTGTTGAACGGAGACCGGAGATAAACAATCTACTGGACCGGGTTGTTTTAGGAAAAATTAGAGGCAAGATCGTGCAGATATGTGATTATATCAAGACAGCCTGCGGAATACAGAAAGATTGCGCCGACAAGCGGCGGAAATCGTAGGAATTTGAGATAAGAAGTATGGCTTTAATGGGAGCCTCGCCTTGAGAAGGCGTGATGCGATTTGGAAAACGTGGAAGGTTGGACCCCCGGTATATTAGACCTTTCGAGATCCTGGTAGGGATCGGAACCTTTGCTCACAAGCTGAAACTTCCAGAAAAGATCAGTAGTGATCGCGACACATTCTGTCTAGTCTTTAGAGGAGTCTGACTCAAGGAACAGTCGTTGTTCCCACAAATAAGATTCACGTCAACGACAAACTCCAATATACTATAGAACCTGTTAAGGATGCGGACTAAAAGTCCACAAAACACGGAGAAGACATAGTTGATTTACTTGAGTACGTTAGAATTCATATCATGACCCAGAGTTACATGAGAACATGAAGACAAATATTAAACCTAAGTGACCACATTTAATTCACAACTCCCCTGCGACCGATGGCATCGCTTGAATTTCGGGACGAAATTCTTTTAACGGGGGGAGTCTGTGACAACTGTCACTTTTTCATACATTCCGCACACTAATTGAACAGTAATCTATGCTTTAATAACTGTGCATGATCTAGTTTACAAGACAAATGAATTTCTGATTACTGTTATATACATATAATGGCATTTCATGTTGCAAAACTTACTACATGCAACACGATATAGTTCTAATAATGCACAGAACAGAATTGGCACCATTATCAGATAAACTAAAATGCTGACGAAGTTCAGTACATAGACAGACAGTGTTTTGAGGCCCAGTATGAGCCAGAGACTACGTATTACACTAGTATAGTGTGTAGGAAAGTAAGGACCACAAAACTGCTTTTCTAGGTGATAGATAAAGTGCCGGAAAGTGCCTAAAACCCACAAAAAGTGCAGAATTATGCATAAATCAGCAAAATTCAGCATTTTAACAAGTTTATTACATGCAAAAATATGACTAAATGGTCCTGAATGCTTTCCTAAGTGTCGGGAATTAAAAGTGTCACAAAGGGGTACATAAAGAACACTAAACGGTATAGTTTGACACTTTAACAAACCGGTATCTAACCGAACAACCGGACACTACCCGAAACACCAAAATTATACTAGAAACACCAAAATTATACTAGAAACATTGTTTTAATGTTTCTGAGCTAGTTATGATCCCCGAACACCCTAACACACTATATAATGCATGATACACATAAACACTAACTAATACACTTAACTTCCAACTAAATCACTTAACTAAACATAAAAACCCAACTAAAGACCCCCCTATGGTGGACGGTCACCATGTGGCCCCACCTTGATCTTGTGAAATCTTCTCTTGATCTTGCTTGGATTCACCTAGATTTGTTTAGATATTGTAGTGTACTTTGAGAACATATGAACCATTGGTCAAGAGCATAATATGGATTATAAGTAAATCATCATCAACATCTTTCACACTTCCCAACACCACACTTCATCTCCTTCTCCCTCTCCTCCAATTGGCCGACAACAAGCACCCACCACCCCACCATCATCATCTTACTCTCATTCAATCTATATACTTACAAAGGTGTAAGGAACCATATAAGAAGGTTTGGAGGTCTCGGATCTTGAAGGACCTCTCCCGATTGCATTTATCCAACTCATTTGTCATCTACAACATCAAGTGTTATTCCCTAGCCTTGTGCTAGAAGTAAGGCCCTTAAGAACTCTTGATACATCATATTGTTGGTTAAAAGATGATGAACAATGTTAATCTTGTTGAACACTAAAGAACATATTCATAAAACTCTAACATAAGCTTATAAACATATGAATACTTGTTGATTTGTGAGTATTTGCTTCTTGATGATTGATGATTTGTGTTAATGATGTTAGACATCATAAGGAACCTACTAGATTGTGATTAAACACATGATCTAGTAAGTTAAGGTGGTGATCTTGTGAAAAACCAAGATCATCATGCTTTGTGTTTACATGAACTTGAATAATAAAAGTTGTTTTCACATGATGATGATCTAAAAAAAATACAAGTCTTGTGAGTAGATGATTTCTAAAATAATTTTCCAAGGAAACCAAGCTAAATCACAAAGATTTACATGAACATTGTTTAAAAAGAACTAATCATGTTTCTAGTGTTGAAACAAGTATAAGAATACATCGTTTACAAGAAAAATACAAAAGAATGATTTTTGGAAAAATCATCTAGTAAGTTGTAAACACCTAAATCTTTTAAGAATGAGATTTTTAAAGAAATAAACACACTTTAAAGGGTAACTAAGTCTACTAATCATACTACCAAGTTACTACAAGTTTTTATGAAAACTCAAGTTCATGATCATTATGTAGATAGCTTTGTTTTAGCACTTGGTAAGTGTAGATTGATTGTTGATTGTTTATGATGATTTTTGAAAAGAAAATGATATGCTTTAATAGCATGGATACCTCCATTTTTAGGGGAAACTATGGCAAAATTTTCTAAAAATACAAACACTTAGAAAAAATATTTTCTAAACAAGTATTTACAAGTGAGTTTTAACTATGGTTTTCAATACAAACCTAGCCATAGATTTTGTTACAAAAATATAAGTATCGGAGGTTGGTTTTTATAAATAAAAATGAATAAATATGTATTTAGAATATATATTTACATTTATAACACATTGTGTGTGATTATTTGTATACTTGGTGTAATAGTTATGTTATTTTAGGAATTAAAGTAATATAACTTAACAAAATACCAAGAATTTACAATCTAAAATAATACCAAAAATCACAAGGAATAAATATATAAGTTACAAACTTAATATTGTGAAATCGAACGCAAGAATGTAACTTACAAGATATTTCGGAAACTACATTTTGAGCATATTTTTGGTAAATATTATTTTGGATACAAAAGAAAGGAAAGTATGATTTTTATTATTATTACAAAGTATATCATATCTTCGACAAGGAGAAAATATATTATTTTCGGAAGTTAAAATATATTTTCTTGAAATATTTAGAAGATATGTGAATTTTGAGAAAAATATATATTTTCTTGGAATACATTATTTTTGGGACAAAACAAGTTTAAATATACTTTCTAAAGTAAGACTTGAAAATATATTATTTTGGAAACTACAAATACGAAAATACGAATACACATGTATGAGAATACCCCCATCCTTGGGAAGGAAATGTGAATATAAATACTTGAGAAGTATTGATACAAAAACATTGTTTAACAATTATTCCAAAATTAAATATAATTTAAAGTTAAAATAATTATTATTTTAACAAGGAATGATAACTTGGAATAATATTGGAGACATAAAAGAAACGTAAATACTAAGACAAGGCACGGCCCGTTCGTCTAATAGACCCTAGTACATTGTAGGGAGTCGTGTTTGCTGAGGAGATTTGAGTTACGAGTATCGAAGACGCAAAACAGTGAGTTCATGCTCCCCCTTTTCTCTTAACTGTTTTTGGTTTTATAACTCTCGGGGGTGGAATACATGTTACGAATGCTTAAACGGTATGAAATGCCTATGAAATGCACTATTAGATCAAGTGAGCATAGACTTAATATTGAAATGCCATTAATTCTTAATTACGGATGAAGGTTAGATCTAACGGGTACGGCCGAGCCCCACTCATGGTCCTCATGTGATCACTTAAGTGATTCGGTGTCCCAGTAGAAGGAAATTAACATAGTCAAGGGAAATTGACATGGTCAAGGGAAATTGACATGGTCAAGGGAAATTGACATGGTCAAGGTAAATTGACATAGTCGAGGGAAATCGACATAGTCGAGGAAAAATCGACAAGGGTATAAGCCTACTCATTACGAGTGCTCCCTATGTCCTCACATGCCTTAATGTCCTTGTAAAACATTTATTTGGTATGTTCATACACGCTTTTCATACCTGTTTTCAAAGGAGTCTCTCAAAGGTTTACAAGTACTCAAACAAAACGCATGAACTCGCTCAACTTTTGTTGATTTTTCCAAAATTACATGTATTTCAGGTGACAGGTTGGATCTTGGGTGCGGGTGTTGTTTCTAGAAGTAGACTTCAAGTTTAGATGTCATCCACTTTTGTTGGTTTGTAACCTAGTCGAAGGTTGTGTTTTAAAACTTAAATAATCGGTGTTTGTAATACTCAAATTTTATGAATGGATGAACATCGTTTTGATCATGTAGTTGTTTATTATGATTGAATGCAATGATATTAAACCAGTCACACATCATACGCTTCCGCAAAAGTCAGGGTGTGACAGATACCAATCTGTCACACCCCCAAAATCCACAAGCGGGGTATCACCGCAGGGAGCGTGACTGACCAGGATCCAGCCACCAATCATATTGAACATTATAATCAAATAAATAAAATCCAAACCAAACAATATAATTGGTGTCAAAACAATTTAACAAGTTTAAGTAATCTGCGGAAGCATTAAGTTCGAAACCAAAACATAAGTTTAAAGTTCACAAGTTTATCATGAACACACAACGGCCCATGTTCCACAACGACTCCTCCCATACAAGCTCAAGCTAAGTACCTAACGACCTGCAAGGCATGTAACAACGAATCAACAACAAAGTTGAGCGAGTTCACAGTTAGTTGTCCATTTTAATGTTGTTCCAAAAACCATAAGTTATTTTGAAAACCACGAGTTAACCAGTTCCTTGCTTCCCAAACCATAAACCGTGGGGGCTACCCCATGTTGTAAACCACTAGACCCGTTACCATATCGACTACTGACTGGAGTCATGTTTATGTGCCCTACGTCAATGTCTATCATCATTGACTAAGTGCCCAAGTACATTAGTCCACTCCTGTCCTCTGCGGCACGGTGTGAGGCTTGTCAGACCTAATAGCGCTATTTAACTAATGACCCGTTCGCCAATGGCCCGGCGATTAAGTCGATATAAAAAAAGGGACTTCATGATAGAGTTTTGTGTCACACCCCAACCGATGGCGGAATCATCGGGGCGCGGCACTGAGCGATACAGATTGTTCAAAGGAATTCCATAACGACTAAATTACCGAATAGTTTAAATATCATGTCCCATACCATGACCCATAAGATAAAGTAGTTATTACAGACATAGATATTCTTCAAACAAAAGCATGTTCTGACAACTCCTATTTAAATAAATAAAAATAAATTGTCTTTGTTTCTAGACTCTTTCCTAGCCTCGATTTCACAGCAAGCCAAGCAAATTAACATCTTAAGCACCTGCCACATACGTTAAAGTAAAAGTCAATACACATAGTGTAAAGGTGAGCATACAAGTTTAATAGATATAATAGAGTTCGAAATCGTTTACGCATAACCAGCACGTACACAGTGTGAAATGAAGCACGTAAGTTATCTACATGATCCTATCAATACCAATGACTGCGGGTTGACTGCCCGAGGCAGTTCGTAATACACACTCACCACTGTAAGCCATGTAATTAATTGTCCTTAACAACCCCTGAGTGAACAGGTGCTGAGTCCAAACTATAGTACTATCGTTGCTAAGGCAGGTAGACAGTAATCTATGTGTAAACATAACAAACAAGCATTCATTAAGTCACGTATAACATGCGGTAACGGTTAGCGTTTAAGTATTGCGTAGTGTGATCAATGTGATTTAGAATAAGTAACGTATGTAACACCCAAAAGTGCGTAAAGCAAAAAGGGTTCGAGTATACTTACAGCGATGATGGATTGAAGGGAGCGCTAGAGTAAGTTTAGCCTGATCAGAATGATAGAATAAACGATAAGCGGTGCGTAAAACAATGCAAAGTGTCAGTGGATCGGACAGTAATCCGATCGGATGGCCAGTCGATCGGGTGACAATCCATTCGGATGGTCATCCGATCGGGTGACCATTCGATTGGATTGTTACCTCGTTTTGGATGGATGTGTTTGTGTATGATGGCTTGACTTTTGAAGTTTTTGTTGTAGCATTTTGAAAACAGAGAAGTATCTCTACCTTTCAGGTCGATCGATCGGACGGCGGTCGGATCGAGCGGCAATCCGATTGGTAGGACACTTTAGTGAGAACAAGTTCATAGCAGTTTGTCACTCGATCGGATTGCAATCCGATCGGGTGACAATCCGTACTGAACATGTTGAAAATTGTTTAAGTCCCAAACGTCACACGATCGGACGGTCACTCGATCAGATGGCAATCCGATCGGGTGGTAATCCGTTTCAACGTTCAGATCCTTTGAATAGTTTGAGAAATAGTTTAAGTATGGAACCAAGTGCAGCCCGATCGGACGGCTGGTCGATCGTGTGGCAATCTGATCGGGTGGTAACCCGATCGGACGGCAATCCGTTCCGACGGTCTGATCGTCCTAACCCTTGTTTCCGTTTGAAGTGTTGTAGCTTTGAATGAGACGTTTTGATATCTTGCTTGAACAACAGGACCCGTATCTCGTCCCAAGTGACCCGGCCGAACAGGAATCACCCTAGTCCGAAAAGTTCATGGTTCGAGTCGGTTGTTCATGTTCAAACCCGAAATCAATATCACTCCTGGATAGAATTCAGATCTGGAACTAATGCATCATTAAGAATGAGTAGAAGATTAGAACACGCTCCGATTCCATCGGGTTTGAGTGCATTCAGTGTAAAAGAGTTGAAAGAAAGTTGGAAAACCATCTTTCAATCCTTTTCACCATGAATATGTTCAGATCTATGCAAGATCTTTGTTTATTTATGTGGAAATCGTTCAGATCTAAGTTGTTTTTGAAGGATTGAAGCCAAAACATGAAGTTTTTATGAACACCATGATGACATCATCCTAGAACACCTCAAATCTAGTGATTTCTCGGTTAAAAGTTAAGATTCAAAAGATAGAAAGGTGGAGGAGTGCGTGTTGATCAAGAAAGTACAAGATTTAGGCTGAAAACTTACAAGATTCGCGAGAAATCGGAAGAAATAGAGGCTGGAGCGAGTTGGTCGAGTGAGAGGCTGTCAACATCAACTGATGTGACATATGAGGGGTATTTATAGGGTTTCGATAAAAGGAAAGTGGGGAAAGGAGGCTGGTCGATCGGGTGGCAGCCCGATCGGGTGGCCACTCGTTCGGTTGGCCACTCGATTGGAGTGTTTGGCGCGACGAGTTTTTATGTTTCGATTAGCGTGTTGAGCGTTACGTTGCGATAGAGTTTCCCATTCAAATTACTTTTAATCCCAACTGCTATATCTAACATATAATCATCCTAATTAACTTGCGTTTCGCGTTTGCGATTCGATTGCGATAGCGTTGCGATTGAATTTCGATTAATCACCACAACATAAACATAAATAAACATGCACAAGTAACACATAAAGGCACACACACATAAACACGTAAAACAATATCTAGAACACATAATTTGAGTTGCGAATGCGATTGCGATAAGCGAATAAGCGATAAAACAAGCGACAAACATGCGATAAATATTGGTTAAACCTCGATTATTAACAAGTACTCCACATAATACAACTAACGTAAACAATTAAATAGACTATCTACAAGTCAAAGAAGTCAAAACAGCAGTTGAGCAGGGAGTGACTGTAGGTCCCCTATTCGTATGGATCGTCACATAATTGTCAATCCAATCAAGAGTGTGGAATCCTCTTGATCAGAATATCACAGAATTGAGTAGACACAGAAATTCACAATCAAACCGGGTTTTTATTGATTATCAATCACAAGAATTACAATCAATCAAAACCCTAACTCTCTCAAATTCGTCCAAGCTCTAAACACTCTCACGAATTCTCTCTAAAAACTATTTTGGCTGATTAACCTAAACCCTAATGCAAAGCCTTGTTTATATAACACAAGGTTACTACTTTGGGCGAGGGTTTACAACATGGGCAAGCCCAATTCGTCCCCCTATGACCCAAACTGGGTTTTGTTTAGCCCAAACATTAAAACTAACTATTACAAAGCTAAACCAGCTAACCGTTTATCATTTAACTAATTACAAGATATCCAAAGACCAAATCTAAGTTGTTGTCACAAATATGCACCAACAGTGACAGATCGCAATTAGCAATCTTTTCTTCCTTTGACTACAATGTTGACGTTGACTTTCGAAACACGGGGTGTTACAGCCTCCCCCTGTTTAGGGAATTTCGTCCCGAAATTAGGCTTCAGCCGTAACAAACAACTGCAGGTTCTTCGCCTTCATGTCGCTTTCGAGTTCCCAAGTGAACTCTGCGCCTCGTTTGCCTTCCCATCGAACCTTCACAATGGGAATGCGCAAGTGTCTGAGCTGCTTGGTTTGGCGATCCATGATTTCGACAGGCTTCTCCACGAAGTGTAGTGTTTCGTTTACTTGAAGATCTTCTAGAGGTACAAACAAATCATGCTCAGCCAGGCACTTTCTGAGATTAGACACATGGAAATTTGGGTGGACGTTGCTAAGTTCCTCTGGTAGTTCGAGTCTGTAGGCCACTTTTCCGATCCTTTCCAGAATCTTAAGGGGTCCAACATATCGAGGCGCGAGTTTCCCTCTCTTGCCGAATCTGACCACACCCTTCCAAGGTGATACCTTTAGGAGTACGTGGTTGCCAACGTCAAATTCGAGGGGCTTGCGTCGTCTATCGGCGTAACTTTTCTGACGACTCCGAGCTTTCAGCAGATTGTCTCTTATTTGGAGGATTTTGTCAGTCGTTTCTTGCAATAGCTCAGGACCGGTTAATTGCGAGTGATCGATTTCGTGCCATACAATAGGCGACTGACATCTTCTTCCGTATAATGCCTCAAACAGTGCCATTTGAATGCTGGAATGATAACTGTTATTATACGAGAATTCGACTAAAGGCAGGTAAGCGTCCCAATTACCACCGAAGTCTATGACACACGAACGGAGCATGTCTTCAAGGGTATGAATCGTTCTTTCAGTCTGACCATCGATTTGGGGGTGGAATGCGGTGCTTAGATTAAGCGAAGTACCGAGAGCCGTTAGAAACGTTTCCCACAGACGCGAGGTAAACCGAGCATCACGGTCAGAGATGATATCGCGAGGCGTCCCATGTCGACAAATGATCTCGTTGGTGTAGATTCGGGCTAATCTTTCCACCTTGTAGTCTTCCCGTATTGGCAGAAAATGAGCAGATTTGGTCAAACGATTAACGACAAAGCAGATGCTGTCGTGACCTGATGGCATACGCTGAAGTTTCGTTATGAAGTCCATAGCTATGCTTTCCCATTTCCACATGGGGATCACGGGTTGCTCAAGCAAGCCAGAGGGTCTTTGATGTTCGGCCTTGACTTTCGAGCAAGTCAGGCACTTTCCAACATAGAGGGCGATATCTCTCTTCATGCCCGGCCACCAGTACTTGTAGCGAAGGTCCTGATACATTTTATCGGCACCGGGATGAATAGAATATCGGGATTTATGGGCCTCGTCCATCAGAATCTGTCGTAAATCGGTCCGCTTGGGGATCCAAATTCGGTCCAGATAATGGAATATCCCATTCGACTTATTCACTAGATGGGCTCCATCGTGATAGATCCTTTCCTTCTTCAAAGTACGCTCGGTAAAACAAGCATGTTGGGCTTCGCGGATGAGGGTTTCGAGATGATGCTGGGCTTGAACATTGTGGGCGCTATGCAGATAGCTTCGCCGGCTTAGGGCGTCGGCAACGACATTCGCTTTGCCTGGGTGGTAACGAATCTCACAGTCGTAATCGTTGAGAAGTTCTACCCATCGGCGTTGACGCATATTAAGTTCCTTTTGGCTAAAGATGTGTTGTAGGCTCCTATGGTCGGTGAAGACCGTACACTTTGTACCGTAAAGGTAGTGTCGCCAAATCTTCAACACAAAAACAACTGCACCTAGCTCGAGGTCGGGGGTTGTATAGTTCTTCTCGTGGATCTTGAACTGACGAGACGCGTAAACGATAACCTTGTCCCGTTGCATGAGAACACAACCAAGACCAAGGTTCGAGGCATCGCAATAGACAACGAAATCATCGTTTTCGTCGGGTAAAGCAAGGACGGGAGCATTGCAAAGCATGTGCTTGAGGGTTTGGAAGGCAGACTCCGGTTCAGTTCCCCAAACAAAGGATCTGTCTTTATGCGTGAGAGAGGTAAGCGGCACGGCGATTTTAGAGAATCCTTCCATAAATCGGCGATAATAGCCCGCTAGCCCGAGAAAAGAACGGACTTCAGACGGGTTCTTCGGCATAACCCAACTCTTAACAGCTTCAATCTTCATGGGATCGACATGAATTCCTTGACTATTGACAATGTGACCGAGGAATTGAACCTCCTCCATCCAAAAGTCACACTTGGAGAACTTGGCGTAGAGTCGATTCCCCTAGAGTAGCTCGAGAACCAAACGTAGATGCTGCGCGTGTTCGGCTGACTTGGAATAGATCAGGATATCATCGATGAACACGATGACAAAGCGGTCAAGAAATGGTTTACACACGCGATTCATCAGATCCATGAAAACCGCGGGTGCGTTGGTTAAACCAAAAGGCATAACAACGAACTCATAGTGGCCGTAACGAGTGCGAAAAGCGGTTTTGGGTATATCCTCCTCTTGGATGCGCAGTTGGTGATAGCATGAGCGTAGATCGATCTTCAAAAAATATGAAGCACCTTGTAGCTGATCAAACAAATCATCGATTCGAGGCAGGGGATAGCGGTTCTTGATCGTCAGCTTATTCAACTCCCTGTAGTCGATGCACATTCGGAACGACCCATCCTTCTTTTTGACGAAAAGGACTGGTGCGCCCCAAGGAGAGGTGCTCGGGCAAATGAAGCCTTTATCAAGCAGTTCCAGGAGCTGACTCGAGAGTTCACGCATTTCGGACGGAGCGAGTCGATAAGGAGCTCTAGCAACAGGGTTTGCTCCAGGAATGAGGTCGATATGGAAGTCGATATCATGACTTGGCGGGAGACCTGGAAGGTCATCAGGAAATACCTGAGGAAATTCACAAACAACGGGGACATCTTTCGCTTCTTTCTTTCCTTTATTTTCCTTCTCCTCTACTACAATGTTAGCTAAGAAAGCTCTGTATTTCTTGCGGAGATACTTGCTAGCTTGGCCACATGACATAAGTTTGAGACCCTTCGAAGCAGTTTCACCGTAAACACATAATAAATCACCATTAGCAAGCGAGAATCGAATCATCTTATCAAAGCACACAACTTCAGCATGGTTTTCATGAAGAAAGTCCATGCCTACTATGATGTCAAAACTTCCGAGCTGCATCGGAATAAGGTCGATAGGGAAGATGTGATTGTTGAGCTCGAGAGTACAATTACGAAGAACATAATTGACAGCGACAGTTCTTCCGGTGGCAACTTCAACATCGGATGTTGAGGGGATATGGAAGCGCTTACGATTTAGGAGCTTCTCGAATTCGAATGACACAAAACAGTTATCGGCTCCAGTATCAAACAAACACGAAGCATAAATACCATTCACAAGGAACGTACCATTAACCACATTGTTGTCAGCCAGGGCTTGGCTCACATTGATGTTGAAAGTTCTGGCGCGAGCGGCTTGTTGCTGTTGCTGCTGAGGCTGCTGCTGCTACTGTGGCTGAGGCTGCTGTTGTTGAGGCTCTTATTTCACAAACCTGTTTGGGCACATGTTTGCGAAGTGGTTGGGATCACCACACGCAAAGCAGACTCTAGCGTTGACCGCGGGTGCCGGAGCCGCTTGTTGGCCTTGAGGGGCAGGAAGCAGAGCTTGATGAGCAGTAGCTTGAGCTGGTGCTTGTCGAGGACCTGTACGGCAGTTGGCGGTGAAGTGGCTGTACATGTTTCAATGCACACAAAATCTGCAGGCGATACCCACTGGGTGATGATAAGTACATGTCGGGCAGCCAGGGTGAGGACCAGTGTAAGCACGCTTTGCAGGCGGTGCTTGGGTAACTGGTGTTGGAGCTGATCGGTGCTGGGGTTGCTGCTAAGCTGGTACAGCTTGGAGCGGGGCAGCCGTGGTGACAGCACAGTTCTTGTTGCTGGAGTTGTTGTTGTTGTTCTTCCTCTTGCGACGAGGGGACTTTGAAGACTGAAGAGCGGAGGGGGCGGTTTTAGCAGATGCGGCGGTGGTAGCTTGATGCAGGTTCTTCGAAGCTTTATCCCAAAAACCTGCTTTGACTCGCTTGTCGTTGATTTCAGCGGTAAGCAGGTAGGTTTCCTCGATTGTCGCTGGCTTGGAAGCATGCACAAAATCTGTGACACAATCTGGCAGAGCTCGAATGTACTTCTTGATCGTCATGTCAGCAGTCTTGACTTGATCAGGACAGATTATACTGAGCTGCTTGAAGCGAGCAGTTAGAGCAGCGTTGTCACCATCCTTCTGCTTGATATGCCAGAATTCGTCCTACAACTTTTGGCGCTCATGGGGAGGGCAGAACTCTTCCAACATGACGTTCTTCAACTCATCCCATGTCAGACCATAAGCTGCATCATTTCCGCGTTTGTTCCTCTCGGTCGTCCACCAGTCAAAAGCGCGGGACTGGAAGACGCCGGTAGCGTTCAGAGTGCGGAGATTGTCAGCACAACCACTCTGGCGCAGGGTGACCTCAATCGAATCGAACCATCGAAACAAAGCCGTAGGGCCATCTTCGCCAGTGAATTCTTTCGGTCCACAAGCTTTAAACTGCTTGAAGCTGAAAGCAGCTTTAGGGGATTCAGTCCTGGACTCTTCAGACGATTTGCTCACATTCTCGTATAGTTCACTCACGATCTGAGGTACAACTTTCGCCATTTGCTTGGCGACGAGAGCAGCAAGGCGTTTGTCTTTCTGGCTTTGGCGAGCAGCGCGCGAGTGATGGGATCCAGATGACGACATTGTCTGCAGCAGACATCGCCATAGGACTCAGACACAATATAATCGAATCTCACCTCATACGCCTAATATTACTAAAGCTCAGGAACACGATCACGTAAACACATAGGCACATAATCACAGATTCACATAAGCACAGAAGCACATAAAGCACAGAAGCACAAGAGGCAGTCAGAATACAGAAACCTATCATTCAAAGTCCGCGAGCGTTCGAGATTAGCGATTGCGATTAGCGACATAGCGTAAGGTCATTCCTCATACAGTAGCGATTTGTCAGCGTTTCGAGGTAGTTGTGCAGTGCGAATAGTGTGTGTCGATCAAAGCGAAGGCGGAGAGAGAATAAATTACCAAAAATCGAAACACATAAGCAGATAAAACCACATAAAATCCACATAAAAGCGACGAATATCAGAGTCGGCAGTTGCGAGCTCAGAATCGAAGCACATAAAAATCGAGAATAGATTGTCTGCGGCTGTTAGACATTGACTACCCAAAGTGGTTCGACTATTCACAAGGACTTTTGGTACACACTTTGACCTTCGGGACTGTGCTCTCGCCTCGAATTTGGGCGAATGGCACGCATCCTTCCAGTTAAAGCGTGACTTCAAGTCGTTGGAGTCCGTCGAGACTTTGGTGAGAGTTTTATAAAACCAAAAATGAGGGCGGAACAAGTCGTCAAGGTTCGGGTTTCACCCTTGACTTAACAACTTCGCTCCTGTTTTGATAAAATAGAAAGGAAAATTTGCGTTAAAGTGCGGATTTCACTCCTGATTCAACGCAAATTCTCGTTTTTATAAATGAAAATACGGGTCGAACAAGCGATCTAGTCGAGAGTTTGCGGTTTTCACACCTAATCTCGACCTAATCACTTGTTCACTTTCGAAAATTAGAGTGCAGTGATAGTGTAGTGCAAACGAGAATAGCGAGATATAGCAAGTAAGCTCGTACAAAACCCCTAAGGGTATGCACAAGTCAGTCTGTTGGTACCTAACTATAGACTAGGTCATTTCTAAGACATCGACCCGGACTTGGTCGAGTCTTGCCTAATTCCCTATAGTTATGGCTCTGATACCAATCTGTCACATCCCAACCGATGGCGGAATCATCGGGGCGTGGCACTGAGCGAAACAGATTGTTCAAAGGAATTCCATAACGACTAAATTAACGAATAGTTTAAATATCATGTCCCATACCATGACCCATAAGATAAATTAGTTATTACAAACATAGATATTCTTCAAACAAAAGCATGTTCCGACAACTCAGATTTAAATAAATAAAAATAAATTGTCTTTGTTTCTAGACTCTTTCCTAGCCTCGATTTCACAGCAAGCCAAGCAAATTAACATCTTAAGCACCTGTAACATACGTTAAAGTAAAAGTCAATACACATAGTGTAAAGGCGAGCATACAATTTTAATAGATATAATAGAGTTCGAAATCGTTTACGCATAACCAGCACGTACACAGTGTGAAATGAAGCACGTAAGTTATCGACATGATCCTATCAATACCAACGACTGCGGGTTGACTGCCCGAGGCAGTTCGTAATACACACTCACCACTGTGAGCCATGTAATTAATTGTCCTTAACAACCCCTGAGTGAACAGGTGCTGAGTCCAAACTATAGTACTATCGTTGCTAAGGCATGTAGACAGCAATCCATGTGTAAACATAACAAACAAGCATTCATTAAGTCACGTATAACATGCGGTAATGGTTAGCGTTTAAGTATTGCGTAGTGTGATCGATGTGATTTAGAATAAGTAACGTATGTAACACCCAAAAGTGCGTAAAGCAAAAAGGGTTTGAGTATACTCGCAGCGATGATGGATTGAAGGGAGCGCTAGAGTAAGTTTAGCCTGATCAAAACGATAGCATAAACGATAAGCGGCGCGTAAAACAATGCAAAGTGTCAGTGGATCAGACGGTAATCCGATCAGATAGCCAGTCGATCGGGTGACAATCTGTTCGGATGGTCATCCGATCGGGTGACCATTCGACTGGATTGTTACCTCGTTTGGGATGGATGTGTTTGTGTATGATGGCTTGACTTTTGAAGTTTTCGTTGTAGCATTTTGAAAACAGAGGAGTATCTCTACCTTTCAGGTCGATCGATCGGACTGTCCGATTGGGCGGCAATCCGATTGGTAGGACATTTTAGTGAGAACAAGTTCACAGCAGTTTGTCACTCGATCGGATTGCAATCCGATCGGGTGACAATCCGTACTGAACATGTTGAAAATTGTTTAAGTCCCAAACGTCACACGATCGGACGGTCACTCGATCGGATGGCAATCCGATCGGGTGGTAATCCGTTTCAACGTTCAGATCCTTTGAATAGTTTGAGAAATAGTTTAAGTATGGAACCAAGTGCTGCCCGATCGGACGGCCGGTCGATCGGGTGGCAATCTAATCGGGTGGTAACCCGATCGGACGGCAATCCGTTCCGACGGTCTGATCGTCCTAACCCTTGTTTCCGTTTGAAGTGTTGTAGCTTTGAATGAGATGTTTTGATATCTTGCTTGAACAACAGGACCCGTATCTCGTAACAAGTGACCCGGCCGAACAGGAATCACCCTAGTCCGAACAGTTCACGGTTCGAGTCGGTTGTTCATGTTCAAACCCTAAATCAATATCACTCCTGGATAGAATTCAGATCTGGAACTAATGCATCATTAAGAATGAGTAGAAGATTAGAACACGCTCCGATTCAATCGGGTTTGAGTGCATTGAGTGTAAAAGAGTTGAAAGAAAGTTTGAAAACCATCTTTCAATCCTTTTCATCATGAATATGTTTAGATCTATGCAAGATCTTTTTTTATTTATGTGGAAATCATTCAGATCTAAGTTGTTTTTGAAGGATTGAAGCCAAAACATGAAGTTCTTATGAACACCATGATGACACCATCCTAGAACACCTCAAATCTAGTGATTTCTCGGTTAAAAGTTAAGATTCAAAAGATAGAAAGGTGGAAGAGTGCGTGTAGATCAAGAAAGTACAAGATTTAGGCTGAAAACTTACAAGATTCGCGAGAAATCGAAAGAAATAGAGGCTGGAGCGAGCTGGTCGAGTGAGAGGCTGTCAACATTAACTGATGTGACATATGAGGGGTATTTATAGGGTTTCCATAAAAGGAAAGTGGGGAAAGGTGGCTGGTCGATCGGGTGGCAGCCCGATCGGGTGGCAACTCGATCGGGTGGCAGCCCGATCGGGTGGCAACTCGTTCGGTTGGCCACTCGATTGGAGTGTTTGGCGCGATGAGTTTTGATGTTTCGATTAGTGTGTTGAGCGTTGCGATGCGATAGAGTTTTCCATTCAAATTACTTTTAATCCCAACTGCTATATCTAACATATAATCATCCTAATTAACTTGCGTTTAGCGTTTGCGATTCGATTACGATAGCGTTGCGATTGCGTTTCGATTAATCACCACAACATAAACATAAATAAACATGCACAAGTAACACATAAAGGCACACACACATAAACACGTAAAACAATATCCAGAACGCATAATTCGAGTTGCGAATGCGATTGCGATAAGCGAATAAGCGATAAAGCGATAAAACAAGCGATAAACATGCGATAAATATTGGCTAAACCTCAATTATTAACAAGTACTCCACATAATACAACTAACGTAAACAATTAAATAGGCTATCTACAAGTCAAAGAAGTCAAAACAGCAGTTGAGCAGGGAGTGACAGATCGCAATTAGCAATCTTTTCTTCCTTTGACTACAATGTTGACTTTGACTTTGACTTTCGAAACACGGGGTGTTACATTTTGTCTAGTAAGTTATATGTTGTCATCCTTCCTACGGAGGATGGAGGTACGTATTCTACCCAAGGAGAATACGCAGGATTTAATGTTGTCATCCTTCCCATGGAGGATGGAGGTACATATTCTACCCTAGGGGAATATGCAAGTTTCATTACAGTTCCTTAACCCATTCCCAAACCATCAGGAATCCCATGCCTTGTAGAAAGTGTGAACTCACCTTTGGTTGCTCGATTGGACTCTTAAAATAGCTAACAATCAGGGTTGGTCAATCACATCCTATTATAATTACCACTTAGTCCATAAGTGGTTTCAAATAGAGCACAAAGTTCCTACCCGCATCTACCACATAACATGCACCCACTTTGACAGTTCACGCCCATAATCACATTCCACCAATAACTACTCAAGAGCAAGCATACCATACTTCACATAACACTTTCGTTAACATATAACAAGTTCGATCATTATCAGATAACCTAACCGATATTTAGACACGCAAATCACTACTTATATTGTTTCAGCTTTAACATCCAAAACTGGACTATTTTCGGGTATTTTAATAAAATAGTTAACTTATTCCAAAAGTTTCCAAAGTTTTACATAATATTTTAAACGACCCAAATATTATTGTGTAAAAATCTCGGGATCCAATTCATTACTAGTTATTTTGTAAAAATCATTTACCGGGCTGCAATCAGATTCATCACTTTCTGACTGCAGTCCACGGAAAAATTCATTTAAAAATCATCGTAAGTCCGATTGACGAAATTCCAGTTGGAGAATTACGGTGACACCCGTGGCCATCTACTGTGCGAATTTCATGGTATAAATCTATCCAGATTACAAGTTATGATGAAAAACATAACACGAATTTTCTGCAATAAAAACACAGCTTTTGCTGCTGTACAAAACGGACCTTTAAAAATAGCAAACAACCTCGAAAAAATATGATTCCAGTGCCATTTGATTCGTTTTTTCGAAAACATATAATTTAGACTTCAGAAAATCAGTTTTTCGATATAAAACGATCTGTTTACAGCCAAATGAAGTTGGCTGCAGAATCCGAGACAGGTTCTGTTTCAGCTCTAGTCGTTACCCGAACCCTGTAAACGCTTCATTAACGAACCCGATCAATTGTAACATTAATCATAGCAGGTTTTAGGTTATTTATATCAGGTGTAGCATGCTGAACATCAAGAATTTAATTAATCAATGATCAAACGAACTATCAAGATTCATCCCAAGATCATGCCAAAATTGAAACCCTAGTAATTTATACCAACGTCTAAATGATCAAATCACCAAACTAACATGATTCCTAGCAACCTTAACTACAATCATCATTATACACATCAAGAATCATCATCAATTCCAGAAACGCAAGATTTACACAAGAATCAAAACCATAAACTAAGGATTACCTAGGTAGAAGAGGGATGTGAGTTGCTAAGGACTTGAACCGAACGAACAAGTGAGCTTCTTGACCTGGATTCCTTCGTCGATTTGAGAGGGGCTGCGGAGGAGCATAGTTTTGTTCGTAATCTAGGTCTAGGGTTTGGGTTATGAGAAGTTATAAATATCTCCAGCATGTACGTACATAAAAAGATGTGGTTTAGTTTTAAACCTGGGCCTCCTCTCACTTGGGTTGCTAATCATTTTTATATGGGTCGTAATCATGAGCTTGGGCTGGGTTATAATGGGCTGAAGATAAAGAGGATCAGGCCACTTGGGCCGTAAACATGATTAGGGGATTAGGGTGTTGGGCCGAGAGTATGTTGGGCCAACGTGAGTTTGAGTCGGGTCACGCACTGGTTTCGAGTATTCGTTTGTAAAAAGAAATATAATTTAATTTAGATAATTACATAACTATTTCGTCGTACAAGTTCGTTCGTCTACCTAAAAGATAAGTATAAAGATTAATTTATAAATGCGAACACAAACGGTTTTACCACCAAATTACGGGTTGTCATAGCTAAGGTGTTATGAAGGAGATTAGTGGTACCCCAGGTGTCTCATGGGGGAAGAAATGTGGCCAAAACGCGACATAAGTGGCAGGAGAAGCAACTGCAGTTGACAGCTACCAAAAGACTGCCAGCGATAGCCTTACGGATAGTAAGGCATATGCCTTGCGATCCGTAAGGGGCCTTTGGCGCGCCCATTGTTTTAAAAGCCTTACAGATCGTAAAGCTTAAGGCTTGCAGTCCGTAAGGGACATCCAGAAGCCAAAAATTTGGCAATTTATCATATTTAATCCCCTAACTTCCATACTTCCACATATGTACATAATTGGTCCCTCTCGTCCAACTTACCGGGAATATTTGAGAGTTAAATGAACACGTGGTGCCATATTATTCGTCAAGAATTTCCGAGGTGTTACACATCGCTAGTGTCTCATGGGTTCGATATCCGCAATTCATTAGGCTTTGCTACAATCGATAGGTACACTTACATGTCTAGTGGTTTAGCATTAGGAAGAGTCTAGGTTTAACTAGTGTGTCTAAGTTAGGTAAATTTTAGTAGACCATATTCAACACCTCAAGTTTTGGGCGACATTGTCGGGGACACTTAGGCGATTATGTGACATTCATCAATTATTCGTATTCATAATCCAACCCAACCCATTTTCATTTTCGGTGTCATTCAAAATTCTAATCAAACAATAAAAAGTATGAAAATCCTATGTTATGTTATGTTATTTATTTTGAAACTTGTACAATCCCACATACTAATTCTTAGTCTTTGCATGTTTTCTACACATTATTTTATCATGTACATTCATTAATTTTGACAAATCGAGGCATTTTTCTTGATTTATCAAACTTGAGAAAGTGTGCCATACCCCGGCGATGCACGAGAGCGCAATGTTGACCTGGTCAAAATACCAATCCCCGCGCCACGCGGAGGACCAGGCTGTTCCTTGCATGACGTGCGGGAGAACGCTGGTCAGACTAGGTCCGTTTCATGATCCTGGTGAATATGTAGCCATTAATCACCTTTAATCTCGAGTTTTAACACTCCATTTCGATTTCTAATCAGTTGTAATCAACTTAGTCATGATTCCAAATCAATACACACCATCAATTCACTCTTAATCATCATCTTTATGACATTCTTCAAGACCCATTATTTCTTATTCAAACACACAATCACTTCGTATTTTTTTTATGTAAACTGAAACCTAAAACACTCTCATATTACCATTTCTAAGTTCTCTACACGAACCCCTTTCCCAATCACCCAAATTCTCTGTCAATTTTGAAGAACAAGATTCTAGGGCTCATAACTTCAATCATTTGTTTCAAACTCGTTTTTCATTCGATTAAGGTAGTTCTTGAGCCTAACTCGATTTATTTTACGTCCTCTACAAAAGCCCTCTATCAATTTCTGTTGATAGAAGGCAATAGCAGCTGATTTGTAATCCAATATTATAGGGTTCTTAACAATTTGTGGATTTTAATATTTTCACAAATTAAATCAATTAAACTGATTATTGTATGTATTACATGTGTTGATATAAAGGTTATGTATAAAAAACATATGTATTGCATTGTTGAATAAACCTATGTATTATTTTAAAAATAGAACAAAACATAATGTAAATTATTATCATATATAGTCGTCAAGATAAGTAGACATTGACGTGACAATTATAAATTTTTGCATGTTAATTTTTGAAACATTATTTCTTTGAACCGGATAAGAAACTTTGATTTTTAATACCATATATTTTTTTATTTAATGTATTGTATTTTTACTATTCTTATCATTCAACCACATTAAATATTTGATATATATTTTTTTTGAAATCACTCATAAAACAATTGTCATCATTACTCTTCTTTTTAATATTTTAACCAACGTAAGGTGAAACTTTGAAGTAAAAAATATGAGTTTAGTTTAAAAATTAATAATTAATCTCATATTAAGTTTATTTGTTACAGATATAATAATATCTTTAATTAAAAAAATAAGTACGGGAAAACAAAAGAATAAATGACTTCAATGAATAAAATGTGTTTCCCATAACTTTCTTTTATTATATAGAATATAGATAATAATGGGTAATTTCGTTGGTGACACAATAATACTCCAACGATTCGTCATTGATTCCAATTTGATGTTAAAAAAATATAGATATGAATTAACTTTCTATGTTTTCTTATAATATAAATAACGTGCTGAGTATGATATTAAAATAAAATTAATTTTTTTAACTAAAACAATTTAAAAACTTATGCTTATGCAATTATATTACTTAAATCAACTTTAATCATTTGACATTTTATATAAATTTTAATCGTTTTAAAGCTAGTTATATATTTCAACTTTGTGGCTCACTACTTGATATTATATGATGCAAACTTCGATTACTTCATAATCTAATTGTAGTTTACTTCTTGTAGGGATGTCGCTCCTCATTTTTAGGAATCAAAAGAAGTGCCATGACACCCGTTTCAATATTATTCCATATATAAATTAACAACTTTCTTGTGCATCATCA
Source organism: Helianthus tuberosus (assembly GCA_030545235.1). Classification (NCBI taxonomy): domain Eukaryota; kingdom Viridiplantae; phylum Streptophyta; class Magnoliopsida; order Asterales; family Asteraceae; genus Helianthus; species Helianthus tuberosus. The sequence goes on from CM060366.1 coordinate 125,872,034, forward strand.
CTTGTACATCATGCTTTGAAACTTTTTCAAACAAAAAAAAAAACTTCATTTTTCACTTTAAATCTTAAAGTTTTTTCTTTTACATTTTAACCCATTTCAAATTCTTACTTTTAACTCAAACTTTTTCATCTTTTGTAATTTAACACAACACTTTATTATTTACAACTTTGTTCCCCCATACTTTTTGTCTTTCGCAAGTTTTTCGTTTTACGTTTCGTTCAAAATTTTGCGAGTTAACATGTCGTAGCGTTCATGTGAGGTTCAATGTTTTTTGCTCTATTTTTCCATATTTGACAAACCCATCGCAATGCGTCCACTTTTTCCCTTTTGAGTAACGGGCGGGTCCTAGATCGACTAAGTTATTATTTTCTACGTTTTATGTTTCTGATTAATTTCTTCACATTAACACACTGTAACGGGTGTGCGTAGTTCAACGATTTTAGTCTGCTTTTCGTTCAGTGTAATTTTTACCATTTTATCTATTTTATTTTTACGATGTTGAGAGTCGATGTCGTTGTGGCATTGGTGCTACTTGGCACGGTTTTACGAACGTTTTTAACCTATTAAATTTTTTACTAATATTTTGTTTCGGTTTACCCCCTATACTTCTTTTACTTAAAAACTATTTTTACATGCATATTTTATGTACGGGTATCTATAAATATGATTTGTTCTACATTCGGATGTAAACTTTTTTTATAGATGAGTCAGGTCAAATATAATACGTTTTCGTTTAAAGAAACCATTTTTACGTGCATATTTTTATGTCCGTTTTGGTATAAATTCAAGTTGTTCTACGTTTCAACGTAAACTTTTTTGGGAAATGCTTGAGGTCAAATATAATATGTTTTCGTGTTTATTTTATGTATGTTTCGTAAAGTTTGTTTTGAACCGAGTGGAGTCAAATTATGGTTTCTTTTTCTCCACTTTTTTCGAAAGCTCTAATTAATTCATTTTGATTACATGTGCATATTTTCCTTCATACCCGTTACGTTTTCTATGTATGAGTTGGGTCACATATAATACGTTATGATTGTTTGATATGAATTTGATTTATTTTACGTTTGATCCAATCACAATGCTTATACAGGTTACATTGAGTTCAACTGTATACGTCGAAATGTGTGTTTTCATATGATTAATGCATCATATAACGTTTGGACTAATCCATTCAATGTTTACGATGTACCCGCGCCGCAACGCGGGCGGGTCTTAACCCTAGTTTACATCAATTTTTAAGTGAAGTCCTTCTACTTTTTTACGTGTATATCATGTAAAATAATTTCTATACAGCAAAAACAAAACTTATTAACCGCCCATAACACGAATATTTTTTTTCTATATGTAAACTAATTTCTATACTGCGAAAGAAAAAAAAAACTTATTAACCGGGCCACAACACGAATATTTTTCAAATTATATCCTCTTTTAACCACTCTGTTGGTGACAATTGTTAGATTAGAAGTAAACGACGGGCACACACTACCTTATTGATATAAAATCTCAGTTAAAACTAATAAACTGAAAAAAAAAAGTTCTTTGGTCTTATCTACATGTCGAAATTTGTTCAACACTATATCCTTGCTATCCTCGTTCAGACCAGAGAAACGAAAATACATAGTACCTTCGTTAGACCATGCGTAGTGGTTGGGGTGAATAATGCCCCACCCTTGGGCGTTGTCCGTCACGTGTCGTCCTAGTCAGTAAAGGGGCGATTTTCTAAAATGGGTGTAGTAGAGATATGGACTTTATGTTAAAAGATGTGTAAAGAATTAAAAAAATAAAAAAAAAACATGAAAAAAATTGATTGGCCAAAGAAGGAGGGGTTAGATGTGATTGCTCAATTGAATCCACCATCCGGCGTGCTTTATTCCATGCTCCAAACAATTTTGGCAAAAAAACGCCCACGGGGAGTGAGCTCGGGCGTGTTTGGGCGTTTTGGGCCAAAACAACACTCCAATTTCTCACCACCACGGGTGGTCTTACTATATTTGGATTACCGAAAATAAAAAAATATAACAAACCTAAGTAAATTATAATATACATGTACTATGTTATAGTCTCGTATATTACACCGATTGAATAATGAAAACTATTATATACACTACTAGAAAAAAGACATAAGTCAAAGATACTAACAAACATTTTTTTTTAAATATTTATTTTATAGAATTACTAATTTTCCTATGAGGTATCATAACCAAAACAATACATCAAAACAAATCCATTTCCTAATAAAATACATACATATACCAAAACAATCAATTTCATAATCATAGCTCATATATACTAACAAACATTTAAAGTTAACAAAAATATTAGAGTAAACTGTCATTTTGGTCCCTGTGGTTTGGGCACTTTTACCAATTTAGTCCAAATCTCAAATTTTTTAAATCTGGGTCCCTGTGGTTTCACTTTTATTGCTATTTTGGTCAAAAATCCAAAACCTCCTATTTTGACTGTTGAAAGCTGATTGTTTTGTCCTTTTGTTCAGGGGCATTTTGGTCATTTCATTTTAATATAACATATTAATTAAATTAAATATATATTATATGTTCATTTATTCATCTTCTCCCCACACCAAAACCCTAATCCCTAATCCATCATCATCTCCTCCTGCAATCGTCCTTACATCCTGACCCCAATCTGGCACACAGTTCACACTGGCATCCTTATACTGAAATATGATCGGATTACTCTCCCACTCCTTGTTTCGCGCCTTAATCGCTTTCTGGAACAACTCGCTTCCGGCAATCGGTGAAAATCGCCTGAATTAGGTTTCCGAAGTAGCTTTCCGGCATCGGAGGATCCACTCGCTTCCAGCAATCGGCGAACACAGTGTAGTCCTCCGGTGCCAACTGGCGAGCGCGTGTGACCGCGTGCTAGATGTGCGTGGATAACGATTGGAAAGTGGAGAACGATTTGGTGGATTCGTTTGCTGGATTGGCATGACAGAGAGAGTAGAGAGAGAGTACTATACAAGTTTCATATAACAATAGTGAGGGAGAGTGGGGAAGTTGAGAAAACACTTCTGCAATTTGAGGTGGGTTTTTTTCAAGTTTCAATCTTTTTTCACCCCTTTTCTTCACCGCATTTTGAGGTTTTTTCTTCTTGTTTAGAGAGAATGATAAAGCTTTAATCTTGAAGTTTTTGTTCACTATTTGGGTCATCATTTGTGTATAGATTTATCCACTTCAGTAGCTTGATTTCATGGGTTTGCCCTTTTGGGGATGAACTCAAAAAATATTGTGCTAATATGTTTATAAAATTGTAATCTTGTGGAATGTGTGCTATTAATCCCTTTTTTGTGTTGAATCTTCAGTAGTATTTTGGGCATCTTTTTGATTTTCAAAACAAGCAGTTAAAAGATTATTATTTAAATAAAAGGTTTAAACAAAATAAAAAAAGACCATTTTGCCCTCGAGGAAAAGGACAAAATACTAGGATTTAATTTGAGAAATATGATTTGATTTATTTTTGGACCAAAATGGCAATAAAAGTGAAACCACAGGGACCCAGATGTAAAAGGTTTCAAATTTGGATTAAAGTGGCAAAAATGACCAAACCTTAAGGACTAAAATGGCAGTTTACTCAAAATATTATTTGTCGATACAAAATATCACCTAAAAATCCCATAACTTAACCATTCTTCACGTATTCCATCAATGTCTACATCCCATATAGTTATCCTTGCGTACGCTAACCCGATAAAAAATTATATAAATAAAATGTTAGAACTCATGTAAAAGACGCAATAAACACATTATAATGTATTGACTGTGTCATATTAAATAAAAAGTAGGGCAAATAACATTTTTAATCCTTTATAATGTTTGTATCAGATTGCAATAGATAACATTTAACTTCAATAATTACAGTCACAATTATTTATTTGTGAAACCCATTACATCTTACGTCCTTTAACACTAACCTAATTAAAATTTTAAATTAAATAACAAAATTTCCAATGTTCATACATCAACCACCAACACAAAACCCTACTACATCCCATCAAATATATTTTTTATTTCTTATTCTAACTTTAAATGGGTTAAAGTATCGAATTGTTTAAACAAATTGTGTAAACAAGTCATTCTGAACATGACTCATTTAATCTAACGGGTTAAACATGACATCCTAAACACGACTTGTTAAATAAAACTGGGTAATTTTTTTATAAAATAGGTCGTCTGAAACATTGCTTGCTTGTTAAACGGGTTAGTTATGATAACCCAAAACCTAAATATTTCCATGTTGTGTTTGGGTCGTGTTAGAATTGCCACCCCTAGAAATAAGTGTTGATCAGTTTTGTAAGTACAAAATGAAAAACATGTAAAAGTGTACCTAGTAAGCTAGCAACTGCAACAAAGATAGATGTAGACGACTAAGTACATAATGAAAAACATGTAAAAGTGTACCTAGTAAGCTAGCAACTGCAACAAAGATAGATGCAGACGACATGATTGTCAGCTTTATCTGATTCCCGTTTAAGGTGTGGTGTATATTAGCGATGGTGATTAGAAGGTCTTGAAGTGATGAACCCGTGACATTGGGATAGAGAGGAGGACAAATTCTTATAGTGATGTTATGTATAACTTTTAACTCTATCTATTATCTCCTTAAATACATCCAATGGGAAACCTTTATAAGCCACTAAGGGTAATACGATCGATCAACAATTACCAACTAATATTAATAAGGTATAATTATATTATTTTGATCTAATATATTATAAATGATTATAATGGCTACATGATTAAACACAAATAATATATATAAACTTACTTGAATGTCTTTGAAGGAAATCTAGGAACATGTACAGCTACAAGGATAAACGTCATTAGCATCCCAATTTTCAAATACACACGAAGGTCCAACAAAAAGCTTTGACACGTTACAAATGCCACACCTGGTGGCTAAATTAATCATGTATGTTTCTATTATTCTTTTCATGTCCGTTTGTAATCACTTGAGTATGATGCAAGACCAGCAGCGCTTGTAATCAACCAACCCAGAGCAAAGCTGGCAAGGAATTTATCCTGTAACATTCATTAACAAATAAGTCAGATCAGTTGATACAGTAGTTTAAATATCCATTAATAACAACTAGCGAAACTGCCCCGCGCTACGTAGCAGAAATTTCCGAGGTAGAAATTCAGTTTGCTACGGTACCGGCACTCGCAATAGCAACTGAGAGTGAAAACTTATAAAGATGAAGTTGTTATATGCCCAAAAGGATATCAACACGTGTTTTACAATGATCGAAAACCATAAAAGCAAATAGTGATACCGATGTTGTTTGGTGAGGCTCGGTTGTGTTCGTCATGGTAGCGACACAGGCACCTGTATCAATTATATTTGGCTCGTTCGAGCATGTCGCAACGGCATATCATAATTTTGTAGAGAAAATATATTATATTATTATAAGAGTGAATTTCAAATATTGTCCTTTGTCTTTATACCAATTTTCAAGCGTTGTTATTTATGTTCAAAATTGACGAGTTTTGTACCTTGTGTTTCAAATCATATACGTTTTGTCCTCTAGGCCTAACCCAGTTACTCTTTTCAGTTAAATTTGGTCATATGCTTTGCGCATGAGGCCATTTTTGTCAATTCATATTTGTAGGGACTAATTGTGTGGATAATATAAATAACTAACCTTTTAACAAATAAAAATATACTTTAGAAAAGATTTCAGTGTATCCGCGTACTCAGCCATTTGTTATGTGTGTATATTTATTTATATACAAAGAGTTACACAGCCGCATTTTTCTTCTGATTTCTCACATCTCTCTCTCCCACACCACCACCATTATTGTCACACCCCGACCACGTAAAACAACAAAGCGTGGCGGAAACGTCGGAGGGTGTTGTAACAGAATTATCGTTTCATAACCATGGATACAAAAAGTGTTTCGTTTTATTGATAATATTAAACATTAACATTGTTTTAGCACATAACAAACAAGTTTTATATCGTCTATCATAGATATTATGTCACTAAGGCCTCATCCAGATCCTATGTGACGCATGCATCCTAGAACGTCAATCAAGCAGCAATACCTGAAACATATGTAAAAACAAAGTCAGCAAAGAAATGCTGGCGAGTACATAGGTTTTATAAGAGTATCAGAATCATGGCTTGTTTTCATATATTGTGATACCTCGAAAACCTTGTTTTTAAAAAGTGTATAATATTGCAACATGATTAACCAACTCAAATCAAGATGGTTATAATTTATAAAATTTCGTAGCCATGATTCTTAACCCAAAAGCTTTTTGTTTTTAGAAAACCAGCTTGTAAAACATCTCGTATATTCTCGTTAATAAGACTCGTATATTATTTCGAAAACATCGTTGAGTGACATCGTTTCAATATCGTTTACCCAAGTGAACTAAATAACGCCACGGTATGTAATATGTTGAAAACACTTATATATAAGAAGTACAAGCGGCGTATCTACCATGTTTTCACCACATTACACCCGTCCCGTTATCTAAACACTAGCCCAGAAGCCAATCGTTTACCCAAATCGTTTAACATCGTTTCCAAATCTAAACACTTATATATGGTCGTCTCGTTAATAACATTCAAACCTTTGTGACTCGTTCATCGTTCAACTCGTTCTTGCATTAACAAACCTCCAAAGGGTAAGTTAACAATCATCAGATTCAGTCGTTACCCACAACACCCACACATAACCATGGGTATAGTGCAATAACGGGATTTGTCATATCCTATGGTACCATAACCTAATACTGGTCGGCTTGATCAATGCTAATGAATGTCGTTCGTTATGTAACTACAACCAACAAGTTCGTTCACATTATCGAAATCGTTAATAGTTTAGCATAAAGCATTCTATTCGTTTTTTAAATCATCGTTTAAACCTTGAAAACATTTTGTACATATGAATCACCCCAAAACAATTGAAAGTTGTAAAATAGGGGAACTATGTACTCACATGTAGTGCAAGGTATCCTCAATCAATAGTACTTCAACAAACTCGAGTAAACCAGAGAAATCAAGTAGCACCTAGTAATTGATTCACTAGTCAAACAATAGACGCCTAAATCGGAAGATCGGACAGAATGAGGTATTGTAAACCAAATGAGTGTTGGAACTCATGTGATAGGGTTTAACAAGGCCTACATCCTAAATGAAACCTAACCTAAGTGGCTTCGACCCCTCGCGACCCATTAAGGTAGCTTATGCTACTTTAACGCGTCGTTCGCGTGAAACGCGTTCGGAACGTCTAACTAGTCCTATGACAAGCATTATATGCCTATACAAGTTTAATCATGATGTATAATCAGTTATGTGACAAAAGTTTAGGTTACATAAGCTTAATTACCAATTATACATGAAAAGGGTATTTTGGTAATTTACCTAAGGCATAATCTACTTATCATACAACTACCTAAACTAGGTGACCATAAGGTATAACCTCGGAAGGTTAATCCCTATGCAACTATGGTCACTAACCATGTTTGGTCGGATCCTAATGATCGACCAAACGGGTCGTGTTCGAAAGTCTAAGCGGGTGTTTAGTCCGCTTGACTTACGACTCTACACAAGCACTAGACTAAAAAGTGACGAGCTAAACATGCTAAAACATGTTTAGTTAAGTTAGAAAACAGGTTTTGATATCAAAACAAACGGTTTTGATATCCTAGAGTAGTTTGGTTACAAAATACGCGTAAATGCGTATTTTGGCCGAAACTACGACTCGTCACTGAGCCTAGTTAACGTGGTAATCAGTAGGTATAGTCACTAGGCACTATAACCATTGTGATTACGCTCACGTTATGAAGTTCAAACGAACTTCACATTGACCATAAACTGGTCAATGCAGAAAGTCAAACGCAGTTTGACTTTAACGCTAAAACGAATGAAAAGAACGAAAGAACACTTACAGAAGGTCCCCGCAAGATTTGATTCCGATTTTTCTCTCAGGTAGGAAGCATATACTTCCACTTAGAGAGCATAAATCAGATTTCAAATTGTGGGTTTTGAAGTGAAATGGATGGGGTATATATAGGATTTCTAGAACCGTTAAGATCGTTCCTCGAAAACTGAGCTTTGATCTGGACCTTACATGTGTGCCCATGGTTTTCTAAAACCATGGGAGCCCCTAATATGGACTATGTTCATTGAATACCAACCCATGGTTTTGCAAAACCATGGGTGAAAACCATCAACACTTCAAAATGGACTAGGTTTATTGAATCTGCCAGAAATTTCAAAAATGGTCCCTACACTTGTAAAACTTGATTTTTTTGGCACTTTTAAGCCCCGTTAACCCCATTTCAAGGCTCTAAAATAAAGTTAAAGTATAGGGAGCTTAAAATATGCTCAAAAACATCTCGGATGTCGGTTCGTTTGGTCGTACGGTTGAGTTATTCGCTTAATTACGACGGAAGTCGTAACGAACGCAAAAACAATCCAAATTAAGCGACGAATGGATCTTTATCATTCCAAACACTAAAATAAAATATTTTAATGCTTACATAAATTTTTGGATGTCCGGATGTATTCAGAACGTAAGTTATGCGCGAAAATGCAAACTTATGCACTTTTTGACGCTTTTAGTCCCTGAATGAGCATAAAGTTTATTTTAGCATACCGAACCCCTCAAAGCCTATTTCTAAGCTATGTAAAGGTTATTTAGGGTATGTTTAACTTATGATCAAGTTCCAGAATGTTCGTTACTATACAAATCGGCATAGTTTCGCAGTTTGACACAAATAGTCCATGCGATCGAACAAAGTTGATTTCGACACACCAAACCATTCAAAACTTATTTATAAGTTATGTGGAGGTTATTTAAGGTATGTTAAGCATACCGAACCCCTATGGGACACGTTTAGATTCCCAGCGAACTTTGACCAAATGAATCCGTTTGTTCTTCAACTGTTTGTATGTACGTTCCACTATCTCCACAGGTTTCTCGACAAAGTGCATTGTTTCATAGATTTGGATCTCGTCGAGAGGAATGTGTAGATCAGCGTCAGCTAAACACTTTCGCAGATTGGACACGTGAAAAGTCGGATGAATATTTCCAAGCTCTGGATGTAGCTCTAGACGATAGGCAACCTTTCCAATTCTTTCCACAATCTTAAATGGTCCCACATATCAAGGTGCAAGTTTTCCTTTCTTTCCAAATCTCACGACTCCCTTCCAAGGTGAAACCTTGAGTAGGACACGATCTCCGACTTGAAATTCTATGGGCTTGCGTCCCAAATCCGCATATCTCTTTTGACGGTTTCGAGCTTGTGACACCTGGGTCACTGCGACCATCAAAAAAATACCAAACCAATGAAATATTGTATTTCATACTTGGGATTTGTACAAATATGTGTATCATTTGCACATTTCAATTCTTGTTCGATTTCGGGCTCTAAATCGCTTTCTAGAAGGTTATACGCGCACTGATGCATAAATATAACCAGTTTAATGCAACGAACACTCCGAAATAGTGAAATAGGCTTCACATACCTTAAATAACCTTTACATAACTTAGAAATAAGTTTTGAAGGCTTTGGTATGACAAAATCAAGTTTAATCGCTTACAGGGACTAAATTCGACAAACTGCGAAAGTATGCCGATTTGAACTGTAACAGACATTCTAGAACATGACCATGAGTTAAAAATACCATAAATATCCTTTACATAGCTTAGAAATAGGCTTTGAGGGGTTCGGTGTGCTAAAATAAACTTTTGGGTCATTCATGGACTAAAAGCGTCAAAAAGTGCACAAGTTTGCATTTTCACGCATAACTTACATTCTGAATACATCCGGACATCCAAAAATTTATGTAAGCACTAAAATATTTTATTTTAATGTTTGGCATAAGAAAAATCCATTCGTCGTGTAATTTGGATCGTTTTTGCGTCCGTTACGACTTCCGTCGTAATTAACCGAACAACGCAATTGTACGGCCAAACGAACCGACATCCAAGATATTTTTGAGCACATTTTAAGTTCCCTATACTTTAACTTCATTTTAGAGCTTTGTAACGGGGTTAACGGGGCTTAAACGTGTCAAAAATGCATCGAAAACCAAGTTTGGAGCTGCAGGGACCAAAACTGTCATTTCAGCAAACTTGATGGCTTACGGACCGTAAGCCCTCAACCTTACGGTCCGTAAGGACCTCCCAGAACCTCAAAAAGTGGTTAACAACTGGTTACAGCTGTTAAGCACTCTTAAACCCAATGCCACATGTTGATACCTGATCATGGGGGGGCATTTTGAAGTACCTTAGTGTTACAACAAGTGTAGGGATGAGATTGAATCACGTTTTACGATAAACGATCTTAACGGTTCAAGGAATCCTATAAATACCCCCAAGTTCCCAACTCAAAACCCACTTGAATTCTGAGTTTTTCTCTAAGTGGTTGTGTTTATACACTTCCTACCTGAGATTACTTGGAAGATCAAACTTGCGGGGGCCCTTTGTAAGTGTTCTTTCGTTCTTTTCATTCGTTTTAGCGTTAAAGTCAATCTATGTTTGAATTTCTGTATTGACCAGTTTATGGTCAACGCGAAGTTCGTTTGAACTTCCTAACGTGAGCGTAATCACGATGGTTATAGTCCATAGTGGCTATACCTACTGATTACCACGTTATCTAGGCTCAGTGACGAGTCGTAGTTTCGGCCAAAATGCGCATTCTTGGTTATTTTGTAACCAAACTACTCTTAGGTATCAAAACCGTTTGTTTTGATACCAAACTTGTTTTCTAACTTAGTTAAGCATGTTTTAACATGCTTAGCTCGTTACTTTTAGTTTAGTGCTTATATAGGGTCGTAAGGTAAGCGATCTAATCAATCGCTTATACTTTCGAACCCGACCCATTTGGTCGATCTTTAGGATCCGACCAAACACATTAGGTGACCATAGTATATAGGGAATAACCTTCTGAGGTTATACCTTATGGTCGCTTCGTTTAAGTAGTTGTATGATAGGTAGTTTATATGCCTTAGGTAAATTACCAAAATGCCCTTTGAACGCCAAAATTCATTTTAAACATATGTAACATAACTTTTGGTATCTAAACTGATTTGGTAACAATATTAGACATGTTAAGGCATATTTTACCTATCATAGGACTAGTTAGGCATTCCGAACGTGTTTCACGCGAACGACACGTTAAAGTAGCATAAGCTACCTAAACGGGTCGTAATGGGTCGTAAGCACTTAGGTTAGGTTTCATTGTAGTATGTAGGCTTTGTTAAATCATATTACATGAGTTCCCATACTCATTTGGTTTACGAGCCCTCATTCTATCCGATCCTCTGGTATAGGTCCGGTATATTAACATAGTTACCTATATTAGGTACCGTTTGATTTCCGTGATCTCTAGCATTGTTTGGTTGTTACTCAAGGACTACTAAGCAATCTCAAGTGAGTACATAGACCCCTCTTTTACTGTTTTCCAAACATTTTGGGGAGAAACACATGTGCCTACTCGTTACTTTCGTGCTTTTCATGTTTTCATATCATATGCTTGTTATGTTCAATAGTACACTTATAGTACATGATTTCATTGTGTTTATGCTATGTATGTCCATTGGGTGCATACTTAGTACATCGATTTACATTACATTTTATGCTATGTATGTCCATTGTGTGCATACTTAGTACATCGTTTTACATTACATTTTATGCTATGTATGTCCATTGTGTGCATACTTAGTACATTGTTTTACATTACATTTTATGTTATGTATGTCCATTGTGTGCATACTTAGTACATTGTTTTACATTACATTTCATGCTATGTATGTTCATTTGATTACATACTTAGTGCATTGTTTTCACATGCTTACATTTTGGTATGACATTTGGTTTGTTCAAATGGGACAATATACATTCATTAATATTAGCTACGCCGCTCGTTAGTAGGTAATGGTACCATAGGAATTGACAACTCCCGTTCCTGACATCCTAGGTATGTTTGGATGGAAGGAATGACCGAATTCGATAAAAATAACACAGATAGACCTTTAAATTCGTTTAAGGGTTTATCACCACAGTCACATGGCTTGGATGTATGCATTTTCACAATACCGCATAGATGTTTATATCAGTATAGCATGCATTTGTTACACAAAACATAACTTTGATTTAAACCATGTTTTACTTCAATACCTTGTTTTTGTGCATTTTACATATGGTTTAGTTGATATATTTCACTTACCATACATGATATTTTGGATACACATTACATGATTTACATTAGACATAAACATTTTGACATTGATATACACAACTCATGATTTACATTAGACATAAACATTTTGATATTGATATACACAATTTATGATTTACATTAGACATAAACATTTTGACATTGATATACACAATTCATGATTTACATTAGACATAAACATTTTGACATGGTTTTCACACAAACATTTTGACATTTGATTATACATAAACATTTTACCTTGGTGGTTTGGTTTGAGTAAGTGATTTAAGTAACGAGGCGTGTGTAATATGATACAAGCATGGTGGATACGCCGCTGGTACTTCCTATATATAAGTGCCTGTATGGTATTACATATCGTAGCGTTATTTGAATTATTTCAATTTAGACATATAACATTTTATACAAATAACATACTTTTCACAATACATTGTTTTACAAACAACTTATCTGATATAAACTCATTTTACTTGGTTATTTACTTAACCATGTATTATTGTTTTATACATATATATCATTTGGTTTATTTATCACTTTTCAAATGATTTACAAGACAAAGCAAATTACAAGGTTCATGACTAAACATTTTCTTAAACATAAGTCATGAATTCTATTTTCACAAAACCAATGTATCTCACAGGCATTTTTATGCTGACGTACCTATTTTCACATGTGTTTCAGGATATGATGCTTAGGATTTATCAAGATACACTTAGGCGGACTTGGGCCTTAGCGACAATAAAAGATGCAAGACTAGTTATTTATGTTATGTTTCTTTGATTGTCAAGACATTGTAACTCTTTTAATCAATAAAACAATAATTCAGTTTCCATGTGTTATGAAACAAAGATTCTGTTACAACACTCCCCGACGTTTCCGCCACGTTTTGTTGTTTTACGTGGTCAGGGTGTGACAGAAAAGTCACAAGATTATCGCGGATTTTCTTGATTTTGTCTGTTGTTTCCAGAACGAGCTCAGGTCCAGTAAGCTGAGCTTCACCGGTCTCGTTCCAACAAACAGGTGAATGACATTTTCGACCGTAGAGAGCTTCGAATGGTGCCATATTAATGCTAGTATGATAACTATTGTTGTAAGAAAACTCGATCAGCGGCAGATGAGAATCCCAATTACCACCAAAGTCTATCACGCATGCTCTAAGCATATCCTCCAAAGTTTGAATCGTTCTGTCAGATTGGCCATCTGTTTGGGGATGATAAGCAGTGCTTAGATTCAGTTGGGTTCCCAAAGCAGATTGCATGGCCTTCCAGAAATGAGATGAAAATCGAGCATCACGATCGGATATGATATCCAAGGGCACACCATGTCGTGTCACAGTCTCATCAACATAAATCTTTGCAAGTTTATCAGCAGATAGATCCTCGCGAATCGGAATGAAATGAGCTGATTTCGTTAATCGATCGATGATAACCCAGATAGCATCATGACCTTTAGACGTACGCGGTAACTTAGTGATGAGATCCATCGCAATGTTCTCCCACTTCCAAACCGGTATCTCTGGTTGTACAAGCAAGCCAGAAGGTCGTTGATGTTCGGCCTTGACTTTGAGACAAGTTAGGCATTTCGATACATACAAGGCAACATCTTTCTGTTGGGATTTTAACATGTTTATCAAAGCAATTTCATCCATATGAAATAAAAACGCAGCGGAAAATAAGTTTAAAACATGTTGCTTTTATAAGATATAAAACCATTTTTGAGCAAAATCCCAAAACCCGGATCCATATATGAGATGTATACTTACAAACACAACCATAGGATGTTTAGAAAACTACCTTCTTGAAGTGTAAGGATTATGAAACGGATGATGCTTCTTGAAATGGTTGTCTTCTATAGTAGAAGACCTCAAGCTTGTATACCCCAAGCTTCCAACAAACACCACAAGTTTAGCTAGGATTCAACACTTGAAGATCAAAGAATGAACACTTGAAAGAACACTCCTTTGGCCGAAATTTTTAGGCAAAAATTCAGCTCTTCTCCTCTTAGATTATCTCTAATAATCTTTATTTTTGTCACACAAAAATATATATAAATCATGATAGAAGAGCCACCTCCTTTTTGCCCAATCAAGAGGCTTCTTTCACATGCAAAATGCATGAAAGGAGATTGGACCAAACTTTTTGGGTAAGAGAGAAAGGGGGCCGGCCCCTAGGTGGGTTTTTTTAAAAAAAAAATTAATTTTATTTTATTAAATAAAGTCTTGTTTATTTTTATAACTTTTATAAAATAAACACTATATGTTTTCAAGACTTTATGCACCTATTTTAAAATGTTATTTAACTTATTAAATAACAAAATAAAATATTCTCTCATAATAAATTATCCACATAATTTATTGGTTTCTCAAGTGTAATTATTTAGAAAACCAATTTCTAAATATTGTAAGTGTTAATATTTATTTGTTTGATCACATCACAAATAAATAATATAAGTGTTTGTCTAGCTTGTTATTGGGTATGACTCGACTTGGATCATAACGTACTAGCCACATCAATTTATTATGTGTCTTGGGCATACAGAGTCCAACAATCTCCCACTTGCACAAGATACATAGAAGATTGATGCAAGCAGTAAATGACGCCTAACTACGGTTTACTACCCCCAATACGTATGACTATATTTGCCATTCAATAACATCATCCCTTTCAAGTCCCTTACTTGAACATGATTTAGGTGAGTATATCATTTATCCTTTTGTTACAGATGTCATGTTAAATCCAGAGACACAGAGTGATCACTCTCTGTTGATTTAACTTTAGCAGGCCTTAGACATCTTACTCTCAACGAATAAGAGGAACAAATCCCTTCTTGACTACATACGTCTCTCACAATCACCTTGTACCACACCTGAGCTTAGCCTTATGTACTGTCATATTACTAACAGCGAAGAAAAAGTCAAGGTATAATATTTGGTGAATATCAAGACCCAATATGTATCTCAGGTCAGAGGATACTATGATATTCGCCTTTACTCAAAATTTACTTATGATCAATCACAAATGATTCCATGCAGTAATATTTGAGAGCGAGCCAGTCCAATATTTGTATCCCACAAATATCTATGAACTTTGGCAGCAACGCCTTGCTCTATATTCATACTTCACGAATATCTACCAATCCGAGTTCATAATAGTCTTACATTCATATTTGTTCCCACAAGTATGATCGACTACGGACATTTAGAATAAGTAACTTATTCACGGATTTAAACATGCTAAAAATGGAACATAACTCAAAATACCATAAAGAGTTATAATAACAATTGTTCCAATATCCAAATATAAAATAGATCAAATCCAATCACTAGAATATCGAAGTCCTAAGGCACAAGTATGACCTTTTCATGCTTTGCCCGTTCAAGGAGCTTCGTGAGTGGATCCGCAATATTTTGATCAGTGTGAACTCTGCGAATACATATCTTTCTCTTTTTCAACTTCATCCCTTATGTAGTTGAAAGTCCGCTCAATGTGCCTAGTCTTTCGATGTACACGAGGTTCCTTGATTTAAGCAATCACACCATCGTTATCACAAAGATCTCTAGGAGTCCTGAATGGTAGGGACTACCCCTAGATCGGCAATAATTCAAGTGGCAGATCCATATGAATTATCTCAATCAATGAAGCGGCGATGTATTCTGATTCTGTAGTGGACAATGCTACCCTGTTTGTGATCGAGAACCATCTTGATCAGTTTGGAAACTCGTATCCATGTAACCCTTTACAACGAATTCCGAAACTCGCATCCTTGTAACCCTTTTACAACGAGTTCTTTTTAACCAGATCCATATATTAGAAACATATCCTTAGTCCTTCTAAGGTATTTCAATATATACAACAGTCACCAAATGACCGTTTCTTGCTGGTTTCTTCTTGTTATGCTTAAAGCGCATAACTTGTCCAGTCTAGTGCATATCATTACGTACATAATGAATCCTATAGCTGACGCATATGGGATTCCTTTGATTCTTTCTTGCTCATCCTTTGAGCTTGGACATTGAAACGCATTCAATATTGTCCTCTCTTTGAATAGGTACCATAACTTTTCATAGAGTTCTTCATCTTGAACCTTTTCAAGACTTTGTCAATGTATGCACTTTTGTTTAAACCTATCAAGCGCCTTGATCTATCCCTATAGATCTTTATTCCCAAAATATAGGCGACTTCACCAAGATCCTTAATGGAAGAACAACTTCCAAGCCAGGCTTTTACTCCTTCCATGGTTGGAATGTCATTTCCAAATAGTAGAATGTCATCGACATATAATACAAAGAAAGTAATAATGCTCCCACTAGCCTTCTTATTCACACAAGCTTTATCAATGTTTTTGATGAATCCATATTCCCTAATCTCTTCATCAAAACGGTGATTCCAACTTCTAGATGCTTGTTTCAATCCATAGATTGATTTCTTTAACTTGCACGCTTTGTTAGGATGTATTGGATCGACAAAACCTTCAGGCTTAACTATATAGACATCTTCCTCAAGATATCTATTAAGGAAAGTCGTTTTGAGATCCATTTGCCAAATCTCATAATCATATTGTGCAAGTATGGCAAATGATATCCTAGTTGACTTTAGCATCGCCATGGGCGAGAAGGTCTCATCATAATCAACCCTTTGAGTTTGAGTGAAGCCTTTTGCTAAAAGTCTCGCTTTACAAGTATCCAAGTTACCATGCATTATTGTTTTCTTCTTGAAAACCCACTTACTTCCAACTACTTTAGAGTTAAGTGGTGGCACAACCAATTCCCATACTTGGTTGTTATACATGGACTGCATCTTTACGTTCATGGCTTCAATCCATTTGTCACAATCGAATTTTGACATTGCATCATGGTATGTGGTTGGTTCACCCGAATCTACCACGTAGCATCCATCCATGAAAGATCCATATCTTTTAGGTGGATTACTAATTCTACCAGATTTGCGAACGTATTGTGTGTGTTGATCAACCACTTGATCATTTTTCAACAACCTCTTGTTGAATGCTAGTATCAACCAAACGTGTATCGGTTTGTGGTTCTTGATCCTTATCAAGTTCCACTGTTCTACTAATTCCTTCCACAAGGAACTTAGCTTCCAAGAACTCAGCCTTTTTAGCAACAAATACCTTTTGCTCTGTTGGATCGTAGAAATAATATCCTATATCATCTTTAGGATATTCTACGAAGATACACTTAGTGGATCGTACTTTTATTTGGGGTGTATTGCTTCACATAAGCTTCACAACCCATACTTTTAAATATGATAATGATGGAACCTTTCCATGTCATATTTCAAAAGACGTCGTATCCACTTTCTTGGTTGGGGCCATATGGGCCACGGAGAGCAAAGCGTAACCCCAAAGTGATAGAGATAATCCGCTCCTAGCCATCATAGATCGAACCATATCTAATAGAGTTCGATTCCTCCTCTATCAAAACGAAGAACTTTAAAAGAGTTGATTTTGTACTTCACTTTTTGAAGATTCTGAACGTTTCAAAACTTCTTCTATGTGTCAAGTACACATAACCATAACTACTATAGTTGTCGGTTAAAGTAATGAAGTATCTTTCACCATACCTAGTCATTGGCTTAAAAGGATCACATACATTCGAATGTATGATACCTAAGAAATCTGTTGCCCTTTCCCACTAAAGGGTTTCTTAGTTATTTTACCTTGTAAACAAGATTCACATGTATCAAATGAACCAATTTCATTTGTTTCCAAAAGATCATTCTTTCGAAGTGTTTACATGCAACATCTGTTTATATAACCAAGGCGATAATGCCAAAGATAAGTCTCACTCAAATCCATTTTGAGTTTGTTGGTGATTGCTTGGTACATTTAACTATCAAATGATGTATTATTTATGAACCAATTCATAACTACCATTTGAAGGCATAGTTTTAAAGTAAAACATGTCATTCATCGAAATATAAATGTCATTGTTTAAAACTTTAAATCAAAACATATTGTCTCAAAAGGGAAACATAAATAATGTTCCTAGTCAAACTAGGAGCATTCAAAACATTTTAAAACAATTTCCAAACCATTTGGAAGTTTCAAAACATAGTCTCCTTTCTTGTAATGTTTATTTCTTTTGAACCTTTTGCGAAGAATTGCAAACATGGGTTCCACATCCGGTATCTAATACCCATGTGTTTAGAAGAGATAACATTAAGGTCAATATGTATTATTAAGATTGTACCTGAGGTTTGCCTAGCATCCCTCTTGTTTTTCAACTCTTTGAGATAGATTGGACAATTCCTATTTAAATGCCCTATCTCACCACACTTAAAGCATGGATCGTTCGTGGCAACCTTTGCCTTCTTCTCTTTTGGTTTCGGTGGTTTCGCTTTAGTCTTTCTAATTATTTCCCTTTGAATTACCCGTTTCCATTTGCAACATTTGCTTTGGTGTCTGGGTGATGCCCTTTCTTGTTGCCACCCTCATTGATCGTTAGTATGGATAAAACCCTTTTATCCATATTGAGCCTTTCGAGGTGATCATGTGGCTTTTCATCTTAAAACATAAGATGAGTCCGATTGGGTTTCCTCCATTCGACATGCATGAAGCGTTCGAACAGTTTCGAAGCGTTTTACCCTTAGGAACATTTCCTATAATTGGGTAATCATGTCGTGTGCTCATGATGTTCAAAACCTTTTGAATCTCGGGAATCATAATTCCTAACATGAGGCAAGAGGCTTGCGAAGTATCCTCGATATACTTAATCCAATCGTTATAGGCATCCTTATCTTCCATAAGATATTCATCGGGATTAGGATCGTTTTCTAATGATAGGTTACGGACGGTTTGGGTAATATTGTTAGCGGCCATCTACAAAAATTAACAAGGTTCAATTTTAGTATTTTCGATATTATTTATATTTTAATCATTAATACCCTTTTGTGTCTCATAGACAATTAATAATTAAAATCTAGAATCCAACGTTACATTTAAATATTGGTTAGGTGACCTTTATCCCTCTATTTAAATTAACAAGGTAGTCAACGTTTGACAATTGCAACTCTTTGCAACTTCTAGCCATATGGGATCGGTTAAACATCTTTATGTTTAGTTGGCATGTTTAATCCCATCAACACCTTTTGTTCGCCATGCTTCGGTGACCCTAAGTTCATGGTTTCCAAATCAAGTCGTCCAACTTACACACACGTGTGAGTTTATACACATAAGTGGTTAGGTGACCTTTATCCCACAAACATGGTAAACCCACCTCGAACATACAAGTTTCCTCAAATGTGGTTAGGTGACCTTTATCCCACAAAGAGTTCCCAAGTAATTTGAGTGTTGTATAAAAGGATGGTGTTTGACTTGTTTTATAAAAGGGATTTTGAGTTTTCAAAATTCTAGTTTAGAAAACTTTATGTACCATATATTTGCATGCATTCAAATCCTTGGTACTTTAGTGAAAACAAATTTTCATGGTTCTTTTAATAAAACCCATTTTATTATAAAATCATTAATTTTTAATAAAACCATTATTAAACATTTTAATGATCTTGTAAAGAACCAATTTTAAGCTTGTTGTTGATTGTTAGTTTGTTAAGCTTGCATATCCAAATATCATCTAAACAACATAAATAAGCAACCACACAAGCACAACACATATATCATTAGGTGCATAACCATAGCCAACTATTTTGACCACACTTGTTAGCCGAAACAAGTGTGCCAAAAGGTCCTTCCTAAAGGGTGAATGTTGACACAAATAATGTGTCGTTGAACTCCCACTTGATCCCGCATCCAAATGCTTCAAGTATCCTTCTTGTGTTGTGATTATTTCACTTTCTTTGAGCTTCCAAAATGTTCTTTAATTCAGCTCCAAACTCCTTTGGGCTCCGTAAATGTGTTTCGGTTATCGGGCTAAAATCCCGTTTAGAACTATAAAGTCCTTTATGCCCGAAATTGGCAAAAACCAAAACCACATTTTGTGTGCATCTTCTTTTACAAAATATATCCTAATACATTTTTCTAGTAAAATAAAATGCACCTAATCTATTTATTTTACATGCCAAATGAAAAATAAATAAATTACATATCTTTACAAATGGAAGACAAAATAATAATTATTACAACCTTTGAAATAATTAATATAAATCACAAACACAAACATTCAACACAAGGTCATGGCTAGGTCATATGCACCAAAATATATATCCACATATATATTTATTTTAATTTCAAGAAGCATAAAAAAAATGGTTCCCTTTTAATAACCATTTTCGGCTATGTCCAAAAAACCGAAAAGGTTAGTTTTGTCCAAACAAACAAATCATCCACATGAAATAATTTTTCAAGATTCATTTATGCATGTAAGAATATAATCTTGAAAAACAAAGGGATAACCATACTTAAAATTTCGGCCATAGGGTTTTCACCAAAACCGAAACCCGAAAATTTTAAGTCTATTGAAGCATGCACTCATATAAGCGGCTCTAGATGCCATTGTTGGGATTTTAACATGTTTATCAAAGCAATTTCATCCATATGAAATAAAAACGCAGCGGAAAATAAGTTTAAAACATGTTGCTTTTATAAGATATAAAACCATTTTTGAGCAAAATCCCAAAACCCGGATCCATATATGAGATGTATACTTACAAACACAACCATAGGATGTTTAGAAAACTACCTTCTTGAAGTGTAAGGATTATGAAACGGATGATGCTTCTTGAAATGGTTGTCTTCTAGAGTAGAAGACCTCAAGCTTGTATACCCCAAGCTTCCAACAAACACCACAAGTTTAGCTAGGATTCAACACTTGAAGATCAAAGAATGAACACTTGAAAGAACACTCCTTTGGCCGAAATTTTTAGGCAAAAATTCAGCTCTTCTCCTCTTAGATTATCTCTAATAATCTTTATTTTTGTCACACAAAAATATATATAAATCATGATAGAAGAGCCACCTCCTTTTTGCCCAATCAAGAGGCTTCTTTCACATGCAAAATGCATGAAAGGAGATTGGACCAAACTTTTTGGGTAAGAGAGAAAGGGGGCCGGACCCTAGGTGGGTTTTTTTTAAAAAAAAATTAATTTTATTTTATTAAATAAAGTCTTGTTTATTTTTATAACTTTTATAAAATAAACACTATATGTTTTCAAGACTTTATGCACCTATTTTAAAATGTTATTTAACTTATTAAATAACAAAATAAAATATTCTCTCATAATAAATTATCCACATAATTTATTGGTTTCTCAAGTGTAATTATTTAGAAAACCAATTTCTAAATATTGTAAGTGTTAATATTTATTTGTTTGATCACATCACAAATAAATAATATAAGTGTTTGTCTAGCTTGTTATTGGGTATGACTCGACTTGGATCATAACGTACTAGCCACATCAATTTATTATGTGTCTTGGGCATACAGAGTCCAACACTTTCTTCATACCAGGCCACCAGATCTTAGTACGAAGATCCTTGTACATTTTATCAGCACCAGGATGGACAGAATATCGAGACTTATGTGATTCGTCCATCGCTAAAGTGCGAAGATCGTCTTGTTTCGGAATCCACAATCGATCCTTAAAATAGAGCAAACCATCGTCTTTCGCTTCGAGCTTAAGCTCAAGTTGACGTGGTAATTCCATACCCATCAAATTTTGTGAAACACAAAATTGTTGAGCTTGAAGGACACGAGATTGAATATCAGATAGAGTTCGAACAGAATGAAGCTTGACTCGTTCTTTTCGACTAAGCGCATCAGCTATGACATTCTCCTTACCAGGATGGTAGCGAATCTCGCAATCATAGTCGTTCAAGAGTTTAACCCAACGTCAGTGCCTCATATTCAGCTCTTTCTGATTAAGAATATGCTGGAGACTTTTGTGGTCTGTGAAAACCACACACTTCGTTCCATAGAGGTAGTGTCTCCAGATTTTAAGCGCGAGAACCACAGCTCCTAACTCAAGATCATGAGTCGTGTAGTTCTTCTCGTGAACTTTCAGCTGCCTAGATGCATATGCAATAACTTTACCTCGTTGCATAAGGACGCAACCAAGGCCTAAGTTGGACGCATCGCAATAGAAAACGAAATCATCGCTTCCCTCGGGCAGAGATAGAACAAGAGCATCACATAACTTCTTCTTCAGCGTTTGGAACGCTTTTTCTTGCTTGGGACCCCACTCAAAAGGCTTATTCTTCTGAGTCAAAGCAGTGAGTGGAACCGCAATCTTCGAGAAATTCGAAATGAATCAACGATAATAACCAGCAAGACCAAGAAAAGATCGAATCTCTGTAGGCGTCGTCGGTGTATTCCAGTCCTTGATAGCAGCAATCTTGGATGGATCCACATGAATACCCTGCTCATTGACTATATGACCCAAGAATTGAACTTCTTTAAGCCAGAATTCACACTTGGAGAATTTAGCAAAAAGTTGTTCCTTCTTCAGGAGTTCCAATGTTAAGCGAAGGTGTTGCTCGTGCTTGGCTCGAGATTTTGAATAAATGAGAATATCGTCGATGAACACAATAATGAACTTCTCCAAATAAGGTTTGCAGACCCTATTCATTAAGTCCATAAAGATAGCTGGAGCATACGTCAAACCAAAAGGCATGTCTGTGAACTCGTAATGCCCATATCTTGTGCGGAAAGCAGTTTTGGGAATATCTTCTTCGAGAACACGAAGTTGATGATACCCAGAACGCAGGTCGATCTTGGAAAAGCATGAAGCACCCTGCAGCTGGTCGAAGAGATCATCAATTCGAGGTAGGGGATATCGATTCTTGATGGTAAGCTTATTAAGCTCTCGATAATCGATACACATTCGAAAAGATCCATCTTTCTTTTTCACAAAGAGGACAGGAGCTCCCCAAGGCGAAAAGCTTGGACGGATGAATCCTTTATCAGACAACTCTTGAAGTTGTTTCGATAACTCTTGCATCTCCGATAGTGCAAGACGATAAGGTGCTTTCGCAATCGGGTTGGCATTGGGTACAAGGTCAATATGAAACTCGACTTGACGAACTAGAGGCAAACCAG
The DNA here is from genome assembly GCA_030545235.1 of Helianthus tuberosus. Lineage (NCBI taxonomy): Eukaryota > Viridiplantae > Streptophyta > Magnoliopsida > Asterales > Asteraceae > Helianthus > Helianthus tuberosus. The sequence goes on from CM060366.1 coordinate 125,895,255, forward strand.
GCAGTTCATCAGGAAACACCTCTGGATAATCCCGAACAATCGGAATATCCTGAATACTCTTGCTCTTGTCTTTCTCCTCGGTGACATGTGCTAGAAAAACAACATATCCTTTTCGCAAATAACTTTGAGCTTCCATACACGGCATAAGCTTCAATCCACCTGAAGGTTTCTCGCCACGAATCTCTAGAACATCGCCAGAAGACAAAGGAATACGAACAATCTTATCGAAACAAACCACCTCAGCGTGGTGTTTGGTTAACCAATCCATTCCAATGATAATATCGAAACTCCCAAGTTGCATCGGTATGAGGTCAATATGAAAAAGATGGTTATCAAGGTTCAACTGACAATCACGAATAACGGAATCGAGCACAAGAGGTTTACCAGTAGCAACTTCGACAGATAAGGGTTTCCTCAGTTTAGTTCTAGGTATCGCAAGCAAAGGTTCAAAAGACAATGAAACAAAACTTCTATCGGCACCAGAATCAAAAAGAATAGATGCAGGTTGATTGTTAACAAGAAACGTACCATTGACAACCTCGTTGTCAGCCCTCGCTTCGTTTGCATTCAAATTGTACACTCGCCCACGAGGGGGATTCACATTAACATTGACGTTCGCATTCGGGTTCGCGTTAGCATTCGCGTTTGCATTCACCAGTCTCGGACAATTGTTGCGGAAGTGACCATACTCTCCACAATTAAAACATGAACCCGATGGGAATCTCACAACATTCCCCTGACCCGGAGCTGGAACCTGAGCAACCTGATTCTGTCCCAAACGACAATTAATTTCCAAATGCCCAAGTTTACCACACGTCGTGCATTGCCTGCAAGCTTGTTGTGCAACGTGATGACCGTTGCAACGAGCACAATGAGGTGCGGTACCAGCATACGCTTTCTTTGCAGGTGGCTGAGCCGGTGGGTTCTGCGGGTTCTGAGCAGTCTGTGCTGTAACAGCAAAATTCTGGGCACCCTTTCGCTTCCTCGATTTCTTCGACGTCTCTCCTTCCTTACCCTTACCCTTTTTCTTGTCCTTCCTTAAATCATTCGCCTTCTTTTTATCACCCTTGCGGGTGAGTTTACCCTTCCTGACTTGAGTCTCAGTCAGGGTAGCAGACAACTCGATTGCTTGACGAAGGGTAGTAGGATTAACACCGATCACAATCTCCAGAATAGAATCGGGTAACCCATCGATATATCTCTCGATTGCTTTCTCCAGAGGGGTAACCATGGTGGGACACAATAGACTGAGTTCCTCAAAACGATCCGTGTACGCACGGTGTTCAGCCCTATCTTGCTTTAAATCGTCAAACTCTCGCTCCAAAGCCCGAATTTCGTGACGGGGACAAAACTCCTTCATCATGAGAGCCCGAAGCTCTTCTCATGTTTGTGCCAACGCCACTTCGGCACCCCTGTCGCGCATAATACCATTCCACCAGGTAAGCGCTCGCTTCCCAAACACGCTTGAAGCAAATTCAACCTTACGCGCATTCGGACACTGCACATGTCTGAATGTGCTCTCGATACTCTCAAACAACTGTAGGAGCGCAGTTGCTCCTTGCGACCCAGAAAACTTAAGCGGCTTCGCAGAATTGAAGTTCTTGAAATTACACGGTGCATTATTGTTGTTGTATATCTCGTGGACTTGGGTCGCAACGCCGGGAAGCACAGCAGCCACTTGCTGAGAGACCAGGGCTGCGATTTCTTCAATAGTGAAAGATTGTGCTTCACGTCGAGGAGGCATTGTCTAACAAGGAAACAAGAGAAACGAGTGAGGTTGAAAAGCAAAAGAGGTATTGAAAATACCGTCAAATCACCAGAAAGGCGATCATTTGTTCGTTACTTCGAAAAAACAAACGACACAGAGTGACTAATCAAAGTAAATAGGTCAAAAATAATGTATCACGAAGACATGCTCGCCTATAAGTGAACACTCACCCCAAGAGTTCCCAGGTAAGAGTGACTGGTCCGATTATGTGGATTTGTACGAACACTCTAGCCTTAGACAGAAAACTCAGAGTACAGGCACTCACTCTTCTAGTTTGCACGAGTTCACATTATTTAGACCCAAACTTTGACGAGATTTTGAAAACTCAGAAGGCACTAAGCTAAAAATGAGTTAAACTGGTAGGGTTCAAAACCTTACAACAGAGGGTTCAAAACCTTACAACAGAGGGTTCAAAACCTTACAACAGAGGGTTAAAAACCTAGTAATCAATCATCCTAGAATGGATGATTAGTTTTCAAAGCGGATTCGAACTTAGCGTTCTTATTGTGGTTATCACCTAAGGATAGGTGACGGTTTTGTTTTAAAATCTAAACACAAGTAAACTTGTGTTAGGGTCCTAAAGTTATAGTCTAGGTCGAAGCATTACTAATAACCTAATTCCCTATAACCATTGGCTCTGATACCAACTCTTCTGTCACACCCCGACCACGTAAAACAACAAAGCGTGGCGGAAACATCGGGGGGTGTTGTAACAGAATTATCGTTTCATAACCATGGATACAAAAAGTGTTTCGTTTTATTGATAATATTAAACATTAACATTGTTTTAACACATAACAAACAAGTTTTATATCGTCTATCATAGATATTATGTCACTAAGGCCTCGTCCAGATCCTATGTGACGCATGCATCCTAGAACGTCAATCAAGCAACAATACCTGAAACATATGTAAAAACAAAGTCAGCAAAGAAATGCTGGCGAGTACATAGGTTTTATAAGAGTATCGGAATCATGGCTTGTTTTCATATATTGCGATACCTCGAAAACCTTGTTTTTAAAAAGTGTATAATATTGCAACATGATTAACCAACTCAAATCAAGATGGTTATAATTTATAAAATTTCGTAGCCATGATTCTTAACCCAAAAGCTTTTTGTTTTTAGAAAACCAGCTTGTAAAACATCTCGTATATTCTCGTTAATAAGACTCGTATATTATTTCTAAAACATCATTGAGTGACATCGTTTCAATATCGTTTACCAAAGTGAACTAAATAACGCCACGGTATGTAATATGTTGAAAACACTTATTTATAGGAAGTACCAGCGGCGTATCTACCATGTTTTCACCACATTACACCCGTCCCGTTATCTAAACACTAGCCCAGAAGCCAATCGTTTACCCAAATCGTTTAACATCGTTTCCAAATCGTTCCCAAATCGTTTACTCGTTTAGATCATTTAAATCGTCATCGTTTTAATTGTGAAAACTTATATATGGTCGTCTCGTTAATAACATTCAAACCTTTGTGATTCGTTCATCGTTCAACTCGTTCTTGCATTAACAAACCTCCAAAGGGTAAGTTAACAATCATCAGATTCAGTCGTTACCCACAACACCCACACATAACCATGGGTATAGTGCAATAACGGGATTTGTCATATCCTATGGTACCATAACCTAATACTGGTCGGCTTGATCAATGCTAATGAATGTCGTTCGTTATGTAACTACAACCAACAAGTTCGTTCACATTATCGAAATCGTTAATAGTTTAGCATAAATTGTTCTATTCGTTTTTGAAATCATCGTTTAAACCTTGAAAACATTTTGTACATATGAATCACCCCAAAACAATTGAAAGTTGTAAAATAGGGGAACTATGTACTCACATGTAGTGCAAGGTATCCTCAATCAATAGTACTTCAACAAACTCGAGTAAACCAGAGAAATCAAGTAGCACCTAGTAATTGATTCACTAGTCAAACAATAGACGCCTAAATCGGAAGATCGGACAGAATGAGGTCTTGTAAACCAAATGAGTGTTGGAACTCATGTGATATGGTTTAACAAGGCCTACATCCTAAATGAAACCTAACTTAAGTGCCTTCGACCCATCGCGACCCATTAAGGTAGCTTATGCTACTTTAACGCGTCGTTCGCGTGAAACGCGTTCGGAACGTCTAACTAGTCCTATGACAAGCATTATATGCCTATACAAGTTTAATCATGATGTATAATCAGTTATGTGACAAAATTTTAGGTTACATAAGCTTAATTACCAATTATACATGAAAAGGGTATTTTGGTAATTTACCTAAGGCATAATCTACTTATCATACAACTACCTAAACTAGGTGACCATAAGGTATAACCTCGGAAGGTTAATCCCTATGCAACTATGGTCACTAACCATGTTTGGTCGGATCCTAATGATCGACCAAACGGGTCGTGTTCGAAAGTCTAAGCGGGTGTTTAGTCCGCTTGACTTACGACTCTACACAAGCACTAGACTAAAAAGTGACGAGCTAAACATGCTAAAACATGTTTAGTTAAGTTAGAAAACAGGTTTTGATATCAAAACAAACGGTTTTGATATCCTAGAGTAGTTTGGTTACAAAATACGCGTAAATGCGTATTTTGGCCGAAACTACGACTCGTCACTGAGCCTAGATAACGTGGTAATCAGTAGGTATAGTCACTAGGCACTATAACCATCGTGATTACGCTCACGTTATGAAGTTCAAACGAACTTCACATTGACCATAAACTGGTCAATGCAGAAAGTCAAACGCAGTTTGACTTTAACGCTAAAACGAATGAAAAGAACGAAAGAACACTTACAGAAGGTCCCCGCAAGATTTGATTCTGGTTTTTCTCTCAGGTAGGAAGCATATACTTCCACTTAGAGAGCATAAATCAGATTTCAAATTGTTGGTTTTGAAGTGAAATGGGTGGGGTATATATAGGATTTCTAGAACCGTTAAGATCGTTCCTCGAAAACTGAGCTTTGATCTGGACCTTACATGTGTGCCCATGGTTTTCTAAAACCATGGGAGCCCCTAATATGGACTATGTTCATTGAATACCAGCCCATGGCTTTGCAAAACAATGGGTGAAAACCATCAACACTTCAAAATGGACTAGGTTTATTGAATCTGCTAGAAATTTCAAAAATGGTCCCTACACTTGTAAAACTTGATTTTTTTGGCACTTTTAAGCCCCGTTAACCCCATTTAAAGGCTCTAAAATAAAGTTAAAGTATAGGGAACTTAAAATATGATCAAAAACATCTCGGATGTCGGTTCGTTTGGTCGTACGGTTGCGTTATTCGCTTAATTACGACGGAAGTCGTAACGAACGCAAAAACGATCCAAATTAAGCGACGAATGGAATTTTATCATGCCAAACAATAAAATAAAATATTTTAATGCTTACATAAATTTTTGGATCTCCGGATGTATTCAGAACGTAAGTTATGCGCGAAAATGCAAACTTATGCACTTTTTGACGCTTTTAGTCCCTGAATGAGCATAAAGTTTATTTTAGCATACCGAACCCCTCAAAGCCTATTTCTAAGCTATGTAAAGGTTATTTAGGGTATGTTTAACTTATGATCAAGTTCCAGAATGTTCGTTACTATACAAATCGGCATAGTTTCGCAGTTTGACACAAATAGTCCCTGCGATCGAACAAAGTTGATTTCGACATACCAAACCATTCAAAACTTATTTCTAAGTTGTGTGGAGGTTATTTAAGGTATGTTAAGCCTATGTCACTATTCCGGAGTGTTTGTCGCGTTATACTGACTGCGTTTAAGCACCAGTTTGCGTATAACCTCCAGAAAGCGATTTAGAGCTTGAAATTGGAATCGAATCAAATTGTAAAATCACTAAACACAATTACACATATAATAACGCCAAAACACATATAATAACACCAAAGCACATTGTTTTATTAATAATCATCATTGTTTTACATCGTAAATCGATTACAGAACACAGTTGTCACAATTATCCACCCCACACCACCATCCACCATCCACCTCACACCACCACCATATGGAGTACAACCACCACCCACTGCTCTTCACCTGCCAAACCACCCCCACCCACCGCAGCACTCCAACCACCACCTAGTCGATGGTGGTGAGATGGCGATTAGGGGTTTTCAGACTAAATCATCACAACCGCTACAAGTAACGAGGGTGAATCGTTCAAAGTTTAGATGATTGTAGACGTAAAACCGGGCAACAGTTAGGGTTTCACGGACCACTATCACAAAGTAAAGTATATTAAATGGAAAGACGAAGCTTACTGAAAGCCTCTATGCTAAAGATGTGTGCTTGCCAAAGCTACGGCACCGCGTTGCATCACTCTCGCTGGAAGGTCTAGAAAATGAAAGAAGAAATGGGAAGATCGAATATAAAAGAAAGATTTGACAAATAAAAAAGATGGTGAAAGGAATTTAAGATGCGGATAAGATATTTTTGAAAAATTTAGGCCTTGCAATCACATTTCGAGACTTTTTTCTTCTTTCCTTTTATTGAACTTATGAGTATATGACAGTTAAAAGAGATTTATAGGTGATTCTTGAATGGATATGTGACAAACAGAGGCTGTTGCTCGAGACTAAGGAAGATGAACTGGTCGGAGTTTAATGCCTTTTTTGGTATCGTTGTTACTGGTGCTCTGATCGGCCATACCCACCGTTATCTGGAAAAAGGAACCCTAAAATTGAATGTTACGTTCCTATATTTAATCAAAAAACTATTTTTAAATGTTACGCCCTAAAATTAAATGTTCTATATATGTAGAGGAAAAAAAGAAATTGTGTAGTGGGGGTGGTGGCCGGAGGTGGTTGTTGGTTGTGCAGTGGTGGCCGGAGGTGGTTGAGGGTGGTGGCTGGAGGTGGTTGTTGGAGGTGGCTGAGGAGATGTAGAGAGAGAGAGCTAGAGAGAGAGGGGGTTGTTTCTTTATATATAAATACATATACACATATTATATTATATATTATATTATTTTTTAAATTTATTTTAATTATTAACTTATTTTTAAAGTAATTGATAAAAGACTAAATTGCCCTTGAGTGATCAGATTTAACAGAAAAAATTAACTGAGTTTGGGTTAAAGGACAAAACATGTATGATTTGAAAACATAAAGTACAAAACTCGTCAATTTTGAACCAACGCCTGAAAATATGTATAAAAATAAAGGAGAATCCTTGAAATTCACTCTTATTATAATGACAAAAAAGGTAAACAATGACATGAGGTAGGTTGCTCTGAACATCATTGCAAAGAAACAAAAACACGAGGTAGGTTGCTCTGAACATCGTTGCAAAGGTTTAATAAGAAATTATATTATATTATTAGAACTGACGTGCAACTTTTCGGTGAGAAGGATTGGTTTGAGCTGAACATCGTTGCAAAGGTTTAATAAGAAATTATATTATATTATTAGAACTGACGTGCAACTTTTCGGTGAGAAGGATTGGTTTGAGAGAATCGTACATTCCAAAGTACAAAAGAGCATCGTAGATGAAAATGCCAGCCGCAGAAAAGAGGACCCACGGTAAAGCCCAACAATACCGTCTGATGCCTCCTATATCTTCTTGTACACATCAACTAGCCCTGCCTGCCTGCCTCTTTGATGCCTTGGCAACGTTTGCTAAACAAGTTTCAGCATCCATAGTCTAGAGAAAAGACAAACACAAAGACTAAAGAAGAAGCACCAGAAGCAATATTAAGACCAAAAACTTTCCGGTAAGGATCATGGTCCTTGTTGAGGTAATCTTTGAATGCAAAGTTGAGTGCCTATAAAGTTCAATAATAACAAAACATCAAATAATAACTAAGTAGAGAAGTAAGGATAACATTAGCAGGGAAGAACCGAACCTACAATATTGTTTACCAGATTTACATTATTGGCATATGATTTTCCAACTTTAAGAGTGATCCCTTGCCTAATCAAATGAATAAAATAAACAAACTTCACTAGTATATTGTAGTTAAAAGTTAACTACTATATTTTTTCCCTCCTGTTGTTTTTTTATGTAGCTTCATAAATATTTTCAATGTATATGTTGAGCTAACTAGCTCAACAACATGGTTGTTCAAAAACAGACTATACCAAGTTGACTATTTTTTGTTCAGAAAACATAACTATGCTTTCTAAGTAAATTATTGTTTTCTGCAGAAAATGCTAACAAGACCCCTGAATCACTTTATAGTAGCCCATTCATTCTACTATCAGCTTTACTACTTAGCTCAACAACATGGTTGTTCAACTCTACAGTATTTTTGTGGCCATGACACACTCAATATAAAACCAAAACTTGATTTTACTAATATTTATAGAACTCCTAAATCTAGGAATGCTACTCGAGCTCAGCTCCAAAAAAACCTCAAAACGAGCCCGAGCCCGAGCCCAGGCTCGATACCGAGCTTCACTTATCGAGCTCGAGCCGGCTCGCGAGCCTAAAAGAGCCCGCTATTTATATAAACTTTAATCAATATATTAAATATACATTTAAATAATAACAAATATTTTCTTTAGTATTATGAAAAAATAACTAAATTATATATAAATTAATTAATAAATATTAAACGAGCTGAGCTCGAGCTTTAAAAACAAAGCTTGAATCACGCCGAGCTTGAGCTCGAGTCTGAACGAGCTCGGCTCGGCTCGGCTCGTTTACATAATATATCAACAAATTATGATTGATTGATTTTGAGATGCAATGGTGGTTACTCATTCTCAATTCTCATTGAACTTTGAGTTACAGTTTCTAACCTCGGACCATTTTCAATAACCTTTAACCCTCATGTTTAAATATGCAACAGTTGGTAGTTGGTTGTCTACGTGACGCGACGGGAAACACAATTTTTTTGGTTTTTTGGTTTTTTTGGTTTTGAGTCATCACCGTCACCAAAACCCAAGTTATGGTTAAGTGGATTTTAAAACTATTCGGTTTTGTTATTGGTGCCCATTTGGTTCGGTTTTTTTTTGGTTATCCGCAAACCAAAAATTTTGACAAGGGCCAAACTTTATTGAACTTTTTGTTAAAAATTGAAATCAATCCTAGATAAATATATTACAACTAAATGGGATAAATATTATCACCAATCTAGTGAATTTTTTACAAGAGTTTTGTCTTTTTTTCAATTTCGGTTTGGTTAACGATCCAGTTATTGTTCACCCTGGACATTGTAAATCACGTAACATATAAAAAAATTAATTAAAAACTAAAGCAATACTATACTCAAATTAAAGAGAGAAAAAATGCTCGTTTTATGGTGTTTTTTTTTTAATTATTAACATACGAAAAAGTTATGTTTGTTTAAAAATTGTGGGGTAGTTATTTTTTATATGGGGATAAAGTGTAACTACTAATTAATTATCTATAGAGTTAAATGCGCAGATAGTCCCTGTGGTTTAGTCTTTTTTCACCTTTAGTCCCTAATTTTGTAAAATTGCCTCCATAGTCCCCAACTTTTTCAATTTCGTTCCCGGATAGTCCCTGGCGTGGATGGAGGTTACTTTTTTCAGTTAAGTGGATGTGAAATGACCTAAATACCCTTACTACTAAAAAATAACATTTAAATCAATAAAAGAGTTAACATTTAAAAAATAACTAAAACCACTGTATCCACCCTCCGCTGCCTCTAGCCACCGCCTCCACCCTTGACACAAGAACCTGCAGATCCACACTCCGCCGTGGTTTTCTTCCGACAACAGCACCTCGATGGTGTTTCTTGACCTTCAGATCTATTGAGCATTTGACCTCAGCAACAATACCACCGTCTCGAACTAAAACAACGTACTAGGTTTCGAAGAAAATAGCCACGTACCAGGTCTCGAACCAGAACGGCCGTACCAGGCCTCGTAAAAGTCTTTGTACAGACTTCAACAGCAGCACCACAGTTACATACTCTGTTCTACAAAACCCTAGCCGCAGTGGACACGTTCAACGCAATATATGATTTGGGGGTTCTTCATCAGATCTGGTTTGGGGTTCTTCATCGCTAGCGGTGCTCATGCTCGTTGTCGGCCTCGTAATCACCGCATCTTTCTTTATCTATGAAGCGACCTCTTCAAGGAAAAACCGTAGTCTTGCTAAAGAACTTGCAACAGGGGCAGTCACATCTGTCTTTTTGGGCTTTGGATCCTTGTTCTTGCTCCTTTCTTCAGGTGTTTATGTCTGATTAATGCAAACATAATAGTTTTGGAAGTTCATGATTTCTTGAATATTACAACTTCTGTTACACATTTCAGGGGCGGACCCAAGCATAGCCCAAGGTGGGCGGGCGCACCCCCGGGGAAAAAAATTTAGTGCTAAGTTTCGTCGAAAATCCCGTCCGCACCCCTTAGAATTTTTCGGTCGCACCCCTTGGAATTTTTCGACCGCACCCTTGAAATTTTTCGTCCGCACCCCTTAGGTAAAAAGTGTTATCAATTTATATTTTAAATTTTTTTAGTAAACTCTTATTTAAAAAAAAATACTACCTAAGTTATATAACTTTTAATACCTAACTAACTAAACCAAAATACTCATACCTTTACCCACTTATACTTCCTAACTAGCTAACCCACTAAATCTTAGCCCATTAATCAAACACAACAATATTTCAAACTATAATAAAATAATTAAAGCCCAAAACCTTTAGAAATTATAGGAGAAAAAAGGGTAATAAAGTTGTTACCCAGCGACAACAGTTCAGCAGCCGACGACCACCGTAATCAGCCACCATACCACCGTTGTTTGACACCAAATCTAACCGGAATCCGAACACGGGTAAGTTTCTTTGTTATTTTGATGATTTTGGTTGATATTATAGGAGAAAAAAAGGTAATAAAGTTGTTAAATAAGTTTGAAATTTTTGTGTGTTTTGACGTTGTTTATGGTTGTTTAAATGATTTTTAGGGTGATTATGTTGTTTATATATTTTTAGGGTGATTACAACTTACGTTATGATTTCTATGGCTTGAATAGTTGAAAATTAAAATTAAAATTAAAATTGAAATTGAAACATTATGTTATGGAGCGATGAACTTATGTTATATAGACAAATAATTGCTTAAGAAATTAGTTTTAGATGATGTTTTGGATAGATTTCAAAAAATGAAAACCCGTAGGGCGTCGACGTTTTAAAATTATGTTTGTAACAAGGTTTGATATGTTTTTGATGATTATATAAATTTAGTTTGATGTTCGTTTGTTTTACATGACCCGACCCGATACGAACCGATTTTTTTACTTATATACCTAGGGGCCTAAAATTTTTAAAAACGTTCCGCACCCTCATGGAAAAATTCCTGGGTCCGCTTATAGATATTTGATCTGACATCTTTGAATTAAATTTGTTCGCTGGAGAAGAAGAGAAGAAGGGGGTGGGGTGGGGTTACGGGGAATGGGTGACATAGTGTGGTTTTAGTTATTTTTTTATAATAAGTAAGGGTAGTTTAGTAATTTCACATATACATAATTGAGAAAACTAACCCTCATCCACGCTAGTGACTATCCGAGAACGAAAACTTGAGGACTATAGAGGTAATATTAGAATGTTATGGACTAAAGGTGAAAAAAGGCTAAACCACATAGACTATCCGGGCATTTATCTCTAATAAAAAAGTTATTTCTTAATAATTGTTTTACTTTAACTATAGAGAGAAATTATATTTTAATAAAGGAAAAATTACAAGTTTTGTCATTTATCTTTATACCACTTTTCAGACGGTGTTCTTTTTAACGAATGTCGACAGGCGGTGTCCTTTACTAGGTATTTTGTTGCAAGTTTAGTCCTTTACACCCAACTCAGTTAAAAAACCCTGTTAATTGTTGACAGGCGGTGTCCTTTACTAAGTATTTTGTTGCAAATTTAGTCCTTTACCTAGGTATTTTGTTGCAAGTTTAGTCCTTTACACCCAACAATTAACATGGTTTTTTAACTGGGTTGGGTGTAAAGGACTAAACTTGCAACAAAATACCTAGTAAAGGACACCGTCTGTCAACATTCGTTGAAAAAGACACCGCTTGTAAAGTGGTATAAAGATAAAGGAAAAAACTTGTAATTTTTCCTTTAATAAATATATATATTTTCTTTCCTTATTCAAGTGACATGCTCATCCATTATATGTAAATAATAACTTGGTATTGTTGTATTTTACTAGCTAAATATCTACCAAATTTTAAAATGAAAATGATAAGAACCATAAAACACGTGTATATTTTCCTTAACTATGATATATTTAGGTGCTGTTTGTTTTTTCAGATGTAAAATGTCTGTAGTCTGCGAACCACATCTGCAGGCATCTGCAAGAGAAGATGTGACCCAAATGTCTACAGTCTGCAAGGAGAAGAGGGTTTGTTTTTTTTTCTTCAAAAACAATTTCAACCACACAACACACACACAAGCTCTCTCTCTCTCTAGAAACTCTCTCTCTCTCTCTACAACCACCACCACCACCGCACCACCTCACCACCTCTGCCACCACCACCGCACCACCTCCGCCATCACACCACCGCCATGAAGCACAAAAGAAGCACATCCAGTGTAACACCCCGAAAATATGAATCCTTATATTAAAATTCTAATGAAATAACAAACAAGAATTTACCAACTAGGAACTTAACCTAGTTAAAATCAAGTCTTGAAATAATTCATAACATGGTTAAAATACTTAAACTTAAAGGAAAATCATAGTTGAGGGTTTAAACTTGTCAAAAGTGAAAGATAATTACTAATAGTAACAAAACCAAACCAAACACACAAAAACTTGTGTGTCTGGTCGATCAAGAGAAAGGGGGCGACACAGGGGATTCTCCAACCCTAGCTTCACACCAAAATCTACTAAATTGAAGCCTCAAATCTGTTTCAAATCGAATTCTAAACATGAATTAGTGATCACCTCGTCATAGGGATCAAAAGGTATGTATAATTTTGATATTTTGATTCACCATAAATTCTAGGTTAATGGTGAATAACTGAAATTGAACCTAGATATGTCATGCATAATGAATGAATCTTGAAGTAATATGTTGTTTAGGATTAAACCCTAGATGATAAATTGTGAAAATCATTGCATGTTACTTGAAGAAATTACAATCACCATTGTAGGTGATTTATGATATTGTAAAGACTAGACAAGTACTAGGATTATGAATTTTAATCTAGAGAAAAGCTGAATGGTATGAGGAAATTCAGTAATTTGAATGTTTAAATGAGTACAAATTGCTTAATTAAAGTGAAATTAGATGTTAATTACAAACCATGAACTTGGTAATAATTATAGAAGAATCTGACCCGTTAGGTGTTTGTTGAAATGCCTAAGAGAGGATTTAAATGATAAAAAAAAATTATGATGAAAACGCAGATTTGATCATGTTTCACAATGATATGATTATGGTCATAAAAAGAATTCTAAACAAGCTGTAAACTGAATCTTCTAGGCAAGGAGTCCGGATCATCAAGCGGACAAGCCGGAGGGAATTCACGGGGGGAAAACGTGCTCTAAAGGTACGAAATTACCGTTTCGTTACATTATGAATTATTTGTTAGTTTTATGTTGTAGTTTTGAAAACATGGTAAACAAGATAGATCAATACGTCACGGAAGTGACTATTCGTCTTAATCAAGTGAGACGGGTCAAAACAATTGTTAGAAATTGGATTTTTGAAATGCCTTGTTTGATGCCTAACTCTTGGCATCCAAACGGGTCGAACAATCAAGTAAGGCATGATTAATGCTTCGGAATATAATAGATTGTTCTTTGATGATTGGTTAATATATATATCATATAAGAAATACGAGGTTTTAATGTTTCGGTATCATAGAAAAACAGAAATTCGAGAGTTAGAAACTTGGTGTAATAAACAAACAAAACAAAACTTGAAATTCCAGGTACTACCGTAAATTACGGTAGTACCGTAATTTACGGTAGAAGTTAAATGTTTACGGTGGTATTCCCCTGGTTTACGGTGGACCAAATATCTTCAGAACTCACCGTAAATTACGGTAATACCGTAATTTACGGTAAATCCAGAAAACTTTAAATTTTTATTTTTTTATTTTTAATTGATGATTGGATCATATGTTTAAGTCTTATGTACCAAAGTCAAAACTAATGTTTTAATGGTTTTGACCCTAGGTGGTTAGATGGACCTTACGGATGGTGGTCAAGCAACGTCGAAGAACCGAACACGACTTTTGAAGCTTCCGCTATGTGTTTAATCTTACTTAAATTTTGTTCATGGGTTGTAAACAAATTCTCAAACAACTTTTGTATGTTCTAACTTAGTCATTAGTCGACTAAGGCTTATGATACTTCTGAAACTTATGTTAAACTATTATCTTTTGGTATAAATAAACGATTAATTCAAGTATAAATTTAAGGGTGTTACAAGTTGGTAATCAGAGCTCAAGGTTGTCAATAAGTGTTCGGTTCAAGCTTGATCGATCGTCCGGTAAGAACTAACTTATTTTGTTAATAAATTAGGTACTACGTAAAGAATAAGAAATGAACAATATGCATGAAAAGAGTGTGTAAGCTCACTCAAAAACAAGAAATGCATGAAACAAGAATGATTAAATCAAGTTACGAACTTGATTGAATTGAAACAAGAATGATTAAATCAAGTTACGAACTTGATTGAATTGAAACAAGAATGATTAAATCAAGTTACGAACTTGATTGAATTGAAACAAGAATGATTAAATCAAGTTACGAACTTGATTGAATTGAAACAAGAATGATTGAATCAAGTTATGAACTTGATTAAATCAAAACAAGTAAAGCATGTGTTATAAATGGAATGTTTAACAATCTATGTAAACATTTCAGAAATAGAGATGGCTGATGGAGGTAATGATAATGCGGTGCCAAGAGTCACCGAACAAATGAGGGAAGTGATTTCCGAAGAGGTTGGAAAGGCGATCGAAAACAGTTTGTCGGGCTTTATTGATAAAATTCAAAACACAGTTTTATCAATAGTAGAAGAGAGAATCAAGAAATTGGAAGATGATTCCAATTCAGCAAAGGAAAAGCATGGTGGACGAAAGCCTTGTTCATACAAGGAATTCATGGCCTGTAAACCCCCAATATATAATGGGGAGGTTAATCCAATTGTGTGCCAACGATGGCTAAGTGATATTGAAGGAGTATTCGAGAGAACTCATTGTGATGAAAATGACTACGTAGCTTATGGTACGGGTCAATTAAGAGGTCAAGCGAAAGACTGGTGGGATAACAAAAAGAAGGAGATTGGAAGTGAAGCGGCTAAGGCCATGACATGGGAGGAGTTTAAGACGCCGTTTCTTAAACACCATAGTCCCAAAGCGGTCATAAATAGAATCAAGGAAGAGTTCATGCAACTCAGACACAAGGGTGAATCCATAGACAAGATCACGGGGATGTTTATGGACAAGATAAAGTTCTGTGATGATTTGGTGACAAACGAAGAACAAAAGGTCTATTACTACCATAACATGCTAAGTGCGGAGTATAGAGAGTTCATAACCCCTTCAAAATACGAGACCCTTACCGAGATTGTCAATGCTGCTCGGGAAAGGGAGATCGAACTGAAAAAGAGCATAGAACGGGGTGAACGAAGGGCACAAGATGTGAATCCAAGCCCTACTAAGAAGGCACGAACAAACGAAAGTGCAAAGAAATCTGATACGAAAGGCGGGTCGCCAAGTTGCAGAATCTGCGGGAAGGGTCATAAAGGCGAATGCCGTTACAAAGATAAGCCTTGTCCCATATGCAAGAAAACGGGACATATGGCTATATCATGCCCGGAGAAAGTGACGGTTTGTTACAATTGTTATCGAACGGGCCACAAAAAGTCCGAATGCCCGGAACTGGTTGGAAAGAAAGATGGGCAGGAACCGAAAGGTGAAGCCCCGAAAGCAAAGGCAAGATCTTTTCAACTAACCGCCGCAGAAGCAAAGGTTGAACCTGACGTGGTCTCAGGTATATTTGCTGTAAATTCGATTCCTGCACACGTGTTATTTGATACGGGTGCGAATAAATCCTTTGTTTCATATGGATTTATTCGACATCCTTCATTTGTTCTAACAAAATTACCTGTGCCTTTAGAAGTAGAGATAGGTAATAACAAAAGCTTTATTGTTTGTGATGTATGTAAAAACTGTAAACTGAGCATTGACGACGAAGAATATTCGATAAACCTAATCCCGATGTCAATGGGAGAATTTCAAGTAGTCGTTGGAATGGACTGGCTATCTCAACACCATGCAAAGATTGTGTGTTTTCGTAAAGAGATAAAACTAACATCTCCGAGCGGGAAACACGTCACCATTTATGGCGAAAAAGGAGGCAACCCTATAGTATGCTCAATGTTGAAAGCTCACAAGCTTATGAAGCGAGGATGCAAGGCATTCATAATATACACTAATGAGCCCGAAAAAGAATCACGAAATATTGGAGAGGTACCGGTAGTACGAGATTATGAAGATGTGTTTCCGGAGGATTTACCGGGGATACCGCCTGAACGGGAAGTAGAATTCGGGATCGAATTGATTCCGGGCGCGAAACCCGTAGCAAAAGCCCCGTACCGACTTGCACCGTCGGAATTACAAGAGTTGATGTCTCAAATCCAAGACCTGCTTGACAAGGGATTTATAAGGCCGAGTGTGTCTCCTTGGGGCGCACCGGTGTTGTTCGTAAGAAAGAAAGACGGGAGCATGCGCATGTGTATCGATTATCGGGAGTTAAACAAACTCACGGTAAAGAATCGATACCCGCTTCCGAGGATAGATGATTTATTCGACCAACTACAAGGTGCGAACTGGTTTTCAAAAATTGACCTTAGATCGGGGTATCACCAATTAAAGGTCAAAGAAGAAGATGTGCCGAAGACGACTTTCCGCACGAGATACGGACATTACGAATTCCTCGTGATGTCATTTGGGCTAACAAACGCACCCGCGGCTTTCATGGACCTCATGAACCGGGTTTGCAAACCAATGTTGGATAAGTCGGTCATCGTGTTTATCGATGATATCTTGGTGTATTCGAAAAGTGAAGCTGAACACGCACACCACCTACAAGAAGTGTTAGAGACACTTAGACGAGAGAAGTTGTATGCAAAATTCTCTAAATGTGCCTTTTGGTTACGAGAGGTACAATTTCTCGGCCACGTCATAAGTGCCGACGGAGTATTGGTGGATCCGTCAAAGATAGAAGCTGTGTCAAAATGGAATATTCCGAAGAACCCTTCGGAAATTAGAAGCTTTTTGGGGCTTGCAGGGTATTATAGGAGATTCATTCAAGATTTCTCCAAGATTGCGTCGCCGCTAACAAAGCTAACACGGAAGAAAGAAAAGTTCATTTGGGGTGCTGATCAAGAGAAAGCGTTTCAAACGCTAAAAGAAAAGTTAACTCAAGCTCCGGTATTGACATTGCCGGACGGAGTCGAAGACATGGAGGTTTATTCGGATGCTTCACTATCGGGACTCGGTTGCGTGTTGATGCAACGGGGCAAGGTAATAGCCTATGCCTCGAGACAATTGAAGATACACGAGAAGAAATATCCCACACACGATCTCGAGTTGGCGGCGGTAGTGTTTGCATTAAAAATATGGAGGCACTACTTGTATGGGGTAAAGTGCACCATATTCACCGACCACAAGAGTTTGAAATACTTCTTCGATTAGAAGGAGTTAAATATGCGACAAAGGCGATGGCTGGAAACGGTGAAAGACTACGATTGCGAAATACGTTATCACCCAGGAAAGGCTAATGCAGTGGCGGATGCTTTGAGCAGAAAAACGGATTATGTCCCGATACGAGTAAGATCGATGCAACTCGTGGTAACCTCGGGTATACTTGAACGTATTCGAGAGGCGCAATTAGAAGCAGTAAAAGAAGAGAATTGGAAGAAAGAAAGAATAATTGGTCAGTTGAAAGATTTGTCGGATGGGAATCACGGATTAAAGACTCGATCCGGAAGGATATGGGTCCCATATACCTGTGGAGTGAAGGCGCTTCTACTTAATGAAGCTCATAAATCCCGTTATTCAATTCATCCAGGTGCGACCAAGATGTACAATGATTTGAAACAAAATTATTGGTGGCCCGGAATGAAGAGGGATGTGGCGAAGTATGTGGAAAAATGCTTGACATGTTTACAAGTCAAGGCGGAGCATCAGAAACCATACGGCAAACTCCAACCGTTAGAAATTCCGGTTTGGAAATGGGAACATATCACAATGGACCTACTAACCAAGTTGCCTAAAACGAATCGTGGTTTCGATGCCATATGGGTAGTGGTGGATAGATTGACGAAAAGTGCTCACTTCATTCCGATTCGTGAGACTTATACGTCAGAAAAGATGTCAGAAGTTTATACCAATGAAATCATAGCACGTCATGGGGTACCGGTGTCCATCGTGTCTGATAGGGATACCCGGTTTACTTCGAATTTCTGGCGAGATTTCCAAGAGCAAATGGGGACCAAATTATTCATTAGCACTGCGTACCATCCTCAAACGGATGGACAAACTGAAAGAACGATACAAACATTGGGGGACATGCTACGGGCGTGTATAATCGACTTTGGAGGCAGTTGGGATGTTCACCTACCGTTAGTCGAGTTTTCATATAACAACAGTTACCAATCTAGTATTAAGATGGCACCATACGAAATGCTTTATGGTAGGAAGTGTCGAACCCCGGTATGTTGGGGTGAAGTGGGTCCACGTGAACTCGCCCACCAAGATATAGTACGAGCCACGAATGAAAAGATCGATATTGTTCGGGCACACTTGAAAGCGGCTCAAGACAGGCAAAAGGCGTATGCTGATAAAAGGAAAAGGCCAATCGAATTCCAAGTTGGTGACATGGTCATGCTAAAAGTTTCCCCATGGAAGGCCGTTATTAGATTCAGAAAAAGGGGGAAGCTAAGCCCAAGGTTTATTGGGCCATTTAAAATTATCGGGAAAGTTGGCAAGGTAGCTTACCGTCTTGAATTACCGGAGGAGTTAAGTGGAATCCATGGCACGTTCCACGTGTCACAACTAAGAAAGTGCTTAGCAGACGAAGCGGCCTATATCCATTACGATGATATCGAAGTGGATAATAGTCTGAATTATGCGGTGAGACCGGTGGAGATTTTAGACCGAAAGGTCAAACATTTACGAAATAAACAAATTGAACAAGTCAAAGTCAAATGGGAACATAGGAAAGGTTCGGACACTACGTGGGAGTCCGAAGAAGAGATGCGACGTCTTCACCCTACTTTATTTGGTACGTAATTCGGTTTCGGGGACGAAACCCTTTTAAGGGGGGTGAACTTGTAACACCCCGAAAATATGAATCCTTATATTAAAATTCTAATGAAATAACAAACAAGAATTTACCAACTAAGAACTTAACCTAGTTAAAATCAAGTCTTGAAATAATTCATAACATGGTTAAAATACTTAAACTTAAAGGAAAATCATAGTTGAGGGTTTAAACTTGTCAAAAGTGAAAGATAATTACTAATAGTAACAAAACCAAACCAAACACACAAAAACTTGTGTGTCTGGTCGATCAAGAGAAAGGGGGCGACACAGGGGATTCTCCAACCCTAGCTTCACACCAAAATCTACTAAATTGAAGCCTCAAATCTGTTTCAAATCGAATTCTAAACATGAATTAGTGATCACCTCGTCATAGGGATCAAAAGGTATGTATAATTTTGATATTTTGATTCACCATAAATTCTAGGTTAATGGTGAATAACTGAAATTGAACCTAGATATGTCATGCATGAATGAATCTTGAAGTAATATGTTGTTTAGGATTAAACCCTAGATGATAAATTGTGAAAATCATTGCATGTTACTTGAAGAAACTACAATCACCATTGTAGGTGATTTATGATATTGTAAAGACTAGACAAGTACTAGGATTATGAATTTTAATCTAGAGAAAAGCTGAATGGTATGAGGAAATTCAGTAATTTGAATGTTTAAATGAGTACAAATTGCTTAATTAAAGTGAAATTAGATGTTAATTACAAACCATGAACTTGGTAATAATTATAGAAGAATCTGACCCATTAGGTGTTTGTTGAAATGCCTAAGAGAGGATTTAAATGATAAAAAAAATTATGATGAAAATGCAGATTTGATCATGTTTCACAATGATATGATTATGGTCATAAAAAGAATTCTAAACAAGCTGTAAACTGAATCTTCTAGGCAAGGAGTCCGGATCATCAAGCGGACAAGCCGAAGGGAATTCACGGGGGAAAAACGTGCTCTAAAGGTACGAAATTACCGTTTCGTTACATTATGAATTATTTGTTAGTTTTATGTTGTAGTTTTGAAAACATGGTAAACAAGATAGATCAATACGTCACGGAAGTGACTATTCGTCTTAATCAAGTGAGACGGGTCAAAACAATTGTTAGAAATTGGATTTTTGAAATGCCTTGTTTGATGCCTAACTCTTGGCATCCAAACGGGTCGAACAATCAAGTAAGGCATGATTAATGCTTCGGAATATAATAGATTGTTCTTTGATGATTGGTTAATATATATATATATCTTATAAGAAATACGAGGTTTTAATGTTTCGGTATCATAGAAAAACAGAAATTCGAGAGTTAGAAACTTGGTGTAATAAACAAACAAAACAAAACTTGAAATTCCAGGTACTACCGTAAATTACGGTAGTACCGTAATTTACGGTAGAAGTTAAATGTTTACGGTGGTATTCCCCTGGTTTACGGTGGACCAAATATCTTCAGAACTCACCGTAAATTACGGTAATACCGTAATTTACGGTAAATCCAGAAAACTTTAAATTTTTATTTTTTTATTTTTAATTGATGATTGGATCATATGTTTAAGTCTTATGTACCAAAGTCAAAACTAATGTTTTAATGGTTTTGACCCTAGGTGGTTAGATGGACCTTACGGATGGTGGTCAAGCAACGTCGAAGAACCGAACACGACTTTTGAAGCTTCCGCTATGTGTTTAATCTTACTTAAATTTTGTTCATGGGTTGTAAACAAATTCTCAAACAACTTTTGTATGTTCTAACTTAGTCATTAGTCGACTAAGGCTTATGATACTTCTGAAACTTATGTTAAACTATTATCTTTTGGTATAAATAAACGATTAATTCAAGTATAAATTTAAGGGTGTTACATCCAGCCACAACATCCACAACATCCAGCTCGATACCCCCTTCCCTCCCTCTGATTAATGACCGACGACCGATCTCTTTCTCCCTCGCTCTGTCAGACTCCGACACCATCAAACACCCCCCCACTCGATCTCTTTCTCCCTCGCTCGAAGGTGACCAGCCGGCCACCAACAGTGGTGGCGGCATTTGATGGTGATGGTGATGACACAGCAGAAGCGACACGCGGCGGCGGCAGCAGCGGTGCCTTGTTCCGACGGGTCTCTCTCTCTCTCTCTACGGTCTCTCTCTCTCTCACACATGTCTCTCTCTCTACAGGTCTCTCTCTCTCTCTCAGGTGGGTTTGGTGGTGATGGGTTTTGACGATGGTGGTGGTGGAGGTGGTGGCGGAGGTGGTGCGGTGGTGGTGGCGGAGGTGGTGGTGGCAGGGGAGAAGTTTTTGTGGTGTGAGGTGTTTGGATTAGGTTTTGTGAAGATGTTTGAAGCAAAGGTTCTGAGCTTTTTTTTAAGATGAAAGAAGCAATTTGTAGATCTGTTTAAAAAAAACAAACAGTCTTCAACATCTTATGTATGCCCGCCTGCAGACATAAGCATTTTGCAGATGTTATAAGCAAAAACAAACAGCACCTTAGTGCAAACGCACATGTAGTTGTAAAGTTTTAATGATTGCACATCATACTAATTGTAAAAACGTTAAGACTAATTGTAAAAACGTTAAAAACAAATCTGTGTCATTTAAAGCTTTAATCAACGATATTGAGTGTAAGAGTTAATTGTTCGGATGGTTCCTGTGTTTACCATTTTTTCACATTTAATCCTTACCTTTTGAAAATAACATTTATATTCGTTGTGCTTTGCTCACTTGTTAATCAAGTAATCCCCACACTAGATAGGCGTTAAGTTATTCAATAAAGTATTAAAGTGTGTGTAAAACTATAAAAATGCTAGAAATAAAAAAGTAAAACAAAAAACATAAAATTTAGCAAAAGTCAAGTGGTACCCACCTATATATAATAGAAACCAAATTTAATTACAACCTAGAAGATTGAAGTAGGGTTTGTTTCTGTTCAGCAAGCTCCACCATCGGCGCTATACGGTACCAAACACTGATGAATTACCATACTCACAATCGATACCATACGTCACAAGCGCCGCTGGAATCAAGACCTAGTACCACTCCCCGCTGAACTACTATACGTTACAATTGATATACGACAAACCACTGTTGAACTAGGGATGAGCACGGTACCCGTTCGATACTGAACCGGTACTGGTACCGAAAAACGGGAAAAGTGGGTACCGGTACTGAATACATCGGTTCAGTACCGGTACCGGTACTATACCGGTATTTACTGGCGTTTTACCCGTAAATACTAGTACCGTACCGGTACTGAATATACCCAGTACGGTTTGGTACCGGTACTCGGTACCAAATCCCAACAAATCAAAGCAACACCCCACTATATGATTGATGGGATTATGGATCATGCAATTTTAGTGGCGGAACTTCGCATATGTAAGGCCACCCACGTTATCTTATCGGGTCATTTGATTTAAGTGGCAGATCATACAATTTCAGTGATGGTTCATACGGAGATGTACAATTGAAAGTCTTACCGGAACTTTCATAGACGAGTGTCTGAAAAGTGCTCCTCGCCGAAGAAGAAAGCATGGTGGGGTGAGATTTAATAATAAAAGGTGGGTCCATTTGAATTATTAAATAATAAAAACAATATATTTATTTTAATGTTTTAGTTACAATTTATTAAAGCAAACGTAGTTTAGTCATTTCATACCAAGTTAATTGAATTAAAAGAACGAGGTACAATAATTGAATTAATTGTTTACATTATCTTGGAAATAAAAGAACGAGGTACAATAATTGTCTTGCAAATTTAAAGTAGCTAAAGCCAACTCCGCCCTATGTGAAGCATGCTCAAGTCAAATACAAGCTCCTGAAACATATGTGAAAATAGGTACGTCAGCATAAAAATATCTGTGAGTAACATAGGTTTTGTGATGAAGATTCATGGCTTTGATTTGTTAAAGAAATGTTTAAGTTTTTCAAAAGTAGCCGTAAATCATAGTCGAAATGTTTTCTTTTATGAAATCATAAGAAAATCATTATGAAAATCAAATGATTTTAAAAGAAATGATGTATGGTTAACTTAATAATCAAAATAAATCTTTTGTAAAAGTTGTCATGTCTTTGTATAAAATATGTCATGTCTTTGTATAAACCAAGTGTCATGTAGAAACCAAATGTCTTTTGTAAAACCGAGTAGTAAATCGATTTAAAAGAAAACTTCATATGATTCATATCTTTAAACGAAAAATCGTGATGTGACATCATTTGAAAACATTTGTCCTTGTTATAAAACCAATCGTCAGTCGTCCGTGTTATAAACAATTGTTCAATCGTCCATGTTATAAACCATTCGTCAATCGTCCGTGTTATAAACTGATGTGCACAAAATGCAACATATAAATTACACCAATTGTGGCATAAAACTAACTCTTTTTTAGTACTAATATTGGAAAAAGTGTGTTTTTGTCTTCCTTTTGTATTTTCAGGATTAAATGAGCTCAAATTAACAAAAGAAGCAAAAAGGCAGCTAAATCTAACATAAATACAAGAAAAGGAACAAACGTGGCATGCCCGACCCCCCGACAGCATCTTCCCAAGCAAAATCAAGAAGACAGAAGACTGAACACGCCCTGTGCTCAGTGAACACGGGGGCATGCCCAAGTGCCAGCATAAAAGACAAAGCTATAGAAGCTTCTATCACCCACCACGGGGGCGTGCCCAGTGGACACGGGGCCGTGGTCAACTCTAAGATTCGCAGAATCTGGGGAAATCTTGATAGTACAGATATGCTTATGCACACGGGGGCGTGCCCAGCAAACACGGGGGCGTGGTCAACTAATGCAGACAAACTGCAATTAATGAAGGAAGAGAAGAGGATGGACACGGGGACGTGCCCAATGGACACGGGGCCGTGCCCGAGCTGCTGTTCAGGCTATAAATAGGGGTGCTTGGCTCATTTGCAAACCATCCCTTGGCACACCACCTCTCTCACACTTCACCCACCACCCACCACCATCACAACACCATCATCCACCACCATCATCCATTGTCCATCATAGAGTGTGTGAGTCGTCTCGGGATCCAAGATTGATCGTAAGAGTTCTTGATAATCAAAGGCCATGTTTGCCTAAGTCTCTTACATCACTTGGTGAAGACAAGTGTCTAGTGTAATACTTTTTATTTTTAATCTTTTCGCACTTTTTACTTGGTTATGTATTAATGACTTTAATAACTAGTTTCTTATGTTGAAGGTGATTCTTCCTTATCGTTTGTCCGTGGTGTCTTGGCATTATTTTACTGTTTATATAAAATAAAAGATTTTCACCATTCATATCTCCACGGTCTATATAGAGGTATGTTGGCTACCTGGTCGGGGGTTAAGGGAACGGTTTGGTAAGAGTCTTGCCTTGTTCAGTGTATAGATCCTGCAAGGACCTGGGTCAAATTTAGTAGGACCTCCTTCAATACCCACCGGTATTGGATGGCGGGGGTCCAAACTCTTTGATCCCCTCATATGTAAGCTACTATTAATACTTTAACCCGGCTACTTAGGACTGTATCCCTGCTGACTCAGACTACTTAGCCGAGGGTAACGTCACCTTTAAAAGAGGGGCCTACCATAATATGCATTAATAACTTAATTAATTATCTTTCAATAATCCGACCCTTTAGGATTGTATCCTTGCTGACTCAAACTACTGGGTTGAGGGTAACGTCACCTTCAAAAGAGGGGCCTACTACAATAACTAAGATAATCTCTTAAAAAGTGCAAAAGTGCGGAAATAATCAAAGGTTACACTATACACGAGTCGGAGCCAAGTGATTCATCTTGTCTATCTGTTTATTTTTATTTTATTTTTCAGCATTTTAGTTAGTTTTTATTTTTCTAGTCTAAAAACATTTTTTAACTTTTGATTTGATTAGACTTTGAGGATAAACCGGTACTAAAAGCTCTTGTGTCCTTGGACGACCTCGGTATCTTGCAAACACTATACTACGCTCACGATGGGTGCACTTGCCCATATGTGTGTTTGGTGTTAGTAAAATATCATGTTTTATAAATTTAAAACTTGACCAACGTGTAAAAAGGGCTTAAAATATACTTAAATATATATCACACCCCACACGCATCATAAACCATTCGTCAATCGTCCGCGTTTTAATTGTGAAACTTTTGGTCGTTCTTTAATGAATGCATTCAAACCTGTGTTTGACTCGTCTAGACCACCAAAGGGTCTCTTTAATTCGACTAACAAACCACCAAAGGGTTTGTTAAAATAACAGTTTCTGTCGTTCCCCAGACTATCCACCAACTCCATTGGACAGCATGGTAACAAGGTTGTCAGTCCTATGGTACCATAACATACTACTGGTCGGCATGATCAATGTTAATGAATGTCATTCGTGTTATGGATAACACACCAACAAGTTCGTTCACATTATTGAAATCGTCGTGTTTTATAATGTCTTTGTTAAATGTTTGAAAACCATGTACTAATTATGGTAAGTCAACATACGAAGTAAAGTGTTCATGAAGTCAAGGTGCTAGATATGCTAAGTCAGCATATGAAGCAAAAAGGATCCTTGAAATCAATGTGCTAGGCATGCTAAGTCAACATACGAAGCAAAAGGCAATTGAAATGAATGTACTATATGTACTAGATGAACATTGTATGTATATGTCATGAAAACATGAAAGTAATGCTAGGCACATATGTTTCACCCCAAAATATTTGAAAGAGTAAAAGGGGGGACTATGTACTCACAGATTTGCGCTCCTTGCAAATCTTTATATGATATTTGGTTCGAGTCTCGACCTACAAGTGTTCTATTTCCGTTAGACACTTAGGTTTGTGCTTGATTTTCGTACAAGTCGTTCATCTTGAATTCATTATTAGATTTGTATTTGTTTGTTTTATTTGTTCGTAATTAATATATATTTACTTCATATATATATATATATATATATATATAGAGAGAGAGAGAGAGGAAGGTTAA
Organism: Helianthus tuberosus; assembly: GCA_030545235.1. Taxonomy (NCBI): domain Eukaryota; kingdom Viridiplantae; phylum Streptophyta; class Magnoliopsida; order Asterales; family Asteraceae; genus Helianthus; species Helianthus tuberosus. The sequence continues at coordinate 125,921,234 of CM060366.1, forward strand.
CGTACATTACGGCTTAACGTACATCACGTACGACAGGTAATTATGCACGTTCATTTTAAAATCACGCACATTATAACTCAAAAATCCAAACTCACGCATGTTGAAACACAATAATCACGCATATTGAAAACATTAATCATGCATGTTATATAACAAAGCACGCACGTTGTTGTACGTGAAGTACGTTAAGACGTAATGTACGATATACTTTTTCTATATATATATATATATTATGTCTGGGTTATGCTTGATAACCTAGATGACCAGGTAACTTGTCTGGGTTATGCCTGATAACCTAGATGACCAGGTAACTTATCTGGGTTATGCCTGATAACCTAGATGACCAGCTAAATCGTCTGGGTTATGCCTGCTAACCTAGATGACCAGGTAAATCGTCTGGGTTATGTCTGATAACCTAGATGACCAAGTAAATCGTCTGGGTTATGACTGATAACCTAGATGACCACATGAATCGTTTGGGTTATGACTGATAACCTAGATGACCAGGTGAATCGTCTGGGTTATGACTGATAACCTAGATGACCAAGTGAATCGTCTGGATTATGACTGATAACCTAGATGACCAGATAACTTGTATAATCATGATTAAATTTATAATTTTTTTGCCATAGTTTCCCTTAAACTATGGACTTTTCCCATGTTTTAAAACAAACTCTTTTTCAAATCATCTTCAACTCAAGATATCATCAAGTACCAAGAATTCATAAGATTAAAATAATATTTTTAGTTTGCTAGTAAAAACAAAGATGAAGATATGAAGATATGGAGATGATGATGATGATGATCCAAGAACTTATAGTGCTACCAAGGTGCATCTAGTGTATCTTCAATTCTTGAAATTGCTTTGAATCATCCATGCACCTCCATTTTAGTATGATTTTCTAGAGTTTGAATTTTAAAAAGATAAAGATGATGGTGTTTGTTATTGGCCGATTTCTAGAGGGAGAAGAACAGAGTTTGTGTGTTGTTTGCTTATGAAAATTTAGAATGAAATGGTTAGTGAGATGTAGTGTCTTGTGTTATGATCATCTTTTCTTACACATCACCATAACACTAATTACCCTTTCATTCTTACAACACACCAAAGGAAAATGACAATCTTATAACACATCAAAGGAAGATGACAATCTTACAACACATCAAAGGAAGATGAGTTGGTGGGGGACCCACCAAAACCATGGACATAGGAGTGGTTTAGGTTTTATAATTTTTTTATAAAAACTTTGTTATACTTTATAAACTTAAAATAAAGATTAAGTCGAAATATGCGAAAATAATTAGCGTAATAGTTGTTCAGGTTGTACGGAATTTCCGGTATTTTGCCGAGTGTCGCGTAAAAGTTTACGATTTCACTTCCAGAAAAGATTTAAGGGTTTGAAATCGAACAAAAACTAAAACGTGCAAATGTCACAGTATCCCCTACTTTAGGAAATTTCGTCCCGAAATTTATTCGTAGGAGTCTGTTTGCATTAGTTGTATCAAGCAATCGTCTTGCGCGGAATCTACGGTGTTATCCATTTGTATGGAATAACCCATCAAGGATTTCCACATAAGGCATAACTTTATCATTCCCTAGTGGATACTTCCTCAGATTATGAAGGAAGTGGGAATGAGCGGTCATACCTATGATGCTCATCCCCTAATGGATACTTCCTTGATTAAGGCAGGAAGTGGGAATGCGGCATCGGTTAATGGTAAAACCAAATCAATCAATAGTACTGCGAGTATTCTTTAAGAATCTAACTTTTAAGATAGAAAGATCTTGTAAGGATTTGGTTCTTTGTTTCAGTGTCTTGTAAAGCATTCTTAGAAATCCAATCAAGGATTTAAAAGTAGTACTTTAAATGTCCCTTTAAGAATCTAATTATTAAGATATAAAGATTTTATAAGGATTTAGTTTGTGTTTCATTTCTCAGTGGATGTTTCTTCAGAAGCGAAAATGAATAGATAATTCATTTTCCTAAATGGATACTTCGTCAGAAGTGGAAATGAAAGATGTACAGGTTGTTCATTTCCCAAAGGATATTTCTTCGGAAACGAAAATGAGTGGATAATTCATTTTCCTCAATGGATACTTTGACAGAAGTGGAAATGAAAGATGTATAGGTTGTTCATTTCCCAATGGATATTCCTTCGGAAGCGAAAATGAATGGATAATTCATTTTCCTCAATGGATACTTCGTCAGAAGTGGAAATGAATGGATTATTCATTTTCCAATGGATATTTCTTCAGAAGCGAAAATGAATGGATAATTCATTTTCCTCAATGGATACTTCATTAGAAACGAAAATGAATGTAGATGGCTTTTGATTCTTTTTTAAGATACCACCTATGGGTTTGGGATAACAAAAAATCCTCAAGTGATTTGGATAACGCTACGACAAATAATACAATAAAAACACTTATATATAGGAAGTACCAGCGGCGTATCCACCATGTTCTTACTGTATTACAATCGTCTCGTTATCTAATCACTCTAGATTTCATGTCATCACACTTAACAGGACTCGCTATGGTTTCCATGCATCGGATTTCATAATTATGTGTGCACCCATAATTACTTAACTTGTTGCATAGACCACATAGCTTATCTTGCCAAGTGATGAATTATGGACATGGTCAAAGAAGGATGCTTTGTTTCAACAATTGAAATAATGCGTGCGTCTCACGTGTTTTCCACTAGCCAGTAAGACTGTATGTGTTTCACGGATAGTATTACTTGTGTACGAGGGCTGGGCTATATAAGGACAAGAAGGTTGATACGTTCCCCAATCAAAAGGAGCGATTAGTGCGATCCAACTTTTCAAAGAGGACTGATTGTGGTGCACTGTTAGGTGTAATTTTTGAGGCTGGGTCATGGAAGGTGTATAAGTTTGTCGAGGAGCACAACCATGATCTTGTTGAACGTCCTGATAAGCATTTTCTTCCAACTGAACGACACCTCACTCAGCTCCAGAAGCATGTTATACACAGCATGTCTAAGTTGAATATGGGTCCAGTCAAGGCGTTTAATGTTATGAAGACTTGTTTTGGCGGTTTTGAAGACGTGGGTGCAAGTAAAGTTGAATATAAGAACTACAAGAGGCAAATTAACTTATTTATCGGGGAATACGACGCGGATATGGTTGTGAGACATTTAGATGAAAAAAACATTCCTAACCTAATTTCTCGCATGACTACTTCACAGACAAAGACAATCGTTTGAAGGGACTTTTTTGGTGTGACGATCAAGCCAAACGTAATCACCTCGTGTTTGGTGATGTGATTTCGTTTGACGCCACGTATTGTTCCAACAAGTAATATTTTATAATTCAACTTCTTCTGTTTTTCCGGCGTTTTATGAGTTTACATGCAATGGCATTTTTATGAGTTTACATGCAATGGCGTTTTTATGAGTTTATATGCAATGGCGTTTTTATGAGTTTACATGCAATGGCGTTTTATTATTGTTTCAGTTCTCATGGCGTTTTCATATGCAGATACGCTATGGTGTTTGTACCGTTCACTGGTATAGACAATCATCACTGCAATGTTAAATTTGGTGTTGCATTATTGGCGTCGAAAACTGCTGATACGTATATTTGGTTGTTAAGAGTTTTTCTAAAAGCTGTTGGTTCTCGACCAAATGTTGTTGTCACTGACCAAGATCCAGCAATGAAGAAGGCTATTTCTGCTGTATTTGTTGACACGAGGCATCGGTTATGCATGTGGCATGTGATGCATAAACTTTCTTTGAAGGTTGGTATGCTTATTTTTACCTTTAGCGTTTTAGGATACACTGCGTTTTAAAGCGCATGGCATTATGTACCTTGTTACTGTTTTTTTAATTAAGTTTTGTCTTTGTGTAATATATATGTTTTTTATGCATGGCGTTTTAGTGTTATACATAGGTTGGTGTTAGGCTATGCAATTCCACCAATTTCAAAGAACGTATTTGTGGTGTTGTGTGGACAGATATTCTCACACCTGAAGAGTTTGAATCAGAATGGGAAGTGGTTATCGGAGAGTTCAATTTAGCAGATAATGACTGGCTATCTGATATTTTTACACTTAGGGAATCTTGGATCCCTGCATACTATAGAATGGAAGAGATGTCGGGTCTTATGCGAACGACATCGAGGTCGGAGAATGAGAATCATTTTTTTGGTCAAGTGTGCAATTCGAAAGCTACTCTTATTGAGTTAAGGCTCATTACGAAACTGCAATAGAAGCACAGCGTCACACGCACCGGAAAAATGATCATGAATCTTGATACAAACGACCCCAGTTGAAGAGTAATTACCAATTGTTGGAAGGCCAAGTTGCTGACATAGACACAAAAAGTATTTTTTGTGACATTCAAGCTGAGCTAATTGGAATTGCGGATTGCATAAATCAATGTTATGAAGATCAGCCCGATGGGTTTGTTAAGTTTTACATAAATGATTTCCAGCAGCCTTGTACATCCTTATTTGAGGTAAACAATGGCGTTTTGTTTTTTATATGGCGTTTTCTGTGAATGGCGTTTTATCATATCCATTGTGTTTTTTTAAGTTTTTTAGACAAACATTCTCTGCATGGCGTTATAGAGATATTGTTTTTGGCGTTTTTTCAAGTAATGTTCCGTAAGACTGATTGCACATGCAGTTGCTCATGCAGGCGTTTTGAGCAGTTTGGTTTGCTATGTAGAGATATATTCTATGTTTTGAGAATTATGGACATTAGGGAATTTCCAAAACAATACATTTTGAATAGATGGCGCAAAGAGGTTTCCCCAAACTGCTCTACCGAATACTCAATTTGTCGTGAATATATGACCGCGCTTGATCCCGATGTGCAAAGTATGATGCGAGATATTATTTTTTCAACGGAATATACTGTTGAACTGTTTATCTGGTAATAAAGAGGAGCTGTCCTTATACAAGGATCATGTTCAAACTTATATGAAGAAGGTTCAAGATATGCAGATTGTTGCTCCTCCCGCTAGTACTAGGGATAGATTTACCGAGATAACCGGTCAATATAAAAATGACAAGAATCCGATAAGAGTCCCTATTGGGTATAAATCCAAAGGTTCTGGTTCTCGAAAGCGCCTAAAATCTAAACAGGGGATAGCAATCGAGAAAAAGAAATCCAATTCGAAACCCGGGGCCAAAGAAAGACAGTGTCAGAACTGCAAAGGCTATGTACACTATGCATCGACATGCAAACAGGCCGTAATTAAAAGACGATCGACAAGGTCTTCGAGAGCTAGTGAAGAGTAGTTTGGCGTTTTGTATTTTTCATTCTTATAGAACACACACAGATGGTCTTCAAGAGCCAGTGAAGAGTAGTTTGGCGTTTTGTATTTTTCATTCTTACAGAACACACAGATCTCAGTTTGGCGTTTTACATCATTCTTTATAGATCATTTTTTCCATCTTTTTTTTTCGACCTATTTGTTCATAACATGTTACTTTGAAGTTACATAACAAACAATATAAGATCGGACAACCAAATCAAACGCCAAAAAAAAAACAACGCCACTAAATAAAACTACCATAAACCTCTAATTTTGGTCATGCTAAACTCAATAATGTTTTGCTAAACGAGATGGATAACATTGTTAATCCTTAGTCAAGAAAGATGTCTAACAATGTTGTCCATCCCGTTCAGCTAAACTTTATTGAGAATAAAACTGAATCTCCATGAAATGACATTTTCGAAATTCTGTGGTTTTTGTATGTTTTGGCATTTATATTGAGGATTTTGCCCATTACATCGAGCGAAAGTTTACTGAGAAAATAGTGTATCTCAAAGAAACATGGATTGGAATCTTTGATATTTGGGTTTTTTGGCATTTCTAAGATGAATGGTATAGAGAAAAATATGGCGTTTGGGGTTTTGGTGTGGTTATTAGTAGGTCTGAGAGGTTGTTTATATAGGAAGTTTTTGGCGCGTATTTTAGGCGCGATTTTTATTATAGTAAATGCTAGTAATTAAGTTCCATCGTTTCAGTACTGTTTGTTCAGTTTTATCGGTTAAAAACAAAGTTTGGCGTTTTATATCTAATGGCGTTTAGATTAGGATGAAGTGTGCTATGTGGGTTAAGTCTGGATTTTAATGGCGTTTTATTCATGAGTTTGACGTTTTGTGTAGAGAAGTCAAAAGACCCTTTTACCTTTAATGAAGCGCGCCACACTAATAAAAGTGATGTTATTTACGAAAACGCCACCGCGTCATCTACTCCATAGATTGTTTTGATCTGATGATCCATAACCGTTCTCTCCGTTCTCACACTTTCCACCGTTTTCTCTAAATCCTGACCCTATATATATATATATATAGTGGAGAGTTCAAATGAGAAAAAACTTTATGTAAGAAGAAAAAAGGAGAAATTTCAACCCATAAGAATGCTTCATTTTACTTTATTTAATATAAGTATTTAATGTTACTATAAGGGTAATATGGAAAACCTACAAAGATCATTAATTAGTAGTATTCCTCTTTAATAACTAACTACATTAAAATTTGTAACTTGTTTTCAAAATATATATTTTTTCAAAAAAAAATTAATAATTTAGAGTGTAGTATAAATTACAATGTGTATATGATAAATTACGGATTGTGTAGGATAAATTTCAACATATGTAGGGTAAATTTCGAAAGGTATAGGGTACCTTTTGATGTGTGTAGTAAAAAAAAACATTAGTGTGAAGGATGATAGTTTTTATGACTAATTAATTAGTCAAAGATGATAATAAATGAGATAAGTGAAAAATTATTTAATGTTTTACAATTGTACCCTTAGTTTTTTTTTTCTTCTCAATTAAATTTTCTTCTCAAATGAACCTTCCCATATATATATATATATATATATATATAGGATAAGGATCATTTCAGAACCATAAATATTTACAGAACTCGCAGAACTCCTAATAAACAATCTTTTTATTTATATATTTTTATGTTTAGGATAATTTTATCATTTATTATGTGTATTTTTATGATTACATACATGTTAAGAGTAATTTTATCATTTTTTATATGTAATTTTATAATTACAGATATGTAAACTAGTTTTTTTACATATATGTAACTAGTTATTACACATATATATAATTTGGCTATTAAACATATGTAAACTACTTTTAACATGTATATAATCATTAAAATATATATAATAGATGATAAAAAGATCCTAAATACAAAAAAATATATATATAAAATGATTGTTTATTAGGAGTTTTGAAAGTTCTGCAATCATTTAGAGTTCTGAAATATATATATATGCTGATGATCATTTCAGAACTCTAAATAATTATAGAACTTACAGAACTCCTAATAAACAATTATTTTATATATAAATTTCTGTATTTATGGTACTTTTATCATTTATCATATGTATTTTTATGATTACACACATGTTAAGAGTAGTTTACATATGTATCATAATCAAATTGTATATATGTGTAACAACTAATGACATATATGTAAAAAAAACTAGTTTACATATGTGTAATCATAAAATTATATACCAAAAAATGATAAGCTACTTTTAACATGTATGTAATCTAAAAATATATGGAAAAATGATAGAAGTGCTCTAAAAATTAAAAAAAAATAAATAAAAATGTTGTTTATTAAGAGTTCTGAAAGTTTTGCAATTATTTAGAGTTCTGAAATGAACCCAACCTTATATATATATATAGGGGAAGGATCCGTTAGGAACCACCCTTTATTGTGAGAACCGCGAGAACCAATGTGAACACAACCAAAAATAGCTAAAAAACACACAAATTTTTTTTTAATATTTTTTTATAAAAAAATCGCTACTTTTAGTAGCCATAAATTTTTTGTTTTGCTACTAAAAGTAGCGATTTTAATGTAAATAATATTAAAAAAAATTGTGTGTTTTTTTTATTTTTTTAAGATTTTTTTAGGTTTTTTGGGGGTTTAGTTTTTAGCATTTTAGCTGGGGGGTTAGGTTTTTGGGGGTGGGGAGGGGGGTTTAGGTTTTTTTTTTTTTTTTTGGGGGGGGGGGGGGGTTTAGGTTTTGAGGGGGGGTGGGGGTTAGGTTTTTTTTTTATCTATTTTAGGTTGTGTTCACATTGGTTCTCGCGGTTCTCGCAATAAAGGTGGTTCTCGCATGAACCTTACCCTATATATACATCCCCATTTCCTTAGCTCCATCCTCACACCCATCCTACGTGACGCAGATGTGGAGGGTCATCCTCCAAGGATGAGCCACATGTGACATTTGCACGTTTTAGTTTTTGTTCGATTTCAAACCCTTAAACCTTTTCTGGAAGTGAAATCGTAAACTGTTACGCGACACTCGGTAAAATACCAGAAATTCCGTACAACCTGAACAACTATTACGTTAATTATTTTCGCATATTTCAACTTAATCTTTATTTTAAGTTTATAAATTATAACAAAGTTTTTATAAAAAAAATTATAAAACCCAAACCACTCCTATGTCCATGGTTTTGGTGGGTCCCCCACCAACTCATCTTCCTTTGATGTGTTGTAAGATTGTCATTTTCCTTTGGTGTGTTATAAGAATGCAAGGGTGATTAGCGCTATGGTGATGTGTAAGAAAAGATGATCATAACACAAGACATTACATCTCACTAACCATTTCATTCTAAATTTTCATAAGCAAACAACACACAAACTCTCTTCTTCTCCCTCTAGAAATCGGTCAATAAGAAACACCATCATCTTCATCTTTTTAAAATTCAAACACTAGAAAATCATACTAACATGGAGGTGCATGGATGATTCAAAGCAATTGCAAGACTTGAAGATAACTAGAAGCACCTTGGTAGCACTAGGAGTTCTTGGATCATCATCATCATCATCATCATCATCTCCATATCTTCATATCTTCATCTTTGTTTTTACTAGCAAACTTGTAAGAATCATAACAAACTCCCACATTTTCGTGATTCTTGATTTTTCCTAGTATACAAGTTCATCTTGAATCATACATAACAAACCCACTTGAAAAACAATAAGAAACACTAAAAATATTATTTTGATCTTATGTATTCTTGGTACTTGATGATATCTTGAGTTGAAGATGATTTGAAAACGAGTTTGTTTTAAAACATGGGAAAAGTCCCAAGTTTAACGGAAACTATGGCAAAAAATTTTATAAAATGTAATCATGATTATACAAGTTATCTGGTCATCTAGGTTATCAATCATAATCTAGACGATTCACTTGGTCATCTAGGTTATCAGTCATAACCCAGACTATTCACCTGGTCATCTAGGTTATCAGTCATAACCCAGACTATTCACCTAGTCATCTAGGTTATCAGTCATAACCCAGACGATTCACTTGGTCATCTAGGTTATCAATCATAACCCAGACGATTCACCTGGTCATCTAGGTTATCAGTCATAACCCAGACGATTCACTTGGTCATCTAGGTTATCAGTCATAACCCAGACGATTTAGCTGGTCATCTAGGTTATCAGGCATAACCCAGACATGTTACCTGATCATCTAGGTTATCAGGCATAACCCATACAAGTTACCTGGTCATCTAGGTTATCAAGCATAACCCAGACATAATATATATATATGAAGTAAATATATATTAAATACGAATAAAGAAAACAAACAAATACAAATCTAATAATGAATTCAAGATGAACGACTTGTACAAAAATCAAGCATAAACCTAAGTGTCTAACAGATATAGAACACTTGTAGGTCGAGACTCGAACCAAACATCATATAAAGATTTGCAAGGAGCGCAAATCTGTGAGTACATAGTCCCCTCTTTTACTCTTTCAAATATTTTGGGGTGAAACATATGTGCCTAGCATTACTTTCATGTTTTCATGACATATACATGCAATGTTCATCTAGTACATATAGTACATTCATTTCAATTGCATTTTTGCTTCGTATGTTCACTTAGCATGCCTAGCACATTTATTTCAAGGATCCTTTTTGCTTCATATGTTGACTTAACATATCTAGCACCTTGATTTCATGAACACTTTACTTCGTATGTTGACTTACCATATTTAGTACATGGTTTTCAAACATTTTCACAAAGACATTATAAAACACGAAGATTTCAATAATGTGAACGAACTTGTTGGTGCGTTATCCATAACACGAATGACATTCATTAACATTGATCAATCCGACCAGTAGTATGTCATGGTGCCATAGGACTGACAACCCCGTTACCATGTTGTCCACTGGAGTTGGTGGATAGTCTGGGGAACGACAGAAACTGTTATTTTAACAAACCCTTTGGTGGTTTGTTAGTCGAATTAAAGAGACCCTAATGGTCTAGACGAGTCAAACACAGGTTTGAATGTATTCATTAAAGAACAACCAAAAGTTTTCACAATTAAAACACGGACGATTGGCGAATGGTTTATAACACGGACGATTGACGAATGGTTTATAACATGGCCGATTGAACAATGGTTTATAACACGGACGGCTGACGATTGGTTTTATAACAAGGACAAATGTTTTCGAATGACGTCATGTAACGATTTTTCATTTAAAGATATGAATCATACGAAGTTTTCTTTTAAATCGATTTACTACTCGGTTTTACAAAAGACATTTGGTTTCTACATGACACTTGGTGTATACAAAGACATGACAACTTTTACAAAAGACATATTTTGGTTATAAAGTTAACCATGCATCATTTCTTTTAAAATCATTTGATTTTCGTAATGATTTTCTTATGATTTCATAAAAGAAAACATTTCGACTATGATTTATGGCTACTTTTGAAAAACTTAAACATTTCTTTAGCAAATCAAAGTCATGAATCTTCATAACAAAACCTATGTTACTCACAGGCATGTTTATGCTGACGTACCTATTTTCACATATGTTTCAGGAGCTTGTATTTGACTTGAGCATGCTTCACATAGGGCGGACTTGGCCTTAGCTACTTTAAATTTGCAAGACAATTATTATACCTTGTTCTTTTATTTCCAAGATAATGTAAACAATTAATTCAATTATGCAAAACTTTAAGTACCATGTGTTGTGAAACAATTTGTAACGTGACTCCCCAATGTTTTCGCCGCGCGTTGTTGTATATTACGTGATTAGGGTGTTACAGATTGGTATCCGAGCCATGGTTATAGAGAATTAGGTTATTAGTAATGCTTCTGACCTAGACTATAACCTTTCATGGACCCTAACACAAGTTACCTTGTGTTTAAAACAATACCATCACCTATCCTTAGGTGATTACCAAAACAAATCCACAAGTTACAAATTCATTTTTGAAAATCAATCATCTATCCTTAGATGATTATTTTTAGGCTTTATGTCTTTAAAATTTTTCAAAATCTCGTCAAAGTTTGGGTTTTAATGATATGAATGTCACACCCCAACCGATGACGGAAACATCGGGGCACGGCACTGAGCGAAACAAATTGTCCAGGAGAAATCCATAACAACTAAATTACCAGATACTTAAATATTATGTCCCATACCATAACATACCAAAGTAAATAGTTATTACAGACTAAATATCTCAAAGACAAATAACATGTTCCGACAACTCAGATTTTATTAGATTTGTTTCTAGACTCCATCCTAGCTTGATTTCCAACAAGTAACAAGCAAAGCATCCTAAACACCTGTCACATACGTTAAAAATAGAGGTCAATACACATAGTGTAAAGGTGAGCATACAAGTTTGATACTATAATAGAGTTCGAAATCGTTTACGCATAACCAGCATGTAACATGTAGCAAAGTGAAGCATGTAGGTTATCGACAATGAAATATTCAAGACGTGACTGCGAGTTGTAGAATGCGCAACACATATCCCCACTAGGATACGTGAAGTAAAGCCCTTAACAACCCCTGTCCACGACAGGTGCTGAGTCCAAACTATAGTACTATCGTTGCTAAGGTGTCAGGCAACAATCACTGTGTTAACATAACATACAAGCATTCATCGAAATACACGTAACATGCAATAACGGTCAGTGTATAAATAGTGTTTACGTTGTGTGTCGATTGTGATTTGAATAATTAACGTATGTAACACCCAAAAGTGCGTACAACAAAAAGGGTTCGAGTATACTCACAGATAGCGATTAAGTAAATAAACACTCTCTTGGATTGAAGGGAGCACCGAGAGATTAGCCTGAACAGTTAACGATAGCATAAGCGAAGAACGGCGCGTTAAACGGTAAAAAGAACCAAGTGTCGAATGGTAATCCGATCGGATGGCAATCCACTCGGATGGCCATTCGGTCAGATTGACATTCACTTGGAATGGATGTGTTTGTGTATGATGGCTTTGAAGTTTTCATTGTAGCATTTTAAAATCAGAGAAGTATCTCTACTTTTCAGGTCGTCGATCGAACGGTCGTTCGATCGGATAGCGATCCGATTGGCGAGACATTTCAGTTGAGAACAAGTTCACAGCAGGATGGTCATTCAATCGGATGGTCTTCCGATCGGATGGCAATCCGTTAGAACTGATGATCTTTGAAAATTATGAAAATGATTAAGTGTTGAAGTTCCAAATGTCACCCAATCGGATTGTCGTTCGATCGGATGGCAATCTGATTGGACGGCGATCCGTTCGACATTCAGATTGTTTTGAAAATTGAAAATGTTTAAGTATGGGAGTCCAAGTGCAATCCGATCGGATTGTGGTTCGATCGGATGGCAATCCGATTGGACGGTAATCCGATCGGACGACAATCCGATCGGACGGCAATCCGTCCCAACGAATCTGATCGTCTTGAAACTTGATTATTTTGAAAGTTGTGCGGTTTGCTCGAGACGGTATGACAACGTACTAAACAACGGAACCTCGTCAAGTTCCAAGTCGTCCGATCGAACAGGAATCGCCCTAATCCGTTCAGCTAACTGTTCGTGACGATTGTTCATGTTTAATCCGAAATCGGTTGTCTCTTTGATAGAAGTCAGATCTTAGACCGACACTTCACTAAGAAATGAGTAGAAGGCCTGAATGAGTCCTGATTCTATCTGTTTTGAGTGCATTGAGTGTAAAAGAGTTGAAAGAAAGTTGGAAAAGTACCTTTTAATCCTTTAATCTTTGAAAATGTTTAGATCTATGCGAAAACAATGTTTAATCATGTGGAAATCCTTCAGATCTGAGTTATTCTTGGTGGAATGAAGCCAAATCTTGAAGTTCATAAGAACTCCATGATGACATCATCCTAGAACACCTCAAATCCACTGATTTAACGGTTAAAAGTTAAGATTCAAAGGAGAAAATGATGAAGAAGTGTGTATAGATCATAGAAGTACAAGATTTGAGTGGAAAACTTACAAGAATCGCGAGAAATCGAGAGAAAATAGGGCTTGAGCGTGCTGGTCGAACGAGAGAGCTGTCACATCACTGTTGGTGATGTGACAGAGGTATTTATAGGTTGCTAAAAAAGGAAAGTGGAGTGCAGGCGTCGGATCAGATGGCACTTCGATCGGATTGCCATCCGATCGGATGGTCATTCGATCGAATGGCCATTCGATCGAAGTGGTCCGGCGAGTTGGATTTCGACGTTTCGTTTCGCGTTTTGAGCGTTGCGATGCGTTTAAGAGAGTGTCGATTAAGCGATGCGATAGATTAATAATAATCACACAAATACTATATCTAACATACAATCATCCTAATTAACTTGCGTTTAGCGTTTGCGATTCGATTGCGTTGCGATAGAGTTGCGATTGCGTTTTGATTAATCACCACCAAACATAAAGTAAACATGCACAAACAACATGTAAGTAGCACACACATACGTAAAACAATATACAGAACTGTCAATCAAGTTGCGAGCGCGATTGCGATGCGATTAGCGATAATGCGATAAATAGATTAACGATTAAATAGCGATTAAACCTTGATTATTATGGATACTACAACTAAAGCAAATAAAACACAGAATTTGATTACAAGTCAAGGAAGTCAAATCAATAGTTAAGCAAGGAGTGACAAATCGCAATTAGCAATCTTTTCTTCCTTTGACTTTGGCTTTGACTTGTACTTTGACTTTCCAAAACACGGGGTGTTATAGCCTCCCCTTCTTTAGGGAATTTCGTCCCGAAATTAAGGCGCAGACATAACAAAAAACTGTGGATACTTCTCCTTCATGTCGTTTTCGAGTTCCCAGGTGAACTCTGCGTCTCGTTTACCTTCCCAGCGAACCTTCACAATGGGAATGCGTGAGCGTCTGAACTTCTTGGTTTCCCGATCCATGATCTCGACAGGATTTTCCACGAAGTGTAATGTTTCGTCCACTTGTAGATCCTCAAGTTGAACTTGTAAATCCTGCTCGGCTAGACACTTTCTGAGGTTCGATACATGGAAAGTCGGGTGGACGTTACTAAGTTCCTCTGGTAGTTCGAGTCTGTAGGCCACCTTACCGATCCTTTCTAGAATCTTAAAGGGTCCAACATATCGAGGCGCGAGCTTTCCTTTCTTTCCGAATCTGATCACACCCTTCCAAGGTGACACCTTTAGGAGTACGTGATCGCCAACGTCAAATTCAAGGGGCTTGCGGCGTCTATCGGCCTAACTTTTCTGACGACTCCGAGCTTTCAGCAGATTGTCTCGAATTTGGAGGATCTTGTCAGTCGTTTCTTGTAGCAGCTCAGGACCAGTTATTTGCGCATCTCCAATCTCATGCCACACAATAGGCGATCGACATTTCCTTCCGTATAAAGCCTCAAACGGTGCCATTTGTATGCTAGAATGATAACTGTTATTGTACGAGAATTCGACCAAAGGTAAGTGCGCGTCCCAATTACCACCGAAATCTATGACACACGAGCGAAGCATGTCTTCAAGGGTACAAATCGTTCTTTCAGTCTGACCGTCGGTTTGGGGATGGAAAATGGTACTTAGATTAAGAGTAGTACCGAGAGCAGATTGAAACGTTTCCCAAAGACGTGAAGTAAACCTACCATCGCGGTTAGATATGATGTCACGAGGCGTCCCATGTCGACAAATGATCTCATCGGTGTAGATTCAGGCTAATTTTTCTACCTTAAAGTCTTCTCGTATCGGCAGGAAATGAGCGGATTTAGTCAAACGGTCAACGGCAACCCAGATGTTGTCGTGACCTGATGGCGTACGCGGGAGTTTCGTTATAAAGTCCATAGCTATACTCTCCCACTTCCACGTAGGGATCTCGGGTTGGATGAGTAAGCCAGAAGGTCTTTGCTATTCGGCCTTGACTTTTGAGCAAGTCAGGCACTTCGAAACATAGATAGCGATATCTTTCTTCATGCCCGGCCACCAGTACTTGTAGCGTAGGTCCTGGTACATCTTATCGGCACCGGGATGAATAGAATATCGGGACTTGTGGGCTTCGTGCAGCAGAATTTGTCATAAGTTGGTACGCTTGGGGATCCAAATCTGGTCTAGATAATGGAATATACCATTCGATTTATTCTCTAGCTGGGCGCCATCGTTAAGAATCCTTTCCTTCTTCAAAGTGCGTTCGGTGAAACACGCATGCTGAGCGTCACGGATAAGAGTTTCGAGATGGTGCTGGGCGTGAACATTACGAACGCTATGCAAATAGCTTCGTCTGCTAAGGGCGTCGGCAACGATATTTGCTTTGCTAGGATGATAGCGAATCTCACAGTCGTAATCGTTGAGAAGTTCTACCCATCGGCGTTGGCACATATTCAGTTTTTTTTGGCTGAGGATGTGTTGTAGGCTCTTATGGTCGGTGAAGACCGTACACTTGGTACCATAAAGGTAGTGTCGCCAAATCTTCAACGCAAAAACGACTGCGCCTAGCTCAATGTCGTGGGTTGTATAGTTCTTCTCATGGATCTTGAGCTGGCGAGAGGCGTAGGCGATAACCTTGTCCCGTTACATGAGAATACAACCAAGACCAAGGTTCGAGGCATCACAATAGACAACGAAGTCATCGTTTCCGTTGGGTAAAGCGAGAACGGGAGCAATGCAGAGCATATGCTTGAGAGTTTGAAAGGCAGTCTCTTGCTCGGTTCCCCAAACAAAAGGCTTGTCTTTATGCGTCAGGGATGTAAGCGGGACAACGATTTTCGAGAAGTCAGCGATGAATCGACGGTAATAGCCTGCCAATCCGAGGAACGAACGAACATCGGATGGTGATTTTGGAGTAACCCAGCTCTTAACAGCTTCAATCTTCGCGGGGTCGACGTGAATACCTTGACTATTGATAGTGTGACCGAGGAATTGAACCTCCTCCAGCCAAAATTCACACTTGGAGAACTTGGTATAGAGTTGATTCCCCTGGAGTAGTTCGAGAACCAAACGTAGATGTTGCGTGTGTTCAGTTTTTGACTTCGAATAGATAAGGATGTCGTCGATGAATATGATGACGAAGCGGTTAAGAAATGGTTTGCACACACGGTTTATCAAATCCATGAAAACCGCGAGTGCATTGGTTAAACCAAAGGGCATTTCGATGAATTCATAATGGCCGTATCGGGTTCAGAAAGCGGTTTTCGGTATATCATCCTCCTGAATGCGTAACTGGTGATAGCCTGAGCGCAAATCGATCTTCGAAAAATACGTAGCACCTTGCAATTGATCAAACAAATCATCAATTCGAGGCAGGGGATAACGATTCTTGATAGTCAGCTTATTCAACTCCCTATAGTCGATGCACATCCGGAACGACCCATCCTTCTTTTTTACGAAGGACTGGTGTGCCCCAAGGAGAGGTGTTAGGGCGAATGAAGCCTTTGTCAAGTAGTTCCTGGAGTTGACTCGAGAGTTCGCGCATTTCGGACGGAGCGAGGTGATAAGGAGATTTAGCAACAGGGTTGGCTCCAGGGATGAGGTCGATACGAAAATCAATATCATGACTCGGGGGTAAACCAGGTAAATCATCAGGAAAGACTTTAGAAAAATCACGAACCACAGGCACCTTGTCTATTGCCTTAACTTCCCTTTTCTCCGCTACTACAATGTGTGCTAAGAAAGCTTGGTATTCCTTGCGGAGATACTTGCTCGCTTGAAAACACGACATGAGTTGGAGCTTCTTCGATTTCCTTTGTTATCCAAGACTCATGTACATTTTCCAGTTATTTTATTCCTATATCAAATTACAAATTGACATGCTTGTTCATATATGTGTAATGTGCGACAATACACCGAAACACGGAGTTCTCATTCTTCATATTGAACAACTCTCGTAATACATCTCTAATGTGATCGCACATTCTTTACCAAACCTATTATGTAACACACCTTTGGAGTTTGTCTTTGTAGTCCCTTTCCTAACTGAAAACCCACACTCCTTGGCATACTTAACATACATTGAATAACAATCATCGAGGCTTGTGAATACCATGTCCATTGTGGGCTTTATTTCTTCACTAACGTCAGGAATAATAAATGGTAATCCAGTTTTGGGGCAAAACCTTTGACTCGAGGAAGCAACTTCGTCTGAGAAAACACAGTGAGGAACAGAAAATTCAGATAAACGCCATTAAAAATAGAAAATGACTCGTAATAACATTATAGATTAAAACGCCATTAATTGAATAATAAACAAGACATAATAAACACATAATTTGAAAACGCCAAAATACGCACACCATAACTTTATTGATTAACAAAAATACTAAAGCGACTTGATAATGAAAATGCCATGAGATGAATAATTAAAAACACTTAACAACATCAATAATTAACAAAAATATAACATTATAATGAATACGCCATAGTTAACAAAACTGATACTTACACAAATTAACAAATAGTAATAACTGATGTTTACAAATACTACTAAATAATATTCAAAACTAATCAAGCCAATGATCGTAAAAAAATAAGAAATATAGTAGATCCTAAACGACAATTAAAATTGATATTGAAAATTCCAATTATTAGTTCTTACTAATTGTTTAACTACCAATTAAAATGCGATTAAATTGGATAAATGAACAATGCCATTGAAATCATACAACACATTATGAAATACTAATTAAAAAAACAATGAAACAAGCATAAAAGAACAAAACGCTATATCTGTTTCATGATTTGCTGGAACAAAAATAGGAAACGTCATCGAATTTTACCTTTTCGAACAGAATCCACGTAAGACGCCATAGATCTAAGAAAGCTTGCAAAGGAGGTAACAGCTAACAAGAAATCTTTGGAGTTTTCATTTGAAAGAGATTTATAACGCGAATAAGGAGGGAACGTATAAAAGGACAATCGTACCCCTGCATATCAATTAGCGCCCCCTTCCACGTGTTGGGCCATGATCCGTTCTCACACTTTTCACCGTTCTCTCCTGATCCCGTTCCTATATATATATAGGGTCAGGATTTAGAGAAAACGGTGGAAAGTGTGAGAACGGTTATGGATCGTCCAATCAAAACAATCTATGGACTAGATTGGTGCGGTGGCGTTTTCGTAAATAACATCAATTTTATTACGTGGATATGCTTCATTAAGGGTAAAAAAGGTAAAACATCAATTCTCACATAAAACGCCGTTGAAAAATAAAACGCCAAATAAATACAAAACGCCAATTTTATCACTGCGTACTTTTTTATGTGTTTTTATTTAAGCTCTCAGGCTACAAAAACGCCACAAAATGTGAAACGCCATAACATATAACGCCAAGCCTTACATCCGGATAAATGTTAATTACATTTTTTGTTATAAAAATAATATCCCGCCTAAACTATGCGCCAAAAAAATCCTATAAACAGAAACGTCTCACCACCTTCCGTTTATCACACAAAAAAAAACACACACACACACACACAAAAAACACAGTGGTTCCTAAAAAAATACAACTCAATGTAAAACGCCAAAAACTACAACGATGGCAAACATCTTTTCTTTGATACTCAGTAATGTTCTGCATGAAGTTTCGCTGAATGATTTGTTAGGTGAGTGTAGTAAGATTTTGCTGCATGAGATGGACAAAATTCAAGAAAGAGGGACTGATGATACCCATATGTCATTCTGTCATCTTTGTTCTTGAAGAAGGTTTGGATGATTAGAAGAGACCTATCCTAGGGTAAATGCTACTTTGGCCTCGATGATTATAATGAAGACGACGAGCAGATAGCATCCACCCACACGGGGTCGATCTATATCTCCAACATCCACAAAGACACTTCAACACATGAACAAAGAAAATAAACCACGCCAAACCCAAAACGTCATTTATTTGTGACAGTTCTTGTAGTTTCAAAAGAAGAAAGAGACAGATGGCACTGAAGATTTAGATCATAAATTGCTTCTATTTGTTTTTTTAATTTTCTTATCTGTTGTTTGTTTTGTAATTTCAGCTAAGAAACAACAAAGTACAATAATCCTATAATGAAAAATATAATAAAACGCCAAAACGAACAAATGCTTGTAAAACACCATCATGCCATAAAATTGCCCCCCAAAACTACCAAACTATAATAAAATTACTTTGAACAAGTACTATTATAATAAATCTAAAAAAGAAAGCTTAAAACAATGTGCAAAGAAAATAAAACAAAAAAGTCCCATCGTTATCTAAACGCCATTGGAAAACAAAACGCCATAATTACAGCCGTCAAGATTAGACGTGTTACACCATAAAAACAGATGAGTCTGAAAACAAAACACGGTAACTGCAAAAACAGTAAAATGAAACGACGGAAACATAATTACTAACATTTATTATATTGAAAGCCAAATACTTGGGGAATTGAATTTATTTATCCTTTTCAAAACGCCATAATTACCTGTCATGCGCGGGAAAAAAAGTCAATATAAAAGAAGACCATCAGAACACAAGCTCAAACACGCCAAAAACATTGACTAAAAACGCCATATATTGTCCAAAACGCCAAAAACTTCAAAAATGGCTAAGGTTATTGCATGGAGGTTTGAAAGGAAAGAGAATCGATTCATCATAAAGTTCTCTGATAGGAGAAGGGTGAAGGTAAGGACAATCAAAGCCATGCTTGGTATGAATGAAGGGGTTCAGAGGGATAACCTGGTCCTTGGGGTTCCAATGGCCAACGATTGTGAAAGAACCCGTACTGTAATAAAAAGACTGAAGAGAAAATTTCCGGCAGAAGATGATGAAGATGATGATGATATTGACGATACTCCTCTACCAACACTTAGCAGTTGGGTAATGTATGAAGAAGAAGGAACAGTTGAAGTAACTTATAAACACGGGGTGCAATATTCATTGCCAATGGAGGAAATGTTGAAGACAGAGAGGCTATCTATCATTGAACAACTCTGTGATTTAGCACCTTCGAACGATCCAAAATCCAAGGATGCAGTGATATTCAAGAATAGGTTGCAGCAAAGAAGAGACGAGCTAATGGCGTTATACGCCAATCTAAAATTTGATGATGATGAATCTGAAGAAAGTGATGAACAAAGCGATGGGTACATCTCTGATGTAATCCCATTCACGGAAGACTATTAGTTTATTTTGATTTCGTATTATTGTAATTTTATAAAATATTAATCTATGGTAATCAATTATTAATAAAAAGACCCAGAACGCTAAAAAATGACATGGAAAACGCCATAACGCCAAAAAAATTAACTATGTGACACAAAAAGAATTAATTCAACGAGAAGAAATATGGGAAAAACAGTAAAACGCCAAGTAATTAATGATTCTAGATAACGCCAAAATTATCTTGCACGCCAAAAATGAAGCAGCATGTCAAACGCGAAAATCGGGAAAGGAGAAGAATATTGAAAAGACAAAAAAACCCCTCGGACCCGGATCATGTCCCGCGCCACGTGTTGGGCCAGGATGCGTTCTCACCGTTCTCACACTTTTTGGCATTTTTTTCTGATCTCGTTTCTATATATATATATATATATGTTGTATGTATATGTGTGTGTGAGAGGAGGCATTACCTTTTGTCATATAGCAAGCGTCCTCAACGTCTAGCCTTGGACGTTCTCAACGACGACGGTCTGCTGGAAATGGTGTTGAGGCCCGACGCCGCCTCACGACGTCCCTTGCCGAGCCTCACACCGGTTAGCCGTGACCCAGGGTCAAACATGTTATTTTAAAAGGGTGCTACTTTCTACACCCCCTAATTACTTTTTACACCCCCTCCTCTCACATACTTACTTACAGGTGGGGTCCGCGTGGGACCGACAGTTTTCCTCTCACAAAGGGGGTATAATTAGGAGGGAGGGGTGTGTGTTTAGAATTAGCCTATTTTAAATAGATGGGAAGTAGGTATGAAAAAATGGAAAACCACAAGTGTAATTAAGGTTGGAAAGGAAGAGAGAACACAAAGGGGACATTGGGTTTTTTTTCCTTAGCAAATTCATCATCACTATTTACTGCCATCGATCTCCAGATTGATTCAGTGATGATCTAAGTATACACAATTCAACAACTGCATATTCAACGAGATCTCCGGCCCAAAAACAGATTTGGATTGGGATCTGTAAATTGAGTGTTGGAGGATGGCGACGAGAAACAGAACGGTTCTGTTTAGGAAGTATAGAGACGCATTGAAAAGCGTCAGGGCTCCTCCTCCTCCGGTGATTGAGTTGGCCAACGCCGCTTTGTTTAAGCAGAATACTAAGTATGCTCCGCTTAGTACCCAAGATCCCGGGTATGTTCTCTTGCCAATTCATTCATATACAATCCATGTGTTCCTTCCTTAACATGGATGATTCCCAATCCAACTGTTAACATGAGTAAGTAATTGTAACTCATCAGGTCAAAATTAGGGTCAGGAGGGGGGGTATATGTAAAAACAACCACTTGTTAGAGAGAGATGCAGTTTCTGGTTGTAGATAAAAGTTATTTGGTTATACATACATAGACACGCCCCTTGCGGCATACTCATTCTAAGGAATAATGTGATACATTGTTGTTCATAAGATTTGGAGATAATTTCATTAGTTTAAAGATCAAGATCAGTGTAGTGTTGCATACAAAACTAGACTTTTAGGATGATGCAGGATACGGAATGGAATGGGATGAAAACAAAAGTTAAGCTACCGAGTATTACTATTTGATGATATGCATGCTTTATAGTTAGATATTGCTTTCACTAAAGTTGCATACGCGGAGGCACTGAACAGCCTCATGGTTGTAACAAAGTTTTTGGTTATTCTTAGTCGAGGTGATTCAAGTGCCAGGGAGAAGAGATGCTAGTCAACGGGTTTAGGTTTCAAATTCTTTTATTATGCTTAACACTCTTAGCTGCTGCCATATATTGTTCAGTTGTACTACACACTGAACTTCAGTTTTCATGACATGTTTATTGTGGTCGTTTCCACAGGCATAAGACAAACATGTAGCCTTCTATTCTCTATTCTATTCAGCATTGACAATTCAAATCTACATTCTTATTTGCTCATCAAGTACACAGCATTCTTAAATATAGCCAGCCAGCCACTTTTGAATTTTAATTTAATCTAACTGAAACTTAGACCACTTGTCATTAACCCAGCTCCACTGTTCTGCAGCAGATGTGCATAACTCTCAACAAAGTCTTTAAGAACTTGACAATTGATAGCAACTATCTGAACACATTTTCATGGCTTCATACCCAAATTTCAAGATCTAGTTGAGATTATGATTGTTGCATGCTAAACGTAGATCTCATGTGTACAGTTAGGGGGGTAGGGGCGTCCATCATTCACCACTCACTCATCACTCACAACAACAACAACAACAACAACCATACCCAGTAAATCCCACAAATAGCAGAGCTACTTATAGGGTCTGGGGAGGGTGGGATGTAGACAGGCCTTGCCTCTAACCCTAGGGATAGAGAGGCTGCTTCCAGAGAGACCCTCGGCTCGAAAACGAACAGCAAACCAACACAGCAAGTCAAAGAACATAGAAAGAGTACAGAAATAAGAAGTCGCCCATTTCCAAGAAAGTGATCAGAGTGTCACAATATAATGTAAATCATGTATCATAGCATACGACATCATTTGGGCATAAACACAATGTAAATCACAATATAATGTAAATCATGTATCACTCATCACTCACAACATCCAATCAATTTCCGCCATGTCATCGAGCTTTATTCCATCACTAGTGATGGTTTTTAGTGGAAATGCCCATCACTCTCCACACACTATCAAAATCATTAAAAAAAAACTAAACTAAATTGCATGTTCTTCACGCGTGAAAATCTCAACGCGTTTTAAAATTGACGAGTGATAAAAAGGGGTGGTGGCGGTGTTCCCTTGCATTCCACGAGTGATGGAGGTGCCATCACGGGGCGCCCCGTCCCCCCTTAGTCAGCATACGCAAGTCTAGCACATGCACAAATGAATGTGTTATTCAGTTAGTGTAACTGATAAGTAAACTCGGCGGGCCTCTACATTTTGTTGTTAGCACTTACCAGTGTGGGGAAATTAAACCCCTCTTAAAAATATGTCCTTTCCTTGAATATGGTCTTGTATGTTTATATTATATAGTTTATTTTTGTAGCCTCTCATATTCATTTGTTTAACAGAAATACAGGGGCACTAACAGTGGGTCTTCCTCCTGCTTGGGTTGATTTATCTGATGAAATAACAGGAAATGTGCAACGTGCAAGGTCTAAAATGGCCGAGCTGGCAAAGGCTCATGCCAAGGCTTTGATGCCATCTTTTGGTGATGGTAGAGAAGATCAGCACAGGATTGAGGCTTTAACCCATGAGATAACCGACCTCCTTAAAAAGTCCGAAAGAAAATTAAAGAAATTATCTGCAGCTGGGACTTCTGAGGATTCAAATATTAGGAAAAACGTTCAGGTATACTAATCACTCCCATATTTCCGTCTTAATAAATAATACGTGCTAATGTTTTTCCTTGGCAGCGTTCTCTTGCCACTGATCTTCAGAGCCTCTCGCTGGAACTCAGGAAGAAGCAATCAACTTATTTGAAGCGCCTTCAGCAGCAGAAAGAGGTAATTCTTATTTTAGTATAAGTTCATACATAATCAAACGACTGATTCATTTATTGGGCTTTGGGGAAATACGCCATACTGAAGAAACTATTCATTTATTGTATGTAGGGTCCAGATGGGGTTGATCTTGAAATGGATTTAAATGGAAA
The DNA here is from genome assembly GCA_030545235.1 of Helianthus tuberosus. Lineage (NCBI taxonomy): Eukaryota > Viridiplantae > Streptophyta > Magnoliopsida > Asterales > Asteraceae > Helianthus > Helianthus tuberosus. The sequence continues at coordinate 125,945,262 of CM060366.1, forward strand.
GCAATCTCCAAGGGATGACGATGAATTTGATGACTTGGTATGTTGAATTCTCCCTGCTCTACATTTAATTTATCGTTGCCTGCAAAATGATATAGTCTAGAATGATGAGATCATATGTGTAGGGTTTCAATGAACACTAGATGGCAAAATTGAAGAAAAGTGAGGCATTCACAGTGGAAAGGGAGAAAGAGATTCAACAGGTTGTGGAATCGGTTAATGAGCTCGCACAAATCATGAAAGATCTTTCCGTCCTTGTCATTGACCAGGTTACCAAACCCATCCTTCCTCTTCTCTCTATACTATAAGCTTCATCGTTTTTTATATAACGTTTTGTGAAAAACCAGGGAACTATTGTTGATAGAATCGACCACAATATTCAGAATGTTGCAGCTTCCGTGGATGAAGGCCTTAAACAGCTGCAAAAAGTTAGTTCTCAACACTCTATCCAGGGATGTCAATCTTTTCGGGTTTGCAGGTTTTATATAAACATGTCAACCTGCCCTGAACATGACCTGTTTATTAATTATAATTAAATGGGTTAAAATAGTAAACCTGAATGTGACCCTTTTAATTATAGAGGCCAATCCAAACATTACCTGTTAATCAAACGGGCTAGATATGACACTCGAGACCTTATTATTTTCATGTTGTGTCGCCCTTAAAAAAACATCACATGTAGTATTTGAATCACTGATTACGTTTTAATGAAATAAAATCTGCAGGCGGAGCGAAGTCAAAAACGAGGGGGGATGGTAATGTGTGCTACAATACTTGTTATCATGTGCTTTGTAATGTTGGTTCTATTAATCCTTAAGGAGATTCTCTTCTGATCTCATGTTTAGTATTTCAGTTACAAAGTTACTGTTTTGACCCTCACCTGAGATGATAAGGGTATAATTCAAACTCATGTATAGATGATTTTACACTGTAGATTTCCTTGTTTTATTTATTATTTTTTTTTTGTATTGATTTATTCATCAAAAAGAATGTTATTATTTTTAACTTGAACCTTTTTGATGTATATTTTTATGTTAGGTTTGTGTCGGATTAGATCCTTTCTCTTCAATCGAAGTTGAGTTTTTCATTAGTTTAGTTAGTTGTTGGTTTTCGGTTATTTTGATTGTCAAGACAGGCCAAATTGGTTGAAATATTTTGATGTCCGCTTAAACGTTAGAAGACAGGTTTTCCACAGAAAATTAATAGCCACAACCATATTATATTTGTTGCCAGACATATTTACAGCCATAATACTTTGTGCATCATGCAGAAAATTAAGATAAAATAGTTAAATGTGGCGATCGCAGATCCGGCCACCTAAAGTCACCAACTAACGCATCTAAACTAAGAAATCAAGATATGACTCGGCCATCTTTTTAGAAGCCACATCTCGCCTAACTGAACCCCACTTGAGGGCAGCTCGGATCTTACACCACCTTGCGCGGGGTGACCCATTACTTGAGAAACATATTCCAAAATCAGAAGAAAAGATATCTATAGTTTGGTTACTTGGATCTATGAAGAGTTCATTTCCTTGCCATAGGGATGTCCCAGTATGCCAATCATCAATATTAACAACAGCAGCAGCAGCTAGATCCTCGTCATACATGTCATGCATTCCAACTTCACTTTTAAGCTGTTCATGGCATATCGGCATCGAGACTTCAAAAACGGATGATGCATCCGTTGGTACCATCCCATCCAATTCTTTGTAAACCTGCTGCTTCATAGCTTCCACCACAGGCTGCATTCAAAGAAACATCAGTTTTCAGCATCACAAAAACCACATTCTATGTATCTGAAATACATACCGTCTGAAGCACAGAGAGTTTATCGAGCGGAAGAAAGTTTTGGCCGTCAAAAGTCGCACCTACAACCGTCATAACAGAATTAAGAAAAAGCCCGGTCCCATCTGCACCACTTCTGCAAATGTACAACTTATCATCTAGAACACAATCTTTGGCATGCTTGATTATTGTGTCCCATGTCTTGCTAGATGATCCACCCAGTAACTACATTTATCCAAGCCTTTAGAAAAAATGCTCATTTTATATAAAACAGTGAATACTTTTATTATTTTCTTACCTTGCGAAGCGAGGTCTGGTTGGTAACATACATTTGCAGAAAGTCTTTTACAGTGCATATACGGTTTGATGCTAAGCGTTTATGAAAAACCCCGTCTTTCGCTATCTTTTCCAACCGCCAGACGTCATCATTCAAGGATGGAGGATGGTGCTTCTTGTATGCTGAATCAAGCAAAGCACGTTTAGTTTAGTTTAGTTTAGTTTGGTTCAGTTTCTAAGGTTTAGGGTTTAAAGAAAGATTCTTACATTCTCCGCGATGGTCTTTTACTATGAATGCCTGGCTTTTGGCTTCTCTAATTCTTGATCCAGTACACGTATTCTTCTTGACCCGTGCACCGATCATGAACTTTCTGCTCCTCCTCCAGCTGGAGTTATCGGTAAAACATAATTCACCTAGATCAGCAACACCATTTTGTAAAGTGACCAGCAATTCACCAGTTATCAGTGGCCTTCTGCCATCTCTTGCAGATATGAGTTTGGCATCGAAATCTTTCTCCGGCCAATCTTCTTCATCATCGGCCGAAAAATCGCCATCAAGTGCAACAATCTCTACTTTCAGTGATGAAAAGGGTCCACTTGAGACAACTTTGTTAGAATTCACATCAAACAACACTAGTTTCATAGCTTTCTTGTCCTCGGATTCGATCCTACTGCCGGTGAAGAACATATTCGGCAGCTTCGCCTGAAAGCGCAACTGCAACGGCGTTGTATAACATGGTTCTAGCGCATTGATAGGCGGATCTATCCTAGGTAATGTACAAAAGAAGCTTTGACATGATTGTTGGACCTCCTCCCGCACCTATCAGACCGACAAACAAACTCATTGTTAGATTATTCGATACAAGCCCAGCCCGCAGGCTAGTTTACTAAGTTTTAAACGAACATCAACTTACCCATCTTCGAATCAGTGGTTCTAACGTTGAGACCAAATCTTGTGTAGATGTAATCCTTCGCTTGGCTTCTTGATTTACAACTGTAAAGTAGTCTTCTTCTTCTTCTTCATACAAAGATCTCTTGAAACCCATTGAGAACAAGAATACAGAATCTAAAACCAGATTTTTTTTTTTTTGAAAAATATCTAAAACCAGATAACTATCAACTGCTAGATCCACCAAGTTATATATAGGCGTAGGTATCAAGGTAAGTTGTATGAAACTTCCAACTCAACAACTTTATATATATAAAAAAAGTTGACAAGTACCACACAAGGAGGGAATGTGTGGGCTTGTTTTACCCCTTTACATAATAACAACAAAGGATTAATAAAATTTTTATTTCTAAAATAAGGGTACAAATTAAACAAGAAAACCGCGTAAATGTTGAGAGGAACCTTCCTAACTACTTCCTTCCACCACAACCTACATACAAAATGACCAACGCTTTCTTTTTTTATTATTATTATTATTATATATAAACTTGACTTTTATTAGAATAGAACGTCTGTTTCATAATTTCTTTTAATCTGTCCGTTATTTTCAAGTAAAGGCATGGTGTAGATTTTGATAGAGAAACCTGGTGAGGAAGAGTATCCGGTTGAGTTATAGTACAAAGAGTTTAAAAATCAGAAGTGTAAGAAGGCACTATAGAGTGACAAGTGTCCTAGAAAGAATCAAGTGGGAAGGGTAATTTTGTCCACAAGAGAAAAGAACATACACATGCAAGTCACATGCTATCCCCCCACCCCCTATTTTTTAAACGTCCGTAATTTTTTTATACATCATTTGTTTTAAAAAAATAATACCATAAAATCGAGCGTTTTTTATCTTTAACATGAGAGTACCATATTGTTATTTTTTTTTCAAAAACAAAAAAAAAAATTGAAAACTCAGTTGCATATTACATAATGAACATGACGTAAAACACAATGGAAAGTACACAATCAATGACAAACAGATAAAGACACAATAGATAACAGATTAAAACACAATGACCATAACATATAACACAGTGCCCATAATGTATAACACAGTAAGTATCAAACTAAATAAAAACACAATTGATGACAATAAATAACTGACACAATTGATGACAACAGATAAAAGACACAATGGAGAGCAGATTAAAATACAATGAACAACAAACTAAAAACATAATACACAACAAACTAAAACACAATGGAAAAGAGATTAAAACACAATGGGCAATATATTAAAACACAATGGATAACAAATTAAACACAATGACCAGAACCAATAACACAATGTATAAAAAGCCCAGATATAACATCCTCTTCATTGTGTCATATATTGTGTTATAGTTTCTTAAAAAAATGCAATTGGTAGAACCCAAATTAACATTGTGTTATGGGTTTTGATAATAACACAATGTATAGAAACCCTAATAAAACGTAATGACCAAAACCTAGTTAAAAGACACAATGACAGGAACCTTCAACACAATGCAAAAAAAAAACCCAATAAAAATGACTATTTTTATTTTATTTTTGTATGACAATATGGTACTCATATTAAAGAGATAAAAAACTCTTGTTATTATGGTGAATTTTAAAAAAAAAAAAGTCATATGAAAAAGTTATGAACGTTTTAAATTGATGAGTGGAATTGGCATATGTCTTGTATGTGAAGAGAGAAAATCCATAAATGTAGGATTCCTTTATGCCCTTCTATCATCTTCTTTTTCTTAAAACTAATTTCAACTCTTCAAATCTAAATTAATAAAATAAAATCCTTTTTATCCTCTTATTTATATTATCTTTGTATTTGTTCCTAGGGAAATGATCAAATAGGAAGTTTATTTTGGCTAGGAAGTGTAGGAAGCAATATGATTAGGACATGTGGCAACATTTAAAATAAAGAAAAAGGGTATTTTAGTCAATCCAACCCTTTCTTCTTCCTTTTCAAAACCCAGTAACTTCAAAACCCATCATTTTCAAAACCCACCATCTTCAACCATTTCTTCACTTTTTATCTCAATAATCACTACATTATAGTGCGATTTTCATCACCAATCAATGATTCAAACACCCGATCAACGTGTTCTTCAGCTTTTTTGAAGAAAACCCAGTTTAATTTCATACAAAATCTCTTTTTTATCCGGTGATTTTGAAGATAATCACTCGACCCATTCGATTCGAGCGCTGATAAGTGTTTCAATCATTCAAAATTCGTCAATTGTTGAAGAAATCACTTCGATCCATGTAAGAAATTCTTTAATTTCATTTTTACGATCTGGGTTTTTGATTTAGTCATTGCGTTTTACGATCTTGGCGAGGGTCCGGGGGCAGCGCCCCTGGTAGCGGGGTCCTAGGGGCGGCAGCCCCTGGCGGGGTCCAAGGGGCAGAGTCCCTGGCTGGGGTTGAGCTGCATCAGAAAAATTAATTTTCTGTAAATTGCATTGGTTCAGACAGCTCACAGCACAAACAATTCACAGCACAGACAAAACTATTGTCATGGTTCAATGCGTTTTAGAGAGAACACTTTCTTTAGTGTTTTAAGGCAATTGCGTTTTAGAACTAAAACATTTTTGTGTTTTCTGGCCATTGCGTTTTAGAAAAAACACATTCTTGAAGTGTTTTTGGTGCATTGCGTTTTAGGTAAAACACTTTATTAGGTGTTTTCAGTCCATTGCGTTTTACAGAGAACACTTTCTTTTGTTTTTTAGGCAATTGCGTTTTAGAATGAGTCATTTTTAAGTGTTTTCTGGCCATTGCGTTTTACAAATAAGACATTTTTTTGTGTTTTTTGTGCATTGCGTTTTAGGTAAAACACTTTTTATGTGTTTTCAGTCCATTGCGTTTTAGAAAACAGACATTTTAAGTGTTTTCTGGCCATTGCGTTTTAGAAATAAGACATTTGTATGTGTTTTTGGTGCATTGCGTTTTAGGTAAAACACATTTTTATGTGTTTTTAGTCCATTGCGTTTTAGAAAGTACATTTTCTTTTGAGTTTTTAGGCTATTGCGTTTTAGAAATAAGGTATTTTTTTGTGTTTTCTGGCCATTGCGTTTTACAAATAAGACATTTCTTTGTGTTTTTTGTGCATTGCGTTTTAGAAAAATGCAAATTTTTAGGTTTTTTTTCATTGCGTTTTACGTAACTGGGGGTTTTTCTATTGCGTTTTACGCAATTGGGGTTTTAAATTTTTTTTTTGAAAATATAGCAATAGTAATACTCGTTTTAAAGATAAAAAAAACGCTCGTTTTTTGTGCAATTTTTATAAAAAAATAATGTCGTATGAAAGAGTTATTAACGTTTAAAAAATGGGGGGGAATTGGAGGAGAGAGAAACTATTGCCTTGCATTGACTAGAATACCCCTAAAAAAACTCATGCGCCTCTTTTTTCCCCTTCAATTTCCATCATTTAATCTTAGCCCTTGATTAACTAAATGGATGGTCAAGATCACTTCCTAGCCTTTTTAGCCAAATAAACTTCCTATCGTGTCTCCACCATTTGTTTCTAACCGCAAGAGAATCATTTGCTTGTGTGTAATTGTATAAGGCTGCTGAGTAGACTGATGGAGATTGGGTCTGGTTTGGAAGGTTCTTGGAAATTCTGTGAACCGCGTGAAAAATATTTAACCAAAAGTCGTTGCTGCTCGTCATCCATTCTTTGGATTAGTAGCTTGGAGCTCAAGTAAAACTTTAAGCTAATAATATGCTTAAAAAAAAACCTACGTTATTGTTGATGATGGTTATTTGGGTTTTAATTTGTTTCAAATGGAAAATCACGAGAATAACGATGATGATGGTTAGGTTTTAATTTGTCTCAAATGGAAAATCACGAGAATGACGTTTGAGTTTTCAACTTTACGAAAATAAACATTGAACGCGTCATGCGCTGCCGTATTCACGGAAAACCATGCAAGTTTTGTGTCTGGACGCATAAAAGTAAACCAATAGAAATGAGCCATGTGGAGGGATTCCAACATTGCGTCTGTAAGACGCATTGGCTCCGCTTTTCTATGTTACGCGTCAGAGCCGTGACGCATCATACGGCTCAAGAGGCACTGACGCAATGCTTTGGTCCCAAATCCTTGACGCAATCTTTTTTGTTTTTTGTTTTTTAACCCTGACGTAATGTTTGTGATATTATGCTTATTTTTTGTGTTTATTATTTTTATAATTATTTATATTCACTATATATCCATTATTTCGTCGGCTTGACAATTTTTAACGTACAGCACATTTTTAATGAAGATGAGATGCTATTTTTCCTACTCTGTTGCATTTTTTGTCGAAAATATTATGTATTCTGTTCAAAAATATTTTCATATGACTTTTTTCTTAGCTTTAATATTTGAGATATTATCCGAACAAGTGATATGCCTCGAGGTAAGCTCTGTATTTCGAAAAGTATGTGTGTCTTGTGATTTTTAAGGAAAACTTCAGTCTGGAAACCACAAAGACCGAAATGACAAAGCCGATGAAACGTTCAATCTTTAACGCTTTAATTTTTTGATGTTATGTATTTTAGTTTCTTAATTTTTACTAGTTTAAAAATCGATTGTACGCTATGCATTGCGAAAAGAAGTCGTGTCATGTAATTGTTAATAATTTAAATAAACATGAATCAAACATATTAGATCACTTTAAGCCAAAGCTCATAATTAAACACTACTAAATATAAACTATTGCTAATAATAATCTGCTACTTAATAACATAATTAAACTTAATAAAAACACTACTTAATAGTTAAAGATGGAATCAGATGAGTAGTCTGAATTAGTGCCACACTTATCCCCCCATGGATCATGAAAGTTGTATCAGATTCGTAACCCTTATCCTCATCTCATCGTGGTACGTACTCCTCACCCGAGTCTAGTACGTACCGGTCTGGGACTTGTTGAAGCTGTTCACGTTCTAACGCCCATTTCCAATCAAAACCATCGTCACACGAGTCAAAATCTTCCGGGAGAACTGGTTCAGCTTCAATTTCTCCTTGTTGTTTATTTTCCTCTGGAAACGCGATATTAAATGCCTAGTCCCAATCAAAATCATCATTGTCAATGATATCATTGACATCTTGCGCCAGAGCAGGTTGTACCGGTTCAACCGGATGAATGAAGTGTTGAACCGGTTGATGTACCTGTTGAACAAGTTGTACGGGTTGAACAGGGTGAACAACGGGTTGAACTGGATGAAGTAGAGAAAAGTGTCCGGATAGTCCCTGTGGTTTACTCCGATTTCACCTTTAGTCCCTACATTTTCAAAATTACAGCTATAGTCCCTAACTTTGGAAAATTTGTTCACGGATAGTGCCTAGTGTGGATGAGGGTTAGTTTTCTCAGTTAAGTATGTGTGAAATTACCTAAATGCCCTTAATATAAAACAAAATAAATTAAGGTGGGGCCCATGTTTTTTATTTAAAATAATGATATTGCTGGTCAAAGTCAATATCCCTGTCCTATAAAACCCTAAGAGGTCGCCCACAAACCACCATCATCACCCCCGCTGCAACAGACCATTGTCATCACCGCTGCAACAAACCACCATCATCACCACCCACAAACCACCGCATCACCACCCACAAGTCACCACCACGATGAATCTCCATTCCAGAAGATAACAACAACCACAACCACAGCCACCAGATCCGCACCACTCCCACGACGTCATCTCCGGTGTACCGACCGGTAGTGAGGGTTGCCGTTGACGAATTTTAACCCCTGGTAGTGCCCAATCTCTTTGACACTTCCGGAAAACACCACAATCTAAAAAAATTTTCCCTACAATTTCTCCGATCAAACCATTCCTTAAACCCCTGTTTTGAAGCATGTTGCCGGAAAAACCAGTTGCTCCACCGTGGGTCTTATGGTTGACTATTCACTAGTCTTTTAGGATCCTAATATTAGCTTTTGTTCTTGGTACTGATTTTCTGGGGTATTGATGGCTTCGGTGTTAGTGATTTCCGCAATGATTTTGTAACCAGGTTTGATGGCAAAGCTGTAAACAATTTCACCCATCCAGTTTCAGTTTCAGTTTCAAACTCTCTTCCTCAGTTTAACTTTAATTTAACTATCCAAAAAACAACTCTAGCAGAAATTCACCTAGACCTCACTGATTCAACAAAACCCTTGAAAGCTCCAGATCCGATGAGTCTTAAGTGGGTTACACCTGAGCTGGACCCGGATTACTCAGTGAACCTACTAGCACAGTACTTAAACCCTTGGAAATCTCGTCCTCCGATTCAAGATTTTGGCAATGGGACTTACTCATTTTCCCTACAAGTTCATCCTGATGTTGCCGGAGACTATAATCTAACAATAATACTATTATTTTGTAAGTGATGCAAGAGATGCAAGAGATGACAAAGATGGAGGTGAGAAATTATATGAATAGGGGTAGCGATGGGTTGAGGGCAGTGGTGAATGGGATGGATTAGTTTTCAGTGGTGTCGTTTTGCGGTTAATTGAGTCAGGAGTTAATCGGAGGGTGGAGGCGGTGGTTGAGGGGTGGAGGTGGTTGAGGGGTGGTGGTTGAGTTATGGAGAAGATGATGGTGAACTATTTTAGGTTTTTAATAAAAAAAATCTGCCCACCTGAATTAATTTGTATTAACTCTTTTTGTTTTGTTTGTTATTTCTTAACAGTAAGGGTATTTTTGTCATTTCACATCCACTTAACTGAGAAAACTAACCCTCATTCACGCCATGGACCATCCGAGAACGAATTTGACAAAGTTGAGGACTATAGCTGTAATTTTGAAAATGTAGAGACTAAAGGTGAAATCGGAGCAACCCACTGGGACTATCCGGGTACCTCTTGAACAACTGGTTGAACAAGTTGTACGGGTTGAACAGGGTGAACAACGGGTCGAATGTGGTGAACAACGGGTTGAACTGGATGAAGTAATTGTTGTACCAGTTGAAAAATAGGTTGAACCAGCCCTTGAACCGAAGCCCGTGCCTGATAAACCGGATGCATAATAGGAGGACCAAGATGAAGGATGTTGTTTCTTCCAATGCATGAAGAAGTTGAATCCGATAGTTCTCCAGCACCTCCTCCGGTGGCGTACTTGGTCCTGAATACATTTTGGGATATTCTGTTTTAATTGGTGAGTAGTTTGGGAAGTTTAATGTGATTTCTTTGAGAATGATGGTACCTCTATTTATAGATAGTTTTGACACAATTATTATTACTTTAACCTTAGTTTTGTCACAATTATTATTACTTTAACCTTAATATAGAATAAAAAGGTGGTAAATAACATAGAATAGAAGGTTAGGGGATGGTTCAAATGAAAACCACTTTTATTGTGAAAACTCGAAAACTAACTAAAAAAAGCCTAAAAAACACATAAAATTTTTTTTTTTAAATTTTTTTTATAAAAATCGCTGTTTTTTATGTATAAAAATTTTTTTTTTCAAAAAAAAAAAAATTTTTTTTTTTGTGTAGTGCACATGTGTAATACTACACATGTGCACTACACAAATTTTTTTTTTTTTTTGAAATTTTTTTTTATATAATAAAACCTGCGAAAATTGGTTTGCAAAAAAAAAAAAAAAAAAAATTTGTATTTTTTTTGGTTTTTTTTAATTAGTTTTCGAGTTTTCACAATAACTAGTGGTTTTCATTTGAACCTTCCCCTAGAAGGTTAATATACAATTAAATATGCTCCGACCCACATCTTTAGTTTAACTTATTGACGCACCTTATAACAACCGTTAAGGTTAACAGCCGCTATTTACTAGCCTTGGCACACCTTAAACAATTTAACTTTGACCTTAGGACTTATATTAATACTTTGGCATACCATAGAACACACATAAAGTAGACGTATATAATAGAGCATGCATAAACTAAAAGTACATAATACGAATAGGCATACACTAATAGAAATTTACATACATTAAACGTACATAAGAGAACACACATAAACTAAACGTACATAATAGAAATACACACACTAATCGTACATAACACAAAAACAAACACATACATTTACACCACCTAACCACTTAGTTATAAAAGTCAAACCAACGAGGGTGGTTTTTCAGGAGTTTCCAAACACTCAACTTGATTAAATGGTGCTTCGTAACTTGTTTGGTAAGCATTAAGAGCCACCCCGATAGCCCCCTCCTTCCCACCTATAAAGTCATCTCTATTCATAGCCTCGTTAAAGAGAAACTCAAAATCTCAACTACTGTAAAAAAAAAAAAAGAGTTAAATGCTTGGTTGGTCCCTGTGGTTTGCAAAAATTGCAGATGTGATCCCAATGGTTTACTAATTACACGCGTGGTCCCTGTGGTTTTCAAAAATGCACTCGGTTGGTCCCTAGCCCTAACATCAGTTAAATTTCTCAGTTAAGTCCATGTTAAATGACCAAAATACCCTTGCTTATTAACAAATACATAAACAGATCACCTCTCTCTAACTCTCTTTCTTTCTCTCAGCTCTCTCTCTCTAGTTCTTTCTCTCTCTCAGCTCTCTCTCTCTCGTTCTTTCTCTCTCTCAGCTCTCTCTCTCTACCAACACCTGCGGCCACCGCCACATAACAACACCGCCCCCTAACCACACCGCCGCCACCACCTTACTCTCTCTCTCCTCTCTCAACACTTTCTCTCTCTAAAAAAACCCACTTCAAAACACCCAAAAACACATTGCTGACACAAATTCGGAGCTCCAGATCTTGATTTGGGGTTTATTGGAGATGGGTTTATTGGTGCTTCGTTTGGGGTGGTGGCGGTGTTGGGTAGGTGGCGGCGACAGGTGGGTGGTAGCAGGGGGATGGTGTTAATGGTTGTGGGGGATGGTGAAATTAGTGGCGGCGACAGGTGGGCGGCGACAGGTGGGTGGTAGCAGGGGGATGGTGTTAATGGTTGTGGCGGCGACAGGTGGGCGGTGACAGGTGGGTGGTAGCAGGGGGATGGTGAAATTAGTCATCTACACCCTTCATCTCCGCCACTGCAACTCCCTCCGCCATCAACTTCAGTCGATTAAGGTACATATCGCCTCTTAGGGTTGAGTTTTGAGTTGAATTTGTAGATTAGAACCGATTTAGGGTTTATCTCAGATCTGTCTTTGGACGTTGGTGGAACCGAGCGATGGTAGTGGAGTTGTTATGGCGGAGTTATGATGGTGATGGTGGTCGGCGGAAAATCAGATGGTGGTGGTGGGTGCTTTTTAACTGGGTTGAAGATGAGTCGGTTTCAGGAGATGGTAATGGTGGTCGTCGTTTTCTTAAGGGAGGGAGAGAGGAAGAAGAAAATGGATGGATTTAGGGGTGGGGTTAGAGTTATGTGGTGTTTGGTTGATGATAATGGTGTTTTGTTGAAAAATATGGTGGTAAGAGAAGACGATCGGATGGTAGTCGGAGTTTGTGGGCATGGATGGTGGTCAGGGTTGTGTGGTGACGGTGGAGTATGATGTTTGATGGCGATGGTAGAGAGAGAGAGCTGAGAGAGAGAAAGAACGAGAGAGAGAGAGCTGAGAGAGAGAAAGAACTAGAGAGAGAGAGCTGAGAGAAAGAAAGAGAGTTAGAGAGAGGTGATCTGTTTATGTATTTGTTAATAAGCAAGGGTATTTTGGTCATTTAACATGGACTTAACTGAGAAATTTAACTGATGTTAGGGCTAGGGACCAACCGAGTGCATTTTTGAAAACCACAGGGACCACGCGTGTAATTAGTAAACCATTGGGATCACATCTGCAATTTTTGCAAGCCACAGGGACCAACCAAGCATTTAACTCAAAAAAAAATATGCGTCCACTTTCGAGGAAGCTCTAATACGCTTCATTTCTTCTCACCAATAAATTCATGAAACACACCCTTTATTGTGTCCCACATTTCAATGGACCCATGATGCCCCTATGTGCCACACCGACCCATGTCCTTATAAGAAGAACCACCTCTTCGTTAGTCCAATATGCTTTATTTAAAACATGTTGAATGACAACTATATCCCTAATCAATTTTTTTTAAGTCAAACTAGTTTTTTACTATCGTCGCGTTGCGGCGAGCGTCTTTTGTTGTTTAGTCTGTGTTTACATGTGTTTTGAAATCACTACAAGCGCATTGCGCACGAAACCGTTCACAAGAATAAAAAGAAAATATAAGAAAAAACACTAAAAGATAACCAAAAGAAAATCAACCAAAAAAGTTGTATGGCAATAATGTTGTTCGTATGAAACCTGTGGTCAGAGATGAGCAAATGATACTGGGTACCGGTACCAAATTTCCTGAACCAAAAGATCTTAAGTACCAATTTGGTACGACTTTTGGCGTTCCTGCTACCGGTTCGCTACCGTTTTTTACCTTCATATACCGGTACCATAACTGGTATTTTCGGTACCAGTACCGATTCAGTATTGGTTGGCACCGAGCTCATCCCTACCTCTGAAACTAAAAAAAGAAATCATTAAAAGTTGAAAAAAATCAACAAAAAAAGTTGCACGATACCGTTGTTGTTCGTACGACACCCATGATCAGGGATGAGCAAATGGTACCGGGTAGCAGTACCGAATATTCCGAACTAAAAGATTTTCAAAATCAATTCGATACCGACTTTAGGTGTTTTCTGTAACAGGCTGGTATCGGTTTTTACCTTCATGTACCGATAATCGTATTGGTATTTACGATACCAGTACCAGTTAACATAAATTTATCTAACTTAAAAAGTAAAGAAGATAATAAAAATAATTAAAAAACTATATTTATTATTATAACCTTTTCTAGTTACGGTTCAAAACATTGTCTTTTTCTACTTAGACTATGGGGTATGGGGCGGAGGTTGGGGCGTGGGTTGGAGAGAAACGCCCAAGTCACCACCCCGGGTGGGCTTGGGTTTGAGCGTGGCCCATTGGGCGAGAGTTTAAGGTCGGCCCTGGGGCATGCTAGTGATCCAATGTGGCCGGCTCTTATTGGCTTGTTGGCTAGGGCATAGCGGGCCATTTTTTATTTTAATACACCTGGCCAAACCACGCCAGGCTAGCCACGCCCCACCATACCCCACGGACACGTCACTCACCAGTGGGGGGGGCTCGAACTCCGCGTGTTAACCCATGCCGTAAACCCCCGCCCCACCTGGCCAAGCCACGCTAGGCTAGCCACGCCCCATCATATCCCACGGACACGTCACTCACCAGTGAGGGGGCTCGAACTCCACGTGTCAACCCATGCCGTAAACCCCTGCCCCACCATACCCCACGATCTTACTATCCAAAACATTACCTTTTTAATATACTTATATTATATTATTATTATTACTGTTCAAAGCATTCCCCTTTTAATATATAGAAGAATATATTATATTATTATTATTATTATTATTACTGTTTAAAGCATTCCCTTTTTAATATATAGAAGAATTTTCATTGGCAAGTTACACAAGAATAGCAGGTAGACGGGCAACAAACTGCGCCGCCATCCCCTTCTGAATAGAGAACCCTAATCTACTAAAAACAAAACCTCGCCCCTGAGGGGTCGAAAAGTTGCTGTGGACCACACGCTGAACTCTAGTCAAGAATCGAACCGCCTCCGACGCCAAGTAGCCGAACGTGTCAAACGCCAGGGGGACAAAGGCATGTTGATTATCCTCACAAGCTTTCACGTGCTTTTCCACCTTTTTTGACTCTGCTTTCAGTACTGCTTGCCCAGCCACGAACCCATTTTCCCTAAACCCGGCTAGGGGGATACACCTGTGAGATCGACACAAGCATGTTTCCCACCCTCCCAACAAAAAAACTAGCACGTCAGCTGGGCGTAGCCCCCCCCCCCCCCAATCAAATCAATCTCTTTTTAAAACACAAATATTACCAAAATGCGACAAAGATGATCTCAACCATTAAACATACTCATCCAATGGTCAATATTGCTTTCTACACTTTGTAGAAAAAGCACACTTTGTAGAGTAACCCCACCATATATATATATATATATATATATATAGGGTAAGGTTCATGCGAGAACCACCTTTATTGCGAGAACCGCGAGAACCAAGGTGGCGTTACCCTCAACCCAGTGGTTTGAGTCAGCAAGGATACAATCCTAAAGGGTCAGAATATTGAAAGATAATTAATTAAGTTATTAATGCGAAAAATGGTAGGCCCCTCTTTTGAAGGTGACGTTACCCTCGGCTAAGTGGTTTGAGTCAGCAGGGATACAATCCCAAGAAGCCGGTTTAATGTATTAATAGTAGTTTACATATGAGGGGATCAAGCCATTCGCACCCCCGTGATCCAATACTAGTGGATATTGAAGGAGGTCCTAGTAAGCTTGACCCAGGTCCTTGCAGGATCTATACACTGAACAAGGTAAGAACCTTACTAAACCATTCCTTTAACCCCCGACCAGGTAGCCAACATACCTCTATATAGACCGTAGAGATATGAATGGTGTAAATCTTTTACTTTATATAGACAGTAAAGTAATGCCAAGATACCACGGACAAACGATAAAGAAAATTCACCTTCAACATAAGAAACTAGTTATTAAAGTCATTAATACAAAACCAAATAAAAAGTGCCGAAAGATTAAAAATCAAAAGTAATACATAAAAGACTTGTCTTCACCAAGTGATGTAAGAGGCTTAGCCAAACAAGGCCTTTGATTGGCAAGAACTCTTACGATCAATCTTGGATCCCGAGACTACTACACACTCTAAAGATGGATGATGGATGATGGTGGTGGGTGTTGGCGGTGTAGTGGTGGTGGAGTGGTGGCAAAGTGGGAGAGTAGTGGTTTGCCAAGGGATGCCTTTGAAGTGAACCAAGCACCCCTATTTATAGCCTGAGCAGAACCCTGGCCACGGCCCCGTGTCCAGCGGACACGCCCCCGTGGCCAACCTTTTCTCTTCCTTCATTAAATGCATTTGTCAGCAGAGGGCCCCACACGGCCCCGTGTTTAGCGGGCACGGCCCCGTGGGCAGAAGCGTATCTGTACTATCAAGATTTTGCAAGATTCTGCGTATCTTAGCGTTGACCACGCCCCGTGCTGAGATGGGCACGCCCCCGTGGTGGGCGTAGAAGCTTCCATAGCTTTGTTTTTTCTACAGATACCTGACCACGCCCCCGTGTACAGTGGGCACGACCCCGTGGTCCGTCTTCTGTTTCTTTGTTTTTGCTTTAGGGATGCTGTCGAGGGGTCGGACATGTTACGCTTATTCCTTTTCTTTGTATTTATGTTGGTATTGGCTGTATATTTGTTCCTTTTGTTCGTTTAAGCTCATCTGGTCCTGTAAATTTAAAAGGAAGACAAAAACACACTTTTTCCAACATTAGAACTAGAAAAGGGTTAGTTTTATGCCTCATTTGATGTAATTTATATCTTACATTTTGCACACATTAAATACCCCCACACTTGAATCTTTGCTTGTCCTCAAGCAAAACTCTTTAACATGTGGCTTACACACCCAAATGGAATAGGTAGAAGATAAGTTTTGGGCTTGTCTTTGAGTGTCGGGAATCCAAGATCTTTATTGGGTTTTATTTTTATTCTATTTACAATCCTATTCGTTATGATTTATTTAGAACTTTTCATAAGAAAAATTACTTATTTGGGCATAACATGCCTCTTTAAAATTCCATTTATATACAAGTTCACATACCTCACGGGAGATCACTCAACACTTGGCAGAAGATGTATTTTTGTGAAACACTCGAGACCGGCATGGAACTTACTTCTACCATATGCTTGCCAAGCAATCAAACCTCCTCCTTTTTAACTATAAACCTTTGTAAATATCAAGAGGAATTTGGGAAAGAGTTAGGCTTGGGCTAAGGGTAGGTAGTTTTGGTTAGTGGTTGGTAAAAATGGCTAAAAGCGTAAAAAGCGTTGGTCATCGTAAAACTTTTTGTTTTTGTGACTTTTATTCATACTAAGCATATTCAAACAAAGTTTCTTTGAGGAACTTGTTTGTTTATTGCTAGACTTTCATTTTTTTTTTATAAACAAACGTCACAAGATAACCGAGCTTTTTACTAAAATAAAGGGGTTGAAAAGAAAAAGGTTTTGGTGGGTAAAGGGTGTTTGTTTTGTGGGTTTTGAAATGAAAAGGTTTAGGCTCAAAGGGGTTAACTAGGGGGATTTTGGGTAGGTGATAAAAAAATGAAAAATAATGGTGTTGAAAAGAAAATGGGTTAGTCCTAATGCCTCCATCATTTACTTACTTGGGTTTAAGTTGGTAAGGACCAGGAATGTATCATCGTGGCAAGTTCTAGAGTCGTAAGAACCAAGCGGCTATTCACACAAGAAACGAAAAATGAGCATTTAGTTAAAAGATATATGCTTGTATGCTCAATAAAGGCTCAAAACTCACTTGTTGAGGGAATGGGTTTATAATGTGATCAAGTATATATAATCAAATTTTAATTAGTTTTGTCATGCCTTTTCATAATTTTCTTACGTTGGTTCTTTTTATCACGACGCTATCGGCTGTAAATTTGTAAAAATATAAACTTTTTAGAACTTGTTATTCCTAACTTAAACCAAGACAAGTAAAAAAATGAAAATTTTTTGAAAAAATTTGGGGTGATTAGCGGTTCCAATAGAGTTTTGTGTAAGGCTTGTTATTAGGACTTGCAAAATTCAAGGTTTTAGCATCCCCCCACACTTAAATTACACATTTTCCTCAATGTGTCCTAAAAATAAGTTTTTAGGTTAACTGAATGTGTAAAAAGGTGTTGAAAAACAAAATTTGTGTTACTAGCGTCTGGCCACGGCCCCGTGTTAGGCCTGGCACGGCCCCGTGGTCAGATTGCCAGTTCCAAAATTTAAGAGAAGGCTGGGCACGGGGCATGTTCAGTGAGCACGGCCACGTGTCAAGTTACCTGAACTGGGCAAATTTCTGCAGAGCTTGGGCAGGGGGCGTGTTGGGCTGAGCACGGCCCCGTGCTGAACTTGCTGTAATGCTGGAAAATTGTCGGGAAGCTCCGTTTTTGCGCATGGGTGTGGTTTTAACGTTCCCTTGGTAACCTCCACCTTTTTCAAGTGTGTTCAACGATTACATCATCATCCAAACATCATTCAATAATTTAAACCATCATTCATTAAGGAAGTGCGAAGTACATAATTCCTAAAAATTAAAAAGTACAAACTAAAAACTAAGATAGATAAGTAGGTCCTAGAATGCAAGAAATTTTAAACCACGAAGAAGTTCTATCCTAGATGTTTTTATTATAAGAGCAACAAAATCCCGAAAAATAAATTTTTCGGTTGAATAAGGCTTTTAGAACTTTTTTCCGGAGAGTTCTCCTCACACATCGTTAAGCCACTCCTCTATCTCCCGAGGGAGAAGGAAAGCGAGCTCATTGTCTTCCTCATGTGTAGGAGGTGCGACTTCAATCAGAACCTCTTGTAAGGCGTCTAGAGGAGGTTCCGGGGGAATGTCGTCCCATCCGATGGGATTAACAACTTCTTGTGCCAAGTTCCAATCTTCTTGTGGGAAGATTGGTTCTGTCACACCCCCAAAATCCACATGCGGAGTATCGCCGCTTGGAGGCGTGACTGACCAGGATCAAGCCACCAATCATATTGAACATAACAAGTAATAAGTAAAATTCAACCACACAATATGAAAGGTGTTTCAAATCAAAACGTAGTTAAGTGTTTAGTGGAAGCATAATTGTAAAACCCAATGTAAGTATTAAGTACGAAATAAAGTAATGTTTTTAGCATGGCACACACTGCCATGTCCCACAACGACCGCGCCTCCCTGTGCAAGCTCCTTGAGTACCTAACGACCTGCAAGGCATGTAACAACGAGTCAACAACAAAGTTGAGCGAGTTCACAGTTGGTTGTTTGGTTATAGCATTCGTTTCGTAAATCATATGTTCGTTTTGTAAACCATGTATCGTATTTATTCGTATCGCGGTCTCCCAGACATGTTTGGGAAGATTAGTGGGGGCTTCCCATGTGTTACTAGACCGTGCGTATCGACTACTACGAAAATATAAGTGGTGCCCTAAGTCAATGTCTATCAGCATTGACCCTTTGCCCATAGTCCATTAGTACACGCCCGTCCGACTGGCACGGTGTGAGGTTTGTTAAACCTAATAGCGCTATTAACTAATGACCCGCTCGCCATAGGCCTCGGCGATTAAGTCGATATAAATGAGGGACTTCAATGATAGAGGTTTGGTCCAGTGTGTAATCTTGGCATCCTACCCACGGAGGATGGTTGTAGTTACCGTTTAAATCATTAACCCATTCCCAACCCTTGGGAATCCCATGCCTTGGAAAGAGTGTGAACTCACATTGGTTTGCTCGGTTTGACTAATTACGTCTTTCAAGTTGCTCAAAACAATCCTAACATAGTTTATCAGTAACAATCAGTGTCGCATTCAATTTAAATCACGTATTTTGTCACATAAAACACTGTACACATTCTGAATGCAAGTTATTTCAAATCACAAGTATTATTTACTAATTAACACTTGACAGTTTATTGCCTCAATCATATTAAAGCGCAGCCCACATGACAATTAACTTAGTTCAAGACTTATCACTAATTCCCTAACCCACCGGTGTTAAACCTCGGCCCAAACTACTCACTTATGCGGCCCAAATTAATTCACCAATTCATATCATTTGTTAACATAGAACCGAGAGGTAATGATGACATGCAACAATTAAAATGTCTGACATGCAAATTACTTTTGACTAAATGACAATATTCTTGTGAAGATTATATGAGCCGACAATACACATTACCATTTTATTCCTATTGGGCCGTACTATTGAGCTAATAAAAATCTAATTGGGCCGTTGAATGTACATCACGTGACAATCTATTAGATGAGCAGGTTATATACAATCTATGCCAAAACATTAGTGGCCGACAATTCACATACTGTCATATGCAAGAACATAGTGGCCGATAATTTAACATATATATTATCACAAGCAAGAACACAGTGGCCGTCAATTTGATTCACAAAATAATCCTAACCGAATCTCACAATTATCCCTCTAGTCAATCGAAAAGATCAATTAACACAAATAATGATGAATATTCCTAAATCATGTACACAGTAATAGCAATCATCACATACAAGCATGATTTAGTCACAACAATCGACACTACACATGCATGACAGGAGGTTCAATACTATATTTATATTATTTGCACAAAAGCTATACCTAGATAACATCATAATCAATTCGGTCAACAAGTTAAACAACACAAGAGACACTAACCGAGATTAAAAAAAAACTAATGGATTGATCGGAAAAGAAGGCTCCGTAGACTTGCAGTTCCCGTCACAGTTAGAGAGGTGCTCTAGGGTTCTCAAAGTGTTCTATCGTAACTAATCTACAAGTTATACGTAAACACAACTACAACTGGGCCAGCCGAACATTCTTGGGCCCAAAGCCCATTCTTCGGCGAAATCGGTGCAGATGAAAACATGGAGTTTTCGTCAAGGTGGGGTTTTCGTCGGGGTAGGGTGTGGGTCAACATTTATTAACTAACTAAAACATATATTATTAATATAAAATACACATATCAATGCAGGTGGGTGTTTCGGGTGTGGGTATTTCCATTTTTATTAATTAAGACATATTATTAATACCAAACATATATCAACATATACCAAATATAATGCACCCCTAATATATATAAAACATACTTTGCAAATAAGCACAATGTTAAGTCGAATCGAGACCTTGAAAACTCGGGTTGTTACATTATCCCCAACTTGAAAGAAATTTCGTCCCGAAATTTAGCACGTGGTTACTGAGGAAGCTAGTTGTGTTGTGTTGTTTCCCGGTTTTCCTGGGGTGTCACATCCTCCCCCCGTTGGTTTGGAATTTCGTCCCGAAATTCCGCAGTAGCTCCAGCCTCAGTAGTGGTTGTACTGTTCTCGAACAATTGGGGATACTTTTGTTTCATTTGGTCTTCGCGTTCCCAGGTAAACTCTGGGCCACGACGGGAGTTCCAACGAACTCGAACGAGAGGTATTCTGGTGCGCTTGAGAATCTTAACATCTCGGTCTGTGATTTCAACTGGTTCCTCGACGAATCGCAACTGATCGTCGATAGTGAGCTCCTTCAAAGGAACTATAAGGGTCTCATCTGACAGACACTTCTTCAGATTTGACACGTGAAATACGTTGTGAACTCCACTGAGTTCTGCCGGTAGGTTTAGTTTTAGGCCACTTTGCCTATTTTCTCTATGATTTTGAACGGTCCGACGTAACGCGGATTGAGTTTGCCCCTTTTTCCAAAGCGAACCACACCCTTCCAGGGTGAAACTTTGAGTAGCACTCGATCCCCAACTTGGAACTCGAGTGGTTTCCTGCGCTTATCAGCGTAGCTTTTCTGACGGTCGCGAGCTGCCGCCATGCGTTGTCGTATCTGAGCAATCCTTTCTGTAGTATCAACTACGAGTTCTGGGCCAGTGATTTGGCTGTCGCCAACTTCTGCCCAGCAAAGAGGTGATCGGCACTTACGCCCGTACAGTGCCTCAAACGGAGCGGCTTGAATGCCTGTGTGGTAACTGTTATTATACGAAAACTCCACCAGAGGGAGATGTTTTTCCCAGCCGTTGCCGAAATCAATCACACATGCACGAAGCATGTCTTCTAGAGTTTGGATAGTGCGCTCAGACTGCCCATCCGTCTGAGGGTGATAAGCTGTGCTCATGTCTAATCGAGAGCCAAAAGATTTGTGCATCGCTTGCCACAGTTCTGAAGTAAAACGTGCATCGCGATCGGAAATAATAGAGGTTGGCACCCCGTGCCTCGAGACAACTTCCCTAAGGTAAACATATGCTAAGGTGGAGAACTTATCCGTTTCCTTGATAGCCAAGAAATGTGCAGACTTTGTGAGTCGATCCACGATCACCCAAATAGTATCATTTCCACCTTGAGATCTAGGCAGGCCAGTAACAAAATCCATGGAAATTTCCTCCCATTTCCATTGTGGTATCTTTGGTTGCTGGAGTAGGCCCGATGGTTTCTGGTATTCGGTCTTGACTCTCGCACAAGTCAAACATTTGCTAACGTAAGTTGCTATGTGAGCTTTCATGCTAGGCCACCAATACGTAGTTCTGAGATCGTGGTACATCTTATCCGAACCAGGGGGTACCGAGTAACGAGACTTATGCGCTTCATCCATCACAAGCTCGCGTAAGTTTCCATAGTGTGGGACCCAGATGCGTCCTGTTACGTAATAGGAGCCGTCTGCCTGTTGTTCTAACCGTTGCCTTGAGCCGCGTAGGGCTTCAGCCCTGACGTTTTCTGGTTTCAATGCTTCTACCTGAGCATCTCGTATCTGTGCAGGAAGACTAGACTGGATGGTAAGTTGTAATGCTCGCACACGCCTAGGTGCAGTATCTTTTCGACTGAGGGCGTCGGCCACAACATTGGCTTTGCCTGGATGGTACTTGATGGCACATTCGTAATCATTCAGTAACTCGACCCATCGACGTTGTCGCATGTTCAACTCCTTCTGTTTGAAGATATGCTCGAGACTCCTGTGATTGGTGTAAATGGTGCACTTGGTACCGTACAGGTAATGTCTCCATATCTTGAGTGCGAAAACAACAGCTCCCAGCTCCAAGTCGTGTGTAGTGTAATTCCTTTCGTGAATCTTAAGTTGGCGTGACGCATAAGCAATAACCTTGTCACGTTGCATCAACACACACCCAAGACCCTGAATGGATGCGTCGCAATAAACTACAAAATCGTCTGTACCTTCAGGCAAGGAGAGAATAGGTGCGCTACAAAGTCTATTCTTCAGATGTTGGAATGCTGATTCTTGAGCATTACCCCAACGATAGGTGACACCCTTCTGAGTTAGCAAAGTAAGTGGCTGTGCAATCTTGGAAAAGTCTTTGATGAACCTCCTGTAGTAACCTGCCAAACCCAACAATTGGCGAATTTCCGTTGGTGTGCGAGGTGCAGGCCAGTTCTTAATCGAGTCTACCTTAGATGGATCCACATGAATCCCATCCTTTTTTACCACGTGGCCTAGAAAGTGGACTTCACGAAGCCAGAAGTCTCATTTTGAAAACTTGGCGTACAGCTGTTCAGCTCGAAGGAGTTCCAAAATGAGTCGTAAATGCTGCTCGTGTTCCTCCCGACTCTTAGAGTAGATCAGAATGTCGTCGATGAATACAATCACAAACTTATCCAAGTAAGGCTTGCACACTCTGTTCATAAGATCCATGAAGACTGCAGGCGCGTTTGTTAACCCGAATGGCATGACCAGAAACTCGTAATGGCCGTAGCGTGTTCTGAATGCTGTTTTGGAGACGTCCTCGTCCCGGACTCTCAGTTGATGGTAGCCTGATCTCAGATCAATCTTTGAATAGTAGCTCGACCCTTGCAGCTGGTCGAACAAGTCGTCAATGCATGGAAGAGGATAGCGATTCTTTACGGTCACCTTGTTTAGTTCGCGGTAATCTATGCACATACGGAAGGTACCGTCTTTCTTCTTCACAAACAACACAGGAGCTCCCCAGGGCGAAGAGCTAGGACGAATGAAACCCTTATCCAAGAGTTCTTGCAATTGCTTGGACAATTCTTCCAGCTCGGTTGGAGCTAAGCGATAAGGTGCTCGAGCTATGGGTGCTGCTCCAGGAGCTAGCTCGATCTGAAATTCGACCTGACGATGAGGCGGTAGCCCAGGTAAATCTTCAGGAAACACTTGAGGAAAGTCGCGTACAACTGGAATATCCTCAATCTTCTTCTCTTTCGTTGATGCGTCAGTAACAAGTGCTAAGATAGCGGTGTGACCCTTTCGCAAACACTTTTGGGCCTTAAGGAAGGAGATGATGCCCACTACAGCACCACTCTTGTCGCCTTGAATCACGAGAGGTTCTTTACCAGAATGGGGAATACGAACAATCTTCTCTTTGCATAGGATCTCTGCTTGCTGTTGGGATAACCAATCCATCCCAATGACGATGTCGAAACTACCCAAAACTATAGGAATGAGGTCGATAGAGAAAGTCTGACCAGCTAAGACGAGATTACAACCCTAAACTATGTGTGTGGCTTCTAGGCTTTTACCATTTGCTAATTCTACGATATGCTTGGTGTTCAAAAGTGTTGGTGTGCGCTTGAGCATTTGACTAACTTTTAGAGACATATAACTGGTATCGGCACCCGAATCAAATAAAATAGTAACATAAAAGTCGTCGAGAAGGAACTTACCCATCACTACGTTAGGATCATTCCTTGCGTCACCCTGACCCAGCATGAACACTCGACCCCTGGCACCATTGTTTCCCCCGTTGTTGTTCCCATTGCCCTGATTATTGTTGTTGTTGTTCGGATTTTGATTTAATTGGGGGCAGTCCTGCTTGAAGTGGCCTTCAGCACCACACTGAAAGCATCCCCTGTTGCCCCGCTGTTGCTGCTGCTGGTTCTGTGGAGCTGGTGGTTGTTGTTGATGGTTCCGATTCGCAGGTCGTGAGCTCCTGCAATCCTTAGCTTCATGACCCATCTTGAGACACTTCTGACAACGTCCCTTGTTGCACTGACCACTGTGGTGTCTGTTGCATCTGTTGCACTTTGGGTGATTTCCTCGATATCCACCCTGCCCTTGACTACCAGAAGATTGCTGACCAGGACTCTGGTAGTCATCGATCTTTCGCTGCTGTGCCTGGGACTGAACCGTAGTCGAACCCTTGCTAGAGGTTCCATCCCACTTTCATTTGTTGTCACTGGGAGTAGCAGAAGTAGTAAGACTAGTACCACCAATACGCTTAGGCAGCTTGTTCTGTTCCACTGCCTGGTCTGTGAGACGATGAGCAAGACGAGTAACATCCTGGATGGTTGCAAGGTTAGCAGCAGTCACATGGCTTTGAATCTCTGGTACTAAGCCTTTGAGGTACAGCTCAGTGCGCTTGATGGGAGGATCCACCATAGTTGGACACAACACTGCCAGTTCGTTGGATCGCTTCGTATACGCCTCTATCTCTGACCCCGTCATCTTCAAGTTAAAGAACTCCACTTCCAGCTTGTGGATGTCATCAAGACTACAGTATTCACATTTGATCAGTTCCTTAAAATCATTCCATGGGGTGGCATTAGCAGCCGCCAGCCCCAGCATCTGAACTTGCGCGTTCCACCAAGTTAGCGCAGTGCCTTCGAGAGTACCAGTGGCATATTTCACCCTACGAGCCTCGGGGCATTCACACATTTCGAAGACCGATTCGAGCTTCTCGAACCAGTGGAGGAGTCCAACGGCCCCTTCAGTGCCACTGAAAGTAGTAGGACGACAGTCCATAAAAGTCTTGAATGTGCATACAGGTGGCTGAGCGTTCAGACCTGTTGTGTTTATAAGAACAAGACAAGGTTAAACACGAGAGTTGGTTTAAGAGTGTAGGATCTAAAGATCCTAGAGTGAGTTGCAACTGCAGGATATACCTCCTGCCTGGGCAGCTGCGAGTGCTGCAGTAACTTGTTCAGTGATCAAATCCGCCAACTGGGCTTGAGTCATGTTGACACGTCCACTCATGATCTTCATACCAAAGGAAACATGAGTGAGAGAGGTTCACGAAAGTGCGATGACAGAAGAGAGTAAGCACACATGTGTTTTCAAACAATAGTTGTTACGTTTATCCAAGCATACCATGAGCAAAGTTCAATGTAACCTAGCAAGTAGGCAATGTAAACATAAATCATATCACCTAGAATGTCGAGTCTTGCACGTGGAGCGAAGCGTCGTTGTGGATCGTTGAGCACTGTTCAGGTTATAGTCTGGTTTTAACAAAACTTTTTCCCTTATTAAAACCAAGTTCACTATAACCAATGGCTCTGATACCAATCTGTCACACCCCCAAAATCCACATGCGGAGTATCGCCGCTTGGAGGTGTGACTGACCAGGATCAAGCCACCAATCATATTGAACATAACAAGTAATAAGTAAAATTCAACCACACAATATGAAAGGTGTTTCAAATCAAAACATAGTTAAGTGTTTAGCGGAAGCATAATTGTAAAACCCAATGTAAGTATTAAGTATGAAATAAAGTAATGTTTTTAGCATGGCACACACTGCCATGTCCCACAACGACCGCGCCTCCCTGTGCAAGCTCCCTGAGTACCTAACGACCTGCAAGGCGTGTAACAACGAGTCAACAACAAAGTTGAGCGAGTTCACAGTTAGTTGTTTGGTTAGCATTCGTTTGGTAAATCATATGTTCGTTTTGTAAACCATGTATCGTATTTATTCGTATCGCGGTCTCCCAGACATGTTTGCGAAGATTAGTGGGGGCTTCCCATGTGTTACTAGACCGTGCGTATCGACTACTACGAAAATATAAGTGGTGCCCTAAGTCAATGTCTATCAGCATTGACCCTTTGCCCATAGTCCATTAGTACACGCCCGTCCGACTGGCACGGTGTGAGGTTTGTTAAACCTAATAGCGCTATTAACTAATGACCCGCTCGCCATAGGCCTCGGCGATTAAGTCGATATAAATGAGGGACTTCAATGATAGAGGTTTGGTCCAGTGTGTAATCTTGGCATCCTACCCACGGAGGATGGTTGTAGTTACCGTTTAAATCATTAACCCATTCCCAACCCTTGGGAATCCCATGCCTTGGAAAGAGTGTGAACTCACCTTGGTTTGCTCGGTTTGACTAATTACGTGTTTCAAGTTGCTCAAAACAATCCTAACATAGTTTATCAGTAACAATCAGTATCGCATTCAATTTAAATCACGTATTTTATCACATAAAACACTGTACACATTCTGAATGCAAGTTATTTCAAATCACAAGTATTATTTACTAATTAACACTTGACAGTTTATTGCCTCAATCATATTAAAGCGCAACCCACATGACAATTAACTTAGTTCAAGACTTATCGCTAATTCCCTAACCCACCGGTGTTAAACCTCGGCCCAAACTACTCACTTATGCGGCCCAAATTAATTCACCAATTCATATCATTTGTTAACATAGAACCGAGAGGTAATGATGACATGCAACAATTAAAATGTCTGACATGCAAATTACTTTTGACTAAATGACAATATTCTTGTGAAGATGATATGAGCCGACAATACACATTACCATTTTTTTCCTATTGGGCCGCACTATTGAGCTAATAAAAATCTAATTGGGCCGTTGAATGTACATCACGTGACAATCTATTAGATGAGCAGGTTATATACAATCTATGCCAAAACATTAGTGGCCGACAATTCACATACTGTCATATGCAAGAACATAGTGGCCGATAATTTAACATATATATTATCACATGCAAGAACACAGTGGCCGTCAATTTGATTCACAAAATAATCCTAACCGAATCTCACAGTTATCCCTCTAGTCAATCGACAAGATCAATTAACTCAAATAATGATGAATATTCCTAAATCATGTACACAGTAATAGCAATCATCACATACAAGCATGATTTAGTCACAACAATCGACACTACACATGCATGACAAGAGGTTCAATACTATATTTATATTATTTGCACAAAAGCTATCCCTAGATAACATCATAATCAATTCGGTCAACAAGTTAAACAACACAAGAGACACTAACCGAGATTAAAAAAAACTAATGGATTGATCGGAAAAGAAGGATCCGTAGACTTGCAGTTGCCGTCACAGTTAGAGAGGTGCTCTAGGGTTCTCAAAGTGTTCTATCGTAACTAATCTACAAGTTATATGTAAACACAACTACAACTGGGCCAGCCGAACATTCTTGGGCCCAAAGCCCATTCTTCGGCAAAATCGGTGCAGACGAAAACATGAAGTTTTCGTCGAGGTGGGGTTTTCGTCAGGGTAGGGTGTGGGTCAACATTTATTAACTAACTAAAACATATATTATTAATATAAAATACACATATCAATGCAGGTGGGTGTTTCGGGTGTGGGTATTTCCATTTTTATTAATTAAGACATATTATTAATACCAAACATATATCAACATATACCAAATATAATGCACCCCTAATATATATAAAACATACTTTGCAAATAAGCACAAGGTTAAGTCGAATAGAGACCTTGAAAACTCGGGTTGTCACAGGTTCCATAGGTGGCATCGCAAGAATGATCAACCTTTGGTGCAAAAGGTTGATTTCTTGGAAGCTACTCTCTAGCCCCACCATTAGATAGTTGATACGGTCAATTACGACCTCCTCCACAGATGTCATCTCTTCGAGTGCCTCTCTTAGCGCCATTAAGTAATGCACAAGGGTTGCTTCTATCGATGGCCTTCTTTCTCTGCGACTATTCCTCGAGTGAGCTGAAGATGTTCCGCTATTCTGGCTCAACATTCTAAGAAAACAAGTCGAAAAGTTCAAAATAATGAAACAGTAACTCCGGCCACGACCCCGTGTTCGCTGAGCACGGCCCCGTGGCCACCATTCTGCAGATTTTTGAAACAAGGAATCTTAGTGCTTTAAATTATTTTTCTGACTTTTGAGACATTTCTGAGCACAAATAACTTAAAACAGTGTTATAAAACTTATTTTTGATAAGATTTCTTGGTTAAAAACCTAGCAAATATCACAATAAAGCTTGAAGACATGGAAGTTTCAAGCTTTAATGGAGGTTTGAGGAGTTTTTTTGGAGAAGAAGGCAAGAGATAAAAGTGGTAAAGACAAGATGGTTGTTGAGAACCTTCTTTGGAATATACCTTGTAGGGTATATGTGAAGATCCCAGCAGATCTTGGTCTTTGGAATGGGTCCAAATGTGCAGGAATCATGCTGACTTTATAGAAAACAACAACACGCTGACCACGGCCCCGTGTCGGGTGGACACGGCCCCGTTGTAACACCCCGTGTTTCGAAAGTCAAAGTCAAAGTCAACATTGAAGTCAAAGGAAGAAAAGATTGCTAATTGCGATCTGTCACTCCTTGCTCAGCTCCTGTTTTGACTTCTTTGACTTGTAGATAGTCTATTTCTTTTATCACATTAGTTGTATTATGTGGAGTACTTGTAATAAAGGTTTGATCGCTATTTATCGCATGTTTTTATCGCTTATCGCATCGCCATCGCATTCGCAATCCGAATTATGCATATTGTTTTACGTGTGTGTGCTCATTATGTCTTACTTGTGCATGTTTACTTATGTTTATATTGTGGTGATTAATCAAAACGCAAACAAAACTCTATCGCAATCAAATCAATGACGCTAATCGAAAGTTAGTTATAGTGATTGTATGTTAGATATAGTAGTTGGGATTAATGGGTAATTCTATCGCATCGCAAAACTCAAACACGCAAAACGAAACGACATCGGAGCCACTCGATCGAGTGACAACTCGATCGGATGGCCATCCAATCGGATTGCCACCCGATCGGACAGCCACCCGATCGGTGACCCACCCTATCCTATGCACTTTCCTTTTTGGGAAACCCTATAAATACCCTCAACTGTCACATCACTTGATTTGACAGCTCCTCTCACTCGACCCAGCCGCCTTCAAGCCTCTTTCTCTCGATTTCTAGCGATTCTTGTAAGTTTTCAACCTAAATCTTGTACTTTCTTGATCTACACGCACTCCTTCACCTTTCTATCTTTTGAATCTTAACTTTTAACCGTGAAATCACTAGATTTGAGGTGTTCTAGGATGATATCATCACGGGGTTCTTATGAACTTCATGTTTTGGCTTCAATCCACCAACAACAACTTAGATCTGAATGATTTCCACAAGAATAAACAAAGATCTTGCATAGATCTGAACATATTCAAGGTGAAAAGGATTGAAAGATGGTTTTCTAACTTTCTTTCAACTCTTTTACACTCAATGCACACAAAACCGATAGAATCGGAGCTTGTTCTGATCTTCTACTCCTTCTTGTTGATGTGTTGGTTCAAGATCTGGATTCTATCCAAGAGATTACTGATTTCGGGTTAAACATGAATCACCGTCTCGAACAGTCAACTGACCGGACTAGGGTGATTCCTATCCGATCGGGTTACTCAAGTCTTAGCGAGGGTTCAGTTGTTTGGCATGTTACCAAATCGTCTTGAATCAAAACTACAAACTATCAAAACGACTTAGTGACAAGACGATCAGGCTGTGGACGGAACACCGTCCGATTGGATTGCCACCCGATCGGGCAGCCACCCGATCGGCTTGCACCTTGGTCCCACACTTAACTTTTATTTTCAACTTTTGAGGTTTTGAACATCGAACGGATTGCCGTCCGATCGGATTACCACCCGATCATGTGATGTTTGGATCTTCAACACTTAAACAATTTTCAACATGTTCAATGCATACTCAGCTCCAAACGGATTGCCACCCGATCGGATTGCAATCCGATCGAGTGACAGACTGCTGTGAACTTGTTCTCACTAAGTGTCCAACCAATCGGATCGTTACTCGATCGGGCGACCGTTCGATCGACCGACCTTAAGGGTAGAGATACTTCTCTGTTTTCAAAATGCTACAACGAAAACTTCAAAAGGCAAACTATCATACATAAACACATCCATACCAAACGAGGTGACAATCCAATCTAATGGCCATCCGATCGGATGACCATTCAAACGGATTGCCACCCGATCGACTGGCCATCCGATCGGATTGCCATCCGATCCTTGTCACTCTGCACCACTTTACGCGCCGCTTATCGTTTATGCTATCGTTAACTGTTCAGGCTAATCTCTCTCGGTGCTCCCTTCAATCCAAGGCTGTGTTTATTTGTTAAACACAATCTGTGAGTATACTCGATCCCTTTTCACTTTATGCACTTTTGGGTGTTACATACGTTATCTATATTCAAATCACATCAACCACACAACGCAAACACTATTTATACGCTAACCGCTACTGCATGTTATACGTGACTCGATGAATGCCTGTTTGTTATGTTTACACATTGATTGCTGTCTACCTGCCTTAGCAACGATAGTACTATAGTTTGAACTCAGCACCTGTCGTGGACAGGGGTTGTTAAGGATATTACTTCACGTGTTCGCAGTGGTGAACATGTGTTGTGCACTCGTTACTAGCAGTCAAATCGCAGTCATTGGTATTGATAGTATCTTTGTCGATAACTTACATGCTTCACACTATACGTTGTACATGCTGGTTATGCATAAACTATTTCAAACCCTATTATGCTATTATCAAACTTGTATGCTCATCTTTACACTATGTGTATTGACCCGTATTTTAACGTATGTGACAGGTGTTTAGGATGCTATCTGCTAGGATGCTTGCTAAGTGGAACCGAGTTAGGAGGAGTCTAGAAAGAAACGGACAATTAAATTTTATTTGAAATCTGAGTTGTCGGACATGTTTTGTTTAGAGAATATCGCTGTCTGTAATAATTAGATTATTTAAATGGGTTATGGTATGGGATATAATGTTAACTATTTGGTAATTTAGTTGTTATGGAATTTCTCTTGACAATCTGTTCGCTCAGTGCCATGCCCTGATGTTTCCGTCATCGGTTGGGGTGTGACAGATTGGTATCAGAGCCATAACTATAGGGAATTAGGCAAGACCCGACCTAGTTCGGGTCGATGTCTTAGAAACGACCTAGTCTATAGATAAGTACCAACAAACCGACTTGTGCATACCCTTAGGGGTTTTGTACGAGCTTACTTGCTATATCTCGCTATTCTCGCTTACACTACACTATCACTGCACACTACCTTTCAAAAATGAACGAGTGATTAGGTCGAGATTTGGAGTGAAAACCGCAAACTCTCGACTAAATCGCTTGTTCAACCCACATTTTATCAGTAAATAGGAGAATTTGCGTTGAATCAGGAGTGAAATCCGTACTTTAACGCAAAATTTTCCTCTATTTTGTCAAAACAGGAACGGAGTTGTTAAGTCAGGGGTGAAACTCGAACCTTGACGACTTGTTCCGATCTCTATTTTTGTTTTTTTTTACAAAACTCTCACCAACGTCTCGACGGACTCCAAAGACTTGAAGTCACACTGTAACTGGAAGGACGCGTGCCGTTCGCCCGAATCGAGGCGAGAGCATAGTCCCGAAAGCCAAAGTGTGTACCGAAAGTCCTTGTGAATAGTCGAACCACTTTGGATAGTCGACGTCTATCAGTCGCAGATAATCAATCCTCGATTTTTATGTGTTTCGATTCTGAGCTCGCAACCGCTGACTCTGATAATTTATCGTTTTACGTGGATGTTTATGATTATTATGTGGTTTTATCTGTTTATGTGCTTCGATTTTTGGTAATTTTATTCGCTTTTCGTCTTCGCTTTAATCGACACACACGAAACGCACTGCACATCTATCTCAATACGCTAACAAATCGCTACTACTCGGGGAGTCACCATACGCTATGTTGCTCGCAGTGTATTCGCTAATCGCAATCGCCATACTCGAACGCGCGCGAATTTTGAATGATAGGTTTCTGTATTCTGACTGCTTCTACATGCTTCTATGTGCCCTATGTGCCCTACGTGTTTATGTGAATCTGTGCTTATGTGCCTACATGTTTATATGTTACGTGATTGTGTTCCTGAGCTTTAATAGTATTAGGTGTGTGAGGTGAGATTCTATTTTATTGTGTTTGAGTCCTGTGGCGATGTCTGTTGCAGACAATGTCGTCATCTGGATCCCTTCACTCTCGAACTGCTCGCCAAAACCAGAAAGACAAACGCCTTGCTGCTCTTGTCGCTAAGCAGATAGCGAAAGTTATTCCTCAGATCGTTAGCAACCTGCAAGAGAATACCAGCAAGTCTTCTGAAGAGTCCAGGACAGATTCGCCAAAGTCTGTTTTTAGCTTTAAGCAGTTCAAAGCTTGCGGTCCGAAAGAATTTACTGGCGAAGATGGCCCTACGGCCTTGTTCCAATGGTTTGATTCGATCGAGGTCACCCTGCGCCAGAGTGGCTGTCCTGATAATCTCCACACTCTGAACGCCACCGGTGTCTTCCAGTCCCGCGCTTTAGACTAGTGGACGGCTGAAAGGAACAACCGCGGAAATGATGCAGCTTATGGTTTGACGTGGGATGAGTTGAAGAATGTCATGTTGGAAGAGTTATGCCCTCCCCACGAGCGCCAAAAGTTGGAGGACGAATTCTGGCATATCAAGCAGAAGGATGGTGACAATGCTGCTCTGACTGCTCGCTTCAAGCAGTTAAGTATAATCTTTCCTGATCAAGTTAAGACTCCCGATGTGATAATCAAGAAGTATATCCGAGCTCTGCCGGATTGTGTCGCAGATTTTGTGCAAGCTGCAAAACCAGCAACAATCGAGGAAACTTATCTGCTCGCCGCTGAAATCATTGATAAGCGAGTCAAGGCTGGTGTCTGGGACAAAGCCTCGAAGAATCTGCATCAAGCTACCACTGCCGCAACCGCTGAAACCGCCGCCGCTCCGCAATCGTTAAAGTCTTCTCGTCGCAAGAGGAAGAACAGCAACTCCAGCAACAAGAACTGTGCTGTCACTATTGTTGCCCCGCTTTAAGCTGTACCAGCCCAGCAGCAATCTCAGCACCGACCAGCTGCAGCGCCAGTTACTTATGTGCCGCCGACAAAGTTTGCATATACTAGTCCTCACCCTGCCTGCCCAACATGTACCTATCATCATCCAGTGGGAATCGCCTGTCAATACTGCGTACACTGGAACATGTACGACCACTTCACTGCAAACTGCCGTACCGGTCCCCGATAAGCCGCAGCTCCAGCTTCTGCTCAACAAGCTCTTCTTACTTAATTATGAGGATAGAAAGATCCTATATGGATTTTGGAATTTGTGTAACGAGAGGTGTTTCGACACCTTGCACTAGGCGTGCTTAAGTCGACACATAAGGTAGAAAGTTCATGAGGTTGAGGTGCTAGATATGCCAAGGCGACATATGAACCAGAATTTGGAGGTTGAGCAGCAACAGGATTTGCAACAGCTTTGCTTTGGATAGCAATGCGGCACATTTTAACCAAATGTCCCCATCATTCACAGTGGGTACATTTGAAATAGGGTATTTGATTCAGATGATGACGGTTGCATTGATTGCACCAAGGAGTGGTTCCCTCGTACGGCTTCATCCCTGAGGCAAGTCATGGTGATAGCTAAATCAACGGTCCTCTGGAGTACGGCGCCTATTTGTTGGGCAATTATAGCACCTGGTTCGGATACTTGAGTGTTGTTGCGATGAAGAGGCATCTTGAAGATAATGAAAGGCATGGGAGGAGGCAAGCGAGATGTTATCGAACAATCAAAACAGAAGGACAACGCATAAAAATTGCAACCATTTGTTTATTACCTAAGGCAAACAAATGAGACGGTGACTAATCAAAGTAAGTGGGTCATATTAATGTATCGCGAAGACATGCTTTAGCCTATAAGTGGACACTCACCCCAAGAGTTCCCAGGTAAGAGTGACTGGTCCGATTACATGGATTTGTACGAACACTCTAGCCTTAGACAGAAAGCTCAGAGTACAGGCATCCACCCTTCCAGATTGCACGTGTTCACATTATAAGACCCAACCTTTACGAGATTTTGAAAACTTTGAAGGTTCAAAACCTTATAATAAATCATCCTAGAACAAATGATTAGTTTTCAAAGCAGATTTGAAATTTGTGTTCTTGTTGTGGTTGTCACCTAAGGATAAGTGACGGTATTGTTTTAAGATCTAAACACAAGGATCTTGTGTTAGGGTCCTAGGAAGGTTATAGACTAGGTCAAAGCATTACTAATAACCTAATTCATTATAACCATGAGCTTTGATACCAACTTTCCTGTCACACCCCGACCACGAAAAAAAAACAACAAATCGTGGCGGAAACGTCGGGGAGTGTTGTAACAGAATCATTGTTTCATAACACATAGATTGAAGTTCTGTTTTATTGAACTAAATGTTTTACATTACATTGAAATTAGAAACAAAGCATGAACAAATAGACTTTCATTGTTATTAAGTCACTAAGGCCTCGTCCGTTCCTATGTGAGCATGCATCAATATCATCATCAAATATCACCAACTATGGTACCTGAAACACATGTGAAAATACGTCAGCATAAAAATGCCGGCGAGTACATAGGTTTTATGTGAGTATCAGATTCATGGCTCGTTTATATTTTGAAAATAACTTGAATACCTTTGTTAATTGATAATTAGAAAAACCAACTTATGTAAAATGTTTGTAATGCAAATTAAAATAACCAAGTCAAAACAAATTTGTTTTTATAAAACCTCGATACCATGAATCTTAACTCAAAAACATTTGTTTAAGTAAACCCAAATTGTAAATCGACTTTGAAATAAAACTCGAATGTTTTATATTGTTAGAAAAACCTTGTAATATAACTTTGTTTTGATAACCTTGCCCAAGTGATCTAGATAACGCAACGATATATAATGTGTTAAATGTGACACCTGTGCCTCCACGGCCATCAAACAAATACTGTATTAATGAAATATTGTATTTCATACTTGGTATTTGTATAAATATGTGTATCCTTTGCACATATCAATTCTTGTTCGATTTCAAGCTTTAAATCGCTTTCTGGAAGGTTATACGCGCACTGATGCGTAAATATAACCCGTTTAATGCAACGAACACTCCGGAATAGTGAAATAGGCTTAACATACCTTAAATAACCCTTATATAACTTAGAAATAAGTTTTGAAGGCTTTGGTATGGCAAAATCAAGTTAATTCGCTTACAGGGACTAAATTTGACAAACTGCGAAAGTATGCCAATTTGAACTGTAACAGACATTCCGGAACATGACCATAAGTTAAACATACCATAAATATCATTTACATATCTGAGAAATAGGCTTTGAGGGGTTCGGTGTGCTAAAATAAACTTTTGGGTCATTCAGGGACTAAAAGTGTCAAAAAGTGCATAAGTTTGCACTTTCGCGCATAACTTACGTTCTGAATACATCCGGACATCCAAAAATTTATGTACTCACTAAAATATTTTATTTTAGTGTTGGGCATAAGAAAAATCCATTCGTCACGCAATTTAGATCGTTTTTCGCGCTTATGCGCATTCCGTCGTAATTAAGCGAACATCGCGATCGTACGGCTAAACGAACCGACACCCGAGATATTTTTGAACACATTTTAAGTTCCCTACACTTTAACTTCATTTTAGAGCTTTGAAATGGGGTTAACGGGCCTTAAACATGTCGGAAATAGCTCAAAACACTAACAGGGACCAAAAGTGTAATTCTGTGAAAGTAGGTCCTTGCGCACCTCAACACTCTGAGTGTTACGGTGCGCAAGCAGGGGCCAGATGCAGCAACTCATTTAAAGAGTCTGTTTCCAGCCTTTAAACCCCCCCCCCCCAAAGGCCAATGCCACTTGTCAATAACTGGTGGTGGGGGCAAAATGATGCACCATAACATTCCAACACTTGTACGGATGGGATTCGATCACGTTATTTGAGAAACGATCTTAACGGCTCTCCGAAAACTATAAATACCCATCCATCCCCATTGCAAAACCCACTTGAAATCTGAGAATTCTCTAAGTTGGGGTGTTTCATCACCTCATACCTGAGAATACTTGGATTATCAATCTTGCGGGGACCCTTTGTAAGTGTTCCTTCGTTCTTTTATCGCATTTCTAGTCCGAAAGTCGAACTTTGTTTGACTTTCTGCATTGACCAGTTTATGGTCAATGCGAAGTTCATTTGAACTTCATAACGTGAGCGTGATCACGATGGTTATAGTCCTAGTAACTATACCTACTGATTACCACGTTATCTAGGCTCAGTGACGAGTCGTAGTTTCGGCCAAAATGCGTGTTATTGCGTATTTTGTAACTAAACTACTTTTAGGTATCAAAACCGTTTGTTTTGATACCAAACCTGTTTTCTAAACTTAGTTAAGCATGTTTTAACATGCTTAGCTCGTCACTTTTAGTTTAGTGCTTATATAGGGTCGTAAGGTAAGCGATCTAAACAATCGCTTATACTTTCGAACCCGACCTGTTTGGTCGATCATTAAGATCCGACCAAACACATTAGGTGACCATAGTATATAGGGAATAACCTTCCGAGGTTATACCTTATGGTCACGATGTTTAGTTAGTTGTATGATAGGTAGTTTATATGCCTTAGGTAAATGACCAAAATGCCCTTTTTACGCCAAAATTCATTTTAAGCATATGTAACATAACTTTTGGTATCCAAACTGATTTGGTAACAATATTAGACATGTTAAGGCATATTTTACTTATCATAGGGCTAGTTAGGCATTCCGAACGCGTTTTACGCGAACGACGCGTTAAAGTAGCATAAGCTACCTAAACGGGTCGTAATGGGTCGTAAGCACTTAGGTTAGGTTTCATTGTAGTATGTAGGCCTTGTTAAACCATATTACATGAGTTCCCCTACTCATTTGGTTTACGAGCCTCATTCTATCCGATCTTCCGATTTAGGTCCGGTATATTAACATAGTTACCTATATTAGGTGCCGTTTGATATCCGAGATCTCTAGCATTGTTTGGTTGTTACTCAAGGCTACTAAGCAATCTCAAGTGAGTACATAGACCCCTCTTTTACTGTTTTCCAAACATTTTGGGGTGGAACACATGTGCCTACTTGTTACTTTCATGCTTTCCTGTTTTCACATCATATACTTGCTATGTTCATTAGTACATTTATAGTACATGATTTCATTGTGTTTTATGCTATGTATGCCCATTGTGTGCGTACCTAGTACATTATTTTACATTACATTTTATGCTATGTATGCCCATTGTGTGCGTACTTAGTACATTATTTTACATCACACTTTATGCTATGTATGCCCATTGTGTGCGTACTTAGTACATTATTTTACATTACACTTTATGCTATGTATGGCCATTGTGTGCGTACTTAGTACATTATTTTACATTACATTTTATGCTATGTATGCCCATTGTGTGCGTACTTAGTACATTATTTTACATTACATTTTATGCTATGTATGCCCATTGTGTGCGTACTTAGTACATTATTTTACATTACATTCTATGCTATGTATGCCCATTGTGTGCGTACTTAGTACATTTATTATTCATCACATGCTTACATTTTGATATGATATTTGGTTTGTTTTGATGGATCAATATACATTCATTAACACCGATCACGTCGTTCGTTAGTAGGTAGTGGTACCATAGGAATTGACAACTCCCGTTCCGGACATCCTAGGTAGGTTTGGATGAAAGGAATGACCGAATTCAATTCTCATAACTTAGATAAACCTTTAATTTGTTTAAGGGTTTATCGCCTCAGTCTCAAGGCTTGGATGTATGCATTCTCACAATACCGCATAGATGTTTATATCAGTATAGCATGCATTCTTCTTCACAAAACATAACTTTGATTTAAACCATGTTTTACTTCAATACCTTGTTTTGTGCATTTTACATATGGTTTAGTTGATATATTTCACTTACCATACATAAACATTTTGACATTTACATACACAAT
The DNA here is from genome assembly GCA_030545235.1 of Helianthus tuberosus. NCBI lineage: Eukaryota > Viridiplantae > Streptophyta > Magnoliopsida > Asterales > Asteraceae > Helianthus > Helianthus tuberosus. Next base: position 125,983,600 of record CM060366.1, read on the forward strand.
TCATGATTTACATTAGACATAAACATTAGACATAGACATTAGACATGGTTTTCACATAAACATTTTGACATTTGATTATACATAAACATTTTACTTTGGTGGTTTGGTTTGAGTAAGTGATTTAAGTAACGAGGCGTGTGTAATATGATACAAGCATGGTGGATACGCCGCTGTTACTTCCTATATATAAGTGTTTGCATGGTATTACATATCGTAGCGTTATTTGAATCATTTCAATATGAGACATATAACATTTTATACAAATAACATACTTTTCACAAGACATTGTTTTACAAACAACTTATCTTATAAAAACTCATTTTACTTGGTTATTCATTTAACCATACATTATTCTCTTATTTATACATATCATCTGAACTTATTGTTTTTCAAACGATTTACAAAACAAAGCAAATTACAAGGTTCATGACTAAACATTTTCTTAAACATAAGTCATGAATCTTATTTTCACAAAACCTATGTATCTCACAGGCATTTTTATGCTGACGTACCTATTTTCACATGTGTTTCAGGATATGATGCATAGGATTTATCAAGATACACTTAGGCGGACTTGGGCCTTAGTGACAATAAAAGATGCAAGACTAGTTATTTATGTTATGTTTCTTTGATTGTCAAGACAATGTAACTCTTTTATTTAATAAAACAATATTTCAATTTCCATGTGTTATGAAACAATGATTCTGTTACAACACTCCCCGACGTTTCCGCCATGTTTTGTTGTTTTACGTGGTCGGGGTGTGACATTAAAAGCACTTATATATAGGAAGTACCAGCGGCGTATCCACCATGCTTTTAACACATTATACCCACCCCGTTACCTAATCACTTCCCTAACCAAACGGTTCAAACAATTCCAAACGGTTCACACAATCAATCAGATTCAAACGGTTCACATAATCAATCAAATTCAAACGGTTCAAATAATCAATCAGATTTAAATGGTTCACATAATCAATCAGATTCAAACGGTTCACATAATCAATCAGATTCAAACGGTTCACATAGACCAAACAATTTCAACGGTTCAAAACAATTCAAAATGTAAAACAATGTGTCCATATGCTGGATGAACATATGCAATAAAATGTAACATGAAAATCAATGTGCTAGCATGCTAAGAGAACATACATAGCAAAACATAATGAAATCATGTACTATATACGTACTAATGAACATAGCAAGTATATAATATAAAAGCATGAAAAACACGAAAGTAACAAGTAGGCACATGTGTTTCACCCCAAAACAGTTGAAAACAGTAAAAGAGGAGAACTATGTACTCACTTGAGGATGCTTAGAAGTCTTGACTAACAACCAAGCAAAGCTAGAGGGATCACGGAAATCAAACGACACCTAATATAGGTAACTATGTTAATAAACCGGACCTAAATCAGAGGATCGGATAAAATGAGGTTTCGTAAACCAAATGAGTGTAGGGACTCATGTAATATGGTTTAACAAAGCCTACATTCTAAAATGAAACGTAACCTAAGTGCTTACGACCCATTACGACTCGTTAAGGTAGCTTACGCCACTTTAACGCGTCGTTCACGTAAAACGCGCTCGGACCGCCTAACTAGTCCTATGACAAGTATTATATGCCTTAACATGTCTAATAATGTTTCCTAATCAGCTTAGATGTAAAAATTTAGGTTACATATGCTTAAAATGAATTTACGCGTAAAAAGGGCATTTTGGTCATTTACCTAAGGCATATAAACGACCTATCATACAACTACTTAAACGAAGTGACCATAAGGTATAACCTCAGAAGGTTATTCCCTATACAACTATGGTCACAATAAAAGCTTGGTCGGATCCAAATGATCGACCAAACTGGTCGAGTTCGAAAGTCTAAGCGGTTGTTTAGACCGCTTATCTTACGACCCTATATAAGCACTAAACCTAAAGTGACGAGTTAAACATGTTTAACGAAGTTGAAAACAGGTTTGATATCAAAACAAAGGGTTTTGATACCCAAGAATAGTTTGGTTGCAAAATACGCATAAACACGCATTTTGACCGAAACTATGACTCGTCACTACACCTAATCAACGTGGTAATCAGTAGGTATAATCACAAGGGACTATGGCCATCGTGATTACGCTCACGTTGCGAAGTTCAAACGAACTTCGTGTTGACCATTGACCGGTCAAAGCAGAAAGTCAAGCACTGTTTGACTTTTACGCTTAAAAATGCATAAAAACACGAAAGAATACTTACAAAGGGTCCAAGCTAGGAGGATCTTGATCTAAATACTCAGGTATGAAGCATAAAGCTTCAACTTAGAGCATAAAGATCAGATCATGTGGGAAATGAAATGAATTCTTGGTGGGTATTTATAGGATTCGGTCCACCGTTAAGATCGTTCCTCGATTCCCGAGCTTCAATCTCAACCATCCATGTGTGCCCACTAATTTGAATACCATGTGTGCCCCAAAACAAGCCACTAGATTGGTTAAAACCATGTGCAAACCCAAAAACCCAGCTGCTGATTGAAATCAACTTTTATTGCTGATCTGGGCAGTCTACGTGCCCTGCGTAAGACTTAGAGAAGTCTTACGCGCCCCGCCTGAACCATTTTCACAGAATGTCAAAACTGGTCCCTGCAGGTTCAGAACTTGTTATTTGATGCATTTTTGACACGTTTAAGCCCCGTTATCCTCATTTCAAGACTCTAAAATGAATTTAAAGTGTAGGGAACTTAAAATATGCTCAAAAACATCTCAGATGTTGGTTCGTTTGGTCGTACGGTTGCGTTGTTCGGTTAATTACGACGAAACACGAATGGATGCGAACAACGATCCAAATTACGCGACGAATGGAATTTTATCATGCCAATCACTAAAATAAAATATTTTAATGATTACATAAATTTTTGGATGCCCGGATATATTCAGAACGTAAGATATGCGCGAAAATGCAAACTTATGCACTTTTTGACGCTTTTAGTCCCTATTGATCAAGAAAGTTTATTTTTGCGCACCAAACACCTCAAAGCCTATTTCTAAGTTATGTAAAGGATACTCAGAGCATATTTAACTTATGATCAAGTTCCGGAATGTTCTTCACAGTACGAATTGGAATACTTTCGCAGTTTGTCGAAATTAGTCCCTATGATCGAATAAACTTGATTTCGGCATACCAAACATCCAAAACTTATTTCTAAGTTATGTAAAGGTTATTTAAGGTATGTTAAGCCTATGTCACTGTTCCGGAGTGTTTGTTGCATTTAACTGGTTATATTTACGCATCAGTTTGCGTATAACCTTCCAGAAAACGATTTAAAGCTTGAAATCGAACAAGTATTGATATGTGCAAATGATACACATATTTATAAAAATCCCAAGTATGAAACAAAATATTTCATTGATTTGGTATTTGTTTGATGGTCGCAGAGGCACAGGTGTCACAGTCTCCCCTACTTTAGGAAATTTCGTCCCGAAATTTATTCGTAGGAGCCTGTCTGTGACTTTGTGTTAAATAACCACCAAAGATATGCAAGGCATAATCCTGTCATTTCCTCAACGAACATTCTTCAGAAACGAAAATGAACGGACGGAGTCATTTTTAACGGTTGCTTCCTCAAAAATGAAAATGAAGGAATAATCAAAAGGATATTCATTTTCCTCAACGGACATTCTTCAGAAACGCAAATGAATGGACAGAGTCATTTTCAACGGGTGCTTCATCAGAAATGGAAATGAAGGAACAGGATATTCATTTCCCACAACGAACTTTCTTTAGAAATGAAAATGAACGGACGGAGTCATTTTCAACGGGTGCTTCATCAGAAATGGAAATGAAGGAACATGATATTCATTTCCCACAACGGACTTTCTCCAGAAACGAAAATGAACGGACGGAGTCATTTTCAATGGGTGCTTCATCAGAAATGGAAATAAAGGAACATGATATTCATTTCCCATAACAGACTTTCTTCAGAAATGAAAATGAACGGACGGAGTCATTTTCAACGGGTGCTTCATCAGAAATGGAAATGAAGGAACAGGATATTCATTTCCCACAACGGACTTTCTTCAGAAATGAAAATGAACGGACAGAGTCATTTTCAACGGATGCTTCATTAGAAATGGAAATGAAGGAACAGGATATTCATTTCCCATAAAGGACTTTTGTCACGGCCCCCGACTCGGTTTTACCCGTTTCAGGAGCCGCGGGACAGAAACCCGTGGTATTGTTTATTTTGGCAGCGGAAATTTTAACAGGATCTTTTAAAACTGAAAATGCCCAATTATTTTATTCCACATTTTTGGGACAAACCCCATAATTTACAATAAGGGTAATTTCATTGGGAAATTACTGTTTTACAAAAACATATTTATTTATTTTATTTACTGAGCCACATTCTTCAAGTTGGTGTGCTACCCGACACCTTTCCTGATTCACAGTAAATCACCTGAAACATGTTTAAAAAAATTTTACCAGCGGGGAAATACTGGCGAGTTACTCAAGTTTATAAAACGACCCATTTGTTATAGATTACAGCATAAGAGCGATTACAATGGCTACTATCTTATAGTTATCTGGCCCCGTGTCACACCCTGGTGACGATGGTCATACCACTATTGGGTCCTTTCACCCAATAGTGATGATTATCACTGTTAAAAGTGAGAGATAATAGTACTGTGCACAATACCCCACTTGCCTGTTATTTAATATAACCAAGACTTAATCCCTGTAACATATAACTGGAAAACATTTAGGTATTTGTAAAACACTTTTGATACAAGAGAATGACTCACATTGCAAGTTTAATTGGACAGAACCTTGCCTACTGATTTAGCCTTGCAACCTAATTAAATATTAATGCACACGAAACTAGGTCAGTAACTTAATACAACATTTACGATAAGCTCACGAAATCAAAACCCTCACGATGAATGACAAAGTATAGCCCGAATTTGGGCAGCACTTAAACATCCATCGGATTGGTTTCAATCGATCGGACATTGTATCGTTGCAGTGATCGAGTTATTACCCTGTTGTCGCAGCAGAGATTCGTGCTTGTGTGTGTTTTTGAACGAAACAGTGAATATCTCTACGTGAGTTTTTACGTCGAAACACAACAGTCATGCAAGTGCCACACCCCTGCATTATATACTGAAAAATGGTCCCTCTCGCGTGGCGCGCCAGACCCACCTGGTCCTGGCGCGTGGCGCGACGGCTCCCCTTTTAGGGTAGGGTAGCCTCGTGTCCCACATAGCCCAGGTGAGTCAATATTCAATGAAATTAGTGACTTACATGCCATTTTGATGATAATTATCAATTAGGGGATACCCCCCTTGAGTTTTAGGGGGCCCTAATCCTAGTTTCGATTGTTCTGAAAAATTATGGGTCATGCCATACTACTTGGGGGTCTCAATTAGGGTTTCCTAATGGACATTTATAAAATAAGAAATAATAATTTTGGCGAGAGTTGTTACATCCTCCCCACCTTATTTAAAATCTCGTCCTCGAGATTTACTGAAATAGGTAAGGATATTTTTGTTTCATTTCCGATTCCAGTTCCCACGTGTACTCAGGTCCTCTTTTTGAATCCCACTTAACCTTTACCAGTACCAATCTCTTGTGCTTGAGAAAATTAACTTTTCTATCTTCTATTTGGAGTGGTTTCTCAACGAATTTCAACTTTTTGTTTACCTCTATGACTTGAAGAGGTACTACCAGGGACTCGTCAGATAAACATTTCTTAAGATTGGATACATGAAACACATCATGTACCCCAGCTAGCTCCTCTGGTAGTTGTAAGCGATAGGCAACCGGTCCTATCCACTGGATTACTAGGAATGGTCCTATGTATCTTGGACTTAGCTTGCCTTTCTTACCGAACCGAACTACTCCTTTCCAAGGAGAAACTTTTAAGAGTACCTTATCTCCGATTTGAAATTCTAATGGCTTGCGTCGATTATCTGCATAACTCTTTTGGCGGCCTCGAGCAGTTTTCAGTCTTTCCTTGATTTGAGTTATCTTATCGGTGGTTTCTTGTACAATCTCAGGACCTGATAATTGATTTTCTCCTATTTCTGCCCAGCAAACGGGAGTTCTACACTTTCATCCATACAGTGCTTCGAATGGGGCAGCTTTAATGCTTGCATGCTAACTATTGTTATAGGAGAATTCAATTAAGGGTTGGTGGTCATCCCAATTTCCACCAAAATCTATTACACATGCCCCGAGCATGTCTTCCAGGGTTTGGATCGTCCTTTCAGTTTGTCCGTCTGTTTGGGGATGGTATGCGGTACTTAAATTCAATCGTGTCCCCATTGCTTCTTGAAAACTTGTCCAGAAATGTGAAGTGAAACGACTATCTCTATCCGATACAATGGAGAGTGGAACTCCATGTAAGGATACTACCTCATCTACATATAACTTTGCTAATCTTTCCATGCTAAAGGTTTCTTTCATGGGTAAGAAATGAGCTGATTTGGTTAATCGATCCACAATTACCCAAATCGCGTCGTTACCTTTCCTGGTTTTGGGCAACTTAGTAACAAAGTCCATTGTTATTAGTTCCCATTTCCATATAGGCATTTCTAACTGTTGGAGTAATCCTGAAGGTTTCTGGTGTTCTGCCTTAACTTGCAAACAAGTTAGACACTTAGATACATATCTAGCTATGTCCTTTTTCATTCCTATCCACCAGAAGTAATTTCTTAAATCTTGGTACATCTTGTTGTTTCCAGAGTGCATGGTATATCTAGATTTATGGGCTTCCTCTAAAATCTTATCTCTTAAATTTCCTTGCTTAGGTACCCAAATCCTTTTCTTATGGAATCTCCAAATTCCATCAGTTCCCTGCTCTAGTTCCTTTATCCTTCCTTTCATTCCTTCAGCATCATCCTTGATCGCTGTTTCTTGAACATTATTCAATTGTTCTATTAAATCTATTTGAAGATTTAATCTAAGAGCACGAATTCGTATTTGTTTTTCATGATACTTACGACTTAAGGCATCTGCCACTACGTTTGTGTCACACCCCGACCACGTAAAACAACAAAACGTGGCGGAAAACGTCGGGGAGTGTTGTAACAGAATCATTGTTTCATAACACATGGAAATTGAAATATTGTTTTATTAAATAAAAGAGTTACAATGTCTTGACAATCAAAGAAACATAACATAAATAACTAGTTTTGCATCTTTTATTGTCACTAAGGCCCAAGTCCGCCTAAGTGTATCTTGATAAATCCTATGCATCATATCCTGAAAACACATGTGAAAATAGGTACGTCAGCATAAAAATGCATGTGAGATACATAGGTTTTGTGAAAACAGAATTCATGACTTATGTTTGAGAAAATGCTTAGTCATGAACCTTGTAATTTGCTTTGTCTTGTAAATCATTTGAAAAACGATAAGATCAGATGATATGTATAAATAAGAGAATAATGTATGGTTAAAAGAATAACCATGTAAAATGAGTTTGTATAAAATAAGTTGTTTGTAAATTAATGTCTTGTGAAAAGTATGTTATTTGTATAAAATGTTATATGTCTCAAACTGAAATGATTCAAATAACGCTACGATATGTAATACCATACAAACACTTATATATAGGAAGTGCCAGCGGCGTATCCACCATGCTTGTATCGTATTACACACACCTCGTTACTTAAATCACTTACTCAAACCAAACCAACAACGTAAAATGTTTATGTTTAAACCAATTGTCAAATGTATTAAATAATATGTCAAAATGTTTATGTCAAGATGTAAGTCATGTAATGTATAACCAATGTCAATAATGTTTATGTGTCAAATGTAAATCATGTAATGTGTAACCAATGTCAATAATGTTTATGTGTCAAATGTAAATCATGTAATGTGTAACCAATGTCAATAATGTTTATGTGTCAAATGTAAATCATGTAATGTGTAACCCAAAATGATATGTATGGCTAGTGAAATATATCAACTAAACCATATGCACAAAAACAAAGTATTGAAGTAAAACATGGTTTAAATCAAAGCTATGTTTTGTGGAAAAAATGCATGCTATACTGATATAAACATCTATGTGGTATTGTGAGAATGCATACATCCAAGCCTTGAGACTGTGGCGATAAACCCTTAAACAAATTAAAGGTTTATCTAAGTTATGTATATCGAATTCGGTCATTCCTTTCATCCAAACCTACCCAGGATGTCCGGAACGGGAGTTGTCAATTCCTATGGTACCACTACCTACTAACGAACGGCGTGATCGGTGTTAATGAATGTATATTGATCCATCAAAACAAACCAAATATCATATCAAAATGTAAGCATGTGATGAATGATAAATGTACTAAGTATGCACACAATGGGCATACATAGCATAGAATGTAATGTAAAATAATGTACTAAGTACGCACACAATGGGCATACATAGCATAAAGTGTAATGTAAAATAATGTACTAAGTACGCACACAATGGGCATACATAGCATAAAATGTAATGTAAAATAATGTACTAAGTACGCACACAATGGGCATACATAGCATAAAGTGTAATGTAAAATAATGTACTAAGTACGCACACAATGGGCATACATAGCATAAAATGTAATGTAATGTAAAATAATGTACTATGTACGCACACAATGGGCATACATAGCATAAAGTGTAATGTAAAATAATGTACTAAGTACGCACACAATGGGCATACATAGCATAAAATGTAATGTAAAATAATGTACTAAGTACGCACACAATGGGCATACATAGATAAAGTGTAATGTAAAATAATGTACTAAGTACGCACACAATGGGCATACATAGCATGAAAGCAATGAAATCATGTACTATAATGTACTAACGAACATAGCAGGTATGTGATGTGAAAACATGGAAAGCATGAAAGTAACAAGTAGGCACATGTGTTCCACGCCAAAACGTTTGGAAAACAGTAAAAGAGGGGTCTATGTACTCACTTGAGATTGCTCATAAGTCCTAAGATAACCACCAAGCAATGCTAGAGATCACGGAATCAAACGACACCTAATATAGGTAACTATGTTAATAAACCGGACCTATATCGGAGGATTGGATAGAATGAGGGCTCGTAAACCCAAATGAGTATGGGAACTCAGGTAATATGGTTTAACAAAGCCTACATACTAAATGAGACCTAGTCTAAGTGCTTACGACCCATTACAACCCGCTTAGGTAGCTTATGCTACTTTAACGTGTCGTTCGCGTAAAACGCGTTTGGAATGCCTAACTAGTCCTATGATAAGTAAAATATGCCTTAACATGTCTAATATTGTTGTCAAATCAGTTTAGATGTCAAAAGTTATGTTACATATACTTAAAATGAATTTTGGCGTAAAAATGGCATTTTGGTAATTTACCTAAGGCATATAAACTACCTATCATACAACTACTTAAACGAAGCGACCATAAGGTATAACCTCGGAAGGTTATCCCCTATATACTATGGTCACCTAATGTGCTTGGTTGGATCCTAATGATCGACCAAACGGGTCGGGTTCGAAAGTATAAGCGATTGTTTAGATCGCTTACCTTACGACCCTATATAAGCACTAAACTAAAAGTGACGAGCTAAGCATGTTAAAACATGCTTAACTAAGTTTAGAAAACAGGTTTGGTATCAAAACAAACGGTTTTGATACCCATAAGTAGTTTGGTTACAAAATACGCAAGAATACATATTCTGGCCGAAACTACGGCTCGTCACTGAGCCTAGATAACGTGGAAATCAGTAGGTATAGTCCCTAGGGACTATAACCATCGTGATTACGCTCACATTATGAAGTTCAAACGAACTTCGCATCGACCATAAACTGGTCAATGCAGAAAGTCAAACATAGTTCGACTTTCGGACTAGAAAAGCGATAAAAGAACGAAGGAACAATTACAAAGGGTCCCCGCAAGATTGATTTCCAAGTAATCTCAGGTAGGAAGTGTATAAACACAACCACTTAGAGAAAAACTCAGATTTCAAGTGGGTTTTGCAATGGGGATGGATGGGTATTTATAGATTTCGGTTCACCGTTAGGATCGTTTCTTGGAGAAGAGGGAATGATCACATCCCTACACTTGTTGGAATGTTGTGGTAGCTCATTTTGCCCCCACCACAAGAGTTTGACACATGGCATTGGCCTTTGGAGGGTTTAAGGGCTGTTAACATGTGTTTAAATGGCTTTTGCTAATCAGAAGAGGCCTAGCGTGACGCCAAGGGGGCTAGGTGTCACGCTAGGGTCCACCTGATCAGCAAACACTTTCCAATGTTCTCCTTTCAGTCCCCGTTGCGTATTAAGGCCATTTCCGACATGTTTAAGGCTCGTTAAATCATTTTCAAGGCTCCACAAGGATGCCTAAACATTGTGGACATGAAACATGCTCAAAAATATGCCGGATGTCAGTTCGTTTGGTCGTACGTTCGCGATGTTCGCTTAATTACGACGGAATGCGCATAAGCGCGAAAAACGATCTAAATTGCGTGACGAATGGATTTTTCTTATGCCAAACACTAAGATAAAATATTTTAGTGCTTACATAAATTTTTGGATGTCCGGATGTATTTAGAACGTAAGTTATGCGCGAAAGTGCAAACTTGTGCACTTTTTGACAATTTTAGTCCCTGAATGACCCAAAAGTTTATTTTAGCACACCGAACCCCTCAAAGCCTATTTCTAAGCTATATAAAGGATATTTAAGGTGTGTTTAACTTATGGTCATGTTCTGGAATGTCTGTTACATTTCAAATCGGCATACTTTCGTAGTTTGTCGAATTTAGTCCCTGTAAGTGATTAAACTCGTTTTTGCCATACCAAAGCCTTCAAAACTTATTTCTAATTTATGTAAAGGTTATTTAGGGTATGTTAAGTATATGTTGGTGTTCCGGAGTATTTTTCGCATTAAACTGATTACGTTTACACACCAGTTTGCGTATAACTCTCCAGAAAGCGATATTGTCACACCCCTATTTTCCACGTGTCATCATAGACAAACAGCACAATATATAAATGCACAGCGGAAGCAAAGATAGATTCATTTCAACTTTAATAAAGTGTAATATTAAATATCACTAATAGTTGAACGGATCCACAGGCGGATCAAAATAAAATAAGATATTGTTCAACAGCTTTATTGTCATCCAAGCTTGCGAGACTTATTGTGGACGCTCTAGAAGACAGCCAGCCTAGTACGAGTAGTACCTGCACTTAATCTTTTTGAAAAAATACGTCAGTTTACACTGGTAAATACAATTTAACTGACTCATTTTGTAAAGGGTTGAAAATTGATTTGAATGCACGTGGCACAAAACATTTTATTAACTTGGGATAATTATGTAATATAATCTTGTGAACGAATTACATGTTACTTGTGCGTTCAGAAGCCCGGATCTTGTCCGGGTTAAAGATCAATAGACACACCACAATAATGAGTTATACACTGACAGGTGTACGCCTACACCCCGTGCTCAGAGATGATAAGGTTTGACCCGTTTCGGTCAATTTATGCAAACTAGTTACATAAACCGAACCGAGCGCGGAAAGGGCGTCACGGGTAACCATAAGAGTCATATGCAAGTTCCCTGATTTAATATGCCTTAATTATGTTATAATATCAGTAAGATATCTTCTATTATGCCCAAAACGGATATAAACACAAAGTATGCCTTATAAGGGCGTTTTGGTCATTTAAAAGATTTATAAAAGAGTTTTATGTGAAATCTGAGTTACAGGTCTGGTTTATACAGTAAATATACTTAATTTAACATGTTATAACAGTAGGGTATGATCTATATGTGAAACTTATCATTTAAAACCAAACTATGCACCTTAGGGGCATTTTGGTAATTTCACAAGGGCTAAAAAGGTCAAAACTGGAAACCTGAGTTCAAAAACTTTTACTTACTGTTATTATTTCAAAACATACTAAAAACATCAGTAGGTATCAACCTTATATGTTAAATATGGTTATAGTACATACTATGCGTTAAAAACGCTTAAAAAGGCGATTTGGATCCATTTCCGGGTTTTTAAAGGATGGCTGATATTTTTATAATTCCAGAAGGCTCAAAATATTTTATTTAACAAATAAAATCAGTAGAAAAAGGTTTGGGGTTAAAAGGATTTGTAAAACTCATTTTATGGCTCAAAAGGGCAAATTTGGTATTTACCGAATTAAACTTAGAGACCTATGTTATGCTCAGCCAAAAATTAAATAAAAATCTTTAAAAATCCCAAAATATTATATTACATCAGTGGGTAAAAAGTTTGGTATCAAAAAGTGGGTTTAAATAGGTTATATGCTAATTACGCCGTTTAAGTAACATAAGGCTTTCAAGTTACGATAATGAGCATAACTCTTAATCTAGACCACAAACTGATATCAAATTTTAGGTGCAAGTTTATAAATCAGCAACAAATGTTTTTACTCTTTCACTTTTTCAAAAATCACGTTTTATAGTCAAAAGGGCATAATAGTCAACATTTAAGCATAAATCGGAAACATGCATATGAATCGGATAAGTATTGAACCAAGTTGTAAAATCTCAGAGAGTTATACTTATATGAAAATTGGTCCAAAATAAGCTCTAAGGCAGATCTCAAACATGCATGAACGGATCAGAATTGAAAGTCAAAGAAAAAGTCAATTTATGCGACTTTCGGTTCCGATCCGGGTTTAAACTGAAAATTGTCGAGATGAACATGTTGAGACATGTTCTTACATTAATTACCATGTTATTTTAATGATCAAACAGGTTGCATGTACCCTACATTGCTAATCATGCTTAATTTTGAAAATACACATTCTGTTGACTTTTTAAGAAAAGCTTTGACTCGACAATTAACATACTTAGAGTGGAAATCTGAAAATACCCTTTTGAGGGTTTGTTACCCACATAAATACCAACTTGTAGGTACTTTCCATTTGAGAAATGACTGAGCAAATTTTGTTTAATCTCAAAGTCAAACTTAAATTACGATGGTTTGACTATTGGTTAATTAACTAAGCTAGAACGAATTAGAAAGGGTTATGAACACTTACAAGAGTCCAAATTAAGCTTAGAGAGCACTAGAAAGTTGGCTTGATGGCCAGGGAGCTCCAGAGATGATCTTTTTCAAAGTTGTAAATGCAAGTGTTGAATGTTTGCAACTTCAATGATCTTTTATAACTAGTTTGATCTCATTTGATGCTGCCACATGAGTCTAGGGATGATATAAGATGAGTCCAAGTGCCCCTAGATGCATGTAAATCCATTGGTGAGGCTCTGGGATCGGATACAGCTGGATACAACTTGAAAACAGACCTGCAACTGGCACCTACGCTGTTTTGTTCGCTGGTGACTTGTAGGCGGGCCGCGAAGAGCCCCTCGCGGGCCGCGTACATGTGTTCAGCAGGTTACAAGTTTTCCATGTTTTACATTTTGGTCCTTGGTCCTTTGTAACGTGGTTTTGGCTATTTATCTTGCTCATTAGACACTCAAATCTGATTTTTAAGGACCTTGGGACATTTACAAACATGGTAAAGTCCTTGGTTAACTTTGTGCTTACCCGAAAAGTCACGAATTTTAACGTTAACGCATATAACCCTTCGTGCACGGTTTTGATCATAACTTTCTCATACGATAACGAAACTTGATGAAATTTTTATCACATATTCTAGTGAGTATATTTTATCATTACAAAGCTTCGGGTTTGCCAAAAGGTCACTCAGAGGTATACTTTCAACATGTTGACACATTTAGCCCCTGTAGTTTGTAATTCCTCACTTTCTTTCATTTTCCGCTTCGTATGATCCATGATTTATCCGTTTAAGATTATAAACACCATATAGGGTTATTGTAGGGCCTATTTATCCATTGTTGACACTTTGGACCCTTATATTCACATAGTTTCACTGTTTGTCAACTTTAGTCCCTCTAAAGTGCTTTTTTCACATATTCAAAGCCTATGACACGTGTCAATACATTATTGGACGTAAATTTTTGAGGTGTTACATCCTCACCCCCTTAAAAGAAATCTCGACCTCGAGATTTATTGAAACAAATGAGGGTATTTTTCTTTCATCGTGGATTCTACCTCCTATGTGTATTCGGGACCTCTACGGGCATCCCATTTGACCTTTACGATAGGTACATGCTTCCTTCGAAGCTTCTTCACCTGTCGATCCTCAATCGACACTGGTTTTTCCACAAATTTCAAGCTTTCATCTATATGCACATCCGTATGTGGTATGACCAGTGATTCATCAGCGAAACACTTCTTCAGATTACAGATGTGAAAAACATTGTGGATAGCACTGAGCTCTTCAGGTAAATTTAACTTATATGCAACCGACCTGACACGTTCGATAACCTCAAAAGGTCCTATGTATCTCGGGCTTAGCTTGCCTTTCTTACCAAATCGCATCACTCCCTTCCAGGGTGATACTTTAAGCAATACTTTGTCACCTACTTCGAAGTGAAAAGATTTACGCTTTGGATCCGCAGAGCTCTTCTGCCTATCCCTGGTAGCTTTCAAATGATCGCGAATCTGGACAATCTTGTCCGTTGTTTCAAAAACCAAATCTGGTCCTGACAATTGAACGTCTCCTACTTCTGCCCAACAAATGGGTGTTCTGCATTTTCTACCATATAATGCCTCAAAGGGCGCAGCCTTAATACTAGTATGGTAGCTATTGTTATAGGAGAACTCGACTAATGGCAGATGCTTATCCCAACTGCCACCTAAATCAATCACACATGCACGAAGCATGTCTTCCAATGTTTGGATGGTACGCTCACTCTGTCCGTCTGTCTGTGGGTGGTAAGCCGTACTAAAATTCAAACGCGTGCCCAAAGACTGTTGGAAACTTTTCCAAAAATGAGAGGTGTATCTCGTATCTCGGTCGGAGATAATTGACAATGGTACACCATGTAGGGCTACGATCTTATCTACGTATAATTGAGCTAACATGTCGGAGCTGTACGTTTCCTTAATGGGAAGAAAATGTGCTGACTTGGTTAGCCTATCTACTATGACCCATATAGTATCATTTCCCTTCCTCGTCTTTGGAAACTTGGTGATGAAATCCATTGTCACCATCTCCCACTTCCACGTGGGAATTTCAGGTTGTTGTAACAAACCTGACGGCTTCTGATGCTCAGCTTTGACTTGCGCACAAGTCAGACATTTAGCTACATAGGCAGCAACAGACTTTTTCAAACCAATCCACCAGTAGTTGGCCTTTAGATCTTGGTACATCTTATCAGCTCCAGGATGAACGGAATATTTGGAACTGTGGGCTTCCTGGAGGATAACATCTCGAAGTCCTCCATAAACTGGAACCCATATTCGTCCATTCAATCTTAGCATTCCGTCCTTGTCATAGGATAACTGCTCCTCAGTTACTCCTAGTTTTTCTTCAGGATAGTTAGCTTCAAGCACAGCTTCCTTCTGTGCAGCTAACACCCTTTCGTTCAAACTATTCCTTATTTCAATGCGCTTGGCATTGATTCTTATCGGCTTCACTCTTTCTTTTCTGCTTAAGGCATCAGCAACTACATTTGCCTTGCCTGGATGGTATTTTATCTCACAATCATAATCATTTAGAGTTTCCATCCATCGTCTTTGTCTCATGTTTAAGTCCTTCTGATTAAACTAATGTTGAAGGCTCTTGTGATCTGAATAGATCACACACTTGGTTCCATACAAGTAATGCCTCCATAGCTTTAATGCAAATACAACGGCACCCAGCTCCAAGTCGTGGGTGGTGTAGTTCTTCTCGTGCACCTTTAGCTGTCGTGAAGCGTAGGCAATAACCTTGCCTTTCTGCATGAGTACACAGCCCATACCAGTGTGTGATGCATCACAGTACACCACAAATTCTTCTATACCATCGGGCAATGTTAACACTGGTGCATTGCTCAACTTTTTCTTCAGAATGTCAAAGGATTCCTGCTGCTTAGGGCCCCAATCAAACTTAACCTTCTTACGTGTCAATGAAGTCAGGGGCGCAGCAATCCTTGAGAAATTTTCGATGAAACGCCTATAATATCCTGCTAAACCCAGAAAACTGCGAATCTCGGTAGGCGTCTTTGGCTCTTGCCAATTCATCACTGCTTCTACCTTAGCGGGATCCACTTGGATACCACGCTCACTTACCACATGTCCAAGGAATTGGACTTCTCGAAGCCAAAATTCGCACTTCGAAAATTTGGCGTAGAGTTTCTCATGATGTAGAAGTTTGAGAATACAACGAAGGTGTTTCTCGTGATCAGCTTTGCTCTTCGAGTAGATAAGGATGTCGTCAATGAAGACGATGACGAATTTATCCAGATAAGGCTTGCAGACGCGATTCATGAGATCCATGAATGCGGCTGGTGCGTTAGTGAGCCCAAAAGGCATCACTAGGAACTCGTAATGACCATAACGAGTCCTAAATGCTGTCTTGTGCACATCTTCATCCTTGACCTTCAACTGATGATAGCCTGATCTCAAATTGATCTTAGAGAAGTAGCTTGCCCTTGCAATTGATCGAACAGATCGTCGATCCTGGGCAAAGGATACCTATTCTTGATAGTGACTTTATTCAGCTCACGGTAATCGATGCACAGACGCATCGATCCGTCCTTCTTCTTGACAAACAAAATAGGCGCTCCCCAAGGAGACGAACTAGGTCTAATAAAACCTTTTGCTAGCAGATCATCTAACTGCGTCCTTAATTCCTTCATCTCCGTTGGTGCTAACCTATAAGGCGCTCTTGCTACTGGTGCTGCACCCGGGATGATGTCAATTCGGAATTCCACTTGTCTATCTGGTGGTAAACCAGGTAGTTCTTCGGGAAAAACTTCAGGATAATCCGAAATGACAGGGATGTCTTCAATCTTGGGTTTCGGCTCATCGATAGTAACTTGTGCCATATAGATGACACAACCCTTCTGCAGACATCTGGATGCCTTGAGCATGGACACTTGCTCAGGCAGTCCATGCTGAGTATCCCCTTGAATGGTAAGTGACTCCCCAGACGGGGTTTTGACTACCACTTGCTTTCTGTTGCACACAATCTGGGCTTGGTTATGCGATAACCAATCCATTCCTATAACTATATCAAAGCCGGCTAGCTTAAAGGGAAGTAAGGACAAAGGAAAAGAGTGATTCCTAATGGAGATAACACATCCATCTAACACAGTTGAGGCGGTTTCTATGGTTCCATCAGCTAATTCCACCTCATATTTCACACTTAAGGGTTTTACAGGCAATTTCAACAAGTCACAAAACTTATTATCCACAAAAGACTTATCTGCTCCAGAATCAAACAATACTCTAGCAAAAACATCATTTACGAGAAAAGTACCTGTAATCACGTTGTCATCCTGAACAGCTTCCTTAGCGTCCATCTTGAAGACCCTCGCATTGGTCTTTTTCCCATCTTCGGCTTTCTTGGCGTTCTTTGGGCAATTGGACTTAGTGTGCCCTTTCTCATTGCAACCGTAACATGTTGCATCTTTCAGCTTCTTACACTCCAAAGTCTTATGATCCGTGGATTTGCAAATTCCACAGGATCTCGTGTGAGATTGTGATTTCAACTCAAATCGACACTTCCCAAAGTGGTTCTTCTTACAAGTTTTACATTTGGGCTTATCCCCCGATTGTTGCCCATCCTTCTTAGATTCCGACCCTTTCTTGTGGTCGTCATTTCCTCGGTGTTTCTTACCTGATCTTCGTGAGGTATCGTCCTCACGCTTCCTTTTGTTCTCTTCTGAATTCCTGAGTGCTCTCAGTCTGACTACATCCAAGGTCAGAGATAGAGACAGATCAGCTGCTGATCTGAAGGTTCCAGGCCTTGATGCCTTAACACTAGGTTTAATTTCCGGGGCTAAACCCCCGATGAAGCGAGCAATCCTTTTCGGTTCTGGGGTTACCAAGTACGGAACTAGCCTAGATAAGGTATTGAAAGTGGTGAGGTAGGCCTGACTGTCCAAATTCTTCATCACCAATGATAGGAAGTCTGATTCGATTCTTTCGACTTCGTGTTGTGGGCAATAATTCTCTTTAACAAGAGCAACGAACTGATCCCATGACAAGTTATAAAGTGGGATCTTTCCAGCAGCTTGTATGAGAGACTTCCACCACGCCAGTGCTTCTCCCTTGAACGACTGGGATACATATTTCACTACATCCCTTTCAGCACAACCGCTGATGTCTACTACCGTATCCATCTCGTCCAACCAGGTCATGCAATCAATTGCTCCCTTCTCCCCAGTAAAGTCCCGGGGTTTGCATGAGACGAAGTACTTGTAAGTACAGGACTTACCACGGGGTTCCTGTTTATGCTCGACCTTCCTTGACGGAACACTGTTTTGGTTAGATGAATGTCGATCATCATCCTTCTTGAGCTCGTCTTTCTTAGGTATATCTTTCTTAGAAGGAGGTTTGCTATGAGCCTCCGAGTGCACCTTTGGCTTGGAATGTGGTGCGGATCGGGTCCTACTCCGGGTCCCGCTTTCTTCACTATACTGCCTATTTATTGCTTTGGTAACAGCATTATCAACTAATGCTTGTAGTTCCGCACCAGTTACCAATACTTTAACATTTTCAGGGTTTTCCTCTGGACGACTGTTTATTTCTTCTGACTTGGCCATGTAGTTTTAATTGCTACATAAAGAAATAAGGACAAGGTCTATTTAGAAACCTAAACAGTGTTATCGTTCTTGACGATTTATTAACCATGGTTTTAATAGCCATACTAGTTAATTTATTTAATAATTTCATTCGAGATTTTACTAGTAATCTATTTAGAATGAAATATAATATTGGTATAATAGGCCTAGTCACGTAGACAAATTTCTAAATTACAAATTTAGATCATATAGGATTAAAATTTGAATAAATAAGACAAATCAATCCCTTTCTTGGCAGGGAGTCTATAAACTACAGCTGCCTTTTTGTTTTATATGACATTAATTATAACCCGTAGGCATTTTGTCACAATCAAATATATAAAAATATAAATTTGGATAATTTATTAAAAAGGGTGACATGTGTGATTTTGCGGATCACACTAGCCAAGAATGTTAACATGTTTGAAGATGTTAACAGAGATTTGAATCTTTTTAAACAGGTTCTACCATATTGGCCAGGTCTTAAATATGACATTCAAGCTAGGTTTTACCTTTTTAAGATTCTTATTATTTATCAAAATGGTAATTCAAAATAATAAATGTTATTTTTCATTTATTCATATACTATGTTTATGCACATAATTTAAAATGAAAAACTTGAATTAATCATACCATTAAAAATTTAAACTAGTACAAGTTTGCCCTAAACGGGACTTTTACATAAACAACATGCCCACGCAGGGGCCAACTAACAAAACAAACCCACGCAGGGGTCAAATAAAAAAAAACATGCCCACGCAGGGGCAGAATAGAAAGAAAATATGCCCACGCAGAGGCAAAGTACAGAAATAAATGTCCTCGCAGGGACATGATTACAACTAAAGTAAATAAACAAACAAAGGATTCAGTGATCCTTCTTGCTTTTACCCTTGATCAAATCCACCATCTTCTTGAACATCCCCCGGTTATGCCTTCGTTCTTGCCGCATCTCCTGTCGAAAGTCCTGTCGCACCTCATGTATCTCATGAAGGATTTCTTGAAATTGTGGTGGTGACATCACCGGTGTCCGCGGTGGTTGCTGAAGATGCTGAGGTTGAGGAGGCGGCGGTTGCTGATAATGCGGAGGTTGAGGAGGCTGCGGTTGCTGATACCCATATGGTGGATATCCATAGGTCGAGTGTCCCGTAGCCCAGGGACCTCCATAAGGACCTTCCGGCTGAGGAACGTTGAAGCTTGAAGCTAACCAGTAGGGATCCTCTGCAAAGTTGTAACCTGTGTGGATCTGCTGCTCGAAGGGATTGTATGCCGCTGCGCCAGTGTAAGCAGGGATTGGGTCTCCAAAACCCATTGGTGGTTGCGGTGTGACTGGCGCAGAGACTACTTCAGAGACGGGGTGTGAGGATTCTCCCATCTCTGGTTCTTCGTGGACAGGCGAGTATCGGCTGCCACTAGAAAGTGGAGGGGTGCTGATGCGCACACCCCCTCGTGCGGACATTCGCACGGTCGTTCTCCTTCGCCTCGGGGGCGAGGGAGGCTGAAGCTGAGGTGGTGGTGGCGGCGGAGTGACCGCGACAAATCGGGAATCCTCGGAAGGATTCTGCCGCTGCAGTGGCTGCTGTTGTGGCTGCTGCTGATGGTGCAGGGGAGAGTTGTGCTGCAGCTGGTGTAGGGGAGAGTGGTGTGGCTGGTGCAGGGGAGAGTGGTGTGGCTGGTGCAGGGGAGAGTTATGATAACTGGGGGTAAACACCCAGTCATACTGCTTGAAGTTCTCCTCAAAGCTATCGGGACCATTGTAAGGTGATCCCACAAACGGTGACCCATCTGAAATTTCAATGGGATGGTTGGGAGTTCTGGATGGTGGCATTGCAGGATCGGTATCCTCATCGATGTCCATCGGGTTGCCACCAGAAAGTGGTCTTCGGGTCCAAGTGGGTTAAAACCCACTGCTGCTCCTAAGTAGTCGTCAGGGTTGAACTGGCCCTGGAAGACGGGTGATGGATGGTCAAAGGGTGAATTGTGTCCTAGTAGAGGAATGTAGGACTGGTGAGAGTTGTGGGGCTCATTTTCCGAATGAGGCCCGAAGGAGTGTGGGATAGACGGGGAGGTACTCAGTGAAACTGAGCGTCTAGCTGGTTCAGTAAAAGACCTCCAAAGATCTTGAGCATCTGTGTTATGGGGATCCGAAGGTGTTTGCCGGTTTGACGGTCCGGCCTCGTGGTCGTTTGGGGTGACATATGCTCTTTGTCCCCTTCCTCTTCCTCTCATACGTGGCGGCATTTTTTTGTGAACCTGTCAAAAACAACAAGTGATACAACACAAAAATATATATAAGACAAAGTTAGAAATAAAACAAATATTTGGAAATTTCCTAAGTTCTTTGTCTAGACTCGAGAATCGAGGATTGTGCAATTGTGTAACTGAGATTAAACACAAAAGGCTAGTGTTTAATTCACTCAGAGTTGGCTCTGATACCAACCTGTCACACCCCTATTTTCCACGTGTCACCGGGGTGGGGAGTATCGTGACGTAGTTGGTATCATCATAGACAAACAACACAATATATAAATGCACAGCGGAAGCAAAGATAGATTCATTTCAACTTTAATAAAGTGTAATATTAAATATCACTAATAGTTGAAACGGATCCACAGGCGGATCAAAATAAAATAAGATATTGTTCAACAGCTTTATTGTCATCCAAGCTTGCGAGACTTATTGTGGACGCTCTAGAAGACAACCAGCCTAGTACGAGTAGTACCTGCACTTAATCTTTTTGGAAAAATACGTCAGTTTACACTGGTAAATACAATTTAACTGACTCATTTTGTAAAGGGTTGAAAATTGATTTGAATGCACGTGGCACAAAACATTTTATTAACTTAGGATAATTATGTAATATAATCTTGTGAACGAATTACATGTTACTTGTGCATTCAGTAGCCCGGATCTTGTCCGGGTTAAAGATCAATAGACACACCACAATAATGAGTTATACACTGACATGTGTACGCCTACACCCCGTGCTCAGGTCGTGGCCATTTCGTAAAATGATGCCAGGGATATCCGGGACATGGTCATTAACCCCTCAAAGGCTTTAAGTGAACAAGACTGTTTAAACGAGCCGATCAAATTATTCAATTAACCACCCAACGATGTAAGATTTGATGCTCGATCAAGCGGTATTCTATATACCGTAACCCAAGCCCGTATAGGGAAAATAAGTTAAAAGTATTTACCTTGGTAAGTATAAATCACAACTAGCAAGTGAAGGTAGCTTTTACTGGTTCTTCTATTCTGGAACAAAGGTTTATAATAACCTATTAGATTTCTAACGGGTCTTTATTTAAGCCTAAGCCTAGACCGGTTAGTTTTAAAGACGATACGGTTCAAACGCACGATTAAGCGAAGACCGGATAGAACGTGATTTAGACCCGACAAGTTTGAAGACTTGTATAATATGGGTATACTAAACACATTCTGGATTTTGAGACAAAGATGATAAGGTTTGACCCGTTTCGGTCAATTTATGCAAACTAGTTACATAAACCGAACCGAGCGCGAAAAGGGCGTCACGGGTAACCATAAGAGTCATATGCAAGTTCCCTGATTTAATATGCCTTAATTATGTTATAATATCAGTAAGATATCTTCTATTATGCCCAAAACGGATATAAACACAAAGTATGCCTTATAAGGGCGTTTTGGTCATTTAAAAGATTTATAAAAGAGTTTTATTTGAAATCTGAGTTACAAGTCTGGTTTATACAGTAAATATACTTAATTTAACATGTTATAACAGTAGGGTATGATCTATATGTGAAACTTATCATTTAAAACCAAACTATGCACCTTAGGGGCATTTTGGTAATTTCACAAGGGCTAAAAAGGTCAAAACTGGAAACCTGAGTTCAAAAACTTTTACTTACTGTTATTATTTCAAAACATACTAAAAACATCAGTAGGTATCAACCTTATATGTTAAATATGGTTATAGTACATACTATGCGTTAAAAACGCTTAAAAAGGCGATTTGGAGCCATTTCCGGGTTTTTAAAGGATGGCTGATATTTTTATAATTCCAGAAGGCTCAAAATATTTTATTTAAAAAATAAAATCAGTAGAAAAAGGTTTGGGGTCAAAAGGATTTGTAAAACTCATTTTATGGCTCAAAAGGGCAAATTCGGTATTTACCGAATTAAACTTAGAGACCTATGTTATGCTCAGCCAAAAATTAAATAAAAATCTTTAAAAATCCCAAAATATTATATTACATCAGTGGGTAAAAAGTTTGGTATCAAAAAGTGGGTTTAAATAGGTTATATGCTAATTACGCCGTTTAAGTAACATAAGGCTTTCAAATTACGATAATGAGCATAACTCTTAATCTAGACCACAAACTGATATCAAATTTTAGGTGCAAGTTTATAAATCAGCAACAAATGTTTTTACTCTTTCACTTTTTCAAAAATCACGTTTTATAGTCAAAAGGGCATAATAGTCAACATTTAAGCATAAATCGGAAACATGCATATGAATCGGATAAGTATTGAACCAAGTTGTAAAATCTCAGAGAGTTATACTTATATGAAAATTGGTCCAAAATAAGCTCTAAGGCAGATCTCAAACATGCATGAATGGATCAGAATTGAAAGTCAAAGAAAAAGTCAATTTATGCGACTTTCGGTTCCGATCCGGGTTTAAACTGAAAATTGTCGAGATGAACATGTTGAGACATGTTCTTACATTAATTACCATGTTATTTTAATGATCAAACAGGTTGCATGTACCCTACATTGCTAATCATGCTTAATTTTGAAAATACACATTCTGTTGACTTTTTAAGAAAAGCTTTGACTCGACAATTAACATACTTAGAGTGGAAATCTGAAAATACCCTTTTGAGGGTTTGTTACCCACATAAATACCAACTTGTAGGTACTTTCAATTTGAGAAATGACTGAGCAAATTTCGTTTAATCTCAAAGTCAAACTTAAATTACGATGGTTTGACTATTGGTTAATTAACTAAGCTAGAACGAATTAGAAAGGGTTATGAACACTTACAAGAGTCCTAATTAAGCTTAGAGAGCACTAGAAAGTTGGCTTGATGGCCAGAGAGCTCCAGAGATGATCTTTTGCAAAGTTGTAAATGCAAGTGTTGAATGTTTGCAACTTCAATGATCTTTTATAACTACTTTGATCTCATTTGATGCTGCCACATGAGTCTAGGGATGATATAAGATGAGTCCAAGTGCCCCTAGATGCATGTAAATCCATTGGTGAGGCTCTGGTATCGGATACAGCTGGTTACAACTTGAAAACAGACCTACAACTGGCACCTGTGCTATTTTGTTCGCTGGTGACTTGTAGGCGGGCCGCGAAGAGCCCCTCGCGGGCCGCGTACATGTGTTCAGCAGGTTACAAGTTTTCCATGTTTTACATTTTGGTCCTTGGTCCTTTGTAACGTGGTTTTGGCTATTTATCTTGCTCATTAGACCCTCAAATCTGATTTTTAAGGACCTTGGGACATTTACAAACATGGTAAAGTCCTTGGTTAACTTTGTGCTTACCCGAAAAGTCACGAATTTTAACGTTAACGCATTTAACCCTTCGTGCACGGTTTTGATCATAACTTTCTCATACGATAACGAAACTTGATGAAATTTTTATCACATATTCTAGTGAGTATATTTTATCATTACAAAGCTTCGGGTTTGCCAAAAGGTCACTCAGAGGTATACTTTCAACATGTTGACACATTTAGCCCCTGTAGTTTGTAATTCCTCACTTTCTTTCATTTTCCGCTTCGTATGATCCATGATTTATCCGTTTAAGATTATAAACACCATATAGGGTTATTGTAGGGCCTATTTATCCATTGTTGACACTTTGGACCCTTATATTCACATAGTTTCACTGTTTGTCAACTTTAGTCCCTCTAAAGTGCTTTTTTCACATATTCAAAGCCTATGACAGTGTCAATACATTATTGGACGTAAATTTTCGAGGTGTTACAGATATAGAGTTTGAAATTGAATAAAAGTCAAAACATGAAAAATGTAAAACACAACCAAACAAACATTGGGATCAAATAACATTGCTTTATTGATAAAAGAACTGGTCACTATGATTACAAGCACAGATGTTACAGTTTGCTTTTCCTTCGTGATATTGAATATCACAGTCGTAGTCACTTAAAATCTCCATCCATCTTCGTTGTCTCATGTTTAATTCTTTTTGCCCAAATATGTATCTTAAACTCTTATGATCTGTATAAACTGTAAACTTGCTTCCATACAGATAATGTCTCCAAATTTTAAGGGCAAAAATGATCGCTCCTAATTCTAAGTCATGAGTCGTATAATTTTCCTCGTGCCTTTTCAATTGTCTTGAAGCATACGCAACTACCTTCTTGTGTTGCATTAACACACATCCTAACCCTAATTTAGAAGCATCACAGTAACTTCAAAATCCCCTGTTCCTTCTGGCAAGGCTAGAATTGGGGCATTTGTTAACCTTTGCTTTAAAATCTTAAAAGACTCCTCTTGCCTAGGTCCCCATTCAAACTTAATTGTTTTATAGGTTAGCATAGTTAATGGCACTGTTATCTTAGATAAATCCTTAAGGAAGCGCCTATAGTACCCAGCTAGTCCTAGAAAACTTCTAACTTCTATAGCTGATTGCGGGACCTTCCAGTTTGTGATCGCCTCTATCTTGGAGGGATATACATGAATACCTTCGTGATTTACCAGGTGTCCTAAAAATTGTACCTCATGTAGCCAAAATTCACACTTTGAGAATTTGGCGTAAAGCTTTTCCTTTCTTAACAAAGTTAAGAGTGCATGCAGATGCTCACGATGCTCGTCTTGACTTTTAGAATAAATAAGTATATCGTCGATGAAGACAATTACGAATTTATCCAAGTATGGTTTACAGATTCTATTCATCATGTCCATGAATGCTGCAGGAGCATTCGTTAACCCAAAGGGCATGACTGTAAACTCGTAATGACCATACCTGGTTCTAAAAGCAGTTTTAGGTATGTCTTCTTCTTGTACCTTCAACTGATGGTATCCTGAGCGCAATTAGAGAAATATCTAGCTCCCTGCAGTTGATAAAAAAGATCATCAATCCTAGGTAATGGGTATCGATTCTTTATTGTAACCTTGTTCAGTTCCCTATAATCGATACACATTCTCATTGAACCATCCTTCTTTTTCACAAACACGGGTGCTCCCAAGGGGATGAACTAGGTTGTATGAATCCTTTGTTGAACAATTCATCTAACTGCTTTTTCAGTTCTAACATTTCGGTGGGTGCTAGTCGATAGGGTGCCTTGGCTATTGGTGTTGTTCCAGGAATTAGATTAATTCTAAACTCTACTTCCCTATCTAGTGGTAATCCTGGTAGCTCTTCTGGGAATACATCTGGGTATTCTGATACTACAGGAATTTCCTCAAGTTCCTTACTTTTAGTGTTAATGATTACCAAAATCATATACACTATTCCTTGTTTTCGCTCATAGCTAGCAACTTTCATTACCGAAATGAACTTTAATGGTTTGTGTGGCTTATCTCCTGTAATCATAATTACTTCTCATGCGGGTGTATGAATTTCTATGGAATTCTTATCGCAGAGGATTCGAGCATGGTTAGCTACTAACCAATCCATTCCTAATACGACGTCGAATCCGGCTAAATTCATAGGTAGCAGGTTTGCAGAAAATTTGTGACCTGAAAGTTCTATCTTTCCTTCTCGTAAAACCTTATCTATCTTAACAGAATTACCGTTTGCCGTTTCTACCATATAAATCTGCCTAAGTGGGGTTAAGGGTAGCTTAAGAGCTTGGCAGAAAGAAGTATTTATAAAACTCTGGTTTGCACCAGAGTCAAATAATACTTTTGCATAAACGTCATGAACTAGGAACGTACCCGCTATCACGTCCGGAATCAGATCTGCTTCCTGGGTTGTCAGCTGAAAAGCTCTTGCGTTCTTCTTATTAGTTCCTTCAGCAGGCTTGGTCTTGTTGTCAGCTGGTTTGACCAGTTTAGGGCAGTCTGGTCTAAAAAGTCCAGTTTCTCCACAGTTGAAGCAAACCGTTGATTTCTTTCTTCTGCATTCTTCTTCTTGGTGCCCCGGAATTTTGCAGAAATTACAGTACCCCTTACATTTTCCAAAATGCTTTCTTTTACAGGTACTGCAAAATGGAGCAGTGGAGGATTGCCCAGTTCCTCTCTTCTTGAAGTTGCTACTAGTATTACCCCCACGAAATCCCTGGGTAATTTTCTGGGCCAATTCCTTTTTCTGCTTTCTTCTGGTGTACGCACCAGTCCGTCGATCAAGGTGTTGGCTAATTCTACCGCATCGTCAATTGTGCGGGGTCTTGCAGCTTTGACGATATCACGAATCTCGCTAATTAAACCCCAAATATAGCGAGAAATAAGTACCGGTTCTGGCGAAGCCAGAGTTGGTACAATTCGGGCATATTCGGAGAATTTTGAAGTACACCCTCGACAGTCCACATCTACCATCCGGTGACTCAGGAATTTATTTGCCATTTGTTCCTTTTCATACTCGGGACAAAATTTTCTTTCCACCAATCGCTTAAATTCTTCCCAACTCATGGCATATGCCATGTCACTTCCCTTGGCTTGCAACACCGTATTCCACCATTCTAATGCCTCTTCCTTGAAAAGGTGAGAAGCATACATGACCTTATCCTCCTCGGCACATTTACTTATTTTAAATACCACCTCGGTCTTTTCCAACCAACGCAGTGCAGCAGTCGCCCCTTCATTGCCTGCAAATTCAACAGGTTTACAGGCAAGAAATTCTTTATAAGTACAACCAGGTGTTGCAACTTTCATTTTCTTGAGTATTGGGGCTCGAATCAAATTGTTATCATTGTTGTTGCCTCGATTTACACTATTACTAAAATTATCGTCGCACGTGCGTTTACTGGGGTTGGCTTGCTGTCACACCCCGATTTCCACGTGTCACCGGTGGGCCCGGTGGGGGAGTATCGTGACGTGGTTGGCAACGTAATAGTCAAACAACACAATATAATAATGCACAGCGGAAGCAAATTTAAAATAAGATACAACCGAATTTATTTATTGTAAACAAAGTCACAATTATCCGGTGTTTATCCACAGTAGGATCGAAACAAAATAACATTTAATTGTTCAACAGACTTCGGCATCTAAAGCTTGCGAGACTTCTAATGGTGCTTAGGAGAATCCCAGCCTATTTCGCCTAGTACCTGCATTTAATCTTTTTGGGAAAATACGTCAGTTTACACTGGTAAATACATTCAACTGACTCATTTTATAAAATGATTGAAAATCGGTTTGGATGCACATGGCATAAGCATTTTTTTATTTAACTTGGGAGAATTATTTAATATTATAATCTTGTGAACGATTTACATGTTACTTATGCGTTCAGTAGCCCGGACGTATCCGGGTTAAAGATCAATAGACACACCACTTTAAGTGAGTTATACACGGGAGTACGCCTACACCCCGTGCTCAGGTCGTGGCTATCTCGTAAGATAATGCCAGGGATATCCGGGACATGGTCATTAACCCCCCAAAGGCTGTAAAGTAAACACATCTGTTTAAAACAAGCCGATCAAATTATTCAATTAACCACTAAGCGTGGAAGATTTGATGCTCGATCAAGCGGTACGCTATGTACCGTAACCCAAGCCCGTATAGGGAAAATAAGTTAAAAGTATTTACCTTTGCAAGTATAAATCCTTAATCGAATAAATTGCAGATAGCTTTTACTGGGCTCCTAATCTGGAACGAAGGTTTAATATAACCTATTAGAATACTAACGGATCTTTAATTAAGCTTAAGCTTAGACCGGTCAGTTTTAAAGATACGGTTTGTACGCACGATTAAGCGAAGACCGGATAGAATGTGATTTAGACCCGACAAGTTTGAAGACTTGTTTAATATGGGTTTACTATTCACATTCTGGATTTTGAGATAAAAATGATATCGTTTGACCCGTTTCGGCTAGTTTATGCAAACTAGTTACATAAGCCGAACCGAACGCGAAAAATGCATAACGGGTAACCGAAAGGGTCGCGAACAGGTTTCCTAAGTTAATACGCTTTAAATATGTTGTGATATCATTATGATATCTTCCATAATGCCCATAACGAGTTTAATCCCTAAATACGCCCCGTAGGGGTATTTTGGTCATTTTAAGGGTTATAAAAGAGATTTATAATACTTCTGAGATACAGGTCTGATTTAATCAGAAAAATTATCAATTTTAACAGGTATCAACAGTTGGTATAAAGTCTTTTGTGATAAAATGGTTCTAGACCCAAACTATGCGTTTAATACGCGTATAAAGCCGTTTTAAGCGACGTACGGTTTAAAATACCATTCTGAGTTTTCTGATCAGAAAAACAGGCTCAAAACACTCTATTTATTATTTTAAATCAGTGGCAATTGGATTGGTATCAATCGGATTCGTAAAACTCGGTTTATGGCCTAAAAGGGCATATTCGGTATTAACCGAATCAATGCGATAAGCCTAGCTTAAGATCAGTTTAAAAATAATTAAAAATCTTCAAAAATCCCAAAATATTATTTAACATCGGTGGGTAAAAGTTTTGGTACCGAAAATCGGGTTTAGATAGGCTATGCGCTAATCGCGCCGTTTAATTAATAAAAAGCTTATTATTTACGCTAATGCGCATATCTCCTAATCTAGACCTCCGATTGACGTGAAAATTTACGTACATGCTAAATAATCAGTAACTAAGATTATAGTACTTCCACATTTTCAAAATTCTCGTTGTAGGGTCATAAGGGCGTTATGGTCCAATTTAAGCGATTAACGGAAACGTGTGCATGTATCGGATAATCAATGAAACAAGTACAGAGACTTATACTAGCATGTAACCCAACCCTAATGAGACTTTAAGGCATGTCTAATTCAAACTAAAACGGGTCAGAACCGAAGTCAACGCAAAAGTCAAAGTTTTGCGTCTTTCGGTTCCGAACCGGGTTTAAACAGAAATTTGTCGAGTCGGACAAGCGTAAACAAGTTTTTATACTTATTACCAAGTTATATTATGATTAAAACAGGTTACACGCCTCTCGGATTGCATTTCGTGCATTAAATCATATTTTTCACTTCTGTTGACTTTTTCGGTCAACCTTTGACTCGACAAATGACCTAGTTAGGTCTGGAATCGATCCATGCCCTTATAAGGGTTTAATACCCATATTATTACCTATCTAAAGGTACTCTTAATTCGGGTTACGACTGAGCTATCGATAATAAATCACGAAGTCAAACGTTAAGCGCGATATATTGACTTTTAAGCTAATAATGATGCTAGAATTAATTGAGAAGGGATTAGAGACTTACAAACTGATTTATGGTTGCTTAGGAAGGCTCTTGATCAGCTTGGATGTTCCTCAAATGCTCAGATTGTTTGCAAGAATGGTTGTGAATGAATGGGTCTTTATATACAAGTTTCAAACACCACAACAAAGTGACAACCAAGTCTAGGGCCATCCACAATTGATCAACACCTGGTCCTAGTGTTTAGGGGTGTCTAGGGGTCATGCACATGTGAGAAAAACTGGATTAGAGGGTCACAATTGCACACAACAGGCAACAGCAAGTCATCTGTCGCTGGGCACCCCTCGCGTAGCGCGAGGGGCCGTCGCGCCACGCGACGCCCTGCAGATCAGATTTTTGTTTTGTTTGTTGAAGGTTTGAAAGGGCAGCCGGTATAAACGACTTGTGGACTTATTTTATCAGTAGGGGGCCTCCCATAAGTGTCTATATGTTTGAACATACCCTACCATTATCCAATGTTTCAAATGAATGCATAAACAAGACCCAAAAACATCGGTTTACCATTGCTTTTCATCGTGGGATCACATCATACTTTTGAAATTCCTTTATTGGCAATAATTCCCTGAATTGAGGGTGCATAGATGTGTAAAATATTAAATCGGGTCTTGGGATTTATAATTGAGGTGTTCAGAGGTAATAATTTAACATGACGCCTTTAAATCCTACCGAAACATCTTTATTAAATCCGGGTTTCCAACGCGTTTTTGTCTTATATGACACGTGTCGTTTTAATATTAAACCCGAAATTTGCGAGGTGTTACATCCTCACCCCCTTAAAATAAATCTCGACCCAAGATTTAATGAAACAAGTAAGGGTACTTTTCTTTCATGGTGGATTCTAACTCCCACGTAAACTCGGGACCTCTTCGGGCATCCCATTTGACCTTTACAAAAGGTATGTGCTTTCTTCGAAGCTTCCTTACCTGTCGATCTTCAATCGACAAAGGTTTTTCTACAAACGTTAAGCTCTTATCTATTTGCACATCTGTATGTGGCATGCCATGTGAATCGTCAGCGGAACACTTCTTTAGATTGCAGATGTGGAACACATTGTGAATTCCACTGAGCTCTTCTGGTAAGTTCAACTTGTAGGCAACTGACCCGACACGTGAAACAAGTAAGGGTACTTTTCTTTCATGGTGGATTCTAACTCCCACGTAAACTCGGGACCTCTTCGGGCATCCCATTTGACCTTTACAAAAGGTATGTGCTTTCTTCGAAGCTTCCTTACCTGTCGATCTTCAATCGACAAAGGTTTTTCTACAAACGTTAAGCTCTTATCTATTTGCACATCTGTATGTGGCATGACATGTGAATCGTCAGCGGAACACTTCTTTAGATTGCAGATGTGGAACACATTGTGAATTCCACTGAGCTCTTCTGGTAAGTTCAACTTGTAGGCAACTGACCCGACACGTTCGATAACCTCGAAAGGTCCTATGTATCTCGGGCTTAGTTTGCCTTTCTTACCAAATCGCATCACCCCCTTCCAGTGTGACACTTTAAGTAGGACTTTGTCACCTACTTCGAAGTGAAAGTCCTTACGACTTGGATCCGCGTAACTCTTCTGCCTATTCCGGGCAGCTTGGAGATTGTTACGAATCTGGACAATCTTGTCCGTCGTTTCGAACACGATCTCTGGTCCTGATAACTGGACTTCTCCAACTTCCGCCCAACAAACTGGCGATCTACATTTTCTACCGTATAATGCCTCAAAAGGCGCAGCCTTTATGCTGGTATGGTAGCTATTGTTGTAGGAGAATTCGATCAAGGGTAGGTTCTTATCCCAGCTACCTCCCAAATCGATCGCACATGCACGCAGCATGTCTTCCAACGTTTGAATAGTACGCTCACTCTGACCGTCAGTCTGAGGATGGTAAGCCGTACTAAAGTTCAAACGTGTGCCCAAAGATTGTTGGAAGCTCTTCCAAAAATGTGACGTGTACCTAGTATCCCGGTCAGAGATAATAGCTACAGGTATGCCGTGTAGGGCTACAATCTTGTCAACGTATAACTGGGCTAACATATCGGAGCTATAAGTCTCCTTGATGGGTAAGAAATGAGCTGACTTAGTCAGTCGGTCAACTATAACCCATATCGTATCATTGCCTTTTCTTGTCTTGGGTAACTTGGTAATAAAATCCATAGTTACCATTTCCCACTTCCACGTAGGAAGTTCAGGCTGTTGTAGCAAACCTGACGGTTTCTGATGCTCGGCTTTGACTTGCGCACACGTCAAGCATTTTGCTACATGGGCGGCTACAGACTTTTTCAAGCCTATCCACCAATAATTTGCCTTTAAATCCTGGTACATCTTATCAGCTCCAGGATGAACGGAGTATTTGGAACTGTGGGCTTCTTGGAGGATGACATCACGAAGTCCTCCAAAAATTGGAACCCATATTCGTCCGTTTAACCGTAAAATTCCGTCCTTGCTAAGAGTTAACTGCTCCTCAGTTACTCCTAACTTTTCATTAGGATAGTTAGCTTCCAACACAGCTTCCTTCTGTGCAGCTAACACCCTTTCTATCAAACTGTTCTTTATCTCCATACGCTTGGCGTTAATTCAAATGGGTTTAACCCTTTCCTTTCTGCTCAAGGCATTAGCGACTACATTCGCTTTGCCGGGATGGTATTTGATTTCACAATCATAATCATTTAAAGTTTCCATCCAACGGCGTTGCCTCATATTTAATTCTTTCTGGTTAAACAGATGCTGGAGGCTCTTG
Organism: Helianthus tuberosus; assembly: GCA_030545235.1. Classification (NCBI taxonomy): domain Eukaryota; kingdom Viridiplantae; phylum Streptophyta; class Magnoliopsida; order Asterales; family Asteraceae; genus Helianthus; species Helianthus tuberosus. Next base: position 126,016,329 of record CM060366.1, read on the forward strand.
TGATCAGAAAAGATCACAAATTTGATTCCATAAAGATAATGCCTCCATAGTTTTAGTGCGAACACAACGGCACCCAATTCTAAGTCATGGGTGGTGTAATTCTTTTCGTGCACCTTTAACTGTCGTGATGCATAGGCAATCACCTTGCCTTTCTGCATAAGCACACACCCCATGCCAGTGTGTGATGCATCACAATAAACTACAAATTCTTCAGCGCCTTCCGGTAAGGTAAGCACAGGAGCGTTGCTCAACCTTTGTTTCAACACATCGAAGGACTCTTGCTGCTTAGGGCCCCAAACGAACTTTACTTTCTTCTTGGTCAAGGAAGTTAGAGGTGCAGCAATCCTTGAAAAATTTTCAATGAAACGCCTGTAATAACCCGCCAATCCCAGGAAGCTACGAATCTCCGTAGGTGTCTTTGGCTCTTGCCAATTCATAACAGCTTCCACTTTAGCGGGATCCACCTGGATACCACGCTCACTAACCACGTGTCCAAGGAATTGGACTTCTCGTAGCCAAAATTCACACTTAGAGAATTTGGCGTAGAGCTTCTCCTGACGTAGAAGTTTGAGAATACAACGAAGGTGTTTCTCGTGGTCAGCTTGATTCTTAGAATAAATAAGGATGTCATCGATGAAGACGATAACAAATTTATCTAAGTAAGGCTTGCAGACGCGATTCATGAGATCCATGAACGCGGCTGGTGCATTGGTGAGCCCAAAAGGCATCACTAGGAACTCGTAATGACCGTAGCGAGTCCTGAATGCAGTCTTGTGAACGTCTTCATCCATAACCTTCAACTGATGGTATCCTGACCTTAGATCAATCTTTGAGAAGTAACTTGCCCCTTGAAGCTGATCGAACAAATCGTCGATCCTGGGCAATGGATATCTATTCTTGATCGTGACTTTATTAAGCTCGCGATAGTCGATGCATAGACGCATCGATCCATCCTTCTTCTTGACAAACAGGATTGGCGCTCCCCAAGGAGATGAACTAGGTCGAATGAAACCCTTAGCTAGCAATTCATCTAGCTGCGTCCGCAACTCCTTCATTTCCGTGGGTGCCAATCTGTATGGAGCTCTAGCAACTGGTGCTGCTCCGGGGATGATATCGATCCTGAATTCGACTTGTCTATCTGGTGGTAGACCAGGTAGATCTTCAGGAAACACTTCTGGGTATTCCGAAATGACAGGGATGTCTTCTAACTTTGGTTTAGGCTCGTCAATGATCACTTGCGCCATGTAAATGACACATCCCTTTTTCAAACACTTTGAAGCCTTGAGCATAGTCACGTGCTCAGGCAGTCCGTACTGGGTATCTCCCCGAATGGTAAGTGATTCACCAGACGGAGTCTTTATCACTACTTGCTTCATGTTACAGACGATTTGGGCCTGGTTATGAGATAACCAGTCCATACCCAGAACTATGTCAAAACCGGCTAACTTAAAGGGAAGTAGAGATAGAGGAAAAGAATGGTTCTTAATGGATATAGCACATCCATCTAACTCAGTAGAGACGGCTTCAATGGTACCATCTGCTAACTCTACCTCATAATTCACTTTTAGGGTTTTGACAGGTAAATTCAACAATTTACAAAATTTATGATCTACGAAGGACTTATCTGCGCCTGAATCAAAAAGTACTCTTGCAAAAACATCGTTTACAAGGAAAGTACCTGTTATGACGTTATCATCCTTCACAGCCTCCTTCGCATCCTTCCTGAAGACTCTGGCGTTAGTCTTCTTAGCCTCCTCAGGCTTCTTGTTGTACTTAGGGCAGTTAGTCTTTATGTGGCCCTTTTCATTGCAACGGTAGCACGTTGCATCTTTCATCTTCTTGCAATCCAAGGTTTTGTGTTCCTTGGACTTGCACAAACCGCAAGCAAAAGACCTTGACTCGTTATTCGAGTTTGATTCGAGTCTGCACTTTCCAAAGTGCTGTTTCTTGCAAGTTTTGCATGTGGGCTTCTCTCCAGAACGATGCCCATCTTTCTTTGACTCCGATCCCTTCTTGTAATCACCGCTCCCACGGTGCTTCTTGTTCGATCTACGCGAACCATCATCTTCATGCTTCCTCTTCTCGGCCGCCTTATTCCTCTGCGATCTCTGCCGGACCGCATCCAGAGTGAGGGATAAGGAAAGGTCAGTTACAGACCTGAAGGTAACTGGCCGAGAAGCCTTTACACTGGACTTGATCTCGGGTTCCAAACCACCAATAAAGCGAGCAATTCTTTTTGGCTCCGGGGTTACCAGATAAGGTACCAACCGGGATAGTGTATTGAAGCTCGTCAGATAAGCTTGACAATCGAGGTTCTTCATTACCAGTGATAGGAAGTCATATTCTATCTTTTCCACCTCATGTTGCGGGCAGAAATTTTCCTTGATCAAGGCGATGAATTGATCCCACGTCATGCTATACAACGGGATCTTTCCGGAGGCCTCCATCAGAGATCTCCACCAAGCTAACGCCTCACCCTTGAAGGACTGTGAGACAAATTTAACCACATCACCTTCAGCGCATCCGCTGATGTCCACGACCGTGTCCATTTCATCTAGCCACGTCATGCAGTCTACGGCTCCTTTCTCTCCCGTAAAATCCCTGGGTTTGCAAGACACAAAGTACTTATATGTGCAACCCTTGTTACGGTGTCCCTGATGCAGTACCAACTGCTGAGATGGATTACTTTGGTGGTTGGTGGACTGGCGATCGTCACCGTTTTTCTTTGGCACATCCTTTTTGGGAGGAGGCTTGTTATGAGCCTCTGAATGTGTCCTTGGCTTTGAATGGGATACAGAGTGAGTCCTACTTTGGGTACTACTGTATTCTTCATACTGTCTATCCAAAGCTTGAGTAACAGCACCGTCTATTATTGCTTTTAGCTCGGCACCCGTTAATGTAATCTGGGCGTTCTTATTCGGCTCCACAGGATGGCTATTGACTTCATTAGAGTTAGCCATTTGTATTGAACTGTTGCAGAAAACAAGGACAATAATTTATTTGGGAGTTTATTATGGAATTACCCCTTAGGGTAACTCGTTAACCATGGTAAACAGAGACCATATTTGGTTAACTTATTAATCGTATTAATTTAGGATTTTAATTAAAATTTATCCTAAACATAAACAATAACAATATATATTAGCACATAAGGCTTGGTCACATGGACAATTTAAATTTTAAGCTATGACTTCAGAGAATCAAGACTTTTAAGGTTTGAACCTAGTTCATTACCTTTATTAGACAGGGAGTCAAAGCTACCACTGTCTTTTGGCTCATATGGAAATGAGCAGGGCCCGTAGGCATTATATTACCACGTATGGTAAAATGTGATCATCTTAATTGATGATGTACCCAGGATTTAGAGATCATTAAACTGGGTTAGGAATCTTCTAAAGAATTCCTTTATAAAATGACGTATGTGATTTTAACGAATCACTTCTGCCAAGAGTGTTAAAATGTTTTAAGATGTTAATAGGGAATTGAATCTTTTAAACAGGTCTTACCATTTTGGCCCGGTCTTATATTTGACACGTGGCTAGGTTTCACACTTTAAGATCCTTAATTAAATAAATTTCATAGGCAGATTAATTTAAAAGGAATGATTTTAATTTATTTATTTCATTTATAATTTATATATGCACATAATGGCAAACATGAAATTTATAAAACAAACATTCCATTAATTATACGTAGGTTACATATTGCCCTAAACGGGTCTTTTCACACAAACCATTTCCCACGTAGGGGTCAAACAAGTACTTACCTGCGCAGGGGTTAAATTTAAAACACAAGTCCTCGCAGGGACTGATTACTTAAATAGATGTCCACGCAGGGACTAGGTACAAAGATAAATGTCCACGCAGGGACTACATACACACATAAATGTCCACGCAGGGACTAAATTTTAAAGTAGACATACACACATAAAGGATTTACTGATCCTTCTTGCTCTTTCCCTTGATTAAGTTCGTCAAGGTCTTGAACATCCCCTGGTTACGCCTTCGGTCTTCCCGTGCCTCATGCCGCACCTCCCTAATACTTTGTAGGATTTCCTGATGCAGTGGTGGCGACATCTGCAGAGACGGCGGGGGTTGTTGGTAGTACGGGGGTTGTGTAGGCATCTGGTATCCCTGTGCTGGGTAGCCTACTCCCCAAGGACCTCCATACGGTCCCTCCTGGTTAAGGGCGTTGTAATTAGCTGCTACCAAATACGGGTCGGCTTCAGCGTATCCGAGGTTAGGGTGAGTCGGTGGCTCAAACGGGTTGTACATCGAAGGACCCGTGTATGCTGGTATCTGATTATCGAAACCCGTCGGTGGCGGTTGCTGCGCGTAGGGGTTTGATGGTCCACCTATCTGTGGAACTTCTTGTTCCGGCTGATAATTTCTGCCACTTGATTGTAGAGGAGAGCTGAAATGAAACTCTTCTCTTCGTGTGGTCATCCGGGGTCCGGTTCTCATACGTCTTTGCGGTTGCGGAGGCGCCGGTTGAACTGGTGGCGGTGGAGGCGGTGGCGTAACTGCCACAAACTGGTGATTCCCAGAGGAATCTTGATGATGCTGCTGCTGCTGCTCATGCGGTGAAGAATAGTGAGGCTGATGCTGCTCATGCGGCGACGAATGGTGAGGAGGTGTATAATACCATTCGTGCCGAGTAAAGATAGCCTGGAAGCTATCTGGACCATTATAGGGTGGCCCGTGATAAATGGAACTATCCGAGACCTCGATTGGGTGGTTGGGAGTTCCTGATGCGGGTTCTACGGGGTCGTCTTCCTCGTCCATATCATTTCCTCCAGAAAAATGGTCCTCCGGCCCCAATGGGTTAAAGCCCACTGGTTCTTGTATATAATCCGCCGGGTTAAACTGGCCTTGAAAGAATGGAGTGGGGTCTCCAAAAGGGCGGTGCGACATTGATCGCTGTAACGGTATTTGCGAATGGTGTGGGTCTCTAGGCTCATTTTCTGATTGTGGCCCGTAGGAGTCTTGAGCGGGAGTCGTCGAGCTGTTCGAAACCGACCGTCTTGCCGGTTGAAAGAGACCTCTCTGGTTCCGCCGAGTACCGTCACTCTCGGCGGGGATAGGAGCTTGTGTATTGGACGGCCCAGCTTCATGGTCGTTGGGGGCGGTGGTCGGCCCCCTTCCTCCTCGTCCTCGCATACGTAAAAATCTTGGAGGCATCTTTGTTATACCTGTCAACATATCATGAGATAGCAATAACAATATAAAATGCAAAATAAAGGACAACACAACTAAAGTGGAATTTGTCCTAAGTTAAATGTCTAGACTCGAAAGTTTAGAAATGTGCTATTGTGTAACTGAGATTAAACACAAAAAGGCTAGTGTTTAATTTACTCAGTGTTGGCTCTGATACCAACCTGTCACACCCCGATTTCCACGTGTCACCGGTGGGCCCGGTGGGGGAGTATCGTGACGTGGTTGGCAACGTAATAGTCAAACAACACAATATAATAATGCACAGCGGAAGCAAATTTAAAATAAGATACAACCGAATTTATTTATTGTAAACAAAGTCACAATTATCCGGTGTTTATCCACAGTAGGATCGAAACAAAATAACATTTAATTGTTCAACAGACTTCGGCATCTAAAGCTTGCGAGACTTCTAATGGTGCTTAGGAGAATCCCAGCCTATTTCGCCTAGTACCTGCATTTAATCTTTTTGGGAAAATACGTCAGTTTACACTGGTAAATACATTCAACTGACTCATTTTATAAAATGATTGAAAATCGGTTTGGATGCACATGGCATAAGCATTTTTTTTATTTAACTTGGGAGAATTATTTAATATTATAATCTTGTGAACGATTTACATGTTACTTATGCGTTCAGTAGCCCGGACGTATCCGGGTTAAAGATCAATAGACACACCACTTTAAGTGAGTTATACACGGGAGTACGCCTACACCCCGTGCTCAGGTCGTGGCTATCTCGTAAGATAATGCCAGGGATATCCGGGACATGGTCATTAACCCCCCAAAGGCTGTAAAGTAAACACATCTGTTTAAAACGAGCCGATCAAATTATTCAATTAACCACTAAGCGTGGAAGATTTGATGCTCGATCAAGCGGTACGCTATGTACCGTAACCCAAGCCCGTATAGGGAAAATAAGTTAAAAGTATTTACCTTTGCAAGTATAAATCCTTAATCGAATAAATTGCAGATAGCTTTTACTGGGCTCCTAATCTGGAACGAAGGTTTAATATAACCTATTAGAATACTAACGGATCTTTAATTAAGCTTAAGCTTAGACCGGTCAGTTTTAAAGATACGGTTTGTACGCACGATTAAGCGAAGACCGGATAGAATGTGATTTAGACCCGACAAGTTTGAAGACTTGTTTAATATGGGTTTACTATTCACATTCTGGATTTTGAGATAAAAATGATATCGTTTGACCCGTTTCGGCTAGTTTATGCAAACTAGTTACATAAGCCGAACCGAACGCGAAAAATGCATAACGGGTAACCGAAAGGGTCGCGAACAGGTTTCCTAAGTTAATACGCTTTAAATATGTTGTGATATCATTATGATATCTTCCATAATGCCCATAACGAGTTTAATCCCTAAATACGCCCCGTAGGGGTATTTTGGTCATTTTAAGGGTTATAAAAGAGATTTATAATACTTCTGAGATACGGGTCTGATTTAATCAGAAAAATTATCAATTTTAACAGGTATCAACAGTTGGTATAAAGTCTTTTGTGATAAAATGGTTCTAGACCCAAACTATGCGTTTAATACGCGTATAAAGCCGTTTTAAGCGACGTACGGTTTAAAATACCATTCTGAGTTTTCTGATCAGCAAAACAGGCTCAAAACACTCTATTTATTATTTTAAATCAGTGGCAATTGGATTGGTATCAATCGGATTCGTAAAACTCGGTTTATGGCCTAAAAGGGCATATTCGGTATTAACCGAATCAATGCGATAAGCCTAGCTTAAGATCAGTTTAAAAATAATTAAAAATCTTCAAAAATCCCAAAATATTATTTAACATCGGTGGGTAAAAGTTTTGGTACCGAAAATCGGGTTTAGATAGGCTATGCGCTAATCGCGCCGTTTAATTAATAAAAAGCATATTATTTACGCTATTGCGCATATCTCCTAATCTAGACCTCCGATTGACGTGAAAATTTACGTACATGCTAAATAATCAGTAACTAAGATTATAGTACTTCCACATTTTCAAAATTCTCGTTGTAGGGTCATAAGGGCGTTATGGTCCAATTTAAGCGATTAACGGAAACGTGTGCATGTATCGGATAATCAATGAAACAAGTACAGAGACTTATACTAGCATGTAACCCAACCCTAATGAGACTTTAAGGCATGTCTAATTCAAACTAAAACGGGTCAGAACCGAAGTCAACGCAAAAGTCAAAGTTTTGCGTCTTTCGGTTCCGAACCGGGTTTAAACAGAAATTTGTCGAGTCGGACAAGCGTAAACAAGTTTTTATACTTATTACCAAGTTATATTATGATTAAAACAGGTTACACGCCTCTCGGATTGCATTTCGTGCATTAAATCATATTTTTCACTTCTGTTGACTTTTTCGGTCAACCTTTGACTCGACAAATGACCTAGTTAGGTCTGGAATCGATCCATGCCCTTATAAGGGTTTAATACCCATATTATTACCTATCTAAAGGTACTCTTAATTCGGGTTACGACTGAGCTATCGATAATAAATCACGAAGTCAAACGTTAAGCGCGATATATTGACTTTTAAGCTAATAATGATGCTAGAATTAATTGAGAAGGGATTAGAGACTTACAAACTGATTTATGGTTGCTTAGGAAGGCTCTTGATCAGCTTGGATGTTCCTCAAATGCTCAGATTGTTTGCAAGAATGGTTGTGAATGAATGGGTCTTTATATACAAGTTTCAAACACCACAACAAAGTGACAACCAAGTCTAGGGCCATCCACAATTGATCAACACCTGGTCCTAGTGTTTAGGGGTGTCTAGGGGTCATGCACATGTGAGAAAAACCGGATTAGAGGGTCACAATTGCACACAACAGGCAACAGCAAGTCATCTGTCGCTGGGCACCCCTCGCGTAGCGCGAGGGGCCGTCGCGCCACGCGACGCCCTGCAGATCAGATTTTTGTTTTGTTTGTTGAAGGTTTGAAAGGGCAGCCGGTATAAACGACTTGTGGACTTATTTTATCAGTAGGGGGCCTCCCATAAGTGTCTATATGTTTGAACATACCCTACCATTATCCAATGTTTCAAATGAATGCATAAACAAGACCCGAAAACATCGGTTTACCATTGCTTTTCATCGTGGGATCACATCATACTTTTGAAATTCCTTTATTGGCAATAATTCCCTGAATTGAGGGTGCATAGATGTGTAAAATATTAAATCGGGTCTTGGGATTTATAATTGAGGTGTTCAGAGGTAATAATTTAACATGACGCCTTTAAATCCTACCGAAACATCTTTATTAAATCCGGGTTTCCAACGCGTTTTTGTCTTATATGACACGTGTCGTTTTAATATTAAACCCGAAATTTGCGAGGTGTTACACTTGCGAAGGCTCACAGGACTTTTAACAGCAGCAACGATTTCCGAGATAGCATTGGCTATACCTTGGGCAACGATATTTTCTATATCTTGCCTATTAAGAAAGTGATCTTCATTGTTTTGTTCAGATTGATTAACCTCATTGACTGGTTGGTTTTCCGTGTTTTCCATCTGAATAATAATTAACAATATAATTATAAATTATTGACATAAAATAACAACCAAACATAATAAAGCAATCACACATAATCAAGTTAACACGTATAGCCAAAATTGTCGACTTTGCGATTTTCATATTTTTATATATATTAGTATGCATCGATACACACCAGTTATCTTACAAAAGTTTTATTTTGAGTTATTTTACATGATTATATTTTTATTATTTATTATTATATTATTATTATTATTAAACACACAACCACAGTCAGCTGGCATTTCAGAAACGACGCTCCCTCTCGTCGTATTTCCATGAGATCTGTTCTCCTACTTCTCGGATTCGATTTCCTGCGTCCACCAGTTCTTCACCATAGTGGCGGAGTTCAGCCAAGTTTTCTGTGCTCATAGGTGGGTTTGGTACAGGCTCAGGGTCAAACTGGGGAAAATAGGCGTTGGGGTTATTCATGAAATTCTGAAATTGCCAGTCACTTGTCCACCACTCTTCCAGCTGGCCGGTAACAAGTTGGGGGTTAACAATGGGGTCTGGAATAGCAGGTTCCAAATTAACTGGAAGTTGGGATTCAGCGGGGTAATTGAAGAGGTTTTCATTGGCAGGTCCGATGAGGTTACAGTTTGCTAGTTTGCGATCCAGCTCCTCCCACGGTGGCATTTCCTGGGCTTGCCCGGAACTTTCCCCGATCTCTTTTCCTTTATCCTTCGGATCCTCAGTCTTTTTAACCTTCTGTGCAGCTGGTTTATTCCTACGCCCACGTTTCCAGTCCAAGATTCTCCTCCTCTTTTTCGGCTTTGGTTTCTCCTGCGGTTGGGCCTGGAATACGATTGGCTCTTCAGTATCAGCCTGGTAGCCAGTTAAAGTCCCAGTGGTATCCATATCGGTGCTATGGACAGTAAAGTTTCGGAGTGCCTCCGACGGTTCATTCATGTTGTTAGCACACATGAAGAAACACACACAATTCTAAGTTAAAATTTTATTCATCAACTTAAATTCACAGAATCACAAAAATAGCAATCTGAAAAATTAAGTATTTCTAAATACTTAATTAGCTCAAATCAGTGGCTCTGATACCACCTTTTTCTGTCACGGCCCCCGACTCGATTTTACCCGTTTCAGGAGCTGCGGAACAGAAACCCGTGGTATTGTTTATTTTGGCAGCGGAAATTTTAACAGGATCTTTTAAAACTGAAAATGCCCAATTATTTTATTCCACATTTTTGGGACAAACCCCATAATTTATAATAAGGGTAATTTCACTGGGAAATTACTGTTTTACAAAAACATGTTTATTTATTTTATTTACTGAGCCACATTCTTCAAGCTGGTGTGCTACCCGACACCTTTCCTGATTCACAGTAAATCACCTGAAACATGTTTAAAAATTTTTTATTAGCTGGGAAATACTGGTGAGTCACTCAAGTTTATAAAACGACCCATTTGTTATAGATTACAGCATAAGAGCGATTACAATGGCTACTATCTTATAGTTATCTGGCCCCGTGTCACACACTGGTGACGATGGTCATACCACTATTGGATCCTTTCACCCAATAGTGATGATTATCACTGTTAAAAGTGAGAGATAATAGTAATGTGCACAATACCCACCAGTTATTTAAGATAACCAAGACTTAATCCCTGTAACATATAACTGGAAAACATTTAGGTATTTGTAAAACACTTTTGATAAAAGAGAATGACTCACATTGCAAGTTTAATTGGACAGAACCTTGCCTACTATTTAGCCTTGCAACCTAATTAAATATCAATGCACACGAAACTAGGTCAGTAACTTAATACAACATTTACGATAAGCTCACGAAATCAAAACCCTCACGACGAATGACAAAGTATAGCCCGAATTTGGGCAGCACTTAAACATCCATCAGATTGGTTTCAATCGATCGGACATTGTATCGTAGCAGTGAGCGAGTTATTACCCTGTTGTCGCAGCAGAGATTCGTGCTTGTGTGTGTTTTTGAACGAAACAGTGAATATCTCAACGTAGGAAATGAATTTTTACGTTGAAACACAACAGTCATGCAAGTGCCACACCCCTGCATTATATACTGAAAAATGGTCCCTCTCGCGTGGCGCGCCAGACCCACCTGGTCCTGGCGCGTGGCGCGACAGCTCCCCTTTTAGGGTAGGGTAGCCTCGTGTCCCACATAGCCCAGGTGATTCGATATTCAATGAAATTCTTGACTTACATGCCATTTTGATGATAATTATCAATTAGGGGATACCCCCTTGAGTTTTAGGGGGCCCTGATCCTAGTTTCGATTGTTCTGAAAAATTATGGGTCATGCCATACTACTTGGGGGTCTCAATTAGGGTTTCCTAATGGACATTAATAAAATAAGAAATAATTATTTTGGCGAGAGTTGTTACAACTTTCTTCAGAAACGAAAATGAACGGACGGAGTCATTTTCAACGGGTGGTTCATCAGAAATGGAAATAAAGGAACAGGATATTCATTTCCCACAACGGACTTTCTTCAGAAATGAAAATGAACGGACAGAGTCATTTTCAACGGGTGCTTCATCAGAAATGGAAATGAAGGAACAGGATATTCATTTCCCACAACGGACTAATGAACGGACGGAGTCATTTTCAACGGGTGCTTCATTAGAAACGGAAATGAAGGAACAAGATATTCATTTCCCACAACGGACTTTCTTCAGAAACGAAAATGAATGGACGGAGTCATTTTCAACGGGTGCTTCATCAGAAATGGAAATGAAGGAACAGGATATTCATTTCCCACAACGGACTTCCTTCAGAAACGAAAATGAACGGACGGAGTCATTTTCAACGGGTGCTTCATCAGAAATGGAAATGAAGGAACAGGATATTCATTTCCCACAACGGACTTCCTTCAGAAACGAAAATGAACGGACGTAGTCATTTTCAACGGGTGCTTCATCAGAAATGGAAATGAATAGAGTTAACTCTAGACACATGACAAAACTTGTTGTAGTTTCTGTGCACTAAATTCCATAATTATGTATGCATCCATAATTACGTAATTCCTTGCATAGTCTGCACAGTGCGTTTCATAATGTGTAGGGGAAGAAAATCAAACCCGTGATGAGTGTGACTAGACTACCATAGGATCTTTTTAATTAGATCGACAAATGATCTCTTTAAATAGACCACCAAGGAGTCTTTTCAGCTATATCATCACATGACATTCCTAACCAGATTTTTGGATCAATCCGTTTAACTAGACCACTCAAGGGATCTAATTATGGAATAGTACTTTATAATCCAAGGGTCTTAACTATTACGTAGAAGCCCATTAAGGATTTAAGGTAGTACCTTTGGATATCCTACTATGAATCCCTTACACGAAGATATGGAAGATTCGACGAGGATTTGGATAACGAAAATTCGGATCACACAAAAACATAAAAGAGAATCACATAAGCACATAATCACATAATTGTTTATCTTGACCATTAATTTGTTATCTTTGGACACGGGTATTTAAAGCACACCAGGAATCCAATCCGTGGATTTCATTTGGCACTTTAAACATCTTCAAGAATCTAACCATGAAGATACGAAGATCTTAATAGGAATTCGGCTTTGTCCTTATTGAATCGTAATGTACGTATTGAATCATACAAGGAATTCAATTAAGGGCTCCGATGAATGATATCCATCCACAAGGATCTTAATTATGAGGATAGAAAGATCCTATATGGATTTTGGAATTTGTGTAACGAGAGGTGTTTCGACACCTTGCACTAGGCGTGCTTGTTATGGGTCATTTTCTGAGCGTATATATCTTGACTAATATCCTGCTTTTAATAGTTTATTTGTGACCAGGATACTGGACTGGGATATTGCTAACATCCTAAGCGATATCCTGAGGTTGATTGAATTAACCACCTGCAGGTTAAAGGCTGGGGGTTACTAGCGGTCAAATGGACTTCTTCTCCTCAAGACTCGGGCGTATTTGTTATGGGAGAGACGTTGAACCCGAAAGACCAGGTCTACAACGTTCGAGTGGGGAATATTCGCCGGATCCCGGTTTATTAGGATAGTTTGTTACACTTCTTTTACTATAAATAGATGAGGGTGGATCAGATTAAGGTACACAACTTTCACACTTTCAAACACTTTTGCTCTAGCTCACTGCAAACACTACACAAAACACTTGTATTCGAATTACATTGTAACACATAGTTGATCCGCACCACATCCTGCACTGTATCCTGATATTTAAAGCAATAGAAGAACAAGGCAGCTGCGATTGTCAGCTCCTGAGGTTTTGTGCCGGCGATCTGGATTGATCAAGGGCTTTCCTCGTACATCACGTGTCAACTTTTACCTTTTTGCTCATTGTTTGATCACAGATACAGCTCTATATCCCGAGCCGTATCCTGAAACTGTTTTTATAATCAACTTGGTCAATATATTTTTCATACATATTTCTAGCACACTACCTCACTTAACTAATTTGATCACTAAATTGCTTCGGTAATTTTTGACCAAAATAATTTGGCGCCCACCGTGGGGCAAGTGGTGCTATTTTTGCTAAAAACTTTAGTAAAATCATTACTCGGTTTTCTATTATCAATACTTTTTTCTAAATTGTTTTCAATGGCCTCGAGACCAAATATGAGCTCTTCCACCATGTCTGCTACAACCTCTGCAACGATTGGTTCGGTGCTTCCGCCTCCTCCTCCGAGAATGCAAGCTTCATCACACGGAGCTGAAAGTTATGTAGCTCGGGATGTGATCCCTGCTCCCAGTACCCAGGGATCCGGTCCTGTTTTGGCATCTAATGATGAAATTCTGAATTTGTTTGGTAATGTACAGGAACAGATGAGGCAGCAGCAAAAAACTAATCGGATGCTGATGAGAGAAATACAACTCTTGAAATCTGGCCCAAGTAGACCTGCTGAAGAAACTGTCACTCCTATACAGCCTAGGGCTTTGAACTTCAGTTCCGCAGTTTACACTGAGGATAACAGGGGGAATATCGTCCCAAGCCATTCTCAGAATCATACCCCTGAGATACCCTCCTCGGTCAGGATGTCAACTATGAGGAGTTCAGGATATGCTCCAGGATATGGCCAGAATCCTCAGACCGGTAATGTGTCAAATAATAATATTCTTGCTACTAACAACAATGGGTCTTTGCAGGATGCAGGTATGACGTCAACATTTACCAGGGAGCTCCAGAAATTGAAGGACATGATATCCAGTGTACCTGGAGTGGTCCAGCCAATTCCAGAAGTATCTCAAGACAGCCACATGATATCCCGCTTTGCATATCCTATCTGTGATGCTGAAATCCCAAAAAGATTTCAGACCCCCAACATGAAACTGTATGATGGGACTACGGATCCTGAAGAGCATATTGCCCGGTATAGGGAGAGGATGGAAATCAATCCTATCCCTCCAGATCTCAAGGAAGCATGCTTATGCAAGGGTTTTGGTTCTACCTTGACAGGATCAGCCTTAAAATGGCTGTTGAATGTTCCTCCTCACTCAATTACTTCGTTTGCTCATTTGGTTAATTTATTTAACAGTCAATTTTCTTGTAGTCGGAGTTTTGAGAAACTAACTGTTAGGGGAGGATTTCTCAATGACCTGTGATCCTCAATTACTGTTGGGTTTGGTGATCCTCACTTCTATTTGAATTAGTGATCCTCAGAAGTGATTCAGGATCAGGATCATGGATCATCTTAAGGATCCTTATACTGACAATTGTCTACTTTGAATATGGTATTGTTTTGCAGGAGTACGAGCTTGGACTTGGTCTTGGCGATATTCCTGGAGCATATTCCATGGCTTATTCCGCACGTGCTTAACTGAAGTGGACGTTATGGAGTTCGTGGAGGACTTGCATGAAATGCGGAATGTTTGTTAGCTTAGATATTTTTCCATTTTTAAAGGGGTAGCGAGCTAAATAGAAAACACTTGGTTATTTTTGGCTACACACACACTCTTAAAACTGCTCTCACCAGCTCTCGTTAATTCACTTGGCGATTACACACTTTTTTACACAATACACTATAGTGATCCTTGTACTTAGCTCGCTATCATCCGAAGTTGTAATACATTTCTTGTTTAATTTGAGTTGGTGATCGGTAGTTTCCATCACCCGAGGTTTTTTATGCCGGAGATCATTCATTGATCAAGGGCTTTTTCCTCGTATAAATCTTCGTGTCACTTATTCATTACATTTCAGAGTGATCCTTATTGTTGTTCATCAATTCAAGCATCATACCTCACAACAGAAAGTTTGGTTGCATTATCATTGCTTGATTTTTGACCAAAACAGTTTGGCGCCCACCGTGGGGCAATTGGTGCTTCATTCCTAAGAAGATTCATACCTTTGTGCTCATTTCGGTTCATAACAACCAGGCAGATGGCTTCCTCAGCGAAGAACACTTCAAGCTTAATGCCCTCATTCAGTTCTTCACAAGGCGTTCCTCCTTTGCCTCCACCACCTTATGGATCCCAGAAGAATGCTGAGAGTGCTGCGAAGAAACAAACCCCCATTTTCCAAAAACCACCAACTTCTTCTGTTTCAACTAATCCTACTACTAATGACCTTTATGCTCTGATTTTGCAGATGAGGAATCATGCACAAGAGCAGGACAAAACCAACGAAAGGATCCTCCGGGAGATCGATGAGATCAAGAAACAGAAGAAATCAGTGGAGGATCACTCCCCTCTGATGCCAAGATCGCTGAACTTCGACACTCAAGTCATAACTTCCCAACACTCAGCAGTTCCGGACGTGCAATACTTGGGTGAATTACCAGGAAGGCGTTATGGAACAGCAACTATGAGTCAGGCATTTGGCTCTCACTTCCAGCCTCAAGGATTCTCTTCTCAACCATCAGGATCCTCTTCTCAGCATCAGGGATACTTCACGTCAGGAGGATATTTGGGAATGCATGCAGTCCAAGGATCCTCCCAGGTCCAAGGATCCTCCCAGGTCCAAGGATCCTCCCAGGTCCAAGGATCCTCCCAGGTCCAAGGATCCTCCCAGGTCCATGGATCCTCCCAGGTCCAAGGATCTTTCCCGGTCCAAGGATCCTCCCTTGTCCCAGGATCCTCTCTGGTTCCAGGATCCTTTCAAGTTCAAGGATCATATCAACTTCAAGGATCCAACGTCCTTCAGGATCAAGGATTCTTGAGAAGTATGCAGCCTCAGAGCTCGGACGTTCATCAAGGAGACTTCATACCAATGCAGACCATTGCTCCCTCTGGTCCTTCAATCATACCAGAGTCTCGTCAATATGGATTCACATCCGCAATTCCAAACACGAATCCTGTGGGAGGTAACACTTTTAATAATTCATATAACACTAACCATGGCTTAATGCAGGATACAGGTATTAATCAGGCTATGGCTAGAGAGCTACAGAAGCTTAAGGATATGATATCCAGTGTACCGGGAGTGGTTAAACCCATTCCTGAAATTGCAGATGGTAGCCATAGGATATCTCGTTTTGCACCACCCTTATGTGATGCTGAGATACCTAAAAGATTCCAGATACCATCTATGAAGCTGTATGATGGTTCGACGGATCCAGAGGAGCATGTAGCTCAGTACAGGGAGAGGATGGAGATCAATCCAATTCCTGAAAGGTTAAAAGAAGCATGTCTATGCAAGGGATTTGGATCCACACTCACAGGATCTGCTCTTAAATGGCTGCTAAGTCTTCCCCCTTACTCTATTACTTCATTTGCTAATCTAGTTAATTTGTTTAATAGTCAATTCTCTTGTAGTAGAAAATTTGAACGATTAACTAGTGATCTATATAGGGTAACACAAGGTCAAAATGAATCACTTAGAGACTACATCACTAAGTTTAGTAAAGGATCCTTAGATATTCCTAACTTGGATATTGCTACGGCTGTAGAAGCCTTTAAAATGGGATTGCTTAGGGATTCATTATTCTATGATGATCTTGTTATGACACCTTGCAGGAATCTTGATGAAGTAAGAACCAGGGCCCTTAGGTTCATCCGCCTAGAGGATGACAAAAGGATCCAGGATAGATTGACAGGATCCTCAAAACAGGAGAAGCAAGGATCCTACTTCAGGAACAACAAATCCAAGTTCTACAACAAGTCTGATAACCAGAATGTGCATGCAGTGGAACAAGAAGAGGATGATGAGGATTATCCTCCTATTTCTGAATACTGTTTTTCTGTTGATAACAATGAACTAATCCTTGCAATGCAGAATCTAGGTGAGAAAGCTAGGTGGCCAAGGAAAAGTGATAAACCAGCCGCTACAAAGGATAAGTCCAAGTGGTGTGCATATCATGAGGATTTTGGGCATCTCACTGAAGAGTGTATTGCACTAAGAAAGGAAATTGGTTACTTGTTGAGCAAGGGGCATTTGAAGGAACTTTTGGGACGGAAGAAGTCAAGGATCCAGGATCCTGAAAGGATCCCGGAAAGAGCTCCTGCCCCTCCAGCAGATGCACAAGTTATAAACTTCATATCCGGTGGATCAGACATTTGTGGTACTTCCTTTTCAGCAGCAAAAAGACATGCCAAGGAAACCAAGATGGATAATGGAGATAGACCCATCCGGACGTCCACTGTCACCGAGGATAAGATCATAACTTTTGATGAGGACGATCGTCTTGATGTCCAGGATCCTCATCATGATGGTCTTGTAATTACATTGTTTATTTCTAACCACTTTGTTCGCAGGATCCTTATAGATGGAGGAAGCTCTGTGAACATCATCCAGCTTGATGTCCTCAAGAAGATGAATATCCCGGAGTCTGATATTGTCCCAAGATCCTCAGTACTTGTGGGATTCAGTGGGGAAACCAAGAACACATTGGGGGACATCAAACTCCCAATCTATATTGAAGGATTGCATTCTTATCAAAAATTTTGTGTTATAGATTGCTTATCTTGTTGCAATGTTATCCTTGGCAGGCCATGGATACATGATATGAAGGCAGTCCCATCCACCTATCATCAATGTGTAAAGCTTCCAAGTCCATGGGGAGTGGTGAAAATTGAGAGTGGTCAACAAGAAGCTAAGAGTGGCAGGTGATGGTATAAGGTGCGAAACAGAGATAGCTGTACAACAGAAACAAAAGGGTGTTAGTGATCCTTATACAAATACAAGGTTATCTGGTGATCCTTCTCAGGATCCTCTATCCTACCATGGGTGCTCCACTTCCTCGGCAGATCCTTTCCATCAGAGATAGAACCCCTTCTGACAAAGAAGAATCGCGGTTTCCAGTTGGTATCATTCTTAGTGACTTTGAAGATGGGGTGTTCTTCACCGGGTTTATGCTTGAGTAGATATCGGTGGGATCCAAATGTTACGAGGTCATACATCTCTGCCAACTCTGACATTCCTAGAGCAATTCCTTCTTGCTCAATGATCCTTTCAAGGGTATATAAGACCCTCCAGATCATTGGCATAGCTTGAATGTAGGAGATGCCGGTGAGGGAGAAGAAAGACTGGGTGAATTCAGGGAAAGGATACGAGTATCCTATTGTGAAAGGAGAGACCGAGAAAGCTACCCATGTTTCAGAAATATAATCACTTAAAACGGTGGGATCAAATGGTTTGAAAACGGTGTTTGCCGGAAAACAGTGGCGGATTCTGTCTATTTGTGGGTCAGTAAAGCAGCATCTTTCTTTCGCTGAATCTTTGATGATCCCCTGGCTCTTAAGAGGACTGTCTTTAGTATGATCCTTAGCCGGAGAGGATCTTAGCATCATCTTGGTCATGAGGGTAGAGAAGAAGATGAACAGAGAAATAAAACGTAAAGGGAGAAGAGGAAGAGAGATACCTGCTTGATCTTTGAATGTGGATTTAAAGGGAGTTTCTCTTGAATTTAAATGCGAATTGATCCCTATCTATAACTTCAATTTATAATGATGGTTTTGCAGGATAATCACCTAAATGACGTCATGCTCGTAACGGCTAGTCCGACTCCAACGACTAGTTATCCGTTGATTTGTTACGGATAAGAACAAAATATAACTCGTTTATTTACATAATTACTCCTTATATTTTGGGGGCAATTGTTAGGGGAGGATTTCTCAATGACCTGTGATCCTCAATTACTGTTGGGTTTGGTGATCCTCACTTCTATTTGAATTAGTGATCCTCAGAAGTGATTCAGGATCAGGATCATGGATCATCTTAAGGATCCTTATACTGACAATTGTCTACTTTGAATATGGTATTGTTTTGCAGGAGTACGAGCTTGGACTTGGTCTTGGCGATATTCCTGGAGCATATTCCATGGCTTATTCCGCACGTGCTTAACTGAAGTGGACGTTATGGAGTTCGTGGAGGACTTGCATGAAATGCGGAATGTTTGTTAGCTTAGATATTTTTCCATTTTTAAAGGGGTAGCGAGCTAAATAGAAAACACTTGGCTATTTTTGGCTACACACACACTCTTACAACTGCTCTCACCAGCTCTCGTTAATTCGCTTGGCGATTACACACTTTTTTACACTATACACTATAGTGATCCTTGTACTTAGCTCGCTATCATCCGAAGTTGTAATACATTTCTTGTTTAATTTGAGTTGGTGATCGGTAGTTTCCATCACCCGAGGTTTTTTATGCCGGAGATTATTCATTGATCATGGGCTTTTTCCTCGTATAAATCTTCGTGTCACTTGTTCATTACATTTCAGAGTGATCCTTATTGTTGTTCATCAATTCAAGCATCATACCTCACAACAGAAAGTTTGGTTGCATTATCATTGCTTGATTTTTGACCAAAACACTAACCAGTGACCTTTACAGGATAACTCAAGGACCTCAGGAATCCTTGAGGGATTATGTGAACAAGTTCAGTCGAGAATCCTTGGATATCCCACATCTTGATGTTGCAACAGCTGTGCAAGCTTTCAAGATGGGGTTACAAAAGGATTCTCAGTTTTAGCAGGATCTTGTAATGAATCCCTGCAGGAATCTCGACGAAGCTCGTAACAGGGCTTTGAGATATATCCGCTTGGAAGATGACAAAAAGATGCAAGAGAGGATGAATTCTACCTCAACCTACGAATCGACCAACAGGAAATCAGAATCCTCGTATAAACCATATCGCTCCAAGCCATATGGTAGAAATGATAACAAGAAAGTGAATGCTGTTGAAGACGAGGATCCTGAAGAATATCCTGAATTATCTAAATACTGCTTTTCTGTTAATATACCTGAGTTAATGTATGCTATGCAGGGTTTAGGAGACAAAGCTAGGTGGCCTCGAAAGAACCAGCAGAAACCTGATTGGAAGGATAAATCCAAGTGGTGTGCCTTCCATGAAGATTTCGGACATGTGACCGAGGATTGCATTGCTCTAAGGAAAGAAATAAGTTACCTGTTAAGCAAGGGATACCTGAAGGATTTGCTGGGAAGAAAAAAGAATAAAGGGCGGGATTCTGAAAGAGCAGCATCACCCCCAGCAGATGCCAAAATAATTAACTTTATTTCGGGGGGATCCGACATTTGTGGGACTTCGTATTCTGCGGCCAAGAAGACATGCAAAGGAAGCAAAGACTGAAAGGGGAGACAAACCGGCCAGGATGACTACCCTTACAACCGATAAAGTGATCACTTTCGATAGTGATGACAGGGATACTGTTCAGGATCCTCACCATGATGCTCTCGTAATAACATTATATGTTGCTAACCATTTTGTACGCAGGATATTAGTGGATAATGGTAGCTCCGTCAACATAATTCAGCTGGAAACATTGAAGAGGATGAATGTATCTCCGATGGACATTACTTCGAAGTCCACTGTGCTCGTTGGTTTCAGTGGAGAAGCTAGGAATACCGTAGGGGAGATAAAGTTACCAGTATATGTTGAAGGGGTCAACTCGATACAACGTTTCTGTGTGATGGACTCCCTGTCCTGCTATAACATCATACTAGGCAGGCCATGGATCCATGATATGAAGGCTGTACCATCGACTTATCATCAGTGCATGAAGATCCCTACCCCTTGGGGGGTTGTCAAGGTTGATAGTGATCAGCAGGAGGCGAAGGAATGCTACTCATCCTCAATGAAATCCTCAACCAAGCCCAAACCAGCATAGCAATTAAAGATGCGGGCCCGGGATATCGTGGAGGCTTCAGAGCAGGATATGAAGAAAGTTATAATGGATCAGGATAATCCTGATATCTCGGTGCTCGTAGGAACCAATATCCCTCAGGATATTGAAGAAAAATTAACTAACTTTTTGAAGTGCAGGATGTCAACATTTGCATGGAAGCATGAGGATATGACAGGCATATCCAAAGACGTTATTACTCACAAGCTTGGAATTGACAGGTCGTTCAAGCCTGTTCAGCAAAAAAGAAGGAAGTTTGCTCCTGAACGAAATATAATCATCCAAGAGGAAGTTGAAAGATTGTTAAAGTCCAAAATGATCAGAGAAGTCAAGTTTTCGAGATGGCTGGCAAATGTGGTCGTAGTACAGAAGAAAAATGGGAAATGGAGGGTCTGTGTAGATTACACAGACTTGAATAAGGCTTGTCCTAAAGACCCATTCCCTCTTCCTCATATCGATGCAATGGTGGATGCTACTGCTGGGCATGAGATGTTAACGTTCATGGACGCATCCTCAGGATTTCAGCAGATTCAAATGGAACCTTCGGACCAGGAGGATACTGCCTTCATGACACCAACAGGTATTTATTGCTATACTGCTATGGCTTTCGGTTTGAAAAATACAGGTGCAACATACCAGAGATTGGTGAATATGATGTTCAAAGATAAGCTGGGGGACACCATGGAGGTATATATTGACGATATGGTGGTGAAATCTAGAAAGGCTGAGGATCACCTCCAGGATATCAAGGGAGCATTTGATATCCTGGATCAATACAACATGAAGCTAAATCCTGCTAAGTGCCATTTCGGAGTGGGAGCAGGAAAGTTTCTAGGATATATGGTGACTAAAAGAGGAATAGAGGCAAGCCCGGAGCAGATTAAAGCCATCCTGGATATCAAATCACCTTCAAATATGAAGGATATTCAACGACTAACAGGCCGAGTAGCAGCGTTGAACAGATTTATTTCAAGATCCTCGGAAAAATGCAAGGAATTTTATGATATCCTCAAAAAGAACAAGAAGTTCGAATGGGGAGCAAAGCATGAAGCAGCCTTGCAGGATTTGAAGCGATATCTCTCAATTGCACCTCTATTGATGAAGCCTGAAAACGGTGAACCATTATCCCTATACCTCGCTGTATCAGGGAATGCTGTAAGTGCCGTTCTTATAAAGGACCATGAAGGTCAACAATATCCTGTCTATTATGTTAGTAAAAGTCTATTAGATGCTGAAACTAGATATTCTCATTTAGAAAAGTTGATACTAGCATTAGTTATGGCATCAACGAAGCTTAGACATTACTTTGAGACACATAGGATTCATGTTAAAACCAATTATCCTGTTAAAAACGTGCTTAGGAAACCAGAAATGTCAGGTAGGATGGCCAAGTGGTCAGTGAAATTGAGTGCTTATGACTTAGTATATGAACCTAGAAATGCCATAAAGTCTCAGGCTTTAGCTAACTTTGTGGCTGATTTTAGTAGTGACATTCAGAACGAAGTAGATTTAGAAGTACAGCAGCAAGGAGAAAACTTAGAATGCTGGACATTATATACTGATGGTGCATCTAACGTAAGAGGTGTAGGTTTAGGTATACTACTAAAATCGCCACAGGGGGACATATTACCCCAGGCTATTAGGTGTGAATTTCCTGTTACTAATAATGAGGCAGAATATGAGGCTTTAATTGCAGGATTAGAGTTGGCTAAAAATATGAATATTAAAAATTTGCAAGTATATGTTGACTCCTTGTTAATCACTAATCATTTTAATGGATCCTATGCAGTTAAGGGAGAGAAGTTAATTGAGTATCTCGAAATTCTCAAAAAATTAGCAGGATATTTCGATATATTTACACTTGAACAGGTACCAAGAGAAGATAATGCTGAAGCTGATGCCTTGGCAAATCTGGGATCATCGGTCAGGATACCGGAAGGAACCCGGATACCAATATTACATATCCTATATCCTGCGACGAATCCTCAGGATAAGGAAGTAATAAGTGTTCAGGATCCTGATGATGACTATCTTGAGGAGGATCCTAAGTCCTGGACAGCTCCAATCATGAGATATCTAAAGGAAGGATACATCCCAAAGAATGAGAATCCTAAAGCCTTTAGGATGAAGGTATCACGATTCACTATTATAAATGATGTTTTGTATAAGAAATCTCTTGCAGGACCATATCTGAGGTGCTTGGAGGATCCTGAAACCAAAGAAGTACTTCAGGATATACACGAAGGGGATTGTGGTAACCATACTGGGGGCAGGTCATTATTCTCAAAAGTATTAAGGACATGATATTATTGGCCGACAATGAGGAGAGATGCCACAGAATATGTTTGAAGATGTGACCCCTGTCAAAGACATAGTAACATGCTACATCAGCCTGCTGAACCATTGTATCCTATTGTTTCCCCTTGGCCATTAATGAAGTGGGGTATGGATATAGTGGGAAAGCTTCCAAAGCCTCCAGGAGGAAAGGTTTTTATGTTAGCAATGACGGATTATTTCTCCAAGTGGGTTGAAGCAGAAGCATTTGTTCAAATTAGAGATCAGGAAGTGGTATCCTTCATAAAAAGGAATATCCTGACTAGGTTTGGAATACCAGCTGAGATAATTTGTGACAACGGATCTCAATTTATAAGTAAAAGGACTACTGACTTCTGCAAGAGTTGGGGAATCAAAATGATTACATCCACCCCGGTACATCCTCAAGCAAACGGATAAGCTGAATCCTCAAACAAGATAATTGTCAACAACTTGAAGAAGAGATTAGGGGCCAAGAAAGGAAGATGGGCAGAAGAATTACCCTTTGTTTTGTGGGCTGATAGAACGACGGTAAAAAATGCAACTGGTCAAACCCCGTTTTCCTTAGTATTTGGAGCAGAAACAGTGATCCCGACAGAAATGGTGACACATACAGCAAGATCCAGCCACAGGAATCCTGAACAGAATCCTGAAGTCCTATGCCAGGAGCAGGATACTATCGATGAGACAAGAGATGCAGCAAAGTTAAGGATGGCAGCGTATCAACAAAGGATATCCAGAGCATATAACAAGAATATAAGGACCAGAAGGTTCAAAGTTGGTGACTGGGTGTTAAGAAAGGCTTTTCAAAATACTACTAATCCTGCTGATGGAAAGCTGGCTCCAAATGGGAAGGACCATATGAGGTTGAATCAGAATCAGGAAAAGGTGCATACCGACTCAAGAATATGGAGGGGGATATGCTGCCGAGATCTTGGAATGCTATACACCTTAAGCTTTATTTCAAGTGAGTTTAGAATTAAATTTCTAACTCAGGATGGTATGAATTCTATCTCTTTTAAATATGTTTGGTTTAATTTACTCTTTGAAACCCAATACTGACTTAAGCATCGGAGGGGTGTTAGCCAAGCTAACACCCACCTTAGTTTGAAGTGTAGGATCAATTCGCGACCTGAATGAGTCGTTCGGAAGAGCTCTAGTCCGTTTCAGAGGCGGAAACTAAGAAACGGATGTAAAAACAGCTTGATTCACACTTTAATCCTCTTGTATATTGATTTTACAATGTTTACAATCAAAGGATAAACCGGCAGCACCTCGGTATCAAATCTGGAATTCGTTACAAATGACAAGCCTATCATCCTATTTATAGTACGTAGGCTTTCGCTTGAAGACACATAGGTCAACTGAAGCGAAACCCACTAATTATACTTCAAGCGAAACCGACAATATAATATCATTCTGTTCAAGAGAAAGCCACTTTTGACTTTTGTAAACTTTGAAACTGTTATGTCTTCTTGTGAGGTGATGTCATTGATGATGTCACTTTGATGATGTCATCATGACATCATGCTTGAACAACTTCGCAACGAACCCGAGACTCGATATAAGACGAAGTCGACAGATGAATGCACTAACAGACTCCCCCTCAGATGTTGACGAGTCTTAAGTGTCGAGTCTTCTCAATCTTCAGTCTTTATCAGTCTTTGGGCTTCCTTCAGGATCTCTATCTGGCTCTATCCTATCTCCAATTCTCTTTCAGGATCTCTGGCTCCTAGCTCTTGCATCTTCAGACACTCTTTCTCTAACAGACTCCCCCTCAACTTGTACTGGGATCGTAGTCTGGCTTTCACAGGTTCAGGTATCGTAACCTGACTTACCTGCATATTCTCTATCCAAAACATAAGTTTCATAAAAGATAAGATATAACAAATTTAGAAACTTTGCTAATCACTTGAAAATACAACCCTGAATACATCATTTTCAAGTATCAAACAAAATGATTTATCATGTCAATTTCTGATGAACCACTTGAATATATATCATGTTCATTTCACACATCTTCAAACACACTTTCCAAACCTGTTCGTCATGAATAGCACTCGGAATTTTGAAATTCAGCTTTTCAACATCAGTTGTCTAAAATCTTTTTGGATTTTTCAAAATTTATGCTAAAACACACCGAAAATCTTTTTGGAATTTTGATATAACCGAAATGAAATGCAGTAAAGAAATATTTACATACAATATTTTTGTGAGTTTGTGTAAGAGGATCATATCAGTTTTTGAGACAAATCACCAACACCGTTAAGCTTGAAACATTTTAAGTTCTAAACGATTCACTTAGATTGTCAGTATACTGATCCACTTAAATTCTCACACAAAGTTCAACTGTTTCGAGATACGATATTAATGTTTTAAGCACTTAAACTTACTCGCGTGTCCCACCTCAGAATATACTCCCGTATCCAGATCCCAATATTCAGTCTTACAGGTGAGTATACCTAGATGATATCTGTAAGGGGTTAAATTGCGAAACCGTGAGAGCTCAGGTCAGAACTTTCGTTCAGCAGAGAGATGACGGCTCGACTTTTGGTGGGTCCCATTTAGAGGATCTTTTTTACAACAGCATTGATTAGCAATTTTATTGTCTCATCATTTATGCTGAGGGCGGCGCTATATTTCAAGCAAGCGGTAAAGTATTCTCCGGGGACTAGGCCATTGCTTCCGCATTATCAGAAGTCCCGGGATAATACCCCAGATATCACTAAGCATAAAGACTTAGTATCTCAGAAAGAGGGGTCCTTCAAACAAGATTTCGGGGGTTACCCATATATCCGAGAGATGTTACCCACGATATAAGCAAGTTTGAATTTAGGTTTATATCTCATCACAATCTACTAAATGTGCAAAAACCTACTGACACATCATCAGTGAGACCGTTTATCACTATTTAACTTTCCATTTCTTTAGCATGCTGTGATCGTCCACTGATGTACTATCATTTCCTCTTTTATACAACAAAACTCATTTTTGATTTTATCATGTTTTTGTCTTTTTCAAATTTTCTAATGTTTTTGGATTTTCTGAAAATTTTTACTCCCCCTAAAATGCAAACACATTTTAGGAAATTTGAAAACAAACTATACAATAAAGTGACAACTGATATCAAATCACTTCAAATCGCCATCCTCTTGGCATAAACAATCAGAACTCCCCCTTTCAACAAACTATTTTCCCATTGTGATTTCAAAACACTTAAGTTTGTTTTAACCAAATGGTTTTTCTGGAAAATTAGTTTTGTTGATTTTTCAAACCACTTGTAGGTTAGGGGTTCATCACATTGTTCTCTAAAATACCACATGTAAGTATGATCCAATCAAGTTCAACTTAATGACCTTGATTAATCATTTAAAGATGAAAACCTCTTCAACCATTTACAGGTTCATTTCACCAACCATAACCACTTGTAAATCAAAATATAACAATTTAAAGATATCACCTGTAGATTTACCAACCAAACCACTTGTAGGATCATTTGCTAAGAAAGATGCCGATACCTGCTCCACTCTTACCAACCTGGGAGCTCCGGCAAGTCAGGATTTTTAGTTTGGAAAAAATTTCCCCCAAGGCTGACCATCCTTGGGAGATTCTGGAACACATCTGTCCCACCAGCACTTTGATTTGTAGAACTCTTTAGCTCCTTTCACTTTTCCTGCAACCATCTTACCAAAAAATATGTTTAACATTTCCATTAAACACCTTTTCAGCATCAAATTCTTTCTTATCAGCAAAGAATTGATCTGAAATCTCAACCCTACCTTTTGATTTCAAATAATCTTTTGTCAATGACGGAAAGTTTTCCTCGTTCAACTCAGGAACGGAATTATCAATCTTTTTCTCAACACATGACTCCTCTGATTTTATGGAATCAGATTCATTGTCAGAACAACTATCTGTTTTAACAACCCACTCTTGTTTACTCAAATCACCTCTTCTTTTGTAAAACCATTTTGAACTTTCTCCTTCCTCAGAAGTAGAATTTTCAAACTTTTTTAACATTTTTCACAGGTTGTTCTTTCTTATCAACACAAGTCTTTCTCAGAACAGAGTTAGAAGAAACTTCCTGTTTTTGGTAGTTGGTCTTGGGGCAATTCCAAGCTATATGTCCAACTTCTTGGCATTTGAAACAGGTTCTTCTGTCAACTCTTTCAACAAACTTTCTCACATTCTTCTTTACTTCAGCAAGAAACTCTTGATTCGACTGCTTCCAGAACGGTTTCTTCTGTTCATCATCTGAACTTCCTCCTGAAACAAATTTTGTTTTTGGTTTATAAGTTTTCTGATATTTATAATTTTCTGATGAAATAAAACCAAGACCCTTCCTTTTGAGATTACCATTATGGTTTGATTTCTTTTGAAAATTATAACCATAACTGTAACCCTTTTTCTTGTTCAATCTCTGTTGGACCCTTGAAGTGTATTTTTTAGGTTTTTCATCAAGATTTAAATCTTTTATTTCAGAAATATTAATTTCTGTTAATTTGAAAACCTGTTTGATCATTTCAGTTTTTACACTTCTTATTAGAAATTCCTCATCAG
Organism: Helianthus tuberosus; assembly: GCA_030545235.1. Classification (NCBI taxonomy): domain Eukaryota; kingdom Viridiplantae; phylum Streptophyta; class Magnoliopsida; order Asterales; family Asteraceae; genus Helianthus; species Helianthus tuberosus. The sequence continues at coordinate 126,044,027 of CM060366.1, forward strand.
AATATAATTTGTCTGAATCATACAAAGTATAAGCCACTTTGATTGATCCATCATTCAAATTAGATTTTGATAACAGGAATTCTCTATTGTAAACCCTGTTAACCGGTGAACTCGGACTCTTTTCTGACGAACTCGGACTATCAGACTCAGACTCCGGTTTTGACTCTTCATCCATATCTAACACCTGATCGACCACTTTCTTTAATAACTCGGACTCATGATCAGTGTCAGACGCTGTGAATGTAACATCAATATTGTCTGGTAATTCATCAATGATTTCAGACTTTAACTTGATGTTGACCGCCTTTTTTAGACGCTCCTCGTTAGGATTCCTTGGAGAATAAGTTTCATGGATCGGGGGCGGACATCTGTTATACTTGACACTTGGTTTCTTACCAGTATCAGTATCTTCAGTCTTTTTCTCCTTGAATGCCTCCAAACCTGCAACAGTAGGATAAACACGATCAATCAAATAATCACAAGTAGTATAACTCAACAGTAATCGTTTAATCCTTTCACTTTCGATCTTTTCAAGCTCCAACTCCTTCTTCAGATTAGCACAGTCTTTGATGTAATCATTTATGACGCTCTGCTTTGTCATTAATGTTGCGCTCATTTTTTCCATTGCTTTTTCAATTTCTGTATTCGTCTTTTTCAGATGATCAACTGTGTTGTTGAGCACATCATATGACTCCTTCACATACTTCACATCAGACAGTAAATCTTCTTTAATCTTCTCTAAATCAGCAATCTTCTTATCTTTCTCCTCACAAACTTTGCAAGATTCTGAACATTTCAAACATGATTTTTCAACTTCAACCATTTTTTCAACTATCTTTTCAACCTCGACAATCTTTTCAACTTCAACGACTTTTTCTACCTCGACGAGTTTCTCTACTTCGACCAGTTTTTCAACTTCAACTATTTTTCCACCACTTTCTCCACTTCAACGATTTTCTCAACTACTTTTTCAATCACTTGATCAACATTTTCTTCTCCAGCTTCTGTCTTTGTCTTTTCATCAGCTTGCATTTTTACTGCTTCCAGCTCTTTCCTCAATCTTGCCATCTTCTTCTGATACAACATCTCCATTTTATCTGCAAAAAACAAGTTAAAACTAGTAGGATCAATGCCTTTTCTAGCTTTGTTGAGATGTTCTTCCTCATCATCAGTATCCACATCACTTCCAAGATCTGGAAATATCGGGATTCTTTTCTCACTAGCCTCATCTTCACCTAGTATTCGAGCAACAAAGCCTGAATCTGATGGAATGTTTTTATCCCAACTAAATCCCTCTGCAACTTTTTCATCATCTTGATGAATAAGTAAAGCTTTCTTCTTTCCATCTTCAATAGCATGAGCATGTGCAGTTTGTGGTTGTTGAGCAATCTGATGGAAAATTGATTTCTGATAATAATTGTTCCTTTCTTGATTCCCGGTTGCTTCTTTGCTTTTGCACTCTCTTTTAAAGTGTCCTTTTCCTTTGCAACGGAAACAGGTAACTTTCGATTTATCAAAACCCAAATGAGAAGTAGCCATTCCTCGAAATTCATCTCTACCAGTAATCTCTTGAAACTTTTCAGCTCTTCTCCAAGCACTCGCTAAACACCATTTGATATCCATCAATTCAAGTTCTTCAGCATCAATTTGGTCATAATCCTCTTTGGTAAGCATCGGATTACCAATCTTCCCACCGATCAAACTTTCGTAAGATTCTAACATAGCAACCAGTGATGCCATGTGTTGCTTGGCAACTTCCGGAGACAGATTCTGACCATTTTGAATGTTTAAAGTAACATTGCACTGAAGATTTGTTGAGTTTTGTCGTTGAGAACTTGATGTTGTGCTGTTTGGATCAAAACTTGAGAATGATGAAGATCCACCACTTTGAGTAACATTACTCTTTGTTCCAGACGAACTGTCAGCACTAAAACCAGTTTGAATCTTCGGGCTAGGACTAGGAGTAGCCTCAAACTTGTTTCCTCGATAATACAAACTAACATCTTGTTTAGCATTTGGATTTGTCATGATAGCTGTTTTCTGAATATCCAGCTCCTGCTCTTCAATCTTTTGAATGAATTGTGCCAGATTCATATTCTCAGACTTTCTTGTGTGTTTTAAAATCATCAAATAAGTTCCCCACTTTTGTTGTGGTAGTGCTTCAGCTAGTTTATCAACCCACTCATCATCATCTTTCTCAATGTTAAATCTTTTCATTTCCAAGACTAGATGACAATATCTATCAATGGTCATTTTTGTTGTTTCATGGTCAAAAGCTACAAACTTGTCAAAAGACTTCTTCAACAACTCCTTTTCCATGTTTCAAAGTCAAGGCTTCACAAACACAAACTTTCTTGTTTTAAAAATACTGTTTTCAAACAAGCTGTATCACCTTATAAAACACCTCGTGAAACACCTCGAGATACAAAAACAAATGATCAGTTTAAATGAACTGAATACGTAAAAGTGTGTCGGCGTAATCAATCTAAGACTCGTGTCGAAGATTTACGGATTCGTTCCAATGTTGTTCGGGTGAGATCACTGAATGAATGAACTTGATCGGATGAACCAAGTAATATGGGCTTTGAATGAACACAGCTCTATACTCCAACTTTTAATTGGGCCTCTCGAGCTAAGTAATCAATTGGGCCGAAAAAATCAATGAGCCGGTTGTAATATGTTGTAATATGCAAGATGAGTTTGTTGTAATATGTTGTAAGCCTTGTGCTGACACAATTTATGTCCTGTATAAAAGCAACTAATGGGCCAGACACATATACACGTGAACTGTTATTGATATACTGAAACAATTAATATAGATCACATGTACTCTCAGTGTTAATATCCGACAACACATTTAAAGATCACATGCACACACGACAAAGTTCTTGAATCTCAACAAAGAAATGTGATTTTCAAAAGATACACATACAATGCATTAATGATTTCACATGCAGTTTGATATTATCAAAGACAATTTTCCGACAATCTACAACACACAAAAACAATGATTGGGCCAAAAACAGAAGTCACATGGGCCAGAACACATAATCACGACTGATTGGACCAATTAATATGTTTTATCAATTCAATTAATTGTGTCGACAATATCTACTGATTGGGCAGACCTCACATGCATCGAATACAACAACCACTTAATACAATCACATGCATATGTTGACAACCACTTTTTACGTTTCACACAACTCGATACATTTTCAAGCGGTTCACATAATACAATGCACGTTCAAGCGGTCACACAACTAATTTCAAGCGGACAGTCGTTTTCAAGCGAACTACCAGATGACATCAGCATATCGAACACAAATTTCATGCGAACACATGATTTTAACCAGTTTTAAGTCGATTTAAGATCTGAAACTTTCCAGGATTTGTTAAAACATGATTACGCACATTATGTGAGAATTTGAGCCGATTTTAACCGTGAAAAAATTATCAATTTTGAAAAAGAAGGTGTAGAAGTTAGAAATTGTGATGAAAATAGGCTATTTTGGTATGAACTCCTCGTCCTGAGCTCTGATACCACTTGTAGGATCGGTTTGCGACCCGAACGAGTCGTTCAGAAGAGATTTTATCAGTTTCAGATGCGGAAACTAAGAAACCGACGTCGAAACAGCTTGCTTATCACTTTAAACACTGATTTGATTGATATAATATCGTTTACAATCAGTCTTCAAAATACTCACTTGTAGGATCGATTCGCGACCTGAATGAGTCGTTCGGAAGAGCTCTAGTCCGTTTCAGAGGCGGAAACTATGAAACGGATGTAAAAACAGCTTGATTCACACTTTAATCCTCTTGTATATTGATTTTACAATGTTTACAATTAAAGGATAAACCGGCAGCACCTCGGTATCAAATCTGGAATTTGTTACAAATGACAAGCCTATCATCCTATTTATAGTACTCAGGCTTTCGATTGAAGACACATAGGTCAACTGAAGCGAAACCCACTAATTATACTTCAAGCGAAACCGACAATATAATATCATTCTGTTCAAGCGAAAGCCACTTTTGACTTTTGTAAACTTTGAAACTGTTATGTCTTCTTGTGATGTCATTGATGATGTTATCATGACATCATGCTTGAACAACTTCGCAACGAACCCGAGACTCGATATAAGACGAAGTCGACAGATGAATGCACTAACAGAAGAAGTTTTGCAGTATATGCTTCGGGATATAGCTCCGGGATACACACTCAGGATACTTCGGAAGATTAGAGGATTGGCCCCCTCTCTCACGTATAAGGGATACTGATCCCTTCACAGGTTTAAAGGTATTCACCTTTCTTTCGACTTGGGTTTAAACACCCCGCCTGGAGCGCAAGTTATTCGGGAATAGTTCAAGGTGGCGGGACCAGTCCATGTAAACAATTTCATTACTGTTGGCTATGTCCTGAATCCTAAAGGTATATGAGGAATGATCACCCTCTCTCACGAAGGGTATTTTCATACTCTCTAAGGTTTAAAGGTTTTCACCTTTCTAAGTCTTGGAGTTTATACACTCCCGCCTGTAGCGCACGAAAATTTGGGATTTCCCCCAGAATACAAGGGATTTATCTCCAGTACATTCTTGGGTTTTACCCCTGTAACATGAAAAATTGTCTATACAATTGGAACTGATATCCAGAAGATTTCTAAGTATTTGAAGACATTGTACACATGGGACATTCCTACTGAGGCAATGGTGTAAAGCTCAAAGGATAAGGCTAGGACCTAATACACTAAGTGTCTCAGACAGGGGACATCTTCATTGGAAGAGTTGCAAAGGGATTGAAGTGTAACACCTGTGTCATTTCAACCATCAAACAAATGCCAAACCAATGAAATATTGTATTTCATACTTTGGACTTGTAAAAATATGTGTATCGATTGCACATATCAACTCTTGTTTCGATTTCAAGCTCTAAATCGCTTTCTGGAAGGTTATACACGCACTGATGCGTAAATATAACCAGTTTAATGCAACGAACACTCCGGAATAGTGAAATAGGCTTAACATACCTTAAATAACCTTTACATAACTTATATATAAGTTTTGGAAGGTTTGGTGTGGTGAAATCAAGTTATATCGCTTACAGGGACTAAAGTTGACAAACTGCGAAAGTATGCCAATTTGAACTGTAACAGACATTCCGGAACATGACCATAAGTTAAACACACCATAAATATCCTTTACATAGCTTAGAAATAGGCTTTAATGGGTTCGGTGTGCTAAAATAAACTTTTGGGTCATTCAGGGACTAAAAGTGTCAAAAAGTGCACAAGTTTGCATTTTCGCGCATAACTTACGTTCTGAATACATCCGGACATCCAAAAATTTACGTGAGCATGACTATATTATATTTTAGTGCTCGCCATAAGAAAAATCCATTCGTCGCATCATTTGGTTCGTTTTTCGCATTCGGGACCAGATTCGATGTATTAGCCGTTGTTTAATTCACAACCACACATTCTAAACTTGCTTAGTCAGCGGATAAGGATGGAATTTAAACACCTAAACACCATAACTTTGCAACACATGTATGGATGGAATTTAAACACCTAAACACCATAACTTTGCAACACATGTATGGATGGAATTTAAACACCTAAACACCATAACTTTGCAACACATGTATGGATGGAATTTAAACACCTAAACACCATAACTTTGCAACACATGTACGGATGGGATTAAGGCACGTTTTCCATGAAACGATCTTAACGGTTCGGGTATTCCTATAAATACCCCATACCCCCCATTGCTAAAATCACTAGAAACTTGATTTGAGAAACTCTAAGTTGAAACATTTGTTTCATACCTGAGATTTTTGAATCGAGTTTAGCATTCGGGGACCCTTCGTAAGTATTCTTTCGTTCTTTTCCTTATTTTATTGCTTTTCGAGTCAGAAAGTCAAACTTTGTTTGACTTTCAGCGTTGACCAGTAATGGTCAATGCGAAGTTCGTTTGAACTTCGCAACGTGAGTGTAATCACGTTGGTCATAGTCCCTTGGGACTATGCCCACTGATTACCACGTTGTCTAGGGTCGTAGGGTAGGCGATCTAATAAATCGCCTATACCTTCGAACCCGACCCAGTTTGGTCGATCATTAGGATCCGACCAAATACATTAGGTGACCCTAGTATAGGGCATAACCTTCCGAGGTTATACCCTATGGTCACATCGTTTAAGTAGTTGTATGATAGGAAGTTTATATGCCTTAGGTAAATTACCAGAATACCCTTTTCATGTATAATTGGTAATTAAGCATATGTAACCTAAACCTTTGTCACATAACTGATTATGTAACATGTTTAAGGCATATAACACTTGTCATAGGACTAGTTAGGCGGTCCGAACGCGTTTCACGCGAACGACGCGTTAAAGTAGCATAAGCTACCTAAACGGGTCGTAATGGGTCGTAGACACTTAGGTTAAGTTTCATTTAGTATGTAGGCTTTGTTAAACCAAATGACACGAGTCTCTACACTCGTTTGGTTTACAAACCCTAATGCTACCCGATCTTCCGATTTAGGTCCGGTTTATTAATGTAGCTACCTATACTAGGTGCCGTTTGATATCCGCGATCTCTAGCATTGTTTGGTTGTTACTCAAGGACTACTGAGCAATCTCAAGTGAGTACATAGACCCCTCTTTTACTGTTTTCCAAACTGTTTTGGGGTGGAACACATGTGCCTACTTGTTACTTTCATGTTTTCCTGTTTTAACATCATATACTGCTATGTTCGTTAGTACATTATAGTACATGATTTTATGACATTTCATGCTAGGTGTGCCCAATTGTGTGCATTACTTAGTACATCGTTTTACATGACATTTTGACATAGACATTTGACATAGACATTTCGGCATAGACATTTTAACATGATTGACATTTGATCATGCATTTCCCACAAAACATAACTTTGATTTAAACCAAGTTTTACTTCAATACTTTGTTTTTGTGCATATGGTTTAGTTGAGACATTTCACTTGCCATACATGACATTTTGACATAGACATTTGACACGGATATTTGACATAGACATTTTGATATGATTTACATCTTGACATGAATACTTTGACATATTACCCAATACATTTGACAATTGATTTAAACATAGACTTCTTACATTGGTTGGTTTGGTTTGATTAAGTGATTAAGTAACGATGCGTGTCTAATATGATACAAGCATGGTGGATACGCCGCTGGTACTTCCTATATATAAGTGTTTGTATGGTATTACATATCGTAGCGTTATTTGAATCATTTCAGTTTGAGACATAGAACATTTTATACAAATAACATACTTTTCACAAGACATTGTTTTACAAACAACTTATCTTATACATACCCATTTTACTATGGTTATTCATTTAACCATACATTATTCACTTATTTTATACATATCATCTGAACTCATTGTTTTTCAAACGATTTACAAAACAAAGCAAATTACAAGGTTCATGACTAAACATTTTCTCAAACATAAGTCATGGAACCTATTTTCAAAAAACCTATGTATCTCACAGGCATTTTTATGCTGACGTACCTATTTTCACATGTGTTTTTCAGGAACTGTTGCATAAGATGATCAAGATACATATAGGCAGACTTGGGCTTTAGTGACAATAAAAGATGCAAGACTAGTTAATTATGTTGTATTTCTTGTTTGTTAAGACATTGTAACACTTTTAGTCAATAAAACGAAACTTCAATTGCCATGGATTTGAAACAATTAATTCTGTTACAACACTCCCCGATGTTTCCGCCACGTTTTGTATGTTCCACGTGGTCGGGGTGTGACAGAAAAGATGGTATCAGAGCCAATGGTTATAGGGAATTAGGTTATTAGTAATGCTTTGACCTAGTCTATAACTTTCTTAGGACCCTAACGCGAGTTTACTTGCGTTTAGTCATAAAACAATACCGTCACCTATCCTTAGGCGACGACCACAACAAGCACATAAATTTCAAAACCGCTTTGAAAACTAATCATCTGTTCTATGATGATTGATTACTAGGTTTTGAACCCTCTATTGTAAGGTTTTGAACCCTCTGTTATACGGTTTTGAACCCCTTTGAGTTTTCAAAATCTCGTCAAGGTTTTGGGTTTTAAATAATGTGAACACGTGCAAACTGGAAGGGTGAATGCCTGTATTATGGGTTTTCTGGCTAGGCAAGCACTTCGTATACATCTCATCAGACGCGAGACCAGTTGTGCTTACCTGGGAATTCTTGGGATGAGTGTTCACTTATAGGCGAGCATGTCTTCGCGATACATTATATTGACCCGCTTACTTTGATTAGTCACTGTCTCATTTGTTTGCCTTTGGTAACAAACAAATGGTCACAATCTGCATGCCTTGTCATTTTCTTTTGACTATCTTTCGCTTGTTTCCTCCTATGCCTTTCGTTATCTTCAAGATGCTTCTTCATCGCAACAACAATGTCCGAACCAGGTGCTGCAATTTCCCAGCGAATAGGCGACTTACTCCAGAGGACCGTTGACTTAGCTATCACCATGACACGCCTCAGGGATGAAGCTGTATAAGGGAACTGCTCCTTGGTGCGATCAATGCCATCGTCATTATTCAAATCAAATACCATGTTACAAATGTACCCACGGTGGACGATGGAGACATTTGGTTAACATGTGTCGCTTTGCTGTTCAAAGCAAAGCAGTTGCAAACCCTGTTGCTACTTAACCTTCAAGTTCTGTTTCATATGTCGCCTTGGCATATCTAGCGCCTCAACCTCATGAACTTTCTACTTTGTGTATCGACTTAAGCACGCCTAGTGCAAGGTGTCGAAGCACCTCTCGTTACACAAATTTCAAAATCCATAAAGGATCTTTCTATCCTCATAATCAGATCCTTGTGGATGAATATCACTCAAATCGGAGCCCTTAATTGAATTATTCGTATGCCTTAATACGTACATTACCATTCAATAAGGACAAAGCCGAATTCTTATTTAGATCTTCTTATCTTCATAGTTAAATTCTAATGATTTAAGTGCCGCATGGAATCCACGGATTGGATTCCTGGTGTGCTTTAAATATCCGTGTCCAAAGATAACAAAGTAAAGATCAAGTTAAACAACTATGTGATTATGTGCTTATGTGTTTCCTTTTATGTTTTTGGTGTAATCCAAGTTTTGTTATCCAAATCCTCGTAGAATCTTCCATATCTTTGTATAAGGAAATTCAAAGTAGGATATCCAAAGGTACTATATTAAATCCTCAATGGGATTTTACGTAATAGTAAAGACCCTCGGATTATATTGTACTATTCCATAATTAGACCCCTGAGTGGTCTAGGTAAACAGATTGATCCAAAAATCTGGTTAGGAATATCATGTGATGATATAGCTGAAAGGACTCCTTGGTGGTCTAATTAAAAGGATCCTTTGATGATCTAATTAAAAGGACCCTATGGTAGTCTAGTCACACTCATCATCAGGTTTGATTTTTCCTCCCCTTCACATTTCAGACAAATTGTGCGGACTATGCAAGGAATTGCGTAATTATGGATGCATACATAATTATGAAATTCGGTGCACAGAAACCACAGCGAATTTTGTCATGTGTCTATTCCGTTCATTTTTGTTTCTGAAGATGTAAAATGACTATTCCGTTCATTTTTGTTTCTGAAGATGTAAAATGACTATTCCGTTCATTTTTGTTTCTGAAGATGTAAAATGACTATTCCGTTCATTTTTGTTTCTGAAGATGTAAAATGACTATTCCGTTCATTTTTGTTTCTGAAGATGTAAAATGACTATTCCGTTCATTTTTGTTTCTGAAGATGTAAAATGACTATTCTGTTCATTTTTGTTTCTGAAGATGTAAAATGACTATTCCGTTCATTTTTGTTTCTGAAGATGTAAAATGACTATTCTGTTCATTTTTGTTTCTGAAGATGTAAAATGACTATTCTGTCCATTTTTGTTTCTGAAGATGTAAAATGACTATTCTGTTCATTTTTGTTTCTGAAGATGTAAAATGACTATTCTGTCCATTTTTGTTTCTGAAGATGTAAAATGACTATTCCGTTCATTTTTGTTTCTGAAGATATAAAATGACTATTCTGTTCATTTTAGTTTCTAAAGAATGCCTGTTGAGAATAACTCTGTTCATTTTTCATTTCTGAAAAATGTTCGTTAAAGAGAAATTACAGGATTACGTCTTGTTCATCTTTGATGGTTATTTAACACAAAGTCACAAATAGACTCCTACGAATTAATTTCGGGACGAAATTTCCTAAAGTAGGGGAGACTGTAACACCTGTGTCATTTCAACCATCAAACAAATGCCAAACCAATGAAATATTGTATTTCATACTTTGGACTTGTAAAAATATGTGTATCGATTGCACACATCAACTCTTGTTTCGATTTCAAGCTCTAAATCGCTTTCTGGAAGGTTATACACGCACTGATGCGTAAATATAACCAGTTTAATGCAACGAACACTCCGGAATAGTGAAATAGGCTTAACATACCTTAAATAACCTTTACATAACTTATATATAAGTTTTGGAAGGTTTGGTGTGGTGAAATCAAGTTATATCGCTTACAGGGACTAAAGTTGACAAACTGCGAAAGTATGCCAATTTGAACTGTAACAGACATTCCGGAACATGACCATAAGTTAAACACACCATAAATATCCTTTACATAGCTTAGAAATAGGCTTTAATGGGTTCGGTGTGCTAAAATAAACTTTTGGGTCATTCAGGGACTAAAAGTGTCAAAAAGTGCACAAGTTTGCATTTTCACGCATAACTTACGTTCTGAATACATCCGGACATCCAAAAATTTATGTGAGCATGACTATATTATATTTTAGTGCTCGCCATAAGAAAAATCCATTCGTCGCGTCATTTGGTTCGTTTTTCGCATTCGGGACCAGATTCGATGTATTAGCCGTTGTTTAATTCACAACCACACATTCTAAACTTGCTTAGTCAGCGGATAAGGATGGAATTTAAACACCTAAACACCATAACTTTGCAACACATGTATGGATGGAATTTAAACACCTAAACACCATAACTTTGCAACACATGTATGGATGGAATTTAAACACCTAAACACCATAACTTTGCAACAATGTATGGATGGAATTTAAACACCTAAACACCATAACTTTGCAACACATGTATGGATGGAATTTAAACACCTAAACACCATAACTTTGCAACACATGTATGGATGGAATTTAAACACCTAAACACCATAACTTTGCAACACATGTATGGATGGGATTAAGGCACGTTTTCCATGAAACGATCTTAACGGTTCGGGTATTCCTATAAATACCCCATACCCCCCATTGATAAAATCACTAGAAACTTGATTTGAGAAACTCTAAGTTGAAACATTTGTTTCATACCTGAGATTTTTGAATCGAGTTTAGCATTCGGGGACCCTTCGTAAGTATTCTTTTGTTCTTTTCCTTATTTTATTGCTTTTCGAGTCAGAAAGTCAAACTTTGTTTGACTTTCAGCGTTGACCAGTAATGGTCAATGCGAAGTTCGTTTGAACTTCGCAACGTGAGTGTAATCACGTTGGTCATAGTCCCTTGGGACTATGCCCACTGATTACCACGTTGTCTAGGGTCGTAGGGTAGGCGATCTAATAAATCGCCTATACCTTCGAACCCGACCCAGTTTGGTCGATCATTAGGATCCGACCAAATACATTAGGTGACCCTAGTATAGGGCATAACCTTCCGAGGTTATACCCTATGGTCACATCGTTTAAGTAGTTGTATGATAGGAAGTTTATATGCCTTAGGTAAATTACCAGAATACCCTTTTCATGTATAATTGGTAATTAAGCATATGTAACCTAAACCTTTGTCACATAACTGATTATGTAACATGTTTAAGGCATATAACACTTGTCATAGGACTAGTTAGGCGGTCCGAACGCGTTTCACGCGAACGACGCGTTAAAGTAGCATAAGCTACCTAAACGGGTCGTAATGGGTCGTAGACACTTAGGTTAAGTTTCATTTAGTATGTAGGCTTTGTTAAACTAAATGACACGAGTCTCTACACTCGTTTGGTTTACAAACCCTAATGCTACCCGATCTTCCGATTTAGGTCCGGTTTATTAATGTAGCTACCTATACTAGGTGCCGTTTGATATCCGCGATCTCTAGCATTGTTTGGTTGTTACTCAAGGACTACTGAGCAATCTCAAGTGAGTACATAGACCCCTCTTTTACTGTTTTCCAAACTGTTTTGGGGTGGAACACATGTGCCTACTTGTTACTTTCATGTTTTCCTGTTTTAACATCATATACTGCTATGTTCGTTAGTACATTATAGTACATGATTTTATGACATTTCATGCTAGGTGTGCCCAATTGTGTGCATTACTTAGTACATCGTTTTACATGACATTTTGACATAGACATTTGACATAGACATTTCGGCATAGACATTTTAACATGATTGACATTTGATCATGCATTTCCCACAAAACATAACTTTGATTTAAACCAAGTTTTACTTCAATACTTTGTTTTTGTGCATATGGTTTAGTTGAGACATTTCACTTGCCATACATGACATTTTGACATAGACATTTGACACGGATATTTGACATAGACATTTTGATATGATTTACATCTTGACATGAATACTTTGACATATTACCCAATACATTTGACAATTGATTTAAACATAGACTTCTTACATTGGTTGGTTTGGTTTGATTAAGTGATTAAGTAACGATGCGTGTCTAATATGATACAAGCATGGTGGATACGCCGCTGGTACTTCCTATATATAAGTGTTTGTATGGTATTACATATCGTAGCGTTATTTGAATCATTTCAGTTTGAGACATAGAACATTTTATACAAATAACATACTTTTCACAAGACATTGTTTTACAAACAACTTATCTTATACATACCCATTTTACTATGGTTATTCATTTAACCATACATTATTCACTTATTTTATACATATCATCTGAACTCATTGTTTTTCAAACGATTTACAAAACAAAGCAAATTACAAGGTTCATGACTAAACATTTTCTCAAACATAAGTCATGGAACCTATTTTCACAAAACCTATGTATCTCACAGGCATTTTTATGCTGACGTACCTATTTTCACATGTGTTTTTCAGGAACTGTTGCATAAGATGATCAAGATACATATAGGCAGACTTGGGCTTTAGTGACAATAAAAGATGCAAGACTAGTTAATTATGTTGTATTTCTTGTTTGTTAAGACATTGTAACACTTTTAGTCAATAAAACGAAACTTCAATTGCCATGGATTTGAAACAATTAATTCTGTTACAACACTCCCCGATGTTTCCGCTACGTTTTGTATGTTCTACGTGGTCGGGGTGTGACATGAAGTTTGAGAATAGGGTTATACCCTATTCCTGGTATGATCTTTCCTTTGTAAACGTTATTTAAGTTTTTGACAATACTATGTTTGGCAAAAGGTTAAACATCCTGATTAGGATAAATTCTCGGGATATATTCTCAAAAAATATTTTCAAAATACTTTTCAGGATATTTGATTAAAATATTTGAAACTGATACTAGTTTGAAACTTTGATCAAAAAAGTATTGTCAAAACAGGTTTTGGAAAGTGGACTGTCTTTCCTATGAAGATTGATTGAATTTTTAGAAGTTTTATTTAAAGTTTTCGTAATATATCACCGAGTATATTTTGCAAAACTAAGGTCTGTAATAAGAAAGACAGAAAGTAATAGCCAGAAAAATGAAAGATGAAATTATTTGAAATAAACGGTACTAGTTGATAACCGAAGGCTTCATCCTGAAACCCAGGACCCATCCACCTTCGGCTATCAAATTGTTTTGATGCGGAAATAAAAATTGTTCATAAGACATAAAATTGTACAAACAAAAGGAAATAAGTTTTAGGGGGCAGCGCCTTCTTTGTTCGTGGTAATTTCAGCAGCATTCGTCTCGGGATCCACCTCAGCATTCCTCTCGGCATCGGAGGCATTTTCAACTGCTTTGGAAGATCCTTCGGCAGCTGGTTTGGAAGAAGTGCCACTGAGGTTCTTTAGCTTTGTTTCCCTGGCACCGACGTCCCAAGAAGGGCATTCAAAGCCTAGTGCTTTGGCTTCATGGGCCATTTTCAACCTGGCCCGGAGGAGAGAAGTGACGACGGAACTCTTAAGGCTTTCCCGGTAGCTAACCATATCCCGTTCATGTTGCGCATGGGCAGCGTCAAGATCAGCTTGGGCTTGGAGAGTAGCTTTGTTGAGAGCAGTCTGATGTTCTTGAGTCATAGCCTTGAACTTCTCCTCGTAATGACGAGATTTAGCGGCTGCAATCATGCCTTGGTCGGAGATCGTGACTTCAGCTTTCTTTAACTTGGATTCAAGCGTCTTGTTGAGCCCGCAGGATTCTTGATACAGATGAACTAGACGTTCAAGACCCTGCAAAAATAAGAATAAAGGTATTGATTTTGATAAATCCATGTGAATGGAATAAGCTGCAGGATATGGTTTGAGAATACTAACCTGGTTGAGAAAGGAGGTCATAAACCCGCTTGCTTCGATGAACCCATAATTCTCATAGGGAAATGTGTCAGAAATAAGGGGGAATCGGGTTCTTTCCTTTTACGGGAGCTTGAACTCCAGGGCTTGGTAGCTGGCGAAGGTTTGGTAATGACAATGGCTTTGGAACCACTGGGTTTGGATGAGGCTGTGGCCTTGGGACTTGGCTCCTTCTTAATTTGAACCTGATCAGAATAGCTGTCCAACTCGTCGAGGTCAAAAACTTCAGGGATCTTGGCTGGTGCTGCATAAAGGGAAAAATTCTACATCTTTATTACTCTTCATTTTATTATATTGTGTTAACTAATTATTTTGAGAGTAATCCTCACCAGACATTTCAGATGAGGAGTATTGACTGGAACTCGGGATATGTGTGGTAAAACTCCTGTCTATTGCAGGTAGTTGGTAAACAGTCTTGATTCTTTTCTCTGATTCCGCAGTAGGGGGAGCTACTTCCTTGAAATTTACTGTAAAGGAATCAAAAAGAAGGATATTAGCAAAAGATAAAAATCTAAAGGTACATGGGAGTATTCATAACCCTACCGGTGGTTAACCACTCCACCGGAAGGCTAGCACCCTCAGCAATGGAGTCTCGTTTGACAAAAAAGAACTTGCGTTGCCATCCATCTTCGTTTTTGGTCGCTTTAAGAATAAGGGGTTTGTTGGAAGTCGAAAAAAGCAAAAAACGGCTAGAACCATGAGATCGAAGGCGGTAAGCGATGGGCAGATCTTCAATACAAAGGTCAGGACAGTGAAGGTTTTTAATTTGGTTTAGAACAATTAATACCCTCCAGACCATGGGCATGGTCTGAGCAAAAGAAATACCTGTGGTCCGGAAAAATTGCATCATAAATTCAGGAAAAGGGTATCGGAGACCTAGCGAGAAAGGGTATGCTGGAAAGCAAACCCAATCAGTAGAAGAAATATCCGATCGAATTGACCGATCGAATGGTCTAAAGACAGTGTTATCTGGGAAAGCACCGGAAGCTCTCAAAGCCGCAATGTCTGCGTTATCAAAGGCACAGACTTCCTTCTCAGGATTTTTGAGAAGATTCTGTTGAATAAAGATCTCGGATGATTCACCAGTTTGGGAATGAGTTCTGGCGGCCATTGCAGGTGAAGAAAGAAAAATTGATAAAAGATGAACGAAAAGTAGGGAATTACCTGGAGACTTCGTTGGAGATATTTGCTTTTCAAACAAGAAGAGAGAAGATATAGGAGCATTGTGGATCTCCATCGAGTTAAAAGCGCGTCGGAAGTTATGATGTGATCTTGACCGTCGTCTCGATTTAATTGCCTTAATTTACGAGATAAAACTTTTAAAATATATCCGTTGGATTGGTATACCAACAGATATATTTGGGGACAATTGCTATGGGTCATTTTCTGAGCGTATATATCTTGACTAATATCCTGCTTTTAATTGTTTATTTGTGACCAGGATACTGGACTGGGATATTGCTAACATCCTGAGCGATATCCCGAGGTTGATTGAATTAACCACGTGCAGGTTAAAGGCTGGGGGTTACTAACAGTAAAATGGACTTCTTCTCCTCAAGACTCGGGCGTATTTGTTATGGGAGAGACGTTGAACCCGAAAGACCAGGTCTACAACGTTCGAGTGGGGAATATTCGCCGGATCCCGGTTTATTAGGATAGTTTGTTACACTTCTTTTACTATAAATAGATGAGGGCGGATCAGATTAAGGCACACAACTTTCACACTTTCAAACACTTTTGCTCTAGCTCACTGCAAACACTACACACAACACTTGTATTCGAATTACATTGTAACACATAGTTGATCCGCACCACATCCTGCACTGTATCCTGATATTTAAAGCAATAGAAGAACAAGGCAGCTGCGATTGTCAGCTCCCGAGGTTTTGTGCCGGTGATCTGGATTGATCAAGGGCTTTCCTCGTACATCACGTGTCAACTTTTACCTTTTTGCTCGTTGTTTGATCACAGATACAACTCTATATCCCGAGCCGTATCCTGAAATTGTTTTTATAATCAACTTGGTCAATATATTTTTCATACATATTTCTAGCACACTACCTCACTTAACTAATTTGATCACTAAATTGCTTCGGTAATTTTTTACCAAAACAGTGCTTAAGTCGATACACAAGGTAGAAAGTTCATGAGGTTGATGTGCTAGATATGCCAAGGCGACATATGAAACAGAATTTGGAGGTTGAGCAGCAACAGGATTTGAACAGCTTTGCTTTGGATAGCAATGCGGTACATTTTAACCAAATGTCCCCATCGTTCACAGTGGGTACATTTGAATCAGGGTATTTAATTCAGATGATGATGGTTGCATTGATTGCACCAAGGAGCGGTTCCCTCGTACGGCTTCATCCCTGAGGCGAGTCATAGTGATAGCTAAATCAACGGTCCTCTGGAGTACGACGCCTATTTGTTGGGATATTGTAGCACATGGTTCGGATACTTGATTGTTGTTGCGATGAAGAGGCATCTTGAAGATAATGAAAGGCATGGGAGGAGGCAAGCGAGATGTTATCGGACAATCAAAACAGAAGGACAACGCATAAAAATTGCGACCATTTATTTGTTACCTATGGCAAACAAATGAGACGGTGACTAATCAAAGTAAGTGGGTCATATTAATGTATCGCGAAGACATGCTTTAGCCTATAAGTGGACACTCACCCCAAGAGTTCCCAGGTAAGAGTGACTGGCCCGATTACGTGGATTTGTACGAACACTCTAGCCTTAGACAGAAAGCTCAGAGTACAGGCATCCGCCCTTCCAGATTGCACGTGTTCACATTATAAGACCCAACCTTGATGAGATTTTGAAAACTTTGAAGGTTCAAAACCTTATAATAAATCATTCTAGAACAGATGATTAGTTATCAAAGCAGATTCGAAATTTGTGTTCTTGTTGTGGTTGTCACCTAAGGATAAGTGACGGTATTGTTTTAAGATCTAAACACAAGGATCTTGTGTTAGGGTCCTAGGAAGGTTATAGACTAGGTCAAAGCATTACTAATAACCTAATTCATTATAACCATGAGCTCTGATACCAACTTTTCTGTCACACCCCGACCACGAAAAAAACAACAAATCGTGGCGGAAACATCGGGGAGTGTTGTAACAAAATCATTGTTTCATAACACATGGATTGAAGTTCTGTTTTATTGAATTAAATGTTTTACATTACATTGAAATTAGAAACAAAACATGAACAAGAAGACTTTCATTGTTATTAAGTCACTAAGGCCTCATCCGTTCCTATGTGAGCATGCATCAATATCATCATCAAATATCACCAACTATGGTACCTGAAACACATGTGAAAATACGTCAGCATAAAAATGCCGGCGAGTACATAGGTTTTATGTGAGTATCAGATTCATGGCTCATTTATATTTTGAAAATAACTTGAATACCTTTGTTAATTGATAATTAGAAAAACCAACTTATGTAAAATGTTTGTAATGCAAATTAAAATAACCAAGTCAAAACAAATTTGTTTTTATAAAACCTCGATACCATGAATCTTAACTCAAAAACATTTGTTTAAGTAAACCCAAATTGTAAATCAACTTTGAAATAAAACTCGAATGTTTTATATTTTTAGAAAAACCTTGTAATATAACTTTGTTTTGATAACCTTGCCCAAGTGATCTAGATAATGCAACGATATATAATGTGTTAAAAGCACTTATATATAGGAAGTACCAGCGGCGTATCCACCATGCTTTTAATACATTATACCCGCCCCGTTACCTAATCACTTCCCTAACCCAATGGTTCAAACAGTTTCAAACGGTTCACACAATCAATCAGATTCAAACGGTTCACATAATCAATCAGATTCAAACGGTTCACATAATCAATCAATATCAAATGGTTCACATAATCAATCAGATTCAAACGGTTCACATAATCAATCAGATTCAAACGGTTCACATAGAACAAACAATTTCAACGGTTCAAAACAATTCAAAATGTAAAACAATGTGTCCATATGCTGGATGAACATATGCAATAAAATGTAACATGAAAATCAATGTGCTAGCATGCTAAGAGAACGTACATAGCAAAACATAATGAAATCATGTACTATATACGTACTAATGAACATAGCAAGTATATAATATAAAAGCATGAAAAACACGAAAGTAACAAGTAGGCACATGTGTTTCACCCCAAAATAGTTGAAAACAGTAAAAGAGGAGAACTATGTACTCACTTGAGGATGCTTAGAAGTCTTGACTAACAACCAAGCAAAGTTAGAGGGATCACGGAAATCAAACGACACCTAATATAGGTAACTATGTTAATAAACCGGACCTAAATCGGAGGATCGGATAAAATGAGGTTTTGTAAACCAAATGAGTGTAGGGACTCATGTAATATGGTTTAACAAAGCCTACATTCTAAAACGAAACCTAACCTAAGTGCTTACGATCCATTACGACTCGTTAAGGTAGCTTACGCGTCGTTCGCGTAAAACGCGCTCGGACCGCCTAACTAGTCCTATGACAAGTATTATATGTCTTAAAATGTCTAATAATGTTTCCTAATCAGTTCAGATGTAAAAATTTAGGTTACATATGCTTAAAATGAATTTACGCATAAAAAGGGCATTTTGGTCATTTACCTAAGGCATATAAACTACCTATCATGCAACTACTTAAACGAAGTGACCATAAGGTATAACCTCAGAAGGTTATTCCCTATACAACTATGGTCACAATAAATGCTTGGTGGGATCCTAATGATCGACCAAACGGGTCAAGTTCGAAAGTCTAAGCGGTTTTTTAGACCGCTTGTCTTACGACCCTATATAAGCACTAAACCTAAAGTGACGAGTTAAACATGTTGAAACATGTTTAACGAAGTTGAAAACAGGTTTGATATCAAAACAAAGGGTTTTGATACCCAAGAATAGTTTGGTTGCAAAATACGCATAAACACACATTTTGACCGAAACTTTGACTTGTCACTACACCTAATCAACGTGGTAATCAGTAGGTATAGTCACAAGGGACTATGACCATCGTGATTACGCTCACGTTGCGAAGTTCAAACGAATTTCGTGTTGACCATTGACTGGTCAAAGCAGAAAGTCAAACAATGTTTGACTTTTACGCTTAAAAACGCATAAAAGCACGAAAGAATACTTACAAAGGGTCCAAGCTAGGAGGATCTTGATCTAAATACTCAGGTATGAAGCATAAAGCTTCAACTTAGAGCATAAAGATTAGATCATGTGGGAAATGAAATGAAATCTTGGTGGGTATTTATAGGATTTGGTCCAGCGTTAAGATCGTTCCTCGATTCCCGAGCTTCAATCTCAACCATCCATGTGTGCCCACAGATTTGAATACCATGTGTGCCCCAAAACAAGCCCCTAGATTGGTTAAAACCATGTGCAAACCCAAAAACCCAGCTGCTGATTGAAATCAGCTTGTTTTGCTGATCTGGGCAGTCTACGTGCCCCGCGTAAGACTTAGAGAAGTCTTACGCGCCCCGCCTGAACCATTTTCACAGAATGTCAAAACAGGTCCCTACAGGTTCAGAACTTGCTATTTGATGAATTTTGACACGTTTAATCCCTGTTATCCTCATTTCAAGGCTCTAAAATGAAGTTAAAATGTAGGGAACTTAAAATATGCTCAAAAACATCTCAGATGTCGGTTCGTTTGGTCGTACGGTTGCGTTGTTCGGTTAATTACGACGAAACACGAACGAACGCGAAAAACGATCTAAATTACGAGACGAATGGAATTTTATCATGCCAATCACTAAAATAAAATATTTTAATGATTACTTAAATTTTTGGATGCCCGGATATATTTAGAACGTAAGATATGCGCGAAAATGCAAACTTATGCACTTTTTGACGCTTTTAGTCCCTATTGATCAAGAAAGTTTATTTTTGCGCACCAAACACCTCAAAGCCTATTTCTAAGCTATGTAAATGATAATTAGAGCATATTTAACTTATGATCAAGTTCCGGAATGTTCGTCACAGTACGAATCGGCATACTTTCACAGTTTGTTGAAATTAGTCCCTGTGATCGAATAAACTTGATTTCGGCATACCAAACCATCCAAAACTTATTTCTAAGTTATGTAAAGGTTATTTAAGGTATGTTAAGCCTATGTCACTATTCTGGAGTGTTTGTTGCATTTAACTGGTTATATTTACGCATCAGTTTGCGTATAACCTTCCAGAAAGCGATTTAAAGCTTGAAATCGAACAAGAATTGATATGTGCAAATGATACACATATTTATACAAATTCCAAGTATGAAACACAATATTTCATTGATTTGATATTTATTTGATGGTCGCAGAGGCACAGGTGTCACAAATGTGGTCAATGGTACGTTCCTTGTGAATGGTATATATGCTACGTGTTTATTTGATACTTGAGCCGATAACTGTTTTGTGTCGTTTGAATTCAAGAAGCTCCTTAATCATAAGCACGCCCATCTCCCCTCGCCGTTCAATGTCGAAGTTGCCACCGGAAGAACCGTCGCTATCAATTCTGTTCTTCGTGATTGTACTCTCGAACTCAACAATCACATATGTCCTATCGACCTTATTCCGATGCAGCTCGGTAGTTTTGACGTCATAGTAGGCATGGACTTTCTTCATGAAAACAATGCTGAAATTGTTTACTTCAATAAGATGATTCGATTCTCGCTTGCTAATGGTGATCAACTTTGTGTGTATGGCGAAACTCCTTCGAAAGGTCTCAAGCTCATGTAAAACATCAAATCGTGGCGGAAAATGGGTTTGACGTGTAAAACATCCTATCGACCTTATTCCGATGCAGCTCGATAGTTTTAACATCCTTATGGAGCTTGAAAATGGGTTTGACGTGTCACACCCGACCACGTAAAACATCAAATCGTGGCGGAAACGTCGGGGAGTATTGTAACAGAATTATTGTTTCACAACCATGGCAATTAAAGTTATGTTTTATTTTTAAACAAAAGTGGAATACATTGTCTTTAAACAAAGGAAACAAGAGTTCATAACATTATTTAAACTAATCTTGCTTCTTGTATGTCACTAAGGCCCGAGTCCACCCTAGTATATCTTGATTAAACCTATGCATTAGCTCCTGAAACACATGTGAAAATAGGTACGTCAGCATAAAAATGCCTGTGAGGTACATAGGATTTATGAAAATAGGATTCATGACTTGAGTTTAAAGAAATGTTTAATGAAAATTAGTCATGAATCTTGTTAAGTGTTTTCTTTTATAAATCATATGAAAATTTGATAAGAAAATCAGATTATATAAAAGAAAGGTGTATGGTGAATAAAATGTCCGATTAAAATGAGTTGTATAAAATAAACTGTTTGTAAATCAATGACTTGTGAAAAATATGTTATATGTCTAAATTGAAATAATTTAAATAATGCTACGATATGTAATATCATACAAGCACTTATATATAGGAAGTACCAGCGGCGTATCCACCATGCTTGTACCATATTACACACGTCTCGTTACTTAAATCACTTACCCAAACAAACCACCAATGTAAATTATCCATGTTAAAACCAAATGTCAAATGTTTATGTGTGAATAATGTCTTTTATCAAAATGTAAATGT
Source organism: Helianthus tuberosus (assembly GCA_030545235.1). NCBI lineage: Eukaryota > Viridiplantae > Streptophyta > Magnoliopsida > Asterales > Asteraceae > Helianthus > Helianthus tuberosus. The sequence goes on from CM060366.1 coordinate 126,066,220, forward strand.
ATATCATGTCACTACAACAAAAATGGCTTTTTAGGACCTTTTCTGTGGGATGCTTGTAAAAGATGGTCCTAAAAAACTATTTAATAGGACTAATGAACTTTTGGGGTCCTTTTATAATATACTCTACTAAACCAGTGTCCTAAAAAACTATTTAATAGGATGGATGATTTCTTAGGGTCCTATTATCATACAATTTAATAGGACACTTAAAATGTAGATCCTAATAAAGTACTTTATAGAACATTTAATTATTAGTGTCCCATTATGTGGTACTGTATTAGGACACTTGATCATCTGGGGTCCTATTATAACATAACTTAATAGGACACGTTATAGTTAAGTCATAAATGTTCAGTGTTATAGGACCATTTCTAGTCGAAGTCATATTAGAACTTAACTTAATAGGACATTTGACACTTGGGTCTTATAACTTTAAACTTTATAGGACGCTTAATCATTGTGGTGTTATTATAATACAACGTAATAGGACACTTGATATTTGAGTCATAAAACATTAGTTTTATAGGACGCTTATTCGATAGAGTTTTATTATAATATAACTTAAAAAGACACTTGACACTTGGGTCTTATCAATTTAACCTTTATAGGACGCTTAATCATTATGGTGTTATTATAATACACTGTAATAGGACACCTGATATTTGAGTCATAAAACATCATTTTTATAGGACGCTTATTCGCTAGAGTTCTATTATAACATAACCTAATAGGACACTTGACACTAGGGTCTTATAACTTTAACCTTTATAGGACGCTTAATCATTATGGTGTTATTATAATACACCGTAATAGGAAACTTGATATTTGAGTCGTAAAACATAAGTTTTATAGGACGTTTATTCGCTAGAGTTTTATAACAACACTAGGTTATTAACCCGTGAGTGGTGCTGGTGGCCGGTGAGTGGTGGTGGTGGTGGTGGTGGTGAGTAGAGGTGGGGCCGGTGAGTGGTGGTGATGAGTGGTGGTGGTGAGTAGTGGTGGTGGCCGGTGAGTGGTGGTGGTGGCCGGTAGTGGTGGTGGTGAGTAGTGGTGGTGGCCGGCGGTGGTGGTGGTGGTGGTGAGTGGTGGTGGTGAGTGGTGGTAGTGGCCGGCGATGGTGGTGGCAGGTGGTGGTGGCTGCAGTGGTGGTGGTGGTGAGTGGTGGCCGACGGTGGTGGTGGCCGACGATAGTGGTGGCCGATGAGTGGTGGTGGTGAGTGGTGGTGGTGGTGGCCGGTGAGTGGTGGTGGTGGTGAGTAGTGGTGGTGGCCGGTGGTGGTGGACGGAGAGTGGTGGTGGTGAGTGGTGGTGGTGAGTGGTGGTGGTGGTGGCTGGTGAGTGGTGGTGGTGAGTGGTGGTGGTGGCCGGTGGTGGTGGTGGTGCTGGCACTACTAGAAAATAGGACTAGTGCAACTTTTTGTAAGCAACTTTTTTCAAATGAGTTGCATCTGACTCTAATGCAACTTCGTTGAACATAAAGGTTTTCATCCGGCTGTTACTTAAGCGAGGCATCTCGTGTGGAGGCAGTACGGTTTCTAGGGGAACGCCGTAACCAAGTCTGACCAACCCAGCACGGGCACGATTAAGACAACGTAATCTGGGCATATCTTGGCTAGGGCCGCCGTTTAGGCGGTGTGACATTGGGTCGTCACCATTAAAAAAAAATTAATCACCCAAAAAAATGAATAAATCGCATAAAAATGTCCATTCTAACTAGAGCTGGCAATAGGTAACCTGCTAAGACACGATAACAGAAAAGTACACCATGTGATTTTTTATGTTTTTTAAAATAATCAAAATTTAAACGTTAGGATCCATTATTTCTCCTTCTAGGTGCATAAAATATACATATGTCTTATAGACATTGAATATAAAGTAGTTAAACGAGTCGTATTCATGTTTAAAATTTTTGTTGTCCGCGTTTAGATACCTGTTAAATCTGCTAAGATACGATTTGTCAGCCCTAATTCTAACGGTGTACAATGAACGTCCAAAAAGTTGTGTTTTTTTGGGGCAAAATGTGTAAAAGAATAAAAGCCCAGAAAAATTTCTATTTTCCTGATAGCGGCAATTAATACGGCCAAAAATTTCAAAAAAAAAAAAAAAAAAAAAACTGAATTACCTCAAAATTGAACCACCAAAAACAGTTACAGAGACAAAAACCCTAGGAGCATTCTCATTCAAACCACCAAAATCTGTGTGGGGGTTTTTAAAATATAAGAAGTATAAAAAGTGGTTGTGAGTGGAGGAGAGAGAAAATGTTACTGTTTATCTGTATATTTGGGGGGGACACTATTCACCCCCTATACTTTTTTAATATATATTGAAAGTGGTTGTGAGTGAAGGAGAGAGAAAATGTAATATATATTGAAAAGGAGAGAGAAAAAATATTTGTTTTTAGTAGAAATATATTGATATAAGAGTTGTTTTTTAGTGTAATGTATATATATTTTTAGTGGATTGGATGTGAATGCTCTAAAACCTCTCTTTCTCAATTCGCCACACACAGAAGAAACCTGGTAAGAACCCTACGTTTCTTCTTAAATCTTTCCTTTTTACAGCAATTTTTTGAATAAAATTCATTATTGTTCTATAAATCTAGTTTGTGGATCTGTGTTGGTGCTTATTTTGAAGAGATTTGTGGAGTTTTAGGAGTTTTGTAGGTTATGTTATCTATATCTATATATATTCCATATTTTTGTGTTCATTGTTTAGCGGTTTATGAACCCTAAATCGAATACATATTGGTTTCTACAAGATAAGGACTTCACTCGCCCAGCCGCTGGTTCTTCTTCTTAATCAACGATTCCTTCAATCGTAGAGCCTTAATCTCGCTACTTGAACTTGAGATGTAAATTATTTCTGGTTTCTCGCTACTTCAACTTGAGACAGAGCCCTAATCCCGCTGGTTGTTCTTCTGCTATTGTTCTTAATCAATCTTGATTTTGTTATTTAACTTTTATTATGTGTTCAATTGATAATAATGTGGGTGTTGTTGTAAACAAGTTTTTATATGTTTTCGTTTGCTTAAAGTTTTGGTCAAGTTTATTGTTTACTGTTTACTCTAATTTTTACCAACTAGATTTACATAGGGCAATATAGTCTTGGGATCTTGGTTATTCACACAATACACTAAAAAAAGAAGTCATGGAGGCTGTTGAAAAGAGACCCTTTTATCTTTGTAGTAAGCCTCAGATAACAAGAAATGTTGAGGCCTATAAGGATGCTTTGGAGGGGTTGAGTTGGATTATTGGTTATGCTAATAAGGCTAATAATAATTTTTTGATTTAAAGCATTTGAGAGGGATAGGTTGTGGGGCTGTTTTGGTTAGTGGGAATGAGCTTAGATTGGTCCTGCGTGCTGGTTTTGATCCTACAAGGTATTAAAGTTGTATTTTTTTTAATCAAGATTTGGTTATAAATGTTAGAATTAGGTGGTGTTTGGTATTTGGGTTTTTATGGTAACTATGTCGTATGGTCTTCTTTTTAAGCCTGAGCTTAGCTCAAGAGTAGTTTTTTAAGCTTGAGTTCGGCTCGTTTGGTGCTGAGTTCGGCACATAGATTCTTGGTCGATTCTTCTTTGCAAGTCTGATACACTCGATTCTTCGTTTGGTTGAAAGTGATTGTTGTGCTTTTGTAGGAGTCAAATGCTTGTTCATTTGATAGTGATGTAACCGTGACTGTGGTTTGTCATTTGCATGATCTGGCATTTGTCTAAGAGATATCCCATATATCTTCTGTCGTTTTATTTGTTTTTTTTTTTTTTTCATTGGTCCTTGCATTTAATAATACAGTCAAAACTCTTGATGAAATTTGTATGGCAAACCACTGATTGCTGTGGTGAATAGCGTAATTTGGTGATATTTGAACCTTTATTATATCTTTTTCCAAAAGAAATAAACTGCTTACCACTATCCTGAACGTCTTTGATTTGAAACATTTGGTTGATTAGTATTAGTTAGTATGTAATTTATGGATGATCAACATTAGTTCACATTTATCGAGAAAGATCGGAGGCATTGTTTCCTTGTCGTTCTTGTTATTTCAACATTTTTGCACCTAAATTTTTTCTATTTTTTCTATTTTTTTCCTTTTTTAATTTTTTTTCGTTTTTTTATTTTTTTTTTTCCTTTTTTATATTTTTTTTTCATTTTTTTATTATTGATTTATTCTCAACCCATCCTGACCCGAACCCATCCTGACCCAAACCCATTCTGACCTTCTTCTTTCTTTTACCTATCTTAACCCAAACCCATTCTAACCCAAACCCATCCTGACCCAACAACCAATCCAATCCAACCAATCCATTTTGCCACCTCTAAATTTGAGCAAGCGACAAGTTAAGTAAAACATGGAATATGTTTATAACTTTTGGTAACATCACTAATCACTAATGATGTGCTTCTTCCATTTATATTTTGTTGCAATTCTTTTGGTAGTTTTCTAAGAAAAAAAATCCACAATTCCACATTAACACATAAAAGTTCAGGTAGTTAATACAACTGGTCTAAAGTTCTTTATAAGTTAAAACAAGTAAATTTTCAACAACTTAACACTCTTATGGTATTTTATTTTCAGACCTAGTTCAAATGTATTATGAGTTTTATACTAGTTGCAGAGTTCTGAGATGAGGTTCTACCAAGTAAGTTGTTCCTCTTTTGTCTTGTTTTCACTTTATATTTATATCAGTTCTTGTTGATGCGTGTAATCCGTTTACCTATAACAACTATATGTAGGTTACTTATATAGAAAATAAGAGAAATAGAGGAGTTTACACAACAGTCAATATAATACTTTAAAGAATAATTAGTTTATAATCTCTCCTTATATTTTAACTGATGTAGATAGAGCCAAATCATATTGTTTTGTTTTGGTTTTTAGAGTTTATGGGTCATGAAGGACAAAAACAAAAGTATTTTTTTCGAAAAGGGCCCCTAGTTCTATTATCGCTTTGGACCGCTAAAGTACTTTAGCTGGGCCTTGATATACCAATAGCCCATGACACACCAATTAGGGGTGTTCAAAAAGCTCTAAAAGACGTATGAATGATTATGAAAAGAGTAGAATGTCAAGGATTCAAGAGAACCAAAAAAAATTACAAGCTTTGGGATTGAAAAATATTGCTAAAATGATTTTTTGCACTATTATGACTAGAGTTTAATAAATATTTGTTGAAAACTAAAATCTAGGTCGGAGATGAAGTTTTCCTCAAAAGCATTCTAAACTCTACTGAGACTGTAGCAAGAGGAAGGGTCCAGAGCTTGGACCCAAATGATCTAGTTGGTGGTACAGAGATTGGACCAGAATGGTGTGAGGTAAACGTTCAAGTACCAATAAAAAAAGATGAAAACTTTGTAAGACCATATGGTTTATTTTCTACAATTCAAGATTTTGTATTGGTGCATCCATCGCATGGCCCTATCCATTCATCTCGGTATGTATTTGTTAAACTTGTGATACAAATAATTTTAATATCATGGAACTTAATGTTTATACATGGATGGTTTATTTGTAGGTAGTCCATGAGGATTGAGGACGCGTGATGACTCAAGATTTTATGCTTTTTATTTCTTTAATTGCTTTTAATTTCTTTGTTAAATGTTAAGACTTTATGTTAGATAATGTTAAAACTTATTTATGGTTAGTGTTTTTGTTATGAACATGCTTATTTGAAATATAATGAAGTTTTATTTCTTTCATTAGTTGATGTTACACAATAACTATTACGATGTTATATGTTGATGGTCTGTTTATAAAATTGGTTTTATAATCTTATTTGGGATATTAGGACCATTTTTTTGATATTAAAGTAGCTATAACGTTACATCATAAGGGTCATATAAATTAATTTTTAAGGACGCTTGTATGTGTATCAAAAGATTAAAAGTAGGTAATCACATATTAGAACATTGTAAAAGTGTCCTAATATGTTCTTTTTAGGACGCTATTTAAGTAGTCTATAAACATATTATGCGACCATAAAATTGGTTTCATAATCTTATTTGTTATATTAGGACTCTTTTCTTGGTCCTAAATTAGCTATAATGCTACATGATAAGGGTCCTATCAATTAATTTTTAAGGACGCTTGTAAGTGTTTCAAAAGATTAAAAGTATGTAAGCACATGTTAGAACATCGTAAAAGTGTCCTAATATGTTTTTATTAGGACACTATTTTGGTTGTTCAAAGACATATTACGTGACCATAAAATTGGTTTCATAATCTTATTTGAGATGTTAGGACGCTTTTTTAGTTCCGTGACTTATTACGACCCCTTTACATGAAACGCTTTTACCGTTGGTCCTATTAAATGAAAGGTCCTATAAAATAGCATTTTAGGACGCTTTTGCGTGTACTAAAAACCCAGTTTTCTTGTAGTGTGTAGTGTGTAAACCAATATCAAAATGTGTATGTCAAATGAAGTGTGTAACAGATATCATGTATGGCAAGTGAAATATATCAACAGAACCACATGTAAAAATGCAAAAACAAGGTATTGAAGTAAAACACAGTTTAAATCAAAGTTATGTTTTGTGGAATAAATGCATGCTCTACTGATACAAACATCTATGCGGTGTTGTGAAAATGCATACATTCAAGCCTTGTGACTGTGGCGATAAACCTTTAAACAAATTAAAGGTCTATCTGAGTTATGTTTATCGAATTCGGTGATTCCTTTCATCCAAACATACCTAGGATGTCAGGAATGGGAGTTGTCAATTCCTATGGTACCACTACCTACTAACGAACGGCGTAGCTAATGTTAACGAATGTATTTTGGTCCCATTTAAACAAACCAAATGTCATACCAAAATGTAAGCATGTAATGAAAAACAAATGTACTAAGTATGCAACAAATGGACATACATAGCATGTGATGTAAAACAAATGTACTAAGTATGATGAACATACATAACATGAAATATCATGTAAAACGATGTACTAAGTATGCACTAAATGGACATACATAGCATAAAATGTCATGTAAAACGATGTACTAAGTATGCAACAAAGGACATACATAGCAAAAACATAATGAAATCATGTACTATATGTGTACTAATGAACATAACAAGCATATGATATGAAAACATGGAAAGCACGAAAGTAACAAGTAGGCGCATGTGTTTCACCCCAAAATGTTTGAAAAACAGTAAAAGAGGGGACTATGGACTCACTTGAGATTGCTCAATAGTCTTTAGATAACCACCAAGCAAAGCTAGAAAGATCGCGGAATTAAACGGCACCTAATATAGGTAACTACGTTAATAAACGGACCTAAATCGGAGGATTGGATAAAATGTGGGTTCGTAAACCAAATGAGTGTAGGAACTCATGTAATATGGTTTAACAAAGCCTACATTCTAAAACGGAACTTATCCTAAGTGCTTTCGACCCATTACGACTCGTTTAGGTAGCTTATGCTACTTTAACGCGTCGTTTGCGTAAAATGCGTTCGGACCGCCTAACTAGTCCTATGACAAGTAAAATATGCCTTAATATGTCTAATATTCTTGCCTAATCAGTTTAGATATCAAAAATTATGTTACATATGTTTAAAATGAATTATGGCGTAAAAAGGGCATTCTGGTAATTTACCTAAGGCATATAAACTACCTATCATATAACTACTTAAACGAAGTGACCATAAGGAATAACCTCGAAAGGTTATTCCCTATACAACTATGGTCACCTAATGTGTTTGGTCGGATCCAAATGATCGACCAAATGGGTCGGGTTCGGAAGTATAAGCGATTGTTTAGATCGCTTACCTTACGACCCTATATAAGCACAAATCTAAAAATGATGAGCTAAACATGTTAAAACATGTTTAACGAATTTAGAAAACAGGTTTGGTATCAAAACAAACGGTTTTGATACCTAAAAGTAGTTTGGTTACAAAATACGCAAGAATACGCATTTTGGCCTAAACTACGACTCGTCACTATGCCTAGATAGCGTGGTAATCAGTAGGTATAGTCACTAGGGACTATAACCATCGTGATTACGCTCACGTTATGAATTTCAAACGAACTTCGCATTGACCATAGACTGGTCAATGCAGAAAGTCAAACGCAGTTTGACTTTTAAACTAAAAACGCATAAAAGAACGAAAGAATACTTACAACGGGTCCAAGAAGGTTTGATTTTCAAAGTATTCTCAGGTATGAAGTGTTAAACACCTTAACTTAGAGAAATCTCAGAAATCAAATGTGGGTTTGAGCAAATGCGGTAGGGGGTATTTATAGATTTGGCACAACCGTTAAGATTGTTAATCGTAAAATGTGATTCAATCTCAGCTGTCCAAGTGTGCCCCTTGTTTTGTGAAACATGGGAGCCCCTAATATGAGCCCATAGATTGTTCAAAACCGTTGGCACACATAAAAACCCAGCTGCTGATACTAGCAGCTTGTTTTTCTGATCTGGGTGTTCTGTCGCGGCCCGCGTAACAGACAGTTAAGTCTTACGCGGCCCGCCTGGGCAAGTTTGGCAGAATGTGCAGATTTGGTCCCTGCACTGTGAAACCTTGGTTTCTGACCCGTTTGAAGCCCGTTAAACCATTTTCATGGCTCTACAATGATGCCTAAACATGAGGGACATGAAACATGCTCAAAAAACGATCCAAATTATGATGAAATGCGCACGAACGCGAAAAACGATCCAAATTGCGCGACGAATGGATTTTTCTCATGCCAAACACTAAAATAAAATATTTTAAAGCTTACATAAATTTTTGGATGTCCGGATGTATTCAGAACGTAAGATATGCACGAAAATGCAAACTTATGCACTTTTTGAGGCTTTTAGTCCCTGAATGAGCATAAAGTTTATTTTAGCACACCGAACCCCTCAAAGCCTATTTCTAAGCTATGTAAAGGATATTTAGGGTGTGTTTAACTTATGATCATGTTCTGGAATGTCCGTTATGCGACATCTGTGTATTTTAATCCTTGTATTGTTCCGAACAACTTTCTATTTAATAAAATATGGTGTTTTAATTTCAATATTTGTTTAATTATTTGTGACATTAGTACATTTTCAATCATTGTTGAATTCCGAACTCTCAAACCTGTTCTGGAAGTGGAATCATAAACCGTTACGTAAACATAATCAGTTTAACGCGACGTACACTTCGGAACTGTGACATAAGCCAAACATACCCTAAATACCCTTTACATAACTTAGAAATAAGTTTCGAAGGATTCGGTATGGCAAAAACATGTTTGTTCGAACTTAAGAACAAATTGCAACAAAACTGCGAAACGAACGTTGGTGACCGCCCGGATAATATTTAAATCCTAAAAATATTCTGTTATGATTAAAATTTTATTTTTAATCAGGTTCGTGTTGAAAAATAAATTAAAACGCTTAAAAACGTTATTTTTCAAATTCAAGCGCGTACCGCGTGTTACTGCGTAACACAGTGCTTCTACTGCAAAACGCAGACAACGCAGCCAGTCTCGGCAACTGATAATTATTTCAGTAATATTTTGGCGAGTTTATTTTTATAGAATAATAAAAATAATTTAGAACGCCATAAACCGGGATTTAAACGCTAGATAAAATACCCGGTATCCAGTTAAATACCTGTTTTTATCTATTTTTACCATTCAAAAATTACACTTTACCCCCCCCACCTATATTGTTCACGGTCACATGGGGGTGACCCCACCAAAATCTTGCCAAAATCCTTTAGGATCCATCTTGATCTTTCTTGATTTACTTTGATTTCCCTTGGATCTTTTTTGATATTATGTAATCTCTAAAGATTGATCTAGATTTTGTCCTATAAATACTCCACTCCCTTACACTCCACTCCCTCACTCTCCTCTCTTCTAAAACCGTAACCCCATCACCATTATCATCTTCTTCAACTTTGTTCTTCAAGATCCAACCCCATTCCAAGCAAATTTCAAGTTGGTGTGAAGATCCAAAGGAGTTTCCAAGGTGCTTTCAAGTGATTTCAAGCTCCATATCATCGAAATCTCATCCAAGAACTTACATGAATCTTGAAGGTATAAAGTTTATGTTTAAATCATACACTTGATTCTTGGTTGTTCTTGACGATTTGAAGTTTCTCTTGAATCTTGGAATTTTTCACAAACTTGAAATCTAAAAAGAAATGGGTCTTGATACAAAATAAAAATGGTGGTATATATGTGTGTACATATAACCGAATATATATATATATATATATATGTGTGTGTGTGTGTATGAGACTTGAATTTGATTTTTTGATAAATACTTGTTTAGGATGTTTGCTTGCATGAACAAGATTATGTGCAAATATGTTAGAGATATAATGGAGTGATTGAATCATGAGTTATAATTTGAAATAATGTTAGTATTTTGACATGTAAATGGCCAAAAATTTATTAGACATATTTGAGAATTTTTAAGTTGTTGCTTGTTCTTGAATGATAGTTAAAATGCAAGTGTTTGATGATTTGTGCATGATATGATGAATTTTCAATTAAATCAGCAAATAAACATGAATAAATCACATGTTTGATGCATCTAAACTCATATAAAATGATGACGATATGATAGTGTGCTTTAGACACTTGTACATAAGAATACATGTTGATTTAAAAAAATGATAAAAAAATGATTGTATGACAAAAATGTTTTAGAACATATTATAAACACTAAAAATAACATTATTTGGTATATTATAATGGCATGAAACTTTGTCATAGGTTTGATAGCTTTGCATGTTGTACATATAGCTTAGAAAGTGGTAAAATATGTGAAATTTGCATGATCTATGTTCTTTATGTGAGACCTGCACTATCATGAGTATAACCACTATTTTATTCAGTAAATAACATGGGTTATGTTAAAATATCAAGTCGTTACGACTTGGGATGGTTAGGGTAACGTTTGATGCAAAACAATGCGGTAAAACGGTTAAAAATCGGCTTTTCGGAGGATTTTTATAAAACTGTTTTAGATCAGTAAGTAAACTGATATTTTTGATATAAAAATAATTATTTTAACTTATATTAAGTTTACTTGGTGTTTGGTTAGTCATACGTGACTTCCGGCGCCCAAAAACGTTAGCGAATCGCTAAAATACGTGTTTTTCAACATACACTATAATGGGTCGTTCATGGGTAAATTTTATGTGTTACAATGTGTTATGTGTTTTATAATATGTGTATGATGACATGTTAATACTTGACAAGATTAGGTGTATTACGCTATTATTAGTATGTTACACTTGAGTATATATATTACGACGCGCAAATCGTAGATATATTGCCTATAACATGATGAGGGTCACCAATAAAATCGTTCAAGTCGCAAAGTTTTTTTTAAATATATATGAACTCATATATATATAAATACACCAAAATAATCAAAAATAATAACTTTTCGAGAAAATCTCAAAGTTATGTGAAAATTCTAAGTATCGAAGAAACTTATGTGTTTTTGTGAGTTTTTGATTATTAAATCGTTATTTAATTTAGGACGAATAAACAATTTGAGGGTTTGTGTTAACATATAAAAACGCACCCAAAGGTGAGTACATAGTTCCCCTATTTTACGTTTTCAAATGTTTTGGGGTGAAGCATATGTGCATAACTTTACTTTCCGTTTTCATGACATTATACATGTTTTGTTACATATTACATGTAATACATTATTTCAAAGACATTTTTATGGTATATTGACTTAGTATACCTAACATTTGGTTTCAAAGACATTTTACTTGGCATATTGGCTTAGTATGCCTATTACATGGTTTTACAAAGACATTTTCATGACATGCTTACATTGAAAAAGACATTTGGTATGACGAAGTAGTGCATTCACTAACATTGATCACGCCGCTCGGTAGTATGTAATAGCGCTATAGGACTTGACAAATCCCGTTCATGCTTTCTAGGTATTTCGTTAGGAGAATGACAGAATCCGAATACATTTTTTTTTATAAACCTTGATCCTGATAAGGGTTTATCTGACAGTCTCAAGGTTTGAGTGTATACGATAGACAAACCGTATAAATATTCATATAAAAAAAAGCAATGGTTTTTGATGTGTGAAATTCAACAAGTTTTAAAAATTGGAAAAACCCGTAAACCACACACTACCGGCAAGTGTACCGGTCGTAAGTAGTAAAACAAGTAAGTCCGAGTATCGAACCGTGGACACAATCTAGCGACTCTTGATACTAAACCTCTATCGAGCCCTAGCCTAATAATTTGCTTGTTTGAAAAATTGGTTTTAACTAAATACTAAATAAGCAAATAAATAAACTTAGATAAAAAGAGCAGAAAGCTCGGGAAACTGAAGGAAAACTCAAATGCTAGGAGAAAACAGCTACCTAGGTCTAGAATCATACCCGTAACTTACAACTCTCGGAATTGGATAATGGAATGGCTACCGGGTTCCTAAAAATACGACTAACTTAAGAAAACCCTAAAGACTGCTAGATCACCTCCCAGTCTCACTAGCACCTCTTGGACAATCCTAAAGTGGACGTGTAAATCACCGGTTACCAGATCAGATCACCTCCCGGTCTCACTTCACTAGGGAATGCTAAGGTACCCAAATGACTCGCTCACCTCCCGGTCTCGCTAATCACAACACACCCTAAAGTATGAAGGGGTAATCTAGGGTTGATGATAACAACTCAAGTTTGCTAGGGAACTAAGGAAATCAAGCTAGGTTCACCTCCCGGTCTCACCTTTACTCAAAACCCAAGAACTAGACAACCTGACACTCTATCTCCTCCCGGTCTCAAGAGTGGCAAAACACGAATTTCAAAGACTCACAAGGTTGCTTATAGGGTTATCTAAGACAAGAAACCTCTAGATTATACCACTAACACAAAGTCTATGGAAAATCACGTGTAACCCTAAATCTGAGACTACCAAAGTAACAAATGTAGAGAAAACGCAAAGCAACAATCAAGTAAACCAATTACTATAAGCATTCATACGCATTATCATCAACAACACAAAGATATTTTACCAAAACATTAAGCCAAAATATTTTATTATCCAAAACCGAAAGTTATAAGTCACAAAATATTCATCAATACGACCTAGGTAGCATAAAAGTTTAGCTACTCATATTCAAAAACAAAACACAAATAAATTCTAAGTTCAACATAACGAAAAACATGTCCAAACAATTTATCAAAACTAGGTTCAACATGAAAGCTATGAAGAAACTATGAAAATATACGTGTAAAACCGAACCCGTAGCGTCTCTAGCTTTAATCTTTGACCTCCTAGCTTTTTCTTTTCTTTGTTGCGTGCCTTCTGCCGTGAACTGTCCTGCTCTCAAATCCCTCTCTGCCGTCCAATCAATGTTGTCAATGTGTCCCCAGCCGTAGGGTTCCCCCTTAATATATATCGTGTATAAAAAATTGAAACGCCAATCCATCTTCTTTTCGAACTGGGCTGTTGGTAGCATATTACTAAAATCAATTTGGGTTGGGCTTCGCAACACTCCAGCTATCTAGAAACATCAAAAAGGGCCCTTTTGGTCAGACACGTGTGTTTTAAAATGGCCATCATGATGCTGCTTTCCTCATATTTCTTTTAATTGCTTCCTATTATAATGATGTCCACCAAAAATTCACTTGTCAATCTTTTTTTTTTCTTTTGTCGAACACAAGCAGCAACATCACAATCCACAATGCAACCTCTCAATTGATTGTGCAACTTATATCTATTTTAGATGTATTGCCATCCAAAGCTCTAGCTTCTTGCACCACTTCGTTTGGACTGTCAAACACAATACTTTAATCATATAAGTCCATGACTAAAAAGTTTATAACTTAAATTCACAAGTTAAAATTATCCTACGAAAGTTGACAATTCTTTATTATTTATCATAACCTTTTTTTCATTTATTTATCCTATTAGTTATTCACATTTAACTCAATTAATCCCAAGAATAATAAGTTCTACGAATAACATAAGATATAACCGTTTTAGCTCGTTTCCACTTAAAATCATCAAACATCGAATATGAACCAAATACGAGTATAATTTAATAAAAATAGCTCTAAATCTACTAAAAAGTGTAGGAATATTTATATAAAAATATGTATATTTTAGACCACATCAGTTTTCAAAACATAACTTTTGTTTTAAACTTTTGTTTATTCAAAGACTTTGTTTTGTACATGACATTTGATTACATAAGACAATTGTTTATACACGACATTATGCATTTGGCTTGAGTAAATACTATTTATTCGCCATACAAGACATGGTTTATACTGGACATTTGACATTGGTTATACATGACATTGACATATTATATACAAATTATTTTCATTTGGTTATTTACCTAACCATACATCATTCTTTTATATAATTTGATTTTCATATGATTTTATAAAAGAAGACATTTTTATAAGGTTCATGACTACTTTTCGTTAAACATTTCTTTTAACCTTTAAAGTCATGAATCTTCAACACTAAACCTATGTTACTCACAGGCATTTTTATGCTGACGTATTTACTTTCACATATATTTCAGGAGTGAATATTTGACGTCAGCAAGCTACACTTAGGGCAACTTGGGCCTTAGCAATCTAAAATCAAGAAAGTTATCATCTTTCATGTTGTGCTTTGTTTGAAGTTTGAACTAAGACAATGTAATAATTTAAGCATGTAAAACTTAACTTTAATTATCATGTGTTTTTGAAACAATAATTCTGCCACAGCACTCCCCGACGTTTCCGCCGCGGTTTATTGTTTTACGCGGTTGGGGTGTGACAGAAGAGTTGGTATCAGAGCTCATGGTTATGGGGAATTAGGTTATTAGTAAAATTTTGACCTAGACTATAACCTTTCTAGGACCCTAACACAAGTACCTTGTGTTTAGATTTTTAAAACAATACCATCACCTATCCTTAGGTGATTACCAAAACAAGTACACAAATCTCAATTCCATTTGAAAATCGATCATCTATCCTTAGATGATTTATTTTTAGGCTTTACGCCTTTAAAGTTTTCAAATCTCATCAAAGTTTGTGTGACAACTCGAGTTTCCAAGATTTCCATCTTCGCATTAATTGCACGTTAATTGTTTAAGTTGTTTGTTTACATGACTTGTTTGTTTCACAACTGTACTCGTTTGTAATATGTTAAATCGTATTGTGATTAATATGATATATTTGGTGTGCATTATATATAAGTGTATGGTAATAAATTGATTTGTGTTAATTTGTGTGTTATAAATTAATATGTAACCTTGGCCGAACACACCACTCTTTACGAAAACACCCCACTCGAAATAAACCCCCACCCGAAATCAACCCTCCTCTCGAAGTGGGTTGGCGAAAACAACACATGGGCTACGGCCCAGTAGCAACCTTCATTTATAGGCAGATGTTTTATTAGACGAACCCTAAATTCTCATTAAGTGGGCGACGGCAAACATCATCGTCATCATTGAGTCCTTCCGATTCCTTGCTTCAGTCGATATCCATCTAGGTTAGTGTTATCATTCATCGTTTTTCTTTATTCCTGTTTGTCATCACTCTATGTCATCATTGCATGTGAAGTCTTGATAATGCAACCAAGTGATAAGGATCACTGCAGAATTGTCGGCCAGTGTGTGTATGTTGCATGGGAATTTTCATAGATACATGTGATTGTCAAATAAAGAAGTGATTGATTAGGTGTCTATAGGTTAGATATTATGTACTAAAATCGGTCCAATCATGTGTAATATAGAAACAGTGTGGCGGCCCAATGAATGTAGCATGAGTTGATTTTAGTGTCAAGATTTAAAACAACTAATCCACTAGCATTCGGTCCAATCAGTGGACTAAAATTGAGTGGCCATATGATGATATTTAATGGTGATGTGCATGTATTCATATTGTTGTGAGATAGGAGAATGATAATCTAAAGTGTAACACCATTATGTCACCCAAATTGTCCCACACTCTTAATTGTCTGCACATGTAAATGACTTGGACCCCACACCCCTGTTATTTGTTTGAAAGCTTCTGATCGCACAAAGGTGTCTCAATCACACAACATATGTTGGGCCTCACATATTACTAATATGCATATTGGGCTACGATATGTTGCTGGGCCATGTCTATTTATGAAATTGGATACTATTTGGGACAATGTGATATTATTTATGAAATTTGAGTAGTATATGTTTGGGCCAAGGTGATACATAATGCTTGCAAAACTGATTGATAACATGTAATGGTTAATTAAGGCCTAATGTAACAAATTATGCATATGGTTGGATGAATGAACATGGTGTGATTAATTGGTTGTTTATCACTAATCGATGTTGCATGGATACACAGGAATATTGGGTCATTGTAGTTAGAAAGGGCGGTTGATGATTGGGCCGGTTAGTGGGTAAATAGCAGGTCCATATGTTGTGTTTACTATGGTATTATGATGTTAAGGGTTGTGTGGGAGTAGCCCAAGTTTCGACAACGTTTATCGAGCCGAACTTGATTAATAAATTCATATATTATGTGATTAACTGAATAAGTTGGTGTACGGATTGACAAATGTTAATACTTGTATGTTATGTGCACTAACTGATGAATAAATGTGGAATGACACGAACCGAGCTTGTATGCATACTGACTGTTATATGTGCATTCATCATAGGACTTGATTGATTGTTTGGTTAAACGAGTAATTAAGTCTGCCGAGCAAACCAAGGTGAGTTCACACTTTCTACAAAGCATGGGATTCCCAAGGGTTGGGAATGGGTTAAGGAATATGGATTCCTCGTCCTTTCTTGGGTAGGACAGTACGGGTTCAGGAATATAATTCCTCGTCCTCATGGACAGTTAACTTTCACTAGACCAAAACTCTATCACGAAGTCCCTCCTTTTTTTATATCGACTTAATCGTCGGGCCAATGGTGAGCGGGTCATTAGTTAGATAGCGCTATTTAGGTTTGACAAGCCTCACACCGTGCCGCAGAGGACGGGCGTGAACTAATGGATCTGGGCACGTCAATGACGATAGACATTGACAGTTCAGGGCACATAAACATGACTACAGTCAGCAGTCGATATGGTAGCGGGTCTAGTAGTATATACATGGGGTAGCCCCCACGGCCGAAAAGCCAGATAACTGAACATGGGGTAGCCCCCACGGCTGGATTGCCAGAGTAAATGGGTTAAACAAATCACGTTTTCAACTATGGGGTAACCCCCATGGCAGGGATGCCAGTTAAAAGAAACTGTTTTTGGAACAACTTAAAACGAACACCCAACTGTGAACTCGCTCAACATTATTGTTGACTCGTTACTACATGCTTTGCAGGTCAATAGGTTTAGCAGGAGCTTGCATGGGGAAGAGTCGTTGTGGAGCATGGACATTGAGTGTTCATGATGAACTTAAACATTATTGACTTATGCTATGGTTTTAGACATTATGCTTCCGCTTGCAACTTAAACTATGTTTTGTTTGGACACCAATTGTATTGTGTTGGTTTTTATTATTACTTGCATGCTTGTTCAATATGATTGGTGGCTTGATCCTGGTCAGTCACGCCTCCAAGCGGTGATACTCCGCAGGTGGATTTTGGGGGTGTGACAGTTTGAGTCTTAATAATGTGACCACATGCAATCCGAAAGGGTGGGTGCCTGTACCCTGAGTTTTCTATCTAAGGCTAGAGTGTTCATACAAATCCACATAATCGGACCAGTCACTCTTACCTGGGAACTCTTGGGGTGAGTGTCCACTTATAGGCTAAAGCATGTCTTCATTATGCATTATATAGACCCATTTACTTTGATTAGTCACTGTGTGTCATTTGTTTGTTTTAAGTAATAGACAAATGACCACCTTCCTTTGTTTTGTCGATATTTTCAATACTCCTTTTGATTGCCCTATATCAATCTCACACATTTCCTTGTGTTCTTTTTAGATGCCTCCTCGATGTGATAAAACTCAAGACGCCGCAATGGCAGCCTTGATCACTCAGCAAATTGCTGCTGTACTCTCGAACCTAGTTACCTAGTTAAACCAAGCAAACAACAACAATAACAACGCACTAGTTCCATGCAACTTTAAGACATTCAATTCAGCTAAACCGCTTCAGTTTTCTGGGTCAGAAGGAGCAACTGGGCTCCTACAGTGGTTCAAGAGTCTCGAGAGTACATTTCGTCACATTCAATGCCCGAATGAGCGAAAGGTTGAGTTTGCGTCAAGTGCGTTTCAGAAAAGGGCGCTTACTTGGTGGAATGGTGTGATGAGGGACAAAGGTGCTAACGTGGCAATGGCTCAAACATGGGAAGAGCTTCGCGCACTTATGATGAAGGAGTTTTGTCCTCGTCATGAACTGAGGGCACTGGAAAATGAATTCCACGATCTCAAGCAAGATAGTGGAGAGCACCGTGCCTAGACAGACCCATACGAAGAACTGAGCCTGCTGTGTCCCACCATGGTCACGCCTTTGGACAAGGCGATTGAAACGTACAAAGATGGTCTGCCTGATCCTGTTCAGGATATTGTCACCGGCAGCAACCCCACCACGGTTAGACAAGCTATTGAGCTAGCTGCAACGTTGACTGAGTCTCAAGTCAAGAAGGGCAAACTCCACCGGGTGACAAGAAACCATCTGACAAGACAGAGAAGAAGAAGGGAAAGAAAGCTGAAACCTTGAAGAAATCTAGGAAGCGTCAGGCTTCCAAGAACTTTGCCATTGTTGCACAGACCAATCAAGCTGCTCCTACCCAGCCGGCACAACCACCTGCCAAGAAACAGTATGTTGGTACTGCACCTCTTTGTAACAAGTGCAATTGTCATCATCAACCACATCTTCAGTGTCGTCTTTGCAACAATTGTGGAAGATTTGGCCATTTGGCTAACACATGTCGCTCTCCTCCTGCTCCAAATCAAGTGGTACAGAACCCTGCCCAACAGCCAGCAAATCCTGCACGACCTCCTTTTTTGCCTGGGTCTTGCTACAATTGTGGAGATCTAACTCACTACAGGAACAAGTGCCCAAAGTTGGCTAATGCGAACCCGGCTTGTGGACGAGTATACAACATCAATGCCAATGAAGCGCGTGCCGACAATGAGGTGGTGAACGGTATGTTCTATGTTAACAACCAACTTGCTTCTATTCTTTTTGATTCGGGTGCCGACAAGAGTTTTGTATCCCTAGCTTTTGAACCTTTGCTTGCAAAGCCTAGAACAAAACTAGGAAAACCCTTGACATTAGAGTTAGCCAGTGGTGAATCCCTTGTACTTAATTCCGTCATTCGAAATTGCCAGTTGAACCTTAACGATCATCTCTTTCCCATTGACCTCACGCCAATGCAACTTGGGAGTTTCGACGTTATAGTAGGGATGGATTGGTTGACCAAATACCGTGCAGAAGTGGTTTGTTTTGACAAGATTGTTCGTGTACCTCTTTCGTCTGGTGAAGTCTTAGAAGTTCGTGGAGAAAAACCCGCTAGTAGCCTTAAACTAATGTCTAGCACCCAAGCTCATAGATATCTATGAAAGAATTATGTGGCTTTCTTGGCACGTGACGTAGAGGAGAAAGACAAGGGTAAAACTGTACAAGACATCCCCGTCGTTCGGGATTATCCTGAGGTTTTTCCTGAAGACTTACCTGGTTTATCCCCAGCACGTCAAATCGAGTTCCGTATTGACCTTGTACCTGGTGCTAACCCGATTGCCAAATCTCCATACCGTCTTGCACCGTCTGAGATGCAAGAGTTGTCAAAGCAGCTGCAGGAGTTATCAGACAAAGGATTTATTCGTCCGAGCTTTTCCCCTTGGGGCGCGCCTGTTCTTTTTGTAAAGAAGAAGGATGGATCTTTCCGAATGTGTATCGATTACCATGAGCTTAACAAACTCACCATCAAAAATCGATATCCACTACCTCGCATTGATGATCTCTTTGATCAGCTTCATGGTGCTACCTGCTTTTCGAAGATTGATCTACGTTCTGGGTATCTTCAGCTTCGCGTATCCGAAGAAGATATTCCCAAGACTGCTTTCCGCACACGATACGGCCACTATGAGTTTACTGTTATGCCTTTTGGTTTAACGAATGCTCCTGCCGTCTTCATGGACTTAATGAATAGGATTTGTAAGCCTTATTTAGATAAGTTCATCATCGTCTTCATTGATGACATCTTGATTTATTCCAAGACACGAGCTGACCATGAATAACATCTCCGTCTAACAATGGAACTCCTGAAGAAGGAACAACTTTTCGCTAAATTCTCCAAGTGTGAATTTTGGCTGAAGGAAGTTCAATTTTTAGGACACATTGTCAACGAATAAGGTATACACGTAGATCCCGCCAAAATCAGTGCGATTAAGGATTGGGATATACCTACTACTCCTACCGAGGTTCGTTCATTTCTGGGTCTCGCGGGTTATTACCACCGCTTTATTGCAAACTTCTCCAAGATTGTGGTTCCTCTCATAGCCTTAACTCAAAAGAATAAACCTTTTGAGTGGGGACCCAAACAAGAAGAAGCTTTTTAGACCTTGAAACAAAAACTCTGCGATGCTCCTGTGTTGTCTTTACCAGAGGGAAACGACGACTTTTTCGTATATTGTGACGCATTGAATCTTGGCCTTGGTTGCGTTCTCATGCAAAGGAACAAAGTCATAGCCTATGCATCAAGACAATTGAAAATCCATGAGAAAAACTACACAACTCATGATCTTGAGTTGGGCGCTGTGGTTTTTGCTCTCAAAATTTGGAGACACTACCTTTACGGAACAAAATGTGTGGTTTTCACAGACCACAAAAGTCTCCAACACCTCTTCAATCAGAAAGAACTAAATATGAGGCAACGACGTTGGGTAGAACTTCTAAACGACTACGACTGCGAGATTCGCTACCATCCTGGTAAGGCGAATGTCGTAGCCGACGCGTTAAGTCGAAAAGAAAGAGTCAAGCTTCATTGTGTTCGAGTTCAATCTGATATTCAAACCCGCATCTTTAAAGCTCAACATACTTGTGTTACACAAGGATTGATGGGTAAAGAATTACCGTGTCACATTAAACCTGAGCTTGAATTGAGAGACTTTGGGATATTCTATTTCATGGGCCGTTTGTGGGTCCCAAGTATAGACAATCTTCGCACCTTGCTTATGGATGAAGGTCACAAGTCTCGTTATTCTATTCACCCTGGTGCAGAAAAAATGTATAAGGATCTTCGAACCCAGTATTGGTGGCCGGGAATGAAGAAAGACATTGCCTTATACGTATCAAAATGCCTTACTTGTCTGAAGGTTAAGGCAGAACATCAGCATCCCTCTAGATTATTGGAACAACCAGAGATACCAGTTTGGAATTGGGAAAACATTGCCATGGATCTCATTACCAAACTACCGCGCACTAATAGAGGTCATGATGCCATTTGGGTAGTAGTTGATCGTTTGACAAAATCTGCTCACTTCTTGCCAATCCGTGAGGATCTCTCTGCTGAAAAGCTTGCCAAGATCTATGTAGATGAGATTGTATCCCGACATGGTGTTCCTTTGAACATCATATCAGACCGAGATGCTCGATTCTCATCTCACTTTTGGAGAACCATACAATCTGCTTTGGGAACCCAACTCAATTTGAGCATAGCTTATCATCCTCAAACGGATGGACAATCTGAAAGAACAATCCAGACATTGGAGGATATGCTTAGAGCTTGTGTGATCGATTTTGGTGGTAGTTGGGATTCGCATCTTCCGTTGATCGAATTCTCCTACAACAATAGTTATCACTCCAGCATCAACATGGCTCCTTTCGAAGCTTTATACGGTCATTCACCGGTCTGCTGGAATGAGATTGGTGAAGCTCAGCTCACTGGACCTGAACTCATTCTAGAGACTACAGACAAAGTCAAGAAAATTCGCGACAACCTCTTAACAGCTAGAAGCTGTCAAAAGAGTTACACGGATAGACGACGCAAGCCTTTGGAGTTCCAAGTCGGTGATCTCGTCCTACTCAAGGTATCTCCTTGGAAAGGTGTAATCAGATTTGGGAAGAAAGGAAAACTTGCACCACGGTATGTTGGACCATTCAAGATCGTTGAAAGAATCGGAAAAGTAGCCTACAGACTTGAGTTGCCTCCTGAACTTGGAAATGTTCATCCAACTTTCCACGTGTCTAATCTGAAAAAGTGTTTGGCTGACAAAAACCTCCACATCCCCCTTGATGAGATTCGTGTCGATAACACGATGCACTTCGTCGAGAAACCTGTGGAAATATTGGACCATCAAATCAAGAAACTCAAGCGCAAGCACATATGTTCATCCAACTTTCCACGTGTCTAATCTGAAAAAGTTTTTGGCTGACAAAAACCTCCACATCCCCCTTGATGAGATTCGTGTCGATAACACGATGCACTTCGTCGAGAAACCTGTGGAAATATTGGACCATCAAATCAAGAAACTCAAGCGCAAGCGCATACGGATAGTCAAAGTTCACTGGGAATCCAAACATGGCCCAGATTTTACTTGGGAATGAGAGGATCAAATGAAGGCGAAGTATCCACACCTTCACCCACAAGTTTCCTCTAATTAAATTTCGAGACGAAATTTCCAAAAGTAGGGGAGACTGTGACATCTGTGTATTTTAATCCTTGTACTATTCCAAACAACTTTGTATTTAATAAAATATGGTGTTTTAATTACAATATTTGTTTAATTATTTGTGACATTAGTACATTTTCAATCATTGTTCAATTCCGAACTCTCAAACCTGTTCTGGAAGTGGAATCATAAACCGTTACGTAAACATAATCAATTTAACGCAACGTACACTACGGAACTGTGACATAAGCCAAACATACCCTAAATACCCTTTACATAACTTAGAAATAAGTTTCGAAGGATTCGGTATGGCAAAAACATGTTTGTTCGAACTTAAGAACTAATTGCAACAAAACTGCGAAACGAACGTTGGTGACCGCCCGGATAATATTTAAATCCTAAAAATATTCTGTTATGATTAAAATTTTATTTTTAATCAGGTTCGTGTTGAAAAATAAATTAAAATGCTTAAAAACGTTATTTTTCAAATTCAAGCGCGTACCGCGTGTTACTGCGTAACACAGTGCTTCTACTGCAAAACGCAGACAACGCAGCCAGTCTCGGCAACTGATAATTATTTCAGTAATATTTTGGCGAGTTTATTTTTATAGAATAATAAAAATAATTTAGAACGCCATAAACCGGGATTTAAACGCTAGATAAAATACCCGGTATCCAGTTAAATACCTGTTTTTATCTATTTTTACCATTCAAAAATTACACTTTACCCCCCCCCCCTATATTGTTCACGGTCACATGGGGGTGACCCCACCAAAATCTTGCCAAAATCCTTTAGGATCCATCTTGATCTTTCTTGATTTACTTTGATTTCCCTTGGATCTTTTTTGATATTATGTAATCTCTAAAGATTGATCTAGATTTTGTCCTATAAATACTCCACTCCCTTGCACTCCACTCCCTCACTCTCCTCTCTCCCAAAACCGTAACCCCACCACCATCACCATTATCATCTTCTTCAACTTTGTTCTTCAAGACCCAACCCCATTCCAAGCAAATTTCAAGTTGGTGTGAAGATCCAAAGGAGTTTCCAAGGTGCTTTCAAGTGATTTCAAGCTCCATATCATCAAAATCTCATCCAAGAACTTACATGAATCTTGAAGGTATAAAGTTTATGTTTAAATCATACACTTGATTCTTGGTTGTTCTTGACGATTTGAAGTTTCTCTTGAATCTTGGAATTTTTCACAAACTTGAAATCTAAAAAGAAATGGGTCTTGATACAAAATAAAAATGGTGGTATATATGTGTGTACATATAACCGAATATATATATATATATATATATATATGTGTACATATAACTGAATATATATATATATATATATGTGTGTGTGTGTGTGTGTGTGTATGAGACTTGAGTTTGATTTTTTTATAAATACTTGTTTAGGATGTTTGCTTGCATGAACAAGATTATGTGCAAATATGTTAGAGATATAATGGAGTGATTGAATCATGAGTTATAATTTGAAATAATGTTAGTATTTTGACATGTAAATGGCCAACAATTTATTAGACATATTTGAGAATTTTTAAGTTGTTGCTTGTTCTTAAATGATAGTTAAAATGCAAGTGTTTGATGATTTGTGCATGATATGATGAATGTTCAATTAAATCAGCAAATAAACATGAATAAATCACATGTTTGATGCATCTAAACTCATATAAAATGATGATGATATGATAGTGTGCTTTAGACACTTGTACATAAGAATACATGTTGATTTAAAGCTCAAGAAATGATAAAAAAATGATTGTTTGACAAAAATGTTTTAGAACAGATTATAAACACTAAAAATAACATTATTTGGTATATTATAATGGCATGAAACTTTGTCATAGGTTTGATAGCTTTGCATGTTGTACATATAGCTTAGAAAGTGGTAAAATATGTGAAATTTGCACGATCTATGTGCTTTATGTGAGACCTGCACTATCATGAGTATAACCACTATTTTATTCAGTAAATAACATGAGTTATGTTAAAATATCAAGTCGTTACGACTTGGGATGGTTCGGGTAACGTTTGATGCAAAACTATGCGGTAAAACGGTTAAAAATCGGCTTTTCGGAGGATTTTTATAAAACTGTTTTAGATCAGTAAGTAAACTGATATTTTTGATATAAAAATAAGTATTTTAACTTATATTAAGTTTACTTGATATTTGGTTAGTCATACGTGACTTTCGGCGCCCAAAAACTTTACCGAATCGCTAAAATACGTGTTTTTCAACATACACTATAATGGGTCGTTCATTGGTAAATTTTATGTGTTACAATGTGTTATGTGTTTTATAATATGTGTATGATTACATGTTAATACTTGACAAGATTAGGTGTATTACACTATTATTAGTATGTTACACTTGAGTATATATATTACGACGCGCAAATCGTAGATATATTGCTTATAACATGATGAGGGTCACCAATAAAATCGTTCAAGTTGCAAAGTTTTTTTTTAAATATATATGAACTCATATATATATATAAATACACCAAAATAATAAAAAATAATAACTTTTCAAGAAAATCTCAAAGTTATGTAAAAATTCTAAGTATCGGAGAAACTTATGTATTTTTGTGAGTTTTTTATTATTAAATCGTTCTTATTTAATTTAGGACGAATAAACAATTTGAGGGATTGTTTTAATATATAAAAACGCACCCAAAGGTGAGTACATAGTTCCCCTATTTTACGTTTTCAAATGTTTTGGGGTGAAGCATATGTGCATAACTTTACTTTCCGTTTTCATGACATTATACATGTTTTGTTACATATTACATATAATAAATTATTTCAAAGACATTTTTATGGTATATTGACTTAGTATACCTAACATTTGGTTTCAAAGACATTTTACTTGGCATATTGACTTAGTATGCCTATTACATGGTTTTACAAAGACATTTTCATGACATGCTTACATTGAAAAAGACATTTGGTATGACGAAGTCGTACATTCATTAACATTGATCACGCCGCTCGGTAGTATGTAATAGCGCTATAGGACTTGACAAATCCCGTTCCCGCTTTCTAGATATTTCGTTAGGGGAATGACAGAATCCGAATACATTTTTTTTATAAACCTTGATCCTGATAAGGGTTTATCCGACAGTCTCAAGGCTTGAGTGTATACGACAGACAAACCGTATAAATGTTCATATCAATAAAAGCAATGGTTTTCAAAACATAACTTTTGTTTTAAACTTTTGTTTATTCAAAGACTTTGTATTGTACATTACATTTGATTAGATAAGACATTTGTTTATACACGACATTATGCATTTGGCTTGAGTAAATACTATTTATTCGCCATACAAGACATGGTTTATACTGGACATTTGACATTTGACATTGGTTATACATGACATTGACATATTATATACAAATTATTTTCATTTGGTTATTTACCTAACCATACATCATTCTTTTATATAATTTGATTTTCATATGATTTTATAAAAGAAGACATTTTTATAAGGTTCATGACTACTTTTCGTTAAACATTTCTTTTAACCTTTAAAGTCATGAATCTTCAACACTAAACCTATGTTACTCACAGGCATTTTTATGCTGACGTATTTACTTTCACATATTTTTCAGGAGCGAATATTTGACGTCAGCAAGCTACACTTAGGGCAACTTGGGCCTTAGCAAATCTAAAATCAAGAAAGTTTTCATCTTTCATGTTGTGTTTTGTTTGAACTAAGACAATGTAATAATTTAAGCATGTAAAACTTAACTTTAATTATCATGTGTTTTTGAAACAATAATTCTGCCACAGCACTCCCCGACGTTTCCGCTGCGGTTTGTTGTTTTACGCGGTCGTGGTGTGACTCGTTACAGTACAAATCGGCATACTTTCGCAGTTTGTCGAATTTAGTCCCTGTAAGGGAATAAACTTGATTTTGCCATACCAAAGCCTTCAAAACTTATTTCTAAGTTATGTAAAGGTTATTTAAGGTATATTAAGCATAAATTGATGTTCCAGAGTATTTGTCACGTTAAACTGATTACGTTTACGCACCAGTTTGCGTATAACTCTCAAGAAAGCGATATAGAGTTTGAAATTGAATAAAAACCAAAACATGAAAAATATCAAACATAAACAAACAAATATTGGGATCAAATAACTTTATTTCATTGATAACTGAACTGTTTACAATGATTATAAGCACATATGTCACAGTCTCCCCTACTTGTGGAAATTTCGTCCCGGAATTTATTTAGAGGAAACTCGTGAGAATAGATGTGGATACTTCGCCTTCATTTGATCTTCACGTTCCCAAGTAAACTCGGGTCGACGTTTAGATTCCCGGCGAACTTTGACCAATGGAATGCGCTTGCGTTTAAGCCATTTGACTATACGGTCCATGATTTCCACAGGTTTCTCAACAAAATGCATCGTGTTATCAACACAAATTTCATCGAGTGGTATGTGGAGGTTCTCATAGGCTAAACACTTCTTGAGATTTGACACGTGAAAGGTTGGATGAATGTTTCCAAGTTCAGGAGGTAACTCAACTCTGTAGGATACCTTACCGATTCTTTCGACTATCTTGAATGGTCCAACATATCTAGGTGCAAGTTTTCATGTCTTTCCAAATCTGATCACACCTTTCCAAGGTGAGACCTTAAGTAATACACGATCACCGACTTGAAATTCCAAGGGCTTGCGTCGTCGGTCCGCGTAACTCTTTTGACGGCTTCGAGCTGTCTGAAGGTTATTGCGAACTTTTTTAACCTTATCTGTTGTCTCCAGAATGAGGTCAGGTCCAGTAAGCTGAGCCTCACCGATCTCATGCCAGCAGATGGGTGAACAACATTTTCGACCATAGAGAGCCTCGAAAGGAGCCATGTTGATGCTGGAGTGATAATTGTTGTTGTAGGAGAATTCAATCAATGGAAGATACGAATCCCAACTACCACCAAAATCGATCACACAAGCTCTAAGCATATCCTCCAAAGTCTGGATTGTTCTTTCAGTTTGGCCATCTGATTCCGGATGATAAGCTGTGCTCAAATTAAGTTAGGTCCCCATAGCAGATTGCATGGTTCTCCAAAAACGAGATGAAAATCGAGCATCTCTGTCAGAAATAATGTTCAAGGGAACACCATGTCGAGATACAATTTCATCCACATAAATTTTAGCAAGCTTTTCAGCAGATAGATCCTCACGGATCGGCAAGAAATGCGCTGACTTTGTAAGACGATCAACAACTACCCAGATGGCATCATGACCTTTCTTAGTGCGTGGAAGTTTGGTAATAAGATCCATAGCAATGTTTTCCCACTTCCAAACTGGAATCTCTGGTTGCTCCAATAAACCAGAAGGATGTTGATGCTCAGCCTTAACCTTAAGACAAGTAAGGCATTTTGACACGTTTAAGGCAATGTCTTTCTTCATACCAGGCCACCAAAACTGAGTACGCAGATCCTTATACATTTTGTCTGAGCCAGGATGAATAGAATAACGAGACTTATGGGCTTCATCCATAAGCAAGGTGCGAAGATCATCTTGGCTTGGGACCCACAAACGGTCCATGAAATAATATGATCCATTGTCCTTCAGTTCAAGATCAGGCTTAATGTGATAGGGTAATTCCTTACCCATCAAGTCTTGTGAAACACAAGCATGTTGAGCCTGAGAAATGCGGGTCTGGATATCAGATCGAGCTTAAATATTAGAATGAACACGAACATAATGAAGCTTCACACGTTCTTTACGACTCAAAGCGTCAGCCACGACATTCGTCTTATCAGGATGGTAGCGAATTTCGCAATCATAGTCGTTTAGAAGTTTAACCCAATGTCGTTGCCTCATGTTGAGTTCTTTCTGATTGAAGATGTGCTGAAGACTTTTGTGGTCAGTGAAAACCACACATTTTGTACCATACAAATAGTGTCTCCAGATTTTGAGAGCGAAAACGACTGCACCTAACTCAAGATCATGAGTGGTGTAGTTCTTCTCATGTATTTTCAACTGCCTCGATGCATATGCTATGACTTTGTTCCTTTGCATGAGAACACAGCCAAGACCCAAGTTTGATGCAACACAATACACGACGAAATCATCATTGCCCTCAGGCAAAGATAGAATAGGCGCATCACAAAGCTTTTGTTTCAAGGTCTGAAACGCTTCTTCTTGTTTGGTTCCCCAATCAAAGGGTTTGTTCTTCTGAGTTAGAGCAGTTAGGGGAACTGCAATCTTCG
Organism: Helianthus tuberosus; assembly: GCA_030545235.1. NCBI lineage: Eukaryota > Viridiplantae > Streptophyta > Magnoliopsida > Asterales > Asteraceae > Helianthus > Helianthus tuberosus. The sequence goes on from CM060366.1 coordinate 126,094,979, forward strand.
AGAAATTTTCGATGAAGCGGCGGTAATAACCCACGAGACCAAGAAATGAACGAACTTCAGTAGGAGTAGTAGGCGTATCCCAATCCTTAATCGCACTGATCTTGGAGGGATCTACATGAATACCTTGTTCGTTGACAATATGTCCCAAAAATTGAACTTCTTTAAGCCAAAATTCGCACTTGGAGAATTTGGCGAAAAGTTGCTCTTTCTTCAGGAGTTCCAGAGTAAGACGAAGATGTTGCTCATGATCAGCTTGCGTCTTAGAATATATCAAAATGTCATCAATGAAAACGATGATGAACTTATCTAAATAAGGCTTGCAGACCCTATTCATCAAGTCCATGAAAACAGCAGGAGCATTAGTCAAACCGAATGGCATAACTGTGAACTCTTAATGCCCATAACGAGTGCGGAAAGCTATCTTGGGAATATCTTCTTCATGCACATGAAGCTGATGATACCCAGAACGTAGATCAATCTTCGAAAAACAAGTAGCACACTGTAACTGATCAAAGAGATCATTAATGCGAGGTAGGGGATATCGATTCTTGATGGTAAGCTTGTTAAGCTCACGGTAATCGATGCACATTCTGAAAGCTCCATCCTTCTTCTTGACAAAAAGAATGGGAGCACCCCAAGGTGAAAAGCTAGGGCGAATAAAACCCTTGTCAGAAAGCTCTTGAAGCTACTTAGACAACTCTTACATCTCTGACGGTGCAAGACGATATGGAGATCTGGCAATAGGATTTGCACCAGGTACAAGATCAATACGGAACTTGACTTGGCGCGCTGGGGGTAAACCAGGTAACTCTTCAGGAAACAACTCAGGATAATCCCGAACCACAGGGATATCTTGAATAGACTTACCTGTAACACCCCGAAAACGGGTTTGGTAATCAAACCCCGTTAATACTAATACACGGGAAAAAATACCGTTAGTAGTGAAAGTAACCCGGTAAATATTAGGATTTAAATAAATAATCCTAATATTAATTAAAAACAAATAAGAGATTCCATGAAAATAAAAAGGGTAAAAAGGCCCGAGTTCACGGGACCTAAAATATAACGAGTTATAATTTCCCAAACCCATAGAGTTAACTAGGAATAATTAACCTAGTTAGTAGTTGGCGATTAAGTATAAATAAGTGAATTATAGCTTCATAGATTAAAATAAAACATGGGGGACTAAGGTTGCCTAGTGGAGAAACTTGTTTTAATTAAAACAAATAATAAAACACACAACACACACTAAGTGTGTGTGTGTGTGCGTATGACCAGGAGGGCTCCAAGGAGCCAAACCCTAACTTGATCAAATACATCAAATTGAAGATGGATTCTAGCCCCAAATCAATGCATGAACACAAATTCGTGATCACCTAAGCTAGGAGATCACAAGGTATGTCAAATTTTGTAATTTGGCGATGTTTTGAATTCATGATGAACACCAAAAATCGAAATTTATGTGATGAATGTTGTATATATGATTGATATTGGGTTGAATCTATGTCTAGAAACAAACCCTAGATGCAAACTTGTAAAATTGTGCCATAAACTAGTGATTAGTCAATTAACCAAGTGTGAGTCAAGTGGGTTTTGACTAAATAGTGAAGATGATGATATCGTGTGCTTAGAATCATCGTATTTGATAGTTGGAGCAAAATACTTGAACAATTTATAAGTTCGAGTGAATGCTCATATGTGATTTGAAATGGGTTTTTGTATATTATGATGAAATTAGTGGTTTTGTTCATATAAATAGGTGTTTGGAATCATGATGTCTACTAATTAAATTGTAGAAGTTGATTATATTAGATGTTCGGATGAATGTCTAATGCTATGAAGAAACGGGTTTTTACATGTAGATAGAAACCTTTAGTTCTTGCTTAACAAATGAATAATTAACTTTGATAATCAAGAGCTAAGTTAAATTGGTGTTAAAAATAGCATGAACTTAGACTTGAAAAGTAGTTAAAACGGTGGCATAAGAATAATGCCTATCGGATACTTGACAAAGTGCTTAAATGAATTGTCGAGGTTTATAATATAATCACTTATGTTAATAGGCAGTTTGACCTTTAAAAGTCAAACTGACCAAAATGAAATCAAATGGTGTATTTTGATGTAAAACCTGTAAGATGGAATAGTCATAATTAATGATGACTAATCTAACCGTCTTACGAATTATGATGATAGTTTGACGCTTGACAAGCTAGGTGGAAGCTTGGAAAGGAAGCGGGTCAAACGAAGCAAGTATGAAGGAAAAGCGTAATTCGGATGCAAGGTAAGTATATCTTACACTAGTCATATATTTTAGAATATCCTTTTTGTCGTGTTACGAAAAAGACAATTATGACGTAAGCCATAGTAGGCCAAAAAGTTTTAAGAAATGGAATTATAAGTAAAGTGACCGCACGGTGTAAATCGGAGCGAGTCATATACACGGGGTGGTAATAAATGTCATCTCGCTAATATAATTGGTCATTTAGACCAAACGGGTCAAAAGGTGAAATTATCACCCTTGACAATATCGACTAATGGGTTGTCGAGTTGTATGATTATAGGGAGTAAATAGCACATGGATGTTTACAGCACTATCATTTAGCAGCCACTAAGGCAAGGTATTGAAACGGGTCAATATATTTATCCAAGCCAGGTATGTATAATAACACAACTCATCATGTAGAATTTGGAGTTCTATAAGAGTTAGACATGGTTAAAATATAGATATTCGGTTATCTTTTAGGTAAGCCGAATAACTTGAGTTATGATTATAGTGTTTTAGAAGCACATGGGTTTACAAACAAGAACTATAGTTAAAAGGTCAGATTTTGAGTCAAACAAGTATTGAAAGGTCCTTGTAGTAAAAGAATGATGAAAATTTACCAAACTGCCCTTGTAAGCTAATTCGAATGAACGACCCTTAAAGGTGGTTCGGAAACGAGTCTTATGATTAAATAAATGCTTAGAATGAGTATAGGTAGTGAAAGATGTAAATTCTTGGGTCGAAAGACTTTATATGAGTCTTTGCCGTAAAATGATAATTCGAGGGGTAAAACTCGGAATGTATAGATCTCCACATTAAATCCACCACAAATATAGTTGTGGTGGAAGTTTACTTGGTAAGAAATGTGGAAATATAAAGCTAGATACAAATGAAAGCAATCATGTCTAGAATATATACTTAAATACCCTTAACGGGTCAAAATAAGCATACGAGCGAAAAACGGGTTAAAATATATAAGAAACCCGCAATTAGAACCTAACATGGTAGAAAATATTGAGTTGAAGTGGTTCTTGTGGAATAATGATCAAACAAATATGTTTGCTTGATAATTGCGTAAACGGGTCAACATTTTGTAAAAAGGGTAATAAGCCGAAGGCATAAAAGTCTCAAAATTTATTAAGCCGGATGACGGATTTTAACTCCATATGATGGAGAATCAAATTACAAACACGTAGGAAGAGACGGTAGGTCAAACGGACAAGCGGATTGAAAGATACGAAAGTTTTCGTGTCAAAAGCGGCAAAATGGAAAGGCTTGTTACAGGAGCCACCGTAGTGGGGGCTGAATTCCTTACGACAGTTATCCCCTGCCTTACGGTAGGGGTATGTTAAAACAGGGCTACCGTAAATTACGGTAGATACCGTAATTTACGGTGGACTCTGTACAAAAATGTATTTTAATCAGTTTTGTTTCCCGGACTCGTTTAAATACGTTTTAAACCCCGTATGACTAAAGCATTTCATGTTTATGAAATGTAGGTACTTTTTGGATGTCGGAAGATGATCAAGCTCAACGAAGAACCGAACACGATAAAGATACATGCTTCCGCACATTGCCTCGTCATAAATTTCAAACGACGAATCTGATCACGTTATGTCGAATAACTTATGATTTGTAAAAGTTTTAATAAATCTATATTTTTTATAGTATGTGTAGTCTTAACTACACATCTAATTGTTGGTATTTACATGTAAAACCGTTAAATAGCAACTAGGGTGTTACAAGTTGGTATCAGAGCCCTGGTTTAAGAGATTCAAGTATGGTGGGGAAAACCATGCTTGGACTTAAACCTTACGCTCTTGATAAAGATTAGTGTTCGGTTCGAGGCTTGATCGCAAATCCGGTAAGTACATGTATGTTAATGGTTAGCGTGTTAAGGTGTTGTAAACAACACCTAGGGTTATCGTGTAATACACGTTACCTCAATTAAATGATTGAAGTAGTTGACGAAATTTCGCGCGTTGACGCGCATAATAGAAAAAGCCTTGTATTATAATACGGGCAATTATTGAAGTTGACATTACTAACTTTTGTTAATGTTTTAATTTAAGAACACTTGCGTCTGAAGATGACTAGAGATGAATGAATTACGGATATGATAATGGAACGGTCCGAGGTATGACAAGAAGAGTGTACTCATCAAGGACCTAAATCGCGTAACAATCGCATATAAGTAATGGCAAGGAAAGCCTGTTAGGGAAAGCATTTACCAGGTGCGCATTTTAAATGATTACGTGAATAGTAATATGCAACAAATACATAGAGATTTAAAGTTGCATATGTAGATTAAAAACTTGGACAAACCCGAATAGAAAACCTATCCGGGATATTGTTTCCAAGAGAAACAAATAGGGGCATTACTTACATGGGGTGTAATGTGAAAATTATAAAAAGGTCATGGATACCAGGTATTGATCGCTTACTCTGGCCAAGTAAGTGGTGAGCATGTGGTACCATGAACTTTTTATGATGGATATATTTACATCCGATGTAGTAAGGACGAGGTGAATGGGATAGATTAAAAAGTACCCAAATGAAACAAATGAACAAATAGTTGACAATAATGTAAACGCACAGCCGGGTGACGGAAGCGTATTACATTAGGATAATGAGCCCGAGAGAAGGGACAAACAAACATGTAAAATGATTAAGACATGTATCGGGAGGGGGTGTACTTACACCCGAACCCGAAGAATATAAACATGTAAAATGATCAAGATATGCATTGGGAGGGAGTGTACTTAAACTCGAACCCGGAAAATGCGAATATGTCTCTTAACGGGCCGTTTTTGTAAAACGCCAAACTTGAGGACAAAGTCAGAATATAAAATGAAGCGTTGTCTTAAAGCGTACCGGGAGGGTTGCAATAATAACGACTTCGGTAAAACACCTGGATGATGGGTAAGAATTAAACACATGTGTAGACCGAGAAACGGGAACTCGGATGGAAAGATTAAAAGACTCGGGTTTGAGTCATAACTAAAAGACGAAAAGAAAATGTAAATAGAAATTTTCAATAAATTATGTTCAACTATTTTAAAATTGAACGGGTCGAATATAATATCATGACGGACGGCACGAGTAAACGCTAGCAGGATAATGGTTGCGTTAAAAGCAAAAGAATAATGAGCCCGGCAATGGGACATAATCAAATATGAATGTATGTAAACTGGAAAATGGTGAGCATAAGATAAACCGACGCATAAATGACGTGAGAAGTCATAAAGTCAGAAAATTTCCCGAAAGGAAACGAATGTAGCCTTAGACTACGGTCAAGGTCAAAGAAAATACCCAGGGCGAAAAATAAATGATTCTTCAAACAAAAACAGGGTGTCTTGACACCAAACATGTATTTTAAGAACGACATGAGTAAAGAATGAACTACGGGGTCAACCTAACCTGTAGAGCTGTAAACGATGGAAAGGTCTACGAGACTAAAACGACCCACGGGTCATGATTAGAAAGAAATTATAAGGACTTCGCCCTAAAGAGGTGAAAGTCTAATCAGGTTAGCCCATAAGGCTAAGTGATAAAACCTACGGGTTAATTAGATAAAGCGAGGGAATCAGTTGAGAATCCCCGCATAAAACTAAGACTGTAAAAGAATAAATTATGGGTTGTCAATATCCATAATTCTGACAAAAGTTAAAGAGAAGATCCTAAAACTAAAACTTTGGTTTTAGCAAGAAATAACGTTTTTACAAATATAAATTATGATAGGAATTTAAATAGTAAGCATGAAGGATACACGTCTGGACACTAATAGGCGCAAGACGATATATTCGAAAAAGCGATGTTTTCGAAAATGGAAGGTTGATATGAATTAAACATGACGTGACACGATCACGGTCAAAAAGTGCAATGTGAAGTGTAATCACATTAGAGCCGAGCGATGAATATTGTTTAGTTAATTAAACTAGTGGAAATAACGAGATTGCGTTATTTCAAGTTGCATTATGTCATATAAGATATGTAGATGATTAATAACCAAAAAGAAATTACCATACTTTTCTGGTAATACTAACAATTGGTTAAAATATGAGCAATGCTCAATTGATTATCGAGAGCAAATTCATGGAGTTAAACTCGATAAATATGTGAGAAAAGGTTTCGAGCACGAAACCTCTTTAAGGGGGGTAGACTTGTAACACCCCGAAAACGGGTTTGGTAATCAAACCCCGTTAATACTAATACACGGGTAAAATACCGTTAGTAGTGAAAGTAACCCGGTAAATATTAGGATTTAAATAAATAATCCTAATATTAATTAAAAACAAATAAGAGATTCCACGAAAATAAAAAGGGTAAAAGGCCCGAGTTCACGGGACCTAAAATATAACGAGTTATAATTTCCCGAACCCATAGAGTTAACTAGGAATAATTAACCTAGTTAGTAGTTGGTGATTAAGTGATAAATAAGTGAATTATAGCTTCATAGATTAAAATAAAACATGGGGGACTAAGGTTGCCTAGTGGAGAAACTTGTTTAAATTAAAACAAATAATAAAACACAACACACACACTAAGAGTGTGTGTGTGCGTACGACCAGGAGGGCTCCAAGGAGCCAAACCCTAACTTGATCAAATACATCAAATTGAAGACGGATTCTAGCCCCAAATCAATGCATGAACACAAATTCGTGATCACCTAAGCTAGGAGATCACAAGGTATGTCAAATTTTGTAATTTGGTGATGTTTTGAATTCATGATGAACACCAAAAATCGAAATTTATGTGATGAATGTTGTATATATGATTGATATTGGGTTGAATCTATGTCTAGAAACAAACCCTAGATGCAAACTTGTAAAATTGTTCCATAAACTAGTGATTAGTCAATTAACCAAGTGTGAGTCAAGTGGGTTTTGACTAAATAGTGAAGATGATGATATGCGTGTGCTTAGAATCATCGTATTTGATAGTTGGAGCAAAATACTTGAACAATTTATAAGTTCGAGTGAATGCTCATATGTGATTTGAAATTGGTTTTTGTATATTATGATGAAATTAGTGTTTTTGTTCATATAAATAGGTGTTTGGAATCATGATGTCTACTAATTAAATTATAGAAGTTGATTATATTAGATGTTCGGATGAATGTCTAATGCTATGAAGAAACGGGTTTTTACATGTAGATAGAAACCTTTAGTTCTTGCTTAACAAATGAATAATTAACTTTGATAATCAAGAGCTAAGTTAAATTGGTGTTAAAAATAGCATGAACTTAGACTTGAAAAGTAGTTAAAACGGTGGCGTAAGAATAATGCCTATCGGATACTTGACAAAGTGCTTAAATGAATTGTCGAGGTTTATAATATAATCACTTATGTTAATTGGCAGTTTGACCTTTAAAAGTCAAACTGACCAAAATGAAATCAAATGGTGAATTTTGATGTAAAACCTGTAAGATGGAATAGTCATAATTAATGATGACTAATCTAACCGTCTTACGAATTATGATGGTAGTTTGACGCTTGACAAGCTAGGTGGAAGCTTAGAAAGGAAGCGGGTCAAACGAAGCAAGTATGAAGGAAAAGCGTAATTCGGATGCAAGGTAAGTATATCTTACACTAGTCGTATATTTTAGAATATCCTTTTTGTCGTGTTACGAAAAAGACAATTATGACGTAAGCCATAGTAGGCCAAAAAGTTTTAAGAAATGGAATTATAAGTAAAGTGACCGCACAGTGTAAATCGGAGCGAGTCATATACACGATGTGGTAATAAATGTCATCTCGCTAATATAATTGGTCATTTAGACCAAACGGGTCAAAAGGTGAAATTATCACCCTTGACAATATCGACTAATGGGTTGTCGAGTTGTATGATTATAGGGAGTAAATAGCACATGGATGTTTACAGCGCTATCATTTAGCAGCCACTAAGGCAAGGTATTGAAACGGGTCAATATATTGATCCAAGCCAGGTATGTATAATAACACAACTCATCATGTAGAATTTGGAGTTCTATAAGAGTTAGACATGGTTAAAATATAGATATTCGGTTATTTTTTAGGTAAGCCGAATAAATTGAGTTATGATTATAGTGTTTTAGAAGCACATGGGTTTACAAACAAGAACTATAGTTAAAAGGTCGGATTTTGAGTCAAACAAGTATTTAAAGGTCCTTGTAGTAAAAGAATGATGAAAATTTACCAAACTGCCCTTGTAAGCTAATTCGAAGGAACGACCCTTAAAGGTGGTTCGGAAACGAGTCTTATGATTAAATAAATGCTTAGAATGAGTATAGGTAGTGAAAGATGTAAATTCTTGGGTCGAAAGACTTTATATGAGTCTTTTCCGTAAAATGATAATTCGAGGGGTAGAACTCGGAATGTATAGATCTCCACATTAAATCCACCACAAATATAGTTGTGGTGGAAGTTTACTTGGTAAGAAATGTGGAAATATAAAGCTAGATACAAATGAAAGCAATCATGTCTAGAATATATACTTAAATACCCTTAACGGGTCAAAATAAGCATACGAGCGAAAACGGGTTAAAATATATAAGAAACCCGCAATTAGAACCTAACATGGTAGAAAATATTGAGTTGAAGTGGTTCTTGTGGAATAATGATCAAACAAATATGTTTGCTTGATAATTGCGTAAACGGGTCAACATTTTGTAAAAAGGGTAATAAGCCGAAGGCATAAAAGTCTCAAAATTTATTAAGCCGGATGACGGATTTTAACTCCATATGATGGAGATTCAAATTACAAACACGTAGGAAGAGACGGTAGGTCAAACGGACAAGCGGATTGAAAGATACGAAAGTTTTCGTGTCAAAAGCGGCAAAATGGAAGGGCTTGTTACAGGAGCCACCGTAGTGGGGGCTGAATTCCTTACGACAGTTATCCCCTGCCTTACGGTAGGGGTATGTTAAAACAGGGCTACCGTAAATTACGGTAGATACCATAATTTACGGTGGACCCTGTACAAAAATGTATTTTAATCAGTTTTGTTTCCCGGACTCGTTTAAATACGTTTTAAACCCCGTATGACTAAAGCATTTCATGTTTATGAAATGTAGGTACTTTTTGGATGCCGGAAGACGATCAAGCTCAACGAAGAACCGAACACGATAAAGATACATGCTTCCGCACATTGCCTCATCATAAATTTCAAATGACGAATCTGATCACGTTATGTCGAATAACTTATGATTTGTAAAAGTTTTAATAAATCCATATTTTTATAGTATGTGTAGTCTTAACTACACATCTAATTGTTGGTATTTACATGTAAAACCGTTAAATAGCAACTAGGGTGTTACATTACCTTTGCCTTTATCTGCTACAACATGTGCCAAGAAGGCCACATAATTCTTTCGCAGATACTTCTGAGCTTGAAAACAAGACATAAGCTTGAGACTACTAGCAGGTTTCTCACCACGAACCTGTAGGTTCTCACCTGTCGAGAGTGGCACACGAACAATCTTTTCAAAACAAACTACTTCTGCGTGATGCTTGGCTAACCAATCCATACCCACTATAACGTCGAAACTCCCAAGTTGCATTGGCGTGAGGTCGATAGGAAAAAGATGGTCGTTAAGGTTCAACTGGCAGTTACGAAGAACAGAATCGAGAATAACGGGTTCACCACTAGCAACTTCTACTGTCAAAGGCTTACCTAGTTTCGTTCTAGACATGCGAAGCAATGGCTCAAAAGATAACGACACAAAACTCTTATCGGCACCTGAATCAAAAAGAACAGATGCGGGTTGATTATTAACAAAGAACGTACCGTTGACCACTTCATTGTCTGCTTGCGCCTCTTGTGCATTCATGTTAAAGACTCGACCTCGAGCCTGAGCTGGATTCGCATGAGCGAGTCTTGGACACTGGTTACGGTAGTGGGTCAGATCCCCACAGTTAAAGCACGAGCCAGGAGGATAGTGAGGTCGTGCAGCTTGTGCTTGCTGTTGAGCAGGCGGTTGGGCAACCTGCTTAGCTGGATTACGTGCGGCATGATTCTGAGCAGAACGAAAAACCTCAGCAAGATGACCTGACTTTCCACAGTTGGTATAGAAATGGAATGGAAGTTGCGGTTGATGGTGACTATTGCATCTATTGCACAAAGGTGCATTCCTCGTATACCGTTTCTTCCCTGGAGGCTGTGCGGGCTGTTCGAGAGCTGCCTGATTTGGTTGGGCAGTGATAGCAAAATTTTGGGAAGCCTTACGCTTCCTTGACCCCTTCACAGAACCCGAATCCTTACCCTTCTTGTTTTTACCTTTCTTGCTTTCTCCCTTGTCAGATGACTGTTTCTTGCCCTTGTCACCCTTTCTATGTAGCTTACCTTTCGAACTTGTGACTCAGTCAATGTCGCTGCTAACTCAATTGCCTGACGAACTGTGGTAGGGTTACTACAAGTAACGATATCTTGTACAGAGTCAGGCAAGCCATCAATATACATCTCGATAGCTTTCTCAAGTGGGGTAACCATGGTAGGGCATAGCAAACTCAACTCCTCGTACCTGTCAGTGTAAGCCTGATGCTCACCACTATCCTGCTTTAAGTCATCGAACTCTCTTTCCAAAGCTCTCAATTCATGACGAGGACAAAACTCCCTCATCATAAGAGCCCTAAGTTCAGCCCATGTTTGTGCTAAGGCAACCTCAGCACCACGGTCTCTCATAACCCCGTTCCACCATGTAAGAGCCCTCTTCTGAAATACACTTGAAGCAAACTCGACTTTCCGATTTTCAGGACACTGAACATGACGGAACGTACTCTCAATGCTCTCGAACCATTGAAGGAGCCCAGTTGCTCCTTCATAACCACTAAACTTGAGTGGTTTAGCCGAATTGAAACTCTTGAAATTGCATGGAGCATTTTGGTTATTGTTGGCTTGGTTCACTTGAGCAATAATGTCTGGGAGTACAGCAGCCATATGCTGCGCCATGATATCTGCCATTTCGGCATTAGATAGCGGATTTTCGCATCGAGGAGGCATTCTAAAAGAGGAAACATGAGAGGAAACGAGTGAGATGATTAGATGAAAAGAATGAGATGCAACAAAATCAACAAGGCAAAGATGGTGGTCGTTCGTTTGTTACCACAAAGCAAACAAACGACACACAGTGACTAATCAAAGTAAATGGGTCAAAAATAATGTATCGCGAAGACATGCTCGCCTATAAGTGAACACTCACCCCAAGAGTTCCCAGGTAAGAGTGACTGGTCCGATTATGTGGATTTGTACGAACACTCTAGCCTTAGACAGAAAACCCAGGGTACAGGCATTCACTCTTCTAGTTTGCACGTGTTCACACTATTTAGAACCCAAAACTTTGATGAGATTTTGAAAACTTGGAAGGCACAAGGCCAAAAGAATCATTCAAAAATAGATGATTAAAATTTCAAAATCATTTTGAAAAATCAAAGGGTTCAAAACCATATAATAAATTATTTAAAAACAGATGATTGATTTTCAAAAATCATTTCAGAAAAATTGGGTTCTTTTTTTTTTTGGCAATCACCTAAGGATAGGTGAAGTGCATGTTTTAAGATCTAAACACAAGATAACTTGTGTTAGGGTCCTAGAAAGGTTATAGTCTAGGTCAAAGCATTACTAATAACCTAATTCCCTATAACCATTGGCTTTGATACCAACTCTTCTGTCACACCCCGACCATGTAAAACATCAAATCGTGGCGGAAACGTCGGGGAGTATTGTAACAGAATTATTGTTTCACAACCATGGCAATTAAAGTTATGTTTTATTTATAAACAAAAATGGAATACATTGTCTTTAAACAAAGGAAACAAGAGTTCATAACATTATTTAAACTAATCTTACTTCTTTTATGTCACTAAGACCCAAGTCCACCCTAGTGTATCTTGATCAAACCTATGCATTAGCTCCTGAAACACATGTGAAAATAGGTACGTCAGCATAAAAATGCCTGTGAGATACATATGATTTATGAAAATAGGATTCATGACTTTAGTTTAAAGAAATGTTTAATGAAAATTAGTCATGAATCTTGTTAAGTGTTTTCTTTTATAAATCATATGAAAATTCGATAAGAAAATCAGATTATATAAAAGAAAGGTGTATGGTTAATAAAATGTCTGATTAAAATGAGTTGTATAAAATAAATTGTTTGTAAATCAATGACTTGCGAAAAATATGTTATACGTCTAAATTGAAATAATTTAAATAACGCTACGATATGTAATATCATACAAGCACTTATATATAGGAAGTACCAGCGGCGTATCCACCATGCTTGTACCATATTACACACGTCTCGTTACTTAAATCACTTACCCAAACAAACCACCAATGTAAATTATCCATGTTAAAACCAAATGTCAAATGTTTATGTGTGAATAATGTCTTTTATCAAAATGTAAATGTATATCATGTAGTGTGTAAACCAATATCAAAATGTGTATGTCAAATGAAGTGTGTAACAAATATCATGTATGGCAAGTGAAATATATCAACTGAACCACATGTAAAAATGCACAAAACAAGGTATTGAAGTAAAACGCAGTTTAAATCAAAGTTATGTTTTGTGGAATAAATGCATGCTCTACTGATACAAACATCTATGCGGTGTTGTGAAAATGCATACATTCAAGCCTTGTGACTGTGGCGATAAACCTTTAAACAAATTAAAGGTCTATCTGAGTTATGTTTATCGAATTCGGTCATTCCTTTCATCCAAACATACCTAGGATGTCAGGAATGGGAGTTGTCAATTCCTATGGTACCACTACCTACTAACGAACGGCGTAGCTAATGTTAATGAATGTATTTTGGTCCCATTTAAACAAACCAAATGTCATACCAAAATGTAAGCATGTAATGAAAAACAAATGTACTAAGTATGCAACAAATGGACATACATAGCATGTGATGTAAAACAAATGTACTAAGTATGATGAACATACATAACATGAAATATCATGTAAAACGATGTACTAAGTATGCACTAAATGGACATACATAGCATAAAATGTCATGTAAAACGATGTACTAAGTATGCAACAAAGGACATACATAGCAAAAACATAATGAAATCATGTACTATATGTGTACTAATGAACATAACAAGCATATGATATGAAAACATGGAAAGCACGAAAGTAACAAGTAGGCGCATGTGTTTCACCCCAAAATGTTTGAAAAACAGTAAAAGAGGGGACTATGGACTCACTTGAGATTGCTCAATAGTCTTTAGATAACCACCAAGCAAAGCTAGAAAGATCGCGGAATTAAACGGCACCTAATATAGGTAACTACGTTAATAAACGGACCTAAATCGGAGGATTGGATAAAATGTGGGTTTGTAAAGCAAATGAGTGTAGGAACTCATGTAATATGGTTTAACAAAGCCTACATTCTAAAACGGAACTTATCCTAAGTGCTTTCGACCCATTACGACTCGTTTAGGTAGCTTATGCTACTTTAACGCGTCCTTTGCGTAAAACGCGTTCGGACCGTCTAACTAGTCCTATGACAAGTAAAATATGCCTTAATATGTCTAATATTGTTGCCTAATCAGTTTAGATATCAAAAATTATGTTATATATGTTTAAAATGAATTTTGGCGTAAAAAGGGCATTTTGGTAATTTACCTAAGGCATATAAACTACCTATCATATAACTACTTAAATGAAGTGACCATAAGGTATAACCTCGGAAGGTTATTCCCTATACAACTATGGTCACCTAATGTGTTTGGTCGGATCCTAATGATCGACCAAATGGGTCGGGTTCGGAAGTATAAGCGATTGTTTAGATCGCTTACCTTACGACCCTATATAAGCACAAATCTAAAAGTGACGAGCTAAACATGTTAAAACATGTTTAACGAATTTAGAAAACAGGTTTGGTATCAAAACAAACGGTTTTGATGCCTAAAAGTAGTTTGGTTACAAAATACGCAAGAATACGCATTTTGGCCGAAACTACGACTCGTCACTATGCCTAGATAGCGTGGTAATCAGTAGGTATAGTCACTAGGGACTATAACCATCGTGATTACGCTCATGTTATGAAGTTCAAACGAACTTCTCATTGACCATAGACTGGTCAATGGAAAAAGTCAAACGCAGTTTGACTTTTAAGCTAAAAACGCATAAAAGAACGAAAGAATACTTACAACGGGTCCAAGAAGGTTTGATTTTCCAAGTATTCTCAGGTATGAAGTGTTAAACACCTCAACTTAGAGAAATCTCAGAAATCAAATGTGGGTTTGAGCAAATGGGGTGGGGGTATTTATAGATTTGGCACAACCGTTAAGATCGTTCATCGTAAAACGTGATTCAATCTCAGCCTTCCAAGTGTGCCCCTTGTTTTGTGAAACCATGGGAGCCCCTAATATGAGCCCATAGATTGTTCAAAACCGTTGGCACACATAAAAACCGAGCTGCTGATACCAGCAGCTTGTTTTTCTGATCTGGGTGTTCTGTCGCGGCCCGCGTAACAGACAGTTAAGTCTTACGCGACCCGCCTGGGCAAGTTTGGCAGAATGTGCAGATTTGGTCCCTGCACTGTAAAACTTGGTTTCTGACCCGTTTGAAGCCCGTTAAACCATTTTCAAGGCTCTAAAATGATGCCTAAACATGAGGGACATGAAACATGCTCAAAAATATGCCGGATGTCGGTTCGTTTGGTCGTACGGACGCGTTATTCGCTTAATTACGACGAAATGCGCACGAACGCGAAAAACGATCCAAATTGCGCGACGAATGGATTTTTCTCATGCCAAACACTAAAATAAAATATTTTAATGCTTACATAAATTTTTGGATGTCCGGATGTATTCAGAACGTAAGATATGCGCGAAAATGCAAACTTATGCACTTTTTGACGCTTTTAGTCCCTGAATGAGCATAAAGTTTATTTTAGCACACCGAACCCCTCAAAGCCTATTTCTAAGCTATGTAAAGGATATTTAGGGTGTGTTTAACTTTTGATCATGTTCTGGAATGTCCGTTATAGTACAAATCGGCATACTTTCGCAGTTTGTCAAATTTAGTCCCTGTAAGCGAATAAACTTGATTTTGCCATACCAAAACCTTCAAAACTTATTTCTAAGTTATGTAAAGGTTATTTAAGGTAAGTTAAGCATAAATTGATGTTCCGGAGTATTTTTCGCGTTAAACTGATTACGTTTACGCACCAGTTTACGTATAACTCTCAAGAAAGCGATATAGAGTTTGAAATTGAATAAAAACCAAAACATGAAAAATATCAAACATAAACAAACAAATATTGGGATCAAATAACTTTATTTAATTGATAACTGAACTGTTTACAATGATTATAAGCATAGATGTCACATGACGGGTGTTAGAAGTGCCAAAACGCATCAAAAAATCAAGTTTGGAGATGCAGGGGCCTGTTCTGTCAATTGATGAAACTTACTGCCAGCAAATAGATGCCATACGGACCGTATGGAGGTGCTTACGGTCTGTAAGCCCACACCAGAACAGCAGAAACCATTTTTTGCAAAACCCAGCTGTTCCTTTGTTTTGTACATGGTTTCCTTCAATCTATGGACTGGTTTTGGACACCCATAGTTTTGTAAATCAGTGGGCACACATGGAGGGCCAAGATTGAAGCTCGTAATCCAAGAAACGATACTAACGGTTTTGGAAATCCTATATAAACCCACCTTGATTCATTTCAATCCTCACATTTGATCTGAATTTATATTCTAAGTTGAAGCCTTTGCTTCATACCTGAGTATCTTAGATCAAATTCTTCATCGCATGGACCTTTTGTAAGTTTGTTTCATGTTTTATGCGTTTTTAAGCGTGAAAGTCAAACAATGTTTGACTTTCTGCTTTGACCAGTCAATGGTCAATACGAAGTTCGTTTGAACTTCGCAACGTGAGCGTAATCACGATGGTTATAGTCCCTTGTGACTATACCTACTGATTACCACGTTATTTTAGGCATAGTGACGAGTCATAGTTTCGGTCAAAATACGCGTTTATGCGTATTTTGCAACCAAACTATTCTTGGGTATCAAAACCCTCTGTTTTGATATCAAACTTGTTTTCTAACTTCGTTAAACTTGTTTTAACATGTTTAACTCGTCACTTTTAGTTTAGTGCTTATATAGGGTCGTAAGATAAGCGGTCTAAACAACCGCTTAGACTTTCGAACCCGACCCGTTTGGTCGATCATTAGGATCCGACCAAACATATTTCGTGACCATAGTTATATAGGGAATAACCTTCCGAGGTTATACCTTATGGTCACTTCGTTTAGTTAGTTGTATGATAGGTAGTTTATATGCCTTAGGAAAATTACCAAAATGCCCTTTTTACGCATAAATTCATTTTAAGCATATGTAACCTAAATTTTGACATCTAAACTGATTAGGAAATATTATTAGACATGTTAAGGCATATAATACTTATCATAGGACTAGTTAGGCGGTCCGAATGCGTTTTACGCGAACGACGTGTTAAAGTAGCGTAAGCTACCTAAACGGGTCGTGATGGGTCGTAAGCACTTAGGTTAGGTTTCGATTTAGTATGTAGGATTTGTTAAACCATATCATATGAGTTCCAACACTCATTTGGTTTACGAAACCTCATCCTATCCGATCTTCCGATTTAGGTCCGGTTTATTAATGTAGTTACCTATATTAGGTGCCGATTGATTCCGTGATCCCTCTAGCATTGCTTGGTTGTTATTCAAGACTTCTAAGCATTCTCAAGTGAGTACATATGTGACAACTGGCACAAAACCGGTAATTTCCGTACTATTTTAATATTATTTATTATCTGCAATTATGTGTTGAAATGTCAACATTACCTGATTTCTTACCATACATATGAATTCATGCATGTTTTATACTTCAAACATTGCTTTGAGCATTACGGTAAGCATTGCATCAGAGAAACTAGTAAACTCACCGGTAAGACACGTTGTGTCAACATTTTGCAGAAATCAGTCAGACAATAGAATTAGGGCCTAGGAGTAGGTCCAACACCTAGTATACCTTAAAACCCAAGTACGGATACAAGGGTTAACTTACAAACTCCCCGGAAGCTAAACTGAGCACTAAAAAGCGCCCGAAACACACTTTAAATGCTGAATTTTACATATTTCAGCAATAATTCAGCTCCAATCAGCATTTTAACATTGAAATATCATGCAGAAATCATGTTTTATTATCCAGAATACCTTCTTAGATGCCGGGAATCAAAACTGCCATGAAAGGGAACATAAAGCACACTAAACTGCGCTATTTAGCACTTTAACGAACCGGTAACCAACCGAACAACCGGACACTATCCGAAATACCAAATTTTCACTAGAAGTTTTGTTTTAGTATTACAAAGCTAGTTATGATCACCGAACACCAGATTACGTCTCATAAACACAAAATACACAAACTACCTAACTAATGCCATTATATTCCAACTAGATCATGTAACTAACAATTAAAACTTACACTTTACCCCCCCCCCCCTATGTTGTGGACTGTCACAAGGGTGGCCCCCACCCTTGATCTTCCTTGATTTCCTTTGATTCATTTTGATATCCTAAGAGATCTTGTTATGTACTAAGTGGACATATTAACCAATGGATCATGAAGTGTTGGAAATTAGTTTATAAAGACCCATGGTTAACCATTCTCTTTCATTCACAACATCAAAACAACTTCATCTTCCCCTCCACCTCCCTCCTTGCTCTCGGCCTCAAGTCACCACAACACCACCACCATTTTCAACCCACTAGCAACCATTCTAAGGTGATTCAAGGGTGCTAGGAACTTGATTAAGAAGCTTGGTAGCATTGGAACTTGAAGGACCTTCACCATAAGCTTTTATCCACCTAGTTTCTCATCTTCTTCATCTTGAGTTCTTCCCTAGCCATTAGAGCTAGTAGTAAGCTTCTTGATCTTGTTTTTACTTCTAATCATAATGGTTAAAGTGTTATGTAAATGAATAAACTCAAAAATCAGAAAGAAATAAGAAGATGATCATTAACACAAAGCTAAATAACATGAAATCTAAATGATAAAATGTATGTATGAAACTTGTTTGTGGATTTCTTGTGTTTATGATGTTGATCACCCTAATAACCTTGCTAGATGATGATTAAACACATGGTCTAGCAAGTATAAGGATGGATCTTGAAGAAAGCATAATGATCATCCTTTATGTTTCACATGAACTTGAAAATAAGAATGTTTTAGAGTATGATGATGGTTGATACATGTTAAAAATCTTGTAAATAGATGATTACAAAAATAATTTTCTCAAGAAACCAAGTCCATTTATAAGATTTACAAAGTCTTGGTTTCTAAGTAAACTAATCATATTTTTATTGTTAAATCAAGACTAGGAACATGATTGAAACAAGAAAAATACAAAAGAAATATTTTTAGAAAATCATCTTACAAGTTGTAAATGACTAAATCTTTCAAGAATGTGGTTTGCAAACAAATAACAATGTTTTAAAGGGGTAACTAAACCTACTAAATAACATGGTAAGTTACTACAAGTTTTTATAAAAGCTTCAAGTTCATGATGTAGTGTAATTTACATGATCTTGGCTTATGGTAAGACTTGATTTAATTGTTGATAATGGATGTTGATTTTAAAAGAAAATGATATGCTTTGAAAGCATGGAAACCTCCATTTTTAAGGGGAAACTATGGCAAAATTTTTGTAGGAATTAAACACTTAGAAAAATATTTTTAAACAAGTGTTTATAAGTAAATTTAGAACATGGTCTTCATATAAAAGTTTGTCATAATTTTTATTACAAAAATTACAAACATTGGTGGTTGATTTTTGATAAATAAATGTGACTAAATATATATTTAGTTGTCACGATATGTGTGTTATTTGTATATTATGTGTAGTAGGTATATTATTTTAGAAACCTGGATATAATATAACACACTAATATACCAAAATTTGGAAGGCAAAATATTACCAAAATTACAAGAAAACACATATATGAATTATACCCGAATATCGGACAAACGGACTTTTGAACTATAAGTAATTATATTCTAGAAATAAATCCGTAACTTAACAAGTGTAACGAACGGTATTTTGAAACTGACAAGATATGCATTTTTACAAGTAATACAAAATATAACATATTTTGGGCAAATAGAAAATGTATTATTTTGATGGAGAAGATATATATTTTTATACAAGTTAAAAATATACTATTTTGGGTGAAAACTAGAAATACATATATTTTCTAAAGCTAATCTTAAAAATATATTATTTTTGAGATTTATATGAAAATATACTTATTTTTGCCAAATAAACTTATAGATATTTTTCTATAAAAACCCTCTCAAAATATGTATATTTTGATAATACAAAATGGTGGTTTATAGTTCTCTAAAATAATATACCGGAATACACCACAAATTGTTGGCAAATTACACAAGTATGAAAATACACCAATACAAGCATTCCTATGCCTGGGATTATGTACTTCAGAATTATACAATACATCAAGGATGTAACTCAAAATATACCAAAGATTCCAAAATCAGTCTTAATAAACCACAAAGACTAATAGTCGTTACACGACCTAAGCGTCTAATAAGACATAGTACGTGTGTAGGTAGTGGTACGGTGCTCTAAGCAAACCCGGTGAAGTTTACGACGCAGGAAACGCAAATTTGTGAGTTCATGTCCCCACTTTTAAACTTTTACTTGTTTTCTAAACTTGGGGAAAATACATGTACAATGGTATGTAGCACACAAAACTAAGGAATGACACGTAGATCAATTGACGAATAGGGTACCATAAGCACCATTAGTTAATGTATACATTTAGACAATGGAACAGAAGGGTTAGATCTAATGGGTTTCAGGCAACCCCACTATGGGCCTACTTCTACCAATGAGTGCTTTTGTGTCTCAGTCGATCTCGACAAAAATGCCTAGGTTTGGTGCCTTCCTATGTCGTGACATATGTTAATGTCCTCGCGAAACATTAGCGATCTCGTATTCCTTACATTTACATTCACAGTGCAGCTACGTTTTACAAATTACATACCATGTTTTCATTCAAGTATATAAACATTCTATTAAAAAACTGCATGAATCCACACCAACATTATGTTGACGATTTTCCAAAAACTTACATGTATTTCAGGTAACTAAGGTGGATGTACGCGCAGTTTCACTCCTGCTCTTGGATGTTGTTTGTGTTTTTAGTTACTATGTATCAAGGCTCCTATGCCTGTTTTGCTGGGTTGGTTGTTATGTCCCATTCTATGTAGTGATATAAGAACCAAAACCTTGATGTCTATCTTCTAATTAAAGTTGTAATCTTTTAAACAATATGCTGTCTTGTGATGTAAACTCAAAACTTAACTTATGTTTTTAGTTATGTAATATCAATGGCATTTGGAGTTAATTTATGAGCATGTAGTATGTTTACCATTCGTATGCAATGAGAACATTTCAGGATCACACCTCGTGCTTCTGCCTTAGAAAGGGGTGTGACAGATTGGTATCAGAGCTGCGATTGTAGTGAACCAGGATTCTTTCTTGAGTCTAGACTACAATCTTTAGGATCCTCTCACGAAAACAATTTTCAAAGGTTTTCATTGAATAAAACTTCCCGCGACATCCACTACCTGAAACTGTTTCCAAAAGTCAAGTTAGGACACTACAAGACTTAGGGTGCACTGGAGTAGCACTTGTCTTTGACTAAGAAATTACTTGCAACTATGTGTAATAATTGATATATACATATACTAGGAATAGAATAACAGGTATACGTGTCTTCGCCTGAAAGCAGTGGCCTATCTGAAGGAAGTGACCCGATGATGAAACGAACTGTGTGGACTGTGCAAGGAATTACGTAATTATGGATGCATACATAATTATGGAATTCAGTGCACATAAACCACAGCAAGTCTTGTCACGTGTCAAACGAGATTCCTTTAGTACAAGAAAAGGACAAACGTGAACACCCCCCCCTTCCCCAGTCTATTAAATACTCTATTGGAGTAATGATTTAGGGTATAAAGACAAGAACCGCCAATGTGAAGAAAGATATTCTGTCCTTTACATGTATTAAACTTGTACTATGGGGTGATGTAACCCTTATGCATTTTGTTTATTTCGCAAACAATGATGTAACAAGTTGTCCTGATATGTATAAAGACTCGGTGAATATCTTATGACACATCAGTATTTATCTATTTATGCATGCTTGTTGCTGTATGAATTGATTTATATGTTTGGCGGATTGTTTGATGTCATTTATGTGGGTATATGCTTGTGTATATATACTAATACTGTCTCGTATGACGATATCAAAGAAATGTCTAACCCTGTTGTGTTGTGTTCTGTCAGAACATGGCAACCAGGAGAGCTGTGAACGCTCGTGATCAACCTCCTCCTCCCCCTCTGCCGAGGACTGCTGAGGAACTGAACTCCCTGCTGGAAGAAAGGATCTCCGCAACTATCGCTCAATACGAGGCGAACCGCACCAAACAAAGTAGAGGACCAAGCAATACTAGATGCAATGTACATGGAGATTCAACGGGAGGAAACACAGCTCAAGGCTGCACCGTCAAGCAGTTTCTCGACTGCAAGCCACTGAACTACGACGACACTGGAGGTGCAGTGGCTTTTGTACGCTGGACGGAGAAAACTGATTCCACTATCCGTATGAGCAAGTGTGCCGCGGATCAGCAAGTCACTTTTGTTACTGGGTTATTCGTTGATGAGACTTTGACTTGGTGGAATTTGCAAGTCCAGACCCTGGGAGATGAGGCAGCGTATGGTATACATGGGATGAGTTGAAAGAAAGAATGAGAGAGAAGTATTGCTCTCGTGCTGAACTCCAAAGGTTGGAGATTGAGTTCTGGCACTTGACCATGGAAGGGGCAGACATTACTGGTTATACTAGAAGGTTCCATGATCTGTCTAGAGTAATTCCCTATATGGTGACTCCCGAATTTAAGTGCGTTGAGCGCTACATCTGGGGATTGGCTCCGGAATTTCGCAGCATGGTAACTTCGGCTAAACCTGCAACAATCACTCAGACTGTAACTCTGGCTGTCAGCTTTACTGAAGATGCTGTCCGTATGAAGAAGTTATCACTGAACCCCCCTGAGAAAACGAGACGCATGCTGAGTCGTCCGGTGACAAGAAAAGGAAACACTCAAATCTGAATCAAGCGACCCGTAGCAACAACAAGGGTTCAGACAACAAGAAGCGTGATAATAACCCGCCTAAGGAGGCGAAAACCTTCGCAGCTGCAAATGATACTGGAGCTAAGAAATATCAGGGCACTCTGCCCAAATGTAACCGCTGTAACTTTCACCACGTAGGAAATTGTTGCATTGGGAGATGCGAGAACTGCGGAAAGTCAGGCCATCGCACCGAGGATTGTTGGGGAAAAGGTATTGGAGGCCACAATGGTAATGGTAATCGGAGTGGGAATGGAAACCAAAACGGTGCTGGTAATGGAAATGGAAATGGTAACCAGAATGGTAACGGAACTGGGCAGAACCAAGGATGCTTTAGTTGCGGTAGCAGGATCATTTCAAGAAAGATTGCCCAAAGGAGAACAACGCTCAGGCCCGAGCATTTCTGATTGGAGTAAGGAACGTACGAGAGGACCCTAATGTGGTCACCGATACGTTTCTCGTTAACAATCACTTTGCATCCATACTATTTGACACTGGTGCCGATTATAGTTTCATGGCTGTGGAATTTAAACGCATGCTTGGAATAGAATCTAGTAGATTAGATATTCCTTATTCCATAGAACTAGCCGATGGTAAACTTTTCGAATCGGGCGAAGTTGTTAGGGGTTGCACATTAGAACTTGGTGAGCGAAGATCCATCATCGACCTCTTACCTATTCAATTGGGTAGCTTCGATGTGGTGGTTGGAATGGACTAGCTGTCCAAGAATAAGGCTGAAGTCGTCTGCCATGAGAAAATTATTCGCATCCCCCTTGCGAATGATGAAACTCTAATCGTGCATGGAGAGAAACGGGTCACGCCTCTGCGCATCATCAATTGTATGAAGGCGCAGAAGTGCTTAAGGAAAGGATGTGTTGCATTCCTGGCGCACGTTGTAGATAAGAAGGCTGAGGAGCCGAAACTCGAAGACATTCCTGTGGTTAAGGAATTCCCTAATGTTTTTTTCCGAAGATCTGCCAGGACTACCTCCGCAAAGACAAGTCGAATTCCATATTGACCTGGTTCCAAGAGCCGCTCCTGTAGCCAAGGCACCATATCGACTTGCTCTATCCAAAATGCAAGAATTATCTACACAACTCCAGGAGTTGTTGGATAAAGGATTCATAAGGCCGAGCTTCTCACTAAGGGGAGCTCCAGTTTTGTTCGTGAAGAAGAAAGATGGTACACTGCGGATGTGTATCGATTATAGAGAGTTGAATAAGCTCACTGTCAAGAATCGGTATCCACTACCGAGGATTGACGACTTATTCGATCAGTTGCAAGCATCGAGCTACTACTCGAAGATTGACCTTCGGTCTGGATATCATCAGTTAAGGATCCAAGAGGAGAGCATACCGAAGACTGTGTTTAGGATGCGTTATGGGCATTACGAGTTCCTTGTAATGCCATTTGGTCTGACGAACGCGCCAGCAGTGTTTATGGATCTGATGAATCATGTCTGCAAACCATATCTTGATAAATTCATGATTGTATTTATCGATGACATTCTGATTTATTCGCAAACGAAAGAAGAGCACGAGCAACACCTCAGGACCATTCTGGAGCTATTAAAGAAAGAGAAGCTTTATGCAAAGTTCTCAAAGTGCGAATTCTGGATTCGCGAAGTACAGTTTCTTGGCCATGTCATGAACAAAAATGGTATTCATGTAGATCCAGCGAAGATTGAAGCAATAAAGAATTGGGAAGCCCCCAGAACTCCCACTGAAGTTCGACAATTTATGGGATTAGCGGGCTATTACCGCGGATTCATCGAAAATTTCTCCAAGATAGCTCAACCATTGACCTCCCTTACACAGAAAGACAAGAAGTACGATTGGGGAGACAAGCAGGAAGAAGCCTTCCAACTTCTCAAGAGCAAGCTATGCGATGCACCAATACTATCTTTACCCGAAGGTAGCGAAGACTTCGTGGTGTACTGTGACACTTCGTGTCAAGGATTAGGTTGCGTGCTCATGCAACGCAAAAAGGTCATCGCTTATGCCTCAAGACAATTGAAAGGTCATGAGAAGAACTACACCACGCACGACCTGGAGCTAGGCGCGGTGGTGTTTACCTTGAAGATCTGGCGACATTACTTATATGGTACTCGCTGTACTATCTTCACTGATCACAAAAGTCTACAGCGTATCTTTCATCAGAATGAATTGAACATGCGTCAGCGACGATGGGTTGAGTTACTAAACGATTATGATTGTGAGATTAAGTACCATCCTGGAAAGGCTAACGTAGTAGTAGATGCTTTAAGTCGAAAAGAAAGGGTTAAGACCCTAAGGGTTCGAGCATTGGAAATGAATATTCGGACAAATCTCACTACACGCATTCATGACGCACAACAAGAAGCCCTTAAGAAGGAGAATCGTAGAGCTGAATATCTCTGAGGTATGGAGAAGAAATTGGTGCCAAATGAAGAGGGAACCTTATACTTTATGGGGCGTATTTGGGTTCCGCTCTATGGCGGTATTCGAGAAGTCATCCTTGATGAAGCACACAAGTCGAGATACTCGATCCACCCAGGATCGGACAAAATGTATCAAGACTTGAAAGAATATTATTGGTGGCCAAGACTCAAGAGCGACGTTGCTGTTTACGTTGGGAAATGCCTAACCTGTGCTAAGGTCAAAGCCGAATATCAGAAACCGTCCGGTCTACTGCAACAACCAGAGATTCCCATATGGAAGTGGGAGCAGATATCAATGGACTTCATAACCAAATTACCCAGGACCCCTAGAGGGCATGATATGATATGGGTGATAGTTGATCGATTGACGAAGTCTGGACATTTCCTACCGATCCGAGAGAAGGATAACACTGGAAAGCTTGCTGAGTTGTACCTTAAGGAAATTTTGGCACGTCATGGAGTACCTATCTCGATTATTTCAGACAGAGATGGACGTTTTGTCTCAAGGATCTAACAATCCGTCCAGGAGGCCTTTGGATCTCGGTTGGATCTAAGCACGGCCTTCCATCGCAAACAGACGGCCAGAGCGAACGAACCATACAAACGCTGGAAGATATGCTTCGCGCATGTGTTATGGATCTAGGCGGTAGCTGGGACACTTATCTACCTTTAGTTGAGTTTTCCTACAATAACAGCTACCATACGTGTCACACCCTGGCTTTGCGGAAGCGTGGTTAATTTGGTGTGACTTCTTAATACCATAGCTTAACCATAACAAGCTATATGAAATAAAAACCATGCAAGATCATCCATTCGATTAAGTTTTAAAAACCAAATACAATAACATTGTCTTAACGGAAACACATCCTAACGACATTGTTCAACAAACACAACCATCACCATGACATAAACACAGTTTAAGGACTGTGACTTGTCCAGGAAAGAGTCACATTCCCCAAACCCGGATGACCTCGTAACTAGTGCAGCGGGAAAACGTGTCATACCGCGCCAGATCCTTTAATTCCCTGAAATACATGTAAGTTGAAAAATCAACAATAATGTTGAGCGAGTTCATGTGTAAGTGAGTAAATAAACCTTTGTAAGTATAAAAATCCTGGTATGTAGCAAATAAGGAAAAAGAGATCACCAACGGTTTGCAAGGCCATTGATATGTGTGAAGTGCAAGTAGGAAGACTCAAACCTAGCAGATTTAGCGATGGGTACAAAGTCACCCCAAGGTCCGTTCTGGTTGGGCCTGGGGTTGGGCTCGCTACACCCAGATAGATCTACCGCTTACGTCCCTCGGTCCTACAATGAGGATTAATGGCCTCCAGTTCCCGCCTACCCACTCACATGATCTAAGTAGTAAACCTCCTTATGCTAACCATACCATGTATAAAGTACTTGTAATCAAAGCAACATGTATTTCACCCCCGCAGTTTAGAAAACTGAAAACAGTTAAGAGAAAAGGGGGACATGAACTCACTGTGGTGCGTCTCTATCAAGTATACCTCCAAATCAAGCAGCTGTGTGACGACCTACACGTACTAACTCTATTAGACGGACGGCCGTGCCTTAGCTTTAAGGTTTAAGTTTTTGGGAAATAGTTAGACAACTATTTCGTGTTTATATTCTGTATATACTTGGTAGTCATTTTCCTTCCCAAGGATGGGGGATTTAATACATGTGTGTTCGAAATATATTATTAAGTCTCACTTAAAATATATTTTATTTCTAACTCCAAAATATAAATATTCTTCTCAAAAATATTATATTTTCTATTACATAAATTTTCCAAAATAATACCTTGACAAAAACACGCGTTAAGTCGTATTTTCTTAAAATGAGTAAGTTACGTTTTAATGATCGAGTGGTAATAATAATTACCGGTGTAACTTATATATTTATCGTAGAGACGTTCGTATTATTTTGGATTCGTTAACATTCGATAGTATTATTTTTACCCTAAGAATAATACTAGTATTTTCACAAAATAATCATAAACACCTGACAAGTGTCGTTAAGAAAAATATATACTAAATATATATTTACCAAGTTTTATTTTGTGAAAATCCCACCTCCGATGTTTTGTAAATATAGTCGTGGCGAAACTTATATTTTGAAAACATGTCGAAAAGTATTTCTAACACTTATAGTGAAAATATTTCTAAGTGTTAGGTTTTTGGAAAAATTTCGCCAGAGTTTCCTCTGTAACTGGAGGTGGCCACGCTTTCAAGCGTATCATTTTCTTTTACAAATCAAACCAACAAATTTCTCAATCAACAATAAGCATTATTCAAACCATCAAACTTGTGACAACCCTCACTAAACCAGGTATCCGTACGACCTAATTAATAATTAATTACTGCTTAATTACTGTGCTTGCTTGGACTTGTGAATAAACTGCTACTTGAATACTGATACATGTACTTACTTGCATCATACTTTACTTACCGTCACTACATTATTTACATGCTGAACCTTAGTGACAAACATGATGCACAAAAGCACAGTAGCACTTTAAACGGATAACCTATTGAACATGCTGATAAGCCAGCATCAGGCAGACACTGCCTCTAAGGCCTGTATGAGCCAGAAATATTTTACTACACTAGTGGTGAGTGTAGGGGTACAAGGGTTGTAGAACTGCGTCTCTAGGAATAAGTTACAATGATTGGATGTGCCTAAAACGTACTCTAAGCACAAAAACTCAGCACTTTACATAATAATTCAGCTTTTAGCTAACTAATAAAGTGCCAAAACATGAGAAAAATATTACTAGACACTCTCCAAAGTGTCAGAAATGAGTTGTGTCACTAAAAAGGGTAATAACGACACTTTAAAGCTTTGTTAAGCACTTTAACGGATTACTATCCAACCGAACAACCGGATTTTACCCGGAACATGAAAATATTGTCATTTTCATTGTTTATCTTTTTCTGAGCCAGTTAGGGTCCCTGAATACCCTAACACCCGTCATAACACACTACACACTACTAACCGGGTTAATCCCTAAACCTAACTAGATTAACCTAACTAATATCCTAACTACTAGTTGGAATCGGACCAAGACCCCCCCCCCCCTTTACAAACCGTCCCCAATAAGGGGGACACCCCTTGTCCTTTTGTTGATTATTATAATCTTGTGTTTAGTATCTAGAATACACAAGGTCCATTGGTTAATGCTCATTTGATTTGTCTATAAGTTCATCACTTAACACACTAATCACTTCACATAACCTTCACCACAACTCACAACTTAACTCCTCTCTCTCCCTCTCTTTGGTTCTCGGCCGAAGACACAAGCAACACCACCACCACCTTTCGATTTTGATCATCACATTCCAAGTATCTACAAGTGTTAAGGATCGCGTATAAGGAGGCTTGGTGCAATCGGAAGGCGAAGGACCTCATTACATTGCTTTTATCCACTCATTTTGCGCTTAGATTCTTCCCTAGCCTCGAGCTAGTAGTAAGTTGCTTGAATCACCTTCCCGAACTATTTTAAAGTGGTTAATATGATTTGTAACGATTAAAACTCGTTAACATACAAGATGACACACAAAAGTCTACTTAAAATACTAAGAATGTTGGTTAAAAGCTCATATGTTGTGTAAAATTTGTAGTAATTGATTTGTGTGGTTATTTGGACCCGATCTATGTTGTGGTAGCTCGGATCATCATTTAACCCGAGTTGGTCATGACCTTGGATCATGACATAAGGTTGTTTTGGAAGTAATAAGGGTTAAAGGATGAAACTCTACCACACACGAAACATGAACTTGTGTAAAAGCGATTTTACTTGTGAAATAGTGTTTAAAACTAGTAGATCTACGAATCTGCAAGCGGTATTTTCAAAGGACCACGTATCAAAGAAATCATGCTTTCTAAAGACGGATCTTACACTAACACGAATGGTTTTTAGAACACACAAGTGTGTAAACACTTGTGTAACACGAAGTTTCGATAAAAGAACTATTTTTGTAAATGTTGACAAGAAGTTGTGGAAATTTATTTTCTCTAAAAACGAGACTTTTACGAAACTGGGTTGATTTATACAAAAGATCCACTAAAAGTAAAGGAAAGATACTACATATTTTGGAAAAACCACAAGTTCATGTATTTTTGCGATTTACATCTATTTTGACTAGTTTGATGGTTTGAATAATGCTTATTGTTGATTGAGAAAAATTGTTGATTTGGTTTATAAAAGAAAATGATACGCTTGAAAGCGTGGCCACCTCCAGTTACAGAGGAAACTCTGGCGAAATTTTCCCAAAAGCCTAACACTTAGAAATATTTTCACTATAAGTGTTAGAAATACATTTTGACTTGTTTTCAAAATATAGATTTCGCCACGACTTATTTACAAAATATCGGAGGTGGGATTTCACAAAATAAAACGTGATACATATATATATTTAGTATGTATTTTTCACAACATCACTTGTATAAGTGTTTATGATTATTTTGTGAACTACGTAAATATTATTTTTAGGGTAAAAATAATATTACTAAGTATTATTTTGGGAAAATCACATGTATTAAAGTATAATATTTTTGAGAAGAATATTTATATTTTGAAGTTGGAAATAAAATATATTTTAAGTGAGACTTAATAATATATTTCGAAATTATACGAACACACATGTATTAAATCCCCCATCCTTGGGAAGGAAAATGACTACCAAGTATATATAGAATGTAAACACGAAATAGTTGCCTAAGTATTTCCCAAAAACTTAAACTTTAAAGCTAAGGCACGGCCGTCCGTCTAATAGAGTTAGTACGTGTAGGTCGTCACATAGCTGCTTGATTTGGAGGCATACTTGGTAGAGACGCACCACTGTGAGTTCATGTCCCCCTTTTCTCTTAACTGTTTTCAGTTTTCTAAACTACGGGGGTGAAATACATGTTACTTTGATTACAAGTACTTTATACATGGTATGGTTAGCGTAAGGAGGTTTACTACTTAGATCATGTGAGTGGGTAGGCGGGAACTGGAGGCCATTAATCCTCATTGTAGGACCGAGGGACGTAAGCGGTAGATCTATCTGGGTGTAGCGAGCCCAACCCTAGGCCCAACCAGAACGAACCTTGGGGTGACTTTGTACCCATCGCGAAATCTGCTAGGTTTGAGTCTTCCTACTTGCACTTCACACATATCAATGGCCTTGCAAACCGTTGGTGATCTCTTTTTCCTTATTTGCTACATACCAGGGATTTTATACTTACAAGTGTTTTATTTACTCACTTACACATGAACTCGCTCAACATTATTGTTGATTTTTCAACTTACATGTATTTCAGGGAATTAAAGGATCTGGCGCGGTATGTCACGTTTTCCCGCTGCACTAGTTACGAGGTCATCCGGGTTTGGGGAATGTGACTCTTTCCTGGACAAGTCACAGTCCTTAAACTGTGTTTATGTCATAATGATGTTTGTGTTTGTTGAACAATGTCGTTAGGATGTGTTTTCGTTAAGACAATGTTATTGTATTTGGTTTTTAAAGCTTAATCGAATGGATGATCTTGCATGGTTTTACTTCATATAGCTTTGTTATGGTTAAGCTATGGTATTAAGAAGTCACACCAAATTAACCACGCTTCCGCAAAGCCAGGGTGTGACAGCTTGGTATCAGAGCTCTGATCATAGCGAACTAGGATTCTTTCTCGAGTCTAGACTATGATCACTAGGGCTCTCACGAAAACATTTTTACTGCATACCATTTAAGTCCAGATCCAAAAATTTTTACAAACAAATGTTGAGCACATTTTATTCATTGTTTTTAGGCTCAGTCTTGGAGGCCGAGGCTCGATCTGAGAGATCGAGGTAGTTGGCTAGTGGGACTAGGAGAATTGGCTAGTGGGACTAGGAAGAGCAGTCTGAGAGGCTGGGAGGCTAGTGGGACTAGGAGAATTATTTGAATGCTTACTTGGTGACTTATGTGATTATTTGATTGTATGATTGACTATTTGTGCATGTTTGTGTTTATGTTACAGACACTATGGACACCTCTGGCACAGGTGACTCAGACACCACAGGACCTAGACTTATAGTATCAGATGACCTAGAGCCTTCAGAGCACGAGGTTCACACATCCGACGTTACTAGCACAGACGAGGATGATTTTCAGCCCTTTGCTTTACCTGATGGTGCTGATGAGCTCGCTGATGGCCCTTTGGCCGGGGACCTACCGTTAGTGGAGATCCCTGCTCCCATACCGCTTGCTTCATATCCTGCTTACGATTTGCTTCTCGACGCCGACGATGATGGCGACGTCGATCTGTTTGATGACGAGCCCTTAGAGGATGAGGTTCAGGGCGAGGCCCTTCTTGCTGCTGGAGATCTTTTGTTGATCGCAGATGCTCCTGCTGAGGAGTCACCTGCTCACTCTCCGGTCCCAGACTCTTTCGAGTCTGTGGCCTCCGCACCTTCACATACTCGGAGTGCGCAGCACTTTTCTCATGGATCAGATCCCGACCAGGCATCCTCTGTTGCCCCTATTCCTAGTTTTGCTTTCGACCACGATGATGTGGAGGATTCCGATCCTGTCTTTCCCCCAGGATTCGACTCAGATGAGGATATAGAGTTTATACCCATGGATCAGCCTATGGAGGATCCAGTCGACCCAGTTGACCCCATCGATCCCGAGTTTGATTTTGAGATGGCCTTTGATGAGCCCGAGCAGCCACTAGACCCTGCTCCTGACCCAGTGCTTGAGCATGACCCAGCTCATGCTGGCATGTTTATTGAGCCTGTCATTGCTGACCTGCCTATTGATGATCACCCTGTGGATGCTCCATTGTTGGAGGACGATCATGTCATTGCTGCTGATCATGTTGATCCCCCACTTATTGCTGATGCACCAGTTGACCCTCTTGTTGCACCTCACCATGATCCTATGCCAGTTCAGTTTGATCGTGCCCTTTTTGAGGCACAGGTGGACCCACGAGACGAGCACGCCCAGCATGGGTGGATTCCTGCTGATGACGAGGTTCCACCTATTCCCCCTCAGATCACTGATACCCGTCACATTGATACCTCCTTTTCATTTCCTCGGTTTACACCTCCAGCGCGACCTGGAGAAGGTTCTTCTGCTCACCCTTTTGGACATGTACCGGTATCTATCCCTGCTATACCACCGTCTGCTACTTTTCCCCCTGTTTCTCCATTTCATGTGGCACCTTTTGATCCCACCAGTGAGTCGCTTCTTTGGACATCTCCTTCTGCTATGCCACCGACTGACCCCTACTATTCTTTCCACATGTACTATTGAGGACGTTTTGATGTCTTTTGTCGCCCAGCACGAGGCACACACGCAGGGCATTCAGGAGCTTGAGAGAGCCCAGCCGCCGCCGTGTCAGTGCCAGGGTCAGACCCACTCTCCTTTGCAGCCCTCTCGACCTGTACCACCAGACTATGCTGCACGCCTTTTTGCCCTGGAGCAGCAGGTTGCTTCATTCTTGCGTACCCAGAGATCCATGGAGGAGGACTGGCTCCATTTGCGCCGCTTGTTTTACACTCACTTTCCCCCTCCTCCACCGCCATCCGTGTAGAGCTCTTCAGTACCGTATAGGTAGACGTTGGTGAGAAGACGGCGAATGCTTTTGGCTGCACAGCATTTTTGGAGACTACATTATGATTCTGACTTTTGTTGACATGTATTTGATGTATTGACACTGATTTGATATAGTTTTTGGACTAGGGTGATGTAGCCCTTGGTCGACTGATGTTGTATGACACTGTGATGTACTTGTACGCTTACTATGTGGTCTCATTATATGGCAATCGCAGTATTCTCATCATATTTGATGCTTGATTGGTTATTTATATTCTATGACATGGGATGTTGTGTGATTGATGTTTGTAACATGGGATGTTGTGTGATTAATATGATTATAACATGAGATGTTATGTACTATTACTATCGTTATATACATACGCTATATTATGACCTGACTTATGTATTATAACATGGGATCTTTACTATGGCCTGACCGACGTAAACACATCTTTTAGAAGATGCCGCCGAGACGTGAGACACGCATGCCTACCAATGAGGCGGAACTCCAGCAAATTATCGCTGCTGCCATCGCACAATACGCCGCCTCTCATGGAGGGACTAGTGGAAGCAACTCTGGCAACACTGGCAACAACAACAACCCACCTCATGGTAATACTAAGTCATTTAGACATACCATGACCTAATTGGATATCTTTAGCAATGATGCTAATGCCGATCGTCTGTTTTAACGTATGTGCAGGGTGCACCTACAAGCAGTTTCTAGACTGCAAACCGGTCAACTTTGATGGCACAGGAGGTGCTGTCGCCTTTGTTCGTTGGGCCGAGAAAACTGAATCTGTTCTTCGCATGAGCAAATGCGCACTAGATCAGCAAGTCACCTATATCTCAGGGCTATTCTTGGATGGAGCCCTCTCTTGGTGGAATCTGCAAGTACAGACACTTGGTGAAGCTGCTGCCTACGCGCTAACCTGGACCGAACTGAAGGAACTTATGCGCAGGAAGTACTGCTCTCGCGCGGAAAGCCAAAGATTGGAAACCGAGTTCTGGCATTTGAAAATGGACGGTCCAAAGATCGCAGAATACGTTCAAAGGTTCCATGACTTATCACATGTGGTACCCCTACATGGTCACTCCGGAGTTCAAGCGGATTGAACGTTTCATTTGGGGATTAGCTCCTCAAATCATAAGCATGGTGACCTCATCCAAGCCTGCGACAATTACTGAGGCAATTGATTTGAGCGTGGCTCTCACAGAGGAGGCTATTCGCCTGAACAAGTTCGATGATGCTGAGCATAAGAAGAAAGAGACTCACGTCGAGTCATCAGGAGGTAACAAATGAAAGTTCTCGAACTTCAAGCAGGGCGCCAGTGTGGTTGTTAAGAAAGGAGAACCAAGCACCCAGCCCAAGTGCAACACCTGCCAGCGTCACCATTCTGGCCGATGCGGGCCAAAAGTATGTGAAGCTTGGGGAAAGACTGGACACTTGAAGGATTCTTGTTGGGCTAGTGCTGGCCGGGGAGGCCAAGGAAGATTTGGGAGTAGAAACAATAATCGTGGTGGTATTGGGAATCGCCCACAGGGGAACAATGGAGGAAACGGGAATCGAGGCAACAATGCGAATCAAGCTGGTAATGCGAACCAAAACAACAACCAAGCTGGAAATGGAGGTGGAAACGGGCAAAGACTTGGATGCTTTAACTGTGGTGATATCGGGCACTTTAAGAGGAACTGCCCAGAGTTAAACCAAGCCCGTGGAAGAGTGTTCCAAATCGAAGCGAGGGAAGCGCGCCAGGATCCCAATGTTGTCACTGGTACGTTCCCTGTAAACCAACGCTATGCATCCGTTTTATTTGATACTGGTTCCGATTATAGTTTCGTATCATTAGAATTTAAGAATATGCTTGGTTTAGCCGCTAGTAAATTAGATATTCCGTACTCAATCGAATTGGCTAATGGAAAGATAGTAGAAGCCAATGAAGTTATCAGAGGTTGTGTGATCGAATTGGGAGAGCGTGAGTTTGCTTTGGATCTACTACCAGTCAAGTTGGGAAGCTTCGACGTGGTGGTAGGAATGGATTGGTTATCAGGCAACAAGGCTGAAATAGTTTGTCACGAAAAGGTCGTTCGTATCCCAACCGAAGATGGCGAAACAATTGTGGTTCACGGGGAGAAGCGTGATACGCCGTTAAGAATTATCAGCTGCCTGAAAGCGCGAAAGTGTTTGCAGAAAGGATGTGCTGCCTTCCTGGCACACATTGTAGACAAGAAAGCTGCAGAACCGAAGATCGAAGACATCCCTGTCATGAGGGAATATCCAGAAGTCTTCCCAGAGGACTTACCTGGACTGCCACCTCAGAGACAAGTAGAGTTCCGCATTGACTTAGTTCCAGGCACCGCGCCTGTGGCTAAGGCACCTTATAGACTTGCCCCGTCTGAGATGCAAGAATTGTCGACACAACTTCAAGAGTTGTTAGACAAGGGATTTATCCGACCAAGCTTCTCGCCTTGGGGAGCTCCGGTCCTGTTTGTCAAGAAGAAGGACGGTAGTTTTTGTATGTGTATTGACTACCGGGAGTTGAACAAGCTGACGATCAAGAATAGATATCCTCTGCCAAGAATTGATGATCTGTTTGACCAACTGCAAGGCTCAAGCTTTTATTCAAAGATCGATTTGCGATCTGGATACCATCAGTTAAGGATACAAGAGGAGAGTATCCCGAAGACAGCCTTCAGAACTCGTTATGGACACTACGAGTTCCTTGTTATGCAGTTTGGGTTGACAAACGCACCTGCAGTCTTTATGGACTTGATGAATAGAGTTTGCAAGCCGTACTTGGACAAGTTCGTGATTGTGTTTATCGACGACATCTTGATCTATTCAAGAACAAAGGCTGAGCACGAACAGCATCTAAGAGCTATTTGGGAGCTGCTAAAGAAGGAACAGTTGTATGCCAAGTTCTCTAAGTGCGAGTTTTGGCTACGTGAAGTCCAATTTCTTGGACATGTGGTGAATAGAGATGGAATCCACGTGGATCCAACCAAGATCGAAGCGATTAAGAATTGGGAAACGCCAAAGACGCCAACCGAGATTCGACAATTCTTGGGTTTGGCTGGCTACTATCGAAGGTTCATTGAGGATTTTTCAAAAATCGCTCAACCTTTGACACTCCTCACACAGAAAGATAAGAAGTTTGATTGGGGAATCAAACCGGAAGAAGCGTTCCAGATATTGAAGGATAAGCTCTGCAATGCGCAAATCTTAGCACTACCGGAAGGTACAGATGATTTTGTGGTATACTGTGACGCCTCACGTCAAGGATTGGGTTGTGTGTTGATGCAACGCCAAAAGGTTATTGCTTACGCATCGCGTCTTTTGAAAGTGCACGAAAAGAACTATACCACACATGATTTGGAACTTGGCGCAGTGGTTTTTGCATTAAAGATCTGGAGACACTACCTTTATGGTACAAAGTGTACAATTTTTACAGATCACAAGAGTCTACAACACATATTCAACCAGAAGGAGCTGAATATGAGGCAAAGACGATGGGTTGAGTTGCTGAACGATTACGACTGCGAGATAAAGTATCATCCAGGGAAGGCGAATGTGGTCGCCGATGCCCTAAGTCGAAAGGAGAGGATCAAGCCCATAAGGGTTAGGGCTTTAGAAATGATTATCCGAACTGATCTTTCCTTGCGCATTCGTGCCGCGCAGAAAGAAGCTCTCAAGGAAGGAAACCTTAAAGAGGAATATCTCCGTGGGATGGAGAAGCTACGTGAGCAAATGTTTAACGTGTGCTAAGGTGAAAGCCGAATACCAGAAGCCTTCAGGACTTCTGCAACAACCTGAGATTCCCAAGTGGAAATGGGAACAAATCTCCATGGATTTTATTACAAAGTTGCCAAGAACGCCAAGAGGTCATGACACTATCTGGGTGATAGTTGACCGCCTAACGAAGTCAGCACACTTCTTACCTATCAGAGAGAAGGATAATACGAGCAAGTTGGCCGAAATTTACATGAGAGAGATCGTTACGAGCCATGGAGTACCTCTCTCAATCATCTCTGATAGAGACGGAAGGTTTGTGTCAAGGATATGGCAATCCTTCCAAGAAGCCTTTGGCTCGCAATTGAATCTGAGCACTGCATTTCATCCGCAAACTGACGGTCAAAGCGAGCGAACGATACAGACTTTGGAAGACATGCTGAGAGCGTGTGTTATGGATTTGGGCGGTAGCTGGGATAAGCATTTGCCTTTGGTCGAATTTTCATACAACAACAGCTACCACACCAGTATTGGTGTCGCGCCATTTGAAGCCCTTTACGGACGCAAGTGCCGATCACCCCTATGCTGGGCTGACGCAGGTGATAGGCAGCTTGCTGGTCCCGAAATCGTCCAAGAGACGACAGACAAGATTGCGCAGATTCTAAAACGCATCGAAGCAGCTCGCCACAGACAGAAACCTATGCAGATCCAAACCGGAAACACTTGGAATTCCAAGTGGGAGAAATGGTTTTATTGAAAGTTTCACCCTGGAAGGGTGTGGCACGCTTCGGAAAGCGTGGGAAGTTAAATCCGCGCTACATTGGTCCTTTCAGAATTTTGGAAAGAATAGGACTAGTAGCATACAAGCTGGACTTACCTGCTGAACTCCATTCAGTTCACGATACATTTCATGTATCCAACCTGAAGAAAAGTCCAACTCAAGATACCATTGCCATTCCCATCGACGAGATCCATGTTGACGACACGCTCCATTTCGTTGAAGAACCGGTTGAGGTTACGGATTGGAAAGTAAACAAGACCCGCCGGAGCAGTGTCAAGCTCGTCAAAGTTCGTTGGAATGCCAGACATGGTCCTGAATACACCTGGGAGCGTGAGGACCGGATGAAAGAGAAATACCCCCACCTATTTCCTAAGAACCCTGCATCTACAAGAAGAACATAAAATTTCGGGAGGAAATTTTTCTAACGGGGGGAGAGTGTGACAACCCTCACTAAACCAGGTATCCGTACGACCTAATTAATAATTAATTACTGCTTAATTACTATGCTTGCTTGGACTTGTGAATAAACTGCTACTTGAATACTGATACATGTACTTACTTGCATCATACTTTACTTACCGTCACTACATTATTTACATGCTGAACCTTAGTGACAAACATGATGCACAAAAGCACAGTAGCATTTTAAACGGATAACCTATTGAACATGCTGATAAGCCAGCATCAGGCAGACACTGCCTCTAAGGCCTGTATGAGCCAGAAATATTTTACTACACTAGTGGTGAGTGTAGGGGTACAAGGGTTGTAGAACTACGTCTCTAGGAATAAGTTACAATGATTGGATGTGCCTAAAACGTATTCTAAGCACAAAAACTCAGCACTTTACATAATAATTCAACTTTTAGCTAACTAATAAAGTGCCAAAACATGAGAAAAATATTACTAGACACTCTCCAAAGTGTCAGAAATGAGTTGTGTCACTAAAAAGGGTAATAACGACACTTTAAAGCTTTGTTAAGCACTTTAACGGATTACTATCCAACCGAACAACCGGATTTTACTCGGAACATGAAAATATTGTCATTTTCATTGTTTATCTTTTTCTGAGCCAGTTAGGGTCCCTGAATACCCTAACACCCGTCATAACACACTACACACTACTAACCGGGTTAATCCCTAAACCTAACTAGATTAACCTAACTAATATCCTAACTACTAGTTGGAATCGGACCAAGACCCCCCCCCCCCTTTACAAACCATCCCCAATAAGGGGGACACCCCTTGTCCTTTTGTTGATTATTATAATCTTGTGTTTAGTATCTAGAATACACAAGGTCCATTGGTTAATGCTCATTTGATTTGTCTATAAGTTCATCACTTAACACACTAATCACTTCACATAACCTTCACCACAACTCACAACTTAACTCCTCTCTCTCCCTCTCTTTGGTTCTCGGCCGAAGACACAAGCAACACCACCACCACCTTTCGATTTTGATCATCACATTCCAAGTATCTACAAGTGTTAAGGATCGCGTATAAGGAGGCTTGGTGCAATCGGAAGGCGAAGGACCTCATTACATTGCTTTTATCCACTCATTTTGCGCTT
This sequence comes from Helianthus tuberosus, assembly GCA_030545235.1. Taxonomy (NCBI): domain Eukaryota; kingdom Viridiplantae; phylum Streptophyta; class Magnoliopsida; order Asterales; family Asteraceae; genus Helianthus; species Helianthus tuberosus. The sequence continues at coordinate 126,133,499 of CM060366.1, forward strand.
AGATTCTTCCCTAGCCTCGAGCTAGTAGTAAGTTGCTTGAATCACCTTCCCGAACTATTTTAAAGTGGTTAATATGATTTGTAACGGTTAAAACTCGTTAACATACAAGATGACACACAAAAGTCTACTTAAAATACTAAGAATGTTGGTTAAAAGCTCATATGTTGTGTAAAATTTGTAGTAATTGATTTGTGTGGTTATTTGGACCCGATCTATGTTGTGGTAGCTCGGATCATCATTTAACCCGAGTTGGTCATGACCTTGGATCATGACATAAGGTTGTTTTGGAAGTAATAAGGGTTAAAGGATGAAACTCTACCACACACGAAACATGAACTTGTGTAAAAGCGATTTTACTTGTGAAATAGTGTTTAAAACTAGTAGATCTACGAATCTGCAAGCGGTATTTTCAAGGGACCACGTATCAAAGAAATCATGCTTTCTAAAGACGGATCTTACACTAACACGAATGGTTTTTAGAACACACAAGTGTGTAAACACTTGTGTAACACGAAGTTTCGACAAAAGAACTATTTTTGTAAATGTTGACAAGAAGTTGTGGAAATTTATTTTCTCTAAAAACGAGACTTTTACGAAACCGGGTTGATTTATACAAAAGATCCACTAAAAGTAAAGGAAAGATACTACATATTTTGGAAAAACCACAAGTTCATGTATTTTTGCGATTTACATCTATTTTGACTAGTTTGATGGTTTGAATAATGCTTATTGTTGATTGAGAAAAATTGTTGATTTGGTTTATAAAAGAAAATGATACGCTTGAAAGCGTGGCCACCTCCAGTTACAGAGGAAACTCTGGCGAAATTTTCCCAAAAGCCTAACACTTTGAAATATTTTCACTATAAGTGTTAGAAATACATTTTGACTTGTTTTCAAAATATAGATTTCGCCACGACTTATTTACAAAATATCGGAGGTGAGATTTCACAAAATAAAACGTGATACATATATATATTTAGTATGTATTTTTCACAACATCACTTGTATAAGTGTTTATGATTATTTTGTGAACTACGTAAATATTATTTTTAGGGTAAAAATAATATTACTAAGTATTATTTTGGGAAAATCACATGTATTAAAGTATAATATTTTTTAGAAGAATATTTATATTTTGAAGTTGGAAATAAAATATATTTTAAGTGAGACTTAATAATATATTTCGAAATTATACGAACACACATGTATTAAATCCCCCATCCTTGGGAAGGAAAATGACTACCAAGTATATACAGAATGTAAACACGAAATAGTTGCCTAACTATTTCCCAAAAACTTAAACCTTAAAGCTAAGGCACGGCCGTCCGTCTAATAGAGTTAGTACGTGTAGGTCGTCACATAGCTGCTTGATTTGGAGGCATACTTGGTAGAGACGCACCACTGTGAGTTCATGTCCCCCTTTTCTCTTAACTGTTTTCAGTTTTCTAAACTGCGGGGGTGAAATACATGTTGCTTTGATTACAAGTACTTTATACATGGTATGGTTAGCGTAAGGAGGTTTACTACTTAGATCATGTGAGTGGGTAGGCGGGAACTGGAGGCCATTAATCCTCATTGTAGGACCGAGGGACGTAAGCGGTAGATCTATCTGGGTGTAGCGAGCCCAACCCTAGGCCCAACCAGAACGAACCTTGGGGTGACTTTGTACCCATCGCGAAATCTGCTAGGTTTGAGTCTTCCTACTTGCACTTCACACATATCAATGGCCTTGCAAACCGTTGGTGATCTCTTTTTCCTTATTTGCTACATACCAGGGATTTTATACTTACAAGTGTTTTATTTACTCACTTACACATGAACTCGCTCAACATTATTGTTGATTTTTCAACTTACATGTATTTCAGGGAATTAAAGGATCTGGCGCGGTATGTCACGTTTTCCCGCTGCACTAGTTACGAGGTCATCCGGGTTTGGGGAATGTGACTCTTTCCTGGACACGTCACAGTCCTTAAACTGTGTTTATGTCATAATGATGTTTGTGTTTGTTGAACAATGTCGTTAGGATGTGTTTTCGTTAAGACAATGTTATTGTATTTGGTTTTTAAAGCTTAATCGAATGGATGATCTTGCATGGTTTTACTTCATATAGCTTTGTTATGGTTAAGCTATGGTATTAAGAAGTCACACCAAATTAACCACGCTTCCGCAAAGCCAGGGTGTGACAAAACTAATCAAAATAGATGTAAATCGCAAAAATACATGAACTTGTGGTTTTTCCAAAATATGTAGTATCTTTCCATTATTTTTAGTGGATCTTTTGTATAAATCAACCCGGTTTCGTAAAAGTCTCGTTTTTAAAGAAAATAAATTTCCACAACTTCTTGTCAACATTTACAAAAATAGTTCTTTCGTCAAAACTTTGTGTTACCCAAGTGTCTACGCACTTGTGTGTTTACAAAAGCACTTTTGGTTATGTAAGATCCGTCTTTAGAAGTATGTTTTCTCTTGACACGTGGTCCTTTGAAAATACCGCTTGTAGATACGTAGATCTACTAGTTTTAAACACTATTTCTTAAGCAAAATCGTTTTTACACAAGTTTATGGTTCGTGTGTGGTAGAGTTTCATCCTTTAACCCTTGTTACTTCCAAAACAACCTTATGTCATGATCCAAGGTCATGACCAATCCGGGTTAAATGACGATCCGAGCTACCACAACATAGATCGGGTCCAAATAATCACACAAATCAATTACTACAAGATTTACACAACATATGAGCTTTTAACCATCACTTTTAGTGTTTTTAGTAGACTTTTATGCTTCATCTTGTATGTTTGCGACTTTTAACCGTTACATATCATTTTAACCACTTTAAAATAGTTCGAGAAGGTGATTATGGCAACTTACTACTAGCTCGAGGCTAGGGAAGAATCTAAGCGCAAAAAGAGAGGATAAAAGCAATAGAGTGAGGTCCTTCGCCTTCCGATTGCACCAAGCTTCCTTGTAGGTGATCCTTAACACTTGTGTAAGCTTGGAATGTGAAGATCAAAATCGAAAATGGATGGGTGTAGAGGGGGTGTTCGTCCGAAGCCTTTGAGAGAGAGAGAGGGAGTGTTTTGTGATGTTGTTAAGTGTGAGAAGTTATGTTGTGTTATGACTTGATCTTATAGACAATCCTCAAGTTAATTGTCCAAGGGATTTTATGTCTACTTGACATTAGACACATGGATTATTATAATCAAATAAAGGACAAGGGGTGTCACCATATGGTGACCGAACTCGGTTGGGGGGGGGGGGGGGTAATCCGGTTCCATTTCAACTAAACATTAGGTAATTAGTTAAGTTAAGTTTAGCTAGTTTAGGATTAACCCGGTTACTAGTGTGTTGTGTGTTATAGCAGGTGTTAGGGTATTTAGGGACCCTAACTGGCTCAGAAAATGATAAATAATGTTATTAAGAATATTTTCATGTTCCGGGTATAGTCCGGTTGTTCGGTTGGATAGTAATCCGTTAAAGCGTTTAACAAAGCTTTAAAGTGTCGTTATAATTATTTTTAGTGACACAACTTATTCTCGACACTTTGGAAAGTGTCTAGTAATATTTTTCTCATGTTTTGGCACTTTATTAGTTAGCTAAAAGCTGGATTGTTTATTAAAGTGCTGAGTTTTTGTGCTTAGAGCACGTTTTAGGCACATCCAGTCATTGTAACTTATTCCTAGAGACGCAGTTCTACAACCCTTGTATCCCTACACTCACCACTAGTGTAGTAAAATATTTCTGGCTCATACAGGCCTTAAAGGCAGTGTCTGCCTGATGCTAGCTCTATCAGCATGTTCAATAGGTTATCCGTTTATAGTGCTACTGTGCTTTTTGTGCATCATGTTTATCACTAAGGTTCAGCATGTAAATAATGTAGTGACGGTAAGTAAAGTATGATGCAAGTAAGTACATGTATCAGTATTCAAGTAGCAGTTTATCCACAAGTTCAAGCAAGCACAGTAATTAAGCAGTAATTAATTATTAATTAAGTCGTACGGATACCTGGTTTAGTGAGGGTTGTCACATTCTCCCCCCGTTAGAAAAATTTCGTCCCGAAATTTTAAGTTCTGCTTGTAGATGCAGGGTTCTTAGGAAATAGGTGGGGGTATTTTTCTTTCATCCGGTCCTCACGCTCCCAGGTGTATTCAGGACCATGTCTGGCATTCCAACGAACTTTGACGAGCTTGACACTGCTCCGGCGGGTCTTGTTTACTTTCCAATCCGTGACCTCAACAGGTTCTTTAACGAAATGAAGCGTGTCGTCAACATGAATCTCGTCGATGGGAATGGCAATGGTATCTTGAGTTGGACTTTTCTTCAGGTTGGATACATGAAATGTATCGTGAACTGGATGGAGTTCAGCAGGTAAGTCCAGCTTGTATGCTACTAGTCCTATTCTTTCCAAAATTCTGAAAGGACCAATGTAGCGTGGATTTAACTTCCCACGCTTTCCGAAGCGTGCCACACCCTTCCAGGGTGAAACTTTCAATAAAACCATTTCTCCCACTTGGAATTCTAAGTGTTTCCGGTTTGGATCTGCATAGGCTTTCTGTCTGTGGCGAGCTGCTTCGATGCCTTTTCGAATCTGCGCAATCTTGTCTGTCGTCTCTTGGATGATTTCGGGACCAGCAAGCTGCCTATCACCTGCGTCAGCCCAGCATAGGGGTGATCGGCCCTTGCGTCCGTAAAGGGCTTCGAATGGCGCGACTCCAATACTGGTGTGGTAGCTGTTGTTGTATGAAAATTCGACCAAAGGCAAATGCTTATCCCAGCTACCGCCCAAATCCATAACACACGCTCTCAGCATGTCTTCCAAAGTCTGTATCGTTCGCTCGCCTTGACCGTCAGTTTGCGGATGAAACGCAGTGCTCAGATTTAATTGTGAGCCAAAAGCTTCTTGGAAGGATTGCCATATCCTTGACACAAACCTTCCGTCTCTATCAAAGATGATTGAGAGAGGTACTCCATGGCGCGTAACGATCTCTCTCATGTAAATTTCGGCCAACTTGCTCGTATTATCCTTCTCTCTGATAGGTAAGAAGTGTGCTGACTTTGTTAATCGATCCACTATTACCCAAATAGTGTCATGGCCTCTTGGCGTTCTTGGCAACTTTGTAATAAAATCCATTGAGATTTGTTCCCATTTCCACTTGGGAATCTCAGGTTGTTGCAGAAGTCCTGAAGGCTTCTGGTATTCCGCTTTGACCTTAGCGCATGTTAAACATTTGCTCACATAAACAGCAACATCGCCTTTTATCCTAGGCCACCAATAATAACTTTTGAGATCTTGGTACATCTTATCCGCTCCAGGGTGGATAGAGTACCGCGACTTGTGAGCTTCATCGAAAATAACCTTCCTTAAACCACCAAACAGAGGAACCCAAATCCTTTTCTCAAAACACAACGTTCCTTCCTCGTTTGGTACCAGTAGCTTCTCCATCCCACGGAGATATTCTTCTTCAAGGTTTCCTTCCTTGAGAGCTTCTTTCTGCGCGGCACGAATGCACAAGGAAAGATCGGTTCGGATAATCATTTCTAAAGCCCTAACCCTTATGGGCTTGATCCTCTCCTTTCGACTTAGGGCGTCGGCGACCACATTCGCCTTCCCTGGGTGATACTTTATCTCGCAGTCGTAATCGTTCAGCAACTCAACCCAACGTCTTTGCCTCATATTCAGCTCCTTCTGGTTGAATATGTGTTGTAGGCTCTTGTGATCTATAAAAATTGTACACTTTGTACCATAAAGGTAGTGTCTCCAGATCTTTAATGCAAATACCACTGCGCCTAGCTCCAAATCATGTGTGGTATAGTTCTTTTCATGCACTTTCAATTGACGCGATGCGTAAGCAATAACCTTCTGGCGTTGCATCAACACGCAACCCAATCCTTGACGTGAGGCGTCACAGTATACCACGAAATCATCTGTACCTTCTGGTAGTGCTAAGATTGGCGCATTGCAGAGCTTATCCTTCAATATCTGGAACGCTTCTTCCTGTTTGATTCCCCAATCAAACTTCTTATCTTTCTGCGTGAGGAGCGTCAATGGTTGAGCGATTTTTGAAAAATCCTCAATGAATCTTCGATAATAGCCAGCCAAACCCAAGAATTGTCGAATCTCGGTTGGCGTCTTTGGCGTTTCCCAATTCTTGATCGCTTCGATCTTGGTGGGATCCACGTGGATTCCATCTCCATTTACCACGTGCCCAAGGAATTGTACTTCACGTAGCCAAAACTCGCACTTAGAGAACTTGACATACAACTGTTCCTTCTTCAGTAACTCCAAAATAGCTCTTAGATGCTGTTCATGCTCAGCCTTTGTTCTTGAATAGATCAAGATGTCGTCGATAAACACAATCACGAACTTGTCCAAGTACGGCTTGCAAACTCTATTCATCAAGTCCATAAAGACTGCATGTGCGTTTGTCAAACCAAACGGCATAACAAGGAACTCGTAGTGTCCATAACGAGTTCTGAAGGCTGTCTTCGGGATACTCTCCTCTTGTATCCTTAACTGATGGTATCCTGATCGAAGGTCGATCTTTGAATAAAAGCTTGAACCTTGCAGTTGGTCGAATAGATCATAGATTCTTGGCAGAGGATATCTATTCTTGATCGTCAGCTTGTTCAATTCCCTGTAGTCGATGCACATACGAAAACTACCGTCATTCTTCTTGACAAACAGGACCGAAGCTCCCCAAGGCGAGAAGCTTGGTCGGATAAATCCCTCGTCTAACAACTCTTGAAGTTGTGTCGACAGTTCCTGCATCTCAGACGGAGCAAGTCTATAAGGTGCCTTAGCCACAGGCGCGGCGCCTGGAACTAAGTCAATGCGGAACTCTACTTGTCTCTGAGGTGGCAGTCCAGGTAAGTCCTCTGGGAAGACTTCTGGATATTCCCTCAGGACAGGGATGTCTTCTATTCTCGGCTCAGCAGCCTTCTTATCCACAATGTGTGCCAGGAAGGCAACACATCCCTTCTGCAAATACTTTCGCGCTTTCAGGCAGCTGATAATTCTTAACGGCGTATCACGCTTCTCCTCGTGAACCACAATTGTTTCGCCATCTTCGGTTGGGATACGAACGACCTTTTCGTGACAAACTATTTCAGCCTTGTTGCCTGATAACCAATCCATTCCTACCATCACGTCGAAGCTTCCCAGCTGGACTGGTAGTAGATCCAAAGCAAACTCACGCTCTCCCAATTTGATCACACAGCCTCTGACAACTTCATTGGCTTCTACTAACTTCCCATTGGCCAATTCGATTGAGTACGGAATATCTAACTTACTAGCGGTTAAACCAAGCATATTCTTAAATTCTAACGATACGAAACTATAATCGGCACCAGTATCAAACAAAACAGATGCATAAGTTTTGGTTGATAGAGAACGTACCAGTAGTCACGCCTGGTTCCTGGCATGCTTCACAAGCTCCGATGTTGGATGTCCTTTCACGGTCTTGTTTCAACTTCGGGCATTCCCTCTTAAGATGTCCAACATCCCTAAAATGGAAGCATCCTGGCACTCGGCCATTTCCTTTCCCATTTCCACCTTGAGCGTTGTTACTGTTTTCTCCTTGACTGGGACTCTTCATCCCACAACCATCCTTGTTGTGTCATTTCCTCCCGCACCTAGGCTTCCGACATCCACAATAGTGGTGATACTTGCACCCAGCACGTCTTGGTTTAGTTTCTAAGTAAATCTTATCATTGGCCTGTTTGTTGTTAGGGCAATCTTTCTTGAAATGCCCTTTGTCCCCGCAGTCAAAACAACCTCGAATAGATCTTTGTTCATCATTATTCATTCGGGTATCTTCGGTGAGCTTCCTCTTGTTCTTTCCGGACGACTCTACCTGAGTCTCCTTGTCAGGGTTTGCAAGTTTTTCTAGTCTAACTGCTTCCGTAACGAGTGCCAAGCCCATCTTACTTGCAGCCATAGTTGTCGGTGGCGTAGATGCTGTCATTAAGCTCAGGACTTGTGGTGCCAGTTCCCAAATGAACTGTCCCAATTTCCTCATTTCTGGTTCCGCTAAGTATGGAACAACTCGTGCCAAATCATGAAGTCTTTGCATGTATTCCAACATTTTTGGACCTTCCATCATCAGGCTCTGGAATTCACCTTCCAACCTCTGGGTTTCTGTTTGGGTGCAATACTTCTTACGCATTATTCCTTTCAACTTATCCCAAGTTAACGAGTATGCTGTAGTTAGGCCCATTATTCGAACCTGAAGGTTCCACCATAATCGAGCTCCATCTTGAAACAACTCGGAAACGTATGGGACTTGTTGTTCTGGCGTACAACCACTCATCCGAAGGATGGAATCCATACTTTCAATCCATTTCACATAAGCTATGGCACCTCCAGTGCCGTCGAACTTCGGAGGCTTGTAGTTGAGGAAGTGCCAGTAGGAACAACCGTTATTTTCGGAGGTACCTCTGCTAGGTTCGGAGCGTAGGGCCTCGTGCTGTGCTATAGCTGCAGCAATTATCTCTTGAAGTTCCGCCTCTGAGGTGGGCATGCGCATTTCGCGTCTTGGTGGCATCTTCTAAAAGATGTTTCACGTAGGTTAGGTCATAGCAAGTAAAATGTACGTATGTATTCAACAATATCAACACATAACATCTCATGCTATAAATAAATCAACCACATAACATCTCATGTCATAGAACATAAACATTGGATCAAACATCACAAGTGATGAGAATACTGCGATTGCATTGCCATAAATCGAGACCACAATGTAAAGCTTACAAGTACACGACTGTATCATACAACATCAATGACTTAGTAGGGGACGACCCTAGACAAGTCGTGAGATCACTGGACGTATTCAGGTATCTTTGGTTCGTCCATTTTCAAGTTCCAGAACTCCACCTCAAGCTTCTGAATTCCAGTCCTAGAACAGCATTTCTTCTCAATCATTTCCTTGAGCTCGTCCCGGCTCAGTGCATAAGCAACGTCTGTACCAAGAGTCTGAACTTGAAGATCCCATCATGAGAGTGTGCCATCTAGAAATAACCCCGAGATATAGGTAATACTCTGTTGGGGCGAACAGTTACTCATTCTTAGAATGGGTTCAGTCTACTTGGACCAACGAACAAATGCCACGGCACCTCCTGCTCCGTCAAAGTTCAAAGGCTTGCCAAAATGGCTTATTACATGAAATAGAATGAACTCGAGGCTACATCGCCTTGATCATTCGTGTTTTAGTGATTTCCTGCTTCATGGGTTTTCATTAGCTTGACTCGCAGAGTCCACCAGGATTTCTGTGCACTACAAGTCGTTATTACGTGGGCCCCCGTAATAATAAATTGTCTTGCACAATTACCCCAATTTTCTCTCGTCCAAGCAAATGATCAATCAAGGAGCAATAGCAGGTGCATCGTCATGAACAGGGTCATGCTCCAATGCGGGGTCAGGAGCAACGCCTGGCTCAGGGGCCACAGTCGGCTCCGGATCAACAAACTCCATCTCAAAATCAGCTGGATCAACAAACATAGGATCGACAGGGGCTACAGGATCCTCCAAGGGCTGGTCTAAGTGTATGAATTCTATGTCATGTTCTGGATCAAACCAGGTGGAAAAAAAACAGAATCGTCCTCAATGCCGCGATCAAACTCAAAGCTGTGTGCGGGAACTGGTGCAGCTGATGACGCCATATCAGGGTCGGCGTCGTGTGAGTGGTGCTGCACTCCCTGTATATGCGAAGATGCGGACGCCACAGACTCAATTGAGTTTGGGATAGGTGAATGAGCATGAGCCTTCTCTGCAGGAGCGTCAGCAAGCAGTAGGCTACCACCAGCAGCAATAGGGCCTCGCCTTCAAGTGGGTCCTCCTCTAATAGTTCGACATCGTCGTCAGAGACAACGTCGGGGGGCATATGAACGATGGGATAAGCGGCAAGGGCACAGGAGCAGGGATCACCCCGAGTGGCAAATCCCCAACAAGATGGCCATCAGCAGTCTCTGCCACGACATCAGGCAGCGCAAAAAGGGCTGAAAGTCATCATCGTCTGTACTGGTAGTATCGGAAATGTACACCTCGTGCTCCGATGAAACTATGTCGCCTGATACTATGGCCATGGGATCTGTAGTGTCCGACTCTCCAGTATCTGATGAAGGCATGACGTTTTGTAATACAAACACACATATGCACAAATAATCAATCATATAGTCAGATAAACATATTAGTCACCAAGTAAGCATTCAAATAATTCTCCTAGTCCCACTAGCCTCCCAGTCTCCTAGACTGATACTCCTAGTCTCACTAGCCAAATTCTCCCAGCCTCTTAGACTGCTCTTCCTAGTCTCACTAGCCAACTACCTCGATCTCTTTGATCGAGCCTCGGCCTCCAAGACCGAGCCTCAGCCTCCAAGACTGAGCCTAAAAACAATAAATAAAATGTGCTCAACATTTGTTTGTAAAAACGTTTTGGATCTGGACTTAAGTGGTATGCAGTAAAAATGTTTTCGTGAGAGCCCTAGTGATCATAGTCTAGACTCGAGAAGGAATCCTAGTTCGCTATGATCAGAGCTCTGATACCAAGCTGTCACACCCTGGCTTTGCGGAAGCGTGGTTAATTTGGTGTGACTTCTTAATACCATAGCTTAACCATAACAAGCTATATGAAATAAAAACCATGCAAGATCATCCATTCGATTAAGTTTTAAAAACCAAATACAATAACATTGTCTTAACGGAAACACATCCTAACGACATTGTTCAACAAACACAACCATCAACATGACATAAACACAGTTTAAGGACTGTGACTTGTCCAGGAAAGAGTCACATTCCCCAAACCCGGATGACCTCGTAACTAGTGCAGCGGGAAAACGTGTCATACCGCGCCAGATCCTTTAATTCCCTGAAATAGATGTAACTTGAAAAATCAACAATAATGTTGAGCGAGTTCATGTGTAAGTGAGTAAATAAACCTTTGTAAGTATAAAAATCCTGGTATGTAGCAAATAAGGAAAAAGAGATCACCAACGATTTGCAAGGCCATTGATATGTGTGAAGTGCAAGTAGGAAGACTCAAACCTAGCAGATTTAGCGATGGGTAAAAAGTCACCCCAAGGTCCGTTCTGGTTGGGCCTGGGGTTGGGCTCGCTACACCCAGATAGATCTACCGCTTACGTCCCTCGGTCCTACAATGAGGATTAATGGCCTCCAGTTCCCGCCTACCCACTCACATGATCTAAGTAGTAAACCTCCTTACGCTAACCATACCATGTATAAAGTACTTGTAATCAAAGCAACATGTATTTCACCCCCGCAGTTTAGAAAACTGAAAACAGTTAAGAGAAAAGGGGGACATGAACTCACTGTGGTGCGTCTCTACCAAGTATACCTCCAAATCAAGTAGCTGTGTGACGACCTACACGTACTAACTCTATTAGACGGACGGCCATGCCTTAGCTTTAAGGTTTAAGTTTTTGGGAAATAGTTAGACAACTATTTCGTGTTTATATTCTGTATATACTTGGTAGTCATTTTCCTTCCCAAGGATGGGGGATTTAATACATGTGTGTTCGAAATATATTATTAAGTCTCACTTAAAATATATTTTATTTCTAACTCCAAAATATAAATATTCTTCTCAAAAATATTATATTTTCTATTACATAAATTTTCCAAAATAATACCTTGACAAAAACACGCGTTAAGTCGTATTTTCTTAAAATGAGTAAGTTACGTTTTAATGATCGAGTGGTAATAATAATTACCGGTGTAACTTATATATTTATCGTAGAGACGTTCGTATTATTTTGGATTCGTTAACATTCGATAGTATTATTTTTACCCTAAGAATAATACTAGTATTTTCACAAAATAATCATAAACACCTGACAAGTGTCGTTAAGAAAAATATATACTAAATATATATTTACCAAGTTTTATTTTGTGAAAATCCCACCTCCGATGTTTTGTAAATATAGTCGTGGCGAAACTTATATTTTGAAAACATGTCGAAAAGTATTTCTAACACTTATAGTGAAAATATTTCTAAGTGTTAGGTTTTTGGAAAAATTTCGCCAGAGTTTCCTCTGTAACTGGAGGTGGCCAAGCTTTCAAGCGTATCATTTTCTTTTACAAATCAAACCAACAAATTTCTCAATCAACAATAAGCATTATTCAAACCATCAAACTAATCAAAATAGATGTAAATCGCAAAAATACAAGAACTTGTGGTTTTTCCAAAATATGTAGTATCTTTCCATTATTTTTAGTGGATCTTTTGTATAAATCAACCCGGTTTCGTAAAAGTCTCGTTTTTAAAGAAAATAAATTTCCACAACTTCTTGCCAACATTTACAAAAATAGTTCTTTCGTCAAAACTTTGTGTTACCCAAGTGTCTACGCACTTGTGTGTTTACAAAAGCACTTTTGGTTATGTAAGATCCGTCTTTAGAAGGATGTTTTCTCTTGACACGTGGTCCTTTGAAAATACCGCTTGTAGATACGTAGATCTACTAGTTTTAAACACTATTTCTTAAGCAAAATCGCTTTTACACAAGTTCATGGTTCGTGTGTGGTAGAGTTTCATCCTTTAACCCTTGTTACTTCCAAAACAACCTTATGTCATGATCCAAGGTCATGACCAATCCGGGTTAAATGACGATCCGAGCTACCACAACATAGATCGGGTCCAAATAATCACACAAATCAATTACTACAAGATTTACACAACATATGAGCTTTTAACCATCACTTTTAGTGTTTTTAGTAGACTTTTATGCTTCATCTTGTATGTTTGCGACTTTTAACCGTTACATATCATTTTAACCACTTTAAAATAGTTCGAGAAGGTGATTATAGCAACTTACTACTAGCTCGAGGCTAGGGAAGAATCTAAGCGCAAAAAGAGAGGATAAAAGCAATAGAGTGAGGTCCTTCGCCTTCCGATTGCACCAAGCTTCCTTGTAGGTGATCCTTAACACTTGTGTAAGCTTGGAATGTGAAGATCAAAATCGAAAATGGATGGGTGTAGAGGGGGTGTTCGGCTGAAGCCTTTGAGAGAGAGAGGGAGTGTTTTGTGATGTTGTTAAGTGTGAGAAGTTATGTTGTGTTATGACTTGATCTTATAGACAATCCTCAAGTTAATTGTCCAAGGGATTTTATGTCTACTTGACATTAGACACATGGATTATTATAATCAAATAAAGGACAAGGGGTGTCACCATATGGTGACCGAACTCGGTTGGGGGGGGGGGGGGGGTAATCCGGTTCCATTTCAACTAAACATTAGGTAATTAGTTAAGTTAAGTTTAGCTAGTTTAGGGATTAACCCGGTTACTAGTGTGTTGTGTGTTATAGCGGGTGTTAGGGTATTCAGGGACCCTAACTGGCTCAGAAAAAGATAAATAATGTTATTAACAATATTTTTATGTTCCGGGTATAGTCCGGTTGTTCGGTTGGATAGTAATCCGTTAAAGCGTTTAACAAAGCTTTAAAGTGTCGTTATAATTATTTTTAGTGACACAACTTATTCCCGACACTTTGGAAAGTGTCTAGTAATATTTTTCTCATGTTTTGGCACTTTATTAGTTAGCTAAAAGCTGGATTGTTTATTAAAGTGCTGAGTTTTTTGTGCTTAGAGCACGTTTTAGGCACATCCAGTCATTGTAACTTATTCCTAGAGACGCAGTTCTACAACCCTTGTATCCCTACACTCACCACTAGTGTAGTAAAATATTTCTGGCTCATACAGGCCTTAGAGGCAGTGTCTGCCTGATGCTGGCTCTATCAGCATGTTCAATAGGTTATCCGTTTATAGTGCTACTGTGCTTTTTGTGCATCATGTTTGTCACTAAGGTTCAGCATGTAAATAATGTAGTGACGGTAAGTAAAGTATGATGCAAGTAAGTACATGTATCAGTATTCAAGTAGCAGTTTATCCACAAGTTCAAGCAAGCACAGTAATTAAGTAGTAATTAATTATTAATTAAGTCGTACGGATACCTGGTTTAGTGAGGGTTGTCACAATACGAGCATAGAGGCCGCACCGTTCGAAGCTCTATATGGCCGCAAGTGCCGCTCGCCGCTATGCTGGGCAGACGCTGGAGACAAACGTATGGTTGGTCCTGAACTTGTTCAAGAAACAACTGACAAGATCATTTAGATCTGAGAGCGCATTAAGGCTGCTCGAGATTGACAAAAGAGCTACGCTGATCGAAGACGAAAACCCTTAGAATTCGAGGTGGGAGACAAAGTTCTGCTGAAAGTCTCACCTTGGAAAGGTGTAGCGAGGTTCGGAAAACGTGGAAAGTTGAATCCACGATACATCGGGCCATTCAAGATCTTGGAAAAGATTGGTACCGTGGCATACAAATTGGAATTACCGGAAGAACTTAACTGTGACAACTCGAATTTCCAAGATTTCCACCTTCGCATTTATTGCACGTTAATAGTTTAGGTGGTTTGTTTACACGACTTGTTTGTTTCACGACGATACACGTTTTTAATATGCTACGTCGTATTGTGATTGATATGATTTAGATTGGTGTGCATCATAGTGTGTTCTTATATATGTTGATGTGTAAATAACATGCTTGTATTGATGATGTGTTTGTGTGTTAAGAACAACACAAAAATGGAGCCATGAAATCCCACTTAGCCAAAAACACAAGAGTGTTTTCGTCCAAGCATTGGCCAGCGAAAACAAATGGGCCTTAGGCCCAGTACGATCGGTTATATGTTTTTGATTTCCAACATTTACGTGAGACCATCATTCGGTAAACCCTAACTACCTCTCACTTTCTTTTCCCCTATCCCCGTGTGACGGCAATCTCAAGACCTCGAAGCCTCTTACATCGATTGAATCGATTGTTCATCCTGTTGGGTTAGTAATATACTGTTGATACTTATTGGCTTTAATTCTTATCATGGACTGTTTGGGTGATACCATGTATTAATATAACTGTGATTATGAAGTTTGTGATCGTAGGACATGATGATGATGATTGATAAATAATTAGATTTTCGTGTATTGCATGTGAATGGCATTGAAAGTGCAACCAAATTAAATGTTTTGCATGTGATGGCATAAGAATTGTCGGCTAGTATGCATGTAATCGACCCATGTGATCTATGTTCTAGCTCAATTATCAAGTTAGGAAATCAATAAATGTTGCATGTCATAGTTGGTCCAATAACCTCTTGAGGTGACTGATAATTGTCGGCCATAATTGACATGGGGTGATATGATTAATCGTGTATGTCTGTTAAGGAATGATCTGCAAATTATTTATGGCTTTGGCCTCACATGATTAGGGTTGTAGTTTGCAGCTGTTGTTGTGATGATGGATAGTATTGATGATTGCATGACTTGATAATGATTGGGGTGATTGTATGTTGAAGCCGATGTAACTGCCATGCGATCAATAGGGCTTCTATGTTTTGTAACTGATGTTGATGATAATGTATTCCGACGAAAACCCTTCCACCTCGACGAAAACACATATCGACGAAATCCAAAGGGATTTCGTCACTGAAGGGATTTCGACCCAAAAAGTGATTTCGGCCCAACTGTTAGGCCTGTTTAGTGGTTAAACATGTTAAGTTGTTAACCTTGTTAAGTACGTATATAACTCTGTTAAACATGTAACTATGATTAACCTATTAACTGAGTTAAGTTTATTAACTCAGTTAACCTTATTAACTCTGTTAGACTCATGCATGTCACTCTGTTAAGTGGGTAACTCTTGTTAACACTGTTAGTTAATTCTGTTAGTTAATTAACGGTGTTACCATATTACTCCTGTTATGTTTATAAACCCTGATAAGTTGCTAACTTCGTTAAGACTGTTGACCCTCTCAAGTATGTTAATCAATAACCTTGTTAGTACAAACTGTGATGAACCTTTGTGTGAAACACAAATTTCATGAAAACTTATTAACTGCTTATGTGGTGCATGATGTCATTTTCCAAACATACTGTGTGATATTGATTTCATGTGAAACCTTTTAAACACGTACTGATTGTGTATACATGGATAACAATAGGACTTGACTGATTTCTTGTGAGCACATAGTTAGCATACCGAGCAAACCAAGGTGAGTTCACACTCTTACTAAGGCATGGGATTCCCGGAGGGTAGGGAATGAGATTGGAAGAAATGAGGTTGAACAATTACTTGGACTTTCACTATTACTAGACTACCTACCATCGTCCTCGGATGCGAAGGACACATACGTAAAACCTACGTATACTTGTACTTACCACTGTCCTCGGGTGGCGAAGGGCACTTACGTAAAACCTACGTAAACTCATACATACTACTGTCTTCGGGTTAAGAAGGACACTTACGTAAAACCTACGTAAACCCCCGCGTACCACTGTCCTCAGGTTTAGAAGGGCACTTACGTAAAGCCTACGTAAACCTCGTACGTACTACTGTTCTCGGGTCAAGAAGAACACTTATGGTACAACTCGTCTAGTAAATACAACCATGGGAAGCCCCCACTAATAGTAAATACAACCATGGGAAGCCCCCACTAATAGCAAATACAACCATGGGAAGCCCCCACTAATAGCAAATACAACCATGGGAAGCCCCCACTAATAGTAAATACAACCATGGGAAGCCCCCACTAATAGTAAATACAAACATGGGAAGCCCCCACTAATAGTACATACAACATGGGAAACCCCCACCTACTGAACATACAAACGGTTTGGTTAATAACGCACTGTTATACAACGAACTTACTTACTGTGAACTCGCTCAACTAGTTGTTGACTTTCTGCTACATGCCTTGCAGGACCATAGGTACTCATGGAGCTTGCACGGGAGGCGCGATCGTTGTGGGCACATGGACTGTTGAGTTCCATGATAAACATTTACACTTTGTGAACTTAGTACTTATGTTGGGTTTTTTTTACATTTATGCTTCCGCTAAACATTGATACTATACTTTGGTTTTTGGAACACCTTTCATATTGTTTGGTTGAGTTACACTTACTATTTACATTGTTCAATATGATTGGTGGCTTGATCCTGGTCATGTCACGCCTCCAAGCGGTGGTACTCCGCGTGGGGATTTTGGGGGTGTGACATTAACAGAGTGCACGATACATTCCATGTGTCAAACCTTAAGAAGAGTCCAACCCAAGAAACAATGATCATCCCTGCGGATGAAGTGCATATTGACGACACACTCCGATTTACAGAACAACCCGTTGAGGTTACAGACTGGAAAGTCAACAAGACCCGGAGGAGTAGTGTCAAACTTGTCAAAGTACGTTGGAACTCTAAGCACGGACCCGAGTACACGTGGGAACGTGAAGACCAGTTTAAAGACAAGTACCCCCACCTGTTCAAGAAAACTCCTACGAGAGGTAACTCAGCCAGAATTTCGGGACCAAATTCTTTTAACAGGGGGAGACTGTGACAACTGGCACAAAACAGGTAATTTTCGTACTATTTTAATATTATTTATTATCTGCAATTATGTGTTGAAATGTCAACATTACCTGATTTCTTACCATACATATGAATTCATGCATGTTTTATACTTCAAACATTGCTTTGAGCATTACGGTAAGCATTGCATCAGAGAAACTAGTAAACTCACCGGTAAGACACGTTGTGTCAACATTCTGTAGAAATTAGTCAGACAATAGAATTAGGGCCTAGGAGTAGGTCCAACACCTAGTATACCTTAAAACCCAAGTACGGATACAAGGGTTAACTTACAAACTCCCCGGAAGCTAAACTGAGCACTAAAAAGCGCCCGAAAAACACTTTAAATGCTGAATTTTACATATTTCAGCAATAATTCAGCTCCAATCAGCATTTTTACATTGAAATATCATGCAGAATTCATGTTTTATTATCCATAATACCTTCCTAGGTGTCGGGAATCAAAACTGCCATGAAAGGGAACATAAAGCACACTAAACTGCGCTATTTAGCACTTTAACGAACCGGTAACCAACCGAACAACCGGACACTATCCGAAATACCAAATTTTCACTAGAAGTATTGTTTTAGTATTACAAAGCTAGTTATGATCACCGAACACCATATTACGTCTCATAAACACTAAATACACAAACTACCTAACTAATGCCATTATATTCCAACTAGATCATGTAACTAACAATTACAACTTACACTTTACCCCCCCCCCCATGTTGTGGACGGTCACAAGGGTGGCCCCCACCCTTGATCTTCCTTGATTTCCTTTGATTCATTTTGATATCCTAAGAGATCTTGTTATGTACTAAGTGGACATATTAACCAATGGACCATGAAGTGTTGGAAATTAGTTTATAAAGACCCATGGTTAACCATTCTCTTTCATTCACAACATCAAAACAACTTCATCTTCCCCTCCACCTCCCTCCTTGCTCTCGGCCTCAAGTCACCACCACACCACCACCATTTTCAACCCACTAGCAACCATTCTAAGGTGATTCAAGGGTGCTAGGAACTTGATTAAGAAGCTTGGTAGCATTGGAACTTGAAGGACCTCACCATAAGCTTTTATCCACCTAGTTTCTCATCTTCTTCATCTTGAGTTCTTCCCTAGCCATTAGAGCTAGTAGTAAGCTTCTTGATCTTGTTTTTACTTCTAATCATAATGGTTAAAGTGTTATGTAAATGAATAAACTCAAAAATCACAAAGAAATAAGAAGATGATCATTAACATAAAGCTAAATAACATGAAATCTAAATGATAAAGTGTATGTATGAAACTTGTTTGTGGATTTCTTGTGTTTATGATGTTGATCACCATAATAACCTTGCTAGATGATGATTAAACACATGGTCTAGCAAGTATAAGGATGGATCTTGAAGAAAGCATAATGATCATCCTTTATGTTCCACATGAACTTGAAAATAAAAATGTTTTAGAGTATGATGATGGTTGATACATGTTAAAAATCTTGTAAATAGATGATTACAAAAATAATTTTCTCAAGAAACCAAGTCTATTTATAAGATTTACAAAGTCATGGTTTCTAAGTAAACTAATCATATTTTTAGTGTTAAATCAAGACTAGGAACATGATTGTAACAAGAAAAATACAAAAGAAATATTTTTAGAAAATCATCTTACAAGTTGTAAATGACTAAATCTTTCAAGAATATGATTTGCAAACAAATAACAATGTTTTAAAGGGGTAACTAAACCTACTAAATAACATGGTAAGTTACTACAAGTTTTTATAAAAACTTCAAGTTCATGATGTAGTGTAATTTACATGATCTTGGCTTATGGTAAGACTTGATTTAATTGTTGATAATGGATGTTGATTTTAAAAGAAAATGATATGCTTTGAAAGCATGGAAACCTCCATTTTTAAGGGGAAACTATGGCAAAATTTTTGTAGGAATTAAACACTTAGAAAAATATTTTTAAACAAGTGTTTATAAGTAAATTTTGAACATGGTCTTCATATAAAAGTTTGCCATAATTTTTATTACAAAAATTACAAACATTGGAGGTTGATTTTTGACAAATAAAAGTGACTAAATATATATTTAGTTGTCACAGTATGTGTGTTATTTGTATATTATGTGTAGTAGTTATAATATTTTAGAAACCTGGAAAAAATATAACACACTAATATACCAAAATTTGGAAGGCAAAATATTACCAAAATTACAAGAAAACACATATATGAATTATACCCGAATATCGGACAAACGGACTTATGAACTATAAGTAATTATATTCCAGAAATAAATCCGTAACTTAACAAGTGTAACGAACGGTATTTTGAAACTGACAAGATATGCATTTTTACAAGTAATACAAAATATAACATATTTTGGGCAAATAGAAAATGTATTATTTTGATGGAGAAGATATATATTTTTATACAAGTTAAAAATATACTATTTTGGGTGAAAACTAGAAATACATATATTTTCTAAAGCTAATCGTAAAAATATATTATTTTTGAGATTTATATGAAAATATACTTATTTTTGCCAAATAAACTTACAGATATTTTTCTATAAAAACCCTCTCAAAATATGTATATTTTGAGAATACAAAGTGGTGGTTTATAGTTCTCTAAAATAATATACCGGAATACACCACAAATTGTTGGCAAATTACACAAGTATGAAAATACACAAATACAAGCATTCCTATGCTTGGGATTATGTACTTCGGAATTATACAATACATCAAGGATGTAACTCAAAATATAGCAAAGATTCCAAAATCAGTCTTAATAAACCACAAAGATTAATAGTCGTTACACGACCTAAGCTTCTAATAAGACATAGTACGTGTGTAGGTAGTGGTACGGCGCTCTAAGCAAACCCGGTGAAGTTTACGACGCAGGAAACGCAAATTTGTGAGTTCATGTCCCCACTTTTAAACTTTTACTTGTTTTCTAAACTTGGGGAAAATACATGTACAATGGTATGTAGCACACAAAACTAAGGAATGACACGTAGATCACGTGACGAATAGGGTACCATAAGCACCATTAGTCAACGTATACATTTAGACCGCGAAACAGAAGGGTTAGATCTAGTGGGTTACAGGCAACCCCACTCTTGGCCTACTTCTACCAATGAGTGCTTTTGTGTCTCAGTCGATCTCGACAAAAATGCCTAGGTTTGGTGGCTTCCTATGTCGTGACATATGTTAATGTCCTCGCGAAACATTAGCGATCTCGTATTCCTTACATTTACATTCACAGTGCTGCTACGTTTTACAAATTACATACCATGTTTTCATTCAAGTATATAAACATTCTATTCAAAAACTGCATGAATTCACACCAACATTATGTTGACGATTTTCCAAAAACTTACATGTATTTCTGGTAACTAAGGTGGATGTACGCGCAGTTTCACTCCTGCTCTTGGATGTTGTTTGTGTTTTTAGTTACTATGTATCAAGACTCCTATGCCTGTTTTGCTGGGTTGGTTGTTATGTCCCATTCTATGTGGTGATATAAGAACCAAAACCTTGATGTCTATCTTCTAATTAAAGTTGTAATCTTTTAAACAATATGCTGTCTTGTGATGTAAACTCAAAACTTAACTTATGTTTTTAGTTATGTAATATCAATGGCATTTGGAGTTATTTTATGAGCATGTAGTATGTTTACCATTCGTATGCAATGAGAACCTTTCAGGATCACACCTCGTGCTTCCGCCTTAGAAAAGGGTGTGACATCATAGACCCCTCTTTTAATGTTTTCAAACATTTTGGGGTGAAACACATGTGCCTACTTGTTACTTTCGTGCTTTTCATACTTTTATATCATATACTTTCTATGTTCATTAGTACACATATAGTACATGATTTCTTCCATGTTTTTGCTATGTATGTTTTATTAACATGCTAGCACATTGATTTCATATATTACATTTTCTTGCATATGATTCACTTAGCATATGGACACTCTGATTTACATTAAACATTTTTACTTTGTATGTTCATTTAGCATATTTAGTACATTATTTTCATATAACATGCTTACATTTGGTATGACATTTGGTTTGTTTAACGGGTCATAAATACATTCATTAACACCGATCATGCCGTTCGTTAGTAGGTAGTGGTACCATAGGAATTGACAACTCCCATTCCTGAAATCCTAGGTTTGTTTGGGTGGAAGGAATGACCGAATTCGATATTCATAAGTTTGATAAACCTTTAACTTGTTAAGGGTTTGTCTCCTCAGTCGCAAGGCTTGGATGTAGACGTTTAACATTACCGCTTAGATGTTTGTATCAATAAAGCTTGAATTTTACAAAACATAACTTTTGATTTAAATTATGATTTATCAAATACATTGTTTTGTACATTTCTTTCTTATAGGGTTGAGTAAATGCTTTTAATCACTATACATTACATTTGATTATACATGAACATTTTTACATTGGTGGTTTGTTTGGGTAAGTGATTTAAATAATGAGGCGTGTGTAATATGATAAAAGCATGGTGGATACGCCGTTGATACTTCCTATATATAAGTGCTTTTATGATATTACATATCGTAGCGTTATTTAAACCATTTCAATTTAGACATATTACATTTTACACAAATAACATATCTTTACAAAACATTGTTTTACAAATAACATATTTTATACAAACTCATTTTTACTTGGTTATTCACTTAACTATGCATTATTCTTTTATATCATCTGATTTCTTATCGATTTTCGTTTGATTTCTAAAAGAAAATATTTTAAGGTTCATGACTACTTTTGTTAAACATTTTCTTTAAATTTACAAGTCATGAATCCTGTTTTAATTAAATCTATGTATCTCACAGGCATTTTTATGCTAACGTACCTATTTTCACATGTGTTTTCAGGAGCTGATGCATAGGTTTGATCAAGATACACTTAGGCGGACTTGGGCCTTAGTGACAATAAAAGATGCAAGACTAGTTAATTATGTTATGTTTCTTTGTTTTTAAGACATTGTAACCTCTTATAATTCAATTAAACAAAACTTCAATTTCCTTGTGTTATGAAACAATGATTCTGTTACGACACTCCCCGACGATTTCGCCGCGGTTTGTTGTTTTACGCGGTCGGGGTGTGACACACACACACACACACACATATATATATATATACATACACGACACACACATACGTACTTCCAAACATCAACTTTTCACATAATCATCTCAAATCACAAGAACTTTTATAAAGAACCTTTTTTTATTAAATATGCAATAACCTTCCAAGAATCACATCAATAAAAAATCAACTAACATACACACACATACTCACGGCTATATATATATACACACACACACATACTTCCATTTTTTTTATTAAAACCATTTTCTTGTTTAGATTTCCAAGTTTGAGAAGAACTCTAAGTTTATGTGAAACCTTCCATCATCATCAAGAATTCAAGAACAAGATTTTCTTAAAAGTAAATTTATACCTTTCAAAATTTTGATGGGTTTTGATAAGAATTGATGAGATGGAGCTTGTTCTTCTTTGGATTCCCCTTGAAAACCTTATTGGATCTTCAAACGAACTTGAAACTAGCTTGGATTAAACTTGGTTCTTCAATACTTGAACAAAAAATGGTAATGGAGGTGGTGGTGTATGTGTTCGGCCGGAGAGAGAGAGAGAGAGAGAGAGAGAGAGAGAGAGAAAGATGTGTATGGTTGTTGGTTTTTGAAAAGTGGTATTATGGAGTGTTGTATGTATTCTAATAATAATTATGTAGCCAAGTTTCAACACTTGGCAAAAAGTAGAGAGGTGGGCACCCCCATGTGCCGCCACCCAATCCCCCACACACATTCCCCATGCATACATACACATATATGTATATTATGTAGTTAAAACATGTATTTAACTGACTACCGGGTATTTTATCTCGCGTTTTAATCTCATTTTAAGCCGTTTAAAATTATTTTTATCATTATATAAAAATTAACTCACCATAATATTGTGAACAATATTTTTTTTTTTGCCTAGACTGGCTGCGTTGTCTGTATTTTGCAGTATACGTGCGGTATTGCGTAGTATGCGCTTAAATTTGAAAAATAGAGATTTTAAGCGTTTTAATTAACTTTTATTCACGAGTATGATTAAAATTCCATTTTAATCATAACGGAATGTTTTTGGATTTTTAACGTTAACCGGGCGGTCACCGATGTTCGTTTCGCATTTTGTTAGTTACGTGATAAACGTTTATCTTATTATTGCCAACATAATACTTAATAAAGTTTGGATTTTTCCAACACGATAAATACCACTTAATAACACCACATTTAATAAAATATTTTCGTTATTTATTCATTACACGTGTCACACTAGTACGACACAGGCTAAAATAGCCGGATGTCGCACTTAACGCCAAAAACTAACCTCCATCCGCTTCAGGGACTATCCGAGAACGAATATGCAAAAGTTGGGGACTATAGGTGTAATTTTAGAAATGTAGGGACTATAGATGAAAACGAAACAAGCCATAGGGACTATCCGAGCATTTTTCTCTTTTTTAAATGATGATTTGTATTATTATTATATTTGGAGAAAGTTGCCTGGATAGTCCCTGTGGTTTACTCAGATTTCACCTATAGTCTCTACATTTTTAAAATTACATCTATAGTCCCCAAGTTTTGCAAATTCGTTCTCGGATAGTCCCTGAAGCGGGTGGAGGTTAATTTTAGTGTTAAATGGGTGTGAAAGAACTAAAACACCCTTACTGTTAAAAATAAAAACTAAAAACTAAAGGATTAAATTAAACTTTAAGTGGGCCCCACCTAAACAATAAAAACAAATTAACTAAAAAAACGTTATCGGCCCACCATCCTCATATTCATTACCCCAACACCACTACCATCAACCACTGATCCCCACCTCCTCCTCACCTCCACCATTACCCTTTCTCCCCTACAGAGATAAACAAGCTAAATCTAAGTCTACTGACAAATGACACTTGAATCATCACTCCTCATTTATTTTCTGGAGCTATTTAACCTTGGCATACGATTATCATTTTCAAAATTATCACTCTGTCTATATTTTCAGTTATATCACGCTATTCGTAGAAGACAAACTTCATGGGATGACTAGTGAACAAAAAAATTGATTATAATATCATTTTTAGAGTAAAAATGCAGTTCCTTCCTTCTCTAATTAGCATCCCCTAAACACAAAATTACCACATATATAGTTCACTTAACCTCATTGAACCACCTTTCAGACCTAGTTCTGAAATTTCTCCATGTGCATGACAAATTTCTCCAGGCCTCAACGAAAGCAGCGGATGGTGGCGGAGTAAGTGGTGGTGGATCGGTTGAAGAGGCGATGATTGGAGGCGGTAGAGGCGGGAGGCTATGGTTGGACGCTGTGGAAGGTGGAGGCGGTGGTTGAGGGGTGGAGGTGGGGTTATGGAGAAAATGATGGTGGCCTGAGTTAAGTTTTGCCTCAGCTGAATTCTTTATACTAACTCTTTTTATTTTTATTTTTAACAGTAATGGTGTTTTAGTCATTTCATACCCACTTAACATCAAAAATCTGATCCCCACCTCGTCCTCACCTCCACCATCACCCTTTCTCCACCTACACAGATAAACAAGCTAAATCTAAGTCTACTGACAAATGACACTTGAATCATCACTCCTCATTTATTTTCTGGAGCTATTTAACCTTGGCATACGATTATCATTTTCAAAATTATCACTCCGTCTATATTTTCAGTTATATCACGCTATTCGTAGAAGACAAACTTCATGGGATGACTAGTGAACAAAAAAAAATTTGATTATAATATAATTTTTAGAGTAAAAATGCAGTTCCTTCCTTCTCTAATTTGCATCCCCTAAACACAAAATTACCGCATATATAGTTCACTTAACCTCATTGAACCACCTTTCAGACCTGGTTCTGAAATTTCTCCATGTGCATGACAAATTTCTCCAGGCCTCAACGAAAACAGCGGATGGTGGCGGAGTAAGTGGTGGTGGATCGGTTGAAGAGGCGATGATTGGAGGCGGTGGAGGCGGGAGGCTATGGTTGGACGCTGTGGACGGTGGAGGCGGTGGTTGAGGGGTGGAGGTGGGGTTATGGAGAAAATGATGGTGGCCTGAGTTAAGTTTTTAATAAAAAATGTGGGCCTCAGCTGAATTCTTTATATTAACTCTTTTAATTTTTATTTTTAACAGTAATGGTGTTTTAGTCATTTCATACCCACTTAACATCAAAAATCTGATCCCCACCTCCTCCTCACCTCCACCATCACCCTTTCTCCACCTACACAGATAAACAAGCTAAATCTAAGTCTACTGACAAATGACACTTGAATCATCACTCCTCATTTATTTTCTGTAGCTATTTAACCTTGGCGTACGATTATCGTTTTCAAAATTATCACTCGGTCTATATTTTCAGTTATATCACGCAACTCGTAGAAGACAAACTTCATGGGATGACTAGTGAACAAAAAAATTTGATTATAATATCATTTTTTGAGTAAAAATGCAGTTCCTTCCTTCTCTAATTTGCATCCCCTAAACACAAAATTACCGCATATATAGTTCACTTAACCTCATTGAACCACCTTTCAGACCTGGTTCTGAAATTTCTCCTTGTGCATGACAAATTTCTCCAGGCCTCAACGAAAGCAGCGGATGGTGGCGTAGTAAGTGGTGGTGGATCGGTTGAAGAGGCGATGATTGGAGGCGGTGGAGGCGGGAGGCTATGGTTGGACGCAGTGGAAGGTGGAGGCGGTGGTTGAGGGGTGGAGGTGGGGTTATGGAGAAAATGATGGTGGCCTGAGTTAAGTTTTTAATAAAAAATGTGGGCCTCAGCTGAATTCTTTATATTAACTCTTTTAATTTTTATTTTTAACAGTAATGGTGTTTTAGTCATTTCACACCCACTTAACACCAAAAATTAACCTTCATCCGCTTCAGGGACTATCCGAGAACGAATTTGCATAACTTGGGGACTATAGCTGTAATTTTAAAAATGTAGGGACTATAGGTGAAATCTGAGTAAACCACAGGGACTATCCGGGCACTTTTCTCTTGTAGTTGTTAGTGTAGAGGAATGTATCTAGATAAACCATTGATCTCTTTAATAAGGACAAGTGGCGATAAATCAGCCAAACTACAATGTCGCACTAACTACCTTACGGTGGTCCCGCACACAGCTGATCATCTCTCATGCACATTCTAAGTGTGGACACCCTTTCCACTAATCCAGAGCAGAGATAGCGTAAATACACTCATGCACACCACGGGAATGGAATGTTCCTCACCAATGAGAGTATGACGGGTGTCGTTAAAACTGTTAGGACCATCTCACCTGAAGGATAGCGATGTCTAACCAAATCCAACAGAAATAGAAGGAAGATTTACGCCATTGTAAAGATTCTCTCTCACAGACACTTTTACTTTACAAAAACAGTAAATGGGCCTAGAGCCCATTATGCATAACGACTGACCTCAATATCCTATAGCTGCTATCAACGTATGCCTTAGGAGGCCAAGAAGGTCGCCGGTAGATGATAAATCAAGCATTTTGATGTCACATTTGAACGCAATTGCAGTCAGAATATCCAGTTTCAAGCAGTTGACACAGCTACATGCACAGATCATTCAGCATTCCCTCCATCATGACAACTATTGGGTGTCTGTGCTCATCAGCCACTGCACCCGCTTCTGCGCCCCACCCTCCTACGCACGTCTCATTTTCGACTCTTCCCACCAACCCAATCTCTACGCATTCACCAACATGCTCAAGTTCTACTCGCACACGGGCGCCCATCACCATGTCATCAGTCTCTTTCATAATATGCGCCTTTCCAATGTCATGCCTGATGCTTTTGTTTTTCCGATCTTAATTAAATCCATGGAGAAGGAAGCTGTTATGTTACATGCCCATCTTATAAAACTTGGGCATCAGTGTGATCGTTATGTACGTAATGCTATTATGTATATGTATGCCAAGTATGGGCCCATTTATTTTGCACGTAAACTGTTCGATGAAATGCCTGAGAGAATGGTGGCGGATTGGAACTCTATGATTTCTGGGTATTGGAGGTGGGGAAATGAGGTTGAAGCTGGTAGTTTGTTTAATCTAATGCCCGAGAGAAATGTCATCACTTGGACTGCGATGGTTACTGGGTATTCAAAGGCACGAGATTTGGTTACTGCAAGGAGGTATTTTGATCAAATGCCTGAGAAAAATGTTGTTTCTTGGAATGCGATGTTGTCTGCTTATTCCCAGAATGGGTTTGCAGAAGAGGCTATGAGACTGCTGAATGAGATGGTTGTTGATGGTGTTCAACCAGATGAAACAACTTGGGTTGCGGTTATTTCAGCATGTGCAGATCGTGCTGATGCTAAACTTGCAAGTTCACTCATGAACATGCTCAATCAGAGGAGTGTTAAGTTAAATTACTTTGTCAAGACCGCGCTAATTGACATGTATGCAAAGTGTGGGGATCTTGCAGCTGCTAAGAATATTTTTGAGGAGTTAGGTGCGTACAGAAATGTGGTTTCGTGGAACGCGATGATTTCTGCGCATACGAGTGTTGGTGATTTGAGTTCTGCCAGAGAACTCTTTGATAGGATGCCTTCCAAGGATGTAGTTTCATGGAATTCAATGATCGCAGGTTATGCACAAAATGGACAATCGACAATGGCAATTGAGCTATTCAAGAAGATGATCAGTTCTAACCACACAAAACCAGACGAAGTTACTATGGTTAGTGTCATATCTGCATGTTCACATCTCGGGGCATTGGAGTTGGGAAACTGGGCTTTAAACATCATAGATGAAAATCAAATCAAATTGAGTATTTCCGGTTATAACTCTTTAATTTTTATGTACTCCAAATGCGGAAGCATGAAAGATGCCGAAAGAATCTTCCATAAAATGAAGACGCAAGATGTTATTTCCTTCAACACTTTGATTACAGGTTTTGCAGCTCAAGGTGACGGATTTGCAGCCATTGATACAATGCGTAAGATGAAAGAACACGGGTTTCAACCTGATCGAATCACATATATCAGTGTTCTTACCGCCTGCAGCCATGCAGGACTGTTAGAACAAGGTAAAAAAGTTTTTGATTCCATCACTAACCCGGATGTTGACCACTATGCATGCATGATTGACTTATTAGGCCGAGTGGGTAAGCTCGATGAAGCGAAGAATTTAATCACAAGAATGCCAATGGTCCCACACGCGGGAGTCTATGGTTCACTCCTAAACGCTGCTCGCATTCGTAAAAGAATTGATATCGGGGAGTTTGCAGCTAGTCATCTTTTCAAAATTGAACCCGAAAATTCTGGGAATTACGTTTTGCTTTCGAACATGTATGCATCAATGGGGCGATGGGGCGATGTTGAGCGAATCCGGGGGCAGATGAAACTGTTAGGGTTAAAGAAAGCTACGGGATGGAGTTATGTGGAATTTGATGGGAAATTACACAAATTTATTGTGGGTGATAAAGCACATGAAAGATCAAATGATATATACAAGTTATTGATGGAATTAAGAAAGAAAATGAGGATAGCTGGATACATTGCTGATAAAGAGAGTGTTCTTAGAGATGTTGAAGAGGAAGAGAAGGAAGAGATGGTGGGCACTCACAGTGAGAAGTTGGCGCTCTCTTTTGCACTTCTTGTTAGCGAGTCAGGGGCCGTTATTAGAATTGTGAAAAACTTGAGGGTCTGTTGGGATTGTCATGAGGCCATGAAGATTATTTCAAAGTTGGAGGGAAGAGAGATAATTGTGAGGGATAACAATAGATTTCATTGTTTTCATGATGGTTCATGTTCATGCAAAGATTATTGGTAAGTTGTGGGTGAAAGTACATGAAAACCACCATGGTAATAGAAAAATGGATCAACTCCCTTGTAGTTCCTTCCTCCTTTGTTAGTTGAATTCTGTAATTTGCACATGATGAGTCTGGCTAAGTTATCTGTTAATTATATTTTGTAATGCTAACATGAAAAGATTATAAGTGTTGCTTTTATAAATAAATAAAAAAACCTCAACTCCTTGGTTGTATCAACAGGTAAGTATTAAGAACTAGTGGGGTTTACGCGGTGATGTTTTCTCTGTCTCTATTTACAGCTAGATGTGTTTATTTATTAGGGTGGGTGCGAGGAAGGCACCGATGAACGGGTTTGCCCGTGGCTACACCGCCACCGACCCTCACCACCCCGGTGATTAAGTAAAGAAGCGGTGAGTATTTACCGCATAGGGGAAGGAGACAGAGAGTTGAATATAGTTTACCCTTCCTCAAGAGAGGTGACCACCCCTTATGTTTTAGTGCAAGAGGGGACTTGGAGAGGAGAATTGACATGGCAAGATGTGATTTCATGAGGAGAGCACCCCTTTCACCCTTAATTAGTTGGTTAAAAGTTCCATGTAACCCATGGCATTATAGCCTAGTGGTATCTTGGTGGTGGGATAAGACTTATGACCATTAGGTCATGGGTTCGATTCCCACAAATGGGGTTTTTCCCAGATTTATTGGGTTTCCTCTTGAATTGGTGTATAGGCATTATTGCCTAGTGGAGATGGATATGATCGGGTGGTTCTGCTGGTGGCATGATGATACTTCAGTGATCCGTCAGTGATCCAAATTTGCCGTTCAAAAAAAAAAAAAAAAGTTCCATGTTAATAATAAGAGTATATTTAGAACTTAGAAGTTAGAAGTCCCGGTTAAGAGTTTAATTGTTAGTATAAAATTTAATAGATAGCAATGGCGGATCTAGACTAACTTTTTAGGGGTAACGTTTAATTTTTTTTTTTACCATACTTCATACAGTGTAAACGAAAATTATAAAGTAACCCATAATCAATTGACCTTTGCACATAAACTCTAAAAACCAATTAAACATAAGCCCTAAACCCGGTTCGGGTCGGATCATATGAAAAATATATAATTAAACTAAAATTTATATAATCAACAAAAGTACGTCAAACGTCATTACAAATACACAATGGAAATCGAACATATCTAAAGTTTTTATATACGGACTTTTATTTTTTTAAATCTAACCATGGCTCGTTTAAGTACGAGCTCGAGCTCAACCTGACTCAACTCGACTTGGCTCGATTACAACCTAGAAATATATTAAGATGCATAATGGATTTGTTGTGAAGATTGTTATTCTTGTTTCTATAGCTGATCGCATCATAAGTATTCTTATTCAATCAAAAAACTTAAGAAATTAGAATTGTTTTAATTAAGTATCATATAAAATAAAAATAACAACTCAAAAGGATCAATAAAAATACATTTAGATGTTTTTGCATTTTAACTATTATACTATATATAAACCAACCGCTAAAAAAATACTAAACTTGAACCTAAAATCTCTTCTTTATGTAACTTGATCTGAAATGTTATTTTTGTATTTTAATTATCATAAGATAATCTAACTATTTTTTTTAATCTAACTGTTAAAAAAATAAAAATATTAAACTTGGTTTGTTTAGATGTTTAGTTTGGAGTTTTATTATATTGTCTGGTCTTTGGTTTTTTCAATAACAGTTGAAAATTCCACAAAAGTATAGAGTGGCTTGTTTATATGTTCGACGTGTTTGTATGATGATATTCAAGGGGGCTGGCCTGGCCGTGCCAATCTTTCCACACTCATTTAGACACAGTCAGTTATAGCTGTTGCCTCCATTACAAATATTTCAAACTGGTGGCAAGTACAAATAGGAATCATATGCTATGCTATGCTATATTATTTTCGAAATAAGTCCACCTGCAATGATAGTTAATCAAATCCCTTGAATAGGATGACCATGCCCATCTCTATCATTGTACATGAATTATGTCATCCTAGGTATGTGAAGGGGTAAGGTCCCAAAATAAGTACTTGGGACCATACCACAACCTTGCCTTTTAACCTTTTTGCCTTGCGCGGTCGCGCATTGGTCTTACAAAAGGAAGAAACAGTCAGCAGTCTATAATCGCGTGCCCAAAGGAAATCAATCCTCGCGCCTTCTCCCGTCAGCTTGGGATTTATTTAGTGGTCTCCACACGATAAGGTGCCACACCAGATTACAGCAGTAATCTTCTAGAAGAAATACAATCGTGCACCACCAAGACGGTTATAACCGTCTGGACACGTGTCACTATCTCAGGCGTCCCTGAAAACACAACGAAAGCATGCAATTGGAGAGTAATCTCCACTTGATCACTTTACACGTGGCAAATCCCCAGCCCTCGATCTAAACCACGATCCGTGTGCTTTCACGTCGGATCAAGGAGCTTGACGGAAGGAAATGTAACCGCTTACGGGGTTAGCATCTTCCGTCAACTTTTCACTAACGGGTTTTCCCGCCTAAACGACTCCCGGCTATAAATATGAGAAAGAACCCAGGTATGAATTCAAGTTACACACACTTCTCAAATACTTCTTCTTCTTCATAACCAATACTTATTCTCACACCGGAGTCGGGTCAAGGAGAGAACCCTCTTCTCCCCTTGGCGAGGCTAACGGTGCTCTTTTTTGCAGAGTTATCGGAGAAGTAGATCAATTGTACCTGAATCAACCGAGAGGAAACTAACCCTTTTTATGCGGATTCAAACCCCCTAGATATCTCGGTTCCGACCATATATCTAGTGTTTCTTCAGTATGTTTGTAGCACACTCGATAAACTTCTTTGAAAAACAAGAATAACCACAGGCTCGTTCTTTGTTAACGTCTCCAGGATGAAACCTTTGATGTACGTTCTTGCTTCTTCTTCGGTTGCACCATTGCCATGCATGTAACTCTGGATTGGTTTTGGAATATCCCCTCTTGCAATTTCCTCCTTCAAGTAATAAGACAGGGTTCAACTTATTTAGTTCGTATCGGCGTGTGAAACATTTTCATTATAAATAAGTTTTTTTATTAGAAAAGACCTACGAAGAATGTTAATTAAATGAATATTAAGCAACATAAAATATACAATTAAGTGTGCAGAACTTTTTAGCCAAGGGTCATCATATTACCCTGTGTTGTACACATTACACGTTCCAACTAGGGGGTCTAAGTCATGATTGTGTACTCTTGACTCCCTTGGTTCCTGCCCTGAGTGTGCATATATATTAAATTAATAAAACGACATACTGAGGTTGTCCCCAAGTCATTAGCAAGTCGGAACATCATTGACGAGTAGCGTTAGCGCTTTGCATGCATCGCAATATGTCTTCATTTGAACTAGTTGATGTTAAAAAATAACATTCTTGAGAATGATCCGACCCCCGATAGATATATAAGCATTGTCCAAGTACTCTTGGAGTGTTGATTTATATCCACTGTGGTACTAGCGTGCTTCTACCATGTATGTCTTGATATAATCCGCCCACTACTTACTTCTACCATGTATGTCTTGATATAATCTGCCCACTACAAAATAACTGGATCATGTTATAACTCAAATTAAATTACAATGATTAGAGGAATTGAGACCAAAGTATTTTTATAGTAAAAAGACCGGCGATGGTATAATTACTGCTTTCTTAAGATATGGAAGTGCAAGGAATCCTGTCTTTGTGAGTATGTTATATATATGAGATCTCATTTACGGTGTTTTAGAATGAATGCCAGGAAGCATATCTTCAAATAATCTGGAAGGTCTTTGATAGCATTCACATCCCATCTACAATTCAACACACAATGCGCGATATGTCTCTAAATATTATAAATACGTGTGGTGATGGTAATTTATAATAAAAATGCAAGTCTTGCATAGAGTATATTAGCATTAACATCGGTAAATTGTTCGAGTTCATCCAAAGTCCCATTGACACCATAACTTCATCGATAGATGTAATGAGGGAGTTAACCATTGTGAGAATTCTCCTTCCAAAACTAAACTTTGGTTGGTAGCTGAAGATACATATCCGAGGATGGACCTTCTCCATAAAGGACGGACCGGATCGTAACTGGACGAACATCCCAGAGACCATCGCCCGTCAAACTCCTGCATACGGACCACTAATAAGTGCGTCCTGCCGAATGACATCATCTCAGTTGACTAATATAAATATCCCATCGAGTACAAGCCAAGTACGATTTTCCTGAACCTTCGTCCTACTCCCTCTCTACTTTCTTTCTCTATCAAGTACTTATCCTCACACCGGAGGGTGGTCGCAGAGGGGCCCTCCCATCTCTGCGGCGAGCCTAACAGTTTATTCTTTTGCGGGTTCAGGTCCTCGATCTTACACCAAGATTCAAACTCATATCTCAGGCTCCGGCCTCATGTCACACCCCAACCGATGGCGGAAACATCGGGTTGAGGCACTGAGCGAAACAGATTGTCCAGGAGATTCCATAACAACTACGATTACCAATTATTTAAACATCACTTCCCATACCATGACATAATAAGTAACACAGTTATTACAGACAATAATTCTCAAAGACAAATAAGTTCTGTTCCGACAACTCATGACATAAATTGTTCGTTTGTTTCTAGACCCAACCTATCTTGATTCCACAAAAGATAGCAAGCAAAACACAACATTCCTAAACACCTGTCACATACGTTAAAAATAGAGGTCAATACACATAGTGTATAGGTGAGCATACAAGTTTAATAGTATAATAGATAGCGAAATCGTTTACGCATAACCAGCATGTAACATGTACCAAAGTGAAGCTAGTAGGTTATCGACAATGAAATATGCACAGACGTGACTGTGAGTTATAGAATGCGCAACACATATCCCCACTAGGACACGTGAAGTAAAGCCCTTAACAACCCTTGTCCACGATAGGTGCTGAGTCCAAACTATAGTACTATCGTTGCTAAGGTGTCAGGCAACAATCACTGTGTAAACATAACATACAAGCATTCATCAAATAACACGTATAACATGCAATAACGGTTAGCGTATAAAAGTGTTTGTGTTGTTTGTCGATTGTGATTTGAATAAGTAACGTATGTAACACCCAAAAGTGCGTAAAGTAAAAAGAGTTCGAGTATACTCGCAGATAGCGTTTAATAAATAAACACCGTCTTGGATTGAAGGGAGCGCTGGAAAGTTAGCCTGATTACAGAACTATAGCATAAGCGATGAACGGCGCGTTAAACGGTGATGAGTGACTGAGTGACAAATGGTCATCCGATCGGATGACAATCTGAACGGATGGTCATTCGATCGGATGTTAGTCCGTTCCGATGGTCATCTGGTTGGATGGCTATTCGGTCGGATTGACATTCGTTTGGGATGGATGTGTTTGTGTATGATGGCTTTGAAGTTTTCGTTGTAGCATTTTAAAATCAGAGAAGTATCTCTACCTTTCAGGTCGTTCGATCGAACGGTCTTCTGATCGGATGGTCGTTCGATCCGATGGTGATCCGATCAGCGAGACATTTCCCATGAGAACATGTTCACAGCAGAATGGTCATTCGATTGGATGGCAATCCGATCGGATGGCAATACGTTAGAAACTGATGATCTTTGAAATTTACAAAAATGTTAAATGTTGGAGTCAAGGTGCAATCCGATCGGATTGTCGTTCGATCAGATGGCAATCTGATCGGATGACAATCCGTTCCATAGCCTGATCATTTTGAAAACTTGAGTAGTTTGTTAAGTTTGAAAAGTTTGCGGTTTGATCGAGACGGTATGACAACGTGTTAAACAACAGGAACTCCACCAGGTCCAAGTTACCCAATCGGATGGGAATCACCCCAGTCTGATAAGTTAACTGTTCGTGACGGCTGTTCATGTTCAACCAGCTAAGTCGGTTATCTCGTTGATAGGAATCAGATCTCAGACCGACACTTCACTAGGAAACGAGCAGAAGGCCTGAACGAGCTCCGATTATATCGGTTTTGAGTGTGTGAGTGTAAAAGAGTTGAAAGAAAGTTGTGAAACTACTTTCAGTCCTTTTAACCTCGAAAATGTTTAGATCTAGATGAAATCAATGCTTAATCATGTGGAAATCTCTTAGATCTGAGTTGTTCTTGGTGGAATGAGGCCAAAACTTGAAGTTCATAAGAACTCCATGATGACATCATCCTAGAACACCTCAAATTGATAGATTTCATGGTTAAAAGTGAAGATTCGAAGGTGAAAATGATGAAGAAGTGTGTAGAGATGATAGATGTACAAGATTTGAGTTGAAAACTTACAAGAATCGTGAGAAATCGAGAAAAAGGAGGGCTGGAACGTGCTGGTCGAAGAGAGAGCTGTCACATCAATGCTCTTGATGTGACAGGGGGTATTTATAGGTTGCCAAAAGAGGAAAGGTGTGCACAAGTGTCGGATCGGATGGCAAACCGATCGAATGGTCATCCGTACGGATGACCATTCGATCGGATGGTCATTCGATCGAAGTGATCCGGCGAGTTAGGTTTCGATGTTTCGTTTTGCGCATTGAGTGTTGCGATGCGTTTGAGCTAGTGTCGATTAAGCGATGCGATAGATTAATAATAGTCACACAAATGATATAACCAACATACAACAACATACTTAACCTTGCATTTAGCATTTACGTTTAGATTGCGTTGCGGTTGCGTTAGCGTTTAATCACCACAAACATAAAGTAAACATGCACAGGTAACACATAAATAGCACACACACGTAAAACAATATACAGAACCTATAATTCAAGCTGCGAATGCGATTGCGATGCGATTAGCGATAAAGCGATTAAATAGATTAGCGATCAACATCGATTAAACTGTGATTTTTATAGATACTTTACATAATACAACTAAAGCGATCAAAATTTCTGGATTAGTTTCAAGTCAATGATGTACAAACTTTAGTTAAGCAAGGAGTGACAGATCGCAATTAGCAATCTTTTCTTCCTTTGACTTTGACTTTGACTTGTACTTTGACTTTCAGAATGCGGGTTGTTACAGCCTCCCCTACTTAAGGGAATTTCGTCCCAAAATTAGGCCATTGGCGTAACAAACAAATGCGGGTACTTCGCCTTCATGTCACTTTCGAGTTCCCAGGTGAACTCTGCGCCTCGTTTGCCTTCCCAGCGAACTTTCACAATGGGAATGCGGGAGCATCTGAGCTTCTTGGTTTCTCGGTCCATGATCTCGATAGGCTTCTCCACGAAGTGTAATGTTTCGTCCACTTGTAGATCCTCAAGCGGTACGTGTAAATTCTGCTCAGCCAGACATTTTTTGAGGTTCGAAACATGGATAGTCGGGTGGACGTTGCTAAGTTCCTCCGGTAGTTCGAGTCTGCAGGCTACCTTCCCAATTCTTTCCAGAATTTTAA
The DNA here is from genome assembly GCA_030545235.1 of Helianthus tuberosus. Taxonomy (NCBI): domain Eukaryota; kingdom Viridiplantae; phylum Streptophyta; class Magnoliopsida; order Asterales; family Asteraceae; genus Helianthus; species Helianthus tuberosus. The sequence goes on from CM060366.1 coordinate 126,170,171, forward strand.
CGGGTTCAACATATCGAGGCGCGAGTTTCCCTTTCTTGCCGAATCTGATCACCCCCTTCCAAGGTGTAACCTTTAGGAGTACGTGATCGCCAACGTCAAAATTCAAGGGGCTTACGGCGTCTATCGGCGTAACTTTTCTGACGACTCCGAGCTTTCAGCAGATTGTCTCGAATTTGGAGGATCTTGTCAGTCGTTTCTTGCAGCAGCTCAGTACCGGTTATTTGCGCACCTCCGATCTCATGCCACACAATCGGCGATCGACATTTTCTTCCGTATAGTGCCTCAAATGGTGCCATTTGAATGCTAGAATGATAACTGTTATTGTACGAGAATTCAACCAAAGGCAAGTGCGCGTCCCAATTATCACCGACATCAATGACACATGAGCAAAGCATATCTTTAAGGGTACGAATCGTTCTTTCAGTCTGACCGTCGGTTTGGGGATGGAATGCGGTACTTAGATTTAGCGTAGTACCAAGAGCAGATTGAAACGTTTCCCAAAGGCGCGAGGTAAACCGACCATCACGGTCAGAGATGATGTCACGAGGCGTCCCGTGTCGACAGATGATTTCGTCGGTGTAGATCCGGGCTAATTTTTCTACCTTAAAGTCTTCTTGTATCGGCAGAAAGTGAGCAGATTTAGTCAAACGGTCAACGGTAACCCAGATGCTATCGTGACCTGAAGGTGTACGCGGAAGTTTCGTTATAAAGTCCATGGCTATGCTCTCCCATTTCCACATCGGGATCTCGGGTTGCACGAGCAAGCCAGAGGGTCTTTGCTGTTCGGCCTTGACTTTCGAACAAGTTAGGCACTTCGAAACATAGATAGCGATATCCTTCTTCATTCCAGGCCACCAGTATCGTAGACGAAGGTCATGGTACATCTTATCGGCGCCAGGATGAATGGAATATAGAGACTTATGCGCTTCAGTCAACAATATATCTCGAAGGTTATTGCGACTTGGAATCCAGATGCGATCTAGATAGTAATAGATACCGTTCGATTTGGTGACAAAGTGCGAATCAGCTCCACACTTTTTCATTTCCTCTCGCATGGTATCTTCAACGAAGCAGGCGTGCTAAGCGTCACGAATCAAGGCTTCGAGGACGTGTTGGGTGTGAGTATTACGAACGCTATGCAGATAGCTTCGTCTACTTAGAGCGTCGGCCACAACATTTGCTTTGCCAGGATGATAACGAATCTCACAGTCATAATCGTTGAGAAGTTCAACCCATCGGCGTTGGTGCATATTCAGTTCCTTTTGGTTGAGGATGTGTTGTAGGCTCTTATGGTCGGTGAAGACCGTACACTTGGTACCATAAAGGTAGTGTCGCCAAATCTTCAACGCAAAAACAACTGCGCCTAGCTCGAGGTCATGGGTTGTATAGTTCTTCTCGTGGATCTTGAGCTGATGAGAAGCGTAAGCGATAACCTTGTCCCATTGCATGAGAACACAACCAAGACCAAGGTTCGAGGCATCACAATAGACAACGAAGTTGTCGTTTCCGTCGGGTAGAGCGAGGATAGGAGCATTACAGAGCATATGCTTGAGAGTTTGAAAGGCAGTCTCTTGTTCGGTTCCCCAAACAAAAGGCTTGTCTTTATGCGTCAAAGAAGTAGGCAGAACGACGATTTTTGAGAAGTCAGCGATGAATCGACGGTAATAGCCCGCCAATCCGTGGAACGAATGAACATCGGATGGTGATTTTTGTCACACCCCGAAATATCAGAGCTGGTGTGACTGGACCGGTATCTTCATTGCACAGCGGAAGTATTTGAGCTAAGACTTCTAGAAAGTGAACGCCCGCTAAGTACTCGAATTCCCATGGGTTCTCCTACTCCAACTGTTCCGTAGTTTTGAAAATGCAACCTGAGAAAGAACATGCGAAAAATCAACATAAAGTCGAGCGAGTTCATAGTTTGTTTGTTTTGTATCAAATGCGTCTTAAAATATTTGGAATTTTGTATTTGGGTTTGTGAGATCATAGTATTCCAAAATGTTTGAAATGTCATATCTGTATATCAGTAATGAAATCTTTGTGCATTGCACGAGAGAGAATGGGCCGAGCCCAAAAGAGTCTTTGTAAGCAGGACCAACCTGTCCTCTTACTTGTACATAAGTTAAAAACAACACCAAAGTTTATAATTCCATGTAATTGTGAGTTTCAAATCAAATGAATCTTAAAAACATTTGAAAGTTTTGAGTATCGAAAGTTGGTATGTAAGCGTCTATGAACCTAATGATCATTAATGTGTAGTTAAGACATTAATATGTGTGCCGACATAGGAGGCACTCAACCCGGTAGACGATTTAAGTGTCGATTCACTTCGACAGGGACACAAAAGCACTCTAAGTGGCCGCACAAGGACCGTGACTGGGGTTCACCCGTACCCGATAGATCTACCCCTGTTCCGTGGTCCTTAAAAGGATTAATGGTGCCTAAGTTAGCGCCTATTCGCACGTAATCCAAGAATTCATTCCATAGCTTAATCATACCCTAGTTAATATGTATTTCAAAAGAAAAGGGGGACATAAACCCATTGGGTTGCCTCGTTGTTCGTACGCAGACCAACCCAGTCCCGTTGTAGTAACTAGGACATTTCTGTCACTAGTCATGAAAATCATGCATGTTTTGTAGAACCGGTATGTTTAGTATAAATCGTTCGTAAACCATTCGAGTTCCATGAAATCCATTCGCAACATGGTTTAGAAATATGAGTTTTCGTTCATCGAAAAGTTGTTTACTTTTCCAAAAACTTGCATGTCTTTCCACCTCCGAAAACATTTATAAACATGTAAAACCATAAAAAGTGGAGGTTATGAACTCACCTTGATATTCCTGTGCAAAGCTAGCTTAGTGTGATTCCGTGATGTCATTCCAAGAACGTGTATTTAGCTAGCGTGCAACTACGACATTCCTACGAAGGAATACTTATGAGTTTTCTAATAAAACAATGTAGTTAAACTACGTGTCCGAGCTCTACCGCGTCGTTAAAACTAAGTCTCGAAAACGACGCGGTAGAGCTCGGACAACTATGGTTATTTGATCCCGTTTATATTCAGGATAAAACTAAGTCTCGAAAACGACTTAGTTTCCGAGTGTTTAGGATATACATTTATATATGTTAGTACATATGTCTGTAGCTTCCGTCTGCATCGAGTCTTATTTTGTGTTGTGTATGTAATTGTGTATATGTATGTAATTGTATGTATGTTTGTGTCGGGACAACTCATGGAACGGTGATCTATTGTAAAAGTGAAATCCGACGGACGAAGTTTGTCATCCGATCGGATGGCCATCCAATCAGATAACCATCCGATCGGATCACCATCCGATCGGGTGACACTTAAAGCCTCCCTGGTTGTCGCCTATAAATAGCTAGCTAGTTTTAGTGTTTAAAAAACTTTGGCTGAACTTGATAGCGAAGCTCTGCCAGTCTGCATTTCTATCGGAACAGTTGTACTTTCACAATCTTCAATAGAATTCAGACGGATTAAACGTTGAACTTGTCGTTGTTGATTATGTGACATTATCAAGGGATTCCGCACCTTGATTCTGATCGATCCAGCCACGTTCTACTCGAACAGATCCTGATCAAACGGCCTAACAACTGGTATCAGAGCCACAGGAGGTTGGATCGAAGACGACAACTGCAAATTCACCGGATTTTCAGCGATTCTTTGCCAATTTCTGTCAAATTTCACCGGAAATTTGATCAATTTCTCATCTTCTACCTCATTTCTTGCTGTTCTTATTTTTTTCACATCTAAAAACATAGCAAACTCAAAATTGAATAGGAATTCACAGATAAAATTGGATAAAGATTATATCATTAGAATCGGAATTGAATATAGATCAATCCTTCAAAATTTCATTGAAAAATTCCAACTAAAACTGAATCAAATCAAGGAAAAACCATGTTGAGTTCTTCGTTGTTGCTGACATCATCCACTCGATCGGACAGCTGTCCGATCGGATTGGCATAGACTGTGTTCTTCATTTAGTTGCTGACGTCATCATCCCACCCAATCGGATCACCATCCGATTGGATTGGCTTAGATATTTCTAGTTTCATCAGCTGACGTCATCATCTCACTCGATCGGATCAACATCCGATCGGTGAAGAGTTGAAGGGTTAAAGTTTTCAAAGTTCTTGTGTCACTCGTTCAGACGACCACTCGATCGGATCACCATCTGATCGAGTCGCCATCCGACACTTGAGCCTATGCAAACACTTGGAAGTTGTTACTTGGTTGTGTTGTCCGATCGGATCACCATCCGATCCAAGTGCATCAGTTTGAAATTTTTGAAAATTGTGAAAATTTTTCAAAGTGTTTGAAATTTTTCAGGTAATCACAAAATGGGAGACGAATTCCTAAACCCATTCAGCGATGTGTTTGCATATAACACTGGAGACGCCTCGACAAATAAGACGACTAGTACCAATCCAACTCCGAAGAAGGCGATTGCTGATTCTCTCAGTATCGATAACGCATATGGTACATATAACAAGCCGCCAAAGCTCATGGCGATTGAGGACTATAACAGATGGGAAAGCAGATTTGAAGATTGGTTGAAAGCGTTTGCTTATCAAAGTTGGAAGTGTTTGAAGAACGGTTTCGATCTTGGAAGAAAAGATTATGAAAATTTGAATGATGGTGAACAAGAGACATTTGTTGCTGAACAGAAATGTATAGAATTATTACATCAATCTGTTAGAGATGATATCATTTCTTTGATTAGTTACGAAAATGCAAAAGATATGTGGGGCAAGTTAGAAAAGAAGTGTGTAGGAGGGGCAGAGATAGTGAAAAACACAAAACGTCTACTGAAGAAAGTATTTGATTTGTTTGCATGCATGAAGAATGAGTCGGTGCTAAAGATGATTGAGCGTTTCTGTCATCTGAAGATAGAGCTTGTTAGATATGGGTTAACATACACTGAAGAAGAGATGGTTGAGAAGTTGTTGGAATCGTTGCCAGATGAAAAGGATTGGCAGTATTATGCACTGATTTTGAAAAAAACACCATGAAAATGTCTGACATGATTGTTGATTGGTTGATAGAAAGGTTTGAAAGTCATGAACTTGAAATTAAGAAGATGAATAAAGTCAATAACACCCTGTACCAACAAAATGTCGATCTGTACTACAGGGGTAGTATGATACCTAAAACCACTTCACCAAAAACTGCTTTTTCAGCTGAGTGTTCAAGCACGACTAATCAAGAGAAACAAAACAGCAGTTCTGTACCGATCAGTGGTTATCATGGAGGTTCTTCTTCATCAGCTTCCGGAAATCAGCCACAGTAGAGTGTTCCCAAAAACGTTTTTAAGTGCAATATAGCTGTGAACCTGAACAATGCGCAAAACTTTAATGAAGAAACTGCTAAACAACAAATGGTGTTTCTAGCTTCAATATTGGAATCATATGAGAGCTTGGTAGCTGGGAAAATCGGGAATACAAACCTAACGAAAGAAGATTATGATCAAATTGATCTAGAAGAGATGGAGTTAATCGACATACGCTGGTGCATGGCAAGTAGTACGAAGAGCTCAGAGGTTTATGGAGATAACAGGAAGAAATTCCGTCGGTGGACCTTCTACGAAGTTGGGCTTCGATAAGTCAAAAGTGACGTGCTTTAAGTGCAAACAGAAGGGGCACTTCAAGAGGGAATGCAGGAATTCAGCTGCAGATGAAACAGCTAATCCGTTCCATGACGACTACTACAAAAAGGCTATATATCATTGAAATCGAGAATAGCCGCCCCGAATGAAGCAAATCGAAGAGACTCCGAAAGAAAAGTCGAGAGCATTAGTTATGATTCAATATGACAAGGGTTTCGATTGGAGCGAGTTTTTACCAGAAGATGATGTTGTAGGATTTGCATTAATGGCAAAAGTTGAACCATATAAAGATACCCGAATTGAAGAGCAAAAATACACTTATAGAAAGATGGTAGCTCAAACTATGAATGATACAAACTATCGAGCTTGGAAAGAAGCCAATAAGGCAAACAGATGGGATCCTGATCGTGAGTGCTATTTGGATCCGAAAAGCAAGATTATTGCAGAACCATCAACACTCTTGGTTGAAACTCTCATTGAATCTTTGAAGCAAGAAGATGAACAGAGAGAGAGAGAGAGAGATGCAGCAAAGAAAGCTGAAGAGGAAGAGTTAAAGTCAAGGAAAGTCGACGATGGGATAATCGACACAACAAAAGAAATGACCGCAGAGAACCTGAGAAAGATGGCAGATAAAGTGCTTGCAGCAAAGGAACTAGAGCTAGATTCCAAATCAGCGTCTAAGTCAACAAGCCAGGTCAGTAAAAGTGGTTCAATAAATGAATCAGGTAAGACTGATAAAGCTAAAACTGAGAGTGATTGCAAAAATTGCATGAAAGATTGCAAAGTTTGCAGCACAAATGCATATCTCACATCCAAAAAGACTGAAGAACTGGTTGCTAAAGTCAAAATGGTTGAAGATCAAATCTTAAGTCGAGATAAATTGATGAGAGCTTCAAATGAGAGAATAAAAGAATTAACAGAGAGAATTGAAAAAGATAAAACTGATGTAGAACAATTTAGGAAAGAAAATGAAAAGTTAATTCATGAAAACCGACAACTTTCTGAAAATCATGAGAAGCTGAAGAGAACAATAAAAGATTCTGATGAGCGAAATAGTAAAACATCCAAAGAAAATTTTCAATTGTCTGGAGTTCTTCAGACAAAAGAAAAACAAATCAACCAGCAGTTGGATGAGATTGCAAATCTTAAGCTTCAGTTTCAGGAAGCTAAGATTGAGAATGAAAGAATCAATCTGAAATTGAATAGTTACAGCTCCGCGAGCTTTGTTCTTCAACACATAGTTCCAAAACCCATTGGGAAGAACAAAGCTGGTGAAGATGTATACTCAGATGGAACGGGAGTGGGTTATCATCAAGTTCCACCGCCCGTTTTAAAGATTTTTTCAAAGAAAAAGTCTGGGTTGGATAATGACGATGAAACAAATGAGAAATCAAATGATGTTAAACTTCTAGAAACAATCGATGTCACATTCACTTCATCATTTGATGAAGATAGTGTTCAGTCTGAAGTCGTAAAAAATGTGGTTGAAAATGTTTTAAAATCTGACAGTGATTCGACTGAGGATGAAGAGTGCTTTTTGAATAACTACATTCCGAAATCAAAATCCCAAAACAACTCAAGTGACGAACCTACTCTTGTCAGGTACAAGATGTCTGGTTCTGATAAGTTGTATTCGGATCTTGAATTTCCACTTGAGAATGTGAATGTTGACAAGTTGAAGAATGTGTTCAAATTGGTTGAAATTGATGTTTCAGAAATTGAGGGTTTGAAAAGTTCCAAAAGACAATTGAACTTTGAAAAAGATAAATCTTACTATAAAAAACCTGCTGTACCGCCACGTTTTAACAACAACAGCCAAAACAGATGGTCGGGTGGTTATCAGGGTGGTAAGAACAATCAAAGAAGGAACTTTCAAAACAAAAACTTTGTCGAAAAGAAAGTGTTTGTGAAAAGCTCAAGTTCACTTTCTGAGCAAGAATCTGAAATTTTTTCAAAATCAAATGAATTTTTTTTTAGAAGAAAGCCTCACAGCCTCAGACTGAAGGCAAAAGTCGGGAAGTTGACACCCGCACATGCTTTAAATGCAATGAAGTTGGACACATTGCCCGAAAGTGCACCAACTCGAAGCCTAAGTCTGTGGTTGTCGAGAGTCCAAGAAAGAAGAATGATGTCAAAGGAAAAGCTCCAATGTTTGTTGAGAAAAGGGTTTTGAAAAATGAAAACATCAAAGTCAAAACTGAACCCGTAAAAGAGTCGGTAAAGAAAACTGATAAATTTTACAAACGGGTCGCTTCGTCACAACAAACTTGGAAGCCAAAATCTGAGACAAAGACATCAAATATACAAAAACAAAAGGTTTCTGATTCTGAAAAACAATCATCTTCAACCAAGAAGATGAATGTACCTTTGGATTACTACGAGAAACTTGAGAAACAAACTTTGACCCCTTCAGGAAAGAAGTATGTTCCAAAGAAAGACCAATCATCTGGTCAACCTCCAAAAAATGAGTTCTTCTTGTATAAAGAGGTTGAGATTGGGTCTGAAGAAAGTCTTAAGATGAATGACAAGAATTTCCCACCATTGTAGACCAAAACCACACGCCTAAACGTCAAGCTACCTGAGCCGAAAGAGGCTTGGGTTGCTTCAAAATCTAACTGAATGTTTTGAAATGTGCAGGAGCTCCCGAGATCCATCTCACGTTGGATTATGGATAGCGGAGCATCCAGGCACATGACAGGGAGAAAAACCCTGCTTTATGATGTTAGAGGGTTTAGCGGTGGATACGTCGGTTTTGCTGGTAATCAAGGAGGACGTATCATTGGTGAAGGAACATTATCAAATGGTGTAATCACGTTTGAAAGAGTCAACTACATTGCCGAGCTAGAGAATAATCTTCTGAGTATTTCTCAAATCTGTGACCGAATGTATTCGACACATTTCACTGATAAAGAATGTCTGATCTTAAAGCCGGGTTTTGTCATCCCCGAGGAGTGGGTCATCATGAGAGCACCACGAGTTAATGATCTGTACGTGTTGGATATGAGCTTCGCTACGACTACCACGGGTCAAGCTCATTGCTTCATGTCAAGAGCTATTCAAAAGGAGTCAGAATTGTGGCACCGGAAGATGGGCCACATTCACCTGCGCAAGATGAACTACCTAGTGCATAACGATTTGGTAAAAGGTGTTCACTTGAGGAGTTTCCATCTTGAGGGGGAGGGTATCAGTTGCATAAAAGGAAAACAACGAAAGAAATCCCACCCGGGTAAAAAGATGAACTCTGTCTCGAAGCCGCTGGAGAGACTTCACATGGATCTCTTTGGTCCTGTGAATGTCAAGAGTATTACGGGTGATCTCTATTGCCTCATAGTCACTGATGACTATTCGAGATTCTCGTGTGTGACGTTCCTGAAGTCAAAAGACGAGACATTTGAGAGTTTGCTGAGGTTATTCAGGAAGATTGAGAATTTGTACCGAGCACGAATTCAACGAATTAGAAGCGACAACGGTACGGAATTTAAGAATAACAGAATGGAGGAATTCTGTGATCGACGAGGTATACTGTAAGAATTCAGCGCACCTTATACTCCGTAACAAAATGGAGTCGCAGAAAGAAAGAACAGAACGCTGGTTGAAACGGCGAGAACGATGCTTGCTGATTCCAAGTTACCGATCAATTTTTGGGCAGAAGCAGTTTCAGCCGCTTGCTATACACTCAACAGGGTACTTACTGTGAAGAAGCATAACAAGTCATGTTTCAAGTTGATCAACAATCGCAAGCCTAATCTCGAGTATTTAGAGCCGTTCGGGTCTCCCTGTACTGTGCTAGATCCCGATGGCAAATTTGGTTCAAAGAGCATTGAAGGTATCTTTGTGGGATATGCTAGTCCACTCAGAAGAGTATTTGTTCCAAGTGTGAAGCAGATCATCGAAGCACAGCATGTTGAATATCAAGGCTATACTATGCCTCCACAGAAGCCCGCAGACTCGTGGCGATTCAACTACGATACCTTATGGGATTCATTCGAGTTAGAAGAAGAGCCAGAGTTCTTTGATGATTTGGATATTTTACGAGAATATGAAGCATCACAGGGAAGATTTCCAGCAGGGTCTTCTAGACGTCAACGACAAACTTCCAATGATGATGAAGCTGGTCCAAGTCACACTGAAGATAATGATGAAGCTCAGCAAACTCCGACAACTTCGGAACGAGAGCCTGCTCCTGAAAATCAGACGGCGGTCAATGATGATAATTCAGAATCTGATGATATTCTTACTTTTGATCGTGGTGATTCAGAGTCTGAGGGGGAGCAAATCCAATCTTCAGATCAAACAATTCTTGACAATGAACAAGTTGCGGATCAGAACGTTACTAATTTGGAAGGCGAGGTGGATGTTCATGGCGAAGTTATGCCAAGGACTCTTTCATACCATCCAGAAGAGTTGATTATAGGAGAGCTGCAGTCAGGCGTTCGCACCATAAGCCAGATTGACCATGGCCTTACTTACTTTTATTCTAAAGTTGCTCCTTTACAAACAGAATTTTTACTTAGTTGTTTCATTTCGCAGATTAAGCCGCGAACCTACAAGGAAGTACTAACTGAAGACTCATGGGTCAACGCAATGCAGGAGGAGTTGAGTCAGTTTGAAAAGCTGGGTGTATGGAAGCTGGTGGACCTGCCTGATGGTCATAGGATGATAAATACGAAATGGGTGTTTAAGTGTAAAAGAGACGACCGAGGGGTTATTGTTCGGAACAAAGCTCGACTCGTGGTCCAGGTTTTCAGTCAACAAGAGGGGATAGACTTCACAGAGGTTTACGCTCCTCTTGCTCGTCTTGAAGCTATCAGAATCTTCCAAGCGTTTTATTCATGGAAAGGATTCAAAGTATATCAGCTAGATATTAAGTCGGCATTTCTCTATGGCAAGGTGAAAGAGGAGGTTTATGTCGGACAGCCACCGGGCTTCACCGACCCAATTCACAAGGATAAAGTTTACCTCTTGGACAAGGCGTTGTACGGCTTGCATCAGGCCCCGAGAGCCTGGCATGAGACGCTCTCTCAACATTTTCTAGCCAACGGATTTATCCGAGGCAAGGTAGACGCCACTCTATTCACAAAAGAAGTCGATGGTCATCTTCTGATAGTCTAGATTTACGTTGATCACATTATTTTCGGGTCAACAAATGAAGAACTCTGCAAAGATTTTGAGAAAGTGATGAATCAGAAGTTCGAAATGTCTTCAGTGGGTGAGATGAAGTTCTTCTTAGGGCTCCAGGTTGACCAAATGCCTGAAGGAACCTTCATACATCAGACAAATTATGTTCACGACGTCATAGAGAAATTTGGGATGTCCGGAACTGCTCCAATGTGCACCCCATTAGCAACGAATCATGGGATCAACCCAGATCTCACCGGAGAGAAGGTCGATGAAACATTATATCGCTCCATGATCGGATCGCTAATGTATTTGATGGCATCAAGGCCTGATATAATGTACCCAACCTGCCTCGCGGCCCGATTTCAATCGACTCCCAGAGCTTCACATATGTTGATCTTCATGAGGATATTACGCTACCTGAAAGAAACTCCAAGCTTGGGGTTGTTGTATCCAAGGATGGTGACTTCACGCTTGAAGGGTACTCTGATTCTGACTTCGGTTGCTGCAAAGTCAATGCTAAATCAACAACTGCAGGGCGCCAATTTTTCGGACCCCGACTAGTCACGTGGCAATGTAAGAAGAAAACCTCTGTTGCTTTATCAACATGTGAAGCATAGTATGTATCTGCCAGCAGCTGCTGCTCTCAGATCTTGTGGATTCAGCAACAGTTGCGCGACTACGGTTTGCAATTTCTTACTTCACCTATTTTTGTTGATAATGAGGCAGCCATTAACATAACAAAAAATCCTGTTCATCACGCTAAAACCAAACATATTGAAATTCGTCATCACTTCATCCGAGATTGCTTCGAGAAGAAGTTGATACAAATTGACAAAATCCACACCGACGAACAAAAAGCTGACTTACATACCAAAGCTTTTGATAGATCACGTTTTCAATATCTTTTAAAATTGAATGGTATGAAGTTGTTGTCGGATGCGGAGGGGATACTTGGTGTTGATGAAGTTACCACTGCAGATGATGTTGAAAAGCAGACTACACTGGTTTGTCGTATTTTTAGTTGTTTTGGTATTTAGGGGGAGATAGATATATTTTCAGAAAATACAAAAACAATAAAAAATGTAAAAATCCAAAAACATGAGATATTTTCAAAATCCAAAAACAATAGAAAACCCAAAAATAGTTTGTGTAAAAAGAGGAAATGATAGTACATCAACTAGACAGTTACAATATGCTAAAGATATGTAATGTTTAAAAGGTGTTAAGTAGTCTTGCTGATGATATTCCGGTAGGTTTTTATACATTTAGTAGATTTGTTCGGAATATAAACCTAAAATCATTTCTTGCTTATTACGTGGGGAACATCTCTTGGATATATAGGTAACCCCTGAAATCTTGTTTGAAAGATTTTCTATTTCTGACATACTAGGTCTATGTGCGTAATGATATCTGGGGTATTATACCAGGACTTCTGATTTTGCGGAAGCAATAGCCTAGTCCTCGTATAATACTCTGCACTGCTTTAATCTTAAAGCCTACCCTCAGCATAAAAAATGATGAAACATTGCAAAATGCTAATCATGTGCTGTTGAAGAAAGGATCCCCAAACGGGACACACCAAAAGTCGAGCCATCATCTCTCGGTCTGAACGGAAGTTCTAACCTGAGCTCTCATGGCCTCGCATTACCCGTTACAGATATCATTATTGTACTGTCACCTGTAAGACTGAATATAGAAGTCTGGATACGAGAGTATATTCTGAGGTGGGACACACGTATAAGCTAAGCTATTAAAACACTAATTCGTATCCTGAATAGATTGAAATTTGTATGAAAATTTAAAAGGATCAGTATATCGGCAATCTAAGTGAATTGTTTAATACTTAGTGTGTAATCAAGCTCAACGGTACTTGTAGCCTGTCGGTAGTTGATATGATCCCTTAACACGCTCACAAAAAAATATGTTTGTAAATAGTTTACTTTCATTGCATTTCATTTCATTTCATTTATGTTTCAAAAAAATTTCATAGTTTTCTAGTTTAAACTTTCTTAAAATCTCAAAAAGATTTTACATTTCTGCTATTAGTTTTATCGACAAACCAAGGTAGAAAGCTGATCTTCAGACTCGCAGTCATGAAGCAGAGCAGGAAGCTTCTAAACTGGACAGCAGGGTTGGGAGCTTATCATAAAAAAACTTGGTAAAATGCAAAGTCAAAGCAAGTTCATTAATTTGACACTTGTAAATTCTCATGAAAAGGTTTTTGAAAAGTTTGAACAAAATGTCAGTTTGTATCGTTTCTGGTCAACCAAGGTCATTAACTAGGACTTGGTAGACAAATTAAGTGCCTAGGGTCATTAATTTGGACCTAGATACTTAAGTGGATTTCTAAAACTGACCAAATCTGATAAAAACGGCAAAAAGTCAATGGGTCAAAACACAAAAAGTCAAAAGAGAGGTGTTTAGATCGGATGACAATCCGATCGGATGGCAATCCGATCGGATGGCAATCCGATCGGATGACAATCCGATCGGATGGCAATCCGATCGGATGGCCATCCGACACCTGGTCACCCCTATATATATATATGAGGTCAATGACTTCAGTCAAATACTCGATCGGGCGACCATCCGACACTCTCTCAAACACTCACACATTCTTGATCTGATTTTCACTTTCTTGCCTTTCACACTTCATTGGATTGTTGGCATACTCAACCTTCACAATGGGAAAGGTTAGTTCACTGATTTTAACTGTTAAATCTGATGTTTTTGATGTGTTATTCATGTCGGCGACTGTCGGACCTTAGAATCTTAGATCTAGGCAATTTTAATAAGTTTTGTTAGAATTTGAACATAGGGTTTTGTTCACAGGCCTTAGATCTATAGGTTTACCGTCTCAATTTGTGCAAAAACTTGTTAGATCTTGATGAATTGAAGTTTAAGGGTGTCGGCATTCGGACCTGTTTTTGTCAAATTAAACCCAATTGGCTGAGAGTTAGAGAACAATGAACATAGGGTTTTGATCGCCTAAGAATTCTCTACGTAGATCTATGTTCAATTTTGTTGAAAACATAGAAAAATTTTGATGTTCATAATGAGTTCAAATGTTCTTCATTGATCATGGATTGAGTGGCAACTCGATCAGATGGCAATCCGACCGGATGGCCATCCGATCCAATGCATGTTGAATGTTGAAAAATTTCTAAGTGTTTGTACCTAGAAATCTGTGTTTTAGCTGTTAAGTTAATGGATATGGTGTGACACCTGTGCTTGTAATCATTGTAAACAGTTCAGTTATCAATAAAACAATGTTATTTGATCCCAATGTTTGTTTGTTTATGTTTGATATTTTTCATGTTTTGGTTTTTGTTCAATTTCAAATTCTATATCGCTTTCTGGAGAATTATACGCAAACTGGTGCGTAAACGCAATCAATTTAACGCTAAAAATACTCCGGAACATCAATTTATGCTTAACATACCTTAAATAACCTTTACATAACTTGGAAATAAGTTTTGAAGGCCTTGGTATGGTAAAATCAAGTTTATTCGCTTACGGGGACTAAATTCGACAAACTTCGAAAGTATGCCGATTCGTACTGTAATGGACATTCCAGAACTTGATCATAAGTTAAACATACCCTAAATATCCTCTGCATAGCTTAGAAATAGGCTTTGAGGGGTTCGGTGTGCTAAAATAAACTTTTTGGTCATTCAGGGACTAAAAGCGTCAAAAAGTGCATAAGTTTGCATTTTCACGCATATCTTACGTTCCGAATATATACGGACATCCAAAAATTTATGTAATGATTAAAAAAATTTATTTTAGTGATTGGCATGATAAAACTTCATTCGTTTCGCAATTTGGATCGTTTTCGCGTCCGTTACGACTTCCGTCGTAATTAACCGAACAACATAACCGTACGGCCAAATGAACTGACATCCGACATATTTTTGAGCATATTTTAAGTTCCCCATACTTTTACTTCGTATTTGAGCCTTAAAATAAGGTTAACGGGGCTTAAACGTGTCAAAACGCATCAAAAATCAAGTTCGGAGACTAAGGGGCCTGTTCTGCCAATTAGTGAAAGTTTCTGCCAGCACCACATGAGCATACGGACCATAAGGGACCTCATACGGTCCGTAAGCCATCCCCAGGTCAGCAGAATTCAGTTTTAAAAACCCAGCTGTTCCCATGGTTTTGCACATGGTTTTTATGATTCTATGGGCTCTTTTGGAGGTGCCCATTGTATTCAAATCAGTGGGCATGAGGTGTACGGCTGAGATTGAAGCTCGGTTTTGGATGAACGATCCTAACGGTTGTACAAAAACTATAAATACCCCTCAAATTTTCACCCCCAACCCACACTTTGATCTGATGGTTCTCTAAGTTGAGGTGCTTTCACTTCATACCTGAGAATAATCGGGTCAAACTTCCGTTCTTGGACCTTTTGTAAGTCCTCTTTCGTTCTTTTATGCATTTTTAGCATGAAAGTCAAACTCTATTTAACTTTCTGCTTTGACCAGTCAATGGTCAACACGAAGTTCGTTTGAACTTCATAACGTGAGCGTAATCACGATGGTCATAGTCCTTTGTGGCTATACCTACTGATTACCACGTTATCTAGGCTTAGTGACGAGTAGTAGTTTCGGCCAAAATGCGTATTCTTGCGTATTTTGTAACCAAACTACTCTTGGGTATCAAAACCATTTGTTTTGATATCAAACCAATTTTCAAACTTCGTTAAACATGTTTTAACATGTTTAACCCGTCACTTTTAGATTTGTGCTTATAAAGGGTCGTAACGTAAGGGATCTAATCAATCGCTTATACTTTCGAACTTGACCCATTTGGTCGATCATTAGGATCCGAACAAACACATTAGGTGACCATAGTTGTGTAGGGAATAACCTTCCGAGGTTATACCTTATGGTCACTTCATTTAAGTAGTTGTATGATAGGTAGTTTATATGCCTTAGGTAAATGACCAAAATGCCCTTTTTACGCCAAAATTCATTTTAAGCATATCTAACATAACTTTTGACATCTAAACTGATTTGGCAACAATATTAGACATATTAAGGCATATTTTACTTGTCATAGGACTAGTTAGGCGGTCCGAACGCGTTTTACGCGAACGACGCGTTAAAGTAGCATAAGCTACCTAAACGGGTCGTAATGGGTCAAAAGCACTTAGGATAGGTTCCGTTTTAGAATATAGGCTTTGTTAAACCATATTACATGAGTTCTTACACTCGTTTGGTTCACAAAACCTCATTCTATCTGATCTTCCGATTAGGTCCGTTTATTAACATAGATACCTATATTAGGTGCCGTTTGATTCCGTGATCTTTCTAGCATTGCTTGGTTGTTACTCAAGGACTTCTAGGCAATCTCAAGTGATTACATAGACCCCTCTTTTACTGTTTTTCAAACGTTTTGGGGTGAAACACATGTGCCTACTTGTTACTTTCGTGCTTTCCATGTTTTCATATCATATGCTTGTTATGTTCATTGGTACACGTATAGTACATGATTTCATTGTGTTTTTGCTATGTATGTCCTTTGTTGCATACTTAGTACATCGTTTTACATTACATTTCACGCTATGTATGTCCATTTAGTTCATACCTAGTGCATTGTTTTACATTACCTTTTCATGCTATGTATGTTCATCATACTTAGTACATTTGTTTTACATCACATGCTATGTATGTTCATTTGTTGCATACTTAGTACATTTGTTTTACATCACATGCTTACATTTTGATATGACATTTAGTTTGTTTAAATGGGATAAAAATACATTCATTAACATTGATCACGCCGTTCATTAGTAGGTAGTGGTACCATAGGAATTGACAACTCCCGTTCCTGACATCCTAGGTATGTTTGGATGGAAGGAATGACCGAATTCGATACACATAACTTAGATAAACCTTTAATTTGTTTAAGGGTTTATCGCCACAGTCTCAAGGCTTGAATGTATGCATTTTCACAATACCGCATAGATGTTTGTATCAGTATAGCATGCATTTCCACAAAACATAACTTTGATTTAAACTATGTTTTACTTCAATACCTTGTTTTGTGCATTTTACCTATGGTTTAGTTGATATATTTCACTTACCATACATGACATTGTTTATACATTACATGATTTACATTTGACATAAACATTTTGACATTGATATACACATTACATGATTTACATTTTGACAATAGACAATTACTTACACATAAACATTTGAAAATTTATTTAAACAAGACAATTTGGTGGTTTGTTTTGTTAAGTGATTTATGTAACGAGGCGTGTGTAATATGATACAAGCATGGTGGATACGCCGCTGGTACTTCCTATATATAAGTGCTTGTATGATATTACATATCGTAACGTTATTTAACTCATTTCAATTTAGACATATAACATTTTACACAAATGACATATTTTTAACAAGACATTGTTTTACAAAACAGTTTGTTTATACAACTCATTTTACTTGGTTATTTTATTAACCATACACTTTTCTTTTATATAATCTGATTTCTTATCACATTTTCATATGATTTATAAAAGAAAACACTAAACAAGATTCATGACCAATTTTTATTAAACATTTCTTTAAACCTAATTCATGAATCCTATTTTCATAAAACCTATGTATCTCACAGGCATTTTTATGCTGACGTACCTATTTTCACATGTGTTTTCAGGAGCTGGTGCATAGGTTTGAGCAGGATACACTAGGGTGGACTCGGGCCTTAGTGACTTAAAACGAAGATAGAACTAGTTTAATAATGTTATGTACTCTTTGTTTCAGTCATGTTAAGACAATGTAACACCTTTGTTTATAAATAAAACATAACTTTAAATGCCATGGTTGTGAAACAATAATTCTGTTACAACACTGCCTAACGTTTCCGCCACGATTTGATGTTTTATGTGGTTGGGGTGTGACAGAAGAGTTGGTATCAGAGCCAATGGTTATAGGGAATTAGGTTATTAGTAATGCTTTGACCTAGACTATAACTTTTCTAGGACCCTAACACAAGTTAGCTTGTGTTTAGATCTTAAAACACTACCATTACCTATCTTTAGGTGATTTCCAAAAAAACAAGAACACAATTTTCCAAAACGATTTTTGAAAATCAATCATCTGTTTTTAAATGATTTATTATAAGGTTTTGAACCCTTTTATTTTTCAAAATGATTTTGAAAATTTATCATCCATTTTTGAATAATCCTTTTGGCCTTGTGCCTTCCAAGTTTTCAAAATCTAGTCAAAGTTTTGGGTTCAAATAGTGTGAACACGTGCAAACTAGAAGGGTGAATGCCTGTACCCTGAGTTTTCTGTCTAAGGCTAGAGTGTTTGTACAAATCCACATAATCGGACCAGTCACTCTTACCTGGGAACTCTTGGGGTGAGTGTTCACTTATAGGCGAGCATGTCTTCGCGATACATTATTTTGACCCATTTACTTTGATTAGTCACTGTGTGTCATTTGTTTGCTTTGTGATACGGACGAATGACCACCATCATTGCTTTTGTCGATTTTGTTTCATCTCATTCTTTTCATCTAATCATCTCACACGTTTCCTCTCATGTTTCCTCTTTTAGAATGCCTCATCGACTCGAAAATCCGCTATCTAATGCCGAAATGGCAGATATCATGGCACAGTATATGGCTGCTGTACTCCCAGACATTATTGCTCAAGTGAACCAAGCCAACAATAACCAGAATGCTCCATGCAATTTCAAGAGTTTCAATTCGGCTAAACCACTCAAGTTCAGTGGTTCTGAAGGAGCAACTGGGCTCCTACAGTGGTTCGAGAGCATTGAGAGTACGTTTCGTCACGTTCAGTGTCCTGGAAATCAGAAAGTCAAGTTTGCTTCCAGTGTGTTTCAGAAGAGGGCTCTTACATGGTGGAACGGGGTTATGAGAGACCGTGGTGCTGAGGTAGACATGGGCTGAACTTAGGGCTCTTATGATGAGGGAGTTTTGTCCTCGTCATGAATTGAGGGCTTTAAAAAGGGAGTTTGATGATTTAAAACAGGATAGTGGTGAGCACCGGGCATACAATGATAGGTGTGAGGAGTTGAGTTTGCTTTGCCCTACGATGGTTACCCTACTCGAGAAAGCTATCGAGAGGTATATTGATGGCTTAACTGAATCTGTTCAAGACATCGTCACTGGTAGTAACCCTACCACAGTTCGTCAGGCAATTGAGTTAGCTGCGACATTGACTGAGTCGCAGGTTCGAAAGGGTAAACTACACAGGAGGGGTGACAAGGGCAAGAAACATTCAACTGACAAGGGTGAGATCAAGAAGGGTAAGGATTCGGGTTCTCCGAAGGGGTCTAGGAAGCGTAAGGCTTCCCAATATTTCGCTATCACTGCCCAAGCCAACCAGGAAGCTCCCAACCAACCCACATAACCACCAGCTAAGAAGCGGTATGCGGGAAATGCACCTTTGTGCAACAGATGCAATAGTCACCATCAACCGCAACTTCCGTGCCGTTTCTGTACTAACTGTGGGAAGTCGGGTCATCTTTCTGATGTTTGTCTCTTCGCACCCAATCAAGCTGCACGTAACCCAGCTCAGCAGGCTGCTCAACCACCTGCTCAACAGCAAGCACAAGCTGCACGACCTCATTTTCCTCCTAGTTTGTGCTATAATTGTGGAGACCTGACCCATTATCGAAACCAGTGTCCAAGGCTGGTTAATGCAATTTAGAATCAGGTTCAGGCTCGAGGTTGAGTCTTTAACATGAACGCTAATGAGGCGCGGGCAGACAACGAGGTGGTGAACGGTACGTTCTTTGTTAACAATCAGTCTGCTTCTGTTCTTTTTGATTCAGGTGCCGATAAGAGTTTTGTGTCATTGTCTTTTGAGCCATGGCTTAGCGTGTCTAGAACAAAACTAGGTAAGCCTTTGACAGTAGAAGTTGCTAGTGGTGATCCCGTTGTTCTTGATTCTGTTCTACGTAACTGCCAGTTGAACCTTAACAACCATCTTTTTCCTATCGACCTCACACCAATGCAACTGGGGAGTTTCGACATTATAGTAGGTATGGATTGGTTAGCCAAGCATCACGCAGTGGTAGTTTGTTTCGATAAGATTGTTTGTGTTCCGCTTTCGACAGGTGAGATCCTACAGGTTCGTGGTGAGAAACCTGCTAGTAGCCTCAAGCTCATGTCTTGTTTTCAAGCTCGGAAGTATCTGCGAAAGAATTATGTGGCCTTCTTGGCACATGTTGTAGCAGATAAAGGCAAAGGTAAGTCTATTTAAGATATCCCTGTTGTTCGGGATTATCCTGAATTGTTTCCTGAAGAGTTACCTGGTTTACCCCCAGCGCGCCAAGTTAAGTTCCGTATTGATCTTGTACCTGGTGCAAATCCTATTGCTAGATCTCCATATCGTCTTGCACCGTCTGAGATGCAAGAGTTGTCTAAGCAGCTTCAGGAGCTTTCTGACAAAGGTTTTATCCGTCCTAGCTTTTCACTGTGGGGTGCTCCCGTTCTTTTTGTCAAAAAGAAAGATGGATCTTTCAGGATGTGCATCGATTATCGTGAGCTTAACAAGCTTACCATCAAGAATCGATATCCCCTACCTCGCATTGATGATCTCTTCGATCAGTTACAGGGTGCTACTTGTTTTTCGAAGATTGACCTTCGTTCTGGGTATCATTAACTTCGTGTGCATGAAGAAGATAATCCCAAGACAGTATTCCGCACTCGTTATGGGCATTATGAGTTCACAGTTATGCCATTCGGTTTGACCAATGCTCCTGTTGTTTTCATGGACTTGATGAATAGGGTCTGCAAACCTTATTTAGATAAGTTCATCATCGTTTTTATTAACGACATTTTGATATATTCTAAGACGCAAGCTGATCATGAGCAACATCTTCGTCATACTCTGGAACTCCTGAAGAAAGAGAAACTTTTCGACAAATTCTCCAAGTGTGAATTTTGGCTTAAGGAAGTTCAATTTTTGGGACATATCGTTAACAAACAAGGTATTCATGTAGATCCCTCCAAGATCACTGCGATTAAGGATTAGGATACGCCTACTACTCCTACTGAAGTTCGTTCTTTTTTTGGTCTGGCCGGTTATTACCGCTGCTTCATAGAGAACTTCTCGAAGATTGCAGTTCCTCTAACTGCTCTAACTCAGAAGAACAAACCCTTTGAGTGGGGAATCAAACAAGAAGAAGCATTTCAGACCTTGAAGCAGAAGCTTTATGAAGCGCCTATTCTATCTTTACCTGAGGGCAATGATGATTTTGTCGTGTATTGTGATGCCTCCAATTTGGGTCTTGGCTGTGTTCTCATGCAAAGGAACAAAGTCATAGCCTATGCATCAAGGCAGTTAAAGATACATGAGAAGAACTACACCACTCATGATCTTGAGTTAGGTGCAGTTGTATTCGCTCTCAAAATCTGGAGACACTATTTGTATGGTACAAAATGTGTGGTTTTCACTGACCACAAAAGTATTCAGCATATCTTTAATCAGAAAGAACTCAACATGAGGCAACGACGTTGGGTTGAACTTCTAAACGACTATGACTGCGAAATTCGCTACCATCCTGGTAAGGCGAATATCGTGGCTGACGCATTGAGTCGTAAAGAACGTGTCAAGCTTCTTTGTGTTCATGTTCAATCTGATATTCAAGCTCAATCTGATATCCAAGCCCGCATTTCTCAGGCTCAACATACTTGTGTTTCACAAGGTTTGATGGGTAAGGAATTACCCTATCACATTAAGCCTGATCTTGAGCAAAAGGACAATGGATCATATTATTTCATGGACCGTTTGTGGGTCCCAAGTCAAGAAAATCTTCGCACCTTGCTTATGGATGAAGCCCATAAGTCTCGTTATTCTATTCATCCTGGTGCAGACAAAATGTATAAGGATCTTCGTACTCAGTATTGGTGGCCTGGTATGAAGAAAGACATTGCCTTATACGTATCAAAATGCCTTACTTGTCTTAAGGTTAAGGCTAAACATCAACATCCTTCTAGTTTATTGGAGCAACCAGAAATTCCAGTTTGGAAATGGGAAAACATTGCTATGGATCTTATTACCAAACATCCGCGCACAAAGAAAGGTCATGATGCCATCTGGGTAGTTGTTGATCGTCTTACAAAATCAGCGCATTTCTTACCAATCCGTGAGGATTTATCTGCCGACAAGCTTGCTAAAATCTATGTGGATGAAATTGTATCCAGACATGGTGTTCCCTTGAACATTATTTCTGAGAGAGATGCTCGATTCTCATCTCATTTTTGGAGAACCATGCAATCTGCTATGGGGACCCAACTTAATCTGAGCACAGCTTATCATCCACAATCAGATGGACAAATTGAAAGAACAATCCAGACTTTGGAGGATATGCTTAGAGCTTGTGTGATCGATTTTGGTGGTAGTTGGGATTTACATATTCCATTGATTGAATTCTCCTACAACAACAGTTATCACTCCAGCATCAACATGGCTCCTTTCGAGGCTCTCTATGGTCGAAAATGTCGTTCACCAGTCTGCTGGAATGAGATCAGTGAGGCTCAGCTTACTGGACCTGACCTCATTCTAGAGATAACGGATAAGGTTAAGAAAGTTCATGATAACCTTCAGACAGCTCGAAGCCGTCAAAAGAGTTACGCGGACCGACGACGTAAGCCCTTGGAATTTCAAGTTGGTGATCGTGTATTACTTAAGGTCTCACCTTGGAAAGGTGTGATCAGATTTGGAAAGACATGAAAACTTGCACCTAGATATGTTGGACCATTCAAGATAGTCGAAAGAATCGGTAAGGTAGCCTACAGACTTGAGTTACCTCCTGAACTTGCAAATGTTCATCCAACCTTTCACGTGTCCAATCTCAAGAAGTGTTAACCTGATGAGAACCTCCACATACCACTTGATGAAATTCGTGTTGATAACACGATGCATCTTGTTGAGAAACCTGTGGAAATCATGGACCGTGAAGTCAAGTGGCTCAAACGCAAGCGCATTCCTTTGGTTAAAGTTCGCTGGGAATATAAACGTGGACCCGAGTTTACTTGGGAACGTGAAGATCAAATGAAGGCGAAATATCCACATCTATTCTCACGAGTTTCCTCTAAATAAATTTCGGGACGAAATTTCCACAAGTAGGGGAGACTGTGACACTTGTGCTTGTAATCATTGTAAACAGTTCAGTTATCAATAAAACAATGTTATTTGATCCCAATGTTTGTTTGTTTATGTTTGATATTTTTCATGTTTTGTTTTTTGTTCAATTTCAAACTCTATATCGCTTTCTAGAGAATTATACGCAAACTGGTGCGTAAACGCAATCAGTTTAATGCTGCAAATACTCCGGAACATCAATTTATGCTTAACATACCTTAAATAACCTTTACATAACTTGGAAATAAGTTTTGAAGGCCTTGGTATGGTAAAATCAAGTTTATTCACTTAGGGACTAAATTCGACAAACTGCGAAAGTATGCCGATTCGTACTGTAACAGACATTCCGGAACTTGATCATAAGTTAAACATACCCTAAATATCCTTTACATAGCTTAGAAATAGGCTTTGAGGGGTTCGGTTTGCTAAAATAAACTTTTTGGTCATTCAGGGACTAAAAGCGTCAAAAAGTGCATAAGTTTGCATTTTCACGCATATCTTACGTTCCGAATATATCCGGACATCCAAAAATTTATGTAATCATTAAAATATTTTATGTTAGTGATTGGCATGATAAAATTTCATTCCTTTCGCAATTTGGATCGTTTTCGCGTCCTTTACGACTTCCGTCGTAATTAACCGAACAACGTAACCGTACGACCAAACGAACTGACATCTGACATATTTTTGAGCATATTTTAAGTTACCCATACTTTAACTTCATATTTGAGCCTTAAAATGAGGTTACCGGGGCTTAAACGTCTCAAAACGCATCAAAAATCAAGTTCGGAGACTAAGGGGTCTGTTCTGCCAATTAGTGAAAGTTTCTGCCAGCACCACATGAGCATACGGACCGTAAGGGACCTCATACGGTCCGTCAGCCATCCCCAGGTCAGCAGAATTCAGTTTTAAAAACCCAGTTGTTCCCATGGTTTTGCACATGGTTTTTATGATTCTTTGGGCTCTTTTGGAGGTGCCCATGGTATTCAAATCAGTGGGCATGAGGTGTACGGCTGAGATTGAAGCTCGGTTTTCGATGAACGATCCTAACGGTTGTACGAAAACTATAAATACCCCTCAAATTTTCACCCCAACCCACACTTTGATCTGATAGTTCTCTAAGTTGAGGTGCTTTCACTTCATACCTGAGAATAAGCGGGTCAAACTTCCATTCTTGGACCTTTTGTAAGTCCTCTTTCGTTCTTTTATGCGTTTTTAGCATGAAAGTCAAACTCTGTTTGACTTTCTGCTTTGACCAGTCAATGGTCAACACGAAGTTCGTTTGAACTTCATAACGTGAGCGTAATCACAATGGTCATAGTCCCTTGTGGCTATACATACTGATTACCACGTTATCTAGGCTTAGTGACGAGTCGTAGTTTCGGCCAAAATGCGTATTCTTGCGTATTTTGTAACCAAACTACTCTTGGGTATCAAAACCGTTTGTTTTGATATCAAACCTGTTTTCAAACTTCGTTAAACGTGTTTTAACATGTTTAACTCGTAACTTTTACATTTGTGCTTATATAGGGTCGTAAGGTAAGCGATCTAATCAATCGCTTATACTTTCGAACTCGACCCATTTGGTCGATCATTAGGATCCAACCAAAAACATTAGGTGACCATAGTTGTATAGGGAATAACCTTCCGAGGTTATACCTTATGGTCACTTCGTTTAAGTAGTTGTATGATAGGTAGTTTATATGCCTTAGGTAAATGACCAAAATGCCCTTCTTGCGCCAAAATTCATTTTAAGCATATGTAACATAACTTTTGACATCTAAACTGATTTGGCAACAATATTAGACATATTAAGGCATATTTTACTTGTCATAGGACTAGTTAGGCGGTCCGAACGCGTTTTACGCGAACGACGCGTTAAAGTAGCATAAGCTACCTAAACTGGTCGTAATGGGTCAAAAGCACTTAGGATAGGTTCCGTTTTAGAATATAGGCTTTGTTAAACCATATTACATGAGTTCTTACACTCGTTTGGTTCACAAAACCTCATTCTATCCGATCCTCCGATTAGGTCCGTTTATTAACATAGATACCTATATTAGGTGCCGTTTGATTCCGTGATCTTTCTAGCATTGCTTGGTTGTTACTCAAGGACTTCTAGGCAATCTCAAGTGAGTACATAGACCCCTCTTTTTCTGTTTTTCAAACATTTTGGGGTGAAACACATGTGCCTACTTGTTACTTTCGTGCTTTCCATGTTTTCATATCATATGCTTGTTATGTTCATTAGTACACGTATAGTACATGATTTCATTGTGTTTTTGCTATGTATGTCCTTTGTTGCATACTTAGTACATCATTTTATATTACATTTCATGCTATGTATGTCCATTTAGTTCATACCTAGTGCATTGTTTTACATTACCTTTTCATGCTATGTATGTTCATCATACTTAGTACATTTGTTTTACATCACATGCTATGTATGTTCATTTGTTGCATACTTAGTACATTTGTTTTACATCACATGCTTACATTTTGATATGACATTTGGTTTGTTTAAATGGGACAAAAATACAGTCATTAACATTGATCACGTCGTTCGTTAGTAGGTAGTGGTACCATAGGAATTGACAACTCCCGTTCCTGACATCCTAGGTATATTTGGATGGAAGGAATGACCGAATTCGATACACATAACTTAGATAAACCTTTAATTTGTTTAAGGGTTTATCGCCACAGTCTCAAGGCTTGAATGTATGTATTTTCACAATACCGCGTAGATGTTTGTATCAGTATAGAATGCATTTCCACAAAACATAACTTTGATTTAAACTATGTTTTACTTCAATACCTTGTTTTGTGCATTACATGATTTACATTTGACATAAACATTTTGACATTGATATACACATTACATGATTTACATTTTGACAATAGACAATTACCTACGCATAAACATTTGACAATTTATTTAAACAAGACAATTTGGTGGTTTGTTTGGGTAAGTGATTTAAGTAACGAGGCGTGTGTAATATGATACAAGCATGGTGGATATGTCGCTGGTACTTCCTATATATAAGTGCTTGTATGATATTACATATCGTAGCGTATTTAACTCATTTCAATTTAGACATACAACATTTTACACAAATGACATATTTTTCACAAGACATTGTTTTACAAAACAGTTTGTTTATACAACTCATTTTACTTGGTTATTTTATTAACCATACACTTTTCTTTTATATAATCTGATTTCTTATCACATTTTCATATGATTTATAAAAGAAAACACTAAACAAGATTCATGACCAATTTTTATTAAACATTTCTTTAAACCTAATTCATGAATCCTATTTTCATAAAATCTATGTATCTCACAGGCATTTTTATGCTGACGTACCTATTTTCACATGTGTTTTCAGGAGCTGGTGTGTAGGTTTGAGCAGGATACACTAGGGTGGACTCGGGCCTTAGTGACTTAAAACGAAGATAGAACTAGTTTAATAATGTTATGTGCTCTTTGTTTCAGTCATGTTAAGACAATGTAACACCTTTTTTTATAAATAAAACATAACTTTAAATGCCATGGTTGTGAAACAATAATTCTGTTACAACACTCCCCGACGTTTCCGCCACGATTTGATGTTTTCCGTGATCGGGGTGTGACATATGGTTTCTTGGAATTTGTGCCTTTATCTGTTAAAAGTGTTGTTTGGTTAGTATGGCAACTCGATCGGATGGCAATCCGGTCGGATGGCCATCTGATCCAAAGCACTTCATGTTTTTGAAATATTTTCTAAGTATCGGTCTTGGGTTTTGTGCCTTACTTAATTGTCATTGATCGAGTGGCAATCCGATCGGATGGCAATCCAATCGGATGACCATCCGATCCCCAACACATAATGACATGAGTGTTCAACATGATTTTGTCCAGACAATGATCGAGTGGCAATCCGATCGGGTGGCAATCCGATCGGATGGACATCCGATCCTCATCACAAAACGACAAAGTTCTTCACCAACTGTTTCAAGCTTGTCAAGGATTGAGTGATAATCCGATCGGGTGGTCATCCGATCCATGCCATTCACTCAAGAGGGTTAACTGGTGTCACGGCCCCCGACCCGGTTTAACCCGTTTCAGGAGCCGCGGGACAGAAATCCCGTGGTATTTATTTAATTGAGTTTAACAGCGGAAGTTTATTATCAGGGTCGTTGTAAAGCTAAAATTTTCCCAATTATTTTATTTCACAATTTGGGATAAAACCTCAGTAATTTACAATACTATAATTTCACAGAGAAATCTTTATTTTACAAAACATGTTTCTTTATTTTAATAGGAGCCACTTTCTTAAGCTTGCAGTGCTTCCTGGCACCTTTCCTGAATCACAACAGATTACCTGAAACATGTTTGAAAAAGGTTTTGTCAGCGGGAAATACTGAGTGAATCATTCTATTTACTAAAATAACCTGTTTGTTATAATTTACAGTATTAAGAGCGATTATAATGTTTCTATCTTTTGAATTAACTGACCCAGTTGTCACTTGACAGGACTTGTGACTGTGGACATATCACTTGTTGGGTCCGTTCACCCACAATGATAAATAATTAGTAGCTATGTGCACACCCCCCCACATACTGGCAGTAATTTCAGATTACATAGACTTAATCCCTGTAATTATAATCTTTGAAATAAATATGCTTTTGTAAATAGATTTGATAAAAAGAGAATGACTCACATTGCAGATTTAACACGGATAGAGTTTACTCTACGGATTAGCCTTGTTAACCTAATTTAAATAACAACGCATACAAAACTGGGTTAGTAATCAATACAGCATTTACGATAACTCACGAGATCAACCATCACAACGAATGACAAAGTGCTATGCTTAACATCCATCGAATTAACGATTAATGACAAAGCATCACCCTAATGTGGGCAGCACTTAAACATCCATTGAGTACATTGATCGATCGGAAAATGAATCGTAATAGCGATCGAGTTGTTACCCTGTTTTGTGGCAGCAATTAGTGATCGTGTGTGTTTTGATAGTGTTTCTGCTATAACTCAGTGTATACTTCGAATTTTTACGTCGTTTCAGTGCCCAGATTCAAGTCCCAAACTCTAGTATTTATACTGAAAATTTGACCCAGTGGCGTAGCGCGACTGGGTACCCCTATAGTCGTCGCGCTACGCGACTGCTAACCTAATTTCATAGGGTAGCTACGTGCATGGGTAGGCTTGCTGAGTCGACAGTTTCTAAAAATTCGAATTTGACAGAGAGTTATTTAGATAATCGTAACTAGGGTTTTACCCCCCCCCCCCCCTTGAGTTTTAGGGGCCCTAATCCTGATTCTGAAAATTCTGAAAATTTTAGGGTTTGTGTAGAATCACTTAGGTGTCTCAATTAGGGTTTCCTTTTGGATAAATTAATTTAATTAATATGACTTTTAATAAGAGTTGTTACATTCTCCCCACCTTAATAAAAATCTCGTCCTCGAGATTTACTCTAATAAATGAGGATACTTTTGCTTCATTTCAGATTCCAGCTCCCAAGTGTATTCAGGTCCTCTCTTTGAATCCCACTTTACTTTAACTATCACTAATCGTTTATGTTTGAGAAACTTCACTTTTCTGTCTTCTATCTGAAGAGGTTTCTCAACAAATTTTAACTTTTCGTTTACCTCTATGTCTTGAAGAGGTATTATCAGAGATTCATCCGCTAGACACTTCTTGAGATTGGATACATGAAATACATCATGTACTCCAGCTAATTCTTTTGGTAGTTGTAAACGATAAGCAACTGGTCCTATACGTTGGATTACTGGAAATGGTCCTACGTATCTGGGACTTAGCTTTCCTTTCTTACCGAATCGGACTACTCCTTTCCAAGGAGAAACTTTCAACAGTACTCTGTCTCCAATTTGGAATTCTAATGGCTTGCATCTATTGTCTGCATAACTCTTCTGGCGATCTCGAGCCATCTTCAACCTTTCCTTGATTTGAGTAATCTTGTCTGTTGTCTCTTGTACAATCTCAGGACCTGACAATTGACTTTCTCCTATTTCTGCCCAACATACTGGAGTTCTGCACTTTCTTCCATAAAGTGCCTCGAATGGGGCAGTTTCAATACTTGCATGATAACTATTATTATAGGAGAATTCAATTAATGGTAAGTGAACATCCCAATTTCCACCAAAATCTATTATACATGCTCTGAGCATGTCTTCTAGAGTTTGGATTGTCCTTTCACTTTGCCCGTCTGTTTGTGGATGATATGCCGTGCTTAGGTTTAGTCGAGTTCCCATTGCTTTCTGGAAACTTGTCCAGAAATGAGAAGTGAAACGACTATCCCTATCCGAAACAATGGAGAGTGGAACTCCATGTAAGGATACAACTTCATCTACATACAACTTTGCCAATCTTTCCATGCTAAAGGTTTCTTTCATAGGTAGAAAGTAAGCAGATTTGGTTAATCGATCCACAATTACCCAAATCGCGTCATTACCTTTTCTGGTTTTGGGTAACTTAGTAACAAAATCCATTGTTATGAGTTCCCATTTCCATACCGGCATCTCTAATTGTTGTAGTAGACCTGAAGGTTTCTGATGTTCTGCCTTAACTTGTGAACAAGTAAGACACTTTGATACATACCTAGCTATATCCTTTTTCATACCTATCCACCAGAAATTATTTCTTAAATCTTGGTACATCTTATTGTTTCCTGGGTGTATGGTATACCTAGATTTATGAGCTTCCTCTAAGATCTTATTTCTTAATTCTCCCTGTTTTGGTACCCAAATCCTTTTCTTATGGAATCTCCAAATTCCATCAGCTCCTCGTTCTAAATCTTTTATTCGTCCCTTCATTCCTTCAGCAACATCTTCTATTGCTATTTCTTGAAAGTACTTTAGTTGTTCCATTAAATCTAACTGTAGATTTAATCTGAGAGCACGAATCCGTCGTTGTTTCTCATGGTATTTACGACTTAAGGCATCTGCAACTACATTTGCCTTTCCCTCGTGATATTGAATATCACAGTCGTAGTCACTTAAAATTTCCATCCATCTTCTTTGCCTCATGTTTAACTCTTTTTGCCCAAAAATATATTTTAAACTTTTGTGGTCAGTGTAGACAGTAAATTTACTTCCGTAAAGATAATGTCTCCAAATCTTTAGGGCAAAAATTACGGCTCCTAACTCTAAGTCGTGAGTCGTATAATTTTCTTCGTGCTTTTTCAATTGCCTTGAAGCATATGCAATTACTTTCTTGCGTTGCATTAACACACATCCTAATCCTAGTTTTGAAGCATCACAGTAAACTTCAAAATCTTCAATCCCTTCTGGTAAAGCTAAGATTGGAGTATTCGTTAATTTCTGTTTCAAAATCCTAAAGGCTTCTTCCTGTTTAGGTCCCCATTCAAACTTAATGGCTTTACAGGTTAGCTTAGTTAATGGTACAGCTATCTTGGAAAAATCCTAAATAAACCGTCTATAATATCCAGCTAGACCTATAAAACTTCTAATTTCCATTGCGGTTTGCGGAACTTTCCAATTAGTAATTGCCTCTATCTTTGCAGGATCTACATGAATACCTTCGTGATTCACCATGTGTCCTAAGAATTGCACTTCCTTTAGCCAAAATTCACATTTCGAGAATTTGGCGTATAGCCTTTCTTTTCTTAACAAAGTTAAGAGTGCATGCAAGTGCTCACAATGTTCTGTCTGACTTTTGGAATAAATAAGTATATCGTCTATAAAAACAATTACAAATTTATCCAAATACAGTTTACAGATTCTATTCATCATGTCCATGAATGCTGCAGGTGCATTCGTTAACCCAAAGGGCATGACTGTAAACTCATAATGACCATACCTAGTTCTGAAAGCAGTCTTTGGTATGTCTTCTTCTTGTACCTTCAATTGATGATATCCGGAGCGTAAATCTATCTTAGAAAAATATCTAGCCCCTTGAAGTTGATCGAATAGATCATCAATCCTAGGTAATGGGTATCGATTCTTAATTGTAATTTTATTCAATTCTCTATAATCAATACACATTCTCATTGAACCATCCTTCTTCTTTACAAACAACACTGGAGCTCCCCAAGGGGATGAGCTAGGTTGTATGAATCCTTTACTTAGTAATTCATCCAATTGCTTCTTTAGTTCTAACATTTCGGTAGGAGCTAACCGATAAGGTGCCTTGGCTATCGGTGTAGTTCCAGGAATTAGATGAATTCTAAATTCCACTTCCCTATCAGGTGGTAATCCCGGAAGTTCTTCCGGAAATACATCTGGGTATTCTGAGACTACAGGGATTTCCTTAAGTTCTTTGTTTTTAGTATTAATGATTACCGAAATCATATATACTATTCCTTGCTTTCGTTCATAACTAGCAACTTTCATTACTGATATGAACTTCATGGGTTTACGTGGCTTATCTCCTGTAATCATGATTACTTCTCCAATTGGTGCTTGAATTTCTATGGAATTCTTATCACAAAGAATTCGAGCATGGTTGGCTATTAACCAATCCATTCCTAACACAACATCAAATTCAGCTAATTTCATAGGTAATAGATTTGCAGAAAATTTATGACCTGAAAGTTCTATTTCTACTTTTTGCAAAATCTGATCTATTTTAAATGAATTCCCATCTGCGGTTTCGACTGTAAAAATCTGCCTAATATTGGTTAAGGGTAACTTAAGAGCTTGACAGAATAAAGTATTGATAAAACTTTGGTTTGCACCAGAGTCAAATAATACTTTTGTGTATACGTTGTGAACTAGAAACGTACCAGCTATCACATCTGGAATGAGTTCTGCTTCTTGAGTGGTTAGCTGGAATGCTCTGACATTTTTCTTAGTAGCTCCGTCAGTCGCCTTGGCTTTGTTATCTGCTGGTTTGGCCAATTTAGGACATTCTGTTTTGAAATGTCCGACTTCTCCACAATTGTAACAAATTATGGATTTCTTTCTGCAGTTTTCTTCACGATGTCCTATAGTTTTGCAAAAATTGCAATATACCTTGCATTTTCCAAAATGTTTCTTTTTGCAATTTTGACAGAACGGCAAAGTTGAAGATTGCCCTGTTCCTCTTTTCTTGAAGCTGTTATTATTATTACCCGTACGAAATCCTTGGGTAATTTTCTGAGCTAATTCCTTCTTCCTGTTTTCATCTTGAGTGCGTACCAGTTCGTCAGTTAGGGTGTTGGCTAGTTCCACTGCATCGTCAATAGTGCGAGGTCTCGCAACTTTAACGATGTTGCGGATTTCGCTAATCAGCCCCCAAATATAGCGAGAAATGAGTACCGGCTCTGGCGAAGCCAGCGTTGGTACCACCCTAGCATATTCGAAGAATGTCGAAGTATAACCACGACAATCCACATTTACCATCCGATGGTTTAGGAACTTATTTGCCATTTGCTCTTTTTCATACTCGGGACAGAATTTTCTTTCTACAAGACTCTTAAATTCTTCCCAGTTCATGGCATAGGCCACAATCCTTCTTTTAGCTTGTAATACTGTTTTCCACCATTCTAATGCCCCTTCTTTAAAAAGATTAGATGCATACATAACTTGATCTTCCTCAACACATTTGCTTATAGCAATTACTGCCTCAGTTTTTTCTAACCAACGTAATGCTGCAATAGCCCCTTCATTACCTGCAAACTCAATTGGTTTACAGGCAAGGAATTCTTTGTAAGTGCAACCAGGTGTTGCAGCTTTCATTTTCTTGAAAATTGGGGTTTGCAGATCATTATTGTTATTCACATGATTTCCGCCTCCGTTTATACTATTACTAAAGTTGTCGCCTTGAGTACGTTTACTAGGAAAGATTGATTGCGGTTTAACAGGTTTTTGAACAGCAGCAACAATGGCTGGAATAGCATTGGCTATTCCTTGTGCAACAATATCCTCTATATCTTGTCTATTTAACAATTGTTCTTCCTGAATTTGCTCGGATTGATTTACTTCATTTACTGGTTCATTACCAACGTTTTCCATCTGATAATTAATTTATAGATAAATAATTAGTATAAAAGAAATAATCCAATGTCACAATTAATTGCACATAATCACGAAAACGCATATACAATCTAAAATTTCATTTAGTTTATAAATTGTAACATGCCTCTATATACAACCGTTTTATTATTTATTTTACAAGTACTGATTTTACTATTACTATTATATAACCACAGTTTTACCAACCCACTATCTCTCTTCATTTGTCTTCCTAAAAACGAAGTTCCCTTTCATCATACTTCCAGGCAATTTGTCCCCCTATCTCCCGAATTCTACTTCCTGCATCCATTAACTCTTCGCCAAAATGGCGAAGTTCAGCCAGATTTTCGTTACTCATGGGTGGATTTGGTAATGGTTCTGGATCGAATTGCGGAAGAAAGGAATAAGGACTGTTGACAATGTTTTGAAATTGCCAATCATTTGTCCACCACTCGTCCATTTCTACAGGTTGGGAGTGGACTATTGGTTCTGGGATTGCTGGTTCAAGATTTATAGGGAGTTGATTTTCAATAGGACGAGTAAAAGTATTCGTATTGACAGGCTGAATAGTCTCACAGCTTGCCAATATAAAATCTATTTCCTCCTGAAAAGTCATTCCCTGGTTTTGGTTGGAGCTTTCTCCGATTTCCATCTGAGTTGGTCTAAAACCTTTTCCAACCTCCATTTCTATTTCCTTAGAATATTCCTCAAACTGCATCCCCATTTGCCTAGAATCTTCCTTGACTTCAGTTTCCCTCTTCTGCTATTTAGAACTTTCACTGGTTACAATTTCTTTTCCTTTTTCTAAAGGATTGTTTATTTTAGGAAGTTTCGTCACTGGCTTTTTCCTACGTATACGACTCCCCCATACGTATTTCCTTCTTTTCTTTGGTTTTGGCTTTTTCAAAGGTGGAGCGTTGAATTCTACAGGTTGTTCCACATCAGGAAAATACCCAGTAAACTCTTTGGAAACTTCTAGATTTACAGGGTATAAGTTGAGATTCTCTAAGGCTTCTGATAACTCATTCATGCTGTTTAATATACAAGTAAAATAATTAATCACAACTTCCAAAAACAACCTTCCCATATTATTGCATACCATATAACTTACAAAACAACTGAAATCTAAAACACACTATGTTTTATTGAGAATTTATTTATTTACTGAATGGATTTTCTAACTTGTAGGTGATCGTATTTGCTAGTTAATTTATTTAGAGATCTGCATTTACTGCTACTGTAGCTAACATATATAGATCTGCCCATTTTTCGTCTAAATTGTCTTCCCATGGTGAATTACTGATTAATTCCTGAGTTTCCTGTTTAACTTTCTTCTCTCTGGCTTTCTTTATTTTCTCTTTACTTTTCCTAATAATCAGACTTCTTTTACTAGGAGAAAGTGGTTCTTCATATTGTGCTTTTCGAACGAATATTCCTTCTTCAGGAGTTTGGGATGAACTACCCTTCTCGTTAACTGACCTATCTAATTTAAGATAGATGCTGGAAAGCTTTTTCTTACCCATACTGTAACTAACAAATAGTCAGTTAAAAACACATAATCACATAATAGTAATCAGGAAAAATTAAGTATTTCTAAATACTTAATTAGCTTAACTCAGTGGCTCTGATACCACCTTATTTCTATCACGGCCCCCGACCCGGTTTAACCCATTTCAGGAGCCGCGGGACAGAAATCCCGTGGTATTTATTTAATTGAGTTTAACAGCGGAAGTTTATTATCAGGGTCGTTGTAAAGCTAAAATTTTCCCAATTATTTTATTTCACAATTTGGGATAAAACCTCAGTAATTTACAATACTATAATTTCACAGAGAAATCTTTATTTTACAAAACATGTTTCTTTATTTTAATAGGAGCCACTTTCTTAAGCTTGCAGTGCTTCCTGGCACCTTTCCTGAATCACAACAGATTACCTGAAACATGTTTGAAAAAGGTTTTGTCAGCGGGAAATACTGAGTGAATCATTCTATTTACTAAAACAACCTGTTTGTTATAATTTACAGTATTAAGAGCGATTATAATGTTTCTATCTTTTGAATTAACTGACCCAGTTGTCACTTGACAGGACTTGTGACTGTGGACATATCACTTGTTGGGTCCGTTCACCCACAAATGATAAATAATTAGTAGCTATGTGCACATCCCCCCACATACTGGCAGTAATTTCAGATTACATAGACTTAATCCCTGTAATTATAATCTTTGAAATAAATATGCTTTTGTAAATAGATTTGATAAAAAGAGAATGACTCACATTACAGATTTAACACGGATAGAGTTTACTCTACGGATTAGCCTTGTTAACCTAATTTAAATAACAATGCATACAAAACTGGGTTAGTAATCAATACAGCATTTACGATAACTCACGAGATCAACCATCACAACGAATGACAAAGTGCTATGCTTAACATCCATCGAATTAACGATTAATGACAAAGCATCACCCTAATGTGGGCAGCACTTAAACATCCATTGAGTACATTGATCGATCGGAAAATGAATCGTAATAGCGATCGAGTTGTTACCCTGTTTTGTGGCAGCAATTAGTGATCGTGTGTGTTTTGATAGTGTTTCTGCTATAACTCAGTGTATACTTCGAATTTTTACGTCGTTTCAGTGCCCAGATTCAAGTCCCAAACTCTAGTATTTATACTGAAAATTTGACCCAGTGGCGTAGCGCGACTGGGTACCCCTATAGTCGTCGCGCTACGCGACTGCTAACCTAATTTCATAGGGTAGCTACGTGCATGGGTAGGCTTGCTGAGTCGACAGTTTCTAAAAATTCGAATTTGACAGAGAGTTATTTAGATAATCGTAACTAGGGTTTTACCCCCCCCCCCCCTTGAGTTTTAGGGGCCCTAATCCTGATTCTGAAAATTCTGAAAATTTTAGGGTTTGTGTAGAATCACTTAGGTGTCTCAATTAGGGTTTCCTTTTGGACAAATTAATTTAATTAATATGACTTTTAATAAGAGTTGTTACATTCTCCCCACCTTAATAAAAATCTCGTCCTCGAGATTTACTCTAATAAATGAGGATACTTTTGCTTCATTTCAGATTCCAGCTCCCAAGTGTATTCAGGTCCTCTCTTTGAATCCCACTTTACTTTAACTATCACTAATCGTTTATGTTTGAGAAACTTCACTTTTCTGTCTTCTATCTGAAGAGGTTTCTCAACAAATTTTAACTTTTCGTTTACCTCTATGTCTTGAAGAGGTATTATCAGAGATTCATCCGCTAGACACTTCTTGAGATTGGATACATGAAATACATCATGTACTCCAGCTAATTCTTTTGGTAGTTGTAAACGATAATGGTTTGCGTCTTCTGTCCGCGTAGCACTTTTGTCTATCACGAGCCGCTTTAATACGGTCTTGTATATTTTGATATCTTTTCAGTAGTCTCTTAGACTAGTTCGGTGCCAATAAGTTGTTTGTCATCGACTTCCGCCCAACATAGTGGTGATCGACACTTTCGTCCATATAGTGCTTCGAATGGGACGACTTTAATACTCGTGTGATCACTGTTATTATATGATAACTCTACCAACGGTAAATGAGTATCCCAATTTCTGCCTAAATCCATCACACAGGCACGAAGCATCTCCTCCAAAGTTTGGATGGTTCGTTCACTTTGGACATCGGTTTACGAATGAAATGCCGTGCTTAGATCCAAATGAGATCCAAATGATTCTTGAAATGACTGCCAAATCCTTGACACAAAGCGACCATCTCTGTCAGAGATTATTGAAACAGGCACTCCATGACGTGCCATAATCTCCTTGAGGTAAAGTTCAGCTAACTTCTCGGTAGTGTCTTTCTCGCGAATTGGTAAGAAGTGAGCTGACTTGGTTAACCGATCAACGATAACCTAAATCATGTCATGATCTCGAGAGGTCCGTGGTAGTTTTGTAATGAAATCCATTGATATTTGTTCCCATTTCCAAACGGGAATCTCGGGTTGCTGTAATAAGCCAAACGACTTTTGATATTCGGCCTTGACCTTTGCACAAGTTAGGAATTTCCCAACATAGGTCTCGATGTCCCCCTTGAGATTAGGCTACTTTCATTTGGTTATTTATATAACCATGCATCATTTCTTTTAAATCATTTGATTTCCATATTGATTTTCATATGATTTTATAAAAGAAAACATCTTTTAAGGATTCATGGCTACTTTTTAGTTAAACAATTCTTTTAACATTCAAGTCATGAATCCTCATCAACAAAACCTATGTTACTCACAGGCATGTTTATACTGAATCATAAATCCTAAATG
The DNA here is from genome assembly GCA_030545235.1 of Helianthus tuberosus. Classification (NCBI taxonomy): domain Eukaryota; kingdom Viridiplantae; phylum Streptophyta; class Magnoliopsida; order Asterales; family Asteraceae; genus Helianthus; species Helianthus tuberosus. Next base: position 126,207,339 of record CM060366.1, read on the forward strand.
AGAACAAGCACAAGTGCTCAATTTAAACTAGGACAACACCTAAAGTAAGGCCTTTTATGCAAATATGCACTTTGCATTAGTGTTATCATTTATCATGTTATTCATGATCATGTAAATATGAAGGATAGTAAAGTTCTAAAGAACAGATCTGGATCATAATTGGCTGAGGTGTTGTCGATTACAAGTGGAACTAAACAACTCTATGGTATATCAAATCTAGATCAACAATATATTTTATGTCATATATTTACTACTAAATCTCTATTTATGGTCTTATGTTTTATTTTGGCCCATATCAATCTGTCTTCATAACCATTAACAAAACAATTCATTTAGGATAATAATCATGGAGTAATAAAGAAAATGCAGAATTAGATTGAGCAATTGCACTTTTTTGTCCGAAGGGTTGAAGAAAATAAATGGTAAGTTGTCAAGAATATGTAAATCATGTCAGTATTTATTTTTTAATCTTATCTTTTCACAATTTGGATGGCAACCAACAACAGAAGTAAAAGTCATAACTAAATTTGTATAAGGTTTTTGCTTGCACTTTTTATGATATGAATTGCATATCTTTTGCCAAATTTATGACCAAAAACAAACCAATAAAGCGACATAATCATGTGTTTACAGGAAGAACATGTGACACAAGTACTTATAGATTCATTAGGTAAGTGCTTAGTAAATTTTTATTCATAAAAACTATTAGAGTAAACTGCCATTTTGGTCCCTGTGGTTTGGGCACTTTTGCCATTTTAGTCCAAATCTCAAACTTTTTAAATCTGGGTCCCTGTGGTTTCACCTTTATTGCCATTTTAGTCCAAAATTCAAAAACCTCTTTTTTTACTGTTCCAACCTGTCTATTTTGTCTTTTTGTGAAGGGGCATTTTTGTCCAACTGATTTTCATTTAACCTATTAATAATTAATAAACTAAATAAAATATATTTAATTCCTTTAAATACCCTCATTTAACACAAAGATCATAATCTTCCCCATTTACAGATCATCTTCCCCCCAGATGGTGATGGTCGGCGACGGCGGTGAAGGTGGAGGTAGGTGTTAGTGAGCGGGAGACGGTGAAGGAGGATTGCGGTGGTGGAGGTAGGTGGTGGTGAGCGGGAGGCGGTGGTTGACGATCTCAAGAGAGGTTTGGGTTTTGTGGAGGCGGAGGTGACTTTAACCGATGTCCGGCGACCTGAGGTAACCTTTGTTTCATTCCGGCAGTGCCGATGAGAGGGTAAAAATACAATCTTTTTTCTTTATTTTTTTTTAATTTTTGCTAAATTTGGATATTTTCCCATTTTGGGTTTTTGATTTCTTGGTCTGATTCATCTAGGTCCCTAAACTGCCGTGTAATTATCATCATCTGGTGGGAAAAGTGATGGTTGATGATAAGAAAAGACCAGGTGAAAATGAGATATTTGGTGATTTATACAAGCTATTCATCCATCCATCATTTTTAACAAGCAATAGAAACTTGATTATTTTTTAAGATGCCATATCATTATTCGTGTTTTCTTGTTGCTGGTGTTCAACCAATTAGTTCCTGTATATGATTATTTTATTTTGAGTAAACTTCCAAACACAAAGATCATAATCTGGGGGGGGGGGGGATGATCTGTAGACTGTAAATGGGAAATATTATTAATAGGTTAAATGAAAATCAGGTGGACAAAAATGCCCCTGCACAAAAAGACAAAATAGACAGGTTGCAACAGTCAAAAAATGGGGTTTTTGAATTTTGGACTAAAATGGAAATAAAAGTGAAACCACAGGGACCCAGATTTAAAAAGTTTGAGATTTGGACTAAAATGGCAAAAGTGCTCAAACCACAGGGACCAAAATGACAGTTTACTCATGTCACACCCCCAAAATCCACCATGCGGAGTACCACCGCTTGGAGGCGTGACGTGACCAGGATCGAGCCACCAATCATATTGAACAACGTAATTAAGTAATTTAAACCAACCACAATACGATTGGTGACCAAAGGAAAGTAAACCGACTTTAGGTTAACAGCGGAAGCATAAAACATAAGTTCAAAACATAAGTCCGTAGTTCATAAGTTTAAAGTCCAAAACGTAGGTTTAATAAGTTCATACGGATTTAATATTTAACACGGGATATATTCCACAACAACCTTCTCCTCGTGCAAGCTCCAAAAGCATCTAACGACCTGCAAATCATGTAATAATGAGTCAACAACAAAGTTGAGTGAGTTCACGGTTGGTTGTCCATTTTAGAGTTGTTTCCAAAAAATGTAGTTTAATCTTAATCAGCTATCTAGCCGTGGGGGTCACCCCATAGTTCGAAAACATTTATTAGTTAACCATCCCATGTTCACCTTCCCTGGCTATCCAGCCTGACACTCCGGTCGTGGGGAGCTACCCCATTATTTTAAACTACCAGACTCGTTTATCATATCGACTACTAACAAAATCAATTGTGCCCTAGCGTCGGTGTCTATCATCACCGACGTGCCATAGTCCATTAGTGCACGCCCGTCCCACTGGCACGGTGTGAGGTTTGTTAAACCTAATAGCGCTATTAACTAATGACCCGCTCGCCATAGCCTCGGCGATTAAGTCGATACAAAAAGGGAGGGACTTCGCTGATAGAGTTCTAGTCCAGTAAGTCTAATACGTCCCAATAGGATGAGGAATTTACATTCCTGAACACGTCTCAAGGACGAGGAATTCACATTCCTGAACGTGTCCCAAAGGACGAGGAATCCCTATTCCTGTACCCATTCCCATTCCCACCGGGAATTTACCATGCTTTGTAGAAAAGTGTGAACTCACCTCGGTTGCTCGGTTTAACTCTCAAAAATAGCTAACAGTCAAGGTCGGTCAATCACGTCCTAGTATGATTACCATTTAGTCATTTAGTGGTTTCAAATAGAGCACAAAATTCCTACACGTATCTATCACGTAACATGCATCATTTTAACGGTTTATGCCCATATAAGTTTCCCATCCATTCCCCACTCATAAACAAACATACGATAATGCACATAACACACATAACCCGTTATATCATTCACAGATAACCTACCCGACATTTAGATATGAAAATTACAACTTATGTCATTTCAGCATTAATATTCAAAACCGGGCTGTTTTCGGACATTTTAATAAAATAGTTAAATTATTCCAAAAATTCCCAAATTTTTACAGAATGTCTTAAACGATCCAAATATTATTGTGTAAAAATATCGGGGTCCAGTTCATTACCAATATTTTATAAAAATTCATTTTCCGGACTGAAATCAGATTTATCTTTTTCTGACCACAGTCCACGGAATAATTTATTTAAAATTCATAGAGAGTCCAATTTACAAAATTCCAGTGAGAGAATTACAAATACATCGGTGGTCATCTACAGTACAAGTTTCATGATCTAACTCTACACAGAACTCAAGTTATGACAGAAAACAAAATGCATATTTTCAGCAGAAAAATGCAGCTCTAGCTGCTGTTACAAAATGACACTTTAAAAATAGTAAACGAAGTCTAAAAATTACGATTCTGGTGCCATTAGAACCGTATTTCATAATACATAAACCTAGACTTTAGAAAATACATTTCTCGTTAAGTTACGGTTCTGTTACAGCCAACTGAAGTTGGCTGTAATCACCAAACAGCCTACTGTTTTCAGCTTTTATCTTTCTAACTTGTGTTCGATTGATTCCGTTAACATGTTTAGTGATCACAACAACATCAAACATCAATATTACAAGTAGATCAGCAAGTAATCAGTAACATAATCAAGACAACTTCAGTTTATCATCACTTCATTATGTTTCATCAATATTTCATTACAAGTTAGTTTATATGCAAGACTTTGTTCATGGTTCTTTAGTGTTCATGGATTTTCATCATCAAACAACTATTAACCACTCTAATAACATGAAAGATGAATGGATCTAAGTTCTTACCACTAGTTCAAGACTAGGGAAGTTCGAGTGAAGAAATGTGGTGGTTAATAGCGAATGGAGAAGGTCCTTCCACTTCAGAGAGCACCGAGCTTCGTTGTTGGACCTCTTACACCTTTGTATGCTTGTAGGATGGATGAAGATGAATGAATGATAGTGATGGTGGTGGGACTTGAGTTCAGCCAAAGCCAAGAGAGGGAGAAGAAGAAAGAAAATGTTGAAGTTGTGGATGGGTAATGTGATGAGTGTCTAGTGGTTATATAAAGATGACTTCCAACATTGTTAAATCCTTTAGTCCATGTGCCTCCCATGCACTAAACAAGATCCAATAAACAATTAAATAAAATCAAGGGGGTGGGTACACCCCTTGTAACCGTGAGATGGGGGGGGGGGGTAGTTTAGTTGGGTTTCAATGTTGGTTGCTAATTCTAGTTAGAATGAAAGGTTAAATTAGTGTGTTAAGGTGTGTTGTTAATTATATAGTGTGTTAGGGTGTTCGGGGACCCTAACTAGCTCAGAAAAATAAAGACAATGTGTTTGGCAATATTTTTGTGTTCCGGGTAAAGTCCGGTTATTTGGTTCGGTGTTGTTCCGTTAAAGTGCTTAATTAATCCGTAAAGTGTCCTACATATATATTTTTGTAATGTTTTTAATTTTCAACACTCAGGAAAGCACAACGGACTATTTAATGACTTTTCTATACACTATTAGTATGTTAACAAATACCTTTAAGCATAACACAGTAATCAAAGAGCAGTTAAATGATTCAGCACAGTCATCAAGTACTTTAATTAACATTAATAGATTGTACGGTTACATGTAAATTTGAGGGTTGTCACATTCTCCCCCTGTTAAGAGAATTTCGTCCCGAAATTTAGCGCGTGGTTACTGAGGAAGCTAGTTAAGTTGCGTTGGTTTCCTGGTTTTCCTGGGGTGTCACATCATCCCCCCGTTGATTTGGAATTTCATCCCGAAATTCTGCGTTAGCTTCAGCCTCAGTAGTGGTTGCGTTTTTCTTAAACAGCTGGGGATACTTGAGTTTCATTTGGTCTTCTCGTTCCCAGGTATACTCTGGGACACGACGGGCATTCCAACGAACTTGGACGAGAGGTATCCTGGTACGCTTGAGGATCTTAACATCTCGATCCGTAATCTCTACTGGTTCCTCAACGAATCGCAGCTGGTCGTCGATTGTGAGTTCCTTGAGAGGAACTATGAGGGTCTCATCTAACAGACACTTCTTCAGATTCGACACATGGAAAACATTGTGAACTCCGCTGAGTTCTTCAGGTAGATTCAACCTGTAGGCGACCTTGCCAATTTTCTCGACGATTTCGAAGGGTCCAACGTATCGCGGGTTGAGTTTGCCTCGTTTTCCAAATCGAACTACACCTTTCCAAGGTGAGACTTTGAGTAGCACTCGATCCCCAACCTGGAACTCGAGTGGTTTTCTTCCCTTATCAGCATAGCTTTTCTGACGGTCACGAGCTGCCGCCATTCGTTGTCATATCTGAGCAATTCTCTCGGTGGTATCTACTACAAGTTCCGGACCCGTGATTTGGCTGTCACCAACTTCTGCCCAACAAAGAGGTGATCGGCATTTGCGTCCGTACAATGCCTCGAACGGAGCGGCTTGGATGCTGGTGTGGTAGCTGTTGTTATATGAAAACTCCACTAGCGGGAGGTGCTTTTCCCAGCCATTACCAAAATCGATTACACATGCCCTAAGCATGTCTTCAAGAGTTTGGATGGTGCGTTCAGATTGCCCATCCGTCTATGGGTGATAAGCAGTGCTCATATCTAAACGTGAGCCAAAAGACTTGTGCATTGCTTGCCACAGTTCAAAAGTAAAACGCGCGTCACGATCAGAAATGATGGAGGTTGGCACTCCATGCCTTGACACCACTTCTTTTAGGTAGATGTCTGCTAAAGTAGAAAACTTATCCGTTTCCTTGATAGCCAGAAAATGTAGACTTGGTCAGTCGATCTATGATCACCCAAATGGTATCGTTTCCGCGTTGAGATCTAGGTAGACCAGTAACGAAATCCATGGAAATTTTCTCCCATTTCCATTTAGGTATCTCTAGTTGTTGGAGTAGGCCTGATGGTTTCTGGTACTCAACCTTGACCCTAGCACAAGTCAAGCATTTACTGACGTAGGTTGGTATGCTGGCTTTCATACCAGGCCACCAATACGTAGTCTTGAGGTCGTGGTACATCTTATCCAAACCAGCATGTACTGAATAACGAGACTTATTTGCTTCATCCATCATAAGCTCGCGTAGGTCTCCATACAGTGGAACCCAGATGCGTCCGTTTACATAGTAGGTGCCGTTTTCATTTTGTTCTAGCCGTTGTCTCGATCCTCGTAGGGACTCAGCCCTGATGTTCTCTGCTTTCAATTCTTCAACCTGAGCATCGCGAATCTGAGCGGGAAGGTTAGATTGGATGGTAAGCTGTAAAGCACGTACACGCCTAGGTATAGTATCCTTTCGGCTGAGGGCGTCGGCCATAACATTGGCTTTGCCCGGATGGTACTTGATCGCACATTCATAATCGTTAAAGAGCTCGACCCATCGGCGTTGTCACATGTTTAACTCCTTTTGCTTAAAGATATGCTCGAGACTCCTGTGATCGGTGTAAATGGTGCACTTGGTACCGTAGAGGTAAGTCTCCATATCTTAAGTGCGAAAACAACTGCTCCCAGCTCCAGATCGTGAGTAGTGTAATTTCTTTCGTGAACTTTGAGTTGGCGTGATGCGTAGGCAATGACCTTGTCACGTTGCATCAACACGCAACCAAGTCCTTGGATGGAAGCGTCGCAATAAACCACAAAATCATCTATGCATTTCGGGCAATGAGAGGATAGGCGTGCTATAAAGTCTGTCTTTCAAGTGTTGGAATGCGGACTCCTGTGCATCACCCCATCGATAGGTGACACCTTTTTGAGTCAGTGAAGTGAGAGGTTGCGCAATCTTGGAGAAATCCTTGATAAACCTTCTGTAATATCCTGCCAAACCCAAGAATTGGCGGATTTCCGTTGGTGTAAGGGGTGCAGGCCAGTTCTTGATCGAGTCAACCTTGGATGGATCCACATGAATCCCATCCTTGTTTACCACGTGGCCTAGAAAGTGGACTTCACGAAGCCAGAAGTCACATTTCGAAAACTTGGCATACAACTGCTCTTTTCGAAGAAGTTCCAGCATAAGTCTTAGATGCTGCTCGTGTTCCTCCTGACTCTTAAAATAGATCAGGATGTCGTCGATGAATACAATGACAAACTTATCCAGGTAAGGCTTGCACACTCGGTTCATGAGATCCATGAAGACCGCTGGTGCATTCGTCAATCCGAAAGGCATAACCAGAAACTCGTAATGGCCATAGCGAGTTCTGAATGCTGTTTTGGAGACGTCCTCATCTCGGACTCTCAGCTGATGGTATCCCGATCTCAAATCAATCTTAGAGTAATAACTCGACCCTTGCAATTGGTCGAACAAATCGTCAATACGTGGAAGAGGATAACGATTCTTCATGGTCACCTTGTTAAGTTCGCGATACTCAATACACATTCTGAAAGTACCGTCTTTCTTTTTCACGAATAGTACCGGAGCTCCCCAGGGCGAAGAGCTAGGACGTATAAAACCTTTCTCTAAGAGCTCTCGTAGTTGCGTGGACAGTTCTTCAAGTTCTGACAGGGCTAGACGGTACGGTGCTCGAGCTACTGGTGCTGCTCCAGGAGCTAGCTCGATTTGAAACTCAACTTGGCGATGAGGCGGAAGACCAGGTAATTCCTCAGGAAAATCGCGCACAATAGGGATGTCTTCAATTCTCTTCTCTTCCGTTGATGTGTCAGTAACGAGTGCTAGAATGGCAGTGTGGCCCTTTCGCAAACACTTCTGGGCCTTAAGGAAAGAGATAATGCCTACAATAGCACCACTCTTATCGCCCTGAATAACCAGAGGTTCTTCACCAGAACGAGGAATGCGGACGATTTTCTCCTTGCAAACAATGTCCGCTTGATGATGAGATAGCCAATCCATCCCAATCACGACGTCGAAACTACCCAGTGTGATAGGAATAAGATCGATAGAGAAAGTCTGACCAGCTAAGACAAGGTTACAACCCTTAACTAAGTGCGTGGCCTCAAGGCTTTTACCGTTAGCTAGTTCTACCGTGTGTTTGGTGTTCAAAGGTGTTGGAGTACGCTTAAGCATTTGGCTAACTTTTAAGGATACATAACTAGTATCAGCGCCCGAATCAAACAAAACAGTAACAAAGAAGTCGTCTAGAAGAAACTTACCCATCACAACGTTAGGATCGTTCCTTGCGTCACCCTGACCCAACACGAAAACACGACCCCTTGCACCATTACCATTGTTGTTTCCCCCATTGCCGTTTCCGTTCCCCTGATTGTTGTTGTCACACCCCCAAAATCCACCATGCGGAGTATCACCGCTTGGAGGCGTGACGTGACCAGGATCAAGCCACCAATCATATTGAACAACATAATTAAGTAAAGAAAAACCAAACACAATACGATTGGTGACCAAAAAGAAGTAAACCGATTCTAGGTTAACAGCGGAAGCATAAAAGTAAATCCAAAAGCATAAGTCCATAGTTTATAAGTTAAAGTTCAAAACACAAGTTTAATAACTTCATGAGGATTTAAATAATAAGCACGGAACATAACAGTCCGTATGCCACAACAACTCCATCCTCGTGCAAGCTCCATCTAGCGACCTGTAAGGCATGTAACAACTAGTCAACAACAAAGTTGAGTGAGTTCACGTTTGGTTGTTTAGTTTTAAGTTGTTTCTGAAAAACGTGGTTTGACTTTCGTTGGCTTATTTGCCGTGGGGGTTACCCCGTAGTTGAAAGTATGTTTAACCATTTCCTTTTTCTTTACCCAATCCATAACCATGATCAGTGGGGGTTTTCCCCGTTTGAACTACTAGACGGTATGATATCGACTGCTACGCAAATAAGTTGTGCCCTATATCAGTGTCTATCATCACTGACAATCTGCCATAGTCCATTAGTACACGCCCGTCCGACTGGCACGGTGTGAGGTTTGTTAAACCTAATAGCGCTATTAACTAATGACCCGCTCGCCATTGGCCTCGGCGATTAAGTCGATATAAATTGAGGGACTTCATGATAGAGTTTTGTCTAGCTAGTTTTAAGGTTGTTGTCCTGCACCAGGAGGACGAACATACGTATTCTGCACCAGGAGAATTCGTAGGATTAATAATTGCATCCACTCTATGGAGGATGGCCATACATATCCTACCCAAGGAGGATATGTAGATTTAATTTTAATTCTTTAACCCATTCCCAAACCACCGGGAATCCCATGCCTTAGAAAGTGTGTGAACTCACCTCGGTTTGCTCGGTTAGATTCTCAAATATAGCTAACGGTCAAGGTCGGTCAATTACGTCCTAATATGATTACCAGTTAGTCATTTAGTGACTTTCAAATAGAGCACAAAGTTCCTACACGTATCTATCACATAACATGCATTACTTTAACTGTTTATGCCCATATATACTTCCCATCCATTCCCCACTCATAAGCAAACATACAATAATGTATATAACACATATAACATGTTAGATCATTCACAGATAGCATACTCGACATTTAGACACGCAAGTCACAACTTATCTCAATTCAGCATTTATATTCAAAACCGGCTGTTTTCGGACATTTTAATAAAATAGTTAAATTATTCCAAAAATTCCCAAATTTTTACAGGATGTCTTAAACGTTCCATATTTTATTGTGTAAAAATATAGGGGTCCGGTTCATTACCAATATTTTATAAAAATTCACATTCCGGAGTGAACTCAGATTTATGTATTTCTGACCACAGTCCACGGAACAATTTATTAAAAATTCATCGAGTGTCCGATTTACGAAATTCCAGTGGGGTAATTACAAATGCATTGGTTTTCATCTACTATACAAATTTCATGGTCCGATTCATCACAAAACTCAGGTTATGACTGAAAGTACGACACCCATTTATTGCTATCAAAATTCAGCTTAAGCTGTTGTTACAAATCGACACATTAAAAATAGTAAACGAAGTCCAAAAATTACGATTCCAGTGCCATTAGAACCGTATTTCATAATAACATATTTTAGATTCAAAATATTATTTTTTCGTTGAGTTTACGACATGTTTACAGCCAACTGAAGTTGGCTGTAAAATAGGGACAGATTTCTGTTTTTAGTCTCTAGCTTACTAGTTTGTGTTCGGTTGATCTCGTTAATCATGTTTAGTGACCGAAACAACATCACATATTAATATTAATCAGCAAAAACAGCAGATAATCAACCAATAATCATAATCATACAAGATCTACATGATTTACCCTAATATTCATCCATTAACCACCTTGTTCATCACTTTAGTAGACTTTTAGACTTTGATCTTATATGTTCATAATTTTCAACCGACGAAACTCTTATTAACCACTTTAGAATAGATCAAGAAGATGTTTAGAGTCACTTACTACTAGCTCGAGGATAGGGAAGAAACTAGTCGAAAAACGAGTGGTTAAAAGCAACGTAGTGAGGTCCTTGGCATTCCGGGTGCACCGAGCTTCCTTATGCGTGATCCTTCACACTTGTATGAGGTTGGAATGGCTTGAATGAAATCGAAAAGTGATGGATGTGGGTGTGTGGTTCTCGGCTGAACACAAAGAGAAGCGAAAGAGAGAATGAACTTTTGTGTTGAGTGTTTTGATGTAAAACAAGTTCTTAACCTTTGTGATTTATTTATAACCACATTCCTATTACCCATTAAACAAAGTGCCCCCTAGATATGTAACAATGTGAATAAATTAATCAAAGTGGTAGGAAGTGTGTCTCATGTGGGGGGGGGGGGGGGGGGGCGATCGGTTCATGGGGTGGGTAATTGGTTGGAATATAACCATTCTAGTTAGTGCTAACTTATGTTTAGTTAGGTAACTAGATTACTTACTTAGTGTGTTATAATATATAAAGGGGGTTAGGGTATTCGGGGACCCTAACTAACTCAGAAAAGGAAAAATAGTGTCAATGACAATATTTTTATGTTCCGGGTTGAGTCCGGTTGTACGGTTGGATACTGTTTCATTAAACTGCTTAATTAATTCATAACGTGTCCTATGTATATATTTTTGTAACGTTTTTAATTTCTAACACTTAGGAAATTATAACGGACTATTTAGTGACCTTTCTGCATACTACTAGTATGTTGACAAGCACATGTAAGCATATCACAGATATCAGAAAGCAGTTAAGTAATTCCACACAGTCGTCAAACACTTTAATTATCATTAATAAATTGTACGGAATACATGGAATTTTGAGGGTTGTCACTTTCTCCCCCTGTTAAGAGAATTTCGTCCCGAAATTTAGCGCGTGGTTACTGAGGAAGCTAGTTAGGTTGCGTTGTTTTCCTGATTTTCCTGGGGTGTCACATCATCCCCCCGATGATTTGGAATTTCGTCCCGAAGTTCTGCAGTAGCTTCAGTCTCAGTAGTGGTTGCGTTTTTCTTAAATAGTTGGGGATACTTGAGTTTCATTTGGTCTTCTCGTTCCCAGGTATACTCTGGGCCACGACGAGCATTCCAACGAATTCGGACCAGAGGTATCCTGGTATGCTTGAGGATCTTAACATCTCGATCCGTAATCTCTACTGGTTCCTCGACGAATCGCAGCTGGTCGTCGATTGTGAGTTCTTTGAGAGGAACTATGAGTGTCTCATCTGACAGACACTTCTTCAGATTCGACACATGGAATACGTTGTGAACTCCGCTGAGTTCTTCTGGTAGATTCAACCTGTAGGCGACTTTGCCAATTTTCTCGGTGACTTCCAATGGTCCGACATAACGCGGATTGAGTTTGCCTCGTTTGCCAAAGCGGACTACACCTTTCCAAGGTGAGACTTTGAGTAGCACTCGATCCCCAACCTGGAGCTCGAGTGGTTTTCTTCCCTTATCAGCATAGCTTTTCTGACGGTCACGAGCTGCCGCCATTCGCTGTCGTATCTGAGCAATTCTTTCGGTGGTATCTACCACAAGTTCTGGGCCAGTGATTTGGCTGTCACCAACTTCTGCCCAACAGAGAGGTGATCGGCATTTGCGTCCGTACAATGCCAAAGGAGCAGCTTGTATGCTGGTGTGGTAGCTGTTGTTATATGAGAACTCCACTAGCGGGAGGTGCTTTTCCCAGCCATTACCAAAATTGATTACACATGCCCTAAACATGTCTTCTAGGGTTTGGATGGTGTGTTCAGATTGCCCATCCATCTGTGGGTGATAAGCGGTGCTCATATCTAAACGTGAGCCAAAAGACTTGCGCATTGCTTGCCACAGTTCAGAAGTAAAACGCGCGTCACGATCAGATATAATAGAGGTTGGCACTCCGTGCCTTGACACTACTTTCTTTAGATAAATGTCTGCAAGAGTAGAAAACTTATCCGTTTCTTTGATGGCCAGAAAATGTGAAGACTTGGTCAGTCGATCTACGATCACCCAAATGGTATCGTTTCCGCGTTGAGATCTAGGCAGGCCAGTAACGAAATCCATGGAAATTTGCTCCCATTTCCATTTAGGTATCTCTGGTTGTTGAAGTAGGCCTGATGGTTTCTGATATTCAGTCTTGACTCTCGCACAAGTCAAGCACTTACTGACGTAGGTTGCTATGTGATCTTTCATGCCAGGCCACCAGCACGTAGTCTTGAGGTCGTGGTACATCTTGTCCGAACCAGGGTGTACCGAATAACGAGACTTATGTGCTTCATCCATCACAAGCTCACATAAGTTGCCATAAAAGGGAACCCAGATGCGTCCGTTAACATAGTAAGCGCCGTCTTCCTTTTGTTATAGCCGCTGCCTCGATCCTTGTAGGGATTCAGCCCTGATGTTTTCTGCTTTCAATGCTTCAACCTGAGCATCAAGAATCTGAGCGGGAAGGTTAGATTGGAGGGTAAACTGTAATGCACGTACACGCTTAGGTATAGCATCTTTTCGACTGAGGGCGTCGGCCACAACATTGGCCTTGCCCGAATGATATTTGATAGCGCATTCATAATCGTTCAAAAGTTCGACCCATCGGCGTTGTCGCATGTTTAACTCTTTTTGCTTGAAGATATGCTCGTGACTCCTGTGATCGGTGTAAATGGTGCACTTGGTACCGTACAGGTAATGTCTCCATATCATAAGCGCGAAAATAACTGCTCCCAGCTCCAGATCGTGAGTAGTGTAATTTCTTTCGTGAACCTTGAGTTGGCGTGATGCGTAGGCAATGACCTTGTCACGTTGCATCAACACGCAACCAAGTCCTTGGATGGAAGCGTCGCAATAAACCACAAAATCTTCCGTGCCTTCAGGCAATGAGAGGATCGGCGCGCTACAAAGTGTATCTTTTAAGTGCTGAAACGCGGATTCCTGAGCATCACCCCATCGATAGATGACACCTTTTTGAGTTAATGAAGTGAGAGGCTGCGCAATCTTGGAGAAATCCTTGATAAACCTTCTGTAATATCCTGCCAGACCCAAGAATTGGCGGATTTCTGTTGGTGTGCGGGGTGCAGGCCAATTCTTGATCGATTCAACCTTAGATGGATCCACATGAATTCTATCCTTGTTTACTACATGGCCTAGAAAGTGGACTTCGCGAAGCCAGAAGTCACATTTCGAAAACTTGGCATACAACTGCTCTTTTCGAAGAAGTTCCAGCATAAGTCATAGATGCTGCTCGTGTTCCTCCTGACTCTTAGAATAGATCAGGATATCGTCGATGAACACAATGACGAACTTATCCAGGTAAGGCTTGCACACTCGGTTCATGAGATCCATGAAGACCGCTGGTGCATTCGTCAGCCCGAATGGCATAACCAAAAACTCGTAATGGCCGTAACGAGTTCTGAATGCTGTTTTGGAGATGTCCTCCTCTCGGACTCTCAACTGATGGTATCCCGATCTCAAATCAATCTTAGAGTAATAGCTTGACCCTTGCAGCTGGTCTAATAAGTCGTCAATACGTGGAAGAGGATAACGATTCTTCACAGTCACCTTGTTGAGTTCGCGGTAGTCAATACACATTCTGAAGGTACCGTCTTTCTTCTTCACGAATAGTACTGGAGCTCCCCAGGGCGAAGAGCTAGGATGTATGAAACCCTTTTCCAAGAGTTCTTGTAGTTGTGTGGACAGTTCTTCAAGTTCTGATAGAGCTAGACGATATGGTGCTCGAGCTACTGGCGCTGCTCCAGGAGCTAGCTCGATTTGAAACTCAACTTGGCGATGAGGCGGAAGACCAGGTAATTCCTCAGGAAATACCTCAGGAAAATCGCGCACAATAGGGATGTCTTCAATTCTCTTCTCTTCCGTTGATGTGTCAGTAACGAGTGCTAAAATGGCAGTGTGGCCCTTTCGCAAACACTTCTGGGCCTTAAGGAAAGAGATGATGCCTTCGACAGCACCACTCTTGTTGCCACGAATCATGAGAGGTTCTTCACCAGAACGAGGAATGCGGACGATTTTCTCCTTGCAAACAATCTCCGCTTGATGATGAGATAGCCAACCCATCCCAATAACGACGTCGAAACTACCCAGTGTGATAGGAATAAGATCGATAGAGAAAGTCTGACCAGCTAAGACGAGGTTACAACCTTTTACTACGTGTGTGGCTTCAAGACTTTTACCGTTAGCTAGTTCTACCATGTGTTTGGTGTTCAGAAGTGTTGGAGTACGCTTAAGCATTTGGCTAACTTTTAAGGACACATAACTAGTATTGGCACCCGAATCGAATAAAACAGTAACAAAGAAGTCATCCAGAAGAAACTTACCCATCACAACGTTGGGATCGTTTCTTGCTTCTCCCTGACCAATCACGAACACACGACCCCTTGCTCCATTACCATTGTTGTTTCCCCCATTGCCGCCTCCATTGTTGCCTCCATTGTTATTCCCATTGTGGTTCCCATTTCCTTGGTTATTGTTCTGGTTTTGGTTCAGCTGGGGGCAGTTCCTCTTAAAGTGGCCTTCAGCGCCACACTGAAAGCATCCTTTGTTGCCCTGCTACTGCTGATGGTGATTCTGTGGAGCTTGTTGTTGTTGTTGGCGATTCTGATTTGCAGGACGCGGGCTCCTGCAATCCTTAGCTTCATGACCCAGCTTTTGACATCTCTGACAACGACCTTTGTTGCACTGCCCGCTGTGATGTTTGTTACACCGGTTGCACTTGGGGTGGTTCCCTCGGTATCCACCCTGTCCTTGGTTACCAGAAGATTGTTGACCAGGACTCTGGTAGTCATCAGTCTTTCGCTGCTGAGACTGAACTAAAGTAGAACCCTTTCCGGAGTTCCCATCCCATTTTCGCTTGTTGTCGGTAGGTGCATCAGAAGTAGCTGTGGCACTGATACGTTTGGGTAGCCTGTTTTGCTCCACTGCCTGGTCGGTGAGACGATGAGCCAACTTGATAATTTGCTGAATGGTACCCAGATTGGCTGAAGTTACATGACTTTGAATCTCTGGTACAAGGCCCTTGAGGTACAGCTCAATACGTTTGATGGGAGGGTCCACCATAGTTGGACACAGGATGGCCAGCTCATTTGACCTCTTAGTATACGCCTCAATCTCAGACCCCGTCATTTTCAGATTGTAAAATTCCACTTCTAGCTTGTGGATGTCATCCCGACTACGGTACTCCTCCTTGATCAGCTCTTTGAAACCATTCCAGGGTGTGGCATTAGCAACTGCCAGTCCTAATAGTTGAACATGTGCCTTCCACCAGGCTAACGCAGCTCCTTCAAGTGTTCCGGTAGCATATTTCACCCTACGGTCTTCGGGGCATTCGCACATCTCAAAAACTGACTCAAGCTTTTCAAACCAGTGAAGAAGGCCCACTGCTCCTTCGGTGCCACTGAAAGTAGTAGGTCGGCAGTCCATGAACGTTTTGAACGTGCACACAGGAGGTTGAGAATGTTGACCTGTTGCGCGAGAATAAAAGACAAGGTTAAGCACGAGGGTTGGTTTGCGAAGGTAGGATCTAAACGTCCTAAGGTGAGTTGGTATAGCAGGTTATACCTCCTGCTGGGTTAGCCGCGAGTGCCTCAGCGACTCGTTCGTAGATCAAAGCCGTCAACTGGGCTTGAGTGAGGTTGATACGTCCTCCGCGTCCGCTCATGATCTACATAACGAAGCAACGTAAGTGAGGAAAGTGTCGCGAAAGTGCGTAAGTGTGGGACGACATTAGAGAGTAAGCACACAAGGTTCAAATAGCAATTATCACATTATCTAATGCACAGTGGGAACTATCTAACCGACAATATAACATAAATCATACCACTTATGGGTCGAGTGTTGCACGTGGAGCGAAGCGTCGTTGTGGATCGTTGAGCACTGTTCAGGTTATAGTCTGGTTTTATCAAAACGTTTCCCCTTTTTAAAACCAAGTTCACTATAACCAATGGCTCTGATACCAATCTGTCACACCCCCAAAATCCACCATGCGGAGTATCACTGCTTGGAGGCGTGACGTGACCAGGATCGAGCCACCAATCATATTGAACAACATAATTAAGTAAAGAAAAACCAAACACAATACGATTGGTGACCAAAAGGAAGTAAACCGATTTTAGGTTAACAGCGGAAGCATAAAAGTAAATCCAAAAGCATAAGTCCATAGTTTATAAGTTAAAGTTCAAAACGCAAGTTTAATAAGTTCATGAGGATTTAAATAATAAGCACGGAACATAACAGTCCGTATGCCACAACGACTCCTTCCTCGTGCAAGCTCCATCTAGCGACCTGTAAGGCATGTAACAACTAGTCAACAACAAAGTTGAGTGAGTTCACGTTTGGTTGTTTAGTTTTAAGTTGTTTCTGAAAAACGTGGTTTGACTTTCGTTGGCTTATTTGCCGTGGGGGTTACCCCGTAGTTGAAAGTATGTTTAACCATTTCCTTTTTCTTTACCCAATCCATAACCATGATCAGTGGGGGTTTTCCCCGTTTGAACTACTAGACGGTATGATATCGACTGCTATGCAAATAAGTTGTGCCATATATCAGTGTCTATCATCACTGACAATATGCCATAGTCCATTAGTACACACCCGTCCGACTGGCACGGTGTGAGGTTTGTTAAACCTAATAGCGCTATTAACTAATGACCCGCTCGCCATTGGCCTCGGCGATTAAGTCGATATAAATTGAGGGACTTCATGATAGAGTTTTGTCTAGCTAGTTTTAAGGTTGTTGTCCTGCACCAGGAGGACGAACGTACGTATTCTGCACCAGGAGAATTCGTAGGTTTAATAATGGCATCCACTCTATGGAGGATGGCCGTATATATCCTACCCAAGGAGGATATGTAGATTTAGTTTTAATTCTTTAACCCATTCCCAAACCACTGGGAATCCCATGCCTTAGAAAGTGTGTGAACTCACCTAGGTTTGCTCGGTTAGATTCTCAAATATAGCTAACGGTCAAGGTCGGTCAATCACGTCCTAATATGATTACCAGTTAGTCATTTAGTGACTTTCAAATAGAGCACAAAGTTCCTACACGTAACTATCACATAACATGCATTACTTTAACTGTTTATGCCCATATATACTTCCCATCCATTCCCCACTCATAAGCAAACATACAATAATGTATATAACACATATAACATGTTAGATCATTCACAGATACCATACTCGACATTTTGACACGCAACTCACAACTTATCTCAATTCAGCATTTATATTCAAAACCGGCTGTTTTCGGAAATTTTAATAAAATAGTTAAATTATTCCAAAAATTCCCAAATTTTTACAAGATGTCTTAAACGTTCCATATTTTATTGTGTAAAAATATCGGAGTCCGGTTCATTACCAATATTTTATAAAAATTCATATTCCGGACTGAACTCAGATTTATGTATTTCTGACCACAGTCCACGGAACAATTTATTAAAAATTCATCGAGTGTCCTATTTTCGAAATTCCAGTGGGGTAATTAAAAATGCATCGGTTGTCATCTACTGTACAAATTTCATGGTCTGATTCATCACAAAACTCAGGTTATGACTGAAAGTACGACACCCATTTATTGCTGTCAAAATTCAGCTTAAGCTGTTGTTACAAATCGACACATTAAAAATAGTAAACGAAGTCCAAAAATTATGATTCCGGTGCCATTAGAACCGTATTTCATAATAACATATTTTAGATTCAAAATATCAGTTTTTCGTTGAGTTTACGACCTGTTTACAGCCAACTGAAGTTGGCTGTAAAATATGGACAGATTTCTGTTTTTAGTCTCTAGCTTACTAGTTTGTGTTCGGTTGATCTCGTTAATCATGTTTAGTGACCGCAACAACATCACATATTAATATTAATCAGCAAAAACATCAGATAATCAACCAATAATCATAATCACACAAGATCTACATGATTTACCCTAATATTCATCCATTAATCACCTTGTTCATCACTTTAGTAGACTTTTAGACTTTGATCTTATATGTTCATAATTTTCAACCGATGAAACTCTTATTAACCACTTTAGAATAGATCAAGAAGATGTTTAGAGTCACTTACTACTAGCTCGAGGATAGGGAAGAAACTAGTCGAAAAACGAGTGGTTAAAAGCAACGTAGTGAGGTCCTTGGCAATCCGGGTGCACTGAGCTTCCTTATGCGTGATCCTTCACACTTGTATGAGGTTGGAATGGCTTGAATGAAATCGAAAAGTGATGGATGTGGGTGTGTGGTTCTCGGCTGAACACAAAGAGAAGGGAAAGAGAGAATGAACTTTTGTGTTGAGTGCTTTGATGTAAAACAAGTTCTTAACCTTTGTGATTTATTTATAACCACATTCCTATTACCCATTAAACAAAGTGCCCCCTAGATATGTAACAATGTGAATAAATTAATCAAAGTGGTAGGAAGTGTGTCTCATGTGGGGGGGGGGGGATCGGTTCATGGGGTGGGTAATTGGTTGGAATATAACCATTCTAGTTAGTGCTAACTTATGTTTAGTTAGGTAACTAGATTAGTTACTTAGTGTGTTATTATATATAAAGGGGGTTAGGGTATTCGGGGACCCTAACTAACTTAGAAAAGGAAAAATAGTGTCAATGACAATATTTTTATGTTCCGGGTTGAGTCTGGTTGTACGGTTGGATACTGTTTCGTTAAACTGCTTAATTAATTCGTAACGTGTCCTATGTATATATTTTTGTAACGTTTTTAATTTCTAACACTTAGGAAATTATAACGGACTATTTAGTGACCTTTCTGCATACTACTAGTATGTTGACAAGCACATGTAAGCATATCACAGATATCAGAAAGCAGTTAAGTAATTCCACACAGTCGTCAAACACTTTAATTATCATTAATAAATTGTACGGAATACATGGAATTTTGAGGGTTGTCACAGTTGTTGTCCTGGTTCTGATTTAGCTGGGGGCAGTCTTTCTTGAAATGGCCCTCAGCACCACATTGAAAGCACCCTTTGTTGTTACCTTGTTGTTGCCGCTGCTGGCGTTGATTGGGTGGGGCTTGCTGTTGCTGCCGGTTCTGATTCGTCGGATGCTGACTCCTGCAATCCCTTGCCATGTGACCAGGCTTGTTGCATCGATGACAGTTGCCTTTACCACATGGCCCGCTGTGGTGCAAGTTACAGCGATTACATTTGGGGTGATTTCCCTTGTATCCACCCTGACCTTGATTCCCAGAAGACTGCTGACCGGGGCTCCTATGGTCCTCAGTCTTTCGTTGCTGAGACTGAGACTGAACAGAGGTAGAGCCTTTGCCCGAATTTCCATCCCATTTTCGCTTGTGATCATTGGGGGTATCAGTAGTAGCACTACCAATACGCTTGGGCAATCTGTTTTGTTCCACTGCCTGGTCGGTGAGATGGTGAGCCAACTTGATGATTTGCTGAATGGTACCCAGGTTAGCCGAAGTTACGTGACTCTGAATCTCGGGTACAAGGCCCTTGAGGTAAAGCTCAATACGTTTGATGGGAGGGTCCACCATAGTAGGGCACAGGATGGCCAGTTCATTCGACCTCTTCGTATACGCCTCAATCTCAGACCCCGTCATCTTCAGGTTGAAAAATTCCACCTCTAGCTTGTGGATGTCATCACGACTGCAGTACTCTTCCTTGATCAGTTCCTTGAAGTCATTCCATGGGGTGGCATTAGCAGCAACCAACCCCAGCAGCTGAACCTGAGCGTTCCACCATGTGAGCGCTACCCCTTCAAGAGTACCAGTTGCATACTTCACCCTATGATCCTCAGGGCATTCACACATTTCGAAGACCGACTCGAGCTTCTCGAACCAATGGAGAAGGCCTACTGCTCCTTCTGTGCCACTGAAAGTAGTAGGTCGGTAGTCCATGAACGTTTTGAATGTGCACACAGGAGGTTGAGCATGTTGACCTCCGGCTGGATTTGCTGCGAGTGCCTCAGAAACTCGTTCGTTGATCAAAGCCGTCAACTGGGCTTGAGTGAGGTTGATACGTCCTCCGCGTCCACTCATGATCTTCATAACGAAGCAACGTAAGTGAGAAAAGTGTCGCGAAAGTGGGTAAGTGTGGGACGACAGTAGAGAGTAAGCACACAAGGTTCAAATAGCAATTATCACGTTAACTAATGCACAGTGTGAACTATCTAACCGACAATATATCATAAATCATACCACCTATTGTGTCGAGTCTTGCACGTGGAGCGAAGCGTCGTTGTGGATCGTTTTACACTGTACCTGTTATAGTCTGGTTTTATCAAAAACATTTCCCTTTTTAAAACCAAGTTCACTATAACCAATGGCTCTGATACCAATCTGTCACACCCCCAAAATCCACCATGCGGAGTACCACCGCTTGGAGGCGTGACATGACCAGGATCGAGCCACCAATCACATTGAACAACGTAATTAAGTAATTTAAACCAACCACAATACGATTGGTGACCAAAGGAAAGTAAACCGACTTTAGGTTAACAGCGGAAGCATAAAACGTAAGTTCAAAACATAAGTCCGTAGTTCATAAGTTTAAAGTCCAAAACGTAGGTTTAATAAGTTCATACGGATTTAATATTTAACACGGGACATATTCCACAACAACCTTCTCCTCGTGCAAGCTCCAAAAGCATCTAACGACCTGCAAAGCATGTAATAACGAGTCAACAACAAAGTTGAGAGAGTTCACGGTTGGTTGTCCATTTTAGAGTTGTTTCCAAAAAACGTAGTTTAATCTTAATCAGCTATCTAGCCGTGGGGGTCACCCCATAGTTCGAAAACGTTTATTAGTTAACCATCCCATGTTCACCTTCCCTGGCTATCCAGCCTGGCACTCCGGCCGTGGGGAGCTACCCCATTATTTTAAACTACCAGACTCGTTTATCATATCGACTACTAACAAAATCAATTGTGCCCTAGCGTCGGTGTCTATCATCACCGACGTGCCATAGTCCATTAGTACACGCCCGTCCCACTGGCACGGTGTGAGGTTTGTTAAACCTAATAGCGCTATTAACTAATGACCCGCTCGCCATAGCCTCGGCGATTAAGTCGATACAAAAAGGGAGGGACTTCGCTGATAGAGTTCTAGTCCAGTAAGTCTAATACGTCCCAATAGGATGAGGAATTTACATTCCTGAACACGTCTCAAGGACGAGGAATTCACATTCCTGAACGCGTCCCAAAGGACGAGGAATCCCTATTCCTGTACCCATTCCCATTCCCACCGGGAATTTACCATGCTTTGTAGAAACGTGTGAACTCACCTCGGTTGCTCGGTTTGACTCTAAAAAATAGCTAACAGTCAAGGTCGGTCAATCACGTCCTAGTATGATTACCAGTTAGTCATTTAGTGGTTTCAAATAGAGCACAAAATTCCTACACGTATCTATCACGTAACATGCATCATTTTAACGGTTTATGCCCATATAAGTTTCCCATCCATTCCCCACTCATAAACAAACATACGATAATGCACATAACACACATAACCCGTTATATCATTCACAGATAACCTACCCGACATTTAGACATGCAAATTACAACTTATGTCATTTCAGCATTAATATTCAAAACCGTTCTGTTTTCGGACATTTTAATAAAATAGTTAACTTATTCCAAAAATTCCCAAATTTTTACAGAATGTCTTAAACTATCAAAATATTATTTTGTAAAAATATCGGGGTCCAGTTCATTACCAATATTTTAGAAAAATTCATTTTCCGAACTGAAATTAGATTTATCTTTTTCTGACCACAGTCCACGGAATAATTTATTTAAAATTCATCGAGAGTCCGATTTACGAAATTCTAGTGAGAGAATTACAAATACATCGGTGGTCATCTACAGTACAAGTTTCATGATCTAACTCTACACAGAACTCAAGTTATGACAGAAAACAAAACGCATATTTTCAGCAGAAAATGCAGCTCTAGCTGCTGTTACAAAATGACACTTTAAAAATAGTAAACGAAGTCCAAAAATTACGATTCTGGTGCCATTAGAACCGTATTTCATAATATATAAACCTAGACTTTAGAAAATACAGTTTTCGTTAAGTTACGGTTCTGTTACAGCCAACTGAAGTTTGCTGTAATCACCAAACAGCCTACTGTTTTCAGCTTTTATCTTTCTAACTTGTGTTCGATTGATTCCGTTAACATGTTTAGTGATCACAACAACATCAAACATCAATATTACAAGTAGATCAGCAAGTAATCAGTAACATAATCAAGATAACTTCAGTTTATCATCACTTCATTATGTTTCATCAATATTTCATTACAAGTTAGTTTATATGCAAGACTTTGTTCATGGTTCTTTAGTGTTCATGGATTTTCATCATCAAACAACTATTAACCACTCTAATAACATGAAAGATGAATGGATCTAAGTTCTTACCACTAGTTCAAGACTAGGGAAGTTTGAGTGAAGAAATGCGGTGGTTAATAGCGAATGGAGAAGGTCCTTCCACTTCCGAGAGCACTGAGCTTCGTTGTTGGACCTCTTACACCTTTATATGCTTGTAGGATGGATGAAGATGAATGAATGATAGTGATGGTGGTGGGACTTGAGTTCAGCCGAAGCCAAGAGAGGGAGAAGAAGAAAGAAAATGTTGAAGTTGTGGATGGGTAATGTGATGAGTGTCTAGTGGTTATATAAAGATGACTTCCAACATTGTTAAATCCTTTAGTCCATGTGCCTCCCATGTACTAAACAAGATCCAATAAACAATTAAATAAAATCAAGGGGGTGGGTACACCCCTTGTAACCGTGAGATGGGGGGGGGGGTTAGTTTAGTTGGGTTTCAATGTTGGTTGCTAATTCTAGTAGAATGAAAGGTTAAATTAGTGTGTTAAGGTGTGTTGTTAATTATATAGTGTGTTAGGGTGTTCGGGGATCTTAACTAGCTTAGAAAAATAAAGACAATGTGTTTGACAATATTTTTGTGTTCCGGGTAAAGTCCGGTTATTTGGTTCGGTGTTGTTCCGTTAAAGTGCTTAATTAATCCGTAAAGTGTCCTACATATATATTTTTGTAATGTTTTTAATTTTCAACACTCAGGAAAGCATAGCGGACTATTTAATGACTTTTCTGTACACTAATAGTATGTTAACAAATACCTGTAAGCATAACACAGTAATCAAAGAGCAGTTAAATGATTCAGCACAGTCATCAAGTACTTTAATTAACATTAATAGATTGTACGGTTACATGTAAATTTGAGGGTTGTCACAACTCAAACTATTAAACAATATGACTTTTCTAACACCACAAAAATATATAGGGTTCATAATCTTTACATTCAATCAATATGTTACTCATTCATGTACAATTAATCTTTTATTCTTAAATTCTAGGGTCCTAATTTAGGCAAGAAATTTGTCGAGCTAGATGCTATGTAGATTTTGACTTATGAGCTTACTCAAAAACATGGTTTTAACTTTTGATTTAGGTCAAAAGTTGCTATCGGCAATATATATATATATATATAGAAAAAGTGTAACGTACAATAGGGCTTATCGTACGATACATACGCGATCACCCCAGCCGTTCGATCTGGTGCGGATCTGGTGCGAATTCAATCTTCGCATGTTATAAAAAGGCAAATGAAATATCATGGCTTGAAAATGCAATGAAATCGCATGTTTGTAATCCCATGCAAATGAAATTGCATGTGAAAAAATGGTTATCATGGGGTAATGTGAAAAATGGCATGGGGTGTGTAGATGGACAAAATCGCATGTGGAAGATTGAATATCACATGTGAAAAAATGGCTAGCATGGGATAATGTGAAAAATGGAATGGGGTGTGTAGCATCGCATGTGGAAGATTGAATATCGCATGTGAAAACATGGCTAGCATGGGGTAATGTGAAAAATGGCATGGGGTGTGTAGAATCGCATGTGGAAGATTGAATATCGCATGTCAAAAAATGGTTAGCATGGGGTAATGTGAAAAATGGCATGGGGTGTGTAGATGGACAAAATCGCATTTGGAAGATTGAATACGCACAGTTCGTACAGTTCGCATGGAGATATGAAATCGCATGGGAGATGAAGATCTGACGGCTGGGGTTATCGCGTACGTAATGTACGATAAGCCCTATTGTACATTAACTGGCCTATATATATATATATATATATATATATGGCTTCTTTGCTTTGACTTTTGTATGAAACTTGGTGGTGCGTCATTGTATCATTGACTAAAATATATTCATTAATTTTAGTTAGCTGACCGGTAGTATGTTGTAGCGCTATAGGTATGACACCCCATTCTCGCTTCCTAGGTTTGTGTTGGAAGTTTGTTTAGTGAATGACGGAAAATGAGCAAAACCTAGGTGAACCCTTTTGGGTTTATCCTACAAGTCAACAAAGACTTGAATGTATTTCCAAATGACCACACTTGCTTATACAAAGTTTTTCAAAAAAAGGGATACTAACTGTTTCTTGATGATACAAATCGTTTAGTTTTCGCAATCCAAATTGTTACAAATGCTACAAGTTTTGTTACGAAAAACCAAAGTATTACAATACTAATTATTTTCTTGACGAACTTGGCTACAAAAAATATTTTATACACCAACTCTTGTGGTTGAGCAAAGTATTGCAATACTAATCATTTTGCCACGTATTTGGCTACAAAACCAATTTTACTCACCAACTTTTTGTTGACCTTCTATTTTTCACAAATGTTTCAGGTGCTAATGTTTGATTCTATGCAAGCATGCTTCACATAGGAACGGACTTGCGCTTTAGTTTGATTTAGTCTAAAAAAAGTTACTCGTAATCCTTTGTGATTGAAAATGATGTAATACAATTGTTTAATATAATGAAACCTTAATACCATGTGTTGTGAACAATTTGTAACGTGACTCCCCGATGTTTCCTCCACAAGTTCCACGTGGTCGGAGTGTTACAGAAAATGGTTGATTTTGTTAAAGGGCTAAGTATTGTTAAGGGAAAAAAGCTTTTGAGAACAAGTCTAATGCTGATTTAAAAGAGATTAGCTAATGAAAGTGCTAGTTTGAGTTCACATGATTCATATTCACATTCTCTTAGATATGTTAAACAATTTGTTGATAGGAGAACTTACTACAACTGCGGTGAAGTTGAAAAGCAAAGTGAATGAGATGTCCCAAAGCAAAAAGTTTCTAATTTTCAAAATGAAAAGTTTGAAAAAGAGAAAGTTAAGAAAAAAGTGAAAAAGGAGAGAAAATATGTTGAGAGGATTTTACAGCCCGTAAAAGTTGATAATCAAAAACTACACACAGCATCAAAACATCGAAATGATTCAAAGCAAAGTGTTTCAAAATGGATGAATGTATTAGTCTTTGATGAATTGGGAAGGCCCAAGACCATCAAGGCTTGGGTCCATGTCTCCAACTAATCGTTTTAATTTCGTGCCCAAGGAGCTTCATACAGATCCGCATTTAGCAATTGGATAATGGATAATGGAGCCTCTCAACACATGACAGGCGTGTTAGCCCTCCTCCACGACGTTAAACCTTTTAACGAAGGCTATGTCGCTTTTGGTAGAGATGTAGTTGGGAAATGTCAGGGCCAGGTGTGTTAGCGAACAATTGTGTGACTTTTGATCAAATCAACTACATGGCAGAGTTTGAAAATTATTTTCTTAGCATTTCGCAAATCTGTGATAAGAAGTACACAACGTATTTTAATGATAGAGAGTGTCTATTTTTTTTATTGATAAATGAGCAGGAAATGAATGAAACTGAAAAATGGTCCACATGGAAGATCATCCTGCATTTCCTATCCACATAAGTGAAACTAGCTAAAGTTGAGTGAATGGAAGAGAGCAACGAATCATAAGTTCTAAATGATTAGGCATGTCATATTCATGTCTTCTATCAAAATCAAGTGAACTTTTTTTATATGCATGACCAAATTAAACACTACTTTTAGCTCTCAATAATGTTTCAAATTAGCTCCTTGTGGGACAACAGAACCCCTTAAGTTAGAATACCATTTAGCTTCATGTCACCTAAAATGGGCACACAAAACGCCGTGTAGCCCCAGTTTGTCGTACCTACGTCGATAATTAAATACTAATACACTGTTGCCAAGGAGCAACTCTCCTTAAGTTCATGATGAAAGCTGAACATCTACACTTTGTCACACACTTTCTTCTTCATTCCTTGAAGTTATAAAGTAGATGTTCATCTTTAGTTTGTCCTTTCTATTACATGTTGTTAAATAATGAATTTTCTTATATCTATGTTACATTGTCCCATGCTTCCATCCCTCTCAGCTAGTTGCACATATGTACGAAGTTATGGGACTGAGATAGTTATACTAAAAACCATGTAGAAAACTGAACTTTCGGTGTACTGCATTATAGCATATATACCAGTGATGGATGATAATGGAGAAGTGGTCCCGAAAGGGACCTCCGTTATGAAACCCTAGGTTGCATGCTTAAATCCTCTATTCTGACAGCAAATAAGTTTATTATAAACTCTAGGTTATAACCAAAGTTTCTTTATATGTATGGGGTTCATGATTATTCAAATCTCATTGATTTGTATAGGTAAAGCAACTTATGTTCTGTAATGTCACCAACTAACTGATTAGTGATTAGTGGTCCAGCTTCAATTCTAGGGGTAAGATAACAATGACAATAAATACATTTCTTTCTGATCTGTTAAATAAAATTTAAGGAGAAACTAACTCCAAGTTTTACTATTCCCTGGACCACATTTGTCACACCCCCAAAATCCACACGCGGAGTACCACCGCTTGGAGGCGTGACATGACCAGGATCAAGCCACCAATCATATTGAACATAAGTATATAGTAAAAGTCATTCATCAATACGATAGGTGTTTCCAAAACCCAATATAAACAAGTGTGTAGCGGAAGCAATAAAGTAAAACCCCAACATAAGTTTAAGTACAAAATGTCATATTGTTTAACAACACATTTCACGATCCATGTCCACAACGACCGTGCCTCCCGTGCAAGCTCCAAAAGTACCTAAGGTCCTGCAAGGCATGTAACAGAGAGTCAACAACTAGTTGAGCGAGTTCACAGTAAGTATGTTCGTAAATGCAAGTTCGTTTCGTAACGTGCGGCTATACTGGGCCGATAGTATGTTCTATTAGTGGGGGCTTCCCATGTTTGCATATACACTAGACTATTTGTAACCATAAGTGTTCTTCTTACCGAGAACAGTAGTACGTACAAAGTTTACGTAGGTTTTACGTAAGTGTCCTTCACAACCGAGGACAGGGGTACGCGGGGGTTTACGTAGGTTTTACGTAAGTGCCTGACCCAACCCGAGGCAGTAATGAGTATAAGTTTACGTAGGTTTTACGTAAGTGTCCTTCACAACCGAGGACAGAGATGTGTACAAGTATACGTAGGTTTTACGTATGTATCCTGCGCATCCGAGGACGATGGTAGATAGTCTAGTAACATTGTAAGTACAAATCCATTCCTTCAATCCCATTCCCAACCCCGGGAATCCCATGCCTTGGTAAGAGTGTGAACTCACCTTGTTTGCTCGGTATGCTAAGTTAAGTGCTCACAATTAATCAGTCAAGTCCTATAGTGCACGTATATTCAATCAGTTCACATTGTTTGTAAAGTTTCACATTGAACTAGTGTCACAGTAATATCACAAAGTGTGTTTGACAGTTCATATCATGCAACATAAGCAGTTAATCGCATCCGTACGTTTAACAGAGTTGACATCTAGCAAATTAACTAAGTAAATAAAGTTAACAGATTTCATGGAATAACAGCATTAATCCACTTCATTGGAATAATAAATAAACAGAGTGAGTAAGTCAGTTAACCCAGTTAACAACTTAACAGAATTTGTCAACTAACAGAGTTCTCAAATAATGAAGTTATAAACTTACATATTTAACAAGGTTAAATAAACTAACTGAGTTATTCCAATGGCTAGTTAAGCTAAATAACAAAATTAATAACATTAATTATTAACAGTAGCTTGTTGCCAAACAAACAAAAGTGGACGAAATCCCCTATGGCCGAAAACACATGAAGGGCCGAAATCACATTAAGAGCCGAAATCACCTAAGGTTGCCGAAAACACTAGTGGGCCGAAAACACCCTTATAGCCGAAATCAACATGTGGGCCGAAATCCCTTTGGGCTGGAACTGTTTGGGCCGAAATCACTTCATGTGATTTCGTCCAGTTGATTAATGTGGGGGTGTTTTCGTGATCATCATCATCTTCTCCAAAACTCACTGTAACTTAAACCCAGCAACTAAATCTTATCACAGTTACAGGTTTAATCATCTACAAGTCATTTAAATCAATCATTGATATAAAACAAACACTCTACCAAAACTTTGTGAGATCAAGAACATACTTGAATCAGTTTATCATTCATTAACAAACACCCACTGTTGATCAAAACTTCAAATATACACACAGTTCATGTATAATAATTATCTAACAATCACACAATGATCAATCACATAATCACATATATAAATGTATACATACATCATGAATAAACATCCAAAATCATACGATATGCAACAAGAAACAACTTGAATCATGAAATCACTAACCAAGTATTAAACAGAGGTTTTGCTTCAAATGAGGAACTCTTTGTGGGTTTTCAAAGATAGAGAGAGAAACAATGTGATAGGATCAGATTTGATAAGTGTGAAACTTCTCAGAGAAGTTTGTTTATAAAATGATTATATATATAAAATATCTCAAGATTGGACACTGGGCCAAGCCCATCTGTGATTTCGTTGGTCATAGTGGACGAAAACACTTAAAGTGTTTTCACCACTAGGGTGTTTTCATGAGTATTGTTCTCAGTAAGTTCCATCTTTAATTAACATATTAACTAATACAAAACCTTATAAACATACACTCACATATAATAAATATTATGGATTTCCAAGTATAAAATATCAGTCGAAATACGATACAACGTATTACAAAAGTAAGCGTTGTGAAACAACGAGTCGTATTAACAAACAACAAAATAAAAAAAAATTAACGTGCACTAAATGCGAAGATAGAATCTTGGAAATTCGAGTTGTCACATTATCCCCAACTTGAAAGAAATTTCGTCCCGAAATTTAGCATGCGGTTACTGAGGAAGCTAGGTAAGTTATCGTTTACTGGTTCTCCTGGGGTGTCGCATCATTCCCCCGTTGATTTGGAATTTCTTCTCGAAATTCTGTAGTAGCTTCAGCCTCAGTAGTAGTTGCATTGTTTTCGAACAACTGGGGATATTTGAGTTCCATTTGGTCTTCGCGTTCCCAGGTAAACTCTGGGCCACGACGGGAGTTCCAACGAACTCGAACAAGAGGTATTCTGGTGTTCTTGAGGACCTTAACATCCCGGTCTGTGATTTCAACTGGTTCTTTGACGAAATGCAACCGTTCGTCGATAGTGAGCTCCTTCAAGGGAACTATGAAGGTCTCATCTGACTGCCACTTCTTCAGATTCGACACATGAAAGACGTTGTGAACTGCACTGAGTTCAGCTGGTAAGTTCAGTCTGTAGGCCACTTTGCCTATCTTTTCTATGACTTCAAATGGTCCAACGTATCGTGGATTGAGCTTGCCTCGTTTGCCAAAATGAACAACACCCTTCCAGGGTGAAACTTTGAGTAGTGCTCGATCCCCAACCTGGAGCTCGAGCAGTTTCCTGTCTTTATCGGCGTATGCTTTCTGACGGTCACGAGCTGCCGCCATGCGTTGTCGTATTTGAGCAATCTTCTCAGTAGTATCAACTACCATTTCTGGACCTGTGATCTGACTGTCACCCACCTCTGCCCAACAAAGAGGTGATCGGCATTTACGCCCGTATAATGCCTCAAATGGAGCAGCTTTAATACTGGTGTGGTAACTGTTGTTGTACGAAAATTCCACAAGTGGCAGATGTTTTTCCCAGCCCTTGCCAAAGTCAATTACGCACACCCGAAGCATGTCTTCTAGAGTTTGAATAGTGCGCTCAGACTGCCCGTCTGTCTGAGGATGATAAGCTGTGCTCATGTCTAAACGAGAGCCAAAAGATTTGTGCATTGCTTGCCACAGTTTTGAAGTAAAACGTGCATCACGATCGGAGATAATAGAGGTGGGCACCCCGTGCCTCGAGACAACTTCCTTAAGGTATACGTCTGCTAGAGTGGAGAACTTATCCGTTTCCTTGATAGCCAAGAAGTGAGCAGACTTTGTGAGTCGATCCACGATCACCCAAATAGTATCATTTCCGCGCTGAGATCTAGGTAGGCCAGTAACAAAATCCATGGAAATTTGCTCCCATTTCCATTGTGGTATTTCAGGTTGTTGGAGTGGGCCTGATGGTTTCTGATATTCCGCCTTGACTCTCGCACAAGTCAAACACTTGCTAACGTAAGTTGCTATGTGGGCCTTCATGCTAGGCCACCAATATGTAGTTCTGAGGTCGTGGTACATCTTATCGGAACCAGGATGTACTGAGTAGCGAGACTTATGAGCTTCATCCATTACAAGCTCGCGTAGGTTGCCATAGAGTGGGACCCAGATGCGTCCTGTTACATAGTAGGCGCCGTCTGCCTTTTGTTCTAACCGTTGTCTTGAGCCGCGTAGAGCTTCAGCCCTGACGTTTTCCGGTTTTAATGCTCGTATCTCGTATCTGTGAAGGAAGACTGGACTGAATAGTGAGTTGGAACGCTCGTACACGCCTAGGTGTAGTATCCTTTCGACTGAGGGCGTCGGCCACCACATTGGCTTTGCCCGGATGGTACTTTATAGCACATTCGTAATCGTTCAGTAACTCGACCCATCGACGTTGTCGCATGTTCAACTCTTTCTGCTTGAAGATATGCTCAAGACTCCTGTGATCGGTGTAGATGGTGCACTTGGTGCCATACAGATAATGTCGCCATATCTTGAGCGCAAAAACAACAGCTCCAAGCTCTAAATCGTGCGTAGTGTAATTCCGTTCGTGAATCTTAAGTTGGCGTGAAGCATAAGCAATAACTTTATCCCGTTGCATCAACACACATCCAAGACCTTGGATTGATGCATCGCAGTAGACTACAAAATCGTCCGTGCCTTCAGGCAATGAGAGGATAGGTGCGCTACAAAGTCTATCCTTTAAGTGCTGAAACGCTGTTTCCTGTGTATCACTCCAACAGTAAACAACACCTTTCTATGTCAGTAAGGTAAGCGGCTGAGCAATCTTTGAGAAGTCTTTGATGAACCGTCTGTAATAACCCGCCAAACCCAAGAATTGGCGTATTTCTGTCGGTGTGCTAGGTGCAGGCCAGTTCTTGATCGAATCTATCTTGGATGGATCAACATGAATCCCATCCTTGTTTACCACGTGGCCTAGAAAGTGGACTTCACGAAGCCAGAAGTCGCATTTTGAAAACTTAGCGTACAGCTGTTCCGTAAGAAGGAGTACCAGAATAAGTCGTAAATGCTGCTCATGTTCCTCCCGATTCTTCGAATAGATCAGGATGTCATCAATGAAAACAATAACAAACTTGTCAAGATAAGGTTTGCACACCCTGTTCATAAGATCCATGAAAACCGCAGGCGCGTTCGTTAGCCCGAAAGGCATGACCAAAAACTCGTAATGGCCGTAGCGAGTTCTGAATGCTGTTTTGGAGACGTCCTCATCCCGGACTCTCAGTTGATGGTAACCTGACCTTAGATCAATCTTTGAGTAATAGCTCGACCCTTGCAACTGGTCGAATAAGTCGTCGATGCGTGGAAGAGGATAGCGATTCTTCACGGTCACCTTGTTCAGTTCGCGGTAATCTATGCACATACGAAAGGTACCGTCTTTCTTCTTTACAAATAGTACTGGAGCTCCCCAGGGTGATGAGCTAGGACGTATGAAACCCTTTTCCAAGAGTTCCTGCAATTGCTTAGACAGTTCTTCCAGTTCAGTTGGAGCTAAGCGGTAAGGTGCTCAAGCTATGGGTGCTGCTCCTGGAGCTAGCTCGATCTGAAATTCGACCTGGCGATGAGGCGGTAACCCAGGTAACTCTTCAGGAAACACTTGAGGAAAGTCGCGTACTACAGGAATGCCCCCAATCTTTTTCTCTGTCGTCGATGTATCAGTAACAAGTGCTAAAATAGCTATGTGGCCCTTTCGCAGACACTTCTGAGCCTTCAAGAAGGAGATGATGCCACTCACAACACCACTCTTGTCGCCTTGAACTTCGAGAGGTTCTTTTCCAGAAAGAGGAATACGAATGATCTTCTCCTTGCATAGGATCTCTGCTTGTTGTTGGGATAACCAATCCATACCAATGACAATATCAAAACTACTCAGAGTTATAGGAATGAGATCGATAGAGAAAGTCTGACCAGCGAGGATAAGATTACAACCCTGAACTATGTGTGTGGCCTCTAGGCTTTTACCGTTAGCTAACTCTACGACATGTTTGGTGTTCAAAAGTGTTGGTGCGCGTTTAAGCATTTGACTAACGTTCAGAGACATATAACTGGTATCCGCACCCGAATCAAATAATACGGTAACATAAAAGTCGTCGAGAAGAAACTTACCCGTAACCACATTAGGATCGTTCCTTGCGTCACTCTGACCAATCACAAATAAACGACCCTTTGCACCATTGTTGTTGTTGTTTCCCCCATTGTTGTTCCCAGTGCCCTGATTATTGTTGTTGTTGTTCCCATTGCCCTGGTTGTTGTTGTTGTTGTTCTGGTTTCGGTTTAACTGAGGGCAGTGTCTTTTGAAGTGACCTTCAGCACCACAATGAAAACATCCCTTGTTACCCTGTTGTTGGTTCTGCGGTGCTTGCTGCTACTGCTGATTCTGATTCGCTGGCCGCGGACTCCTACAATCTTTGGCCTCATGGCCCATCCTGAGGCATCTCTGACAACGACCTTTGTTGCACTGGCCACTGTGATGCCTGTTACAGTTGTTACACCTTGGGAGGTTCCCTCGATAACCACCCTGCCTGTGACTGCCCGAAGATTGCTGACTAGGGCTCTGATAGTTGTCAGTCTTTCGCTGCTGAACTTGAGACTGTACTAAAGCTGAACCTTTGCTGGAATCCCCCTCCCATTTTCTCTTGTTATCACTGGGGGTAGCAGGAGTAGCTGGAGTGGTAACGGTAGTAGCGCTGATACGTTTAGGCAGCCTGTTCTGTTCCACTGCCTGATCGGTGAGGCGGTGAGCTAACTTGACGATCTGCTGAATGGTGCCAAGATTCGCTGAGGTTACCTGACTTTGAATTTCCGGCACTAGTCCATTGAGATACAGTTCGATACGCTTAATGGGAGGGTCTACCATAGTAGGACACAAAATAGCCAACTCATTCGATCTTCTGGTGTACGCTTCAATTTCTGACCCCGTCATTTTCAAGTGGTAAAACTCAACCTCCAGCTTATGAATATCATCACGGCTACAGTATTCCTCTTTGATCAACTCCTTGAAACCGTTCCAGGGTGTGGCGTTAGCAACAGCCAACCCTAACATCTGAACTTGCGCATTCCACCAAGTCAGCGCGATGCCTTCTAGAGTACCAGTGGCGTACTTCACCCTGCGAGCCTCAGGGCATTCACACATTTCAAATACGGACTCGAGCTTCTCAAACCAATGGAGGAGTCCAACCGCTCCTTCCGTGCCACTAAAAGTAGTAGGACGACAGTCCATGAAAGTTTTGAAGGTGCAAACAGGTGGCTGAGCGTGCTGACCTGTTGTGTATAAGAATCCAGTACAAGATTAAACACAAGAGTTCGTTTAGGAGTGTAGGATCTAAAGATCCTAGTGTGAGTTACAACTGCAGGGTATACCTCCTGCTTGTGCGGCTGCAAGTGCCTCAGCAACTCGCTCGTTAATGAGAGCCGTCAATTGGGCTTGCGTCATGTTGATACGTCCAGACATGATCTTCATAGCAAAGATAACATAAGTGAGAGAGGTTCGCGAGTAGTGTGATGACAGAAGAGAGTGAGCAAACAAGTATTCTCATGCAATAGTGTTACGTTTATCTAAGCATACCCTGAGCAAAGTTCTATGCAATTCTAGCAAGTAGGCAATAAGACATGTACCATATTACCTAGAGTGATGAGTCTTGCACGTGGAGCGAGGCGTCGTTGTGGATCGTTGAGCAC
The DNA here is from genome assembly GCA_030545235.1 of Helianthus tuberosus. Classification (NCBI taxonomy): domain Eukaryota; kingdom Viridiplantae; phylum Streptophyta; class Magnoliopsida; order Asterales; family Asteraceae; genus Helianthus; species Helianthus tuberosus. The sequence continues at coordinate 126,241,882 of CM060366.1, forward strand.
TGTTTCGGTTATAGTCTGGTTTTAATAAAAACGTTTTCCCCTTATTAAAACCGAGTTCTCTATAACCAATGGCTCTGATACCAATCTGTCACACCCCCAAAATCCACACGCGGAGTACCACCGCTTGGAGGCGTGACATGACCAGGATCAAGCCACCAATCATATTGAACATAAGTATATAGTAAAAGTCATTCATCAATACGATAGGTGTTTCCAAAACCCAATATAAACAAGTGTGTAGCGGAAGCAATAAAGTAAAACCCCAACATAAGTTTAAGTACAAAATGTCATATTGTTTAACAACACATTTCACGATCCATGTCCACAACGACCGTGCCTCCCGTGCAAGCTCCAAAAGTACCTAAGGTCCTGCAAGGCATGTAACAGAGAGTCAACAACTAGTTGAGCGAGTTCACAATAAGTATGTTCGTAAATGCAAGTTCGTTTCGTAACGTGCGGCTATACTGGGCCGATAGTATGTTCTATTAGTGGGGGCTTCCCATGTTTGCATATACACTAGACTATTTGTAACCATAAGTGTTCTTCTTACCGAGAACAGTAGTACGTACAAAGTTTACGTAGGTTTTACGTAAGTGTCCTTCACAACCGAGGACAGGGGTACGCGGGGGTTTACGTAGGTTTTACGTAAGTGCCTGACCCAACCCGAGGCAGTAATGAGTATAAGTTTACGTAGGTTTTACGTAAGTGTCCTTCACAACCGAGGACAGAGATGTGTACAAGTATACGTAGGTTTTACGTATGTATCCTGCGCATCCGAGGACGATGGTAGATAGTCTAGTAACATTGTAAGTACAAATCCATTCCTTCAATCCCATTCCCAACCCCGGGAATCCCATGCCTTGGTAAGAGTGTGAACTCACCTTGTTTGCTCGGTATGCTAAGTTAAGTGCTCACAATTAATCAGTCAAGTCCTATAGTGCACGTATATTCAATCAGTTCACATTGTTTGTAAAGTTTCACATTGAACTAGTGTCACAGTAATATCACAAAGTGTGTTTGACAGTTCATATCATGCAACATAAGCAGTTAATCGCATCCGTACGTTTAACAGAGTTGACATCTAGCAAATTAACTAAGTAAATAAAGTTAACAGATTTCATGGAATAACAGCATTAATCCACTTCATTGGAATAATAAATAAACAGAGTGAGTAAGTCAGTTAACCCAGTTAACAACTTAACAGAATTTGTCAACTAACAGAGTTCTCAAATAATGAAGTTATAAACTTACATATTTAACAAGGTTAAATAAACTAACTGAGTTATTCCAATGGCTAGTTAAGCTAAATAACAAAATTAATAACATTAATTATTAACAGTAGCTTGTTGCCAAACAAACAAAAGTGGACGAAATCCCCTATGGCCGAAAACACATGAAGGGCCGAAATCACATTAAGAGCCGAAATCACCTAAGGTTGCCGAAAACACTAATGGGCCGAAAACACCCTTATAGCCGAAATCAACATGTGGGCCGAAATCCCTTTGGGCCGGAACTGTTTGGGCCGAAATCACTTCATGTGATTTCGTCCAGTTGATTAATGTGGGGGTGTTTTCGTGATCATCATCATCTTCTCCAAAACTCACTGTAACTTAAACCCAGCAACTAAATCTTATCACAGTTACAGGTTTAATCATCTACAAGTCATTTAAATCAATCATTGATATAAAACAAACACTCTACCAAAACTTTGTGAGATCAAGAACATACTTGAATCAGTTTATCATTCATTAACAAACACCCACTGTTGATCAAAACTTCAAATATACACACAGTTCATGTATAATAATTATCTAACAATCACACAATGATCAATCACATAATCACATATATAAATGTATACATACATCATGAATAAACATCCAAAATCATACGATATGCAACAAGAAACAACTTGAATCATGAAATCACTAACCAAGTATTAAACAGAGGTTTTGCTTCAAATGAGGAACTCTTTGTGGGTTTTCAAAGATAGAGAGAGAAACAATGTGATAGGATCAGATTTGATAAGTGAGAAACTTCTCAGAGAAGTTTGTTTATAAAATGATTATATATATAAAATATCTCAAGATTGGACACTGGGCCAAGCCCATCTGTGATTTCGTTGGTCATAGTGGACGAAAACACTTAAAGTGTTTTCACCACTAGGGTGTTTTCATGAGTATTGTTCTCAGTAAGTTCCATCTTTAATTAACATATTAACTAATACAAAACCTTATAAACATACACTCACATATAATAAATATTATGGATTTCCAAGTATAAAATATCAGTCGAAATACGATACAACGTATTACAAAAGTAAGCGTTGTGAAACAACGAGTCGTATTAACAAACAACTAAATAAAAAAAAATTAACGTGCACTAAATGCGAAGATAGAATCTTGGAAATTCGAGTTGTCACAACATTTGAACTCATTGAATGCATATATGCACATTATACTTGTTCGGGTGGCATGTACATTTATGGAAACATAGATAATTACATCCATTTTGGTACACAAACTTTTTATCTTGAGTTAATATTCAAACATCCCTCTTCTCTCTACACACGTATATAGATATATATAGAGAGAGATAGAGTGAAAAATGGAGTGGAAATAAAATGCAAGGATGTGGGAATCGTGTGTGCCTATATTTAATATTAGAGGATATTGAGACTTTTGGTCATATATATATTGGGGAAGGTTCAAATGAAAACTATTAGTTAAAGTGAAAACCCAAAAATTAATTAAAAAAACCTAAAAAACATACAATTTTTTTTTACCAATTTTCGCTATTTTTTGTAGATAAAAAAAAAACTTTTTTCAAAAAAAAAAATTGTAGTGCACATGTGTATGTGTACTACACACGTGCATTACAAAAAAAAATTTCTGAAAAAAAGTTTTTTATATATAAAAAATAGCGATTTTTAATAAAAAAAATGTAAAATAAATTTTGGTATGGTTTTTAGTCTTTTTTAGTTAGTTTTCGAGTTTTCGCGTTAAAAGGGCTTTTCATTATATATATATATATAGGGAGGGGCTCATGCGAGAACTCCATTTATTGCGAGAACCAATGTGAACACAACCTAAAATAGCTAAAAAAACCTAACCCCCACCCCCCCCCCCCCCACCCCAAAAAACCTAAACCCCCCACCCCCCCCAAAAAAAAACCTAACCCCCCCCCCCCCCTAAAGCTAAATGCTAAAAACTAAAACCCCCAAAAAACCTAAAAAAAAACCTATCCCCCCCCCCCCCCCCAAAAAAAAACCTAAACCCCCCTCCCTCACCCCCCAAAAACCTAAACCCCCAAAGCTAAAATGCTAAAAACTAAACCCCCAAAAAACCTAAAAAAATCTAAAAAAAATCTACTAATTTTTTTTTTAATATTTTTTATGCTCAAATCGCTACTTTTAGTGGCAAAAAAATTTTTTTTTTAATTTTTTTTTTTGGCTTCAAAAAGTAGCGATTTTTATATAAAAAATATTAAAATTTTTTTTTTTTTTTGTGATTTTTAGCTATTTTTAGGCTTTTTTGTTGTGTTCACATTGGTTCTCGCGGTTCTCACAAGAAGAGGTGGTTCTCGCATGATCTTCTCCCTATATATATATATAGGGAGGGGCTCATGCGAGAACCACCCTTATTGTGAAAACCTTGATAACCAATGTGAACACAACCTAAAATAGCTAAAAAAAACCTAAAAAAAACCTAACCCCCACCCTCCACCCCCCAAAAACCTAAACCCCCCCACCCCCCCCCCCCCAAGCTAAATGCTAAAAAAAATCTAAAAAAAACCCCACCCCCCCCCCCCCCCAAAACCTAAACCCCCCTCCCCCACCCCCCCAAAAACCTAAGGCCCCCCCCCCCCCCAAGCTAAAATGCTAAAAACTAAACCCCCAAAAAACCTAAAAAAATCTAAAAAAAATCTAAAATAATCAAAAAAAAATCTAAAAATTTTTTTTTGATTTTTTTAAATATTTTTTAGGTTAAAATTGCTACTTTTTGAAGCCAAACAATTTTTTTTTTTTTTTAAAATTGTAAAAAAATTAAAAAAAAAAATTTTTTTTTTGGCTTCGAAAAGTAGCGATTTTAACCTAAAAAATATTAAAAAAATCAAAAAAAAAAAATTTTGTGTGATTTTTAGCTATTTTTAGGCATTTTTTGTTGTGTTCACATTGGTTCTCGCGGTTCTCACAATAAGAGGTGGTTCTCGCATGATCTTCTCCCTATATATATATATATATATATATTTGTAATACATAAAAAAAATTATGTAAAACTATCTTTAAACTGACACATGAAGGAGGAGATCTACATCTCCTAATAAAATGGTTAGAGGTAGTTCCTAAGTTTGTAACATTGTTCTATAATTTTTTTTTGAGTAAACTGCCATTTGGGTCCCTGTGGTTTGGACACTTTTGCCATTTTAGTCAAAATCTTAAACTTTTTACATCTGGGTCCCTGTGGTTTGCATTTTGTTGTCATTTTAGTCCAAAATCCAAAAACCCTTTATTTTGACTGTTAAAAACTGATTATTTTGTCCTTTAGTGCAGGGGCATTTTGGTCATTTTTTAAATTTCATTTTTTTTAACAATAAAACCCAGATCTGCATAATCAGCTCTTTCTCTCTTCTCTATCTCTCTCTATAGCACCACCACCACCGCCACCTCCTCCCTCTCTCTCTTCTCTCTCTCTATAACACCACCACCTCCTCCCCCTTTCACCACCGCCACTCTGAACTAAAATCGCATCTCTGAACTAAAATCGCATCTCTGAACTTCAGCGATTCATCATCATCATCCACCACCGCATCTCTGAACTAAAATCGCTGCTCTCTCTTTCTTCTCTGAACTACTACTACATCACCACCATCACCCCTACCACCGCATCATCCCAACCACCACCATCCCACTGCCGCCAACACAAATAGCAGACTAAAACAATAATCGAAACAAAATCAACTACAAATAAGAAGAAGAAGAAGAAGAATTAAAGAACAAACGTTTCTTAGCCTGAAGAAGATTCCGTCCGATTGAAGGTTCAGATGTGAAGACACCATCTGCACATACAAATCGAAGATCAGAAATTGATTTGACCTAAAAACAGTATAAAACCACATCAGAAACCAGAAACAAACAAACCTGAAATGGAAACAGGAGAGGAGAAACAGGTGGAGAGGCAGCATAGAAAGAGAAACGAGATCAACATCTTCATACTTGTTGAAGAAGCAACCATAATGGATTAAATTTAGGGTTTTACAGGATGAGATACAGTGGAGAACAGATAGATCCAGGATATGTATGTATGTATGTATGTATACGTGACAGCCAATATCTTCACGCGGTATCACGGATGGACTTTTTCAATCTAACCAGCGGTAGTACGGATGGACTTTTTCAATCTAACCAGCCAATATTTGGGGTTTTATGTTGTTTATAGAGAGAGAAGAGAGAGAGTCACTTAGGGTTTTATTTGGGGATGATGATTTATTTGGGGAAGAAAATGTTAATTAAGAAAATGTTAAATGAAAAGCAAAATGACAAAAATGCCCCTGAACTAAAAGACAAAATAGGAGGTTGCAAAAGTCAAAAAATGGGGTTTTTGAATTTTGGACTAAAATGGCAACAAAATGCAAACCACAGTGACCCATATGTAAAAAGTTTGAGATTTGGACTAAAATGGCAAAAGTGCCCAAACCACAGGGACCAAAATGGAAGTTTACTATTTTTTTTTCGTCAACCAAATTAGTTATAACTAAACTCTACACTTTATTCTATTAGGTTTATTCTTGTTTTAGGATGGAGTGATTGCATTTATGGAATTGTAACTTGAAGAAAATATGGTTGCATTTTATAAACCCTAAACCTAAAATCTAAATGAATTATATTCAATAGTGTAAATTTGTAAAAAGTTTTCATGTAATTTGTTTATAATCGCTTACATTTATAAATAGTAGAAAAAGTAAATTAAATTTTGAAGGATCTTTAATGACAAATTTACGATAAAAACATGTCGCGGGTGTAAATGAGCCGGATAAAATTTCGAGTTTGACCATGCTCTAGCTTGATCTATTTAACTTCCAATAGCTCGAGCCTAGCTCGTTTCAAACTTTATTTAAAAGTTGATCTCTTCTCATGAGTTGTTTTTTACGCTCAAACTTGACTAATTAATTATTTATTAACTAACTTATAGACATTTATTGTTCTTTTTTATATATTGTAATTATAATTTTTAATTTAATTAATTATAATTTTTTTATACTATGTAATTTAGTTTTTTTAATCATAAATATACATATAATAACAACCACTCTGTAAATGTATATATTTAATATAATAATTAGAAAAAATATATAAATAAAATTATAGTTACGCTTCCAAGCCGACTTGAGCTCGATAACCAAAGCTTGGGAACGAGTTCTTTTATTCAACAAACTTACTTTTATGCTTGAGCTCATTTAGGTCGACTGGATTTTAGCTTTTACTATTAGAAAATGGTCATTTTCCTACGAAATTTTCCAACGAAAAAAATACATTGCAAATTTAGACAAAACTGTGACGCATTTCCAACGATAAAAACAAAATCCTAATGTTTGAAACAAATTTGCTACACAATAGCAACAAAAACAAAAAATATTATAATTTTGTCACAAACTTGTAGGAATTTTTTTTTTTTGAAAATTATTGACTTCTTTAATTTATCATTATAAATAACATATTTACTACTTTGCCACACATTTACAACGAAAACCTTTTAACTAAATAAAATTTTAATCCTATGAAACTTCCGCCAGAAATGCATTGCAACCTGTGACGTATACAATTGCTCACAAAACTTTAAAAACCAAGGACTAAGAATGTAACTTTTTGAACATAAGGGAAACAATCAATACTTTATATTATAAGGGTATATCCTCCAAACCACAAAATCGAATAAAAACTGATATAAAAAAATCTCATAATTCTCTCTCGCCGGAGCTCCGGCTACCACCATAACCGTACAACCTCCCTCTCTCCACCACTTCCAATTACTAACCGTCAAAATTTCATCATCATCATCATCAACATCATCTTATTCACACACCTGCAATTTCCGATCTATTATCAAAACCCTAACGAAACCCACGGTGGCTGAACTTCCTCCGACAGAAACGGAGGCTACGGATGCGAAAGTGGAGAAGACAAAGAAAGCTTCTGGTGCACAAAACACTAAAAACCTATTGTTCATCCTCCATACTCCGAGGTATGATTAGTTGTTTACATTTCGGTTTTTGACCTAATTTTGTTGTTCGATTGAATAGTCGATCTGAAATTATTGTACGGTTGAATAACTGCTCTGAATTTGTTGTTCAATTGAATAATCGCTCTGCTAATTGCTCTGAATTTGTTGTTCGAGTGAATAACCGCTATGAGTTTGTTGTTCGATTGAATAACTGCTCTGATGTTGTTGTTCGATTGAATAATCACTATGAGTTAGTTGTTCGAATGAATAATCGCTATGATTTTGTTGTTCGAGTGAATAATTGCTGTAATTTAGTTGCTCGATTGAATAATCGCTCTGAATTTGTTGTTCGAGTGAATGACTGCTCTTAAACTGTTGTTCGATTGAATAATTGCTCTAAATTAGTTGTTCGAGTGCATAAATGCTCTGAATTAGTTTCTCGAGTGAAGAAGAATTTATGCTTTATGTTGATGAGATGATCGTTAAGGTTGTAGCATTCTGTTTCGAAATGATCACATATACCATTGAATCTTAGGTCTTAGGTTTTGTATTTCTCTGTTACCATAGGTTTTAAGTAAGCTATATCTGAAGCTAAGTTGACCCAAACTCAATCTCAAACGTTTGCATCATGCTTTTTGCTAGAATGCTATTGCAAAAATGTTGTAAAATGTAATATGTAATTCTGATCGAATAGGAAGATAGAAGGAATAATACACCTTTAAAGTCAGACTAAGAGTTAAAGCTTAACTATTATAATTCTATATTGATGTAGGCTTTGACTAGAATTTCAAGAACATTTTAAATACAATAATAAGAAACTTATACCTTAACTATGATTATAACTAGCAGTATAATCCTTACATGTGTCATAATGAACTCTGGTCTGAAAATAATTATTTTTAATCTGTTGTTGTCTACATTTTTGTGACCTACGCTATTGGATAATAGCTTCTGGTTCTTTATATATATATAAGTATTATTATTATTACTATTATTATTCTGATTATTAATTTCAATATTATTGTTAGTTTATTTAGTTATAGATCAACAAAAATGTTGCCTAATAGAGATTGGATGTACACGAAGAGAACCACTAGTAATGATTTCTTTAATCCGACATTTCAACTATATGTCAATGATTTCTTAGATTTCACATTCACCAATGCACCTAACATTCAAAAAGAGCTTATAGAAGGGGTTGAGGTTTTAAAAATTAGATGCCCGTGTGCCAAATGCCAAAATCTTCGTTTCAAGAGCAAAGATGTGGTTGAGGGTCACTTATATGTAAAAGGGTTCGTGGAAGATTATAAGGTATGGTATGTGCATGGCGAGTCATTTCGTACACACGACATGGGTCGATGTTCAAACCCAGTATTGTCTCAACATGTGGGTAGAGACAATGATGAAGATGTTGGTGAATATACCGAATACGAGGAGATGGTTATGGAAAGCATGCACCAAGACCCAAATGAAAATGCCAAGGCATTTTATACCATGTTAAGTCAAGCCAATCAGCCTTTGTGCCCCGGTTCTGAAAACGCTAGCATACTCTCAACCGCTACGAGGTTATTGAACTGGAACTCAGATTGTAATGTCTCCGACTCTACATTTGATAAACTACTACTGATCATTAAAGATATTCTACCCGACAGTGCTAAGCTACCTAGAAACTTTTATGAGACCAAGAAGATGTTGAAGCTACTAGAGTTGCCGTCAGAACGGATTCATGTATGCGAAAACCATTGCATGCTATTCAATGAAGATAATTCTGATTTGAATCATTGTATAGTATGCAATGAAAGTAGATACAAGGAAAAAGGGAACAAGGTGCCTAAGTTGGCGATGACCTACATGCTTGTTGGACCAAGACTTCAAAGACTATTCTATTCAAAGAAAACAACCCAACATATGACTTGGCACGCAGATCATCGTAGGAAACCCAGAAAGATGAGTCATCCTAGTGAAGGTAAGGCGTGGAACCATGTTGACTCGGTGTTTACCGGTTTTGCCTAAGAAAAACGCAATATTCGTCTTGGGTTGTGTACTGACGGGTTCAATCCAAATAATACAACGGGGAAAGATTATTCATGTTGGCCGGTGTTTATTACGGTTTACAACCTACCTCCTTGGATGGCCTTGAAAGAGCGATACATACAACTTCGGTGCTCATTCCCGGGCCAAAGAATCCCGTACACAATTTGGACGTTTTTCTACAACCTTTAGTACATGAACTAAAACAATTGTTCACAAATGGCATTGTAACTTATGATGCCCATCAATGGGACAATTTCCAAATGAAGGCCGTACTAATATGGACAATTAGTGACTTCCCTGCTTGTGTGATGTTGTCCGGATGGAGCACACACGGTAAGTTAGCTTGCCCATATTGCTCGAATAAATCAGGGTCATTCCAAATGTCGTTTGTGTGATAAATGGCAATAAACCGGCAATTCCGTACAAACTAATCACTATTTTATTTACATAATCTCATGCATTTAGCGTAATTTAATTACGTAACAGTGTCGTTAATTGGATAACAAGGTTAGGAAAAGGAAACAATGCTAAAACATATGTTGGTTTTCGCCACATTGCGAAATCAGGCAAACAAAGTCCTAAAAGTGTTGGTAGAAAGTGTCACGTGCACTATTCACGGTTACACTCTTCATGCCAGCAAACCGTGAAATCAGACCGAAACACTGAAAAACGACACTCGGATAACATAATTGAGTCCATTTATATAAGAAAACATTATTATGAAAACACATCTTGCAAAGAAATAAGACTTTCCGGTATAACGCCCTAATCTCAAAAATGTCTATTTCGGCTAAAAATATAGCACTTTTAACTTGTCCGAACCTATAACAAAGCATTTCTGGGACTTCGGAATTATGTCACTTGATGAAAAACACATTAAACATTTGAAGGATATCAATGAGATGACCAGAATCATAAGCTTCCGATATTATATCGCTATGCATTAAACTAGTCCGTTAGCGAATCGACGAGCTAGTAAGCAATATTTCCATCATCGTAGCAACCAAATGGAAACTCCAGTGAACTAGTTAAGCTAAATTTGGGACTCGGAATCACTTCATACAACGTTTGGATGCAAGAAAACAACTTACGGAAAATCATTATCGGTACGACATAAAAGCATCGTAGGTGAACCGGCGCTTAACCGGGAACCGTTTAAACTAGTTAAACACTATTTTAACTAGTCTAGTGAACTAGTTAATAATAATATTGGTTCCGAATCCCTAATTACCCTACTAATGATGTACTTAAAATACTAATCACCCTACACCTCCTAATGACCAAAATATCTAGTTCTTTTAACAATTTTTATAAAATATTTACAAAATACCCCCCCCCCATGGTCATTATGGCCGAAATCTAGGTGGGTCCCACCCATCATATTCTTGTTTGAAAATGAGAAGATTTTGAGTATGGTAAGTGTTGAAATTGTTGTTGAAAAGTTATTATAACACCATACCTTTGAATATATCAACACCTTATCCTTTAACATCATCTCATAAATCAAAACTTGAAAAGAAAACCCCTCCTCCTACCTTCATTTTCGGCAGCCTTCATTCCCCAAAGAATCCACCATAAATATTCCACTAAACACCATATTTTTCAAATAATCTAACCATCCTAAGATCATCCTTTCATGGGGTAAACTTGGAGCATTATTTCGAGCACCTTTGGAGCTTAATTTCTTCTTATTTTCTTGTCTAACTAGTGCAATCTTGTAAGATCTCTAACCATCATTTTTAAGCTCCATATTATTAGTAGATTATTATTGTACAAGTTGATTATCTTGAATTTAAAGCTTAACATAACCAAAAACCCTAAACACAAAACTAATAAACACTAAATATGAATGTATTATGTGTTGATTTATGTTGTTTAGTGTTAATATGTTCATGTTGAGTATGTTATTTTTGTTGAGATTAGTAGCTTAAAGCTTATGTTTATGATGATCTCATGATTAGATTCATGTAGTATTTAAGACTTATGTTCATCTTACCATGATGAACATAAATATATGATTTAAACATGGATATGTTTAAATCTTGTGAGATCATCATACTCACTTCCATGAACTAAATATGTATTTAAAAGATTTCATAAAGAAACAAGAGTTTAAAAGGGGTTTACAACTTAATCTTGGAAGATTAGTAGACTTTGATTTTACAAGACTAGTTAAAAGACTTGATTATTACAAGATATCATCATAAAAAAAAGTCTTGTAATCAAAGGGGTTAAAGTGTGAAACTTGATTTGAACATATGACAAAAATGATGTATTTAAAAGTCTAGTAAAAATATGAGAATTATTTGTCATAATCAAGTTGTTAAAATACACTTGTTAAGTTCATGGAAATGAGGGTTAAAGTGTATGTTATCAAGTATAAAAAGTTGATAAATTGAAACTTGATTTGGAAAATTGATTGTGATTATGAATTAAACGCGTTTTTAAAACGTGGGAAATGTCATAGTTTTAGGGGAAACTATGGCGAATTTTCCTAAAAATCTAATCACGATTAAAGAGGGGATTAAAGGGCGATTAACAATGTTAAACGTGATTAGTGGTCATAAACGTCATTTTTGGAAACCCTAATGAGAATATTTAAGTCTTAAATATTCAATAAATTTTATGGGCTTAAAATTATTCTTTTACAAAAATAAATGGTTAAAAATGTAACCATATATGTATATATAATTTTTGGTAAAAATTATATATTTTTGGAAACTTGTCACGTGTATGTACTATGTGCTATATGTGTATGTATTAGATACCTATAGGGTGATCAAAATAAATACACATACATGTTCCTACATTGTCACACCCCGACCACGTAGAACATACAAAACGTGGCGGAAATGTCGGGGAGTGTTGTAACAGAATTAATTGTTTCAAATCCATGGCAATTGAAGTTTCGTTTTATTGATTAAAAGTGTTACAATGTCTTATCAAACTATGAAATACAACATAATTAACTAGTCTTGCATCTTTTATTGTCACTAAAGCCCAAGTCTGCCTATGTGTATCTTGATCATCTTATGCAACAGTTCCTGAAAAACACATGTGAAAATAGGTACGTCAGCATAAAAATGCCTGTGAGATACATAGGTTTTGTGAAAATAGGTTCCATGACTTATGTTTGAGAAAATGTTTAGTCATGAACCTTGTAATTTGCTTTGTTTTGTAAATCATTTGAAAAACAATGAGTTCAGATGATATGTATAAATAAATGAATAATGTATGGTTAAATGAATAACCATAGTAAAAATGGATTTTGTATAAGATAAGTTGTTTGTAAAACAATGTCTTGTGAAAAGTATGTTATTTGTATAAAATGTTATATGTATCAAACTGAAATGATTCAAATAACGCTACAATATGTAATACCATACAAACACTTATATATAGGAAGTACCAGCGGCGTATCCACCATGCTTGTATCATATTACACACGCATCGTTACTTAATCACTTAATCAAACCAAACAATGTCAAAATGTCTATGTCAAATATCCATGTCAAATGTCTATGTCAAATATCCATGTCAAATGTCTATGTCAAATATCCATGTCAAATGTCTATGTCAAAATGTCATGTATGGCAAGTGAAATGTCTCAACTAAACCATATGCACAAAAACAAAGTATTGAAGTAAAACTTGGTTTAAATCAAAGTTATGTTTTGTGGGAAATGCATGATCAAATGTCAATCATGTTAAAATGTCTATGCCGAAATGTCTATGTCAAATACGGTTCACACGGTTCACAGATACAAACGGTTCACAGATATCAACGGATCACAGTCAAATGATTACAACGGTTCAATATGTAGTATAATGTGTTCATATGCTGGATAAGCATATGCAACAGAAAAGCAACGTAAAACAATGTACTAAGTACGCACACAATGGGCATACATAGCATGAAATGTAATGAAATCATGTACTATAATGTACTAATGAACATAGCAAGTATATGATGTCAAAACAGGAAAGCATGAAAGTAACAAGTAGGCACATGTGTTCCACCCCAAAACAGTTTGGAAAACAGTAAAAGAGGGGTCTATGTACTCACCTGAGATTGCTTAGTAGTCCTTGAGTAACAACTAAACAATGCTAGAGATCGCGGATATCAAACGGCACCTAGTATAGGTAACTATGTTAATAAACCGGACCTAGATCGGAAGATTGAGTAGCATTAGGGTTTGTAAACCAAACGAGTGTAGAGACTCGTGTCATTTGGTTTAACAAAGCCTTCATACTAAAAGAAACTTAACCTGAGTGATTTCGACCCATTACGACCCGTTTAGGTAGCTTATGCTACTTTAACGCGTCGTTCGCGTGAAACGCGTTCGGACCGCCTAACTAGTCCTATGACAAGTGTTATATGCCTTAAACATGTTACATAATCAGTTATGTGACAAAGGTTTAGGTTACATATGCTTAATTATCAATTATACATGAAAAGGGTATTCTGGTAATTTACCTAAGGCATATAAACTACCTATCATACAACTACTTAAACGATGTGACCATAGGGTATAACCTCGGAAGGTTATTCCCTACCTACTATGGTCACCTAATGTATTTGGTCGGATCCTAATGATCGACCAAATGGGTCGGGTTCGAAGGTATAGGCGATTTATTAGATCGCCTACCCTACGACCCTAGACAACGTGGTAGTCAGTGGGCATAGTCCCAAGGGACTATGACCAACGTGATTACACTCACGTTGCGAAGTTCAAACGAACTTCGTATTGACCATTACTGGTCAACGCTGAAAGTCAAACAAAGTTTGACTTTCTGACTCGAAAAGCAGTAAAATAAGGAAAAGAATGAAAGAATACTTACCCAGGGTCCCCGAATGCTAACCCAGATCAAAATAGCTCAGGTATGAAACGAAGGTTCCAACTTAGAGTCTTTTCAATCAGATTTGTGGGTTTTTAAGCCAAAGGGGGGTGGGTATTTATAGATAAAGTAGAGCCGCTAGGATCGTTTCTTGGAAAACGTGCCATGATCCCATCCGTACAAGTGTCGGAAAGTTGTGGTGGCTTAAATTGGTCCTTATCAACTGATTAGGCAAGTGGTGAGTGTGTGGTTGTGGTTAAAACAGCTGCAAACAGGCTGTTAAGTACTCTGCATCTGGTCTGAACTTGCTTTACGGACCTCAAAGCTGCCAATGTTGAGGTCCGTAAGGTAACAACTTTGGCAGATTTACAGTTTTGGTCCCTGCAATGCAATCAGCCCATTTTTGACACGTTTAAGGCCCGTTAACCCCATTTCAAAGCTCTAAAATGAAGTTAAAGTATAGGGAACTTAAAACATGCTCAAAAATATCTCGGATGTCGGTTCGTTTAGCCGTACGAACGCGATGTTCGCTTAATTACGACGGAATGCGCACAAGCGCGAAAAACGATCCAAATGACGCGACGAATGGATTTTTCTTAAGGCGAACACTAAAATATAATGTAGTCATGCTCACATAAATTTTTGGATGTCCGGATGTATTCAGAACGTAAGTTATGCGCGAAAATGCAAACTTGTGCACTTTTTGACACTTTTAGTCCCTGAATGACCCAAAAGTTTATTTTAGCACACCGAACCCCTCAAAGCCTATTTCTAAGCTATGTAAAGGATATTTATGGTATGTTTAACTTATGGTCATGTTCCGGAAGGTCTGTTACAGTTCAAATTGGCATACTTTCGCAGTTTGTCAACTTTAGTCCCTGTAAGCGATTTAACTTTGATTTCACCACACCAAACCTTCCAAAACTTATATCTAAGTTATGTATAGGTTATTTAAGGTATGTTAAGCCTATTTCACTATTCCAGAGTGTTCGTTGCATTAAACTGGTTATATTTACGCATCAGTGCGCGTATAACCTTCCAGAAAGCGATATAGTGTTTGAAATCGAACAAGAATTGATATGTGTAAACGATACACATATTTTTACAAATCCCAAGTATGAAATACAATATTTCACTGGTTGGGCATTTGTTTGATGGTTGAAATGACACAGGTGTTACAGTCTCCCCTACTTTAGGAAATTTCGTCCCGAAATTAATTCGTAGGAGTCTGTCTATGACTTTGTTTCAAATAGTCATCAAAGATATGTAAAGCATAATCTGAATATTTTCCTCAACGGATATTTTTCAGAAGCGAAAATGAACGAGCAGAGTCACTTTCTTCAACGGGTTCTTCGGAAATGGAAAATAAAGGAATTAACTAAACGGATATACATTTCCCTCAACGGATATTCTTCAGAACGAAAATGAACAAACGGGGTCATTTTCCTCAACGGTTTGTTCTTCAGAATTTGAAATGAAAGAAAAATCAACGGATATTCATCTCCTCAACGGATAAATCTTCAGAAACGAAAATGAACTAACGGAGTCATTTTCAACGGTTATTTCCTCAGAGTTGGAAATGAAGAATTACACAACGGATATTCATTTCCTCAACGGATAAATCTTCAGAAACGAAAATGAACTAACGGAGTCATTTTCAACGGTTGCTTCCTCAGAGTTGGAAATGAAGGATTACACAACGGATATTCATTTCCTCAACGGATAAATCTTCAGAAACGAAAATGAACTAACGGAGTCATTTTCAACGGTTGCTTCCTCAGAGTTGGAAATGAAGGATTATACAACGGATATTCATTTCCTCAACGGTTATTCTTTAGAACGAAAATGAATGGATAATTCATTTTCCTCAACGGTTATTCTTCAGAATGGAAATGAAAAGATAAACAACGGATATTCATTTCTTCAACGGATATTCTTTAGAACGAAAATTCATTTCTTCAACGGATATTCTTTAGAACGAAAATGAATGGATAATTCATTTTCCTCAACGGTTATTCTTCAGAATGGAAATGAAAAGATAAACAACGGATATTCATTTCCTCAACGGATATTCTTCAGAAGTGAAAAATGAATAGCTAGTTCATTTTTCCTCAACGGATGCTTCATCAGAATTGGAAATGAATAGGGTTAACTCTTGATACATGATAGAACTTGCTGTGATTTCTGTGCACTAAATTCCATAATTATGTATGCATCCATAATTACGTAATTCCTTGCACAGTCCGCACAGTTTGTTTTGAAATGTTGTGGGGAAAGATATCAAACCTGAGATGAAAGTGACTAGACTACCATAGGGTCCTTTTAATTAGATCAACAGAGGATCTTCTTAATTAGGCCACTAAGGAGTCCTTTCAGCTATATCATCACATGATATCCCTAACTAGATTTTTGGATCAATCTGTTTAACTAGACCACTAAAGGGGTCTAATTATGAAGTAGTACATTATAATCCAAGGGACTTTAACTACAACGTAGAAGTCCATTAAGGATTTAAGTAGTACCTTTGGGTATCCTACTATGAATCTCTTGCACAAAGATATGTAAGATTTTACGAGGATTTGAATAACATAAATTGGATCACATGACACATAAAGGATAACACATAAGCACATAACCACATAATTGTTTAATTGTTATTATCTTGTTATTGATTGCAATTAACTTGGCACCTCGTACTTCGTTTCTCTTGGAAGGAACGGGTACTTAGGATTTTCGTGGAAACGCAAGAGATTATACAAGGGAAGAAATTTGGAAGTAGTCTGCTCTTCAAGGAAGGCGGTTCCTTGATTGTCGGTATTGTAGGGGATATGTTTATACATGCAACCACATAAACATATTGAAATGTAAATGAAAGATTTATTTATAAACAACAATAACAACAACTGTTTCATAGATTGTGATAAAAGAAAATAATACACAAGGCTCGATTATTTTCTAAACAGCGTTATCTTCTGTCGGTCAGATACTTATCCCTGCGCTGGATTTGCATCAGCAAGTCTTGGGCAATTTCTACTAAAATGGCCCATCTCGCCACAGTTGTAGCAAGATCCCAGTGGGAAACGAGCTTGAGCAGGATTGTTGTTAATCTGATTTGGTGCTGCTGCTGTTGGGCAAACCCTCGCTGTATGACCTATAAGTCCGCAAACTTGGCATGTGCGGCACTTCACACCAGCATGATGATGTAGGCCACATTGGTTGCACAAGGGTGCAGTTCCTTTGTAGGGTTTCCTAGCAGGGGGTTGAGCTGGTTGGTTGGGGACGGCTTGATCATTGTGAGCGACCACGGCGAAGTTCTGAGAAGCCTTTCGCTTCTTTGACTTCTTAGAGGATCCAGTCTGTTCATCCATGGTCTTTGATTCCTCGATTGGTTTCGATTCCTCGACCAGTTTCTTGTCACCCTTTCGGAAAAGCTTACGTTTCCTGATCTGCGATTCAGTCAAGGTTGCAGATAACTCAATGGCCTGCCTAACAGTAGTAGGGTTGCTACCAGTCAAAATGTCTTGTATTGAGTCGGGAAGGCCATCAATGTACTTTTCGATCGCCTTATCCAAAGGCGTGACCATGTTTGGGCATAACAGACTTAACTCCTCATAACGGTCCGTGTAGGCTCGATGCTCACCGCTGTCTTGCTTAAGATCATCAAATTCCCTTTCCAAAGCCCTGATCTCGTGACGAGGACAAAACTCCTTCATCATGAGAGCCCTAAGTTCGGCCCATGTCTGTGCTAGAGCAACTTCTGCACCACGATCTCTCATAACCCCATTCCACCACGTAAGGGCTCTCTTCTGGAACACACTCGAAGCAAACTCGACCTTGCGATTGTCAGGACACTGCACATGGCGGAAAGTATTCTCAATGCTCTCGAACCATTGAAGAAGCCCAGTCGCTCCCTCAGAACCACTAAACTTGAGTGGTTTCGCCGAGTTAAAACTCTTGAAATTGCATGGACCATTGTTGTTGTTGTTGGCTTGATTCCATTGAGCAAAGAGGTTTGGGAATTGAGCAGCCATTTGCTGCGCAATGATTTCTGCCAATTCGGCAGTCGCTATCTGGCTTTCGCGTCGAGGAGGCATTCTAAAAGAGGAAACATGAAATGAAACGAGTGAGAGGATTAGACGAAAAGAATGAGATGAAACAAATCTGATGAAGCAAGGATAGTGGTCATTTGTTTGTTACTACAAAGCAACAAACGACCCGGTGAAAAGTAAATAGGTCAAAAATAATGTATTGCGAAGATATGCTCGCCTATAAGTGAACACTCATCCCAAGAATTCCCAGGTAAGCACAACTGGTCTCGCGTCTGATGAGATGTATACGAAGTGCTTGCCTAGACAGAAAACCCAGAATACAGGCATTCACCCTTCCAGTTTGCACGTGTTCACATTATTTAAAACCCAAAACCTTGACGAGATTTTTGAAACACAAAGGGGTTCAAAACCTTGTAATAAATCATCCTAGAACAGATGATTAGTTTTCAAAGCGGTTTTGAAATTTATGTTCTTGTTGTGGTCGTCGCCTAAGGATAGGTGACGGTATTGTTTTATGACTAAACGCAAGTAAACTCGCGTTAGGGTCCTAAGAAAGTTATAGACTAGGTCAAAGCATTACTAATAACCTAATTCCCTATAACCATTGGCTCTGATACCATCTTTTCTGTCACACCCCGACCACGTAGAACATACAAAACGTGGCGGAAATGTCGGGGAGTGTTGTAACAGAATTAATTGTTTCAAATCCATGGCAATTGAAGTTTCGTTTTATTGATTAAAAGTGTTACAATGTCTTATAAAACTATGAAATACAACATAATTAACTAGTCTTGCATCTTTTATTGTCACTAAAGCCCAAGTCTGCCTATGTGTATCTTGATCATCTTATGCAACAGTTCCTGAAAAACACATGTGAAAATAGGTACGTCAGCATAAAAATGCCTGTGAGATACATAGGTTTTGTGAAAATAGGTTCCATGACTTATGTTTGAGAAAATGTTTAGTCATGAACCTTGTAATTTGCTTTGTTTTGTAAATCATTTGAAAAACAATGAGTTCAGATGATATGTATAAATAAATGAATAATGTATGGTTAAATGAATAACCATAGTAAAAATGGATTTTGTATAAGATAAGTTGTTTGTAAAACAATGTCTTGTGAAAAGTATGTTATTTGTATAAAATGTTATATGTATCAAACTGAAATGATTCAAATAACGCTACAATATGTAATACCATACAAACACTTATATATAGGAAGTACCAGCGGCGTATCCACCATGCTTGTATCATATTACACACGCATCGTTACTTAATCACTTAATCAAACCAAACAATGTCAAAATGTCTATGTCAAATATCCATGTCAAATGTCTATGTCAAATATCCATGTCAAATGTCTATGTCAAATATCCATGTCAAATGTCTATGTCAAAATGTCATGTATGGCAAGTGAAATGTCTCAACTAAACCATATGCACAAAAACAAAGTATTGAAGTAAAACTTGGTTTAAATCAAAGTTATGTTTTGTGGGAAATGCATGATCAAATGTCAATCATGTTAAAATGTCTATGCCGAAATGTCTATGTCAAATACGGTTCACACGGTTCACAGATACAAACGGTTCACAGATATCAACGGATCACAGTCAAATGATTACAACGGTTCAATATGTAGTATAATGTGTTCATATGCTGGATAAGCATATGCAACAGAAAAGCAACGTAAAACAATGTACTAAGTACGCACACAATGGGCATACATAGCATGAAATGTAATGAAATCATGTACTATAATGTACTAATGAACATAGCAAGTATATGATGTCAAAACAGGAAAGCATGAAAGTAACAAGTAGGCACATGTGTTCCACCCCAAAACAGTTTGGAAAACAGTAAAAGAGGGGTCTATGTACTCACCTGAGATTGCTTAGTAGTCCTTGAGTAACAACTAAACAATGCTAGAGATCGCGGATATCAAACGGCACCTAGTATAGGTAACTATGTTAATAAACCGGACCTAGATCGGAAGATTGAGTAGCATTAGGGTTTGTAAACCAAACGAGTGTAGAGACTCGTGTCATTTGGTTTAACAAAGCCTTCATACTAAAAGAAACTTAACCTGAGTGATTTCGACCCATTACGACCCGTTTAGGTAGCTTATGCTACTTTAACGCGTCGTTCGCGTGAAACGCGTTCGGACCGCCTAACTAGTCCTATGACAAGTGTTATATGCCTTAAACATGTTACATAATCAGTTATGTGACAAAGGTTTAGGTTACATATGCTTAATTATCAATTATACATGAAAAGGGTATTCTGGTAATTTACCTAAGGCATATAAACTACCTATCATACAACTACTTAAACGATGTGACCATAGGGTATAACCTCGGAAGGTTATTCCCTACCTACTATGGTCACCTAATGTATTTGGTCGGATCCTAATGATCGACCAAATGGGTCGGGTTCGAAGGTATAGGCGATTTATTAGATCGCCTACCCTACGACCCTAGACAACGTGGTAGTCAGTGGGCATAGTCCCAAGGGACTATGACCAACGTGATTACACTCACGTTGCGAAGTTCAAACGAACTTGGCATTGACCATTACTGGTCAACGCTGAAAGTCAAACAAAGTTTGACTTTCTGACTCGAAAAGCAGTAAAATAAGGAAAAGAACGAAATAATACTTACCCAGGGTCCCCGAATGCTAACCCAGATCAAAATAGCTCAGGTATGAAACGAAGGTTCCAACTTAGAGTCTTTTCAATCAGATTTGTGGGTTTTTAAGCCAAAGGGGGGTGGGTATTTATAGATAAAGTAGAGCCGCTAGGATCGTTTCTTGGAAAACGTGCCATGATCCCATCCGTACAAGTGTCGGAAAGTTGTGGTGGCTTAAATTGGTCCTTATCAACTGATTAGGCAAGTGGTGAGTGTGTGGTTGTGGTTAAAACAGCTGCAAACAGGCTGTTAAGTACTCTGCATCTGGTCTGAACTTGCTTTACGGACCTCAAAGCTGCCAATGTTGAGGTCCGTAAGGTAACAACTTTGGCAGATTTACAGTTTTGGTCCCTGCAATGCAATCAGCCCATTTTTGACACGTTTAAGGCCCGTTAACCCCATTTCAAAGCTCTAAAATGAAGTTAAAGTATAGGGAACTTAAAACATGCTCAAAAATATCTCGGATGTCGGTTCGTTTAGCCGTACGAACGCGATGTTCGCTTAATTACGACGGAATGCGCACAAGCGCGAAAAACGATCCAAATGACGCGACGAATGGATTTTTCTTAAGGCGAACACTAAAATATAATGTAGTCATGCTCACATAAATTTTTGGATGTCCGGATGTATTCAGAACGTAAGTTATGCGCGAAAATGCAAACTTGTGCACTTTTTGACACTTTTAGTCCCTGAATGACCCAAAAGTTTATTTTAGCACACCGAACCCCTCAAAGCCTATTTCTAAGCTATGTAAAGGATATTTATGGTATGTTTAACTTATGGTCATGTTCCGGAAGGTCTGTTACAGTTCAAATTGGCATACTTTCGCAGTTTGTGTCAACTTTAGTCCCTGTAAGCGATTTAACTTTGATTTCACCACACCAAACCTTCCAAAACTTATATCTAAGTTATGTATAGGTTATTTAAGGTATGTTAAGCCTATTTCACTATTCCGGAGTGTTCGTTGCATTAAACTGGTTATATTTACGCATCAGTGCGCGTATAACCTTCCAGAAAGCGATATAGTGTTTGAAATCGAACAAGAATTGATATGTGTAAACGATACACATATTTTTACAAATCCCAAGTATGAAATACAATATTTCACTGGTTGGGCATTTGTTTGATGGTTGAAATGACACAGGTGTTACATACATGGTCCAAGAAATGCTAGTAAATCGGACAATTAAATAAAATGACCGAAACGGAAATACATAACACTCGATGACGACAAATTGAGCGTATCGAAATCGTGAACAAGTTACTACAATGTCGAGTCTAAAAATAACATATTTTTAGACACTTAAACGAACACATATCTAAGTGGCCAAAAACAAGAATCCGGAAAGTCGAAAGCTATAAAAATTACCAAGTATTTTTCATGTGAAAAACAAACTTATTAAGTTACATGCTTGGTGAATTTTTGGTAAAATGCAAGAGTATATTTATTGGACTCACCAAAATTAGATTTGGGCTAGACCCAAATTACTAAAATGCATGGGCTAGAGCCCAAAATAAATTATTTGGGTTAGGCCCAAATTACTGAAGTACATGGGCAATGACAGTAAAACTAGGGCTAGGCCCAATAACAAGAAACTAGGGCTAGGCCCAATAACAAGAAAACTAGGGCCAGGCCAAATAACAAGAAAACTAGGGCGAGACCTAATGACATAAAACTAGGGCTAGGCCCAATAACAATAAAATGTAGGTTAAGCCCAATGACATAGGTTCGAAGCCGTTCACATATAATCCAATACGTATAGAATGCATGTATATACATAACAATCGAACGAGTAAACTATCAACACTCTAAAATACAAAGTTGTTCCAAAGATGACAAACGAGAACATAATAAAGTATTCAAGATGAACAACTTGTACGAGGTCCGAAAGACCTAGTGTCTAATGAGATTAGTACACATGTAGGTTATTGACACGTACGGACGCTCACTTCGATTTCATACTACACGGAACGCAAATTAGTGAGTTCATGTCCCTCATTTCAATGCTTTCAATGTTTTGGTTTTAAACAATC